>OY754328.1:114679794-117498399 GCA_963573305.1 Pyrrhosoma nymphula | reverse complement strand
ATCTCTCTCTCCCTCTCTCTCCAGAGAATTCAACCGACAAATGCATGCGTCGGAGGCCCTTGCGAGGGGACAATTACCACCGGGCCCGGGTACACGCCGGGTCTGCAGCGGCTAGAGAAAATGGTTGGTACGAGCAGTAATTGTTTAGTACAATCGATGGGTGATTTTTCTTGTTTTTTTTTACAAATTCACAGTGGTGGGCAAGCTAGATTGAGTCCTCGAGGCATTTGCAAATTCGCGACGATCAAGCATGAAAAAAGTTTCTCGTCGATCTTGATAATATGATCTTCCGAGCACATGCTACGAATTATTTCAACAGAAAACAAAATATATAGCTCTGTCAGCTACAGAAATCAATTGTCTGTCCAGAATACATCTATAACACATCTGAGACTAATAAACGTAAATGGAAAAAAATAAAAAAGTACAGTTGAGAGAATATTTCTCCACCATAGAAGGTTTCCTCCCTATTTTTATTCCGTGCAATGGAGAAAGATCTCGACATACAAATATATATAAAGCTACAAAACTGACTGAGTCACTCATTGATACAAGTTCCTGGGCATTTATAATCGAGCTAAAAGTTTGAAATTTTGAGGGGAAGGTTGGAATTTGGTATCGCGTTAGGATAAAATCGAAAATCCCAAAAAAATTTATTCACCATGAGCCCAGATAGGATCTTGTTTTTCGATGGGATTAAATGGGAAAAACGAATAATTTCCGAGTAGAGTAATTTTCTTTCATTCATTAAAATATGAAATATTTGAGATACAAGTTTCATTCTTTGACCAAAATGAGGCTAAAGCTTCAAAACATTAAATTTTTGCAATCGATTTTCCTGTATCGATCAATAAACTGAATTATTTCAAGTTTAAACGCAAAATTAATGCAAATTTTGATCTTTTTAAATTTTCGTTGTATGGTAATTTTTCCGTTGTTTCAGACACTTTCAGTACCTTACGTACTGGCTATAAAGGCTGCATTTAAGGGAATTTAACCTTCTCGGTTGGAATTTCAATAACTTTTAACGATAGTATGCCTTCGACCTGTATTATTAAATGGATAGGTGCTATCATTGTATCGTTGTTAAGCACTATATATAATTTCATGCTCTTCTTCCTGACCTCTACCGTAGCTTTGATACTCTCCTCCATTTTCTTATGTCTACGGCATCCGTTGGGATCGCACCAGATTCCTCAATTTTACTTCTGAAACAATCCTTCCACCTTATCCTGGGTTTCCCTCTGTCTGTTTTTTCCGTATTCCAATAGCTTTTAACGATATTATGCCTTAGACATACGCGATTTACCATGGTATATAACATCAATACGTATAAATTGTTGTCATGTATAACCCTGTATTCTTATCCCTATGAATGAAAGGAAAACAAAACATTATCATAAACGAACACTCTCACATCTGTAAACCGTAGTCATTCTCTGATATAACATTTAAATCTATAAAAAATAACGAGCATTCTCATTACAAGGATGCTTAGAAAATGTGTTTGGTGAAAGCCATGAATTGATTTATACCTCAATAGATTGTAAGAAGACTATTTCACAGTAGAAAGTATTATGATATGTTTAAGAATTTAACGGATTATGTCCTAATTAATTTTAATAAACGATTTTATTGCCTCTTTACTAAGGTACACAATATGTTTTATCATATAAGGCACCCTTTTTACAAAGTTTAATTGAAATGTGAAAATCCATTTCATTTAGCCGGAATGATATTCATTCAATGCCAAGCTATTTAATATGTAGTTATTATGATTTCATATGCATATGCGTTAGAAGTAGCTATTTGGCACATGGGTTGGGGACAAATATAACAAACATAAATTAACGACATTCAAAGCATTTATATCGATCACTGACTCATTCATTCACGGTTAGAATCTTTAAGTTATATTTTTGCTGATATTCATTTATAATCGTCAAACTATTAAAGATTATTATAGTTTTCGTTCACAATCGTTAACGTTCAATGTAAAATAGGTATCTTCTTCCGCCCACGGGTTGTTTTGCTACCCACGAAATATTTTATGCGGCCCGCGAAAAAATATTTTTCCGGCTCACATGGCTTACAGATGCAAATCATTTCAATTTAAAGGCCAATTCATTCAAGGTAAGAAGTCCCTTATCATTATATTGGCTTGGATATTACATGTAACCTTCAGAAGTATTATGGGGTCATAAGCATGTTGCCCTCGCATTTTATGTTTAACAGAGAATCATCATATCAAAAACTTGCTTGCAACACGCTTGCAATGTTCACTTACAACGCCACTTTCATCTTCAAGAGTCCAATCAATCAAGCTTAGGTTTGTCGCCAATTTTCTTTGCTTGGTTATTACTCGCATCCTTCAGAAATTTCGTGGACTTGGTAGGCATACTTACTACGCTTTATATTTTTTCAAAGTATTATCATAAACGTAACCACAGGAATTGCCCCGAGTTTCAAACCAGAAATGTTTAGTTTTTTAACGTTATTGAAAGAGTAAAATTAGAAGTAATCATGTATTATAACAACGCTCTTTCTGGAATCTTTAAATTGAAAAAATCCTACAACCATGACAGTTAGAGAACAATATGCACAAATGACCAAGGTATAAGTTTCTTCCACCGATTTTAAAGTATTAGTACATATATTTCGCAATTTTAGTTAAAAAGCTTGGTTCAAGTTTTCCTCCCCTATTTTCCAAGATCACAGCGATAACAAACAGCATTTTTTACCATAATGTATAAGACCTTATTGCTTTCGTTTTTAATAATTTAAAATGTACTCTGATTCACTTAACCCCTTTTGCTTGCAAACTGCAAGCGCCCATTTACTAATTACTTATATATAAAGCTATAAAACTGACTGACTCACTCATTGATACAAATTCCTGGACATTTCTAATCGAGCTAGAAGGTTGTAATATTCAGAAGAGGGTTGGAATTTGGTGTCAAGTCAGGAAAAAATCGAAAATCCCAACATTTTTAATTCAATTCGAGCCCAGATAGGATTTTGTTATTTAATGGGATTTAATGGGAAAAATGCATAATTTCCGTGTAGAGTAATTTTCTTTCATTCATTAAGAGATACAAGTTTCATTCTTCGACTGAAATGAGCCCAAAAGATCAAAGCATTTAAATCTTGCAACCGATTTTTCTCTATCGATCGATAAACAGAAATATTTTAAGTTTAAACACAAAATTAATACAAATTTCGATCTTTATTCATTTTCGTTGCTAGGCAATTTTTTAATTGTTTTCGAGGCTTGCAGGACCTTATAAATGCTGGATATTTAAAGGCTGCTTGGCAACCAGGCGTGAATATCCATTTAATAGCGATTTCATGAATTGATATTCATGCCTACATCATTTAAAGACAGGTTCAGTGACTAATTTGATATTTGTAGTCAAACGACCCCGTTCTCTTTGCCTTCTCAATGACCATCAACCTGTGCCTTACAAAGTCCATCGCTTCAAGTGTGTGTGTTAAATCTGGAAAATCCTTGCTTTTCACATAGTCAATTTATGTAGCATGCTCACGAGTGGGACAGCCGAAAAATTTATTTGCTTTTGCATAGGGCGAAAAGACCAAAATTTTTGCACATCTCAAAGCCGTATGATAAATTTTTTCCAGTTTAATCTTATATGCAAAAAATCATTTTTTTCATTTATTTTGTACACGTAAATGTGTCTGCTTTGTATATGTGTGCCTACTAAGAAAGAAAAAGAGGCCTTGCAACGCATGGCGAGCACAGCTAGTTTAAAATAAAAATCGTAGGTCACATTTATGCAGGATATGCTTGGTTGCACATTCGTAGCTGTATGATAAAACAACGCTCAAAGACAAATACCTGATAAGTAATACTAAAAAAGGATTAGCTGTGAGGAAAGTGGAGAGGAAAGCTGAAGCGAAGCAATCTTTGGACCAATATTTTGGATTTACATTGCAAAAAACTTTGAATGCACAATAATCAAGCATAAAGAGTACTAGCTCATAGATAAGCTGTCATAAGCAACTGTTAAACAATGCCAAAGATTTTTTTTTTCATATTGCGAAGCAATAACGCCTTCCAAGTTGGTTATAATATTCTACACATTATTTAATAGTCATTGTAAATATCATACATACTGTGCAGGCTGATAAAATTAATTAGTAAAATATTTTTAGTAAAATGGCAAGCACTATTGTGTGGGAATATTTAGTTCATTATGTTTGCATTCTTGTCCTACACAAATGTTTTAATCACGTTTCGCGATGCACAGGAGTGGTAAGAATGGAATAGTTGAATCAATATAGCCTTTGACCTGGTCGAACACCCCGGGAGAACTTTCTCCAATCGGATAGTTGTTTGAAAAGTGATTGATAAAAATGTTGAGTGGAACATAGATGAAATGTTACTTCTATGCAATGACTTTTGTACTTATACATCCTAAAAGAATACAAACATTAAATATTGCGTTTCTCTGCTATGTCAAACCCCAGCTACCATTTCAATACTTCAGTATTCCTTACTAGCATGATGTTCATACCTACTAACCGACAATACTTAAATAATTATTATACCTGAGCTAAGATTTTAAATAATCTAAATTAATTTAAATAATACGTGATCACCGCATTACTACCATTAGTTCGACTTCTCTTATCTTGCTTATGCTACAAACATAAAAATAAAATGCATCATACGTGTAATGAGCAAAAATTAGAGGTATCTTAGGTCAAAATTTACCTTTCAGCTACATTTACAGAGATACTTGAAATTTCGCTCATAACACTTATCTCAAACATTATTTGAGTACAGAGGTTGGAATGAAAATATCTCCGTTAAAATAATGGTCTCTGATTTTATGACTTTATTAAGAAGCTGGACTTCTAAAATTTGGCCTGGTGAGAGGCCAATTTACACTATGAATAGTAAAAATATAAATTATTTCATTCAGTATCACTTTCACAGTTGCTTATGTGAAACAAATGTGAAACAGACAAAGCTTCCTAAAATAAACACGTTCATAGCATTAAGAAGGATATATTTCTAATAAGTTTTATAAGGCAAATACTTCTAACGGTGAATGGAAATCAAATGCTTGGAGAGCACGGTTCATTCTCACATGGGTCTACGAGGAGCACAAGTATATATATCCAGTTCCAACGTTAATGACAATATATACGTATCCTAAATAAATATTAAAAACTAATAATAATTGTCGTTTCCATATTCATAATATCGCAATGTCGGTAAGATTCAGCTCATGGAAGCTAAGTAAATTAAAATCGATATTCCGTATAATGGCGTGTGGTGGCACTTCACTGTTCAAAAAGGAAATTTATTGCTTAGTGTTCCTATTCCAGTAGTTAATTTCTAGGGAACAGAGCTCTCAAGGGTAATATTTTCACCCTTTCATAATTCAATTGTTCATAAATGCTAGGAATATAAACGAAATAATCATATATTTGCACCGTAATTTTCAAAGGAAATCTATTACAGAGAGGGAGCGTGAATAAAGGTAGCTTACACTCCTTCCCTTGTAATGGAAACAGGAAATAATAAAAATATAAGAATTTTGCCGTTCTCTAGAGTGTCCTCTCAAAAGATCACCTGGCTTTCAAGATAAATATATACCTACTTGTGCGCCTATTTTCCAATTTTAATGTGAAAGAAAAAAATTTGAAAGATCTGTATCATTATCCAAATATGAACGTATGAAATTTGAAATGAAAGCCTACGGGGGAAAAAAAGTGCATCGTTTAAACGGGTCTTATCACGTCTATAATAATAATAATAATATAATTTTTATTGTTCAAAGATTTACATCCGATATGAACAATTTGCATGAACCACATTTGAACTCAAAATACATATAAATTTAGTGCGCAAAACACCAATTTAAGAAAAAAGTATTACAATTAAGTGAACAACAAAAAACCAACATGCCCTATGAATGAAATAAACATCAGAAACAAAAAACAATATAAAATATGGAATACTAAGTTCACACAAAAAATTAAATATCAACAGGATTAAATATTTTGATATTAAAATTTTAAAATACATAACACAGGAAAATATGAAACAATAGTACAGTCCATACATGATTTGAAAGCATTGAAATAAGTAGATACGGCTTATGGGGGGCAAGTTAGGTAAGAATATAATTTCTTTTTGAATTGGGGCAGCGATGAGGAATCTTTGATTGATTTAGGTAGGTAGTGTCTAGTTTGAGAGGCGGCAACGGTAAATCATTTCTGAAAAGTGGAGGACCGATACTGTGAGACATGTAGGTAGTTAGGGTCGGCTCTAGTTACTATATTTGGCAATATGGTTCTCTTGGGATAAAAGTCAATTATGCACTGTGGGTCCTCGTGTTTGAGTAGGGAATACATGAAACAAGCCAATTCGAATTTTCTTCTTATTTTTATGTCCACCCAGGAGAGCTTGTTTAAGTATGGGGTTATGTGCCCATCTTTCCGCAAGTCGTAAATGAATCTAACGAAAGAATTCATTAGGCACTGAAGCATAGTATTACGTTCTGCTGTGAGATCATAAAATACAAGACAGCAGTAATCAAAATTAGGAAAAATTAAGGTAGAGACAAGTTGCTTTCTTACATGGATTGGCAGCAGATTTTTATGAATTTTCAGTTGATGTAAAGTACCATTAACTGTATTGGAAACATACAAAATATGATCTTTCCAAGACAGAGTATTGCTGAAGATGACCCCTAAGTTTTTGGCCGTCTTGGAATAAGGTATACAACTTCCCTTGACCTCAACCATAGGCAGTTCGGCCACATTAAGTCTAGACATGACCCTGGAGTGACCAATAATCATGAATTTGGTTTTATTACTATTTATTTTTAACAAGTTGTCTCGTGCCCATTAGACGATGGCAGATACATCATCGTTTACTTGTCTAATGGTCTCAGGGAAATCGCGCGGGTGACAGTGCATATAAATTTGGAGATCATCAGCGTACATCATATATTTACACCTGGTAAAACATGCTGAAAGATCTACCACATACAACGAAAACAGCAATGGCCCAAGGACTGACCCTTGAGGTACACCGCAATAGATAGGAGCCCACTCAGACAAGTTGCCATTAGGGTCTTTTACAGATTGGCGTCGTCCATCTAGGTATGAATAAAACCAGTTTAATGAGGAACAGGAGAAATTGAGGTTTCTCATTTTTGTGAGAGCAATGCATGGTTTACACAGTCAAAGGCTTTGCTAAAATCAAACAAAACCAGTATAGTCAACAACCTTTTGTCAATGGCATATCTTATATCATCGGAAACCTTAATTAAGACCGATTGAGTAGAAAATGTTTTGCGAAAACCGGACTGAAATGGGACAAATAATTTATTTGCAGTGAGATAATCTAGAGTTTGTTGAAAAAATATCTTTTCTAGACATTTAGAAGTGGCACAAAGTATAGATATAGGACGGTAATAACAAGGAGAAGAGGGACTTTTAACTTTCTTAATCGGGCGAATTAGGGACGATTTCCAAAGTGTAAGTTAAATGCCAGACATCAGCGAAGAGTTGAATATTTCAAGTAGAGCAGGAGTCACAGCATTCAATACCACTTTCAAGTATCTAACAGAGATGTCGTCTATTCCAACTGAATTTGATTTCGCCCGAATGAGTACCTTACGCAGAGCGTCTGGCGTGACGTAATGAAAGTAAATATTTTTATCATTATACGGCACTATAGAATCAACAGAAAGAATATTTATCAGGTGGTCATTGGTTGGATTGGAAGAAGGAATACCACTCGTAGAAAAATAAGTATTTAATTCATTTAGTGAGAGCTAATTTACGATTTAATTGCTGACTGTCTAATAAGCCCCAGGTTTTTTTAGTTTTTTCCAAAGATAGTTAGGATTGGCAGGATTAGAAAGAACATTTGTATAGTGCAGTCGTTTAGAGTTCATAACTGAGCGTTTTACGAGGTTCCGTTGTCTCACGAATAATTGGTGAAGGGCTAAGGCACGTCAAAGCCTATCTCTTTCTTTGATTAGTTCCTTTATGACTGGGGTAAACCATGGAGCTGGAGGACCCCTAGGACGTATAAGTCGTTTAAGTGCAAACGATCAAGGCAGTCAAGGAAAACAGAGATGAAGCTATGCAGCATTGTATCAACATTCAGGGAGTTGAACACATTGTACCAATCAAAGCTAAACAACTCACCCTGGAAGCCTTCAATATCAAAACACTTGTTATTTCTAACAACTATAGGAGGACAAGATGTTTTGGTTACATTAAATTTATAAGTTAATACAATTTTATCATGGGCTGAAAGAAACGTAGCAGGAGATTGACGAAAAGAAGAAACTTTTTCTTGCGAATCAACAATGCATAGATCAAGGAGCGTATGGCTATTCTCCGTATGATGAGTTGCATTCAAAGGAAGAAGGTTAAGGTCATTGGAATATATAACATTTAGTAAGAATGTGCTGTAATAGTGATCTCAGAACAAATCTGCGTTGAAATCTCCAACAATTACAATATTTTTAAACGTTGGGCTAAATTTCATAAATACGTTTTCAATATCTGACATATGCCCAACTTTTGGTGGGTATAATCAATTACTGTAACTAAAGGCCCACGTTCCAGGACACAACCACTCTCAACTGATATCCATAACATCAGAAGTATCCAACATACTTGCGGTGAAGCAAGAGGAATGAAATAATTCAATCAATGGACTCATTTACATTTGAAAATAAATATTACAAAAATATTTCTTACCACTATATTACATTGATAACTCCTTTATTATCTAACACTCCCTCTGACAAAAATGTGTCATACGCCACCAATATATCCTACTTATTGTCCAAAAAACATAATAGAAATGGACAGAAACCGACTCAACTCTTCCTTTTTTAGTGAAATGCGACATATAACACTACCAATGACAGTAAAATTACACTAAAGTGACGGAATTATTCCCAGCACACCCGCGAGAACTAAATAGGGGTTAAGTGCCATGGAAATACTTCTCATCTACATCTACATATTACCACGCAAGCCGCCTCAATAGGCGTGTGGCGTGTGTGTTAGGACACCAGCCGTTTACATATAAAATGGACACGCTCTAATGAAATTACGCCTATCATTTATTATAGTCCCTTATTGTTCGGGGGAAAAACGAATTCCCATACCTATCCGTTCGGAAAAATATCTCTCTTAATTTATCGTTTCTGTCGGACCTGGAAATATAGTGGGGTTCTAATAGGATGTTCTCCGTGTCGCTCTGAAAGATATCTATTCTCAATTGTTCAAGCAATCTAAGCCTAGCGCGCAGCCTCCGAGTCTCTAGCGGCTCCCAGCCTAATTCGTTTAACATCTGTGTAACACTGTCTGTACGCCCGTAGCTGTTTTTGACGAATCGCGCAGCTTTCCTTTGTATTTTATTAAGTTCCCGGACTAAGTCTTTCTGCACCGGATCCCATATGCTCGCTGCATATTCAAGGTGTGGCCGGACGAGTGCGAAATAGCACCTATCCTTTACTTTTTCATCCGAAAATCTTCCCACAATATGCTTGACGAATCCTAGCTTCTTCAGAGCTCTGCCACAAATATTTCTTATATGTGCTCCCCACGATAGGTCCGAAGTTATCGTAACTCCTAGATACTTCACTTCATCTGTCGCCTTTATGTTAACACCATCCACAGCATATACATGGGAATAGTTGGACGACCTCCGCAAGAAATGTACCGCCGTGCATTTGCTCAGATTAAGTTCGAGTCCCCACTCTTGGCTCCACACATGAACGTTGTTTAAATCCGATGATAGAGTTTCAAAGTCAGAGTGATCACTAATTTCACGATAGATGACAGCGTCGTCGGCAAATAGACGTATTTTACTGCTAAATTTATGTATACAATGAACAAAAGGGGTCCGATCACGCTTCCTTGCGGGACACCTGATGTCACTTTAACTACATCAGAGCTAATTCCGTCAAGAACTACCTTTTGCTTACGATCACTCAGAAAGTCGCGTATCCAGTTTACTACTGTTTCGCTTAGGCCGCATGATTGTAATTTGTATAAAAGTTTGTTATGAGGTATCGTGTCGAAACGCGTTGAATACGACTTCTTCAGCAAAAATTATTCTATCATACTTCTGACATCGGAGTAATTATGTAAGTACCTACCATATATCAAGAATATAATTTGTTTCACCTAGGTAATCAGCTTTCCTTGCCATAACTTTACCTTAAAAGTAACACACCGTCTCAGACTCTTCTTGGTAGAATTGTTTCACTATGTAATAATGAAGTACTTTTTGCCATTCCATACGATTCATAAAAATCGACTGTTTTGGTAACAGAATTACATCTTCAGGTGGAGTTACATCTAAGGTAAAACTCGGAATATAAATAAACTGCTCTCATTCAAAACATATAGCTTCAACTGCTAAACTTTGATCTCCACAAAATAACGAACAAAAACATTATCTCTGAACTAAAAAAAGGGTATCATGAGCGTTAAGCTAAATAAATATATTATCTTATAATTATAAAATATAATATATATATAACAATAATATATTATTATCTTATAATTAAAAAGCAATGGTAAAATTATTGCACTACAAGAATATGAACTGTTTCTCAACAGTGAGGGCAACTCCATCGTAACGCCAACTTAAGCTCGTGCACATTATTACAGAGGCACAACTATTTTAGAGACATAATAAATAATTTTTCTTAGGAAAAAAACTGGTTTCATATTAACATGATATACCACAAGTTAAAACCAATTAAATTTAAGCAACATCAACAATTTCGAAACCAATGATAATGATGTATGAAGATAACGTTTTGAAACGGTTATATTACCTACAGTTAAGACAAAAAACGAAATTAATACGTTCTCCCATCGATAATACTCACATAAACTAGCCGAAAGTCAACTGTCAACTTTCCGACTGAGATTTACTTTACAAAACCGGAACTCTGAGTTAACATCAAGTTAACAAAATGGCTACCTCATCCTGCGGTTGATTGTAACAAGATATAATAAATGCGGGCCTAAATGATGTGGACAATTTATCATTCCAGACTTCAATATTAAATCAAAATTGAAGTCTGGAATAATCAAAATTCAATATTGAATCTTCAATATGAAACATACAAGCGCATTATCGGATTACGAAAAGTCCGTGACGTATCATGTAAGACGACTTCTGAGACTATTTTGTGCATAACTTTCGATTTGCTGTTGAACCCATTCTCAAAATTTGGTCTCCCTCGCTCCTTAATAAAATAGTCTTTGCCTAATAAAATATAGTTAATGCAAAACAGATATAACAGTCACTAATTATTGATATTTACGTAACAATCTTGCCTTAATTCTTAACTAATATCAGAAACCTTTATTTAAATATGCATACGATTACGTTGAGAATATATCATGGCTGGTTCGCCATATCTTCCTCGGAAAAAAATAACAGACCACGTGGTGGCAGCAATTAATGCGAGATGACTGAGAAAAGTAACACTTTTTTCTACTATAAATAAATAATTTTATTGAAACTACAAAGAAAAGAGAAACAGCCAAAAAGGCGTTGCAAATTCCTGAATATCACTACGTCATTCGTATTTTATATAAGAATAAAATTTAAAATAACCTCGCTATATCAAAGAAGAGTACGAATCTGCTATAAACGCACTCTATAAACGCCCTTTAAGAATACTACTTCAACAGCATTGTAGAAATTGACGAAAAAGTTCATCCATTATCAGCGATAACAGCGGAAAATGAGGAAGAATGCTTCATCAATACTTCTGTTTAATGGGTTTAATACTTCTGTTTAAATCGCTGGGGGAGACTTTTGCCTACTAAGTACGGCATTCAGTCTCAATAAATAAATAATATAAAGGCTCACCGGAAGCAATTAAATTCTAATAATATTATTAAATGGCAATTAATAGTAGTGCATCGAGGGCGGTATGTAGCGCAGGTACGTCATACGAGCAGATAATTATAATTCCAATGAAGCCTGCCCATTTTCACATTTCTCAAGTATCATAAAACACGTTTCGCTTAGAAACTAATTCATATATTGTTTCTTACATTCTTTTTTCTTAATTATTTCTTATTACTTCTTTTTACATGAAATTCTGAATATACATGTCAATCACTACCATTTGTTGGAAAATAACAAAATCAGTTTTTTGGTAGTCAATGAAAACAAATGATTAAAAAAATGACGCAAAACCTTTTAACAAAGCAAAATAAATTTATTGAATTTTGATATGTTTCCAATCTTATTTTATCCTCTGACAGAAAGATCCCTGATCGGTCATAATTTGGAGCTGCGCTATTACTATCTTTTGAAGAAAATCATGAACAGAAATAGTTTCTTCCGTGGATTCTATCGACGTTACATGAAGAAGATATTTTACAAGGAAAATAGGCTTAAAGGTAGGTAAATCGAATATTTTTATGATATTTAAATTACGTACCAAAGCCATATTGGCGTACAAGAGAACTCTTGATCGCATGTACTATGCATAGGTTGTCAGCACTTTGATATCGAGACAGAGAAAAAAGTGCTGATTCAAATATATTATGAAAAAGCATGTAAATGACCAACAGCCAACATAATTTTCATTGATAGAACAGCAAATTGAAAGTGCACTTTGTAAAACAATTTTAAGTCTTGGGCAAATGCCTAAATACTGAACGTAACCTGTGACAAGCAAGCGACAGCATATCCAAATGGCGCTCAATCCATCAAGTTAACAGTTCTGGACAAATATTTTTTTCAAATTACAGATAAAATATTGTACGACACGATGGCAAAATAAATTAGGCATATGAAATTCCCCAATATTTATACAGCGAATTTTTACAATTTTCCCAGTGATAATATGGTCAGAACGTAATTTAGTCTCATATCTTTTATTGCACGCACCATTACACTATTTTATGACTATCGGTGTCAGTAACAGTTGTTGGACGAGCCATAAATGTCTGTTGATAAATACAGCATTACATACCAAGACGACAGTGATGATCAGCTATGCTGGCTCTCGACTAACTTACAAGGCTTATTGGACTACTTCCATAGATTTCTCGGACTATAATTTGATTAAACATTTCCCAGTTGGTTGCCTGTTTTGAAATTCTTTTTATTTTCCTCCTTATCTAATTCTGTCGCCACCGTGCGATATTTAGACTACTAACGCCTTACCTTTGCAAATAACATCTTACCTGATGGAAATTCTGAAGGTAAATGAAATGGCATTGCTCCGTAAACTTGATTTTCAAAATTGCAATCTCATTATTAATGATAAATATTTTCTTTTCCGGGGATATATGTCTCATGCTATACACATATCTCCAGAAAAGAAAATATTAATTAATAGAAAGACGGAGAAGAGAAATCATCTGGATATTAATAATTAATATAAACAATAGTAAGCATAAATAAAGTTATCTTCAGGCAGATGTGGTGGAATTGTTTCATTAGGAATGAAATTACTTAGCAGTTTTCCACTTTTTTATATTAAATATATGTTTATGCGACCGGCTTGACAATAATGTAATACATCATAACAGGTCGAATAAACATATATTTAATATAAAAATTGGAAAACTTCTAAGTAATTTCATTCCTAATGGTAAGCATGCTTAAGTTTTACGATCTAAAAGAACAAGTACCAATTAGGAGCAATGAGCAGAGTACGATCGCGAAATTTTCACTCACTCGCTTACTCGAAAGTCCGATTAAAACTTGACTGGCAAATAATGGAAAAAAAATGTACACCAAAGTATTTTTTCCATTATGTCTCTAGATTAGCGCTGGAAAAATCTTTCTCACAGAAAAGCAACAATGACTCAAATTAAGTATTTCACTCTCTCTGAGATATTCGTATTATACTGTATTTTTCTCCGTTTGTGACATTCATATTATTCAGTATTTCGCTCTCTTGTGGTATTCATATACTACTGTAATGTAATGAATTTGTTTCGATTAACGAAGAGCATGTCATTGCCAATTTGTTTGAATTTCAAGGTAAATATGTATTCGGTTGTCGGCAGTGGAATTTCAGGATTTTCGACAAATAACTGCTTCACATGTTGGATAATGCTGTATGTCGTACTTAAATATCAGGGTAGCCCACCTGGGATATATGTAAATGCATTTTCTTCGGCCTGCGGTTATAATTTAACAGAGCGATCGATGAAGCCATGGTTTGTAATTACAGAATAAGCAAACAACCACGTTACAATATAAAATTAGGATTACACTTAAGAAAACCGTACATACAAGATACCAATTCAATCAGTGTATGACGCTGGTGAAAAAAAGATTGTTAAAAAATAAAATAATTCACGTCAGTATTTTTAACTAAAGAAATAATATAACCCACTTCAGCATACAAACGGATTTCATAAGCAAGTAGGACTTTTGATGATTGCAATTATGCAAGGCACTCGGGTGTATATTCATGGCTAATGCCAACATTTTATGGACTTCAGGATACAGCTAAGACTGGCTAGTTACCACAATGCATCAACCGCGCGTCAAAAATATATCTTGAACAACAGTCGCTAGAGATAATAAAAAACTTCAATAAGAAATGTGGCATCAGAGTGAATAACGACTTAAAACTTTTTAATGTTATAAAAAGAAACTTTTCACCGTCATCAAGATTCAAATAGAACCTAAAGGGGTAGTGCGAGTAGTGCATAATTATAAGTTAAAACAAATGCACTCTAAAACACTTATACTTAGATATTTTAACGTCAGTTTATCACATCATAATCGTGAGCATGGTACATATATGTCAATGCAAAAGTTGATAGATACAACTTTTAGCGAAAATTATTTCTGAATTGCTACGAGCCTAAAAAAGCTTTTCTTCCACGACAACATTTCTTTAGTATCAGCTACTATTATTCACGATTGACGATGTGTCTCAGCATAGAAAAATTATAAAACTAAATGGAATTGTAAAAATCAATACATTTACCATGGTAGTACAGAATCAAAACTTTTAGGCAAACTCTCTAGATCATCCGTTTAGATATTAATAAAATTTAGAGACTAAACATTTTAACAAATGCTTCATCTAATAATTGACAATATTTTGGTTAGTAAATAGAAAGGGGAGTAGAATGAATAAATAATTTCTGTACCAAAGAATTGCGTAGAAATTTCACGTGGAGAGACGTTCTCATTTATTCTTTCACCTAATAATTAGACGCTAAATTAAAACTTTTCCTAAGGCATTTTTTTAGGCATGAACATTATTACCAACCCATATTTTCTCCGTATTACAAAATAACTATAACAGAGCGCTATAGCCAATAATATTTTTCTGGTTAATTATTTCGCAGGATAAATGGCATTATATAAATTTTAAGTTGCACCAAGATGAAATTCAATTAGGAAAATCAATACTGAAATACTCCAAAAGGTTCACACTGAGAAACACAAAGGACTGCGTTGGCCCATCAGCATCGAGAAAAACTGTTTTCATCGTGTTAATTTCGATAAAATCAGTTAGATGAAAAACAAAGACCGAGAAAATGAAACGATCAATGAAACGTGTACCCAAAACTGGAGTTAGAATGTCATGAATAACAAACTAACAATAAGTCCTTAGACAATTTTTTTGTCCAGTGGCGGCCGACGGCGGCCTTCGTAGTAATTGCTTCATTTATAACACAAAAAGACGACTACTAGTTTAATAGAGGAATAACTAAGAATTGGTTGTTGACCATAAAGGGGGAATAGTGATTAATTGCTCTTTAATCTTATTTCACGACGACCATGACTATCAACAATATTTTTCATTGTATCACGTCATGTATTCCATAGATTGAAATGTAAATGAAAATGAAATTGAATTAAATTATTTTATTAGATGAACCACAATATGTCGCTTATTTATCGGTAGAGAATTTTTAAATATGACTGTTATTTGGATTTGATACACCATCACTCAATTAGTTGTTGTGGTTCATTAGTTGTAACCAGATATTCTACTTCCTTTAATTGCTAATAACTACCCGTAATTTCTTAATAATTTATCGCAATTTGTAGTTTACATGACATATATGTACATGAAATAAGTACCTATTCCAAAAAGGGTCGGTTAAAGTTAATGATTAGCATAAACTCTTTGATTTGTCAATTATCACTTCTCCTGACTTAAATGAGTAAGCTACGGCTACGACACAGGCATAGTATGTACATTAACGATTAAACACAATCCACTAATGCAAGGAGAAAATTCTCAAATTTGAACAGGTTTTATACAAAATATTAAGTCTGTGGTATGGATGGATCCAAACAAATAAACTGGACTCTATTTTAAACGTTCAAGTATGGATTATAAAAAAACTAGGTAAAATTACAGACACTCCAAATTTTCAATCTAAGACTTACTTTTACGAAGCTATTTGACTATGAATGATCATGAATAAAATAGCATTCCTTTACAAACTATATACTGTCTAAATTTGTAAAATTCACATTTGGCATTTCAACACCATGTGAAGTTTGGGGGGTTAGTCAAGTCAAAAAGTCTAATAATTTTATTTCTTTCTGAAATATTTAATTTCAGAATTTCAGTTTTTAAAATTAATTTTCTATGAATTTTCATTAGGATGACAAGCATATTATTTTGGTACGATCACATGACAGCACATGAATGCTCCCATTTCGCAAATGAATGATCTAAAACTGATGATCTCAGGCCTGACCTCGTGGAAATTATGGATATCCATGATGAGAAAACCACCTTTGTTATTTCCACAAACTTTCTTACGCTGGCACGACGCGCGTTTCACCACACTGTGGCATACTCATGTGCACGTACTCATGTGGCACATGAGTATGCCACAGTGTGGTGAAACGCGCGTCGTGCCAGCGTAAGAAAGTTTGTGGAAATAACAAAGGTGGTTTTCTCATCATGAATGAATGATCTGTTTATTTCAGGTCATTCATCTAAAGATCTTTGAAAAAGGGTATAAATTCAGATGGAAAAGGGATAATATTAATTACTCAGTCTTCAAACATCAGGAAGCATATCGAAAATTTGGTTGCGAGTGCTTCTTAATCTGAAAGCCTCCATTCTTTATTTCTAGTTCAGAATCCTGAATTCAACCAATACATGTCATAGGTACTTAGTACTAATGCTAGACGTTATATCCATAGATGCTTTAGTTAAGAAGCCACACTTAAATTGTCAGCAGTGGGTCTTAACATAAATGGACTAGGATGAGAAATTATAATGGGTACTAATGTCTTGGTCTTGTAGCAAAGACTACAAGCTGTTTATTATACGCTGAACAAAATGGATTCCATTGACCAATCAGCCACGCCATTTTTATTTTATACCAGCGGAGAGAACCGGTTAAAATTCAAGGCGGAAGGAAACACTGTTTGTGAGAAAAAATATCATTTCAAACTGCTGTTGAAAGCGAATATTTCACATATGAAGCAACTAATATGACTCGGAGAGATTATTAATTGAAACGCAATGTAGAGGACACTACAATTTTGAAGTTCTCCATTTTAGGAGAATATAAACTGTTATTTTAAATACCCAAACGTGCACACTTTGCCATAGAATTCCCGCCATACCCCATATTTTTTTGACAACCATGGCAAATATCATATTCCACCCAATTGGATACGTTTGCATTTGGGCTGCTTAAATTTTACTACACTAGTTATAATTGCGTATGGTTAAATTGAAAATAAACTCAACCCGATGAAATACAAAAAAGCTTACCATCGGCTTCAATGGTAATAGGTAAGTCCAGGGCTTTTAAGACGCCTCTAACCGGAATAAATTAATTTTTTTATTGTCTAATACGAATTGAGTCAAATTTGAGTATAGTTGAAGCAACGAATATAATATTAACTATCCAACATATTGACGTATACCTGGTGGAATTAATTTCTTCATACTTGATCCGGCCGTTTTCCGCGGATGGCATGCAATACGACCCACCACTACTGACGTAAATTCTTTGCCAAAACTAGCATAAAAATCACTTTCTTCGATGTCTCTCAACGCATGATATATTAACAATATTCCGCATATATACACATCATCACACAGTACTTGTGTGTGGTGTTGTACGTTATATTGAATAGCAAAAATGCTACATAATTCCAATGCTAGAGTAATGTTGTTGCTGTCCCTCTGGGAGCGTGCTGCATATTCAGAGATTTGGGTGAAAATCGCCACATCGAAGTTGTAATTGCATGTCTTAAAATGATTACTCTCACCGAATTTAGTATTCTACAAGTTTGAATGCTCATTTAAAGTCAATATTTGGTTGCCAAATAAATCGATATAGTTTAATAGAGAGATTTGAATGATTTTGGAGAAGAAAGCGCAATATTAGGGGAAAACGAAGCGCATCAGAAAATCGAATTAAAATTATTAAACATTTCATTCTTCGAGCTGTTCAATGAGGAAAATTTCAATCCAATATCTTCATCGACAGTAATTTAAAAGCACAGGAAGTAACATTTGCACCAAATTCAATGCCTTTCTAATGGGAGTAAAAATTAACAATAACGGGATAGAATTGTTTTTGAATCATTCTGCTTCATATATTAGAAGATTATATCCTTGGTGTAAATGACAAATCCCCGTTAGGCTACGATGTATTGTCCACAGAGGTGAACAGTAAGGCGAAATATTTCCGCATCGAGTCCCAACTCTAGGTCTCCTGACTACATGAATGAGCTTTAAGGTAACAGCAAGATTTTCTAAAAACGACCCCACCGTCGAAGCCGAACTCCACCGGTAAAGTGCGAACGCGCTTCGGTCATTACGCCGGCTGATACCCAGCCGGTTGCCGGGCAACCTAGTGAGCGCGCCCTTCGCTGATCCGTCAAAGCAACGTGGCGCCTAATTAATGCGAAAATACATGTTTCCAATCATACTGCTTTAGTAACTCCAGTATTTTTACAAATAAAACCACTGAGCATAGCATGTTCAACAATATACGCGATGCTGAGTAGATAAGTGGAAGGGAATAGCGAGCCTTATGTTGTCTTTTGATTCTTAAGACTTCGGCCATTTTATAATCTTCTAGGGATTCTATTCTCAAACAGATGGTGCTAAAAGCAAAATCCACCAAATCCCGCCATATTTCCTGACTCACTCAAGTCATTTTATAATTTTAAATACTAAATACCGAGTAACTTCAAAAGCTATTAATAAAACTGTTGCGGGATGGTTGTTAATGAAAATAGCAAATATTAAACATGAAATATTGACATAGGACACTGGCCTTTAGATCCATCAGTAGTGATCAGCTGCATTGGTATTTATTATTAGTTTTGAGCACAGTCAATATTCAAATACCTATCTAAAATTAGGGTCTGGGATAAATTTTAACTATGATTTAAATATTTTAACCCTGTAAATCATTGGTGAATTACAAATGGAACTGTGAAATATTTTTTGGCAAGCGGATTGAAATAAAAATAATTATCTGCATTTCTTTTTGTTTCGGCGAATTTCAAGACACCAACCTAATTTTACGTGAAATAATGACTTTTTGAAGAGGCATGGAACAAATTTGGCCAAGTCAAAATTGAAAATAACTTATAAATAATGGTAAAAAGCCTTCACAAATTCCTCTCGGAAACTATATAAACGCAAATTTTCAACACTAAACGGTAAAATAAAATGTCATGAGCATGTATACATTTAAATCACATTGGCCTCATATTTTCGAACGTCATGTGTTATCCTTTCCCGCCATTAAAAGAGTGCAATTTACGTCCACGATTGAAAGAATAAAAAAAAAGAACAACGCAAGATCACTCCACGTACCTGCATTAAACTAAATAGTCCTTTTGGCCGTCACCTTTACGTTCAAAGATGCAGAATTCGGAAGATGGTGTCCGACTAACTCGATACGCTGACCAACACCGAAAAAAGCCACGGACAGAGCGCCGGGATCCACGGTGGGAAGGAAAAGTATTGGAGCGACGAAAGAGGAGAAAAAAGATGCGGAGAGAGAGAGGGAAGAAAAACTCGCGAGGGCCGAAGAAAGAAAAACAGCGACGGGGAAGCGAAGAGGAGCATGGAAACGACGCCGTCGACACTCACTCACTCGAAGAGACACACAATCTCATCACTTGGGGTTTTTTTTCTTCTTCTTCATCTTCTATTTCTTCGGAGGTCGACCTCCTAAGTCACATTTTTAGGAGCCGTAGCACAACGAGAAGTCCAAATTGGGGTTAACACGAGGCACACTACAAGTCACACGGCGGCACAACACCGGCGAGGAAGAAGGCGAGGTGATAAACACGAGACGAAGATGGCGGGGGAGTACGAAGAAGCAGGAGGAGGTATCAGTGAAGGAGAGGAGTGGAGGTAGGCGAAGTAGGATTGAGGAAAAGAGGATCGCGGGAATGAGATGAGGAGGAGGCGGGAGAGAAAGACGGGGGGAGGGAAAGAGGGAGTGGGGGCGATTTGCTATGCAGGAAATAGGTTTTGGCGCGACGGGGGTGGGGATTTAAGCACACTTTGCGCCAAGATGAATGGAGAAGTTCGGTCTTCTTACTTCTCGCAACGTCGCCCAAGGAAGGAACCGCTATCGCGGGTCGAACGCGCGAAAAAGTCGGCGGAAAGATTTTTTAAGCGACGGTGAATACAGGGGAGGTCGTCCCAAGGAATGATTACACTCAACTCAAATGCTTCTCTCCTCTTTTGACCGTCTTTCGATGGCACATAGCCCATTAAAACCTACTCCCATACATCCTAACATCCCCTAACAGCCTTTCCAAGACCGCGCCAAATTTCCTATTTCCCTATACTACCCAAAACATACTCTATTCCCTAAAAAAATAAATAAACATAACTCTCCCTCGAAGCTACCGGCTTCCTCCTTCGATTGCAATTTAGAAAGACACCCACGCCTGTCCCCTTACCACCTTCGTTGCACCTTATCCTTGTTCCTCAACAATTCCGCACCCAACCCTCGATACAACTCCCCTCCACCCATGTACACAAACCACCCCACACCTCATCCTCAAAACCCTTCCCCCAAACCCGTCTCCCTTCCTTACTCGTGCGCTGCGTACAAGCTCTGTACAACTTCCAGGCTCCTTCCCTCTCTGTTTCCCTCACCCCTCCTCTTAGTTAATCTCCCTTCATCCCCCTCAAAACTTCTTTCTCACTCCCCTTTCTCTCTGCACCTCCTCCCGGTCCAACTCCTCCTCCATCCTTGCCTAAAAACCTTCATCCTCTCCCACTTCCCCACCTTGCCTTGCCCCCTTGAAATACAAAAAAATAAGCCACGGACTTTTTTTCCTCGTACCCTCCGCGCCAGTCTGCTCGATGTCAGCTAACACCACGCCACGCAATGAGGATGCTCCCTGCTATCCCAGTGTGTGTCTGAAGACCTGTCCCCATGCTCTCCCGAGCAGCGAGAAAAAGTTTCGCACACGACGCTCTATCGGCCTCAACACTATGAGAGGTAAAGAGAGACGGTATATTGCAGGAAAGGGTTACTGTGGGAGTGAGGCACGGGAATGAGAAGTTTAGGGTAGCGGAGGGAGCCTGCTTCGCACGCGGAGTGACGCTAGGGAGAGACCAAGAGAGGCGTGGGAGTTGGGAAGTATTTTTTTTTCGTCAGGACACGGGAGGGAAAGGAATTATGAGGTAATGAGTGCGACTGGGAGATAGGGGAGAGTAGGGGGAGGTAGGAGGTTTGGAAGGGGGAGGGGAGGCGGTTAATGTGGGGTTGGGGGAGGGGATGAGGAGGGCCCGAGAGGATAAAAGGGGGAAGGTGGGGAGGAGGATATGGAAGTTATAAAAAAAACGTATATGCGAATGTCCGCGGGGGAGAGAGAGCGGGTTAGCCGGGCACCGGAGTTGGTGATAGTAGTTGACGCGGAGGCAGCGGCGGCGCTCGGTCGTCCGCTTGCGTCTCAAACAGGAAGGAGGCCCGTACGGAGAATGAACAAGAGTGGTCTTGGCGAGCCGGAATGGAACAGTGTGCCGCCTCCCGGCGAGCCTCCTGCGTCCCCCGCCGCCGCCGAGTTTGGTCGGATGGTGAGGACGGGAGGCGACGGCAGCGCCCCACCGTAACGCGGAGACGAAACAGCAAGAGGCCGTGCGGGCAGATAGAGAGAGAAAGGAAGACAGGAAGAGAGAGGTTCGCTTCAGCCGTTTGCTCGTGGCTAGCCCGCCCCGTGTGTGCCGCTGGTCGTGGTTGTCTTTTTGGAAGGATTTCCGAGTCGGACGCTGTTGGTACCTTCGGGATAGCCAAAGGCTTCGCCTTGGTCCGAGCGAGCGAGGAGAGGGAAAGGTGAAAGAGAGTGGGAAGAGGAGGTTTTCCGTGGAGAGAGAGGGAGGAAAAAATTACCGAAGATACGGAGTGGGAGGAAAAGGTGGGGGATGATGGTGGGAGGGGGCTGAATAAAAAAATCCAAGAGGGTGAAGGGGGGGATATTTTCAAATGGGTGGGGGGACTTTTTATCGGCTTGGGTTGGGAGGGTGAGGGGGTTAGGCTGGAAGGGCCTTCTTTAGGGGGATGTGCTTCGTCGAGGGTGGGGGAGGTAGTTGTTCGTTTGAGGCGAGGAGGCGGGGGAAAGTTTGACCCCGGTGGACGGGGAAATGGGGGAGGAGGAATAGAAGAGGGAGGAGGAGGAAGACGTGAAATCGAGGGGAAAGGGGAGGGAGAGAGGGTATATTTTTCATCCAAAGGGTGGGAAAGAGCTATGACGTCATGGCCTCACGTCACATCCGGCGCCGCACACCATTGGGCGAGAGGGCTCACCCCTTTTGGCAGTGTGGGGGGGGTCCTCTCTGCCTAACCCCCTCCCTACATCCATGTTCCGCCCCCCCTTCCAGCCAAGCACACCGCCATTCCCTCCCCTCTCTTGCTGCCCCCCTACACTATATAAAAAAGCACGCCCTGGACACTCCGCCGCCCCCTCCAGCTTCACCTTCACTCAACCCAAAAACCCCTCCCTCACACCATCCCCGTGTTCCTCGTCCACAAAGCCCTCACACCCCTCTCTTCCCTCCCCTCCTGTCCCCCTTCCCTCTCTCGCCTCTCGTTCGTTCCCCTCCGCTGGCCGACGCGACTCTCTTTCGGCTCTTCCGCAGGACACTGGCTCGCGCCCTCTGCACACCAACCCCCATCCCTGATACTACTCACCCTACCTTTTAAACCATAACCCATTCCGTGGTCGAAGCCACCCACACAGGCAGACGTACACGCACACAAAACGCTTCGCCCACACGGGGACTGGTGGTGTAAGGACTTGTTTACTGGATTACTTTAGCAACAACCGTTTTATTCCGTACAAAAATACCCCTTAGTGTCATGAAACATACTCATAACAAGTTGTGACTCAGCAAAGTGTGAGGCTCTCTCACTTAAGGTATGAAAATATAAAAAATAGGGATTCATAAGCATTTGAAGGCAATTTCTAGAATGAAAACTCTCTCCCTGGCGCAAAGTGATAAGAAAAAGACGTCATCAAGAAGTGATAAGAAAAGGAGCCATTGGGGCTTGTTTATAGGGCTCATATCTTAATGGCAACGACAAACAATAGAATTCACAAAATAAAATAGGGGTTTCCAATGATGAATTTTTACATAAGAAATCACATTAAAAATTGTTAAGAAAAGCATTTCATTTCATGAAAAAGAGCTTGAGGGAATCTTAGTCTAATGACCCGTTCGCTTTTCTAGCATCTTAACATTATATAAAACGTTGGTAAGTTCTACCCGCATTCGTAACTGTCTTCAAACACCATGGTAAAACTGGAATTTTCCAGTTATAACGAGCACCATATTTGTTTCTCATCACCTACCGATCTCTTGAAGATGATGACGATTGATCACACGGCCATTGTTACTAACGTGCATTCGGATGGCAGAAAACAGCTCTGAATAGATAGTTTACCCAAGTAGGTTTACTCGGGTCGAAAAGGCTGCAATGGTTGGCAACAACCTGGCGTTTGTGTTACTCTTTCCCTTGCAATAGAATGCCATGATTAGAATCTAACAATGCTAATGGGGCATAAAAGAGGCATCAACCCATGGTTCGAAAGGCACCCAAAGCTTATACGTAGCGTGATGAGGATATAAACCATAAATAATATCATTCTTCAGGTTTCTGTGTTTTTCTACAATTTGCTTTATATTATTTTCGGGATCCATCGAGTTTGGTTGCTAATGTACGTAAGCAACTAAACGCATTGGATATCGAAAGTAAGATAAGCACATGAAAATATATCATTTACATATAATCTTTTTATTCTTATTTTTCATAATGTTTTAAAATGTATTGTTCACAGTTCCTGATGATCATTTCACCAGAAACTGTCATATCATTGTCCTTCTATTCCTTGGGATTGAGTTACACCGAAAACAATTTCTCTTGAAATTTTAAAAGTAAAATAAACTCGATAAAATTCTTCTTTTAATGAACTGAATTTCAAAAAAACTTTGTTAAAAATCAATTATGTCTCTTCCATGTAAAAGTATGCATCTGTATAAATTTTCTCGCAACACGGCCATAAGAAAATTTACAACCAACACTTCAAATTTTACCTGACTCTTTTGCTTTCGTTTTAATGCAACCCACGGACAAAGTACCCCTTTGCTGGCCTGTTAATGTAAAGATATTCGACGCGTGTGGAATATGGCGACGCATGTTTTATCAACTAGACTTTTCATCAACTTTTCAGAAAGTTTTATCAAATTAAAAACATGGCTACAGAGAGGGTTACACTGATTGTGAGATGTCACCGATGAAAGTGATTGAAGAAACTCCTGATACGGAATAATAAGATATATATATATATATATATATATAGAATTTCTAGAGCTGACGAAGGACCAACTGGTTCGAAACGTTCCCGTAAGAACGAATTCTTTATCTTTTTTTCTCTTTATCCTACCTCCTGTAAGTTTGAATTTATATATTTGTGGCCAATTGGCGAAAACTTCAAAAGAATATATATATATAGTTAGTTTGAGCTATGCTTGGTACACTATTATATATTTATTATTTTTTAAATGAAATGGAAAATTACGTTATCGAATACAATTTTTTTAAACCTTTTCATATATGTACCTATTTTATCATATATATATGTATATATATATATATATATATATATATATATATATATATATATATATATATATATATATATATATATATATATATATATATATATATATATATATATAGGTAATATATCAATGTGACAGAATCAAAATATATATGGAAGAAATTAGTGAAACAAGAGCCTGTTACCAGGAGTTACCGTCAATTCACGGGCCTAATTTGCCTGAATTGGCCCGTAAAAGAAATTATAAGCTGCAAACGTATATGTATATGCATTTAGCAATAGGAAAACCGATTTTTTCTTAGACTTATTGAAAAAGTCAGGGCAGTTTTAAATTCTCAGCAATTAAAAATTGTTACACGCTTAAGTAGATATACCCACCTTGATACGCAAATTGCCAAAACTAATAATATCTAATTTAACGAAACTCACTGAAAGTTCTAGATTTCAGTCTAGTAACTCTATCATCTCCCTTTCGTGGTAATAATGATTTCGGTCACCTCCAGGCTACTTTAATTCACGCTAAGGGGCGGGTTCGGTGAATAGTCCAGTGGCTTCCCATGCAGAGATTGGCAGCGGGGAAATTTGCAACGGTATATTCCTTCCTCAGAGGCAAGAGTTAAGGTAATTCCACTTTAAAATGACATAAATGTCATTTAGTTCATAGTTTCACTTTTTATGAAAGAACTTGCTCTCTGCCTGTTGTAAATAACAAAATCCTACCTTTTTCGCAAATTGGATTTGAAATTACATGGTGTTAAATCCAGGAATGGGTGTAACACGAGTAAGAATAATATTTCTCTATTTAATAAATTACTGAAAATGAATTCGATGTGTGTAGTTTCCATATTAATGGCACTGCAGTCGGCTCATTTAGCCGGAAAAAGTGGTCATTAAAAATATAACCGTGGAATAGTTGGCATATTTAGTATCTTGAAACTTTTTCGTATATCTAAGGACTGCCATCAGTGAAAGTAATACTTTTAAAACAGCACAAGCGAAAAGGAAAAATTCAGAATTTCTTCTGACTACTACTATCGCGGAAGAATCTCGTTAAAGCACTAGAAGTGCAGTTTTCCGCACTCCATTAGGTACAGTTCTCATGTTAAGTGCTGGCCACTAACTACGCTACATTCTCCTACATCTACATTCCTCTTGCAATTTCAATAATCCCGCAGACTCCAAAGCCATCACTTGTGTTGTAAATAGCTACTAATCTCTGCTCAAACAACCAAAATGTTTTGCCTGTCGCACAACTTGCGAAACGAAAATGTTTGTAAATAAGAAGTACTAACAGAAGGGTGTCTTGCAGTTTCAAACTAAGTACCAACCAATTAGCATTCAAGAAATGAAAAATGAGAATCTCCATACTGCAAGAAACTAAAAACTGATATAAAATGTAGTTGACTCTGATGCATCCACAGCTTTTGTTCAAACACGTTATGAAGCATGACGTTTGACTTACTCACCGAAACGGAATAATGACTAATTACTGAAACTCAGGGAAAATTAAAAAAAAATAAATAATATCCAGAACTCCAATTGAGGACACGCAGGACTGGTTAATGCGCAAATATGTTGTAAATATTACAGACTGTTTGAGTTCGACCTGGTTTAGAGAATGCGACAAAGTGGTCCGGTTACTTTTAAGCTAATATTTGATGCAGATTCACAAGAAAACTCCATTTAGAAAATCAATGGCTTACCCACTAGCTATCCAACTAGCGATTTCATGTCATGCTGCAGTAATTGTTTTATCAGTACATGCTATGCTTATACTAAAGTTATGTATAATGAAAAAACAAAAGATCTCAGGGTCAACTTTGTGGAACTTTTTTCAATTTCGTAAGAAAAGAAAATTTGATTTAGTATTTATCCACACTTTTTTACTACACCGACCTATGTTTCAACGGTTAACCGTCATTTTCAAGGTGGAAAACTTGAAAACGACAGGTAACTCGTTGAAACCTAGGTGGGTGTAATAAATAGAGTGGATAAATACAAACTCAATTTTTCTTTTCTTACGAAAATTCATTACTATAACGTAAAATTGTGGGGATGTTAATGCTTGTGAAACGTTCTTTTTTTGGTCATTCTATTCACACTTGAAATTTTCCACCAATGCTTCTATTTTCCTCAAATTCCATGCTCATCCGAAATCGCTATTTTCTTCAGAATGTTTTTCAAAAATGTGCTTATGAAAGTAAAAATGAACACATTGATGCCATCTTAGTTCCTCTCTTCGGCGATAGGTGTACATAACCAGGTAATGTTTTGTTATCTTCTCACGCAAGGAATTATTAACTTTCACTTTGCTACAAATCCTATTCTAATACTATACTTTTTCCACTGTCACATTCAACCTCTCTCGCTCGAGAGACTTTTATTTCATCGTCTTGTGAGTCTCTTCACTACTTACACATAGCTCCCTTCCAGCCATGACCTTCCAAGAGATTCGTGCATTCATCCACCACTAATTCGTAATCCAATTAGATTCACAAACATAATCTCAGCATGAGCAGGGCAATGAGGAACACTTTTTCTATCCTAATTTTCTCAAAACCGGAACTCACCATTGACGTTCATTCATGACCGCCTCATTCCCTATATTATCGTACGTAATTCTCATGCCAGCACTTCTCAAGCGCTAATTACACAGGTATTCCTGTGATTTAATCAAATTCAAGAATATGTAAGTTTCACTAACCGTTCAATCAAGTAAAAATGGATTATGTTATCAAAAATATTCAAGGAAATGTAACTATATTTATCGCAGGGCAAAAATCTGCCAAATAGCCCGAAAAAAGATTGATGTCAAATGTAAAGTACAAAGGATCTCGTTGAAACCGCTTTCCCTTATGTTACATACTTAAACCTCGACCAAAGCTCCCTGCAGATATTGCCAAGCCGCCATTACAAATACGTAGAGTAAAATTTACCCAAAAGATTTAATTTTTTCCTCTAAAAGAATCGATTGAAACTTATTTATCATGCACGTTGGCAATATCCTCCCTTATATGTCAATCATCAGACGTATAACCAACTTCCTTCGCATTGCTAATATCAAAAGACGATGGACTACAGTGCTCGAGAAAAGGTAAATCCATTTTTCCTTCGTAAAAATGAGAAAACATTTTATACGCATTTTCTGATTAAGTATCTGAAATTAACATATTACAGGGAAAATTTGCTCTCCAAATCACCGAGTCCAATATAATATTCGTATTTGTATTTATTCTCCTAAAAATTACTCCCTGGAAAAAATTGGCCATTTTGGATATATCCATTATAGATCTTGAGATACAATGAGTATTAATTTATTAATAATTAAAAGCCTGGGAACGCATCTAATTTGGATTCACAGCACACATTCATTCAAAATTATCTTAGTAAAAACAGAATCTGTGATCATAGGGCAACATAGGAAGATCTTACCACCACAGCAATTCTCAATCACTTTTTATTGACGAGGAAAGTACGAGGAGTGCAAAACATTTCACCGCACACAAATGATCGCAGAGTTTGCTACACCAAATACTCCAAGATGATATCAGTGATTTGAGTATTGAAACTTGAAGGAATCTATTCAATCGAAGAAAAATACATGATTATTCAAGCATAAACAACGTATTTGAATACACGACTGAAGGGGAAGTAACTCTTTTTATGTCACAGCTTTTAAATAGTCAAACTCTCTGTTAGAAATTTGTCTTTCAAACCTGACAAAAAGAATTAGCAAACTAAAAATATAAACGTTATTTAAGCTCATATGACAGTAAATGACAGTAATTAGAGGTTGCTTATGAAAAATGGCGAGGCTTTAACAAAATAATATTAGCATACAGCGCATATAGGCTGACAGCGAGTCATAGATGAAATCAAAATGAATTCCGACCTATAATTATGTAAAGAGCATGGCAATTAGGAAGGAATAAACGAGCTCCAAATAAGAGTACGTATATACAATGAATCAATAACAGTACTTATCTACGATAATCATCACTGAGCTTACTATTTTTTCCTCAAGAAATTCATCAGATAGAAAAACAATGATGGCAAAGGAACTTACATGCTTAAAATTGGCATTTTCAAAATAAATACCATCCCTAAATTAAAAAAAAGGGAGATAGTAATTAAATTGAAAGGACATTTGGCCATTAAATCCTGTTTCCAATATCTACAGAGAGATGCAAATTTTTCACACTGATAAGACAGAAATATTAAGAAGGTTGGGTAATCTTAAGTGTAGAAAAAGAAGAAACAATTAGGTACACAGTGTGATGATCAAAAAAACAAAACATCTAAAAAATACAATTCCACTAGAAAAAAATGGGACCCGTCCACTTTTTCTTCATTTCAAGGCCTGATAATCCCAGTATCTTCAAAGAATATACTTCACGCGATGTTAAGGGAAAAGAAAAGAGAAAGACCCGCGAGGAGGACAAGAGAATTAATGCGTTAGCTAGGTAAAGCGGAAAATGAACTGCAGAGTAAATATGAATTAGCGCGGGACATGGAAGAGGGGAGGGCTGCAGTCAACCAATGTTAAGATGGAATAATTAACGATGATGATTTCACATAGCTGTCATGAAGAATTTCCGTAGTAAGTTTGCTTTATATCCAAGCATTATCTAGGACTTTTTCGTTGACCCATATCTAGAAAACTGAGCTCACATTTATCCTATTTATCCATCAGATTTTTATGCATTAACATAAGATGGAGTACACCCACAATCAGCGGAGAATCCTGAATTTTGATTTGGTTAGCTAATGGCCTCTAGCACAGCATGATTTTAGATGAATTAAGGTCATTTCCTAAATCTAAGAACATATCCATGTGGCGGTATTATTACGATTACAAAATTTATTCATAATTTGGCTTTTAGATGAGCAAGCATATTAAGTCTTTCTCAAAGAGTGAGAAATTATTTACCGTTCACACCTCCCATGAATCTACTTCTAAACTCAATTACGTCAATTCTTCATGCATGGCTCCAAGACCCTTTTATTAGGTAATCTTAAATATTCGATGTGTCTAATAGAGATAAGATTGTATGTGCAACCTTGATCACGTAAGTTTAAAATTCGAGGACTGATCGAAGGGAAACGGGCCACATTCGTGCTCTCTAAAAGGCCCAACGTATGTTGGACAATTGGCTGAATATTTCTTCCGAACAACTCTTTTGTCAATCATTTTGTATGCTTTTCAAGAGTTTACAAAACCGCAATTCTGTAAAATATCATGAAATGTTTGCCAAATAAAATAAAAACTATAATGCACCACAGAGCAATCCCACAGATTTGAAACGCCTGCAGTGAGGGCTGATAGCCAGCCTTCAAAAAATAATAGCGGTTGTCTCAATAACAGCCGTGGCCCCAAGATGACAATGTGTAAGGAAAAATGTATATACCTTGCTTAAAATATGGAGAAAAATTCTGAGAAATGAATACAAAATCGTAAAAAGGGGATATTTTTGCCTGGTTCTGTAAACCATTACGCAATTAGTCCCCTGTGAGCTACATGAAATCACGCACTACACGGACGTTAATTAATTATGCCGACAGTAAGAGAGATAATTCACAAAGCCAAGCATTTGGTCTTGCACCCTTGAAATAGTCTGCTTGAAAAAGTCACAAGGATGTCAACTTCTCTATTATCATCAATGAAACCCACTCACCGCAGACATATCCCGAGAGAAGAGTCACATTTTTCCCACCTGCGGCATCAGCCAAGAAACAATTTACCATTCAATTCAGGGGCCCTATGGGGGCACAAAAACACCTAGGCTGAACTTTGCAGCGGTGGAAAGAGACAGGCTATGTCTTAAGTCTTGGTTCAACCATTGCTGGTCCTCCGTACCCCCCTTTCCCTTTCTCCCTAGCCCCTCCACCATCCTCCATCCAACAACACCACCTCCTCCTCACTCCAGCAAAAGGAGCAACTCCCTACGGCAGTATTGTTAACGGACCAATGGATTCAATTTTAAAAAATAAAATAAGAAAATCCCTCAACAACCACCTTGACCTTACGTCCTCACGAGCCTCAACACACGGAAGCTATAGAATTTCGCAATTCCAAAATAGAGAAAGTGACGGAGGAATCGGAGAGTAGGCCGCTAAAGGCTCCAACTAGCGCCTATAAGTCCTTAATCCATTTTACCCTTCCCCTTTTGTGTGTACTGCCAAGTGCCCCTGAGATCCCACAGCTAAATCCTTTCTCTCCCTTCTCTTCCCATGTAAAGCCATGACATCGCTTCATGTGCGAGTGCCTGAGCGCTGTGCGAGCCTGATCATAAAAAACCAACCACTTTCTCCTTTCTTCCCTCTCTCTCTTTTGCTGCTTCCTCCTCTCCTTATTTCTTGCGTCTTTCTAATTCCACATCATCCCATCAACTTTCTTCATCCCCGTCGGCGAGCGAGGATGGAGAAGGGGGCAGCTTTTATCCGGTCACTGTCCGACCCGGCAGTGGGAAAAACCGGTGTGACGAGGTCATTTTCTTGCAATTACGCACGGAGGTTGGAGGCAAAGAGAGAGAGGATAACGGAGGAAGGAAAAAGAGAGGAGGGGTGAGTAAAGGAGGAGAAAGATAGAAGGAGAAAGAAAGAGAATCTGGGCGGAGAAATGGGTGGAGAGGAAAGGGGGTGAAAGTGGACGGAGAGATGCGGAGTGGTACGGGAGGAGGAAGAAAGCGAGGGCAGGAATGGTGTGAGGGACCTCTGGGTTGAGAGGGTAGACGGTTTATGAGAGAGCGAGAGTGTTTTGTGTGCTTTATGAAAGCGATAGGCGTTCGGATACAGGAATTCCAATTGCATTTCCTGGAGGTATTCGGTGCACAGACGGGTTTTTTTACTGGTCAGCAGGAGGAGAGGGGAGACTTCATCTTCTTCTTTTCTTCCTTTTGTTGTGTGCTCGTTTGTGTATGAAATAATCGATTGGGTATCGCCATCAGGATGTCACCCGACGGGCATGTGAAAGGGAAGGAACGTATGAAAAATTAGAAAAATACGTAAACACGAGACCATGTGATTTCAAAGGAGAGAACGATCCGTTTAAAAAATCGAAAAGATTATGCAGCTGAGCTGAGACCATGAGTGCCCAGAAATGAAACAGGAACGGTTAGTAGCCAAGCAGAGCAATAGTTCATGTGATATAACTACCACTGAGAAGCATGGACTTAACGATCTACTCACAGTTCCAGCGTAAAGTATATTAGAATACATATTCTTATGCACGACAACAAGGGAAGATAAAATCTTTCAGTGAGACAAGAACTAGAAGTTAGAGGTCCCAGGATGTAACAAAACTAATATTAACTCCTTAGGGAACATAATAAAATTATGAATTGAAAAAGAGGCCCAACTCTGGTATCATGCGTCACAATAATCCTCCGAAAATGATAAAATAACATAAACATTTAATGAAAAGTCAATAGTGTTAATCGTACTGAATTAGAAACAAGTTCATCGGTCCCCTTATATTATGTGTTATTGGGTACAGGGATATTCAAGGCCATTAGTCAAAATGAGGGGATGCAAAAAAGCCATTAATTCTAATTATTAGAGGCTTATAAAAATTGAGATAAGGTTGGCAAGACAACTGATATGAAATAATGCTGAATACATGAACGGAACTATAATTGAATGCGATGATAGAAGAGCAAGTTGAACAACGTGTTAGGAACAGGTGGCAGTGATCAAACCAGATTGCAGTATTGAGCAGTGCTAAAAAAGTAGAATCACAAGGATGGGCTTAGTTATGATTTACCATGAATTTATATTTTTAGCATTAATATTTTTTAAGCAAAACACTCATACTAAATTCTCTTATGCAAAAAATATTTATTGATGTTGGTTTTAACGTTCGTGGAATATGAACTCGTTTTCAAGGATAAACAGTATCCAAAGCTCGGCTGACAACATCTCACTCCATGAAAAAAATTTAAAAAATATATTACAGGAAATTGATGTTCGATGCAGAAGATATAATGGAGAGGAAAGAAATATATTTTATATCAAGATGATATAATCAAAAAATCTATCGGTAGCAGTTGAAAAATATTTTTCGCTCAGATAACAAGTTGGTTCGTCAGGAAAGGGGAGGTTAAGCAGCATAGTCGGAGATCATACTCACTTCACCATATATGATTTTCAGTCACAATCAGCGAATTAAATTTGAAAGGAAGGTCGCATTCCATGAATGTTGTTCAAAATTAAAAGTCAAAAACACATTCTTAGGCGCAACGGTCATTAAGTGGGCAACTGGAATTTAAAAAAGCAATGCTCAAGGCTCAACCTTTTCCGAGTACACCATTTTGATGAAGAAGTCTAAAACATATTTGGCATGCAAAACCGATTTAATACACAACCTAACCCAGGCTTTGAACTGGGTCCCCCATTAATTATCAAGCGTTTTACTAATAGAGTCATCATGCCAAACATGAAGTTGTGAAGAACTCCACTGTCGAAGTTCTTCGTTAAAAGAAAAAATATTCCACAGGATAAAGCTAAACTCACGAACATTCATAGCGTGCATGATGGATTGGCACCTACTTTAGTGCTACACAATTAATTAAATTTAATATGTGAGTCCAGGGGCAACAGGAATCATTATCTTTCAAAAATATTATCAATCCTTCATATATTTGGTTATAAAAACGTCGGTTCCAAATTACGATGTGAAAAACATATTGGCAAGGAAATAATTTCTTGGGGGACCAATTATGGAAGTATTTCTGACATGTCAACACTTTTTGGCAGAGTTTGACAAAAATTGAGGGGGAGGAAGACATTTTTCCTGCTCAGCATGGATACTATCAGCACAACCGTGAATTTAAGGAATCACTTCATCAAAAATATGCATGGGACATGCTCTTGTATGACGATGAAGCACGTTACGATAACGGCAGCCGAAAATATTGAAAAGCGATGGAAGGGTGGTGTTATAGTAGACTCATAGAGATAACATGGGCAAAGAGAGTCAGAACTGAGTGAAGAACTAGAGCTGGGAAGATAAAATACTTAATAAATGTTCTAAGAAGCAGAAGATACGTATTTTGAGACATAACCGCCTCATAAAACACTAATGAAGGTTACTACGAACGGAGAGAACAACTTATTGAGATCATGGCTGTAATATCTCGCAAATTATGAAGGATTACGAAATAATGAGCTATGAAGGATTAAAGCGTTAAACTGAAATGAGAGTGGAGTAAAGAACCACAGACAATCAATCTGCGAATTTTTTAGAGCTGAATACAGTTAATTACAAGCAATGTCAATTGCTACTAGTTTTTGAAAATTAAAAACCTAAATACATTTTTACCAAATGAGTTGAGGTCTCTAGAAAATACGTCCATTCCACCAAGGTTAAATAACAATGACGTGACAACTTCCGGGGTCAGAAGAAATTTACGACCAAGTAAGATACTATATGAAAACATGTCCAAATGCCTAATTTAAAGATACCACTTGATTTAATTTATAGATTTTGAAAGAAAATTTGGAAAATTTTGCATAGTCCTGTTTCAGTGTACCTTTAAGAGTGAATTTTTTCCATTAGAATTTCAAGAAACATTAGGTAAGATTTATCAGATAAAAATACAGTGCATTCCATTGTGACTAAATTTATCGGTACAATCTGTTTAAAATATTTATGTATATTGTACAGAACTTAAACATGTAAACCTGCAGTACCGGAATACACAGTTATTTTTCGTGGCTTTGAATTGTTTGATACCCAATTTTCACTGATAGAATTAATAGAATTCATAATGTAACACATGAGACCTATTTTATGTACGCGGGAAATGCGAATTGCTCCCGGCCAAGCACCAGAGTGTCCAGGGTACGATTCTAGATGTGTTGAAGCTTATGGACAATCTCTACTTTGGCTACGATTCCGTCATTTTCTAGTAGTTTCTGGAAAAATCTAGTCTGTACTGGGAAATAACTAGCATGAAGGAATAAATTTCTTGCGTCGAAGAGATTCGAGCGAGATGAATTTCCTCGTCTTCCCTCGAATCAAACTTAGAATTGAAAACTGCGTCAAGTTGAAATGAGCTATCGTAATACCCATTGTCCGGGAGCAGTTATTGGCATGAGCGCTTCGCCTTCTTGAAATAATTTGGCGTATGATTGGGAATTATGCAATAATGGAAAGACCTTGTCGTAAATGTCACAATAATAAAGAACAATTTACATTAAAATAATTATCATGTTTCATTCGTTGCCACATTAAGTCCTTTCAATTAACGAGTTTTCCCAGACACCACACGCCCAATCATTGCCTGTTCAGTATGGTCACCAAAAACAATATCTTTCGACTAATCAAGGCCTGCAAGTAGCTGATGGAAGTGAGGGAAAAGCGACGGGGAAGCCCAGAAGGTGGATCGGAATGCAATCGGCGGCAGTTCGTGATTGATGGTGGGAGATTAAGAGGCAAGATGGAGGAGTGTGTGAGTGGTTCGAGGTCCTTTTGGGTTGCATTGCCACTTTCGCCCTCTCCGTCTGGGCCGCTTTCCGTCTTGAGAGGGGCGTGGGAGGGGATAGCGCGTCTAAGACCCACTAGGCGGGAGCTCCCATTCCGCGTAGGGATGGGCGGGAGACCTCAATGCCAGCTATGCGATTGGTTAACACCAAAAACTCGGGGCCAATGATGCAGCGGGAACGGCTGGTCCTGGGGTTCATGTCTCTCTTGTCTGGCGACGACCTTACGTCCGCCGTGCCAAGGGGCCGCGCGCGTTCAGCTCTCCAGCCCAGACCGTCGGCGGACACCCCCCTACTTAACGCAAGGCTTTGCCTCCCACCCTTCCCCACTGCCCCCCCCCTTTCCCTCAATCCCCGCCTCTGCGTTCCCGAGAGGTGTCCCTCAATGTCTGTCTCGAAAACCACTGACTTCACGGGGCTTCCTTCTCACCCTCCCCTGCCTTCCCTTCCCCAGCTCTCTTATCACGATTCACAACACTGGGGTCGTGCCGTGGATGCGGATTGCTTTCGAAATGGGGAGGAAAAAACAATCGCGCGAAGAGTGCATTGTAATACGCCGAGCATAAAGAACCACCAAAGGCCCGTGCGAGGGAGACAAGGCCCCCTCCGCTCTCGAAAAACCTACAATACTGTGAGACACCTGAGCGCAGGAATTCTGTCTTGACATCTGTCTAGACTGCGTCTGCCGTCTATCCCTGATGATTGGCGCGCAGAAATGCAATGCAGGATACGGATTTAGAAATGATTACGTTTGTCTTGCTGATACCCAATATCACGTCAAGTCTCAGTAACACAAATATCCGATATTTTTATATTGCTTAAGTTTTTCCGGAGCAGAACCAACCTTTGGCAATACGTGGCACCCATTTAAAACTATGGTTGACTGACTGTTTTTCCACAATTTCTCATAATATATCAACGGTTACCAATTCACATATGTAAATACATAATTATACCAAAACTTGTAAGTTAAGTATCCTATGATCCTGTAAGTAGGAACTGTAAGCAAAATATCTTACGATATCCGAAAAAATTCATGTTTACTCAATCACTAGGCGCGGTCAAGTAGGAATGCCATTTAGAGATCGGTACACCATTTACAACATAAAACATGCCAAGGAAGTAAGTTACACAATATCTGTAGAGGCCAACTACTAGTGATTTCGCAGTTATCATCTGTATCGCGCTTAATTAAGTTAAATAAGATGAATAAAGAGTATTTTATTATTCTTGTTTCATAATCAAAACAGTATAATGGCAGAAACCTAATTCTTTGGTGGACAACTTTGACAAAGCCTGCAGGCAAACATTTAAAATACGGCCTCAGTATTCTGTTACATACCTACGTATCTCATCACTCAAATCGTCAATTTTTTTCATCTTATGCTGTAACATTTATATCTTTAACGCATTGAAAGCAAATTTAATATTGTTATTATTTTTATTCATAATCATAATAGTCAGGTCAACACATTTCAAGCCTCGATAACGATTGGTTAAATAGTTGCTAAGAAAATCCAACAGCCACCAAATTCGCAACAGGTAATGCGAAATCGCTGGATAATTCCAAGATTATTCCACAAATTTCACTAGAGGCCTAATTATCAAGATGATCAAGGTGTTGCTGTCATTATAACTACAAATTTAAATTGCGATCATTAATGCCTGGGATCTAAACGCCTGGTTACCTTTACTATCGGTATAGATGATAAGTTAATGATAAATCGTATCAAATGTAGGTTTAAAATGTAGGTATGATGCAGTCTCTTGGTTGACAAGAGCGTAGCCATCACTAAACCGAGTCATGCCCTATTGTTAACAATAAGTCGTACATGGAAAATAATCAAAGTGCCTAAGAACAAAACTACTTTGGTGTCCATCTAGCAAGTCACGGTAAGCCTTAGCCAAATTAAGTAACATTCATATTTTTCATTTTTGTTTCTCGATCTCTTTATGCTAATCTATTAAGTTTCTATTTGCATAACTGCATTGTAGTGCCTGTTTGTGATATGTCACATAATGGAAGATATTTGCAGGTTATGCAAATGCATAAATCGTCATTTTTTCATCAACTTTAGTAGAGTACAGTGTTGTGCATGCTAGTGAAAACTCACTCCCTGCCACACACTGCTGAAGTGACTTGTAGGGTGCAATAAAGATGCGGGTTTATGTTAGGAAATGAGCATACAGATGCTTTCTACTGAAAAAAGTGAAGACTGTGATCACATTACCTTTTTAATATACCTGAGAATTATCAAGGTAACGGTTAAAAGACAAATAAAGTTAATTCGTCAAATTATTGAGGTTAATGATCACAAATTAATATGCAGAAAAATAGGATCGTTTGAGCAAGTTTTATGTAGCAGTTTTTACAGTGAAGTTTTAATTGCTTGTTACATCTTGATTGCACCTTATGAACTTTCATAGCTTGGTGTTCATATATCCATAGTCATTAATGTGATGCATATGCATATTTTTTTTAATCCTGAACATAATTATGGATACACTAAAAAAAAAATGATAAAATAAGTGTAACACAAGGAAACTTGCTCAAGTGGTCGAATATTGGAAAAATCTGAAGGTGCACTATTTACTATTTGTAAATATGACTGCATTCATGGAGCTCCTTTTATCCATCAAAATACCATTCTCCTGCGTTTTCTTCTAACATCTAACTCCAGCTCAAGCTCTACGATGTCAAATAAAGAAGGTAATCTTTGGGAGCATCCTTCACCGAACTGGACCGATTATTTATTCTTACAAATATTTGAATAATTTACTCTCAAATCAATAATAATTGGAAAATAATAAGGAATAATTTGTGAGACAATCATCAGAATAAAATAGAAGTGAAGTCAGTCACTAAGCGCTGACATTCACATGAATGGCGCCAAGGAATACTTCCTGGGTCTTTAACTGAAGAAACATGAGAACTGAGAAGGTTTATCCGCGATTTCCCTAAAGATGGATTCACACGGATCATATTTTGATTCATCAATTGTTTAATCTCACAACGGACGCACCGAGCGTGCTAGTGTGGTACTACCAGGGGTGGGCTGCTATCTAGTGATAAGCGTTCACAGAGCAAATTCGAGTACACAAACAATCACGCAGCGTTCTATTTGTTTGGCGAGCATCCGAGGGAAAATAAATTGAATTAATAACAAACAAGCTCAATAATCCCATATTACTTCAGTGTTGAGTCTTCCAGTAAATATTTCTGGTTCTTGCTTATACTTCAATGTGTTAACAGTGTTAACACAAATGTACATGCCATGTAGATAAATTATTACCCACCATGCACAAATAAGGCGACCGAAATGAACTATTAAATGTTGAGGTGAAAATAAATACTACATTACTACGACGACAGGGAAACATCAATATAACAATAATCCAATCTATAAATATTAAAAATATAATTAAATACGAGGAGGTGGAGTAGTTTCGTACATCCAGTATGGCCGCTACCAGCTGTGTATGAGCTTGTACGCATGCGCGTCTACTAGTCGCGAGTGGGGAATAGGGGTGATCCTAAACGCTACTAGGTAGTACACTGGATACTTTCTTACTGGCTAGCATACTAGTGTGCCCGTTCACACGACAACAATAGCCTTGTGTTCGATTGAGTAATATTTTGATTTTTCGAAATATGATCATATAGTAAATGAACAAATAACAAAAGTGGAAAGGATTTGGGTCTGCCTGAACCAAAAAAGTATGGAGAAATAAATACCTACGAAAAGAAGCAAAAACAAGAACATACAGAGCAGTTATCAGACCTTTAGTGACATATTCCATGGAACCTAAAGCACAAACAAGTAAAAAAACAGAGAATGGAGATTGCAAAAATGACTACTGAGAAAAATAGTGGACAAGACCAGATTAGATAGAAGATCTAACGAAAATATCAGAGACCTATGTAATATACCTCCAACAACAGAATGGACACGCAAAAGGGAAGAAGAATGGAATGAACACATATAGAGACAAATGGACGAGAATGGACGACTCAAGAATCGTCATGATTGCAAGGGACCGAATTCCATTTGGAAAGAGGGACATAGGTTGACCACGCAAGAGATGGTCCGACAACCTCAGTTAATAAAGGCATAATCATAAAGAACAGGCAAAAATGCCTTCGAGGAAGAAGAATAAATATGACCACGTGAAACCACTTTAATTCTGGTGCAATTTTCTCAATATGATGTGTAGTATATTAAATTGGTCGAAATCAAATGTGTATAAAATATTTTCACTTCAAATGATTATTTAAATATCCAACTCTCAAAAAGCAATCCCCATTAAACTATAAAAATTAAATATGAATTTCCTAAAATATTTATGATTATGAAATAGATAGGTAAATGTATCAATTCCGTAACAAATAATTCCTTTCAGGAGAAAGCAAAGACGTGATTGCATCGAAAACACTTTAAACCAGAGGAATGATTATATTTTGGCATCTGAGCCTGTTGACAACAACAGAAAACATAAAAATGTGTAAGTAATGAAAGACGAAAAAGAAGATAAGCAGTGTAGCAGATAATTTAAATATATATGCGATTCTGAAATCAGATCGATAAGGACAATCCCAATCTATGACTTTGATATTGATTACAACCGACTGGACTAAGATTGAAGAGACACAGGTATCCTTAACATACCCAAGATAAATGACAAAACTATTTTTACCCAAGTTCATGACGAACAAATATTCTAAACTGCTCCAGGAAAGATGATATACATCAGAATAATAAAGTCAGTTTAGCTCCACATACTTAAACCATGCCCTCTCACTTTTAGTTTTTGGCTTCCAGCAAATAATTAAATTTAGAGGAAAGGGAGATATTTAAAAAATACTCAGTTTTATTTTAGTAAATTGTAATCCAAATAATACCTAAACCATGTGACAGACTTAAAACCCCAGGGCAAGAAGAACACAGAAATATTTCCTTGTGGAAGTTGTTCGAGCACTAAGGAAAAGGTTGAGGAAGCAATAAACCAAGTTCAAACACCCATTTCACCTGATATTATAATGCTCCTGGTACTACTTTATCAGCAAAATTAGACTGTTGGCTGACGAAGCGGTCATCTACCGAGAAATTACCACAAAAGGGGACTAAAAGACGTCTCTTTGAATTCAACAACGTCAATTTTTGGTGGTTTGATTGGCGACTCGACCTAATTTTTCGTAAATGAACTGAAGTATACTCCTTACAAGGGAAAACACAACAATAACGTATATATATAAAATATGCCAAGAGGGTGGTCGATAAAAATATAGAAACAAGCCAAAGACACTTACAAATTAAAACTTCCAATATTTCGGTGGTATTGGCATCCACCTTTCTCATGGTAAAGAGTAAGAATCTTACTCTTAACCTTGAGAAAGGTGGATGCTAATACCACCGAAATATTGGAAGTTTTAATACCTAAGTGTCTTTCGCTTGTTTCTACATTTTTATCGACCACCCTCTTGGCATATTTTATATTTGTCGCTCGAGTGATCCTTAAAGAATATATATGTATATATTCTTTTGAAGTTTTCGCCAATTGGCCACAAATATATAAATTAAAACGTACAGGAGGTAGGATAAAGAGAAAAAAAGATAAAGAATTCGTTCTTACGGGAACGTTTCGAACTAGTTGGTCCTTCGTCAGCTCTAGAAGCTTCCCGAGCTTCCCGAGACTTCTAGAGCTGACGAAGGACCAACTGGTACGAAACGTTCCCGTAAGAACGAATTCTTTATCTTTTTTTCTCTTTCTCCTACCTCCTGTAAGTTTTAATTTATATATTTGTGGCCAATTGGCGAAAACTTCAAAAGAATATAGGTATATATATATATATATATATATATATATATATATATATATATATATATATATATATATATATATATATGTATATATATATACATATATAATAACTCGCATGGCACCTTCTTATGCAAATCTATTCATGGGCAATCTTGACAGCACTTTCCTCAAAAACCAACCCCTCAAACCTCACTTCTGGGCACGCTATATTGATGATATCTTTGTCCTTTAGCCTCATGGCCGTGAATCTCTATCTTCCTTCATTTTTGCGCTAAACTCATCCTTTTCGGTTTCTTTCACCTCTACCGTCTCTGATTCTTCCATCACATTTCTGAATCTCAATATCCTACTAAAAAACAACAAATTCATCACCTCCGTCCATAAAAAACCCACTAACCATAACCTTTATCTTCATTTCAATAGCTGCCATCCACCACATACCAAACGCTCCATTCCATATTTCCTATCTGTCCGCGGCCACAGAATTTGTAACGATGCCCACTCCCTTCAACAATACACCGATAACCTATATCACTCCCTCAGAGAACGTGAGTACCCCAAAATGCTTCTTACCAATAAAATCCTGCCCCTCTCTGCCAATTACACCCCTCGGGCCAAAACCCACCACCCCGACAGACTCAGCCTCATCACCACATTCTTCTCTGGCTCCCATATAATCAGAAACATCCTCCGCGATTTATACCCATTTTTAAAGAATAATAATTCCACTGCCCTCCAATTACCTGCATGTCCCACAGTATTTTTAAGCGTCCCGGAAACCTGCGAGATATCTTAAAATATACGAAACCCACCCTTCAACCGAACGCCCCCTCTCCACCACTCTCCTCAACTTACAACCGTCCTAGATGCAAATATTGCTCCCTCCTACGCTCTTCTTCTGACCAATAGCAACCCCTTGCTCTCGCTCCCAACCTTCCCTTCTCCTGTTCCGCCTTCTCCCCCCCCCCTCCCGAGGTAACAGACCACTAGTTAGTATCTTGTCGCCGACGATGACGGCCTGACCGTCGAAACGTCCCGTAAATTATTTTGTGAGTGTCCTTTTAATTTCCGTGTGCATGTGTTTTAAAACTATATTTATATTTGTGATTTTATTCGGCGAGTGCGTTTTCTCAGAAGATACTACATACATATATATATATATATATATATATATATATATATATATATATATATATATATATATATATATATATATATTTCGTTCACTCACTCACACACCGGCTTCAGGCGAATAAATATATAATAATTTGAACAGAAGGTAAAAGAAAGAGATAGGAAACATATAATTGAAATTGGACGAAGACACTGGTGATCTGGAAGATGGTACAGCCGAGAAATCAGAGGGTAAAAATGTGCCGTGACCGGGACGGCACGGTAACGGCACATTTTTACCCTCTGATTTCTCGGCTGTACCATCTTCCAGATCACCAGTGTCTTCGTCCAATTTCAATTATATGTTTCCTATCTCTTTCTTTCACCTTCTGTTCAAATTATTATATATATATATATATATATATACCTATTTTGTGAGTGTCCTTTTTGCGTGTTTCTGTGTTTGTTTAGTGTATCACTGTTTTATTTATACATGTGCATCGTCGCCGTGAGCGATTTTCTACCAAGACATTATATATATATATATATATATATATATATATATATATATATATATATATATATATATATATATATATAAGCTAGCAACAAGGCGTTGAGGTTAGGGAAGGATAGGAAAGTAAATCAGTGGACACTCACTGGCAGACGATCCATGACGATACCGGTGTCCACTGCTTAGGGTTGCTTTCGGGCTAAGGACCCTTCTTCAGCTGGAAGGGATCATATATATAAATAAAGGGAGGAGAGTATAGATGTAGAAAATGAAGCCAAATAGCTGGGAATCAATGTGGCTTCGTACCTAACGTGTGGTGGCCACATTTGGAACAAGCACGGCAGTGAAGAGATAGGGATATGCGAATCATATGAAGTATGTACTTCGATTAAAATAGTAAAAGAAATATGTTATATTAGAACCTCTTCTTTTTTTTGACCACGAATAACATATTGTTCCAGAGTATTGGTCAAATGTTTTAATCAAACACCCAAGTAGAAAGCCAACATTTCGTTAAGATGTATTGACCTCATCAAGGCTAAAAAATTGCAATAAACAGGACCAGGATAATATAGATAACAATGTGAATTCATATCTATTTAACAAATTTTGAATACCTTTGACTTATTTGGATGCCGCATTTACATTACTAGCTTTCTATCCTAGTTACCCGAAAGCCAGTAATATTTCCCTGTGTGAACGCGAGTTAGACCCAACTCAAGTAAACTTGTTTAATTTGTTTTTTACCACGCAATAGTTACTGGCGTTGAATTATGGTTACTAGCATTCGAGTTACTAGCATAGAAAGCTAGCAATGTGAACGGGGCATGAGTGTGTGAAATAAGAGTTTAAAAAGTAGTATATATCAGAAAACAATTTAGCATAGCAACAGAGCAACTAATTTATAAAATATATTAACAATGGAAAAATAAGTTATCGATATAATTTTGGTAAATTAAAAAAAATACAAAAAATAATTATACAAAAAGAAAAAGAGTGAAAAACTTAATGAAGCAAAAAAAAATGTTATAAAGCTTTTTCGATCACATGGTCAAATATTACTATATTAAACCGCTATAAATGACACTAAGATTTAAGGTTAATAAAAATTTACGAAACGTTAGTTGTTTCGACTTGAATGTTTAATAAACCATTTGACCAGCACTCCGGAACAATTTCCTTAGATAAAAAAAGATGGTACTTCACACTCGTCAGGCCACATCTCGAGCACTTCGCAAGCATTTTGTACTCAGGACAGAACTGGTCCCGCCCCGCTGGCAGGATACAATAGAGAAATTGATGTAGGCTTAAGTTCTAAAATTCAAAGTCGTAAGAAAGTTTGTGTTCGATGAAAACTCTTAGAAGTAGAAGAAACTCAATTTTTGGCCACATTCTGAGACACAACATCCTCTTGGAAGCAGTACTGGAAAGTGAAATGCATGAAATAACTATCGAAGAAGACCAAGGATGGAATACTAGAAGCAAACGATGAGGAACGTTAAGATAAGATGGAAGAAACGAAGACTTAGATTCAGGTCTCATTCCCCGTGGGTAATTTTGAATGATCTAAAGAGAAAAAGATTATTGTGCCAAAACTTGTTCGCGAATACGGAACAAATCAACTCCAGTTTCCACGTTCAAGGTTAGGTATTTTCAGCTCAAGCCATTTCATGAAATCATATCGTCCGAATAGGAATTTAGTACGTCTCTAGAAAAAGTGAACAAGGGAATGCGGTCTGAGAAAGGTTCTACAGACTGCTTCCAATGAACCTCGCAAAATAAACACATTTTTGGCAAATAGTTTGTAGCTATAATTCTAGCAACAAGAGTAATCCAGTTTACAGGTTGCTCTGCTGAATTGGAAGGATTTCCTGGAAGGAATTTATGCTAAGGAAGTTATAGGTTCCCACGGGGTCAATGACTGACAGACATATGAAAAAACTTGACTGACCATGATAAGAGATGTTCGATGTTCTTGCAGTTCTAACAGTTCCGACTCAAGAAAATAAGTATCCAAAAGACCAGTATAGATGCCTCAACGCATCGCTAAACTGTTGCCATGCACCACCGACTTTTACCGACCGTCAACTCTGGAGGATCAAGCAAGCGGTCACAAAAGACCAAGGAAAAAAATAATTACAGTCGAAAGAGACAACGCTGTGTTTTTCATCCGCCATTTCCACTCACTTTTTCGGGGGTAGCGTAAAAACGATGACGAATTTAATGGAGAAACTTAAGTATGCATTGCCCCTCCTGGGAAATATTCACCCACGTCCTCAACCCTACTAACTGCATCTATTCTGCACATAAATGCCGCAAGTTGAAGGAAGTAGCTCAAGTGGGCCACAAAGTCATGCAGAAGTTGAGCCATTCCAAGGAAAACATCACTGAATTACCGACTACATGAGAGTTAAAAAATAAAAAATGAAATCAAGAGAATGAATTATACACCGAAAACGGTGAAACCCTGCCTGAGACTGCGTACCACATCATTTGTAAACGCAATGATTGGAAAAGAGAATGAACTTGAATTCTGTCCGAAAACATTGAGATGCTGTAATCATAGAAGAGCGAACGAAGTTTTTGAGTCGTTTTCCCTGGGAAATACTGTCCCGAAAGGCAGGTAAAAGAGGAAAGAGAGCACCATGCATTGGAGGAAACATCTGCCCCGGAGACGACCACGGACCACAATGCAAAAGGCTTCCAAAAAGAAAGAAAGATAAGCGAAGAGGCAGCAGCGGGGCTCCAGGCCGGGGTACGACGAGGCTATACAGACTCGCGGAACTGATGCACCCGTGCGCTGGTGCCCCCACCGATACCGCCGCCGCCAACCCTTCTTCCACCCGTCTCTTCGCTCAACCATCCCTCCCGCCCCAGCAACGACCCCCTTCTACATCCCCCTCGCGGCTCGATTTTTTTCCTTGACCACCCTCTCCATCGAGTGCGCTCCAACCCACACCCCCTTCAGCCACCCGATAACCCCCGATAGTCCCCCACCAACATCTTCTCGATCGAGAAACCGCCCCACCACGTAAGTCCTTGGCAGGAGACTTGGAGGAGCTAGCGGATGGTTGAGTTGAGGGAGGGAAGAGGGGAGGAAAGGATAAGGAGAAGGGGCGGGAAAACGGGGTGTAGCGGAGGCAGCTTGAGCAAGAAGAGAGAGGGTTTCTTATACAGCCCAGACGATCACCCCGCCCCTTCTCTCCCGCCTCCTCTGAACCCCCAGCCGTGTCAGACATCCTCCTACTCCGTTCCCGACCGTCTTCCAATCCCCCCACCTACCTCTTCCTCACTCTCCCCGCCCACGAAAATAAATAAATAAAAGAAAAACTTTGCCTTAACATTCCCCCTCCAGATGAACGCAAAACCCTTCTCTATTCGACCGCACTCTCAACATTCGGCCTGGGAGCCTACGAAAAATGCAGCACCTTATTATCCAAGAGCTTGCTTGGCGAGAGGAAAGGGAAGGGGGAGGTTCAGACACCCGTGGCCGAAGGACGGGGTTTGAGCACCCGTCGGCCACGTGAGGGAATTTTTCGGGGGGCCCGAAAGTGTTCGCACAAGACGCGAGGTTGTCTGGGGAGCGCATATGTCGTGTGTGCAAAGACGACGCGTCGGGGGGGACTGGGAAGGGGGGGGGGAAGGAGACGGGAGGGCGGGGAAGTAGGGAGAGCGAGGGTAGAGTAAACGTGGGGAGTGTTCGGAGAGGGGTGAGGAGCGAGAGGGGGTTGGGGTAGTAGGGAATGGCGTGGGTGAGACGCGAGACATGAAGGAACGAGACGTCTGAGATGCGATTAGTTGGGAGTCTTCCCCGATTTCTTTCGACCCGCTTGGCCGCGCGAGCGCTTTCGGAGAGAACCTAAAAAAAAAATAGGTGCGTCCACGGCGCTAGGACTCCAATCGATATAATAATAGATAGAGCGGGACGGCACAATGCTCAGTCGGGAAGAGACAGTGCAGGAAAAAATGCTGCAATCCCAGAAATCGGTGGCTTCCAAAATAAAAAGAATTAAGTTCATCCATTCGAGAGCATTCCTCTTAAGCATTCGTCTCCCTTTCCCCCTTACTCTTTCCCGAACAGCCTCGTCTCGTCTCGAACCTTCGGTTGGCTGCTGCTGTATCCCTCCTGCCTTACTCCTACTGCCGCCTCCGTCGCATCCTACTCCCCGCTCTATAAGCCCACTCCCCTCAAAAACATCCCCAATCGCTCCCGTTGCTTACGTCTAGTCGTTGCGGGACAACAAAAACTCGCTACCACCTGCAGAGCGCACTGATGGAAAATGTTTTTTAAAAATATCTCAACTGGGAGAGACTGAAGATAAGTCCGCAGAAAATTATTTCTATGATATGGGATAAGCCTCTTAAGAAGACGAGAGGAGAAGAGGGAGCCAGAAATGTCGAGGGCCTAATACCAAGTACTGTAGAACGCAATCTGATTGGAACATGCTGGTTAAAACCTCAAGTGCCGAGGGGAAAGAGAGGAATATCGACGCCAGCCAGGGGAACTACCACTTTCATCACGGATAACTATATGAAATTTGCTAATATAGTAAAGAGTTCTAAAACACGATCATATCAAGAGATGAATTGCAAAATGTTTTGATACAGTTTCAAATAATTCATATGGGATTGTTCGTGGAGGTGGGCAAGCTACGCTCTCTGCGAGAGAATGGGGATGATTCCGAGAAGTATATTCTATGGTATAGGATAAGCCTCTCAGAAAGATATTTTGTGGAGCCAGGCTTGTTGAGGGCCTAAAATTGAGCACTTTTAGAGAGCAATCTGATTGAGACTCGGAGAAACCTCCAGTGCCGAGGACAAAAAGAATAGCCACGCTATTCCGAGCACATTCCACTGCGTTTACAAATGAGCTGTAAAACATTTTCTGAAACAGTAGTGAGTTCTCAAACTCAAATATTATCAATCGACAGATTACACTTTATTTAGAAATTGTTATTTTATTCAGATTGGACAAACCACAGATACGGAAAGGTTATGCGGTTTGCAAGAAAATAAGAAAGAGTAAAATATTTTCTACAGTGTGGGACAAGCCCTTCAGAAAGGCAGTCTCGGAGAGCAAAAATATGTTGACGTACTTTCCCAGACTTAAGAGCACAAACTGATGGTAACAGTATTGTCAGAGCCTCAAGTGCCGAAGGAAATTGAGGGGAATAACCATGGACCTGGCACCACGGATGAGCTCAAACAAAATTACATGCGTGATTAAGATGTCTCAACTGCAAATGTTATCTAGCTATCAATCCTATAGGTACTGATTCAAATATTTTTTTTAAAATTAAGATGGGAAAAATTGCAGAAGGAAGCAAAGTTTGCAAAAACAGAAATAAAGTAGACGATCCTGAATCTAATATTAAAATATAATAAACCTATGCAAAATATGATCTTGAGGAGGCAGACTTTTTGGAGGCATAAAACGGAGACTTAATGGCTTTAATAAAAATAATGTTTTTCCATAAAACTTTAGAGCATGAATAAATACAGCACTATCCGTCCAAGTACACAGTCCTGATGAAATTGCAATGTGTTAATTATCAGAGATATAGAATAGCCAACATAAATTACTCTTCACGCAAAAGTTTATTAGAAGATTTTTTTCGTGATCATCAATCATTAGTAGATCGTTACTCATCGAATAGTTCCTGCAATATTATCGATAATATCTGTTATCAGAAAACAAATACTGCTACCTATAAAATCTATTGCCTGAAGAAAAGTACAGCTGATATCTGCTTACTTCGAGTGCCCCCTATTAGGACAATGTATGGTCGCTGGAGTTAAATTTTCTATCCAATTCAATTTTTTTTACTTTTGTTTAATTTGGCACAAAATATCATGTTAAGGTCTCTGAAAAGTGGTAAACATAAATGATTTGGTAGTTTTCAACGGAATATTTCACAGAAATTAGTGAAAAAATACGCAAGCATTTCGGAAATAAACTTGCCCATTACTACTTCGTCACAAATGAAAGCACACGTCCCAGCTTACTTCTGGTAAGATGATAACGAAAGACGAAATTATAAAGTTGGACAAGGGCGATTAGAGAAGACTGGGGTTAGGAATATGCCGAGGAAATTCAGGAAGATATTTCCGTACAATAGTAGGTGTAAATGCAGCCGAGCTATCCAACAGTTGCTGCTGCACCTTAAGTTAGCAGGTCGATTTCTGTTAAATGACTGCGCCTTTAACTGCTTGAAAAAGCCCTAGGACTTGAAGTCGCCAAGAAGGCGGTAATTACTATTTAAGGGCATTTAGTGTTTCACAGGGGTCAAGACGACTCGTAAATATTCATGCAGTCTACCCAATTATAGTGAATCATCATCTAAACAGCACTACGCAGTTATCATAATGATAAATAAATTCATTGAAATTCTGCACCAATATATGTCATAACCCGTTGATTTTAAGTATCCAGATGCGTCATGAGACTATCCTAAAACTAATTTATGGAAGTTTCCATAGTATTTACACGCATTATACCACAAAAAAAACAAATTAGCAGCAAATTTTATCGCGTGACTACATGACCATGATTTTCGGTTGAATAAGGATTATCTTGTCAAATATTCAATCGATAATTACTAATTGTATTAAACTTCATAATTTGTAGGAGATTTCCCTGATATAAATGGGGATTTCCGAATGAAAGGTAAGGAAATCGTTTTTACCGATAATATTTGAAATATTACATAAGCATTCTAAGTAAAGTCAACTACACACACCTGTTGAAAACACATGATTATCGGAATTTAATATATTGCAACCACCATGTTAACCATGTCATATCTGAATTCCAAATTGGTTTTAAAATACTGCGATTTAATTTCATTAAATTTACTTTCACATTAGTTAACATACGATTTTTATTTCCATAAAAATTTATTCGAATACGATTTTTACTTCAGTACTTGAAAGCCGTTAACATGATTAATGGAAACATACTTATAAACATTTAAACTCTAATCGATGTATCCCTCAAGAAAATCAACTATTGAAATTGTTTAAGTTACTTTAAAATTTCAAAGTTAACTTAAAAAAGGCTTCAGTTACTTAATCCATCCTTAAAGATAGTCTCTAAAGAGTTTCTTCAGAAACTCTTTAGAGACCATCAAAGTTACTTGAAGGTTTTTTAAGTACTTAATATCGCTCAACAGTTTCTCTGCAAGTTATTGACAACTTTAAAGAAACTTTCTGGGCCTGAAAGTACTTACGCTTACTGAACAGTTTTTGTCTTAAGTTATTGACACCTCTTAAATTACTTATGATGAACTCAAAATATTATAGTTTTGTCTACAGTTTTCACTCTTAAGTTAGTGACAACCCTTAAGTAACCCTTCACTTTAAGAAAAAATTACGATGATACTAGTGTCCAAAATTTCGGTGGAAAAATTTGTCACCTGGGTAGATGTTAGAAATGTGTTTCAAGAGGTGCTGGTGTTTTCTATCTAGACGAGGAAGGGTTGAGTTTTGGTGTGCATATAACCAATTGTGACTCAGCATCTCACCTGATCATATCGCGCTGTTCATTATTTAAGAGACGCCCTTTACTGTTTACAGCTGTTGAAAATTGTCATGAACATATATAGAATGTATATATGTTCATGACAATTGTAATAACACACTAAAATTTTCCTCCGAACTCAGTGGCAAACAACCTTTTATTTTAAAGCATTCCATTGCAGAGAGCATATTAAAAGCGCTCAGGGTTTTAATGGTAACGATGAATAAAATAAGGAGAACTATTTGAGGAAAATTTTATATCAGTATGCATTTCAGTTCGACCGAATAAGTGTTAAGATACTGATTACTATGTGATTGACCATCGGAGGAAGTCCCATCAATCACAGACCAATCCCTGTCAGAGAAATCCCTGTGAACTACCCTCCCTCCTTCAAGGCAATTATGGGGTAGTGGTAAGTTGATGTACTGTGGAGTGAAAGGAATGAAGGTCGATCCCATTCTGTGGAAAATATTTTTTTCATAGCTTTTTTCGTTTATATCTTTAGAAATTGTGTTTCCATCGTCGTAACTCCCATTAAAAATATTTTCACGTTATTATATTTTAGTAAGTAAACATATATGTTATCAAAAGTTTTTGTCTTCAGTTTCTGAACTTTTTCAATTAACTTTCTGTCACTCCTAAAGTTTCTGACTCAGTATTTCACTAAGTTTTTGTTTAAAGTCATTTTCAGTTGATTTTCTTAAGGGATGTGATGTTATCTAGTCAATTGGTGTGTTAAAAAAATTTAAATTCACACTTTCAAACTATGAAATCAAATCCTGATCAAAACTCTACATTAAGTATTAAATTTAAAGTTATGAATCAGACGTACCGAGATATCAATCAGGCTAAAATGCTGCGAAAGAGAAGTTTTAACTGTGACACTTAAATAAATGCTTGCCTAATGATAGTGTGTATATTCAACTGCAAAGTACCCTTAAAAAATGAGTGAATTAATGTTAACTTGTTTACTCCGTTCATCTGCTAGCCTCAAAAGTGTACCAAGACACTCGTTTTATTCTTCTTCTCCGATTCTGGTTTCATTTTCTTTCTCCGATTCTGGTTTCATTCTCCTTGACCGTATCCGATACATATTTTTGATTGAGCAAAACAAAGAAGTCCATATCAATAGGTTTTAACATACCATATTCTATGAAGCTTTATGTGAATGATATTGTGGCCCCGTAAATTGGCAATGGATTTCATATTCTAAGAAATAAATTCATCCAACTCACATAAATAAGGTGGCTTACTTAAATACGCATGTATAAAAATTAAATCTTGTTTCGTTCATGTCTTTTTTCGGGCTACAAGGTTAAATGCGCTCCTTGCCATAAACAACCACTTGAGCTATGGTTCAAATAGTTTTCATTTCAATGAACACTACATTCACTAAAACCGTGAACTTAACTTAATTTTAAGGGTATATAATATTACTCCAATAATTGCATGCGATCGGAAAAGAATAGACGAGAACAGGATCCTCAGAACCATCGAGAAAAGTCCTCAAAATTATAATATTAGAAGGATCAATTTATCAAATTAATTGAGGAAAAATTAATCAAAAATTACGTAATTATGCTTTGGGGAGAACGGGTAATGTTTTCTAAAAAGGCACCATTTTATAACATTAAAACTAAAAATATCGCTATTCATGGTACACGTATAAAACTAATTTCATTTACAGCAATATGAAACATAGTCAAATTCTGATAAATACACGTTTCAAGTCAATTTGAACATGCTAAACACCATCCTTAACGAAAAGTGAATTGTAGTCATTATTTCCAGCAATATGGCATTCGCTATTATTATAAAATATTCCATACACGCATATGATCTTACCTCCCTTGCTTTTAGGATGACGAAAGCCGAATAATATCGCTGTTCTCAGTTTGAGTTTTAAGCTATGGAATTTGTTTGCAAGTTAACCCGCGAGTCAATTGCAGGACAATAATAATCTAACTATTGGTTTTTAGGAATAATTGAGTTTTCATGTCCATAATTTACGCTGAAAGAGGACAATTGCAATCGAAGTTGAAACACGGAGTATGAAAAGAAACGCTACAATTTTTCAGCTTCAGTGGCTTCCGTGAACGAAAATGGACTGCCGCCATGATTGGTGATCTGATGTATGAACAGCTATGCAAATTTACTATGCTGTGTGACAAGCAATGTTTTTAAATGTTAACCATGCTATTTCCGATGCAAAAAAACAAATATATTTATTTCCTCCGTCAAGGTGCAGACTACAGCACAGCCGGACACGATTCTTGAGCCAGAAAATTTAATTAGGATCGTCAAGGAAAAATTAACGGGGATAATATCGAGTGAAAAAACGAAAAAGATATGGATTAAGCCATTATGAAATGCAGCGAATCCCGGACGGTGGACAGGGGGCCGGGTTCTTCATAAAAAAAGAAAAAGAATAGACGGGGGTGGTCTGCATGAAGAGCAAATAACTGGAGGAATTATCAAACTGAGGGAATCAGACGCAGGCAGCGTTTCCCTCACCATTTTCCTTACCCTACCCCGAACTCCTTCCCCCGATGCCTCACAAACACCCCAAGGGACCCCACCCGCCGTCCCATCACCACTTCCACCCCCCAACCGAAACCTCCCCTAATTAACTTCCTTTAGCTCAACTCCCACGTCAGCCCCCTCCAGGGCTGCGGCGGCTCCTTAATCTCTTCGTCCTCCATTTTCGTTTTCGGTATTCTCCCCCCCCCCCCCCCCCACAACTTCACCCTTATATGGGAAAAGGGATCTCTATGCCGTGGATCGAGGGAGGGAGGAAGAGAGACATCTGAGGGGAGGGGAAGAGAAGGGTTTAGGCCCGACAAAAGGACGAGGGGAGGGAAGTAGAGAGAGGGGGGAATGGGGGCAAAGGGACTTTGGGAGCGGCATGTGGAGAGGGAGAGGCGGCCGTAGGAGGAGACTGTGGTCTAGGCGAGGGGAAGGGACGAAAAGGTTAGGCCCTGAGGGGACGGGTGGGACCATGAGAGCGACTCCGGCCAATGGTTGGTTGGTTGGGTTGGCCTTTCTCGATGTCTTTGTGGTCCCTTTTACTCAAATTCCTTCCGTGGTTGGGGGTGGGGTCAGAGGGAGGGAGAGAGATGGGACTTAGGAGGCGGGGAGAAGGAAAGGAGGTAGGAGTGAGATGGGCGAGAAGTTTTGAAAGAGGTAGGAGAAAGAATGAGGCTTCCGTGTTGGGGGAAATGTCCGCCCGACGGGACGAGAAGAGATGTCGAATACCATTGGGAAAAAAGGTGAGAAAGTTCCGAGGAAGACAGAGGATAGTTTGGGATACTGAGGGAAAGAGTTTCTTCTCGGGATTAATATTTTTCTCTCAGAGCTCCATTACGACAGCTTTTAAGTCCGTGCCTGTTGTCGGGGAACACGCTAGAATGTGAGTAATGATTAGTTTCTCCACTGAAATATCCTCCGAAATATAGTATAAGACAAGCACTTTACATATGGAACTTACATGATCGCTGATTACATTTTTCAATTTGATTTTCAATTTGAGCGGGATATTTGGAAGTTCCTTACCAATATTTCATTTGAATTTTGCTTAGAGTTGTGAAAAAAACCTTAATCGACTCAAATAAGCTCATTTTATATTACCATGTCGTATCACGTTACATTCGATTCATAAATGAGAAATTCTAAAGCATATCTTTAACACAACCAAAGTCAGCGCAATAACCAATAAATACTGATAATCATGTACAAGTACCAGTGAGATACGTAAGAAATAAAATCCGCCAATACTAGATACAGGATTGACATTTAATTCTGTTCAGCTTGGAAGAAAATGAGCTTATAGGCAAATCTCCATTCAGCTGCCGTAGTTTTCCTAAAATCTTTCCCCAGGGGTACGTGATGTATAGACCACACTATATGCATTTTGAGTTGGGGAGATAGTGAATTGAATTTAAGTTATTCTCTTTAGCTGAATAACCACATTAATAAAGCACTTTTCTTCGTAACATGGTGGTATTCCATAATTAAAAGAGTTTAATGAATCAAATTCTTATGATCATTAACTTCCGATAATCACAACCATAGCACTTTTACCATCGGCTTCCATTCGCCAGAGCTGTACTCCTCTCTTAAGGAAATTTATTTTTTTTAACAATTTGGCGCAATGATGAATCTATAATAGGCATTTAAAAATAACAGCACAAATCATTGGTGATAGCAGAGAGAATTTCCCATTATATGAATGTTCATGATTTGAATCATTCCAATTATCCGGGGGAAGTCGTGAAAACATTCTTTAGTTACGTTTCTCATTTAGGTACTGTCACAAAAAAAAATAATGGGGCTCTGAATTTTAAAAAGCGATCCAAAATACTCCCGGCATATTTTCACCAAAGAACAAGAGCATTATCAAGACATTAGTGAGTCAACATGCATAGGCATGTATATTCAAGGCATTCCATGAATTCTTTGACTAAAATCTACTTTCCTTATATCTGATTCCTTGTATTTTTCGAGCATAGAAACTACTATGGGTTGGAGAATTTCCAGTGAGATAATTCAGTGTTCTTATTAGTAAACTTCTGAGAGGCAAATGCAGCTTACAAATTTCAAAAATTTTACCTAAGTACTCCGCACAGAAAAAGAACATTCTGTAGCGAAGTTTCAAATGAATTTCCACTCACACGCACTTTGAGACAGAAATGGGCTAACCATCCGCACACGAGCAAACCTGTATCACGGCTCAGTCATAACTCTTTTTCTTTGAAAATAAAGTACACATTCCTATTTTGTTTTTAAGTTAAACTGCTCCATCTGTTCCCTAAATGCCAATGCTATTCAGAATATCGAGCTAAGCCATGGGAGAAAAATTTTCGTGGGACGAACATAATCACACATCGACAACTGACATCTGAGGTTCATTTCAAATCAGTAAGCTCGTGCGCGCTGAAAACCTCGTAGAAGCATCCCATCATTCAACATGCCTCGCCCTTTGGTTATAGCTGGTGAGGAGAAGCAGCTACTTAGCATTTCCCACCCATCGAAGACGCGTGGCGCTGGCAGGCAAAACACGATATGTGCCGGGCCGTTGTAAATCACTCCGGTTTCCATGGAGACGGGAGTCCCCTCCCCACTCTCCCCCCATTGGCCGTGTCGGAAGACTCAAGACGGCCCGTGCTCCACCCCAAGCCACGCGGGCAGACCTAGCCTATTCCTAAGCCTCATTCCATTCCGGGTGGAGAGGGGGGAGAGACCCTCTTCCGCCCGTCCTATCTGACATCGGCCCCACTGGTTGCTAGTTCATCTCGCTTCGCCGCTCTCGCCATCCTCCCAAAAAATAAAGCCTTCCCCCAACCCAACCCCCGAACCAACCGCCTGGGCCCCCCACCCCACTCTTACCAGTCCATCGGGACCCTTCCTCAGTTTACCTACCTATCCGCTTGGGCCTTCAAAATCCAGAGTCCTCCCACCAACTCACTTGATTCGATATTTCCTCCGACGAACACAGATTTGAACTATCCCCCCAGCTTCAGTGCCCGTAACCGTGGTTGAATCCAATCGTTTCTGTGAATTGTTTTGGCGCTCGACCCCGAATCCAACCTTAGATGATAGGCTCAGAAATTCAGGACGGGAAATCGCATCAGACTATGTCCGCTTTAATCTCCAACTTTCAATGAAAATTGGAGGAGAGATAGATTTGTGTTCTCCACATAAATTCCGTTGCGGTTAGATCGTACCGTTTAACCTACGATCTTGTTTTTAACCCAAGCACAAAATCTATCCCCGAGGTGGGATTCGTTACCTTTGGCTGGCCTGATAGGCAAGTCACCCATCAGGCTACTACGGTCAGAATGAAAATTTAAAATAAAAACGTTGTTGCAGGCATCTTTCGTGTTGCAGCCGCGTTCATGTTTAAAATACATCACCTGAAGACGCCAGCTGTCCTGCTGGCGTCTTCAGGTGAAGAATTCGTTGTTGAGAGGAAAGAAACTGTTGTATTTCAAACATGAACGCGGCCGCAACCCGAAAGATGCCTGCCATGACATTGTATCGCCGCGGAAACCTGAGACTGAACACAAAAAACTTTGTTCCCATAGGTTCCTCATCGCTGAGCATTGAGATTGAATTTCTTTTCAATTTGAGAGCCACACTATTTACTGATGCTCAAACCTTTTGAAAGCTCACTACTCTATTATATGGTTATTTGGAGCTACTATTATACGCATTCAGCAACCGAATTAATACTTATGTCATTTCTGGTATATACCTCTTTACCAAATTGGTCATTTTATCCCTAAGCCTCATAGTTGTCCCCGATTCCCAATGACTAGTTATAGTGAATTGCTTGTCATATACCTGCTAAATACCGAATATACATAAGGCTTACCTTGGCGACCGATCCAATCGGAGGGGAGCATTTAACGACGGAAACTAAGAAATTTGTTTCACAAATTAAAGGCAAGATACTTCTGGACTATTGGAAAGGGAGAAGGAAGTGTACAGGACTGAGTCTCATACTAGCCAATTTTGTTGAAACAAAGGATTAGAAAAAAATCACTTTTTACGCTATATAACTCTACTATCTCTATATATAAAATAAAAAAAATACACTTGACAGGGGGTGGGGAAAGAAAAGTAAAGAGAAAGAAGACCTCTCTTTTTACTTTTCTTACCCCACCCCCTGTCAAGTGTATTTTTTATTGTTGTGGCCTATTGGCGAACCTTTCGTTGTGTGCGTGTGTGTATATATGAGCTAGCAAAAAGGCGTAGTCTTGGGGAAGGATGTGATCTCCTCCTGCTGAAAAAGGGTCCTTAGCCCGAAAACTACCCTAAGCAGTGGACACCGGTGTCGACATGGATCTCATCTCCCAGTGAGTGTCCACTGACTTACTTACCTATCCTTCCCCAACCTCAACGCCTTGTTGCTAGCTTATACTTTTATATTGATTTCCTTTTCTTTATATATAGATAGATAGATAGATAGTTAGATAGATAGATATATGTGTGTGTGTGTATTGTGAAATATTTACTGCTGTATTTAACGGAGTGCGAAAACCATTCGAAAGGCGCCCATCACACGAAAATAATAGGTATTAATGTTAAGAACATCGAGTTCCCAGCAAAATTAGCACTAAATTCTACAAGAGTTGGCGTCGAAATTGATATTTAAATAAAAGATAGCATGAAGCGGTCGAAAATATAAGGTAGGATATTCAAGAGCATGCGAATCCATTAATAAATAATGCGTAGGTAACAACGATTGCAAATCTTATGAGTAAACTTGACCTCTGCATTAATGAAAGGTGAATGTTAGTTCTCCTTCAATCGTGGTCATAGCGTATTATTAGCTTCCTCTAGCACACTGTCGGTCATGTCAGTCAAAGCACATGTAGACGGTCACATTTTGTTTCCGGAGATTTCAACGCTCGTCTGATTCACATGAAATTTAAAAAATGTATTAATACATTTTTACCTCTATTTTAAGTAGCATTATCGTTTTTGCTTACATTTTTCAATTCAATGTTATCAGCTAAAAAGCCTCAAAAATGAATGCACACAGCTCTTAATTTCTCTTAAAACGCCGTTATTTCTAAAGCCCACTTTACAGAAATACGGTCATTGGAGTGTTTTACACAGGCCACATGGGATATGAGCAAGAGAGGCATACATATTTTACTTCTTACGAAAAGTAACCACGCAATTGGAATAAAAACCTACATGGAGATCTAATGATTTTTTTAAATTTGTGTAGGATGTGTAAAAATCTATCCATATTTTAAATTATTATAAAGGAAAAGGTAACACCATGCAACGATGAATACTAAAATCGATGTAATGCGTCGAGGAAACACAGAAACGTTGCATTCATTTTTTGTCGTTCGTTTTTTTATTAACTCTCATTAAATTCTTCTTCAAGGGGAGATGAACAAAGATATAATATGAAATAATAATGATAGTCTAAGGAAATTTCTTGAAACTTATTAAGTCAACTAGGAAACAGCAAAACAGCAACTGTATGTCGAAGGAAACTAGGTAATGCACGAGAGGAGAGGATTTTAGCGAATTAAAAGCGCGGGAAAACAACAGCATAATCTAATCCGTACTCGGGGCCAACGGTAGATATTAGATATCGATTCCAAGTCTAAGAATATTCGCACACCACCTTGAAATAAATACTGAAGAGAAAAAAATTAAATATATATTCATAAAAACTTCACATTGGCACGTATTTGAACGTGAATAAGATGGCAATTTCCTGGTAACGTACTTTTGCTGGGTGTCATTTGCATGAGCAATATTTATATATGATCCGTTATTGCCTTTGAAGATTTCAGTTTCCGGACACTGAAAAACTAGTATACATTTATTAAAACAAAGTTTAAATTTTTAAATCTAATAATAAAAAAAAGGTTTTTTATCATTAGATTTTTGTTCAATCACTTTAATTTTTTTCTTCCACAGTTGTGAACCCAACTCACCTAAAGAGCCCCACTTCCTTGAGTTAGGGTCTAGAAATAAAGGTTTCTGCTGTATCAATAAAGAGAATCCATCGCTCGATATTTGAGCTTAAAAAATGCAAACCGCTTCGATTCACCTATAGCCTCGTTTCAATAGTTCACGTGCCGTATTTTACTCCAGGGCTAAGAAATTTTGACATGGGACGTTAAAAATTCAGAATACAAGAGTACTACATGATAATAAATGAGAGCACACAGTGTTTGAATAAATTAAGTTTCAAAAGAAACGAGTAAAAACGTTCGTTCTTATACAGAGGACGTTTTTCGTCAAAACATATGCTAAATTTTTCATTTACTGTTATATTAATTTTTCTTGAATCCACCTATTGACTTACCCAAGTAATTGCTCACATATTTACTTACTTATTACTTTACTTTTTACTTACTTTACTTTATTACTTAGTATTTACTTTACTTATCCCAAAGGTTTTGGCGAAGCATTTGTAAATCGCTTATTTTTGCATAACAAACATTTTCCAGTTTTTCTTGATGCTTTCGAATGTATTCTGACGTCGCAATTAAGTGAAAAATACGATATGGTATATTATGAATATTGGTATTTATAGTCATTTTGATTTTGGTGCCATTTTAAAGAAATTCATAAAAGCTGATAAATGAGTTTCATATCCGAGTCAATCTAAGTCAGCCATTATTTATTTTCAAAACTATCATTAATGATTATCATTATCAGCGTAGGTATCCATTTTAAAAAGTCACGGAGAATATTTTTCCTATGGCTTCATTCATCCATCCGTGGCTTTCCAGTTTCCACCATTGAATGATAATCATCTATTAGTTTACTGAGTTACAATGAAACAAGTCATTTTCATTTTATATTGCTGCGTAGGCAAAGCTGATTTTTTTATCATGAATGACCAAAGCTTTTCGCATTTTTTCAATTGGTTGCACATGATTAGGAATTTTCGAGTCGATTCCTTGAATGATTTTGGACCCTGCATTGATATAAAGTCATAGTAAATTTAATAACGCATGTCATAGTATTAAAATAGTCATTAAATGAGTACAATTATTTGCCAATGGGCTCATGAAACAATGGTCTAATCACAATGGCCCAAAACACTGCGGCGCGTCATACTGGCAGGTTTCGAGTAAGATCTTGTAACAAATCATCGTTTATGTTCATCCATAGATAACAATATGCAATGCTATCTCAAATTGCACATACTGTCAAGAAATTGCAAAATTGTTTTTCTTTTTTGCAAAAACCTCATAAGTAGCATGCATTATGTAATTCATACTTTGCTTTTGCTGCATTGTAACATGTAGTATCACGTAGGATATCAAAGTTGTCTCTTTCGCTGGAAGAAGATTAGTATCGCCCCCAAGGGCCTGCCGTGCACACACGATATCTATAGCTTTACACACTAGCACATTTATAGCTTTACTGACTTGTTGTATTTGAACCACGAGATGCCATTGGACGTTATTTGCGGTGCGTGTGTACTTAATCTTGGAAGCCCTTTCTTGTTTGCTCTATTGATTGATCTTGTCGTCGCCCTTGAACTTCTGCATCAAAGTCTCATGTGCAGTACCGCATACATCGGGAAATGTTAAAACAATTGTTGTCAATGAAGTCGCCGTAGAGATTTATGGCAAAGGTTTTTGGAAGTGTTTACCAAAATAAAATACAAGGAAATCAATGCCTTCTTCAACAAAATATTCGCTCGGATAACTTTGCTTTATTAGTGATGAGGAAGTACATCTATTTAAAAGTTGATTGATGGAAGACTTTTTTCCCTTCTCATCTAATTTTCCGGCGAAGTCTTGCTTCTAAATAACTCTACTTAATTTTCTTACTGCGATTGGGGAGCGATATTTGAAAAATGTTGTTATTATCTCGCAAATTCATCCAAACTTGAGGAAAATATTTCTCTGATTCACCCCAACATTTTCTCCTGAAGCATGCCGCTTCTATAATTACTTGTCTATACATTATCTTTCTAGATTATTCATATTCATGACCTCTTTTTTATTGTGTAATGTTTTTTCTTTCTTCAGGACTTATATCTCCTGAAAGAAGAAAAATATTATGCATTACTTTTGTGACGAGAATTGGGGTTAAACGCGAAAAGTCATTTTTGATTGCCTAGGTTAAGTAAATGTAATTAAGTGATACCTTATATTAAAAATTACGAGACTTCATGATTCTCATTATCCATCGTTCGGCAAATTCTAGTGATAACACTGTGTAATAACCTTGGGTAAGGGGTGGATACTTCTGCGCCGATTATTACATTAGTATGTTATTTATAGATCTTAACGCATGTAGTACATATTTATAATCGAAAGCATGCTCTGTGCATATAATCAAAATAAGAAACCATTTTTTATTAATTTGAGCATAAAATCGCAACAAAAGTACTTAAGAATTCTTTCATGACTTTTAAATTTTTTTAAAAAGGTTTGTTTGCTAGTCACGTCTTATATTTCATTTATAATAAGATCTCAAAGTATTTTTTTCTCAAAATATGGCTTCTTATTATAAATAAAAATATTTTTGAGACATTTTGTTATGCTCAGTACTTATAGTTATTATTTATTGCTCCATCATATGGGATTCTCGCTCTTTGATATTTCATGGTTTTATTTCAGTTATCATAATGTTTAAGGACTGCGGTTGCCATTGTTCAGCTTGAAAGTAAATCTTAAAGTTGACACTTCGCACCCTCAAGATGAGAGTTCATTGAGAAAACATTGCGTCAGGACTAGACTCACCCGCAGGCTAAAGGCCCAGAGAAAATATTAGTTGGGATACCGTGGAATATTATCTTCTATTCTTCTGAAGCCTTAAACGGTGAGTAGTTACAATTAGGTAAGCACTTACGACTCTGTGATGCCATTTTACAATGGATATCAATATTAACACTTATTTACACTCTAAGTATTTTATTGCTTTTATCTAAGGTTCCTTGGAGTAACTTTTGTGTCTGTTTCCAGCGATGATGCATACAAACTATTTCCTTCATCTTTGTGCACTTAATGAGATCGTGGGTGCCTAAATATGTTTTTGTTAGAAACAGATTTACGACGAAAGTGAAATATATGGGAGCTTTCTCAAGAAAGCATTATTTAAATTTTACCCTCAATGAAATTAAATTGAAGCCAATCCTAATATAATTTAATTTTATATTATTTATAGTATTTTACAAACAATATTTTCGACACAAAAAGAGAAAACAAAAAATGAACACTTTTTGGGATATTCGAATTGTAAGGTCGAATTTTAAATTAACTTCATCCATAAATTAATCAATCGCCCAACCTCTGTACTTTTAAACCTTTTGCTGATATTGACGCAGTTTATCCTTCTTCATTATGCTACTCCTTTCCGAGACTAGTATTTTTTGCACTAAAGATCAGTCGGTTCCTACCAACCGTGTATATTAACCGGATTTTACTTCGTTTTATGTATATATTTTCTTTGATATTTTATTGCTTTACGATGATAACACTAAATAATACCAAATAAATTCAAAATTTTTGAAGCAACTCCATTACATGAAATTTTACGATTAAATTGTAGTTTTATAAAAAATGATACATGCGCAAAATATGAGCAAAATATGCGCTATAAGGAATAGTGTGAGATTTTCTGTGGCTTATAATGATTCTTAAACATAAGCCATAATCGTTAACTGCTCGTTGAGCTTAGGGAAAATTATGTAAAAGGGCAATGCGTCAATTATTTCCAAAATCATGCACTGAAAACGCTTATAAATAAACTTTGTAAGGATTCAATAGTGATTTTAAAGTTAAATGACAAATTAGGTTATCGTTAAACCGCATTAAATGGAAAATAGTTGTCCAAACGGTTGTGAGTGAATATTTTACAAGTAAGATTTAACTTAGGAAGCGTGATTTACACTACTTATATAACTTAGTCCTACATTTCTAAGAGAAATAAATGTACCTATGAAAAACATACCCCGACGACAGATGTACGTTTACCGGAAGAGCAGTGTAGAGCAGGTGCACGCTCATTTTTTGGAAATCATGCTTATTTAACTTAGAAATCCATTTTTAAACTTTTCTGACAGCTTTCATAAAGTAGAAACATCTTTTAAAAATTTCATTATCAGGGAACAATACGAAAAAGAGAATAAAACCGCCTGTCATTGCAGTGGAATATAAGACTAGTTTTATTCACCCAAGAGGAAAACGTTGGGAGGTGCTTGAATAAAGAAATAATAAAACCTCGCCCAAAACGAGTTGACCACTTACCATACCGCTGGCACTGTATATTTTTCACGACTTAACGCGACAGGTGTAGAGTGGAAGTTATAATTTGACTTGAAAAAGTTCTGATGAGCTGGTAAGATATTTTTTCGGTGACTTTTTTACTTGGTTATCGAAGTACGAGTTGAAAATTACATGACATTATGAGCATAAGAAATTTAAGCATTATTAGGAAGTCAAGAGCACGCGGAATTTTTGATAGGCCAAATAGTGTCGTTAGAGAATGTATGAAAATATTGAAAAGGAGAAGAAAATCATTTCGTTTATGTAATCACATGAACGGCATTGCCTACCGTCCGCATATGCATAAAACACTAAAATAAAGGAAAGGAACTGGCAGACTGCCTCATTCCTAATCAAAATACTGCAATCAGCTACTGCGTCGTACACTTTAATAATTAATTTGACACAAAATTACGTTCACAAGCCAGTTGTGATAAAGAAATAATAAAAACTCTTTTGCAACTTCGAATGAAATGACACTCCTGGTGTGAAGCCATTGGGGAAGACAGGGTTCTCATACAACAGATCTAGAGATATTTATTAGTAAAGAGAGTGCAATGAAAAACAAGACAGTAAAGATGACAAAATGAAAATCAACGTATTGAGTTTCCTCATCAATATTGTCTTTCGCACTTCAGTGATGGAAAAATAGTTACAAGGCCAATATCATTTTCACTTCCATGACTAAAGAAAGGATTCGTGAGTCAACAACCATAACGAGGAAATGAGTTTTTTTTTAAATACAGAATACACAGCTGGAATATCATAGTTTATGCCGTTGATTCCACGAAGGAGTTCGATAGTACAGAGGACTAGATTCTCATAAGTCTTGAAAAATAATAGAGTAAACTCAATAAAAACGTCGAATTTGATTTCAGTACATGGATCACACTGTAAAAATAACAGGAGTGGCAGAAGAATCGACATTGACAGTGTAAGGTATAAGAGCAAGAAAAGGTCCTCCCTTATCACAAGTAATTTATAAATTTAACTTAACATAGGAGTTAACGAGGGGCATGATAATGAATTAACTCAAATGCAAGCTCAATAATGTAGACTCATTAACGAATCGCAAAGTTAGCAAGTCTCGGTTACTCGAAAACTAAAAAACCTTCTCAGAACCTGCAAGCAGGCGTATTACAGGAGTCAAACATGGGTGACGACCGGACATAAAGATTTAAAAATAAAGTAATTAAAAGTTAATTTAGAATCAAGTTACTAGGGAAAATTCCAGCAAATGGAAGTGCTCGTGGATAATAGATTTCTCGAGATGTTAGGAAGCATGATAGGCAAAGATGGCCATAGTACACAGAAGTCAAGCAAAAATTGCGTTAGAAAAAAGCATTTATTGAGGAGAGAATTAGTGTAGGGAATTTAGGATGCAAACCATTGTTTTGGCTTTCATATGGTCGGGTTCCAAAACCAGACATTATAGAAAGCCGGTGAGCATGGATTAAGATAATTAGAGATACTTGAAAAAGTTAGGAAATTTAGATAGATGGAGAGGCACATGTTATTATCACAATAAATCAAGAGATATGCCGGTTAGCTTGAGGAAAGGAGGTCATGGAGGGATGAAAATACCTGAGAAATTTTGTCGGAACAAGAATACAGTAAAATTCATGGCGATGTGCCATCTTTTAGGGAGCGTCATAATTCTACCACGGTGGGTGAATGGTTTTAAAAATAAGGATATCAATAACTAGTGATTTAAATAATTAAGGTAGTGAAAAATTAGACCTAAAGGAAACAAATAACACCTAAAAATCTAACCTTTACCAGTGAAACTAACCTTCACGCTAAAAATTTAGATTTTTTCCTATTAAATTCCATGCTGACCCATAATTGTTACTTTCTCGTGGTTAACCATTTTTCTGTCTCAAATAGATATATGTTTGGGAGTCGGTCATTGTCACATTGGGAATCCAGTGGTTGTGCAAAAATCGTGAATAATAAGGATACCTGTGCCTATATTTCAAAAGCATCCAGTATACTGTGAATAACGCTTTGTTATTACCGAATGCGGAAGAATAAAATGTAACTAACCCGAATCAATTAAATATGTACTTTTTAATTTGAAAACAATGTAATATTTTATTACACCTGAAAAATCTAAACTTCGGAATTCTTAAGAATTTGAACGGGAAAGGCAAATAAATAAGCAGACCGCACAGTGCCTTTCATAACTCTAAAAGATTGGAGGAAGTTAAATTGAAGGCTAATCCCCTCGGGACAGACGTTTGTTCGGTGTAATCAAATTCAAACGAAGGTACACCTACCGCAGGAAAACTAATGAACTGGAAAACAAACAAACCAGATCAACAATGGCGCTTTTCTCGATGCCGTGTAATCGAAGAGGGACTTTGTCATTAACATGAAAGTTACCTTTTCAGGTAAAATAAAATGAGAAAAAGAAACATAATTACTCTCTTTAAAGCAAATACAGTCACTCATCGCTTTCTGTTCCATAATATACAGAAGCCATTTTTACATCAGCACATTAAGAGAAAAAGATATCTGTCTAGTTGTAGTGAATACTAAAATTTCCATAAGTTTTTTTTCGTCAAGAACATCGAATATGTAATGGGTTTTATTAATTTCTTTCTTTCCATCCGAGTCATTGTACTACTCAGTAAAAAAACCTAAAATTTGTACGGTCTATATAACTATTTTTTCGCTTCAGAACGACTATATTCTCAGAAATGAACAAGTAGGGCCGTTATTCCGTCTATTGCTCTTCAATCACATAAAAAGTCAAATGTAAAATTTTTGCTAATTGTTGTAGCCATAAGGTCACATAAATATGAATGAAAAATTTGCCATTCATTAACATGTTCCGTACATAACGAAAAATCGAAAATAGGGTCAATTCACACATTTCAAGCATTCAAATCATAGCGTTTGACCCATTGTAATGATTCCAAATCAGCAAAGCCACGACACGCGTGATTTCTTACAAGCATCTATTTTATTTCAGTTTAATAAAGAAAAACTTTAAAACCACAGTTTGCTCTGTTCTGCCAAATGTATCTAATAGGAATTTTTAGACTTAGACCAAATACCACTCTTATTCTCACGCATGAAAACGACCGAACCTAAATTTTTCTTCGCCGATACTGTTACAGAATAAGGGCAAAGGATTATAGGCTGGATAAGGAAGTATTTCCGGTTATAGAATGCAAAAACGACGACTATGGACAACTCCGTAAAGGAAACGTAAATAATGTGAACAATTTAGAAATGAAACTTTTATGGGTGATGGTAAAAAAATCTAGGATGGTAATATGTTGTGCGGTATTAACCCGAAATTTAAATAAGCATCATATTCTACATCTTACTTGGTTTCAATTTATTCTCTGTCTCGTGCAGGTGGAAAAGGTTTTCACTGCAGCATTCCGCAAAAAAAATATTACCAGTTCTCAGTAAACGTGAGAATTGAAAAAAAAGAACCAAATAAAGAATGGATAAATCTGATCAAATGGCAGGAATTTCCGCACAAAGTAGGAAATCCTGGATGTCACTATGCTGTTTGAGAAAAACTGCTAGCAGAATTTTTTTTGGCACGCCTATGCCTGATGTAAGTATGAGCTGCAGCCTCGTCATCAGTTCACAGTCATATCGGTGACCATACACTGAATACAAACTCCACTCAACGGGTCATACTGTGGCGATATCAATCCCAGGATCTACGAACCAAGCAGCGCCTATCGGTCAGATGAGTAAACAATATCGTAAATTCGCGCAAGTACGCGCGATATCCCGTGGGAAATCGAAGGGATGGAGGCTATGGATAGAGGCAGGGAGAACACGAAGATGAGACAGAGAGGGCGGGAGAGAAGGAAGATGAGTTCGACCCAAAATTCGTGGCAAAATAGGAATGGCTGAAATCCCAAAACGAAAAAGTATACCTAGGAAATTAACTTAAAAGATTTTTTTCGAAGAAAAAGAGAAGCGAACGGAGCGAAGGATAATAGATCTAGACCACAAACGCGCGTGAATGCACATACTGGTTGGATTGCCTGAAATACCGAAATTAAACAGCATGCCGACTCAATTAAATTAAAGACTATTTAGCATAAAAAGAAAAGCAATGGGAGAAGGAAGATAGACCTTGACCCCAAATGCTTAGAAACGTAGACCGCTGCGTGGAATGCGAGAAATTCCCTACGAAAGAGTATCGGAAGTGAACTTAAAGATTTCTCGCGTAGACAATGGAGAACAAGGGAGGGAGAGAAAAAAAGACCTATTGCCCAAATCCGTTGAAACGCAGATGGATATTGAGAATACCCAAATTCCCGATTCGAAAAAGTAGAGGAGGTGAAATTGAAATTTTTATCCTCCTTCAACTGCGCGACCTTAACTCTTTTCTCATCTGTATCCCCCTCACTGCTGCTCTATCTCTCCCTTCCTTATCCTCCTCGCTCCCATCCTTCCTTCCTCCCCTGCTGACAATATACCGGCACCCAACTTCTACCATGAACCAAACCAACGCCCTGGGCATTCACCAAAAAGCCGGGTGGGTAAAAATAGACTGGCAATCTACCCGGCACCCAAACCTTCTCTCCCTCCTCTCTCTCCCATCCTCCTATCTCCCTCTCTTTCTCTCCTTTCTCTTTCTGTCTCTCCCATACCTTCCCTCCCCCCGCAACCCACATCGGCCATTGGCCTTCCAGAGAGAGAAAGAGAGAGAGACAGAGAGAGTGAAAGAGAAAGAGGGGGGGCTTCCGAAATAAAAGATGGCGTCACTAAAATCCACCCGGGATCAAGGGTAGGTGCTTTTTTTCCCTCTCCCTGACTTCCACACTATTCCCATCCCTCATCCTTACCACACTCAATTCTTTTTTTTTTAACTCACCCCCCCCCCTTCCCCTCCACCTCCACCCATTTCCCCTCTTCCCCCATCCTACTCTCTCTCCCCCCATCCACCTTTCACTCCTCACACGTTCACCCTCCTCCCGTCGCGGCCCTGCCCACGCCTCCCCCACCTCCTCATCCTCCTCCCTCCAAATACTGTCCGGCCCTCCTCTCCTACGCACTCTTTCACCCTTGTCCTCCTCCACACCAAACCTCTCCCGGGACATGGCATAACCCCCCCCCCTCCCCTTTACCGTCCCCCTGACCCCCCCTATCTGAATTCCCCATTCCCCAAAAACAGGCCCACCCAAAAATTGCACGGGAAATACAGTAAATAAAAAGGGGGAGGGCAGAAGGGAAAAGAGGAGGAGGAATATGAGGGACGAGGAGTATGGGGAGGAGATTGGAAAAAAAAATTACAACGGAATATCCAACGGGTTCCACCTCATATCCCAATCGCTATGGGCTCGAAATTCTGACACATGGACACATATCATTCAATAAAAACACATAGAGGAGTTTTCCGAAGAGACGGAGAGAGAGAGAGAAAGCGAAAAAAATTTGTCATACATATAAAGGCAGGAAAACGTGACGGACAGAGCCACGGGGCTTTAGAGTGGGGAAATTTCCACGTTGATTTTTCATTTTTCTCTCACTCCCAGAGTCTATCCCCCCGAACGGCATGGGGTACTTGCTCGAGGATAGGATGTCATTCGGGAGGGGAAGAGGAGGTCTGCGGTCTATGCTGGTGTGAAAGAGTCAAGTCGTCCACGTATCCGCTCTACTTCTTCATCGCGTTGATATATCGCTTTGAAATATCGGATTTCGATGATCGAGTGAGCGATGCTAAGAAGACAAGGGAACTTTTGAAACTCACTACAAGCCCACGAATCATAGAGCATATGAACCTATACAATCTGAGCAAATAATTTTTATCTGTGGGCACGTGTCCAGTCAACATTAAATTTCTTCGAGGGAACCACACGAGGTAGTCAAGGGGCGTTGTGACAACATATCCACGAGTTACAAGGCAAGCATGCCCCTATACAATCAGAGCGAATAATATTTCTTTATACGCACAAATTCTAAGTGGAAGTTATTTTTTCCTCATTCGTTCCCTCATCGTCATGATGCAATTATTATTTACGAGATTTCATTAGGGAATAAACCAACTAAGAGTAGGTACTACATACTGAGTCCAACGACGCATTAAATACACACATCTAGGTAGGGTAGGGACGCCAGTTTCTTTCTCTTTGCCGTCAGTACCTTTCCAGGTAGAGTATGTTCCCAGATAAACCACATAGACTTCTCCCGGATTTTAACCCATCATCACCAGTGTGTAGATTGGCACTCAATAAAATGAATAACCACACCGCAGAGCAATACTACGAATAATATTACCTCAAATCATGACTCAGGACAGCGCTGTACAGTTAACACGATTACAATATCATTTACACTTAATATTGAAGTAATGTTATTTCTCTCTCAATCTTGGACGTAGGGCACAGACGTGAAGGGAAACGTTTCCTATTCATTATTGCTTACCTTTGGTTTTGAATTTTCACGCGCATGCCAACTGAGATTTCATGCAACGAAAGCATTTTATGGACACCAAAAATAAGGTCTGAGGGAATGAAGACAAAATCAGTACGCTACGCTTTGCTAATGACATACCAGTTCTGACAGAAAAGAGAGGTCTTACACGAATTCTGAGATAGGGAAACAGAAATATGAAGAATTACAATTTGACGACTTAAATCAGGAAGATAGTCACAATGAAATATAGATAGGCTTAACTAGCACTAGTGGAAGAATTTTGTTAACTGGGAGCTAGAATGACCGATGATGGAAGAAGTAAGAAAGTAATAGGGTGCATAATCCAAGGAAAAGTGGCATTCTTCCAGAAGAAAAGTCTACTAAGAGCCAGCATCAGAACCTTGGAAGTAAAGAAGTACTTCATAAAAATTTGATTGGATCTGATGAAAGCTCTTTTGTGGCAGGAAAACATGGACACTAAGAGCTGCAGAGCAAAGTAATATATCTCTTTTCCTTTTTATTCGAGGATCTCTGTACTCTTTGCCCAATAAATCCTAGTCGATTCAATGTACCGCCAAAATTGTTTCGCATATGCTTTCCCCATTGTATATCTGAAGCAAGGAAATTCATGCAGAAAGGTTTCTCGGGTAAGAGGGTCAACGGGTAATAGGCTCCATATCTGCCGACACCATTCTTCGGAACATCGCGACGTTTCGGAGAATGACTTGTTCTTTATCTTCAGGGCTTCTGAATGCCGCAAGTGTCAAATTTGGCCGCTATGTTTCCCAATAATTGGGATCAGGTGTATCCTGTCATCAAATGCATTAACAATGTATGTGAAGACGAGGAAAGCAGTCGACGTTCAATCAGACAAATTAACCAATCAGGAGACACCTGATCCCAATTGTTGGGTATAAATAGTGGCCAAATTTGACCCGTGAGGCATTCAGAAGCCCTGAAGATGAAGAACAAGTCGTTATTCAATATACTGATAGATGTGGAGCCTATGACTCGGTGGAATACCCGAGAAACTTCTCTGCACCAGCTTCAACGGGAAAATCTTAGATCTATTAAGGCAATTCATATCTTTAGTTATGACGAAGTTATACTGGCATGATAATTATTTTTAATTTTTAGAATTACTATTTTTAATCGTAACTGAATGATGTTAGATCATTATCAGTTAATCTATCTTGTAGGGATTATTGTAAAAATAATCCACATAAATCCACTGCAGCCATGCATGCGTTATGGATTTTATAATGAAAACAAAAGTTATTAATGGCAAGAATGATAATTCCTAATAAAAATGGGATTGAAGAAATTATGCATCGAACGAATTTTGAGTTAAATACAATCTGGTGCCAACATGGTTCTTCACCAGGTATTTATTTTTCAACCAGAATATTAGTGATATTTTTTCCCCCTTCCTGCACATAGCCTTTGTTTGTCATCGCTTATTCAGCTTTATTTTTAATAATGCTTTCCTCTCTTCTTTACTTCAACATTTACCTCTTCTGCAGCATTAACCTTACAGTTGATAAGTGCACAAAATGGCATTATTCTGCATAATATTTGGTAATATTAATCACGAAAAGACGTGGAAAATTTATTTTTAACCCTATAGGGTTATCAAATGGAGCACAATAAGACCAAGTGCCCTCGAAGGGTCGAAATATGCCGTTGAAGATTGTGTTGGAATACATGGCACGATCCATAAAGTAGGGGTAGTAAATATAAACGCATTAGATGAAATCAAATTCTCGGGAATTCAGACCTAGTGTAAAGGAAACACGAAACATTTGCGGTGCTGCATTAAAGAAACTAGGAATTATCAATCGGAAAGTAGGTCCTCGGATGAAAAATTGAAAGAAAAAATATACTTCACTCTGGTTAGGCCACATCTCAAATACGACGCGAACATTTGGGACCCTTAGCAGAACGATTAAATTCGTGAAATAGACAAACTATAAAGGTAAACCGTACTCTTCGTTAAAAGCAGTTCCGAGTGAACAGAGACTGTTACACAGCAGGTGGAGGGAGTAGGTTGAGAGCTGCTAGAGATTCGGAGGCTATGCGCTAGGGCACGGCTACTTTAAAAAACCCAGATCACGTGAGTCTCAGGGTGACACGAAAGATATTTTTGGTCCACACATTATATCTCTAGGGGTGACAGATGAAACAAGAGATGAGAGAGATGCATTGTACAAAAATTCCTTATCTCTAAACACCATAAGTGACAATGACAGGAACATAGAGGGATGCTAACGCCCTTCGCTAGCATGCGACTCTCTTTCGCCCTCTCCCACCTTCTATTCTTTTACCCTTATCTCTCCCCATTTCATTGCTATAAGTATAAAATATAGTGACCCAACACCCCCAGCCACATTTTCCTGCGGGGCGGCGGATCGTAGGGTAGTTGTAGATTAATTTTGCGTCATAAGATTACCGTATACATAAGAATAAGAAGAGAAAAATTTATTGGACACATTTTGTGACGCAATAGTCTATTGAAAACAATAATTGAAGGGGAAAAGAATGGGAAGAATTGCCAAGGAAGGCCTAGGAAGTAATAAATCAGGCAAATTATGTAGGACGTCAAAGTGAAGACTTATGTCGGAATGAAACAGTTATCTGATCGGAGAGTGGAGTGAAGAGCTCCAGAAAACCAATTTCGGATAATGACTGCTGAAGATGATGAAAATATCGCTAGAACAATCAACATGTTTCCCACTAAAAAGTCAAGAAATTGATTCTTTAAGTTTATTTCACCACGGTCCTCCACAAAGTGCATTCGCGAGGCGCACTAGGGTTTATCAACACTTTTCCAATTATCTATAAACCACATTTCTCAAGAATAGGAGAAGGACACTTAAGTGAGGGTAAACTTTACTATTCTTTTTGTCTAGCGTATGGTTTTGTATACAGTAAAAAGAAGATCTTGTTTTAAGACAAAAGTAATATCAGGATTTTAGAGGCAACATTATTAAGACAGCTGGTGCTGAATTCCAAAGCAGTAGATTGGGCTGTTTTTAAGGGCAGGAGAACGGCTACAAATATATTCGCCCGCATATTTCTCTTAATCATGAGATTTTATGCTGTGCAATCAGATTTTATGCAACGGAAGTATTTTATGGACACCGACAATGGAAATTAAATTTAAGTCAGTTTGACTATGCTTGTACTAAATGCAACGAATGCTGCTTAAATTAAGATAACAATGGACATTTTATTTGCACTTATTACATGTGCCATTGGAAGGGAGGCTCCCCTATTCCTTGAGTTTGCGATTTAGGGCAGAAAATAGCCCCAAGGTACACCGTGTATTTAAGGTAACGACCGGTAAAAGTTTTATTTCATGTGAGGCGATATAACTTGGGTGAGCTCATAACTGCTACCTTTTTTTAAGCGGACAGGTGTTCCTGGCTTCTGTCCTACTGGAGCAACGGTTCGACGACTCAACCTATAGCTCCTGCGAGATCGAATGGCAGAGTTATCAACCTGTCCATCAATGCCTCATCGGTCCGGTTATTTGCCCGGCAACCCCGACGCAGAAAAACAATGATGCTTAAACGAGAGCAAAGAAAAATAAATTCAGCAGAGAAAACAAGGGCGCATAATACAGAAGGCAGTAAATAAACTGACTTCTGAACCAGAACCACTAGCGATTTTAACTTTTGTTTCCCTCTTGAGTCCTATCGCATCTTTTGTAATGGGAATCCAAACGCTTACAAACAACACCTTTCGAATTAAGATGGATAATAACGAGTGAAACCGGTCGCTCGTTGAAATTCTAAGAAATAAAAATGACGGCTGGCATTCACCAACAGCAACTGGAAAAGATTCTCTTGTCTACTTCAGCCAACTTTTTCTCATACATCAAACAAATATGCATTCTTATGGGTGCTAAATGAATCAAGAAATTATAAACATCTCTCCCTCATTGTTTCTCCTCTTTTTTCCTTATTTATTGACCGATAAGAGAGCATAGAAACACAGCTATCCAATTACATTTTGCACTTAAATTCTTCAATTACAAAGTGTATCCTTGTTTAGTGAAATACACATAATATTTTAGGATATAAAGCGTTCCAAAGTTAATCGGAAAACTATTAAAAATCGGAACGTATTTTGGAAGAAAATACAAACACCCTTGATGGGTATAGTGGAAGAACAGGCCAACTCATGGCGTTAGTCTAAAGTCTAAGGAATAAGTAAAAGTTTCCTGCAGCAGTTTGCAAAGCAAAAAATCAACCGTTGAACATATTACTTACGAATTATATGTTTTTTTACTTCTTGAGGAGTACTGCTTTTACTCTATTATTTCACATGTTATTATCCTGTGTGAATGTTATTCTTACTGCTAATGCTGTGAACTTAGGGCTTGTAGGATAAAGAAGATCTTCCTACTACAACAGAAATATTACATTTTCATCAAGAAATATTATGCTAACTTTATCATTCTTTGAGCCTAGAACTTTTAGCTTTGTGGCAACTTGTCAGCGGGGTACAACATTTGCCAACAAAGCCATGCGATGTGAGCAGCGTAGTCTGAAATGACATTGCAACGAATTTCAAAACACTGCTATAATATTATCAATAGCCTTTAGTCTCTGCTGGAGTTGCCATATCCAGGCAGAAAATAATTATTATTCTACAAACCTTTAGGGCATTTTCTTTAGATTCAATATGACGAGTTATAACAAAATTATTGCATTAAAGTAAATTTCAAATTTAAGGTTCTTTGATTGTATTACCATTTTTACTCTACATGGCTACTAAGAAATCTTACTTGAATTATGAATCGGATATTGGGCTACTTAGAATCTGCGAATAGAATGGACATTGGAGTCTCCAATTTTTAAATTTTGAATTTACACAGGCAAAGTTTTAATCGCCACACCATGTCAAATTTTCTTCGATGATTCATTCGATCAATTATCCCCAGCTGTTTTGATAAGATTTTCTTATTCCATTTTACTCTGAAAATTTTCAGGATTTTACTCTTCCCAATAAATGCCCTATCCTACCGTTATTTATGGTGAATTCCCTCTCTTCACCAAAAATAAGCTCTGACGAAATCACAACACCCCTTTTTTCATTGGCCCATCTCTTAGCCTTTCCGGACGAAGAGCTCCTTCCCCCTTCCATCTACTTTATTGCTAGATACAAATATCGGAATGGAAGCAGAGTACTTGGAGGAAGAAAGAAGTAGTTAGTTAAAGAGTAGGTAAAAACTATACGAAAGGTTTGCGAGAAGCAGTCGTAACTTAGGTGTTTCAGAATAATTTTCCACTCTGAGCTCCATTCTAAAACCTCCGGCCATAAAAGAAAATGAAAAAAATACATGAGTGAGGATACAAAGGGTGAACGGAAGAATAGTAGAATGATACTTGGTAGGAAAGAATGCTAGTCCTAGGAACAATGAATTACAACTGAATACATGGAAATCCAAAAGGTAGGTAAGGTATAGCATTTTTTAGAGAATACATAGTTGTAAGTGAACTATTAGAAAATTTTAATAAAAATAAGAAATACCTCACTTTTTTATTATTCCCTTTTTCCGAAAAAATAACTCTAATAGACGATTCTATAAAAAGTATTCGGCAAACTCCTTTTTAATAATAATAATAATACATGCAGTATCACACACAAAGTTCTTACAACCTTAAATCCGGGTGAAAAATCATAATATGTAATGAAATAAAATAAGGAGACTATAAAGCAATAACTTCTTAGCCTATCACAAAATTGGCAATTATTTCTTATAGAGTCCACAGGTGAAAAATTATTCGGCTTGACCTGGACTCGAATCCCGATCCCTCGCTCACTGTATGTTATGAAAGTAAATAAGGAGGCTATAGGGCAATAACTAAATTTGAAAAGAAGAAAAATATTTACTATAATCCTAAGCTGAGGTTTTCAAATTGTTCGTCGTCACAACTCCAACTTTTAAGATCGTAATTTTCCTGTTGTACACTCCGTGGGCAGCTATCAACAGCCTGCTTATAATCATGGCATTGAAGTAATAAAGGATAAAAACAAGACCAAGAAAAGTCTGAAGTTTTTCAGTTGTGATCTCAATGGCTAAGAATTGGAGGACTGGAGTTTATGATGAATATGATATTGAATCGAATGGACATCAGAGTTGACAAATCCTTCCCGGCGACTTCATATGCAAACAAAAATTAGCAATGACAAAAATGTCATTGCTGATGTCGTATCGTCATTCAGCTCAAGTTTTCTTAGTCTTTAGTCGAGTACTCTTCACTCGAGTTCCTCAAAATGCAGTCTCCAGTTATTGCAAAGTTGCTTGCAAGAGAATTGCAAAACTGAACAGGGCAGGAGCAGGGAGGCAGGAACAGTAGGCATTCAATATTATCATTGCAAAAGCAATAAATAAATTGATAAAAGTCAAAAACAGTAATACATGAAGGTGGAGTAAGAATCAAAATTCTACGATTGGCATGAACAAGAGGAGGAATTTCGCTATCTTGATATTAAAATCGCAAGCGTAGGAAGAAGCAAGATATAAACAGTGATTAGGGTAATCGAAACAAATTATGTATTCCATCAGAATTAGCCTATGAACATCAACGAAAACAACTTGAAAGTAAGAAAGCACTCCATTGAAACATCATTAAGCATGCTTTTCTATACCAGTGGAGCTTAGAGGATAACCGCAGCAGAATAGAGAACATTGGAATATGGTGTTATCGAAGAATGATGATCATAACATGTACAGAGAGAATCATAAATGAAGAAGGCCCACAAAGAAATATGAAGAAAATATTTTATATGAAAACTCTGCAACATATTAGAAGATACAAGCTTAGATGATACACTCAGAGGTGAAAAAGCCTCCTGAAAGTTATCAATACACAAATGAATGGAAAGAATTTCCGAGGAAGACCTAGGTTGAAATGATTTGGTAAATAATGAGGGATGTTAAAAAAAGACCGGAAGGTATTAAGCGGTTACCTGAAAGGAGAATGGAAGGGAGAGCTGCGGTAAATCAATCTTCAGATTGATGACAGCTGATGATGATGATGATTAAGCGAGTAAATATGAACATAACTGGTGCTTTGCCTAACCCTAACTTTTTTGCCGGCCACGGTGGCGGCGGGGTAACGTCCTCGCCTGCTGAGCCGAAGGTCGCGGGTACGAGTCCTGCCTGCGTTGTTTTTTTCTCCCCTCAGGGCATGGGTGTCCATGTGTGTGTTAATGAAAATTTAAAAAATATAAACAAAGGACTATGAAGTCCTAATTTAGCTCAAAAATAAAATGGTCATGATTATTATTAGTATTCCCATCAACGTCAGCTCGGTTGAATTTAAGGTATAATTGGATAAAGTAATAGTAGGTACGGTGTTTTCTATTCCTTAAATATATGCACGGTGCAATAGTATCAGTTCCTAGAGAAATAAAATAGTGACCCTTAAACTATGGCCTAAATTATGTCTGAATAAAAAATTAACTTCACTGGGATTTTCTGACATTCGTAAGATGAAATAAGGATCGTCTATTGAGCAAGACCTTCAGATTGAAGGTCTTTTGTTTACATTAAAGCACTTTTGAAAACTACATCCATATGCCAGGTCCATGGCACTCCGTTTTCCTTCAATAAGATCAGGATGAATATCGATAATTTGTCCTTTTTTTAAATGGCAATTGTACATCAAGTGGTGTTGGGGAGGGGAATGGTGCTAGGGACTCATTGATGAATTGTGAAGACTACAGAATTGGCTATCTTTCCGACATCTAAATGAATATCGAGGTATAAAGATCTACTCAGAATTGCTGATAACTTTTTAAAATTACTATCACTGAATTAAGGTAACATTAAAAAAACAATCGTGCAAGGGACAAATATAAAAATTGAAATTTTACCAAATATTTGTACCGGAAAATTCAAAACGGAACAATCAAATCACTTGTTCTTAAATTTCAACGGTATGGCTCGTAATGGGACATTTAAATGAATTCACAAGGATAATAATAGATAGAAAATGTTAACGGTAACCTCGAACCAGAAAATAAATAGGGTAGTTGATAAAGTCCTGTAAATTTGTTGGTATTAAGATGCTAATTAATGGCTATGACATTGAAACAAAGAATTGACGGGAAAATTATGAGTGATAAACTAATAATGAGCAAGTAGTTTTTATGGCAGTCCTCCGAAAAGTGATGACGGGTGGTGAGGTGGCATTGGCCTTCCGTGTGTCCTCACGGTCAACTCAAGGAGGCAGGTTTTTCGACCGAAGCCCGTCCCTGACATCCTTGCCGTGAAAAGAGCATGTGGCGTACATCCAGCACTTCGTCCGCGCTGAATGTGAGCATTATTCGCCGGATGGCTACTAAGCGTCTTTCGTCGGCAAAATACCCAATCCCGGATTTGCGATTTTCCCACACATTTATTTCCGATCCGTTCTTCGCCACCTAGCAAAATTCATCCTCGATATGATAAAATAACGAGTCCAATTTAGCGCCAAAAGTTCACTCTCATGTCTCTCACTAAACTTTGATAGAGTTTGACTTAATATAACTCTTTTCCTTCTCGTTCAATAGAATCACCCACTCCGACAACACAAAGCAGATAGGGTACATTGCGGTCTTTCTGTACTTTTATATATATTTGAATCCCAGTATTGGAAGGCATCGGTATTCACGGAAGAAACGAAAGACTGAGGAAAACGCTGGAATAAAGTTCTACAACTTTATCGTCGAAATGAAATGAACATCTGCAATGAAACATCTAATTGTAAATAGTAGCGGATGAAACTTATGCTCAAAGCTAAAGAGGTTAATGTGATGTGGTGATAAGCGACAAAAAGATGACAATGACTAACTACTAACGAAATGTTGCCTTTTTGTAATGTAAAATATGATTTTGTCAAAACAAATATATTCCGATTAGTAATAGTATGCGATGAGCAAATTTAATTTATCGATAGGCGGTAAATGTTTTATCATAGGAATATAGCTCATTGAAAGAAAGAAAGGAGCAATTTGGCAGAGGAAGCTGCGTGCGTTCATTCATTGCAGGGTGCATACATATTTGAATGAGAAAAATCGTAGACTTTCTCGTCCCTAAAATTAACTTCCTAACCTTTCGTAATTTACTGAAGTTGAGCCTTTTAATTATGTGCGTATGCTAAATTCCCATCTTTCATGCCATAACTTTCTGCAGCTTATGACAATGCGATGGTCTTACAGTGATAAACAAGGACGATGTAAACTTCCTAGTAGAAAACATATCAATCATAGGACAATCTGTAACAAAATGACAGCAAATCTAATTTATACTTCATAAAATGTATTCCAACACATGCTTCAACGGCATATTTCGACACTTCGAGGGCACTTGCTCTTATTGTGCTCCATTTGATAACTCTATAGGGTTAACAATAAATGTTCCACGTCTTATCGTGATTAATATTACCAAATATTACACAGAATAACGCCATTTTGTGCACTTATCACCTGTTAGGTTAATGCTGCAGAAGAGGCAAATTTTCAAGTAAAGAAGAGAGGAAAACATTATTGAAAATAAAGGTGAATAAGCGATGACAAACAAAGGCTATGTGCAGGGAGGGGGAAAACAATGTCACTAATATTCTGATTGAAAAATAAATACTTGGAGAAGAACCATGTTGGCTCCAGAATGTATTTAACTCAAAAATCGTTCGATAAATAATTTCTTCAATCCCATTTTTATCAGGAATTATCATTCCTGCCATTAATAACTTTTGTTTTCATTATAAAATCCTTCCATGGTTGCAGTGGATTTATGTGGATTATTTTTACAACAATCCATACAAGTTAAATTAACTGATAATGATCTAACATCATTCAGTTACGATTAAAAATATTAATTCTAAAATTAAAAATAATTAAACTTTAGCAATAAGTTTTACGGTGAAAACAATGGAATTTTATGTGAATAAATTAGGTTAGGTGGTAATATATTCCGAAACATTCGGTCACTTATCCATTATGGAGTTATATTACACACTGAATCAACGCTGAACTGCATGCACAATACTTTAAAAACTGCAACTTGAAAGAAAATTTAGTTCCCTCCAAAATATAACTCAAATGATAATAATATAAGACTTTAAAATAAATTTCACTAGGGAATTTTTAAATGTAAGTACCAAATCCCTGGGCGCATTTCTATTCCGTGGTGGAAATTTACTAGCTCCAAATAGTGTCGATGTTAACTTCTTATAATCGTGAATTATTAACTAAGTGTGCTCTAAGAGTCTGATATTTTACAATATTACTGGCAAATGTCAAGCTCAATGAGGCTAGACAAAAGCCATTGTTTTGGCCTAAAGAACGAATATATAACAAACATTCAAAACAACGGAGCATAGCAAGGGAACGACGAGGAATTAAATTATCAAAAAATGATGGACTAGCTATGACATTTATATATTTACTACCATTACATTAGGGGAAAAGATCAAGGCCAAATTATAAGTATGCAAAACATTCAAAGTCGTTTCCCACGCCAATTTAATAAAATGCGTCATATATTCAGAAAGTAGCTAGGCATTTATCAGTAAAAATGCTTATCGTATCTGGTAAAAATATCAGCCTTAAATCGATTGAGGCAAACCAAAAGAGCCATGGATCAAAACGCAGGAGGGGCTGCTTTCCTCGGTAACCCTGACAAAGTCGAGGATGCCTGGCTTCAAGATGTTCCAGCAAGAAACTATCCCGTAAGTGGTCCACACCTTCGGCTAAAAGAGTTGGACTGAGCAAACCTGCTTGGCAATAACGAGTTTCAGGCAAGTGTAAGCCGGAATGGCAGATTTCGTGAACGCCATGGAGATGCATTATAAGAAACCTGCGGTGAAGGCACCAATACTTCCCGGCAGATTATGCCAGTGAATGATTTCCAGGTGGGAATTAAACCAATAGTCGAAGAGAGAAACCGACAGAGTAACGGCAAAATCTAGCACATAAGACTTATTTTGAGAATTAATTTCTTGAGTTATCCATCGACCGCTAGCACATCGAGCAGCATCTAGTCTGAAATAATCCAAGCATCCACTATTACTACACATTTTTGTAGTCTTTTAAAATGCATTAATGAGTAAATATCAAAGGAAAACCAAAAGCCTTTCGTAAGTCACCCTAGGTTACTCTTTCGAAGAAGCGCGCGATCTTATATCATTGACTGCACCGAATACGTACTTCATCCACCCATGGATAACGAAATATCAGGCTCATAAAAGATCAATAAATACCAAGGGAAGCATGAATGAAAACAAAAAGCATAAACTTTTCTTTTGTGAACTTTCTAAATGCTATAGAAGGATTTTACATTCAATTTCAATAGCTGGCAATGCAGTTGCATTCATGTGACAACTGCAAAAGAGATGTTATGTTAAAAATACTGTGATGCGAAGATGTAACAGCCTCAATAGCACCAATATTCAAATGAGAAAAAGATCGGTTAGAATGCAAACAAAATCTTTAAGGACCACGCACCGACAATTCTGAAATAAGAATTAGGAAAATAGTGAAACTTTAAGAGGCTCGAGACATAAAATTCAAACGAGACGGGCAAAATCAAAACAAAAAAATACTCTCACACGTTTCTTACAGGCAAAATACAAACAGTAGCACCAATTGAAAAACTATTTTACAACTAGCTATTTGGTTCTATAGATTTGAAAATGGCTTAAACTGTTTGAGCTTTGAACTTGGGAGTTTTAAGACTGTTCCTCGAGATGCGATACCAATGCTTCATTAATAATAGTATAAAACCAAAACAAAACACTGGTAACAGTATGCCGGTCAGCAAATAAATATGATCACAGAAATCACCTCCACAAGCAAACGATGTGTAATCAAATTGAGGGAAAACGTTTTTGTGAGAATAGTTATTAAAATATCTACGAAAATAATAATATTAACATAGTTATTTGGGCCAAGAACCAGTATTGTAGTCCACTCCAGAAATATGATGTCCATCTTTTAGAGAATTATTTCTTTCCTACAATTCATGTGCCCTAAGTAGTAGGAGGGCATTCTCTATTTAAACAATTGAATCTGCTGAATAAACTGTGGCAACTGTTTCGTTAATGACGTAACATAACATCTAGCAGCAATGAAGAAGAGCTAGGATTCGGAGCAATCATAGTAATAAAAAGAAGACGTAAAAAGCTATTATTGTCGCTAACGAAAGCAAAGAAATGGAAAAAGACGACACTTCTTCATATTACTGAAGCCAAAAATCCAATCATAGGGTATGATAAATAAATAAAATTGACTGCAAAACGTTTTACATGTTAAGCTAATCATTTAATTTCTCTTTCATGGCTGAAGACCGCATAAACAAACCCTTTATTACACCCTTTACGCGCGTCATAGGGGATATCTATACTTAAACACAGAAAAGTAAATCCTTATGACAGACACCTTGCACAGTACCTAATTGCCAGTAGAGTGATTTCACGTTTGTTATAAAATACAGGAATATATTATAATAACTCGTGTTGTTTGATGTGTTTGAAATGGCTTCATTTTCGGGAGAAACGCGTTGTTTTGTTGCTACGACATCAGTTTCGCAAGCGTTACAGCAGGAGTCTTCAGGTCGAAACTGTTATTGCAGCAACAAAACAACGCGTTTCTCCCGAAAATGAAGCCACTACATCTTACGCACCGCGGAAGCCTTCGCTCGAAGTTCACAATGTTTGTTGGCACAAAAAGAGGACACTATGCTCATTTATGGCTTATTACTGAAAAGCAGGATATCGTTTTTTCTCGCATTTGGAGACGCTGACGTAAAATTTGTCAATCCGTTAAATTGGGACGTTTACAATCCATGTTTACCCATTCATTAAATAAAAGATAGATACATTTCCCATTTGGAGGAATGAGTCCCATGAATAGTGCGTAATGAATGTCTAACGACGAGAGTGAAGAGACAATAATAATATGAACTTTTGGGGGCAAATAATTCAATGATATAAAAGAGGCACAGGAAAGGTTATTGAGAAATGTACTGTTGGAAGTAATATGATAAGAGATGCGTTATGGACAGCAAAACGTAGGTATACGGTAATGAGAGTCACAGAAGAAGCTACATAAGAGTGAAAATATTGAATTGCATATTATGGGCTAGAGGGGTTCCACGGATTGATAGTAGGTTTGTCATTCCTTGATCATTATCATAAATTGCGAATTAGAATGATTCACTTTCTAAATCTATTTATAATTAACTAGGTAGCTTTTTTTCAGAATAATCGCTGAGCTCGGGTGCATGATCCATCAGTATGAGATTAAGTATCACTAAAATTTCAGAGACAACGCTAATGGCAAACGTGTAGTAGCCTTTCTTTGTAAAAGTCTTTGTAAAAAGGTGCTGTATCAAAGAATAAATGACTTGAAAATACGTCACAAAAAGTATGCAGCATTCTCTAGAATTCCTGAAAGAAGTGTTTTCCCTTCAAACTCCGACATGGCTAGTCCTGTGGGTGGGGCACATGGTGCAGGATAGCCCAAAAGCTGTGAATTCAAATTCCCATTTGACACGTGTTTCGTGGTATGAAATTTATTTCTCGTTGCTTTGCATATGGTGAAATATGTTCTGAGCATATAGTGCAGCTATTCTTACCCTTGTAATACCCTTCCACGATTATTGCTGCAAAAAGTAAGCGTACCCAAGGAGCTTTTCGATTGAAATCGTGTAGGTAGGAATATGAATGGCATCTGAAAACGTTTGAAGTACACGATACTAATCCATAGATGACCAAAGAATTTGTGCATAATAAATTCTCTAACTGCACTTTCAGCTGCAAAACAATTACAACTCTTTTCCAGAAAAGTCTGTATAAATGATTACATCGCTTTTAAAACTTTAAATCGTTGGCTAAATTCGCAGATTGGAACTATTGGAAATCAAATTATGTATTCGAACACATGGATTAGCTACGGAATGAGTACGTTCAAGATATAAATATACAATCAAACGGGATACTGCAAAATATTTTTCAATTTTATTTCAATTTTATGAAATATTAAGAAACCCCTTCATCTCCATAGCACAAAGTTCGTATCAATGGCTTGTCCGTCTAATGCTTAACATTAGTTCTCTATTTTAAAAAGTACGCATTTTCGGATTAATCTCACAGAAAACTTAGAAGGGACCTCTTGACCGAAGTTTAAAAAGGTAGACATGGCGACAGGACTATGAAAAGTACCTTGCAAGCGACCAAGTTCCGGGCGCTTATTGCATAAGAGTACACAATAAACAAAAAATAAGAACAATAACAGCATTAAAGGCTATTCAAACAAATCGCAATTTTAGCTTTCTTCGTAAAATTCATCCAAAAAGTCGCGAAATCCATGGATTGCTGACAAAAGAACCCACCATAAATAGATACTTCTAAGCTCCAGCTATTAGACCTAGGTTACGTGCATTTCCATTTAAGGTTCAGGTTTTTTATGCATTGGTCCTCAAATAAAGTTCCCCGTTACCTCATCTTATGAAAAGAAAACTATTGTACGGCTAAATAACATTTATTTTTAATGTGATGTCGTCAGTTAATAGAATAGATAAAAAGTAAAAAATCTTTGATACCATTAATAAATGGTGTAGTATAAGTAGTATGGCAAGGAAGGATGAATTCGAAGAGAGCAAACATTTAAGGGTCAGCGAAAAAGACAAGAAGTATTAAGACGTAGACGAAGATTAAGACGAAGAATTCGGAGGTATCAGAATTCTTTAACGTGGAGACTTGCTAATTTGCACTCGTATTGTTTTGTAAACTGAAACTAAGCGGGTTTAATTACGGAGAAATTGAACCACCGAAAACCAAATCACTGAAACTGCAGTAATTGTACTGTCCACTTAAGTTTTAATGTAAATATTACACTACACATGTTTCGACGATTCTTAGTGCGTCATCATCAGGTCTATTTTTATATCTAACGTAGACCTGACGATGACGCCCTAAGAAACGTCGAAACACGTGTCGTGTAATATTTACATTAAAATTTAAGTGGACAGTACAATTACTGCAGTTTTATTTAAGTACTAAAATGCTGTTCCACCATATAACGCCAGTGACTCTCAAATCAGTGAATTAATAGTATTGCATTACTAAGCTCTTGATGATTTGACGAAAGGTGTGAGCAGAAAACACTGCACCCGCATAGTACTCACCGCGCATTCCCTTCATCTGGGTGTCAACAACACGAACTATTAGCGGTGTAAAGGTCAGCAAAATGTAGAAGCACAGGCTTAACACTGACTTCGTTACACGAATTGCGAACACTAAAAGTACCTTCCTTTAAATCCTACCGATAGATATTTACATTCCCTTTCAAAGAGATTGAAAAGGCCGATTAACTTCGGAAATGGGCCTTTTATTGAAAAGATGAACGAAAATGTACATTATAGAGCATGCACCGATAAAAATAGGTGGCATAATTAATGACAGTGGCCACGCATCTTACATAAATACGATAGAGGCCAGAAAAAATATACCGAAAATATGAACGACTTTCTTTTACTCTTACTTCGTCTTTTCCATTCAAACAGTTAATTCACACGAGTAAATTGGAAAAAAAGTAGGCAGGTATAGCGCACTTCATAGGTAAAATAGGGGCCAAAGAGCAATTTTAGGCAAAAATCTGCATACCCTACTGTAGTTAAATGTCTCCAAGTCGCGACGAATGAAATTTTAATTTTAAGCGTTGATTTTCAGGAAAAATAATCAACTGCCAAAATAACTTTGTGCCAACCGCTCGTGCTCCTTTTATGGAGATGTCTCTAATCACTTGTTTAGTTGGTTTAATGAACAATAGAGTTTATCTCTTTCTCTGGAGTGTAGTAGGATATATTTTGACTTTAAGAGAGAAATTATTATCATAAGTAGATTAAAATTAATAAAAAAGAATGGAAATTCAGACTGTTAAAATCGCTGAAAATATCTGATACAAACTAAGTGCAAAATATTCAAAGCACTTAAAGGAAAATAAAATCTAAAATTCCTCAGTACCATTCCAAAGATTGGGTTTCTGGAGCTCTCCTCTCCACTCTAATCACTTCATTCATTCGGAGCAGGGGCTCTGAGACATAGTACAGAAAACACAATTACTTGGTGGTATAAAAATTCTTAATTCTGCAAACTAAAATTTCTTATCTGTTCACAATTTTCATTGGTGATAGAGGCGAATTAAATATTTCATCCGCTGAAACGGCAATATTGCATCTAATTTTTCATTCGCATTGTTAGGGTATTCCCAATGCTTCCATGAAGTTGTAACAAATAAAACGAACTATTATCCTTTTTCTGGATTCTGATACTTCATATAATCATCTATACTCATCACAAGAGTAGAAGTAATTATGTTGGTTTCACTGTGTTTATATTGTTTGCGATGGCTAAACGTCCGTTTTGCCACACTGTGCGCAAATTGCATGTGATTTAACTTTTTCATCCTTGTAAGGACTAAATCAATCAGATATACAGTCCACGAAATTGGGTATTTTTTGAGATCATTAAGATCAATCTTCGGAAAGTTTTCGTGATAACAGATTCATGGGTTAATTGAGGTCAATCTCTCCTCTTTCTAGGAGTAAGAAATGCATACTAAGAAAGTAGCTTAGCGTTGACGTCAGATTAAAATTGCTTTAAATACAATATTCACGATGTTTGAAAGCTGTCGACCGTTAATTTTGATTCTAAAATTTCAAGGCTTTAGTCTTCTTTGCTTCATTAGTTAATTTCAGCATACTTAACTACAGTAAAAATGGAAACTAGCGTGCTATTTTCTCTTTGAACTTGCTAAGAATGTTTAAATAATGTATTTAGATAGAAGTAATTAAAATTTAAACATTATTCTAAGCAATAAGCGACCAATATACAACCCTAAGTTGGTTGAGAGTGAGGATTCATATATTATTTGCTACCAAAGGGTATTGCAGGGGTACAGACTTCAATCATGCACGAGAATGTTTTTTGCATAGGCACTTGGCATATGTTTCTATGGTGGTTTGAGTAGGCTTCGGTTTCATCCCCAAAAAGACTGCGTATGTTGCACAATCATTAACCATCTTAAGAAAACCAAAATTATGGTTCGCAAAGCAAATCAAGAGGTCAGAGTCACCGTCAAAAATGGACCACAGATACTTGCGCCAGTGGAAGTGAAATTTTGTTATCTGGGTAGTTAGATCACCAGAGATGGAAGAAGCAAGAAATATGTGATGAGCAGAGTAGTCCAGAGCAGAGAATGCATTGCCGCGGAATTAATATTTTATGGACTGGAATTAATATTTTGTTCCGCACATATTCCGAAATTTATGTCATTGCAAGCGTTCAGTTTGTAATTATTTAAATTAAACAGATAGCTTCCAAAGTCAAAGTTAAATTCAAGTTGACCTGCGGTGTTGAAGGCAAGCAATCAAATTTTGGAACAAAGGATCCCAGGGAAGTAGAGAATTAAAACAAGGATATGAACTCCCAGAAAACGAGTATTAGTCACTCCAGCCTATATTTACTACCAAGGACATATTTTTCAGTTACTTTGGCAAAAGTTTGAGTGCAAAAATGAAAAGTCTAATACTACACAATAAGAAATACCTGAATGCCATGATGTATATAATAACAGTGTAAATAAGAATTAAATGGAAAACAAATATGTTTCAGATGGTCGCAGCAACATCATGAAGAGTACTGAACATTTAAGAAAAGTAATAGTTTTTCAAAGTTTTAATGAGCTTCCAAATCTATGGCTTAGTGCTGTGAAATATCTACCTCTTTCATGCACATTGCACCCACCATCATAGTGTACTACAATTAGAATGTTACAAATAAATCGTCGGTTGAATCTTAGCATTAATCATCCATGTATATTCGTCTACCAATAGAATCTCAAATAACAGTCAATGCTGCAAATTTTCAAGAGGAGTAAATATTTATCATGTACCTTTCAAAACTGTAAATGTCAGGAATCTGTGATGGAAACATAAATTCATAACACATGTGTATCGAATAAAATGAGACTGCACAGTCCAAGGCAAAACCTCGCCAAAGCAATGATTGGGTGTCAACTCGAATAGTTGAGTTTGTCAAAATACACACACCCAGAGCTCAAGGTTTCAATGGCTAAGCAATCATTTTTGTTCATGCATTCAACGATTACTTTCTGTTTATTCATATTTATAAGAGGATAACAAAGAGTATTTGAATCAAGTGCACTCCATGAATGAATGCTAGTATCTAGTGACCGAATGATGACTAATAGTGACCGAATTACTCATAAAATACCTAGTTTAGAAAATTATCATTTATGGAACTCTGAGATTAGTAACTCAAAACATTATTAGGGATGAAAATGAGAAAAAAGCGTCAAATGATAACAAGGAGACCGAAAGACCACAGAAACTCTAAAGGAGCAGTGTGCAAATGGATATGAACCTGCATATAAACTTTGTTTTGTAAGCATTTTTCAAACTAGGAACTATTTCTACTCTATGTGATGGCATTGATGGGATTATTTCGACATGTGATCAACGCTGATAGTGTGTATTTAGTCAAGTAAGAGTAAATAGCTTGTTTGTCAATCAAGCATAAGGCTTTAAAATTTAAGCGCATAGTATGACTTCAATATCTTTATCATAATTATACCTAACACATAACAATACCTAAATGATTCCTTTTTAAATCGGAGATGAGCGGATGAAAATCGCCAACATTACGTATCTACTACACTAATAACGAACCTATACAAAAAATAACTCTAACTAGCGATATAAGAAAATGCAGATACACTTTTTCATTGCCATTATCTTCGCATGCCACTCGTAGAAATATTGATCTCACAATCAGATGCAGCAAAAAACGTTCCAAAGTGCATTTTATCCCTTGAATGTAGTAAATTATGCTGTATTTTATCACTAATGAGTAACATGAAGCGTTGGTTAAATCTCATATGTTACGTCACGCCATTTTTTAATCTAAACGTCAGCATCTCGGAGAGAAAGTTTTTTCAAGCATGGCAGCCATATTGGATTTTTCGACATGCGGAAGCATATAGGCTCCGAAGCAAGAACACGAACGTGGTGTGTCACAACAAAATCACCTACTTAGAATGAAATAATGCCATAAATAGTTAAATTGTCTACCACTGAGGCAAATTGTTGTCAGGGAAACGTACATCAATACTTATATATAAAGCTACAAATATGACTGACTCACTCATTGATACAAATTCCTGGGCATTTCTAATCGAGCTAGAAGGTTGAAATTTTTAGAAGAGGGTTGGAATTTAGTGTCGAGTGAGGAAAAATCAAAAATTCCAATATTTTTAATTCAATTCGAGCCCAGATAGGATTTTGTTTTTTAGTGGAATTTAATGGGAAAAACGAAACATTTCTGTGTAGAGTAATATTCTTTCAATCATTAAAATATGAAATAATTGAGATAAAAGTTTCATTCTTTGACTGAAATGAGGCCAAAAGATCAAAGCATTTAATTCTTGCAACCGGTGTTTCTCTATCGATCGATAAACAGAAATATTTTAAGTTTAAACGCAAAATTAATGCAAATTTCGATTCTTATTCATTTTCGTTGCTAGGCAATTTTTTCATTGTTTCCAAGGCTTGCAGGAACTTATAAATGTTTATAACTATTTAAAGGCTGAATTCAAGGGAATTTAATCTTCTTGGTGCGTATTTCAATAGCTTTTAATGAAATTATGCCTTCGACCTGCATTATTAATAGGACAGGTGCTATCAGTGAATCGCTGTTAAGTAGTGGGTCTAATTTCTTCCACTTCTTCCTGGCCTCTGAAATTTTACTTCTGAAACAATCCCTCTACCTTATCCAGGGTTTCCCTCTCTCTGTTTTTCCGGATTTCAATAGCTTTCAACGGAGTTATGCTTTGACCTACACGATTAACAATGTTCTATGATGATACATATAAATTATGGTCATTTAAAACCCTGTGTTCTTGCAAACTATGAGTGATAAAAATGGAATTATGAATCACTTTACAACAACATATTCATAAACGATACAGTAATTACACTCTCACATATGTAAACCGTAGTGATGCTCTGATATTATATTCAAATCAAGGAAAAAATAACCAGCACTCTCATTACAAGGATGCTTAAAAAATTAAACTGGTAGAGGCCATGAATTTTTTAACACCCCAAAGATAGAAAGGAGACTATTCCTCAGTAGAAAATATTATGATATATTTTGGAATTTAACGGGTTAACGTCCAATTTGTTTTAATAAAATACTAAATTACCTCTTTACTAAGGTATACAAAATGTGATAACATATGAGGCGCCCTTTCCTCAAAACATAATTCAGATGTGAAAACCCATTTCATATAGCCGGACTGATTCAAAACCAAACTATTTATTAGTTATTACAATTTTCTATGCATATGGGTTGAAGTAGCTAAATGGCACATGGGTTGTGACAGAAATATTTCGAGCACAAATTTACAACATCCAAAGTATTTATATCGATAATGGACTCATTCATTCACGGTTAGGATCCTTAAGTTATACTATTTGCTGATATTCATTTACAATCGTCTAATTAATAAAGATTATTACAGTTATCATTCTAAAGCATTACTATTCATTGTAAAATTGGGGACCCCCGGAGCCCGCGGACCGTTTTGCTACCCACGAAATATTTTATGCGGCCCGAGAAAAAACATTTATTCGGCCCGCATAGCTTACAGCTGCTAATCATTTTAATTTAAAGACCAATTCATTCAAGGCAAGAAGTTCTTGATCATTTTATTAACTTGAGTTTATCACGTAACCTTCAGAAGTATGATGAGGTTCACAAGCATGATGCTCTCGCATTTCAGGTTTTACAGAGAAACATCATATCTTAAACTTGCTTGCAATTTTCAATTACAATGCCATTTTCATCTTCAAGTGTCCACTCAATCAAGCCTAGGTTTCACCAATTCTTATATATTGCTTATTAATCGCTACTTTGAGAATTTTCGTGGACTTTGTAAGCATATTTATTACGCTCTTATGTTTTTTCAATGCATTATTATGTAAAAACAACCACGGGATAGCTCCGAATTCCGGACCAGAAAGGATTTAGTTTTTTTAAGTTTATAAAAGAGTAAAATTAAATTTTCCATGTATAACAAAGTTCTTTCTCGAATTTGTACATGAAATGTCCCTACAACCATGGAACTTAGAGAACAATATGCCCAATAGACCAAGGTATAAAATTCTGCCACCGAATTTTTAAAAATTTGTTCATTATTTCGCAATTTTAGTTTAACCGCTTTGTTATAATGAGCAGTAAGGCCTTATTGCTTTCGTTTCAAATGGTTTACAATTTATCATTCACTTTTCCCCTTTTGCTTGCAAACTGCAAGCAACCATTTACTAGTTACCTACTCATATATAAAGCTACAAAACTGACTGACTGACTCACTCACTCATTGATATGAATACCCGGGCATTTCTAATCAAGTTAAAAGGTTGAAATTTTCAGAGGAGGGTGGGAATTTGGTGTCGAGTCAAGAAAAAATCGAAAATCTCAATATTTTTCGTTCATTTCGAGCCCAGATAGGATTTTTAAATGGGATTTTGCGGGAAAAACGAATAATTTCCGTGTAGAGTAGTTTTCTTTCAGTCATTAAAATATGAAATAATTGAGATAAAAGTTTTATTCTTCGACTGAAATGAGGCCAAAAGATCAAAGCATTTAATTTTTGCAATCGATTTCCCTGAATCGATCGACAACCTGAAATATCTAAAGTTTAAACGCGAAATAAATGCAAATTTCTATCTTTTTCATTTTCGTTGCTAGGCAATATTTCCATTGTTTCCGAGGCTTACAAGTACCTTATACTCGCTGCAAAGGCAGCATTTAAGGGAATTTAACCTTCTGTGCGTATTTCAATACCTTTAAAATGATATTATGCCTTCAACCTACACCATTTAGAATGTTTTATGATGATATATATAAATTACTGTCATTCATAGCCTTATATTCTTGCTAACTATGAATGAAAGGAATCGAATTATAAAATCACTTTACAAAAACAAATATTCATTACCAACACAGTTATTTCACTCTGACATCTGTAAACCGTAGTAATGCTCTAATATTATATTCAAATCAAAGACAAAATAACCAGCACTCTCATTACAAGGATTCTTAGAAGATTTATTTGGTGGAGGTCATGAATTGATTAACAGCCCAATAGATGGAAAGGATACTATTTCTCATTAGAATATATTAAAATATTTTTAGGTATTTAACGGGGTTCCTCCATTTTACTTCTGAATCAATCCCTCCACCATATCCTAGGTTTCCCTCTCTCAATTTTTCCAGTGAATATTAATACTTGCACCACCTTTCTGAAATATACCTCGAAACGCCGTTCTACAAGTCCAAACCATGTAAAACAATAATGTATTATGCTGCATTATCGCTTGGATTTTGAAATTATGAATTCAAGTACCAAGAATTTGTTTAAAGATTAATTTTAATTACATCAATTGAGATCAATAAAAATAAAAATGACATGTGAAAATCCGTTGCATTTAGGCTGATACTGATTGAGTTTCAAACTGTTATTTTCTATAATAACTATATTTCTTTGCTATTGCTCAATGGTATGTAAATTAAGGTAGAAATATAGGGATTACTAAGATAAACTAAGCATATGTATCATGGACCCATTCGTTTAATGCTAGATTCTCATTTTTATATTCTAAGGTCACCAATGCACCAAACTAAAATCATTTCTGTGGTGTACGCACGCAAATAAGACACCACTTTAATAAAGGTACTCACTGGCTGCCGGTCGGGATACGAGTGGCCTGGGACTCTGGTAGCAGTCGGGAGAGGGAAGGTTTGGAAAAGGTGGCGTGCCAGTTCCGTTTATTCAAAAGAGCATCGAAAACACTGACAAATACATCACAACTCCTCCCTCTCAATTCCTTACATATAAGTACAACAAGTAAACATGTACCATACCATACAACAAACTCAAATTACCATTACAAATTAAGGCGATCAACAGGCCTCCTTAAGCGCTGAGGGTATCTCTTACCATCAGCTGTTCCAGAGATAGGAGCATTACACTGGGCATTGGGTGGAGATATATCTGGACATTGAAGGGATGGAGGTGAGTGGCTCAAACTTGATGTAATAGGAGTGGTAGGGGTAGGTCTCTCAGTTGGTCTAGGGACGTCATTATCACTGAGACGGACTGAGTGAGGAGATTGGTAGTATTGTTTAGGAAAACTTTCTGCTACCAGCTCGCTATTAACGTTACACTCACCTGGTACATTTACTGAATTGTCTATGACAGAGTCAGAATTTAGCCCTACGAGCTGATCAATGTGTCTGTTACAAACAAAACCAGATTTTAACATTACTGAATACACAACACTACTAAGTCGTCTTAATACAATACCTTCCACCCACTTATCTTTGAAGCGATAATCCCTAATTAGGACAGGTTGATTTTCGAATAATACCCTAGATTTCCTCCCACCAAAATACTCTTTTTGTTTATCTTGTTTAATTTCCACCCTTTTGACAATATTAGGCTTTAATAGATCTAACCTGGATCTTAAGGGTCTGCCAAACATTAGCTTGGCAGGAGTTTCATTGGTTGTACTATGAACAGAGTTCCTGTAACTGAACAGTATATTACTTAAAGCAATATTTACATCAATATTTTCAAGAAAAGCACAACTTAGCTTATGCTTAGCATACTTAACGGAGCTCTCCGCCTGACCATTGGATTGAGGATGGTAGGGGGGTGAAAATGAGTGCTTAACTCCATTTGATACCATAAAATTTCTAAATTCTAAAGATGTGAAAGGAGGACCGTTATCGGAATGTAAGGAAACAGGTAGTCCAAACCTTGAGAATAGCTCCCTGAGCTTTTCTATAGCTAATTTTGCTGAGGTAGAGCTAACTTCAAATACCTCAAGCCACTTAGTGTGAGCATCGATCACCACTAAATACATTTTTCCTTTAAAAGGGCCTAAATAATCCACATGTAATCTCTCCCAAGGTGAGGTTGGATAATGCCATACATGAAGTTCACTCTTGGAAGGACTGGAGCGTTCCCTTAGGCAGGACGAGCAACTGTTAGTTAGGTCTTCTATTCTTCTATCAATATTAGGAAACCAAACATAATTTCTAGCCACAGATTTCATCTTCACAATACCTAAGTGACCCGAATGCAATTCATTCAGAACATAGTCACGTAATTTACTTGGAATAACAATTTTGTATCCCCACATAATGATACCTTGCTCAACAGTTAGTTCATCCTTCCTTAAGAAATAAGGCTGTAACGCTCTATTTTCCTCTGATAAAAAGTTAGGCCATCCATACATTATATAATTGTACACTTTCTTTAAAACAGGATCATTCTGAGTTTCGTTTTTAACATTTTCAAAATTTAATGGAACGGAACTCTCAACTATACAATGCAAATAAGTTCCTATCCATTTAGGTTCTTCATTTACAGTGAGCATGTTGGGTAATGGCAAACGTGAAAGAGCGTCGGCATTACCATGTTTTTCAGATTTAACATATTGGACATCAAAATTATATCCTGACAAAAATAAAGCATATCTTTGTAGTCGACTCGCGGCAAAAACAGGTAATCCCCTTTTTGGACCAAAAATACTTAATAAAGGCTTGTGATCCGTACATAAGGTAAATTTCCGTCCATACAAATATTGGTTGAACTTTTTGACGCCAAAAACCACAGCTAGTGCTTCCTTATCTATCTGAGAGTACTGACGCTCAGCAGAAGATAGAGTGCGCGAATGATAAGCCACCGGCTTCTCAACACCTTCATGAGTAACTATGCTTAAAACAGCACCTAGTCCTGTTGAGCTGGCATCAACTGCCACTTTTACAGGCAATGCTGGATCGTAGTGTGCCAACACTGGTGCATGCGTCAAAATTTTCTTAACTTCATTGAATGCAATATGACACTCTTTACAAAAATTGAAAGGGACATCCTTACGCAAAAGTTTATACATAGGATTTAAAATAGTTGACATGTTTTTTATAAACTTTGAATAATAATTAACAAGACCAATAAAAGCTCGAACTTCATTGACCGACTTAGGTATGGGTGCATTCACAATTGCAGCCACTTTATCCTGTGATGTGTGTAACCCTTCCTTATCAATACTGAATCCTAAATATTCAATCTTACTGGCAAAGAATTTACATTTTTCTTTTTTTACAGTTAGACCATATTCTCTAAGACGTTTACATACAGCCTCTAATCGCTCATAGTGAGTTTTAGTATCTGGTGCACTAATTAAAATATCATCTAAAAACACAACGGTACCTTCTAACCCTGACAAGGTTTGTTCAATGGCCTTTTCAAATACTCCCGGAGCACAAGAAATACCATAGGGGACTCTACGGTAAGAAAAGAGACCTTTGTGCGTACTAATAGTACAAAGCTTTTGTGACTCAGAATCTAAGGTCAACTGCATAAATGCATTGCTTAAATCAATTTTGCTAAAATGCCTCCCTTTATGCAAGCTTACAAACAAATCCTCAATGCGAGGTATGGGGTATTTATCAACTTCTAAATAATGGTTTAATGTGACCTTAAAATCTCCACATATCCTGATGTCACCGTTAGCCTTAAGGACGGGCACAATAGGCGTACCCCAATCAGAGCTACGTACAGGAGTTAACACACTTTCGTCCACTAGACGTTGCAATTCGGTCTCAACCTTGGCCTTTAAAGAAAAAGGTATTGGTCTTGGCTTGAAATATTTCGGCTTAGCATTCTCTTTTAGAATCAATTTTACTGGTTCGCCTCTATACTGGCCTAATTTATCGGTAAAAACTTCAGGAAATTGTTTCATTAAATTATTAATCATTAGGTCAAAATTATCAACAGTTGTTCTTGAATCGCTAATGCCATGTAGGTCCAATTTACTTTTGAAAGAAATGTCTATGCCCAATATTTTAAGCCAATCACGTCCTATTAACGGATGTGATCCCCCTTGAATAACATACATTTCAAGTATTTCATTTACATTCTGATAGCTGACCTTAACTTTAACTTTACCAATTGGAACAATCGGTTGATTGGTGTATGAACATAGTTTCAATTCACTAGGGAGTAGAGCACAAGAACTTAGATTATTTTTATAAAAACTTTCACTAATAACAGTCACACTCGCTCCCGTGTCTACTTCGAACGTAGTCATTTTACCTTGAACAACAATATCTACCCTTATTGGGTCAACTTTGACTCTTTCCACAGGCTTCTCATACATAGAAAATAAATGTTGAACATCCTCGATATTAACATCGTCAGCCTTGTTTTCCTCGTAAGGAGGATTAGGTGTATCGGAACATCTTTCCACACCTACAAAGTTATGTTTTGGCTTAAACCAAGACCTAAAATTACCGACACTTGTCACTCGACAAACCTTGGCAATGTGATTTTTCTTCCCACACTTATGGCAAATAACACCATATAATTTACACTGCTTCTTAACATGCCCGATTTGGCCACAACAAAAACACTGTACACTGCCTTCACTAGACACAGAGTTTGACCTGGTCGCTGTAGAGTTGCTGGTGCTCTGAACTGCTCTTCGTGATGCCATGTGCTGTATTCGGCTGCCGTTGTCACCTCCTTTGACAGCCAAAGCTGCTGCGTTCTTCTCCGCTGCCTCCATCGAGCCGGCAATTTTGGCTGCCTGCTCGAAACTCAAGCTGGACTCTGCAAGTAGTCGCTGTTTCGTCGACTCGTTTCTAATGCCGCTTACAAGGCGATCCCTTAAAAAGTCGTTTAAGGAAGACCCGAACTGGCAATGAATTGAAAGCTTTTTGAGGCTTGCGATATAATTAGCTACCGTCTCACCCTCATGCTGATCTCTCTTGCTGAATTTATAACGCTCAGCTATGAATGACGGTGCCGGGTAAAGATGATCTTCGACCATCTTTATTAACTCATTATACGTCTTTGAAGATGGTTTAACCGGCGTGCACAAATCCCGAAGCAAATTATACGTTTTTACTCCCACAACGGTTAAGAGAGTACTCACTTTCTTGCTTGAATTTACGTCATTGCAATCGACGAATAATTCAAATCTTTCAACGTAGGACGACCACGTTTCCACAGAATTGTCGAACTCGCCAATCGAGCCTATTACCCCTGCCATTTTAAGCGAACACAATTACGAAAGTTATTAATCTAGCCGTTATCTATCAGTTACATAACGTTACCTAACTTTATCCTCGTCGCCATTTGTGGTGTACGCACGCAAATAAGACACCACTTTAATAAAGGTACTCACTGGCTGCCGGTCGGGATACGAGTGGCCTGGGACTCTGGTAGCAGTCGGGAGAGGGAAGGTTTGGAAAAGGTGGCGTGCCAGTTCCGTTTATTCAAAAGAGCATCGAAAACACTGACAAATACATCACAATTTCCATGAGCAGTAAGACCTTATTACTTACGTTTTTAATGATTTACAATGTACTGTCCATGTGTACTAGAATTTAAGGAAGCAAACTCGCAACTTCGGTGTAATACCTTTTTTGAAGCTGCCAACCGCGGCGTTACTGTCATGAATAAGTCATTTGATCCAGATGATTCATATGTATCACACATATTTTTTCCGGAACAAAGCAAGATCTTTTACCCATTTTTAGTCGAGAAACAATTTTTTTTCTTTTCCAAAAATTGTAAACGCCCACAAGCCGCCATTCGTAAACAAAGTGACTATGTGCCTCAGAGTCCTCACTAATGCCACCTATAGAATGGTTTCAAAAAATTAAAACAAAAAACAATGAATGCGCCCTGAACATGGCGGGGCTGGCACTGACATACGCTTTACCCCTTCCGCTTGCAAACTGCAAGCGCCCATTTACTAGTAAGGTCATAAATTCAGACACACGGGCAAAGTTGCCATGTAAAGTAAAAGTGTTTTGACTTTATCTTCCCGTGCCATTCCAAAGTGAGAGACAACATTTAATTCATTAACTTGCTATAAATACATAAAACTTATGTTGATCCAGGGAGGTTAACTGGAGCAAAAAAATACGATGTAATGCTGAAGATAAGCTTTATAAAACGGAAACGACTTCGAGAATCGCAGAAGGAGACGTTTGGGCATTAATTACTGTATACATTGGTTGCATTTCAAAACACCCAAGAAGTAGGGGTTCATTATTGCAAATGCACAACGCGAATAATTCCTAATGCATGCGAGATGCATTATAACATAAGGTTTCAAAAAATAAATTATTGAAATGATGGATTAGGAACATTATCTAACACAAATGATTCATTTCTTCAAACCCCAATGATATTTTGTTCTCACTTCCAAATTATCTGAAACTTTTTAAAACGGAAAAAAAACCAATAAACCACAACGTAAATAACTATAGAGCCACAATAAAAAGCATTTACAAATGTTTATAATAGATAGGTAAGTCATTCGGTAATATAAAATTTCATTCCATAGTTTATTAACTCCGGTAGAAAAACTGAACTTCTTTGAGCTTGTAACCTAAGAAAAATATTAATTTAGATATTCGATTATTTGATTTCACCAAACGTTTATACAGCAAGGGGCTTTTCAATACAAAAAGGAAGATTAAAAATTCTATTAAGCTCTTAATTAAAATAATTTTTCCTTCTTTATCTGTGCGCTTGAAGGATTTTATATTCCTTTTTCGGAATAAGACGTTCCATACTAACAATGAGAAAAAGGATGCAATACGCAGGTAAAATATTTCTGCGTGGCTCGGAGTGCAAATGATAGCATGAGTCTCTAAAAACAATTACAAATGGATTATTTCAAAAGAGTATCACCGAAATCAAATCAGGAAATGATTTGGAACAATAAGAAATGACCCATGGTTTGACTGCAACATGGCCTTGAATTTAGAGAGAAATAAATAGATAAAATAATGTATATGATAAATATGAAAATTCAACTAATTCACATTTTCCATCAAAGCTATTATAAAACCATTAAATTCCACCACTAAGGAGCATTATTTAGAACTGATACGGAAAGAGACAGATCACCGCCCAAACCTTGAATTCTGATCGTCCTTAGACGCAAATGGCGAACCTAAAGGATTGGAAAAATCCTGAAGATTCTCCGGGCATCAATTTCTCTAGTTACAGAGATTTGACAGAACACCACGAAGTTTCTCTCCAATTGTTTCTCCGGGGAGGAGGACAAGATGAAAGAGACAACGCAGGGGAACGGGGAGGTCAATGGATGGAAAAAATCAGGAGAGGATGAGGGACCGAAGGAGGAGGTGAACATAATTACACCTGGCACGCGAATGCCATTCCGGAGAGTAGGAAGGAAGACTGGTGCCATTCGCAATAACTGGGAAAGGAAAACAAAAGCAAGCCGAAGTGGTGGTAGAGGGAGGCACGCACGGCCATCGATGGATAGCGCGGAGCATGCCGGTCGGACGTCTTGGCGTGACGGGATTCCGCGACGCGGTCCCCCGCAGTCCCCTGCCGCCACCATCATCCTTCTTCCCCCGTGACCATCTCCCTTCTCTCTCTCTCTCCCTCCTCCACCCTTCATCTCCTCTCTTCCTTTACTCCCATTCCTCATCCTCTCTCCCCGCTTTGATCCCTCTCGCCCCCCACCCCTCTAATTTAACCCTTCCCGCCGACTTGCCCTCCTCGCGACTTTGTGTCTCCCGACGGTGACCCGGCTTGTCGGCTTAGAGCAGTTGCGCCGTGGCAGCACCAGTCGAGGAGCAATTGCTCCGCTCCCCGCGCACAATGGCCGAAAAAAGTGTTCCGAGACGGCGCCGCCAACTTCTGGAAAACGTTCGTTCTCGGCGGAACAATGGCCGACATATTAATATTTGAGGCGGATCGGTTTGTTTCAGTCGGCGGCCAAATAAACGCGATCTAGGTGAGTGTTGTTACCGCGTGGATACTGCACCGAGGGAGGGAATCTCCAGACCTTGGAGATTTTTAAGTATGTTCAGCGTCAGCCGAGAGTGATTTGTTGTTTTAATTCTCAGGGCGGGTTTGGGCTCGAATGTTTCGAAAGGCGGATAATAATACGCCCACCTAAAACTGTCACGACAGTAATTATTACGCATTTCCGAAATACCAATTATTTCTGTTAGCTATGGTTGCGTGAAGTATGCCTATTCCTCCCACCATTTTAATGAAATATAACAATAAAATGGAAAATATCGAATCATTTCGTTAATTATTTTCAAAATTAATTGCTTAAGGGTAAAGAGACATATTATATATACTTCAAATCGGTTAAGCATTATGTATTCCTTTCTCACCTTCTTCAAACGAAACAGTCAGTTAAGTTTATATTCAGCCCTTAGTAATCACCAAGTCTTTCTTATGATTAGTATATATAATTATAAGCCGGCAGCTAAAATAAATCACACCAGACATGGAAAAAACTATGGCATACATCACGCCACAAATGCCGACATTCCAATTCGAGGAAGTTCATTTGTACCGTTAATATAATAATTGCATATCTTGTCAATCAATACCTATCGAATGCTAATTTCAAATGGCATAACTCAAGGTTATTCTTTAACTTTGCGTCAAATGGATTTTCAAAATACATATTATGATAACTACATCACATTTAACATAATTGATCATGCTTTGTATGCGTAGATCATAAATTACTAAGGTAAATTGGACGGCTCAAAAGAAACCAATCGTCCCCACAACCATATCTCTTTTGAATTTTAAAAACTTACATTATATTTAAGAAAATGCCACATATTGTGCTAAAGTATTTTTATGAAAAGAGCTAAGTGGTAAATCGATGGAAATCGATTTCATATATACCTAATTGTTTACTCTTTATTTCTTTATAAGCCAAATCAGAATATTTAAACTGCACTATTATCTTGGACAGACTCTACATGCATGAAAATTTTTAAATTCCCCTTTATAGGATACCAAAGTCCAAATTATCCTAGCAGATCAAATAAAATCTTTGTGTAGTGAAAATTGGTCATATTATTATCGTAACGTTTCATCTAACCGTAGATAAGTTCATTCATGAGACAATGGTAGATTTTCCAATCACAGCGAAATATCACATTCGATGTGGTACGCAGTCGCGCATTGGTGCAAAGATACACACGGAGGGGATTAAATTTACCATGGAAAATCATTTTACTTGACCGGAATTCGAACGTGGATCTTCCAACAGCCGGTCAGGTGTATTAGTCAGTTACACCATTAACCCATATAAATTCAAGGCGAATTTCGGCGGTGATTTATGCGAACTAGGTGTTCTCGTCTCAAATCAAATGGTTTATTCGTGGCAAATTTCACCCCCTTGGTGTATACGTTGGTAGGTCTTTAACAATATATTTATTAGATAAACTAGGAATTATAACAATAGTATCGACTATGAGGGCCAGCGATCACTTCAGTATGTTCTCAGAATCCCATCCTTGATTCCCTATATTTTATATAGCTTGCCACATGCATAAAACGATTTGATTTTACTATGGTCTGGAATAATATTTCCGACATAGTTAAGGACACTGGTATGCCTACCTATTTGAAGTATATTTAGCAATAATGAAAGATGCATGATTTCATGAATGGCAAATTAACATTCGGATAAAAGATGTTATAATTTTAAGGCCTGCAAGCCAACTATGTAATGTCTGTCGATAAATGTAATCGCGATTTAAGATAATATATTTTCTTATCATGCGCAAATTATCTGGATGATATTCCAAATCATGCGCCTCTCAGAGCGGACAGCTTATCCAATCTAAAGCCGAAACATAAATATTTTACATTTGGGATTGGAACTTTATACGTAATTTAGAGCTGATATAACAAACTGAATCGAAAACGCAATGTTATTCTGAATTAAAGAAAATTTCAAACCCTGTAATTTTTGCCCTTTCTTCAAGTTACTGTCACCTTGGTGGACTGTACAGATCTTCATTCCTTTCTCCTCATTTTCCTAACTATGTACATGGAACATATTTTACAGTAAATCACTGAAAGTGAACACGTTTACACCAACTTTTCCTTAAATATTTGATCCACAGATGAAATTCTTAAACAAGTCTCTTTCACTTTATAAACTCTTAAGTAAATCTGTTAGGCGATTGACTTTCAACTCTCAAGATGACAAAAACAACGACGAATTCCGATTTTATACTTGAGAATAGCAATTATCGCCCAGAACATTTAGCAATAAGCCTATGCTACACATGGACATCAGGAAAATCTAAACTCCATGATGTGATTATTTCAATGTTTGGGGTTAGTTACTACGGACTCGTGCATTGTGAGCGACTACATTCTTAAAGTTTCTTTTTAGGGTATTGCACACGGGCAATATTTGTGCTCATTTTAATTGTAATCTATTTAATAAATCATTAAAATAAACTATTAATCTACTTAGTACGCTGTAGTAGTAGTACAATGCTCTTCGACACTATCCAATGGTGTACCTATATTAACCTGAATTGCGGTAAGATCACAAATTGTAGCACAAGATGGGTACTAGTAATCAAAAGATAACGGTTTTTCACTGGTGCCTTTGAAATAGAAGTTGTGGTGAAGTGTTGCTCGGGAACCTAACGAGTTTTCAACGAATATTTTTAAGATAACCATGTTCTTATCGTTTAAATATTGGCTTGGATAAATCACTCGAGCAAACATACGAAACACGATCAAAATAACACTTACGATGGGCTAGCACTACATTGTAAGAAGGCCTATGACATTCAGGAAATGTGAACGCAGTGCCTTAATTAACTCATCTGCTTCTGCTAGGAACATTTAATTCTCTTCTGAAACAATTCATTGAAATAATAACTTAGTGTATTTCTTACGTAAAAATTTATTCAGTAATTGTTTTTTGCGGCAGGCATTTAAAACAAAATTGGCGGCAGGCATGAATGAATTCATAGTGTATTTCTTCTCAATATTTTCCGCTTTGATAACAGCAATAGATAGCAATAGTTATGATTTCATTTTTTTCGATGGGCAATTTTTTGTTTTCCAATCAAGGGAGACGGGAACTCGGTTTTATGGTGATTTTTTTGCAGTTTTATATACCTAACTGAAAAATGTGGATCAATTCATGGGAAGAAATGGGAAATTTAATGTGAAGTAATTTAGAATTACGTTGGATTTAAGAGTAAGAAATCCCTACGCATATACAATGAACTGATTGTTCCAGACCTTAGGCTTGACTGATGAGTGCACTTTGCAATACACCATCCAGAGAAGAATTGTAATTTGCCTATTTTGATCTTTGGCTGACGGGAAAGTGCTTAATAATTAACTTGAAATTGCTTAGAAAATCCATTTAGCTGTGATTAAGTCCATTTCTAAGGATAAATTCATTTCAAATGCCTGAGTTTAGTCTCCGGAAAATGTAGTAATGGATTCTTCCCGTAATTCAGAATAAGCTTATTCGGACCGAGAACACTTTCGAGTAGAAAATCCATTGCATTGGGTTATCAAGAGTGAGGAGAAACTTAAAATTCCTGATTATTCGAAATTGCATTGATAGTCTCAAATGTATTATTGTGCTGTCCCCATTCCTCTTTTGAAATTGCAGTTAGGTTTGTATTTTCCTTTTGTGCACTTTTTCAGTCTCCATTCTTTTTTATCCCGTTCGCAGGGCTATATTTCACTTCATTCAGAGAAATATACCTCTGCAAATCCTTACTTGAATTCCACTTTCACTGAGAATGGAGCAAAGAATTAAGGAGAAAAACATTGACTGGTGCGAGTATCTTTTTGCGTGTTGCATGCATGGCCTTTGATTTGCATGTTTATATTTCCTATTTCCTTTCATTTATATTCGCTCGTAGTGATTGATATTGTTGGCGATATTCACAGAATTAGTTCTCACGCAAGCAAAATCAGTAACAACTTACGGACTTACAAGGGTCAATCAGCAAAATAAATGGAGGATCTTAGATGTAGTGTTTGTGTGCTAAATTTTCCTATAAGACATTTCTATAATATACAAGTAATTTCTCAATTTGAAATATTGGTTAAAGGATAAGCCGATACCACCGCCTAAATGATAATACCATACTTGAATTTTGGAAATAACCGTAGAATCAAGTAGTAGGAATGTAGAGGCAGTAGCTCAACTCAAATGAGTCTATTCCCAGTTAAGTAAATTTATTTACTGTAAAAATGCTAGTCATTCTAGACTTTGTACTTCTTGGATTGAAGGGAGTTAAAGGTGTATATTATGGCCCTGGCGAAACCTCGGAGGCTATGCACATATCTGTACCCTGTCTAATTCACTTATTACACCCCAGAACTATATTCATGGTTTTATTTTAGTGTCTATACTAATACTACTTTAACAAAAAATCCAAATTTAAGCCCAAATGGATTCCATGGTATAAAATTACTATCAATATTATTTTTTGGATCAATCTCGTTCAATAAAAAAGGATCAGCCACCTGAGATCCCAAAGTTCACTTTTTCTGAAACAATATTAGGTACACAACAACAAAATGCCTTGTTTGTATCGGCAACAGTTGGAACCTAAATTTCAGCAACAGCGAAATGATTGGAAATAGTTGGATCCAATTACTCTGTGAGAATGTTTCCAAACATTACGATTGCACAAATTATGAGGTTTTGGTCTATACTCTGTGAGAGACCAACTCTTAAATACAGTACGCGAAACAGTCACGAAATATACCATTTTAATGGCCGTGGAAACTCAAACCAAGCTCGCAAACATACACGCATATTTTTGGTGGAGAATGAAAACAGCACAGAAAATAATGTTTAGTCAATTCAGCGGTTAGACCAACACAAACTTATGTGTATTTCCTAAAATTCATTTAATATACTTTTATGAGACTTAAGCACACCATTTTTAGTGAATGTAATGGCACAAAATGATTTAGCAGCTCTCCATCCGGATTTATTATTGTAAAAAAAATTGTCTGCTATCACATACGCAAGAATTCCAAAGTAAAAGCAAGAAATAAGTTTTAACTACAGTCATTGCCACGACTGAAAGGTGAATTGACTTTTGTATCATTTTCAAGATCCTTTAAAAAGGTTTTGTTTTAAGATTGAAAATTAATTTCTACACCTGCATTAAATTCAGGATACTAAGTATCTTAAGAAAGAAGGAAAAGTGAATATTCACAGTCTCTCAAACAGGATTAGTCCAAAACTATGTATTACTATTGGATAAGGATAGAGGATAGTGAACATAAAGGGATGCAATTATTGATCACGGCATTTATGCCAGAAGGAGCTATGCCAGTAAAATGTTTCAGAGGAGTATGAATGTTTTAAAAGTTTGTAGGCTAGGGTTTCCATTATAAGCCGTTATATACCTACTTGAAATAAAGCCATTGATTTGCATTGGCTGGATGATGGAAAATATCTGACTCTTAATCAAGTGATAATGTGATCCTCTCCTCCTTTTTGTATGAAAGTGGAAAAGAATTACGCCAAGGAACACATTAATGTCATTCAAATGAGGCGGATTCGGGAATTAGCGAATTGCTGTGATGAAAACTAGGAGCGATAGGGTGAGGAATGCTAATGAAGCAATGTGAATAGGAAGTTCCGGTAGCGAACAAACATGAAATTGGGCTTCATTTCTGGTTTGGTCCAGTAGTGAGAGTAACTGACTGTAGCCAAATAACGCCAAAAATGTGTTGAAAGGGAATGAGAGGATAGGGTAGACCCAGGGAGACGTCTAGTCGGGGAACGAGAAAGTTACATCCCCTAAAATAATATTTCTTGAGGCTAAATAAATTAGATATTTTCAAAATTACGCTTTCCTTTGATGGTAATCATACTGGCAATGACAAATTTTAAACCAATGGATAGGTCCGAAAGCTTTTTAGCATAATATATTTTATTATAATTGATGGCATGGAAACCTAAACAGGCTTAAGGAGTGATACCCGCACAGTTTAGTACGTAGATCCACCCACCCCCATGGTCATTGCTCTCTACCAATATGTGGTGGAAGAGACTTCTACACGAGTTAAATTACAGACAGAAAAATATATCAAGTAAAATGAACCCTGAACAATAAACAGGCATAAATAAGGCCAGTTCACTAGAAATAGTTAAGATTTTTTACAGCCTATCCCGAAAGGATACGTCGCGGAGGGCATTTATCTCCATTCGGATGTAACCACTTCACTCCATAAATATTCTTAGCTCAAAACAAATATCAGGATAGAACAACAATCTAAATGTTGAAATGTTTACGATAGGCATTTGAAGCAGCCGCGATTTTCCCATTGCCCACCTAGGTGACAACTAACGAATATAATAACAGGAGTGACCCAGAGACGTATTTCGCTAGGAATTAGAGTGTCTAAGCTGGTATCAAGTCAAATTAGATAGTTTTTTGTTCAATATTTTCTTGGTTGCGGAAAAGCCAAGTCAGCACATCAATGTACCTTAGGGTCAAATCAAATGCTACGGCAAAGTATCCCTGCATTTAAAAGGGAAGGCTCCCCACTCAGCGCTAAATTATGTAATTAATGTATAGGAAGCAGCTTATATATCCTTCTGATAGCATCAGAGGACACGTTGGCCGCATTAAATGCCCTTGAGGGCCGTAAATATGAACAATCTTTTTTAACCCACTCCATTGAAGTTTTTTCATTCGAACGGCTACGCAAGGACTAAGCTTCTCATTCTTCTAAACCATCTACAGCCTATATAGCATTCGTTTCATATGTTAAATATGTGTGATGGAGACCGAAAGGAATATTGTTGATTAGTATGCTTCACCCTCGTATTTAAATTCGGAGCTCATGGAGAGTCTGATACAAAGAGTCCCTTTGTATTCTACGCATCTGCACTCCCGGCCTTTTGGCTTTAACTAGTAGTCTATTGTTCTCTGCTAACAGTATGACATAACAGTTCTGTATGACATGATGTAAGGTAAATTAATAACTAGGATATTAAAACCAGAGCAAATACATATAAACGTTTATCCAACAGCGGATTGACAATGATAGTGGAAAACAGTTTAAAGTCATTGAAGATATAAGTATTGGAAATCGATGAGACCAGCAAAATGACGATGAAACTTAGAGAAGGATATGAATAAGGAGAGTCCATAAAAATTACATCACGGTCAAATTTTATGGAAGAGAGAAAATCTATGGAGTATTGGTATTGGTATGGAGTACTGCCAATGACCAAAAAAATCCTCAGGAAGGAAGCAAAATTAAATATCATGAGCCAAGGCCGAGACCCAATCAGCAAAATCTTTGACTCTGTTAACAATGCTATCATCTCTGTGACTTTTATCCAGTGAACGAACATTATCTTTTTCAATGATGAGTATTCGACGGCCAGGATATTATCCTCTCGGAATCAGGTTAGGATGCGGACCGAGGCAACAGATCTCCCGATCTCCGAGGACACAAGTATGTCGCTATTCCCGTGAGTGAATCTTTAGAACATTCACTCGCCATCTTTCACCTGTGTCACTGATTCTACTTTCGGCACAGAGGTGTAGATATAATAGATAAAATCAACAATTCACCCCGAAAATTAGAACTTCGATCATAAAAATATTTCAACCCACGTTGGCGAAGAGTACCTATAAAGCATGCGAGTATTACGAGAATTTTCGTCTTCCTCAATTACTGGAATGTTTCGTTTGTCAACTAAGGGCGAACATAAAAAAATCAATCCAAAAGGCAACATGTACAATGAGGTTCAGTCAAAAACACTACGAAAATTTTATGCATTAAAAAAAGGAATAGTTTTGTTATTGAATCGGACTCCGAATTTCTTCAGATACTTAGGGCCCATCACGTTAAAAATTCCAACAAATCTTGGTAAAATAGCGTCTAAGACCACATTGTCATAAATCATGAGTACTAATTCATGATGAGTGATTCCACCTACAGATTTTAGCAGGGCACACGTAATTTAATGTTACATCAAACGTACCTTGTTTAATTAATGTCACGATTTTTTAAATTCCAAGGTCGAGTCCATGATAATGTCTGATAGTCACAATATATCGAATTTAAAATAAAATAGAGAGCATTTCAAATTCATACGCTGCAATTTGATGAAAATTGGGTTTGATATTTTAGCAAGGAGAATTGAGTCCGCGGAAGGTTAGTGAGATTCAATTGGGGAACTACGAAGAAAATTAGCTACATATTGGGTAAAATGAAGGAATGTGAGTCTGCATGTAGTCGATAATGACAGTAAAAAGGCTGGGATGTTTTTAAAAATGCAATGGAAGGGATAATTTGGGGAAAGTGGGGAGGAGGGATATGAAAATGAAGAATCTTGGATGTCTTGGAGGAGGTTAGAAAGGTTGAAGAGCTAAAGAGAAGGTAATGTAGGACAAAAAACAAATAAAATAATAACGCACATACCAAGGATGTCTCAAAAAAATTTCTAATTCAGGTAGAGATTATCCAAATATCTATCTTCAATATCTTGGGTGAGCCCATAGTAGACATGTTTAAGAGATGCCAAGGCAGAGATGGATGTTGGGAACGACCTGCTTAGAGTAAGCAAGTGAGACTGACAATCGATTTAAGTTTAGTAACCCATATAGAAGATGAAACTGCATTATCAGGCCATAGGAAACAGTAAAATCTGTTTTTATATGTAGAATAATTTGATCTTTTCGACAGGATTATCTGATTTTGGTTGGTTATGAAAAAGTTCCCCGAGTTTTCCTACAGCTTAAGTTTCCTCGGTTTTCCCCGATTTCCCGTTTCCACTGACATATTGTAGTATAAAAAATAAACAATATCAATCCCTTAATCCCCTACCATACAGCAAAATATAGCAAATACTAATAACTATTACATAAATTCTAACAGTATATTTGGAACATCACAGTGACAAAAAAGCGCTGTAATTTAGAAATGGATATTGCTAACGACGTAGAAAATGTATAATCCGAATTTAATCAAATATTAGCATTGTATTTTTTGGAGCACTCAGGTTCTAACTAGATGTAGGAAACATTAACTGCGGAAAAATTGGTATTTACGATCCGGAAATTTCGACGGAGGATTTCAGCATCATTTCAAGCAGAAGCATATTTAAAGTCTTCATCAGAACGATATAATATGATTACTGAGCTGAAAACATTGAAAAGATATCAGGCTAAAAGCAAAGTTTTCCTCTTCCTCCCTCTTAATATTAATAAATTCGTTGATATTGGCCCCCAAAAGAATTGAAATAAGATTCCATTTGCAACCTTCATGTACAAATGACTATCGAAAAGTATCGGAAGTGGTACATACGTTACATTCATTCTGAGAGTGTTGATCACCTGACACCTACAAAAACACATAATTATAAACTGAGTATCCTGAGTTAACAGCCAGCACCTACACTGACTTAATAAGCAATCATCTGGCGCTCAAAAAATGACTTACTTGAGTTCACACAAGGAATTCCACCAATAGAATTAACCGAGAGTCAACCAACCTGATTTGCTAGGCAGATATCGTTAAAAATTTCTTGTACCTAAGATTTATTCCACATCCTAAGGCAAATCATTATCCATCATTCTTCCTGTAAAAAATGTTGTCATTACAAAAGTAGCGCAATGCCTAACTGCCCTAGGAAAAACTGAGGATATAACGGATTCCATTTCCGTTGCGTCGACAATACATTATAATGCCTAGCCTTAGTCGTCAAGTGGTAGCCATTACTCATATCCTTAACGACATTTTCCTGCACAGAATTATTTTTAGAACTTAATTTTTCAAAATTGAAATGTTAAAAATACTATAAACCCCACAATATACAAACAACCAGAGACTTTTACGCATAGAATCAAAATTTTTCAAAAGTATTTCTAATAATCAATAACATGGTTTTAATAATACAGGAAACGCTGAATACGAATAGCCAATTTGAGATATTTGACAGCATTTTCTGGCTTATCATTGCCCATAGAATATAAAAATGTTGTTTGTAACTAGGAGATCAAAGGAATATCATTAAGATGCACTTTCCCTTGTATCGAGGACGAGTAAATGATCATTTGAATTAAAAACAAGATATGAGATACTGTCATGCGAAAAACAATATATGAGTCATTGCGCAGATATGATGATCATAGAGGAAGAAGTGTTAAATTGAAGGAACACGGCGCTTGGTTATTAAATAAAATGCATGCCTTCAAACTATTCTTATTCCCATTATATCCTTTCTATAGTTTTAACTCACATCCGCGATGTTGGGGGAATATTTTTTTTATCATACTCAGGAAATACGAGGATCAAAATTTTTTTTACTGTTCCTCTTCCAATATAATGGCCGAAAAGTGGGTATTAGAAAGAAATGTATGCAATGGCAATATCATGAAGAAATTGGGAAAACGGCGATTCACATAATTTTGAAATCAACTGTCGTTTTCTTTCAATTTAAAGCATCAAATTCGAGTGGATACAACTTTTGCGCCGATAACGACATGGGTTAACACCTATTGGCAGCTTAACTATACGTTTTTTTATAGCTTTCGATAAATTTATCACGATAAAAACTGTAATACATATATGTATATATATATTTTATTTGCTTCAGTGAAGTTTTTAAGAATTCGTACACACATCATAGTTAAGATGGTGATGACGAATGAATATCTTTTAATTTCTTTCACCCAACCTATTTATAGCTATTAATAGCCATTCTATTGAGCTAAATGGATCGTAAGCTTTTATCTGTAGACTTCGCTGCCCTCTTCATGAGATCAAAAAAGGTATCACATATGTAGGAACAGAATTGAAGATCCTAAAATATCTAGCATACAAAGACTTGAATAAAAACTTGCCGATTAATCAACTTGGATAAATGGCTTCATTAGAACAAGAAAAACGTGTAACAGAATTGTATGCATATTTTTTCCTGAATGCTCAGGCAGCATAGATCAGTGAGATTGTCAATTCAGTGATTCTAATGGATATCCTGCGAATTCAGCGCGACTTAGCCGGCACGAACAACGTCACTCGACTGCACACGGAGACAGCCGACTCGAAAGACACAACAGACGGCTCAAAAATAACCGAAATCCACCCAATCGCCTAATCTCAAAGGCGACACTCCATGACGTGGCGAACAGCTTCGGCAGCGTCCCCGGGGCGACTCACCTTCCGGAGAACGACTGTCTCGGGCGGCGCGGTACACGTGAGCGCGCACGGGGAATCGTCGCGGTACATCCCCCGGGAGACTCGGCCTCTTTCGCCGGGCTCGTCGCGCGGCCGAGTCGCGGGGCTATCGCCACGATGACCGCGACTCGTGCGGCGGTGGGAGTTGCGGGGCGGGACACGCTCTCTCCCCGGCGTTCCGTCGCAAAGCATCCCGCGGAAAATTCGCCAGCCTCTCCCCCCGACCAAATCCATTTCCCCCATGAAACAAGCGATGGCTTCGGAGAGCACCTTGGATCGACACCCGGCGAGGGCAGCTGGTCGCAATAGACGGAACGATATCGATGAGTCGACAGTAAGGTCGCCCCATTCCCTAGGAGAGGGGTGGGAGCGAATGAGAAGGTCGGGCCTATGCGGGGGGAGAGGAAAAGGCAGCCGCGAGTTGTGCCTTATGCAGAGGGCGGGGAGTGTGGTGGGAATCGAATCTGGTACCCTCACGGCACGGGTAGGGAGGGATAGGCCGGGGGACCTCTCGCATCGGCGCAAGAGCAAAACGCACGTACATAGAGCGAGCAGGAGGAGGTAGTGTACGTCAGGTAGAAATGTGTACACCCCATGCGAGAACCTCACAAGTTCACCACATCCCCAACGGTGAAGTTTACCGGACTGCACTTCGTAAGAAATATAGTCAGCCTATGTCCCAAGGCACAAGTTTCTCAGAGATTTTCTTTTATACTTTTCTGATTGCTGTATCGTGTGACATTGGAATCTCAAGATTTCTCCAGCGTAATCATCGGCGGGTTCCATTTTAGCATCGTTTCTAATTTTTCTTAAGAGCTTTTATGCAGCTACCAATCAGCATTAAGGAAGGAGAATCAGTTCCACCCCTTGGAGGGAATCAAACGAAAAACAATAACATATTTTGTTATTAACAATTGAAAATCGCTATTTTTATTCATTTTACAAATATTCCTCGTGACAGCTTTAGCGCGGCTAAGTTCTTGGTGTAAGCGTTCGGCAGCAATGTTTTGCAGCAGCTACATTATTGACGCGAAGCAAGAAACCATCAGTGTGTCTAATGCAGTTTGCCGTCTAAAAATTCCATTTTGATGATCGCTAAGATTTCCCCAGAGTTACTTTTGCCGTAGGAAGGCTCAACAACAGTTATCGAGCGATATTCTGATGCAGAGAAAATATTAGAGAAAGTTGTGTAGTGGGACACGACCTTAGAACACCTAACCTCGCGGCGAAGTATTCCGTCATTTTATAACTGCACAACATATGCCCGGTGGCGTACGCAGGATTGACTTCTGGGGGGTTTCATTAATATTTATGTGCATCATCATAAAATAATATTTAGATTATTATTCACTAAAATAATAATAAATTAGCATTCTCTTTTCGTGAAGACGATGCAACTTTATTTTTCAGTCCAAAAAGAAGAATTCTATTTGCTAGTTCAGGTAAACGAACGAAAACTAATTCAGGTAAACATGTTTTTGGGGGGGTTTAAACCCTAAACCCCACCCCCGTCCGTACGCCACCGCATATGCCTAAATATTTATTACTTTTGAGAAGAGTTTGAATCAACTACTGGGTAACGCCTGTATCAGCCGGCCATAGTATCAAGAAATATCAAGAAATTAAGAGACCACTCCGACCGTGTTAATATCTCCAAAGGCGACCCTCACCTCACCCCGTGGCCACTTAACGCAAATCCAATCGTCAAGAATCGCTGAACACGATAGGAATTTGCGACAAAGAGAGTGATGTAATATTTTCCTACTCTCCCGAGACCGAGTCGAATAAAGGGATTGATGAAATATTGGATAATAGGTACGTGAGGTGAAAATAAAACGCAGAGGGGAGAGACAAAGAGTGGAATCGAATGAAATTGGATGCTTGACTTATTAGATTTAAGGTGCGCGTAATGGGTCGGACGGAGGTTGGGGTCGGAGAGGTAGATTGAGGCACGGAAGATGAAAAGGAAGTTGGGAGTGGGGTTGAAAGAGAGGAGGACATCACGGAAGAGCAAAACATAAATGGAGGAGGTAATCCGACGAAGCCCCCACCCCCTTATTTCTCCTGCGGTAATTGCGCGAAAGAATGAAAAAACTGTGGACATGAGGGAATCGTCGGCACGAGGAAAAAAATGGCCGAGGGATTATTTCGTGCGAAAACCATGATGATGACTAGGAATTTGGTCTGAGATAGGATGGGGGAAATGACGGGGTGAGCTTGGCAGGGGGTGTTCCGACGATCTGGTGAGACGCCGAGAGCCCTAGTCGCGTGGTTTGGGGACGTGGGAAGGCGGTTCTGGGTACTAGGGGGGCGGCGGGAGAGCGGCTTGCAACAAACAAAAGGGAACGGGAAGGAAGTTTATATCCTCCCCCACCCACGCAAGGAAGAAAAACCCATTTAAACCACCCAACCACCCACTAATCCAAACCCCGTCTTCATCCTCCATAACCCTAATACCACCACCCTTCCCATATTTCTCTTCCCGTTTCGGGTAAACGCTAGAGCCGAACAATATAGCATAAGGAGAACCTTTGGGGAGTCTCGCAAGGGAGAAATGTTGATTAAAGCGAAAGAGGAGGGAAAAATATGGGCATATTGATAAGGAGGGAGGGTGGCGCAACTCTCGGAATAGTCGGACGACTACTGCCCAAGGAAAAGGGTGAAAGCTTTCGGAAGAGTTTAAGCACGCTGTGCGTCAAAGTTTGGGACTGTGGCTGTGTGTGTGTTTTGGCGAAGAAGATTGCAGACTGAGAGAGACGGTCGTGGTTGGCGTGGGAGGGGGGATTTGTAAGTATTGTGGGTTCTTAAGAGAGGAAAGGGGAGGTGTGGGATGGAAAACCGAGCGATGAGGTTATTCCCCGCGCCCACTCTTCCACACCAAACCCCCGACTCATGAGTCAGTTTTTGTCTCAGCCACCGTGATGTTGATCTCCGGCATCCAAGGAGACAGTGGCAGGAAGGAAATATGACATGGGGGAGGAGGGGATTGTGGAAGGTAAGAGGGTGGAGGGTTTAGCGCAAAGGGGGGCGGATCGAGGAGGTGCGGGGGCAAGGGGAGACGGTGGCTGATGACTTGGTCGCAGCGGCAGAAATTGTTGTGACTTTCGAGAAAGGGTGAGCAAAGGCAGAGTGGAGAGGTTTTCACGAAGTAATTTCAGCACGAGAGCTTAACTGCGCTAATAACAAAATTATTCCAATTTTTTGCTTCTATAGATTTTATACTGCCAAATAACTTCACTCAGACTCTCGTTGACTCAAGTGGGTTTTATATTCTCATGCCAATATCAATCGTACCCCCACATCCTATTAAAACGGAGATAAGGAACTTTCAGCCACTTTCCAGGCGAGTTTATGCAACAGAAATGTAGTTCGTAATTATTTCCCCAAACTCGAGCGATATTATTGCATACCGAATTATTTGTACAGAGGTATCTGTTTTAGAATTGCCTTAGAGAAAATTGAATTAGAATTAGAATTGCCTTGCCTTGCCCCAGAACCCGGCGATGGCATCTCTAGCCCAAGGAACATTGACGTAGAGATTATCTCAGCTTCATCCAGGATCGAGAAAATGCAAAATTAATATGCATATTATGTAAGGCTATAAACTTATAATGAGTAAATGTTACTAGTATGCGTAATTAATAAGCATTTTTGTTCGGGTCGGGTTTACACTGGCAGGTACCTTCCACAAGTTTCTTCGGAATGAGCTTGCTGGGGATATTACTCTTGCGCAAAGCATTTCACATGTTAGTCCAAAGCCAGATTGGTTGCCGTTTACGCTGGCAACAATACGCGACTCGCAGAAACTTTTAATTAGCTTGCGCAACAAACTGGGTAGTGTAAACCCACCTTATATAATCAGTAGTTCATCACAAAGTAAAGGAATCACTTTTCTATTCAAAGGAGTAGTAAATTACTCATATTACCCTTCGTCGAATACGTCCGTATCTACGCGGTGACAAATCACAAATTAGATTAACCTTGTTTTTTTCATTTTGGGCTCTCTAAACGAGGGAATTTCCCACCCAATAGAATTCAAATCACCCTTGAATGGCCTCACAGGGAAGTTTAGAGGTGAGAATGTAAGATAAGCAAGGAAGACGGGAGACCGGTATTCGGGAAATCAGGAGCGAAAAGCATGTATTCATAGCGGCTATATGGGGTAGAGGGGAGTGGGGTTTTAGCGAGGGTTTATGTCTGTGGGATATAAATCAAGAAGTAAAGGTGATAAGGCCGTCGCGTGGGACAGGTGGGAAGAGCAAAGACGAAAAGGAATCTACTTCCCTGCCTTACCCCCTTCCCAAAGGATAGAGAAGATGATACGAATCTGGATGATCCCACCGGCAGCGGTGGGTGGATGGAGATGATTCATTTAAACCAAACGTTTTTCGCTCGCATGCCGAGCCTTCGCTCCGGAAGGAAGTGTAGGAATGTGGAGTATTTCGACGTATCGATGTATCGACTGCGATGAGGAGTGCTCGTGCAATATTGCATCACGGAAGGAAGTAGGAATGCGGGATGTTTTGATGCATCGACCGGCACGTGAAATGCTCATGAGGATCCGAGCTATAGGCCAATCCGCAAAGCTATGCAATACTCTGCAAACGATGTAAATTTTTGTCTTTCGCCAAAATGGTTCCCATGCGAGGCGTCGCATTACCATTAGGTGCGTAGTTTTAATATGTGAGCCTTCTAAAATGGCGAAAGAAAAATACAAAGCATTGCTTTACATTGTTATAGACCATCACTTCATTCCTTCGCTGAAAACACTTGAGATTGATTTTCAGACAGTGAACTTTCTATCTCTTGCCAGCTAACAACACTCATAAGTATGTACATTTCCTCCAAGCAGTTCCATATCGAGGTAAGGGTTGTCGAAAAAGCGTAGAATTTGGTTAGAATCTAAGGAAAAGCCTCCGCTTCACTACTTTCTTCAATACTGCTCCCGATCAGCAAACTTCTTTCACACACTCATACTTTGATTGCTTCAGGCCTGCTCTGTTGTTTTATTTCGCCAGTCTAACCCTTCCTCTCGCGCCACTTTATACGTGAGAAATATACTGTTCGACTACTTTGGGCGTTCAATTGAACTTTCCTACATTAATTACGACACGAATGAAAAAGGAACAAAGTACTAAGAAATAATCAAGTATTTTATGATGGTTATTTCACAATAAAGGATATTTTTTAATTTTTTATTTTGGACCAAAATTAACATTTCAGCTAAGGTACAGAGGACAGACTTTTGTTATATGAGCGTCGGAGAGGATAGCAATGGAAAAGTGTGGGACGCTACAAGAAATTTATTTCAAATATCATTAAACGAAATTATTAGTATATAATACACGTAGATAGAGTAAATTGCCACGATGAATACCAACAAACCCTAGGGAGCTTATTCCTTCCACATGGAAAAAAGGAAATGAGCTAACTCTGATTGCGTACTAAGTGCCATTCATGAGGTAAATAAATACAGGTAATGTGGAGTTAAACTGAGGATACGATCAGTGAACTGAGATGTAAGGTCTTCTTCTCACATTTCAGATTCAATAGCCAGTTATTTTGCAGTACTTAATGAATATATTCCTTCGCATTTCAGATGTGAACACCACAAGGAAGGAACTGTTTTTTTTTCAACAGAAAACGTGTCTAGATTTCTAAGGGCAGATCCTTTCAAAGTGATATGAATGCTGCCATATGCTTTACACGGTATGTGGAAAGAATGAATAGGTAACAAAAGTATCCAACAGCATCACATGAAAACGGAATTGAGGTATATGAGTGTATATATGGTGGAAATTCCCGAGCTTTGGTGCCTCAAGAAATACGAAACGCCACGTAACACCAAGCCTTAACGTAATACTTTGGAGTTCATTTAATATTCAAATTAGATCGGAGAGTAACGTTAGAAAATCTAATATAATGCTGGTATAATTTATCTTTCCTTCTCACGATTCGCAACCACAGTCAAGGGAGGGACAGCGGTTATAATTTCATACACTGATAAAGGGTGGCTAATTTTTAATAGGTGTTTTCTAAGAAGCTCGCTTGACCTGAAGAGCATACAATGTATCCTGAAAAGGGCCACTCCTGCACTCCTAATAACATAATATGATATATTATCATTATCACAATGATTGAATCTTGCGTATTTTTAGAACTTGATTGAGCTTACGAAAGCCAAAGGGCACAATAATCGTTAATTTGTAGAAGTCAAGTATTATGTTACTGATCTTCTAAAAACTATTTAGCTATAGATTCTTAAAACGATACATTTCAAAGCCGCAGAGGTGTATTTCGCTAACACATCGCATAGCACTCAGTGAGAGATTTGAGCGACTATGAGTATTAGGCCATTCCGAGATTCCGAGGCATTATCAAGAGACTGGTTACGATGAAACGGCAGCTATTTACGGTATTTAATGCACTACTAAGCAAAAAACGTAAACAAGGAAGTCTGATATAAACAGAAACAGAAGGATCAAATATACACGAGATATGTGCACGCCGTGGCAGCCTTAAGACGAATCCTTCCCTGTAACCTGGCGTAAGAATATTTCTAAATAAACATCATACATTTATTCAAAGAGGAAATAAACTAAGAGCCCATCTGCAGTCCATAATCAAATCTGTTCATTATACTGAATCTGAATAAGTGATCCAAATTATCAATTAAATTTCTGATAAATGGCCAATAAGGGAGAGAGTGCGTGGTGAATGCGCTTTAATGTGACATAATTGATCCCTATAGTATGCTACTAATAAAAGATATGGAGTTTTGACAAATCAAGGCAATTGAGTAGCATTTTGCATTAACAAACCGTATTATTTACGCAAACGTATGGAGGAAGAAAAGGGTAATTGATACGTTTAAATCTGCATGCTTTACCAGCAAATAAATTGCTAAATTAGTGGGATCTGTAAAAAAAAGTAAAATCATCTGCCGACAACTAAATCAAAGTCCAAAAACTAAGTAAATCCCTTTTGCGTCAATGGGTGTAGAAAAATGATACTCCATGAGCTCAAATCCTAAATTAATGTCAATGATTTCAATCATCAGTAAAAATGATCACGCTAAAGAAGTTTCAAACTCAAAATAAGTCCAGAGCCAATTTGGCCGACCATTTGTCATTGGTTACCTAATCTCTACAATTTTTCAGAGCAACAGAGGTTATTGCAATTGAATTTTTGACAGCTAATCTCTCAAAAAGAAATTACTCAATCGAGTAAATTTATTAACCTAGAGAAGCCTAAAATATAGCATTTTTAAATACAACAACGATTTGAACATGAACATCTGTTTTTAATGTGCAGGCTATATTAGTCAGGGCACGTTATTTCCCCCATAAACTGAACGAGTGTTATCACTTCCAAAGAGGAAACATTTGTACAACTTTCAATGAGGTAAGACAGACTAGTGGACAAAAGAGCTGAATGGACTTAAGGACCTAAGAATGGCAATGGCGATTTTGTTTTGATAATAGCACTGAATAGGACTCCTAATTTCTCAGATAAAGTATTCATATTTCAACAAGCATTTAATTTATACCCATATCACCTCATTCAACAACAGTAAAAACAAAGCTGAGGGAGATAAAATTCCGTCAAATAGATGGTCAAAACTGACCACCAAATATAAGAAAATTTTCAAAATCGAAAGCCCAAATGCAAAATGCTTTGAAAATTAATTTGTTTTTTTTTTTCACGAAACATTCTTCGTTTTGACGTTATACACAAATTATAAAACTTTACTCCTAAAAACTCCAAAAATTTTGTGTTCAGTCTTTGAATACTTACATGTTCTATGAACTAACGACCTTCTACTTCTCCCAGGATAATGTTCATTGCTCTATTTCCATTGAGTTTGCCAAACTACCTTCACTACGCAGTATTTTTTCGATATTGAAGCTTGCGAGTAATTGCTTGGCACAGTTTTACTCAGACTCAAGATTCAATACTATCCATACATTCTGAAAACTTATTTCAGATTCATAAAATACCATAAACATACTTCAATAGTGATTTCAATGCTCGCGATAATAGGAAGTTAGTTATATTTACATAGTGGTCTCTAATGCACCTTTCTGATTTACTATCTTAAAAGAAAAAGAAAATATGTACCACTTCTCAAATAAAAGCACTGCGCTACTTAAGGTAAAAATGCTGTTTACTACTGTACCTAGTTTTCATCGCACAGAAATACATAAATAAAATTTGTATATCATTTAAGGGATTATATTCTAAAGACAACCGGTTAGGTGAATAAACTCTTAGCATATAGTTTTATTTTTATCTAATGTTATACGATATTCACAGTCTTCCATTTCCAGATATTTACTAGTTAGACAAAAATAGCAAGTGAAGATAGTCCAAACTAGCACAGTTATCTTTTTTCACGCATCTTTCGTATCATAAATTAAAGTTATCATCAGTGTCTATAGTACATTTATTACAAGACAATAAAATACGGATAGAGAATTTGATTACCAGAAGTGCTCATTAAGTGACACACTCTTTCATTCGTGAGAGTTTCACTTATTTACAGAATTTGTAGTCAAAGCTTGAGTGTATACAATTTTACTAGGAGTTAAAAAATAGCAATTTCTCTGATTAATTCCAAGATAAATTCCATTTACTTCGCAATGCCTTCTTGAAAAAATGTCAAGTGATGTTAAGCAAATTTAATCTCAATCATAGATTTGTGCATTCAATATAAAGTTAAATCTTAATTGAAAATTGAAAAGTCTGGTATTGACGATCGAAAGGGACTTAATAATATTTTTGGCATTATGAGAGGACCTATCTCCACAAGTTCACCCAAAAACAAATGACCACTCGCTTCAAATTGATGGTATCCTTCAAAGTGCAGTTATAACCCGTATGATCATCTTGCAGCTTAATTAAATATTATTCATACAAATAGAAATACGTGACTGCGAGGCGTTCCTATAAATATTCCCCCACCTAATTTCATTCTCATATTTACCTATATGAGGATTTTGTAACCGGAAAATATATAACAGAACGAACAAAATTTGATCCATAAATTAGACCCCGGGCGAATGATATTCAACCATAAAGTAATGTTTTACCTGTCAGTTTTTTAAATAAAACGCAACAAAATAAAATAGAAATTATTTCCATTTACTGAGTGTTAAGTTAGAATCTTCTGGAACGAGGATCTCTGCCGCCATTTTTGCTATTAAGTCAAGCTACTCATTTTTAGTGCCGGGTAGTGATGGACTAGGTGATTAGGAGAAAAGGTGAAAATCAGTCGAAATATACAATTACACCAAAACTACTGAAAGAAAATCCGACAGAACTTGAGATAAACGAGCTTTAAAAATCCTTGCATAGTAAATACTTACTTCTACGTAATTTCCTACATACAAAATTAAATTCCGTTCACTTGCTGGCTACGTAAAATTAATGTTCATCTTTCGAAAACGGATGCCTTGCCATATTTAAATCTCTTGCAAATGACAGTCAACAAAGGATAAAAGACAACGGTTTTGGATTTTCAGTCAATAACGGGAGAGAAAATGCCGTCATTGGGCAACGCAACGCCCTCTCTCGGCCAAGGATAGAGTTGCGACCGCCCCATCTTTGCGGGAGGAAAACGAACTACGTCGAACGAATTCGAAAGAGGACCGAGGGATTTTATAACTCTGACGACATTTTCCAAATATTCACACTCGGATAGATACAAAGAACTATTACGTGGCACGGCTAAACATTCCCTTCAAAATGCCAACGTTTCCAATGAATTGGATCAGAAGTTAATCGACGAAAGCACTCCCCGCGTTCGACGATCCCGCCGGGTGAAGCTGCGCCGGTGGCCATTTGCCTCGTCACGCCACCGCCAAACGTATCTCCCTCCCTCCCCGCCACACTCTTGGACCGTTCTCTCCCTCCCTCCATCGTCGAAACTCAACTCCTCTAACCTCACCGACTTCTTCGCCCACCAGCGAACCAACCCATCCCAGCATCCGCCCACTCTCCTCCGACCCGGGCTGCACGGCTACCGCCTTACGCAGATGGCACGCTCAGGATCACACGGCTGGAGTTGCGTGATGAGAGATCACGGCGGTGGGGCATAGGAGAGAGACGGCCATACACTTCTCCTCTTCTTCCCTCCCCCACTCGCCCCCTCACATATGTAACCATTTCTTCCCTCTCAATATCACCTCCCGCCTGCGCGCTTCCTATCTCCGCGACCATAAAGCGGCGGGTAGTATCGGGGAGGGGGGGATAAAACAGCAGGGCAGTGGGGTAGGGGAAAAAGAAGTGGAGGGAGAGGGTTTTTAGGAAAGAGAGGGAAGGAGGAGACGGGGGAAGTGTCCCGGAGGATCGAAGGAAGAAACCATCTTCATTCGGCGTACTCCGCTTGAATTCTGCCATGATCCCCACTCTTACCTTGACTCCCTAATCCCCATCGGCCTACCTAATCAAATACTCCCCCTCCCCCTGGCCTATTTCCTCCGTATTGGAAAGTACAATACCCAACCACCAAGCATGATTTTGCAAAAAAAAATGTGATCCATGGAGATTACCGAAAATGGAGGCTCGTAGCGGAATTTGCAAGCTGTTTATAGATACAATCGTGTAATGTACTGCATGCATTTTTCATTAGCACTTGATAAATTTGATCGCATTATGTTTCCTGATCATAAAACGCCAAAATGAAGACCTGCAACATCTCAGGAAAAACTACTAGTGTGTGCTACTAAGCGATAACAGGTATGTACAACAGTGGAGTTTTAATTAACCGCTAAAGATTCATACAGAAATACGCAGATAATTGTAAGGTTACTTCAGAGTACGCAATAACTATTAGATTCTTCAGGCAGGTCAATATGAGTTTTACGATATAGTACAATCTCTGCCATATATATGAATGTAACGGCAATTGGATGTCCAAACCAGCAACCTTGCGCTCCTAGTAAAAGTAACCCAGGACCCCTCGTTGTTCACCCAAACGCACTCCCTCGAATATAGCTACAAATTCGATAGGTGGCCGAAAAACACTATTTATGCTAAATAAATTCCTCAAAAACTAACCGTGTCATCTTAAAACGACTATATAAATGCTACAAGGTTACCTCAAAAGGACTCGGTAAAATATACCACGCTAAGCCAGTAATTCAATCACTGAATCGAATGTAATTGCGAAAGTGTCACGAGGCAGACGACGAGTTACGATGGAAGTGACCTTACTTTCCGAAGGTTTCTTGAAGATAGTCGAAAACAAGGGATATAAAATGGAACACTCTATCTACGTTATAAGCAGCTGATACGAGAACGGTCCTCGTAGAAATCGTATTTACGCCTGTGTTACCGAGACATATTACCTTCAATGGCTCCAATCATCATTTCCAGATGTTAAAATACTTCAATAGGAGCCGAATCACCATAAGAATATTGGAATTGAGCATAAAGCAGCTTCGCTTCGTGGTAGAGAACGGTATTGCTCAAGCATGCAAGAGCCGTTTCTCGATATCTAACATACTACATGTGTTACATCCTTTATACATGATGGGCAAAGTTAAACAAAGTCAATCACTCTTAACTACAATTTAAACTAAAATAAACAAGTGTGTACGGTTACGCAGCAAAACTGCAAAGCATTGGCAACTCTTAGACAATCGATTTCCAGAAAAATCATTGAGCTTTACTAAACCACGCGATTTAACACTATCAAAACTTCGATGGATATTCAGGTATAAGACAAAGCTTGGCAAAATTTGCAATATCAATAAGAATAATATATAAAACTTTTTCTACTGTGACATTGTGACATTACATTATCCCAAAATTATTTCATAACAAACTTTTCCTCTACCACTGAACAAGGATGGAACTCATCAAAACCAGAGGCATGAGTTTTATTCTTTTTCTGTAGAAGAGTAAAAGTTTTTTACGAAATAATTTAAGGATACGAAATGATTAACGGAAAAAGAACCGCTCCGATATTTGGATGGTGACGAATCAAAATAATTGTATCTGGTTCTTCTGAGCTACCAAGTACAAAGGCAATTCTCACTAATAACGCCGATAGCTATTAATTCGAAATTTTCTTACATAATCTACTTTAGTTCATATTATAATACCTCACCCTTTGGTGAGGTATTATAACCCCTGGTAGGCCAATGTACCTCCACATTTTCTCTACAGGATTCTCAAAAATACGAGAACTGAAAAGGTAAAGTAGGCGTATTTTAGACTAGGCTTGGCGCGTCAAGGCGATTCGACAAAGCAGCGAAATAAAAAGGGTAAATCCACTTTGTTAATATGATGAAAGAGACCAATGAGGTAATAACCACCAATCCTCTCCTCTCCAGGACGAGGTCTAGGGTAGTTTGCATATCGCCCGAAATAAGCAGCAGATAAAAGAAATAAAAATGAGCCTTTTAATGCAATAAACGCAATCAGATACGAAGAGAGATACAACAAGCAGTGAGCCAATCCACTCTTCGCAAGATTAAACTAGATATTCCACGCTGGAATAAATAAATGCAGTACGCTTGCGAATAGTCTCAAGCGCACACTGGATCGGGATGTTTAGGGATATTCAAGAATTTTCCATATAAATTGTGCCTTTTCTCACCACATTTAGCTTTGACCTAATTCATCGTCGACTCATTTCATACCTTCCATAAGCGTGGAGATGGAGAATGAGAAAAAGGGAGTAAAATAAAAATTAGTTGATCGCCGTGAAAACAGCCTCGTTTGCTCAGAATAGCCAAGTGGTAAAAATAGCAACAGAGAAATCAAACGCCATTTTCTCCTTTTATCCCTGACGTATTCTGCTAATTTAGGTATTATCACTCATTCGACATTAACTTTGGCCCTTGTGTAATTTTTTTTTAGGTGGAGGATGAGATGTAGTCTGCGAGAGGTTAATGTTGATTCGAAGGAAGATTTGAATAGGTGGCAATGAGTTGAGGGAGAGAGGAAGATAATATTTTGTTAATCCCTCAGCATCTCGTCTTCACGGCAAGTGGCGAAACGTTCCTTTTTCTTCCTCCGGCCCGTCCAGGTCCTTTTGGGAAAGGGGTCAAGAGCACGCCCAACTCCCCAGACCCTTCGTCTCGCATCCTCATCTACCCCTCCCTCTCCCAATTACACACCCCCCCCCTTCCCTAACCTCCTCCTACACCCCACGTCTCCTTCCCTTCCTGCCTCCGTCCTTAAACAGAGCTGCTGCTTGTCGTGGTACTTTTGGAGAGAACCCGTAATTGGGCCCTGCCCGTCGTTCCATCCTGCCACACCAAAAAGAGCTTAGGCACAGGGCGTAGGCAGCCTTTTCTCTCTCTCTCTCCGGTATTTTCGTACCTTTTTTCTTGTTTTCGAAAGAAATTTGACCTTCTCAAAATGCACGAATTTTTATTACACACAAGAGACCCCGGGGGAGCGAGCGGGCTCTCGTCCCATACAGTTAATCACTTTTATCCCTTCCACGCTTCTAGCACAAGCATACAAGTAGTAAATCGCCCCGGTAACTGAGTGCCTGTTATCGTGGGGGACTGGGAAATAAACATAACATTTATTTTCTTCTTCGCATGAAAATATTCCTGAGTTAATTACCGGTCGACTTATTCCTCATCCGATAATACTGAGGAAAGAATAAACATGTCAAATAGCCCTTAGTTGCGCAAAGTGTGAAACCCAACTAAAACACAAAACAATTTTAGCATATTGGTTACAGATAAATAAAAATGTGCCTTTCGTGACCGTCTTTTGGCATGAAATTGAAGCCGATAAGCTAGACCTGACGGAACAAATATTTTCAATTTCTGAAAACCACACATGCGGAACGAATGGCATGGTTATACGGAGCTTAATCATCCAAAAAAAGGTAAATCCTCTGAAGCGGAAATGAGTGCCATCAGTGAGCCTTGAGTTTCCTTCGCAATGAAAAATGGAAATACAAAGTAATATGAGAAGTGGCTATTTTAAAGCAAATCAATATTTTATTCAATGATTTTTTAGAATTTTTATGTAGGTATGTATAAAAGCTTGTACATGATGGTCGATTATTCTTAATGAATTTTCAATCAAATGAATTATCGAAACATTAAATTGCACATTTGAGCCCGATGGTTCTCTTAAATGCTACTGTGGTGCTCTCCTTAGCAATATTAATAATAATAGATAATGTCTAAACACTCTCGAAAATTGCTCAATGCATGAACAAGAAAATATGTATTATTTTAAATGTCTGTATCAACTCTAGAATAAGAGCAGAATGGGAGTGCAGAAAGCTATGTGATAACAGTTCCGAAATAACTGTCGTAATATCATTTAATTCCAGGTACGAGAAAAATTACTAAATAGTAGTACAGCAAGTATACCATCGGCGAACATAAAACTTTATAAATGTTCATTGGAGATATGTGTAAATGTCCATACAAAATTTCATTGAAATCCGTGATGGTCGAGCGGGGACCACCAGACCACTTGGCATGGAATGACCCTATTGTTGTTGAAGAAATTGATTCGATGAGCTGTGTTTATTCTTTCGTAATGGATTGCTTGATTTCAACCTCAACTCCGCCCGTCATACTTGTTCGACAATAAGGTTATCACTCCATCTTTCTTTTGGTCTCCCTATACTTCTTTTACCCACCAAAAATAAGGCCAAGAGATTACTACACGGATACCTAAGCATTCTTCCATGTCTTATGAGAGACTCAGGCGTACACCGATTACAGTAGATTTAATCTTAATTTGAGCAGTTTAACTTCACAATATAAATAATCATTGAAATATCAGCCGAAGTGCTTCGAATGAAATCTGCGAAACATTTACCAAATGAGTTTTACAGATTGTTTGAACGGCTTTACCGGGCAGGTATTTGAGAGTGGATGCCAATGTTTATCGCAAATCAACTGATTTATTTATCAGGAGGTTCATATCAGGAGGTATTTAAGTGCTGCATTGCTTATCATAACTGTATAAGGCCATGGTCTGTGATTCGTCAATTAATTATTTAGCAACAAATTTGTAGTATGGCTAATGTTCTGGCTGAGCATATACAGGCATATAATGGCTCAACTTATGCGTCGCGAGTGTGACCCTAGTGATCACCTAAACGTATTTACAAAGCGCACTAGATACGTGCAAGAGTGAAACAATATTGTATTCTTATAGTATTGAGGCATATAATAAATTAGACCAGACTCTAAATAACGCATGTATCTATTATTATCACAAGAATTCTATGAGAATGCCCTTCTTTCCTGTGCATAACCGAAAAGGAACATAATTAAAGGTAGAGAAAAAAACTTATGATAAAAGATGCTTCTCCATTTAAAATGGAAATTAACAGAATGAAAAGATACAAGCCACCCTGTTTCAAGAAAAGTTAAAAACGTTAGTACTCAACAGACCTTTCATAATCTCAGTTACTCCCCCATACTTAAACAATAAACGTCTTAGAAATTTGCACTTTGTCTACGTATCACTCACTATTCGACAGCAATGAAGTTTTAAATGACCGGAAATGAGACACAAAATCATATAGTGAGTAATATTACTATTTGAGTTACGTTTCATGACGGGTCCTTAAATTTTACGACACGCGTCCCCCATCCGCTCTTATCGCTGGTCCCTTCCCTCTACCTCGCACACTTACACTTAACCTTCAAGCTATCAAGCGTAAGAAATCTTTCCTTTTCATTGCCCTTTATCTACGCAGCACTTAAGCTATGGGGTGGTAAGGCTTGTAGAATGTCTGAATAATCTACTGCAACAACACATATATCCACTTCCATTCTCTTACGGAATCTATGTCAATACAATTCGTTCACACTTGGTGCCTTGAGAAATCTCGCAATCTTTCCTTCGGGGTGAAGAGTATATTTAAACATAATATATCATAATCAAGCGGCATCCCAAAAATTGATAGTGATTCAAAGGCAGCGATAATTTTATTCCGATGATAAAATTATACCGGTATAAAATTATACACAAAATACTTCCGTGGATTTGTGGTAAAATATTTTAGACAAAAATGTACAAATAAACAACATGACGTGTTAATTAACAATGAAGCGAGGTTTTTCGTGATATTTCTCCATGCCAGCAAGCTTTTCTGGCGGGAGAAGCCGTACCAAAAGCATAGGTATATCTTCATGAGTTTTCCATTCCTGAGGCATTTATGAAATATTTTTCTTATGATTTCTGGTCAGATCCATCAGACAGAGTCAGTCTTAAAGGCTGAAAAAAAAACTACTTTCAAAATCTATGTGATTGCGGGCTGCCTCTCTAATTGGCAGGTTATTAGTTTCTAGGAAATGGAGTCTATTGTGAAGCTGGGTAAATATTACATGAAAAATCGTCCCGCAAACACAATCAAAGTTGTAGTACGAGGAGATTCAGTATTTTCTTCAGCTATGGTTTTCTGACACAATAAATCTTCCACCAACTAATTATCAATAGTAAATATTAAACCTAGTATAAATTAATTTTCAACAAAGGCAAATAACTGGAGGAAATATGCAACTTTAATAGTCTAACCAAAATGACAAAGAGGTACGATCAGTGCCGGTTTTATGATGCTATTTTACAAGTGCGGCCAAAGATTAATTTGGCCGCCCTTAAAAAGAATTTATGGTCCGATTGTGGTTTTTAAAACCGCACGTAAATTTTAAGGATACTCCGGGATTCCAGAATTTCCAGTGCAATTTGAGCCACAGTACCTTTCGATGGGCTGGTAACAAAAATGCTAATAAAGTCAATTGTTATTCCGTAGTTTTCATTGTGCTCTCCGTTAAAGTTAGTTTTGAGTGTGTCACTTATCGGATATGCTTAAGAAGGTATTACTCTGTATGGATCTAAGGCTGGAAGGTAGTAACATTTTCTAATTTTCACTCTTACTGTATCCCTTTTCAGTTTCCACATCCTTTAATTATTAGAAGATTGGCCGCCCTACAACCAGCCGCCTGTGACTTTTACCCGCGTTGCTCACTTCTTGGGCCGGTATCGGGTACGAGGTATTACAGTCTATGTTTATAGAGTTCGATGAACGATATTAAGTATACTCAACCGTTGGAAGAGTTCAATGTCCAAAGGTAAAGTAATCTGTTTCCAGAATAATTTCAGCAAAAAGAAAGCTATTCCAGACGTCACTTTCAGTAACTATTTGATAGTCACGTTGCAGGAGATGAAACACGAACAAATTTTCACTCTAATGCCTATAATTTATAGAATGACATTCATGAAATAAAACCAGGTTTGAGAGTTAACACAAACCATTGCATTCTTGTGAAATATTTTCAATCACGTACACACAATTTGTCTTATTATGCTCACTAATTTGACTCATTCTCTCAATTGAAACCAAATATATTACTGAAGAAAAATCAACGTGGAAGGGAAAACATAGTTGCATGTAACTGAAGAGACAAGCTTCCAAAACGAGGAGTATTAGAGAGGAAGCAAATGAGATATGAAAACAAGAGACTGCAAAAAACAATAACACATGGGACAAAGACGAAATATGTACAGAAGGAAAAACAGTCAAAGCGAAGCAATGCCTTATGCCTAGAGCCACTGCAAGAACTTTTAGAGAGTTCCTAACTCTTAAGAGAACGGATTTAAAGGTATATATGCGCATTTAAACTTCAACAGTTACAGGAGAAACTGATAAATATCCGAGGATACTAAATATGCTGGAAAATGCAATGAAAAAGTAAAATATGAACACAAATAAAAATGATACCGAGAAAATGGTACTGGTTACAAGAGCAAGAGGCCACGCGGCAGTGAAATTGAGGGTAAAATTTTATATAAAGAACAGCTTTACTCCTTGGTATAGAGTGTTGTAAATTATTGACAAGGAAATATCTTTGTAATATAGCACAAGCAAAAAGGCTTTTAGAAAGGCGAAATATACAGCACAAACATTCACCTCGAAATCAGAAAGTAGTTTTTCTAGACAAACATATATGGTATAATTCATTGCAAACGCGAAATGTGAACATTGGTTGCAGCAAATGAAATAAAATACCAATGGTGTAGTCGTAACTTGGAGTCGTAGAAGAGTGATGTCAAAAGAAATGAGGAATTGAATGACGGAATTAGACGAATACACAGCAAAGCAAAAACACCGAAATGTTAGTGGGAGAAACCGAGAGCATTTTATGCTCGATACCAAGCTAAAGACACTTGTAGGAAGAATAATGAACCGGAAGGACGAGTTAGATAGAAGAAAAAAGCAATAAGAATCATAGAAGCTAAGAAATAAGAAGGAAGTAGCCAACAGGTAGCCAATATGCTTTCACTACTGATCTAAGACTGCTGGCTCATAAGAGACAAAGACATTCTGTTAGTAAAAGTCATTCAAAGACATACTGTCAATAATTGATACAGCGAATTATAAAGTTTTGAGTCAAATAAAATCACAGAGAATACTACTAGTAGGTTGGATAGACAGTCTATAAGAATATAATTGGAATTTTAACAGAAAGTTGACAGTTCCACGTGACTCGCTGTAAATGCCATTATTATGAAAAACTACCGAACAATCAAGTCCTAAGTTTTATAATCTGTGGCATCTCCGAAATATAAAAACTCCTCGGCGCCATAAATGGTAATTCCTAAACTGTTATGACCAAACATCTCGATCCTTCGTAGTATTGGTAAAATTATAAATTTCCACGTTCGAACTAGAGAAACATAAAAAGGATTACAAGCTACTTCGTCTATGGAATTGGACAAGGGAATTTCTTCTTAAGATTAAACGCAAAGATGGTATCATTTAAGTTTTGATATTTTTTCATTGTGAATAACATTGATTTGTTGCCTCCGGCTAATAAATCAATATTATAACAAATAAATAAAAAAACAAACTTCAGAGGCTTCGTCCATCATCAGAAGGCCCGGCGAAAGTTCTCGCTTAAATCAAAATAAAATACTCTTGTTGTTAATCGAAAGCACTTATAGCTTATAGTACGCCCCAAAACGCTTATGAGGAAGCTAATAATCTCCATATTAGAGAATGAAATGCAACTTTCACACAGTTTATTGGTAAACCCCGACCGGTTTCAACACTTGCGTGACATTGTCAATGGGCAATACAAATATTTCCTAAGGCGAGTTCGTATTTAAATCCTGTTTCGAAATAGAGAGAGGGGGAGTAATAGGAAGTAGCGTTTAGGATGACTAGGAGGCTAAGCATCGGGCTGAAGGTCGACGCAACAGAACACTTTCTGGGAGGGGGGACAGGTACTAAGTAGAGAGCAAAATTATACAATGGTACCAGGTCGTTTAGCAAACTCGTACCAAAATACTTGGTATGTGTCATGATTTCAAAGTTTTCAATAAAATCCATATTTGCACCTTTGGCAGAGACATGTAATGCACCCACTTTAAAATCGGACATATGATTAAAAATTGATGAATGATTAGCAAAAACTGATTTGTTGTCATAATTGATAAAGATTAAAAATATTATTTTGTCCATACATTAAAACTTCGTCCAGTTTGCCCCATATAAAAACAATTGCAGCCCTCGGTATCACACTTTAACATATGCACTCAAATTTTCTCTTCGGTACTAAAAAAGTCCTTAGAATTAAAAAATATTCAACCAAGTGTTGAGCAATTATAAATACATAAATTAGCATTAACATATCTCAATATATTGCTGGTTTTACTCGAAAAATATTTCAAGAAAGGTACTTTCGTCCGTTTGGTTTCAGAGGGAGTGATTGGAGACAGGTTGACAACATAATTGAAAGTTTTCGTTGTTTTTTGCAGAGTACTTTACCTATTAGAGAAGCCTCATACCCATATCTTATTGCTATAGCTTTAATTTTTGTAGGTTCCCTGTCAAATTCTACCTCCGTCAAGCAGTCGATGTAAAAGCGAATGAAAAGCAGCTAATTTGTGGTAACGGTGGTGGTTAGAGTCATTGGGGATGACATCCGTGAGCGAGTCTTTTCCATAAATGGCTAAGTAATGTCTCCTATTTTTTGAGGAATTGTCAAATCTAAAATATTTAATTTTTTATTACGAACTTCCGCCATGAAAGTTATATCTGGATGAAGAAAGAGCAGAACACTTAAAGAACACATCTGTCTGAGGCTTTCCGTCCATAGACAAACCACAACGTTCACAGACTTTTCGTTGACAGTCTTGAATCTAAGCTTTTCTGTTCCAAAAACCCGATCCTTAAGAATGTATTTTATTATTGTAGAAATGTGGATTTAATTGGGTTGATGGCACATTGAATATCTTTATTAAACTGCATTATTTTGACCAAATTCCAATCCTTAACTTAAACCTTATTACTTTACTCCCTTAAGCTCTAATCATAATAAGGTACACGGTCGTATATACTCAACCAACACGGATAAGGTATGAGAAAACAAAGGAAATAGCAAGCGCGCCAAGCGCACCAGAAGCGGGATGGAGCACGGCGGGAATAGGAATGGTGTGGTGGCTAGAGTACTGGCTTTCTAACCCGAGGGCCCGAGTTCAAATCCTGGCGGTAGCTATATCAGTAGAATTCCGTTCCCCACCTGGGTGATATGTGTAGAGCACTAGAAATGAAGTACTCCGACCGCCGAATGGGAAATTAAACCGTGGTTGGTCCCCTTGGCGTCTGTCGTAAAGAGCAGGCTATTCAGCCGCCGGTTTTTTCACCTTCCTTCCTACATTCCCCAAGTAATCCTTCTATTAAAAATAAAACTAGCCAACCTAAATGGTGCAAATGAACTAAATTGTCGATCCCCTCCTTGAAATACCCAACCATCAAACACGGCCATAATTCTTCATTTTTTCTATTAAAGTAAACTCTGTCCATTGATTCACTGCAGCTGATTAAAATCATTACACACGAAATGCCATCAGTAGATCACTACTGACGAGAATAAGATACCAGACTGGTTTCATTGTCCTGCAAAGCCATTCTAAGTCATTGAATGTAAGTTTCTGCAGAAAGTTCATGGTTGACAGAAATCATTAAATTTTACGAGAGAATTGTAAAATTTTGAGCAACTAACCGCTGAACTAATGCTGTTACAAGTACTGATAAACTACCAGTACATATGTCAGTGTAAAACTGACCGGTGAAAAAGTTAATAAAAACAACAAAAAGGTTACAATAAGGTTAGATACAATAATACCAGAGGCAAGCATACATTTTTATTATCAGCACCGATGAAAATTCTAAAAATAACACAATCTTTTCAGCTCTGCTCCATGATAAATGTAAATAAGGACACCTTACATGTGGACTTAGAGGGGAAAATATCACTCAGCGAAAATTTCTTGATGATTTAAATTCAATCCAAAACAGCCACGTTATGCAAATGAAATTACCCATAGACGGGCATCACCGTTAGAACGAAAAAAAGACGCCCTTTAAATTGGATACTGGTTCATTGTCCTGTTGTTTGAATCCTCTGGGCCCGTCCACTCCCTCACTAAGAGTCGGAGACAAAATTTCTACCCCACCATCCCCAGCAGAAGCAGTCCCAGCTGATCTGCGGGCATAATTATTTCCCGACAAGATGAGAAAACATCTCGGTTGTATCCGCGCGAAACAGAAGCCTCCATCTCCCTCCCGGGCACAAGAAACTACACCTCCACCAAGGAACCACCTTCGAACAACTCGTCTGATCCGTATCCCATCCCTTTTCCCACCTCACCCCTTTCCCTAATCCCTGTCCCCTTCCTCTTTTATCCATTCCCTCACTTACCAACCTCCTCCTTCCCCTCCTATCACTCCCCGTCCACCACTTTCTCCTCTTTCCTACCCCTCTCTCCCCACACGGCCGGCAAAATCCCATCCCATACTACATCTTGCTCAGAAAAAATCCCACGGCCGGTTCGCCGACCGGCCATATGTGTTCTCGTGTGGCTACGTGACTCAATGTGTGTGCCAGAGCGTGTGTTTGTTCCACCTAAGGAGCATAAAACCTTAAAGAGAGAAAAAAGTAGGCGTATTCGGGTTTTGCACCACTCTGAACCCAACCCCATCCCTTCTACCTCCCCCCACCCCTCATTCTCCCCCTCTCACTTAAAAGACTTGCCCTCCTCTTCCCTCCCCTATGCTCGTGACCCCATACTTTTCCTCCGACCACATCACAGAAAGGAGTCGTCCTCACCTCATCCGAAAAATACAAACAGAAAAAATAAAACATCTGACATCTCTTGAGACTCTAGCGGGGGCGATGGGGATTTAAGGGGGGGTGGGAGAAAAAGCTCTATTCTCAAGGCCAAACACGAGGTGTGTTAGTAAATACGCTGAAAGCGGTAGAAGGGAGGGGAAGGAAGCAGGAAGAAAGTCGAAATAGGGATGCGGGCACACGGACGCATGATGGGAAAGATCTATTGAAATTTACACACGTGCATCGTCAATACTGTCCACGTAGCTACGCAGGGGGACGAGACGGCCAGGCCGCGGGTGGTGACGGCGGTGGTTGGAAACGTGCGACGGAGTCCGCAGACCGTCGCTGGTGAGCCGATGTACCACCACCACCGTGAGTCGGTCCCCGCAGAGGAAGACTCTCGCCGCCGTCGGGGTACACAAATGCGTGATGCGGGCGGGCGACCCCCGCGGCGCTCCCGAAGACATTTTCTGGGAGGGTTGGTGGGGAGAATCGCCGTGCGAGGCACGAAGGACGAATAGTTACGAAATTCCGGTTCCGTCCGAGATTCGCGCACATGATTTGCACAGTGAGTGAGAAGAGAGGTTTTGAGGAAAGGCGGGGACGGAGAGGATGGCTGAACGAAGTTGGAATGAGCACTCGGAGAAAGAACTAGTGGAAGAAGGAACAGACACACGCACTCACACACACACACACACTCGCTCTTATCTCCCGACACACGCGAAAACAGCAGCACAGATCCGAAAGACCAAAACGTTTATGACTCATTATTTACCTAACATAGAAAACAGATTTTGACGGGATGCTGAGAATTGATGCAGGAGGAGGGTTGAAGAAGGGGGGGGGGGGGGGGGAATAAAAATATGTAACAGCAAGAAGAGGAGACCTCGAACCGTTCCTTTTCAAAGGCCGACCACCCCGACGCGTCGGAAAAGGGAGGGGAGAAAAATAAAACACTCGGAAACGCGGTCCGCAGAGGAACTCTGGCACGCGAAAAACTGCCACACAGACAGAACATCACCGTAAGCGGACGTCTAACTCCCCTCTCCCACCAGTCTCCCTTCCTTCCCCGTCTACTCCCCTCCCCCTGCTCTCGCGTCTTCAGTTCAACTCCCTCCGAGCCGCGGGAAACCTCCGTCCGCCTTGCCAGACAAACGCGCTCGTGTACGCCGCCGTGTACCACGCAGGCCGAGCCGAACGAACGAACGAAAAAGTCTCTCGTGAAGGGAAAAGAGCCGATGGGCCCCCATAGGATACCGTCGGGTGCAAAACTCATATTAAACCGTGCCTCGAGTCTCTCCCACTGCGGCCCCGATACGTGACCGCACCGTTTTTTTAAACTTTTTTATCTTAACCGAACTCCCTCCTCCTCCGCCTTCGCCTCACGCTTCTCTCCTCTAGCCAAGAGCCCACAGCACAGACACGAGCGAATTCCCGCTCACACAAACGCCCACTTACAGACGCACACACAAATACGGACCGGACCACAGGCCTTGTGGGGAAAGAGAATAAGAAGAGGGGGAGTGGAGAGAGTCTACAGGAAGATGAAGAGAGAAGATGATGAGACCATATATGTATATAAGTATGCGCAAAAAAAGGAAAATAAAACGACACAAACATTCTCTCCTCCCTCTCGGGAGAAAGAACTGCTGATTAGAGAAGGGATGGGAGAACCAAAATAGAAAGCCCGTAAGGTTTCTCTCTCTCTCTCTCCTTCGCTATCTATCGCTTCGCCCCCCCCCCCTTCACTTTTTTGAGGCCGTCTCCCCGCCTCCATCCGGAGGGCAGCAGCATCGGGCCAGACGAGCCACAGCTGAAGGCCCGGAGCAAAAGCGCTTTTTCGCGAACACCTTCCCCTCTCTTCCTTCATCCCTCCCTCCCCCCGCCCCCTTTCTCCGTCTCGATCTCTCTCTCTCTCTCTCTCTCCCCCTCTCTCCTGTTCCCTTAACCCCCTTCCCCACCAGACTTCTCCTCCTCCCTCCCCTCCCAGCCGCCTTGCCCTCCCCAGTCTCCCTCCTCCCTGTCCTTTCATCCCGCGATGATAGGGACGCCGCCGCCGCAACTCCTCAGTCGCCGCTCTCCGCTCACCCTAGTCTTCCCCGCCGCTCACTCCTCGCCCAAAGTCTCGCGCTTTCGTGCAGTGCCCGCCACCGCCAGATTTTCGATTGGAAACTGTCATCAACGTCACCTGATCGCGGTTTCTGCACCAAGAACTCGGTGTGTTAGACCGAGCACCGAGTATTACCGTATTTATGTGTGTAGCCCGTGCCCTCGTTCGAGACGCGCATCGCACTTCTCACAAAGAGCGGAAAAAAATTAAGGCGCGCTGCGGTTGTGCTGAAAGAAGGAGGGATTGGATTTGGATGTCCACGTGAATAACTATACTTGGGGGGGGGGGGGCATTCCTGGCACACACATATGCTCGTGTATGATGCGAATATCATTCTTAACGCTAATTTTCAAAAGTCGTACGCATGGTACAGTCGTAGCTATGGTAATCCTTCAACTGCCACTTTTATTCTCCTGAAATAGCAGCTGTTGAGAGCGACTCAAAGTAATAACGTGAAGGAAATGGAGACGAGTTTGAATTGGAGCGTATAAAAAAAAGAATGTGGTGCATGAAATGAAATTAGGGGGACTGTTGGACAGATAACGGAAAACCAAGGAAGTATGTTATGAAAATATAAGAGTTTGATATGGTTTGCTGAACCTTAAATTTTTCGCCGAGAATGGTCTACTTCATAGATAGTAACTAAGGAAAAATTCAGATCACGGAACTCTTGCAATTGATTTAATCACCATTTATGAATGGAATGTGGAGTAAAATAATCAAATATGGTGCCCCCATAAATTAATTAAGGATGATAATGTAAATAGTACACATTTTACACTACACATTGGGGTAAAAGAATTGCAGAGATCGAGAAACTATGCCAGTAGTAAATACTCCTGGTAAGGTAACAACCACCAAATTAAAAAGACTTGAAATATAAACTCAAGACTTATTGTACCCTCGAACCATTCACTAGGGTGAGGTAACCCTCTTACTTACTCCCAGGGCCATCTATATCTTAGGCGATATTTAGCCGCATCAACAAATCCCCTCCACCCGGATCGATCTTCTGCCTCTCTTTCTGTTGCTCCAATATTTTGCATATCCGTTCTCACTTGGTCCCACCATCTTACAATTAGCCGTGGTCTTCTTCCTTCAGGAATCCCCTTTAGTACCTCCTTCAGCAGACATCCCTCCTCTTTCCTTAGAATATGTCCAGCCCACCTGATTCTTCTTGCCCTCATTTCACTTTTTATGTCTGGATGTTTACATAGATTCCTGATTTCTCTGTTGTTTTTTTTTCTCCATTGTCCTTCTTCGTATGTGGGCCCATAGATTTTTCGCAATATCTTATTCTCGAACACTATTAGTTTTTTCTCATCCTTCTTCGACAGCCTCCACGTTTCGAATCCGTAGAGAAGTACTGGGGATATTATTGATTTGCTCTGCTACTTTTTCCAGTTCTTCCTCAATTGCAATATTAAATAGAATTTGGGAGAGCCCGTCTCCCTGACTTACCCCTGTACTTATTTTAAACGGCTCGGAAATATTTCCATTGATCCGTACAAAGCCCCTTGATTCTGTGCTGCTCAGCTTTGCTAGATTTGTCAATTTTCTTGGGATCCCCATCATAAATATTTTTCTCCACAATCTATCTGTATTTATACTGTCATACGCCTTTTGGAAATCGATAAAAATTGCGTAAAACTCCTTATTGTACTCCCAGTATTTGGATATACTTTCTTTTATAGAGAATATTTGGTTTGTAGTCGACCTGCCTTTCATTAACCCTGCCTGATGCTCTTTGATAATTTCGTTCGTATAACATGCTATGCGACTACTGATTATTTCTTAGAGGGCTTTATATGGAATGCTGAGAAGTGCAATACCTCTGCATTTTTTGCAATCTTCTTTCTCTCCTTTCTTGTGTACGGGTACTACTATTGCTTCCTGCCAATCGGCTGGCATCACTTCCTTTTCCCATATTTTCAATATTATTCCCCTAGTCTATCAGTTATAATGTCACCTACTTTTTTCAATAATTCTGCTGTGATTTCATCTTTTCCTGATGCTTTGTTGTCTTTTAGGAATTTAACAGCATCCTTCACTTCTTCTCTGTATGGAGGTTCCACATTAGGTTGAACATGATAGTAGTTGGCCTGGTCGCCTTGGTTTAGTGAGGTACCTACTTCTTCAACGTTTAGCAATTCAGAGAAATACTCACGCCATCTTCCCAATACCTTTTGACTTTCTATTAATAACCGTCCTTCTTTGTTCTTCACCCCATAAGGGCTTGGAATGTATCCCTTCTTAAAAAACCTTATTTTTCTATAAAATTATTTTGCATTATTTGCTGAGTTTTCTTCTTCTGCCTTGTCAAGTAAACTATTTACATACAATATTTTTTTCTTCCTTAGCAGCTTATTTGTTTCTCGGTTTATCTTATCATAGCTTTCCTTAGCTTCCACACTATTTCTGTTAATCCAAGCTTTTTTTCCTTTAATCCGTTCTTCTATCATTCGCTCACATTCGTGGTCAAAACAGGGTTTTTTGTTAATTTTCTTCTTCTTGCCACACACGCCCTCCGCTGCCTCCATGACGGTTACTTTGAAGTTCTGCCAATTAGTATCTATACTTTCGTCCTTTTCTTCCCTTCCTTCCAGAATCTGAAATCTATTTTGAAGTTCGAGCTTAAATTTCTCAGCTACATCGTGGTCTGCGAGTTTTTCAGTATCAATTCTTCTATTCACAATGCCCTCCTTCCTATTCTGAGTTGCTATTCTTTGCATCACTTTAACTAAAACTAGAGAGTGGTCCGTCCCACATTCTGCTCCTCTGACACTTAACATCAGTTATGTTACTTTTGTGTCGCTGATCCACTAAAACATGGTCAATTTGGTTTTTAGTAGCTCCGTTCGGGGATATCCATGTGTATTTATGAATATCCTTTCTAGTGAACATAGTACTTGAAATTATTAAATCGCTTCCCAGCGCAAAACTTGCCAGTCGGGATCCATTGTCGTTTGACTCTTGATGTAAGCTTTCCTTTCCCACCGCTGCCATATAAAATGATAGAACTTGAAAATGATAACGTTCCAAATTGTTGGTAACGTTATTTTTTACGACATATTTCAACAAACTGTAACATCGGAGACTAATGGGTGTTATTATTTAGTACATGGGAATGCAAGTATAGTGAAACGTAAGCAAAATTTCTAATAAGGTGGACGCGAAGGATCAGAAGTTTTCATTTTTTATTCAACAGGAAATTAGGGGAAGAGTAGGTGGCTAAGCCTAACACCTTACTGACAGAGCTACCACACTGTTTGGAAAATTTACAAAAGATTTGTGACGAGACATAGGAGGGAGGAGAAAAAGGGAAAAATGGCTAGAAGTGCGTCAAAAATACTTACTTGCCGAATGGGTGGAAACTCGAGCGGACTCCATGACAAGTGGTGACAAAACGCGAGTAGCAAATTCTACGAACGTTGCCAGGAAAGTAAAAGCCAAAGTGAGGAATGGAAAATAAAATTTTTCTGAGGCCAAAAATTACCAATCATAAAGGCATGAATAAAATTATAAGGAATGCTAAAATGAAGAATTATAAACGAATAAAACTGTTACCTTCGTTGAAGAGAGCGGAGTGGAGAGCTGCAGCAACTTACTCTTCGGATTGATAACTGCTGATGATGATGAAAATATCGATAAGATATTTCACATGATTTTCAGTAACAATTAAAGAATAACCCACGAATTCTATGAGGTTGATCAAAACATCCTGTCAGGATAAGTACAGGCGTATCGGGAGACAGAATGTGGTGGTCCAAACTCTTTTTGCCAAAGAGACAGAGCACCATTATAACGCAGAACGCCACGGCACGTCCTCTTTTGATTATTTTTCGTCACGCAACAATTCCTTTTTTTCCACACCTAACCATTCCCCTGAATTGGCTCCAGAGCGACTTTTATATTCATGTCCGGTTTTGAAAAATCTCTCGAACGAATGCCATCTTGAGCCAATTGATAACATAAAAAGAGACGCAACCAAGTTTTTAATAGGTTTGAAGACTTTCAGTGAATTCTGGTAGGGTTTTGCAGCTTTGCGAGAAGACCACTTTGAAGGAGATCTCTACCCCCAGATGTTCCTCGGTAAAATAAATGTATTATTACTTTCTGGAAAGACCTCGTATACATCGTTGTCAAACAACTATCAGACTATTGAAGGGCTTAATATCCAACGAGCGAATATGTGTTTTGCAAACATACTCAAAACTAAAATTATCATAACCTCTTCTGAAGGGAAAAACGGCTAACTTAACAGCAAAACAAAAAGCAGTCATAACAGTAATCCTGGTTCTAGTTATGAATGAAGTAGAATCAGGAGTCTCTAATGTTAGCACGATTGCCCATTTGCTGTTCCCTAAACATGGATAAATGGCATCAATTAAAAAAAAATACATCACCAAACATTTCTCGCTAATGGTAACCAAATTTACACTGAAGGAGCAAATGCAGTTCGCGAAATTCTTTCATGTGATGTTCACCATCCAATTACAGTACCTTGAAAAAAAATTTGCATCAATTAACTTTTGAAGAATGAAAACATATAGGCCAGTCAAAACTCATAGCAGTTTTTAAACGAGAACTTACGATCACTTAAAATAATTTCGTGGCACCATCATAGGGAGCAAGGGAAAAACACGATCATCGAATATGTGATGTTGGCTCATTTGCGATTCTGTGATTAAAGGCAGTAAAAGAGATGCCATGCCGCGTTAGTCGGATCCCATATCATCAATGCGTCGAGTACTTAGGATTTATCTCAGAATACTCTGATTCAAGAACTGAAAACATCAAGAGGAAAGCTTTCGGTTTTTTGTAAAAAAAAAAAACTGTCAGGAAATAGGCAAACGCCAAAGTATTCCTTCTAAACATGAGGCAACATCCTTTGGATTTGGGAATACTAAGGGCTTCATTAAATATTTGAAATAGATCGTGTGTTCATACAGCGGCACCAAGTAAACAATCCTCCCCCGGCAGGTCAGGCATAATAAGGCAGGTAACAGCAACAAACTTGAAGAGACTGATGGATATATGAACTCAAAGTGTTTATTTTTTCCTTGCACCGTTCACAGTCACAAAACGTGAAACGGGAGACAGTAGCATATAAAATCGTATTCCTTCTTGGCAATCACTTCCTTTTTGTTTTTTTTTGTCATGGATGCTCAACACACCGTGCCACACGCCCTTGAAGCGGCTTACGAAATACTGCATGGTTGTGGATAGATAAATCAATATTCTGAGCCTTGACCAATGCAAAACCACGAATGAAAGCAATACTATTGGCACCACATGGTCATTCGATGAAAATTCTCACAGCATTTTGCAAGAAACCAGAGTATGATTCAGTGGGTACAGCTACAAGTGTCCGGCGACTGATCACATTTAAGCTCGTCCAAATAAATGCCACATTGCGCGCGCAAATTTTTTCTGCTGGAGTTCTAAAATCCTAACGGATGACTCATAATACAAAAAGACCGAGTAAAATTATAAACGTCAAGACACAAGAACCATAATAAATCTCATTAACTAACTCGGAACTAGTCTCTACTTCCAAACTGATAGTTGGAGCTCGCAGGTGTATTTCTTCTACTTCAAAAGACCAATATTCACGAAATATCCACTGTTCGAAAGAATCGAAAACTAAAATGGTGAAAATCACCAATAAATACAGCAACAAAAGGCCCACGATGTAAGTTCTCAAACTTGAATGTACCATTCGAATTGTTATAGAGGCTCTCAGCATATAAAAGTACACCAACCAAATGGTTTTCAATTACCCACGTAACGCATATAGGTGTGAAGGGTCCACATTCTATATAAAATAGGTAAGAGCAAGTTGAAAAACAAATGTTAACGTTTACCTTAGTTGGCAATAAAAACCAGAAATACGAATTCACTACATCAAAACAGCCGTGCTTGGTTTCATAACCAGGCATTAGATTTTTTATGGCCATTGTTTGGCTGTCTGTCAAACAGGTTGCGGAAATTTTCAATTCCCATACAACACGAATCGTATCTCAATCTAGCTAATTTGAGATCTATCGCGCTAGTCGATCACGACCAATCAATCAAAACATAGTTTGCAAAGCACAGATTGGAGAGGCAACAAGGCCGTGATATAAAATTGATGAGAGCGGTAGCTGAAAGTGCGCAATCGCTATATGGTTTGATGATCCCAAATGAGGTATGTTGAAATAGCATTCTCGGCTTTAGAGCCATCCAAAAGTTACGCGACATAATTTATGGAGGAAGTAAGACGGGCGATTCATGCTCTAAGAATGTTTGGCGGGAGGAGGGGTCCCGAGGGTGCCTGTCACAGGCCACTTTTGGTTTGGGACAATTTTGGAGCGCTGAATCTCACAATATTTCTCGTCTCTGCCTAGCTATTGTTCCGATGACAGAGAAAAATCTCACCCAAATGTTGTCGTTTCAAGTTCATTTTCAATCCTCGTAGCCGATGTCAGGCTCTCAAAGTAGCAGATAAATGCTCACTTGTCAAGTGATTCGGAAATATTTTATCTAAATGCAACCAAAGAAAACATGTTTTGAAGAGTAGATGCTAATGGAAATGACACGAGCATCCATTAACTGTTCTCGTACCCAGCTTTTACCCAATAGAATAGTTATAATCTTAAAAACATTTTTTAAATTAAACAACTAATTCCTTTCAAATATTAATAATGCGAGTTTTATCAATTAACATTAGAACCTAAATACAATATTTTCACATTTTAAACGATTTATTTAAAGTTATGAAAGAGTGAAGAAGTGCAAGGCACTATAAAATTTAAAAACCATGTATTTCATTTGACTGTGCAGAGAGTCTCCGAGGGCATTGCCCTTAAACGCTCCCCGGCTCTCACGCCTCGAGTTAGCCCGATTCTGAAACAAAAGAGATCACTACGCTCGTTTCTGGACCCTTCCCTTGCGTAGCTCGCGCAGGATGAAATTTGTATCGAAGCAAATATATCACATTGACACGGAGGCTTTTCAGTAACTTAAATCCACGTGTTGGCGGAAAATGTATCTGCATTTTCAGGTCACCCACTAAGAACGAAACGAGATTTGAGCATTCAACTGAGAAAAATAACTTAAAATTAAGTAGAATATTATAAAATTTTATCGTCATGGTTTAATACGCCCCTTCAAAGTCCCGCTATAGGATGTGTGTGAGGCTGAGGCTGTTTTCACATGCGGCCAGATACCTCTCTCACATGGGAAAAAGTTTTGGTAAAATAATATAGTAATGAGAGATCTGAGTAACCCCAGCAAATCCTCAATTTACTCCAAATTAAGGGCTTAAAAAGTTTTATGCAAAATTTCCGACAAAGATTTTGGAACGCTGAGCAATCGTCCATGTTTTTTTAACAAGTAAAGGCCCCGTCATTGGCTCTAGCTTCGAAAAAAACGTAACTTCTTCGTGAGATGGTTCGAATAATTTTCGTTAAAGATAAAAAAGAAAATCGGAGATTCTTATGCTATTCATATTCACAAGCACTGTCATTCTGATGGCAAACGATTATAATTCGTGCGGTGAGCTACATTCAAGAGCAAGGTTGTACACTTGATCGGAGAATAAATGCTCAGCTCTCCTCTATAAATAAAACCCTTCCAGACAATGGATTAATTTCAACGGAAAACCCTGTAGGGCTCGTTTTCACATGAAACACCCACTCCTACAAATCAGATTGTGGAGAGTGCACTCCAGCGGTAGAACAGAGATGCGTTATCGCTTAAGGATTATTGAGGATGAAGCAAGCAAGGATAGTAACGAAAATAAATAAAAACGGGAATGCCAGAAAGTCCCTAACCAGACAAGTGGTGAGGGAGGAGAATCAGAAACGACTGCGAAATGCTTAAGTGCTGATGAGTGTTTCAAATGGCTAGTCGAGCTATTAAAAACGCGGGTTGGAAATGCCGAGCACGCTCAGGAAAGTTAGAAGCGCAACATCCTAACTTTCGACGGCACCGGAATGCCTGTGGATGACGTCCTTCATTTTGACGAATCCAACTCTCGGCAAAAGCATTTACCGTTAACTAACAATTGCCGACGAAATTGGACGCCCTTCCAACGCTATTCCGTAAAATAACTTCAGCAAAGGACATACGCAGGTACTAAAATAGTAGGGAGATAAAGATGAATTTCGTTATGAAGATATTGATATCACAAATTACTCGTAAATTTATTTTAAGTGGAGAAATAACTAAATATCGCCTGTCGGTGAAACGCGAAATCACGGTAGTGAAATTACAAGATACGTCAGAAGCTATCAACAAAATGCGTAGCATATTGAGGCGCAGGAGAGATCCTCGGGGCTTTATACTTTGCTCTACGTAGGAGTCGAATGTGGTGCGGCATCATGCATAAATCCTCGTAAAATAGTCCCTGGGTCCTTATATAGGAAGGACTCGACGTTAAATCTAGTTTTTGACGTCTCAGGCACGAAAGAATCTCACTCAACGTATTATGCGATTTTAATCATTTTCGAGGCTGTGACGTGAAAATTTCGTGTTTAATTTTTGAAGCTCGAAAATTTCGAGTTTTTCTCGAAATAATGGACTTTTTAGTGGTTGACAGACATTGTCTCCTGACAGTTCCCGAACCCGGACTACTTCCAGCCATATATAGCGCGCAAGTATGGTTTCCGGAGGAACAAGAGCTGAGTTTGTAAACCTCAGGGCAATTTCATTACTCTTATAATATTAATCATGCACTGAGCTATAAAAATAAAATATCGCTCTATCCCTTACCAAAATACTTACGGACTCATATAAGGCTCTCAAGCGTAAAACATTTCTCTAGATACCTAAATATTTCAATTTTTACATTACGAGGGAGGTTGTAACTGATACTGTCCATCGCTAGGGGTCAATAATGGGCTCAGGAAAGTACCGAAGTAAAGTCCCTTAAAAGCTAAACATTTCTCAGATATAATCACACAGCTCAGAGAAAAGCAATAGCACGGATATGGACGATTATTGCGTTTCTTTTCACAAGAAGGCTGGAAGTAACATAACAGACAGAAAGACATACACAGGCCATTAGCAGGGATATCACAACTTGAGAAAGCATGTGAACTATACATGGGTAGCTAAACATTTCTCAGATATAATCACACAGCTCAGAGAAAAGCAATAGCACGGATATGGACGATTATTGCGTTTCTTTTCACAAGAAGGCTGGAAGTAACATAACAGACAGAAAGACATACACAGGCCATTAGCAGGGATATCACAACTTGAGAAAGCATGTGAACTATACATGGGTAGCTCGCGAACGATAGATTAAATGTGAGGTTTCCACTGCGTGAACTGAGTGAAATATTCACTGCCCCGGACAGTGAAACGTTTAGTTTGAACTAAAACTCACTCTTGCGCCTCCAACTCCTACAATTTGAAATACTTTTCCTTTTATCTCACCACAAACAACAGTTAGTTCAGTGAATGGTTCGCGAACGAAGATCATCAATGTTGTTTCCAGACAGCATCACTTTTAATTGCTTTGTGCTTTCTTTCAGTACAAGGTGCTTTCTTTCAGTACAAGACCCGTTATGCCGACGTATCTGAATATTGATTTACTCGGCATCATTGATAATAACAAAATATTGAGGGAATGGGCCAACAAGAAGGAAAAAGTTATTCCGAGAAGGAGACACTTCACACCTGGCGAAAGCGAGAGAGAAAAATTATATAGAAAATATGCTATCTATGAAGATGAGCAAAACAATTACGGAAGTAATTCTAAATACGAGGGTAATAAAAAAATATAGATAGGTACAACAGATAACTTAGCCATACTCGCAGCCAGTGACTAATTGGGTTGGAGGTTCTAGCAAAACATTGGAGGAGCAGAAAGGCTAGGGCGATAATTTTATCGCATCTACTAAGACAGTACTATGAATTGCAAAATAGCCCGAGAGGGATACAAGAAATGTTTTAAGTCCGGAAACAAAATTTCTATCGATCATGAAATCAATGGGTTTCGTCGATGCGATTAGGTGATATCTACTTCAAAAGGAAACTTTATGCTTTCGGTAACGAATTAATAAATCATTAACATTGATTAAATCTTTTTTAAAATCATTTCCGTAATAAGCAATAAAAAAACGTAACTTAAGAATGTGAGTGACTCCATGATCAAACTAGTTTCAACTAGCTTCAAAGTAGTTCTGCTGAATATGCAATACTCATAATATATTGATTTAAATATTTGGTAAGTTAATTTTCAAATGTCATTGCCTGAATAGAAAATACCGATCGTATGTTCAATATTAGCGCATTGAGTTTCCCTAAGATGGGTTATAACCCCTCACGTTACGACTTCAACTTACATTTATGTAAAACACATAACAAGAATAAAAAAGTAGGTGAACTATTTGAAAACTTATTACGATTTATTTTCTGGCCATAAAATGTTCAAAATGGCGTGAGGACTTTTAAATTATCAAATATTAACCCTGCCATCTGGCACTGTACGAAAAATAAAAACAATTACCATGCAACGTAGAAAAAGTATGCCGTGCAAAGACGCGAAGATAATTGCAACATGTTGCTAATACACACTTGAAAAGATACCTAGTCTGAAGAAGCAATAAAAAGGAGGTAAAAAATACAGTTATTCTAATGTTTCAAAATGTTTAAATAGTTGAAAGGCCGTATAATATAAAGCTAAAACTATTTTCATTTAGTTAATTTTTTTCAAAATCCTAAATGGTAATTTAGCTTTTGCATCTCGAAGTGAATACCGTAAATTCGAGAAAAGGAATGCCTATCAATATTTAGCATCAAAATAAAACCTGGCTCACTTTCCGCCTCTTGCCATGCAAACAAAATGAGTCCAAATGACCCTTGACTTCTTCCATCACTAACCGGTATCAAGAAGAATATTGCAGCTGTTCGCAGCATACGTAATCTCCTTATTTTTAAATATTCAAATTAATGCCATTGCATATACAATGCCTTGGAGTAAGTGTATCTGAATCTTGGATGTACATGTTTGGGTACGAAGATAAAATATAACCGAGTCATAACGAGAAGATCGTTAAATTATTACGCAGGTGCTACACCTAAACAGAGGTCGATTAGATTGGCCGCAATGGATATGAGATCTGAACAACTTATTCACGAACTATAAAATACATGGTAAACTTTATTGACAACCCGAGAATAAATTTTTGAGTAATGACAATCGACAAATAAATAACAGCTGAATGATCAAAAGCAATTAAAACCTAAGACCAGAGGGAAACAAAAGGCGCAGCGACGTATTAATTAATTGAAGTAACGATCGCATACGAAACTACTCACTTTTTGAATAACCAGAATTAATACCAATACCCATTAATATATAGAAATTCATTTTGCATGATACATCATATTTCAGACCAATAACCGAAAGTTTTTGAGGGAGGGGCTTTCCCCACAGTACCTCAGCCGACATTCCGAGAAAGATGATCAACGCCCCAAGTGGCGGCACGTAACATGGAGCGTAAGAGCGTTCCACCAAAACGCTCTTTACTTTTGAAAAATAGCTTTAGTCACATTACTGACAATGGAATAATAAAAATAATTAAATTAAAAATAACTTATATTCAAATAGCAATCATGTGGGGCAAACGAAAAAATAGGTATCTCTTTGGATGCAGTATTTTCTAATCGACCGCATACATAAAGTAGTCATCGACGGCATTAAGAGTGACACCCGGCGTCCAGCATGGAAGCGTGATCGGCCCCCTGTTATTCCTCATATTTATATCAACGACATTAACTCCGGAGTAATCAGCAAAATTAGATTGTTTGCAGACGATGCTGTCATCTACCGAGAATTTGCCATAAATACTGACTTAGAATTTCTCTCATCGGACCTCAGTAACGTTAACTCGTGGAGTCTTGAATGGGGGCTCGAACTTAATAAATGCACAGCAGTAAACTTCATACGAGAGAAATCACACCAGCGTAATATCTAAAAAGAGGGAGGGTAGAGAAAGGAGTCAGATGAAGTCAACTACATGGGAATCGCTTTTGTCTTCAGACCTAGTGAGGGGGAAACACATACGAAATTGTTAGAGACTCTGACGCCTACGCTAGGCTTAGATTACTTGAGAAATTCAGATCAGGTGAGATTCAGTACGACACGGAGGACATAATTTTGACTCCGTGTTATATATCTAGAACTGATAGCAGAGACAAAAAAAGAAAGTACACTGTCGAACGAATAGGTACAAAAATTCCTTCTTTCCACGCACCATAAGTGAATTTAACTAAAACAGTGTGGCACTATCATAAGGCATCATTAAAATACAATTCACCTCCGTTATCTCCCCCCGCCTATTCCCTCCCCTTCCATGGCTGGTGTCCTGACAGCCCCTGCCACACGCATCTGCGGCGATTCACAGGGCATATGTAGATGAAAATGCTAGCTCTTCAGTTTCCAAATTAACATTGCTTAATTTATTGCTATTTTTTTATTAATATTTTCTCATTTGTTATTTTGAAACCGCTTGACCATTAAGTTTAACTTTAAATAACCGTCAGTATTCTTAAATATATGGAAGAAAACTTTCAGCAAAAATGTTTCATGCAAGAAGTAGATTGCCACAATTTTTACTTTACCATTACTGGTTTAATAAATTACTTCCCTCCAACGATTACACCCTGGATTCGACCCAGCACAAGATGACACCTATCTTTTATCAAGTGATTACATTCATGGCAAGACAACAACGCCGAGTGAAATAATTTCGAAAAATTAGCGCATGTACAGAGAACTCCTGTCACCATGCCACCCCTCTTCAAACATATCAAAGCAGAGATGAGGAAGTACCCGGTCACTGTGCTTACAGGATTTCTAAAATTATAAGAACGATAATTTTTGATCGAAAACCAGACGGTGACGACTGCTACAGTTTAAACTTCCTTTTTTATGTTTCTAAAAAAAAGAGAGACAATATGAAATGGTAAAACGTGTTTTTACTCTCAATGATGTTCGGTACGATGCGGTCACCTACTACGAAAGCGAATTCTAAGACTTCCATTGGACCTTAAAAGCGATAATTAATGGTTTCTTGAGTGGGGGGTATAAAATAAACTTGAAAACTGCACGGCTATAAAATTATTACAAAATAAATATCGTCCAAGTAACATGTATAATGTAGTGAAAGTAGATACCAACGTAGTGGATGAGGTTAAATACCAGGGCATTAATGCCTTAACTTCGTAACTCCCGAGGGGAACACAAATTCTAAATTTAAAAAATACTAATTGATATCAAGCAAATAGTATAGGAAGATGCTCATACGAACAAGTAAACGAAAGATATTACTTCGCTCAAGTTAAGCCTGTTTTTGAGAGCGCCGTCAGAGTTCGTGATCCAGAAATAATTCGCGAAATAGACCAAAATTTAAGGAAAACCGCGCGTTTTTCTAAAAGCTGCTACGAGTGAACAGGAGGAATGGCCAGAATATCGGAGAACTAGGTTACGAGTCACTAGAGACTCAAGGTGATAACTTTTATAAAGACAAGGCTAAGATTACCAGAAAAATTCAGATCACTCGAGTTTTAAGTTGACACGGAGGACATTATAATGTCCTCTGTGTCAACATAGTATAGGTACATTACCCCAAGCTACATCGGCATAACAGATAAAAACAACAAAATGAGATAGATGTAGTGTCAAATTGATAAATGCAAGAAATCTCCCCGCTCACTATCGACTAAAACGAGTACAGACCCCTCAGCACGCATCTCATTTTCCATCTTTCACCTCTCCCCATTCACGGCAGGTGCCCTAAACCCTTCGCCACACGACTTTCCGGCGGGTCGCTAGGTGGTACGCCGGTGTGGATGGGATGAGTTGTTCGCATATGCGCTGAAACTGAACTTCATAAAGTACAGGGAAAATTGGGAGATAGGGTTGGTCGTGGCTAGAGAAATGAATTTCCATCCCGAGGGTCTCGGTTCGAATCCTCGGAGTGGTGGAGAATTTTCAGTGGAATACCTATCCCTACTTGAGTCTTTGGGAACCAATGAATAAACCCCCTGTTTTGTCTGGTTGACGTTTACCGCAAGATGACGTAGCCTTTTCGTTAACTTGATGCCAAGAGTTCGGGTTTTGTATATTCTGCATATCAGACTGTCGCATATTTAACGTAAGCGCTAATGATGGGCATGGGCGTAATTCCAGCTTTTTAACTGGGGTGGCAAGGCCTACAGGGGGGTATGGAATACCCGTCAGGTGGATGGGGGGTCCGTGGGTCCTCCTAAGTTAAGCATGATTAATGAGGAATCAAGCAAGTTCAAGAAAAGGCCGTGCATGTAGAATTGTATTTTCCAATTGTTTGTAAATTTTTCAGATTTTTACTTCAAAATTCAGGGGTGGCAAAATACTGGGTTGGACAATTCTGGGGTGGGAACTACCACCCCTTGCCACCCCCTAATTACGCCACTGATGATGGGAGAACGTAATAACTTCAACTTTTATACCGAGGAAATATTTAAACAGAGATTATAAAACGGGCCTAACTTTAGTGCCAACTCCGTTCGTCGAATATTCCGTTAATCATTGGACTGCCTTGTCACTTTTTTCACAGTGAAGGCGAATGATGACGCCGAGTTTCTCTTCTCTTTCCACCTGAATAATCCTCTCAATATCACCTAAACCGCCAATCAGGGTTGAAATAACCTCGGCTGTCGGTCACCTCTCGAAATAATCAACTCCCATGCAGTAAATTTCTGACGCCACCTCTTTCTTTATTTCTCAGTGGATTACGGGTGGATACGTATGGCGAGTGGGATTACGAAGGCCCATCAACATGCATATCTAATATTCGTATACGGCCCACGGTTTCCTTCTACATGACGGATGATGGATCATACCAACTGGAAATATTTATCGCTAAATACTTCACTCATAGCCTATGCATGGCTGAGGAACCTTGTCGGATGTACCTCATAACGTTAAAAATAAAAAAAAACATCGTAAATGGATAGCCAGGGCAGACTACAACGTTACCTATCCTCTGCATACTCCCTGGGAGATCACACCTCTTTACTTTTGTTTGAGAGTGGGAATTGAATAGGGTGAAGAAGTGAAATGAGTCAGAGGTCATAGCTGATCATTGAGGATTATATAACAGGTGCCTTCGAGTTAAAAGAGGGAGATTCTCAAACTCAGCGCATCTGCTATATTTACGTCACTGAATTTTATTCTCCCAAAAAAAACACATCTTAACGGTCATAAAACATCAAATATTTTTTCATAATTAATCTGTACTCTGAAGAAGAAGGGGAATATATGCCTTAAACTAGATGATTATTGGAAAACGATTCCAAGGATCCAACTCAAAACACTCAATTATTCAAAAGGTACAATTTTTTCTAAATTGTAACACGAGTTAATGTATTGCTTAACACTCCCATATTTATACACTCAGCTGTGATGTGTTTCATTAATTCATGCGCTATTTCCTAAGAGTATGAACCTATATTTACAATTTTTTTAAGAATATCAATAATTGATTCAAAATCAGTTGCTTACATGACTTTAATATTCTTAGTACTTTTCACCCTATTTTTACAGCATACTCTATTTGAATAAACTTGTGTAATTTTTTCATAACTTTTTGTGGCATTGAAATGGGATTCAATGGCCAAGGGGGTTGAAATGATTAGTTATAAAATAATATCTAAATTATGCCCACTATTAAAAAAATAAAAGCTAAATAAAAAATCATTATAAGTCTAAGGTGTGACCAGCAGTGAGGCAGGCATGTTGGACCCCCTCTTACAAACCAATTTGGCAACTGGAATTGTTTTTGTGCTTCATGCCCTTGTCTTAATTTCATTTAAAGTATGTAGGTACTTGGATATTAAATAGAATGTGTCGAAACCAATGGTAGGTCTAATATTTCTATTAAATAATCCAATACTTATATCTACGTGAATAATATCAGATTCAAATTCCCAAGTGTGTGTGCGCACACTACATTGTGGATACCTCAGATATAAAACATTCTTTTTCACATTTCAGGACTTATACTGCACACTTACAAGCTACAAGGATTAGGTCATCCGAGACACAAATTAACAGGCATGGCCCCTGCGATATCCCAATGTTCCAGGTATATCATGGAATGGGTAACACAACAAGCATACTGTCATGTATAACTAAACAAATTTTAAGTATTATTGTAAAATATTTTAATTTTTATGTCAAGGAATGAAAAATCAAGGATACCTCATGGCGTTTCCAATCTTGATTTGTCAGTAAAATAAAGCCCATGGACAGGATCTAGCTCTGAAAAGGTTTACTGTATAATCCTACCAGGGGCTGATATAGGTACCCAAATGGGTTTCTTGCAATACATTTTTCGTATAAAAGGCAAATTCCAGGTGTGTAACCAGACAAAACTTGAGAAGTTGGCATCTCGTCCCCAATCAAGATGGGGGTAGCTGATACCTAAGGCAAGGATCAAAATGTTTATGAGACCAAATAAGTGTCGAGTCAGAAATTTCACTCTTAAAAGATTACTTTGAATTCAAACAAAATCAAGAGCTCAATTTTTCCTTAGAGACACTTTTGCCAGAATACTTGGCAGATTATTACCTAATACTTTTCAATATACTAGTATCTAAATCTTTGAAAATTTTTAGTGTTTTTAAATAGGCATATATAGGGTGTATCCATGAGAATTAAAGACACCTCCCTAGAAATTAATTCCATAATTAGAACAATTAATGATTGCCCTTTTCACATCCGTTTAGTATTATTAAACAACGGAATCTTTTAATAGCCATCCATTTGTCTTGGAACATTAATTCCTCATCAACATAGAATGGATGGTGGAAGCCAGTGGCGATTATAGGTTATAACTTTGGGGGGGGGACCAAGACTGGCTAGCTGGCGATGACCGGCTGTAATTTAGGTACCCGCGCATGAACCGAGCACCTCTCGCCGTGGCGATACGACCTTATTTCGGGTGGGGCCCGGGCCCCCCCATATATTCGCCACTGGTGGAAGCTCTTGCTTATGACCACCAAGGGTTTTTATCCCTCCTCTTTGACAAGAACCATCACCATGAAAAGAAACCTGGAAAAATGGGTGTTTCTGTCAAGTTCAGGTGGTTTGGCCCCTGAGAAACCTGAAACACAGGCAAATGCCTCATTGGGATCGCAGGGGCATACAGACCACCAGAATCGTCCGAGAGACCACCAACCTCCCATATTCACAGTCTAATATCCATGTGGCATTCCTCGTTAGTTTTCTTGAGTTATGAGGGTAAGTTGCTCTTGTCCCCTCCCCATTCCAACTCCTCCTCACCCACTCTTCTCCTGTCTCTCTAACCCCGTCATCTTTCCTTCTTCCAGTCCCTTCACACCCTTATCCATAAATTACGCACTTCTCCTCCTTCCCATACAAAATACTTACCTTCACCCTCTTGCATGGCTACTATTTTTACCAGTCACTCCTAATAATTACTGCTTGCTTTCATTCCCACTTTTCCTGCTTCTTCTCATGCTGACTTCTTTGTTTTTATTCCACACTGGTAGTAACACTACTTTTCCAAATACCATACCCATATTCCTTCCTGATCTAATTTAAAGCCTTTCCACCAGTGCCATGTTTTCCAGTCACCTTAAATATCTTGAAAACGTATTCACTATTTATTTTTTATTTGCACATCATGTTCTGTTAATTTTGGTTCATACAGTTTTACTTTACATCTATCAGCCTTATGTTCTTTTTTTTCTTTCTCATTTCAACTTGGGTAATGTTTTTTTCCTGCAGAATATATGATGTCTCATCTTCCAAATATCAATTTGTTTTAAGAATGGAATTAACTATTAATCACATGCAGGATCATTAGGACTAGGTACCCCGAGAAATTTAATTGATATCCCACACTTCCCTCCAGCACATTCATTACAAAAAATTTGCTTTCCATTGGGTTCAATGCACTCATCCATATCTTTTGGCCATGAGAAGAATCACAAGGTTCTAAATGTCTATAAGTGGAATAGGAACATCCTGCCAGTTCACGTTAACTGTGAGGAATTGGCAACAGCAGGCTAAACATTTTACCCCTTATTTATCCATTTTTTTTATTTACGTAGGTAGTCAAAAGCTTTTACTATTTCTATGAATGTTGACCATACCTCTTCATTCCCTTTTCTATGATTAACCCTTTCAGTGCGGAAGACTCACACGTGAGTCATGGATGTATGCTTTCCAGGGGCGGTTGGCTCACAATTTGAGTCAAGCTTTGTAATGGTAAATAATGCCCTTTTTATTATTCCGCTCTACAGAAACACCCTTTGAAAACTAATTCATAACAGAAAGGGTTAATATTAGAGCTATTATTACTTCCCTGGTTTCTTGATTCTTTCTGAAACCAAATTGATCTGCTGAAAGCAGTTTCTCCCTTTTGAGAGAGGACAATATATTACCTAGGTAGTTATCTTATATGCCTGTGTGATAAACCTAACAGTTTGATAGTTTTTGCATTTGACCTCTTTGGTAGGTATAGGGATCATAATACTTTTCACAAAATCAGGGAGAATTTTCCGTTTGTACACACAAGATTGTATAGCATTTTCATTCCTTCTGATTTAAGAAGTTATGCTGGAATATTAGCTATACCCAGAGCATTGCTGTTTTTCAGTGTTGCTTTTCTCTCAAGATTCACTCAATATTTGCACCTACCTCCATTTATTTCTTTATAACATTATCAGAGTTTTCCTACCTTTTCTATCTCTTTTCAGCTTCATCACTAACCAACTTATTTCCATGTTCATCTGTTAATATTCTGCTTCTGTTTCTTCTTTCCCAAAGAAATAATTAACTGATTTATAGGCCTTTAATATATTTCCTTTTCTAAAATTATCTTTGACTTTGGCACGTCTTCAGGGTACTTTCCTCTGGCCAGTTTTGCTCTTCTCGAGATTTTACACTTCTGTTTCTCCTGATCTTATAAGTACATCTTGTTCTTTCTCATATGATATTTTTATTTTTTGTTCCATCATCTTGAACAGGTCATCATAGTAACCTGCTTGCCTAATATCTTTATCTTTTAATATTTCTTCTGCTGCGTGCAATATACCAGTTTTTATCATCATCCAATTTTTCTGTAGGCACTTCATTGCAATTAGCTGTATTTAGCTTCTCATCTGTTAAAAGCTGATTAAGTTATAGATAAATATTGTTTTTAAGTAGTTGCAAATTCCACTAGTATCTAGTGAACTTCTCAATTTTCTTTAACTTCATCTCACTTTTCTTCATTATTAATTCAGGGATGCTTCTTATATCACAACCTGGACAAGGCCTTACTATTTTTTATTTTGGTTTTAAACCTCTTGCTTTACAATTATGAAGTCAATCTAATATTATTAATATCACTGGGTATTTTCCATGCATACCTCCTTGGATGGTGTATCGACTTACTTCATTCTTATCGAGAAAAAAAACCACTGTAAATGCTCAAAGTTTCCACAGAAGGAAGTTTCCTACATAATAAATATAATAAATAATGATAGCTTAACCTACCTCTGAAAACGATATGCACAGTTTTCGGAACACTGAATGGTCACAGATCCAAATGGCACCTCACTTTTCACCAACACTTAGATACGAAAAATAAGTATGTAATTCATAGGTTTTTTTTCTCTCACTGAGTGAACTATTATTTAGTCCCATAAAGACAATGTTATTTAGTTCCATAATGACTTACTTTATGAGCTGCAGACTTTTAGGTCTAGCATTAAACTCAATAGAATTCTCTATAGAAACTGATCCATTTTATAAAATTTATCTGTTCCACAGTGCCAATACCATGGTGACTTTCACCAGAAAAAGAAATAAAATATTACAGGATTCTACAGGTAAATAGGTACATAAGCATTTGACAATATATCAAGTGTTCTCCTCTGGATTTCCACATGGTAGCTTATCTTTATTGCTATACATACTGACCAGTCTACTGCTGCATTCAGCAGGGTCTGAGTCTAGTCCCATCCCTTCTCCCTTCAAATTCACTTAACTCCATACAGAAACATTTTTGGACACTTGACTCATATGCAACTGACTTCCAACATTTACAGTTAAAACTCCTTCACAAATGACTTGGGTCATTTCCTATTCTGTATTATTCATTCAATATTTCCTTCAATTTTGATTAGTATTTACCTCTTAAAATGACATAGTTATCACAAAAATGTTGTTGTTGGAGAGTATCCACATATATGTAACCTTCATAATCTTAAATCTTATTCAGGAATGCACATTGTATGCATGAATAAAAGGTTAGATGAATGAAAAAAATGTTAAATGAGTACCTAGGTTAGTAAGCAGGCACTACAACAAGTTTAAAGTTAGTGTTAACTCCATGCAGTTCACACATATTTTGCACATGCCTACATGATAATTTTTGTAACCATGAGATAAAAGGTTGTGCCACTCATATGTCTGGTTTTATAATCTATAGATAATTATTTTCTCGGCATGAAAACTGAGGTTAATACTTTCCCCAAATGATAACACTCACGTCAACTAACCTAGCTACAGTATGATGTAATGTACAAAACCCGAATCTGAGTTAACGTGAAGATACCAATCCAAAAGGCTTTCTTATCTTGCAGTTAACGTTAACCAGACTAAACTGTGCCTCAGTGCATCATGAAATTTTTTCCAGGAGAGAATAAAATTTTTAAATTCAACAATAAAATTCTTTAGAGGGGTTGTAATTCTATCTAGGAGTCAAATCATTGAAATAGCCAAGGAGTTCACAATAGAGTGCCTCCTGTGAGCCTAACTAAATGATAAAACCCTATGAAATTCTCTCACAAAAGTTCCATGCCACTGGTTTGTTCAGCAGTTTGGCAATTTCAATCTTCCATTAAGTGTCAATCAAAATTAGCATGGGAGTTAATGAGTGCATCAAAAAATAAAAATCCATACGCTGATCTTAAGATATTTGAGCGAGGAATAAAATGTTATGTCAGCCATTATGCTCAAGAGGTTTAGGTCAATTCTTTGGGCAGACATCTCATGGACATTTTTAAAAATCTATGAAAAATTACTTTTATACCCATTTTTACCACCCTAGGCCTCGTGATTTTAAAATAAAACATTATATTCTAGAAAAAATATTGGTTTTCCGACAATCTAAAGAGTAAAAATGATGCTGATATTTTATTGAGGTGAAGAAAATTATGAAACATTCAAATTCTATTTTTCCATTTTTTTGTCAGGTGCGAAAAGTATTTTTTACTTCTGAAAATTACCTGAGCATTTGGGGGATTTACAACTTAGACTTATTGAGATGATATGTTTCCTAAAAAAATTCACATTTTTAGTTTAGGTAGTAAAGGCAAGGGGTTAATTATTTAGTGAATAATACTATCAGGACATCCTTCCTCATAGATATTCAAGCAAGCATTTTCCTTTGCTTTTGATTGGGAACTCTTTGAGTCTCCATTCCAATAACATCTTGCTTTCTGCTTGCAGTTCCCACCGTAACAAACACACTTCAGGGGAAGATGAGTTTCTCGGGTTTCCATTCCGGTAAGTGACTACATGTCCAACATTTCGACAGCTAATTAACCCTGCAGGACGACAGCTTACTCCGCTTTCGTCCTGCAGGGTTACACTTCAGGGGTGTATTAAGAAGATTGAAGGGCAGTTGAACATACCAGTAGCATAGCAGCTAGGCAAGAGAGTATCCGAGGATAATTACAGGTATTTTGAAAGGTAGAGGCAGTCTATTGAGAACCCCTTTGCAACCACACTGAAGTGAACACACTTTCATCCAGCATTTAGCTAATTTTTAACCGTTCCTCGATTGGACACAAAAACTAATGCGTAGCAACTGGAGTGTACTGTAAGTCATTAGTCTGTATGTACACTGTAACAGCTTTACTTCTGACAGGCTCAGACCACTTTCTGACATATTTAGCCAAATTAATGAAGGTATCAATCTGAAATCAGTCTTGAAGATCCAAAGAAATCAGAGAGTATCGCGGGCACAACAGATGGCACAAATACCTAAATATTACAAACATATTCACATAAAGTTTGAGTATGTACAAACTTGGCTATTAATGTTAACTCAACGTTTTTTCAGATAAGTGAAGATAACCACTAAAAAGTACAAAACAAAAACACATGATGTTCCAAACACCAAAAGTAAATGCCACCTACCATAGAATGCATAATTTTGCTTGTAATTAATCAGATATTTATTTTTCTTGGTTTGGAGCCAACTAATGCCACTTTCAAGACATGTCTGATTGTTATATGTAACATTAATCACCTACCAAATAAAGGAAAAATTAAGTGCATAGGTAATTAAAGTACATAATTAGAAAATATTTTGGTGTTTATTTTACACACTTTAACAGATGAAAATGTTTGATATTAAAATATGAATCCAATAGTAACTGACCAATGACCAAATCACATTCTGATACAGAAATCATCATTTCAGCAGTGGAGTCACAAACTCAACATTTTTCAGAAGATATAATTTTGCAAATTATGCTATACGGAGATTGTTCAATGATTGCCTTGTGATCACATGGTTTTCACTAGGCTGTTCTGTTTCATTGGCACCTTCAGTTGGGGGCTGGGATAAAAATCCATTAGCAACATTCTGGAAGATAAAAAGGTCAATGAATTGATTGTATCGTCACAGGATATCGAAGATAATTTATTGCAAACTCTGTAAATATTTTTGATAATTTTTTGCAGTCAACACCAATTATGACAATTGATTTGTATTTTATTCTTTATACAGTAAGCACACATTAGTAATTAGGTTGAATTTTCACTTACTGGATTCATGGCTACAGCTCTACTAACTGAAAATAGTTCAACTGGCACATTAGTCATCCAGTCAGCCACAGGTAATTGGGGACAAGGAGCAGAGAGGGCAAGAGGCACAGTTGATGGAGCATATGGGTGATGAGAAAAATGGTCCAAGCAGTTTTCAGCAGCACCACCAAAAGTAATCTCCAATTCTTCCATGACACCCACCTGAGTAGTCCTAACATGGTAGGGAAAGTTCTTGTTTGCCCGAGAGGGTCTAGTAAGAATCTGTAAGAAGTAAACTACATGAACAACATGATGAATTACATGTGCCTACCACAGGCAATCATGTATGTAACAAGATGTTTTAGCCTAAAACCTGATTGTGAGGGACACATACAACTGAATGACTTTCAACTAAGTACTTAACACTTCCCACTAGCTTGGATGACACTATATATGGTAGACCGGGGGAATTTGGGTCAGTTTCCTGAAATGTTCATGATTTTTGAATGAAGCCATTCAAACAAAGTCTGCTATTGTTTAGGATCCCATTTTTAGCATTGATAGATGACGAACCATGTACAATGTACAGCACATTTAAAACAAGTTAAAGTTACAGGCTTTACTTTGTGAAACTACACCACATGAAATAATATGTCGCTTTATACTTTCCACACTTTTTTATTGAAACCGACCATGTCATGTTTGGTCATAATGAAATTATCACCTTGATAATGACACAAACCATGGTCGATAGCAATAAAAAAGTGTGGAATGTACAAAGGAAGGAATAATTTCATAAAAACAATGTACCTCTACAAAAAACAATGTACATGTACCAGTACAAAAAAAATTTAAAAATCAGAGGAAGAGGAGCCGATGTAAGAAGATGGAGGATAATTTCCACTCACAGAGGAAGCAGGACCAGAAACAAAGAAGAGGAAGTACTTTCGAGGAACTGAAGAGATTTTTACTGAAAAATTGTCTTTATTGTAAGATAGGGGTAGTATTTCTGATAGAGGTGCAGTGCGAATAATACCAGCTACTGCAGAGGTGTTAGGTCATGACCCACAAAATTTAATTGTAAGTAGAAGTGTAATATGCTGATGACCAGGCTATAATAGCAGAGAATGAAGAAGAACTTCAGAAAATGATGGAAAGAAATAGGAAGAAGAATGAAGACTACGGAATGAGAATAAACAGAAATAAAACTAAGGTGATGAGAATAGCGAAGACAGAAGGGCCCTTAAATATATGGCTGGAGGAAGAAAAATTAAAACAAGTAAGCTCTTTCAAGTACCTGGGAAGTATAGTTACACAAAATGGCAACTGTACTGAAGAAATTAAAAGCAGAATTGGGCAAGGAAAAGTAGCATTTAGCAAGATTAAGGAACTGGTGACAGCAAGGAACATCAAGATGGATATTAGGAAAAGATTTGCAAAATGTTTGTATGGAGCATTGTGTTATATGGATGCAAAACGTGGACATTGAAAAAGAGAGAAGGAAAGTACTTAGAAAGGTTTGAAATGTGGCTATGGTGACGAATGGAAAAGATTGGATGGAAAAATAATATCACGAATGAAGAAGTGCTGAGGAGGATTGGAGAAGAAAGAAGTATACTGGGAGAAATTAAAAAGGGAAAGGCAAAATGGATTGAACATATTTTAAGGAATAACAGCCTACAGAAATTAATAATAGAAGGGAAAATAGAAGGGTAGAGAGGAAGAGGAAGGAGGAGGCACGGAATGCTGAGGGATATAAAAGAAGGAAGGAGTTATGCAGAGATGAAGAGAGAGGCCCAGGACAAAAGAATGCTGTCGAGACAACGCAACCGTTGAAACCTGTCTGGGGACAGAAGCACCAATGATGATGATAAGTGTAATACGGCTCCGCAGACAGCAATTCCAAAAACAAAGGACTGATCTTATAAAAAATAGATTCAAGAATTCCAATTTAGTGGGAGCTGTTGTGCACTGGGATGGGATATTGCTTCCAGATATTTTGAATAAAGAAAATGTAGAGAAGGTGGTGGTTTTGATAAGTTCTAAGGACTAAGAACAGTTGATAGGTGTTTCTAAGCTTGAAAATAGTATGGGAATTACTCAGGCAAAAGCTGAATTTTTGGCAGCTGAGCAGTGGGGAGCAGTTGGAAAAATCCAGGCAATGTGTTTTGATACCCCTGCAGTAAATACTGATTGCCTTAGGGGAGCCTGCATTTTGCTAGAGCAATTATTAGGGAAAGATCTTCAATTAGGGAGTTATTCTAAGAGCAATTTTGTATTGTAAAATGGGCACAACCACTGGCCCTCAGCCAGATATTTAAAAAAATTCCAGACTGGATGGTCTAAGCAAGATAAGATGAAATACAAAACTGGAATTGAAGATGAAAATACAAATTATACATAAAACAAGTAATCTGGACCAAATTTCATGTTTTCTTATTGAACAATTAAAAAGCCAACAGCCCATGGATGATGAAAAGAATTCATCCAACTTTGTTTAATTCTTTTAGGACGTCTTCCTCCAAAAGACATCTCTTTCAGAGTATTCGGTGCTGTTCATATCATCAGATGGATGGCTCACCCACTGCGTTATAAGACCCAAGATGATTTGGCTATCACTTTAAAGTTCTCTCATCACTTAATTAGGGAATTAAACAAAAATGGTTATGTTACAAATAATAAAAATTAGATCACTCAATATTTTCATTGATTGACGATGACAGGATTGATGACAGCACTTTGTATGTGTTTCTGAATAACAGGGTTCATTTTCCTGCCACTTACGGTCAATATAGCAAACATTTACCCGATTCACTCCATGACCTGTATTCCCTAGTCTACCCTAAATAATAATTTTTTTATGAGTATTACATCATGATTATACTGAATTAGGAGCTTCGATGCATTAAAACCATGAATAACCCAGGTTTAACTGTGAATCAGGATGGAATACAAGTGATATTGATATACCACAATCAAAATTATATGGTTTCCTTTCATCACAATAGGATTCATGAGGAACAGTGGTGTACCTATAGCGGTTTCTGGGATCCCTGACAAAACGGAAGGGGTGCCCCCCCCCTCCCCGCCCCCTTCTTTTCCCCACAATTTTTCTAAATGGATGAATTACAAATAATTTACTTCAACATTATCCTATCTTTGGGAAGGAAACTTTGCATGCTATGATGGCACACTTGGCAGGGGCAGCCCCGCCACCCATTATGTACACCACTGATAGGGAGCACACTTAGATCATTTGATATACATATTAAATGTTATAATGGTAAATATTCAGTAATGCCATTCATTTATAGACTAATTGAACAAGATAAAAATGTACTTACTAGAAACATAACATGTCCACCAAATATTATTGCATGCTCCACTGCACAAACAACTGTCTCTCTCACCCATTTATCAATGCAGTTGTTGGCTATAATAATGAAAAGTGGTCCAGCAACAAACCTTTGAATGCAAGAACATTATCAAATTTTCATCATGACACAAAAAGTCACTAATTGTAAGAAAAGAAAAAAAAACAAATGACAGAGGGCAAGAACTCACCAAATTGTTCCCACAAGATTAAAAGGATAGTAGAAAGGTGATTTCTCAGGGTAATGCTTCAAGGTGAAAACAATGGAATACACAAACATCCACCAAGCACCTAATCGTAAAAATATCAATCCATAACCAGGAGGAGATTCATAAAGATAAAGAACTTCACCAGGATCAAAGAACTGTGAATTAAAATAGAATTAAAGAATTATTCTTAGCAAGAGTAATGTATAATGTTAAAATATTTATGCTATTTGAAATTAGTCATGGATATAGGAGGATGTAGGAAGTCAGATGGATGTAGGATGTCAATGTAGTAGGAGGATGTAGGATGTCGATGGATGGATGTAGGAAGTCAAAATTAGGATGGGAGAGAGTGGGGGAGGTGACAAGGAGAAAACACACATGCAAAGAGAGGGAATATGGTTTGTGAGCCATGTAGTGCGAGTTATAGGGATATGCCAACTTCTGAATGCTCCTAACTCTTTTAACCCACAATGATGAATGAATTCTTTGGTGATTGATGGCAAAATGGGGAACGGGATCTGCTGCTTATTGTTAGGGATTGCAGCTATCACAGTTACTCAAGTTTGGGGGTAGAAAGAGGCAGGGAAAAGAATTGCTGTTTTTTTGCTGCCTCATGAGCAGACATACTGGGGATTTTTCAGTTGAATCCCTCTACTTGGAGCCATAAGGATAGCCTTACCTTGAGTAAAATACTCCATCCATCAGATGGGATGTAAAATTAAGGTCCCGCTTTTAGAATTTAAAATATGTATAATATAATCGGTTTTTTTCCAGACTTAATGCCTTCCCAAAATAATAACTTTCTTTCTAACCTATCCTCGCTGGTGTAATTAATTGACATCAGCTTCCAGTCTCTTTCCTGAATAATGGAAACACTGTCACAAAAAATGTATATGAAAAAAATTTTTATGAAAAAAATGAAAGTCGTTAAAAAGTCTGTGTAAGTAAAGCACCCCATTATTTTATTTTTGTTTGAATCTCCACATTTTTCTGATAATTTTTCATTTAAAAAAACATGAAGACCCAAAGATGTTAATTAATTCAATACAAAGTAAGGACTATGTAATCCACTACACAGGGTAAGCTTTTGTTTTCTGGATGGGTGGCAGAGAGGCCGAAAAAATCTCTTCATCTATCAGAAACCTGCAGTTGCCATCAATACTACGTTCACTAAGCAGCTGCAACCAATATCAATCATGTCTCTCCCCAGTGTCTAATCCAGAAGAGCATTGGATTGCATTCTTTTAAGTCCATGCAACGAGATCTGCCATTCATTCTTTACAACTAGGGTCATCATCCTGTCCTCCCTGACGTGCCATACACATATGAGAACGACAATTGAACGAACTTCCAAATTTTCTGCCATGTCTCTGTTGAGTGGCAGACTGCTACCATTTGCTCCCATACAGAGATTGAGGATTCATGTCTATTATCCCTTGGCAAATCAACAGGATAAAATAATGAAAAATGGAATTTGTTCTTATAAAGGGAAAAAGTCTATGGCTAAGAATGTGAAAATCACTATGCACATACATACATAACCACATCCATTTTATACACATATATAGATTACCATATTTGCCGGCGTCAAGGATGCAGTTTTTCACCTGAAATAAATCTCCCAAATTAGTAGTGCATCTTCCAGGCCGAAGGTTACATTCTCATAGTTCTACGCTATTTCTAGAGGAAGGTTATCAGCACTTCATAGTAGCCTGAAGTAAATAAACAATAAACTAAGTCTACCAATAAACTAAGACAATGAATTATGTATTGATAAGAGAGATAAACAAAGTATCTTACAAGTAAAAAATATGTCATCGAATTAGTCTATAATACATATGAGCTACTTTTTTCCAAAATGTTGATCCTCAAAACTAGGGTGCATCCCTGACACTGGCAAACACAGTGCTTAGTTTGATTTCACATGTGGCAAAGGTGGTACTTAGATAAATTAATAAAAGTTTGGAAACAAGAGCAAATGACTACTTAGGAGACAACCAGCTTGAGTATAGGAAGGAAAATGCAACATGTGATGCAACTGGTAATGAGAACACTTATAGAATGGAATGTAGAGTATAATCAAGGTGTTTTTTGCAATTTTTTAGTGTATCAAAAAGGCATTTGACAGCAAAAACGGGGAAAAACTAATGAAGGTACCCATAAAAAAGGAGTAGATAGAATAAATTGAACTCTCATGAAACTTATTCATAGCCCAAATGAGGGTGGATGACAGAAAATCAAGGTCAGAGGGATTAAGGAGGGGTGAGGGGCACCCCTGTAATTCCAGCAAAAATAAGAAAAATGGTGGTCACAAGATATTCTCTACCCCCCAGACCCTCAGAAAGTAGACCCCCCAAAACAGCGGCCTCAATCCACCCCTGACCAGGGCGGGCAGGTATGCAGAGTATGGCAAGGTTGTCATTGTCATCTTTACTTTTTCACATTTATGCTGAAGAAATAGTAACAGAGTCAAAAGGAGAGTTGGATGCGTGAATAAAAGTAGAAGGACAGATGACAAAGATTTGCTGATGGCCAAGCGTTGGGTAATCAATCATCCAAGGGATTTACAGGTATGTATTGGTAGGTCCATCAGAAAATCAGTGTGTGGAATATAGAATGAAGATTAATCATATGAAAACTAAAGTAATGAGATTTTCTAAAACAAAGAAAACAAGGCTGGTGATGAAAGTAAAAGGGCACCAACTGGAGCAAGTAGAACAATTCATTTAGTTGGGTGGTATGTTGGACCCAAATGGGTATAGTAGCAAGAACATTAGAAGAATTGCATTAGTAACAGAAGCTTACAACACTAAGAGAGAGCTGCGATGACAGAAAACTTGTGCAAGTGTATAAAAAATTAGTTCTGACATAATTAGTGAAATCCGGCATCCCTAAAGGAAGCGTGATTGGCACCCTTTTATTTTTAGCACAGAAATTATTTTTATTGCTTGCTCTGCTCAAGTGCCTCATAATATTTGAAACATAACAGAGCAACCTACTTCTTCACAGGAGAAATCACACAATCCCACTTCATTTCATCTATAAAAGTCAACTAAAAAGCAATGGACAGGCAAGTTCTGCCATCAGTTTAATGAACTTTGGCTGATTAATGAAAAAACCATGCATGGTTAAGGGTAAATACAGCAAGCAGGTATTGTTTCACAAGATATACCAAAACATACACAAAATGGGGAGAAGGTATCATAAATTTAGAGCAACAATTATTATCTCACCATACTCTGATAGAAGAACAAACACGCATGAGTAATGCTACAAAAAGTCATGAAGACAGCCAATTTTGCAGCTCCGACAGCCTTGAGACGTCCCCTTGTGACAGTGTAGCCCTTGGCTAGTAGAAGTAGGACTAGGAGAAAACTAATCTCACTACCAGATTCAAGCATTCGTCCTGTTGGAAAACATACAATGAGAATTTCACCAAAATGTTAGGTATTATAAGTACAAAGTCACAAGCATGAAACAGAAAAAAATACAGCAGAAGAAAAAGTTTATATAATATCAAACACAGTAGAGGCTCTTTTACAAGTTGTGTGATTATGTAATGCATGTGTACTATTGTGTAACCACAAGAGTAAGTCAGGCTGCCTTATCACTCTCAGAAAAAAGTAACCTTACCAAGAAAGAGGTGGCAGATGGCCAAACATGAAATGGAAAAAGTCAGAAAGCCAGGCAGTAATATGTCTCAAGCTTATAAAGTAAAACGACATGAAAGGAGAAGCAAGTTCAAGGTTGAAACATGGTATATACTAAGCATAATATTCCATCCATTAAATATTACATACATACAAACACATGAGTTAGACGAGTGCAGTGAATTCAATTAAAAAGAAGAGAAATACATGCTTTGACCATAAGATGATAAGGACAAGTGATGTATAGATTAAATTTTCTATCATTTTTAATCTCAGTAATTAACATTAGTTCCTGGGGACAGCAAAGACTGGAGAAATGATCTGTAGAACTATGCAGAATCACAAATGAAGACTTCAGCACTACTGTAAATGTAGGCAAATAAGATACATCATAATTTCAATTGCTCCAATTGGAATGGAAAATAATTTCTTTGAATTTAATTAATGCATGGGAAAGACATTCACTTACAAAAGGGTTGCACTTTAATGAAAGGAAGAATTGTTGGAGTGGTAGAAAAGTTAAGCAAATATTCTACCTCTTCTCTCAGAAAAAAAGGCAGGCATTCTTGTCTGAATTGTGTCCCACACATGAAATTTCGCCGAGCATACTTGAGGGTGTGCCTATGTAGGTCAAAAATCAAAGTTTCTTCTAATTGGCATGTTCATCGTTTTTTGTTGGGGGCAGATCGTTCTGGAGGCCAGAGCTCTACATGAGCTGTAGCGCCAAGGATGATGATGATCATTTTTTGTGCATTAAATAGGAGAACTCCGTAAAATGTATTGTTTTATTGGAATCAGCATATTTCTATTTTTCTTGATTTCTTTTTTTCTGATTTAAAACATGTTGCTCGCAGAATAAATAAGTTATTTGCAACAATTACCATAGGCTGGATTAATTACAAGAGCTGATCAAGAAAGGATGAGGCTGATTTTTTGCTCAAGTTTCCTTTGCTATATTGCTGCAATTACCTTATTAGAAAAGAGTATTCTTTCATACATACTACCCTTAGGCAGCATCAGCATGCATACAATCATTTAGCAGTTCTGCTAACTTGTTTGAGTTTTGTTTGTGTTCTGCCTGACAAGAAAAGAGGTGACACAAAATGAGCAGTGCACAGCAATAAGTGTTTCCGTTTTAAGCAACCACATATCACTACTTGGCTGGATCACTATGTGGCATTTTCCCCCCCTTTTTTGGGCAATTCCCCTCTTTGGACAGTTTCCCCTCTGCGGACTGTTTATCCTCCGGACTTAGCCGAAGGACTTGCCCGAACGACATTCGCGCTAACGACATGTGCGCCAACGACGGCCAAAATGCCTACGACTACAAAATGCAGCGACTCCTGCCAGCGACTTCTGCCACGCCTTCAGCCACGCCTTTCCCTCGCCAGGTCCTGCATCGTTTATATAGCCAGTAAAGTGAGGAAGGATACCAAAAATGCGGTCATCCTGACCAAGGCACAAAGGCTGTGATCCTGTATTCTGCGGCCGAAGCCAGAAAACAGTTCCTGGCGCACCAATTAAAAACTGCCACCCTATCTATCACCCATCCCATTATTTCCTCCCCTCCAAGGCTACCAATCGCCAACCTCCTGACCTTACCCATTCCACCTTCGTCCTTGTGGACAGACCCCCTCCTCAGCTGACTCATGGTTGGGCTCGCCCTCTATTGCTTCAGAGACGGCGACCGGGTAACACCGTTGTGTGAGCCTGCTGACTTAGTCACTTTTGTACTTAAGAGAGAAGCTCAACCTCTCGTACTTGTTAAACTTAAATTATTTTCCGACTGGAAACTTTCATCACGGTCACCTGGCACTCGACCTATGGGTAAATTCTTGTAATTGGTTTGGTTCTATTTGTGATTTGTAAAATATATTGATAAGTTAAGTTTATGATTGATAATACTCGTGTTTTCCTCATTTATCTCACCCGAGCTTGGAAAGAGTTTGTGTTTTTACGAGTGTTATCGGCGAGAAAATCTACTCTCTTCTCCCGATAGCGCTACAACTACTAGCCCTCTAGGTGAAAATTGATTCAAGGAAATCATCTCTGTAAATGACAAACAAATGCAGAATCTCATGATATGTGTCCATTTGTGAACAGATGTGGCACCCATTGGGCGCACACCAGAGTCATATGCAGATGATCATGCACAATTGTGAGTGTATAACCTGATGAAATTATCAGGGCTTCACTGAGTTGCCATACTGTTATCGATCTTCAAGGACTATCACTATTTATTTACACTAATTATTACTATTCACAAAATCATTTTTTCTATTCCATTGAGGAATACCTCAATGATGCTGTGTGTTCAAACATTTATGTGTGTATTTTTACGTAAATATGTATGCGTGCCTTATATCTTGTTCATATATATGTACCAGATCTCCGGTAAAATAAAGATAATGATAATAATGAAAATCACATCAGCTGTATTGATATTTACTTCTGTTACTGCAATTAATGAAGCCCTGCTTAACCGTTAAAAAAATCTCCCTTCTTTGAACACTTTAAATCATCAAATGACAGTAAACGGAGGCAGGGTATGTTCATTATAGACTTCTGCTTTTCATCAGTTCCTATGGCAGTATGTTGCAAACACAAACAGAATTTTATTCCTCAGTAGGTACTGCTTGTCTCATGTCCCCTCCGTTCTTGTCAGGCGAAACGCAAATAACACTCAAACAAATGAGCAGGACTGTTAACTGAATATGGGTACATTGCTGCTGCCTGCCGATAGTATTTTGAAAGGTCACTCTTTTCAAATACATATAGCAATTACTGTGCTCTTTGGTGCTCTTCCAGTCAGCATTATAGTTTGTCCAATGCATTTCTTCCCACAACATCAAGGGATCTCATATGCACTTTCGAGAAGGGTATATGGAATGGCATCCCTGACCCTCGGGAGTAGATCTCATGTCACCTTCACTGTGGAGTATCTTGGCATGATACTATGTTTCTTCAAGATTCTGGCTATCTTTTCTGTGGTCCCAGAGACATACGGCTAGGCCTGTGCGATTATTCGATTAATTAAATTGTCGGTTCAATTATTTTTATAATTGATCGATTATTTCACCACATCGATGTCAATTTCGGAATTGACTCGATTGTCAATTTTTTTCAAGTGTCAATTGTTGTTCAATTGTCAATTGTTATTCAATTCACATTATTTTCCTGTAATCGATCAATTGACGATTATTGACAGTGGTGACGGCCACCACCTACCACGGCCTCCAGAAGTTAGCAAGAAGATATCTAGCTATCCCGACAACTAGCACTGTGTTCGAGAGGTTGCTAAGTCTCGGTGGGAACATTGTCATCGACACAAGCCAGTGTCCGTCGGATGAACACACTGAGGATCTCACCTGCCAGTCTACAAATAGTGATCGATTCCTTTGATTAATTTATTAAAGCCGATTGAATTTTATATTATTGTTTTTCAAATTTGTTCTTTCATTCTTCTCATTGCCTACGGAAAGCCTTAGAAAAGGACGATCCAATTGAGTCCTGTCAATTGATTGGTTGATGAAAATTAATTGAGAAATGACAATTAATTGACACCCATTTCAATTTCAATTAATAGGCCTTTGCCAATTAATTGTCATTTCTTCAATTCCCGACAATTGAATCAACCACATTTCCAATTATTCTTATAATTGATTGATGTCGATTTTTTTCGATAATCGCACAGGCCTACTTATGGCAGCATTGTGAAGGCCACTGGTTTCAGTGGCTTCTCTCTGTTTTTATTTGGACATCTATAGATGGTCCTTTTAAGGACCTTTAGGTATCTGTTGTTTTGGAGAGTTTCGGTGAGTAGAGGTGCTTCATCTCCCCTAGCAGAGAATCTGTCAGATATGTTGTAAACTCAAAGAGAAGAGTATTGATCAGGGATGCCTTGACTTGATGATGGTGGAGAGATGAGGCATTCAGGTATCTGTCTGTACGTGTGGATTTCCTGCATACTCCATGTTTTAGGGACCCACCGGCTTCTCTTGAAACCATGATATTAAGGAAGGTGAGTAGGCCATTTTTCTTGATCTCAATGATGAATTTGATGGCAGGAGGTTAGTTACTGAGGTGCTGCAGAAATTTGTCCAAGTCCTCTCTCACCTCAGAGAAGAATGCGTCCTCCTCCCGAGGACAAAAGATGCCATTACAAGTACCCTTCACGAAGGCATATATGAGATTCCTTATAGTTTTGGGAAGAAGTATATGGAGCAAACTAAAATGGGCAGTTAACTGCAGACTGGAAGAGAACCAAAGAGCTTTCAAGAACAAGCAATGCATCCAGTCAGCGCTCATGGATCATGGCTTCTCAGAAGTGGATCATGTAATACAGATTGACAAGACCAAAATATTGGCTTAGGTAACCTGCTAATTCCCTAAATAAATTCGTGAGGGCATAGAATTGGAAAAAGAACCCAATAACTTCAACTGAGAAGATGGATAAACTTGGTAAACAAGAACAAGCAATGCATCCAGTCAGCGCTCATGGATCATGGCTTCTCAGAAGTGGATCATGTAATACAGATTGACAAGACCAAAATATTGGCTTAGGTAACCTGCTAATTCCCTAAATAAATTCGTGAGGGCATAGAATTGGAAAAAGAACCCAATAACTTCAACTGAGAAGATGGATAACCTTGGTAAACAGTTGGAACTGCCTCTTTCCTGAGAGACAGAGAGAAGAAGCACTGATGAGACCGAATGCGGCAACATCTCTGATGAAAGCTCCAATGCCTCCGGAACATCATTAGCACTATGAAGACCCAGTGCGGAGGAAAATACTGAGAAACCCCCTGCTGAATTCAAAATTTTTAAGTGCTGGTGACAAACAGATCAAGGCTGATAGCATAAGCAATGGGTGAGAATGCATAAACTGAGGGGTGGAAAGTTACTTGAGAAGTTGTAGTGTTGTGCATCAGTAGGCTGAGCCTATCACACCAAAATTTAATAGTGTTGCAGAAACAATATAGACAAGGATAGGCACATGATACAGGAAGTAGGATTGCAACAATTTTCTGGCTCTTCACACATTTATGATGACCTGCTTGCTCCTAGAATTCATAAGAGCCACTCCTAAATACATACACAGAAAATTCTCTGATGACCAAGCCCCAGTAGATAATGCAGCAAAATGATGCCTGAAGCAAAATTTGGATTTAATAACTCAGGTTTAGCAGGTGGGTGCATTGCATGTTCCCATCACCTGAACACTATTAAACTTACTTTTCACTGAAATAATTGTTTTTGAGGCTTGAGTTTAATTTTGCATAGAACTATAAATTATTAAATTTATGAAAAAATCGTTTCATCATTGCCACTGTATAGGTGAAGTAAATATTACATAACACTATGCATTGGTTAAAATGACAGTGTTAAATATTTTGTCTATGTTTTCAAAATTTGATGAAAAGAATATTTTAATTGCTTTGGTTTAACAACTAGTTTTTTCATCACTCATGTTTTCAAAACCAATATTTACCAGTGAGCTTTTAATTTACACAAGTGTGGAAACATCAATCCCATTGATTTGAACATTTAAGGAAAACTATGGAATTACAAAGTTTCTACATTGACATCGCCTAATGATTACCATACCTACCAAATGTTCTAACTGAAGGAAAGCCAACTCCATCATGAGCAAACTGCACAACAGCAACACTTAGCATAGAAACTCCCCAACCTTGTAACACCACAGAAAAAGTGTAAATCTTGTAGGTTGTGTGAAGTAGCTGACGAGATCTTAATTCCACTAGAAAGAAAATTAATTATGAAGACCAGTTCAGAGTAAAATCTATCCCATTAGAATACTGTATAAAAAACAAATGTCATACCAGCGAATATCACCACGCACAGAATCATTAACATGTAGCTGATACAAAATGCCATTAGAATAGGTAGAATGTCTGAAATGAGAAAATGAAGAAAAAATTACAATAAATTACAGTTATTCAGCTTTCCATTTAAATAATATTCCTCACCAAAACTTCCTTTTCTTCTTAAACATGCCAGAATGACACTGTCACCCTGAGTGTATTACCTAGTGCTAGTGAGTTCTAGAGGTTTAAGACATTCCTAAAATTGATTTATGTATATTCAGGTTCTATTTACAGCTTAAACCAAAAAAAGCCATTAAGCTTATCATTGTCCACCAACAGGAGAAGACTCCCACACTTGTACCATACTTTAGTATCATGGGGTTTCCAATACATTCAATGAAATTGCAATGGCATCTTAGTATTTTATCTGTGGCTGCCTACCATCTTCCGCAGGAAATGAGGACATTTGGGTAAAACATTGAAGACTTATGAGGACATCTTTCTTTATACACCATCAGATGTCTTCATATTGCCTTGTGTTGTTTACTTTTTGGTGTACAGGTTTTTCAAAAATAGTGAAACCACTCTAAAGACCACTATTAAGCAACCACCACTCTTAAAGACCAAATATTTGCAGAACTTATTTAATTCAAGAGAGCTCAAAAAATATTTCATACCCCCAAAGAACAACCACGCCTCACCCTGACCAACGACCAGGGCTTTGAAGGGTACATCCCAACTTCAGCAAACAAAAATATGGACTAACCCCAGCCGCAGCAAACTTCTATACAACTGTTCAGGTAGGAACTGAGGATGAAAGTATAACTCTTCACCAATGGTCTCAGTCGACCCTTTTTCCCACTCAGGCAGTGGGGGTGAGGTTAAGGGGCTAACTTCCCACAACATTGATGAGTAACATTCAGGGAATCATGTGATTGTTTATTCAACAGAAACGTTGCACACTATCCTTACTGGGTCATTCCATTTTAAATCGACCAATTTTCCAAAAAAATGGTGCCTCACCATCTCAGATTTCAACGAAATTCGGCACGTGGGTAGTGCCTACCCTTGTAACCCATAATCCGTTGACTACATTCAAAGAAAAAATGTTTGCCCCTGAGTTATAGGCAAATTGCACATCACTTGGGTGCTTAAAAAAACGTAATTTTACACCCTATTTGTACAAGCTCCAGCAAACTTATGTTACTTAGCACAAATATAGAAAAGGTATCAATGGAAAGGAAAAAGACTATACTTGATACTATTGATCTTGAATGCCGACTTTGTGCAAATTTAAATGCTTCTTCAACTGCTCTAAGTTAAAGTTCAAAATGTCGTTTTTTTGTAACTTTGGGCAATAAATAAACCCAGAAGGATTTCAAGTAACAGGAAAATTTTTCTTCTCTTAATACTCACGCGTGTTTAGTGTGTGATTAAAAAATAAAATATAGAAGTTGAAGAAGCATTTAAACTTGCACAAAGTAGACGTTCAAGATCAATAGTATCAATGTATAGTCTTTTTCCTTTCAATTGATACCTTTTTTGTATTTGTGCTAAGTAAAATAAGTTTGCTGGAGCTTGCACAAATAGGGCGTAAAATGAAGTTTTTTTTGCGGCCAAGTGATGTAAATTTGCCTATAACTCAGGGGCATATATTTTTTTCAGTGAATTTAGTCAATGGATTATGGATCACAAGGGTAGGCACTACCCATGTGCCGAATTTCGTTCAAATCTGAGATGGTGAGGCAATGACCATTTGTCAATTTAAAATGGAATGACCCTACTTCTATTTTAAATTGAATTTTGAATAAATTTTCTAGTGATTTCCTGATGAATAAACAAACAACACGTAAATCAGTTATTTTTGCATGCCACTGAAGTCAGTAAAGCCTCAAGAGCCAAGAATACTGACATGAAGATTAAGTAAGCATAACAAAGACAGGTTGCAAACTGTAACTGAAGAATAAACTCCTAACCAGTAAAGGAATGAAAGAAGGATAAACCTCACTGGAGGGACTGTAATCATGAGCACATTTCTTACTGTCTGGCTTACTGAGCTCAAAAGCACATTCCCGGTCAAAAATATGAGAAACAGTCAAGGAAGGGCAGGCAAGAGATGGTCAAATGTACAAGAAAATTCATGCCATAATTCATGAAAATGTGTACCCGTACTAAAGTTCTCTACAGACCAAGGGCTAGAGGTTTTACTCAACTATTAGGAACCAAGCCACCAAAAATTACTACATCTCCCGAGGTAAACAGTTTCAGAAAAAGTTTTTTAAGACCCAAGTCTCCCTAAAATACCTACAATAACTGAAGCTCGGCATTCAGATATGTTAAAACAATGCATGAAGATAGTCAAATAACAAATTACCCTTTAACCTGCCTTTGCCCCTTCACACTGTGCTAGAAGGCTTAATCATCTCCAAAGGGGTTCGCATTTGTGTCTTATGAAATCCCGGTCAAGGCGAATGATTTTTCCTCTGTGGAATATCGCAGTTATGTGCACTTGCGGCTGACTCCGTAAAGGTAACTACCGTGGATAGTCCCGGTATCCTCAAAATTAGTCTTATGAAATAAACGAAAGTCTTTGAAAATGTTCTAATTAGCGAGTCTTTTGATGAAATACTGACACCTGGACATCTTTGTGCTTCAATTAAAGTAATCCACCAAGTGACACCGCTCGATAAAGAACCATAAGATCAAGAAGTCAGGGAAGAGAATTTGCTTGAGTTTGGGAGACAGCGTGAGTGATCGAAGAATGAGATAAAGGGACATAGGAAATAAAGCCAGATACGAAATATTCAAATAGTGGGAAGACCTAGATAAACTGGATTTTTAAATCTCTAATATAAGTAATACTATGAATTTTGTTTATTGCATACCATATCCTTCCAAGACATAGAAATTATTGATTAAGTGAGCAGTGACTGGAAGGTAAGAATTCTGTTAATGATTTAAAAACACTTAAATGTTTTGACAATGGATGAAAGTGGTCAATTTTTTTAGTGTCCTGCCAGCTGAATCTCTAACCTGAAGGAAGGACCACTCTAAAGGTGTAAAATTGGCAAAATATGTGTGAAATCACTGATGGAAATAAGGTGGCACCTCCGTCGATATTGAGTTTCATGTAATGTTTACAATAATACTTAAAATATATCAAATTTACTCTTAAACTAATAACATCAAATGTTATCCAAAAATAAAAATAGATAAATATTCATTAGTAAAACTAATCAAAGAGTAAATAATTTTTCAGATTATTGAAGCCATTAGCTACTCATTTGCATCATATTTCTCAAAGTCATTCACCCAGGATAATATTCCCCATACAAAAACCACTTTTCAGAAGGTGATGATTGCTTAGTGGAGATTTCACTGTAGCAGTTTATTCCCATTTTTATGAGCCCCAATCTCTATTGTTACATATCGCAACCTAAAATAAGGCCTAAATCCTAAGAAAAATGTACAGCCATGCCCAAGGCACAACCTTAAAGCCAAAATATAAGATGGGAAACCAAAGCCTTAGTTGGGATGCCATGACAGGGAGTATTCATACCCTGACCTGCCCATCATAACAGATTCCATAATCATGGCCACCCAAAGAAAAGGAGGCTTGAATTTTTGAGAGCCAAAATAACGGACAAATGTTAAGCCCTCCCTGACAGTATGATGCATGAAGACATATCTAGGAAAATGAGGATCGTTAGCAACCATAATTATAGTATATACATTAATGTAGCAAGTTCTTATCAGAAAAAAAACCACAAATACATTTCAGAGCAGACCATATAAAATAGTAAGTTGTAATTATGATTTTAAGCTTTATTGATAATCCTAATTACAATGAACCACTATGCATTATGATTTTAAAAATAAGATGAAAACACTTACAAAATTCATCAGCTGAAAAGTGCTCAGACCAAAAGTCACCTGGAGGGCCATTGGTCATTAGGAATTTGTACCTCACATTCAGACCCTGTAAAAATACAAAGGATCATTAAAATATAGAAAAATTATTGAAATCAAATACCATCATTATCATTCATTCATGGTGCAGTCAAATTCGGATTCGGCTGAACCAACTTATGCTCTCCATTTCTCAGTCTCTTGCCTCTTCCTATTCAATAAATAAATAGAAAGCAAAAATACATACATACCCTTTGAGCATGTCAATAGAGATGCTGTTGGTGAGGAAAGTTGTATCCAGAGCAACCCCCACGCATGTGACGTCAGACAAGGTAACGCTGCTGATAATACCTGTCTGACGTCTCATGTGTCAGCTTGCTCTGGCCCCACTAACAATATATTGCAAGGATAGTTCATACACCCTCTTTATATACATGCTCGAAGTACATACCATCACAATATTCCCTTGTATAGTAGGCATTTTCAAGAGAGCTTAATCCTTGGTGTTAGACCTAGAAAACTAGCTTCAATTTTAACAATTTCCTCCATACAGCCTAATCCTGCAAACCTTTGCTTCTGCCACATTTATACATGCTCTCCTATTCTTAAGACTTCTAATATTCCTCCTTTTTAGAGTCACATCCATCACAATCAACCATGAATATCTTGTTCAACCCCTTCCTCTCACGCCATTCACTTCACTATAATATATCTGTTTAGTTCTTTGACTATCATCCATTTTCTCGATATGGCCAAACCAACAAAGCGTGCTCTTTTTATCTACTTTTGACTACGTGTGCACCATCTCTTTTGTAATACATGGTTTTCTAAAGCTCACCACAATGATTATTTATTTTATGTAATATTAACTATTCCCTCCACTAATATAGCCCACTAAGTTTCTGTTTTAGACCTACCTATCTCTGTCTCACCGATTCCATTAACCTATTGTCACCATGGATTGTATTAATTAGGTTCCAGTAACACTCCCTCTTAGCTGCTCTGTTATTTTCTTCTTCCAACTTCTTTTACATGCTAAAATGCTTCTAACTTGAGCATAACATTTACCAATACCTACTAGGTTTAGCACACTTCAGCATATTTTTCTGATATCCCAAGGCTTAAACATGTTTATATATGCACTCACTTCATGGAAAAAACAAGTTTGTTCAAAGTAAAAATCACATGCACTCAATTCAAAGAGGTTTTTTGGTGGCAGAATGTCACTATGCCTTGCCACTGTATATAACTGCTCTTCCACTGAATGGCATAAAGAAGTATATGGTGGCAGAATCAACAGCTACTTGCCCCTTGAATCAGTGGAGGAACTAAGGATTTTTGCTCTAACACTAGAAGGACCAGACCCGTCATTTTGATGGGTAACCTCTACTTACGTAATCATATTGCCTACAATTTTTTTTTCCGTCATCATAATTTTTTCTGACTTTTATTTATTTATTATGGTACGTATTCTGTTAAAATATAATTTAATTTTTTCACATAGAAATGGAGTTATACCACCTGTCTACCTTAAAAGACCAACACCGGTCAAAATGACGGGTTAGGCGTTTCTATTTAATTGTAATGGTAACGCGTCTTTTATTCAGGAAATCACTACACTATATTACGTCTGGCCATTTTGATGCTTTAGTTAGCACATTTATGCATTTAACATTCCTAATTACATTTTGAATGGAAATAAGCAGCATATCTGCCATACCGAGTGGCGTGTGGTAGGTCAGAGCAGTGGAAGCAGGAGCGACGTCATCGGAGAATATAACCGCTACCACGAGAAAAAGGACATCTTTTATGAGGGAAAACCATAAATGAGTAAAATCTGTAATCCCTTTCAGTTGGGGGGTCCCTAGTCTCCCTTGGGTGGAAGGGATAAAAGGGTTATGAAAGGATCGGGGCGCAGGAGTTCGGTGCCCTAGGCCAGCCCAGGGTACCGTTACCGCCTGGAGAAGAAGAATCCCCATTTGGAAAAACCTAAAGAGTGGGACATGTGTACAATCACTTGTACTACGGCAATTCCTTGTGTCGTGTGAGCAGCCTACTGACCGATCGCAGCCGACCGAGCGGCAGACTGACTGATTTGCAGCTGCATCCCCAATCTGGAATCTCTTCGTGGCTAATTGCATATTGTGTTACAAGGCTGGCAAGAACATCACTGTAGATGAACAACTATTTCCATCCAAGGCTCGCTGTAGATTTATTCAATACATGAGAAACAAACCAGATAAGTTTGGTATTAAATTTTGGCTTGCTGCAGATGCAAAGGCAAAGTACATGCTGAACGGGTATCCATATCTTGGTAAAGATGAGTCACCGCCCATGGAAAAAACACTTGCAGAGCACGTGGTTTCACGTCTTATTCAACCATTTTATTCAAAAGGAAGAAATGTTACTTGTGATAATTTCTTTACCTCTAAGAAACTTGGGGATACATTGAAGAGGAAAGGAACAAGTTTGGTAGGCACCATGAATAAAATTCGACGTGAGGTTCCTCCATCCGCTAAAAAAAACAAGGAATTGTTATATACAAAGGCCCTTTACAAGTCGGGTGACACCACGCTTACCTCCTATCAGGGTAAATCAGAGAAAAATTTCCTTCTTCTCAGTATGTTGGACCAATCAGTGACTATCGATGCACAAAGCCCAAAATAGGTCCCAGAGACCGTAGCATTTTATAACACTACCAAGTATGGAGTTGACATTCTTGACCAAATGACTAGGATGTATACCGTAAAATACGGATGCCGCAGATGGCCAATATATGTATTTTTCAATGTATTGGATATTGCTGCTATCAACGCATGGGTACTGTACCAAGAAGTCACTGGGGAAAAAATATCTCGCCGGAAATTTATATTTCAATTAGCAGAGGAACTAGCGGCTCCATTCGTTGAAACTAGAAGACCAGTGCCAATTCCACTACAAGCAAATACCAAGAGTGATGTGCACAAGACGTGTCAAATAGGAGGATGTAGAGGCTAAAATAAGAGCCGGAATAAATGCGTACATTGCAATAAATATGTGTGCGGGCCCTGAGCAGGAAACGCACAGTACATTTGTATCAGATGCAGTGATGATGAAAATTGATGTATTTCCTTTTTGCGCCATGCTACATTATGTGTAAATAATTGCTATACATGAACAATACGTTAAAGTGCAACTCCTTCCAATAAAAAAGGCAAGTACGACTTATAAATAATTAAATAACAGTTCGAAAATTTACCGCTGTTCATTTTAAATTTTTTGTTAAAAATGATTTGTAAAAAATCACTAAGTTGTATTGATAAATAAAGAAAAAGGATATATTTAATGAATTTATCAATTAATTTTAACATAAATGAACAACCCCGGTCCTTCTAGTGTTAACCAATTTTACTATGGCGGTAAGTACTATACATTATTCTTTACTCTATGCTACTAGCCAAATGTTAGTCACAGGGGTGGTCATCACAACAGGGGTCAATAACCTGAATCTAGGTAATTTAGAAATGGGGAGAACTTAATTTTTATACCCCAACCAAAAAATGCATCAAAATTGTAGCCACCAAAAAGACAAAATGACATCTGCTTCATCAACAACAACAAAAGATTACCATGAATCTATTATATTTTTACTTCCTCAAAAAGAGTGAAAAATGTTACAAACGGTTTTCTAAAATAGTTCATTAAGACTAAAAAATGTGCTCACTACTGTCTGCTCTACCTCCACACCCCTTGACGCCAAAGTACAGTAAGCCCCACATAATACCAGGAGTACATCTGATTGGCATTTGTGACATCAGTATATAATAATGGTAGCCTACAATAAACTATGATTAGGAAAATTCATGATTTTCACAAAAATGTTACACATCTCAAAAGAAGAAGAAAGACTTCATCTTCAGATGTGTCAAAAATTCAAGTTTTCCAAGACACCCATTCTATGCCCAAGTTTCCCCTTGAAATTTACAGAGCAAAAGTGTATCATCTCTTTAGGTACTTTGGACTTTTGGACAGGGTTGGCAATGGAACCCATATCGCAAAAAGTTCAGTTCCGCTACAGAACCCATTGATGGGTTTTAACAAAGAGCTCCCCTACAGAACCCAAACATCTAAGAGTCCCATTCCAGAGTCCCATTGTTGCACTACTTGAAAGCTTTCACTACAGAATTAAACTAGAATTGTTATTGTTAAGACGATTGCTATTCTAGTAGTCTTGAATTCATTCAGTTATGATCTTGAAGTTTTAATTCAAGATAGCTTTCAACAAAATATGCATATAGATTACAATACAATAGAGGCAGAATTATGGGCGTAAAGTATCCAAATATTTTGGTGGCATTACATTTCTCCATCCAGAATATCCGTCCAACTTATCATAAAAATTTTATCAGTCTACCCAATGTACGATAAAACACTGAAAATTCAGTCAAAAACATAAAGACCGGTTGGCTCTGTGTAATGGGTTCGGAGCAATGGGTCAAGAAAGGTTTCTGTTCCCCAATGGATCCATAAAGGGTTTCGCTCCTCAATAGGTTCTGAGCAATATGTCCACAAATGGTTCCACTACTCAATTGGTTCTGAGCAATTGGTTCACACAAAGGGTTCTGACCCATCAGTTTCACTCCTTGTAACCGAACCCCCTAGGGACCAGTCCAAACCAATGAATTCAGTTCCGTTGTCATCCACTGCTTTTAGATTAGAACAAAATATTACATAAACACTTGAGCCTTTACCTTGGTAGAGTTGCAGTTGCTGAGAGCAATGAACCACCATCTTTCCCTTGAGCTTCTGAACGACCGGATGTTGTGACAAACCCATACAGCTTTTCCTCCTGACAAACGTTCAATACAGCCAGAGTGCTTTGGTAACTCTGTGGTAAGGTTGATTACCTGGTTCTGGGCAATACTCAATACTGATTCCTTCTCTAAACAGGACTGATTTATATTGTTATCATTATAAATAATTTAAAATCTATATTTTACTCACATTCAATGATAGAGCTCTGGAAATCAACTCACCTTATTTGTTTTGTAAACAGAAGGCCACTGTTGAACTGTATCATAATACAGGAGAATATTTTGGATAGCATAATCCTACAAGAAAAAGAAAATGGAATTGAACTACAAATCAATTAGTTCACCAGAATCAAAAAACTGAATGGGCAATAATGAACAATGAAAATAACTAAACTATTCTTACAATTAGCATGAAGATGAATGAGTGGCAACTGATTTTTTTTAAACACATACACTGCGACAGACGCCAATTGGTGTTGGGCCGGTCACGTTCACAGAGCTGCCTGGCACCAATTGGCGTAATACACCATGAATTGTGCATATTGTTTCAAGCTTTCAGAGTTAGCCTTTGTAATGATTGAATTGCACCCCGCTGTGTAACAGGTTTAACACCAGATACCATTATAATCTAGTTTAGGAATATTATGTCAGCATTAGTGATATCTCGTCTATATTATGGCTTGCATTTTAGGCTTTCGGTTCTTTTTACTTACATTTTATCCTTTATTGACCCATACAAATTAAGTGTAGAAGTTCATATATTGTCTTATTATATGCTACCAGCTTGCTCACTTAGTCGGGAGTATTAACACACTGACCACATGCTTCAGCACGTTGAGGACCTATGTCCAACCGAAATCACCCAAGGTGAGAGCCAGGCTTTGGCGTGAGGTAACCCAGCCAGAACTTGTAATTCTTAACGGTTTATTATATCACACGGGAAATATAAATTTTTAACTATTTTCAATACTATTGGCACAAAGATAAGCTCTACAATTTCCCATTTTTTTCAAAAAATCATATCACGAGGCCGCTTTCCAATTATTATGAGATCACTTCATTTTGAATGCAATCCTGCTAAAGTTCAACCTGAGCCTTCAAATACTCAATATAAAATTTGCCCCACTTTGAAATCATTTCTGTCCACTAACAAACAAATTTATTATCCTTGCAAAAATTTATGTATAAATAAATCAGTGGTGTTGTGGAGAGGGTGACTAGCGTTTCGCCAGTACCTACATAAAAAATAAAGAAGCATAAGTATGGAATAAAGCTATAAATGTTATGCAAACCAAATGGATTTGTTTTGGATAAATTAGGCCGAGTTCACACGAGGCCACTCAGCAGCGCTTTTCAGTGGTTGGTTGGCAGCACTTCCACAGCGCCACTACCCAGCATCGAACCGGCATTTTCAGAAATGTGCATGGGCATGTGTGGTGCTGCTAATGGGTGTGGGAAGCGCTTCCAACTAGAGTGAACCTGCAACCTTTGCTTTACTTGAGATTCGAATGCTCGTCAGCAGCATTTCTGCAGGGCCACGAACGCACTGCTTGAAAAGTGGCGTGGCAGCTGCTCCGTGAGAACACCGCCATTTAGCTATGGCTAAACTCACTAGAAGCACCACTTTTCTATGCCGGTGTCTGCGGCGGAGGGAACCACTGAAACCATCTGTGGCACTTCCAGCTGGTGGCTGTGGCCCTGTGTGTACACTTCCATTCTACCCCATTATTAACCAACAGCAGAGCTGCTGAATGGCTCCGTATGAACGGACCCTTAGTGTACACTGGAACAAAAGACCAGGAAGTTGTTCATAAGTTATTTTCAGATTACAAAAATGTAATCCATGCCTTTTTTTATGGATAACTTCTACAACAGTCCAATGCTACCATTTGAACTTCTAAAGTATAAGATTTATTCTACTGGTAATGAAAAAATAACACGAGCAATTTTTCACAAAAATAAAATTTACTTCCAACCCGGGTTTCACTGTTGATATCTCATCTTCAGGTGATCTGAAGATGAAATATGAAATAAATGACCTGAAGATGATGCATCAAAATTGAAACCCAGGTTGAAAATAAATTTTAATTTTGTGGAAAATTGCTCGTGCTTTTCTTCATTATGTATAAATTCCACTCCATTCTGTAAGAATCTCCAGATTTTGTATTCTACTGGTATTTTGAGGACTTATAGAAAAGGAAAACCTCTAGATAATTTGAAGAGAAAACTTAATAAAAAGGATAGAGCATGACACAATATACAAAAGAGGGCCTGCGTGTTGTCTAATGGAAGGACAAGCACGATGTCATTTTGATTTCTCTGGAGTTTGATGGAGAACTATTACTGTGATAAACAGGAGCGGTCAAATTTTTACAAAACCATGAATAGAAGAGAAATAAAATAAAAATATGGGTGGTGTGGACATGGCCGACAAAATGTTGGCTTATTACAATCGAAAGGAGAACTTCGCGATGTTATGCAAGACTGGTTCTTCATATTTTTCAAATTATTTTAAACAATAGCCACAATTTATTCCATCGGTATAGTGGGACCAAGATGAGCTTAGAAAAATTTAGAGAAGTAGTAATTACAAAGCTGCTGTGTACCAATAGAAAAGTCACAGCCCTCCAAAATCTCCATTTGCCAAAGCCTTATGGCTCATATATGGAGGAGAGGGCCACCAAAAGGGCAAAGAGGAAAAAGGTGTATCCAGTGCATTAGGCAAGGTTTGAGGAATGATGTTTCTCTTCTCTGTCCCAATTGCGAAGGACAGCCGGGACTAAGAATTTATCCATGTTTCTGGTTACACCACAACTATAGTTGTGGTGTAACCAGAAACATCACCACATTAATTACACCACAACTATAGTTGTGGTGTAATTGGAAACATGGATAAATGGACATGGAAACATAGTAGATATACTGAATAAGTATCTGTGGCTTTAGAAAATTTAATGAAAAGCATACGATATTTGTGAATAATTTGTGTAATTTTTTCAATAAATACTTACTTGATACTTTAATTTTGTAAAATTTGAAAGGTAAAGTAATGAATCTTGAAGAAATATCGTACCAAAATGTTTCTGACTTTCTATTGATTTATGAAATATGTATGCAAAAAGTAATACTTACCTATACTTTTATCATAATTTGGCACTCAAGCCTTATTTATGCACGTAATTCATTTAAATATATGTTTGCATTTCAATTATGTTCTTGTTATATAAATAATGTTTACATGTGTAATGGTTTTAAAGGTAAGCTATAAATCTGTTTACATGTGCTTATGTCCAAGAGTAACTTTGGTTTGTAGACACCAATAATTTTTCTAATTATCATACGTTCATCATCAGTTTTTAATTAATAAAACCTTAGAATCGACATGGTATGCGGCACTTCAGTTTATCAGTGACTAACTGAAGCTAGGGATAGGAAAGAAAAGAGCATAAGGTGGATTCGAACTGGTTTAGGAAAAATTGTTAGGCCACCCACACAGCAGCTGAAAACAGAGAATTTCAGAGCAACGAAGTGTTTATGGCAGTTCTTACCTAACTCCGATATATTTTTTCTATAAACTAAGAGGAAAAAAAAATACTTGCCATTTCATCTCAACACTAAATTATCCCTTAGGAAAAAATAATATTTAAATGTAGTAGTTTTTAATCGTGAGCTATTGAAATTTAGTAATTTACAATAGTTAACTACTAAGAATATAGTAGTTTTTTATAATTAACATCTCAGAATCCAATATTAAACTATTAAGAAAATCCCAAAACTACAACAATTTTAGTAGTCACTACCGAAAAGCACAATAGTAACAACTAAGAATCCAATAGTAAACTATTAATAATTTCCCAAAACTACTAAAATGTCATTAGTTACTACTAAATGGATCAATGGTAACTACTAAGAATAATATTCGACTACTAAGAATCAAATGGTTACTTATTAAGAATGTTCCAAAACTACTAAAATGTAGTGGTTACCATTAAAATTTCCTAATAGGTAATATAGACTTATTTGGTGTTTGGGCTTTAATGGAAAACATTAGAAATTTCAATGGTAAATTTCTAAGGAGAGTATTTCGAAGGTTGAGTACACCCAGTTTAAAAAACACTTTACTTTCTTCTTGGTTGAATCTTTCGCGGGTCATTATAACTGTATTGCTCTTGTTGTTTGGGTGTTCCCCGCGTAGTTATTCAGGTGTGTTGTTACCTTATTGTTACCCGACGTTTCGTGGCAGTTGCTGGTCACTTTATCTTAGGGAAAGAGGATCTGTCGAGTTGGGGGGGTTATGAAAGGAACGGTTTATCAAGGGAAGAGGCTGAGTTTCAAGCCGCCGCACAGTGGGCTGAAATCGAAAAAAGCTGTTGATATCTCATCTTCAGGTGATCTGAAGATGAAATATGATAAAAATGACCTGAAGATGATGCATCAAAATTGAAACCCAGGTTGAAAATAAATTTTAATTTTGTGGAAAATTGCTCGTGCTTTTCTTCATTATGTATAAATTCCACTCCATTCTGTAAGAATCTCCAGATTTTGTATTCTACTGGTATTTTGAGGACTTACAGAAAAGGAAAACCTCTAGATATTTTGAAGAGAAAACTTAATAAAAAGGATAGAGCATGACACAATATACAAAAGAGGGCCTGTGTGTTGTCTAATGGAAGGACAAGCACGATGTCATTTTGATTTCTCTGGAGTTTGACGGAGAACTATTACTGTGATAAACAGGAGCGGTCAAATTTTTACAAAACCATGAATAGAAGAGAAATAAAATAAAAATATGGGTGGTGTGGACATGGCCGACAAAATGTTGGCTTATTACAATCGAAAGGAGAACTTCGCGATGTTATGCAAGACTGGTTCTTCATATTTTTCAAATTATTTTAAACAATAGCCACAATTTATTCCATCGGTATAGTGGGACCAAGATGAGCTTAGAAAAATTTAGAGAAGTAGTAATTACAAAGCTGCTGTGTACCAATAGAAAAGTCACAGCCCTCCAAAATCTCCATTTGCCAAAGCCTTATGGCTCATATATGGAGGAGAGGGCCACCAAAAGGGAAAAGAGACAAAGGTGTATCCAGTGCATTAGGCAAGGTTTGAGGAATGATGTTTCTCTTCTCTGTCCCAATTGTGAAGGACAGCCGGGACTAAGAATTTATCCATGTTTCTGGTTACACCACAACTATAGTTGTGGTGTAATTGGAAACATGGATAAATGGACATGGAAACATAGTAGATATACTGAATAAGTATCTGTGGCTTTAGAAAATTTAATGAAAAGCATACGATATTTGTGAATAATTTGTGTAATTTTTTCAATAAATACTTACTTGATACTTTAATTTTGTAAAATTTGAAAGGTAAAGTAATGAATCTTGAAGAAATATCGTACCAAAATGTTTCTGACTTTCTATTGATTTATGAAATATGTATGCAAAAAGTAATACTTACCTATACTTTTATCATAATTTGGCACTCAAGCCTTATTTATGCACGTAATTCATTTAAATATATGTTTGCATTTCAATTATGTTCTTGTTATATAAATAATGTTTACATGTATAATGGTTTTAAAGGTAAGCTATAAATCTGTTTACATGTGCTTATGTCCAAGAGTAACTTTGGTTTGTAGACACCAATAATTTTTCTAATTATCATACGTTCATCATCAGTTTTTAATTAATAAAACCTTAGAATCGACATGGTATGCGGCACTTCAGTTTATCAGTGACTAACTGAAGCTAGGGATAGGAAAGAAAAGAGCAAAAGGTGGATTCGAACTGGTTTAGGAAAAATTGTTAGGCCACCCACACAGCAGCTGAAAACAGAGAATTTCAGAGCAACGAAGTGTTTGGCAGTTCTTACCTAACTCCGATATATTTTTTTCTATAAACTAAGAGGAAAATATAAAAATACTTGTCATTTCATCTCAACACTAAATTATCCCTTAGGAAAAAATAATATTTAAATGTAGTAGTTTTTAATAGTGAGCTATTGAAATTTAGTAATTTACAATAGTTAACTACTAAGAATATAGTAGTTTTTTATAGTTAACATCTCAGAATCCAATATTAAACTATTAAGAAAATCCCAAAACTACAACAATTTTAGTAGTCACTACCGAAAAGCACAATAGTAACTAAGAATCCAATAGTAAACTATTAATAATTTCCCAAAACTACTAAAATGTCATTAGTTACTACTAAATGGATCAATGGTAACTACTAAGAATAATATTCGACTACTAAGAATCAAATGGTTACTTATTAAGAATGTTCCAAAACTACTAAAATGTAGTGGTTACCATTAAAATTTCCTAATAGGTAATATAGACTTATTTGGTGTTTGGGCTTTAATGGAAAACATTAGAAATTTCAATGGTAAATTTCTAAGGAGAGTATTTCGAAGGTTGAGTACACCCAGTTTTAAAAACACTTTACTTTCTTCTTGGTTGAATCTTTCGCGGGTCATTATAACTGTATTGCTCTTGTTGTTTGGGTGTTCCCCGCGTAGTTATTCAGGTGTGTTGTTACCTTATTGTTACCCGACGTTTCGTGGCAGTTGCTGGTCACTTTATCTTAGGGAAAGAGGATCTGTCGAGTTGGGGGGGTTATGAAAGGAACGGTTTATCAAGGGAAGAGGCTGAGTTTCAAGCCGCCGCACAGTGGGCTGAAATCGAAAAAAGCTGGCCAAAAGTCAAAAAGTGATTTTTTCAAGCCAGGAAGCTGAAACTTTGCATAAATATTTTCAAAAGACTTGTGCATGCGATGACGCAAAGCATTTCCCTTAGTACTATACAATTAACAATTTGAATGAGGTCAAAGTTGCACAAATTTTGCAAAAATGGTCTACACTCAATTTTCTCACGAAATCTTCAAAATCAAGCCCTTGCTAAACCTTTATGGGTAAAGAATTGGAATAAAAAGTGATGCAGAAAGATGAAAGTTTTTTATCTTTCTTTAAATGTAGACTACTTACTTTTTTGTCATTATTTACAAAATATATTAAACAAAATGGCGGACCCTCATTTTTGGTCATTTTTTAAATACATGTAGAGAAATAGTAATTTGCATCGCCGAGCATCGCGAAGTAACTTATATGGGGAAACTACTAAGCTTCCACAGTGCGAATCCGATGAGTTAAGCTGCGACCGTTTGCGACGCCAAATTTCACATAACTTTTTGGATCGCGCGGTCCAGTCTGGTCCAACCCGCCTGCAACGGCGGCAAGTGTGTGGAATGGATTGTAGCCGCATCCACTCCGCTATGGAGATTTTAGATATACAAACATTGAAAAGAGCCTCCATGTATTATATTGTAGAGAAATCGCGGAAAAAATTACGTATTTTGTCACATGGGGTAAAGGTTTGAAGAGGTACTGAAAGAATGCTTTCTTCGGGTGCACCGCGGGTGTTTCTCGTTTTAGCAAATTGACATCGTCTACTGACGAATACATACACTTTTAACGGAGACAGCATGCATACCACACAGGATTATTGCCTCATCGAGGCCACCAGCCCACAGCTGGTGTCACACGGCTGCAACTCCCCCGCCCCCTACAATGCGATTGGGCGTACGGCGAATGGTCGTTTATTGGCACCGCGGAGCCCATTTCTCGGTTATTTGTGGATATTTTTGGGAGAAAGTTTTCTAGTCTCCAAAGAAATTCACTAAATCATTCAGTTTCATTTTTCAGTGGTGTGAAGCAGTTGTTTTTTGAAACTTTAACTCGGGTGTCACTCATATTGGTGTCAGTATTGGATCTCTCGAAATTCCCTCTACAACTCGTAGTGGTGTGGATACTTTGCTAACCAATTCAAGAATTCCCGCTTTTTCAAGGTAATATATTCTATTAGGACAACCTGATGTCTACTTTTTTAATGGGTCATTCGAAATAACGTTTATGGCGTTATTTTTATACTCAATTGCTTCTAATCATAATACGTACATCACTATTATTGCAGAATCCTTAATATCATGCCATTTCACTTTTCGAACATTCTTTTCTTTTGGAATGTGAACGAAATTCTACTCGCCTATTTCCTTTTAATATTATAGTTTCGTCTCTCTTTTAGGGGTTGATGGTGTTAATGAATGAAAAAAATGTCTCCATTGGTTCACACGTTTACAAATGTATAAGAATACTAATGGGAGTGAAAAATGCGTTTCGTATTAAGACAAATTCATTCAAGTATTCTACCAGCTGATTGGTAGGTTCTTGGACAGTCCCCATTCTGCATCCCAACGTACTTGTTAAATTGTCTCGCCGAAAGGTTGCATTTGGAAATGAATAATGAAGTTATAAAGAATTTAAGTGATTACGTTAACGAGGTTCTTTGTTAATGGATATGCGTCGCGATGGGAACAAAGCTCACGGATTAACGAGAGATTTTTGATGCGTTAAGGTGAATGGCTGAAGGTAAATACCGTTTTCCCCGAACATTTGCAGAAAAATTTGCCAGGATCTTCAACGCCGTCATGTAATTATATCAGAACGATTCAAGATTATTAAGAAGTAACCTTGTACTTTGAATCATATTTAAATCAAATTTGTGCTTGCATTACAACCCTTATTATAGGCACCTTTCGGCGTCTGGAGAAATTACTTTCTCATTCCAAAATATTTTATTGCAAAACTCACCCTCAGCACCTTCCCATATCTTCAGAAATAATATGTGTGCGGGAAATATAATTTTCTGAATGCTTTATTAACATCTTCTGATGCTACATCGAAGTGTCTTTGCTTCAGGCCACAATAAACTTGATTAAAAGTTTCTCAATAATATTAGGCAATATCAAGGGGCCTGTCTCTTAAAGAGGTCGAGTTTAGGCGGTACTGCTGGGAAACTGCAGAATTATATGTGCAATTTTACCCGTGGTATCATATGCCGCCCACGGTACACATACTTTGATTCACGGAATCGATATCGCAAAGGAGTCTATACTACCATTGGGGCAATTATCTGAAGAGGGGATAGAAGCGGGAAATAAAGACCTGAAATTTTCGTAAGCATTTCTCCATAAAAACATCCAGAGTGGCCACCAATCAGGATTTATTTCAGAGACTCCTTACATCAGATCCACTAATTTCCAGCTGAACTAAAGATCTCCCTAAGAAATCCACAGGCTTGCCAAAGGAAGTGAAAGAGCTACTCTTATTGAGTGAAACAGAAAAAGATCTGCTTTATTCAGACAGTGAATATTCAGATAGTGAATAGTCAAAATACAAGCAAAAATTGAATTTTGTAGTGCGTATTTTGTTACATTTTAAGAAAAAGTAAACTTACGAAAACATGATGTAAAAGGGTACAGCAAATTATTTCCCTCTACGGTATTTCTCCCTGACACTGAATGAAAAATGACACTGATATTAAGAATACACAAAATAACTTAGCATCGGGATCGTAACCCCGCATATTCCCTGAAAACGTTCCGCGGTGGCAATAAACGACCCTTCAGTAAAATTAAGTTAATTAAAAATTTCAGTAAAATTGACTAATAAAGTGTTATTAATGTTCACTGGAATAATTCCCTATTTGACTTCACAGGATACCTCCTTTAATTAGTAATAATAATTATCAGGCTAGGGCATTAACAACTTTAAACATTAACCATAAATTTTATTTGGCTATAATATTGGTTAGTTTTTTTTAACAAATTTTCACCCGTGTTTATTTACAGCAGTTCATCCTCGATGTTGATTTTTATGAAAAATCAATTTTAAAATGGTTATTTTCACATTTTATGATAGTATTAGTGTGTTTTCCATGCTTCGCTGCACGTGACTACGCACATTTCTTACGTCTAGGGAAGCGGCCTAAAAATATTGTGGAAACTTTGGCGACAAACGAGTACCAACGAGTACTTACAAAGTCGAACCAGTTGAATCACGTTGTTTCACCGCCGTTTCTATAAACAACTCGTTAGTAACGGCGACTGCAGCGCATCAATCTTCTAAGCGCCATTCCAAGAAAACTCAGCTTAAGGCCTAAACCTTTTCTAATATCCACGCCTCTATTTCACGCGATCATTTTACATGGAGAGGTTCAGGGATGGCGGCAATGACAGCTCAAATGGTGACTCTCTGCCGTCATCATTGTAAGGGACAGCGGCAATGACAGGGAACCGTCCCTTTTTCCATCATTTGTGACCGTCGTGTTTTTCGTCTCAGATCACGTACGTGAAATGGCCTGCAGCCAATCAAAGCGCAGTATTGATTTTACTCGATGATTGAAAAAAGAAAATCTCTATTGAATGTGGAAAAGATTAGCTACGCTGCAAATGATGAAATAGGAAAATGACGGCTCAAGCTTAACCAATTGCTAATAAAATATATAATAATATTAACTTAAGCCAAATTACAAAGTGTCATAGCATACTTGAAAAGTTAAAATTTACCATAAATTCTACAAACTCGAATTACAAGTATTCGGATGTGATGATAGATATGGTCATCAAATGAAAATGAACACAAAACCCAAATTTAAAAAACTAGGACAAGTGCCGAAAACTATTGGAAAGCCGAGGATGTAATGGTAATAATGCGCAACCCCAGGAATGTCTCTTCCTTCATATAATTATCAAATTATTACCATTAGATATCATTGCTATACGACCAATTTACCAAATATAAAATTATAAATACGAAACGAATTAATAATAAATAAAAATTAAAATATTTTAAAAGAATTAAATTCTCAGTCAAAAACACCAATCGGTAGCACAGCAAAAAAACAATTATACACATGAAAGCTTACCATTTTATGCTAGAACGAATTATTTTCAAGTAGCTGTAGGGTTAATATGAGCTTCCGTCACGCCAGCGAAAACATTTAGGCGGAAAACCCCCATAAATGGCGAAAATGACGATTTGGGGTAGTGACAGGAATGCTCATTTATTAAATGTAAGAAACATACAACGGGAGAAGGAGTTTTACTAACTACTTTTCCCATTCTAGCTCATCACACTCGTACTGATCGTACTCGTCCATATTCTCGCTCTTTCGTAGACAGTAAACAAATCCACGCATGATGGAGTTCGACCGGATGTAAACATCGGCATCCAACCGAAGATGAAGGTGGCCATGGTCACCTTCATCTTCGGTTTCAACAGTTACCGATACATATTACAGTTGACGGCTAATCGTAACCCGTTGTCGTGAACGTGAAACCAATTCACGGTTAACGTTTGAAGTTGACGCCAATCGTAAACCGGCCTTAAGCCAGTGGATAGAATATGATGGACAAAAACACTTTTCGTCGATCGATTTTGACGTCTACAGCGTCATTTTCTAGGCACATGCAAGTTATTTCAAGGTAATGTACCTAAACAATGACGCTGTAGACGTCTAAATCAATCAGGGAAACAAACAAGTGTGGAATTATACTAGGTGTTTTTGTCCATCATGCTTAACGCTGTACATTTCCACAAAATAACACTTAATTCCATCAATCAACCCAGTGCTTAGAACCTAAAATCTATGAAAAGACATCAGCGATACATTTATACTTAATTTAATTAATAAACGGCGAAGTATTTTCACAATAAACGTAAAGAGAATTACGTTCAGCACGAACATAGATACATGTGAAACCCATACATATCATTCACTTAGGTACTGCATATTTTAAAAGGTGCACATAACACAATTGAATAATCAGTACGCTGTGCCAGAGCGTACACTGAGAATAAGTCGAGAATTACGGCCATGTGAGAATTTGGAAATTCATCAGACTTGACTTTTTTACTCTAGCTAAACAGTATCTCAACCGAATGAAAGACAGAAACTCGGTAAACAGTCTGCCTCCGGTCAATATCGTGCGACTGAAGTCCACTAAAAATACAAAGGTATTGATTCGAGCACCTTATACCTGGAATATCCCGGAGGAAAGTTCCGTAGGAGTAGGTTTGAAAATACTCAACCGATGAAACATAAGGAGAAACAGAGCAAAGAGTAACATAAGAAACAACTAACAGGCTTAAATACTATTATGCATACCTTATCATATTCAAGTCCATACTCGAACTTTCCCTCTGCGGACAAGAAACAAAACCGAGCGACGAAAGCCCAAGTCTGGAAGGAATCGCACGATATTTAACTTCATGTTGTAAAATATTATGAAAACCATATACCAGAGGAAACAATACCTCCGATGTTACAAGGTGGCCCTCCACGTATTTACACTCCGATTTATTTAACAATACCAAAAATAATATTACTGAGCTGGTCGCTCGCATTACAACCCGCACAAAAGGGACACAAGCCACTAGTGAACTGCTGGGTCACGTTTGAACGATCGAATTCCTGAATCTGCGCGGAGACAAGGTGTTTTCCATTTGCCTGCACGACGGAATGAACGAAGCGGAAATATTTTTGTAAGGAAAAGGCGAAAACAAAAATGGGAACTTACGAGGAAATATGACAAAACAAGAAGTGTTAAATCAATCAGTGAATATTTACTAATTTCACGTAAATTTTGATATGTAGATGAAGTTGTCTTTATTCAGTCCTGAAGATTAATATTCATAGTTGCAGAATACTCATAAGGAAGGTCATTTAACCGTTGAGAGCAATAAAAAAAATAAACTCAATATTCTCGGTTAATGCCCACTTCTCGCAGGAATTCGGAAACGTGTGTTGGGGTCGTTCACCTCGATGAAAGACCGCATTTTAACCGTAAAAACAGCGGAGGGAGCCGATACAATATTTCTGGCAACTGAATATTTTAGCTACAGCCATTTGATAACTCAACGAAGGTGAAAATTCCGAAGTGGTAACGCCTACTTGGCGTACTTCTGGCGACCTGACATATTTAAAAGAGTAATAAAAACTATTTATACTACGTCCCGCAGCGGTGCTATGGTTGCTATGCAGCGGAGTCCATAGGCAGAAAATATTCGCATGAGAAATATTTGTTTTCGTCAACCACAAACTAATAATATTTTCTCGCCAACTAACAAAAGTTTCCGCTGGTAAGATAGATATTTTTTAAATCTTAACTAGAGTAACATTTCTGACGTCAGAGTCCAGTCCTTACCCGCACTTTGGGGGTTACTTGCGCTGCAACGCGTGCTGTCGGACGTTCTGTCCCGAAGTCGACGAAAGGCGCCAGATTGAGGGCAGGAAAAATATTTTTCAACACCTCTGGCAGAAATCCATTTAAAATTTCAGGAACGAGCCCATAACTGAGGACGAAGGGATATAACACTAGGAGGACGGGAGTTTCGCGCTACCTAGAAGGACGGCTAGGGGTCATTTGACCCCAACTTCGTTTTGTCAAATTAAAAACAGTTTTTTCTTTCCATTGACTGTTTTACTGTAGAAATGTTCATATTCATTCTTTAAAAACACATCATAGCATTTATTATGGTATTCCGATAGTTAACAATACATAATTATCACTTCTAAAAACCATGAGTTATATAATATTCAGTGGCCATGAGTTTCAAATTTATAGCAACTCTAATCACGAAATTGCATTATTATTTTTACTTAATACAAAGGTGTCCTTCAAAATTTTATAATGAGCATAATGGTTTTTCATACATTGCAATAAAATATACAAATAATACTTTGTTGTACATTTCAGACACAAGGTTATTTTTCGGCGCACTTTCCACAAAATATTTTATTGCATTGAAAACGTACATAGGATGATTTCTTTTGAAGATTTGGATATATTTGGCCCCTTTTCCTCTTTTGTGCTCGTAGGGATAAGGATGTGATATTTGAGGAAGTTTTTTTGTTTGATTTGAGCATGAAAGTATGGTTTTCGTCGAAAATGAGATTCCCAACTCTCATTCGAAATTTTTTTTGGATCAATTTCATGCGACTCAGTTTACAATTTGTAGTTTCCCTGTAGAGCACCCAGCTATTTATCGTGGCCAGATCCAGTATATTGAAAAATATAGGGGCGCCACTTGCTTTCCCTTTTCAGCTTGTGGATTCCCGAAAGATCGAGTACAAAAATGTTCACTTAGCTAACGCTTTGATATTGGTGTCCAGAGGCATCACCCGGCATTGAACCGGGTACCCTCTGGATCAAAACGAAGCACTATATCCACTGGACTACCACGCCACCATGTAAAAGGAGCTTCATAAAAAATTACGAGCCTAAGGGTAAGAGAAATATAAAGATACAGCGCCAAAACAAGTTGTGGGTCAAATGACCCGCAGCCGTCCTTCTAGGTATAACCTCTTCTAAAGGTTAACAAAAAAATATTAGAGTCATATTTGTGTCAATTTATCTAATTTCAGTTAGAAATGAAGAAAGTCAAAAAGTTTCGAAAGATTAAAAAATGTTTTACAAAGAGAAAAATTAATTTGAATTCTGAAAATGGGTCAAATGACCCCTGCCGTCCTTCTAGTGATAATCGACTGTTGGGGTACAGGATGAAAATATTAAGAATGCCTGTAGTACCCATAACTAGATAGTACGTCTTACTTCAGGCCATTCAACCCACCCTTCCCACTTTTGATCTGTCACCGCTCAATTAGACTTTAGTGATAGGCTGAGGAAAAGAGGCCCTCACCATCGATTTCCTGCGGCAATGAACGTCACCAAAATCGCACAAGTTGTTTCGGAATCATGCAACTAAAATGAAGTAATAGCGGTTACTAAGCCCAACACAGCATACACAGTTTTATTCACGCTTTAAATCTTTCCAGGGACGTTTTACAACACATGACTCACGTTTTTAAATGGTGCAAATGACCGCCACTGTTGTGCAACATAAAGAATTTTTAGACTATTTGTCATTTGCTTCGATCAAGTTTTTTTAACTTTAGCTTAGATAGTTTTTAAAACGTTTTTGGCTGAGCGAAAAACGTCAATAGTGGTTTTGAAACGATTTTTACTGAAGGCAGGGCACATTTACTTTCGTTCTTATTTACTGGAGTATCTCAGGTTCGTCGCATTGATGGCTTTAAGTTACAGTGTTTACCGACAGAGTGATACAAATGTGAGTCATTAATCATTCAAATAATTCGCTCTAATAATTCTCACCATTACCACGACTCGTTGACAAAAATTGGATCAATTATTATGCATTCTAACCACGGAAAATTGTAAACAAGGAACAACCCTTGTAGCAGAGGACGTCACAACGTTGCATCAACGTGCACAATGTTACATGACAACCTGCACGTTTCCACAACGTTGCATCAACGTCCAAGCACAACGTTATCAGTCGACGTTGAGTAAATGTGCCTGCAACGTTGACGTCAGCTATGATTTAAATTAAACTTTATCTATAATTATACCACAGGGGTTGGCAAACTGCGGCTCTTTGGATTCGTCCACGTGAACATTGTCTTCACGTATAAATATATATTTAATGTTTTGAATAATTTATTCTACTACCTACCTATTTGGTTGTCAGCTTGTGAACGAGAATGTGAACAAACATGTGGGAATTGGAAAAAATATCTTGTTTATTCGCAGTAATATTGCATGTATATTCATACTATGTGGCAATATAGGTTTCAATTAATTAATGCCTGATAACTGTTATCGTGATTGGATGGTATTTCCTCAACCAATCACGTAATTGCAATTTCAAAATTAGTTCTCGAAGTTATATTAATCCACGAGAGTGAGCATTTTTATAACTTTCACGAAGCGAAATTTATAATGTCGGAATGTCAAGGGAGAATGTTTTACCTGAGTAACTAGGAAAGATCCACCTGTTGACAAATTATCAACATTATTGTTAATTATGGGATAATTTTATTTATGGCTAAATCGAGGGCATTTTTTTAACGTTGCCTTCACAATGTTGCACCGATAACGTTGCAGAGATGTTGCATTGATAACGTTGCAGCAACGTGGTTTTTCGGGAAATTCGGATGTTGAGGCAACATGCATCCAACGTTGCGACAACCAACATCAACGTTGTGTCCACTTTTATCTTTTCCCATTGTAACGTTGTCACAACGTAGTGATAACGTCATCTGCCACTAGGGAAGTGAGAGGCAGTTCCGAAACACTGGAGCTACACGAGTTAAAAATTATTTGGCTGAAATACCAGGGTAACAGAAAACCAAACAACGTAATCTAAAATTCACAATAGAGTTAACCATCTTTCCTGTGTATATAATCTTTGCAAGAGACCCTAGACAGGGGCTTTCTGGACAAAAACAAAGACGATTAATACCATATCCCAGAGTAGATGACAAAAAGCAATGTGAAAATATTTATAATTACACAACCTACGACCAGAATGTTACTAACACTAACTAAGTTAACAAATAGCGCACTGCGATAGTACTACCCAATGTATTATAAACTTCTTGGGAAAAAACTGTTAACAGAATTACCTTTGCATATATTTTTTTAAAGCAATCTTATGTAGTAACAAAATGTCACATGTAATATTCTGCAATTCACTTTTCTACCGAGAACGTTTATAACCTCAGTTTAATGCCTCATAACAGAGGAGCACGAACTTTTCGGCCGCATTTCCTGGATAATTTTTTTATAAAGAAAGGAGAGTTCAGGCGATGGCTCGGAATGCCCACGTCTCACTGAGCGTGCTGAGAAATGCATTCTGGGCTGGTCACGACGAACATGCATGAAGCAGAAAACATCTTAATCGCTTTTTTCTTTTTACCTGAATTGTATAGAAATTTAATGGATAGGTGAGGCAGTGTGCACATTTTTTTACATAACAGAGAAGTTTAAATGATCAAACGGCCCTATCTCAATATGTCAACTGCATCCTCACTGCTCACGACTAGGTAGTGCTAGATGAAATCGCTCAAACATAAAACCACGGCTGAGGCAAGTGATCTATTCACTTTTGGCCATTCCATGTTCTTCTAGCACGTTATCTTACCAATCCGGGGTATGAGAGGTCGATAACTTTATTTGTTTGCATACTTAGCAGGAAGAAACAAATGCGGCGACTGCTAACATCCGAAAACCGAATGTTCGACTTCCTGTAACTTTCCTGATTTCACTTTTTTTATTTTGTGCCTACAAGCACATGCTAACTTAATATTGCTTAATTAATGCAGTGGTTGAAAAATATTAGTAGTAGACAGGAAGGGTAGACAACCCATTAGAAATCTGCGCATTAAGCAGACGGCATACTTAAGAGCAAGGTGGTTAAACGGAATGAGCTAAAATAGGGAGGGGATTGAGGCAAGAGCCCACGATCGCCTTTATTTTTAAACGTGTAAGAGCTCGTTTATAAACTAGTACTCGTATGATATGGTTAGGGAATCATGGGTGGCATTAGAAAAGAGAATGTAAGTGGGAATGGAGCTGGTTAAGTTAAATGCACATGCAAAAATAGTTTGAAGCTCTGATCTGGATTTGCTGTCCGTTTCAAAATTGTGTAAACCGAGTTTGTAGCGTAATATCTCGAAAGCCGAGAGAGTTATTTCTGTCACTTGCACATCAAATCAAAACTAAATATTTTCTTCATTAATTGATAGTAAATATTTGTTAAATGTTGATTTTGTTTGGCTTTAATATGTTAAGAACGGAAAAATGACCCATTTTTCGAGTTCCTAAACGAATGCGTTTGAAGCTCCATTACAACGAAACTAAGGAAATGGGCAGAATTCCCTTCATACACTTTGTAGCTAAAGCCATTGCAAGTACTCATATGAAATTACACACCTTAAACTTTATCCGTTCGGCAATTTAAGGAACTGCATTATCTCCAGAACCGCGCCCACGCGAGTGGGCGTGGTTCTGAACACTTGGTTGCTATGATGAGCAGAGAGCGCAGACTTCTGAGAAGTGGATGTGGATGGAAAAAGTGAGATGCGGGGAGGAGTAAACACATGAGGAAGCGTTGGACGTGGTAGACTAGTAAAATGAGACTAGGATGACATTCGAAGGCAGCAGAAAGTAGTTGGACTAAGTCTTAAGGTGAGTTGAAAGGGGCGAGAGAGGGAGGAATATTGGGTCGTCGCGGAAGAGGGAGGAAAAGAAAAGGTTTTGGAACATATGGCCATGGAAGGGAGTATTGGAAACGTGGAGTTTGAGAGGGATACTATTATGAAATATTGAATTTTGCGAATCATAAGTCGGAGAAGACAACCCGTGGTAAACACAGAACTGTCCAAGAGCCAACCTATCATTTTGTAGAAAACCAATTCTGACCGACTTCAGCATGTTTTTTAATTGGTTACTAATTTTTATTAATAAGCAATACATGGGACACAAATATATGGAGCCATAGCTTACCGTATATTTCGAGGAGAGTCTGGTGCTGCTCATGGATTTTCCGGATTTTAATTTAAACTCGTGTAAATTTACCGGAGATTGGTATCCTTTACTATGATTTTCCGTGGTCAGTCGTAACCCTGAATCTTGTTGCACAGGATTGATTGGTTACCAATAGTGCAAATAACTTAAAATTATTTGAAAGTATATTTTTTTGGGCATATATCATTTAATTGTCAGGCATCAAGTCCTCAAATTTCCAGCAAATATTGTGCGTAAAATTATCAAGTGAAATGGAGTGAAAGATCAGCCTCAATGAGAACGATTTTTTGCTATTCAGCCATGCGGCAGAAGTTGTTTCGTGGATGTGTACCACCAATACCGGAGGAGAGTTTCCGAACCCATAGTTCTCAGTCGTACCCACTCATATTGTGGTCGTTATCTCGGTGGTCGCGCATATATTCTGCAACATACCCACGCCCAATCGCGACGGTTCCGGGTCTACAGTACGGGAAGGGTTGTCGTCTCCAAAAAAGAGGAAGACTGGACTTGATAAGCAGTGCTAGTGTCGTAGGGTGATGCACTGGGGTATCCGAGAAGACAGGTCAATGAGAGGTGAATAAACTGGGGTTACGAGGGAAAGAGGGTCAAAAATCGTATTTCATGAGAGCCGTAGAATGGGGTAGGTAGCTACTAAGCATCACTTTTCCAGAGTTATTTTTAAAAGACGTAATGAACGTAAGGCTATCATTTTGGAATAAAATCTTCTAACGCCGATAGTGAATATTATCAAAGCTTACTTATTACCTACCTAACTTTTGATCAAAATATCATAATAAATATCATTAAAATATTCTATTGGTGACGCGATGTATCTCCTTCACCATTAATTAAAAATCTTTTTTACATTGAACCATGGTATTAGTCCCTATACTTGTTAAAGGAAATCGGCGAAGCAACTATAACCTCCGTTACTCCGTCCTGAATGACCCATACAATACCTTATGGGAGAAAATTAGCCAGATGACGGCGCGATTGGCATAACATATAATACTCTTCTTCATATATTGAAACATAGAAAATCCTTATGCATACGTTTCTCTATCTGACCCACAGCGGGCGATATAATGTTAGTATTTTTTATGCAAAATATCCCCTCAATGTGAAAAGTACCTTAAATGTTGTGAACGGCCAGGGGCAGGTTACTTTGGATTAAAACAGTACGTGGACAGTGCAACCCAAAATATTTTACATTAGGTATTTCCTGAGTGAATAATAACTAAGCACCTATAATATATTCACCCATTTTTCTTTCGTCAACTATGCACCTCCTGGGTTCCTGAACAAGTCGATCACACAAGGGGTCAAACTCCAGCGGACCGGGAGGAGCGGAGGGGGAGTTTTTTTCGCCATGCGTAAAGTAACGTTCTCCCTCGGCATACTAGCTCTCTATCTATGGCCGCACCGCACAGTGGACTGAAATCGAAAAAATCAGGCCAAAATCCAAAAAATGTTTTTTTCAATCCGGAAGTTGAAACTTGGCAGTCATTCTCCATAGATTGGTGCATATTATGTTGCATGCCATTCGTCATAATTCCTACACGTTAACAATATACCTACATGGGCTCAAAGTTGGACAAATTTGGACCCACCTAACTTTTTTTCCGAAAATCACCGAATTCAAGCTAATGCTGAACCTTTTGTAGTAAAGTTGTGGAATAAAAACTAAAATTGTTTGGTATAATTATTCTTTTCATTAAACATTACTTCTCTTCTCTTGCACTACAACCTTGACGTGGTGGAAGGGCTTGCGTGCTCCGATGACCCCTAGAGCTGCACTGGCGGGAGCATTGCTCCTGGTAGGGTCACCCATAACAGATTGGTCGAAGGTTAGGAGACAGACGAATGGTAGTCCGCGCAGCGTCTGTACCTCAGTGAGGCGGCTGCAAAAGGCGTCTGACCCCCCGTGGGGCGGCCTCTGAAGTGATGGTGTCACGTAATAAACACTATTGAGTAAGGCCACGGAATACTATCTCAATTAAAACAAAAACCTAGAAATTATGGACAGTTCTCAATTGATAATGAATCCTGGCAACTACGGGACTCGGCCAAGAGGGCCGGGTGTCGTGCCCGGCAGCGGTGGGAGCAAGGCCCCTGCGGTCGTCATCACACGAAATCCTTGCTCAGACGTAGCAGCAGCAGAGGAAAAGAAGGAAAAGAAGAGGAACGAAACTGTCAGAATAGGCACGTGGAATGTTAGGACTATCCTGAGGGCGGGGAAGCTAGAGAATATAAATCAAGAAATGGAGAGGGTGGGTGTAGACATCATGGGCCTGGGTGAAGTAAGATGGAAGGATGACGGGGATTACTGGAGCGGCGACTATAGAGTAATTTATAGTGGAGGGAATGAAAGTCAGCGTGGGGTTGCATTCGTAATGAATAGGAAACTCGGTAGAAAAGTAGTGTATGCAGAACAGGTTAGTGATAGGATAATAGTCGTGGAACTAAAAGCAGAACCAACGAATTTAGTTATAATCCAGGTTTATATGCCTACCTCTAATCATAAAGAGGAGGAGGTAGATGGGGTGAACGATCAGCTAGAGGAAATAATTGGTAGGATACCAGGAAGTAAGCACCTGGTAGTAATGGGGGATTGGAACGCGGTGGTGGGTGAAGGAAGAGATGGGCGGGAGGTGGGCGATTACGGGCTAGGAAGAAGAAACGACCGGGGCGAGAAAGCTGTGGAGTTTTGCCGCAGAAATAACCTAGTAATTACAAATACATGGTTCAGACATCATCCTCGACGTAGGTACACTTGGAAGAAGCCGGGAGACAGATAGATTCCAGATAGATTATATAATGGTACGTCACAGATACAGGAATAGTGTCAAAAACTCGCATACTTATCCAGGAGCTGATGCAGACACAGACCACAACTTATTTGTCATGAAATGTCGGGTAAAACTGAAAAAGATAAGAATGGGAAGGAGGGTACGAAAGTGTAATACGGAGGCATTAACTGGGGCAATGAAGAAGAAGTATCGAGAGAACGTGGATGAGATAATGGGTGAGGATCATGGAGTTATATCAGTGGAAGATGAATGGGGAAGTTTGAAAAATGGAATTGTAGAAGCGGCGAAAGCAACGGTAGGCGTAGTGAGTGCAACTAAAATTAGAAAACCGTGGATCACGAAGGAGATGATCAGGGAGATGGAGGAGAGAAGGAAATGGAAGAGCGTAAACTCAGAACTAGGTAAGAGAAAATACCGAGAATTTAATAACAGGCTTAGAAGAGAAACAAAGAAAGCAAGAGGCGTGGTGGAGAGAACAGATCGACGCGTTAGAGAAATACCAAAAAGAGGGAAGAGCAGATGCATTATATAGGAAAGTAAAGGAATTGACGGGTGGTAACAAGGGAAGGGGAATTACAACGATAACTGACAAGACGGGAAAGGTGATCGTAGAACCGAGAGAGATCCAGGAGAGGTGGAAGGAGTATGTTGAAGAGCTGTATGGTAAAGAAATAAGGCCCAATAGGTTAGATATAGAAAGGGAAGACGATATCGACAGAGATGGCATCGGACCAAGTATCCTAGATTGCGAAATCGAAAGAGCTCTACGAGACATTAAAAGGAATAAGGCGGTGGGAATAGATGACATACCTGCAGAGTTTTTAAATAGCATGGGGAAGAACGGAAGAGGAAAACTTTTTGCGCTTATTCGTAGGATTTATGAGGATGGAGTGTGGCCGGAAGACTTCGCGAAGACTGTACTAATTCCTATACCAAAGAAGAGTACGGCAAAAACGTGCGAAGACTATAGGACAATAAGCTTAATATCCCACGCGGCCAAAGTAGTTCTGAGAATTCTAAATAGAAGGCTAGAGAAGAAGGCAAATGAATACCTGGGTGACGACCAGTTCGGGTTTAGGAGAGGGACGGGAACGCGAGACGCTATAGCGGTGATGAGGATATAGAAGCGTATCAGGCTTGACATTGTGGAAATATGAAATGTCCATTTTAAATAAAACAAAGATGGTAAATTTCCACACAGTATATTATCAACCACAGTATATTAACAAACAGCGACCAAGGTTTCGGCACGTAATGCCATTCTCAAGGTACATATTTCTCAAATGCTCCACATTATATACCCCGGGATGGAGGCCAGGGGGTGGGGGGGAGGTATTAAGTCACAGAGGGGGGGGAATACAAGAGGAAAAGGGAGGGGGGTGGTTTAAAACAGAAAAGCCGTTGGTGGTGAAGGTCAGGAGGCATGGTCATCATATTGTCGGACGGGAGGGAGAACAAGGTTTAACAAAGGCGATCGATCATTAAAAACAACATCATTACATAACTTAGCCGGGCTATGAGTGATTTCATATTGTTCAAAGTTTTTTGACACGGAAGTTTTACACCATTTTGACAAAGGGGCTAAGCTGGATTTCTTTGCCCCCCCCCCCCCCCCCCCCCCCCTGGCCTCCATCCCGGGGTATATAATGTGGAGCATTTGAGAAATATGTACCTTGAGAATGGCATTACGTGCCGAAACCTTGGTCGGTGTTTGTTAATATACTGTGGTTGATAATATACTGTGTGGAAATTTACCATCTTTGTTTTATTTAAAATGGTGATGAGGACTCTAGAAGAAAGAAACCTAGGGTATGGGCAGGATGTTTTTGCATGCTTCGTAGATTTCGAGAAGGCGTTTGATCGGGTGGAATGGACGAAATTAATGGGAGTGTTGAAGAAATTAGAGGTCGATCAGAAGGACAGGCGTCTGATTCGAGATTTGTATATGAATCAGACTGCGCAGGTTAGGGTAGCCAATGGAGAATCGGGATGGGCCACGATAGGACGGGGAGTGCGGCAAGGGTGCCCACTATCGCCATTGCTTTTTAACGTGTATTCAGAAGAAATGGTAAGGGAGGCATGGGGGGAGGAGGAGGTAGGAATAAAGGTAGGAGGGGAGCTGATAAAATCAGTGAGATTTGCAGATGATCAAGCATTGGTTAGTCAGTCGGCCAAGGGGTTACAGTCAATGGTGAATGCATTAGAGGTGCAGTGTGAAAAGTATGGGATGAAGATCAATCACAAAAAAACGAAAGTAATGAGATTTTCTAGAAGTAAGAAGGCGGGGCTGAATATAAGGGTGGGAGGGCAGAAGATAGAGCAGGTTGAGCAGTTTACGTATCTGGGTAGTATTTTGGAGGCGAATGGGTTTAGTGGTAAGGACATCAGATGCAGAATTGCGCTTGCTAAAGAAGCATTTTCGAAGAGAAGGGAATTGATGAGGGGGGGTCTGAGAAGAGACGTAAAGAAGAGGCTGGTGAAAACTTTAATATGGAGCGTGGCGCTATATGGGTCGGAAACTTGGTCATTGCGAAGGGAGGATGTGCGTAGACTTGAGGCGTTTGAGATGTGGGTTTGGAGAAGGATGGAGAAGGTTAGCTGGATGGCGAGAAAGACGAACGAGGAGGTATTGGATATGGTTGGAGAGGAGAGGAAGCTTGTGGCAGAGGTTCGGAGAAGGCAGAAGAGATGGATGGAGGAGATTTTGAGAGGAGAGGGCATGTTGAAAAGAGTGATAGAGGGGAGAACACTGGGGAAGCGTGGAAGAGGAAGGAGGAGGATAGGAATTCTGGACGAAATAAGAGGAGGTAGAAAATATGAAGAATTGAAGAGGGATCTAATAACGGGCCATTCTTAGGAGGGAAAGCGAGACAATTTCTATGAGGTTGGGATGCAGAATGGGGACTGTCCAAGAACCTACCAATCAGCTGGTAGAATACTTGAATGAAATGAAACATTACTTATTTTAAGGGCAAATTTCTAATATTAGTTATCGATGTACATGACATTATGGCGGACCCTGTTTTTCGTCAATGTTTCGCCTTTATAAAGCAACATAAAAAAATTGATATCGACGGACACTGAGATACTTATATCACGATAATAACAAAGCTTTTTGAGAGTGAATTCGAAGGAATCATCTGCGACTGTTTGCGACGCCGAAAATAAAATAGATTTTTCGATTTTATTTTCGCACCGCAACGAAACCATATTGACTATAAGTTTTTCAAAGGCACAGAAATGCTGTCATTAACCCGGAAAGATGCGTGATATAGTCCACTTTCCTTCAGCAGCCTGGTTTGATTCTTCGGCAAACTTATCGCCTTCAAGGTCCTCGGAATGCATTCCACGAGTCTATTAACCATTCGTTTCCTTCTCGAGACAAAGCAGGTGTCTTGTTTGAAACGGTTGAGAGAGCAAAAGATGACGCGCCTTCTGCCCACGCCCTGCTTCCCACGATCCAGGCAGCTCGCACATTAGAAGACGAACAACGCCTACAGCTTTAAAAGGATTGTGGTCACAACCAGCACTCATCGTTACAGGATCTCCGCAGACCTCGTGTGGTAGAACTTTTTGCCCTGTATCGTGGTCAAGTGTTGAGATACACACTTCACATAGCATACGTCCAATCAACCGGGAGCCGGGACGTGAAGTTCCCTCAATGGACGATAAATTGGAGGATCGATAAGATTAAAGAAAGTCTTTGGAATGTTTCCTAAATTACAACTATTGAAGTGAAAATTATTTTCGATTCCCGAAAAACTAAATGTCATCAACCATTTCACGTAAAAATGATACCACTACAGTATCTCTTTCGGGCTAAAAGTATGCCTTGCATTATGTCAATTAGAATCCCGGTAGACCCACCCACCGATAGTATCAGGTAAACAACCCACCAAAATTCAGCAGTTTGTAATGTCAGTTAGACTTTACCGAGTGCATTTCGAACTGAAAGGTCTTTTCCGACACAGTTCAATCAAATCATAAATCATCAAAATTAGGGGCAAATTATTGCTCAATCAAACCTGGTCGGAGTGCCAGGGTCGAGTAATCCGCAGTATTTTGAAATCGTGATAATTTTGCAACAATTACATTAACATGAGCATTTTCACAACCAAAGGGTTTTTATGAGAGTACGTAAAACACGTTTAGATGCCATAACCGGAATTCATAGCCTACCTGTGTTGATAGGGTGGATAGATGTGCATACACCAGGGACGTAGCCAGGGGGCGGGGTCCAGACCCCAGACGGGGGTCCCCCCAATTTAGGATTTATCATAAACAGGGCACTCAAGGCAAAAGTTATATTTCCTTTTTCTTTTAAAAAAAATAATGAATAATTTATTCTTCAGTTTGAACAACTTTTTAAATATTTTTGTAATTTTCAAACAAAAATATTTTTTTTTATTCTCTCAGTTTTTCACAGCTAAAATTGAAACATAAGCTGCAATCTGCTGCACTGCAATCGTAATGGACTTAACACACAATTTTTTTCCAAATTTATTAATATATTTCACCTCCCTCCCTACCCCACCGTTTATATTTAACATGGACCCCCACCCGCTCCCAAAAAGAAATCCTGGCTATGTCACTGTACATACCATCATCATTACAAAAACCCTAAGATGTTACAGTAACAAAATCTCTGTTTTTCTTGATTATCCATATTGAATGTTCACAGAATTTCAAGTAAATTCTTGTAAAGTAAAGTAAAAATGAGAGAGGGGAGTGACGTACTATGGAGGAAAAAAGTTTCCCAACAAACGAAGTGTCGCCACTATCGCTCTCGGGGGAAAATCACTTTCCTTTCTGATGGCATATTATTCTTAGGTCTCAGCTACAATGAGGGAAATTCAAACGCAGTAAGATGCTGGACTGATCGTCCAAATCGCTGATGGATTCCCGGCCGCTCGCCTGCCCCGAGCGTGTTTCGCACTGGCCATGACGAGAACGAAGGCGCATTAAATAACCTTGCATGCATTTGAAACGTTCCATTGAACTCCCTCCTACGGCTCAACCGAGACCAGGTAATGGTAAACAGTTTTCCTTTAGCAAAACTGCGTAGGTAAGACAACAGGCAGCTTATCCCTAAAGGACTTATGGAAGTTGATCGGTAGGTTAGATAAGATGTGGATTTGAATGCATTTGCTTTTGCAGACACTTTATTTTCTTTGTGACGACCTCCACGGATATTTGCAAAATTCCGATAAGTCCAGGAGAGATGGGATAAATCAATGGGATAGTTTAGGTAGGCTCAATTGTCACTTAGGTATCGAGGGCAATTGATTTGAATAGAAACAGAATATTTATGGCTAAAACGCTACAGGAAGGGGGATGAGACGACGGCAACACGACAAGAAGCAGAGACCAAGATGCACATCTCGAGATGATGATGGCAGCACATATTAGCATCCTAATGAAAATCTTATTACAATTGGCTGTGATAAAGAGGACATAAAACTAAAAAGAACCTGAATAGTGAGAAACCCCCTCATGAAGCTGGTATGAGAAATTGCAGGCCGACAAGAAATCCAGCAATAAACGAAACTATGTAATTAAACGGCGAGGATATACTTCACTCATTCATATCGGGATACAAACCAATTATATTGGAATATCGTAACTTTCATCGATGATCAAACATTAGAAGTGTTGAGTATGGGCGTGTTTAGCAATGAAAAACTCGCAGTTGTAGTTAAATATAACTTTAGCATGTGATAGTACTCTAAAGAACATTTCCATTAAAAAAAATAATATTCCTCCTGTTTGTCAGGTATCACCCAAAAACAACAAGAAAACATAAATCTAAGCATATATGTCAGCGTTTTTAGAGAGCAATTTCTGCTGCTGGATCGGAACCTGTATTAAGAACACAAACTCGAATGACATCCGAGGATGACGTCCGAATCCTTCGCATTTTCATCGCTCCCATGGATAAACGAAGTAGTACGAAGAAAAATGTTATATCTTTCTTACTTACTGTTTTTTGTCTTTTTTACTTGTTTATTTACTAAATTCTTATTTTATTTATTATAAACTATGTATTTGCACATTCACAGCTTATTTATTTGCGCAGCCATAGTAAATCTACCGCCATGCTTGAAAAATGCATTGAACATACGTTTGTATTCACGATTAAAAGAGGAAATACTTTTTCACGGTGGTGTTCTGTTAAGTAAAGTAGGTTACAGTGAGAGAAGTGGACACTGGGTGTATTCCAGGACCTTGCCAAAGTGCGAGAGGAGGAGCAAAGCAAAGAAAAAAAGGGAGGGAAAGGAAAAATTCTGAGGAATTCACGGCGAGAAGGAGTTCAATGATAAGTTTCAAATGCATACAAGGTCGTCTAATGCGCCTCCGTTTGGAGGCTAGCGCGAATAGTGCTCGGGTAATGCACGAGGCCAGTAATCCGTCACTGGCTTCGACGATGACACCATCACCTTACTGCTTTCGAATTTCCCCCATCGTTCCCTCATATGCCATAAGAGTGAATGGCGATTTTTCTTCAGAGCGACAGTGGCAGCACCTCGTTTGTTGGGAAACTTTTTTTCCCCCACAGTACATATACATATCTCATTCCATCTCAGGATCCCCTGAAGTAAAACAATTGGCTTGGCCTGAAGTTGTTGCCCACAGTATTATGTAACAATTGCATCATAGTTCTACTGCACACAGTATACACAATAAAACTTTCAATTTTTGTCATAAAATTCACAAAAAAGGAAAAACTGACTATGGTCAACAGGTGATAAATAGCAGTTAAGGTTACGCAATAGCAATGCACTTCAAGATTAAAAATAGTTAGGAAAAAATATTTTTGAAGCAACACATTTTAACCAGTCTTCAACTCCAAAGATTGGCTCAATAAATGAGGGTAAAGCTCACCCACTTATGAATATCAGCCCGACAGAGAGTTAAATTCATACAACAGGGTACAAGGGTCAGCTCGTTTCCCTCTACTGCTTTAGGTTTCTCAGGAAGATCTGGCACAAAATATCTAAAAGTTTCAATATGGTTGGATGTGCCCAGATTCAATCTTAGGATTTCTGGTAAGCAGCCCAATGCTCTACCCACTGGGCTACCACACCATTGCATGGTATTAAGGCCTAAATTATTTACACATTTTCTAAATCCCAATAGCCACGACTTTGCCTGGTGTTCATTACAGGAAAATTGTAAAAAATTGGACACAAAAGACATGGATGATCTTTCTTTTTCTGACGTAGTTAGTAAATATGGCACCTACTACATGTGTATAGGCATAGCAAAACTTGGTGGCACTCACAAGTGGAGAATCAGAGATCACCGAGGGTATATCAAGCATTGATGAGCGGGCAAAGGTACCGAAGGACTCCCGGAGTGACATCAGGAGGAAGACTCAGCCACTTATTCCCAAATATCTTGTATGATTTACTCTCCTTTACGTCATATCCTTCACAAGCGAGTGCCACCAAGTTTTGCTACACCTATATCTCTGTTTCATTTTTGGAAGGCATTACATATTTCCAATTTCAAAGATCCACTGTGGTGCATGCTTTAAAATAAATATTCCCATCTTTAATGTGATTTTTCTCTCAAACTTTGCAATAACTATGTCAAACTAAATGGGAGAAATTTAAAGTAAATTATTGGCAAAACACAAGTGCCACTAACTGTTGCGTCCAATCAAAAAGAATATAATTACAGGGTGATTTAATTTTTTCAGCAACATTAAAAAATTAGGCAAAGAAAGGAAAAACTCAAGGGATTTAATTTTTATAAAAGATAAAAGTTTTCACATATTATGTACTCAAAGAACAAAAAAAGGAACAAATAAAATACAGAAATGAAAACTTAAAAAAAAAAAACAATTACCAAACGTGAGAAGCTCTTTGTTTCTGAAAATTTGAATACCAATGTTTCTGTGTCAATCAAGAAACTGACAGAAAAGAGGAAATAAATAAGCCCCCTATAGTTTAACCCTTTCTCTGTGCTGGTCATTTATTCCCTTACACAATAATTTTCCAGAAATATTTTTCAGTATTTACAAAAAAAAAATGGTATCCATCCAGAGAATGAAATATTATATAATATTATGTAATTATAAAATATACCAATCTTATACTACATAGCCTCGTGCACCAAGAATCAAATAAATTATGCAGAGAGATGAACAATGGAATTAAAATCATGATGGGACATACCTGTCATATCGGAGTAAATTAGGCAACCCATGATGACACATCATATGCAGCGATAGGATTAATGAGGGATAAGCCTGTTCTCCACAGCTAAGCACAAACTTCAGTTCCTCAATCATTATTACAACATTCGAGTATGCAACTGAGATGAGAGCAGAGTTGGTGATTTGTCATATGGTTCCGGAACCAGTCTACCTCTGTCAGGTTGTATCAGCACCTATCAGGTTAAAAATAATTGTACAGAAGTCCAAGTTAGCATAATCAAACATTTTCCAGATATTCATTCAATGCACAATTATATTTTCATTTTGTGGACCAAGAGAGAGCTGCTTCTTAGCATCCATTTCTTATGCAAGGGAAACAACAGGAAAGAAAATATGAATAAGGAATACAATTAATAAATATTTTATTCATGAGATGCATTTCACCGAGATACTGTAACACTCTTATCTGCTCAACCCCCCCACCCCACAACCCTCCTCTCCTCCCAGACGCTAATTCACCACCCACTGTTTCTCTGAGGCATATGGTCCAATGTTCTTTCCCTCAACCCCATCCACACCCACTACTCCCTCCTCCACACAATCGCCATCCTTCCCTACAATTATGTAGTCACTTTCCTTGGTATGTAAACTCAACCCCTAACCCAATGAACAGTCTCGTGCATATATTTGTACCCTTATTCCCTACTCCCTCTGTACCTGACGATGCTATATCACGGTGAAACATGTCACACAAATAAAATTCTGAGGTAAAGTATGCTGAGCATTTGAATAATATGGATATATATCCAACTTCCACAAAGTGAAGTTGGTAATTAAGTTTATATAAAACTATTAATACACACTAGAAATACGTACTTTTTATTTCAGGTTGACCAATAAGCAAAAGGCTATTCATTTATGCTATACAAATCTATGTACCTATATGCTTATTGATCAATTTTTTACCTTAATTAAAATAGCTATAGAATAAAACCCTCCTTAAACTACAACCTTGATGTGGTGGAGGGATTGTGTGTTCCAATGACCCCTAGAGCTGGACTGGCAGGAGGAAGTACCTCAGATGTATTTCAGATTCTGTTCAGCTGACAAATGTGTGGAATTGAAATTATTAATTAATCGTTAATTAATTAATTAATTGTTAAAACATGTAGCTAACATTGCATTTCCATCCACTTCTGAGCTATGGTTAAAATTAAAAGCCTCTACCACCACATCAGGAAATATGTTATTTAATAAATTGTTATTTAATTAATCAATTAATTGTTATAATAGATAGCTAATATTGCATTGCCATCCACTTATGAGCTATGGTTAAAATTTTAAGTCTCTAGCTGATCGGGAAGTTAGTTTAAACTCGGTTGCAATATTCCACCCGAACAGACTGACAGACATGACGGAAACCGAACTAATAAAAACGTGGTAACAAGAGAAAGAGCAAAGCAGCGGTAAAAATAGGAACTTGGAACGTAAGGACCATGATGAGGGCTGGGAAGCTTGAAAATATTAAACAGGAAATGGAAAAAGGATAAATAGATGCTTTGGGATTGTGCGAGGTGAGATGGAAGGGTAGTGGGGACTATTGGAGTGATACTTACAGGATAAATAACCTATAGTGGGGGAGACGAGAATCAATAAGGGGTAGGTATGGTACTGAATACCAAATTGGGGCTGAGGGTAGTAAACACTGAACAGGTGAGCTACAGGATACTAGTGGTAGAAATAAAAGCACGCCCGACGAATTTCGTAGATACTGGTCCAGGTATACATGCCTGCAAGCAACCATAGAGAGGAAGAGATGTATGAGCAACTAGAAGAAATAATAAGAGAAGTGCCAGGAAAGAAAAACTGATAGTGATGGGTGACTGGAATGCAGTGGCGGGGGAAGGGAGGGACGGATTAGAAGTAGGAGTGTTTGTGCTAGGAACAAGAAATGATTGCGGTGAAAAGGCAGTTGAACTTTGTAGAAGAAATAAATTTATAGTGACAAACACTTGGTTTAAACATCACCCCAGGCATAGGTAAACATGGAAAATACCGGGTGGTACTGGCAGATACCAAATTGATTATACATACAATGGTAAGGCAGAGATTTAGGAATAGTGTAAAAAACTCGCATAGCTGTCCAGGGGCGGATACAGACTCTGATCATAACTTGGCGATGATGAACTGTGAAGTTTGATTCAAAAGGCTTCGTAAAGGAAGGAAGATAAAGAGGTGGAGCCTTGAAGTATTGAAAGGGTTGAAAAGGAGGGAATACCAAGAGCTGGTAGAAAAGAACATAGGTGAACCAAAGCGGATGGGAACAATACAGAGAAGATGGGAGATTATAAAAACAGGCATTAGGAGCGGCAGAGAAAACAATAGGAATGGTGGAAAAGAAGAGGGTTAAGAAGCAGTGGGTTACGGAAGAAATGATTAAGAAAATGGACGAGATAAGGATTTGGAAAAAAATCGACACCGACGTAGGCAAGAGGAAGTACAAGGAATTGAATAACAAACTCCGGCGAGTGACCAATCGGGCAAAAGTAAACTGCTGGAAAGGATAATGCGAGGAAATGGAAAATCTGCAGGAGGGGGAAGTGGGTGCTTTGTACGCCAAGGTGAAAATGTTATTGGGTGGTAAGAGCGGGCAAACGATACCAAAGTTTAAGGACAAAACAGGGAAGATATTAATCGAACAGGAAGATATCCAGGAAAGATGGAGAGAATATGCAGAGGAGCTATATGACAGTGAGAATAGACCCTTGAGCCTAGATCTAGACGATGAAGGAACAATAGATAAGGATAACCTCAGACCAGATTTACTTGACAGCGAAATAGAGAGGGCATTAAGGGAGATGAAGGGTAGAAAAGCTGTGGGAACCGATAACCTACCTTCGGAGCTACTGAAGAATCTAGGAAGTAAGGGGAGGGAATCCTTTTTCGAACTTATTCACAGGATCTACGAGGAAGGAGTATGGCCAGAGGATTTCGTGAAAACAGTATTAATACCTATCCCAAAGAAGAAGAAAGCATCAGAATGCAAGAAGTATAGAACAATCAGATTAATTTCACACATGGCAAAATTTTTGCGTAGAATACTAAATAGAAGGTTGGATAGCAGAGCAAATGATGACCAATTTGGGTTTAGGATGGGTATGGCAACCAGAGACGCAATTGCGGTAATGAGGACACTTATAGATAGAAACATAGAGTATAATTAGGATGTTTTCGCTTCTTTGTGGAATTCGAAAAGGCGTTTGAGAGAGTAAACTGGGAGAAACTAATGCAGATCCTGGGGAAAAATGGAATAGATTGGCGTGATAGGAGACTCATTCGAAACTTATTTATGGGGCAGAGGGCTCAGGTGAGGGTGGCTGATGGTGAATCAGGGTGGGCAGTTATAGGTTGCGAGTTGTGGCAAGGGTGCCTATTGTCACCTTTGTTTTTTAACATCTATGCTGAGGAAATGGTAAGAGAGACATGGGATGAGCTAGATGTGGGAATCAAAGTAGGAGGCCAGGGGATAAAGTAGGTTGGATTCGCGGACGACCAGGCATTGGTCAGTGGGTCATCGAAAGGATTGCAAACTTTAGTAGATGCATTGGAAAAGCAGTGTGAGAAATATGGGATAAATATTAATCATAATAAAATAAATGTAATGAGATTCTCTAGGTCAATGAAAGCGAGGCTGGTCATAAGAGAAGGAAGTCAAAAACTCGAGCAAGTAGAACAATTTAATTACTTGGGTAGTACGCTAGAAAAAAACAGGACATAGTAGCAAAGACATTAGGAGGAGAAAAGCACTAGCGAAGGAACGGTTCAATAATAGAAGGGAGCTGATGACAGGAACTTTAATTAAGGATGTAAAAAAGAGGCTGGTGAAGAGCTTGATATGGAGTATGGCGCTGTATGGGGAGAAACATATACCTTGAGAGAGGAAGACAAAAATACACTGAAGGCATTCGAGATGTGGGTGTGGAGGAGGATGGAGAAGGTGTGGTGGACGGAAAGGAAGACAAATGAGGAAGTGCTTGACATGATGGGTGAGGAGAGGAAGCTGGTGGATGAGATTAGGGGAAGGCAGGGTAGGTAGCTAGAAGCGGTAATGAGGGGCAATGGTTTGCTGAAAGCCATGATAGAGGGAAGGATGTTGGGCAAGCGGGGAATGGGAAGAAAGAGAATAGGTTTTATGGACGGGATGAAGAAAGCAGGACTTATGCTGAGATGAAGAAAGAAATACCAGAGGTAGATAGGGCACGGCACATGTAAGAGTCTGTTGGATATTCTCTGACTTTCATTGTAACCTACCTCTAACCGGCAGATTAAATCAATGGTCTGCGAGTTTACTTCGTAGAATGAATGCATTTTAGTTAAAATGAAAACTTGGTTATATTCTACACAATTTTATTAAGAACACGACCGGTTTCGACCTTTTCAGGTCATTCTCAAGTGTATAACCAAGTTTTCATTTTAACTAAAAAAACGGCAGATTAAAATTTTCAAACCATTGATTTTCCTAGCTGGGAAGAATGGAAAAGTGGCTTGGCAGGAGTAAAAGACAGCAGAATTATATGTCGTGTTGATGAATGATGCCGTGATGAAAGCTTATAAGAACATTTGAACAAAAGCTTGAGAAGGCTATGGGCATATAAAGAGAGGCAATAGAAACGAGGCCTTATTGCGAGAAATTTAATGTTCCCACCTCCAAAGTATCGAAATTTATTATCGTAGATCTTTCAATGAGCAAAATGAATGAAATCTCTCCCAGTGACTAAAGTGAACACATTTTAACAGACATTTAGTCCTATAAGAGTCAAGTACTAAACTGCATAAAGGTTATACGCTAACTTCTTAGTGCAGGTTTAAAAAATTACCACTTACATTACTATTACTCTCCTTACATTACTACACTCTCTATGTTGCTTTTGTTAGACCTCATCTGGAGTACTCATCAGTAGTCTGGTCGCCACATAAGAAGTTTCTTATAGACAATAGTATTCCAACCAGATTCCTTAGACTTGTGGGAATCCGTCCTGGCTACCGCCACCTGGAAGTTCCTGTCAATATTATTGCCTCTCAGCTTCATCTGCCCTCTTTAGAGCAGAGGAGGAATATCCAGGATGTACTATTCATAGTCAAGATCATTAATGGCCTGGTTGAGAGCACATGGATCCTTGAAATGGTGACCTTTCGTACGCCAGTAACAAGAACCAGATCTACAGAATTGTTTGCCAGATTTAATCATGGTACATCTTATGAACTGAATAGTGCAATTGTCCGTGTCCAGCACCGAGCCAATCTTCTTCCACCTGATATTCACCTGTTTTGTAACATTATCGATACTATCTGAAGGAAACTTCATAACCCTACTCTTAACCTTGGATTATATTTGTAAATAAGTACCAAACTTAAACTGTTAACTGTTGAATTGCGTAACCATTGTTTATGTATGCATTACTGATATATCACAAGAGCTAGTCTATTATTCAATTGCTGTCTACTATATAGTATTATTCAATCCACCTTACAGTATATTATTGCTAACTTTAGAACACTTCCATCGTGGAATTAAACTCGAAATAATATGATATGAATATTTTGTATAAATGTATTTTTGTTAAACAAAGAAAAATGATTTTCCCTCAATAAATGAAATTTCCTGAATTACGATTCATAATCTCATCAGTAGAACCATAATTGCAGTATTCTTCCTTAAAGAAGACCACAAAAATCGGCATTAATGGCGTAATTACTAAAAAGTTGAATCGATTCCATTAGACTAGTACTCATTGTCACAGGTGTTTCTGGCTGCTGTTTTTTCATCTGCCATAACGGAGCATTAAGTAGTGTATTTACCACTTTATATTACGTTCAAAATTTATATCCAAGTACGCTTGTTCTTTACGCCAAAAAGTGTACCGAGGCAAGGAAATCCGTATTTTCATTCTATGGATGACTTTGAAATTTTGGCAGTTATTAAATTCAAAGTGCAAACGAATCTTCATGCCAAAAGGTTAGCTACTTATAGTAATAGTAGTTTTTACTTACCTATGCTAGCTATTATCTGCAATATTACACAATCAGCTCAATAGTTATTAACCATTCTATATTTCGGCCCGCTCATCCCTTGGCGCCCTTTAGGTCGAAAATTCAAATTTTACTTCCGACCCTTTCCACCGTTTCGACAGTTATGATGGTTTCGACCAGTTTCGATCTATCCACTTTCGATGATTCACGATTAGTCGCAATGGTCGAAATGGTCGAAATCGAAAGTGGCTGAAAAATAAGTGAAGGAAGTAAGTCGACATAATATTTGGGTGGACAAGGTGACGAAATTTCTGAGGGATTACTGTATATTTTTTGTGTGACACATCGTATGTCTTCCAACTAAAAGTGAGGAGTTTGCATTAGTATTAGTTGAGAGTTTTGCGGTATGGGCTCCAAAAACTCGGGAAGTGACAATAACAGAATGCCGAGAGCTATGGGTGCGATTGCACATACCCCTCACAGTAGTAGTCGAGAAGGAGATCATGTCTCCGTTAATCCCAATCAACCTAGACAACCTGCCAATTTGCAAGATCTATTGAGGTTCAGTATGGAGGCTAGAAACCAGGGACAATCTAGCTCGCAGGTTCTTCCAATGGACGAGGAGGTAGATTCCCTATCCGTTGTTTAACCATGGATGAAAAAGTTAACTTGTTCCTCAGGTACTTGTTTACCCAATTTTTTTATTTTCAGCGCAAGAAATGGCTTGATAATGCTTTGAAGTACATGACGACGGATGTTATACAAATTTTACTTCAGGCCATTGATTTGTTGAAAAATGCAGGTTCTCTCACAATAAACGATGACCCGAAAGAATATGAAGAAGCCCTGGAAACAGTCGCTGGTTGCGTTGAAAACTTGGATGTGGCTAACGGTTTGTATATAGTGAACGGTGGGCTGTCCTTAGTTCGAACCAGATATTTTTACCCCTTGTCATTCAATCATGCTTTGTTACAGACTTTCACAAAATAGGAGGCTTCACTGTATTTGAGCCGTGTTTGCTCTCCTGTCATCCATCCTTGCAGTGGAAGGCTGCTAATGTGATAGCGGAGTTGACGCAGAATAATCCGTATTGCCAGGAGAGAGCGGTTGAACTGGATTTGCTACCTATGTTGCTAAAACTATTGGACCAAAGTCATAATGAGTTATCCCGCGTTAAAGCTCTCTATGCTATTTCATGTGAGAACACAAATTAAATTAAGTAATTAATTGTTTCAGTATCATAAGTGTATTTTTCTGTATCTTGTATTTGATGATGAAATTGTTTCATTACTCTTCTAGGTATTGTTAGGGATAATCCGAAGGCATTGCATACCTTCTCGCAGCATGATGGTTTTTCTGTATTATTACGATCCATGCAAAGTCACGTGGAGAAACTTAAGACCAAATCTTCATTTCTTCTAACTTCATTGTGCTCACAGACTCCAGAGTTAATAGGTGAGAAATTTAATCTTCTAAAATTTGTATCGGCTTCCTTGCCTTGTTTTTTTTTCGGTAGTTCCTTTTCAAATTACAAAGCTTCGGCTCGGTGTCCACTTCCTTAATTTATCAGTTTCAGTCCCTTAAAAATTCTTGGTGCTATTATTTCAAATTGCATCCAATGAAATGTATGCATGATAAGAAGATAATGGTGGGAGAACTAAGTGCGGTAACGGGAGTGGATTTTCAAGAATGCAAAATAGTGACGATCCATTAACATGACAAATCATCAGTTATGCTTAAAACTTTAAAACATAGGGACCATTGAATGTATTCTACCACTCCCCCGACCATCCCCCTACATACAGCGATTGAATACCCTTGTTGTTTGGAACTAGAAATTAATGCCATGCCATGTTGATAACCATGTGAATAAGTGGATTACGTGACAGTCAATTGATTAGGATTTCAGCTACATTATTAATTATTTTTAGAAATTCAAACTCTACTTATGTTTGTATCTTTGGGGCTTCTAGCCTTATCAGGTTGTATGTAATGTTGTAGACAATTCTAAAACTTTTTGCCAGTTACCTACTTTCCAGGGAAATTAAAATTTCAGAAAATGTTGGCCTTGTTCGATTCTTTGAGTGCCTCATTCCAATATCATTGTTATTGCACCGATTTAACTCCATTAAATTGAAAACTTCTCCTTAGGAGAGGGGTGATATTCAATGTCATGTAAGATGACAGTATAAGGATGACCGAGGTGTTAAATGAGAGGTAACTTTGTTGCTGCTTCATCATTGCAGCCTGTAATGGCTGAAAGCAGTGTGTGATGTATTTGTATAATATCCATTTTATTACCGATGCTGTATCATGCGAGCTTCATGCTAATTAAGCATCAGTTGGTAAATGGCCTGTAAAATGCTGTTACGTATAGGCTCAATGAGAGAGTGGAAGTCGCCAAGATGCATAAGTCATTATGTATGCACATTCAGTATAATAGGGTTTACAGCATGGATGTTTTGGTATTGAAATAGTAGATTATTTCTAGTGGCAATAATTAGAAAGTGTGATTACATCACTTCCATGCAGTGGCGGATACATATGGGGGGCGCGCACCCCCCCCCCCCCCCCCTTGCGGGGCCGATCGCCTTGCCGCCCGCGCCGCCCCCGCCAGTCAGCCCACACGCTATTCGTTCGTAACTTTCGTCAGTCAACTCTGAGTCAAGTTATGGAGTAGTTGTACTTTCTTATGTAGTCCGCGTCATCGAATTTTATACGTTTCTGTCTGGCACATAGATAGCTAACCTACGAAAAAAGTCGCGGCCATTCTAGTGATCTCGATACGTTATTCTGTTTGGCATTTGTTCGAGAAAAGTCATGAATATTCTACTGTTTGTATTTGTTCACACTCCTTAGAAGTCTGGAAGCGAACATTCTGGCTCCTAATGTTCTCGAAACAACCGAGCTGCATACATAAAGGAAGCAGAGTCGCTGCCAGGCAGTCAGTTTGAAAGCTACGTCGCGATAACTTGCGCCCCCCCCTTGAGCTTTTTCTGTATCCACTACTGCTTCCATGTATCAGTTAACAGTATTTTAAACATAGCCTTCAATTATGTAGTTCCATGATAAACAAATGATATTTCCTGTTCTTTTTATAATAAAATTTTGTATCATCCCTCAAATTTTATACTCATGGTCATAGATATTCTACCAAGTAAACGGTGGGCCCATCGACATTACTGCCTGAAATTTACCCTACTGGGGAGTTTTTTTATTATTTCCTTTATAACTATCTCTTAATGCTCATATTAAATCCATTTGATACTCCTTGTATCTCTTGTTTCCCTGATGCCATCCAAAATTCCTATTCCTTTACCTATCCTATGCTTAGCCTACATTCCCTCCTCTGTAGGTATTATGTACAGAAATAATTAAAAGGCAACCCATAAGGATGGAAAAGGATTTCGGCCCGCACTTTATCACAATATGTACAATTATCACACAAATGCCAGAGCTACTTGTGGCTAGCCTAGATGTCTGTCACCAACTGCCTGCACTGCTCAGTGGGCTTCCACTTCCAAAGAAAACAAATGTGTTATGAAATACTCCTTATGTCCTCCAGCCACTTTTTGCCTACTTAATTTTACCTATGAGCTTCCTTTCCTCACCCAAAATATCTGTCACTTTATTATTTGTTTTCCTCTCCACTCAGCATGACCTATCTATCCTCCGTAACATCTACATCTGAAAAGTATCCTTTCTACGTTCATCTTTCTTCCTGAATGATCAAATTTCTAAACCATGTAACTCAACACTCCCTACAATATTTTTAAACTATACCTTATCTCTTTGCTCAAATTACCCTTATCTATCCTATTTTGTCAAATACTTAAACTACTTATGAAGTCTACTTCAAAAAGGGAGGAATCAGGCGAGATGTTGTGGAATCTGAACATAATAAGAACCATGACGATGCAATTTTCCATAAAAAATGTTTTTAATCGACCCGGGTTTCGATGCACTGCATCACCTGATGATGATGAAGTGCATCAAAACCCGGGTCCATTAAAAACATTTTTATGTGGAAAATTGCATCGCCATAGTTCTTATTAAGTCTACTTCATGTCCTTGCCTTAAAACCCATTCTCATCCAGAGTACTGTCCAAGTTCTGGAACTGTTCCATCTCTGGTTTATGGTCTCAGGTCTTAATATTTACTTTTGCCTTCCTACGATATGATAATATCATAACTTGTTTTTTGTTAAGGCTAATTTTCAAGCAAATCTTTCTCTCAGTATCTCTAACACACTCATCATCGGATGCAATCTCTTGGCTGACTGGCTAACCAATGCCTAATATTTACTATGTAAATTCACCTTTATCAGCTCGCCTTCCATTCTCTTACTCCACTTTTTCCTGTTTTTCTCCTAAACAGTTCATCAGATCGCATGTAAAAAAAGCGAAGGTGATAGTGGGTCTCTTGCCTTAGTTCCCACGCTATTGTAGCCCATTCCATTTCACCAAACGTTACCTTTTCTACCTGTGTCATGCACATATTTCTAACGAGTTTTTCAGTGCAGGTTAGCCTAATGTTTGCATTAAGTGCAGTGAAGTAGCTGTATGTTCTCCATCATATGATTTCTTGGGAGTTCATGAAGCAGACAAATGCAGCCTGGTTATATTCCAAGTCTATTAGGTTCTCTATGGCTCATGTTGCAGTTAATGCTTCTTTTTCTCTTAAAGATCCAAACTGGTTGTCACCCACACAGACACTAGATCTACAAAAATACCTTTGCTGCTTGCAAAATTAAATGTATGGTCCTGTAATCCTGTCAATGTTTTGCTTAACTCTTCTTAGTTGTAGGATCTTGAACTTACTCAACAAAATCTCCAGGCCACAACCCTCCCATGCAGATAAGCCCGTAAAAATCGCTCCTATCCTTTCTCCTTAGATCTTGAGTGCATAATTCTTACGATACATCAAATTACCACATCCCTTTCCCATAGTGCTCTTTCTGTTTGTCCGTATATTGTTTCAGAGCCTAAACTATTCTTATCTGTGTCAAAGTCCTCTTCCACACTTACAGCACAATTCCTATTCTCCGTGCCTAAGAGCTCTTTGTCATGTACATTTATCTACCTTTCCTGAATGTCATTTGGTAATTTTACATACTTTCCTGTATTATATCTAGTTTAAATTCATCTTAATTTTTTTTAATTCCGTAGTACCCACCAGTATTTAAAATCAGTTCTATCGACGGTACTGGTACTAAAAATGCCGATATGTAGCCAGCGCTGCCATCTTGCGTCAACTAACGGAACTAACTATGAAAATAATTGAGTGCAGATAATGCATCAATTGCCGGGGCTACATACAGGCTGACTTAAAGCTTGCTTTTGTTTGCAAGAATTGTGAACTCTCAGCATGTCATCTGCCAGCGACGTTTGGAATTTTATTTTCCAAAAAAGATATTAACTTTGCAATTGTTGTGCTTTGCAAACTTTTCTTAAAATTCACAACTTGAATATTATTGTGAATATTTTAACAAGAAATTATTTAGCCATTTCTCAGATTTCATTCACCTGAAGTTCTGATTACCTAAGTAGCTCTTTGTAGTGGAACATTGCAGAAAACTATAATAGCTGATATGGTTACTGGCAAATATACTACAAGTACTTATGCATGAATTACATTAAAGTATCAGTGTAAAGAGATGGCATAAAGGCGCACTTTTGATGCATGCCGAACACCAGACAATCGATGATATTGAACCGTATAAATACAAATAATTATTCCTCTAAGTTAAACGTCAGTGTGACCTCAAGGATTGATAACTATAACAGGGGATTTTACCTGACCACAGCATTAAAACAATACCGATCATTCATCATGTAAATTGAAATCATTATTGTAATACTTAATTGAATGTAATTTCTCAACTACATCTTTCGTTTGTAATCGACATATATATTAAGACACAAAAGTACATAGATACACATAGATACATACATAACATAACAACCAATAATATACTATGAACGCAATACAACAAAAATATTAATGCAATGATAATAAAAATCACACACTCCAACACTTCCCCTTGATTTTTATTGAATCAAATCACACACTCCAAAACTTCCCCTTGATTTTATTGAATTAAATACATTATCAACACTAATGTTCATGGTCCCCATTAACAAAAATTAAATTAACAGAAGCAAAAAATTATGTCGTACCATGAAAACTTTTGAAACAAAAATCATCGTCTTACTTAGGGAACAGTTAACCCGATCCTTACTGATAATTCTTGAGTCTTCCTGCCGGACAGGGACTTGGTGAGTAGGTCAGCTAGGTTGTCGCGGGACATGACATACTGCACCTTCATCAGTCCTCTCTTGACGCAGTCCTTGATGAAGTGGTACTTTATGTCTATTGCCTTGGATCTCTCATCGACCTCATCCTTTTCAGCCAGGGATAGGGCACCGATGTTGTCAGCAAATATACAGGGCTGGGAACACTTCTCACCGGCCCCGACATCATGTAGAGCATTCTTCAGCCACAGGCACTCTTGGGCAGCGACAGCCATTGCCACATACTCTGCATGCTTGGTAGATGTAGCAACAACTGTTTGCTTTTTGCACCTCCACTCAATAGGACCACCAGCTAGCAGTACCACCAAACCACTGAAGGACTTTCTATCAGCTTTGTTGTTGGCAAAATCAGCATCAGAGTACAAAACAATTTGACTTCCTGATTTTCTGTAGACAAGACAGTAATCTCGAGTATGCTTGAGGTATCTCATCAGGTGCTTGACCGCGGCCTCATGTCTTTTCTTAGGTGCTGACAGGAACTGGCTTAGGTAGCTCACAGCAAAACTTAGATCCGGTCTGGTGCCGTTTGCCACGTACAGCAGCATACCAATGGCCCTCCTGTATTTGTCTTGGTCAGCATCACAATCTTCGTCTCCTTTGTCATTAAACAAGTTTTCGCTTAATGGACAAGCAGTCCCTTTTGAGTCAGTCAGTCCAAACTCATACAGGATCTTTTCAATGTAAGCACATTGGTCAATACTCATGCAATGGTCACCAAGTCTCAGTATACGGAGTGATAGGAAGTCTGAGATCTCTCCAAGCTCTCTTATCTCTACATTGTTGTTGAGATTTTCTTTAAACCTTTTAAGATCATCCTCTTTCTCCACCCAAATTGCCAGGTCATCCACATATAATCCCACGTAAATCTTGCTTTCATGGTCAATGAATAAACATGGATCTGCATGTGATGATTTGAATCCCATAGCAATGAGAATTCCTCTGATCTTCTTGTACCATTCCATCCCAGATTGTTTGAGACCGTACAAACATTTCATTAGTTTGCACACCATGGAACGTGGCTTGTCCACATCAAACTCTTCTGGTTGTTCAATGTATATTTCTTCCTTTATGTCGCTGTTGATGTATGCTGATACGACATCAACATGTTCACACCTCCAACCCTTCTCAGTACCCAAAGCTAACATCAACCTTATGGTTTTTCTCTTCACTACGGGTGAGTATGTCTCATGGTAATCGATGCCATATCTCTGTGCGAACCCTTGAGCCACTAGTCTAGCCTTGTATTTTTTTGGGTTTCCACTTGAGTCGGTCTTGATTTTAAATTTCCAGGTGGATCCGATAACAGTCTTCCCCTGAGGTCTGGGTACAACCTCCCATGTGTTAAGCTCCTTGAGTCTTGCTAGTTCTTCATCCATGGCTGCTTTCCACTTTGACTTGCTCAGACTAGCCTTGGCTTCCTTCAAACTCAAAGGTTCTTCCTCATTGCATTTGGAGGCTGATGCTGCTGCAAACGTTGAACAAATTAAGCATGACTTATCACTGCAGTTATCATCTTCACATGCACATTTCTTCGGTTTTGGTCTTCTTTGTGACCGCCTTGGCACTTGGGGTGCCACTTCCTCCACTTCTAATTCATGCTGGTCATCAGGTAGCTCAGGGATGCGATGAATCACAGGGTCCTCTTGATTTCTTAAGTCATCCTGTGATATACTCTCCTCTTCACTTTCTTCAGAGTCGGTGCCAAGCAATTCAGGGCAATGATTGATTTTCTTGACAGCACTTTCTTGGGTCGCCTTCCATGGAAATTGTCTTTCATGAAAAACAGCATCCCTCCTTATAATGACCTTGCTTGTTTCAAGGTTGAATAAGCGATACCCATCCTTAGTGTTTTCTTCATAGCCAATCATGACACACTCTATAGCCTTGTTGTCAAGTTTCCCACGTACTTCCCTCATGGCTTGAACTCTACATCCAAACGGCCTTATGCGCTCATAATCTTCTAGTGTCAGAGGTAACTTGGTTATCAGCTCTAAGGGGATCTGGAATCCTATGGCTCTGCTGGGAGTTCTGTTCCTGTTGTAAGCAGCTGTGGACATTGCCTCTGCCCACATTCTCTTCTCAGCTCCGGATTCAGCTAGCATGCACCTTGCCATCTCACACACGGTTCGGTTCTGCCTTTCCCCTCTTCCATTTTGCTGTTTGCAATATGGCACGCTCTTCTCATGGATAATGCCATGCTGGTCCAGATATTGTTCGAGCTCCGCATTTACATACTCTGCTCCAAAATCCGACCTGATTTTTGCTAGCCTTTCGCCAGATAGGGTCTCCATCTTTGTCTTGTACTTCCGCAGCTTCGCCAATACCTCGTCCTTGGTCTTCATGGTTATCACCGACACATGTCTTGAGTAGTCATCTGTGAACACAATGACGTACTGTGCTCCTCCGCATGATGGTGGGTCAAACTTTCCCATCAAGTCAGTGTGAACCAACTCGAGAGGCCTGCTCGCTCTTGAGTTGCTCACAGGGAAAGGCTTCCTTGTCAACTTCCCCTGGACACATACTTCGCATCTGTCGCTGTCTTCTTTCTTTATTCCACTCAGCACATGAATCTTGCTTATCGTGTCCTTACTCGCATGACCGAGCCTCTTGTGCCACGTTTCCATGGACTTTGCTTGCAGTGCGACAGAAGGGAGTGCGTTTTCTTGCCTCGTTGGTGTGTTTACTTCCATAACATACATTTTCTTAACCTTCAATGCCCGAAATATGGTCTTCCCCTCCATCATCGCTATGGCAGTTCTTCCTTCAAAAATGATTTTTCCACCTTTCTCTGTCAGTCGGTACACGGATAGTAGATTGCAGTAGAGCTTAGGCACATACATAACTTCAGTCAAGATGATTGTCCTCTCTGATTTCACCTCAACAGTGCCGACACCTTCAACATGTAACTTGAATCCATCACCAATTTTCACGGATCCCTTTCTTGATAAGTCTAGCTCCTTAAATGCATTTATATCGCTGCACATGTGGTCAGAAGCTCCAGAGTCGACAAACCATTTTCCCTCTGATCCTCTGCTTACATATGCATGGGCATCACCCTCAGCGCAAAGGAGTACGGCTTCCACTTTCTCGTCTCGCTCATTACAGCTTGCCACTGATGCTTTGCCATTGGCGTCTTTCTTCGTCTGTTGCTCCTTGAAAGCAAGCCACACAGGACACTGCCTTGCCACGTGACCAAGTCCATTGCATGAGTAGCACTTCATCTGAATTAGGCTGTGTTCTCCTTTCCATTTACTTTGGGAACTGTTGCCACCTTGATTGTCGTGCTTGTACTTACCACCGTCTTGCCTACTATTTTTCTGATTGGATGTCACCTTCAGGGCTATTGTGTCCTCCGTGCTTGAGGACGGCGCCACCAGCTTTGACCTCCTTTCTTCCATTAGAAGCCTTCCTTTGACATTCCTGGACGTAAGTTCGCCAATGTTTCCTTCAAATGATCTCACGAACGAGTCATACTCGGACAATGGTAGCCCCATTAGAAGAAATGCCGCAAAGCACCGATCGTCGATAGGGATTCCTCCCATTCTCACCTTTTGGATTAGCTCATGCATCGTCGATATGTACTTGGGCATGGACATACCAGCCGTCTTATCTAACCTCGCCATTTGCTTGAAGAATAGCATTGTGTGAATAATGCCAAACTCCCCGTACATTTGGCGTAGCGTGTCCCATGCTTTTTTCGCGAGCTTAAATTCACCGACATCATAAATTGTGGAGCTGTTCAAAGCATCAAATATAATACCACGCGCCTTTCGGTTGATTCTTAGTTGCTCAGCATTGAGATTGCCTATCGCCTCATCTTCATCGTCGGTGTCGTGAATCACGTCACCAAACCCCGGGTCGATAGCATTCCAACAATTTTTGTCAATCAGCTTGGCCTCAAGTCTCTTTGACCACGGGTAGTAGTTAGAACCATCGGCATTCAAAAGCACCTTTGATTCCCTCGTCTCTTCAGCGTCCATCTAGACTTCGGTATCTTACTCTTTGCCGTCTTAAAGTTCTTATTTGTCGTCTTAAATTTCTTAACTTCTCACTTACTTCGCACGGTTTTAGGGTGTTCTGGGCCCATAACCTATTGTAATACTTAATTGAATGTAATTTCTCAACTACATCTTTCGTTTGTAATCGACATATATATTAAGACACAAAAGTACATAGATACACATAGATACATACATAACATAACAACCAATAATATACTATGAACGCAATACAACAAAAATATTAATGCAATGATAATAAAAATCACACACTCCAACAATCATTACAACAAAAAGTGATGAGCACAAACGTACAGCATAAAATAAAATGTATTTCTGAATAGCCGATGTATATTCCCGATGAATGTCCATAAAAAAACGCCGCTTGATAGAAATTTCTGTGTATATTTTTGGATTGATATTCTAATTTGTCGAAATACTGGAACATTAGGGTGAAATGTATGTTAATTTTTAAATAATTAATCAATCACATAAATACTGGTTTACCGGTATTTTTTCGGCGGTACTACCGGGCATGTAGTATTATTGCTTTTTAATACTCTTCAAAAAAATACCGGTACTTTTTTTTAGTATGGCCCATGCCTTATTCCCAATATATAGGAAGTCAAAGCTTTGGAAAATTGCTCACAAAGGTCACTGCTGAGGTTCCACTTGTGAAGTATGTACAGTGAATAAGGAAATTGACTAATCAGTCTATCACTGTCTAATTTTTATCATATGTCAGTCATAGTTAATGGATTCCAGTAAAACATGTTTCATTAAACGTTCTTTGCTCTGTAAGTCAATATAAGGGCATTGGTTATTGATTAATCAAGAAGCACCAAAACATTACTTCATTAAATGTATTGTGTCAATCAAAGGCAGAGGAATTATCGAGTAATTTTTTTTATTGAGCCCAAATATGTACTCTGTGATAATGGGAAAGAAAAATATGTAGTGGGATTTTGATTGCTAACACGACTTTTTTATTTTAAAAAGTTTTTCTAGCTATGAAAGAATAATTTAAGGGTTTTCCAAGCCAATTCACCCAGGCAGTGACTCTCACTGGCTCAGATGTTCATGAAACTTATAACACTACCTGCTACAACCAAGTTATTAATCCATGCTAATCTTTTTCATGCCTAGGCATCCTAGTTTCCCAGATATTAGAGTAAAAGTTTTGGAAAATTACTCATAAATGTCACTTCTGAGGTTCTACTTTCTGAGCATAGTGTATATTGTAAAAATTCATAGTTGCACGTTGAAATTTTTGTAACAAGACAATCAAAGGATGTAAATTAAAGAAAAAATATGTTATCATCTTTACCTAACCATTTCAACACATTTCAGTGCATTGGTTAATAAGATTTTTTGCACAAAAACACTACTTCATTGAGTGCTGTCATTCTTGAGCAGTGGAGTTATGTCTTTTATGTTAATTGAGCCCAAGCATATGTTGTCCATCGTTGGAAAAAACTATTGTAAATTCGATTGATCATAGTAATTTTTTTTATTTTAAATTGCTTTTCCATCTATGCACTGATAATGTTGCACATTCTTTTAGACACCATGAATCATAAAGGTGGTACCCTAATAAGTTATTTTTGGCTAGCGTTGAATGAAGCATTACTGACAAATTGTTTTTAATTATATGTAAAAAGATACTAAGGATATCTCAGTTGACATTAACAATTATTTTGCCTACTGAATCTACTGTTCCCCGTGTCTTCTGCCACTTAATCCTTCCTTCCTTTCATATCTTCCCATTTCCATTTTTTCGTTTAGAAGTTAATTAGTCAACTACTGGTACTCACTCCCCTTGGCTGATCAAGGCTTCTTCATTCCACTTTCACACTCTCCTTCCCCTATATCCCTCTCCAATGTAATGTTTCAGTTAACTGCAATTAGGTTGTGGTCTAAATTTACATTTTCCCAGGAAACTATGTGAATTGAAGGCGCTGTTCCAAAATCAGTGTCTAACCATTATTTAATCATGTATCTCTTTATAAAACTGATGATCTCAGGCCTGACCTCGTGGAAATTATGGATATCCATGATGAGAAAACCACCTTTGTTATTTCCACAATTTTTGTTGTGGAAATAACAAAGGTGGTTTTCTCATCATGGATGTAACTCTTTGTATGCCTTAGTTTTTTCAAGTGCACCTATGCATATAATGGTCATTGATCCATGTCTCTATGATTACTGAAATGTTTCCTTTACAAATTTGAGTTTTCTCTACATGACCATTTCTTTTTCCATAATCCCTCTCTTCTCCACCTTCTCTTCTCACCAACCAATATGTTCTAATCTCATCATTTTTAAGAATTGAAACTAGATGTGCCCGAATAAAATATTTTGGAAAAGTGCCATTTTTCTTATTAACACATTCAGCGCGGAGCACGTCTATTGAGTTGGTCCCGTCTATGCCGATCTACGGGACCACGTCAATAGACGTGGTCCTTTAACTTTAGGCCCTTAAAAAAATGGGTTCCGTTTCTAGTGTCTCCCTTAAATTTGCGACCCGCATTGAATGTGTTAAGAGATCCTTTTATATTATCTTATTGCACAAGACAAAGACTTTCCTGTGACACTCAAAAGACAAAAGATTCTCTTCATTTATGCAGGGTATATGAAAATTATTTACCCACAGATTTATTTATTGAAACTACAAAAGAAAAATCTTCCTGTTTCCACGAGACTTATGCTTGTCTCATGTGTTATCTTCCCCATTTTTGATTACTGTATACTAGTCTATAATGACTTACCTAGTGTATTTGAAATGTGTCTACAACGGCTAATTAACTCCTGTTTTAGATTTATCTTTGACTTACATAGAGATGAACATTTGTCCAAATTCTACACTGACCTGAATTGGTTACCTCTTCATTGCCGAAGGAATTATATCTTGGGATCTTTTCTGTTCTCCTTATTCCAAAACCAGACTCCTGCATACCTGTACGAATTATTCATCCCCCGCAAAAAAGTTACTGGAATTTCCACCTGCCGTGTTTCTGACCTTCAAATTCCTCAAGCCCGCACCAATATATATTTCAAATCTTTTCATTTAACAGCATCTAGATTCTGGAACTCTCTACCGCCAAATATAAAGACGACACAATCACTTCAGTCGTTTAAAGGAAGGCTGTACTCCTATTTGAAGTCTAGGGCTTAAGTTAGTCTCCTCAACTCATTGAAGTTATCATCTTAAACTTGTGATGTTATTAAAACTTTCTACATAAATATACATATATGTATGTGTCTGCTTATTATGATATGTGTTAAAACTTATATTTTTGTGTTATTAAGATTGAATGTTTTACATTTTTTATCTAAATATGTACTACTTGTTAGCCTAGCAATAATCTCCATAATGCCATATTTTTGTCAAAATGTCATTTATTAAGAGTAGAACATTTCCTGTATTTTCTTTTTTGCTCAAATAGGTTTTACCTAGAGCATAATAAATATTCATTCATTCATTCACAGATTCATTGTGCAGTATGGGATTTGTGGAACAACTAGCTGCTTTAGTAGTTCAGCAGCAGCAGCCTGGGTTCATCTCCAATGGTTCCAGTGGAGGGAGGAGTTTAGAACATCTTCTTTCAGCTTTATTGACTTTGATAAGGGAGCATGAAGGGTCTCAGTCTGCATGCCGCCGACCTGAGTTAGGTCTACGTAGATCTTTGGAATATCACCTACAGTCAGTCAGTGGGAAAGATGAATTCAGGGTAAGGAAGACTCTGGACCAAAATTGATTATTTAAAACTGTGAAATTGTTTTTTTTATATGAAGAAGTGTTGCAGAATTTGTATTCATTCACCATTACAGTAGGATACCCTCATCTGAAGTAGATACTTTCCGAGAATGACTATAGATAATATAAACAGCCTTCCATTATCTCAATGCAGTCAAATTACCATGGAAGGGAAGCATGTACTTTCTCATTATTCTTGCTGTTTTTGCATTAGCTGTTTCTCAGCACAATTAGTAATTTTATATTACTGTCTCACAATTCTGAACTATGTACATGCTTTTTCTTACGCCACTCCATTTCACATGGAGAAGCAATTCCATTTTCCTTTTTCATCCGGCCTTATGTCCTTCGATTAAGCAAACCATTATTTCATCAAATCTAAAGCATTGCCCTAGGCTGTCAAAGATGGGATATCCCTCTTAAGTGCTGACAGACCAGTAATCACATACGACTTGCCTTCATCTCAAATAAATGTGCCATGAGAAGGTGGGGACTGAACCCCTCCCAGGTCCATAGTCTAGCACCCCCTCCACAAAGGCTTATCACAAATAACAAACATTGGCTGCTCAAAAGTAGTATGTGTGTACAATGAAGCCACAACACTCCTCTCAGGTAGATGTGATTGACCTTAGTCTCATAGTCCATGGTCTGTGCGGTCAGGGATGGCAGGTATTATTGAAAAGGTCAACTACCTGCTCCTCGACACCCCTAAAAACCACATCTCACTCCCTTATTTAGGAAATTTTTGTGTCAAGAACGGCTGAGAGCTCTTCAAGCATTGCACCTGGCACTTTCAGCCAAACATTCGCTTTTACTAATTGAGATGATTTATGAAATTTCCAGAATTTATTTTGTTGCCCTTGAGAACAGGCTGGTAAATTAACAATAATTCTGACACAAATGATATTGCCTCAGGATTGATGTGGTGGAACTTGTACATATCAAAAGAGGAACTCTGTAATTTTCCCCTGGAAAAGGTTAAATGGGACTAGTTTTTGATATTTTACATCATTGCAAATTATATAAAACGTCAAAACCAGTCACACTAAACATTTATCAGTGGAAAATTTCAAAGAGTACTCCTTTTGTTCTGGCTCAAATAATCACCAAGAAAACACATAATTTACTTTTATTTCATTAAAATATTTTGATTGAGTATTTTTTGTCCACCACCTCACTAGTGGATTACATTCAGGTGGTAAATTTTTACGACTTCAGATTTTGTTTTTTTTCTTCCAGAATCAAATTGAAAAATCCAACTTTTCCCTTGTTCATGAGCACAATACCTTCTTTTCAATTTTGCTGAACTGCCATCCCTACTTTTTCTTTCAGGACCAATCTTAAAAAATTAAATGGTAACTTTCACAGCAACATTCATTGCTTCATGGCAACAAATACCGACACTGAGAACACTTTAAGGCCCACTGGTGCATATTTTGCAGGCTTAAGTGGTAGCAGAGGACAGACTTCTGATTTCTGAGCCAAGTGAACCACAGATAACTGAAACCACAGATATGGGGGCTGTACTGTATTGTCTAACCTCATGGCAAGATGTTGTGGTTTTAGATTTGAATGTGCTCTCAGTAATCATTTTTGCTGGTGTATTATGATTGTTTATCACTGGTTTTTACATATTTCCATTAAAAAAAACATTTTTAAAAGGGAAAAATTTTTTGAGCCAGAGATTTCATACTTACTCTCAAGAGAGTGTAGCATAACCTAAACCTAAGTCCAGTGGCTTCTCTTTGGATTCTTAAATCGAGTGAATAGGATCATAAGTTTAATTGTGATCACAGCCCAACTGGTTGTCTCTTCCTATTGTCTCCTTTTTACAATTCTTAGGTATATCTGTGGCTGCGGTCAAAGGTGTATGATGCTGTAGATATAACCTCTTAGTAATCGTTGTGTAACATAAACAGCGATTTATTCCTGAAAATAATAAGTATGTACATTGTTAAAAAATTCTTTTGAGAAACTGAAGCATAAAGATAGGATAACATTGGTGATAAATTCTCGGCACATGATACCATTGCAAATGGACTTAAGTGAAGAAAGTGCTTGCTGTGGTAAAATAGCCATATCAGTAAGGGATGTCTTATAATTTTCATGTTCAGTATTTTTGTGAATCATGATTTCTCATCCTTTTCCATATACTATGTGACACCACTTGAAGTAATCACATATTCTTTGCATGCAGACCTAATTGTAAGACTGAATTTGTACTACTGAGGCTATTATCTCTTTTCAGGAGGAAGCTGATTATTGCCGTGAACTGCTGAAAGTTGTATTCTCAGGAGATCCGGAAGAGGAGGAAAGATAACTCAAATGATAATTAATAGAAAATGTTCTTGTTGCCTAAGTATTTTTAAATGAGATGGCTAATGGTAAACATCTCCAGATTGCTATTACCTACTAATTTTGTGTTATATTTTTGTAAAAATAATTGTCCATAACTTGAGAAGAATAACTTATTGAGAGATTGAAATAGTTTTATCTAGGCTCTTAAATGGTATATATTTTTGAGCTGATGGATACATGACTGCTGTTGATGTCTGCAAATATCTTGTATTCATTTGTCTAATTTGTTGGTTGAAAGGAATTGAGACTTAATTTCCTGCATCTTGTTAGACATTCCTCAATTTCATAGTTTCTTGTTAATCAATAATCTTTCATCTTTTCCTGTGCCTGAAGTTATGATAATAACTTGCTAACTTAATAAACAAATTGAAGCATGTCACTTACGATGGTTGCATCATTTGTCCTTTTCTGTCCTGTTGAAGATCACAAAGTTAAAGGCTCTTCTCTGCAAGCAATGCAGTAATTTGATATCATTGTTCATTAGATCATGTAAAAAATCAAAAAAATTAATTTATTATAGATCATTTTTTGTGTTTGGTGTGATTGCATCTTAGATCACATGTAATGTGAAGAGATTCTTTACTAAGAATAGGCTTGGTGCTAACATGCAATTTTCAGTAACACGACTACATATGTACTAGATGGACCGACTGTGGAGCTGTGCTTATGTAATTCCTACTGTCATTGTGCTGTGCTGTTTGAGGAAAACAACATGCAATTTAATCAGCCAACTGAAATACTGTGTATAATTGTGTATAGTGCGACTTTTTGAGATAAAAATTTCTGGCGAAAAATAGGGGGTTGAACTACACGTTGGTTATATTTTTGATGGTTAAAATCAGCACGAGAAAGTGAGTGGTAAATCTACCCCAGAACTCAGTTACCTCTTTGTGATATTCTTATATCCGAATCCACTTTAGTCATGTGTGGGATAGTAGAAGAACTTGCATTGCATATAATGTAACCATGAAATTAATACACATATGCAATACATACCATATTTTCCACCTTATAAGATGGACATGCACTTACAATTCACCCTAGTTATGGCCACAGAAATTGAAAAAGATAAATGAACTTAATATTTCCCTTAGATATTGTTTATGGTGAAACATGCATGATCTCATACTAAAACAAATATGGTGACACGACGTGACCCAGCCTGCCATCATGGAAATATTACTTACGTTTCATCGCAAGATTTGTGCCATTCAGATTTCAACTACCTTGGTATCTAAGCAAAACCTGACCTTGTCATTGACCATATAAGACCCAGGGTGACTATCCATCGGGTTTATACAGGAAAAAAGTGCATCTCATAAGCTGAAAAATATGGTATATAGTCCATCCAAGATAATAGCACTGGGATTGGGATAACACTGACATTCGTATCAAAGTACACTGTAGACATCAACACAATGGATTCTATAGGAGTTGGACATATTATGGATAACACTGGGATTTCCCCATTAGCTTTGAGCGATGCTAGAGTCAAAAATCTCTGTAAATATACTTGTTGATATGTTGTGTGTGTTTTTACAAGCTGTTGGTAAAAATTACTTTGAGAAAAATGACTTAAATATTCTTAATATTTGACTCAATAATGAGAGGAAATGAAAACATCAACTTCTCATTGCAGAGATGGGAATTGCCTGGCTTCTATGCTTCCCAATATAGCATGCACTAAGAGAGCCAACTGAGTCAGTTAAGACTGGACCCTAGCTTCGTGGATTCTGTTTTATATCTTTCTTTCTGAATCCTGAATATTTGTAAATATCCTTCACGTCTGGCATTTATTAATACTTCCATAACCATCTGCCAACACTAGATCTTTGTTGAAGTCAAACACAGGCTACTTATAAAAAATATGTATTGAATGTTTAGCTCAAAGTATTATAAATGTTATTATTATACCTAGGATGCTACCTATTAGCAGGATTGAGCAAGATTTTCCAATATGAATTGTTAGAAGTATAGTCCACAAAATAATTTATCGAACTTTCTAACCCAAGTTTCGAATCACTGAGTCATCATTAAGGCCTTGATGATGACTTAATAAGTTGTATATATATAGTTAAAAATTTATCCAATGAAGGGCATAAGTATTCACTGCATTAGATAGCCATTTATGTACCAGTTATTACTGGTGAGTAATAATAACTTCCCCTCCCACTGTGGGTATTTCTTCCAATTTAATGAAGTCTTGGAATCATACACCCTTTACTTAGCTGCAAAAGTGTTACTTGGATAATAGTTTGTACCAGTGGTGAATACATGGGGGGGCCCAAAATAAGGCCGTGGCGAGAGTGCATAGGTGGATACCTGTCGGACAAAAAATAATGTGCACTTGAGTTTGAAGCTTAATAACAAAATAACGAATGATTGTACATAAAAACCAATTGCATTATTTTTTTGTTTATTCTTCATTTAACGGTTAAAAAAAATATTTTATTGCATTTATAATGATGTTTTTCACTGAGGCGAGAACGTAAAAAGTGCCTGTTTTTAGGCGTATTGCAAGGAGTCAAGTAAATTTGTTTTCTTAAAAAAGTGCTGTATTATGGGCACCAAATTTTAAAAACTGATAGATAATATTGTTGTTTATGTATATAATAAATTACAGAATTATATATTATAAGAAAAAGTTTTTCTTGTGAGTTTTATAAACAAACTTTTTCTCAGGAGTGGGAAGTTGTAGAACAGCATTCTTGGCTGCGCTGTCATTTGCAAAGCATGAGTATAAAATTTTTTTATGCCAGTGTAAGGCAAAATAAGTACTTTATTTTATATCAATTGATATTCATAACATTTTAGTGATGCTGCGCTTGGCGGCGATCCGCCTTGACTATCCTTGAAGCGTTGCCTCGACTGTGCGTCGGTGGGCCGGAATGATTTCGAGGCATCCTGGGCGGTAGAAAACATTCCAAACACGGAGTGGCCAGGCAGGGTAATATGACATTTACTCACTCGAGTCATAGCTTATAATGCGATGGAATTTCCTGTGACTCATGTTGAGCTATTTGTTTTGAATGTCCCTATTCGCTTCTGTCTCTCTTAGCATTTCGTTCAGTGTAGACAACTTCAACATGCCACCAAGGTCGCCATTCTCGGAATGCAAAATTCGGATGATTTTCAGCGCTATTTGTTTGTTCAAAGTTGATGGGGATAAGTTAGGTGAAAAACGGTATCCCAAACGTATCAACATACGCTGATACACAGGTGCGCCAGTGCGAGGATACTCCCGAGGCAGTCGGTGGCACCAGGGAATGTGGCACGTGCCACCGACTGCCTCGGGAGTTTTGCTTCGATCTGTGAAAAAATGAGCTTTGAAAACCAATGAGAACCAGAGTGATGGCTCCCCACTCCCATCCAAGAAGAAACGACTCTGTCCAGGACGTCCAAAGATTGGAGTCGATAACTTTACAATTGGGTAAATATAACTGTTTCAGGCTGGATATGGTGGAAGTTCTCGATATTCATAATGAATAAAAACACTTCGTAATCTTCCACAGATTTATGGCACATGATTATGCAACAGTTATGGCAGTATATTTATGGCACATGATTATGCCACAGTGTGGTGAAACGAGTCGTTACAATCGGGGTGATTTTCAGGTCTGAATATGATTTTTTCTCAGCAAAATTGTTTCCTACAATAATATTGAAAAGATTGAGAAAAAAACCTGATAAAAGCATGCCAGACTTCCCGGCAATGTCACGTGAAACTCTCCGTAGATTGTTGATCAGCATTGGATTTCGTTTTAAGAAACTCAATAAAAAACCGGTCTAATGGAGTTTCTATAGCAGCCTCAAGACACAGGTTTTTAAGGAAAATGTAATGTGTAACTGAAGCATTAAACTGTGGCTACACAAATTTTGACCAATACCGTGGTCATCTTCAAGAACTTTTCGGTTGGTGAGGTGGATTTAAGACACCATCAGGTGCGGGAAAATGTGTAATAGTTGTGCACATAGGAAGTGAGGATGGATTTCTGGAGGGCGCTGAGCTGTGTTTTGTGGGGAAGAAAGGAACTGGAGATTACCACAAGGAAAATTAATGCCCGCCATTTTGAGGAATGGTCTCGACATATTCTGAAAATTCTCCCACCAAATTCTGCAGTTGTCATTGATCAGGCCCTGTACCATACTATTTTAGACCCTGACACAAATATTCCAACATTGGCTTGGAAAAAAGAAGCAATCATCAATTGGATTAATAAAAAGGACATCCCTCTTCCGCCATACACATCTAATTTTCAATCCTTATGACAAAGAAATCCTTAATTAACCTAGCTTGACCTTACTTTGGAACCCACATGAGGAAACACGATTTAATTACCAAAGACCTGAGAGAAGAGGTATAGCAAATTTGGCTGCCAGTTTCACACTGAGAATTGAATGTCATTGAACTACTTTGGGCATATGTGAAAAATAATATTGCACAATTAAATAGAGCAAATTCTGAGGATAAAGGAAATGCTAAAGGAGTAATTATAATTACTCCTTCGGCCCTACCCTACCCATTACCCTATAGGGAGCTATGCCAATCAGTCTTACGCTATGTCATGCCTAAGTCGTGGATAAGCTGTATTAAACACCAGAGAAAAATTGAAGACAACTATGTATTGGGAAAATGGTCTCCAGAGTGAGCCACTTCCAGAAGAGCAGCCAGTTGTTTTCAATTTAGAGAGCTCAGATTCTGAAAGCGACCCAGAAGACTTTGATGTAAATGATGGCTTATCAGATTTCTACAAATAAAAGTAGTTTTATGCCCGGAAAAAAATATGTAAAAATCATAAAAAATAGAAATTCAAAAAAGTTGAAAAATATATTTAAAAACATTTTTAAAGCGTCTGTTGGAGGTCCAAAGCTTTCATGTGAAACACTAATGGAAAACGTTACTAATAAAAGCCACGCTGAGCTGAGCATGATGCCCGGCCCACCGACACATGGTCGCGGCAATGCCGTAAGGGTAGTCAGGGTGGATCGCCGCCAAGCGCAGCCTCACTAAAATGACATAAATATCAATTATTATAAAATCAGCTACTTTTTTTCCCTTATGACTTAATATCATATGGGAACCAGTGTTTCAACGTGGCTATGCCCTTGGCCTCGAATATGTACTGTTAAAACTTTGTCCAATGAAGGACATAAGTATTCACAGCATTCATCATCATCATCGGTCAACAATCCTAGGATTGGTTTGACGCAGCCCTCCACTCAATTCTTCTATCTTCCAACCTCTTCATATTGATGTAACTCCTCTCATTTACATCCTTCACAACTTGCTCCCATATATCTCATGCAAGGCCTGCCTTTTCCATTCTTCCCATTCACTTTTCCCTCAACGATTGTCTTCATCAGGCCGTCATGTCTTAAGATGTGGCCTACTAACCCAGCCACTGCAATGATGTCCATTGGATGTCCCGGCTGACATCCATGGACATCCATTTGATGTACTCTGGACTTCCTATGGATGTCCAAATGTCCCACTTGTGGACATCCATAGGATGTCTATTTCAGGATTTTGACAGGATTTGGCAATTATTTCAGATTCTTGGTATGTACATGGTGCAAACCAACTGCAGTATAGTAATAAGTGAGAAAAAGCCTCATTTCCCTAGCGAAAATATTGTAGAGGGAATCGGATACGAACCGTTGACGAAGCGGAGATTTAAGCGTGCACGAAGCAAATCGGAATGTGAACGAACCGTAACTAAACCGTCTCCGAAGCCTAGCGTATGGAAGTGTTCCAGAGCCGGAAACCTAGCTGACGAAAATGTTCACGAGTCGGAATATCATATTGCCTCTCCACTGATTTCGCTGCTCGCTCAAAATAAAAAAAAAAGATTTTTTACCATTTGACACTTTGATTGTGCTATTGCGCCATGGCACGTTGTAGTATGTATGATATACTAACTCATAGCTACCGATCGATGTGGAATATGTATCGCACATATACCTAACCTACGACTCGACACACCTATTTTCGCACCCATTCTTGAAGATTCAGTGTTGAGAAAGGCATATATATGTAGTCACTTACGTGGATAAATGTGACTTCGAGAACTATAATCATTAAATGATAATTCCGTGATAGTTTGAAGGAAATGCCATAAAATCTTGATACAAGTTATTTGCCATTAATTAATGCCAGATAACTGTTATCCTATGTTGCCACATAGTATGAATATAAATGCAATATTACTGCGAATAAACAAGATTTTCCAATTCCCGCACGTTAGCTTCAGCGCCGTAGCTAGGGGCTGGCCAGGCTGGCGGCTGCCAGGGGCGCAACCCTCAGGGGGCGCACTTCGCAGACCCACAGCTAATATTACCTCGATTTATGTGGTATCAACCAGTAACTGTCGTTTCTTTTATTTCTCATAGGAATTTATATTATTTACGATTTATTTTACATCATGTCCATTGGATATCATGCTGTGGCCTCCGTATGGATGTCCCTATAGGGACCTTCATAGTATGTCATTTGAATGACATCCTATGGATGTCCCTATAGGGACCTTCATAGGATGTAATTTGAATGACATCCAATAAACATCCAAAGGATGTCCATGAGGGATTTATGGATGTCTGGATGTAAAATGGACGTCCATTGGACGTCATGCAGTGGCTGGGAAGTTGTCCCGTCTCCTTTTTAAGGTTTTCAGTAGACAATTCACAGCATTAGATAGCCATTTACCAGGAGGCAGCTGCTGAAAATCAAGTGCACAAATAAATGAAGAAATAATAATAATAATAATTGAGAAAGGATTCAGAAGAAGGGACCATTCAGAACACCAGATGGATTGGCACACCCATGGGTAGAGACACAATTATGTAATTCTTAAAGAAATGTTACAGTAGGCAATATAGATGGGAATGCCCTGCAAGAAAGCCCATGGAGGGATACACACCTGGGTCGAATTAAGATTGATGTAGGTTAGAAACATTACTAGGGTGTAAGAAATTGAACACTGAATGGGAAAGAATTTAGTGCTGAAATTTACCAATCTTCAAATTTAAAAAATGATCATGGTGACTTGTAACTTGGCAAAGCCTGAATCCAACTGACACACCTTTTACAACTATCAGCACACATATGTATGTATATGTTAAAATCATATTGTGACCCTTACGCAAATATGCAATTATTTTTACCATAACAAAAGTAATTGTGATAGGATAAATTCAACCAAGTAGTAGAAATTAAAATGACAAATATAATGGCATTGCCATAATAGACATCTAATTAGCCATAAAATGAGCAATAATTCTGATGAGTACAAGAGTGGTACCCAATGAGACATGGTCCACAGTGAGACAGTGTTTACTACTCTATGACATGGGTCACAGACAAACAAACATATTATTTGTCAAAGTTTACCCCACATAACTAGGTTTTCTGTATAAATCTATTAAATGAATCATTAATGTGAGATTAGATTTGTTTTTATTTTCAGCAATGGCACACGTTTCAGTGGATGGGTGGAGTATTCATCAGGCAGCACTTAAAATGGGTCTAGCTTTTCAAACAGTTTGCAGGAATTCAGCATTCAGTGAAACATGAGTTATGGAAATTCTAAAGATGAATTTAATATATTATGCAGGAATGTAAATAAATTTCAAGCTGCAGCAGGAGAACCGGTGATGTTGCAACCTTCTTATGCCTGCCACCAGATCTTCACCCAAGACCAGGAAGTGGTAATTGCAAACTAAAATCTTGAGTGTTCAACAATGAACTATCCACTAACCACTGTTCAGTATGGCAGTCTTGCATATGAAATCGCTCGAAAAAAAAGGAAAAAATAATATCAAAGTACCAGAGAAATGGGAATTTGAAGAAATGGCTGGTTTAAAATGGCTGCATGGATTTATGAAGCATCAGGACCACCTACATATTAGACGTCCTGAAGCATGCAGTCTTGCACAAGCAAGTTCTTTCAACAAATAATGTTCAAATATATTTAAACAAACTTGAGGTAGTTTATAGTAAGTACGGAAACTTAGCCAATGGTACCAGTGTGTGGAATTTGGATGAGACCTCTATCAAGACAGAATCCAAAAACTTCAATTGCAGGCAAAGGTGTCAAACAAGTTGCCCAGACCACTATAGCTGAAAAAGGCACATGAGTTACTATTTACTGCTTCATCAGTTCTTCAGGTAACACAATCCCACCAGCTATAGAGCTTCCTTGCATTAAGTTCCAGCCTTTCATGATCAAAGATGCACCACCTGGGACACTTGGCTTTTTTTTTTTTTTTTGAGGAAACCGGGACTAGCCACGGTAGTAACCTTTACGGAGTCACCCGCAAGTGCACAGAAGTGCGATATTCCACAGGAGTAAAATCATTCGCCTTGACCAGGATTGATCAAGGCGAATTATTTTTCTCCTGTCAGTCTGATCCCAGTCAAGGCGAATGATTTTTCTCCTGTGGAATATCACACACTTGGCTTGCCTACTCGCTCTGGATGGATGACTAAAGAGAGCTTTGTTGATGTTGTACATAAAGCATAGAAATTCATCTAAAGAGAATACCACTCTCCTACTACTTGATAATCATGGGAGTCACCTTTCGATTGAGGAGATAGATCTTTCCAGAGATCATGGGGTTACGGTTGATACAACCATAGGTTGCAGCCGTTGGATGTGGCTGTATATTTTCCATTTAAAGTATATTATGATGCTGTTGCTAACTCATGGCTCAATCATCATCCTGGAGTTCCACTCTCTATTTATATCCCAGAAAATGTCACTATTGCCTAGCAATGAGCTATGACTCCTCAGAACATTCTTCCTGGTTTCCGAAAGTCAGGAGTATTCCCGTTTGATTGACATGTGTTCTCTGAAAGTGATTTTCTTCCAAGCAACATAACTTATCAACCAGATCCATCAAGTGCTGGATAACCAGAACTCCAGCGTGACACATCAAATGGGCTTTCTTCTGAAAACAACATTGAGGTCAATTATCCAGTAACTTCAAAATCATTTGCTGCATCACTTACAGCAGCCATCCCAGAGTCACCAAATGCTAAAGACCAAATTACTGCATTTGCTTGCCCAAGGGAATTCATAGGCTACCCAAAAGCAAGTGCATAAAAAAACACCCGGAAAGGCAGAAGGAGAGCTAAAAAAATAATTTTTACAGACACCCCAGAAAAAAATGGGAGCTTGAAAGAAGAACTGTCGAAAAATTACTCTGAGAGAAGCCTTTCTGCTAAGCATCACAAGTTGTTCATAGAGGAGTCACTACCAGAGGAAGAAAGTGCTCAGTTTGACTCAAGAGGATGAACATTCGGTCTTTTCAGTTGACAGCATCGAAGTTGGGAATTTTGAGCTGGTTAAATTTGCTACCATAAAGAGCTTTTTCATTATACATAGGTGAAGTGTATCATGGAAAGAACAATGTTTGCAGTTAAGTTTCTACTAAGGGCAAAATGCACCAATGAATTTGTTTTTCCAGTTGTTAACAATGAGGCCCATGTAATAAAAGGTGTCAGATATTGTGATGGTGCTTCCCAGTCCAAATTGGGACAGAGCTACACATGGCCAAAATGATATTTTTGTTTTCAATGCAAACTTTAAGAAGATGGCAGTGAGATAGATCCATTTTTTATTATTCTGTGACAGACTCTAGGAAAATGTAGTAGGTTAAGGAGAATAATACATAATTATAATATTACAATTTTTCATAGAATTGATGAAAAGCTTTAATTTGTCAACTCTTTTTTGAAATAGTAACAAGAAAAATAAAGAATAAATTAGCTCTTTTAAGTGCATTAAAATATGTATTTAATAAAGCATCTCACCCTGCCCCATAGAGTGGGCCACACACAGACAGTTTGCAACAGTTAATAAATGCCTTGTTAATGTAAAAGAAATAGATAATGCTCATTGTCGGTTTGTACCTACTTAAAGCCATACTGAAAACACTGCTATATCTAACATTTTAATGCAAATCTTTCCCTGGATAGATGAAGGAGGTCTGAGAAAAAAGTGTCTCACTGTGGACTGCTCACCCCTGCCTACACATTTACCCTGTGACCCCCACCAAAGACAAAGTGTACAGGCATCCTGCAAAGGGTAATATAGAAGATTAATTTATTATGGCACTTATTATGATTACAGCCCATTTTGTAACAAATGCATTTCTTCATATATCATAGCTTTCACCTTCATTAACAGTATTAAATTACAATTTTTATGTTTGTTAAATGTACAGAAATATACAAAGGGAAAATATCTTTCAAAAACTACAATTGTTTATTTTTGTGGTTGGTATATTGACTTGTTTACCCATTAATGTGGATCTATCTCCATTGCACCTGATCCTATGACTATCCATTTTTTCTTTCATTTTGATGTCACTGCTTTCACAAGTTTATAAACTAGCTGCATAAAGCAGTGTTACATTCTCAGGTACTCTCAAGGCCCCCCTTCACAAAATTTCATACAATAATGTAAAGCATCAAGACCTAATGAATTTAAGACCATGGTAAAACTCCACCACCGCAAACGATGCAATTGCACTGTACACAGGAAGGTTCAAACTCAATAGATCTATCTTTCACACGCCCTAAAGTATTGCACACAAGTTTTCAACACGTAGAACACACTTGAGCAGGAATTCAACAAGCACTGTCATTTTTTTTTATTTTTCAACGTGAAAAAAGAAAACTCAACAAAAATTCTACATTCCGTAACGTCAAAGAGCAACATCTTTGTACTTGTGAAAATCATCTGACTCTGCACCAAGTGATGTCCTACTTCCATCGGAAGACGCTGGGAATGCAGATGAATTTGGAAATGGTGAGCCACTGATGCTAGCTGCCACTCTAAGATCACCCACAGAAAGAGCTCTCCTCACAGCTCCCCTAGCCATAATACGCTTCTCCCTCAATGATCCACCACTGTCACCTTCCCACACCCCACCGGTCCATCCAGTTGCCACACCCCCTCTCGCATCTGGATGCACGTAGTCCATGTAACCGATGGAAATAGGCCTGGAAGGCAGAGGATAGTGCCAGTAATCCCCAATGGCCACAGGAGCACTATTTTCTGTGGTTCCATCCATGTGCCACCCCCTGATTGGACCTAGATGGCAGGGAAAAAGCATATTACAAGATAATGATCAATCTAATCTAGATACTTCATGAACACAAGACATTAATAAGCAAGCTATATGCTTGAAGCTGTCAATAAAAATCCAGGAGATAGTGAAATAAAAGTATTTTCACCACCTACAATGAAAATTATCTCCTCTGTGCATGAAAATTACCACCACGTACAGTCTTAGGTTTTAAGAATTAAATCCCAAGGATGAATAATCATAAGGAAATTCTTAAAATGCTATAAAAAGGAAGCTCTTTTGTTTATACCAGGCATAGAGGAAAATCTAATCCCTTTCACACCACTATCGTTTGCACACCAATTCCATGAGGTTTCCACACCTCCAGCCTGGCCTTTTCTTTGGAGCGATGGACGAAACCGTCCTCACTATCCCTGGAAATGCACTGGAGGATTGATCACTACCCACACAATCAGAACTTTTGAAATCACTTAGTTCACTGCAACCACAATCACTTCCTCAGTAAAATTTATCCTCTTATTACTAGCAATCATTACGAATAAAAGCACGAAGCAAAACTGAGCGTGGAGTGGTTGCGAACAAATTTATAAATGAGACTGAAACATCATTGAGCAAGTCTAGCATGTATCTAACTGGAAGGGAAATTCATATTTACAAAGTATAACGATACCAACAAAGACTAACCATCAGCTATAAGTATCAGAAAAGCAAAACCAGGAGAGAAGAGAGATAATGAAAGCGAGACGCTGAAGTGAATAATTTTCACTGAGACCAACAACCTCGCAGAGTGAGCATCTTGAAACACTTTGGTATACAAAAGTGAAATATGATCTGTAACCAAATATCTGCAGATAAATATTATCAAGAATGGCAAAAAAGCATTGCCAAAACAAAATAAAGAAACATCAGGGTGTATGTGCGTCAAACAAGACAAGGAAAAAAATTGAAGATGGGACCGCCGAATCGCCGTCTTTGTAAGCCAATGGGTTAATAATAACCACAGTTACTGCTATGAAGCAATTTATTCAGATGCAATAAATATTTATATTTTTCTAGGTTTCATCGAGTCAAGTGTATTTCCTCTGAGGGAAGGCAACGCAATAGCCCAATCATTTAAGTAAAAATTGAAGAACTCCTTGGCATTAATAATAGTGGCACTAGTGTTATACGGTGATTTTTCCTATTATATATACATAAACATACATTTATGTATTGAAATGAGTAAGTCTAACGCACATCCATTTATTCAGCAAGCGTTGGGGTCTGCCTACATTTTCACCAAGGACGTTTAGTGACCCCCAGATTGTCTGGGGATGGATTGAGGCTGGTTCGCACATTTGAAAAGGACCTTTATTTTGTAAGTGTCATAACCTGTTTGTTAGAGTGAGTAAAGCAATGCTCAAGCTCTGTGAACATGCAAAGCGGTAAAGAAAGGGTAAGAAACGCTAAGGCAAGGGTGGGGTAATAAGGGTCGACACCCTTCCGGAACTCTGGGAGCCCAAAGAAGAAAAGGGAGTTGGCCTGAGAGAGATCTCCAAGCAGACCTCCTGCTGGTACAAATATACCCACAGTGGAGGTTTACGAGCCCATATGAGGTCTGCTCAGATACCACTTCAGGTCACTTCTTTTTCTTTCATAGGTTTCAAATTCTGGAAAGATAGGAAGTCCCACATCATTGTAACTTCACTCCTTCCCCACCCTGTGCAGTCTCTCAGACGTTGCCACCTTTAGTACCTCTCCTATGTTCCAATATTTCCTCTCTATAGAGAGAGTAACGTTTTCTGTTGCTCGCAACAGAATCAAGTTTTTCACCCCTTTTATCTATCAATGGGTTAACAATTTCTTTTCATTCCCTTTTGCCTCCTATTATATTTCAGTGTATAGACACTTCCATACAATATACCTACCTCTTTATATCTCGTGATGGTGGCTCACTAGTAAGCGACATAACACAAAATCGATTAAATATTAAATCACGAGTAGTATGTTGTGTGTTTATATTTTAACGCCATAAATAATCTAACAATTTTAATTTCCAATATGTATTTATTTTAAACGTGTGCCCTAAAATTTACCTCCCTCAGAATGAACTTGCGAGAGATCAAAGAAGGGGCTCTTACAGACGCCCTCTTCTACGCTGGAGAGAGCCCAGGAGTCTCTTCCATGGTAACCCTCTCCCCCACTTTGCGGGGAATATTCCACGGGGAATTCCACGTTGTGGGGAATAGATTCTTCATCAGTTGATGAGCCCCCACCTCCACCATCCAAGAAATAAATATTTTAGGGATGATTCGGGGTGTGCTAGATGAGTCACCACACGTTTATCAGGGTGGCCACAAAGTTTTAATTTCGAAATTCCCTGACATTTCCATGAAATTCCCTGACAAAATGTCTCCCTGAAACTAAGTGTACCGATTTTTTACAATTTTCTTGTTTGAATGATGGGACGATACATAATAAAATGCATTGCTATATTTCAGATGCAGGTGCTATCAGTGTGTTTCGAAAGAAAACAAAAGTCGCAGTTCTATAAATTATCATTATTTTTTAAATAAATGTTGAAAGTACAAAACGTAATATGTAATAACATATTACTACAGGACAAAATAAATTTAAAGGTCAATATTAAAACTCTAACCTGGAATAATATTATTGAGTAGCTAAGATTGAGAAGAAAGTGCAATGTATGTATAAGGAATACTATGAAGAAAACATGGCTGGTAGGCAGGCAGGTGGTGTGAAGGGCAAGTCACTTCCCTTCATTGTGTACACAGTATGACCTGAACGGCCAGTAGACAAGTGGTGGAAATAATTTCAAAAGCGTTGAGGAAATAGAAATGCATGGTTGATGCAACATAGCTTTCAACGACTATTTTTCCCTCACTAATGAGAAATTGGCTCATTTTCTGTGAATGTGCAGAGAAATTCACCAAAGGGCGATGAGGTGGAGACTGCACACGACCAGGCAGCCCAAGGTGGCTATGGCTGGCCATCTCTGACAATTAGTCTATTTCAGTGAAATTATGAACATTTTACCTGTGATTCATTGGAAAGGGCAAAAACTCCAATGCTGTAAGTCAACTCCTTGTCCCGGACCTTTTTTTGATGAATTTTTCCTGATATCAATGGCCATCTGAGCAATCTCGCACCACGAGCTTTCGATACGGAATTCTATATGCCTGATGCACCTTTGAAGAGGGATGTGCGAGTGAAAGAGAAACCACGAGTGGAAACTTAGCAACAGAGAGCGGGCGAACAAATAGACAGGCGTAGCCTCCGACACTGTTGCAAATGACAAACTGGGGTATTTTGGGGTATTTTTCTCCTCCAACACTGGCCCAATAAGGGTCTCAAAGAAGCAAAGCGTATCTCGACAACGTCGTATTCGAATCGCCCCTCTCAGAGGCAGTTCGCCTCACCCGTGGCAGTGGAGACTTTCGAACTGTTCCAGGGTTTTCCAAAAGGTAGCCATCCCCACACATTTCAGACCTGTCTTTCAGACAAAATATTTGAAAAGGTAGCTAGGAATTGCCGGGCAGAGCCAAAGGGAGGAAGAAAGAACTGGAAATGAGTGACCCGGCATATGTCGGACGGCAGCAGGGACAAAAGAAGTACATGGAACATGAGCCGAGCCACTTGTAGACGCGTGACCGCTACGAGTTTCCCTGACAAGACATAAAAATCTCTGACATTTCCCCGACTCCCTGACAACCAACCTATTTTACCTGACCTTTCTCTGACTTTCCTGACATGTGGCCACCCTGGTTTATGAGTATACTGCCATGCCTCTACTAAGCCAAAAATGCCAAACAAGAAAACTGACAGACTTTTTAAAATTCGACCCCTTATTGACGCCTTTCATTCAAGCATGGACACATTAGTAACTCCAACCTAAAAACTCTGAATCGATGAGACCATGATACTTTGGAGGGGGATATTAATATTCCGTATTTTTTTTTAAGGGGAAGAAACATAAATACGGAATAAAACTCTATATGCTCACCAAACCTTCCGGTTTAGTTCTTAGATTTGTTCTACACTGGGGCTTCTGATGGCAATGTACGAGGCCGAGGTCATGTGGACACTGTTGAAAATAAATTAATGGAAGGAATGCTTGATGCCGGATATTCATCATTTATAGACAATTACTACAACAGTGTACAACTGGCCCTCCACCTATTGGAACGGAGGACCTATTGTACAGGCACTCTCCGATCTAACCGGAAGGGGAATCCCTCTTCCGTCCTATCGACAAAACTAAAAAGGGGTGAAGTTAGGATAGCATCACTTCTGATGGCATTTGTGATCTTAGTGGAGAGACAGAAGGGATGTGCTGATGATTAGCTCCCAGTACGGAAGCCAAATGGTCTATGTCCCACGCCAGCGAGGATGTGGCTCCACTTCCAAATCAGAGGCTGTTGCCTAATACAACAAGTCATTGGGTTGCATAGATCATTTGGATCAAATAGAATGGAAGACACTTGAATGGTATCGGAAGTTGGGCATCCACATCTTCCACCTCCTCCTTGTAAACAGTTATTTCCTTTGCCTAAAATCCCACCCCAGGGTATCTCTCTATTCCTTCCAGCTCTCTGTAATAAAATCTCTACTCCAACCCTCTCCTTCCACACCTATTCCATGGCCTTCTCCTTCGCCCACTCCAAGCATCATGGACTTATCGAAACATCTCCCAGCCATGCGCTTAGTTCAAATGAACAAAAGAAGAGGAAAAGGACTCTCCCAAAAAGGTGCCGGGAGTGCTATAAAAAGAAACAAAGGAAGAAGACAAGTTTTTACAGTCCGGAGTGCGATGGCTGCCCTCCCTTATGTCTCATTCCATGTTTGTGGAATGTCACAAAGGTAAAAGATATGTATCAAATATAAATTTACAAGATATTAAGTAATTATAAATTGTGATTTTGAAACTAATTTCCTACATCATATACTTCTAAAATACATGTTGCAACTTTGAATAGATCATTTATTATTTTACTTTGTAAAAGAAATTACTGAAAACTTGTGTGGGGGAAAATATATGGAAATATGTATTTAATTGTAGTTTATCTTTTGTAATGCATGAGAATTTTCTTGTTTTAGTGTTAACCAATTAAAAAGTAAAAATATCTCCACTTCTTATAAAAAAAGTATCATTAAAATTGGACTTGAATTTTGTTATTTGTCATTGATTTTGTTCTCCGTCTGATGAATAAGTACACTACACCCATTTACACATTCAATAAAGGTAAGTACATAATAAGAAGACATGGCATTGTAATTCGGTTAAAAGACATTTTAAAGCAGATATATGACTAACTTTTAACAAAGGTGTAATGGTGAATCATGTAAAAATTAGTTCTCACTTACACACAAAGATTAGCTTTTTTATGGATATGCAAGGAAAAGTCTCGAACACCAAAACATCTTCCATTTATCAATTCCCACATTCACATTCGCTCTAATTCATCATTTGAATGTATATATAATCCTCATGATATAATATATGGATATTTAATAATACAGAGACCTAATGCAAAAAGTAAGCCAGAAAGAAAAGAGAACCGAATGGGCGGCCGGGAGACATGTCGGCAATACGCACTACAAGTTCTAGCCAGCGACTTGTGACGGGGATTCCAGTCAATTATTTAAAAAATTATACTACCTAATTACAATTTTTATATTGAAAACTTTTAAATACTGAATAATAATTTTTAGGGTTAAAATACGTATGTTGGAAAACTAGTAAATAAAATTACAGTCACCGGATACGTTAATCAAAAAATGGTGCTGCGTTCAAAGTGTTAAGGTTGACCCATCAAGAAACAAACAGGGTAATTCAAACTGAACTCTTGGTACTTGGAATGTGAGAAGAGTGAATAGATAGGTGTATGAATTGATAAATTGATTTGAAATTAGAGAAGTGAATTTATGTACCTATGTGAAATCAAGCAAAAGGGGAGGGATGGTAAGGAGTTGATGATGGTGTGCATGGTAGTCAAGAGTCCTAAATGAGAGAGCTAGGTTTTTTGAGAGGAAATATCAACAAGTATCCCATAGATTGCTCTGGTTTAATATGAAAGTTGGTATTTGAAAAGTTTATTGTAGCATGTTATGCGGCTGAGGATGGAGGGAAAGACAGTTATAAATATGAGTTTGGGGAAAACTTTGAGAGGTTTATAATGATCATAATGTCTTATATGCATCCATCAAATTAATTTTAACACTTTTGAGTCCTCATTAAGGGAAGAGCATGTCAATGGACATGAACCTTCAAAAGTTTACGTATACCTTTAAAAAAATTTCTGTTGTAAGGGAAAATGAAACTATGAAGTTTCATTTTTCCTTACAGTGGAAGTGCAAAGCAAAGAACAGCAAAACTGTTAAACCAATATGCTACACAAAAGAGCGTACGTATACATATAAAAATCCAAGGGGAGGCCTCATCACCCCAAGTCTGAAGTTTTCAACTACCTCATTGAATATCTAATATTTTATTTCAGTTAAAATAAAAAAATAAACACTTAAAAAGCAATAGGACTCGACAGGTATACACTTTCATTTGAGTATTCTACCAGCTGATTGGTAGGTTTTTGGACAGTCCTAACCCTACATCCCAATTTCTGAACCATGGTCTCATTTTCCCTCCTATAGATGTCCTGCAATTAGATTCCTCTCAAATTCCTTATATCTTTTACCTCTTCTTATTCCATCCAGAATGCCTAGCCTGTTCCTTCCTCTTCCAAGCACCCCCAGTTTTCTCCCCTCTATTACCCTCTTCAACGGGGCAAGGGCCTAGCCATGTTGAAACACCGGTTCCCATCAGAACACCGAAGTTAAGCAACGTTGGGCCCGGACAGTGGTTGGATGGGTGACCCTCCTCCATACCAGCACCAGGCGTGGATGGAGAGGCGATACTCCCTCCAGACCACCAGGAGGCTGGTGGGAGATATACCCAGACTGGGAGAGTTAGAGGGAGGACACCCTCCATACCTGGTACTGGGCCCGGACAGTGGTTGGATGGGTGACCCTCCTCCATACCAGCACCAGGCGTGGATGGAGAGGCGATACTCCCTCCAGACCACCAGGAGGCTGGTGGGAGATATACCCAGACTGGGAGAGTTAGAGGGAGGCCAACCCTCCATACCTCTACCGTGGTGCTCTTGTCCCCTGTCTGCAAGTGGCAGACAGGCATGGGGTTGGCACAATGGACCAAGAAAGGTCTAAGTGCCCGGGTTCCTGACGAAGGCCCCCCCAATAAAAATCTAGCAATCTAACCCTCTTCAACATGCCCTCTCCTCTCAAAACTTCCTCCATCCATCCTTTCCGCCTTATCCGAACCTCCAACACCAGAATCCTCTCCTCTCCAGCCATATCCATTATCTCCTCATTCGCCTTCCTCGCCACCCCACTCACCCTCTCCATCCTTCTCCAAACCCACATCTCAAACACCTGTCTATGCACATCCTCCTGTTGCAATGGCCAAGTTTCCAACCCATACAGCACCAAGTATTAGAATATCCATATTAGAGTTTTCAACAGCCTTTTCTTTACATCTCTTTTTAGACCCCCCCTCTCAGCAATTCCCTTCTCAATGAAAATACTTCTTTAGCCAGAGCAATTCTACATCTGATATCCCTACCAATAAATACTACCCAGATACATAAACTACTCGAGCTGATCTACTTTGTTCCTCCCACCCTTATATTCTTACTCCTAGAAAATCTAATCACTTTCGTCTTCTTATTATTTATCTTCATCCCATACCTTTCACACTGCAACTCTAACGCATTCATCATGGATTGTAACCCATTGGCTGTCTGACAAAAAATGCTTGATCATCTTCAAATCTCACTGATTTTATCAGATCCCGTCCTACCTTTTTTCCTACCTCCATCTTCCCCATGCCTCCCTTACCATTTTTTCTGAATACACATCAAAAAGCAATGATGATAGTGGGCACTCCCCACCTATCATGACCCATTCTGATTCTATATTGGCTACCCTAACCTGCACGGTCTGGTTCATATACATATTCCAAATGAAACATCTATCCCTTCAGTCCTCCCCTAATTTCTTCAACACTCCCATTAATTTTGTCCAGTCCACCCTATCAAACCCCTTCTCAAAATCTACAAAGCAAGCAAAAACATCCTGCCCATACTCAAGGTTTCTTGCTACTAGCATCATCATCACCCCTATTCAGTCTCGTATTCCCGTCCCTTTCCTAAACCCAAACTGGTCATCATGCAGGTATTTATTAGCATTCTTCTCCAGCCTTCTGTTTACAACTCTCAGAACTACTTCGGCCACATGGAATATTAAGATTATTGCCCAATAGTTTTTGCTCCCTTTTGCCATGCTCTCCTTCGATATTGGAATTAGTATTGTCTTAGCGAAGTCCTCTGGCCACAATCCATCTTTATTCCTTTTCATATATCGTAGAGCTCTTTTGATTTCACTACCAAGGATAAGTGGTCCAATGGCATCTCTGTTGATGTCTTCTTCCCTTTCTACATCTAATGTACTGAGCCTTATTTCCTTACCATAAAGCTCTTCAACAAATTACTTCCACTTCTCCTGGATCTCTTTTGGTTTTACGATAAACTTTCCCATCTTGTCTGCTATCATTGTAATTCCCCTTCCCTTACTACCACCCATCAGTTCCTTTATTTTCCTATATAATGCATCTGTTCTTCTCTATTTTTGGAATTTCTCTAATAAGTCGATCTGTTCTCTAGACCATGCCTCTCTTGCTTTCTTGGTTTCTCTTCTCAGCCTGTTACATATTCAATTCTTGGTATTTTTTCTTGCCTAGCGCTGAGTTTACATTCTTCCATTTCCTTTTCTCCAGCATCTCCATTATCATCTCCTTCATGATCCACAGTTTTCTAATTTAAGTAGCACTCACTATGCCTACCATTGCTTTTGTCATTTCTACAATTCCTTTTTTTAAACTTCCCTATTCCTATTCCACAATCCCACTAACCCTGCACCCATAATTTCATCCAACTGCTCTCGATACTTCTTCTTCAATGCCCCAGTTAATGCCTTTGTATTCCACTGTCATACCCTCCTACCCCTTCTTATCTTTTTGAGTTTTATGAGGCATTTCATGACTAATAAATTGTGATCTGAGTCTGCATCAGCTCCTGGATAGGCAGGCAAGTTTTTAACACTATTCCTGTATTGGTGATGAACCATAATATAAATCTCCATCTGAAACCTATCTGAGCCTCCTGACTTCTTTCAAGTGTAGGTACCTACCTCAGGGATGATGTCTGAATCATGTATTTGTAATTACTAGGTTATTTCTCCAGCAAAACTCCACAGCTTTCTCACTGTGGTCATTTCTCCTTTCTAGCCCATAATCGCTCACCTCCCACCCATCTCTTCCTTCACCCACCCCCCCATTAGCACCGAGTGTTTACTCCCAGGGATACTACCAATTATTTCATCTTGCTGATTATATATACCACCTACCTCCTCCTCTCTATTATAAGTGGTAGGCATATAAACCAGTATTATAATTTAATTCATTGGATCTGCCTTTAGCTCAATGACTATTATCCTATCACTTACCTGTTCTGCATGCACTACTTTCCTACCAAGTTTCCTGTTCATTATGAATGCAACCCCATTCTGGCTTTCATTCCCTCCACTATATATCACAATATTGCCATCACTCCAATAGTCCCCAATATCTTTCCATCTTACTTCATCCAGATCCACGATGTCTACACCCACCCTCTCCATATCTTGCTTGATATTCTCTAACTTGCACGCCTTTAGCATAGTCTTAACATTCCACCTTCCTCTTCTGTTATCTTCTTTTTCTCGGCTGCAGCATTTGCCTCTATTTCCAATCAAGGATTCCATGTGATGACAACCACAGGAGCCTTGGGCACCGCCGCTGGGCACAACACCCAGCCCACTGGACCGAGTCCCGTAGTTGCCAGGATTCATTTTCATATAAGAACTGTCCAACTTTTTAAAAAGTGAGATGGTATTCCGTGGCCTTACTCAATAGTGTTTTTTATGTGACACCATTACGTAAGCCCACTGGAGTCAGACGCCTTTTGCAGCCACCTCACTGAGGTATAGACACTGCACGGACTACCATTCATCTGTATCCAAACCTTTGACCTATCTGGCATGGGTGGCTCTACCAGGAGCATTGCTCCGGCCAGTTCAGCTCTAGGGGTCATCGGAGCACGCAAGCCATTCCACCACCACAAGGTTGTAGTCCAAGGGAAGAGAATGTGCACATAAACATACTAAATTCAATCTACTATATCATTAAATAGTCTATACACATAACATACTAAATTTTCAAGACCTATATGGCTGGCTTAAGAGAGGGATATAATTAGAGCAGAGGGGTATAAAACACAGACGTGGGCATTGCTAACTATCTGCATCTCAAGGACACCCAGATGCTCTTGAGCCACTTCAGCCCCTGTGGGTACCTGCAGTTGCACAATAAAATGGAATGAATTCACCAGTTAAATCAGACAATGATTAATTTGACAACATACCAACAGGAAATACATCTGCATGAGAGCGAACTCGGGGAAAAGTTGCCATGCCCCCATGAGAAGAGGATGAAGAATTCACAATCATTCCATGGAATGTTGAGGCATCAAACTCACTGCTGCTCATTCCTGGAGCTAATCCACCTTTGACATTCATCTCCAAGAATGCCAAACGAAGGTTATTTAAGGGTGTTAATTGTTGGTGGTAGGGTGACCCAAGATCTCCAGATTGCATAGGGAGGCCACCCTCTGGCAGAGATCCACCAAAGGGTAACTGCTGCCTTGACTGTTGCATTTGGTTGAGGTAAGGAGTGGAACTGGTTCCTCGACTTTTTCGACCACCCCATGTGCCAAACTGTTGTTGAGAACCAGATGATACTGACCTGCAATGAAGTTTTCGAATGATTCATGTGAATGGATTTTATTACTATAGTAGTACATCTACATAATTATAATACCTACTTCATTTCAACAATCACCATCTAATATTTTCTTCCTTTTAGGCCTAGTTTTATAATTCTTTTTAAATAAAAATTTTGAGGATACCGGGAATAGCTACAGCATTACCTTTACGGAGTCACCCGCAAGTGCACATAAGTGCACACATTCTACAGAGGAAAAATCATTTGCCTTGACCAGGACTCAAATCCTGATCTCTCGATATCGTGCCAAGTGCTTCAGCTAGCTCAGCTACTGAAGTGCCCTTCTCCGCAGTAGATTTTTGTGGGCTTTGGGGCAACATAGAGGGATCCAGAATCAAGTCCCAGTCAGGGTGAATGACTTTTCTTCTGTCATGGCTAAATATTTTCTCGGCATGAAAGCAGAAGTTAATACATAATGCCATCAATAAAGTTCATGTCAACTAATTTACAGTCACAAAGCCTGAACTTTCACTCAACATCAACTTAACACAAAGGCTGTATCCTGTGGTTAACGTTAACCAGACATTATAAAACTGGGCCTAAGTGGTATTGATATCTGTAATGATGAAATTGGCCTAAGATGTAGAAATGAAAAGCATAGGTCAAGCGAAGAGGGTATTAATGGCAAAGAGGAGGTAAGGAAATGTCCATTTGGAAAGTTATACTACTATTAAAAGGGTGGTTCAGACAAACCCTATTAAATAATGGATTTGCTACAGGGACATATTTATGACCTCTGAGGCTCCCGGCAGAATCTAGAATGAGGCCCCCAATACATACATAATGAGTACATACATATATCTATTAATACTCTACTAGTAGATGCCAGGTTACTTAAAACTATATTAACATTTTTTCATTCAGTATCATGCAAATCCAAGTGTGCCATAACTCTCGCGAGGCCCCCAGAGTTGGCAAGGTCCCCAGCGGCTGTCAGGTATGCCATATGGTAAATACGGCCTTGATTTGTAGTCAATATGAGGAATAATAGATGGGAGGATTCCAAGGGAAAACCAAGTAAGAAGGTATTTTCCAGGTGATGATGTAAATGGATTAACAGGAATGTCACTCAATTGCAAAAGACATCAATACACTTTGAAAAGAGTAAGCAGACACAAGGACATTGAGTTGCTTGGCAAGCAGAGCTATGTTAACAAACAAAATTGACTTGTTCTAGGTTAACTTTGTGGTATATCATTGTAATTTTTAAATAATTTAACTTTTACAAAACCACTTCTTCATTTAATAACAAACAACACCCAGGTTTCGATGAGTAATCATCATCATCAGGCGTTTGTATTTATGTTTATTTGTGAAACTATGGTAGTTGTAGTTATGTGTCGTCAGAGGAATGGGGCAAATGAGTAGAGGAGATGAGGTTGTTCGAAACAGGGATTCCCTTTCAAAAGAAGGCTTCAAGAAGGAAACCAGTATAATTAAACACATTGCTTCAGTCAACGGGTATTCCCAACATTTAATTGATACAATAAAATACAAATACAAAAGCCTGATAATGATGATTACTCATCGAAACCCGGGTCATGTATGTTATTAAATGAAAAACTGGTTTTGTAAAAGTTAAATTGTTAAAAAAAAATTATGTTAACAAACCTATGTTAAATATTTGTTCAAGAGATAATTTGTAATATACATTGATACTAGCCTACCAGGTTTTCTTAGGAAATCCACTGACTGTGGTCACATGTAATGCAGTAGACTTAATAAAAATTGTCATTGAAATATTTAAAATAATTAAGCAAATATCTTATTTCTAGTTACATACATATTATGTACATTTTTGTTAATGAATCTCACAGTGACTTGAGCTGACAGTTGAATCAGAGATTTTGATGAGTTATTACCCAGCAACAATTACTTCTGGGAAAAGTAACTCAATCACTGGCAAAATACAACAATTCAACAGTTGAGCATGGCAAGAGGAAGAATATTTTTCCTAACACATGCACCATGAAGTCTGTGATTTGATAGGTGACTATACCTTCTCATTCCTCCCATTATCTGGATATCATCTTGAGTGACCATTGGGATATGGGTAGAGCCATTAATAGAGTCGAATGCTTTTATTCCATTGATGTATTCTGATGAATTGACAAAGCCTGCATTTTGGTAGTCCACACCATTCTTCTTTTGATGTATTGCCACAGAGTTGTTTCCCACCACGGGTCCAGTAACACCAGCATTCGCTAATCTTGTAGCCTGAAATTAAATTTCACTTCTATTACGCACTTATATGTAAGGGATATAAATTCAGTGACTCAATATTCATTTATAAAGCCAGAAAAATGCTGTAATTTTGTCTGTGATATACAAAACTGTTGGGGATGAATTTCTCGGAGATATCGTTGAATGTGCATCGGCAAAAGAGGCATGGCATATTTTAGACCACCTGTGCAACTGCAAAGACCTAGTGAACTTTTGGTTCTGAAAGAACTTACACAATGCGTCAAAACTGAAGATATGTCCATCCAAGAATATTTTTCAAAGATGCAAAATCTCCAGAAGAGAGCGGCCAAGGGAGGATTCGAAATGATAGACAAGCAGGTAGCTGGCATAATTCTTGGCAATCTACCGGAGACGTACCAAGGGTATGTAAAGTCGTGGGAGATAGAGAGTTCTCACTTCACTACAACTCTCTTGAAGTCAAAGTTGTTGACGGTGGAAAAGAAACTTCGACTCAAAGGAGAAGGTGAAAAACATCTAGCCTTTCGAACCCAGACTACGAACAAGAAAGGAAAGACTTTTAATGAAGGCAGGAAGGATAAGAGTAATCCAAGGGAGGATAATGCAGAAAACACAACCAAACCATCTGCCAACCAACAACGGTTTTGGTGTTACGCCTGTGGGGAGGAAGGCAACATTTCATGGAATTGCCCAAAGAAGAAGGAAGCTGAAAAACCACTAAGTCATCGGGAACAGAAGAAGGCTACGGCATCAATTGTGTCTAAAGAATTTTATTTCCCTGTGTGCCAAGCATGATGTACCAAATAACCAGGGAGTGTGGCTATTGGATTGCGAGGCGTCAGATCACATGACTCCCAGAAAAGATTTGCTCTCTTCATTTACCCTATTGTGTGGAGAAGTGGAGGTAGGTTATGGTGCACCATTAATAATAGAAGGACGAGGGAATGTGGTTCTGCATGTGTCCGAAGAATGCTGAGGTAAAGATGTAGAGCTGAAAGAAGCCCTTTACATACCTGCACTCCAAGATAATTTAATAATGATGGTGTTAACATAAAGGCGACAGATGAAGTGAAGTATCTAGGAGTTACGATAACTTTGGACCTATCGTGGGGAGCACATATAAGAAATATTTGTGGCAGAGCTCTGATGAAGCTTGGATTCGTCAAGCGTATTGTGGGAAGATTTTTGGATGAAAAAGTAAAAGAGAGGTGCTATTTCGCACTCGTCCGGCCACACCTTGAATATGCAGCGAGCATATGGGATCCGGCACAGAAAGACTTAATTCGGGAACTTAATAAAATACAAAGGAAAGCTGCGCGATTTGTCAAAAACTGCTACGGGCGTACAGACAGCGTTACGCAGATGTTAAACGAATTAGGCTGGGAGCCGCTAGAGACTCGGAGGCTGCGCGCTAGGCTTAGATTGCTTGAACAATTGAGAATAGATATCTTTCAGAGTGACACGGAGAACATCATATTAGAACCCCACTATATTTCCAGGTCCGAAGGAACGATAAATTAAGAGAGATATTTTGCCGAACGGATAGGTATGGGAATTCGTTTTTCCCCCGAACAATAAGGGACTATAATAAATGCTAGGCGTAATTTCATTAGAGCGTTTCCTTTTTATATGTAAACGGCTGGTGTCCTAACACCCCCCGCCACACGCCTATTGAGGCGGCTTGCGGGGTAGTATGTAGATGTAGATGAATATCACTCGGGCAAATAGAAGAAAAGGGATGCAGAGTTGAAGCATTCCAAGGAACAACCAACACTTCTCTAGGGGGAAAATCTGTGTTTAAGGCCCTCAGAGCTCCTCGCCTATATTATGTATCCACAGTGGGAGGTGTCAGTGTGGAAGAGATACGGAACGAATCAAAGAAACGGAGCAAAAGGGCATCAAGAGTGTCATTTACCACCTGGCATGGTCGACTGGGGCATCTGAACGAACAAGCAATGAAGAAAATAGGACCTCTTCAAGAGCTCAACATAGAAGATGACTGGAAGAAATAGGATTGCCTTCCTTGCATCAAGGCCAAGATGAAGAGAGACAGATTTCCATAGGGTGAGGGGAGGAAGGCTACCCAGATACTCGAAAGGGTTCATTCAGATGTCATGGGCCCCATCATTCCAATTTCCTTAGGGAGGTGTAGCTTTATTGTTACCTTCACTGACGAATATTCCAGGTTTACTGTTACAGTACCCATTAAACACAAAAGTGATGTGCTCCAGGAGTTGCGTAAATACCATGAGAAAGTTGAGCTGCAGATGGAGAAAAAGATCAAGTAGTTTCAGAGTGATCAGGGAGGAGAATACACGGGGGAGGCATTTGAGAATCACCTGCAGGAGCAAGGATTACTTCACCGTAAGTCTGTCCCCAGGACTCCACAGCAGAATGGCCTGGCTGAACGCTACAACCTGAAACTGCAAAATGTTACCAGGTGCATGCTGATTGAATCTGGAATGACAAACTATTTTTGGGGGGAGGCTATTGTCACAGCATGTCATACCCTGAATAGGTGCCCGTCAAGCTCTTTGAACTTCAGGACACCCTTAGAGGTATGGGAGGGGAGAGAGCTGGAGAGGATGGATCTTGATTACTTAAGAACCTTTGACTGCGAAGCATGGGCATGGTCAGCTGAAAATCTACGTGATGGCAAGTTTGGTCCTCAAGCTAGGAGAAGTGCATTTCTAGGATATGAGGTGGGCGTCAAGGGCTACCGCCTTTGGGACATTGGTAGAAGGAAAATAATCGTGAGCAGAGATGTTAGATTCAGGGAGCATGTTTTCCCTTTTAAGTCAGCAGATGATTGCATTCATGCACCAAAGTCAAGGGTAGTAGAACAGCCTCTGGCCTGGGATGGGGAGGTGCAGATGCAGCCGGGAGAGCAGGAAGAGCTGGAGGAGGATGCTGTCGCACAGTTGCTGGGCTCGAAAGAAGCTGCTGGGGACCAGGAAGCAGACCAAAGGGAGATTCGAGTACATGTCCTGCCAGGGGAGGCGGAAGCAGCTGTGGTGGACCCCGAGCATCACCATGTAAATGCAGGAGTGCCAACCCCAGGGGAATCAATGCCACAAGGAGAGCAAGGTGAGGAGCACCCTGCCAAGGCCGAGGAGGAACGTCCTCGCCGGGAACAGAGAGCGAGGCAAAAATGTAACCTGCCATGTAGCAGGATCTCGAGGAGCTGCCCGGAGATTACCAACATCGAAGTTCCAGACTCTGTGGAAGAGGCACTCAGCGGACCTCAGGCAACGAAATGGGAGGCAGCCATGAGGGAGGAGGTGGAAATACTACAGAGGATGGAAACCTGGAGGGTGGTCAAAAGGAGTGAGGCAATAAATGTAGCCGGTTGTAAGAGGGTATTTGCCTTGAAAAGGGATATAAATGGGAAAATCGTTAAGTACAAGGCTAGACTTGTTGCTCAGGGATTTAAACAAGTAGATGGGGTGGATTATTGGGAGACTTTCAGCCCAGTGATGAGGAGAAGATGCTTGAGAATCCTGATTTCTGTTGTAATTGAAAAAGAGTGGGAAATTGAACAAATTGATGTAATTTCTGCGTATTTAAATAGCCCCCTTGATGTACCTGTCTATATGAAACAACCCCCAAATTTTTATGAAAAGGGAAAGGATCCTAAATTCTTTGTATGCAAATTAGAAAAGTCTCTCTAAGGGTTAAGACAATTGGGAGAAATTGGAATCATTTTTTGCATGATACACTTGTTCGTTTAAACTTTTATCAGTGTCATAAAGATTTACGTGTGTACAAGCGAGTTGGAGTAATTCTGGGAATCCATGTGGATGACATTATTGCAATAGGAGAAAGACAATGTCTTGATAAGTTTAAGACTGAACTGTCCTTAATTATGGAGACAAGGGACTTAGGAGAAGTGTCTAGGATCTTGTCATTGTCTGCCAGGAGAAATGGTGATATTTTGGAACTTGATCAGAGTACACATATAAGGGAGGTTTTGGCTGAATTTAACATGCTTAACTGTAAGTCAGTAGAAAGCCCCTTAGACCAAAATGTCAAGTGTAGAGAGCCTCAAAATGATCAAAATAAATTTGATAGCTACACTTATAGGAAGGGGATAGGATGTCTTCTTTATATTGCAGGAGGTACACGTCCTGACATTGCATTTGCTACCAGTAAGCTGAGCCAATACAGTGAGAACCCTACTGTAAGCGAATGGAATAATGTGAAACATGTCCCGAGATATTTAAAGGCCACAATTGAATATAAATTGAGGTATGAAAGAAGGGGTGGGCAAGTTGAGGTGTATGTGGATGCTGATTTTAATGCCAATCCAAATGACTTATTTTTTACTAGCAGGTATGTAATAACGCTAGCTGGTGCAGCCATAAGCTGGAGGAGCCATAAACAATCAAGTGTAGCAACAACTACTGTTCAATCTGAGTACATGGCTTTGTACGACGTATGCGAGGTGGCATGGCTCAAATATTTACTAGAGGAATTAAGACTTAAATAAATTTGTGCTAGACCTAGTAAACATTTTTTGTGACAGTAATGGTGAAATTAGTCTTGCTGAGGGAACCAATGTCTCAGAGAGAACTAAGCATTTTATGTAGAAATTGAACTACTGCAAGGAGATGAGCCAAAGTGGTAGGGTATCAATTCTAATGAGAATGTGGCTGACCTTTTCACAAAGATACTACCTGGGGTGAGAACAAAGGAGCTTGCTGGTAAATTAGGTTTATGGTGATTTTTACAGGTGCAAATAAAAGGCTAGTTTTTTAGGTATCATTGTATGTTGAGTGGAGAATTTAAATGCATGATGTTTAGCATTGTGAAATTCAGGTTTAATTATTTGATGTGAATGCCCGAGGGGAGGTGTTGGAGTGATGGTACGTTCATTCACATCGAAAGATGATGTTTTGTTTTTTTGTTTGAGGTGGTGCCACCTATCAGGCATAAACTATATGTTTTAATTTGCATTGCCGCTACTACCGCCCGGTGGCCATATGTTGTATTTGCTGAGTGGGCATCCCATGATGCACTGTGAATAAAGAGTCTTACGTGAACCATAATGGAGTGTGGTTGTATTTCATAAAATCCCTGCCTATTATAAGAATAGATAGGGCGAAGTAAATTCTTATTTTTATAGTTCTGCTAAGAACTTCATTATTACTTTATCCCAAAATCATGTCTAGCACTTAATTCAAATCTAAAAAGAAAGCAACAAAACGCTACCTCTGTTCCACATTTTTTTTCTAATAATGTGAGATACATAGCCAGAGTCATGGATTTCCTTACCATCCCCGAGCTTGTTCTTAAATAGTCCATTGCCCTGTTCTCCATGTATGCATTACAGGTGAAAGTAAACTTGGATGGTCATTTAGGAAGGTGAGCTACATCTGACGTCATTTGTACCATTTATGATAGGTGGATAGAATGGATAGGGCATTTAGGGGTTAGAGGAAGGGAGGAGAGAAACATAGCATCGGACAGGATTTGAACACAAGACTTGAGGATGGGAAGCCACAGTATCCAGACCACCACAAAAACCTCACTCCTAAAGGAAGCTTATGACCCTATAGTTCTCATTTATTGCAAGGTGTCCCAAGACCCGAACTATCCCAGAGTACATCATATTTCTCTTCTCTATTATAAAAAAGCATTAGTCAAATATTTTACTTTACATGTACATATTGCTTTATATGCACCATGAATTTCTTTCATTTCTAGTGAAAACTTTCCTGCTTCAAATCCTACTGCAAACATATATTGTGTAGTAATATTGCTGAGGACAAATTAAGGAATTATAATAAAGATAAAGTTCTATTTTTAACAGTAAATTGAGAAAGACAATATTTATCTGCAATGAAGATAGCTCGAAGTAAAACTAAAAATACACGCTCAGTCATTAAATTACCATGTTTAGATCTTGAAGCCTCCGTAGAACCATCTTTTCCTCTCTCCAGAGTGCATGCTGTGAATGAACGCATATGACTGCCAAGGCCTGCAAAGAAACAGTAGAACTGAATATTCAGATATGGTAGGTGGCCACATTACTGGACTTGATTTAGCCAATAACTGAATCTCTAAAGCAACCAAATAAGGCAAATCATGTGACACAATGCAGAAGAAAGAATGAGAAAAATCTCTTGGGAAATATTTATTTACATTTCTGGCAGCAATTGTCACGAAACTCTGATTTGGAAATTTACAGGTGGTTTTCATTTAGTTATCACTGGAACAGTATGTTTCCAAAATAACCACTGTGTGTGTTCATTCACATAATTATCTTAAAATTAACTAAATCCAGCACAGAAATAATGTTCTGAAGAAAGACTTTCTGATATTTTATTTTCTCCTCCCATAATCATTTCTCTCTGAAACTTGTAGAATATTCAATAGAGATGTCCCTTCGTTTAAAAAAATGTTGATAATTTCCTAATTCCAATTATTCAGAAATGTAAAAATGTCGATTCAGCCAAAATAGTTATTGAATGACTTGAAAAAATCAAAACAGGACAAACGGTAAAATTTTAAATTTAATTTAAAAAATGTAATTCGTTAATTACATATAAAAGAGCATTTTGCTTGGCAAATCAAAAACTCAAAGTAATTGGAAAATCACCATATTTGAAAAATAATTTTATGAATCGTTACAACAAATACTTGTAATATGTATTTTCTTCCCTACCGAGCTTTAAAGTTTCTAAAAGAATTCTCACCTTCCTTAATTGAACATGTGACTTAAGTATTTTCTAAACGCCCGCAATAATCTCCATCGACGTGCAACGATCCCGTCAGCTCGTTTCTAACGATGTTCGCGTTAAGCGGGAAAATCGGTTATCCACCTCATTTTTCGTTTCTCATAAAGGTTTCAGGAGATGAAACAGAGTATAAATACGGGAAGCAATAATACCGAGTATACGACGAGAAATAAATGCATAGAAGAAGAAGATAAAGCTCGTAACAACCAGCAAATACTCAACTATTCACATTTAGGATCACTCTCAAAGTCCACTTATTAGGTCCAGTTTTGAGAGTAGGCGAAAAATATTTTTCCCCGAGGTCCGCAACCAGAAATTGTAACGGAAGTTACCGGAATGTTAACACTGCTACGAATTCGCTGATATTTCACAAGATCAACAGGGAAAGCCGGACAAAAAAATTACTACTCCATGCATAATATTGCTTTTTAGTGTCCCCTCACGCGAATTGTGGAGAGTTTGCTGCACCTATGATTGTGTTTGTTTATTTTTTTCTTTTAGCTCTGGAGGACTTGGAGAAGCCACGCATACGGCTGAATGACACGGTGAATCACGTTAAACTTGACGCACTATTAAGGGGAAGGAGATATATGTCAAAGTGTAAACTGGAAGGAAGGAAGTCAGAAACGGTAAGAAATATTTCGTTCGAATATATTACGTACTATATAGTACGTAATACATGGATAAACGTAAATATTAGGAATATGCGAAATTTAAACGGGACAGGGCATATTCGTAAAATGGGGTAATCATCTAGCGTCACAGGTTCACAATCAATCTGCAAAATAAAGCATTTCGAATCGCTCTCACGGAAAACGAGCGTCGTGTTGACGCGGATTTGCATATTTTCTCGTTGAACGTGCAACAAAGAAAGTCATTCTAATCTCCCTGATTGCACATCAATAGGTATGTGGATTAAAGTAGTTTTGATAGCGTTGGTTGGCTAAGTTCCCTGAAAATCATGAATAAAACTGAATACATATCCAAATTTAGCGACCAAACAAGTAACATTTTAACTGAATAGGCGAGGAGTGCAAACCAAAGAACATTCAAAATTGTCTGACGGCGAATGTGGTCGATTTCCCTCAACTTAGCTAATTTTTCTCGGAATACCTACGCCATTTATTTATGGTTTAATCATTCTATGCCTCGAAGAGTTGATTTTACACAATACACTACTAATAACGAATGAATACGGGATGTTCATGTACTTGCTCGATCTGAAAGTTTCTTTAAGATCAATAAAAGAACGGGACCAATATATGACTCATGGTTTGCTCAGGATATATACTACAAGTATTGGGTAATTTAGGAATGATGGATATGGATTATTTAAATAGATCACATAAAGTATTTTACTTTTAAAGCATAAGCTATTCCAAAACAGAAATTGGGCAATACGTGACTAGCAGTCGGAAAAAGCTTTCACTTTTTCGTTAAGCTTCCACTTTTTTTTAGGTGCAATATCTCGAATTCTCAGCCAAAAATGTATATTTTATTTATTCCCCTTATTATGACATCAACGACATATTTCCATTCCGTTGAGGAACGCCTGCCTGCAACATCTGCCACACACCCTCAGGATTTCTCTAGACGCACGTGCAGGATAACGGCAAGCAGAAAACTTTGATTGGCTTAGAGATAAATAAAGCGTCTATCTACAAAAAATATTCGCAGGAAACCTAGTAAAATCGGAAGCTTTCCACAAGAATCACAAGCTGTCCCATTAAAAACTTCTACACCCCTTAGCCGCAACTAATTGCAAGTACGTTAGTTGGACGTGCAGAATCAATATGATCCGGAAAAGCATTATGTCACGAACAGTATGACCGAAGTATTCATTTCCAGATAAATGCGAATGATAATTCAAAATATACAGAAGCACACTGTTCGGAAAGTTACTTGACGTCACGGCTTCACCAGTCCATTGCAGAACTGTATACTGTCCATAGTAATGCCTCCACTGACTATGATGATTTTTCAATAATCTAGTCAGAATTGTCATTAGAGTGAATTTCCAGCAAAATCTCACAAATTATTACTATGGACGACGTTGAAAGATGGGAGAAAGATGATTCTTATCAAGAATGAGTATAAGGTGGGGCGGACTTCACAATTTTGAAGAACTGTGAGTTTCGGTCACTTTTTACCAGTTTCCGTATAAACGACAGCTGCGGGACACGTCATTTTCCAACCGTTTCCTCCCGGTTTCAGAAACATACGGCCTTCAGGATAGGTGGCACCATGCTCCACATGATGATATTAATCATATGCTCAACATAAATTCAATATTATGCATTCTTTACAATCCTTTCCATGAAGCTTAGGGGAGGAAATCGATTTTACCAGGCGTCATTCGACAATGTAAACTACGAATTCCATAAATTATTATAACATTATATAACGCGGAGACCACTAGGCAATTAAGAACATAGGCTCGACGTGCTTTTAGCAAAGAAGAGCATATAAGCTACTATGCTACGCCGAATGTCCTCGACAGCTATAGCAATCGAGGACATTCGGCGTAGCCATTTTCATTCTAGAAAACCGTTAAGAGGAAAATTACATTGCTTTATCAATTACGCTGATTTCCATGCCACCTTATATATTCAGACTTCGATAAGAAATGAAATTAAGGGAGAAAAAAGGCGCCTGGGACACCTATCAGGCATGCTACAGTAATTTTTAATTGTATAAAGGGCACATACTTACCGTCAATCAAAGCTGAACTGCAGTAATACAATCAATTACACTATTAATCACAAACCAAGCACTGCACTAAGCTCCAGTTAAAAACAAAACTCTAGTCAAGATACAAAATGATCCCGCGGATTTCTAAAGCTTGCATACTTACATTGATTACTATTCTGCAAACCCAGTAAGCGAGTTCTGTTTGTCCGTGGACATTGGTAAGTTGCTGGGGAGAAAAAAAATCAGACAGAAATCTATGAAGGTGAATAAAACAAAAGCACAAACCAGCTACAAACAAAAACGTAAAAAAACAAGCACAAGCGACGAAAAAAATAATAAAATAAATTTCAAGCATCAACGATTAGGGAAAGAGAAAGAAAGACGGATGCAGAGCAAACAAAATCAATAGAAAGATCATTCAAAATCTTACCCAGTAATGAAGGCTCATGAAGAGCACAAGGCCGGCTTCAGGGAATGCAAAGACGGAGAGCAGAATGACCCATCCGAAGAGATAGGAATTCCTCCTCTGTAAATCAAAGAATAAAATCAATGTCACACGAGGAAATGCACATTTTTATAAACTTACCCGATGATTTACGCATCGAAAATAAACAATAAATAATGTGTAAGAATACGAGACCATAGTAAATAAACGATTTCCTCCATTTATTTTTAAAGGAAAAGTTCAACTTAAAAAAATACTAATTTACGAGTAATTAACTCATACTTAGTGTTTTATTTTCATTCAATCATCCATTTTTTCTAAAGGTAGACCGTGTACTTGACACATATAAAAAAATAATAGATGGTATTTACAGGCCTTTGTTACGTTAATTGAATGATCCAGGTGGCAAAGAAATATCATGTAAGAGTACTCAAAATTAGCGGCCCACATCGTGGACATGTTAGAAATAAAAACTTTTAGAGCAGTAATTCTCATATTTTTCATTCGAAACAAATCCTCAAACTGATTCCACATAAATTTTAGATGAGCATGAGAGACAGAGAACTCCAGAGCCACTAAATTACAGAACACATTATGGGGATAAAACCTTTTGGTGGAAGAAAAGGAATGATTAGGCAAGGTTAGGCATACATTGCACGTCGAGAATGAGGCATGGAGAGATCTAGTATACGGAAAAGAAAAAAACAGTGTCACAAAAAAGGTTAATGACGATAATTTGAATTGAAGAGAGAACTAATGCGAGGAAAATGTCTTTGGTTGATAATACGTAATAGTTACGTGTAAGTAGTTTAGTTCGCCAACTGGGCGAAGGATTAAATACTTTGTAAGCCACAATGCAATCTAGTACAAAATAGGTTTACAGAGAGAAAAATAGTAAATATGATCCAAAAATTCTGGAGTACACTTACACGACTGAAGCTTTTACTGCGCTATCCTATGCTCGTAACAATTATTTTTGTTACACCTATGATACGACCCACAGTCGCTTAACTTTTTACTTGATTTTTTCCCCTGATGTTAACATCTAATGGAAAGTTTTCTGTAATGAGCTCGAGGAAAATAAAGAGACTGTCATTTGATCATTCACTTTTAGCCCCATTCGTTACTTCTTTGCTGGGAAACAGTATTCAGAAGGCTACACAACTCTGAGCGAGGCCCATAATCACTCTTATTCCCTGATGGGGGGCTGAAAAGTTCAACGAGGATAGCTGAGGGGTATGAGTTCAAATATTTCTTTAGATCGAAAAACGAGAACCATTTCTCTCCGATTTTCCGAAAGATGTAAGAGCACGAATCACAAGCCTGGGAAATCATCGGCTACTGAGATCGTTTATTACATTTATGATACGTAGTTAGTGAAAGTATTGGATGTTTTCATTAAATTAACGCAACCAATTCATGAGTTTGCTAAAATTATCTTAGACTTAAAAATTACGCGAAAATTTTATTTTAAGAGCATATTCAATTTGTCGATATCCATAACATAGCTAATGTAGCCAATGAAATCTTTATAAAACGCAATATAGAGTTTTATAGAAAAGAATTACCATAATACAGCTCCTACTGGATGAATAATAGCTCAGACTTGAATAAAAACTGAAATATAGCATTTGAAGGTATTTTAAATGAGTTTTGGACAATAAAATAACTAAAAATCTGTAAAAATCCGTAATCCGCCACAGCACCTCAAATATTGTTTGCAACGTACTTCATTTATTCTTATAACCCTTCATCAGAGATTATGAGGTACAGACTAAAATGACTCAGGCAAAATCTCATCTTTAAAAAATAATGACTACTATAAACATTAATTTCTTGATGACATTCATCTTTCGAGTCTTTACATCAATTTCATCATCGTTAATCTCCCATACACATCTGGATCACATTCGACTTACACTTCGATATCCATAGCGGATAACCGAGAATAAGGCTAAGAAAATGGATATAGGGTCGTACGGATCAATGTCTATCACAGCCTGAATCCAAATTTGACACGTAGTTCGGGCGTAGTCAAAGCTGCGCAAAAAAACCGCGGAGGCGCATGCAAATGCATTTCGACGAATTTTTCACAGCAATACTTGAATCATTCCGAAGTTTTCCATCCAGTGAAATTCATAACGGGAGTAGAGCACGGTAAGCTATACACTCAAGAGCTAATCCACACAGGTCTGTTGAAAAAATCAGGATATTAAAATCGGTCCCTCCCCCACTCGCCACAACCCAAGAAAGTCTGCCCCATGCGTCGGAACCAGGAATCCCTGAAACGTAGACAACCGGAAGAGCATCTTCCTAATCCCAAAACCTCGAGAGAAACTGCAATGGATTTCTAGGGTCAAGATCCTCTCCCACAAGGGGAAAAAAATACTCCCTCTCCCCCTATGGCCGAGATGCACATAAAACAAGGGATTTTATTCGAATGTCAAACATAAAGCGAATCGATATTTAAGCCATACCAGGAAGACGGATAATTCCATTGGTATCCTCTGGGATGGATGTTTAGTCGCACGTTCCGATCCTCGCTCTTCAAGCGAAGGTATTCCCCACGAGTTGCAAGCACCATCATCTTATAAACCGATGTAATCTAAAGGGGAGCGAACACTACGTCCATCTGTGTCGCTATAAAAGCGTCGTGGGGACGGAGGCTCTTTATCCTATGCTCAAGCCGTGAAGTAAAAACCTTTCGTCCCCTTTAATTGCACAAGAGAAGGGTAAGGAGTTTCAAGGGGGCACGACTCAAATCCTATTTGCCCGAGGCAACTTCACGATCGATTGAAGTTCGCGATGAATTACCGTGAAATATTCGAAATCGATGCATTGAAAAATTTCCCCCGCGATTGACCCGACGATAGGGGGGCCATCACGTAAAGGTCGTTACAACGGCTATAAATCATCGACGAACATCGGGACGGACGTGTGAAGAACGACGAAGCGAAAAGACGTTGTTGGAGAAAAATGAACGCTAAATTAACCTAAACACTTAACTTGAAATCAAAACTACAACATAAGAGACGTTCATAAAAAAAATAGCCCGGACTAGATCCCATCGTTCGTATTTAATGAATTAATTACCTGCTAGACGTCTATCTTCCGTGCTGTTCTGAAAATCAGTTATAGATCTAAGGTGGTTGGAAACGTATTACCGTATTTACACGCGTATAAGACGCACTTATTTTTCAATTTCTGAGGCCCAAAAAGTGGGGTGCGTCGTATACGAGTGTACAAAAGGCGAAAACCGTGAACAATTGCCAAAATTGTACAGGTAAATTGGTACTGCGTGCCTCGAGAAAGGGTCAGGGAAGTTAGCGATGCTTTTAAATGTTAAAACAACAGAAATACCGTTTACTTAAAAATTTTAAAACATCATAGAAGGGTCAAGTTTTACAATTTTTCAAAAAAATAACACAGGAAATTCTAAACTGACCAGACACGTGAGTAGAATCGTTTTTCTAAAACATTTGTAAAACCTGAATAGTTTTATAAAAACATTACAGATACAACAACAATTTTTGTTCTGGGTGCGTCTTATATGCGTGATCAAACGATTTCTTGCCTCAAAATCTGGGGTGCGTCTTTTTCGCGTGTGCGTCTTATATGCGTGTAAATACGGTATTTTGCTTTCCTCGATTAATTTTCCTTTCATGATGCACGCAAACATTCGACAAGTGATAGGAAAAGAAGCTTAAAAATATTACAAAAGACAATTTAATGTCACGGCAACTCAATTTCGGCCTAATCCCACCCAATTTTTTCCGTAACTTAAAGCGACTAGTCACATAAACGCAGCCATCGCCGGAAAAGTACTGGAAAGTACCGGGAAGCCTACGCATACATTGATTTCGCTTTAATTTTTTCCTATAAATCATTCCTTCAAGAACTTAAAACCTGTTGTTTTCCACACCTCGACGGAAGACTTGACCGGTCGAAAAGGAGCATCACAAATCTTCATTTCGCAAGGGTTGGAGAAAGAAGAAAAAAGAGGTTACCGGAAAAAAAGAAGCCCATCCGGACAAAGAGGTGAACCTATAAGAGTAATTGGTACTTATCCAAATGGGATAGCGGTAAAAGGGAGTGGGGGAGAGCGAGAGAAAGATAGATTGGAATAAAGAGAGAGACAGAGAGAAGTGAGACAGAAAGAGAAACAGATCGAGAGAGAGAGGAGCGTAGCCCACTTAGAAAGCCGATGGTCTACGATATCGATTCGAAAAAAATAAATTTCTGATACCAGTACTTTCGGACATGTGCTACAAAAAAATAAGATCTAAGTTTAACGGAACCTGAGGCGAATTAATATTTTTTCCCCCAATGTGCCAAATCCCGGCATGCCCGTGTAAGGCTTTGTCGATCAATAACATTGTGACACGAAGATATCCCTTAGCGTCCGAATATATACGTGTACGCGAGAGAGCGCGCCCATTCTTTCTGACGATCCCAGGCGCCTCCTTTGGCTCTCCTCGTCTCCGGGCGATGGGGTGGAAAACGCGCGCGGTTATCCTTCAAAGTCGCTGCTCTCGCGCCCATCTACATCTACACAATACCCCGCGAGCCGCTTCAAGGGCATTCGGCAGGGGGTGTTAGGACACCAACCACGAAAAAGGGAGGAGATTGGGAAAAGGAATTGGAGGAGGGAAAGGACAAAAGGTGAAATGTGTGTTGACGAAAGTGCAGGTGTATCCAACCCGCGGCCCGCCTGCGGTCCAGGACGTTTATGATTTCGGCCTAGCATGGAATTTTAAACTAACAACCTGATTTAATAGTCCTTCCCCAAGCCTGAAGTACATCAAGCCTGAATCTGTTAGCATAACTAATAATTTACAAGATTTTTATTACTGTTTCGGGTATATTTCAAGTGCGTCCCAAGACGATCCTTCTTTAGTCAAAGTGGCCGAGATTGCCCAAACTTTTTGACAACCCTGTCTTAATATCACGCTCTGTATTTTTATGTGTTCATTAATGGTGCGTGGGAGGGCATTTTGTGACCATCTATTCTACTGAGTATCCATCTCTCTTATTTTGCCGCTTCTGTCCGTTCTAGAGATGTAGTAAGGGTATAAAATAATGGCCTCCCTGACATCCTGAAACTTGCGTCGTGTCAAGTTTTCAAGTAATCTTATCGTTGGGCGTAGCTCCCGAGTCTCAAGTGGCTCCCAACCTAATCCTTTCATTAGCTGTAATGCACACACAATTCGCTCGTAGAGCTTTTGAACGAAACGTGAGGCCTTATTCTGTACTGCGTTAATTTCACTTATCAAATCTGTCCATTCTGGATTCTTAATGTTTGCGGTGTAATTTGGATTTGGTATAACGAGAGCGAAGTGAGATTATCTACGACGTGCGTACAGATGAGCTCTCTCTCTGGGACACGTGAGAGAGAGCACGCGTGAGGATTGGCCGAGGACAGAGGGTATGGTTTCCATTAATCAACAGCAAATGCGAAAGAAATAACTAGCTACCAGGCCTCGCATTCTCCAGCATCGCCAGAGTCATTCCTCGGACGTTCACCACCAAGAAGGTTTGCTTTCGACCGGGGGAATCTCCCAGACTTACTCCATCTTCACCACCAAACATAAATTATTACATAATCTTAGAACTGTTATTGCAATCCGTTTATTTAGCTTCGTTTAGACTTATAACTCAATTTTATTTTCTCGATTAAAGTTATACAACGGTGAAATTATGACAGTCCGCCGGGTGTGGCGTGTCGCCGACTAAGAGAGTCATACCTTCCTTCAAATCAGTACTTTGAACACATCTATCGTCCAAGGGAGCCATGCTGTTTGCGAGCAGGCCTCAAGACCAGAATGTCAATGGTTCGAATCCCACCCCAGGCATGGACTTAATCTTAAGATCAAAGTCTAAGGTTAGAGGGGTCTACATAATCTTAGAAGTTGGAGCACCGAAAATCCATAACTTCACATTTTTGGAAATTAAATCAAGACAAATTACTTCGTTCGCGAACATTATAGTTCTGCCAGCCACATAACATTCGGGGATGTTTAGTTTTAAAAGTTTAACTAATGCTGGCTAAATCATACATACATATTGAAAATTCACGAGGATACAAAATCCATATTTCTAACAAAAAATCGTTTCCAGTATTTCCACTTTCAAATACTTGTTCTCGGGTGAACAATAACTGCAGATTAGGATCTAAGGATTATGCATGCACCGTGAAAGTTACAGGGGATTTTAGTACAATCCCTTAAAATTTCGCAAATTTTCCCTCCTCGCCTTCATCCATAAATTTTACAGTTTGGCTGGGACAATACTGTACCAAAAATGGCACGATACGAATACGCGCCGCAGAATGGAAATATTGAGTCGCATATTTTCAGGTTTAGGAGGGGGAGGCACAGTTCCGAACACAATTGGAAAGCTCGATCCCGCCCCTACTCGCCGCTCCACTGGTAATTGCCTTTCGTCCTCCTCCGTTCATCATCAAGATTCATCGATTGGACGATTCTGAAGCACAAAGACTTGCGGAACGCCGCAATAAGAGCGTGTACAGAGGGAAAAGGCTTTGGAGGAAGACTATCGGCAAGCTCAAAGAATTGATTAGATATGTGCGCCGCTAATTCCCGTTAACCGTTCACCTCCACTGGAATTGTACTCGTGGGTTAACCCAAAATGCTAAAACGTTTTCACATTTACACTCTCGAAGCATTTGTATGTAAATATTATTATGAAATTTAGTGACAGACTCCGATGAACGATTGAATGAATGGTTCCCACGGGGGCATATAACAGCCAAAGGGTGTCTTAAGTTATCATTAAAGCAAATCGCTCAATGGCTGTGGGCCGAAGTCCGAGGCGGCTTCCTCTGTGGAGACGCCAACTTGAGGCCCAGTGCTGTTAAAAATTGATTTTAATCATATTCATAACAAAATAATATACTTATTAAAGATATTTATAAGCTTTATAAGCAGTAAACACCAATAAACTGACCTTAATGAAAGCCTCTTAAAACTTTGACCTGAGTCACGAAGATGGCGGGGGAGGGATGCGCCAAAAACCGTCCTTGGCCGCGTGAAAAAAATTCCTCAAGCCACCCTTGACCGCGCCCTCCTGGAAAATTCTTATTTCCAGCGACAATATGTCGGATATAGCGAACTTACTCTACAAGGTCTGAAACTAACCTCGGAATTAGCATACAAACAATTACACTGGAACAGTTTTGAAACGTACAAGCAGAAGAGTAATGGTGCATCAATCAATTCGATTAAAATGGGGTCGCAACATTTTTCTGCATTTTGATTTACATGCATTTAAAAAATATTCTCCGACGACATTACATTAGTAGTGCATTGGACTGGCTGCTCTTCAGAGTTCATGCGTGCAGTAACTGGAAACAGTAACGTGAGTCAAACTTCGCCAGTTTGCAATTGGCATTCGGATGTTTTCAACATAGCGCTAAGAAAGTACTAAATGAAAAGTAACCGGCCTAAATTAGTGATAATCAAATAAAGCAAAACACAAGAGTTTACACCAATTTCCTTTGTTCTTGAAGATTACAGAAACAACATGCATAACAATAACAAAATATATAAAGTGCCATCTTTCACAAATAAAAAAGGAAGCAAATTGTTTTAATCCAAACAACCTACCCACTTTCTCACATTGTTTTTGTTTAAAAATATGCACTTAATAAGAGAAAAACCACTCAGAAGTACGTCGAAGGTGAAATATTTCTTCCTTGGGGGCCTCTAATTACGTTATCTTCTCCTGCCCCTGACCATACGCAATTACAATCCGGCACCTGATTCTTCTTAACGATTTTAAATCGTATTTTGTAGGATGCATATGTCCGCGGATGTTCCTACACTTATGAAAAACATACCAACCTATATTAATTGCTGATAAAATTTAGCTCAACAGGGCAGGAGCCGGGGAAGTCTACCATACTAATAAAATAGCGCCAATGTTGTCACTGACTCGCGCGAGATCGGCAACGCCTAATCTAAAGATTGGACTTGGAAATAAGAAATTGTTTTAAAGGGGCAGTTAATACAGACCGAAGTTTAAGGCACTGAAACAAATACGTTAGTAATTCAGGGTGACACCAGGGTATTACTGGGAAAGCCATAAAAAACTGTTCCCCACGTATTTTTATTCTTTAACAACAGGGACAAGCAAAACTATTAGCAATTATTTAATAATAACTTTTTCAAAATTTTCACATAAGTTACTAAACATGCGAAGGTTGAGCTCTACGGCCTCCAATGTAGCAAAGATAAAATAACTGCAATGACCGCAAAGTTTTTGCGCCACAAGTCAGAATAGGCACATGCCAAACAATAATATAATACCCGATTAGTCTCTCTGTGGTCGTTTACGGGAAGGTTAAATGAAGGAAAAAGGAAACTTATCAAAGATCACCACAGATATGTTAATCGGGCAAAGCTTTAGTTTCTGGAATGAGTCTATTCTGACATAAGGTGCAAAAACTTATACAGCCATTGGAGTTTTTTATCTTTGTTCTGCTATTGACTACGTATTAAAATATAAATAATACATAAAAATGCATATTAAGATCCGATCAACGTATTGCAAATTCGCACCTTCTACTCAGATATAAATGGGGTCACTGGATCTCAGTACCAACTGCACAACACTTGAGCTAAAATGGGAACGTATTTCTGGGGGCTGACAACTCGTACTACCTGAATAATTTATTGACACATTTAATGCCATTTTAAGGCTTCACCGGCATTTTATTTGCCACACTATAGAAAAATTGTTTACGAAAATTTCATCTCAGGAATCGTTTGATGTTTTAAAGTTGCTTTTTTTTGTTCCTGCACCTCTTACAACGGTGATCTCCTAGACAATAACCTATTTTCTACCAGATTGCGTCCGCCGCTATCGGCAATTTCCTTCAGAAAGGTTCAATTATTTGTCGTGGAAAGGTAGACTTAAACCATCATATTTATGACTGCTCATCATGGTTGTTACAACTCAAACTACATAGCTGATAACCCGTCAAAAATACCCAGCCGTGCAAATCTTGTTAGTTTAGATTTTATTTACATATGATTTTTTGAAGGTTCTTTCACTGCTAACAGTCTAATCTCTGAAGATCAATGTTCTATTGGATGGTTATTTTTCTACAGACGAATTCATGCAGAAATGACACGTGCTTAGCAAGCTCATTTTTGTAACGTCGTAAAAAACCACGTTGTCTTAAGTCCACGAATAACTCACTTCTCCGGCTACGGAACATTGCATGCTCTTTCGTAAATGCGTAAAACAACGGCTGTCACCATGGTCTAATCTTGAAAAGTGCGATAAAACACCAAAATAATGTGTTTGATCTTTATTATCGTAATTTATAGACCAGGAGGTTAAAATCAGACGCTAGAAAATTAAAACTTATCCTTTCTTACGCAATGCAGTTCAAGTCTCATCGTTTTAAATGTATCTCGTCATATTTTAAAGTCGTAAAATAAAATAATCTACCTTGAAGTCCGCATTAAATCCCATACTATCCATGATTTGCCCCGGAAATATCTTCGGCGCAAAAACTCGGTCACTTGACGAATTTTCCTGAATTTAGCAATGAAACTTTCGTCCTCTAATCATATTTATAATCCTTAAAGGCATTTCCAAGAAAATTCCGACATACACAGATGTATACAATAGTTTTGCGCTAATTATTATTGGAAATACCTTACAGACAGTTATCAATGTTTACAAGATAAAAAATCTAAGCAAAAGAGGCTATTAACATGAAACGTTGTTAATGTTGCAAATTTAACATGGTGCTTATGAGATTGTGTTTATTTTTTCAATGTACAATTTAACCGTGTCGAAAATGGAAATTCGGGGATTTTTCCAGGTATATAATAATAATATAATAATGCCTCTATTTCATATATATACATTCTAGGTCCATTATGTGATGCTATACGAAAAAAATGACACTAAAACCAACTAAATCGGTTCAGCCGTTTCTTCCATCATTAGCATTAGCATCGCCCCCTCCTCCCACTCCGGACATTGGCTATTATTAGTATAGATGAGAATCTAGGATATGGTCATAATAATTTGTATATAAATTTGATATTTTCAATTCTAATAATTTTTGTAAGTAATTTTTCACAAGATTTTATTAGGACGATAAAAGTACTGCCGTCCCATAGAGGTCCCCAATAGGGTAAAGATTAATCAACGTCGCGATCACCGTTAAAATTGTACAACTCACTAATAGTTAATTCAACCCGCGTGATTACCAATAATCAAGATGGAATCTCAAGGCTAAGAAGAGGTGTTTAAAAGCTCAACTGCGTGTCTTTTTTTCACTTATAGGGATTGATACTGTCTTTTTACAGCATGCCTTCTGTTTTAAGGTAGTTTTTCACTTAATTAATTGTAAAGGCAGAGGTTAGCAAACAGCGGCTCAGAAGCTAATTTGAAAATGGAAATAAAATTATCATAGTTCCATTTATAAAATTTTTAAAGAATTTCATTCAGATGATAATTATTTTTCACTCATTACATAAGCATATAATTAATATTATAGCTTGTTATAATAACACTTTTAATTTTTCCTAATGAGTTAAAACCAAATCATGGCTCTCGAATGGCTAAAAAATTGTCGCGAGGGACAGTTTTGGATCTTTCTTCTCAAAAGTTTAACGATCCTTGACCTAGAAGGCTTTCTCAGTACTTTTGAGCAAAAGCATTTATGGCCCAACTCTTCCCTTTGATTATTCGTATTTTCTACCTCCCTCGAAGTTTGCCGAAAACAAATTATTCCCCTTTCCATCTTCCTCACTCTACTTCCTCAAACATTCTCATCTATCAGCAGCGTTTATCTTTCTGTCACTCCCACACACCCTCCAATTATCTTTCTCTGCTTTCAACGAATTTTTCCGAAGAGCATTCTCTTTTGCTCTGGTCATATCTAACGTCACTTCGGTATCTTTCTCATAAAAAGCCCTGATTTTTCTATTCATCTCCAATAAAGTGTCAAGAAGCTTCCCATCAACGTCTGCCCATTATTTAGACCAAATTCCAAAGCCAACTCTCTTCACGCCTTCACTCAAAAAATTCCCGTTCATAAAATCTTTAATGTCCATGATTGTTTCACCTCGTTTTATTTGCTCCCAAATTCATTTTTGTCCGGAACACGGGACGATAATATTTACCAAGCTTACGATGAACTTCTTCATCTTCCGGGTGCACTATTGCGTTGGTTGTTGTGGCGAAGACAACAGTTTCGCTGGCACTACTGCCAGCGTCTTCAGGTCGAAGATACCGGTTCATTGTTTTGGCCCTCATTCAGTGACGGATTAATACACATGGGGGCCTGTAGGCAGTAATAAACAAGTCGCAAGAGAAGAAAGGGGAAAACAATTCTCAGGGCCCCTCCGGAGCTCCCAAAGCCTCGAGGCCCATGGACAACTGCCTTCTTTGCCTTATTGGTAATCCGTCACTGACCTCATTATATCCCATTCACTATATGTACCCGGAAGATGAGGAAGTTCAACTTAGAGCACCGCGGAAGCTTTCGTTCTAACAAGGTATGATGGTTGACTGCGAAGTAAAGTGGATGGCAAAACGGCTACCGGAAGAATGAGTTAAATATTAAAATATTGACGTGATTATAAAGATCTGAAAACTACGGAAGGTACATCTAGAATTTTTAGCGTAGAGACAATTTATAAGGTCAGGTCATAGAAAAATCGATCAAAACAAAAATAAAAAATAGGAACGAAAACTCAACCCAGCAAACACCACCGAAAGCCAATGTCAAAAATTATTCATCCGTTAAGTTAAGCCTGCCGCAGGGAGGGAACCCAGCTGTTCCCAGCTTAAGGTCCCATCCAACGGACAGAGTGCTGTACTTGAATTGCTCTATTAAAGGCACCCATTAAGAGAGATAAGGATTCCACCAAAAACCTCCAAAAACGCCGCCATTCGAAGTAAGAACCCTCGGGATGGGAAGCCAGTCTAGCCATGACAACCACATTGGTCCCTTCGATAGGTCCACTGTAAATTGAAGATTTCGCCGTGAACGTCAATTCAAGTATGCGAGAGCATTTATATGCTCAACATCGCTTCTCCAGTATAGCTTACGGGTTTAGAAAGAAAGTACATGCGTGCACACTGAAGGCTGGCGGAAAGCTCGACAGCCTGCAAGCGAGTATTAAAAATCCACCCCTCACCTCCACGAGAGGGCCATCTCCTAAATTCACCAATTTGATATCTCCCCCCGCGGCACTTCTACGGCAAACTCCTGATTCCGCCCTTCTTGCGAGTGAACGGAAATAGAATCGATCTGGAGACACATTTTACGCTGCGGATAATTACGATTTATGCGCAGCGGAGGCGGCAGCTGTCACCTACGCCCTCGGGGGCGGTCGTTGGCCACGGGAAAGAGCACTGCGCAAGGGCGTGCATGTCCTCTCCAACCAGACCAGACAGCTCCGAACCGATGGGCGACATGGGCCGAGCCGTGGAGGGGGAATGGTTTCCGACTGAATTCAACATCTGCGTGATCAACGGCAGAGTGTACGCCTTCCCCACAAGGCGTCGATTTTAAATTTGTGAAAAAGTAAAAATTCTGCCGAGGTAATACGTGCTTGCACGAGAGAATTTCACCGAATTCATTCAATTCCCCAACGAGAGACTCCCTTGCAATCACCACCGCTGCCTAGTCCAGTAGTACTTTGAACTTCTCCTAGGCGAGCACCGCGTGGGCTGAGGAGCAAAGCGCATAATTACTAGTACTTCGTCGCAATGTATGCACAGTACCTCATGAGATCATATTGCTCATTTTGAGCCTCTTAGAAATTGAATCGCCGTGAAAGAGAACACCGAAGTAGCTCATGAAAGGGTTTTCAATCTCCAGACGAAGTGGCGGGCAAGTTTTCTAGGGATAAGTTAAGCTCTCCGGCCAAACCAAACGAGCAAGCAGGGCTTTTTTGGGAGAATGAATAAACTAGCCCTCAGGAATTGGCGCAGAATTGGGGAATTAGGGTTCGAATCCCGTTCCAAGAGGGAGATTTTTCCCCATGAAATTCACTTTCTTGTTCTCCTCGTGGGTCTCTCTTATCTACTTACTATGCCCACGCTAGTCTTCGGGTTCACAGAACGTGTAGTACTCCCTCAATTTAATAAAATCCAGCCCACACATTTAATTTCATAGCATATATCTAGTACCCACCTACTAAATACAGAGGTTATTTCTTTCGGTTTTCCCAAAGGACAAGGATATCATATAAATAGGGGTTCGGCGAGAAGAACACGAAGCAGCAGCCAGAAAGGACTTCTTACTCACGGAGGATGCTGTACATGGACCGAATATTGCTTCTTGTGCGCAAATATAATAACTGGGGCGAATATAGGCTAGGATTTTTACAAAGTGGCCTGTTGATTCCTTTTCTTTTATATTTAAAAAACTATTATAAACTACCTGGTTGACATTACAAGTTAGGCACTCCGTCCATCGAATGGAGTGTAAAACTGAGGATATCTTGGCCTTTCTCTTGGAGTAAACTAAAGCACGCGCATGGCTTTTCTCCACTCTTCCTTAGATCCGCAAATAATCCTACCTATACATAAAACTACCTACCTGTCCTAAGTGGACCCAATGACATCAGTTGTCAATGGCCAGCCACTATACCATCAAAAGTCACAGCTACTATAGAAATCAACAATTCCGTTTCCCGATTGATAAATAACTAAAAATGCTCGAGTTGCAATATTTCATTTTAAAGCTTCCAGCATCATCTTATTAATTGTGCAATTTTGCCGTAGCGAAGGTATAAGTGACTTGACAGAGACTTCAGCGGGAGTTAAAGATGAGCCCGAAGAAGGAAGGTAAGTACAGAACCCGTTTTAAAAAATCTGCCAATCAAGTGGTCGAATATCCTATGAATGGATAACCTAACGAATCTTCAAGACCGCCGTCGCACAGTGGGCCAAAATTCAAAAAAGCTGGCCAAAAGTCGAAAAATGAAGTTCGCGCAACCAACAAAAAACAGTTGATTTATATTATTAAGCATATGCTCTTTAAGATAGGATACTATACAGAGCATGGAATACGGCATGATAATTTTTACAGCTGGTCAAAGTAGAGCACGTCAGGGTGATTTTGGCGAACGACATTTTTCCGTGGAAAATAGCTAAATATATTGCTTTATTAAAGAGTTGTTATTTAGAATGTTGGTTTTAAAGTATTTTGATCCACAAAATTGATTCTTATTGCATGAATGGAGATAAAGTTTGTTCTATTTTACTTGTTTTTTTAATATTTTTGTAATTATTCAAAAATTGTGCTATTTTTTTTTAATTTTATGTTTCACGGTAGTTATCGTTTTTATCGACTTTAGATTACACGGAGAAATTTACACTGTGTGATAGAGAAAAGCATATAGAACAATATACAGAAGGAAATTCTTGCGATTCTAATTTTAACAACAATTTTCAATTTAAAACCACCCCGGGCACTCGGGCCACAGTGGCGGCCAGTAATCTAAGCAAAGCTTCTAAGCGAAGAAAGTCTACAATTTCCGAGCATGAAGATGACAGAATGCCAGTTCAATGACATTGGTAATTTGAATGTATATTTTATGAATAATTTTCAACTTAAATTTGGCGCATTCTACTTAAATGGCTAAATTCAACGTAAATCTGGTCGCAAATTGCAATTTCTCGCTACGTTGGCGACAGGCGATTCGACGATGAGGTGGTCGTTGGACGTTTCTCTGCAGAGTTATGGGATAAAATATCTTTGAAAGGATTTTCCACGAATTGCGGATTTCCCTCAGGCATCGTGGGCAGGCTGTGGTCGAGGGGTTTAGGGGAAGGCTCGTGGTCATGCATGTGCGGCGGCAGGCGCCCGCGCCAGCTGGTTGAAGATTTGCGTCCCTCCGTGCTTGCTGGCCCCACAATGCTGGTTTTACAACCTTGCCAGTAATGACTCTTTTCTACTTCCCCTAATCCATTGGTAGCTATCTCAAGTTATGCCTTTTACACCTTTTTTTCCTATTTTTGCCGAACCTTGCCGCCACTTGTTCCGCCAAATGGAATCCTTAGTTAGTCTCCTAAGCGGTTTTCCGGTTGTTTTCGCGTACCACAAGCATCAGTTGCCCTAAAGAGAGCGTGGAGTGTCGAGTGAACATCCACTGTAAGTGACTGTGCTGTGCATCACTGGGTTGATCTATTCAACGATAAAATCTTTTCAAAGGAGGATATCTACATCTACAAAATACCCTGCAAGCCACCTCAGGGGTGTGTGGCAGGGTGTGAGTATTCACCAACATGCATTACACTATATCCTAAAGTTAGTGTAACTACGACTAATTATGCATTAGCATAAATCGCTAATGCTCATCACGAGGCGAAGCCTCACAAGCATGCACTACTACACTACAGATTTATCATAATGGAGAGGGAACATTAATATGTATGTATTTTGCAACTACACAAATGCACAGAGACTCAAGACTTATGTAGAAAACATCTACATCTACATATTACCCTGCGAGCCACCTCTAGGGTGTTTGGCAGGGGGTGACAAGTCACCAAAATGCAGCATGCAAGCGGACCGCCACATGCACACCGCACGGTCATGAATATTAAGGATACTAACCAATTCCATCATTAACTAAAAACCATCATGCAGCATGCAAGAGAATCCCCACATGCACGCCACACATGTACGATGACACATAATATTCTACATGCTACTTAAGAGGGCAATCTGCCTATGAAGCTAGAACATGCAAAACATGCTGTAAGAAACACCATAAAACTCCGTAAACATGCTTTAAGAAATACATAAGTTAGTAAGCTACACTACCAGTCAACTAATCTATTTCTAAGTCCTTACACAGCCGTTATAGTCTCTTATCGCTCGCGGAAAAAACGACATTTTAAATCTATCTGTTCTACAGTCTATCTCTCTTATTTTATTTTTATGATCTAATCTACCATAGTACGTTGGCGGTCGTAAAATATGATCAACTTCGTCGGAAAATAAACTACTCTTGAATTTACATAATAGATTTAGTCTTTTTTACAATCTACGGTCTGACAGTGATTCCCATCCGAGTTGTTCTAAGAGGTCAGTAACACTAACAAGATTATCGTAACGGCTTTTCACGTACCTGGCTGCTCTTCTCTGTACACGTTCTAACTCTGTTTTTAAGCCTGTTTCATGAGGATCCCAAATACTGGAAGCATATTCTAAATGGGGTCTAACGAGGGAGAAGTAGCTTATTTCTCTCACTTTGTCGTCGCACTTGCCTAGAATTCTTTTAACAAATCCCAATTTACGATTAGCTTGACCTGTTATTTCCCGAATATGTTTATTCCACGATAGATCATTATTGAGCCTAACTCCGAGATATTTTACGGATTCTACCGTCTCTAATTGGGTATCCTGAATGAAATAGCTCTGTTGTGGGGAGTTATTTTTCCCCCAGAATTTCATTACTACGCATTTTTTCAAATTTAACTCTAGCTGCCACGCATCGCACCATGCTTGGATTGCAGTAAGGTCGTTCGTTAGTTTATCCTTATCTTCACTGCTACGGATTTCTCTGTATACTACAGCGTCGTCTGCAAATAATCGAAGTTTACTGTCTATTATTTCACCAATATCGTTGATATAGAGTAGGAAGAGGAGTGGGCCTATGACACTACCCTGAGGGACGCCAGAAGTGACTCTAACTTCGTTGGAGGCTATGCCGTCTAATACTACTCTTTGCACGCGATCGCTCAAAAGTTCTCTGATCCAGGAAATTACATCATCGTCTAGGCCGTATGATTTTAGTTTTACTAATAACTTTCCGTGGGGCACTTTATCAAATGCTTTTTTGAAATCAAGAAAAATCGCGTCCACCGGAATGTTGTCCTCTCCGGAGACTAAAAGACAATGCACGGCGTGCTGTTAGTACTAGGCAACAGATAAGGATTCAAGTATTAGGGAGTACTACTACTACTCAGAGCTACACTATCTGACGAAAAACCTAGATAAAAGTCTCATTGGCAGCTGTTATGGTCCCTTATCGTCCGTGGGAAAAATGACATTTTAAATCAGTCCGTTCTGCAGTCTAGTTCCCTAATTTTTTTCTCATGATCTGATCTACCGTAGTATGTCGGATTTCGTAAAATATTATCAACGTCGTCAGAATATAGACCGGTTTGGAACTTACAGAATAGATTGAGTCTAAATATTAATCGACGATCTGAAAGCGTTTCCCATCCGAGTTGCTACAAAAGGTCAGTAACACTAACGAGATTATTATAATGGCCTTTAACGTATCTTGCCGATTTTCGCTGCACGCGTTCTCAGTTTCCAAGCCCATCTCATAAGGATCCCAGATACTGGCAGCATATTCCAAGTGGGGTATAACGAGGGAGAAGTAGCTGATTTCACTAAATTTATCGTCGCACTTGCCAAGTACTCTTTTAACAAATCCCATTTTACGATTAAACATCACCGGTAATTTCTCGAATATGTTTACTCCATGAGAGACCATTAGTCAGTTTAACTCCGAGGTATTTAACCGATTCTACAGTCTCTAATTTGCTGTTGTTTATGCAATATCTGTTACAAGGAGCGTTTTTCCGTTTCCAAAAATTCATAACAACGCATTCTTTCAGGTTTAATTCTAGCTGCCACGCATCGCACCACTCCTGTATTGCCACGAGGTCCTTAGTTAGCGCTTGCTTATCATTAAGGCTACGAATTTCTCTATACTCCACTGAGTCGTCTGCAAATAATCTAAGCTTACTGTCAACTGTTTCACCGATGTCGTTTATGTACAAAAGGAACAGATATACGTAGTTACCTACTTTTACCTGGGAACCAAAGTCTCCTTGCACCAGTCTCCGTTTCGCCATGACTTCACTACGTGTACTTCGCATTCATCGAGGAAGATTTTGCTTTTCAATCATTCGAGAAGCAGTTTGAAGCACAAATGGTTAGCAATATTTTAATTTTTTAAATGGATTCCAAGTTGGAGTCAGTAATTTGTCATTTGCTACCCATGTAAGAAAGATGATAGTAAGTTAAAGTAAATTATAGATAGTAAATTATTCAGAAGTTATTTAGGAAGAAAATGGGCTTAATAATAGATGTACCAAAACAAGGATATGGCACCACAAACGATGGTAACACATCTAGACGCTTCTTTTCGGACCCTAAATTATAAGCAAATATTACCGATAAGAGAAACTGACAACTATTTTAAATTTTAAAAAATCATCGCTGCTGATGTTTAGTAAGATTTTTAAGTAAATTTAATATTTTTCAGGGCTCCATGAACAACTGATTTCAAGGTTTTCAAATATTTGAAAGCAATTTTAAGCAGTCGAGCCATCAATCACAGTGAGTTCAGAAAATACTGTCTAGCAACAGCGAAATTATACGTGAAACAATACCCTTGGTATTATATGCCACCAACAGTGCACAAGCTTCTAATTCATGGTGCAGATATATCGAAGGAAGCAATTCTGCTCATCGGGCAGCTTTCAGAATATGCCTTGAAATCAAGGAATAAGGATATTAGGAAATTCCGGCAACACAATACTCCGAAGATATCAAGAGAGGCGACTAATGAAAATTTATTTTGGAGGTTGCTGCTCACCTCTGACCCCATGATATCTTCAATTTACATTCAAAATAGTAAATCGAAGGAAGATTTATATCCAGAAGTGAAAAAACTAATTGACTATGGGAAGACGAATGTGAAGAAGAGAGTGATGACGAGTCATCAGAGGATGAGTGAACACTTTTTATCAATATTATTATATAAAAATGTTTATTCAAGTTTTTGAAAATTATATTATTAACAAATATTTGTTAAATATTAAAATTTAAATAATAAATTAACATGGTCTCTACCTCTGGTTTGCATTTACGTTGAATCCTGATCCCAGTAGTGCGACGAAATTATAGCAAAATACAACTGAGTGGAACGTAGCCAAATTTAAAATAATTTTGCAATAAAAATTAATTATAAATTTATTTTTTTTTTGAAAATATTATCTACGTAAGATATAGCTAAAAATTATAGACGTTTTTACTTGATGCAAGTTCATTTTCACCGAGAATCATTTTCAATTCCTCCCATTCCGTTGCAGTACTCATAGTTTGTTAAAATGTATTATGCATAAAAATTCTGCTTGGACAATTTTTTACGGATTATATAGCTCCTAGAATTATGATTTACAGTACTTTGATAATTATCATAGGAAATTTTGAATTTAAAATATTGAAAAATTATGATAAAATCACGTTTACCAGCCCAAAATACCTTAGAAATGCACTTGATGTTGCATACGGCCTGGAAATTATTAGAGTTATTAATTTTGGCCAGCTTTTTTTCAGTTTGCCCTACTGTGCGTCGTCTCTTCTTCAGTTCCACGTACAAGGCGTTCAGCGCTGATTCACCGGGACGACGCGAGAAAAAAATAGAATGCACACGAATGGGAGACGAGAGTCGCGGCTAGATTAATGACGCGGCGATCGCGTTCGCTTCTTCACGGGCCCTTGGTACCAAAAATAGCGCGGAAGAGGACAAAAACGAGATTGGAAATTAGTGCTCACCTGGCGTCGGTTTTTTTTGTCGTGCGCCCGCATGGTCGCAAAGTAAGTCGTATAAGTCATCGACTCACAGTGTGACCGTTTATATGAGGAAGTAAGCATCGCCAAAGATAAAGTCGACCAAATTCTCTCCACATTAACTGTGTGAAATGAAACCTACCTAGATATTCCAGGGTAAGGATTAAAGAATTGGTTGGTAGGTAGATTATTTGTGGAAGGTATCGACTACAGAGGTCGTTTCCGTCATTATCCATCGGGGTGTCAAGGATTATTTGGAGAATGCAGGGAGGGTGGAGAGAGATCCGGCGACGGCAATAGCCTTCTTTTAACGAATTACAACTGGGGGTCCATAGTGTTACGTCCCATCCAACGGACGGAGTTTCACACTTGAGGTGCCCTCCATACAACATCCAAGAAGAGTTACAATGATGGGGTGAGCTCTTACGGCTGGACAAATACAAAAATTAAAGTGAGTCTCCAATAGCCGTAAACAATTGGCACCACTCGTCAAGATCACTAACCTTGCTGTTTTGGTTTGCCGGGATGGGACTTCCACAGCAGAGACCAACCCCAGCCTCTCCACCAGAATACCCTCCAGTGATAGTTTACGGGAAGAATGCTTCCACGCCAGTGACCAACACAGCCGCAATCACACAACCCAGATAGGATCCTTCGCCGGGCTAATAGGACCCCGCTATGGATACTTAGTGTTATAACCTGGGATCCTTCGTAAGGCTAATGAGACCCTACTAAAGGTGCCTGGTTATTAACACAACCACACACACACGCACACTCACAAGCACTCAAAATCACTCAATCATACACACAAATGGGCCCAACTTCTGGGAGAAACTGCTCTGGGAGAAAAGAGTGCGGTAAAAATCTTGCAGACAAGAACGGACGAGGGTGAGGGTCGAATACGCGTATTTCGGCTACCAAGTAGCCCTCTTCAGCGATCCGAAGGAAAAGCGTCACAACAACGCAAGGTTGAAGTGAGAAAGGGTAATGACATCCAAGATTATATGAAGGTAAATGAGGGGGGGGGGGAGAGAGGGGGGACATAACGTCAAAAAAAGCGGGGGAAGGGAGACCTGCGTAAACAAAAGGCGAAAAGTAGCAACAAAAAAGTAGGGGTCAGTAACGGACATTGAGGAAGGACGTTGGGGGAGGAGGGGAGGCTGAGGGGGAGGGGAAGAGGAGGAAGAGAAAGTTAGCGCGTGACTACGTCCGTTAAAAAAATGACAAATTACTCACAGTTCAAAACTGAGAAGAGGGAGGAATGAGGAATGGGTCCAGAGTCACTGTTTAGGAGATTCCCATTGTTTTTAAAAATAAAAAAAGAGGGCTACTTGGAAGCCGAAATACGCGTTGGTTAGTATTGGAATGGTGTGGCAGTTAAAGTCCTGACTATCCATCCCGAAGGCCCTGGTTCGTAGTCCGGCAATGGCAAAGACGTTTCAGCGGAATCCCGGTGGGAGGGAGCTGCGTGAAGAGCTGTTCAGATTTCAACAGTACACCGTCAGAATCGGAGATTGAACAGTGGACCCCTTGGAGCCTTTCTTTTAGACACGGCTCATGACGGTGCCGGTTTGCTCTCCATCCTTCCAACATCCCCCAAGTAATTCTTCCCTTACCATCTTGCCCGCCTATCCTTAGCGGCTCGTATGATTTCCGCAGTCGATCGTCTCCTCATTCGCAGTCATAGCGATATCCTAACAATTATAATTCACTAAAAACCTTTTGAATCTCGCTGTGATTACCGCTGCAAAAATATGTTCTGAAAAATAATTTGCAACCGTTTTTTTTTGCCACCCACCTATCCAAAACGTGTAGTTGCAAAATACATATATACCAGCGATCCCTCTCTATTGAGAGCATATCTACAGTGTAGTGCATGCTTTTGAGGCTTCGCCTCGTGGCAAGCATTAGCGATTTATGCTAATCCATAACTAGTCGTAGTTACACCAACTTTAGGGTATAGCGTATTGCATGTTGGTGACTACTCACCCCATGCCACACACCCTTGAGGTGGCTTGCAGGGAATTTTGTAGATTTAGATCTAATACGGAGCAAATGCCCTCTGTTGTCGGTCGCCTCGCCAAAGAACTAACCAACCAATAGTTATGCTTATTCTAGAAAAGTTAGTTTCATTTCAGAGTAGGCTGATGCCGACGCCGGGTTTCTTCCACCCTTCGTCTACTCCTCAAGTACTCCTGCATTAACCTACTCACACGTTCTTAATGGAGAAAGTGAACCCATCTGTCAATAGCCACCCCTAATGACAATTAGTACGAAATTCCTTCGAATGGAAAACGGCAATTATAAATTTCCTTTACACAAAAAGTTGACTACTCACATCGCGAGGATTAAGAACATTCTTGGCCACGGACCAAAAAACCTCCCAGAGCATCACCGCGTGAAGGTGGATGAGTAAGTGCAGGGGTCGAAAAATGAAGTGATACGGCTTGATCAAAAATAATTTATCCCGGCGTCTGGAAAAGGAGGCGCGGAAAAAATTTCCAGCGCACGCGATGGCCGAAATATTTTAGGAATGCTCCGCAAGTGTGGCAGACGAGCCGAGGACGTCGCCACCAGGGAGCACACAGCCACGTTTTATCCCCCGACTACCCGACCCAAAGTCCCTGCGTGCATTGCCCGCCACGATGCACTTACACGCCGATGTTCGGCTGAAGTGGAGTTCGATGCACTTGGCTGCTTTAATGAGAGCAGAAAACTCGGCCATTTATAAACTACTTCTTCTTCCAAGGTCTCATCGATCCGTCCACTTTTTTTCCAAAACGTGCACCGTTGCCAAATTGAAATTGCAACTGGATTTACCGAATGGGGTACTTGCATTCCTTCAACCTTCTGGAGAAGAAGAATATAACTACGTGGCGTTGGTGCAAAACACTCCGTTATATTCCTTGTCTCGGTTAAATGAATTCCTGAGTGGTTCTTTTAGAATGAAAAGGCGTATTGTTGCATTATTTTGCACTTTAGTACTTACTCTTTTCGCAAAGAGGATGTGATTATGGCGGAAGATTTTGAGGAATGAGTGTGGATAAGAATCGAGGGGGAAAACTATGTAGTGGGGAAATGAAAAAGAAGAGTTAGATGTGGTAGGGGAGGAAAGAATATTGGTGGCAGAGATTCGCAAGAGGCAGCTAAAAGTGGATAGAGAATGTATGGAGGGGGCACCGTATATTGAAATTAGCAATAATAGCAGGATAATATAGGGCAATCACAGAGGAAGAAGGAAAAGAATTTAATTTTTGGACGATGTAAGTGGAGGTTAAAAGTACGAATAGCTAACATATGAACTAAACACAATGCAAATGAGAGTTTTGTGGAGAAAATTTACGGATGACACAGCAATGGAGTGATTTGAGGCACAGACCTAAAAATGATTGCCAAATACTTAAGTACCTAATCAATTGGATGTATATCAAATGTATAATAAGATTAGCCCCAACGAACCTAATGTCAGATATTTAAAGGAAGACTTTGCGATGAAAATCAATGGAAAAATTTAGGAATCTAGAATACTCTTTAACGCACTGAGCGCGGCATCGAAAAATAACTGCATCAAACGGAATATTATCCAAGGGGGATGATATCCCATGAAAAAATAATTTTACTCGATCCGGGATTCGGACTAGGATCTCCCAATAGCCGATCAGGTCAGGTCGATTCTCAGCAAGTAAAATACTTTTTACATGGCAAATGTCACCCCCGTTGTTGTGTATCTTTGCATCCGTTCGCGAGACTGCGTACCATATGATTTACGCATTCTCAGAGCTTTGAATTACTATAAGAGTTATGGTGAACTACCATCAACTGGACCGTCTTCAGTTTCCATCTCCACCAAAAGCCAATGCCACTTGTAAAATTCCCAACCATTGACTCCAAAAACACAAACTGCGATAGACTATTTTCGAGAAAAACGAAATTCGCATTCGACACTTTTTATGACAATCTTAGGTTTCAAGTTCGCTGCAAACAGTCCCGCGCCTCGAGCACCTACGCATCATACAACATCAACCTACGCAGAGCACGCGACGATGATGCCGCCCAAGTGAGTTCTGGAGGACAACCAAGAGGTATCGAGCTGTGCTAAACGCTCATCAACCCCAGGTCGCCGAAGGGAAAAAAGAAACGAATGAGAATTTTGAAGTGGCGGTACAGCGGAAGTCATTTGCCTCTTAAAGGTCGTGCAATTAACAGCGGCACAAGAAGGGGGTCGGAGCGAAATGAAGCAGGTCGGAGGGGAACTACGGCGTCGTCGTCGGCGTCAGCCTGTAACACAAAGAGACGCCCATGGTGGTGCGGCGAGATGCACGAATCCGATCGCTGAAGAACGACGCAAATTGAAATGTGCTAAATATGGACGAGAAGGTTTTTTAATAATGAGAATAAAAACCACCCCGAGTCACCTTTATGCCATGAGTTTAATATTAAATGTATATTTAGTTTAATTTTAAAGGAATTTATACACAGTATATTAACAAGCGTTCTACCCAAGACCTTCAGAAAGGACGCAATACCCAGCTAACTTTACTAATGATCCGGCTGATTTATTTCAATGTTGTTACTAGATATCAACGAAACATTTGAATACTTCCCGATACCTTTTGTGTCCACCGCTTACTGTTTTATTCCAGCCGAATTGTGGAAATGCTAGGTGAGAACACTCTTGATGATGTCGACATTATGAAATATTCATGCCATTCATTTATATTTAATCATCATTGGAAATAATTAGTAATGAGAATTGATATTTAAAATGGTACATCACAAACATTGTCATTTGATTTCAACATCATAACGCAACATGACAGCTACTCAAAGCCAAAGGCAACGGATCACCAGTTTAAAAATGCCTTCGGAATTGCGCTTAATTACACTGAGCACTTCATTTCCAGGGATAAGGACACGAATGGAAGATGGGAATAAAAGTACCTTTAGAAAAGGCGACGAATTTATATCTGAGGCTTTATGATCATTTGATCGCAGGAAAATCTATCCTTCATTCCAAAAAACACTTTTCTGCCATCGATTGCGAAGTGAATTCTCCGCCTTAAAGTAAAAACAGAGAATTATTTTTTCCCTCAAATTTCTGCTCGTACATCAAACAAAATGGATCGATACAAACAATCATCTGCCAGAATAGGATGAGACAACGGGCGAGGAGGTAACACCCCTTCAAGTGAGGGCTTTAGCTCGGAATGTTTGCGGCTTACAGCCGTAAAGAGCTTACCACGGTGAGTCCTAGGATGAGGGCCAAGGAAGCGATGAACGTCAGGAAATATCCCACGCACAATACGAAGGCAGGAACTGGCAGCGTAACTGCAGAAAGAGAAAAAAAATCCAATTTAGCAAACACAAGAGAACGACGAGTGGGCGAAACGCAACAAAGGATTTTACACCACTTTTAAAATGTTAATAATCCCGAGACATTTTTGCCGCCAAAGTATGAGGGCAGCACAAGTTATTTACTTGTACAACTTATTACTAAGAGAAGGCGACATAAAACCGTTAGGTGGTCGCCACTTCTTACCCATGATGCATTACTAAACACAAACCGAGGGAGTAAGCACATAAAATTAGCAATAAATTATGTTTAGAATATCTTCTCCACGACGAGTATTAAAACTTTACTTCAATCAAACGCTAACCATCAGATATACTTAAGTCTTACCGGTCGCAATGCGCAAAATAACAGCAATGATTAAGCATCGTTATTTTTCTAGTTTTTTTTAAATCGTGAAGATGGTAGAAAACTTTGTTTACTTATTAATAAAAAGTTCAAATTTAAATACGATTTATCATTTATCATGAAATGAAGAGCAGCGTTTCGTAGATTCTGCGCAGAGCATCAAACACCGGGATAATCGATGAATCTACTATCGACTATCACTGAATGAGTACCTGCTTGAATCCGTTTCTTAGGGTTTGCTTACAACTAAGGCAAGTTTGATCGATAACCAAAGAACGTCGGAAAACTATTGCACGCGCACCAAATTTTGAATGTTGTAGGAACTCCACCGACGCGCTTTATGAGTGAAAATGCTGAAATCAAGGTTTGAAACAGATGTGATGGGCCTCCATATATCTCCTTACTATTAAATAACTCTATGGAATAAATAAGCCAGGCTTTTAAACTTCTATTCGGAGATTATTGACTAGTAGCTATAATTGAATATTATTTGTATGATAATTAACGAGTTTAGAATTGCTTTGCAACCTTGGAAACAATTTTTCACCATGGATCATGAATTTGATTACAGTTAATTCCAATGCCAAGACTAGAAAGGGTATTATATGAATTAAACTATTATTTTTATATTTACGGTTGATGTATTGGCTGACGACAGAGCTGAGCTTATTATTTCGCCCGAAAGTCATTAGAAAAATGATAACCACTGAGAAAATATTCTCATTCAGCGGAACAGAAAATTATCATTAGCAAAAAAAAAGATTAATTCATATTGCCTTTGTTGCTCTTGCTTTCAAATTGCATTACAACGAAAGCAAGAGTTGCAAAGGAAGAACAGTCGCCAGGCTACACACAAAAATCAAAAGAAAAACTAACACAAAATTCTGTATGTATACCAAAGGGAGAAGTCCTCTGATTATAACTCATAATTTTACTGTTTTAGAGAAAAATAACCCGCGTTTTAATAAAACTCCTTCCAAAATAAATTCACATTTTTGTCTCAAAGTTAGGAACAACTTAACATATTGTCACCTCGAGCACTTTCCAATCACAATATTATTTTACACAAATCCAGAGGAATGTCATTACAACTGGTCGTAAACCTTGGGATTTAAATATTATCAAGGTGTTGAATTAAGGTCTCAGTCAGAATTCAGAGGGTGTGAGGATATAGCAACGATGCTCTTTAAGAGAAAAAGCCTAGTTGGTGGGAGTTTTGGAACTCACAAAAATAAAATTCACGCCACCACCTTACTTGGGAGTTATAAAGAGTAATCCATTAGATGGAGACTTCAAAATAGTTACAATATATGCGATAAGCCGATAAGATTCTGAAACCTCGGGAAATATCCACGATTCCCTTTGAATATTCTGATATTTTTTCGTTGGAAGACGGATAGGAAGGCAGAAACGTTCATCATAAGCAAAATACTAAGTGTACAGCTTTAGCAAGCCAAGAAGGCTATTCCTGTGTTAAGGTTACCTTCACTTTACAAAGGAATACGTAACCAGTCGTTAAATATTTAAAAAAATAAACAAACAACATAAATATGTTCCCAAGCAATAGTTGAATGTTTATAATTACATTTGTACAATTTCCCACACATAAATTTCACACTTTACTGATTTAAATAGCCAAAATTTTATAAAACCATTTTGTTAAGAATCTTGCCATATTTTTTTATATTTCTTGTCGAAACAACATATATCTATTTTTGTCACACAAGCAAAAAGATCTCGTCAGGCCTAGGGTTGGATTGGGTAAATCAACTACAAACGGCCATATAAAAACATCGAGAGTACGATATATGTACTGGGATTTCTTTCATTAAATGACTTGACAAAACCCTAATGTGGATTCCGTTAAGACTACTACCTCGCAAATATGAACTACGACCACGGTTTCACATTGAAGAGAACGGCAACGACGCCTACCTGCCCTCGTCTGGGTAAACAGCGCCGCATCTCATTAACACGAATCACACATGGACGTCCTCGCCAATAGCAAAGAAAAGGAGACTATCGAGTATGTACATGGAACTGGATTCAGAGACGCTTTGATGAACGAGATATTACGGCGTGGTTAGAGTGCTACAAGGGAATCGATGCAAAAATAAATCATGCCACTTCCCGAATAATTGCAGCCCTCGTCCGCTCAAAACAACGCATTTCTTATGTTACAACACCAACGCGCGGAAATTCATCATGAAATAATTACTTGACTCGATAGAGATCAGAACCCGGGTCTCGGTGTCGAAGCCCGGTCGAGTTACATTCAATTCATTTGTTATCGTGGGCCTTTCTGGCCCATGAGATATTTTTACACTGATATTACATTGGAATTTATTACAAAACTGAAACAAGTAAATAGGAAAACTATAAAAAATAATATAACAATAATAAATAAATTAAAGTAATAAATACAAAAAATATACATTAAAAACCAATTAAGTGTGAATTCACCAGGATTTAGCTTCAAAATGTATATACATATCACGCATATTGTAAACATCCTTCTCACATACATATTTACACAATATTTTCCAAATTCGGTAGAAAAGTAACTCATAACTATAATAGGTAACACAGTTCGTAAATATATCAAAGAACAAAATGACATAAATACCTACATTCTTTTCCACTTCATGTAAATTATTAGAGCAGCATGATTAGTTATGCAGGTAACTACCATGCATTATTAAGAAGTAGGTTGCACACTTTGGACTTACACGCTCGTGTTGATAGTAAGTTTCTCATTTCTGACGGTAATTAATTCCATACTCAAACAGCTGTCACCATAAATGATTTATTGAGTTTGAGATTGAGTTTAAAGATTCCTCATGGAAACTTTCTACAAAGTACACATATCTTGTACCTTTTCGCGTAACTACGTTCATATATGTCATTTTCACAATTAATTAATTTCTTTTCACATTTTCAACTTCGAGATACTGCAAACGACAACGATGAACCACATGAGCACGCGGTTAGTCTGCTTTTGATTTATAGTTTAAAATACTGATTTTCTTTCACTGCACAAAACTTTTACTATACCGACAAAAATAAAAAACTTTCGATTCATCAAAACAATCGTTTGTATTTCTTTATTTCTGTCAACAATTTTTTATTTCTTTCGACTAAAATTGAAATTCCATAAAGTACCCCAAAAGGCAAATTGAGCAGATTTTTCCACGAGATTCTACGTTCATAAAAAACTATTAATGACACTTCCATTCTTTTTCTTAATTTTTTTCATTGCGTTCAATAAAATGACAGTACGTATCAACGCAAGGCTTCGCGAAGATATACATACAAAGATCACAAGAGAGAAAAGGCTAATATCAAAGGTATGAGTAAGTTAATATGTTTACAACGAGCCAAAACGCGTACCATAGAATTCTTCAGGTCGAAATTCTGTTTACGCCGACAGTCATTAATGCCGGTAGGTGTTGCAAAAATGGAGATGTGAATGGAAGGTATAAAAAGCCATTGTGTACGTCTGAGAACGCACATTAAGACGCCAAGGACAACTTCGGGCGCCACTGAATTCAACTGCGTAAAAACCCATTAGCAACATCCCATCGACTTGAGCGGATCATTTGCACTATGACGTCATCGGTCACTCGGGGACTCGAGCACTTTTCAAGCCATAACCGGTCGCGGTTTTTTCCGAAAGAAGAAAATTAACACCGAAATGACTCGTTCATTCGTAAACGAAAGTCTCTGAGCTATACATAAACTTTCGGTCCATCTAAAGCATATGAATCTGCACATTTTCATCTGAATACAAGAGTAGGGGGGTCAGAGAGGATAAGATCTCCTAAGAAAGTCAACTGCATCCCTCAGAAAATTTCGCAGCACCGAGCGAATTAAAATAAACGTAGGGTTTTGAAACATCTTCACGAGTATCAAAATCACAGACGAAACGTCTTGTCGAGATGAACGTTATCAATAACACCTTTTGATGCGAGAGAAATATTGAATTCACAACTAAATAGCGCCATTTCTTATGCAGGAAAATATCCAAAATGCTATAATGGCCATTCGAGGAAAACCTTAAAAAAAATAAACATTTTAATATAACCAAGCGCAGAGTCGACATTGATAAATAAAAAAGGAACAAGCACCTCTCTCCAAAAAACATCGACTTTATTGGATAAAATACAATGCATTCGGTGATATGATTTTTCTTTCAATTGAGTGAATGAATCAAAGAAACATTAAAGTTTGGTATGAACATATTCTGAATGGTTTTTATTTTTTTCCGATCCTCTGACCAGAGTTTCAGAGTCCATTCAGTCTTGTAGGAGCCTTTTTATTGGTTCCATCCAGGGAATTGCCAGCGATGAATAACGGGACGTAAATTCTTAACCTGCTTCACTACAATATGAGCAAAAACAGCTCCTAATGCGATTGACAGGCATTAGACCCTTCTTCCATGACGAAGAACTTACAACCAGGAAGTTTAGTCCGTGACGGTTGGCCGCAATTTCGCGGAAGCCAAAACGTCTTCAAAATCCAGAGCAGAAGATGATATTAAATTGGCATATAAAAATTTGTTACTCAATATTTTTCTTCACATACACACTTTATCGACCGCTGTAATTGAGGAATAAAGTATTCCGTTATAAAATTTTCAATAACCAGCCATTTTAATGGGAACTTAAAAGTCATTTATTAACTTTGAGAGCCCACAAAGTTTTTTCCAAATGTGTATTATAATCTTATTTTAGATTGAATAAGAAGTGACATAAAGCTTATAGAGAAGTAACGGGTCGTTTTGAGTGATGATGGGGAAAATTAGAATAAAATAAAAGTGGGAAGGAAAATAATTAATTAAATAAAAAAATATTTAATATACCACGTTTTTAAAACGGGCAAATAAGTATATAATAATTATCCCAGGGGCCTTATAAAGTTTTGAGGGTGAAATTTTAGTGGCTATGGAGATAATTGTAAGACTTGAAGATAAAAACGTGGGGCGCAGGCAGTAGATGATAGAAGTAGATACTCCGGATGAATTCACAACCAATTTCAGTGCATTGCAAATTGTATTAATTGTGGGAGTTTGCTCAACGACACCTGGTCCCTTTACTCCTCCTTAATTATCATGGGTTGCCTGCGCCCCACGTTTTTCTCTTCAAGTCTTACATATATCTCCATAGCCACTAAAAATTCAACCTCAAAAATTTAGAAGGGCCCAGGGAAAATTATTTTATACTTTTTAGTCCGTTTTAAAAACGTGGTATATTACATTTTTTTAAATCTGCTTTTTAATCTTATGCCCGGAAGTACTTCTTTATCGTCTTGAGTATGATTATCTGTCGAGCGAGAGACTAGCACATATTCAGACCTTATACAATACTGAGAACTGGGTCAGCAATACCCCGAATGCGTGTGACTGTGGTGAAATAGTTATTTATGCACATTGGCCGTTACGGCACATGATTTCGTTAGAGACGAATACATTCAGCACGGGTCATCCGAGAGCGCGGAGCTATGGTTAAAGTTTCAAGGCTCTTCTAGAAAATCAGGAAAAATTTTAATTCATTGATCGATAATTAATTAATAAATAAATTATTGTAACATATAGCAAATGATGCATTGGCATCCATTTCCAAGCGACGGTTAAAGTTTCGAGCCTCTCCAAGCACATCAGGAAATTTGTTAACTAGTTAATCGTTAATTAATCATTTAATTGTTATAATAGATAGCTAATATTGCAATGTCATCCACCTCTGAGCTACGGCTAAAAGTTCAAGTCTCTAGCTGATCGGGAAAATAATTCAAACTCGGTTGCAATATTCCACCGGGACAGACAGACATGACAGAAACCGAGCTCATAAAAACTTGGTAATAACTGAGATTTAGGACGGCGTGAGAGAGGTTAAAAGTTAATAAGAGTTTCGAATTGGGATAATACACGACATTTGTAGCGATTCAAGGAAAATTTGACTGAGAATGGACCAATGATTTGGGGACGGGGAGCTAGACAAGGACTGTCCATGATATCTAACAATATTGGTAGAAAACCCTTGGAAATATGAGGGTCCGAGGTTAACACGAACACACACATAGCAAAATGTGAGACAGTCCACGGTGACAGACTCGATTGAGTTAACTCGTGATCACTGGCAGTAAGTATTTGAAATTTACAGACAATTACACAAAATATCGGCCAATTTTCGACCAGAAAATTCAACGGACTGCAAATTATGGGACCTCCGACAGTTTCCAACGAGTAGATTTATTTTGCCTTGAAATATTTTTTCTCCCACCGTTAATACAAAAAAAAGTTACGAGCTTATGAAAAAGTTACACTCATACTTTTTCTCTCTGTGAAAAAAAAAACAAAAACGAAAAAAACTTCGGCTTCGTTCCTACTTTTGCGCTCTCTGAGAAAAATTAAAAAAAAGTTACTTTTCCTTCGCACTCTTGACCCTCATGCATGGTGGGCTGGTGGGTGGGGGCTGAATGGAAGGCGAGGAGCGGAAGACGGATAAGAGAGAATACGGGGCCGTTTCGCAGCACTTCATTGCGCTGCGGGTCGGAGGAAGGAGAGATAGAAGAGGAAAAGTTTGGGATTTTCTCCGGCTGTTACATAGGCGTGGATGGGGGGCATGATGAAGCCCCCTCCCCCATGGCGCCACTCACCTACCTATCCCCCCCCCCCCCAGAACGCTCCAAGGGGGAGCGAGAATCGCTCTTCCGACAAATCTAATGGACCGTGGATGACTGGAGCGAGAGGAAGGATGTTGGGGAGGTCGAGAAGGGTGGAGGAAGGAAAAGGAAGATGAGAGGCTTGTACCAGGGAAGAGGAGAGGACGGGTTCGCGAGCTCTGAAACTCACCAACACAGACACACACACCCATGCCCACGAATAAGAGGAAGAAGAGCAGAAAGAGAGGATATCGTGGGCCGAGCATTCGCCTCACCCTTGTTTTCTTCCCCCGAGCCGGCAGGGTGGAACGCCCGCGCCAGATCCCCGGCGGGGCGACCGCAAGCGACACTACCACGGGATGATGAGCACGCAAGCGCAGAAGCGCCGATCCGCCAGTTCGAAATTTCAAAGCAGCCGAGTTGATACCGAGGCTTGGGAGGAATAACGAACGTGCGAAATTCAGATGAAAAAATCATTCCCCGTCGATAGGATCCGAACCTAGCACCCCCCGAAAGTGCACTGATTGTAAGAGTTTTAAACCGATATATTTACCTACGCGTCCTCTTACGCTAAAGCCCGGTTTATAGTGTCTAATGTAATACAAGAAAATAGGCTTGGAAGGAGGTGCAAACGTGAGGAATCCACAGTGCAAAAAATCACTTCTCTTCACTGTGAACCGAACCTAGATCCCCCGAAAACGCGCAGAGTTATTCGAAAAAACTGAGCTACCCAGGCGTTCTGTTACGCTAACGTACGGTTTATGACGTCTGGTTAACTTTAACCGCTAGATGATGTAGACTTTACGTGCACGTCATAGGAACTGAGAGTTAGGGTTTTATAAATTACATAAAATTTACGGTTAGTTGACTAGAGCTTTATCCATATGAGATCCTATCCACATCGATTATCATTTTGAGAAATTGTTTAACAAGAGTTTAATAAAACCGTGCCTAAGAATTATTCTGAGGGTAGTTTAAACTTAAAAACCTGAATGAAACGCAAGGTATGAGAGTGCAATTTGCATAGATTAATTTTTTTAGACTAGCCGTTAATTCGGGAGATCAAAGTTTAAATCTCAGAGCAAACAATATTTTTCAGTAATTTTGAATTTCTCCTATTCGTGACTCCTGAGATTTTTTAAAGCCTTGAGTTGGAAGACAGGAAGCATTTTACTCCAAGAATCGTGGAAAAAATGTGTAATGACAAATCAACAAAGCAATAGTTGTTGGAGACATTCTGATAAAAAACAGCTCCTGCAAACATTGACGGAAGAATAATTGAATTGAAAAAAAATACGGAAGAACGTGCGCCACCGGTTGAAAAAAAACTGCTCAGGAATACTATTCGAACTATCATAGAATCGTGGAAAGAAATAAATTCTTAATAATTCACAGAATGATTTACTTCTCACAAGTCGTTCAACACATCACCATCAGGCATCAATACACCTTTGTCACACACCTACATTTGATACATGTACATTAAGATGGTGAGTTAAACTTTGAAACTCTTCATGCGAATCGAATAGTTTTTCATTTAACTGCAAATTACGAATTCCTTCCTTTTCGCGTGGCTACTTACCACCCCATCCGCATTGGTGGCATGCATCCCGTCTAGGTTTTTTAGCACTATTTTTTAGTGGCGCAAATGCATGGAAAAGGAAGGAAGATAGAGAGATGAGATAAAAGAGAGGAGAGGGGATAACTGATGGGTACCTCCTCGTTTGGCACGTAATGGGAGGGGAACTAAGGCAAGAGGGGGTGGAGAGGAGAAAGGGTAGGGGAGGGAGGCAGGAGGTGTGAGGTATGACGAGGAAACGGTCACGCCTTCTCAAGAGATGGGTCGCGCAAGAACACCATCGTCTGCTCGCGTCCGACGGAAGAATGGTCGCCCCGCCCTACCTCCCCCACCTCCTCCCTCCCCCTTTCCACCCTTCACACACCCTCACTCCCCCCTTTAAATAAACCATTCCGCCGAGACTCAACTCTCCACTCCCCCGGCCCTCACTTCTTCTTCGATGAGGGCACTAGCACCTTTCTCGAAAAGCAAATCCAAAAATAATCTCCGAATTCTCGAAAACTCCATCTACGAAATAGATTCATCAAGTGGCTCACTCGCCACAGCTAAATTCATTGAGAATTGATGAATTGTGTAAGAAAATATAAATGGAATACCTTCAGTAAAATGTATGCCTATATTAATCTATGATTAATATAGGCATACCCATACCAAAAATGAAAACTGTATTCAACGTAATAAAAATACGGAACCCGGCTGTAGCGATCAACTTAATTACGCTCAAGATGGTCATTTAATACATACTGGGAAAAACAAAACATTTGTCTGTATCTTAGGTATGAAATGATTGAAATATATGGCGTCATCCAAAAGACATGCAAACTATCCAGCCCGCGGTCATATAAAATCTCAATTGAGTCATTTTAGACATTAAATCATTTATAAAACCTTTGCAGCAACCTGCATTGATCGAAAAATACAAAAACATACTTTTCCATGCTTCAAATCACATATAAACAAAACCTTCAAACGAATTAACTGTCTATAAATATTATTTTTGACCTACTTTGATAACCATTGCGTAACTTTCCCATCTAACCCTTAAATCGTTCTAATTCACTGTAACACGATACCCTTGGCAAATTGATTTCCTGGGTCGATGGAGGTCACTAAATTGATTCATTACATGGATTTAAATATCCGCCCCTTATGGCCGGGCGCAAATTAGACATACTTTTCTCTTTACAATTTTCAAACTTTAAGAAATTCTTCAACAATCTCGAATCTTGGATGATGAAATATCCAGAGTACCTACTCAACATTATATAACCGAGACTTAAAAATAGATAATACTATCAACTCCAAGTAAGCATTTATCTATGCATGGCCATAATAGACCTAAAGGAGGCACGTGACAATTTAACGGTGAGATAGGAAAGAAAAAATATACGGGATTAGTTTCCAAAGTCTTCAAAAATAATTACACTGATGTACAGCGACATTCCTAAGGTAGATTTCTAGAGGACTTTGCATGCATGTGTACCGAATACATATTCCGAAGCATACTAATCGAATAAATGGACAAGCAGTAGAGATGAAACACTAGCTCCCCATTTCCTAACTGCGCAGTTCAAGCTCAATTTATTGATTACAGGAGCTACAACGCGGATAGAAATAAAATTCTATCACTATTTTATGATTCCTTGATTATATCAAAAAAAAATGTTGAGGGTCAAAAAAAGAAGGAAGACAAATGGGAAGTCTCAATGACGCCCGAGAATAGAATACACTCTAACAATGAGGTAGGAAGTGACGAAGAAAACATTCTAGCTGAAAAAACGAAGTACAAAGTGACATATTTAAAATTAAGAATTGACTTTTAATTTTATAAAAACATTTTAGATTGATAGATGATAAAACCGCTGACAGGTTGAACCCAAAGAGGCACCTCTGAAAACTAGGGTAGGATTCCCATACCCTAGATTGTCGTACCCAATTCATAGATTTCTTATCCCGCTTTCTCCTCGACACTAGCAAATACACCTCCCATTGCCCCGTCACTTATTCAGTCCACTATTTTCATGGCAGCCATGGAAACCTAGACGTCAGAGTTGCCGGTCATCGAGATCAACCGTCCTTCCACCTTTCCCCATCCACGCTGGTCCAGACGTACCGAACCGAGTAATTTGCGGACCGTGGGTGGAAATTTACCGCGTGAAGGTTTCCTTGATACCCTCCGCCTTTGAATTATCTTGCGCCGCATCCAGGCAGATGTCGCCTTGCTTCAGAAAAAAGAGAGATGCCGAAGCATGCATGATAGCGATCTCCTTCGAAGGAATCTGGGGCAAAAAATATTGAGACGATAGAATATCTTTTTAAAATTGCACAAAGCACAGCGCAGGAAAACGCAAAGCACAAGCACAGAAATATACGCAGCGATGAGGAAAATTGGAAAGCGTCTGCATGGCAAACATATCGTGTCATTAAGATGATGGAAAAGGAATTGTATGGCTTATGCAACCTACGATCACACTTAACACAAATGGCTAACCGTCGCCCATCTAACTGTATAAAATTGACAATGGCAAAGTCCGTAATCATTTTATTTTGGTTTGAGCAAGTTTCCGATAAACAGCAGGAAAAATAACAATTGAACCCCACGCTTTAACGTGGATTTTCTAACTGATTTAATTCATAGCATACATACTCAAACAAAATAATTAGGTTTTCCATAAGCCCACTGTACACTAAGTTTCGAACTCACTATCAAACGGAATTCACTTCATTTGAAATACTACTATAATTACTGAATACTATAACTGGTTACCTTCCTCCTGGAAATATATATTAGAATGAAGCGGCATCAATTTAGCAGCACAAATTTGATAGTTTTTAAAAAATTTGAACAGATCGAGAGTGATTTATTGTACTTCATGTTGTAGGACTAAAAGAATGAAAACAACTGAAGAAATAGTTTAGAGGCGCCACTAAAAATAGTTCCGAGGCTAAAAAACACCGAATATTACAACTGCCTTTCCAGAGAAATATTAAGACGAATTGCCAACAGTGAAAAAACACATACACTCGCCCAAAGCACGGGGCGGATAATACGAAGTTGGCACTCCAGCCTCAGATTGAGGCCCGGATTGGAAATAGGTCGTTTCTTACCACCACTTAAAAGCAATCCATAAAGCGCTAAGGATTCGAGAAGCCTGTGCATTTGCAGTCCTGCCAAAGATTACAATGTATACGATGAAACCATTTTAAACACAATGAAAAAATGCAAGAAACGTGTATTACGATAGAATCTACGACAATGGCCACCTTATTTGCAAAACGAAACACTTGACGAGCCAGAATGATGCCATTTCGAAGACATAATATAGAAAAAAGTTTCATTCCAAGAGAGCTTTCAAATTCCTCTGCGCTTTCACTGCAGTCAGATCTGAGGAGGAAGGACTTCACAAGGAAGTTCAACTGGTATTTGGAAGATTTAAGTGAAAAATAAAAATTTAATTAATTTGGCTATTACTCTCGCATTATCGCAGACTAGCGTTTCCATACCAAGTCGGTATACGAATTAAGAGAAGGAGATATGTATAATCCCAGCCTCCGTTACATATATGTATTTACTATGGTTTTAAATATTTTCAGGGAACACAAGTACCTATGAGAATACTGAGCTATAGTTAGCAATGGATCAGTGTGAAATTGACGACAGATGCGCAGAAAGGAATAAAGCATTAAAATAGAGCCAGTGCTATTCTCCCAAAATCAATAATTACTTTATTTCAGCCTCTACCCCTGACAGAAAACAAACGAGGAATACTTGGCATGTTAAGGGAGGAAAGGAGGCTACTGATGGAGATTAGGGGGGAGCAAAGTCGGTATATGAAACAAGTATTCAGACACAAGGAGCTGTTGAAGACAGTTATTCCAAGTAAAATATAGAAAATACGGTAGTAATAAGCATGTGAAGACAGAAAAAGGTAAACTAGGAAGTATGCTAAGTTGGAAAGAGAAACATTGAGAGAAATCTGAAGTTAAAAGATAGCAAATAAGATCAAAAATCGGTACACTAAAATCTAAATTCATAAGAGGGAATAGTAAGGTATTGAAGAGTACTGCAGAATGCTGTTAATTATAAGCCTGAAATGGAATAGAGGGGGAATACATATTCATCTTCGTACATTAGAAACTTCTCATGGATTTAGGGCTGTATTTACCTAACCAGAGACGAAGAGCTGAGGAGAAAAGATGTTGAATGAAAACTCAGCTCAGTACAAGACATTAAATTACTGGAGATACTCTGAGGCAAAACAGCCCCTTGAAACCAAAATGGAAAATTACCGAGGATGACCAAAAATTAAATTCATCACGTTAAGAATATGTTTAAATAAAGACTTACTTCAATAATTTACTAAAATGAACTCTTTCACACGATCTAAAAACCCGTTTGGTCCAATTTTTGGCCAAATATTTTGACCGTAGGACATCAGCTTTATGAATGAGCGATTAGCCGAATGAAGAACGGAGTGGCGAGCTGCAGAAAACCAATATCCACTTGGACTGCTGATGATGAGAGCAACCAGGATTCTCCACCTGCTACTTTCATCGCCCCTTCAGAACCTAGCTTCGAGAAACGTTGCCTTCAAAGGGGCAGAGAGTGGCCATAAGAGTGCAGTGTGGGCCTCGTCCACCTTCGCTCAGCGAAGCCGAGTTGCTTTTCATGGGCGAGCGAGTCCACGTTCCCTGGAGCTCGCGGCCTGGAGCTTACTCGGGAGTTTGATACGCACACGAAGGAGGAATTTAGGTGGTCTCTCAATTCCCTCACTACCACCCACCCCCTTTCCCGGAACTCCTTCGTCTTCCCCTCAGGGCGATTCCACTCAGGTCCAACCCTCCCGAGTTCCAGATCCCTTCCGTACCCCTGCACTCCTCCCCCCTCCCCTCCCATTCCCTAGGCAGCCCTTATTCCTCTCTTAATCGCTCCCGCAGGAACTTCATCTCATTCTCCCCTCTCCCTTCATCCCCCTCAGACCTCAGACCCTCCTAACTCCCGCAACCACCCTCCACACGGAAATCTGCTCCATTCGACTCCTCTCCCCAGCCTCGTTCCTTCTCCGCTCCCTTCCGTCGGAAACCAGAGGAGCGACGGAGAATATCTTCTCGCGCGAAAGGAATGCCGGATTCAAGGATGAAAACCCGGTGGAGAATTGACCAGATGCTCACGCCTGCGCAAGTACGTGTGTGACTACCTGGCATCTCTAGAGCTGCCACATACGCGGGGGGTAGGGGCATGAGGACACAAGGCATTCGTACGTCTTTGCAAACGTAAAATTATGTCAGTATTTGCAATTATGCAGTATTAAAAATTAACGATCGGAGGCGAGGGATTGTTGAAGACCTTTATTGAAGGTAGAATGCTGGGAGAGTGAGGAAGAGGGAGGGAGAGGATAGGCACGCCAATTGGGACGAAGAGAGGTAGCATGTATGCTAAGACGAAGAGAGAAATACGTAAGGGAGAAAGAGAATGGATCCAGCAATGCTGAGCGAGATGTGGTGGAACACCATTTCGATGAATAAATAAAAGAAAAACTTCGTACTCTCCACCGAAACTTTTTTAATAGCACAGCACGCTTCAACGCTTCGGCGTCATCGTCAAGTAAAATGGGATTTTTTAATTTAATTTATTTTTGATAAAGAGATGTTTGAAGCTAGAGAAGGAGAGGAGAAACGGTCCCTCATCCCTTTTCCTACACGGTATAGTACTGAAGATAATATTATCAATTAAAAGATCATGGGTACTCGCAAATAATATAGGCAGGTATGGAGTGCACAACAGTGCAAGACTTGGCCCGAGAAAATAGTGCAGATTCGGTACAGGTAAGAAAGTGCGCCGCCAGACATATGTATTTATCCTCGCCAGAGTCAGGTGTTCCAAGGCTAATATTTTTGTTACTTCATTTTTCATTCACTCCTCGTCCTTCCCGTTTTTCATTCGAGCACAAAGGACGGGAAATAGTTTTGAAAAGGAAACTTACGAAAAACCTCATCTATCGCATCACTTTTGATAGCTCTCTTTCTTTTCGGGCTATCCCTGCATCGTTGCTCATTGGCTGGAGAGGGAAATTGTAGTCAATGTTTCTTCCTCATCAACTGAGAGGGAAGTTGGTCCCACGTACACGGCCATTATGCGAACTACGGCAATTTTTTATGTAAAAGCCAACACCCCTGAGCGGAATGAGCCGGAGCAAGTGTAGGCGACTCCATAGTTGCATGCCCTTGGATTGGATGGAGGATGATGCGACAAAAGTCACGCTTCGGGACGCCTTTGTTGCGCTGCAAACCCAAACGATCCTCGCTCAGCTCAGCGGTCGCAAGTTTCGCGAGTCACCCGAATGGCGGTCACGGTTACTAGCTCCATTTCAATATTAATACTTTCAAAGAGAAAGCCAATCAGTGTTAAGATGATGAGAAAAACATGCCATTACCCAACAGTCAGCGGACGGGACGAGAGAATGACAAGACGTCGCGTCGTCCTGTCCGAAGGATGATGGACTAATCTCAGGGTGTTCTCCACGCGAAATGACACGGTATCATCTTTTTCTGCGATTAGGAGGAATCTCCTTAAGTGGTCAAAACAAAAACAGTCATGAATCTCCAGAAAAAATCAACTCACAGACTCCAGTCTACAATAAGCGGAAAGGAAAAGCGAAGACCGCAAACATAGAGGGAAGGCGCAAAAACGCAAAAAAATGACGTTTGTATTAAACCTGTTTACGAGAATTATTTTTCGCAGTTTGACGGGAGTTGTCCAATCATATGGCCATGAGATTTCAGGTTGAAAGGATGACATTGAAATTTCACAGTAACATTCGATTCCTTGCATTAAATGTTTGCCATAGTTATAACTCTTGGATTAGTACTTTGATCGAGATCTTTTTTACATCCCAACTGAACTGATGACGATGAAGTTGTTAAGTACCAAATAGGTTTTCTTTATTCTATACGTTTTCTCGGGTAATTCAGGGTAGCAACGATGGGGTAACGTGCCTCTGGTAACAAAACAATACACCTCCGTCAAGGCTGCCCGATGTGTTACCTAATTATATTTTCCTTTATATGGTAGGGTGTGATAGACATTGTCCCCTCTCAGTTGTTGCAGAATTTAATCAATGGTTCAGTGCTCAGTTTCAGTCATCCCTCAAGCGTTTCCTTGACATTCAGAGAGCAGTGAAAATTTAAGTGCAAATGAAAGTTAAGAAAACACACCAATGTTACTTTTACTCATTAAATTTAATGACAAATTTATGAAACTAAGACAAAATCAGAAGATAGAACATTAACTCCAGCAACAACAAACGAACGTATAGTTGGGGTGCGTCAGCCACTGACCAATTCATCGACCTTCGCCCTCATCCAATTTTTCCCTGACAGCTCGACGATTTTCCCTGACAGTTCCCTGATTTCCCTGACTTGTAACATCCCTGTCATTACATTTAAATCACGTGGTCATTAAAATAGCTATGTTCTGAGAGAGTTTTGAAATGAGCGCAATGAATTATTTTTTTAACAGGAAAAACAGCTTTATTCTTTCTTCTTTTTTTAGACCTACTTTGCTACTGCAATTTAGCTTTTCATTTGTTGCCACTTTCTTGCCTGCAGGACTATATTGGATTCGGTTTATAACTTCCTGGGGATATTATACCAGCTTACTCATCTGGTCGAACTACTTCTTTCAGCCACAAAATCTCGATTTTAAGAATCTAACAGCTTCCAACCCCACTAATGGAATACACGGTGCTGCACAAAGAGCTCGCAATTGTAATTACTTCATGCATGAAAAATTTATGCAACTTATCCATTAAAATAACCTTAAAATGATAAACACTGTCCAAAGCAATAAGAGAGTGAAAAAATTAGTTCGCTATCAATAATGCTCTGCAGCGACAGTTTCCTTCGATTTTGAAAAGAGAAAAACGTTATGCAGAAAAAATCGCGCATTTATTTTCTGAAGAGCATGAGAGGATGGAAAGACGACGTATGAGAACACGCCCGCACCATTTTAGACCCGAGCACATCAACCTCAGCGTCTAACTTCCTTCAATAACTAATGAACACCTTAGGTCGATATCAACTAAATTTTGCAGGGATCGAAAGGTAGGAAGGAGACGACGACATGGTGAGTTTCAGACTCGTAAAGAGGCACCCAATATGCCAGCGTCAGGGTTGGTGAACGAAGGTGTGTTACACGAGTAGCAGATTTACGGAAACTCCTCACAGTAAATTTTTCCCCGTCTTTACAATAGAGTACACCCAAGCGATACCATTTCTAACAACATTTACGACAGAAATATACAGACAGTCTCAGTTAAAGTAAACATAGTATTTTGCAGGGAGGGGAAGATAAACTGTGAAAACTTGACTGGAAGAATTAATATTTTGTTTTTACTAAGCTCGCCACCTACTTTTAAAATTTCCACTATAGAATTTTAATGTACTTCGACTAATGTAAACATAAGTTTCCACTCGTTACAACGTGCTGACGTAATCAAATTACACATGGTTTCAAAAAAGGTACCTCACACTAGAAATATTTCTTTGTTCATTAAATAATGACTCATTAAATTAATATTTCGAGGGTAACAAAAAAATTATATCGAGATAAGGCTTCTTTTCGCCGATATTCATACAACTTTCCCAGGTTCAACAAAAAAGAAAGGAATTTCCAACGAATCAATTAACAAGTAAGAAGTCTCCTTCCACTTTGTATCCCAAATTACATTCGAGTAATACCGTATAAAAATACCTAACGAGCTACAAACGATTTACGTGCAAAACTCAACTAGAGGATTACATGATAGGTATAAAATGGAATCAAAACATAAAGACATAGTTGATTGCTTAAGCAGATGAGAGCGTTTCAACAAACGATAACCGAAGACTTCTTCCGTTTTCTTTTCTCCAAGTTGCTTAATCATAAAATAAACACCACAAAAACGGTCAATGACCTCTGGAATGGAGCACTGGGGGTAATTTCGCTTCGTTCCCGAATTCGCACGGATCAGTCTTTTATTTCGAATCCTTTTCGGAATAGCTGCACGCTTTCGTTTTATGGACTCGAAAAACATTTCTCGCCCAGCAGCAAAATCGCCCATAAAACTTCCTATCTCCGATCTATGTTCCTTCACGCCGGATTCACCCCAAATGAGCGTGAAAGGGAGTTATGGAGCGAGATACACGAAAGTAAAGGAACTATGAAGATAGGAAGGCGCGGAGAGATGAATCCGTTAGATAGCGGTGAGACAAGAAAACGTATAGTTTTATATACACCGAGAAAAACTCACCATTGTGGAAATTTGGTTCTACGATATCACTCACGCATAGAGGAAAATAATTTAAGCCAATGTCAATCTCGGCAGCGTTGAATCAAATCGTCCGATATCTAAAATAACAATAAATATATCTATATATTTATATAGTATATATAAATAGGGTATATCTATATAATAATATAGGGTATATCTACTATATAATTTATTTTTTAGCTGAAAAGAAGTGGAAATTGAACGAATATATAGGAAAAAAATAAATGAAATAACCTTGTCTTGCGACGGGCAAATAGGGTTAGGCAGGGTTGTTAAATTAGTAGAGCAAGTATCTGCAGTTTCACAACGGAAAAGATCTTTTGGGACTCGAACTAAAGCAACAAAGTTAGTAGCGACTGCCATTAGTTGCGGAGAGATTGTAACAATCACGGGTTCAAATCACAATCTTAGTCGAAATGAAGTCGAAAACGATCTCCACGCAAAATGTAATGTTTTCTCTCCAAACACACTGCATCACATAAACCACACACTACGCTTTCAGGTCAGAAGTGGATTTGATGAAAGAATAACATCAACAGCCGGAGCGCCTGAAGGGTCAACTTATTACAAAATCACTGTTCGCAAACGAGTGGTACTCGCCGGATATATCCATTAACTTTATGAAGATTCAAATCCTATTCAAGGTGAAAAAAATTTACGTTATATTCGTACCTCGGAAAGAAGTCATGATTGAATACAACTCAGCTGGCTAAACTTATTCCGTTAACACGAGAAAGGATAGGTACTAATACAGGCGTATGGGAAAGCTTAATAAAACATATTATTGACAGTAATAAACTATTTTGGCTCTTCCCGGTGAACAGGTGGTCACGCACTACTAAGCTCTTCAATGCCAAGTTTACACGCGCTAGCTACTTTTTTCTTCGTTTTTATTTTTTGCTAGGAAGATTAAATCATGAGTCATTAATCTGAATGGAAGCACGTGCTTACCAGTGCATGCTACGCAATACATCAAGAGGTCACACACATCATGAAGCTCTTCAAGATGAATGAAATTGAGGCATATGATAAAATTTTATAATTTAGACTGATAACTTTCCGCGTTCTCTACACTTTTTACTGCAATGGTTTCAGGAACTCAACATGCTTGATTGCTGTCCACGATGGAGGGTAATTTAGAAAAAAACAAAACCACGGAGAAATTTCTCATTCTGAAACTTAGAATGGAAAAATGTTATGCCAATTCTGAGTGAAGCAAATATTTTCCAGATAGTTAGCCCATAGTGAAAGGTTGATAGTGAAAAACTATCAAACTGAAATGAATCATATTAATAACATATTTTTAGGTATATAAACTATTTTAGTTTATTCTTCGTTCGTACCTAGAAAATGGTAATCGATGAAATTATTTTTCATCCTACTGTTTTGTTACTAAATCGCTGTAAAAATTTTTATAAATTTTAAGGGAACTATTTCCTCTATATTTCACAGATATTAAAAAACAACGCAAAGGATACGAAAAAGACTTAGAAAGTAAAGTTTGAAACAGATATCAAGATAGAGATGATATAAAAATCACCCCACTCACAACTGGGTAACAAGATTTCTCCTCCAAATTCATCATAAGCCAGAGCAACACATACGGCAGAGACGTTTGATACAATTTGACGACTTGATTAAAACCATAGGAACAACTCAAAAGCATGAGGAAGTGATCCATAATCGAAATTTTCAATAAATAATAAGTCACATAGTCCGTCCCTCCCGTCCGTATCCCACATGCCAAACGCGAGAATCCAATCGACCGCCTTCAAGGCATCAACGCAGTGCAGCACTGCCCTCTGTGGGACAAAAGGATGAAGCACGGAACGAAACAAACAGCGGATGAAACCTTTTGTTTCGAGGCTCTGGAGGTGACTCACCGCGCCGTCGGAGCCACTTCCCTAATCGGCTTCAGAATCTCGCTCCTGAAATCTCCTTCCCTCCCTCCCACCCATTCCACCTCGACGTTCCCACACCTACATCTCCCCCACACCACCCGCACTCCCCCCCCCCTTCCAAGTTCTTCACAGAAGAAGCGTGACTCCATGAAGCGTTGATGATGATGGCGGACTAGAAACCAACAATGCGAACGTGGAATGCTCCTCCCCCCTTTCTTACGAGTGCGTTTAACTCTGGCCTCCATGGCGAATTCCTTACTTCAACCGCCTTCACCGCCGTGGCCTAGCAGGGCATAACGCACGACGTTTCCTCCGTGATGGATATGATTCCTGCCGTCAGGAATGAAATGTCGCAGACCGCTGCAACAATCGACATTACCCCATCAACGCATAGCGGCTTCTCGTTGCGGAACGACCAACATGACACTGAGAAGTATACCAATGCTTTTACATCCTCACCTAAATTCATCGGTCACGGCCGCGGATTCAGCGTTGTCCAGTGTCATTGTCATGGGTAGACTACGTCACTGTTCAGTACACTTGACAATGGCAATGAGACGTACAAACCGCGGGATGGACTCAGAAACTTGTATTGAATTAAGTACCTTATTTCACTTCGGAATCGAAAGAAATATTTCGAAGGCAGCCATGAAGGGGAAAAAAATCAGTGGGTATTGGGAGAGGTAAATCTGTGACAGTGACGCATGGAAAAATTAATTAGACTTGAACGAGATTCCAACAAGGGTATCCCAGTTGCTTGCTAAGTGTATCAACCCATTACTCCATCTTAGTCACAAGTCCGATTTCCAAGGGGATTTCCTTCACTCTACACCAGCTGTTGTTAAACTTTCTTGTCCTGCCCTTGAAAGCCCAATCCCCTAGATTGCTGGACTCAGGACAATGTGAAAATGTGATTACTGTAGATAATCTTAATTTTTTCGCGAACCCTTAAACCAACATTCATGCACCTCCCCATAGGGTACGCGTGCCTCAGATCGGGAAACGCTGCTTCAAACCGAAGTGAATGAGGCGCAGTAATGTTGTTTAAGCCACGGTCGCGTGAGGATAAACTCAAATTTGTCGCTTGGAAGCGACCAACACTTTGAACCAAATTATTGCGAAGATTACGTATAATATGGCACGCATTCACAAGTCCAATCAGGTCACATGATCTTTTCATGGTGAATTTTCACACTTTGCTGTTATATCTAGCACCCGCGCCCCTGACTAAGTACCACATAATTGTTAATATACTCAATGGATACAGTTCAAAATGAAAAAAAAAAATGATTTTATCTCAGTGTTCTACAGTTCAGGGTAAGTTTGTTTGGAGTAGTGCCACTCTCCTCTTTCCAACTCTAGGGTCGCACTATTTTTCTCTCAATTTCGCACTTCATTTCACCATATTTACAACCTCCTTTTATTGGTCATTACAAAAATTAACACCATAAACTCAAACATGGTAATGAATCGATTTAATTTGAGAATAAATCGCAATTTGAGATGATGACAGCATTGAGGTTAAATCGCGATTTCTATGCAAGAAGGATATTGGAATTTTCCGATGCTATCTTTTGCGATGAAAACCATTATCCTATGTAGGGGACCCGCCCCACTCCCTTGGAACTATCCCAGACTAGACTGCGCTGAAGAAGCTGGAGGATGATTGAGAGAATACATAATTAAGGAACAATGCTCGGGTACAGCGATCGATAAGCTTGTAAACTCGCGCGGCAATAGAACGGAGGGTTCCTGTGGGATGCAAATGTAAGATGCATGACAATCCACGTTTAGCCAAAGGCCATCCTACTTCGTACTTATGCATTTGAAGGAAACTTTCTCAAGCTTTAAAGTTATTACTTGAACAAAAATCTTTAAAAAATCGAATTAAACCTTCCAAACCATAGTCGATTTGATGTGATAAATTTCCATCGAAGGAAGGCAAAAACAAAATAACTTGGATTTTTGGCTTGGTTAAATTATATCACGTGAAACTGGTCGTTTTACTCGAGGAATGATTTCATTTATAAAGATTCAAGTGACAAATACGACGAATGCTAAATTCGCACGATAATCATAAGGAACATTAACTAGGAACTAATAGGTTCTTTTTTCCAGAAATAGATTCTTATTAACATGATAAAAATTATTTAAGAGAGAGTGAAATATACAAAAAAGTGATGATAGAAGTGCGTAAATGAGAACTTAAAAAAACGATGACCGAATAGCTTTCAGGCTCATGAACAGCAAACAAAATGAGTACACAATATTTGGCATTCATGCTAGTTCAGATATTACACTTCGGGAAAACTGATTATCATATCCCCGGCCCTAGACATATATTCATACACCAGTGCGTAGCTTGAGTGCGTTAAATTGACGTTATGAATGCCAGGCACTAACGAGCCTCCCAACCCGTATCAAACAACATTGCCGCGCGGGGCAGATAAGTTAGGCTACTCACACAGGATGTGTCCGTAGATTTATTAACTGGATCACAAAGGGGTTTTTTGGCATTTCTATCGTCTAATGTTCTATTAACTACGATTTTTCATTATGTTTAACACCTGAAAGGGCACTTTTAAGTAAACATACGTGTATATAATTATGATCACAACAGGAGAGTTCATACCCTGAATTTCGCTTCGTTGCCTCTCGTAGAATATGCAAGTTTTAGATCAAGAATCCAAACCAAAGTTGAACCTAGTTTCAAATGAGACTAAGACATTCGAAACATTTTTCGCGAGAAAAGACAACCTAAATAAATGTCCGAGTTTTTATAAGCATTTCTATAAAATGTCTTTTTTATGGAAGTGGTCGAACTCTCCGAATTGTTGAAGTGATCGAAATTTTATAGATATTGGCCAAAAAAGAGGTTGCGGATGAAGATCGGCCCAAGATTGCATACGTAAACGATGACGGATCATGACTAGAAGAGCGTTAATTGAGTCAGACAAGACATCACGCAACATAAACTTAAATCTAGGCTTAAACGTACGTCATGGATTATTATGTCCAGACCATAATTTTTCTCAAAAAATAAAGCATAGGAACAGCCACAATTTCGATATTTCCCAAAGTAGATAGATGTCTTTCTTATGCACGGCGAGATTGAAACTCTCGAGTCCCCTTTTTACCTAACCCATAGTTACCTGGTAAAATACGATGTTGGTGCATACATAATACATAGACCATGACATTTGAAGATGATGCGAAGAAGCTTAGCGAGTTCACAAAATAAGGAATTGAGTTCAGAATGCCATTAATGTAATACAACATGAACTAGACAGCGCTATAAACACAATACTAGCAAATAAAACAGAAAAAACATTTGAGGGAAAAAATAAGTGATTAAATGTAATCATTAACTAATAAACCCACTGCAGGAAAATACCCACACAAAAAGGAAAATCTGCGAAACATTTACACAGAGAAGTTATTCACTACAATACAGAGTAAAAAGCGAGTTGATTCACATTTTTTTAACTGAAAATTAAAAGACAACTTGAGACGGCAGAGAAAATACGATAGAATGATTCGATTACCTCGGTTATGATCGAGGCAACAAGGGATGTAATGGAAACTTGGAATTGTCGAGAAAATGTCCACTGTGACGTCAATCTCAACTTAAACTCTACTTCCCCCAAGAGATAGTGACCTTATGAATTTAAATTACGAAATCACTCATTTCCTGAAATGAGAGATTTCCCGCAGAGGGACTACTCGAGACAATGCTAAACCACAGCAATTGTGCAGAGCCTCGAACGCCAGGAAAGTGAAAGAATAAACAAATATCAGACGCCCAAGAAATTTTACGACTAATAAGAGAAAATATTCACCGAGACATCACAACTTCAAACGAGCAGAGCCTGAGGCGATGAAGCCTGAATCACACGGTGATTCATCATGAAGAAGTCGAGGACAGTAGAACAGTATAGAGCTCAGAAGTATCGTGTGCTATTGAACTACCGCGCTGGCCACCAAGAATAATAGCTGTCAGATTTGCTAGGATGATTCATTCTATAACTGCCCAAGCTGGATACTAGCTTCCTGCAGATCCAAGTAGCTCCTCTCAATATTCTCACTGTTACAAGCACAGGACGATCTCAAATTGCTAATTGCAGGACATGAATATGCTCCGCGCTTCTAAGAGCTCCATCGATTTAATTTTAAGTTCGAAGCTATGCTCCATTCTCGGCATCAAGCACTTCCATTCGTATAGTTTCTTGCTTAGGGTTAAGTATCGTGAGACCTGGGCAATGGACAATAGTTGCAGGGGATAAGGAAGAATGCTAATTTGAAGAAGGAAAGAGCGTGAGAAGAGAGTAATGTTGAGAAGGAAAATTGGAGCAGAAACGATCAGGAATCGCTCTCGGTAGTAGTTTCTGTGGTGAGGGGAGGTGATTTACAAGGGTTACTATCGCCAATATGGATAGGAACGCTGATTTCGGAAGGATTATTTGGGGAACTGAGGAAGAGTAGAGAGAAACACAGCGCGAGCATCAGCCTACACGTAAAGAAAGGCGCCAAGGGGTCCACAGTTTTACGTCCATTCCGACGGGCGTACTGGATTCGACTTGAAGTGCTCTCCGTACCGCATGCAATTAAGGATCGAGATTGCAATGAAAAAACTCCGTCATTGCCGAGATTCGAACTCGGGCCAGTTCTTCAGCCAAAACACCAACCCGATCCCTTCCGTTCTCGGTATTACGGAGGGGCTGACATACTGAGTGTGGAACAAAATCAATTCTCGCGTGATAAGGTCTTAACAAATGACGTGGGGAAAATGGCAATCTCTCAATGGCCTCAGGGGAGACTTGAGCGCACGCACCGCCGGTCAAGACCTCATCCACGCCGCGATGGATATGTATTCCTCCCTTCTACTACCCCATCCGCCGAGGTATACTGAACAGAGCCGTGGCATTAAAGGCGAGCACATTAGTCCGCGGCGGCAGCCCTCAAAAGCGTAACCGCATCAAATCGCCTCCACGCTTTAACGACGCGTAATAATCCCTGCAAAGCGCTCAGAAATGCACCTTTTGTCTTCTGGCCCTTACCACCCACCCGCATACAAACACCTCCGGGAAGTCTGCGTGATTAATGAAGAAAGGAAATATCCAAGGTGAGGTCGACTGTAGGGGCTGGGGGCGGCAACCGCCACGGCGACAATTACGGCCAGTTTGCATCGAAAATTAGCACATAACGTAAGGTCACAACACAACTTAAGCTCTGGCTGAAATAGCCCGTGCCTTCTAGCCAATGGATGAGGGTGGTTCTCTTTCCTTGAGCTGATCAAAGAGATTTCATATTCTATGGAAACTTTTCCCTACTTTTTTCTTCGAAAGAACAGGAAAAGGCAAACAATATAAGAGAGATACACCGTCGAGCATAAAGTGCCCTCTTCACAAGCCCGACTATTGAGGACTTCAACAAAAACAGAGCGAGACACATACTTACACTCCGTCAAGACACTTTTCGTCCTTTCCCTCTTCCAATTTCTTCTTTCTTCATGACAGGAAACGTAACACTTAAAGCTCTAGATTAGACAAGTACGGACAACGTTTGTCCTCCACCGATGCCAACAACCGAGGTAAATGGGGAAGATATGTGGCATTAAAATATTGTAGTGTTATATAAAACATCACAATTGATGGGATCACATGGCTCAAACTTTCTTAAATGCTTGTCAATAATTTTTTTCCCATACAAGCATGTTTACTCACTATCTTCCCCATGTACTGGATAGGTCGGTTTCGGTTGCGTTCTCCGTACTTTCCCACACTAGAGCTTTAGTAACACCCTCTGTCACACGTCCTTTCGGCGGCGGCTCGTAGGATAGTATGAAGATGTCTTCAAACCAATCAATACCAATAATACCTAATTCCCTCTTCCCCTGAGTCGACAAATTGAATTTTTTTTCTTCCACAACGCCCAACACCCAAGAATGGTTACAATTATCTTTTTCCACCGTGATCCATTTATGTTGCACATATGTGGTCACTTACGAACCATCTCAATGAGAAGCGACTCCATTTTGTCAACAAAGTAAATCACTTTTCTTCGCAATTGGCCGACTGAACGACATAGCTTAAGGTGGCTGGAGCGGTAATCGTGAGTCATTGAGTGCACATTTTAATAACTTTTCATGTATGTAAGCCGAAAAAACTTCTTGCACCACATTTCACTTAAGTGCATCTGTTTATATGTATCACCATGGAAATCACCATGCATGAAGTAATGTAAATGACGCTAGTATTATATTTTTAATATTTCGCTTTTATTAAAGCATTGCCATGACTTGGAGTTTCTGTGTGGAATTCGAAATTTAAACGAAAATAATATCTGAACAAGATTTTTTTACTCGGCATTATACCTTGATATTTGTTAATAACCATTATAATAATACTTAGCGCTTGAGAGAAAATACATAGGTACATATGAAATCGTATTATTTCGAAATATATGTATGTCATGTGCCATAAGGCTACGAGTTAAAATAGCATTGAATTGCCAAAAATCCAAATCGGTAACATGAAATTTTTTCACTTTTATCTATAAATATTTACTAATAAGGACACGTATGCAATATTTCACGCAAATCTCTACATAAAAATCGCCCCAGCCACCTTGACGAAATCTTCGACGAAATGAACGAGACCCATCTTCTGCGTGAAGTTATGCTCTCAAGGCGCGCAGTGACTATTCTTGACCAGACTCACAATTAGCTCAAGTTCAATCGTCCTACGGAGCCATTCAAGTATACCGTAGGGCGATTTTAGCCAGTTTTTAACATCCCCCTCCCCCATGTAAGACAGCGTAAGATTTCATGAGTCCCCCCTCTTAAGTAATCTGTTATAATCTCATCTTACGCAATTTGTTATATTTTTGGAATCATGCACAGATATAAAAACATATGGGCAGTGCCACATCTATGTGTGCAAGAACAACCCCCTTCGGTCTTTTAATTTTTTTTTACATAATCATTAGCCCTATAGAGAAACCAGTAGAAATATAAATATTTAGTCGGATACCGAGAAGGCTTGCCGTGATTTCGCGATTTACAATATGCCCGATTCGCAAAATTCGGGATCTTTAACAATGCGATGCCTCCAATCTAATGAACGCAAAAAAATTATCATACGTTTTACTTTAGTTTAGAATAAATTCAGGCGTACGCCGCGACGGTAATCCTAAAAAGTAAGATTTTTCGTCCAACAATAATTTAAAAAGTGATAAAAAATAGTCTTAGAAGTGACTAAAATCTTACTTAAGATTATTTCGGATCCCCTCACCCCCCCCCCTACGTAAGACAACGTAAGAATAGCTCAATCCCCCCAAAAATATCTTTCGTAATACTTGAATCGCCCCAATGTTATGTTCTTAAGTTTCGACGCCGACGAGTCGTTCCGATGGCGCGGGTGGGACGAGGGATCTCGGCGAGGGTTTGAGCCCCGCCCCCGATTTCCGCCTTCAGAGCGAACCGGACGCGAGGGTGTCAAGTCACTGTATCTGGTGTCTGCAGGGGACGGAAACCACCATTGAGGTAGTCTACCTCAATGGAAACCACAGGCACGCGAGACGGGGCACGGTACCACGGTGAGGGGCGGCGGATGGAAATAAGCGAACGATGAAGCGCTCTACTCGGGGTTTTTCGACCTGGGCGGCAATTAAACGGAACTCGGCGATCGATGAGTATCGAGTGATATGGCGACTGATTTTGCCACCATGGGGGATTATCATCATCATTCGAATGCTTTTTCGATATTACCGTAGAACTCGAATTTGCAAAGGTTTTCATACAGATTTACGGAGTTGCTTCGAAACATTAAAGCCTGATAACCTAATAACTAATCGTAGAAAGTTGCATTTTTTTTCTGTTTCCACAAGACGACCTTTGACGTCATTTCATCCATCGATCAAGGCCCGGTTTGATTGGTTCGATTCCCGGTGAAGACGGATATTTTTTCAAAGTATTTTCTAATTTCTAGTATTTCCGGCAGAAGTGGACATCTTCACGAAAACCTTTTTAATGCATCTTTTAGAACGTATCGGGAAGAAGAGGGACATAGCGATGGATCAAATGACGTCACGGCCGTTATGGGAAGGTTGCCCGTCCATTTAACTTTAGACTCCTATATCTCTGGCAATTTTTTGAATATTTAAGAGATGATTCGCAAATGATCAATTTTCATGGTCCCCTGCACGACAAAGTAAAAAGAAAAAATCGTGATAAATCCTCATTGTGCCCTAAACAGAGAGCGGCTTCTAAATATGGAGTCGGTGCTACTGGGTTAAATTTTGTTACTCTGGGCCTCAATAAGGTGCGAAACATAACGATCGAAAAGTCTCACATCGGAAACCCTGTTCCGAGGTATAATGAATGACTCGTCAATCGATTGGTATTGACTGAAATGTAGTCTTCATATGTATCCACTCGGTAGGTGCTCGGCGACAGCAGTGACGGAATGCTTGGTGTCCTGAACTCCTCCACTTAAAGCCTCATTGAAATAAATTTCTAACAGATTTCCAAAGAAGAAGAAACAGAGATAAAAAGTTACATGAGAGGTCTAGAAGCTTTACTATGTTTGAGCATAGGGTAAATAATATATTTTCTAATATGGTTATTTACCTACTAGGGCGAGAATATTCACCATCATAAGTATACTATTAATTGAATGGTAAGTTCTTGGACAGTCCAGACTTAATATCCACCATATCGGGAATTCTCTCAAGTTTCCTTTGAAAAAATATTTGCCTAAATTAGATCCATTTTCAGATATCCTGCCTGTCTTTGTGCCGCTAATAATTCACATTACGTTCATTTATCTGCATCGTTCACCCAAATTTCCCCATTAATCATGGCGTTACTTTCCGGATTCTTCTTCATCTCTCTTCGCCCATTCAACCGAATTTCTGCGACCAATATCGTCTTTTCCCCTACCTTATCTAAAAATTCCTCAGTAATCTTCCTCCCTATCCATTTCACTATCTCCATTCTTCTCCACACCCAAGTTTTGTCCTCCACTCGTGGGGAGCACATATAAGAAATATGTGTGGCAGAGCTCTGAAGAAGCTAGGATTCGTCAAGCGTATTGTGGGAAGATTTTCGGATGAAAAAGTAAAAGAGAGGTGCTGTTTCGCACTCGTCCGGCCACACCTTGAATATGCAGCGAGCATATGGGATCCGGTGCAGAAAGACTTAGTCCGGGAACTTAATAAAATACAAAGGAAAGCTGCGCGATTCGTCAAAAACTGCTACGGGCGTACAGACACCGTTACGCAGATGTTAAACGAAATAGGCTGGGAGCCGCTAGAGACTCGGAGGCTGCACGCTAGGCTTACATTGCTTAAACAATTGAGAATAGATATCTTCAGAGCGACACGGAGAACATCATATTAGAACCCCACTATATTTCCAGGTCCGACAGAAACGATAAATTAAGAGAGATATTTTGCCGAACGGATAGGTATGGAAATTCGTTTTTCCCCCGAACAATAAGGGACTATAATAAATGCTAGGCGTATTTTCATTAGAGCGTGTCCTTTTTATATGTAATCGGCTGGTGTCCTAACACCCCCTGCCACACGCCTATTGAGGCGGCTTGCGGGGGAGTATGTAGATGTAGATGAAGTTTCCAAAGCCTTCAGTTTGCGATCGTTGCCTTACAGCAAAGACCAAGTTCGATAAAATGCATGTATAAATAAACAAATATATATCAGTCTATATTAAGTTTCAACTTAGAATATGCATTAGCAGGAATTCTACCTCAAAACAATTCCCTCCATTTGATTTTAAAGGTGTAGGTGTATCTAATTTTTTTAAATGTGACATGATCATGACCATTTACCCTCAAAATTGGAAGTTTATACCCGCTGCTCGGCGAGAAGGTACCCATTGCCAAAGGTTATGAAGAACGAAATTTGGAGGAAAAAATACTGTTTTTTCTTAAAAAAAAAAGAACGGCATAAGAAATCACTGACTAAAATCTAAAACCGAATGGATTTTGCTTTCATTTCAATACACGCGCCTTTCCTCTTAATATCACCAGGATTCATTCACTACACTGGTCCATTCCATAATCACCATTCCTAATTACTAACGACGCGTCCTTGACTAACTTGTTATCAATCTATCATCATGCCCAACAAAATTAATCCTTCTCACTCAATCAACTCTTTTTCAAGCATATGAATCAATACACTAACTGTGAATGAGAAGCAGTAACTATGTAATTCCACATGTATTTATTAGAAACGGCCTAGGGTTCGACGTTTCACGTCATCATCAGGTACAAATAGCACAGAATACTCAGAATATATAGTCACAAACATCAACATATTTTCAATACACTAATGTCGACCACATTTGAGACTGTTTTTTCAACATTTGTTCAATGATAAATTCTATCTTTTCCGAAAGTAATCAATGGTACAATTAAATTAAACTTGATATTTTCTCCAAGTGAAGCAGCACATCAACCATCATAGCCCGAAAACCATCCAGCATTGACGATGAAAGAAACTAGATAAGTCTAAACTAAAAAGCATCTAGTAAAAAAAACTAAATAAAGGAGTAAAATGAAATTTTGTCAAACTACAAGTGTTATAAATCAAGTGATAAAGCACTTAAGTCATCTTTTCAATTGGCTACGTTCATCCAATGCTCGTCATCCTCCTGGGTCGGCAAAATAATATTTCCACAATGAGTAAGCAAAGTCTACTGATTGTTACCGGCATAATTAAGAGCAATTATCATGACCGAAAAACCGGTTCTGCTGCTGGTACATTTTTATCGGCACGAAAGTAAAGCAGAGGCTCTTTGAAAGACCGAGGGGGTTAACTCCAGTCTGAGAATGTAAACCAACGCATTACAGCACAAACCATCCATCGGATCTTCACCGCGGTAAATAGGTTGCTCTGAATGCTATTTTTTGTAATGATTATAGAGCACATTCGCTATTTTCTTAGCCAGCTCCTTCGGTTAGACACTCAAAATCATTTCTGTGCAAATCATTTTTTGACCAAATGTAATTGCTTAGAAGTTGTAGAAAGGGAAATTAATTAGCTCGTTCATTCAGGCCTAAATTAATACAACGATCTATGGGGAATAAATGAAGGTAATTCCGGTTCAATGAGAATATCATGAAAAACCAACAATATTTAAATGCAACAAATAATTTTCTATGACTAGTTCACCAGTGGGAAATAAGAAGTAAATATCGCAAAACTATTCCATCAGTTCATACCAAAGCACTTACTCAAACATCAAGAGTATATACATTCTATGTCCATACATTTTTGGGTTTGACTAAAAACATCAAACCTACACACGATGTTCACTTGGCAATTCCTTCAGAGAAATTTTCTCTCTTTAAAAAGTAATTTTCTCTCACTGTTCGCCAATACCTAATTAGCCACTGGCCGGGATGGAGCTTCCTACGAACATGGTGGATAACGCAAAATATTACTACAGCCACTATCGCTTTTGGCCTCTCTGTACGTATGTACTCTGTGGATGTGGTCAGCCGCTTTTCTACTCTCCGAGGCATCAGAGACAAGATTATTTTTTACCTATGCCTTCAGTTAGCAGCAACAGCTTTGTTGATGAGGGCGGAACGCCTCCAAAACAAAACTCACGACTATAATAAAGGAAGGGATGATTATTCTCTTCATTACTTTTAACAAACCGGCGGCGTTAATTTTTTAAAAATTAGGCCGCTGCAATTCTCCCGTTCACTCCAGACCGACACTTGACAACAATCTCCCCTCTCCGAATGCAGAACGCTGTGGCCGGAATCGCTCAAGGTCGCCGCAACAACTTTTGGAGCTCATTTTCGGGGCTATTGTTCACAGTCGCCGTGGTCTGAGGACTTGGATTGTCTGTAAGATGAAGGAGACTCATCTGGAGTAGGAAAAAACGGCGGTAAACGCACGAGAAAACTATGATATGAATGTATGTACTATGGAGAGTAGTAAGGATTCGATATCCAGGGAAATACCTTTGTGCAGACTTTCTGGAAACATTTTCTATACAGTGGACTAACGGAATAAAATTCTAAGTTCATAAAAAAGGTATTTTCACCGTTCCACATATCTGGAACTGACAAAAGCGACAAAATAGGGTATAAACAACGTCCATCAGAAAGTTAAACATAAAGCCTTCTCCCCATGCACCACAAATGGCTAAAACGAAAACAGATCGCGATACCAATCAAATTGTCAAAATACATTTTACTGTTAAAAAATAAATAAATTGGTAATATTCCACACCGTTTTTAAAATAACTAACCGGTTTCAATGTTTGCATAGAAATATCATCATCAGCATTCAAATACCATACCGTAAGTTCATACATCAGTGTTCATTTTACTGCTCGTAATTTCCCGCTTCCAATACGTTTCCTTCCCTTCTTTATGTCAGTTGTCCCAACACCCGTGGCCGCACGACCTTGCGGCGGCCCGCAGAGCTGCGAACAGACTTGAATGGGCACGGCAAATTCAAAGCGGTCCCAGATCTTTTATTTAATTGCGCATCCTTTTCCTAAGATTATACCCCAAACATTTAGACTCTGCATACTTTCACCATTATAAAACTTTTTTTGCGTATCCCTATCACGAAGATTTTCTCACCGCTACGCTGCGGTATGCTTACCCTTGGTATGAAACCGCCGACGTGTCCAATACCTTGAAAAACAAGAAAACGCCTAACCTCCGATCCTCTCTCTCTTGAGCTGATAAAATAAGTACTTAGTGAGAGGAAAATAGTGGAAAAGCAGATTAGAAACGGTTAATCTAATCCTAACGTAAACGGTACTGTTTATTACAAACCGTTGCCTAGTTTCAATGTAATAGGCGGCTGAATTACGTATCCTTCATTATTTATAATAAAGAGGCTGAACATAGGCAGCCAAGTCACAGGTTTCCAATTCCAATCCCTACGAAGATTCGATTGATGCAAGCGTTGCTTGAGCTGAGCCTAACCTAATACCGCAGTAACTCGTCACGAGAGAGAGAAGACTTTTGCGTATTCCTAGTTTCTTTTTCTAAATAAACCATGACCGCAAAATAAATCAGACGGTCATTTTTGAGCCTATCTGCTGAATCTGTGCACAAATAGAGATTTCGCCGGGTAACTAACCACCACCTCCTTCGTCCAAATTCCAATTCGGAGGCCTATGCAATAATATCTAACAATGCTATGTTATAGCATCTATGTTGGCCCCGCTAACAAGTTAAAACATTTTAGATAACCATCACAGAAACTAAAAAAGATGAAGAACTGGGCAGTTTTTCATATACCTAGTAGTAATATTTTCATTGAACAGGCGTTGAAAATTCTATTTTCCAGTTCATTATGAGCGTGGAATACAACGAAAGGAATCGTGAATGATACGTAACTATAAGGCGATGATTTGAAAAGGGCTTCAGGGCGTGTTTCCTTAATGTCTCTCCGATCGCAGGTAAGCGAGGAGTGATTACCAATATCTTCCCCGGAATCCTCAATTTGAGACCAAAACTTTTTATTGAGTGTGGACCGGGCAGTCACCACGGCCTTAGATAATCGCCAGAACAGCCAAAACTATTAGCACTGGGCTGGGAGTAGCAAGAGACTTGGACGGTTAAGACTGTAGGACAATGTTAGTAGATAAGTTTATATTTCCAGAGTTTCAGGTCGACATGTCAGATATTTTCTCCTGCGGAACGGATAGGTTCTTCACACGCAGTGTGTCGATGTAAATGGAAGCATGCAAAGGAAAAATGGCAGTTCAATACGCCATAATAAACTAAAGAATAATAAGTAGTTACTACCGGAGTTAGTGCAACAGGTTTCCCCACAATTGCTCCTTTCCTCCATAGCATCTGAACTACTATCGCTATAAAGGAAATAATGTCTTCCTTTGAAACTTAACAGCCAACAAATATAAAACGCATTTACCCAGTCACTGGAGGGCACTGAATGTGTTCCTGGGCTGAAGATTGACACGGGAACGGTGATAATATCTCACAATGAGAATTTTCTTTCCGAGTTCCGTTACCATAGAAAATGATCTTCACTCATTTTACGAGCGCATGACTTCATTACTCCTACTTTTCCTTGAACATGTGGCGTACAGTTTCCGCCTTCCTAAGACACCATTCACATGGGAAATACGCGCCTTGAGGTGAAATAATTGTCCTCATTACAGAAGAAGGGAGGGGAAGGTAAGACGCGAAAGGCCATGAGTAATGATACCAGCGTATCTGGGAGCGAAAACGTTTAACGTCACGCAGTCCATTCGATAACCCCAATTCAGCTAATTATTGCAATCTGAATTCAATTGGAAAATTAATTAGCAACAACATGAGCTGTAATTATACGCGCCGAATGAATTTGAAATAAAATAAAATGCAATAGATTTTTTTTATTCCTACAACTCACGCGAACCCTTTCACAAATGAACCTAATATTTTGGAGAGGATTACCGAGTCAATATTTATAAACTGACGTTTCCCCGCAATTGTAGGAAGCCTCTTCTAGGGTCATCATAAAAAAATTGCCATCTATGATGTTTTAGTAGGTGCTTTAAAACAATGACTTGGAAATTATGGTTAAAATAACTAATTTTACTATAGAGTGTGATACGCAAGCCTACTGGTGAAGATAAATGCTTCGCCAAACTATTATTAACACCAAAGACTATTTATTTATTATGAAGTATACTATTCTAACAACTATTTCATTCTGTTCAATTTTCACAGTCAACATAGATATTTCTGTATTACAACGCATAACAAAGATGTACTCATTGCACGCTATGTTGATAAAGTTATTAAAATATTACAAGTAGTTAACCGCCATAGGACCAGCTATGAGGTTTCTCTAAAACGTTATCGGGACAATAATGGAGGTAGTGGAAAATCTGGAAACAGTTCACACTAAATCCTTCACTTTTCTTCATAATTACATCCCATATCAGGACTTAATTGTTCACACACGTGAAAGGAAGAGCTTACGCGTTAACTGAAACATGTTCGCGCCTATTTTACGCACAATTAATCATAAAATCGGCCGAAAAAATCTCCAGGAGAGATATCAAGTGGTCCTATTTTTATGGGAAGACGGGGGGAGACTATCTCCTTCGGCAGACCTTAGTGCTTGGGAATGGGGAAGTGTGAAACCCTCCAGACACAACAATGGCAATGCACTCAACCCACTTTCCGAGGACGCCACTTATAAAAAGTTTCCGGCGAAAATTTTCCCCGGGGATAACATTTCGGGACACGTGATGACCGGAAACGAAAAGGATGAAATTTTCTAGCCGTTTTAGATGAAGATTTCAAACAGAACCACTCTCATAGTCCCAAGCCGCGTTGCTCGCCAGGGAAGGCTTTTTTCCAAGCGAGCACACCAGCCCTTCACCGAGCGAGATTAGATTCTCAAGCGCGGTGGCCCACGGCATACAGGATGGAGTTAATTAAACTACGGATTAATAAAATACATGATTATAAAAATATTCCATCCATACACGGAAGAGACTCCAGTACTTCGACTGCAAAACAACTTCCTAACGTCCTCATAGAACTTGGAAAGGTTAGTACAAGTAGAATGTTAGTTGAGGGTGCCGCAACAACTGAAGCCACTTTCACCACCAGGCTCCGCATAGCTTTATCGAAAATGCTGAAGTATTGCACATATTTTGTCCGTTATTTTCATGAATAAGAACTATAATTGAGGAGCCTAGAAGCCAAGAGGTACAAGAGACAAAAAGTTAGTTTTGAGTTATTCATGTTTAAAGTTCAACTTGTGGTTGTTCAATGTGTATCTTGAAGTGGATGAAATTTACTCTACTAGATCTCAGAACCAATCAGCCATTCACTTATACCTCTTGGCCACAACAATTTCATATTGGTACTTAAGGAACATTTCTGCACTTAGCTTGAGAAAACTAAAGATGTCACTTGTACCCCCTGGCTTCTAGGCTCCTCAATTAATATTTACATTCACCGGATAAAAAGTGGCACATTAAACATACATTAATAGGTCAGACTGTTTTATAAGCGAAATAACTTTGCTGACTGCATTGAAGTCATTGCGTAAATCCGATGTCCCTCGGTAAAATTGTTGACAAAAAAGTTCAATAAACAAGTTTATGTCGCGTGACAGGCGGAATTAGAAAAAATGTTAGTTGATTCCAAACATTTTATTGATTGATTAATTTGTGACTTGAAATAGAATCACATTTTCTGCAAACCGTGCTTCTAACATGATACTCAAGTAATTTGAGTTGTCCAGGCATATATATAACGCTACTTTAGCTATTTTATTTTCCCCATTTCCTCAAGCCCGAAACTACAGAGGTCAAAAATCATAATAAGATGGGGCTGAGACTCGCTTGAGTAGGTACGATAAAGACAAAACGACAAAGACAAGACTAACTTTAAATGCTTCTAATAATATAAACATGACCTATGCTTGAAATTTAGGAAATTAAATCTGAATAAATGATGGCAAGATGCTGATAGCAACGCTTTTGAAAATGCTAAGGAACGAGATAGGCATCAGCTATTGGGAAATTAAAATCACAATGCCATCAATTTTTTAATGTCACAACCATAGAATAAAAGAGGCGAAGGATAGAGGTGAAATGAGGCTGTCTCTTCACGAAGACACCCATAGGTCAGCGATGAGCTAGCCAATCAGCTTCGAAGCTGTCTATCAGACACCAAATACCTGGAAACTTAACAGCATGTTCCCTTCCACGCATACATAGGCAGTGACTGTCAGCACACCGCATACACTAACAGCGGAATGAATCCTAAGTCTCGGAACTGCCTTTTCGTTTACCCCGACTGAAAAGCATTTTTGAGTTCGTTTCTTTACACACTTTCGCTACTTTACAGTGTAAGGTCATAGGATACTTCACTTAAACGCCGTCTTCCCCGCAGGTTTGCGGTTTCGGGTTCGTTCGATGTTATTACAAGCTCACTAACAGCATTCGGTCCTGTCTCTTGTGACAACCCACTGGAAAATGAACAGCACTAATTCCAAACCCAGGCAGAAAGAACTTCAGAATAGACACAAATACGCTAGAAAACTCTAGCTCACCGCATTAAGAAACACGGTTTACGTAACTTATTGATTGCTTATCAAAGACATTGATATAATACATTTTGATTCCACCTCCTGGCCTGCGGCTTCTTCCACTCACCTACTCAACTAGTTTTTATGCATCGTAGCTTGAATCACTATCAGGAAAGCATTTAGAAACTTCATTATAAGGAGACAATTTGGAGTCATTAATCCAAATGGAGTGGATATCTTCCACATTTACATACTATCAAAACGCAACCACAAGGGCGTAATGAAAGGGCTGCTATGTTTCCAGTAATTAAAAAGAATGAGAAAGAAACAGCCAAATAAAAAGTACGAAACGGTTGGTGCGTTTGATACATGAACGTATAAATGTTTCACAGGTTTTGCAGAGATCGAGAATAGTGGAAGATAAAGCCCCGTACCTATGTTCCACAGCACATCTCTGTCATCATTTCCGACATTCCAGCTGATCCGATAAACAACGATAGAGGCAGAACTCACCCACTACTAACTGCATAGCCGTGCGACGCGTAAAATTCAAACAACGCAATAGAAGGCATGCGTTTTGCCAAAAAGCACTAACAACCAGAAGATCACAACCGGGTTTATTTATTTGATAGAATCTGGATCAATAGGATTTATTCTGATGACCAAAAAATTTACAAAGGAAATCTTCAACTATGAAGCAAAACTTTTTTCTCAGATATTGCCATTTGGATGCAGTTTTACTCAGGCTATTTCCTTCGAGCTTTATATACGATGTACAATTTCTAAATACTTCTAGAGAATCGGTGGCTGCGCGCTAGGCTTAGATTGCTTGAACAATTGAGAATAGATATCTTTCAGAGCGACACGGAGAACATCATATTAGAACCCCACAATATTTCCAGGTCCGACAGAAACGATAAATTAAGAGAGATATTTTGCCGAACGGATAGGTATGGGAATTCGTTTTTCCCCCGAACAATAAGGGACTATAATAAATGCTAGGCGTAATATCATCAGAGCGTTTCCTTTTTATATATAAACGGCTGGTGTCCTAACACCCCCCGCCACACGCCTATTGAGGCGGCTTGCGGGGTAGTATGTAGATGTAGATATTCATACTTTCGAATCAAAGAGAAATTCATCAAACACTGAGATGAAGGTGACAACAGCTCACATTAACAATGCAACCGAAACGGAGAATGACAAAGCATATTTGAAATAGCTCTCCACCCCGTATAGATTGAACCCTAGCATCCCATAATTTGACTTAAAGCATAGTAAAACTCGCCTCTTGAAAAATATGGGAAAGGTATTTTAAATTTAGAGAAACTCACCTGCTCGTCCGAGGAACTCAAATTTAGACCAACCCACCAGCAATAATCCATGACTACGAGTAACTTCTTACAAAAATACCGGATATAGTGCCGTTTGAAAGAAATTATACCGACATTTATGAGGGTGGTGAGACTTCGTTTTTAAATTACATACACCAATGTCATCGCTCATGACTAGCATAACTATATAAAATATTATAAGATGCGAAAACGGTTGAAAACATGTGCATAAGGCCATGGTGATAGTAACACCAGACTAACATTTCCCAAGCCATTATCCAAAATTTTCCAAAATCAATCATAACTAAAATACCAGATATCGGGCATTACTCACCAAAAGCCGAAGGGAAATTCAAGAAAACGCAATTCATTGGTAAGATTGTCTAATTAGTTGTCAATCAGTATTACTACATAAGTTGGCAGAACGGGGAAAGACGATGAGGCGCGCGCCACAAAACGATAGTGCAAGCATCTCGACGGCCGCGAAATATAATCCTTTAACGCAGTCCTTATATTTATAATCCTTTATGTATTTACGCAAACCCACCAGTATAGCCAAATCCGACATTTTCCACCAGAGACGCTGATGCAATATCTAAGGAATTATCATGGACGCTTTCGGGATATTCTGCGTGTCACTGATAATTGATTAAGGTGGTAGGAGCGATTTTTGTTTACGCACTTGATTTGCGTGAAACTTTGTATACGAGTCCTTTTAGTAACACCTATAGATAAACGTGGAAAGAAACCTCATGTTAACAATTTGATTTATTAACAATTCTATGCTATTTTAACACGCAGCCTTCTGGCACATGACATAGATTTCGTAATATATCAATGCTTTCATAAAGGCAAAATATTTAAAATATAATCCTTGCGCTATTTACATTGCTGTGTGCATGGTGATTTCCAACATACAAATGTTTATCGACTTACATACCTACTTGAAAAGTTATAAAAATGTGCACTCAATGACTCACGATTACCGCTCCAGCCACCTTCAAGAAGCCGCGAAAACCTTCACGCGGCAAACAATTATGGAATTTTCACTATAATATATCGTCAAACCCTAAAAAGCTCTTTCCACTCCCTCACCACTCCTGCACTCCATGCCACACACCTTCGGCTAAGCATGCAGGAAATGCAAGCGGATGCAGAAAACACTTAGGCTCGGAGATACACGTGCGTCCACAGGTGAGTGAGAGAGAGAGAGGTGGTCTGATACGATCCCCTCGCCGATTCGAGGCGCTCGCCAACACAAACAAAAGGGCGGGGAATTGACGCCAATTAAATTACCCGCGCCGTGCATCGATCATAATCAGTCAATCCCTTTATCGCACCCTCTCCCACCCCTCTCCACGCATCCGCAGCCAACCGTTCGCCGACAGCACGAGACAGGACGCACATCCGCTTCCATTGGGTTCATATTAAAAAAAAAGTGAATGGGAGAAGGAAGAAGGCGCGCATTTCGGTTAAATGACACGATGCGGGATCGGGATTCCCATCATTCAACCCTTTTATTTTCCTTTTTGGATCGACTTTTCTTCCTTTTTTTTAATTCAAGCTACCATTGCAGTGTATCCTTGATGAAAGTTTTCCGTCTTCAGACCACCGACGTTTAAAAGCTTGTGTGGGACTCATAAATCCGACGGAGGGCATAACAATTCCGAAGGATTCGTGAAAAACTTGGTGAGTCAATTCTGAATCATTTGGACCAACAAAAATTACTCCTGCAGGCTTCTAGTGTATAGGAAAGCGGGTGAACACTGTCCAGTCTGAAACCTGCTGATAGAAGGAGTTTGTTAGATTTCCTTCAATAATGCTAAGGGCAATGGAAGATGTATTTTGGGCAACGTTACATTTTTTGACTGGGACATGATGAAATTTGAAACAAATAATTACAAACGTACCTCGATTATTCACAAAAATTTTCATTGAACGCACTTATTACCTAAAGTTACACGGTTATTATGAAACAAGTAGGCGAATAAAGAATAAAGTTTGGAATATTTTATAATGCTTGTTTCTGCGTCTGAGATTACGACAGTATTAGTTTTTAAAATCGGTTTGTCAGATTTTTCTACTGTATACCGCAGATAATTCAATTGTAATACAAAAGGTTTTAGTCCTCGATGCCCTTACTGTGGATCGTGAGGTTGCAGGCAGATGTAGAAGTGTTTATACCATATACAGCAGTAAACATTACAGAATTTAAAAAACAGACAATATTTAGTAAACCATTATAGAAAATATGTTATACTATGATATATTTTTAAAGTTAGGAATCATCTAGTCACCGCTCTTTCATCTGGGTAGATTCGCTACTTCGGTAACTTCCCCAGTTCAACAGCCCTCTTCACGTTCTGGCATTTCACCTCGTGCATCAACCTCTAGCAAGCCCTTCCCCTCGGATCCTCAACTCCTCCACCTTCACCTTAACCCTTTCATTATATTCCCCCAAGTCCAAAGTCGCTCCCTTCCTCTCTCAAGGCTCACTCCAGCTCCACTCCGCCTCTCATCGCTCCGGCCCACGTCCCGGCTCCCTCGCCCGGAACGAATGAGCGACTGTCGGCGAGATGAGCGCCTCAAATGTAGGTGCGCCGGCGTCGGGCCGGACCTTCAAACGTAATACCTGAGTACATCACCACATTCCCCTACATGGTACTCGGCAGAGCCGACCACCCGCATATAAAACATTAAAATCAAACTTCTCCCATGAAATTAGCATACTAAACCAGCCGCAATCACCAACATGAAAGTCGCTTTGACGGCCGAGGTTAATGTTCATCCAGCATAATTCCAAGGGCGTGTTAAGTTTACAAGTCACACTGGGAGGGGGTGGGGGTTGTTATTTACCCGTTCCTCCTAAGGCTTCCCGGCAAGATCTGACAACTGCAGAACCAAGCAGTTTCGATTAATCTGGGAGTGTCAAGAGATATCCACGATAATTTAATTGGGGGAAATAATAAGTGTATATTCGATATACCTACGTTCTGGCCTACTACGCCTCAAGGAAACTCTTTAACACAGGCTCTGAACAGATAGAAACGGATGCGATGTTTGGGAAACAGCTCATAGCAGAAAAAAGGTACGGGAAAACGCCGCTTCAACTTCCGACGCCTCGAGTTCGATCCTGAATTTCCGATGGTTCCTTTTATGGTAATAAAATTGTTCGGAAACACACAGATGACTTTTTAAAAGATTTTGAGGAATAAACTTCCTTGAGAGCCTATGGGATCCATAAAAAAAGGTCACATCTCATAACAGCGCATAATAATTAGCAGAGCTCAGGGTAATGCATAAATAAAAGCAAGAGGACGCAGGGTTTCTGGGTTTGAGGCCAACATTCCCTGAACCACTTCAATTTACTGATAAAAAATCTATTTCGTGACTACAAGATAAGGATGAAGTATTCGTAGACAAATGTCATAGTATCTCCTCCGTGCGTGTACCATTCACGGAGGAAAGAAAACGAAGACTGGATAATGCGGCACAGTTCCATGAAGGATTAAAATGGCAAAACCTTCCATGTCGCAAAAATAATATTACCGTTTCACCACATGCACTCGAAATCTCTCACCCATTTTCGGAAAGTATTCCTAGAATCACTCACTCTTCTTAAAGGGTACACTCCGGAATAATAGTAGAATTTATGGGTCCAGCCAAGTTATAAAGAAACAGCACTGTTTCACCACGTTCGTACTAAGTACTACCAAATATTTTGATAGTGTAAATTTTACTTATTTCCTAGCTCATGGTAATGCAAATAAAAAATATGAGGGGCAAGTTCCGGAAGGAATTAAGTTGAAATGAGTGGGGCGATAGACAAAGATAATCGTCATTTTGTATAACACTGTACTGATAAACATACTTTCCATACGTTTTCGATAGTTGCATACAATAAATGACTATTTTCACTACAAACTAGAAGAATGTTTGTCTGTCGTTAGTTTGCCTGTTTGGTTTTTATACAAATCTACAGTTTTACAGTGATCGTGCTGAAAGTTTGTAGACTAATAGTTCAAGACAAGAGGAAAATTATAGGCTATTTTTAAAAAATCTCAGGGCCCAAAATGGTCCCAAAAAGGGGCCGACCCTGGGTATTGGGTTTTGTGCAGTGGTTTCATTTTTTGCTTTTTAAAATTACTTCCGCTGAAGATAGAGGTTTGGGATTTTTTCTATCGAATGGCTGAATAAATGAGGTTTCTTATTCTTTCCATCGATTTCCTTTTACTTTTCGTATTTGCCTGAATATCAAGTTTTTAGCTGAAAAATCGCACATTTTTTTCAGAAATCAACAATAGCATATTTACTTGACAACCAGCGATTTGATTTTCAAAGGATATTCACGCCTCTGGCATTTAAATATAACGTTTTCCAACAGGCCCATGATAGCACGTAGAAAGAAAATCTGTATAAGAAGGGCCCCATGATAGATTGCTTTGGGGGGTAATCGATTAATTCAATGCGTATTTACAACCAGTATACTTTTCAATGTCTATTCTCAAAGTAGCTCTAATAGGGTCACTGATTGCATATGAGAGAACACTTAAACGATATGTAGTAAACGATACATATACTAAGGAATTTATTTTGAAAACACACTTAATTAAATGTGCAAGAATACTTAGGTGCAGCGAATAGTAATGGTAATAATGCCTATGTTGCTACAACAACACAGCGTTGTTTATTATCGTTTAAAACTCAGATGTATTACACGTAGTGGAACCGTCTGCCTCTCATTACGATTGCGAATTGTTTCTTAGACCAATTTCCACATCATAAACGTTGCGAGTTATTTATGTATGTTTAAAGGTGTTAAAGTGCAGTTAACTTATATTCACTCATTTTTGGGTTTCCAGGGCATGAAAGAGGACCATCTCTCCGTGCACCTGGAAAACGGTCAGCGTGTCTACTACAACGAACAACGTACAAGATAGGCTACGTACTCCTCAAATGACCACGCTGACAGTATTCTTCAGGCTTTGTGGTTTTCTTATAAATTAAGTTCAATGTTTTTCACACCCGTTGAATTTCAACGTGCACCTTCCTCTAGTGCAAACTAAAGGCCTGTACGATTCCTTTAATATGGTGGAAAACATTAGAGAACGCAAATAAGTATTTTACGCTCGCAAATATAAACTAAAATACCGCGATTGCTAATAAATCGTAGCAAGAGAGTTTAGCAGGAAGAGTAGCAAGCGTAGACACCAAGAAGGGAGGGAAGCGATACCAGAATCACACCTGTGAAACAAGCACATGCTAGACACTTCCAGCCATAGAGCAGTATGGAGCACAGCATTAGTCGCCGCTTCAAGGGCGGGCGATCCTCCTCCAAGCGAACAAGGCCGCTTCCATCTTTTATGGGTGGGTTCACCTGAGTAATGCGCTCCTGAAGTCGTGCACCCATTCACGACTCCTCCTGTCTCCGTCTTGTCTCACCCTGCCTTGCGAAATAAGTTGACTCTAAAACGAGTACATGTTTCATGCAGCAAGTAACAATAAGACGGGACTGAATGATCAAAACGTCATTTATCAGCACCCGAGAAAACCACCCGGTAGATAAGAAAGGACGGGAAGACAGTTCGGTAGAATGCTCATAAAATTGCTGATTCAGCGGCGTGCTGAAGAATGACTTCACAAGAGGCGATCGTCGAAAGGCGATCAGCCACATGCGATAACTCTTAAGAGTGATATGAATATATCTGGCATGCACTCCCACAGGCATTACATACGAGAATTTGCGAAACTGCTGCATGAAACATGAGATAGCAGTCCCGTGCGATGGTTTCGTTTTTTAGCTCGGTGATAAGTACGGTAGCGTTAGCATAATGCTAGATAGGTCGATGATAAGTGGCTGTGGTAAGCCAATGGTAGCATGTATGTCAAACGCTCGAAATTTAGTATCCAAAATTAGTGAAACGATTCCGCCAACGGGACAGCGTACGAGAATAATAACACGTTCCAAAGCAGATTTACATTTAGAGTACAAAAATACAAACAATTGAAAATTAGCGCACATTTGGAACTAGTTTTAAGTTTCATTCACATGAAGACCCAATGACGGATTGTCAACGATAATTACCGTTGAATATATCTACATCTACGCACAACTCTGCGATATTCAGAAATGGCGTAAGGCAGAGGGTGTTGGGACACCAGTCACGGAAAAGGGAGGGATAAGGAAACGAAAGGAGAGGGAAGGGTCGAAAAGTAAGATATTTAGTGGTGAATTGGTAGATCACTTTGTTTCCATCTCCATATCTCTGCAACAGTATCTGGTAGACAGTGAATAAATCGTATTTCGCCGTTTCCGTCTGTCCTACAGATGCACGGTGAGGGTAAAATAACATCCTCTGTTCAACCTGAACCACGTGCTCTCTGGATTTTTTAAGGTGCCTTAGCCTTGCATCTAACCTGCGAGTCTCACTCGCCTCATAATATAGTCCTATAATTTAGTCACATTTTATTTCCACTGGTACTTCGTAACAGGTAATTATCTGTCGTCTTAAGAGGTACCGTAGAGGAATGATGAAGATGAAATGGAACGCGAGAATCACCAATGAAGAAGTCCAAGGAAGAGTTGAGGAGAATACATGCTTAATTAAAACTCTTGGCAGTAGAAGATAATAACTTATTACGCACATTCTGAGGCACACATACATCTTCAAAAAATTACTGGAAGGAGAAATGAATGAGAATAATTAACGAGGTAGACCAAGAATGGAGTACACCAGTCAAATTAGTAGGAACGTTAAAATAAAGAACTATAAATGAATAAAACTGTATGGCAGAGAGGAGAGTTGAATGTAGAGCTGCAGATAACCAATCTTTGGATTGGCGACTGCCGGTAAAGATGATGCCATAAGAGAAAGAGTCCCAAGGCCGACGTAGGATGAATACAAGGAGAGCACATGAGAAAACACAAGGAGCATCATTTATTTATATAGTAACTAAAAAAATCACGGTCCAAGCTTCAAAGCATTTTTAGAACAAAACCATAAGAGCCTTTCACAATTAAGAAAGCCACGGAGCGCCAGAGAAAGGGGGCGCGCACACTTTTTGACTCGGCCCTCTTAAAAACGCTCCGAAAACACTAATTTCCTACTTTCCAGCGATTAGATTTCGGGCACGATCTCTCAAAGCATTTTCCCGGACCGCGATGATCTGAAAAAGCCCGAATGTTTTAGCAGATCCGTTTCAAGACGAGCTGCCAGCGTTTGGAGAGGGACGGAAATCAGCGAAGCATCTTATCATCGCGGGAAAGATATGTTCCGTAAGGTTAGCAGACTGAGAAATGCGCGGGGATAAAATAGATGGTCTAGGTAACACTCCTGAGTCTTAATCACTGATCACGTTCCTCTATAATATACTCTTCCCTCTTTCATCACACCTCTACCTTCACCAAATCGCACGAGTGCGTGAGGAAATTGATAAATGTACGCAAATGAAGACGCAGAAGTCAGAACCGAGCCCAGTCAGCAAAAAACATTATTCTCTTGAGCTATATTGGAATAGAAGCTTGAAAATTCGGTACCGATTGATCACGATGAGACAAGATCGTGAACAATTGAAGAGGTTTCACCGCGACTGCGTAGGTTAAAACAAACAGTAAATTCCACCTTTTCGTAGTTATCATTTTAATGGGCGTAATATTACGACAAGGACATCCAATGGAATTGGCAGTTATGAAGGTACCTAAATACCACAAGATCACATCTAAATCTACATAATGCCCGGCAAGCCACCTCGAGGGTGTGTGGCAGGGAGTGAATTATCAACAACATGCATTAAACTTTACCCTATTAAGGTTAATGTAACTCCGATAATTGATGCATTAGCAAAACCCTGATAATACTTGTAAGGAGGCGAAATTTCACAAACAGTTACAACACTATAAGTATGCTACCTATGTTAGAGGGACTATTTGTATTAATGTTTTTTTGCAAATATATAAACACACAAGAGTAATAGAGGAAACATGCAAGACGATGTTGCAAGTTAGCACTAAGTAGCAGATAAGGATACAAGCGTTAGCAAGACAATCAAATAATTAGCTACTCTAGTACCGACAAATCTAGTTAAAGTCTCATTGGCAGCTGTTATGGTCTCTTATATTTCCCGGAAAAATGTCATTTCAAACGTGTCCGTTCTGCATTCTGTTTCCCTAATTTTATTCTCATGATATAATCCATCGTAGTGTGTCGCGATCACATGTAGAGGCGAGTTAATGCCCATGAGCTGATTCATCATGATTATTAATCGATCACATTAGTACATCGTCTAATGGCATTTTATCACCCTCCGTATGGATTTAGAAACAATTAGCTTGTGAAAACATTACATTCATAGCGTTAAGATAGGGAAAACAAGATCTCGATTCCAACTTGCCATTCGACGAAATTTTGAGTTCGCAAAATAATAAGCCTAATTTTTTCAAGTTCTCACGAACTCTATCGCTTATCGAGCACATTTTTAAATTGGATTTCATTTTTTAGTCCCACGTCCCTCTTCCGAACTGAGCAAAGAGCTCGCGCTATCGGCCGAATGGAATTCCAATTGAAAATCATCATGCCCCCGAAACCGAATGTCCTCCAGGCACGTAATCTGCATCCACGCCTTCACTCTTGCCCTCTCTCACACAGAAGGGTAGCCTAGTCCACCCAAGACTCCCTGGGCATCCTTCTCCTTCCGATGTAGGCGTTCTCACGCATCTTCCATCGATCATTATTGAAAAACAAAAGACCATAAAGGATGCCGTTACGGACAGCCCACACGTCGACGACGATTTAATAATGGAAAACAGCTTGAGCTGTGACCAGGGTGTTAGAAAGCTGGCCAAGTTGGAGTGCGTAAAGCATGGAGATGCGAGGGGAGAGGGTATTATAACAGGGACTATCGAAAGGTGGACTACGTCTCCACAGGGAAGTCTCTGATGAACTTACCTACTGGTTATTGGCTGATCAATCAATTTGTTGAATAACATGCAAGTAGCGATCATTCTGAAAGAATGACGAGAGTATAACGCCCACACTCTCGTCCGACGTTATCTTCTCTTAAACATAAGCGCATGCAGATATGTCTCCGAAGATAATGCTTCGTTACGGCATCATCATATTTTTTGCTTAACGAGATTCTACGCTCAAATATAGCCGAAAGAAAAACATTTATTTTCGAATAATAATCACCCCATCATCATTCTCTATCGAGATATTTGATACAATTACGACATTGCTATGAATGCTGATGGATTCAGACGAGTGGCATACTCATCCGATATGTTTTACCTGGATAAAGAGTTTTCTAAAACATTCTAGCGATAAAAATTGCTATTTATGCTTCCGCTGAGGAGTACCGAAGCCAAAGATTTTTCTAAACGCAGTTTCATAATAATTTTGCTTTGAATGAATAAACGTGGGTGAAATCTCTACAGTGAAAACTGTTCTGCATAAATTCCCAGTGACTTCATAATTTTATTATTACCCCGTGACTTCATAATATAATTATTAAAGCATGATAAAGATGGCCAAGAAAAGACTAGCTCGGGAAAACAACCTAATTCACAAACAAATTTAGAAATACCAAAAAATATTCCCCTTTCCATACACAGTATTTCACATCGAGTTAGTTATCGAAAATGCTCTAAAAATTAAATATTCCCTGTTAGGTTTCAAGAAATAATTAAGGGCAACTGGATTTAATTTATCAGTCATTCACTTCGCCTTACTGGTCATTTTCTCTCGACATTCACCAGTTCGCTCGGCCTCATTTAAAAGGAATTTAGATTGATTTCACAAATGGCCAACGGCCATTCCAAGAATCGCTTAAATACTCATAGTCCTTGAAAATGAAGCCTAACTTATTACTGGCACTGAAAGCGCGGGAAAAAATGTCTGCCGAAAAAGAGCATTCCGTACTGCACGCTTATGACAATTTGCCGGCAGAATTCCAAAAAATATGTAACATGCGCGGCACGATAAGATGTTGTATGAACTCATGATTTAGAATAACAATACACAATGTACACGATAACTTGGCGAATAAATGATAATTTGGTTCAACTATAAAATTATGTAGCTCAGAATTAAACGCATATACTGGGTGCGGGAATAGAATACGAGACCAGGGGCGATATCGCTGTTTTTCAGAAAAAAATAAAATAAATATATGCTCAAGACGTAAATGAACTCAAGACAGTTAGAAAAATTTGTGAGGGGAATATAATCAGAGGATGAGTGTAAAGATGTTCCTTATTTACGTTTTACAAACATCCCTGGCTTCGATGTTGTGAGACCACATTTCGGTCGCTGTCTGGCGCGGAGCAGTGGAGCCTTCGGTGGTGGGAATTGGATCTTTCTGTCCGCCCTGAACTTGACAGGGACGAGTGGCCATCCTCCCTCAACCCTGGGCTGCTATCAAGCACGGCATTCGGCACGGGACGGTTGAATAGCAAGCTCATCCACGCCACGGCAATTGCCTGTCGCTGCCACACGGCATTCGTCCCAACGCGTACACGCTGTGATTGATCAGAGCAAGTGGGTTTTGAGCTCTTTGAGCAATACTCACTCAAAGGAAGATAAACAAGTCTAGTCAGCCTCCTCTAGACATCTTTACCGTAAACTTTGACTAAGTGTTTGCTTTAAATATGAAACGCATTGCACTGGCACACAAAGGAGAAAATATGTAAAATGCACTATACCATTGAAGCAACGGGAATAAGGGTGACATTCCTTTAAGTATAGGTTCGCATGTCTCTTGTTTTTCCTTCTATGAAAAGAGTAAAAAATTGTCCAAATTTACACAGCATGCACACACTGTATTAATACAAATAGTAATGCGAATATGGAAGAATTTTGAGCAATGGCACTAAAATATCACTATGCGACACACACACAGATACCCAAAGGTCGCGGGTTCGAATCCCAAAATTAGGCAAGGACGTTCTATTTATCCAAGGACGGAATATATAGCCAGAGCGATACAACCGCAGGGCAGAGAACACCTAAAACATAAGTCACCGCCAATTTCACATAGGGCACAAACCATGCGACTATATGGAATGCGATTTGAAAGTTATAGAATTATTTAAAAAATTGTTCCCGTGCATGTTCACGAGATTAGATACCTCTCCCCGCCGATGGTCTCCTGGATAACCGAAATGAATGCATAGGAGTCTATTTCCTGTACTTCTATTGATAAGCTGCATTAACATTAAATTTTATATGCATGTCAAAACAAATACTAAAATACACATTTTTATTTATTTGGCTCAAAAATCTTGCTTTCGCTGATGAAATGGGTAACCTAGAGAAAACCAAAATTAAGGAACAAATAATGCTGGTTATTCCACGAATTTAATGACCGCATTTGCCCAGCCATAGGAGCCAAATGCAGCGCCATTTGCATGGAACTACCGCATTTTGACTTCAATTACGGCAGTAATTCGCTAATAACTTGAAGAAATAGGTGGTAAGATTCCTATATTTTATTTTTATTAAATTCCCAGGACTTTCCGCTCCTTGTAATCAGTTTTAATTAAAAGCTTATGTACGATTCCCCGTTCAAATTGACGTTTTGATAATTCCCCGTTCAAATTGACGTTTTCCCCGTTCAAATTGACGTTCAAATTGACGTTTGATTGAAAAGATAAACACCCTAGAGGTGGCTCGCAGGGTAATATGTAGATGTAGATGTTTTCTGCTTTAATCTGATTGTGAGCAATCTCCATAAGAGTGAATGTTATAATTTCCACTTTCAATGCTGAATTACAGTAAAACTAGCCTGGAAACCCTTTTTCTTTCTCACCTCGGTTTATAAAGCGCACTTCAAAGATGCTACATTTAAGATTTCAGAATCTCTGGAATAAGTGACCCTGGGGCCAGAGGCACCCTAACTATCGACGCTAGGTCTAGGAAATTACCTCTGTTTTCTAAGATCCTACCACCCTGCCATACATTTGTACATCTCTTTCGATTCTGTCACATCCATGCATCGTTTCATACTCGTTCTCTTGCTCTTACGATTCGTGTTATTCCTTCTCTCAAGAGTCTCTTCCACCACATTCAACCTCGACTTTAGCCGTCTACCCCTTCCTTTCACACCAAATATAATTACAACTGTTAAAAAGGGCGATAAAAATAACGAGAAAACCGTCTAGTAATTACAAAGCTAAAAACTCTTCCAACATTTAAAGACGGAAGCATCGACAATTATAAGCCATCAAGATTCCACGATTTCCACACTAAGAAAATAATTACGGCGACTTTACGTGAACCCACGTGCCGAGGGCTACCCCGGCCGCGTTCCTCGAAGACGAGCGCCATTTCGCCCGATTCCACGCCCGAAAACATCGTTTTAAAATTAGCCAACATTCCCACTTTATTTAGATTATCACCCAAGAACTCTCGGACGCTAAATCCCATTTCAAAGGGATGTAACAACAGGAAAAAACCATACGAGAAAGACGAGGAGAGCGGGCGCTTTCGGACACGTACCACGCGCGGCCAGACGGAGAAACCGACCGGGTGCCTATTTTTAAACAAGAGGGAAACCATCGTCTGGACGGCGACGCTTTTCCAAAGTTTTTGTTAATACCCTCGGAGAGAGAGAGAGGGAGGGAGGGTGGGGGGAGGGGACTCATATTTTATATTTCCCCGCTCGGGAAGTTGAGCCTTCGTCCGCACGAGGCGAGATGTCCCTGTAGAAGATGGATTTCCCCTCTCCCAGAACCCCACGAAATTCCTCTAGTCCAAAATAAAATCTGAAGCGAGTAAATAATGCTTAATGATGGCTATAGCCTGACGCGAGTGATGGAAATAGCACCCGTACCCGCGAAATTTGCTGGATACCCGCATTCACAGATAATGGGCGAGGTTAAAGAGGCGTCGCGACGTCTCCTTAACGTTCTGCAGGGAGATCAAGACATCATAGCCAAGGATAATCCAACGATTCATAATTAACAGGTCCCTGGAAAGTCACTGGCTTTCCCTCGGGAACTTCCGTATCCATTTCCATATCACGGGAACTTCCTTCATAACGTCCCCTTCATAAAACTGTGTGCCCCAGATATGGTTCATTGTTATCTCATCAGGTCTCCAATCTCCATTCATGACACTTAAATTTTCAATTACATTTCATCCTTTTCCGTGGCTATCGAACATTCTCCCCTTTATCACCGTATGATCTGTTACCTCTCGGTAAGTTCTCCGACCATTTCAGCGGCCTCCTACGGATTTCTTCAAACTTACTTTGTGTAACCTACGTGTTTTTAAAACTACATTCATTTTTGTGTACAAAATTCGTAGAGTACGTTTTCTAAGAAGCCATTACATATAAGGTAGCATTCGATTTTAGGAAATGCTATCCGCAGAATTGAACCTATACCCGAACTGATATGGAAACACAACGTTTCAGTGGTATCCATAAGCTTCAGGACAAAAGTTGAACATAGTATTTTTTATCATTTTCTTTCCAAATGCTACCGTAAATCTCCTCTGGTGTCGGCTTACTAAGTTACTCCATATGGAATTCAGTCAACTGCGTCTTTTTCCGCAAAATAGGATACCTACATCAGAATATCACCAACAGTTCGTAGAAAAACGAAGAGATACATAAAGATAGTTTCCATGGTTTACCGCCAAACCAAAATATACTTGTACATATAAACCCAATTGCGTACTAACGTCTCTTGTAAATGTCTATTTCTCATTTCCAATCAATACCAGCAGTGCAAATAACACTCTGTATCAATATACATATTCATATCCTCATCCTCAAGTTGGTCAGTCCCGCACGTTACGCTTCATTGCATTCATTTCAATGGTCATGCAAATCCAGTTTCGATATACGATCGATCGTTTCAATCTACATTGCTTCGACATTGTAAACTATTTACATCATTCAGATTTACTTCTCATATTTTAGCACGCAATTGCCGAATTAAGTCGTGCATTGACTGCATTCCTGGATGGCAGAAACGGATAGAAATCGTAACAAATTTCGCCAAAGTTCGAGGAATTCAACGATTATGGCCCGCGTTGCTAATTTTACAGCGGATAGGTATACCTAGAGTACATAAGGCTCCCCCAGTTTCTCAAGACAAGAGGTGACTCCGTTCGCAGTCGTCCGGAAGGAACGAGACAGGCAAAGTATAATATTAGTCGTCTTTATGTATTTATTTTCCAGTCCAGAGAGACTCTCCAGTCCAAAGGTAACTTATAATTAGAATGCCCAATCTACATGGACTCACGCTGAGGTCGGCACACGGGCATCCTGGTCGAATATAACGCTGGCCATACGTAAGGTGCAATGAATCGCTGTAGCAGAAACAACTTTGTGTCTCAGACATGCACTGCCCTTCATTCTTTCCCTTCATCCTTCCTTGGTCCGGTAATTGAAAATTGGGATCATTTCCAATTCTCCCCACTGCCAGTTTAAAAGAAGAATGGAGCGAGAGGTATTTTTGCACAAGTAGAATAGAAAGCCAAGCCGAATAACGTTTACTAGCATCATCCGGCGAAACGATAAGGAAGTCCTTCATTATGAGTTAGCAGAAACAAGAAACCATTAGCATCCGCGAAATGAAAAATATTTCGGATCAAAGTAATAAAGTGATATAGTTACATATTTTTGCACTGAAGAAATAAAAAAACACATAATTATTAACACTACACCAAAAACTCAAAGCATCGAGACACCGATCTTTCAGCTCGGAGGCAATCTCATTTCTCGAGCTTTCGTGGCGGATTACCTATTCACACGCAATAGCAAAGAGCCTAATAAGAAAGCATAATAAATATGATTTATAATTTAAACCTTTGACATTCACAGTAATAGTGACCTTATATTTTATAAATATTCATAAGGTATTGTCTGTTGACTTTATAGAACCTATTTTTCTAGCCACTCCTTGCCATAGATGACACGGAGCTGACTATTACCAATTACTTGCTTATTAATTAGCAAAATGCTTTTACATCATGGAATGCTACTACATTAAGTTATTCTAAATGAGTGCTCGAGTGGCTATTAAGAATTACGACCCGCCAACTTCGGTTCATGGACATGGACACTGCTCGATGATTACCCGACCAAACGGTTTGGCGAATCCGCTAAAATGTGTCTCGAGCAAAATACACTAGAGTCCCGCTAACCCGAACTACTAATTGGGACTGGACACAGTTCGGATTGCGAAATTTTCGGTTTACCCGAAAAATTGCATCATCAGTCAAAATCCATTCAAATCACTTTATTTCGTGCATTGATATTGTATACATTTATGCATTTTGTACAGTATTGCATAAAACAATCGTCAATAATTACTGTACAATAAAATCTGTATTTCACAATTTCTAGAGTAAAATATCGTATGCTTGCACCACGTACAATTCAATATTCCGAAAATTCTGTTCAGCAAACCAAACTTTCAGATATTCGGTGCTCTAATTAGAGGGACTCAATAGCGTAATTCATGTCACAGTTCAATTTTTCAATCCCATCAACAATTCGTACTCAGTTCATGTGACTTATAATGGCAAGAAGGTTGATCGAATGGTTGAGGTATCTTACGAACAATATAATGGCGACTTACACGGGATGACACACGATACCTTTAGCACAGCTTTCGTTGAGGGGTACCATAAGTGAGATTTGCGCACTGCGCTTAACCAATAACGAGGCGGAAATGAGTCGTTGAAATGCTGTCACGATACAACCATTATAGCCGTACACCCGCGACCTAATCCTCCTCATTCTTTCCAATTCGTTTATCGCTCTTATTCTAAAAAGGGGACCATTCAAATTGCATAACACAGCGACACGCGACGTTTTTCCTCTCTCATTGTATTTATTACATTTTCGGCACGCGAGCCCAAACGATTTCTCATTTCTTCAGCAAAGTATCAATATAGGTTTTTTCGTGATTGCGCGATACATAGCTACTTCATTAAATATTAGAGTTTCAGTTTCCATCAATGCCGATGGGTTTTTACGTGATGGCGCGATAAACACATTCTATATTAAAGAGTAAGGGTTACAGTTCCCATTACTGTCCTTAGCATTCCCTGTACCTGTGCTTCGAAGAATTCACTACTCCCAAACGTAATATCTCCAAAAGAATACGAATTGTTTTCACAGAGAATTTCCAGAATGTTACATGCACAAATAACAAGCAAGCATTGAGAGTGCAAATGTGTGTTTAGGATCATAATGAGATGGGAGTTATGAGCTAATGTTTTCAAATGATTTCGACTCATTTATAACCTTAAACGATGCACCTAAATAAAATATGGCTTTTCTTATTATTCAACGTTACCCTTTGAAAAAGCATTAGCCCCCACAAGCATTTCGTCACTCACCTGCTCAGAGATTAACCCAAAGATTGGCTTAGTGATTACTTTCACATAAAGTCATTTTTCTGCGTATATAATGGATTCAACGCCCTCGTGGTAGATCCAACGATTACTAATGCACATCAAACAATTTTTCATGAAATACTTTCAATACAGATGTATCAATAGAATTTTTGTATATTCCATGGGGTGATGAATGCTGGCAATTACTAAGATTCCATAGACTCAGAGACAGGCTTTGGAAGACGAGAAATATTCCAAAACATTATGAAAAATTCGAGAGTAAGATCATTTTAGTCATTATTTTACCAAAGGTCAGTCGGTGACCGCTGACTCTTTGATTCAAGTCCGGAATAAAGTCCGTCCGGCTTTACTGCATTAATACCACGGTACAGTACACATACAAGGCATGACGATGATATTTGCCGCTGGCTCGTGAATGTTCGGTATGGAAGGCTTACAAACCTCCTCGAGTCTCGAAGAGCTACTGGGAGCACGCCAAAAATATAAGACTTAGTATTACAACCGGCCATGTTCTAACACACCAATCAATCATTAAATCGGTCAATAAGTCCATAGAGTTTCACATAGAGAAAGTGAGAAGTGAATTGTTTTATCTCTGGATATTCTTGAAGCTACTTTGCGTGGTATGAACAAAGAACTTCGTGGACTTATAGGTAACATTTTTGATGACATTATAAGCTGATGCAATGGTCGGTTGCAATTATATAAAGTGTAAAAATGGAGCTGTGCGAGCTCCTTAATATTGAAAGCTGAAAAAAATACATCACTGAACAAGAACCAATCATGCATTACACCGTGACCCCTCCTTAATCTTTATTGAAATCACCGAAACTCAAAATGTCTCAAGGGATGACTCCGGATAATAAGAGAGGGGAAGACGTGCATCGGTGCTGAAGTGGAAAGTCAGTCGGTCACCGTGGAACCAAGTTACGCAACCGATTGAGGACGACTTCATTCTTGAGCATTTTCGTCCAACACAACTCGCTCACTCCTCTCGAAAAAATTAGGCATTTCCTTCCCCGTCCTCATATTCTCGGAAGTCCCGCGACGGTGCCAGCAATCCCTCGTTCCCGGAAAGTCTGTGTGACTCCTCTTTAGAGAGCATTTAATATGTTCACCTGCCGTCTACCGCCATCTACAGCCAATGGCCACCAATTTTCGATTCAACCTTTTGCGCCAATCCTCGCCGCCGCTGCTTCTCCTTCTTGAAGCACAGCTCATACGCACCTTTTCCACCCTTGGGGCCGAACACAAAAGAGACCTTGCCCACGGAAGATTTGAGAGGGCCTGCCATCTTTGAGGCCTAAAGTCTCCCTCCACCCTTTTTACAAACAGACCCACACACGAACTCCCGAGCCTGGGACACCCAAACCACGATCCTTCTTTTCTTCCCGTTCCTTTCCTCGGACAACTGTTTGAATTCTGTTCCACCTTTCCAAGCCGCAAGCACGACTCCACGTAATTGTTTCAGTTTCTTCTCCTTTGCAACTGCTAGAACATTATAACGCGATTTATTAATGGTAAAGGTCTAACTATAGCAACATGACTATGCTTACTAAAGGTGGGTTATTTCAATTTTCCATCTCCCCAGGTTTTGAGGAGAAAAAGGGCCTTTTTTTTTGCTTTTTAAAATTAATTTCGCTCAAGATAGAGGGTTGAAATTTTTTATTTTTTGGCTGAAAGAATGAAGTCATTTTGTGAATCATTTTTTTTAGCTGATTACGAATGCTAAGCATTGGGTTTTGTGCAGCGGTTTATATTTTTGCGTTTTTAAAACTATTTTCACTCAAGATAGAGAGTTAACACGTATGTTATCAGATACCCGAAAGAGTGAAATTTCTCATTTTTTCAATCGATTCTCCTCTTATTATATCATGAGTTATGAAGGAAGTGTGATCCCGGGCAACGCCGGGTAATTCAGCTAGTTCACTATAATTTTCAATTAACTAAACTCTTTTACAGATAACTGCCAAAGCGGTGGACTGCTGTGAATGAGGTCTTGTACATTGAAATCGAGAGTGATTCCTGTAGAAACAATGTTGGACCAATATATACATTTAGTGAGAAAAAGTACAATTTGTATGTACTGTACAAAGTTTTTTACGTTAATGAACTTCAAATGATTGTTTTTTTCTTCCCTTGGGACATATCTGAGTTATCGGTGTGCATGTCTCCATTTTTTTTACTCCTTAATTGAATTACGCCATTAGTGTGTATAAACCATGAGCAATAAAGTATCTATTACAATAGTACAATACCAAGGGTTGATTAAGTGTTTTCCAGAAATGGGAGACCCTCATTTTCAATCGCCAGTCATATATTGCAGGACGATGATCCAATGTTTTAATCAATAAATCCTTTCTGAATCAATCTAAATTAAATTCGTTCTCATTCAAACCCGATACCTTGACGAATAGGTATTCAAATCAATTCTTTCGCAATCTATTTCCGGAAATCCACCGATGTTCCTAAGCTTAAAGTGGGTTTATATTAACAGGGTGTCCACAAAAGTAAAAACATTAAATTCATACATAATTCCAGGTTTCCAAGGCTAAATTTATAAAAATTTCCAGTTTATAATATCGCGGTTTTTATACGAGCCAAAGTGAAGTTTTTCAAGTTTTATGTAGAATATGGATTTTTCCAGCTAAACCCATGATATTATATAAATAATAATAATTAAATAAGAAATAATTGGTGAAATAAATTAAATAAATACTTAGTTTTATTGGTAGTAAGTTTTATATTGGCTTTAAGAAGACTAAACCAGAAGTAGGCAATTTTTGTTGGGAATATAACACTGAATCCCAAAGAAGAAATAGGTAGGCAAAATAATAATGACAAATAATAATCCAAGACCGAAAGGAAATTTATTTAAAAGGGCACTCGACGAGACGCTGACGGGATCCAGTAGTTACAATCGATCAATAAACGTCTCCAATCCGCACAGCGCTGACGACACTAAGAGCCTAAGTTTTCGTCTTTGAATTATATATTTATTCATACCAACGGCAAATCCATTACATCATGTACAGTTATCAAATAAATATATATATATATATATATTTTAAAGTCATCGTTGTTGATTTTATTTATAAAATAAGGGCTATATTGTGTTGAATTATAATTTTTTAGATTCCCGACTCAAACCAGAAATTCACGAATAATCCACGAACATTTTCCTGTACTAAAAATTCCCGAATAATTCCCGGTTTTCCCGGTCTGTGGAAACCCTGATTAAGTAATCGACTGCTGTGAGTAAGCCCACCATTAGAAACACATGAATAAAATAGATTTTAATCGCCGAGCCAATCCTTTCCTGGGAATTCCCCACTTCTTTTGCGCAGTCACTCTCCATCTTTGTTCTCAAAGATTGTCCTCCATCCGCTTCCTTCGATGCGCGAGCGGTTAAGAACAGTGGAGTCGTTCTTTTGTTTTCGGCGAGTCACCACTTGCTTCCCCTTAAAATTTAATATTATAATTTTTAACTTTCAAGGGGAAGCAAGTTAATAATTATTGAAAATTGCATATCATGGGAAAGACATGAATCCGATAATGTAATTCAAAGATTCTTTATTTTTTTCCAAAAGAGCCTCCCTCACTGTCTAGCGAGTTCTTATATAGCACCAACCCATTACAGTTTACTTATCTACGCATGACTGAACTACTTTCTCACAAATGCTAATGTTTGCATGCACTGAGAATCCTCATACCTTAAAATAGGACGTGGGACTCTCGCAAGAAAACGTAAATGACTAGGCTAATGACTGCGTATGTAATTTTTTAATTATGTAAAGATAACTGTACCTATGCGATTTCTGTCCTCAATCACTCGAGCGGAGGGAAAGAATTCTATGGAATGCAATTTGAGCTTTGTCGCAAATTTCCCATGCTAATGCGTTTTCTAAATTCCTTGACGAATTATGGGAGGCATTCACAGTGGACGGCAAGCTCTCTTCATTTACGGGAGCTACTGCGTTGAAGCATTGCAGTCTTAAATTTTCGCGTTCATTGCAGTCTGCAATTAGAGACACTTCTGATGTTGACCACGAAAATTGACGCAAAAGCTTGGACGATTGGGCTCCAAACGCAGAAACTCCCAAACAAGTAAAGAGCACGTTCCCCAGCATTTTTCCGATAGCTCTTTTCATACTTCAAGTTTTTTCTTATTGTTAAGTACGAACCAACTTCGTATAGATAAGATTCCATTTCCGTTCAATTTGTTCAGTCCAATTTGTATTCGATTCCGATTTTCTGATTCAATTGGAAGAAATCGAAGACGTACCTCCTGCGGCTCGAATCGACCGAAGATCCAACTCACTTTTGCGCATTTTTTGGACGAAGTTATCATTTCCATTTGCTGTGCCACAGCCACTGAGAATTGAAAGGATCCAAAAATAAACTACAAAGCCTGCAATCCCCCGGATAGAAAATTACTACGAAATTTTTACTTAGACAAATTCACAGCGGAATGAGGTGTATTCGATAAAGAGAAATTTTTGGGTACAGAGCCTTATTGAAGAGACTCTAGAAGCACATTAAAAAGCCTCGTACTCACAGATCGAATATTAAAGCCAAACAGGCCTCTTGAGCAGGTTGTAGGATAAGCTTAAACGGATTAATTTTTTAAGAAGCAGACAGTTTAATTGGCTGAGGAGTTTATCTAGTTAGCGTTCCCAACTAGTAGAGGATTAAGAAGTATTTTGACTGGTAAGGCTTAGCACATTATCAAAAATGAAAATTTAGCAAATACACACAAATGTTTAGTATAAATGAAGGAAAGCCGATTTTCAAAACAGGCTTAGAACTTCATCCTCCCAACTTCTTTAACCAGCTAATTCGTAGGCTGAGTAACTGCATGAACCGCTTATTCCGACTTAAGCATATGTGCCGATCTTCTATTTATGTACTTGAAAAATATACCTGAAGCCACCAACAACACAGCGGAACTACATCCTCTATCAGTGCTTCCCAAACTGGGTGTCGCGTGTTAGCATCAAGGCGCCACTTTTCAATATTTGAATAGGGCGTTCTAGGTTCATAGAGTGTCGTCACGATGAAAAGTTTGGAAAGCACTGGTCTGTACACTGATATTCAAGGTAAAGCAAGCCATTCAATATTACACTCATTGCAGATCGATTAAGTATTGCGATAAAGGTCAACGCGAGTCGGGACTTAAAGGAAGGGGAATTTAATTAAAAGGCTAACTCCAGAGAACTGCTTCATGATGAAAATAAATTTAAAAAACCGCTGCTTTTCCCCGATGAATATTCATTTCACGACCAAGCTTTCATCGCAATACATCTACATCTACAAAATACCCTGCAAGCCACCTCAGGGGTGTGTGGCAGGGGGTGAGTAATCACCAACATGCATTACACTATACCCTAAAGTTAGAGTAACTACGACTAATTATGCATTAGCATAAATCGCTAATGCTTGTCACGAGGCGAAGCCTCACAAGCATGCAACACTACACTACAGATGTCATCAAAATGGAGAGTGACCGTCAATATACATGCATTCTACAACTACACAGATGGACAGGGACACAAGACCCATGTAGAAAACATGCTAGGCGTGCTGTTAGTATGTGCTAGGTAACAGATAAGGATTCAAGTATTAGGAGTACTACTACTACTAAGAGCTACACTACCTAACGACAAACCTAGATAAAAGTCTCATGGCAGCTATTATGGTCCCTTATCGTTCGTGGGAAAAATGACATCTTAAATCTATCCGTTCTGCAGTCTAGTTCCCTAATTTTACTCTCATGATCTGATCTACCGTAGTGTGTCGGATTTCGTAAAATATTGTCAACGTCGTCAGAGAATAGCCCGGTTTGGAACTTACATAATAGATTTAGTCTAAATTTTAATCGACGGTCTGAAAGCTTTTCCCATCCCAGTTGCTGCAAAAGGTCAGTAACACTAACGAGATTATCATAACGGCCTTTAACATATCTTGCCGATCTTCGCTGCACGCGTTCTAACTCAGTTTCCAAGCCTATCTCATAAGGATCCCAAATACTGGCGGCATATTCTAAGTGGGGTCTAACGAGGGAGAAGGCGTGTTGTGGGGGTGCCAGGACTTACCTCTTACCCTCAACTATACAACATTTTATGAAATACTTCATAAATGAGAAAGGAAGGTGACAACAAGGCGTTTCCATCGAAATTTTGAAATTATTTCCGTGATTTTTTAATAACCTCTAAAATTTCTATAGCAAATGAGAACTTAAAACTATGACTTGTTAGTATGTTTCTCGCAATTTCTGCAGATTATACCATCTACCGCTATGCTAAAATATTATAATCCCAACGGATACACCACAAAGAACATTCCATGCAGATTCGAGTATTTCGAGAACTTGATACGCAAATTTGATTTCATGATGAGCCCAGAGCGTCTTGTTACTGGCCAAGCCAAATTATTTATTCGTGTCAAATATCCAAACATGCGAACATAAGTTCCCTCTGTGACTGCATGCTATGTTGCGTCACATTTCTTTCCTTGTTATAGCTTCAAAAATCGTCACTTCTAAAGCTACTAATGTATACATGGGTTTAACCCTCGCAAATAAAACCTACCGAGCGCTCTTTGCTTTCGTGAAACAGTGACGAGTTTGTGGCAAAAACAACGCAGAATTTCTCTCTAGCGGGCTTTAAATTAGAATGCACTGGACGCATACCCGAAACGAAATATCTACATAAAATCCCTCCTTCACTCAAGAGTTCTAGCAAAGGGATACAGCATCAATCGAACTGCTAATATGATAGCAGCAAGGAAAAACTGCATGCCACCTCAAGGGTGTGTGGCAGGGAGTGAGTTATCACCAACATGCACTATACTAAAACCAATTAAAATTAATTTAACTGCGACTATTACCAACAGTCACATACACAAGTTCGTGCAGATCGGAAAGGTGTGGTGCCGGGAGTCCCCGATTGGAAATTCGACGCTGGAGGGAATATTTCAATGGAATCTCCTTTGCTTCAAACTTTCGTGTGGAGAGCACTTCATGTGAAGTACTCCGTCCTTTGGATTGAAGACCTGCGGGTCGCTACGTGCCCAACGTTAACTGCAGGGCTCTGCCGTCTCCAAGTTCCTCTACACCTTATCTCCAATCACTAATAATGGCAACTACCACATACAACACAACTACCCATGATTGCGCAAAGATCGCAGCAGTCCTTCTCCTTCCCAAAACCAATTACCACTTACGCTTGCTCAAGTTTGCATGTCAATTCAGTCAAATGATTTTCCAATTGCATACATTCACTTAGCTACTGGCATTCTACGTATTTAGGTGTGTACATACGTAAGGAATACGTACCCGATACAAGTCACCCAAGAGTTCTCGCAACGGATACAACCTCATACGAAATTCGTGGCGAAAGGGTAGTTTACTTGCAGTGATTATCTACTTCTCGCTTGAAAGAATGAATTCCTACAGCTTGTTAATTTTTAACTGGTGGAACGTTCAAACATAGGAGGAACAAAAAAAGCACGAAGAACTTAAGTAGTTAACTCATGATCTCAACCTTTCAATTAACTTTGACCAACTCACGTATTTTAAAATCTACTTTTTCACTTGCGCACAATATGGTAGGCAAATGAGGATGCCATGATATACTTTCAATGCTGGATTTAGACGAGGGTCTTCATAAATTTCTCAGGGCAACGGAAAATTATTCTCGAGGAAATTTAGGCTCTTTATTCTGCACCTATATAAGGTATGATACTCTACCTTCCGCTAGTCACCGTCTGGCTTCTTTGAGTGATGAAGCTGCGCGGAAACGAAACCCATAGTCGACTGGGAAAATTAAATGTCTGATTCAGGTATAAAAATATTTTTTTTCCTTCACAAGCGGGAAATCGACCAGGAATGCATACGCGTCGAGCGGAGGGGTAAAATTTTTGTCGAGGCCAAGGGAGATTTTTTTACAGCACCAATTTCCGACCTCTCTACGAACAACGGTCGCGCAACCCTTTTCTCTGTCTGCGAAGGACCGAGAAGACCTACTCGATCCCGTAGACCCGTAAGTACACGATGTTCAGGTATGAAACTGCCTCCGGAATAGCCAACGGAGAAGAAATATCGAGGCGGAAGGGAAGGAGCGTGAACCTTTCTACCTGAATTCCATCGCTGCAAGAAAAGACACGCACATGGGATGATAAGGATTTTGGAGAGCTTGTATTCAGCCTCTCCTCTCCCTATCCAACCTTTGTAAAAAAACATCCCCGTCTGGATAGAAGAGCAGGAAGTAGCCCTGGGTGGCAGGTAAAGAGAGGCGAAGAGTCTGCATCTTTTCATTCGAATCAAGGTGGAAATTTTAAGTTCTGAAGAGTTGCGGTGGCCGCATAGGGGGAAGCTTGGGTTAGCCATAGGCGCCATAGGTCAAAGAGCACAGATACGGCGTTTAGTTCCTCTCAAGGGAACCCCATGACTGTCTTTCAAGGCTCTGGGTATACAGAACGTGCAGTCATCGACCGCACTCGCTCCAAAGACTGCGATCTCTTTCATCGCCTACTTTCAGATAACCTGTACTTACTCATAAAAGACTAGGGCGGAAAAATTATATTTGAATTACTTATAAGTAATACGGAGAGTTTCGCTAAGTCCACGATTCTCAAATAGGTGTTTACGATGCAGGAAGACAATATGCTGATCAATGTTTCATGCCAAGTGAGGTAAGGAGAGAGTCCCTAAATAGCTTCTAGTTACAGAATTCTCTACAGCAACATTTAAAAAAGACAAAAGCGCTATTTTAAAAATAATAATTAATAATCGAAAGACCGTATGAAAACGAAGATTATTCGACCAAATATCCGTGAGAATTATCTAAATATCATAAGGTGCACGTATCAGATAGGTACACGATCTTAAAAACTCATACGTACGCGCATATTTATTTATTTACTATCTCACACAATCAAAAACGGCACAATTGCTAATTACATTGGTCAATGAAACAAAATAAATAAACATAGAACAACAATAACGAAAAACATGTAGAATGAAATAAAAAATAAAAACACCAACACAAAAACAAAATTAAATCAAATTTTGGGGTTCCATACCCAAGTGCCGTTTGATGAATGAATTGAATATGTTGGGCGAGGAGAAGAGGTCAAGGGAAGGATGCGCTGAGGACAATATGTTAAATTTGGAAGGGATTCTGTAAAACAGGGACCGCTGTGATAGGGAAAGCCAGAATTTCGGGATGTGTAGGAGATTGAAATTTCGCGTGGGGCGAGGAGGGACACGAATTGGAAAGAGAGAGAGAAGTAAATGAAAAAGAAAAACGTTGTTATATTCCACCAATTTATTCTCAGGTACAACTAGTTTCGACGCAGCGGCGTCATCTTTAGGTACGCGTTTTTATTACAACAAGACGACCTAGGGTTCGTCGAACCCTAGGTCGTCTTGTTGTAATAAATCTATGCGGAAAAACTTAATTATACTTATCATAAACAATTTTTAAAAATACCTTAAACTAATAGCCAAAGATATATTTGCTCAGAAAAATGATTTTCGAATACCAAAATGCTGGCAATTGAAGAATATTTTCCTTCGCTGTGAATGACATTTGGTGAAGTACGGGAGGAATCGGCAGACACGACCGCTGCACGATGGATGAAATGAAAGTCATAGACGGGAATCCCCCCCATCCATATGCCGCTTCATTCCTAGCTAGCCAGCTGCTGCCGAGCTCACTCGGTGGTCGGGAGAAGGGTGAGGCTTTCTTTCGCCTACGGCTTCCTCCTCTTCTTCCGCGTGCGTCGGTCGCACGAATGCAAGGGCAAGCGAGACGCAGGAGGGAAGGGCGGGAGAATGAGCGACAGGGGGGTCACTGCACTCATCAGGGTACTCACTACCCCCTGCCGCTGTGACGCGAAATAACCCCTCAAAACTATTCGCCATGGATTCGCCATTTCGCTACACGTTCACAGCAAGTTATATGCGATGGGTAACACCTAAACACGACCGTTCGGTGGCTCGCAGGGTTAACTGTGGAAGTAGAAATATGACATCGCCACTCTTTCCTTTTCCACCAGCACATTAATACACACATTTTAAGAAATAATTTTGCACAGAAATAGTTCTGTTTTTGTGAAATAAGGTACGTGACACATAAAAAAACTTTTCAGTCCTCGATAAGCAGCACAAACTAATACACAGAGAGCAAATTTTAAAATGAAACAAAAGATGAAAATGAAGCTTGCTAGTTAAAGGGGTAATGGCTCTGCAAGGGACTGATAAATATACATTAATTTTACAACTCTAAACTACAATTTACCGTGTAACTTTCCCCAAGCTAATAAAAATATAAAGTCGAACTAAAATACGATAAAGTAAGCTCTTCTTTCTTCTGAGTAAGTTCTTCAGAAATGTGACTTGGGCAATGCTTAAATATTCATAGCACGTGATTGGTCCTTGAGACCAATTTAAAAACTGCATTAAGCACAGGAAATGAAGCCCAATACAGTTAGAAAGAACCCGTGAACGCGCACCCGCTACCTGTGCATACCGATGTTGTTATTGCAATTTACAGATCCGAGTTTCCAAAATCCTCCTACCACATGATATTCAGCAAAATTTCATTTTATTATGAATTTTGCTGATTCACGAACAAATATTATGTGCCTTGTGGCAATTTTACTCGGGTACAAAATACGAATGCGTATACGCATGCAGTTCCGAAATAGCACTCGACTGTTTTGATCAAAATTTACGCTTTTGGTATTCAAAACAGAGCAGACCTTGAAAGTTTCAAAAAAACAGACACACCTCCCCAATTACCAAGTTAAGGACCATGGAAAAGGTAAGTGGAATAGAGGAGGATATGAATGAGTGGAATAAAGATCCTCGGACTCAGTTGGTCTGAGTCGGTTACATTTGTTGATTTGCATTGCCACCATTGAGTATGCGGGAGATAGACAATGCGGCAAGATATGTAAGAAGAATGGAATTCACCGTGGAGTAGGTATATTAGCATATTCCACCCCAAGAAGCATTTTAATGTCCAATTTTTCTATCATAGTCACTGGTCCTCAGTTTAATTAAAATCAACGGTTCGACAAGGGCAACATGATAATTTTCCGAGGGCCGATTGACGCTAAGACAACAAGGGAAAGGCCAGCGTCCCTTTTATATGTATATATACTGGTTCCTGCGGAGACTCGAACACCTGAAGAAACAAAAAATAAACTAAAACAAGAAAAACCTTTGCAGATGCGCGAACTGCTTCGGAGACGTCGCGCTTCCGACCGAAATATTTCCAGAATTATTTATAAACCTACTCCACCCCATCTTTCGCTTTCATTATCGCGCCCCCCCTACCCTCCCCCACTCCCATTCCTCCAGCTCGCTTGCCCCCAACCCCCTTCTCCATCTCCCCCTCCCTCAAGTTCCTTCGAGCCATTAAAAAACTTTGCTCTCCGCAGTTTATTTTTCGAACTCTCTCGAAAATCATTTTCCTCGCTTGCTCCACTGAGCGCACCATCTTAGAACTCCATCCCTCCCTTCATCCAGGCTAAGTCCCATTTCCCACATTTCTGCGATCTTCAACCAACTTCCACACAGTTTCACCCCCTCCCCCCCCTCCTCATACAGTGGACTCACTATTTTGTCCTGTCTCACTTCTTAACCGTCCGTCGCTTAATCCTGGAATTAAAGAGGTTCTCTCATCGGATATTAATAACGTTACCTCTTAATGTATTGAGTGGGGGGTTACAATTTAATCTTAGCAAACGAACTACAATACACTTCTTACGAAAAGAATCACGACAACGCCATACCCATTAAATGAGAGAGTAAATAATGGTGTCAGATGTCAAGCACCTGAGAATCGCCTAACTTCAGACCTAGCGTACGCAAAACACTCATGAAACCTTTGTGGAGCGGTAATGAAGATACTAGGAATTATCAAGTTAATTTTACGACGGCCTTCGGATGAAAAAAAGAAAGAAATATACTACTTTGCTCTAGTTAGGTAAAATTCCGAGCAGGACACGATAATTTTGGATCCTGTACAGAAAAATTTAATACGCGAAATAAACAAAATACTAAGGAAAGCCGCACGCTTTGTTAAAAATTTCTACGAGCGAACAAAGAGTGTAACACAGATGATGCAAGGTCTGGGTTGGGAGTCGCATGAGACTCGGAAGCAACAATATAGGCACAATACAAGGTGCAATATAGGCACATTACAAGGTACAATATAGGCACATTAAAAGGTACAATATAGGCACAACGCAAGGTACAATATAAGCACAATGCAAGGTACAATATAGGCACCGATTACTAGAAAATTTCAGATCAAGCGAATTTCAGGATTATAAGGAGGATACTGCTTCAACCCCGTATCATGTCTTTAGAACTGATGGAAGTGACAAAATAAGATAGATACACTACCGAACTGATAAGTACAGTGCCTAGCCTCGCACCATTAGTGACTACAACCAAAATCAACAACTAAAACAGACCAAAACAAAGAAATTACGTTAAAGTAAAATTCACGTCGTTATACTCTTCGGAACAATAATGCGATGTTCACCGTTGCCTTCCTTTTTCAATGATGGCTCCCTACGTCTCCTATATACCACCACTCTTCGTCCACAACAGCTTTTTCGTCAAGTAATCCTCATATGTATCGTAACATTAAATCAAGAGTTCGACCTACAATCCTCAACCCGGTGTAGAGTATCGGAAGCTGTAAGGATACTCCCGAGCATCGAATAACGAGTGCAATTCTCCACTCTATGCCTCGAGATTGATGCTAGGCTGAACGAAAATTGATTTATTTAATGCTATAAATTTCACACTTAAATTGACTAGAACAGATACACTACCTTTTTTACCACACACAATTATTTTAATTATCACCCAGTGATTTAATAATATATTCAGTTCTTAAGGCTTTTACACGATGCACATACTTGATTGAGCAGATACGCGAACAAACTTTCCTCCAACATTGAATCGTGTAAACACAAAGGGTGGAAACTCGGTCAATGAAGTCGAATTCACAGTTATCCACGGTTTTCATAAGATCAAAAGTCGCCATTTTTACGGGTTAGTTCATTCAAACTCAAATTTTTACGGAAAGCATAATTCGCAATTTATAGATATGTGAAGAAGATAAACTATTCACATCCCAATAAGGCACCATTATTTTAATAAAAGAATAGAAAACGACAGAATAGATAACATTTTTTGAAGTAGTCTTAGGATTATCAATCTAAGGAACACGTAAAGTAATGAGAGTGAATATTTTTTTTGCAAAGATAGCTTTGTGCATATACTTGAGTGATGAAGGCTTTACTTCGTAGAAGTTACTAGTACTCATAATTGACAAGCTTAGTGTACTTTTCTACAACATTTTATTATAGCACGACCCGTTCCGCCGCTTTAAATATATTTTGTAAACTCGACGATGCCGTTAAGCGGCGAAACGGGTCGTGCTGTAATAGAATGTTGTAGAAAAGTACTATCATAGAGTAAACATAGTAATATATAATATGTTTACTCTATGGTACTATGTATGTCAATTATGAGTGATAGCTTTGTGCCTTATTTTTTTGCAGCTCTCATCAAGCCAAAATTACAATGACATCTCGATTCTGCAGAAATAAAAACGTCGGAAGCGGTAGACCGCTGCTTCATAAAATGTGACATCGTCTCCGTGAGTCGTTTTCGACATCCTCGATGTGAAAAGTGATCGCCACTGAGGAAATACGAAGTCGACAAGAGCAGAATCATAGGGTTGAAGATGGCACATAGTATAACATTAGAAAGAGACGTTGCCAGGACGAATTCAAACTGACTTTTGTACCACCTCAAAATTTGATAAAACGATCTAGGGCCCTAATTAAAGGTTTACGCAAGAAATTAATGCTTATCCACGGTTTTTCACGGTTTTCACTGTTTCCCAGTTGAGTGGCCACCCTGACACATCTCCCGAATGCGCAAACATATCTCCATGTCGTAGGTATACCCTGTTCTCATTCGTTGAGTGTTTATGCATGTGTTCGCGCGGGTTCGTGTTACTCGCGTAAACAGACATTTAGATTGTATCTGCTGTCTCAGCCTTAGCTCCGTGAAAATCCACGAGAAAAAATTATACAAACGCTCTAAATTTCCACCAATGAATTGATTTCAATGCCAACTAGTTTTCAACGGATATGCGCCATCTTCAGGTGTAGTAACCCGAATAAATCAATGGATGGAAAATGACCATGAGAGTATCATTTCCTCAAGACGGTATTTTAAGTCCGTAGGTACTCATGTTATCTGTGCGAGGGTTCCGTCTCGCTGTGACCGGGTACATGCATAGCACAACTTGCTGGCAATCACCAGAAGAACGTTTGAAGAAAGTAGATCAAGCGTTGATGACCGGGTAGAGCTACCGAAGGTCTTCCGCCAGGACCTTAGGAGGGACCCTCAGCTCCTTCGTCTCAGCATCAGTCTGTAGCATCTTCCGGACGTCATTTTCTTTACAAGCGAGTGTCACCAAGTTTCGCTATCCCCATACGTTGAGAATAAACTGTAAGCGTCCCTCCTTTCAATCCAAATATCTCCTTCACCTTCCCCCGCAGTCCTCCGTCCGACACCTTCCCTCTCTGCATATCTCTGGATCTCAGAAGGAGAAGAGAATTTTCTCTCCTCATTCGCCGTCCGTCCATTCATATATTCATTCATTCGGCCAAACCGCCCGTTCAACGCCCGGGGAAAAGTTTACTCAGCGACGCTCACTCCCCCGTCCCTAAAGAGGAGACGACGACATTATATGCTCCAAGATGGCCCCAACGATCCTTTTCCTCTTCCTCACCTCCGTCAAGCACGAAACTTCGCTTCGAGAAAGAATAATGACAATAATAAGGGATAAAAAAGCCACAGCTGGGTCGCAGGGATGAGCTTGTTCCCTCGGTCGAAATGCCGTGAGCGATTTCTTCACTTTATTGCGACCATCTACACGCCAGAGATGCGTGAAGAATGATCTTCTGCATTCTAATCGGATCGATAAATAAAATGCATTCCGGGTCCGATTGAATGAAAAATTTTCACCATCGAATTCCACTTAAATCTAAAAAAAACTCAACGAGGAATGAAACATTGCGATTGCAATTATCGTAATAATCGATTATTTCGGATTAAGGGTTGATCCTCCTATTCGTTCGATTGCTGTTGACCCAGATTGCAAATGGCAGACGGTATTTGCAAACTGACCTTAGCCGTCGAATCACGTTGCACTAAAATACTATTTCTTTCTGGATTAATCAAAAAACTTCAATCGATTAGGTACCATTTACAGACCGAATACTTGCACAATCGATTATTGAGGCCGATTATTCTGACCGATTATCTCTTCCACATAATAATAAATATTATGCTAGTAATCTGGCTGGTGATCACTTTCAAACGCCGATTATTTTGCAGATTCTACAACGTAGCTACGCTCCGTAGCCCCTCCCGTAGCGATCTGGTTTCCCCAGACGGACCCGCGTTGAATATTACGGGGAGAGGGGATCAGCACAGTTTTTTCCCGGAGAATGCGACGGCGAGTCTCAGACAGACGTGATATTGGCGCCGTCTAAAGCAGTGCCCGCCATATGGAGAAGGTTTCCCCAGAGTGGTGCGAAGATAACTGAGAATTGCAGAATTGGTCCGCTTTTACGTTGGAATTGGTCGAAGGCGGACATATTCACCAACCAGCTTTCCAGGGCGTGTAGTGAATGAACATTCTTCATCGGAAATTTCTAGAGAAACTTTAACAATTTTATACAATTTTCTCGATCAATTCTCGTTCTTGAGAACCAAATGTAAGGGACCGGAGAATTTTATCTCAGTCTTAAGAGTTTACACGATTATTCTGAATCAGCGTTGTATTCAACCAAGACACAGCTACAACAAAAATTCACATCATAAAATCATATGCTGGTACATCAGGCCGAATATGACAATTGACAATCTCCATCTCACAGCGTCCAAATCAGTTTAAACCGGCAGCACTAAGAAAAATCGAAAGCCTAAAAGAAAATTTCTACTGGAAAAAATCTTTTTTAAATAATTTACAATACTTACTTCATGGGTTTCACAAAGTCAAATGACTAGACCGCCTTTACAGCGATTCTCTTGTTGAACTAGTTGATGAATGCTCGACATAAAGAAAGCTGCGCTATGCTAAAACTTGAAAGTGTAAACTTTTCTCCCACAAACCTGCCAAGAGGGGTCAGTAATTCTAGTAGTATTTATAGTACCCAAGCACAGCAAGGGCCCATCCTAGGGTGTTATTCCAGCCAACAGTACGAGACCTAGAGCTCAATCCTAACACAGTTCTCATTTCCTCCACTTCCGTATTCGTTTGTCTACTCCACTAATTAAATCTCTCTTCCCGGAACTTTCCATTTTTCCATTCCAGGAACGTACGACCGCTCGGCAAGAAAAAAGGCGAACCAGGTAAGAGTTACTAAATACTTAGAAATTTACCTGTCGAGAGAAAGTTGACGACCATCCTTCGCGGCGATTTTGGTCGAGAAGAAGAGAGAAGGGCTCGAATGGAGCCAGAATAAATCCCTCGGGAAAAGCAGAGGCTGGGAAATTTAAAGCCGCGAATTTCGGTCGAGCAGGGCCACTTCCCAGCGGCTCGATTTTCGTACCCCAAGGCATCTTCAAGCGAGCACATCAAAGAAAATCGTCTGAAGAGGAAAAAATGCGTTGGTATCGTTTCCTCAGTCAGTTTGTATTCTCTTGGTAAAATTTGGGTACCCGGTGAATCGTATTCTGAGGTGACGCTCCTTTGGGTTTTTTGATGTATTATCACAATGCCCAGGTTCACACTAACAGAAATCTATGCTGGTAATTTATACGCCAGTAAATAGTTCGCAGTGTGAGCGGCATCACACCGTTCCGGCATAATCCATGAGTGATATCGCAATGATTAAAGTAACAAAAACGAGAAACAAAACAACATGCTAAGGCTTGGTACCATCTGAATTCATGAAGATTCCTATGCGTACGTTTTAGATAAAAAATAATTAAGTACATTACATAAAAACTTGCAGCTGAATTCCAGTAATAAACATCAATGGGGCACAAATTAAATAAGAACACGTACCCGATGATGTAATCGATGTGCCCGTTTTGGTAACCAGCGGTACCCATTTTGGTGGAAATATACATAGTGTTCTAATTCAATTGGAGTTTTATTTGAACTCGAAACTATCAAATACATCAGGAAGGAACATGAAGAGTGAAGTGCAACAAACAAATACGAGTCCATTAAACTTGGTTTCAGTATATTCCCTCTCATAGGCAACTTCAAATCAAATCAACATCACAAAAATCACTAAAAGACCGGCCATGGAAACGTATCACACAAATTATAATCACTCAACAAGGTAGGAAAACAAAGAGAGATTCTACGATGAGTACAAATTACCTTCACGACTGCATGGGATGCACGCTCAACAAAGTATCCTTCAATATTCCCATTGTTTCCCTCGGGAAAAAAATGACCTACTCTTCCTATTGCTCTTTCCTCGCGGGGAAACATACGAGCACTGAAATAATTTTGCACGCTTTCCAAGTGCGCACTTTCATTCATAAGGAGTAGATAATCTAAGAGAAAATGAGAGAGAGAAAGAGAGAATGACTCGACAGAGATAATACGCCCACTTCATAACAATCAAGAATCGGCTGGAAGATCATTAAGGATACGAGTGAGCAAGAGCTTCCCTCCTGTGTCTCGCGTTTAACGACGACGATCAACGAGTGCGGCGGGCCAATTAATACGGCCGCAAGGCAGAGAGTGCATCAAGAAGAGAACAAGAGAGATCCGCAATACGCGCCCACGCTCGCCATTATAACCCTCATAAAAATAACACACCTCAACTCTCCTCCTCGAGAGCGTCAAAACGAAAGACAGTGGCGTCGACGACGGTGCGAAAGCCTTCTCTCGAGAGAGGGAGAGAGACGGAGGAGAGGCCGCCGCTTCCTCTCCCCCCACTCCCGCCTCTTCCTACCTCCCCCACAACGCCTCGACCAGGGATGAATGAATGAACGAATGAAGTTCAGCGCCTCGGCGAGTAGCGATCTGAACATCCTCACCTTCACCGGCGGATGCCGACTTCTTCAAACATAAGGATCTTCACGAAACTCGTTCTCTCATGAGTAATTTTGTGGGATTTTTTATACATATTGAAACGAAAGCAATAATTTTGGTATCCCACTTGAAATAATGTGGAATACGCTTATGTTTATCGAACATACTCTTTCGTATCCCGGCCCCGGTCTTTCGAAACCTAGGTCGTAATAAAGTCTTTTGAAAACTTTTATTTGTGGAAAATAGCTTTTAACTCTTCAACCGTATCATACTCTTCCGCTTCTCTCTACCCCTAACTAATCCTTCGTGGAAAGGGACTAGCCAAACTTCTATGGATACTCATCAACATTTACTGTGCAATAATACAAATTAAAATTGCATTAATCGGGAAAGAACGGTGAAACAGACGCAAATGCCAGAATATATGAACACTTTCTAAAAACATTAGCTGAATTGATCAAATAAAAAACTGTATACAATGATGCTGCAGTATGCTCTTTCGCTATTACTTATGAAATCCCTCTTTCGATAAAATTTCAGCCATCCTACGCATTGTATCTTATTGGCGAGTCATAATGGACTAAAAAGGTCTATTTTTTAATTTCCGACACTGAATTATGCGGATAAGTGTCGCGGTACCTTGAGATTCCGCCAAGGACAGGTTACTTCCCTCTTCCTTTTCTTTCTACCTTCTACAGTGATCTTCAACAACAAATCTAATTACTCACCACTCATCAGTAACTATCTCAGTCTTCCTAATATGCCCGAATAACTTCCTTCCTTCCCCTCAGTAATCCGTCGTGTGTCTTCCATGCCATCCATTCAAATGTCCCCATCCTTCTCCATACCATCTCCTGCGCCTCCTCAGTCTCTTCCCGTCACCTTCGCAAAATAGTGGACGTTCAGCCTCCACACAAGCCATTCTCATGCACAGATATATAAATTAGCGGGATTATGACATAAAATAAATATCGTTTTGATTCGCTGAGAACAGGGTATCTGATAAGAGGTTACGGTAAAATCAGCACGAATATGGCAGTTACCGTGTACAAAATATTTTCACCGTATTAATAAAAATAAGCTGTGGCTCTTTTTCTTATATAAATTCAGAAACAATTTTATAATAATTTTTTAAAGCCTTTTAACTTCCGGCATTTGGCATTTTAATATTTTAAATGATGTTCTTTATCATTTACTTTGCCGTTTTTCGTGTTCATCATTGTCATGGTACTCGTTCTATGACGGTAAAAGTACCGCCTAGTTAGGAGCGTAATCAGGAGTTTGCAGCAAGATACATAAAGTTCACAGTACTTTCAATTATACTGGTATGATTTTCATTACAATATAAACACCATCCACATCTGTCTATTTTTCCCGACTTGAAGAAACTCTAGACGAATAGTACTCGGCCCTTTGGCATCCTTGTACATCCGCCCAAGCTCACCTATCCATCGACCACCCCCACCAACAAATATTGAGACCGATGCGGTGGTATATTTTTCGCATTCTAATTTTAATGTCGCCGGAAGACGGAGGCGTGCGGCGTATGGACGGGAGCCTAAATAAACAAACCAGTCAATCCGGTCCCACGGTACAACCCCTTCGGACCCCATAAACCTTATTATTTTTTTCTTCTTCTTCCTCTTTCAGATTCCGAGATCGTCAAAAGGGTTACCCGACCCTTTTTTCATTCCCTTCTCCCCCTCTTCCCCTTCAGGCGACTGTTCCTCCTCCTCCACCCCCCAACTCCAGATTCGTCTCGTCCGCTACACTTACCCTCACCCCCATCTTTTTTAACCCTTCCCCACACACGCTCCTTTAACACCTCTCTTCCCACTCGGTCGACCGAACCCCTGTCATCCCACTCCCCCTTTCCTAACACGAGTCGCCCGCCAGCCCATTCTTTACTTCCCCCTTTGCGACCCATCCCCAATCCGATCCCCTACACCTGGTTTAACCCCTTGAAATCCACCCTTCAATTCTTTAGGACTGGGCGATATTGCGATGCATCGACTTCAATGCGCGATTCAAAATCGAATCACAAGGGAAAGGTGGCGTTACATGAGGAAGTTGACTTAGATGGAAGTATCGAGCGTAGCGACATCTCGATGTGTACGTATCGCTACTTGTAGGACATCGTCCTACTTACATGTTACTTTCGGCTTTCCTTTAAAAATAATAATCACTAAAAGAAACAATGTACGTATATGCTTATGTCGTCCATAGCCGAATTGTGAAAATCGACGTGTTTTTACACCAAACTCGGCGAGTTCCACTGGCATTCATGGAATTTATAATTTTGCAAATATTAAATTTTTAAATGCATCAATTAAGCGTATTAAGTTATGTCACAAAAGCATGCACGAATATTAATTTTAAGTATCATATAACAGCAACAAACATCTATATTTTTATATTTAAAATTGTAAGTCCTCCGCCGGCCTACATTATTGAAAATCATATCGATATTTAAGTCCCAACAAAGCACATCCTCAGTCTTTTCTCTCCGTATTTCTTCCGTGCGCAGGGATGTCACGCATGCCTGTGTAAAAAGAGGGGAGCGGGAATTGAGACGAAGAGAGGGCGTCAGGCATTCACACTCACTCCCTATGTCTCCCTTCCGACCTGCATCACTGGGTTCGAGTCCCCTTGCGCGCCCTTCAACCCGCCCGCGTGCATGCACTGTCACTCCCTCCGCCCGACAAAAGGAGACGCGCGCCGGCAACGCCCTCTTGCGTGAATGAGAAGCGACGCCTCTCCACCCACAGGCCCCCTTAAAGCGCAGCACTTCCCCCCCGTCGCGTCGCCGTCAATTGGCCGTGCAGCTAGAACTAAATCCTCCTCATCGTTCTCTTCGGCTTCAGTTTTTTGCGAAACGTTCGTCGAACCGAAGAGAGAGAAAAAACTACAGCAATCCAGCACGAGGAATTGCGGTCGGCATTACCAACAACGGACTGGCGAGGATGGAAAATGAGGTAGGCAGGGACGTAGACTCTGCGGTAACAGCAGGTACATAATCAAAGCGAAATGTTACACCTTTTTGAATGAAACATTTTGAAGCAGAGGTTCTCAACCAGTGGAGAATCCCCCTATTATTTTCTGTTTCAATGAAGTTTATTGAATGCCACAGATTAAAGCCACTCTTAAACATGCTGTTTTTCATTTGCGAAATTCATCAACATTTAATAATTTATATTGGGAGGGGGGAATGATATTCTGAACTATAAATAAAGAGGGAGTGGAGCAAAAAAAGGTTGAGAACTACTTACCTAAGGCCCTTTACGTTACACCAAAGTTCAGCCAGCAAATATTACTATTTAGGCATTGGATTTTTACATGATGCTATAGCGTCATTAGCTACAGCTTCGAAATGACTAATGAGAGGTTCTGATTTACCTTATTTCGAGAACGTTCCATATTTAAAAATTAAGTAGGAAGAGCATTAGCTTTGCAGGTTGAATATTAGAGAAGTAAAAACCTTTGGAATTGCCTATACTTATAATTTGAAACATTAACCGGTTTAGGTCAGTTTAGTCACTAACACTACTATTAAAAAGCAGCTTCAGCATAATGTTTAATAAAACCGGACAGATCGAAACCGGTAGAGGTTTTAAATTTTAAGGGGGATACATTAAAAGTAGTTTTATTTCACTGATGCCTAATGCATTAATTTTCGTTCGATTAGAGCGTAAAACGTGGGAAACAATATATGCGCATACAGGTACGATGCATCAAAGTATCCAAGAAAATACCGAAACGTTTATTTACCTAATGATAGAAGCAATATTTCCGCCGTTAGATGATGCGATAATGATACTAGTGTGTATAGTCCAGTAACCACTGTAGAGTTCTCAGTAAGCATTTGTTGATAATTAATGGCGATGAGGTCGTCGACTTCACGGGACAAGTTCCTCAGGGTCACTCTTGGTGGCCACAAAATGGCGATGAACACAGCCGTATTAACATTAAACATAATGGCATTGAACATTCCGAGCGAGAATACATGCCATTATTCCTTCTTCAACGGTTCCACAAAAGAAATATAGTCACCGAAAATGTCAAATTCAACATACGACAATCTACAGAAAAACGTAAAAGTCTCATAAGCCTTTTGACATTTTTATTGATTAACCGCGCTCATCTTTGTTATTGTAGAACTAAATAACGAAGATTACAGTTATAATAACGATGAGTGACATGGTAACTCAAACTGGCAAGATCCACTCCTAGTTTTTGGTCAATGAACCTAAAAGAATATCAATCTAAAAATGTTAATTTTCTGCCAACAAGAGGTGGAAAACCAATGTACCGTGAAGTGACAGAAAACTTCCGGTGGCACGGCAATGTAGGTCATCGGGAAGTTTACCGGAGGCTTTAAGCAGACAAAGAAGGTAATGACCCACAACATAATCCTCTTCTCCGACGAGTCTTTTTGTGAAGAAAAGTCACGACGTTCAACTATACATCTTAATCAACGAATAAGAAACAAAAGCAGCCTCCTTTATATCTAACTACCTACATTGTCATTTACCAATATTTTTATAATAATGGATCTGTCCATGTCATATACCTGAATGCACATTTAAACAAGGTCTAAGATATCATTTACACACCTTGAAAAACTTTACTCGCAGGACGTACACTGTGTACGATAGTAATACACTACAATAGGATTTGGATTGAAACTTTTACGGGGATAACAAGTATGCACTCGAGTCATCATCTCATTGACATTGTTGCAAGACTATAACTATAACTAAGAGAATAAGAGAAGTAGATCACCAAGTTTCTACAGTCATCGAAAAAAAGGGAAGTACGCACTGTACTTCAAAGAGCTGCATGCTTAAATATATTTTCGAGGTAGTCCACTTTTTGACTTTGGGCCTCGATTGAAATAACTTTAATAGCAGCATTAGGCTTGATTTCTAAATTCTCGATAGGTCTTTCAATTACAGTGTGAACTAAGACCTTAATCCTAAAGTATACATAACATCCCAGCCGGATTCAAACTCACGGCATTTAGCGTTCCCGACTGGCGTGTCAACGACCTGCCTTTCACAGTTGGCTTAATGCATTTTTGAATTTTCTGACTTATGGAACAAATATTATTTTTTTCGGCATTCCGGCAGGGTCCGCGGGCAAAAAAATCCTACGCTTATTTTTATCGACGACGGAATTCGCCGCAACTGAAAGCGAAACAGGGGAGGTTGTGCGCGAAAGGGGGAGCCGAAGAATCCAATACGCCCACTTGGCGCTGGAACTTCCGCTGACCACTTCTCTCTCTAGGCCCCCCTTCCGCCTTACCCACCCCCACGAAGACCTTACAGCGAGTATAACCACCTCGATACAGCCACCCCTCATCCCTCTCGAACCTTCCCCTCACGCGACTTCCTTCCTTCCTCCCCTCACGGAACAACTCCCACTCCATTCTAGTCTCGAGTCTTTTTCATCCTTCCTCACAGCCTCGCCCTGCGGAGTGGTGGGCGTTTCATTCCTATACGGCGAGCAATCCCCGTGAGTCACTCACCGCAGCGCCACCAACCCCCTCCACACTCCTCTCTTCATTCCTCGGGCGTCTGTCTCTTCCTCCATACACACGAACACAACCCCTTCCCCCCGTACCGTTACGGATTTAAAAAAAAGTTTTCAAAAATAAAAGAATAAACGCCAGGCGGTCGTCGTCGTCGCGTTCGCCGTACGCGTCTCCCCAAACGGCATACGAGGAGTCAGCGCTAGACCAAATCCGAAGTGGAGAGAAGGAGGTGGAGGTGTAAGAGGTGGAGAAGGAGGCGGAAGAGGTGGAGAAGGAGGAGGAAGAGGTGGAGGAGGAGGTAGAGGATGAGGTGGAGGAGAGGGCCTTCGCGAAGACGGAATGCATTAACAAGAGTGGGGACAGAGGAGGGGGACTGTGAGGGAAATCCATCCGGGACGACCGTGACCGTGTCTTCGCCTCCGCCGAAAGGGGTTCCGCCCCCCGCGGCCCGCCGCACAACCGGGTTTAGCGTCCCCACCTCCTCACGCCGCTGCTTCTCATGACACCCTCTCCATCCACGGTGAGGTCCCCCGCAAGACGGGACACGGGCGAGACAAGCGCGAGTGCGCATCGAGAGGAAATCAACGATGCTGGACATACGAAAGAAACACCGCCGCGAATATTTCGATATCAAGAAGCGACCGATCGTTAACATTATCGATTAAATGTGTGGGAGTAATACTACTTGGTACTCTTCACAATGTTTCTATTTTTATTATACTGGCGATATTTTGAGCATAAAAAAGGAACATGGCCGCGATTATTTCGACATTTGAGAAATGACCTATCTTTAGCATTATTGATGAAATGTGTGTGAGTTATCCTTTGTGTTCTTCACAATTTTTCTATTTTTTATTATTATCGGCAAAATTTTGGACAACACAAAGGAAACACTGATGCTATTATTTCGACAGCAGTTAATGACCGATCATTAAAATTTTTACCGAAAGGTATGGGAATAATCCTTGGTATTCTTCACAATTTTTTCTCTTTTTTATAATATTATCGGCAATTTGATGGACTTCAAAAAGAAACATAGATGAAGTTATTTCCATATTAAGAAATATTCAATCATTAAAAAGTATCAGTAATGTATTCGCTGAGGTAGGTTTAGATGGAGATGGAGGATGGAGATAACTTAACCTTCACCATATGGATGAAGAAAACTTTACCCTCACTTTACTCAACCCCGGGCACCTTGGCATTTAAGCGTCGTTTGCATTAACAGTGAAAGGACGACGCATGAAAAAAAGAAAGTCTCTAGTTATCCTCCAGGCTTTCATTTTCCTCTATAGCCATCAGAAAGCTCGGATAATTACAGAAGGGCAACTATTATGAATAAAGAGGCCATGAAAGGACAACGTTGGTCAGGATATCCAAATCCTGAACGTAAGACCAAATATTTCCTAAAGAGTTCCATTTCGACCATAAGGTATTTAGTAATAGACAAAATAGGTACTTCAAATATGTTTCCAAAAAAATATTTTACAAAGCATTCACAAACATTGAGTAAATCCATCAGACTAAAATCATGATCAAAAAGCAACATACTTGATAAAAATATATCCTTTCTTTCAGAAGTCTTTACGGTTTGAATTTTAAACAGTTCGTAAGGCAAAATTAAAAAGTTTCAACAAACTACATTTGACTCTTCAAAATATTTGATAGAGCCATGTAGAGTTGACTGAATTAGCAAGGACGACAACTTAAAATCGAACTAACTTTCGTCCGCCACGGTTAGTTATTGAAAAGTCAAGTTTCCTCCTTTAATTTATTTTCGCTACGACCTTATGAGTATCGGAGGAGCGGGGAAAGAAAGAAATCGATCTATACGCAACCAATATCAATCGTCCACAAGTCGCACTTGAACCCAGCGCCTATAAAAATATAAAATGTAGGGTGAAACGAAAGGAAAGATAAAAAGAACTGTCCGTTGCAAAATTCTGTCACCCGAGTTTGAAGACGAATATCTCATAGATGGCTCAATCGATTTTAAAATGAAGTACATCACATTAAAGCTTGTTTATTTCTGCGTTTATTGATGGTTCACAAAACTTTTTACCGTTTATATTTATTGGGCAACAGCGCGCGCCTCTCCCTTTCTCTTCCGTGCAGGCTCCTGGCAGTTCAACGCGTTTTTTTTCGAAAATAAATGTTAATCGATATTAATTAACCAACGAATTCCTTTAAGAATTTATAAGTGATGATGAACTCGAGAGCTTGAATAAGGTCCAAACGGCGGTTTTCAGGGATGCGCGGAACGGAAAATAACGGATCCGTGCATTGGCACCTATAACTAAAATACAAATGCATTAAATAATATGAAACTTCGTATAGTTGTTAAAACAGATCTTTGCTACAATATTTGAAAAGAAAATTTCGATATCTTGATCCGTGTTGTTATTACGAAGCCGTAAATGCGATGCATCCGTCCGGTACCTGGAAAAATGCGCTAAAATTCTGTTTTTAAGCACACACTGAAATAAATATAAACGATAAATAGTGTTGTGCACCATCAATAAACGCAGAAATAAACAAGCTTTAATGTGATGTACTTCATTTTAAAATCGATAGAGCCATCTATGAGATATTAGTCTTCAAACTCGGGTGACAGAATTTTGCAACGGACAGGGTGAGACACTCGCGTTGAGACCGTAGCGACCGAAGGGATTTTTAGGGGTCGGCGGTGGACTCATATCCCGTCAGATGGAAGGCCAAGTATATCGTGCCCACGAAATCACTCACTTCCACCTTGTCTTTCTTTACACAACACTTGTTTCCCTCCGCCTTCCGCTTTGGGGAGATCGACAATTGCGCCTAATTGGAGGTGCTCGAGTATTTTGCATCCCCCTTCCACTCGAAAAAGATGAAACTGCGCGCGAAGGGGTAGATGCTCTTTCCAGGCGATGCATGGCACATCAATGCGAACCTTGGGTCGGTCGAAATTCAGTCACTTTCAAAGTAACTTACCACTCACAATACGCGCCACCACTCCCTGCTCTAATGCGTGCCTTTCCAGCCAGTATCCTAGATCACGACTCTTAAAGACAAATACGAGGCGTTCATTACTCAGCGACATAGCAATATTAATTATTTAAGTCTCTAACAACTATATGGCTGACGCTATAGCCTAAAGTTATATTCCACCCTTATTTTAAATTTCTAGGTAGGATAACATCAAAATGATCAAGAGTAGGTAGAGGTATTTTTATCTACATTGTAAAATTCCTTAATCATTAGAATACCTATAAAACTATATGCAGGATATTGGTAAGAAATCAAGAGAATTAAACCGTTGGATTTAACAATAACTACCTTCTCGGAACAATGCTCGCGAACATAATGGAGACAAGAGGCTATAACCGTAAGTCACTGGCACCACATCAATTCACTTTCAGTGACTCATTGATTTCCTTACATCTAACATTAACTCGAGTTCCAACTACGCAGGCGTACATTCGTCACACACATCACATGCTACGAGTTCAGTGTATCGCGAACAAAAATATTTTTTACTCGGGAATTATATTATAAGCTTGTGTACTTTCATATCTAATACGAGTTGATGATTCTGACAAGAAATTATTTTGAACCATACGCGTCCATCATGACTTAACGTTGGGGAGATAGGCAGTTATTCGATAAAACGGTCGGAGATGATTCGTAAATGGGGAGGTTAAGGTAGTTGGAGCAATTTTTGTTCATGAACTGATTTACGTGAGACTTTGCATACCTGTCCTTTAAGTAATATATATATATATATATATATATATATATATAGATAAAAGTGAAAACACTGCATGTTACTGATTTGATTTCTTGGAAATTTAATGCTACTTTACACGTAGCATTTATTAGCCGTTATATATATTTTGAAATAATTCTGTTACATATGCATAGATTTTCTCCTAAGTGTATTTAGAAATGATTTTCGCTTAAATTTCGAATTCCGCGCAAATATTCAAGTAGTAACAATGCTTTAATTAAAGCGAAAATTTAAAATATAATTCTTGCATCATTTATATTACCACAGGTTTGGTGATTTCCGCCATATATACTGATGTACTTTAGTGAAATGTGGCCCAAGAATTTTTTTTCGACTCGATTGAAAAATTATTCAAATGAGCACTCAATGACTCACGATTGCCGCTCCAGCCACCTTAAATCAAGATCTACACAAGAACCTAACAATCAATGGGAAGGACTCAAATAATTTTCATCGCCGACGATCCCTGTTTATCCAGCTGCGACGGAGAAACAGCACCGTGCAGCACGCCAAAAAATCATGCGTCCTTCGGTTCTTTCCGAGTAACGACGAAGTCAGAATTGAAAAATGGCAAGAAAAGGAGGGGAAGAAGGAATAAGATTAAGAAACAGGAAAGGTGGCAGATTGATGCCAAGGAAGCAGACGAGCGTGACTTGGTGCGCGAACCATCCCTGGAAGGACTGAGAAATTTGGGGAAAAGACTTGAGTCGAGTTTGGGCGGAGGAAGAGGAAACGAAGAGAAAATGAAAGACGAAAGCGGGTAAGGGAAAGAAGAATGAAAAAGGAATGAACGGATCGTGACAGCGCTGGTCTCAGAAGAGTGACCAAGAGAGTGTTGTCGTGACTGGCTGAACGAAACTTCCAAACGTTCGAAAGCGTAGTTGCCCATGGCACGGCGACCAACGAAATGAGACGGGACCGAAATAGACGCCACTTGGGCGCAAACAATATTTTCTGGAAAAAAAACTTTTTACCGGGAGTGCGTTACTAAGGAGGTAGCTATTTTTTAAGCATTTTTATCGCATGCCCGAACGATGAGAGTCAAGATTAAGCTCATTGCGTTTCTGAAGCTTTCCTGCTCTTCCCTGAACACACTCCTAAGGCCAAGTGCATCATTTACATCTACGTTATACTCTGCAACTGCAAGACGTCACATGGGCACGTGGTAAGTGCGCTAGGACGGAAGTACTATTTTAAAGAGTTTCTGCGCATAAAAAAGTAATTCATGCATATGCAAATACGGTATATTAAAATGTAGAGGTTTTCTGTAAATAATGGTGATCACGAGTTGCGCGAGAAAATAAAAAATGCTCTAACATGTCAGTTATAGTGTCAATCTCCCATTTTATATGCAAGCGGTCAAGTATAACCACGTAGGGATGAGGCCTATACATCTCGACGAAGCCAGATGCACACTAGGGTTTTCTGAGTCTTGCTAAAAGTCTACTTACCGTTGCCTTTTTTCGTGTCTGTTTCGCTTTTCTAATGATAGTTTTAAAAAAAGATCAATTTCAAGGATCTTCTTAGAGCTTCAGTCAATTCTTTAATCAGCTCCCAAAGAAAAAGAAGTTTATGACATTATATTAAATTTTACTATCCAAAGAGGTAAAAATATAAATAAATTTTCAAGTTTCTAATTCTTCAAGAGCAAATAAATATTAATTCAGGCATGGATATATTTACTACAATAACAATAAAAAACCACAGCAATTATCTTCATCAACCGAGCTTTTCACAGAAGCGGACTCATGGTCCAACCGCATTCACAACTTTGATTGAAGGGATAAGAATAATAAAAAAAGGATGAGTTACAGCCACGTGACAACGAGCGTGTTTCGTAACCTCTCGTGGATGCAGTCTCTGGCGTGGGTGCTTATCGGAAAGGTTAGCATGATTGAATAGCAGCCCAGAGTCTATAAGGTAAGGAGTTGCTTGCAAAACACTCGCAAATCATATTTGTGCAGTGCGTTACCATGGCGAAACAAACGATTGACGTCATTCCATAAATTGTTCCAGAGATTTGAGCGCAGAGCTTGGACGTCACTAGAACGAGATTCCGTACATTCGCTGTGCCACTCTCTTTAAACATCGAATGGAAAAAAGAAAAATCTAACAATAAGATTAATTTATGAACCACACTTTTAAACTCTCTGAAAACACGACCCGGGTTTTCAGCTGTTTCTGTCATCCTCAAGTTGGAGTCGTAAAACAATTGAAATCCGGATCGAAAACGGAATGGAATTTCAATTGGTATACACGAACTAATAAGAGTTTGTTTTCATCCTTTCTCAAATGGAGAACATGTACGGAGATATTTCAATGAAATTGCGGGTGCCAATTGGAGAGCACTTCATGAGCAGTAGCAGTTCTGTCGGATGGGACGTTAAACTACGTATCTCTCGGTGTCTTTCGTTAACAGTCTGCCTAAGCTGGGTTTATCTCCTCCCTTTCTCCACTCTCTCAAATAATCCTTTCCAGCCAACAGACATAGCCTAGATGGCGCAAATGACCTCTACTTTCGGTCGCCTCCTACAAATAACGCATCCAACCACCAAATCTCATTCCGGTTCCGAGGGAAAGGCAGCAATGGCGAGGCGTAGGAGAATTAGCAATGGACTGGGAAGAAGAATGAATGCATTCAGTCCACTGAAATTCGAACTGAAATATGAAAAGTCGACAAGGCCGACTGAAACGGAGCAAGAGGGGAGCACGGAGCCGACAGCTCAGATTAGCATCCCCTTTCCGCCAAAACTTCCGCCGGCGCGCGGCAACCTCCCCCGAAAAGGACCGAAGTGAATTATAAGCATTTGCGAGCTCAGCTCAAGATTCAATTCGGAGTAAGCAATAAATAGAGGAGTGCGCTATGATTAAGACTTGATGACGTTCGAAGCACGGACATGGTATCCCTAGGGAGGAGGGGGCGGGGAGGGGAGGGGGTTGACTCATCGGAGAGTCGGCATATTGGTGACTCATCAATCGACCCACGAGAGAACGAACGAAAGAGAGGGAGAGAGATAAAAGACGCTTTTGTCCGCATTTATGTGATTTTCCTCGCCGCGGTCTCGCTTGAGGGTCACTCTTCTATTCCACAAATGAGAATACGGCATCGATCTGAAACCTTGTTTGGCTCTTAATGCGCAGGCACGATTAGGCTTGTGCGATGACCGATTTTGGTCATCGATTTTCGATGAAAAAATTTCATCAAAATTTTTCGATGACGATGACTGTCATCGATCATCGTATAGAGTGTACACGATGATCGATGACTATCGATGAATATCGATGATCGATGAATGTCGATGATCGATGAATGCCGATGATCGATGAATGCCGATGATCGATGAATTAGGATAATCGATGACTCTCGATGAACTGTGCAGTAGTGATGAGCGATATATCGCTGTGATTGAATCACCGATACTGGCAAGTAGCAATCACAGCCTGTGACTAAATAATCGAAATCACTGTGACTGTGAATTCGGTGAATTTAGCCGATTTAGCTCAGGCTGCTACCAACTGCACCAGTGCAACCAAAGAATACAATGCTACCACTGCCAATTCGTATTGACTGTGATTGAACGTGATCGCTACTTCTGTATCGTCTACCACAAACTTGAGGAAAAACATGAATTCCAAACATCCCACTGTGGCCCTGCCATCGTCCTCAAGGCGCAATAGCTGCTTGGGTGCTTATACTAAATACATACATTTTAGATCTAAGGCGTTCAAATGAATGGAAAAAAATAAGAAAAATTAGTGATTTAAGGATATCGATCATCCTCATCGATGGTTCTCATCAACTCATCGGGATCGATGATTCTCATCGACATCGATGATTCGCATCGACTCATCGGCATCGATGATTCTCATCGACTCATCGGCATCGATGGTCGATGACATTCATCGTCATCGATTACAGTCATCGCACCGCGATGACTAAAATCATCGTCGATGACTTCGATTAATCGACTCATCGCACAAGCCTAGGCACGATTGTAACGTTTATGGAGAAAGCCTAGACGACCATCGGGCGTACGGAATCTCCTGGGCAGATGCGAGTCTATTGCATCGGCAACGAATCCCCTCCTAAAACTTCCTAGGCTGCAAGGATTATGGGGAGCAGACAGAGGGGGGGAAGTAAAAGATTTGGGTGAGCGGGAGAGCGGATGCACCAGGGGTTCACGGGAAGGGGAAGAGCATGAATACGTCAAAGTGCAGACATGGACGCTGAATGACGGGAATATAGTCGGATGATGCGTCCGAGGCTGTAAAATACTTAATTAACAGCATGGATCCCAGATAGCAAAGAACTATTGAAGCATTGATGATATATCTGTCGAAAAAAGGGCCTCCAAAATATCGGCCATTAATGGCATATCGAGCAATATTGGCTGCATAAAATATAATCCAACAATATCAGCCATATCGTTCAATTTTCTCAATGATAACGGCTATGCAGCTGTATCGATCATGCTTTTCAACAATATCGGGCATTCCGCTATATCGACAATAATATCATAGCAATGTATATCTAATGGGATAATAGGAATTCCTATTATTAGCATTAAAATGTTTTTTCATAACCTATAAACCGCAATATCGACATTATCGTCTACAATGTCATGTAGACAATATCTCCCATGCTGTAGTATCGAAAATCGTATCGAATTTTCGAATGTGATTGTAATAATGTAGTGCACATTGCTATTATCGATAATATAGAGTCAGTGTAAGCATAGAAGTTAACTATCGACAAGAAAACTATCGATTTATTTTAAATTCCCAATCAAATATGTCGAGAGGAGAAATTATTTACTTAGCATCCATGCATCTTGATAATAGGGAACTCTAGTTAGGTTCCAATCTGCCCAAGACAAGGCCTATGGTTCCATCCCCGACCTCCCAGCGGTACCATGGGGGATGGAATCCGAACGGCGAGGATAAGACAAGGGAGGGTGCAGAGAGCAGCCACCCTGTTCCGTGATTGTCCCTCGCTTCTTATTTCATTTGCGGCCGACGACGGACTCAGACAAGCCGTCCGTTGACCTCGTTAAACACTCGATATTTCCGTGGAGAGTATGGAAGGGAGGGCAGAGGTGGGAGGGGGGAGTGGATGGAAACCAAAGAGGAATTTTAGAGGAGTCAACCTAAAAAAGTGTGTTTGTTATCGGGGATAAGGCGGCGCCGCGGTTCTCAAATTAGTCCCTTTCGGAAAATTGCCTTTCGACTCGCTAAGTCAATAGCACTCACGAAAGAAATCTACTTCATTATTTTTATTTTTTTTAATAATCCCAGGTCGTTGGGACGAAGCGATCAGCATATTGGTCTCCTCGGATCGGACTCTAATGCCGACACGGATTGAGTGAAAACGCGGGGTATAAAAGCGGTCGTAGGAATATTCACCGGTTTAAAGATAGAGGAGGGGGAGGAGCGTATATATTTATAACGCGGTAGTCACGTTGGTCGTCTTGGTACAAATATATCGATTGCCACATAAATGAAAGAAATGCCACAAACACATTTCACGAGACTGGCTTCTGAGCCACTCACTCGAGATAGCTTAACCGCCTCATTACTTCCAATTTGATGCATATTTGACCCAGATACCTATCGAGTTACTGCTTTTGTTTAAGGAGGAATGAACTAAAAAGAATGACGGATCCGAGGGCAGATTCTTCACCGGCGACTTAAAAAACTGAATCACTTGGGTTTCAAACCAATTGGAAGTTTCCCCAAGGAGCATAAAGCCAATTCGTATCCTTCGATATCCGCGGTAATAATAGTCACATGTATTCTTTCAAAAACCTTCTTTTCCGATTTAACAACAACTTTTGCTAACAAATCATCTACCGCTACGCTGCATTAGCATTTTGGTCACTGGCTCGATTAAAAAACTCAGTGAAATAAACCTATATAAATTGTCTATCTCTGAGTTTGCACCACCTCCGTTATTGACCGCTCATACTTTGAAGCATTACTAGAATTTACCCACACATTTCTCATATTACTTAAAGGCGAAAGGAACAGTTACGTCAGAACAAATTTGTTCCAAACGAATGCCATATACATCCAGGTTTTTTTTAAAAAACCTTTGATGATTCAAAATAAACTTACTTCAGAAGGAGTAAATATACATATTTCGATAAAATATACAGATTTAATCAATCTGCAAGGCAATTGGCTCTGAAGAGACCAAAATATTTTATGAATTTGGCACTACTTCCAGTACTTCGCATAACTTCGTGAGTAGGTATTTATTTCAAAATGTAGAAGAGCGATAGGAATTTATTCACAAATACGATCGATAGAGCATTTTAAAAATCGTATTAGTACTAAGGCAATAAATATTACCTCACTTTGATGAAAAAGCTACCAAATTTCTTGGCAAAGGAAAATCACACTCGGAAAAATATTCTAATAATCACTCTTACTCATGACTTTATGAGGACTCTTCACAAAAAAGTGTTGATTCCTAGAAGTAGAAATTCATATCCTGCTTCCACGATAAATAAATCTCCTCTAGACAGATAGAGATGGTATTGAATACAAATATTTTAATCAAAATAAACCGTTACAAAAATGTTCCGAAAAAGTCAAAAATGTATACATAGTCTCATCTAAAATATCAATGCTCATGACCGTTACAAAAAAGTTCCGAAAAAGTCAAAAATTTTTACATAGTCTCATCTAAAATATCAATGCTCATGAATGCTTCAACATTGTTCACACTATAACTTTTGTATGTATATTGCATCTTTATGCCTTGTTCCAACATTTTTATGAAGTAAATCCATCGGAATATAGTGAACTATAAATTGCTCCCTCGTTTAACGTAAAACAAATCTTTTGACTGATACTTCGAACTAAAATTACTGACACGGATGGGTGACCAGGGGCTAAAAGCTTTCAGTTGGATTAAAATGTTTGCCCAATAACGACGATAGTTACATTTTCAAGAAAATGAAACACCATGCTCAGCAAGGTAGCCTGATTGGTGAAGCATTTGGCTGCTGATTGGAGCCCTACAGCTCATACTCCGGGGTGGCCCCAAGATAAAGTGTAAACACAAGCAAAATGATTAACTTCTGTACGGACGATAAAAAAACGCTGTTGGCAGAGTGGAAGGAACATGCTACTCTGTTCTAAATGCACGAGTTTCGCACGAAATATGGCATAGGTGGTAGATTTTAATCCACCCTAAAGCCCGTCACACGAGGCACTTTATCGCACAATCTGATGTACATACGTATTGATGTGCATTGAAAATTGCGTCGTGTTAAGTGGTGACTTTCTAGAATGCATGCGCAAATGCATTAACGAAATATTGGAAAATAGCCCCTGCTCTCATTCCAAGCCTGTTCTCGAACTTCTCGAAATGCGAAAACAGATGCTACTTCAAATTGTACAATAAAGAGCCTCAAATTAAACATCCTTAAGAATTAGATTATCTTTTTATAGATAATCACTTCAAATCCTCGTTGTAGCCCACTAGCTGCCAAGAAGAGACTGTGGCAGGGAATGCTAGGTGACCAGTCACTTTTGTGCTGGGAAGGAAATAAGTGCTCCATGTAGAATGTAATTATATTGAATTTGGATTTTATGCGTACATGGTTCTATTGCTGTCAGGATGTTTAAGAGAAAAAAAGCATCATTTAAACCTTACTGTGAAAGAATCATAAGTCATCACCCTGATAAAGGATTGCGAAGCTCAAGTATACCCATGAAAACCGTAAGGAAAATAAAAGCGAAATTCTCAACCCGGCGAGTATTGAGCTCTCATGCTAATTCGAGTGGCATTCATTTGGCTGAGCAAAACACGCAGTTGAATTTATTTTATTCGGGTTTCTCCCGCGTTGATTCATTTTATGGACAACAGTTTCACTTGCGTTACAGCTACCGTCGTCAGGTCCTGAAACGCTAGCTGTAACGCAAGTGTAACTGTTGTCCATAAAATAAATCCACGCGGGAGAAACCCGAATAAAAGAAATTCATCAAATCACCGTGGAAGCCTCCGTACCAAAATAAGCAGTTTTTTTACAATTTACTCAAGACAACGTAATAAGACTGGAATGGCATCCCACATAATTAAAATTATGACCCTTAAAAGGCTGTCTTGGTAACTATGTAAATACAATCTGTATTTATGAGAGGTGCGAGAGCTGAATAAAGTTGAGATCTTCGACTCAACGCGCAGATAAAAAGCGACTTCTCACTCTTTACGAGATAACGGTAGTACAACAAGGGGCGTGCCTGGAGAGGGCAAATGAGGAAACAAGGGTCGGAAGACAGGCGGGTTAACATTAATGGAGATGTTCACGAGATTAATGCCTGGAAGTTTCCATGGCGAGTAGTAGTCCCCCCCGTTATGCATAGCGGCGGAACCGGCATTATAGTTGGGAGAAAGTGCCCGCCTTTTTCAAGGTTCAGAGATTTTCACGCGCGCGGTTTTAACGAAGACGAAGGGGTGCTCTGGGCCTTTGGCGAGGGTAACATTAGCAGGGAATGAAAGAGACGGCCTCCTCCTCAGTCCTTCCTGACCTCACCTTGCTCCGACAATTGAGGTATAGTCGGGCAGGAAAAAAAGGCGAGACAGATTCTTTTAATCTCACTTTGGGATGTTTTTTAAAAATTCTATCGCTGTGATGCTGCACCCAAAAAAAATATCAATTGTGTTATGGGATAAAAATATTTGAATAATAAGCGGCTGTATTGCCCAAAAAGTGACCAATTAATTCCTTTTTTGCAATTTGCCATATTAACTGGCCTATAAAGTATAAGACGTACGACAAACAGGCTCAAATTTGATTCACCCAAGCAGCCAAAATCAGCCACGCGTAATCGGTGAAATAGGGAATGGGGATTAGGAATATAGTGCACTGTAGTTACATGAAGTTTCCACCGTCATGCCTTCTCCATCTTCCTCGTGGGCTCCGCTCATTCCAATCTTCTCCATTTCCCCCAAAAAATCCCTCTCCGATTCCTCTCGAATCAACTCCGGCCCCATCCTCCCAAACCTACCTCCCCTCCATTCCTCACCCACACACTACCGCCACCCCCCGTGGCGGGAAGGAACTAGCTCATAGCCGGCACGTGCTCCAGTGTCGCGAGCCTCTTATCTCGTCATCGAACTCTCCCACGCAGTCAACTGGTGCCCGGAAAGAAAAAAATGAACACACACACACTAAACGGCGGTGAGCCTCTGAAGGCCTCCGTCCACCCTCGTGGGCAACTTTTCTCATGTCCGATTTAAGATATTCCCGGAAACATGGGAGTGACGCACAGATCTCGAGATTCTAAAAAAATATGAAAAAATGAACGCCATTCGCTCGTAAAAGCTCTACCGGTGCCGCTGGGGATTTAAGATAAAAGAGTGCCGGAAACACGGAATCAGGATATCGAAACTCGAGTAATTTAAAAATATTTCAGGTTCCGCCCACTTTGGGATCCTGAAGTGTCTTTCTACCGTTCAGATATACATACAAGTTCCCCTTAAGGGGGTAAGAGGCGATTTTCAGATTATTTATCCTCAAGGAAATTAAATGGTCGGCTTGGTGTGGTAGCTACAGACCTACAAGGGCCAGGAACTGAATATCGGTAACTACTTAAAAAAAAATGGCAAAGATTTTTCAGAAGATTCTTGCTCCCTATTTCCGTGCCATAAGGAGAGCACTTCGGTAGCATTGTATGTACTACGCTCGCGAATAGGGCGTTCAATTGTGAAGCTTTTTGTTAAGAGCAGACTAAACATGACACCATGCATTTTTCCACCCTTCCTCATTCCCCAATTAATCCTTCTCTAGCCAACACATATATTTATCCTCCATGTCTCTAAGGTCCTCAGTTGTCGTTCATCTCTTAAAACAAACAACCAGGAAATTGTAAAATCGTGTCACCTACATCCAGCTAAGCTATGTCCGTTTAATTTGACCTGGAAGTCAAGTTGTAAGACAGCTCTGATGTCCAGAAATAATTTTGTGAAACGAGTAAGCTACTGAAGGTAGAGCGAATCCTCGGCAGTTATCATATTGCGGAAAAAATATTCAGATGTATCCTAAATATCTTTAGGCTTCATAAAGCTTTAAGAAAGCGGCGCAGATGAGTAACCAAGCGATCTTAAGCTCCCATTCCAGGATCCACGGATGGCGACGATCAACATAACATCGTCAATTTATTTCAATAAATAACCACAAGAAATTTAAGAAATGTGCTGATAAGCTGCGAAAAGCAACAAATTTTCATAATATTTACAAAATCAATCTCTAAACGAAAACTAGACAAAAACTTTCTCGAAAAGTCTAAAGCATACGATAAACCCTCAAACCCAAGATAAAAGGTATTTGCTCAAAGCTGCTGATAATATATCTCACCATTTAAAAGTTGATCCCGGTTCCAATTTGTTTTTAAGAAAAAAAAACGCATAAAAATCTGTAAGACACTACCTAACGTGATAGCACCGGCTGATTTAGCGTTTAGATTAAGTATTTCTAGTTTCAGAACACGTTCCTATCACAAAACCAGTTTTCGAAAACGACATTTCTTAATAAATTTTCTTACTGCAAATAACTTACGCCATTTCTGTTAACCTTCAGCTAATAACGAAAACTGAAATGAAACACTTCATAGAATGTCTTTAGACATGATGTTCAACTGAACTCTTAGAACTGGCGAAATATTAGGAATACTGAAGAAAGGAAGAATGACTGATGCATTCCTCGTATTCCAAGCCTCCTTCGGTGTGGAAAACATGACGCTGTGCTGTAGATGAGCAGTTATGACCAGCTGATATGTAGGGGGGGGGGTACTGAACAAGAATATTTAAGGATTAGATAAAATAATGTGCAGGAATGTAGGTACAAAAGTCTTTTTATGTTATTTTACCACGGGATACTCCCCGAGTACCATTTGAATAGCAAACGAGCTGTATGGCTTCGTGGCAACTGCGAGGAAGATGTCTAGTGAAAAGGCTGCTTCTTATTCTTGAGCTGATTGGTTAGTTACTTCCCAAACCTTGCGTGTGGGTGTGAATATGTTCGAGCGAGCGCTGAGTGTGCCTGAAGGTCACTGTCCAGTTCCGCTATTCCAAGAGTGGGCGGACCGTCAACGAGATACATCAAGGGCTTGTAAGTGGAACGCTCCATTTCCATTGCAATTTCCTCTCAGCCTTCGTCCAATTTTGTTAGAAACGGCAATCATTTGATTAACTCAAAGAAGGTAGTACGTTGCCCAAAATTGTATTTTCACACACTTGCCATTATCGTGAAAGACAATAAAATACTGCCCATTGAGGTCGAGTCAACCAACCAATTACAAATGAACGAAACGAAATATGCATTGCAGAATACGATAAAAACAGAATATTGCATTAGAAAAATATTTTTTCTGCATTTACCTCACCACTTTAAACCTTCTCGCAGTAGAATGTGGATTTAAATCGTCGCAACAATGCCACGGGTCACTAAGAAAACAGATTTTTCAAGGTAAAATAATCTGCCAGGGTTAATAAATAAGATGATTTAGTTTAGTTAATTAAATTATATTCAATAGATGAGAGGTTGATTCACTCGAGTAATCACACTATCCTGCAACGATCTGGTAACCATTCCAATCCATAGTGAATTATATCGCATCTAGACTATCAAAATACTTATTTTTCATTAAAAAACAAATACGCATACAATATTTACCACAGCCACCGCAACCTTATTGCTCGTATTGAAAAACATAAAATTTTAATTTCAGTCCACTCGAGCGACGCAGATATTCCTCTAGGCATGAAAAACGGTAATTCAAAGAAATAAAATCTTCACATGATGATGATTTTATGTTTGATGGTCTTTCAGTTGAAACGTGTGGCGGAATCAGCGAAGGTTCTGCAACACGATCCAACGATGCGAAAATACCTGATGCCCGAAATGATACTCGAACTACGTAGATGCCATCGTGGGCAGACAACAAAATGTAGGTCCTCGTAGACGTGCTCGTGAATGAATCAGAAACTTCGAGATATGTTTGGGAAAATTAATCATTCAGATAAGCTCACATTATTTTCTCAAAACAAGGGTTATTTATTATAATTATAAAATGATATTTTAGTCACCTTAGTTAGGTTTTGCCTTTTTTGTTCCCCTTAGAAATAATATTTTTATCAGCAATTTAAATATCTTGAAATTTTAGGAGGTAGGGACTTCTTCCTTAATTAAAATTACCCAATATCTCCTAGTCACGTAATCTTTTACTACCACCAAGGAAGAATGATGATTTTAATTGTATCATTCTCAGCCTGGATTTGAAGTATCAACAAAGTTTTAAAATTAAACCTATGGGCACGTTTCCTTGGCTGTTACATATACCGTTTCCTATATTTTGAAAAAATATAAATTATAATGTAAAAAACAGATGACAGAGAGCAAACATAGAATAAAGAATGCTGGGAAACGTAACTGAAAAAACTGCGCTCGACTGCAATGCCCCGGAGAGAATAGGAGTGGAGCTATAGAACATAAGCGCGATCCGGACTCCGGACGCTCAGCTAAATCTAATTTCCGGACTGGCCAAGGACCCGAGGTGCTTGCAGGTCTCCGCCGGTCCTCTGCCCGGGCCGGCCGAGAGGCCATCGCTGGCTGGGCCATTGTTATAATGCGACGAGGGGGTGGGGGATGAGGCCGCGGAACTTTTTCGTGAAGCAATCAATCACCGAATTTCCCAGACGTGGGAACGCGAAAACGTACGAATGACTCCGTTCGGCTCCCAGGAACGAGACCAAAAGAGAGCTTCGAGAAACCATAGTCGAAGGCCACTTCAATTCCGCAGCACGAAAAAAAATGCCTGGGGCAGGCGTGTGCGAAAATGTTTGGCCAACGATATGTCCCAACGCCGCGACGCAAACATAAATAAGACTTGAGCAGTTTTACCGAAAGAAATTTCGAAGAGAAATATAATAAATGGCTGATATAGTATCGCGGCTGGTTTGGTGTAGCTGGTCCACAATGGCGGGGAAGGAGGTTGCAGTTTTCCACTTGAAATTTAATTTCACAGGTAGTTTTTGATGTTCAACATCATTTCCAAGACTTGAGGAAAAAGGAAGTGCTGGGCACGGTGGGTAAGCAGAGGAAGCTACTTAAGGAAATTAGGAGAGCTCTAATTATAGGGCGTACGATCAAAATTAATCAGGAGCTTCTGAAATTAATACTATTTTGCCGACGAAATAAATTTAATTCGACTTAGTCTACGCGCCGTATTTCGAAAAAAAATTTCGAATAACGAACTATGCATAGTAATAAGAACGAATTAGTTATTCATAAACCCGCAGTCGAAAGAATTTATTTCTATAAGCAGGCATTTCAAAACTCACTATTCTGGACGCAAGCCAGGAGACGCAAACTGGGAGAAATTTCCATTGCTCTCCGTTTGTTTACGCAAACGGCCTCCTTCGACAACGGAATTCAGCTTAGTTGAAAGTAGATAAATAAACTATTCTACGTGGCGTAACGTTGAGAAGGTGATTAATAATGTATTAACTGCAGTCACATAGTTCATCCACGCTTCTTTGCTTGTATACCATCCCAGTTTCTTCACAACACATACAAGTTATGTTGCAACTTCAACATGTAAATTTAAAATGTAACCACGCATCCACACCCAGAAAACACGTAAAAAAGATCAGATTGTTTTGACTTCAGTTATTAAATTGATGGAGAAAAAATCAGTCGAATCACCTAGAGACACGATAGTTTCCCAAATATAAGCCGATAGTTTTGTCATATTTTCCCCTATGAAATCATTTGTCGCTCGTACATCCGAGGTCTAAAGTAACGATGTGATCAAAGTAAGTTTCATAGATAGCAGAACCTCTTCTTACCATGTCAGAATCATGGTCATAACATTCTTCGTAATTCGTTTACTATTTTCGATTATATCTTCTTTAATGCGCCACTAAATTACAATTCTAAATGACGCCTTATCAGAGTTGATATGCAAGAATTATAATTTTTTTAAACCGGAAAATTTAGGGCGGTCTACTTAAATTTGGGGTCGGCTTTTATTCGGGCAAATACCATCAAAAGAGTGGAAACTCCTGGAACTCGAGAAGAAATGGCACCTGTAAACATCACCGCTGCAACTCAAAAATGTCACCAATTTCGACAGATGTAAAGCGACTGCATTCAAGGTTCTGTGGTGGAAGGGGAAGAACAAAACAAAGGAATAATGGGGGTCAGAGGCGCCATCACCGCGTTCGGAAGCTTGGTCATAGAGTGACAGAGGAGTGACAGGGGGGATTCGAAGACGGGGAAGAGGGGGATATATTAAAAAGGTGTGATTCAAGACGGTCGCCCCGAAGACGCGAACGGCCTCAAGCCGACAGACCACTCATGCCGTTTTCATTAGCGACCAGCTGCGAGGAGCACACGGCAGGTGAGCTGGAGGTATTAAACTGTGGCCTACACTCGATTCTCCAGCACGCACGTGTGATGCTGAGGAGGGAGGACGAGGAGGGAGGGACAGAGGAGCGCGAGACAAGCAGTGGAAGGGAGATGCGGACAGGTAGGTACTGAGCGAAAATACATCAACAGAGACACTCGGACGAACACACAGGGAGAGACGAGACGAGGCGCTATTGGAGAAAATTAGCACGAAGGATGCACGCAAACGTCTCATCTACGATTTCTTCTGGCTCCATTTCAAGAATTCATTCAACAATTGGCCACAGAAGATCCAAGTTCTGGGTCACAATTTCAAACTGGCCCGAAAAACTTTCTTCAAAAGCTGTTTAGAATATCCATTACTAATAACCAACCTTGGTACTTTTCCACAACTATGCGACCAGTTTTCACTTGTTAAGGCATCCGGATGGAAGAAGCCCAAAATGAGTGGAATCTGACGCTATATTACAAAATTAATGACGAAAAACACAAAGTTATGTGATTAAAAGTGGATATTAGTCACTTTCACGAAGTTATCTACATCTACAAAATACCCTGCAAGCCACCTCAGGGGTGTGTGGCAGGGGGTGAGTAATCACCAACATGCATTACACTATACCCTAAAGTTAGTTATGCCTTATGCCACTAAATTAAATGTTTTGGGGTAAAGCTGTAGATTAGAAAAGTATGGACGTTTGTCCTCAACCAATCCCGACAATCGAGGCAATTGGGGAAGGTATGTGGAATTAAAATATTTTAGTATTATATAAAACATCACAATTGACGGCATCGCGTTGCTCAAACTCACTTAAATGCTTGGCAAAAATTATTTCCCCGTGGACACATGTTCACTCCGAATCTTCTCCATGTACTGGATAGGTCTGTTTTGGTTGCTCTCGGCGTCGTTGTCCGTACTTTCCCAGTTTATAGCTATAGTTCAGGGTGAATTCCTTCCACCAACCCCGATAATTTCTCGAAACGCTCGACTAGCCAATTACTGGTAATTGGATCCAAGAATCGAACAGAAAAAATATCGCATTCACTTAAGTCTCCAGGGCCAAACTAGAGAAACCAATTCAGTCATCGAAAATGATTGCACACTTCAGGTGATACGATTTTTATAATGTAGACTTTATTCCGATCGTCAGCGCTGGAATGAGCATCAAGACCGCCTCAAAGGAGACATTTTAGTGACGGGCGAGCGAGAGAGTGTATGCTGTGAGGGAAAAGACGGCGGCAGCGGCGAAGAGAGAAGGCTTAAAATTTCCATCTCGTTCATACTTTAGCCAAAGACCTTGACTTTCAATGCCAGCGAATTACACAGCCGGGCGACCGTACGGAACGTCCCGCTCTCCCTCTGTCTCATTCAGCATCGCCCTAAGCTCCTTAGATCTGTCTTTCTCTCTCTCCGACACACAAAACACGAGCGTGGGGCGTGACATACAGAAGGCCGTGCCTTGCTGCGATGCACAGAGACGACAACGAACGGACATCACCTAAAGTCTCGACAGGTGCATCTTAGGAACTTCTTCCTTCAAGATAGTTTCCTAATTAGACGGCCTCTTAAAATTTAAGAATTTCTGAATAACTTCTCAAATTTAATCAATTATTATTGTAGTAGGTACTTTTCAACTTAAAATTATTTTTAACCAACGCGTGAGTTCACTATGGATAAATTCCACTACATTTGGCCTGAAAACGTTAACTTATGTGATTTAACAGAAAGCGTTGAATAATGGCAAATGATTCAACAACCGAAGTACTTGAATAAAGTAAGAAGAATGGTAGGAAAATGGTACTGGGCGGAAATAGCAATACTATATTTGAAAAATACAATAACTCTAGGATACTAGTGGTAGTAGTAGTAGAAGTTTTATGGGGATGCGACTGAAAACTGAGATAAATGGCGTCCATAAGGATAGGCTGGTAGTTATGTCAGACTAATGAACCTATAAGTATAAGAGGAAACGAGAAAGGGTTGAAAGATACCCGGTGTCGGTGTAAGCCTGATCTAAACGGAGGGAACCCAGAGGTCCACAGATAACGTAAAAAAACTTTTAATGTTCTATCCGATGGGCGGAGTTTTTTTTGCATTAGAGGTGCTCTCCGCATGTCATCAAATTAGGGATGAGGATTCTCCGGACTAAATCTTCACTACGGCGGGAATCGACCATAAACCCCAGGTATGCAGAACAAATAGTTACGCACAAAATCCCTATCCTCGTGTAAAATCAAAATGCAAATCATAATAAAGGATGCAACACCCATTTCTGAGTAAAAGCACTGAAAAGAGTTGACGTGCGACATCGGGCACAGGTTTCAAAGAGGTCGAATGTTTCCCTGAATAACCTCTAGTTTGCTCATCCCAGACCCTGAAATACTCTCTAACTTGTAAGTAAACATCAGAGCAGTTAGTTCACTGGTTACACCGGTAGACATTGAAAGAAACTTTTCCTAAAACCAAGCATATCTCCCTTGGTGGACCTATAGATTTACAACCTCCATTCTAGCTAGTTAGTCTACATTAACACCGATTTGGATTAATACTACCAAATATTATAAATAAACTCAATTACTCAAACCATATGTTGCTTTGATTCATAGTCTTGAGCCGAAAATATCTTCTAAAATTATTTGTAAATGAAACAATGGTGTAAGATTTAATGGTATTAAATGGGAGAGTTTCACATTCAATGATACATCAAACTACTGAGTTCTAGCCCTATTTGCCCTTGTAATACAGCAGTTTTAGTGTATACCACTGACTTTTTCATACATTCAAGATCAATAATTCATTTAGCGTGTTCCACCATTTACCTCGAGTAAACTACTATTGATACACGCGTGGACTCAGCGTAAAAGAAAATTAAATGCATGTAAATTAAAGTCCAATATAAAATAGTGTTTTAGTGCTGCTTTTCAGATGGATTTTATTATAAGTGAACAATTTCAAACATTAAAGAAACGGTTATCCATTATCGGATAAGATCGTACGAAAAATTGAAATACCGGAAGAACTTCTGCGTAATTATCTTTTCTTCTTTTCAAAACACCTGCTCGCGTAAGCAGTGCAACCAAATAGATGGTTCATTGAAGTTAATTCCACAACATTGCACGGGACGCCCAAAAAACGAACCATCTTCTTTATATAATTTCCAATTTGAGTATCATTCGGACCGCCGAACCCTAAACTTTACTTCAATACGTTTCCCTGGTTGCACTTTAGGGTATAAGATACCCTCAACAACATGAAGTCATATCACACGTCCGTAGGCAATCCCAGTGAAGTTCCGTCGGCCGCAAGCCCGATAACTAAGAAGGTCGCGGCTATGTAATCTTACAAGTTCAAAACAATTGATTTGTGGAGAGATGGTTTTTCTAAGTATAGGCTGACGACATTTCAACGGTGCGACATGAGCCTGAGATTCACCCGACTCCTATTTCCTACTACTTTGCCTCACGTGGGGCTCACAGAGAAGATGTACATACTTGGTAAAGAGGAAGAATGACGAAGAGTTAATGAATTCTGCCCGCCACGTAAAACCCTGTGCGTCACAGAGGCGGAAATTCTTCGTAGGCTAATCATGAGTAAGTCGTGTTACCAACAGAGACAAAAATAATATTTTTGGACACTAGAGAGGCCAGGTGTCTTTAAACCAGTTGCGAGATGCCGGCTTCATTTTTTAACTGTGGATGATATGCATTCACAGCAATTTGGTTGACTAACAATTGATAAATGTGCCTTTCATTTGTCCTTTGTTGATGTGAGCTTTAAAAAAGCCTTACACCCTTCAACACTCTGCGCGAAAAACTATTGTAAATAGATACGCCATGTTTTAAGAAAGGATACCAAACATAAATCTCAAAAACTTTCTACGACAAAATGGTTGAAGGCAATCAAGTTTAACAGCCTTTTAACTATTTAATTGCTTTGCCTATGAGAAATATACTATCGCAGATTTATTCACAGCGATAAGCTTTCTGTCAAACTACGTTACCTCTATATACAGTATATATCTTTATTATAGCAGCCGACCACGGTGACGGCAGGGTAAAGTCCTCGCCTGCTAATCTGAGGGTCGCGGATTCGTATCCCGCCGGGGTCGGATTTTCGCATGCCCAGGGTATGGGTGTTTCTGTCAAGTTCTGGTGGTTCGGCCCCTGAGACAAGCCAATGGCTTATCGGGATCGCAGGGACATACGAACCATTAGAATCGTCCGAGAGCAAAAAAAAGCTGAAGTTTTCTGAATTTCTACCAAAGTAATAGTTGATGAACTGATGTTTTTACTAACAATACAGTATAAAATAGCAACTTAAATAGCTCCATTTCACCATAGTTATCATTAAGACGTACTCACAAGAAGTTTACCGAAGTGACGATCATTACTCGAAGAAAAACAAATTACGGACTGATCCACCTTAAAAGGTTAACCGGGATCGGTAGATAAAGGTAAATAAATACACTTTTAATGCTCTTCACGACACCCAGACCTTTCCGGCGAAGGACTCTCCTATTGATGTGACACCAGACCAGACTTTTAACGAACAGTTATCGGCGATTTTTCTAGAAATGCCAAAGAGTAGCCATTGCCACTTTTTCATCGAAACGCTGGGTGAGCAGAGATCCTCTAAAAACAGCAAACCGTCTTTTCTGAGGAGACGACAGAGATTTTATCAATCATTCGACAGAGATTTTATCAATTGTGGGAGAACAGAAACAGAGGCGACCACAAGATGCGAGAAAAATTAGTCCTACTTGGCTGATAAGCTCGCGAAAAAATTCAAATATCTACTTCTTCGGAGATGCTGTTAAAAGATATCATATTCTAAATTAATGTGACTTTCTATCCATTAATATCCTCAAGGGTCCATCACCTTCATGGCAAAAGTTCCGAACATGTGCAATATTACCGTAAAAGATTATGTCACTCAATTTGAAAGTGGATAATGGTATAACTATAAATGATGAAAATGTCACGGGAAAAATAAATTAAGAAATATAATCGGTAGATTGATGACTTTGATAGAAATAAACAAATAGTTGAAGAGACGGTTGAACAAAATGCAAGCTATTTGCTTCAAAATCACGATTGGAATGTAATAAAAGTCAAAGAATTCTATTTCAAATTTCAACAGAGAGATTTTGCCAGCTGCATTTGTCTGCAATGGTTTCCCTGCAGAGAATGACGTTTTTCACGAAACCGATAAATTGAACGACTTGTTGGCAGACTTGAATCTAGAAGTATTCACGACCAAACTTTCGGCTTATGATCCAGTTCGGCAATCAAGCTCACTAGGCCGGAGAAATGCACATTCTTGCAAGATAAGTGGGCGAAAGCAGTTTCTTGATCATGGAACTGACAATATCTTAGCACAAAAATGAATTCAGAATACATCTGAGTTGTCCAAGAAAAGTGTACGAAACCATCAACATGTGCAATTATCAGTCAATTCACAACAGAATCAAGAGATGTAATAAAAAATCTATGGAAAAAATATTTTTTAATTGAAGTCAGATGAATGCTATCAAAACTATCATCACCACTAGATTCGTTCTATTCGCTACGAAATGTTTTTTAGTGTGGCTTTTACATTGTCACCAGTAATCCCGTAGTTCTCCCAATAAAAATACAAACATAAAATTAGGGAGACTAACAAGGGGAATGAACACACAACCTAGACAGTGAGGAGCGGAATGAAGCAACAACATTATTTGCCTGTGCTCCGCACTTATTATTTCTCCCTTTGGAACAATCAAGCTATAAATATCCTCCTGTGCCAAAGACCGATCCCTATCCAAATTATTCTTTGACATTAATGGTGCCTGGGAACTACAGATGTATCCGTTGAAGTGATCCACAATAAACTCTTTATGTTGCAAATAAAAACATTTTACGTCTTAAATTTCGTGTTTCTCGTTCTAAAAGTATACCCATGGACTGATAAAATCGGGTAAACCACCACAGCATGTAGAGGAGAATGCTAAACTGGTTCTTTGAAACCAGGGCCATATTTTTCATGGGAACAGGTATTTGGTGAAAGTAAAATAAACTATCCTTTATATGATAACAATTTCCTCGAAATATTTATCTTCGCCGCTAGAAAAAGTATGGCTTATTTATGCAAGATGTCAGAAATGTTTTTTTCATAAACAAGCTGAGAAACAAATTGATAATAGGCGTGATAATTCCACACCAATTCCACAATAGGAGCGACAAAAATATTTCGTAGGACTCAAACACTTATATTGGGGTTATTTGGGTCAAAACAACGCAGAGAATTATTACTATTAAATATAGGAAATTACTAAATCTTCTTAGTATCTACTAAAAACAGTAAAAAATATATAGTTTTCCTTTTTTATAGGATAAAAAGTTGATTATGGTATTAAGTCTATTGCAAATATCATTGAAAAAGTTTTAGGTACGATTCTTACCAAGAAAATATTAAATCCTCACAAGATCCCTCACTACATCACTCAATTCGACCACCCAGACAAAACAGGGGAGACAGATAAAAGGACTAATTGGTGAAATATTACTTTCTCCTTCGAAAGGTCATTGCAATGCAACTATCACCTGTGACGATGTACGGAGTAGGTACGATGAAGTCGGGAAAAAAATTTTTTTTTTAAACCACGCGAGGTAGAGGCCCACCTCCACTCCAAAACGCACTCCGAATGCCCCAAGAAGTAGTCTCATCACAGGACTTGACATTCAATTACCGAGCAATCGCATCGGATAATACAGCGCCCGGAAAAATAATCGATCGCCAGCGAGGATGACGTAGCTTCGAATGACATCGAAGTTTCTCGAGCGCTCCTGGGGGAGGAGGCCTTCTTTCATCCCTTCCATCTCCAAACCCTTGGGTAGCCTCCTCTCCCCCCGGAATATCCCTTTGGAAATACTCTCCCCACATTTCACCCCTTCTTGACCATCGCTCCACCACCACTTACCAAATCTTTTCCGGGCGGGAAATCCCTTCGACCGCGAAAAACACAAATCCATCCGAATTTAACCGAGGAGGAGGAACAGAGGAGAGGATGCAAGAGAAGAGGACACCGTGGATCTCAAGTGGCGATGGAGCAAGGAAGCTGAGGAAGGACGTGGATGATAGAGGGAAAGATGACTCTAATTAGGAATGGGAGATATATAAATAAATCATTCGACATTTCGGAAACCGGTATGTTAAGAATATACCGATTTTCCAACAGAAATTTTTATAAACTTATAGCGTCATACGTGGAAAGCACAATAAGAAAAAATTCACCATTGACCTATCACTCGTTACACCTTTTAACTGTCAATTAATTTTGAGCTGTGATGCCATCTTTACCTGCCATCGTGAAATGAAAGAATGCAGTAAAAGAAGCACGAATATTCATCTGAAAAACAATTTAATACGAGATGGCGGTTTATAATTTATTTAAAAAAACTACAACATTTTTGTTGCAATTACTAATTCTGAAAAATTTACACAATGTAAAATATATCGGAAACCAATGTTTATAAAATAACACCGATTATACTGGTATATCGACTTAAAAAACACACCAAAATATCCGAAGAAATGCACCGCATATGCCTATTTACCGATAAATACCTCCCAGCCTTAATTGTAATCATCAGGTGAGGAAAACCGGCATTATTTTCCCGATATATCGATATATAACGTATAATATTTCCCGGCTGTACCTGAATATCGATATGCGTATACCTCCCATCTCTAATTTTAATGGCAGGGAGAAGGAAACCTACGCAATGGAAGAGGAAAACGAGGGATTGAGATATGGGGGGGGTTTCGCGAGATCCATTTCGGAAGAGAGAGAAAGAGACGAGAAGACGAGGGCCGGCCGTAATTTGCACTTCAAAAGGGCGTAAAGGATGAGCGAGAGGAGTAGTAAGAGAGAGAGAGAGGGAGAAACGTATATATATATGGAGCGTATGAGACGGAGGGATGAAAACAGGGTGAGAGACAGGATGGTTGAAGAGGGGGAGGGGGAGCTGTGGTCGGAAGAGAGAGGTCGCAGGCAGGGGCGGGTAGAGAAGGATCCTTCTGTTGGCTCAATATACTTCTCACCCCATACGGAAGATTAGGGATCCAACTTCCGAATACACCCCCTCCCCCCCCCCAAAATCCCCCTCTCCAGCGCCTCCCCGTCTTTTCCCACGGCGCATGACACCTACAGGGGGAGTGGAGAGGGGGCTGGCTGCTGCGGGGTACAAGGGGGGAAGTGGTGGCAGGAGGGATGAAAGCGAGAAAGAGGGAGGGGTGTCGCGCAGGGGGGTGCAGAGCGCGGCTGCGGGAGGCCTTTTGCGGGGTGCCGGAGGGGGAAGGAAGGATAGGGGGGGAGGAGGCAAAAGGATTGGTGTGGTGGTGGCGGCGATGCGGGGGTCGCGTCCCCCCCACCCAATCCTCTCCCCCGCCAATCCTCCCCCACCGCCGCTTTTTACCCGGCAATCGCCTCATCTGCATTCCCCTAGCATGGTTAGCAAAAGGCGGCGGCGCGGCGGTGGCTTTCCCTCCCTTACTACATCCTTTGCCCTTTCCCCACATCTCCCTTCGGATCCCCCAAAACCAGCCTCTTACCCTCACACGCACACACACTCATCTAGGGAAACCTACTGCTCCGAGCGAACGGAGAGTGTAACGCGGCTGATGGAAGGACTTAGGTTGGGAGCCGCCAGGGACACGGAGGCTACACGCCCGTTTGCTCACGATAACACGTGGGATGTAATTTTAACCCCGCGGTACATCTTAAGAACTGATAGAAGTGCGAAAACCAGAGAGAGATGCAATGCCTAACTGATAGGTACAAAATTCCTTCATTCCGCGCACAAGTAATGACTGCAGCTACAGAAAGACACCATGACATTACGTTAACATGTACTTATTCACTTTTGCTCTTTTCCTCTCCTTATTCATTCTCCTATTTCCTCCTCTTTTCCATGGTTGGCGTAATAACACTCCCTGCCACATGCCCCCGCGGCGGCTGGCACAGAGAAGTATGTACATTAACTGAGAAATCTAGATCATGCGAGTTTCATGGTGGCATGGGGGAACCCATGATTTCCCTACGAAGGAGCCCCTACAAAGCAATATGTAGATATTATTTTACCCCCACACTAAACATCTAGAATTGACAGAGGCGGCAAAATGAGAGAGACAATGCCGAAGGTAGTTGAGCACAGAAATACCTTCTCTCCACGCATCATATATGACTTCAACAAAACCAGAGTGGGACACTAAACCGTCAAGACACATCACACATACGAAAAGTGATGTGCCGGGACTGATGCGGTGGGATTGGAACATTTTTCGACGGTTAAATGCTAACAATGGATGATTGATAATTAATTTTGAGGGAACCACGAACTATCCGCGGTGTTACCTTTACGGAGGCACCCGCAACTGCACGGGATTGCTTATCTAGTTAACTTAATACCTACAAAAATTCACAGAGGAGGACGCTTTCGTATCTTAACTGGCTAAAGCACTCGGCGTGATAACGACTAATTCGAGCCCTGGTCAAGAAGGATGATTTTTCCCCCTTGAAATTTACGCACGACTGCACACTATGTGGTCACCCAGAACTCACTTATTGTCCTTCCCCTCTTTCGATTCCTTTTCCCTATTCCCTATCTCTGCCATGGCCAGCTGGTGTCCTTACAGCAGCCCCTGCCACACACCTACGCGCTGACTCGCAGGTTTGCACGTAGACGAATAGCCCTTTTCTTCCCCGCGGCGCTTCGTCTCTCCGAGCTGCTCCATACTCCCTCCCTATCCCCACCCCACAACAAACCCCTCACAGTTTCCCAGTTCCCCTCCCGTAGTACGTCGTCCTTCCCCGCACGACCCCTCCCTAAGACCTCCTCCTCCTCCTCCCGCAAACAGGGGAGCTCAGCTCACCACTACATTCCTCCTCCTCTCCAGTTCCACACTCCTCTCTCCGACCACCACCTACCACTTGTGCACCCTGCACACGTACGAACCACTGCGTCTATTGAGGCTCCCTTGCGAGCCCGGCGGCCTACGACCGAGGGGTTCACAATTAGAAATTTTCGGGCCGATAGGCTCCCGGGAAAGGAGCAGGAGGGGGCGGAGAGGAGGAAGATGGGGGGAGTATATCGGAGGAGACGGGAGGTGCTGCAGAGTGCCTTCGACGGTCAGCGCGAGTGAAGCCGCTTACACTGGAGACCGATCGCCCACTCACGGAGGTCACGGTGAAAGATCCCGTCACCGTCCGTGAGGACAGTGCGATATTCAAATTTCTATATCGCAGCACGATAGAAATTTTGCACCGTGGGAGAAGCGACGTATCGCATGATTCCATATCACATACCACTAAACACCGCGCATCATATGATATCGCACATCGTAGAGTCTCGAATATCGCGTGATAAAGGATAAAGTTTCCAAATTTTGCATTTCACACGACGAAATCTATTGCATGATAAGGTGACGCACATAGCTTAATATCGAGTACCAAGAGGTAACGCATGGCATTGCATATGGTGTGATAACGGACATACGATCAAACCATGATGAGAAAACCACCTTTGTTATTTCCACAAAACTTTTCTACGCTGGCACGACGCGCGTTTCACCACACTGTGGCATACAAAGTTTTGGGGAAATAACAAAGGTGGTTTTCTCATCATGGATATCCATAAATTCCACGAGGTCAGGCCTGAGATTATCAGTTTTATAAGATCAAACGTTTACATTGCAAATAAGCGTTGTATCACATGACACGATATCGCATATCGTTTGATATCGCGTATCAATTATCACTTTCGATGGCCAATAAATTGATCTCACGTGATATCTCACATCGCATAATAAAGTATATCACAACGTAGTCATATCGCAATGCATCGCATAGCCAGGACTATAAACATAGAATTTCGGTATTTCCGGCTTATCACGTATCGCCGTCGTTGCATCGCTATATCGCATGGTGCATGCAAATCGACGAGTCGAGGATCTAGTTCTTCCGAGTATTGGAGTTCACTGACACCTCACATGAGTCATGGGCCATATCAAGGAAGGAAACTGTCAACCTTTGAAAATAACGAATTTATGACCTAAAAGCCACAAGTAATATCGATCGTGGATCCTCAAAATAAGGCCTTGGTGACATCACTTATTAGACACTGATGAGATGCGACTTAATGTTCGAAAATTTCAAATGGAGAGAAATGAGGAGGTGTTGCCGAAGTGACAAGGGAAAGGACTGAAAGGTTGAGAATTGAAGAACCCATCGACAGCTGATATTTCATAGAAGTAATAGCCAATGACTAGGGCTAGAGACTGTTTTGCAGCAAAGGTGCATTCCGGATATCATGGAAGATTTACGACAGGTTTCTAACACAGTAAATAAGTAAAGGAACCAAATAACTCAAGACATATATGTATTTTTATATAGAGTAACATTAACTCGATGGCCAAAAAAATCCGAGGAGAATATAGCGAAGTATAAACCTTAAATATAAGTCCTACAAAGCCTGATTTGAGGTCCCCAGATTTTTCATTTTAATGGAACGTACATAAATTTTGAATTGAAGAAAATAAAACACCAAAGAATATCAGGATACCATATACATATAATCGACATACGTGTTTTCCGATTATTTAAACAACCGCATCCAAGTCTTCGGCACCGAAGATGAAAACTATAAATCCTTAGAGCGACCTACTTTTGTCAATTACGGCGCTTAAAAAATCGATTGAACACATGAGAAAGAGTAACTTTGGCATAGCCATGTGGCGCAGGTCATTCACCCCGAGATCTGTCAAGTAGCAAACGCCCGCTGGCATGCGAACCTTATTTAAACTTCTTTCGCTTCGCTGGCCTATGCGAATGAAATGTAAAAAGCGATAGTTCCATCTCCGACCTACTTTGATGAGATAATACTCGGGCGCGGATGAAGGAAGGATGCTAATTTCCTCGCGTGCCGTGGATTAATTTGAAAGGCCAACGACCTCTCCGAATAAGTTTAAGCGGTGACATAATTATAACAGTCGCACAAAGGCATGCGGCACACTTGCTCCACGAATGCGCTCCGGCTAAATAGTTGGCACAAGTTTCATTGATTAAAACATGTGACTCCAATCGTGACGGAGAGAAAACAGAAACTTAACGACGAGAAATGCAGAAAGTATTTAGCGCAAAGCAAAATGTTGCGTTTCTCTCCTCACTTCAGTCTATAAAACTATTTCTTAAGCAGTGCCTCGAAGGACAAATTCATAAAACGAATAACATTGAATGTTTCAGGGGTCACATCATGGAATCTGGCCATTTCAGGGATTAAGTAAATTATCACTATGCCAATGAAAAAATATAAGGAAATTTTATTACACAGCAAGAGTTTCAGCTTTGTCACCTTACGGCAACGGGTTTTTAAAGCCGAAAAACACGTTGAGTCATATAGTTTCATTTTTTCAGTGACATTGTGCTAAATCCATTATAGAAGGCATATACAATCAGACTTTTTAGATTTAATTCGTACTGCTCCATGTCAACTAACATCAGGCAATAATCCATTTGAGGTTCTACCGCTCGGGTTGGTTATGGATAGACCTTCAAACCCATATCAAACGTCGTGTTTCAACAGTATGAATGTTAATGCTCGTCTATTTCTATACTCAGATCATCATACCACTTATTTATCTGCATACCATCTAAAATTGCTATCCTTTCCTTCCGCGTGTTATCAGTTTACGCAAGAAAGTAATGAAAAAATTTTATTTAAGATTCCATTATTCGATAGAAAAACATACGAATAGCCGTTCGCCCACATAGGAAAATCAAAGAGTCGGCCCCGGTGACGAAGGGGTAAAGTCCTTGCCTGCTAATCAGAGGGTCGCGGGTTCAAGTCCCACTTGACTGGATTTTTCACCACTCAGAACATAAGTGCTTGCGTTCGTCCGTTGTCACTTGTGGAAACACCCTATGTAAAAAGCCAGTAGAGCTGTTTTCGGGATAGTGGAAATTCATAAAATAAAAAATATTAAACAATAACTATAAATTCTGAGATGACTAATATGAACATACAAAACTAGGACGCTACACGAAACTTTATCCGCAAGCGTGATTGGCCGGCACCAAAAAGCCTTCAAAAAAACATGCGGGTCTAGTTCCTTACACAAATTGACATGAGGTGAAAACTCCGATATAGAAAGTAATTCCAGCACGAACAGTAAAAGAAAGACGAACATGCCTAAGCCGCGGCGCGCCGAACGACAGATTGAATATGGATTTCTAAACGAATTTCAACAATTTATTGGAATCCAGAACATTTTTTCGTACACATTCTGCTCTCAAACAATCATCCCACGAAAAAATAAAATCACAGAATTCTCTCTAAATGACTGTTCGAAATGTTCTAAACTTCTGAATACAGCACTAAGAGTGTGAACCCCGTTAGCGAGGTAATATTGGCTGAAAAACAAAAGATATCTTCGCTAGCGATTTTAGTGGTATTAATTTTCGTCTAAGCTGGCCAGATATAAATAGTAGCACAAGAAAAACGTATACTCAACCTGTGGTACGAGTGTCCTAATTGATGCATGCATGAAGGTCAACGGGTTGGCAAAAAAGTTGTATGATGTAGGATATACAGCAACATATTCGCATACTACACTGTATCCCATTTTTTGGGGTACAATCCAGGGAAATCGTCGGCCTAGAGTGCACCAGTAAAAAAATTCATACTGGGGGCTTTTTGAGGTCGAAGATAACTCCTCATCGATAATATTACTTTTGAAGTCTTTCCATGTAAACTATCGATGGTTTTATATCCCAACTCATCCCTATTCGAAAGGTTTGGTCACTGAGAAATCTAGGCCTGACTTAGAGCAGCAGTTCCATACCCGTGGTACGCGCGCCCCTGAGGAGAACGCGATAAAAGCTGAGTAATGTTGGAGGTGCGGCAAACATATTCCTGTACTGCGGTGGCGGGGGGCAAGTGATTGGGGTACCTAGGAGTAAGCTAAGTAGAAATGGGCTACCATGGGGAACGCAAGACAAGAAAAGGTTCGGGAATAGCTGTTTAAAGGAAAAGCATCACTCAATCGCTCCTCTTGCACGGTGTCACGAAAGGATCATTCACCCAGGACTGAAACGGAAACTCCACCAGCGACACCTCACGGCTCGAGAGAGGACTCGGCGAAGCAGAGAAGCGCTGTTGGGCGGCGTCGACGGAATGTGACGCCTTCGATTTTTATCTAGCGGAGGAATAAATAAAAGTCTCCTCACGTTTTTCACTCGGATATCCCATCGATTGCAGCGGCAGCGCCAGGTTTGGCTAATGGCGAGAGAGCATCATCCTCTCTTTCCATACATATATATAGAAAGGGGCTCTGCTCTCCGTCACTTCCTTCGGGCCGGAAGATAACGAGCCGAGACAGCATCATTTCTTCTTCCCCTCATCTCTCTGCTCTGCGGTGACTGGTTCGGAGAGCCTTCGCTCGACCCTCACCTCGGACGAGAGCAGACGAGGCGGTGCGAGTGAAACACGCTCGTGTTGCGAGGGGAAGAAAAAAATCATAATCAGGATCTCGTCTCCTCGAAGAAACGCCTTGATTCGCCGGGCACTAACGATCCTGCTACGGAATATCAAGCCGGTAACAAGGCGTGAGGAATCCAAGTAGCCGCGGAAGAGGAAAAGAAACTCCAAAGGCGACAAATGTTTGCGATTCTATGGTACCTGTGGAGACAGCGTAAAGATTTTTCTATTTAATCGGAGATCTCGTGCCGGGAAATTTAGAGATCAAAGTTACTTTTACCAGATTCCCTTTCTTGGAAGCAAAAATATTAATGGAATGAGATGGAATGGGAGTTTCTACGTCACATTCTTTTAAACCCTTCCAGTATAACAGCTTTCCTAAACCTACACTGCCGCTATCACTAGAGTTATCATGAAATAGTGACTCATCCACCGACTTCGAAAGGAAAGAGAGACAAAAGGGAAAGGCTGAAAGTACACAACGACGAACACGCCATCATCTAATTTTAGGGGATTTTTTTCCGATCCATTGTCGAAATGCTCTAAAAAATCGAAGATGATAATCGAAAAAAAAACGAGTAAGACAATTCTACTTTCGCATGGCATTTAGTAAACGAATGGAAAACGCCCTATCCACATAGCTTTATTTAAACGAAGACTAATTTTTATTACCTTTTCATTAGTTCTATTCAGACAGAGTAACCCAAAGATTGGCAGCAATTTGGCGGGAGGATATTTAATAATTACCAGCGAAAAAGGTCTTTGGCGATCATGTAAACAAAATGTTCATTATAAAACGTGGAAAAGTGAAACACCGCGAAAAACTAAGTATGTATACGATTGAAAACACTCAAACTCCATTTTCACTTCAACCACTAAATATAAATCCATTTACAGAATACAACTGAGCAAATATTTAAACACGGGCTGAAGCTACTGAAAAATACACAAGACTTTTTGACGAGTCACCACGATTTCATCATCAGAAACCAATGCGCTTGGCTAACAAAACGGGAAATGGAGACATAAGGCTAGTCAGATGACTTTTCCATACGAGGGAAGAGAAAAGCATAATTAAAAATATGATATGGGTAAACATTATCTTTACCTAACATGATAACACTGAGAAATAAAGAATAATTTAAATACGGCAACGCAAGTGTGTACATTATTTTTCATTCAAACACCGTGGGAATAGATACGAGTTGCATACCATTCATAATAATAATCAAAATCCTTGTAAGATTATGGATGTGACTCATCGTACGTTGTATTAAGTTTGAAAACATACGCAACAATCTATAAATTCGGCAAAATAATATCTTTCTCGGAAATATTACCAAAGTGAAATAGACAGATATAAGTTTAAACAAAGGAGTTGATATAACCAACAAGTCATAAGGCAAATTTCTTATACCCATATATGGCTACGGAAAAGGAAAATTTGGTCCGAAAAAAAAAGGAAAACTCATTATAATCCAATTGCGACGAGTCCCGAGGGTGTCTCGTATCTTGCCACGTAGGCGACACCCACAAGATGTGAAAATGTCAAAGAATATATTGTATATTAAGAAATAAAATCATGGAACTAGTTCCATCGCTTTGGCTTCTAGAAGATAAACTAAATACCTATATCCTGCGAACAGTGCCCACTGAGCAGTGAGTCACACACGATTAAGACTATTCCGAACGATGAAATCATTGAGCAGCATAGGAATCTAAACAGATCACGAAATAACCTTTTCAAGATGTTTTCCTTGCGGCCACTTACATTGATATCATTCCAGAAACGGCTTTAATTATGTGAACTTAAGAAAAACTACCATAGAATTCCTACCTGAAAATAAAATTCTCAAAATAGAAAAAAACTTACATGGTTTTGTCATCAGGTACTTATTCTACAAATACAAGAGCCTTCAAATACTAGGAGATGAAAATCAAATTAAAATGATAAGTTAAGAAAATCTCCCATTCCCAATTCAGAATGAGATGACTTAATGACATAAATACGTACATACTGATATTCTCGTGTCACATTGAACATACATATAAACCACTAATACAAGCCATTAGTAAAATATATTCGAGTATCGTCTCTCGAAGAAATCGAGAAGTCCGAAGGGTATCTAATTCCAATAAGTTCCTATGGGAACACCTTATTTTTTGGCGGAAATATCACCACGCACCAACGGATGGATAGGCACGACGAAGGTGTAGCAGCAGCCTTGAAAGCCAGATTCAATTCCGAAATAACCTATTTAGACGGAAAGACTTTCACCGGAATCATGGCTCACGACAGAACGTAGCAGCGAGGGCAAATAAACAAAACACTTATAGGCCAGATAAACATGACTGATACGACATGACGACGTTGATAATATTTGACGAAATCCGACATACTACGGTAGATCAGATCATGAGAGTAAAATTAGGGAACTAGACTGCAGAACGGATAGATTTAAGATGTCATTTTTCCCACGAACGATAAGGGACCATAATAGCTGCCATGAGACTTTTATCTAGGTTTGTCGTTAGGTAGTGTAGGTCTTAGTAGTGGTAGTACTCCTAATACTTGAATCCTTATCTGTTACCTAGTACATACTAACAGCACGCCTAGCATGTTTTCTACATGGGTCTTGAGTCCCTGTCCATCTGTGTAGTTGTAGAATGCATGTATATTGAGGTCCCTCTCCATTGTGATGACATCTGTAGTGTAGTGTTGCATGCTTGTGAGGCTTCGCCTCATGACAAGCATTAGCGATTTATGCTAATGCATAATTAGTCGTAGTTACACTAACTTTAGGGTATAGTGTAATGCATGTTGGTGATTACTCACCCCCTGCCACACACCCCTGAGGTGGCTTGCAGGGTATTTTGTAGATGTAGATGTAGACTGTCGTCTCCGAACAGTTGATTTTCACAATCACATCAGCAGCACTAGTTTCTCGCTCATTTCGCAGCTGCCATTAATGGAGCGAGAAGAAAAGAAATTATTAGACCTATTAGTTAAAAAGAGTATCCCTCTTATTTGGTCGCTTTTGCCTGCTCTGTAACTGTTCTACCCGCGTAAGGCAGGGATAAAATTATACCAGCTAACATCGAAGGCGTCACTTTGTGGAATCTTAATATCTCCATAATTAAGAATAAAAAACTTAAGAGTATATAACCCACACTATTCCACCCCACCACCGAGTATACATTCCACACACACACAGAGTATACAACCCACACAATAGTGTGGATCATATACACTTGAGGTTTTTATTCTTTATTTTGGAGAGAAAATTATACGCTGTGTCCAAATGAGATTCGTGTCATCATAACTTTTCTAGTAACCATAATCTTACGAGTAACCTGGCGATTCCCATCCAAGTCCAATCAAAAACTAACTTACGCTTTCTTTACGCAGCTCTTAATTAAAAAAGGCAGGTTGATAATAGTAAATCACACCCTACAAATTTCAATCACGCAATTAAAAGTCGCACTCCACAGATGCTGTGCATGAAGTGAAGCCACGACACGTCCCATCCTCGCGTAAGTAATGAAGGGCCGCTTACGTCCAGCAGCGGCGGGTAAGTGACGTCACCCACTACATGCCACTGCAGGAGCCCTCCCGTGACGAGAGAGAGGGAGCATCCCGCGGCGAGCATGATTGCCGCTTTAAATGACCCGTTGCGTCACACGCGTCGCGGGAGAGGCACTCACAGAGAGGAGGGGAGAAAGTGGTCGAGGCACGGCAGCGTTGAATCCCTTGGGCGCGAATTGAGTCACCCTCACTCTCACTCCATCCACCATCCGTCGTTGCAGCCCGGAGGCGGACCCGGCCCGATACGATGATGAATGGCGGTTGGCCTCGAAATGTGAGCGACCCTTCGGCCAGGTGAGCGTCGAGTTAAAGGGAGTGATTTAGAGAGGAGAAACTCCCGTTTCCGCTACAAACCAACGTACGAATTGGAGAGTTGATGTATGACGGCAGGGGAGAGCACCCGTTGTCGATGTGCGAAACATTTAGGCAACAAGCAGATTTCATTTGCGACGAGAGGAGATTCACCGATCCGGTTTTTGCGGACGACACTGGAGACACACCGGCGCGCCGCGGCGACTGTGCGGCTACATTGCGATATAAACGAGAGAAACACTAGGTAATTAATTCAATTAAATCACACCAATAAACACACTCAACTTATCCACGAAAAATTATAACATTTCCACTGAATGTTGTTTTGCTAATGCATTAGGTATTAGACGTAGCTTCATTAACTTCATTGGGGTATAGTGTAGTGCAAGTTCGAAAAAATAAGATTTTTTTAATTTTCGGAATAGATATATAGGAAGATAACATCATTGTTATCAAAAACTTCGCCATAAATCAATCGAAATTCACGAAAACATTTTTTTTTAAACGTAGTTCAGTAATTGCTGCACAGAAATATTTGATACCTCCGAGGTTTTTTTTTTATTTTGAGTTCTCATCATGTTCCTAAATGAGTAATTCCGTATAGTTGCACAAATTAATAGAAAGAACATTACGGAAGAGCAAGGACTCTTATGGACAAAATAATGTAAATTCACCCCGACGCAGGCAAATAATATTAGAACCAACAACCATTTTAAAAACCAATAACTGACAACAAATCAGAATAGAGCAGATGAAAACATAAGTCAAAATTAGATCAACAATAGGCCAAATTAAATGCTGCCGTGCAGTATAATTATACAATAATGGTCATGGCTGGGCCCCAGAAAGGTCATTGATGAGAGAGCAAGAGAACGAGAAATAATACAGCCTTTTTAATGTTCGCAAGCCAATATGGCGAGCGCATTATCCACAAGTCATTAGCCGTACTAAATTATCCACGTAATACACCACCAGAGCGACAAAAACAAGATCCGATCCCCAGGGTCGCAGCTTCCATATAATCGGACGCCAGGATAAATACCGTGATGAAAATAAGTACAACGTGAAAATGAAATGAAAAGGGAGGGCCGAAATAATATCAAACTCCCGTCGACAAAAGATGCACCGCAGTCGCCTCGACCGGCCCTGCAAGCCGGGCGCTATTTTTTCCCTTCTTTTGTTTTGCCCATCCTCGTTCGAGGCGGGACAGACCCCCATGATGGAAGGGCAAGAAGAGGAGTGGAAGCGAAGGAGAAGTGGACGAGATATGGTGACGAGGGGGGGCAAGAGAAGCAAGGAGAGGAGGGGGGATACATGCGAAAAACCTGTTGTGGAAGACGGGAAGGGGGGTAAGGGGGGGTTGTTGGCAAAAGAGAGCGCGGAGGGGGGACGGAGGTAGGGGAAGGGAGGGGGAGAAGTTTAGTTTGCGTGAGTTTGGCCGCGTTCGGACGCGGAAAAACCATCCCCGTGTGTATGTATGCCAGTAGACAGGGTGATTCACGTATAATCTGCAGGACTTCTGTAGGTGATAGAGGGTGTGATTATAATCACTTTTCGTCCAATGGACATGGGGACGCAACTTCTTACACACAAACACAAACACACAAACATTTTATTCGGCATATTTTGCGGACGCCACGAAAACGCAGAAATGGTACAAATAAACGGGGGTAATTCAGAAAATAAGCTACGATAAGCATCAGTGACAACACTGAAAGAATGATACATATCATATCCGCCAATGGTACAAGTTTCCGATCTCCTTAATCGGTATATGTCACCGTTATTCGGCGTTTTCATGACAAGTGCAGAACCTATTAACGTTGCCAAGCTCCGAAATAAAGGAATGGCGACCCCAGGTCCATCAGATAAGAAATGCTTAAAATCACATCCCCGCACTTGTGTACCCCAGCTATTACGGAGATGCGTCCGAAGAAGGCATCAAACAAATGGATAACAATGGTCGTCATCTACTTAGCTCCGGCGAAAACATGGATGGACGCAATACCACTGAATGATAATTTTATAAAGGGACGCAATAATATTTAAAAAAGTAGAAATTAAAATAATTGGAAAATAATGAAAAATGTTAATAAGCCTTCACTTATGCTACTGCGAAGTAGCATAAGTGAAGGCTTATGCCTTAAATTCAGCCTTACCTAATACTGCGGAAGGCAGGTCGACTGGTAAGCCCTGTTCGCGGAAATAATACATTGTGAAATTAAATTATTTGTTCTTTTCTAAACTCACTCTAGGCACCGACCAATATTTCAACAATGAAGACTCATTTTTAAAGACCTATTCTGAAGCGATTTCATGAAAATGAGAGTGAACTCTTGAAACCACGGTTGCTGTTAAAATAATCCCGGATAAGAATAAGAAAGATTTCACCTTGCTTACCAATGGCCACCACCTATAGCCACCAGCACCGTTGGTTAGCAAACCTTGCCTTGCAAAAACGCATACGTGGTACCTACGACGGAGAGACAGTATTCGTCCAAATGCTGAAGTCGAGGTAGACATAAAATAATTAAAGGCACAGGGATATCAACCATTCCCAGCAGTGACCGGTTTTCACCAGGGAGACCCATCCACTCCGGATAAAAAACACCCTCCGTGCATTTTACACGCGCTTTTGCGAGGGTCGCGCAGCTAGCGTGGATTTGTACACGGCCTTCGGTCTAGTTTAAGATGTTCGTCAACTTAAAGCGCTAATGAATTGGATGCATGTCGTTTACGATCGCCTGTCAAACGTAACTTGCGTCGGGAATAGTCGTCCATACTCATAAACCTTCAGCTGTACAGCTTCATGTTAGCATCTACCGCTTTGAAGGTAAACAAAAACGATTTACTTATTTTCGTATATTAAGGCCGTTTTACACGGTACATTTGTCTGCACTAACTCTTCCGTGAAATTTTGCATGCGGCAAAATGTAGGTATCGTGTAAAGCGGTAAATCACATGAACGCTTGAGCGAATGTCTCAATGCCTTTACGGAAAATAGAACCTGTTCTAATTTCGTTGATACAAACGTACAATCTCATGTATGTACATACGCTTATACAAAATCTTTCAATAAAACGGCCTTTACGATGCGTCCTAGCAAACAGCATAATGGAAGGCAATGATTACGTTGCTTTGATCAATGATAGATAATAACAGTCGCTTATCACTGCCGTAGGTAGAGCGTACTGCGGATGCGCTGGCTTTAACTGTGGGGGTGAAATTTTGGACTGGTTGAACGTTGAAGTTGACGTTCACGGTTGAGGCTTACGGACGATCGTAAACACCAATGCACTGAATGTGGTTGAAATTGAAGTTCACATTGACACCAATGGCAAACCAGTCTTTACGCTTGAATGTGCGAATGTGTGAGTGAACGAGCTTCGTGGCCCTCCCAAGACCCCTTACATATACCCCTCCCCACCTCACCCCATTCCACAGGCTTCCACAATGGGGGTTTGGGAGAGGGGAGGCGGAGGGTGGCGAGGGGACGAGTCTGCGGCGACTGCTAGGACGACGGAGCGCAGGTTGCTCTCTGGGGGATGGGGGGAGGAGGTGGTGCAAGGGAGGTGAGGGGTTAAGAAGAGGAGACCGTCCCCACATCAGTCCCTCCCTCCCTTGCTTTCCTCTCTTCCCACCTTCGCTCTTTCCTTCGAGCTCTCTCCCGTCTTCCGTCTACTTCTCATCCTCGGTGAGAGAGAAGAGAGAGACGCTTCTGAATCCGCTTCTGCGGCTCCGAGCAACGCCTCGCCCCTCCTCCGCACCGCCACGCCTCGCCACCCTTCCCCATATCTCTCTCACTCGCTCTCCCAAACTATCTCGTGGAGTCCGGGACAGATCCACCCTTTCCCAAGTCTCCTCGGTTCCAGAGAGATTTTCGGTTTCCAGCATCTTCATCTACACCTACATGGCACCCTGCCAGACACCTCTAGAGTGTATGCCAAGGGGGTGAATTTTTTTTACAAACTTGCACAACACTGGGAGCTAGAAAAATTACAAAAACAACGAGTATTTATTCATCAGTGAATACCTACAAATATGTGTCGAGGGAAAAATTTTTTACCAACGTTCATCACAATAAGTGCTACAAATGCTGTAGAAACTAAGAGTATTAATGCACTACATAAATGCATTTCCCCACAACATTAATGCATTTTGCTACTTAAAGATCTACCCAGTCTGAGGTCTGTTTCCCAAATTTCATACTTCTGATATGTCTTCCGTACTGTGCCGGGCTTTGTAAAATGTTTTTCACACCGTCAGAAATAAGGGTTTTCTTGCCTTTGCCTTTAGATTATTACAGCAGTGAATATATCGCAGAACATGGCGGCACTTCCAGCCGTAGAGTTGTAGTTCTGCTGACGTGCGTGCAAAAATTATATGTCTACCGCGAGGACCCGTTAAGGGACCCTAGGACCCTTAAGGGGTACCATGCATCCTGTAAGCTTTCCTATCTTTCACGTAACGCTCTACGCAGGCGAGTGTCACCAAGTTCTGTGATGCATACGCAACCTAACCCAACCTGAGATACACGCACCCTGAGGATCACGCTCCACGTGGTTTAGAGAACGCGAAAAAAGCTGAAAGATGGCGTAAGAGTGGATTTTATGTTACTCTGCGAGGGGTCCAATCGATTGGGGAACTTACTACCAAGGGAAATGAGCTACTAATGGTTAAGGCATTCGGACTAGGTTGGAAATTGCACAGCGAAGCGAGCACAGCGAAGACGTCGGCATTGTCATGCCAGAAAACGATGTCAAATATAGAGTTCACATCATTATAATGATATAGTAAGTATACTACATAACACGGTTTCCCCGCATTGAGTAGACGTAGCCTTAAGGGCAAGATGAAAAAATAATTATGGCGGAATTGCGAAAAGCACAATTCCATACTGCAAGGGGTTCCACACGCGCTCCTTCACATAGCCCTTTCTCAACTCTACCAAGGCCAACCCCTCCCATCCACTACCAAGCAAAGGAGAAGGAATTCCCTTCCGAATAAAATAGTGCCCTCAGCGCGTCAGGTAGGAACCCTTAGAGAAGCCGGAGAGTAGAGAATTTCGGGGGAGGACAAACGCTCACAACTGCTCGGTGACACCTCTACACCCGGTGATAAGTGCGCAATTCCATGGCGATATCAAGCCACCAGTATGCATCGCAAGCTAGATGCGATATATCAGCGTAAATTTGAAAATCAAAGCATTAGATTCGGAAGATCATACTGTGAAGCTAAAATAAAATACCACCCCTATGTTCTGCCTGGTAAATGCGCCACTGGAAAGTGGCAGACACCAGCCAGTTTTGTCCAATTATGAATGAAAAACGTGTTTCATTCGCCCTCACCATTCACAATGACATGCATTCACCCTTTCCCCTCGTGTGTTGGGATAGGCCTTGTATAAAATTCATCACGTATCCCGTTCCTCTTTAAATGTCGGGTGAGCCCCGGCAGCCGTTTCCTTGTAAATGCTTATGGTATGCGGAGCTAATTTCATAATTTATGGTTTTGAAATTATTATTGCCAAATGAAAATAGCAATTGTGTAACATAAATGTAAAATTCTTGTAAAATGTATCTAGCTAATGCTTTTTAAACTTTGATTTAATAAATGCAAAAAAGCAAAGAATGACAGTTCTATTTCGACCAGTTGGGGAAGAGTAAATTCTTTTTCGGGGCGAAATGATTGGACTATACCAAAGTTGTACTCATCCGTAGTAAAGTAACTTTAGTAATTCCCTAGTATTAATCAACAAGTTATCCCTGGCGAAAATGTCCCGTTTCCCGGAGCGTAACCCGAGCGAAGCAATGCGTAAGTCCGCTTTAGGAAGCGTATATTCGCTTCAGGTACGCTACCTTGCCTCTACCTTTGGCGTAAACGAAGCGGAAGGAAGCGACACCTTCCGCTTACGCTCCCCTCCGCTTCGTCTTAACATCCATGCTTCTTCCTTTAGCGTAAACGAAGCGGAAGGAAGTGACACCTTCCGCTTTCGCTCCCCTCCGCTTCGAATTGCGTTCCTTGATTTCTTGTCCTTCTTTCTTTTTGAAAAGCATATGCTTTTCAAAAAGTAAAAAAATTATGAGTGCTTAGACATGGCTCTGTTGTGGTCACCAATCATGCAGGAAAAAATGAAGATTTAAGCCTAGAGTCTTTCGCCCGTATTTTATCAGAGTGCCAGAATCTGCCAATGTAGTGAGGAAACCAACAACCTCATCGGCTTTATAAGAAAATTCGGTCCATTTTGCCTCTGTAAATGTCTTAATCGCGTTTCCATTCTTGATGTTCCTAGGGAATCCCATCCTAGATCATCCTCATCTATGCTTATCTATTCCTCATAATAGTTTTTCTTATGAAGCAGGTGGATCTTTTTAAACTTCGTATGTTCATTTACTTAACTCTATCTTTAAGCGATCCTAAATACTTGGTACACATTCTAATACCGGTGAGCATGAAAAAAAATTTCTTTACAGATAATATAATTGATAGCGCTTGAACTCCGTGGACAAGGGCCTGAATTGTAATCAGGAATCTGAAGGGTAAAAACCATTACACTGCATATCTTATCGGCTTCCTTATTGTCTCCCGGTGAGATAACTGTGATGGTGAGTATCCGTGAGTTCCACGAAGTGGTGGGGTCGAGGTCTGCGATCGTTGAGTACTTGTCGGATACGAGCATGATACCGGATGAACTGACATCCTGTCTAATATATGTTGCATCACTGTTAACTGGAAACTTCCGGAACATGGCGTAAAATATTGGCGCTCCCGTTTCCAATACGGGAAAGAGAGAAGTCTGATGACAAAAGCATACGCTCTTAGACAATTTTGACTACTAATAACCCTTTTTACCACATTGGAACTGAATTTATACCACTGAAGTTCACAACTGAGAGCCTGCTTATTAATGATTTTTTGTCTCCAGAAAGACAAGGTAAGTATATTTGCTAAGCCTTTAAGAACGACATGTCATTCTGACAGCTAAAGGTTGGCTCTCCAACTTGACTGCTCCATTCCTGTATAGGTGGATGAGTCACTGAGGAAGAATATCGTCAATGACCGGCTCTTCTAATGATAATGGTCTTCAGCTATTGAGGGGTTTTGGTGAATAAGTACAGCAAGAACATCATTAGGGGTTTAGCATTCCCCAATTCAAGAATTTCGAGACATACCGAAATAATACGCCACGTCCGAGGAAAAGAAGTATTGAATAGGTACCTCCCTACACATAATTTGCAAACGCAATATTTATGGTAAACTGGTATTTATGGTCCAAGAAAGATGCTTCGGGTGGCTTGCAAACAGGTAAGTGAATTCCTAAAGCTATATCAGCTATAAAATGATGACTGAACGCAATTTAAAAAGTAAGCTTAGCTTCGTGACTACAATTTCAAATTTGCCTCACCGCGAATAAAAAAGAACATGAACAGAAAGCAGAGAATAAAATTAAAGTTTAAAATAATAGTTTGACATTTAAATGAATTAAATAAAATTATGAATACCCAATAAAAATTATAAAAAAATTCAGTAAAAAACGGTGATTAGTTTAAAGATAGTACAAGTCCCAACATTTTATTCTGGATTTCATTGGCTCATTTTGATACCACCACCAATTTTCGTTAAGTAAACAGAATATAAAACTTGATAGCTGGAAAATCATTTCCCTCGGACGAAAATTCACGATTTTCGCCATCACTCCCGTTTTATTGAAAGTATATGGGAATTTATGTCAGCGTAAATTTATAATTTTAACTAAAGAGCCAATGCATATGCAGACTTTTAATCAATCAAGAGGAAATCATCACCAGTAGCATTATTAAATGACTATAAGCGAGTTATCAGAGACTTGTAAAGAGGCATACGGGATGTGGTCATGTCGTTTTCCCATTCGCCGCTCACCTCCGCCTCTACCCAGACGCCACCGCCCCTAGTTTCCAGAAGGATTTGATAGTTCCGCGCCAACACCCCTCCCGACCACCCACCACCGCCCAAGATAACGCACCGCAACAAATTGCCTCGCCACCTGCCCAGACTCCGTCGAGTCCATCGGAAGAGGACGGCGCGGCCACACCAGCAAGCGGATTATATCCACCACTTACACACGAAGCAGTCGATCGAATTTTTTTCGGTACCCAACCCATTCAATTTCCTCCACATCTCATCTACATCCATACTAGGGCGTATGGAAAAGGCTGTTGGGATAGAAGAGAATAGGAAAAAGGAATTGGAAGCGGGAAGGGACGACGAGTGATATGAGCTCTGGCAAAGTGTACCTGGCACTTTTTTGTAGCCATGCAGGGAACTACTGAGGGAAGAAAAAATTATAGATGTTATAAAAAAATGAATGAGTTTCAATGATCGCCTCTGGAGTGATTTCTCGCTAGATGACCGCATTATCATAAAATAATCAAAATTTTCTGAAAATAAAGAAGTTCATATAAATAAATAACATCAGGGGGCCGATCACGATTTCTAGTGGGACGCCGGATATCATCCATACTATGCCAGAGAAGTACTTCCGTCGATTACTTCTTTTTTTTTCTGCCAATCATAAAGTCGTGAGTAGGTCGTTAATTCAACTTGACCGGAAATGAAAAAATAGGTAATTATTTTACGAACCTCGTAGGATACTTCCTTGAAATACAAAAATATCGTCTGATTTTACGATCACATGAAGGAACGTCTCAAATTTGGTTTCGCAAGATCGACAAGGCGGAAGCCGAGTTGACCGCGGTAGAAGTTTCACACAGAAGCAAGTGGCCACCTCTATGAAGGTACAGGGTACCCTGAGGTTAATTATGACATAGACGACATTATTAAGCGACGTCACCTCAAGGGTAGAATCGACCAAGCAGAGGGTGATTTGGAGAAAGAACTTCTCTTTTCCTCGCACCATTAATAACCACAACAGCACCACGGCGAAGCACCAAAATGTATATGTCAATATGATAAAATATTTTTCATTATTTTACCTTTAATTTCAAGTGTCGTTCCTGGAAAATATAGTGCGAAAACACAGAACTTGTTGACGTTATGAGATAGAGAACGCATTTTCCCGTGAATGGCAGGAATATGAAAAAAATATTATATATAGTTCATTTTGCAGCGGAAGCCCCTTAAACGAGCCACACACCCCGCCTCGATCCATTCTCTGAGCGGAACCCAACCTCGCCAGTGGCCGTGTCCCCAGCCATCTCAGCATCTTACGCTTGCTTCCCCCAGTTCGCCAAATCCGCCGCCTCTCCTACGTACACCTATACCTTCCCACTCGCACATCAGCGGCAGCGTCAACAGTCGCCCTTTCTCTCCATCGCCCTCCCGCGGGAAGGAGGAGAGGGAGGAAAGTAAACCATCGAAGGAAGGGTGGGAGGTGAGAATGGGGAAAGAGGGAGGGAAGGGATGAGGGAGTGGGAATGGGAGGGGGGGAGAATTCACGCTCGTACGTGACTCCTCGGGCAGTCAAGGACACCGGGCGTGTTTGGGAACAATATGCTGCAAAACTCGGCGAAGATGGAGGAATGGCGGAGGTGGTGGAAGGAGGCGGTGTGGGGGAAAGGAAGCAAAGGGAGGGAGGACTCCGTCCATTTGTCGGCGAGACGAGCCGGAGTGAAGGACGGAGGTTGAGGAGAGTGGGAAGGGAGTTGAGACCGCTACACCAAAACGGCTTACTTCTCTACTGACGATTTCATCAATTTATGGAAAAATCAGAGCTGAAATCAGAATGCCCGATAGCCGATACGGGACACCAACCGAGAGCTTAAGTCTCGAATCAACCTATTCATGTGCTTACGTCTTCCTCCAGGACTTACCATAACTGGAGCATTTGAAATTGCTTAAAGGATCTGAGTGTTCGTCGACGCCGTGTCTCAGGTAGTACATAGTATTTCTGTTTAACGTGCTTCGACGGCTGAGGTCATTTCGCACCTAGTCTGCCACGTGCAGACAGGGGCAACAGCACTCGGACGAGTCGGAGGATCACCCCTCCAAACTCGAGCAGAGCCCAATGATGCTTAACTTCGGTGACTGACCTGGAAACCGGTGTTTCCATCGTGGCAGGCCGTTGTCGTTTCTTAGGTCTGTATACACGGCGCAAGTACTTGTGTGGGTAGATGCCTCCTTCAAAATTTCATCGTCCAAACAAAGATCTACTCTGATTAAAAATTTGAATTATTTCCTCCCTCTCAAGCTTACACTTCTTCCTTCCATTACGTTCTTGAGTGGTAAAAATCGCCTCTGAGTGGTTGTTCCATTAACTCGCTCTTCCTTCGATTAATGTCCTCGAGCTTCATTTCACCATCTTAACATACCGAGCACTAATTTGTCATTATTCTTCTTTCCTTCCTTCCCACCGATTTTCTCAATCCTTTGTTGAACTCACATCTACATCGCCTATTTATGATATAAAGGGTGCCATGATAAATAAGTTATATTTTTTCCAGTTTGGAAATCGATTGAAACCAATTAATCGTATGTGACTCCAAATTTTGCACCACCGGAAGTTAAGTGACCTGATTTTAGCCCAGAAATATCATGACATTCAGAGAGTTGGCTAATGTGAGATCGAGTGCCCAGTAGCGTAGGCGGAAAGAAGCGAAGAAGACGAAGGGGCCGAGCTTTCCAGGCAGCAACTTGTTTTGTAAGTATGACTCTTATCTTATAGCAGCGAAGAGTAGGCATTGCTTTATATGGAATGTATTATTTTTTCCTTAGTCGTATTTTACTTTCTTACTCAAAACACCTGATGTTTAACAGATCATGTATGCTTGCGTTATGCCGCGATTTCCACGATGGAGGGAAGAAATATTGAAGAACTATCCCAGCGGCATCAATTCTACTGACACCAAAACAAATTCTCTCACACAAACTAAGAATACGAACGATTTAAGAATCAAAATTTAATATCGCACAGCGGTATTATTGTCCAATAGTATTTAAATTCAATTTCATAACTACTTAGTTCCTAATCCTTTTATTGCGTGTAATTTACTACTTGGTGAGCCGCCGCGAGGGCGTAAAGCAGGGGGAGTTAGGAAAACATCCAAGAAAAAAGGAGGGAATAGGGAAAAGGAATTGGAAGAGGAAAGGGGAGTAAAGACGTGTTTTGGCGGATTAGCATCTATTCTCTGTTTTAGTCATGGAAAGTTCACAGGGAAAGAAAAATTCTAATACTTATCGATCCGGCAGTGCGTCTCTGATATATACATTCGTTCCAACCCGAAACTTATCAAACATTACGGCTGTGATGACGATGAGAGCATGGTTGTGAATATTCACCCGCTGACACATTGAGGTGGTGTGTCGGGTACTAAATCAACAAAGTACCCTGCGAGCCTCTAGGGAGTGGCGCAGGGTAAATTTTCACCAATACATGTGCTACACTATATGCTGCAACGTACTCTATACCTGCATGCCAGAGCGATCTTTCCCAAACCATCGCCCTTCATTTTTGCGCTAGGCACATGGAGTGGGGGTAAGGTACACGACACAATGGGCTCCCATACCATGCGTTCCGGATACTCTCTTCTCGAGACGTGCCCCTCGCACGAGGCGTTTTAAGAGGGCGCTCTCGTCACGAACGCCAAACACACGCAGACATTTCCCCGCGTAGAATTTTCAGCTCCGTTCGCTCTTGCAACTGCAACCTTCTTCCCATCGATTGGAACATGTCCAAAGAGTAGGGAACGCGTTTTAGAAAATCAATCTCGAGCAGGGTTTCAATGAGCTCCCTACCCCACGGTCTCGTTCCTTCGCACGTCTCTCTCCCTCGAGATGTTCCTGAAGAAAAAGCATCGCACCGCGAAAGGTAAGGGCGAACAGGAATCCCGAGTCTACGCACTTGAGGGTTGTCCTCGCATGCTTGGACTTGGAGCGGCCGTCTTTGACTTAGGCAGCGATACGCTTGGCGTGCAGCGACGGAACGAAGAAGCGCGGAAAGTCTCATGGAATGCGAGAGGCAGGAAAAATACCTAATGATGCCATGTAGGGAAGGATTTCTCACCCAGTGTATACGTCCTTAATAACGACATAGCAGCCTAATGGATAGACTGGTAGACTACTGACTATTGGTATAGTAGTAGTACTACTACTTCAGTTTATCATTATTCCTAGAATCATTTCGAACTTACTGCTGGCCACTTGCCTACACGGGCAACAGCACTTGGACGGATAGGAGGATAACCCCTCCGAATCCGAGCAGAGCTCAACAATGCTTGACGTCGGCGACTGATCGGAAACCGGTGTTTCCATCGTGACAGGCCCTTATCCTGTCTACTGGTGCCGGATTCAATTTCATGGAAAGCCTCAAGAAGAATGTCCAGCACAACTTACACTGTGCGGCTTACTGGGCGACGGATCTTTCAGGAAAATCACAGGCGGCAAATGGAAAGGAGCAGCCTCCTACCTTAACGTATGCCTTTAATCCACCGCGTCTTTTGGCCAAGGTAGTATGAGCGAGAATTTTCTCTAGTCACAACAGAGACCTTATTCGAGTTTTATTTTAAGATTTAAGCAGCTTTCGGAAGCATGACGTACATATAGTTCAACATGACTGTGCAAAAACTAAGCTTTATGATTGAACTTCTCAGTAATTAACTAATTATACATATTCGAGGTCTTACGATATTTGCTTCACGCCGTAGGCTGAAAATCCCTTCACAACCTAAGGGTTTTTTGTTACTATTTTTACATAGAGTAGTACGCTGAATAATACATTAATTTAAAAAAAATGATAAAACATACGAACCCTCACATTTCTGACGCGATACGTATGTCAGGACCTCCTCATTATTTTAATTATGTCTCTCTGAACCGCACAGCCATGGCCGATCGAAAAGGGCTTCTATTTTTTGCAAACAGCTCGATTAGTAGAAAAGAAAGTAGGTGATAATTTAGTATAATTGGTAACAAGAGATTTTTTCTTTGCAATTAAGCCAAAATCATTAAATTTTACGTGAAGAGATATATTGCTCATACTCCCTTAAGTACTTGGTGGGCTCTATCCTTCCAATATCAAACTGAACTTCGGATAGAGACAGTAGATACATACTTGGTCGGCTATGAAGTTATGATGCATAAAAGATTAAGCTGATTCGGTTGGAAGTCAACTACTCAAGCACGATTAGGATAGTAATGATAACTGCATCTTTATCAGCGTGAAATAAGGACTAAATTTTAAAATTAAGTGGGCGAAAAACCCAAAAGGGAGAAACCAGAGATCTCTGGATCAGCAACACTTGACCTGATTTTCACCGAGGATCGAAACTCATTATGACATAGATTGAAATCCCGGATCGATAAATATTAAACACATTTCTGTCAAGGAAAAATTTCTTCATAGCAGCATTATTAAAATTTCCATCGAATCTTCCGAAGAACAACCAATGTGGAAAAATACTAGCGTGACAGGATTTAAATCAGTTGCTTAACAAAACTACGGGCTTTACGAAAAAAGAGAAACTGTAAGCGTAATTCTAATTCTAAGCGCACATGTGTTAAAATTACGCGATTACGAAAAAAATTACTCAACGAGCGAATTGTAACCCAATTACAAATTTTTTTATAGTAAAGATCCTTAAATAAACCACACGTCCGAGGACTTCAGTTCGCTCAAACCTCACAGCTGATTCATTTGCCAGCACATTACAACTTGGAACTCAATATGTGCATCACTAAACACAAAAACTATACAAGAAATCGCTGGAAGATTCTTACGGGTTCGATGAGACTGGTAGCGAGCTCAGACAACGCATCACATTGAGATTACAGCGATAGAAGCTACAAGCACAAAGGATGCTTCGCACCCACTCGTCCGATACGAATTCGTTGACCCTCAATTCGGCGAGGATGTCACTCATTTGATTCCCCCAAGAACCCGCGTGGCCACTTGTCCCACCAACCAATTCTATCCGTCACGCAAGCAAGCTGAAACAAACAAAATAAGTCGGTATTTGCTGCGTGAAAGGCGCTCAAATGATGGAGGTCACATCGAGTCCTAAAATAAAGACCACTCACTACCTGGTTTCACCTTTCACGCCACGTTGAAAAAAATTACCGCAAAATTACCAGCAAGGGTATAAATTATTTTTTATGCAGGACAGGTTTTTTTGGACACACAAAAGTGAAGCAGAGGAAAACAGACGGCCAAATTATTCAATGGGAAATCGAAACTAGTCCCGCATGAGTGAAGAAGTGCGTGAATATTATCGTCACATTGCACCACGATATTGCCAGTGCCCAAGGTAAACAGCAAAACTGTCAGGGCGGTAAGCGGTGTCACGTTGGCTAGCTTATTTACTTGAACATCCCACCACATTTTAAATCTTACCTTTAAGCTTTTGAAATATAAAAAAATTATTTATTGTCTCGCAATGCCTATCGTGCAATTTATGAAAATACATTCAGTTGAAAGAGGAATTAGGAACACGAAATGACTGAGGGGCAACTAAATTTATATTGAGTGTTCAAGGTAATACTTTGATTCCATGAACATTTAAACGTCTTCCATCGAGGGAAGTGAGTATTCTGAAGAGAAAAACTCGATAACAAGCAAGTGGCGAATAAATTTGAGCCCTACAACTGCGACGTCAAACAGTAACTTGCTTAACCTATTCTTTTTTTAGATTGAATTCGATAATTATTTATTTCGTTTGATGCAACATAGGCTAGATCCATAAACATAATTATTTCTGTAACCAAACTAAGGTAACTGTTCGTATGTACGCCTACGGTGCCAAAGAGCAAAAATCCCCGAGGTAATACATTCACCTTAACATACATCCGAGACGTAATTTATTTTAAGGGTTCCTGTATTCTGAACCATGAGTGAAACATACATTCCTTTAAGACGACAGATATTTTGCAATGACAATTTTTATCAACTTACAAGGAATGCCTTACACTTAGGAATCGAAAGTGCAAATTTAATAAATGCAGAATTTCGCTTTCGTATAAAATACAACTAATATGGTATTTTCTTCGGAATAAACTACCTACTCCGATCCGGCACTGATAGGTAAGTACCTACCTACCATGGCTACGTGTAAACGAAAATTTATATTGTATTTCATTCTGGCGTTTTTCAAGCGACCATTTTTAGCACCAGCTGCACTGGTGATTCACCAAACACGCACCCGTACAATACTGAATGAATGAATAAACCCCCGTAAACTTCTCTGCTACAGATTCAACGCCTCCTGGGATGAGACATTCCGGAATGCCTCTGGGAGTGGTCTCGAACTCCCTCAGGTGGAGTCCATAAAATCTCCCACTCCCCGACCTCACAGATAATAAGAATATCCTCACTCCTACCCATACACCCGAAGAGATTTTCCAAGACTGGAAGACACAAAAGGAAGAAGACGAGCAGATGAGATGCAAGATAGATAAGAAGAAAAAAATGGCAATGAGTCACACGGGCCACCTGACGAAATTTCGTTCTTCTATAGGAGTTGACGCCCAATTTAAAATGAGCCAGGATATTTTTGACTAGCAGTTAAATTTTGGAATACTGAAGCATCAGATCCCTTGTTATCAAATTCGGAATCGCCGCTTGAATATGAACATAGCGTATGGACGTACTCGTCCCTTTATGGCGTTAGTAAACACAACTGACAAAACTACAGCAATCAATAATTAATGGAAAATACACTACGATAAATGTCGTCCACTTAACTCAATGGTGAAGATAAAACATTTCCTGTATCATTGTAACAGCTGACAAATTTTTCATGTAAAAATTGCACATATTAAAACATTGCTCTGAATGGGAATAGTGATTAACTTCGAACGGACTCTCCACCGTCCGCATTTTGAATGGAAGGAAGTTAAACACCAGTTACACATATGTTTCACCACGGGGCAGATATTATGGACGGGTTCAGCAGTTGGCCAAGTCAAGGGACGGCCAATTTATAGAAAAAAACAAGATAGAGTAAATTGAAAAGCCCAGTTTTTAATGCCAGTGGTTTTCAATTTTATAAAAGTTTCTATTCCAGAGAAGGACATGGGATTGCAAAGATGAGGATAATACAGAAACTTTAACAAGACAAAACGCTTGGGTATGATGATATAGCGCCATAATCGACGAATACCTTTTAAGCAGTACAAACGATTCCACATATTTCAATCAAGTTTCACTGATAAAACTCCTTCGCAGAAAAATACCAAGTTGAAGGAAAAATCGACACTCAACAGGACCACTAGCTAAAATATAGAGACACCGGCAGAAAATGAGCACGGCAGTTCATAATGAAAGCCCAGCTGTTTCTTCCTAGCACCTCAATGTAAACATGAGATGCAATTATGAGAAGGTATAATAATCTGACAAAAACCTGCTTAATGACACTGATTAACACAGGCTACTGAACATTTTAACTGGTATTCATAATGAATAAAAACACTTGGTAATCTTCCAAAGATTTAATTCTTTGGCACGACTCGTTTCACCACACCGTGGCATAATCATGTGCAGGGTTCTTCGGTTTAGGTCATGTATATATAGGTTCTTTACCAAGGCGTTAGGGAGTGGGGAGAGAAGGGGGATGGCAAGGGGGGGCGGAGAGGGAGGGCTTAATGAGGGTGGGAAAAAGGAGGGAGAAGCAGCGGGGGAGGGGGAACTAAGGGTTTGAGTGGACAAGAGGGCGGAAAGACAGGTCAAACGGACGCAGGGGTTGGGACTGGGTGATGCACTGCCCACACCAGAGCACTGGAGGAGGGGGGAGGGGAAGGAAGTAGAGTGTGAAAGATTTTGGGACATATGGCAGGAGTCGATTGGAAAGAAAACGGTTAAGGGCGGGAGGGTGGGGGGTGCTTTAGTCTGGGAAATATTTTGTGGCCAATAAAGGAGAAGGGTTGTGAAATCATAACACAGTTTGATATCATTGCACTTCTGATGCTTCACAATTTCCATATCTCCAAAGCGTGCATTTTCCACCCTTTATCTACCCTATGCAGCAACTTGGGGGTGAAATAACTTTTGTGGCCATCTTCCAGCAGATGTTTAGCAAAATTGGAGGATGTATCCTCCAATCGGAAACATCTATCATGCTCCCTGGGTCTTGTTTTAAGCGCTGGACCAGTCTGACCGACGTACACTGTACTGCATCCCGGTGTATTACATTCCAGCTTGTACACGCCAGACTTTTCGAGCACTTCTTTTTTATCCTTCCCGTTTCCCAGGAGCGTTCTTAGATTCCACCTTGTGTAGTCACCTGCCTTATATTGGGGGTAGCAAGTTGGCAAGCCTGTGGGATATGCCATCTATGAAGGGGAGCTTACACCATTTTTGTGTATGTAAGGGCAGAGGGGTAAGGGACGTTAGCGCCGAAAAGGTTTTTGTTTAATTTTCTTTCTAATTATTCCATCAACAAATTCTGCTTTATAGCCATTGCTAATAGTGATAGACTTAATTGTCTCTAACTCTATGTTATAATTAATTTCATTGAGGGGTACACTTAAAAGTCTATGTATAAGTGAGTGGAAAGCGGCATGCTTATGGGAGTGGTGGTGGACAGAATCGGTAGGGATGGTGTGGTTCGTATAGGACGGTTTCCTATAAATGGCGAATTCATGTTTACCTCCCTCAATTGAAATAATCAAATCTAAAAAATTAATTCTCCCAGAGTCACTTTTCTCCATTTTAAAATTGATATTCCGGTGCTGCATATTTAGAAGGTTAAGGAATAACCCCAGCTGACGGTCACTTCCTGTCCACACACAAAGTATGTCGTCCACATACCGGTAATAATACTGAACGTATTGGAGAAGGTAGTCTTGAATTAAATAGGTTCGTTTCCAGGTTGTCAAGAAAAATTTCTGATAAGGATTCAAGTATTAGGGAGTACTACTACTACTAAGAGCTACACTACCTATCGACAAACCTAGAAAAAAGTCTCATTGGTAGCTTTTATCGTCCCTTATCGTTCGCGGGAAAAATAGCATTTTAAATCTCTCCGTTCTTCAGTCAAGTTCCCTAATTTTATTCTCATGATCTGATCTACCGTAGTATGTCGGATTTCGTAAAATATTATCAACGTCGTCAGAAAATAGACCGGTTTGGAACTTACATAATAGATTGAGCCTAAATTTTAATCGACGATCTGAAAGCGTTTTCCATCCCACTTGCTGCATACGATCAGTAACACTAACGAGATTATCATAACGGCCTTTTACGTATCTTGCAGATCTTCGCTGCACGCGTTCTAACTCAGTTTCCAAGCCTATCTCATAAGGATCCCAAATACTGGCAGCATATTCCAAGTGGGGTCTAACGAGGGAGAAGTAGCAGATTTCCCTAACTTTATCGTCGCACTTGCCAAGTACTCTTTTAACAAATCCCAATTTACGATTAGCTTCACCGGTAATTTCTCGAATATGTTTACTCCACGAGAGATCATTAGTCAGTTTAACTCCGAGGTAATTAACCGATTCTAGATTCTCTAATTTGCTGTTGTTTATGCTATAGCTGTTACAAAGAGCGTTTTACCGTTTCCAAAAATTCACAACAACGCATTTTTTCAGGTTTAATTCTAGATGCCACGCATCGCACCACTCCTGTATTGTCACGAGGTCCTTAATTAGCGCTAGCTTATCATTAAGGCTACGAATTTCTCTATACACCACTGCGTCGTCTGCAAATAATCTAAGCTTACTCTCAACTGTTTCATCGATGTCGTTTATGTACAAAAGGAACAGAAGTGGGCCTATGACACTTCTCTGTGGGACACACGATGTGACTTTTACTTCAATAGAGATAGCGCCATCTAATACAACCCTTTGCACGCGATTGCATAAGAATTATCTAATCCAGGAAATTACGTTGTCGTCAAAACAGTAAGATTTTAATTTCATGAGTACATCCAATCGGTGGGAAGGGGCTGCAACTGACGAAACAACTGGCCTAATAGGAATATTTTCCTTGTGTAATTTGGGGAGGCCGTAGAGGCCAGGGCAAGTTGGGTTCATTTGTATCACTGACACTTTTTCCACCAAACTCGCCAACTAACTAACTAATACGCCACACACACTAAAGTATATTTTTCGCCATGATATTTCCCACAGGAAATAAATACAAGCGGTTCAAATAAATGTTTTATTTATATTTAACCAAAATTTAAAAAAACTGCCGAAATTTGCCTCTTAAAAAAAACGAGACTACAGTCTACATTAATATCCTACTAATCTTGCCATATCTTCCAAATCCAACATGCATACACTGGCACAATTGTTTAGTTCACACCTGATCTCTTGGAGTTAACATATTTTTAATTTTTTTATAAACGATTCTGTCACCATGTTCAGCACCCAGCAGTTTTTTCACCCACCCTTGTTCCTAGAGGAGTTGATTCATTACTTCTCCACACGCTCTTTAAGACTATTTTCACCTGATACTGTCGAATACACAATAATGCAAGGACTAATATATAGGGGAATTCTGAGCCGAAACTTTAACAATAAAAGTCAACAAGTCAACTGAACAAGTAGCAAAACGTAAAAATATGCAGTGCATCTAGTTCAATCGCAACAAAGGTATAACAATACCTCAACTACTTCGGCCACAGGTATTTGAGTAGCACACAAAAATCACCGGAAAAGATGTTTAACTTTGGTGCCTAAAACATCCTGGTAGGTATATCACTCGGAAACCCGTAAAGTTTCCAAAACGTATCTCGTCACAGTCTGTTTCGCTCACGCTGGTTGCAAAGCACACCTATTAATTTCCAAAATTATAAATTATCCGTCGCGCAGAGGCATTAACCTTGTCGCACTTCCGTAACGGGGACAACTTTCTCCGGCTGCACCGCCGCATTTGGCCCTCTTTCTTTCGATTCCTCTCGGCGCGCTCCGACGAAGACAAACAAGAGCTCCATTCATTGGAAGGCGGCGTTCTCCAGCACGGCACAGGCGGCGGAGAGGAGTAGGTACTGCGGGGTGCGAAGCTGTGGAAGCCGGAAACCGTGAGCACTTTAACCGTCGGAGAGCGATTGAGATTCAGGGTAATAAAAGTTTTATGGGATGAGATTTCCCATTGTAGCCTTTCTCATGAAAAGCGCTCCTCTTCTACCTTCCTTTTTACAGCCACTGCTACCTCATTCCGCCGCAGGGAGTGGATCAAAAACCTCTTCGGAATGGATGACAGAAAGTGTTATCATGAGAAATAACGGAAATAATGCTTGCTAAATTAACACACCAACTTCCATCCCCGCCAGAACTTAATCTAAATCAACGACTGCATCATCCTGCACTTTGACGATCTGAGCGTTAATTCTAGCTTCCGCAAACAAAGTGCGCAGTGAAAAAGGGAGTATTAAAATTTTTGCTAGCGGTAGAAGCACGTAAATTTTGCAATAAACTTGTCACTAGTCATTTTTTCAAGAATGATCGCCGTTTATGTTGAAATCACGAGCCGGCAATTTATTATGCTGAGGGTCGAGGTACCCTTTTATAAAGATATCCTAAGCTTTCATCTATACTATTACGCTTCCCTTCTTTTATTGACACAATTACCATTGAAATACTAAAGAGTACCTAAACCTCCTAAAACTAACGGGACGGACTCATAACAGGGACAATAATTCCTCAGCCGTTACCGTTTAAAACGAGTAAATAGGTACAGGAGAGAGGACACATACAGCCCTGAGGGCACACCTTGGGATTCTGGCTGGAAACGAAGCTAGTGTCAAGTAAAAAAGTTGAAATTTGAAAGGATATTGTACCAGATGAGCCGTACCTTCAACTATTAAACCCATGCCCATTTTAATGTATTAGCATTTACTTCTGATTTATAGGAGAAGACCTAATTTCACTATGAAAGAGATAATTATCCCTACAACTATGTCTCAATTATGAATCACTTAGTAAGGCTATATATAATAGAAATGCATTTTTATCAAAGAAGAGCCCACACTACGGGTCCAAGAAGAAGAACAGAGTATATTTTAACGATATGCGATTCTCAAACCGAGAAAAACAACAGCATGATAAAAATCTTCCAGTGTGATTAAGAAAAATTAGTTTCAACTTATAGCGGTGAATAAAACCCTATGAATAAACATGCTTAAAGTGGAGATATTAAAATGTTGGCCTACCGTGACTAATGAATTACCCATCTAAATGAGAACTATTTTTACGGTCACTTCACTAACTAATTTAATGCCTCCAGCTGCCCCCAATGAACCCATAAACGATCCGAAGACGTTCACCGAATTAGTGAGGCAAGAAGTGTTCTTTATTCCCTCATCATGGCCAGGAAATGGAGATAGAGACGCACTTAAGTATTATAAAACATCTTCCTACACCTCATTTTTCCTTCCTTCCCTTTTTCCATGCAAGGTGATCTGACAGCCACGTAAGATTTGATCCAAGTACGGTGGAGGCAGTTAGCGGGGAAACACGCAGCTGCTGTCACTAAGGATTATGTGAGGCTTGGGAGACTTTCATTGGTTCCCAGAGTTTATTCCGCGACATCCAAAAGCGTAGACTACAATTTCGTGCGCTAAACTGCGGGCTTCCTCGGGTTCTAGGCAACATACAGAAATCTGCAGGACAGTAGGAGAAAAGTAAGCCACTTTTATGGACCAACTCAACGGAGATTCAAAGCATCGTTACAACCTCAAGGTGGAACTCGCTAAGAATGCAGGAGACACGCACTTAATAGATCCTTTTATTCCAAAGTATGTTCTATCAATAATTAAACAAGCACTATGGTTCAAACGGCGGTCAAACCAAACTCTTAAGCTGACAGATTAGACTAGAAATTCAGGAGCATTGGCGATAAAATATGGTATGCAGTTGGAAAAACAACAACGGGATGAGAAAAAAATCAATGGACCCTCTTGAAATTCATCGGAACTACTGATAGTTTATTTTAGCCCGACACAACAACAATTCTGTCAACATATCTGAGAAAAGCCTAAACCAGTTAACCAAGAAAATGTAGGTATGGATATCCATTTCGGAACGAATGCATTGTTGTGGTATAAAAATGGATATTAAAATAGACATTTCATTAGTTTGGAATCCCTCCCCCAGGTAAAATCACATCGACACCATCCATGTACATATATAAATGAATCATAGGATGACTTTGCACTGATATAGACGCAATTAGTGACATATTTCGCAGAAGTTGATTAGGTCAAGAGACATAGATCTCATCCCAAGTTTTCTAAAATCCCAAGTTTTCCCAGAAATCCCAGAAATCCCAAGTTTTGTAAAATCACTTATCCAAGTTTCTCAACAGACTGATGGAAACAATTGCCAAAATCAAAATTCATGGGCCAGGAAATATTCTCGCGACACCCAAGCAAATATTTCAAAAGAGAAAAGACTTGAGCATTGGGATTGATGAGGCGAAAGTCTAAAAGAAAATATCATATCAGAGAAAGTGTTAGAGAAAACAGGATTTTTCTCCCTAGGATATTCAAAGATTTGGCAAATATTGACCACAAGGAAACTCTGGGCGCATATGTTAACAAAACGATTTAATTTAGGTACCCAACAGCGAATACCACTCACAGTAAAAGGTATCAAAACAATAAAGAGAAGCAAGCAATGAACTCAATAAACAGTACCTGAATAAAATGCAAGATTAACATGGATTTCGTACTAACCATTTATTTTATTACTCTTACACAACCGTAAACTTGTTAAAATACGTGGATTCCGCCCTGAGGCAGTAAAAGTTTACCACCATAATAGTGTTTTGGAAATCATACCCCACTCTACTAGAAAAAAAATATCCGAGCAACTGAATTCCGAAGGTACCTAATAAAAAGAATGTATAACCAATTTAAAGTGCTGTTTTATCCGATGATACATAACAGGTTTCCGCGGTCTTCACGAGATGATGTCTGCAGGGTCTGGTTCCAACCACATTCTTCCGTTTTTTAGACGACATCTTCGCTTTTGCACGTCAAGACGCCCGAAACAGATGCCTATAAGATCAGCAACCGCACCCTACCAAGCAGACATCATTCATGTTTTTACATAACGCACAGTATGATATCATAAGCAATATTTTGTTATCAATAAAAAGGAAACTTAGTGAAGTATGAGCCACTTTGTGATGCATTACACACACAACCGTATACACACGTATAGTGAATTAATTATGTACAATATCCGTAATTGGGTGGGAATCTGCAACTGATTGAAGGAAAAATATAGGTTAAATCTTTTGGGCAAGTTAGAAGCAGACAATTTTTTGCCGGACGTTCGACATATTTTGCTAGAGCCACCATATTACGGTAGAAACGACCACATACATAAGATAGAGGAAATAGACTGCAGAATCGATAGATTTAAAATGTCATTTCTTCCGCGTACATTAAGGGATCATAAAAGTTGCGATGGATCAATTCTATGAAACTCCCACCCTCATTAGGTACAGAAGACCTTTTATTTATATTTAATAACATCATTACTAACACCTCACCCCGCTTGAAATATCCAGCATTATTTTGTTTTTTCCCCAAATAAGTATCTCGTAGCATTCACAAATTCATATAATTAGAAATATTTGCCACTAATTGTCCCTTAACCAGTGTACTGCATGTTTGCATGATCGTCTACGTAGCACTCTCCCAGTTTCGGGTTTGATTGCACACTGTTCTCCTGACTGCTTTTTGGTCACGCCTAGCGGCCGGGGGAACGTGCGAGGTCCTGATTTGAACTAGGAAGAGTACTGCATGACTGGTGTGAAATCACCCCGTGCCACATACCCTAGTGGTGGCTAGCACAGCACTTCGTAGATGTAGATGTAATATCAATGCATGTAATAATTAGGAAGTGAAAAATATGAAAGTAAAGCCCAGAAACATCCGAACACAAGTTAAATAGATATACATCACGGGAGGCAATGAAGGAACACACATCTCTGGCAATTAATAAATGATATTTAGTAGTTAATAAGACGAAAAAAGACCGATTACGACCGGATTGCACAACTTCACGGTGCTGGGCAGGATATGAAGGAGCGGAATTGGCGAAAAATAGAGAACCAGATCGCGTGCTTTCCAATTACGACGTTCAGAACTCTCACCAAGACTTCCCTGACTCACTCTTTTCGTACGGGGGAGAAGGAAAGACAAGCAAGTCGTCCTTGTTCTCAGGAGAATCTCATCTCAATGGTCCCACTGTTTGCCCTGCAAAAGGGAAGATCCCCCGCGCACATAATAAAGACCTATTAATCAAACCCTCCAGCACACACATGCTCGCGCGAAACTCGGGAATGATACGAAAAAAGAGTTCGCTGACCTCGATCTCTCCGCCGCATCTCTCAAGAGACTCCACGGATGGAGATTCCGACGTCCATGGGATCCTTTTCCACGCTCTTAATATGCATACACTAAGTAAGAGAATGAGAATGGATTCCTCCACTCTTTGACGCGCGAGCGGTGCACCGCGTGGACCAACTACGTGGGTGGTTCAGTGAAATAGAGAAGAGCGCTAAAGACCGCGGGAGCCATGCAAGGATGAAGATGAGTTGCCATTATTGGACGTGGAAACGGAAATTGGCTCATTTCATCCGGCATATGACGGGACTTGAAAACGAATGAACGCCATGTTGCGCTGTGGGTATCGGGCCGGAAAGAGAACGCTTCACTTCTAAGTTGAACTTGGGCTATGCCATGGAAAAATGCTTGACTACGGTAACTTCAAGAGCACGACGACAACTGCGACACTATATATTGATGGCTGTGCAAGCATCCTTAACCACTCCCACTACAGAAATTTTTCAAAAATCGCCCAGTTCGACATGGAAATATGAAAATATCCGGAATGAACTCTTCCGCTAGCGTAGAATTGGAAAATACTTAAGGTACGTTTTCATGTGGCCGTTTTTGCGTTGACGCACACTGCGCGGCCAATCAGAAGCGAGATCCTCAACGCAGATTGCGTTGACGCAGAAGTTGCCCATCTTTTATCTTTTGACGCAGCCTGAGTTGACGCAGTTGCGTCGGGGAGGGAGGACCCACGCTTGCTGCCTGTCATTTGTTGATCACTTGATTTTATCCCGAGGATTGTGGGTTATCTTCAGATAGTTGAACTTTGGCGGGACCGCGGTCTGTGATGATTCCCTCGCTGCCTTTGAATTGATTTTGAAGTAGCTGCGTTTAATGACAATTTGAGACGTGGGAATAGAGTACTTAGATTCACTAAAACGAAAGAGGTAAATAAGAAAGCGAAGACTTGTCCTTGACATACTTGTTTTGAATAAAAAAAGGTATTGATGAAGCGCATATAGCTATAGTTGCATTTTCATTGTAACTGAAGCAGTGAAATTGCATTCAAAAGCTTCCAAAGAAATCTTATCAGGATTTGAAACGGGAAATGGCAATGAGGAAGGCGTGCATCAGGAACATAAACTTCATTACTCGAACTGCAGACGAGGGATCCCGTATCATTCGCTTAGACTCGCCCAGACAATTTTCACCTTAAAAAAATTCGAAGCAACAGTAATTAAAGTTTTGGCAAGACTCTCCGACACTGTTTTTGAAAATATTTCAAATCCAAAAAAAAATATCTTGAAAAAAAAAAATCTTTACTCCTGTGGGGCACGAACTGGCATACATCGTAACCGGAGTTGAGAACGCTTACCACTAGTCCACGACGATACATATGAACAATCGAGAAATAAGGCATTTTATATCCTCAAGAATGTGTCACCACGGCATGGCATTATATGTTTGCCTCCGATTTGAGTTATTTTAGGCGTATATGGTTCTTCATAATGTTCCCAAGGGTCTTATTTACACACAAAAACTATCACTATTTACATATATCAAGTCGTACTTCATAATTTGGGGGGAAACTGGCTCAAAAATCGTAAAGTACGATACATACTTGGAACGTGATTCAGTGTCCTCTTCGCCTGGGACGTTTGTGAGGGAAATTTGTATATAAGTTCTTATTACTCGAATAAATGACGTTAGATTAATATCAAGCATGGTATCAATGATTTAATGGAATGCTTATATTTACAATGTACGCTATAAAACACTATTGAAAGTTATTCATTAAGTACGAAGTGAGGGATTTCCCTTGTTTACCTTTCGTCGCTAGAAATATTTTATTCTTAATTTCGACCATAATATGTCTCGTGAAGTCTACAAACGCATTTCTCAATTTAAAGCAAAATGGTACTAATACGCTGAGAGGTGAAATTGCAACAATAAACAATTATATATTTATAAAATAATATCATACCTTACGAGGTGCTGCCGCTCGAATGCTGACGCTGACATGAAAACGGGGTATTTGTTTACCGCACAACGCACCGTCGCAACGACGCAAAAACGGCCAAATGAAAACGTAGCTTAAAAATACATGGCAAGAAGAGCGCTACTACAGATATGGAGAATACTATTTCGTAAAAATACCAACTAAAAATGAATTATCCAGATAAAAAAAGGAAAGGAAATTGCTCAAGATTAATTCAAGGAATAACGTGTAAACATAGTAAATGAACAAGTGATAATAAAATATTGTTATAAAATGCACCCATACTTTTACGGATTGTGGCAATAATTAGCAAAACTTACCACATGATAAGTTTATAACAAATTTCCTCGGGTATTCAAGAAATAGATAAAGCCATCGACTATCCGTTGCGAAGCATAAGGTTAAATCTAGGTCCCTTTTACGTCTACGAGCTAAGTGATTTAGCAGGCATACCAAATTTTATAAGACCCAGAATGGAATACATCATGCAAATTACGAAGGACACCAAAGTGAATAATTACGAAGGAATGAAGCGGTTAGCTGAGAGGAGAGCTACAGCATCCCTAACTTCGGAACGATGACTGCTGATAACAAAATATTAGGAAAATTTCAGGGGGGAAGGGTGTAGAAATCTGACCTCAAAACATAAAGAGATCATTTCTCTTGCCGTTGGACTTACCATCAGATAAGCTTCATCATGACCAAAACCCTTCTTAAATGTTAACAAATCAATGTTAAATACCGCGTTCACAATCAGGAAAAATTTTAATTCCCACGCGGTACTAATACGCACTACTATGTGTCATAGGTAAAATTTACTTCAACCGAAAAAATTTAAGAGATACAGGGAAACATCAAAGCAGCGATCTTGTCTTTGAATTTCAAAAATAAATAACGAATGCGAGAGGGTCAGCATGAGAGAACGAAATGTTCCTTATGTTGCACTCAAATTGTACGCAAAGGCCCTCAAATGCGGTAAATTGGATGAAAGGAATCCGAAAATGAGAGAGGTCAAACAAGGCAAAAAAAAACTTGAGTATATAAAATCATATTCTCGTTAAGAAACGCGAAACTGAAAATAGGACCGCAAGTCGCAAGAGACGAGCGTCGGCGACGCCCTCTTCAAAGAGACCACGTCCGTCTCCCGTCGACGACTCGGGAGTGGACCCGGAGGGAGGAGGAATTTCCCGGAAAGAAAGGGGTTGGTTCCCCGGGCGGGGCGGATCGGAGTGGGTGACGGTGGTGGAAAATGCAGGGGAGGGGGGCACATTTCGGGACGTCCCACGAGAACAAATCGAGCGAGATGGGCGAGGGGGGATGAGGAGGAGAAAACAACGAAATAACCGCTCCAGGGTGAACGAACTCGGGCAGCCAAAACAAAAGTGAAATTTCTCGAGAGAATGAGACGGTTTGCGAGTGGCATGGGGAGGGATGGGATGAGGAAAAGGGAAATAGAACGAGGGAATAGAAGGAAGATTGTTTGGTTATTTAGGGAGGCGAACGAAAAAACTGAGGTCATTTTGGCTCCATTATGGATAGGTGGGTTGATTGATTTTTTATGAATTTGAAAGGGAAGGGTTGAGAGAAACCCAGCGTCGGCATTAGTCCACTCTAATCAAAAAGCGCTAATGAGTAGAAGGTTTAACGTCCCATGCGACGAAAGAAGAACATACTATATTTATAGTGCTCTCAACATAACACCCAATTATTTGCACTAAAAGTATTCTGCCACTATCGGGATTCGATCCCGAGCCCTGGTAGTTCGAGTTAGCACACCAACCCGACCTCCGCATTGGCGGCCCCAAGGGGCAATTGTCCCCACCCAAAACAAAACCCGGCGACTTTGTCATAGACCTTAAATTAAAAGCCTAAATTATTTTGTTGCTTTTTGGTTATTTTACTTTAAAATTCACTTCAATTTTATATAAACTAAAACGGTTTTTAAAGCCACAAGCTGAATGCGAATGTAAATCAAAATAATTTTTGAATTACGAAACTTAGTGGTAATCTAAAAGTGAAATACGCATTTAGTAAAAACTTGCAACTTATGCTTCCAAACCACTTATAACGCGTCATTTTGCACATAGTTTGTTACGAATTTCCGGAACGAGACCCACGAACTCCCTTTTTCCTGGAGGGTGTTCCATACCCCAAGAGCCGCTGGTGTCCCCCCCCCATCCCTGAACCTCAGGTCTGGAGCCCGAGGTTCGGGGGACCTCCGTCTATGAAAATTTTCCGCCAAAACCGGAATTCAAACCTGAACCCTGGATTTTGTATTTATGTTCTCAACGTTCCGAGAATATTTTATGTCAGAAGTGGAAAGATGCAATGTGTCGAAGGCAAATATAAATATAACTTAAGAAATGAATATGATAACATACTTCCCAAGCCAAGAATAACCTTGTTTGTGTGAGGTAAATATTTTGAAAATGGTCAAAGAATGGCTTTTTTCTTATGAAAATGTTGATTTTTTTCTGATTTTGTGTTAACTGATTTTAAAAAGTGTATTATTTCACTGCAAACCTAATGTAAAGGAAACACGTTAAATATTGATGGTGACTCAGTTCACACCATGACCATGAAGCCCACCTAAAGCTTCCGTTGATAACGCCTTAATAATACTGCAGGTAATGTTATAGCGGTGGAAGTAAATAAATCATCATCATATGTGAAGCGAATATTCTAGCCAGGATATTAACCCGATCCCCAAAGAAGGAAGAATTTAATGGGCGGGAGAATGATGGATGGAGGAAAGAGGGAAATAGGAGTGGATGAGACGAGGAATGAGAGTGGAAGACGGACAAAAACGCACGTCCGGCCTCAAATCGTGTTTTGCCCTGAGTCGACCCAAATAAGTCGCGGCGAGCGCTTTTAAAACTCTCACGATTTGCTGCCCGCCGCACGCTCGGGGGGAGGGGGGGGGAGGCGGGGAGGGAAGGGGTGGGGGTGGTCCGCGACTCCGCCTCCCTCCCTCCTCTCAGCAGAGCTAAGCAGAGTCCTCCCGGTTGCGAGGGAAGGGGCGGCTGGCGGTGGTCACTCATTGTCAGCAGCGAAACCCCGCGGGCCGCATAAGAGCCCAGGAAAAAATGTCGAAAAAGGTCCTCGTGCACATGAGGTGGACGCGGGAAGACTCCCGAAATGTTTTGCTTCCGGAGGTTAAGTTCTTTGAACTTACCCACGGATAATCTCGTCATCTCGCTCCAGGAATATTTTCATTGGCACCATGGTTACTCATTCTTTTCCATGAAGAACCGATCCCGATGATCTAATGATTTCAAGAACCACCAAAACCTATAATTAAGTACAATGCAATTGTGAGAGAAATGGGAGAATCGCTGACTAATGCGGTGAACAACAATGCACCGAGCTTTAGTTATTAGTCGTAAGATTTTAAATATGCAAATGTAATGCTAATCCCAGCATACACTATGTAAGATATGCCACGATCAAAAGCAATGGGTTGTAAGAGAAAAACTGCTCAAGGAAAATTTTCTAATTTGGGAACTGAACCACAGATCTTTGGCTTGTTGGGCCCATGAGCAAACCACAACGCTACCACGGATTTCGGATTCCGAAAAAAACTTTTTACATAAAACTTTCAAAATTACAACCATAAAGATTGATCAAGGCCTATTTAGAAACACTTTGGTATCTGCTCAAAATTTGAAAGCTTTACTAGGTGGAAGGTCGTCATATTGAAAGTGAAACGAACTTCGTGACTTCCACAGTTTATTTCATAATGCACAACCTGCTTTGTCAGTTACGCCATCTTCGGGTACATTCTGAATGTACCTGAAGTTGGCGTAACTGCCAAACCCAGTTGTACATTCTGAAATAAAATGTGGAAGTTACAGAGTTCGTTTCACCATCAATTTTGGTTTCTGAATGGGCTACGTCAAATTTCCTAAACCGAACAAAAATTATATCATTTACTCGTCACAGAAATCTATCGCTTACACACCGTAATATTTTAAGTACATTTCAGGAATGAATTGAGTCAATTTATTAAGATAAAACTTAAAGCACATTACCAATTCAAAGAATGGGAATCAAGCAATTTCGCACGACGCGCAAAGAACGGGGTCCGAGCTTGATGGGCTAGAAACAATGGCGTTCTTGGAGCTTAGAAGAAGACAACTTCACGAGAAAAGCACGCAATGAAGAGAAAACATTAATACCATATTTCATGGAATATTTGCAAACTAACAGCAGGCAGGTATTCCTCATAATAAAGGCGGTCGTGGATAGAAAAAATGGGAGAAATCTTCGACCGGAGTACTGCCTGCTTGGTAATTTAAATAGCAAATGAAACGTCTTGTCACTCTCAGGTGCACTGGTAGGGATGACCATCGACATCTTCAGTCACATCGACGACTCTTGAGTGAATATTGATTTCACAAGAGCTCAGTAAAAGCGGTGTAGATACACGCTCACACACGCGACTTATTTCCAAGAAAAAAGAGGTACATGAACACAATTGTGATTGATGGTGAATTTGATGTTAAGCTAGACAGGTTAAAAAGTTGACACAACAACTGACACATAACAAGCAAAAGTAGGATCATCACATTAAAACTGAAGACAATCTAGTCAAATTTCTTCAATGGTTAACATCTGCTGAGAATAAAATTAGGGAACTAGACTGCAGAACGGACAGATTTAGAATATCATTTTTACCGCGAACGATAAGGGACCATAACAGCGGACAAAGTGACTTTTTTTCTAGGTTTGTCGATAGGTAGTGTAGCTCTTAGTAGTAGTAGTAGTACTCCCTAATAGTTGAATCCTTATCTGTTACCTAGTACTAACAGCACGCCGTGCATGTTTTCTACATAACCCCGGTGGCGACGGGGTCAAGTCATCGCCTGCTAAACTGAGGGTCGCGGGTTCGAGTCCCGCCTGAGTGGATTTTTCACCACTTAGGACGTGGGTGTTTGTGTTACATGTTTATCCACCCGATGTAAAAAGCCGTTCGTGCTGTTTTCGGGGATGTGGAAATAAAAAAAATAAGTCTTGAGTCTCTGTCCATTTGTGTAGTTGCAAAATACATATATATTAACGGTTCCTCTCCATTGTGAGCATATCTGTAGTGTAGTGCATGCTTGTGAGGCTTCGCTCCGTGACAAGCATTAGCAATTTATGCTAATGCATAATTAGTCGCAGTTACACTAACTTTAGGGTGTAATGTAATGGATGTTGGTGACTACTCACCCCCTGCCACACACCCCTGAGGTGGCTTGCAGGGTATTTTGAAGAAATAGATTATGCAACAAGAGCCTGGGGTAAGATTTCAACCTCATAGGTGAAGTGAAAAATAATGGTGAACCGTAAAACATGGGTGCACTCACACGTAGTATCTTTATATTGTTATATATGCGAAATTCGTTTACACCATCAATGGATCCACGATCGTAATTTAACAACACATTTACCTCCACATGGTATTTAAGATATCAAAACTATTTTACAAAAACAAAATAATTCACAAACGTTATACTGCCAAGTGTTGATACTGTCCAGCAAGTATAAAACTCACATCCACATCGGTATTGGCGGGTCAACAGAACACATGCGAGTAAGACCCCACTCACAATGGCGTAGCAAGCAGCAAACAAGATTCAAAGCTGGGGCGACATTTAAAAACCCTCCCGGACACAAAAGACCTGGCGGACAACTCTCGTGGCCCCCGGTCACCCAAAAGCGACCAGTAGAAGACCGACGAGCCTCAAACAGATACACACACACCCAGGACCACCACCATGAGCAACCCCCTCTGCCGTCCAGACGAGGGGAAGGAGGGCGATTCCGAAGAATCTCACGCTCCCGTGGACCAAACGGTCGCCATGACAACGGCGACGGCGTGTGGAGAAGGGAAGACGAAGACGAAGGGCGTCCGCGGAGGAGCAGTGGTGTAAGGAAGAGATATAGAGAGAAAAGGCCGGTCGGGTCCTTCGCTTCGAAATCCATCCGGCAAGGGAGAGAGTGATACGAATCCCTCCCCATCTCTTCACCCCCTCCCAGAGATACTCCCTCGGGTGTCCCTCCCACGGACACACACTATACTAACCATCGCACGGAGAAGAAGACGACTTGAGCAGCCAGGCCCCGAAAACCGCTTTCGAACCAACAGCTGCATATCAAAATTTTATGAAATCAGTCAGGGTGGCAATGACTGAAAAATTACCGAGGGAAATTTAACAATCTGGATAATTTAAAAACATCGTAGATTCATAAAGATTTTTATAACACGACAACTAGACCGGTTTCAACACCTTCCCTTCATTTTCAAGAGGAGTAAGTTTTTCTAGTAAAAAATAGGGCGCAATACAAAAAATGGAAAACTGCAAATAATTTTATCTTTCACTATGAACAAATTCCACCACATCTGCCCTTAGAAAACATCACTGACACAAAGGTTTCCTCATTAAACTATATCTACTGTCCACAAAGTTAGCTCGCGGATCATTCAAGCTATAACCTCATCGAACTCACCTGAAATGGTGCTTCCTACCCGTAAAAAGTAAGAAACTGCTAAATATTTATTCTATGTGATCCACCCGATAAGTTAGGTTTTGATGGGGAAGAAGAGTACCTCAACTTATCTTTTACATACCTTCGCACCTTACTCCCATGTACGATTTTAACTCTGGGAACATCCTACCCCTCTTCATCCCATTCACAAAGTCTCTTTCATCTCCATTCCCTGCTCAACCAACATCCTCCCAATCAGTCAGAACCATCAGCATCACATCGTCCCTCATAACCTGCTCCAACCACCAACTCAGTCACAATCTCCTTCAGCAACTTCCTCTTCTCACTCACCCTCCCGAGCATTTCCACGTTTGTCTTCCCTTCCGTCCATCACATTTTCTCCATTCTCTATCCCACCCACATCTCCAACGCCTCCAATTTAGTCGCAGGCATATTTTCGTTGTACATTCCACGTGGTAGGCGTTTAAATTTTGCTCAAGGTCATAAGGCGCCGCATAAGGGTTGATGTTCGAACGAATCCTATTGGTATTTCTTCACTTAAGAGAATGGCCTTGTCAATTCAAACACATTAAGAATCAAATGTTTTTCTTACGACAGCAAACTATAGATTTGGTCGTGACTATAATTATCCGTGAAAGGATCCATTTCTGAGCTTGAACATGCATGCCATACACACACACACACACATTCAGATGCATAATCACTAATTATTCAGGGAAAAATAGAATTACAAATGAAAATCGATAGGAGAATTCAGAAGTTGCGGTGGACGGACAGCAGGGCAGGGTTGGAGAGGAGAGGAAAATCCTGGAAGAAATCAGGAGTAGGTGGTTGTAACGGGCAATGAGGGGCGACGGGATGCCAAAGGTAGAGACGGAGGAGGATTCCTATGGAGGAAGGAAAGAGGAAAAGGGGAATTGGCATTCTAGATTAGATGAAGAGGGATAAGACTTATGCCAATCTGAAGAAAGAATTCGTGTAAGGCATGGTCCTGGGGCTACAGAGGAGCAGACGATAGACCTAAATTTTGCCACTCTAATTTTGTTAATGCACTAATACAATTACATTACTCTAATTTTAATTCCGAACGCCCGTAGATTCTACACAATGGTAGCAGTCTTGAGGAAAGACTTCAAACTCACGTAACATTAATATTTATAATAACGCAACAGATGCGTTGCCGCCCCGATTATATTCGGAACCAGCGGGAGGTACCCGTTGAAATTCAACGGGTGTGAAAAACATTGAAGGTATTGTATAAGAAAACCACAAAGCCTGAAGAATACTGTCAGCGTAGTCATTTGAGGAGTTCGTAACCTATATTGTATGTTGCGTTCGTTGTAGTAGATACGCTGACCGTTTTCAAGGTGCACGGAGAGATAAGTAACTGTTGGTCCTCTTTCAATTATGGGAAACCAAAAAATGGGCTACGAAAACTCATTACTACTTAAATCGAGTGATTCGTCAGAGATCGAGTGAGTAAACGTCTTCTGAGTGATTAACAGCTTGATGGCTTCCCTTGTGTACATAAATATATTTGCATTCAATGACTCAGTAGAGTTGCGCAATCCAACATCGATATGTGCGTTGAGTATCTTAATCAGGATCGGAGAGTAGGGTACAATCCAGCGGTTAACAGCGTCAAAAGGAGCATTTGCAGCAGCAGCCATGTTTATTTGACCTGTGAATCCTCCATCACCCGGACTGCACCTTCGGCATAAAGGGTAGCCATAATTATTAGTTTCGGTTGCTAAATAAAAAATCTATGGTGATTCTTAGTGCACTTGCCGATTTTCATGCACGGACGTCGTTCATTGCGCAGAATTTGCGTTCTTCTTTCGGGTAAGAAGCATGTAGTGACGTCATTATAATTTCCGTCATCTAAATACAGATTGAAGTTTCGGAACAGATCTATATTTGAACCAGATTTATAGCTGATTACCCGTCCGTAGGTTGGGTTAGGGTGAAATATGAGCTGTTCTTAGCGTAAACCGAGAAACACCACGGGGAGATGATCGTGAGATCGCTGGTGGGCATGTCTTTGAGCATCCAAGACTAACCTTTGTCGTTTTTCTTGCAAGGGTTCATTTTCTTGCAAAGAACACATTCCCTTTGCTCTAGAACATTTATTATTATTAGGATTATTTTATATTTATTATTAGAATTATTTTCTACTATAGAAGAAGGATTATTTTCTATTAGGCATGTTGATGGATATATTTCTTAGTCCAAGGAAGGGTAACACAGCGGCGAGTGAGAGTCTTGAAAAGGCAACGCGATGATTGAGTGAATGTAAGTTAACTGCACTTGTACACTTTTAAACATATTTGAACAACTCGTAACGTTTATGATGTGGGAATTGGTCTAAATACTGTTCGCAATCGTAATAAAATTCAACGGGTGTGAAATAATTGAACGTATTATATAAGAAAACCACAAAGCCTGAAGAATACTGTCAGGGTAGTCATTTGAGGAGTTCGTAACCTAGCATGATATTCGTTGAAGTTCCTTCGTTCATTCGTATTATGAGGGAACTGGTCTAAAAAAACAGTTCGCAATCGAAATAAGAGGCAGATGGTTCCACTACGTGTAATATATCTGAGTATTAAACGATGATAAACAACGCCATGTTTGTTGTAGTAACAGAGGGATTATTAACATTACAGTTTGATGCACGTAAATATTCTTGCACGTTTACTTCCTTTATCTGTATCGCTTACTACGTAAGTGTTCTTTCATATACACGCAGTGACCCTATGAGAGCTAGTTGATAATAGACATTGAAAAGTATACTTTTTGTAAATATGCATCGAATTTATCGATAACCCCCTGAAGCAATCAATCATAGGGCCCTTGGGACTCTGGGCCGATCTTATACAGATTTTCTTTCTATTTGCTATCATGGGCCTGCAGGAAAAGTTAAATGCTAGAGGCGTGAATATCCTTTGAAAATTAAATCTCTGGTTGTCAAGGAAATATGCTATCGTTGATTTCAGAGAAAAATGTGAGATTTTTCAAGAAAAATCATTATTTTCAGACAATTACGAAGCGTCAAAGAAAATCGATTGAAAGAATTAGAAACTTTATTTATTCAGCCATCCGATAAGAAGAATCCCAGCCCTCTATCTTTAGTGAAAGTAATTTTACAAAGCAAAAAATTAAACCACTGCACCGAACCCAATGCTTAGCATGGACCACCAGGGGGACCTTTGGGGGCCCTGAGGGCTTTTTAATATGGCTTATGTTACACCCAGATACATTTTCTCACTACATGCCAAATTTCAGTTCAATCGGTTCAGTAATTTTTGCGTGATTGAGCAACAGACAGACAGAGAGACAGACACCATTACATTTTTATACATTAGTTTGATCACGCACGAATCACCTTGCGAATGGCATACGGGTAAACACACAGCGCAATATTCATATCCCGGCTTTTACATTTCTTTAAATTTTCAAATCAGAATCTGCTATCAGTGCAGCTGCTACACGAGTGCTATTGCAACTCCTGGAGCTAAAATATGATATCTTCTTTGGGAGAAGCGTGAAGGGGAAGGGAAGGGAGGATATAGGATACGAAGGATCAGTGAGAAGGTATCGGGGAAGAGGTGTTCGGATAGAGAGAGAGGGGGGAACGATGGGGAAGGGGGGAGGAGGAATGCACGGGGCAGGCCCCCGGCTTTATCGAGCAGTGGGATGTTAGCGAGGTCGTATTGGCGAGTCGCGGCGACGAGAGAGCTTCGGAAGGAGAGGAGGAGATGGATCGGAAGTCACCCTGGCCGATACCCCGCGATTTCGATCTCCTCAGATGGGTCAAAGAGGGAGACAGCGCGCGGAGGCTATCGGAGGGACACGGGGAGGTTGCCGGGAGAGATAGAGAGAGAGGGACGGCAAGGGAGGAAAGGAGGAGGAAGGGCCAGGGTAACGACGCCGATAGTGTTGGACAGGGACTTCATCACCGAGCTCGCGAAGCCGAGAACGGATCCCGAGGGGTGATGAAAAGGGAACGGCTCAAGATAGGATCACTTTTTCTTCACGCCGTCGCCTTCGTTTTTCGAAGGGCCAGGTACACCGACGCACAACGGCCACCTGAAGACAGTATGGAGGGGGTAGAAATGGACTTGATGCGCTACTTTGCTATGGAGAAATGAAATGAACGAATCCATTTAAAAACGAAAGAACTACGTTCAACATAATATAGGGAGACATTTCGTGGAGGTGACATGAAAAGCATCATTAGCGAGGGCAAATGTTTGACGCAGAGGAACTGAAATGTGCTCGATGACTACTCAGTTGCAACTATCCGCTAATATAATTTCTCATGACATTACTTTCCACGTCACTTTATATGGCAATCAGTGGAAAATCGCAACTGCAAAGCCGAAGAAGAGCATGATTAGTAAAAAGATTCGTTTCAGGCGTGATCTAGTGGAATATCGTAATTAAATAAAATTGGCAATTCTCCACAATATGCGCTTTATATATAATAATTACTTTAACTAACAAATTTAATAATAACTTTAATGCAATCGATTTTGACGCACTGCATCACCATCCGGTGACCTGATGATGATGCAGTGCATCGAAACCGGTCGCATTTAAGTTTATATTGTGGAAAATTGCCTATTTTAATTTTAAGCATGATTAGTGTAAAAATATAGAATTCATCTCACACGACTTACGTTTCCCTGAAGGCTAAGAATCAAAAAATGATGTTCATATTCAATGAAATTTAAACGTTGACAGTTCTTTCATTAAAGGAAATGTTCGTTTCACCTATGCAAGGCTAGGCTTCAAAAACTCATTTTCAATGTGGAAGGAGGGATGAACGCGAATTACTATGGAGGGAGACCATTGATAAATTAATTCAACCTTTCTTATGATAAATATTAATGAAGCATATTATCAAGGGATGAAACGGCCGAAGGAGATTAGGACGATATATAGTCACCGAAAGCCAGTTCCGGAAGTTATGTCAGACAATTATGAGATAGCAATTCAGAAAAAACAGACAGACTTCGCGCCCAGAGAAAAAGCCGAGAGAGGGCCATAGGAATTGAAGCATGGGCTGAAAACTTATATTACCATAATGAAGTAAGGCGTAACTGAAAAGTTAATTACAGCCATTTAACAGGTAAGTGGAAGTAGTCCCCGCATAACGTCCTCTCACTCATGCATCAAGCGAATGAAGAAACCATTGGTCCATTATTCCGACATCCTGATTCGTTTAACGGACTTCATTTCGATGTTTTCCACCTCCTGCTCAATTTCTTTTTTTGACTGGTTTGAATTAGAAGTCAAAACTCCAAAATTGAGAGTGAACACGTATTTCACCATGGTTTACCCAATTCAAAGAGAAATTTTGCGATCCGCTTGAACTTCCAGTTTTAGAGAAAATAACCACAATAAATTTCGGGCATTGCTGATAAAAATTTTCAAGCCATGTTCCTTGAAATGCAGCATTATCTAAATTCTGAGTGATTTTTTTTCTGTCATGATAATGACGTGAAAGAACGAACACAATTATGCCTTCCGCTGAAATGAGGACATTTTTCTGTTTTGACAATGTCGCAAACGAGTTCGACCACAGAAATAAAAACAAGTGCTTCCCAATTTTTTTTAAATTCCAGAATAGCCTACAACCTTTGAATACACTGGCCTGTAGCCAGATGCCCAAATCACTGTAGCAGCCTTGTACCAGCAGTTCCCTATTTGGGTTACGCCCCTGGTGATTAAATAGTATGTAAAGAAAGCTGAGTGATGGCTGAAGACTAGAAAGGATACTTCAAAAATACGCGGGGTCCAACTGATTGGGGTACTATATGAGGAAACCAGCCACCAAAGGGCATGCAAGCAGAATGAGGCGGAGAACCGTTGCCTTACACTACCGTGCAGCCTAGCCGCCTCTTCCAAAGGGAGTTGAAAGAACGCTCGAGTCAACAAACAATGGCGACTTGGAGGGTGGATTACACGGCATGCGGAAATGGGTAACTGCAAGAGCCGAGGGCGTGTGCGGTACACGACCGATGGCAAGCACCCGTTCAAAAACACCAATGTCGAAAGGAATTCGCACAGGCGAGAGAACAAGGGACAAAGACGGAAAGAGGATAGGGGTCGTAAGTGGTGACTTTCGAGCGGGAATAAAATTAACGATATTTCAACATAAAACACCAAAGATACCGACAACGGAGGTACAATATTTTTGGTATCATTTCAGGGATTTAAGTCCTTTACATTTCGTCTCGCTTTGCAAGAACCGATAGAGGGAAATGGTAATTGAAGCAAGTGATGAAACATTTTATTTCCACAATACAGCAATGGGTGAGTGAAAAGTTGATTGCAGTCATTGAAAAGCTATATGAAGGTAGTTGAATAATTGAAATGTGTAATTTTTTATTAATATAGTGTATCACAGTTCACGCGCATTTTCATTAACTAAATCGTTTGTCGTAAGCTGTCTTAAGTTTTTCTACTTCCCTAAAAACACAAGAACGTTTTTTTGCAACCAGTCACACAAAGAATACAATTTGTTTCACTTATACAGTGAACCCCCGCTTTATGATGTGTTCACTTTACGATGGATTCACTTTACGATCTGCATGTTGGGAATTTCAAAGCGCGCTAATTTTGCGCTCGCCATTTAAAATTTCTCATTTCGGCGATTTTTTTTGCTCCCATAATTTGTTATTCGTCCAGTATTCTAAGCCTTATTTGTTAGCGGACTTATTAGGTTGCTTTTTTTATCATAGCAACATTTACATATTTAATGATACGATGCGATGATGTAGTTTAACCGATCCGTCGTCCGGTAATATACTGATTCACTTTACGATGGAATTCACATTACGATCGGTCCTATGGAACGGATTACCATCGTAAAGCGGGGGTCTATTGTACTGGTATTGCCATCCAAGTTGAATTCAAATAATTTAATTTCAAATCAAATGTTTTAGCTGGAAATTTTCATTAATTCGTAATCGGCAGGAATACACCGTTACAACGCAACACACACAGGAGCGGCAATAAGTTCTTACACCTTCGTAAATAGTCGAGAAAGGCGAAAAGCGCGTATTAATATTACGTTTTCATGCGTCGTTACAGAGGCGAGCGTCGCTCACAATCCCCGATGCGACGCCATGCCTGCGGCAGAGCTAGATGAAAACAGAAGGTGAGAGTAATTAGTTTTATTAGATTTCTGTTCGTGATGAACAAGTGAACGACAGATAGCGTACCTTTGACGAAGCGAAGGGGTAAAAGTTGAGAGATGGGCAACCCCGACGGCAACTCAAGATGCGTTGCCCATTTACCTCCTAATTGACTGCGCAGTCTGCGACAGCGAAGAGTCGAATGCACGAACACGCAGCCTTATCGTTATAATTAGCTACCGTCGATAACTCTCTCTCCGATGGCTCAGCTCTGGCGGTCGTGATCCCGTGAACTGCGCCCAGATCTTGGACGGAAAAACTGAACACCCGAAAAAACACTGTTCGCAAAAAGACGTGATTCCGTCGTTCGACGACTTTCTCTCCGCGGCCTTTACTGGTCTCACGAGCTATACATGTAGAATCTTCCGACGCAGCAAACTTTCACGGTCAGCGGTCGCGATATACCAGGGTGCGCTAATCGAATACTCGCCGACGGCAAAAAAAACCTCGAGAGAAATGAGGTGACTTGACGTCTGTTGACAGGCAAATTCGGGGGCCGAACTTGTAAATCGAGTTATAATAGTGGCCCTACATAGGGCCTCTAAGTTATAAGTGATGAGAGCGCGGTGACCAAGCGATTCACTAAGTCAAAGCCAATAGGGAAATGAATCAGGCACGGGAAATCTCATGTGACATTAGCATTTGTCAATGCAGCAAGTTCGTCGCTGTCCCGATAATATTCTACAATCATGCAGGAGTTACGATGACAGAACCAGCTGAAAAAAGTGATCTACCTATTAAATCGGTCTTAAATTCATCATCATTGGTATTCCATCAAATGAAAAGTAGGTCAATGAACAGTACGCTGATAATGTCCCCGACGCAGCGAGCTTTTTCAAACAATTTCTTCATAAAATCTGATTTCCAATATAACATCGAATTTAAAATAGTAGTACCTTTTACCTCCCTTCATATCGTCTAAGATTCCAAAACATATTTCAAGATTTTGAATGAGAAATATACTAACAGACGCTAAACAACACCTGAAAACACTACCAATGAATAAATCTTGAAAATGCTACTAATGCGAAAGCACAAATAATATCTTAAAAGGTAATTCCATTTATAATACTTACAATACATAACAATTTTTCTCCTAATATTTTACGGATAGACCGCAGACACTAGAGAGCGTTCATTTCGTGTACTCTACAAATGAATTCTTAAATCAGGCTGAACCTTGTGAAACTTGTTAATATTCCTGATTAATGAAAACACTAAAATTTTATATTCATCAACAAATTTACAGAAGAATAAATTTGTAGAAAAAATACTGTTAATTCATCATGCATGTGTTTTTCTTTAGCTACACAGGAAAAGAACGTTGTGCGAAGAACATTACCTCTAAAACTTTAGACTCACTGAAGACATCCTGAAAAAAGGCTAATGTCAATTTTTTTATGTCCTTATTAATTGCAGTGTTTCTAATCAGATTCTGCAGTGTGTTCCGGCGTTAACAATGTATTTTCCCCGTTTTCATTTTCCTATTGTTTATATTTTTGTACCCTCTAATAAATTTTTAAAAAATGATTTGTAATTGGCGGCACAGTGACTGATTTTGTTGATGTCTACATTGATGTAAATTTTGAAAGACTAAGAAGAGTCGGTTAACCCCAAACAGGATGTTATCCTAAGAGGAACCAGTCTCTCGTAGTGTAATTTGTGTAATTTATACGGTTATGTGTATGATCTTATAAGAGGACAAATAAATAATATTAAGAAAAATAATAACAACACCACGTCAGCCATTATGAGGAAAGTATATTTGAAAGTGTACTTGAATACCGAATGTTTCATTCGTTAAATCAGTTGACCTACTAAGAGGTAGGTATTTTCGACGATGCAGTCAGTGTTATAATTACTAAATAAAGAAATTAAAACTAAAGAATGTCAGTTAGTGGCGCTATAGGTCGCAATACCGCCGACCGCTGCTGACATTGTCTATGACCAGAACTACTTTGCATACTTCATATTCAATTCACTAGAATGAAAACGCGATACCCCGTTTATTCTTTTGCTCAATACAAAAAACAATTTAAAGACCTTTTACATTGTTTGACATACAAATAAATTACCCTTATTTAAATGAAAGAAAAAAGTAATATGAGTAAAGCTAACGCATTCGAAACACATATTTGTATGTACCTTGGTTTGCCAAAATTCAATGCAATCGGATGATTGACATATTTCAGGTGACATAGGTCAACTGAAAATCATTCAGACTTCTCAAAATATCAAGGAATGATAAAACTACAGAATTGAAAGATGACCTCAAGTCCACCATTGTTTTCAAGACTATCTGCGCATCTACTATTTCTTGGCCCCCCTAGTGGTCTATTACCCGAATTAGTTATCCTTTTTATGTTTTCTATAATTAATACTCTAATTATAACTAGAATTTCGTTCTTTTATCAAGGAAATTCTTATTACAAAGGTATGCGCAACACTCGCAGAAAACGTAACACTGGTCGTGCTAGTGAACAAGAGGAGAACACGCTAACGCAACATGATAAGAGGAAAGCCAAGCGCTCATGCATTCTGCATTTAGCACATTTCTAGCATAGACAAACGCGTAAAATGTGATCGCAAACAATACGAGTACTCCGCCGTGTAAATCAGAAACCTTATACAGAAATGGAAAATCCCCAGCACATCTTAAGAGCTTTAGAAGAGCAGCTGGGCTGAGCTGGAAAACCGAAATTGGGATCAGCAGGGGTTTCTTTAGGTTATAAGAAAAAATTGCCTTTGAAGGAGAAGAATACAAGAAAATAGTAGATACTAGATGACAACTCTGAGGAGGAGAAGAAGAAGAGACAAACTTATTGTACACATTTGCGACACTATAGCTCTTGAAAATAAAAATGGAGGGAGCAATAAATGGAAATAATTACTGAGGAAGACTAGGAATGGGATATATCAATAAATTATGAAAAACGCCAAGGTGAAGACTCATGTACGAATGAAAAGCTTAGCGGAAATCCACTTTATAAATTTATTATAAGATTAAAATTACTTATAAAATTACTCTACTTAATTATAAATTACTCTAAATTATAATAACTTTGTTAACTCCACTAATTAAACTAACTAAAAAAACGTCTTTTTCACCTGAAAATGACACCAAGTGTTGAAACCCGGGTCGTGGTAATAAATAATTAGTGGAGTTGACAAAGTTATCATAATTATTCCGTAATGGATCAATTCCACAAGGTCAAGCCTTCAACCGTTTCCTTTGTGAAAAGCTTAGGATAGGAAAGTGGAATGGAGACCTGCAGTAAAGCAATCATCGGATCTGATAACTGCTGAATGAAGACAACTACCGACGAAACGAAAACAAACGAGTGGCAAAGATACAAGAGAGTGGAGAGTTTAGTTCTGTACCGAGAATTTCAGAGTAAGTCAATGCTTAACACAATTATTAGCACCAATTCAGTCAATATTCACAAATTGACAACTTAGACAAACATCCAGCGAGTAGAACGAGACCTCAAGAACAAATTGGGAGCGATTGTTCAAACTTGAGCGATTTTTGGGGACGATATCGAGTAGAATCTGGGTTCGAATCCCAGTGTTGACGAATGATTGATCTCATGATAAATTTCTCTCACTGTGAATTTCTTGGTCAGATTCTATGACATATGCCTCCTGAAAACAATAGCGAAAGGAACAATGTGCGCAAAGAGTCACCGATGGAGGCTGAGGATGAAGCAAATTGTGAGGTGTGTCAAGAACGAAGAATTATGAAGGAAAGAAGAGGTCAGCTGACAAGAGAATGAAGTGAAGAGCTTCAGCAAACATATCCACGGAGTGATGACTGCTAATGATTACAGTCGCGGACATTCCCGTAGCATTAAGATGGCTGTGCAATGTCTTTCCACCACAATTATAACACAGTGAGGTTGAAAACGTAAGAGAAACTGGACGACGGAGTGGATTTCGCGGAGACGGAAGGAGGAAACTGCGACGAGGAGAGAAAAAAACAGCACGACACAACTCCAGCAGGGGTCCACCGGTCTCTTAAGGCCAACGCTTGGCTCCCTCTATGAAGATAAAATTAACTTAATACGGCATGTGGTACAAGGATTTTGTTGTGGTTATTTCGGTAGGACCGAAATACCACCGCGGATGAAACTTCCGTTTGCAGACAAGCTGTCTGACAGAGAGATGCCGCGTCGGAGGCAAGTGTGCAGCAAAGTAGAAACGCCAACAATCATAAATAGGAACACTCAAAAATGAACTCACTGGTTTATGAAATAAGCATAGATAACTCAGGGTTTCCATTTTCATGTATAGTGTATAAATTTATTTTTCACGAACTCTCTCGTAGTTGCACAACATCAGGTGAAGGAACAACAACGTAAGAACGATAACTATGCCGTGATAAATAAAATTTCAGAGAAGAAATATCTAAGGCTTTCCTAGCGTATAGTGTTGTTGAAGGTTGTACGGGGTTCCCACCGGGTTACACTCTGCCAACGTTTCGATGTACGTGTCGTCCAACGTCCATGCCCTGATGACGATGGACGAAACAAGTACATCGAAACGTCGGCAGAAATGATGAGTTTAACCCGGTGGGAAGCCCGAACAACCTTCAACAAAAATTTCAGTGGATACACTATACATTGTTATTTACGGTTATTTCATAATAAAGGAGTTCAGCAAAGTTACGCAAGAAACAACTAAGTTTACAATTTACTGACCAATAAAGCACAGAGCTCAAAACATCCAAGACTGTAAAACAAATTTAAGTTAAGCCATAACCAATTGGCGAAAATCTTCAACGTGCAAGGTAAACTTAAAAGCCAAGTGAAAACAAAATAACGACACCATACGAGGCTAAAATGAGACATAATCACAGGAACATTGACGCACATCTGTCCACTGTTATATGCAAGTCCATCTTCTACAGTGGAAGGTAGACTACAGTTAGAAATAAATCCGGGCCAATTGAATCCATATCCATAACCGATATCCATAAAATGTTTTCCTCAAGTCAAATATAATACAGGCGTCGTTTAATTTTTATTCTCCATTGGCCCAAGGCAAAAATTACATTTTAAACTGATCCCATCATCCTGCCAGTGAATTTTACAAAAAAAAACACTTTTCCACTATCAATGAACACAACTAACGTCAGCCAGAAAGTCAGAAGAAAGTCATTCACAATACATACTAAAGGTCATTGCCCACCCACTGACGCCTATGACTGGAGGTCATTGTTTTGGATACGAGAAAAGGAAAACTAGAGAAAATTCAAAATGGACCTCCAAGATAGTCAGAGATAGAGTCTGGCCACCGAAACGAAGAGAAATGCTCACTAACAAAGTTACTAACTACCTAATATTTATAACGTAATCTGAAAAATCTGATACGCAATTTGATCAATACCCTGAGCAATACCCTAAAACAGCTGAGCAGCGAAAACAAAATCGTTCAATCTAAGACGACATAAAAACTCTGGTCACGCGAAATTCACTGGCAAACACGATGAAATGAGTCCAAATGAGAGATATGGAAAACGTTTACGAGGTATTTGAGTCTTTAAGAACGGCAGGGAAATCCTTATATTCATCAGTTTTCAAACCACTAATTTCCAAACAGGAGACGAGAAAAAAACTCATATGTTCCATGCTAAAAATCGAAGCTAGTTCATCCATCCAGAAAATCTAAGTATGGGCGAAACTCCCAATGCTGTATTCCTTCGGATGATGAAGAACAAGGCAATCAGTAAGCAGGCGTTCCAAAAAAATTTACAATTGTCAGGTCGTCTAGCTGGACCTCAGGTAGGGTGGGCAGCGTCCATCCACCAATAACCCTTTACTACAATAGAAAGATTTTTTTTCCAGCTTACAGAACTACCTACTACAAAATTTACCAGGTATAATTCAATTCTACATTCATATCGTCGACATGGATTTCGATTGCGAACTTTCTTTAGCCATTCAGACTAAAAACTTCCCTTCCAATAAATATTTTCCACGGCCTAAGAACAAGTAATCGATTGAGAACATTTAACTCGCATTTAAATAAAATACAATTGACTAGCCATTTGAAAAAAGAATGGACGACCATTGGAGTAACATTAATGCGCGGAAACGATAATAACGAACAATTCGTCTTAAGAAATAAATATCACATCGCCAAGAAATTGATGAAAGCATCATTTAACAACCGGACTATTTGGAGTGAGTCAGTTACCCACTTCTCGTAATTTTAATGACGAAAGCCTTGCTTCCATAAAAACACGCCAAATTACGAAACGAAGTAAGTCTACTTGGCGGAGAAAGTTAAAAGTAAAAGCAACCGCGAGTCATCAACTTGGCACATAAAAGACAGGTTTCCCAACGCAACTAATTATTCCTCCTTTGGGGGTCGGACTACCTCCACGCGGAGGGCGCGGGGTCGATTCTCGTAGAGGTCTCTTAAAGGAAAACACGTCAGTCGGATTGAACGTTCAGCCGTGGTCCTCTGGGCATCCTTCGCAAAGAGCGACGTCGGGTTACTCTCCACTCTTCCTCCATTCCCAAAAGACTCGTACCTTTGCAACCAATCCAACTGACCTTGAGGTAGTTTGAGCTAGATATTTCCGTAGTCATAATGGAGACCATTTTCGAATTCTATTTTTTTTATTTCAGCGTCTCTGAGAAGTATGAAGTAAATACTGTAATATTAATGGTGCAAAAATATAGTATTATATGCCAAATATTCTCGGTAATTAAATAAAAATATCCACACAAGTCTCTAACTTGACTCATTTTTCACGCCGTAAGGTGAAAACGTCTTCACAACAGATGGTTTTTTGTGATTCTGTAAAAATAACTGCGGTTAGTAGTTGATTATATTTTATAAATAGCGGAGAAAACATACTAACTACACACCGTTAGTTTTTTGACGAAATCTAGGTAGTATAACTTCATAGATTTGTCAATATAATCTCTCTGGAGTGCACAGCCGTAATCTATCCCATGAAAAACAGCTTATACTTTTAGGCAAATTGCTCGAAAAGTAGTTCGGCAAGTATTGGTTAATATTTTGATATCATTGGAAATATGAGTTTTTTCTTAAACTTTAGGTCAACTTCATCAAATTCTAGGTGAAGTGAAATCTCACTCAAACTACCTTAATGGCATATAGTCTGCAGCCTTCTCCTAGTAACTACTACGATATTTTTACCCCGAAAAGCAGCGACAGAACACTGAATGGCGAATATAGAGTTATAATACAAAACGCATTCTCTGGGAGAAAAATTGATATCCACAAAGTATCGTAATGTTCATGGAATACTAATGTTTCCTGTGCCCTCGTTAAGAGCAAGCTGGTGACGGTAGTGAACTTCTATCCTCCCTTCTACCTTTCCCTTCCGTGCGAGTATAATTTCCTCCTGGTTTTAAGGGCTAATGTGTGCGGAACAGCCCTGAATTACATTGGTGTGTGCCGGCAATTGTACATCGACGAGCGATTCTTCGAACTGACTTGTAAAACTCGCGAGAAGAACGCTCAATTTTCCGCGACTGGCACACAGGAACATTCTCGAAGGAGAGAGAGAGGAGGGACGAGAGGGAGTTTGACGACGCCGCGCCCTCGTCCAAACCCAGTACCCCTCAACCGTTTCAGCAGCCGCGGTAACTCACTCTCCTCCGACCACACGAAATAATTAATTTTAAAAAAATTAAACAATAATAAAGACAAATAGCATACGCACCAGACATGAGGGACTAGAGATGGGAAAATTACCGTAATTTTCCAGTATTTTTCAGTTTTAAGCATTAAACAGAAAATCTATGGTTAAATAAGAATGCCAATAGTAAAACGGTGATGGTACAATGTTTAAACCATACCTGATGCAACATTAATCTATTAAAAATTTTCAAAATTGTAAAAAGAAACACGGCAGCAACACGCAATCTGGCTTTCTTTTGTCAAAGTATGAAAAATTTTAAAGAAGAATATTCTACTAATAATTACTCAATAATGTTATAATTTAAGTAAAATATGAAAAAAATGAGTTGAACATTTCTAAACTTATAATTAAACACGTCGGAAATGTGGACTTAGCTTAAAAGAACATCTTGGGAATTTATCTGTATGAAAAATTATCTCAAACATGGGTGAATTAACTTGAAAATTACCGAAAATTACGGTAATTTTCAAGGGGCGTGGTAAATTACGAAAAATACCATGGTAATTTACGAAAATTACCGTGGTAATTTTCAAAGGTGCCCATCTCTACTAATGCCAGCTATCGGTGCGACTCGGCAGTCAGTGTGCCTCCTCCCGCAAAGTCGGACGGTTTGCGTCGAAAATCAACCTCTAGCATTGCCGCGGCATAGAGACGAGACTTAACGTCGATATCCGATAATAACGACAATACATACCACTTCTTTCCCCGAAGATTACTGAGGGTATGAGTATCTAGCATGGATTTGAACCGAAATCACTCAAATGAAATGAAAACATAAGAGGCGATCCTCGGAGACTTTTCGAGATGAGAAAAATTTCGAGGCAACCGGACAGGAATAGAACCGAAATATTGGTATATATCCATAGTGTAACTGAATAAAAATGTACGGAAATGATCTGGACTTAAACCCAGGTTGAAACAAAATGAGGAGACCTAATTAGGGTTCTCACATAGTATTTCGGTCCTTATCTCCAGAGAGAAAGAGAAAATTCAGGGCCATCAGGTCCAAAATAATGTCCGATTGAAGGATATCAGGGTCGAAGACCGAAATTCAACACGATTATCAGATTTCAGTGCTTTCAGAACGTATATTATGCCGGACGCAGCAACGCTTGCCCACTTTACCTAGTTTTCGTTTCCACAAACCTTCCACCAACAGTTTTAAATAAAATTAAAACTGATTTTTCCACGCTTCTTTTAATCGCATTTTTTTCAACTAAAAAGGTTCCGTCGATAAAATATTTTAGGTCGACAAACCGCTCCGTTTTTAAGCGATACACTTTCAACAAACGAAATAGATTTGTTGCAAGCTGAAGTGAAACAAGATATTTAGTTTCATCAAAGTGCACAACCCTGATACCAAACTTGTTCGGGCAATTGGGTCTTGGCATGTGGCAACGCATACCGAAGATGGCGAATATGTTTTCATAAGTACACAACAAATCGAAGGTAAAAAGGTTTAAACACTACTGGCAGAACAATAACGATGTGAAGCTAAAACAAAACTGTATACAAATAGAGCGGTTGGTCGCATTAAACTGACATAAATGGATACTTTGGGAAGTAGAAAAATTTAAGAAAACTGGAAATATATAACTCCTCTAAATAAATAAATGCAGTAGCTCTTATGTGTATTTAGAAGAATACTTAGCATTTACGTTCAGTAAAGGTACGTACTTGAATATTGATAACAGTGCGAGAACAAAGGTAAAGGGTGCAAGATACATAACAAGTGCGTTGAAATTCACCACAAAAAATCATTCAACTAGTTGGAATTACGCCCTGAATTAAGATGGTTAGGGGTTGTAAGAATCTAACACACCAGGCCGAGAGTAGGGAGATTCTGGGTCATATCCCGGTCAAGTCAGATGATTTCTTCCAAGCCAAATTTCAACACACATGTGATGTCTTCAGCAACCGTGCGCGTGATCAAATATCAACGGGTAAATGAATTATAATAAAAATACTCTAACTAGTCAGAAGGAACTCTCTCTGAGCCCTGAATAAGCATGCGGCATGAAACTCACGTAGTAGTAGTACTCACTAATACTTAAATCCTTATCTGTTACCTAGTACTAACAGCACGTCGAGCATGTTTTCTACATAAGTCTTAAGTCTCTCTCCATTTGTCTAGTTGCAAAATACATACATATTAATGGTCCCTCTCTATTGTGATAATATCTGTAGTGTAGTAATGGCTGCTTGTGAGGCTTCGCCTCGTGACAAGCATTAGCGATTTATGCTAATGCATAATTAGTCGTGGTTACACTAACTTTAGGGTATAGTGTAATGCAGGTTGGTAAATACTCACCCCCTGCCACACACCCCTGAGGTGGCTTGCAGGGTATTTTGTAGATGTAGATACGTCAGCAATGAGAAAAAATATCTTTCAAATCTATAGACCAATATCTCCCAAAAAAAATTGTATTATTAAAGAGGCCATGGAGAAAAATCATCTAGATATTAAAATTTAAGGTCCTGAAACCATGAATTTAAAACATTTGCACGTAAGTCGTCAAAAGCGGGAATTCGTACACCGGCAATCGATCGGTATCGCCATTATTTCCCGCCACAATATCGTTTCGTAGCGCTCGAGACTCACCATTACCCTCTGCCCTCGACCGTCCAGCCAACTATTCAACCCCTATTCCCCAGTATCCTTACCACACCGCCCAGTCCCACCCTCTCACACCCCCAGAAACCCTCTCCACTCTCCTCCGTCACCCTACGAGCGCCCAGACTACGGTAAAGCGTTCTTCCCTGCCGCCCCTAACCACCCCCCCTCAACGTCACGTCTGTCCCTCCCCTCCTTCCTGCTTCATTCAACGCCATAACAAGAGGAATATAAGCGAAGGGCGGGGGACCCAGGCGGGCGAAGGGGAGGGTGAGGGGTAGGAGGGTGTCGGTAGGGTGGAAAAGAAATAGCACCTGCCATGGAAGCCTGCCACACTTCCCTTCCCCTTCTACCTCCCGGCCCTTCCGATCTACACTCGATAGTCCCCCGCGAACATCTCCACCCACCTCTACACTGATGAGACGTAACTCTTCCTGTTCATCCAGCGACACTTCAAGCATAGATTATACATTAAATGTTGCCTTTGGTGGGCGAATATGAAGCATGTTTCTCCGGCAAAAAATGATTCACCCAACATGGCCACCGCGCGAAATTTGTCCAGTAACGTGGCGAAGAAATATTTAAAAAATAATTTTCGGCTAGCAAGAGTTCAGTTGAATGATCTTGTTAGTACTGTGGCAGCTATATACTCCACATTTACTTTCCTTGCATTATCTGTAAACAACCATTCGTAACGACTTCATGACTCATTTCAAGACGATTGTGTATTTTAATGACTTCAATACCGCCTAGTGGTCTCTTGCCCTATGGTTCCATCATCTTCTTTCCGCGATACCAAGTCTGGTCCTCACGAATCGGAACTTCAGAGCCGGAGTAGTAAACTTACAGCTGTGAAGACGTTTTCAACGTTCGGAGTAAAAAAAACAAGTAAAATTAAAGCCTCAACTACGGTTATTTAAAACTGATGATACCAGGCCCGACATCGTGGAAATGATGGATATCCATGTTGATAAAAACCAATTGCAATTTCCACAGACTTTATTTTGCTGGCACGACGTGCGTTTCACCACACTGTGGCATATCCAATTGTGCCAATTCATGTGAATATGCCACAGTGTGGTGAAACGCGCGTCGTGCCAGCAAAATAAAGTGTGGAAAATACAAAGTTGGTTTTTATCAACATGGATACGTTTATTAAGTTAATTACAGTAAATTTCACCGACAGAGACGAAGTTTTTGCGTCACAAACATGACTATTACAATATCACTGCATTCATTTTAAAATAAAGTCCGGATATGGTGTCAATTATGACTGGATAACATCCCTCAAACTACCTCACCTCTAGTCCCTTACCTGCGATACCCATGACAGAGAATGGTTTTACAGTTATACACTCCACCCACCCAGCGCATCCCCTCCACTGACCGTCCAGACCGCCACCCACGCAGTGAGGGCACCCCAGGGGCGGGGGGGAGAGGACGAGGAAGGAGTGGGGGGAATTGGGGGGGGGGGGTGATAAGGTGGCAGGCAGAGGAGGACGACACCTGCTGGTTACCAAACGGAAACGCCGCCCCCGCATACGCCCTCCTCTCCTCAATCCTCGAGGCTTATGTCCCCGGCCACCTCGTCGGGTGACGCACACCCGAAGACACCCATTATGCGTTTTCCTCCTCTACCATTCAAATGGGTTGACTGGTGCGCAAGGTATCGTGAGAGACAAGGGGGCGGCGGGTGGAGAAAGAAGAGAGGAGGCGGCGACGGTAAGGTGCGACCACCTCAGATAACGGAGGACGGGTTTCACGTGGTTCCACCGTAAAATAACAAACATGTCATTTAAGGTAGTTAGAGATTTTTCTCCAGTCAAGATAGGCATTACGTTCGAATTTCATTTTTTTAAACTTACGCTGCTATAAGGAGAATTAATTAAATATAGTATAAATTGAGTAAATTATATTATTTATGACGAAAAAACATTGTTTTTGTGACTAAACCTCTCAGTAATTAAGTAAATTTACTAGTTTGTTAGTGGAAGAGATGTAATTTCAGCGTAAAAATCAATACTCCGGACTAGTATTTAACACAAGAATTCTGTTAAATTTATTGAACAGGTAGGGAACACAAATTTTCATAATCCAAGAAAGAAGATTAATCATATGATGAATGAAGGATTTTTATGTTTCCCCAAACACGTACCGCTTAGCTTGTGTTAAGACATATTATACAAAGGACGTTACCAAGCAGCTACAGCTCAATTTTACATATTAAAACTTGACAAGCATTCAATTTCCATCCGCGCCATCTCTTACAGTGACATCAGACTACATAGGACCTAGAACATAATGCGAAGAGAACATAATATGTGTATCCGGTTAATATATCTACATACCAGAGAAAAAACCTCGAAGTCGAACTCCTAATAGGACGCAGCAGAGTGCTTAGAAAACATTAAATTTTCCCCAGATAACAACATCTCCCGCGGAAGAGAACAGAATTTTATCCTACAGCTACAAATAATGTCGCGCAAAGAACCCCCGAATTAAACGTCCGAGTTTATAGTTGATTTTCGATTTTGCTCCCAGGCTTCACAAGTGTAAAGTTTGACGGGACTTCATCCACCTGATCAACCCGGCCGACCGGCGCGGAAATCTCCACATCTTCGACCAAAACGAATCTGTCACAGCCACCTCGTCTACGCGAAGGGTTATCAACACCGAGTCCGGAGATAAATTAGCCACACGTCCGTCTACTCCCATTACGACGGGAAAACCTCTTCATATCCTCTGAATATGGGCGAGGCCGACGTCGAAAAATAACGACCGGAAGACAGGGAGGAATTCCGAGGGAGATGGAATATCCCACACGCTCAAAATTTAAGATGGAATAAATTACATATTCATGCGTGAAAATAGTGTCACTGTTATCGTAATGGAGGTTAAGTAGAGAATATACATTCTGCACGAGCTGATAGTAAGTAAAAAAGCCTTTTCGTCATTTCGTTTACCGCGATACCCAGAATAGCATTTATTACCAAAGCATTCGAAGTCACACTAACGCGGCTAATTCATTCAGCTAGGCTATAGAGCAAGTATCACAGAACACATCATAAGGGGTTTGCGGTTAATAGTCGGAGTTGAAGTCGAATTTATTTAACCTTGGGACCTAAATTAAAAAATAATCTTCCGGCTTCAAAAGTCATAGATACCCTTTTAAAAATAGTTAATAAAGAGAAACAGAGAGGTGAAAACGTCTTCGGCACGGGTGTCTGCAAGAAGTCTCAATGAACTAACCAAGTATGCACTTAGGTACGTACTAATGTCCCGGGGCACCGCTTTCATAATGCCGAATTTTGAGTCATCCCCATTAATCTGATATGGTAGTTACTGTTGTTGATGTCTCAATATGGAAATACACATACGGATGAATTCAAGATCAGATATTGGCCACTTCATTCCAATATCCGTGATGATGATCAAGTCATTCAGACATTAAATGATGGGGTATCGGTAAGATAGAGTGGAGCAACAATTAGGTAGTTTGGAGATGCATATTTAAATAACAAAGTTCGGGTAAACCAATAAATTATATTAATTCATACGACGGGTATGACCTTTATTAGGACTTGAGGCATTAAAGGTAACAAGCAGACATCTAAACTAAATTAGAAAAGGGTAACTCGAGGGAAACTCACTCCGCTGAATAGAGGCGAGTTGTCATGGGATGGAGGTTAAGGACTCGATCGTAAGAAAAATTCAATCAATTTTCGTTTCCATTATTTGATTCTGTATAGACAGCCCTTTTATCAGACCTCGAATAATAACACTTGTTTGTGTTTTTTTTATGACCAATGGTGCTCGTATCCGGGTAAACACGTAAAACTCTATATGAAAATAAACCAAGCCTACCCATTTCAAACGTTATAATCCAACCAATTCAATGTACATTATACGATGATAATACTTCAGATTCGCGGATAAAGCATAATTCATAATCATTATAATAAATAAAAAAGGTTGCTATTCTTGAGCTTCACGCAAATACAATCATGCACCTAATGCCCGACTTCCAATTACAACAAAACAAATAAATATACAGGGATATGTAATGTAATTTTGCATGTCTCTTGAACTCACAAGGACTTCAGTGAACTTTATTGTACCAGATGATGCCCTAACGGCTGAAACCGTTTGTACCGTTGTTAATACTCTATTTTGGAATTTACAAAATTAATATTTACTTTTTTTCAAAGTTAGAGAGTTCCACCAAATTACGCCAATTAACATTCACTTTACTTCAAAGAGAAATTTTTCATTATTCAGATTGAATTTTATCATTAAATGGCAAATGGTACATACAAATCACGAAGGCAGGAGCAGCACCAATAATTTGAAACATACAATCACACACATGGTTTATAGAATTGTTAAGGAGTTACGAAAATACATGACTGTTGTTTTACTACCCTGTGAAAATATAGGGAACCCAAAACTCAACGATAGCTGAAGCCAATCGTAAAAGATGAGGGAGCGAACATGTCGCTTAAAAGCGTTATTTATTGTGCTGATTCACGTCTCACGAAAATACGAAAACATGATTACGAAAACGTAACACATCTTTATAACTCCACAAAATAAGCCCAGGATAGTTTCGTTGAAAATGGCTCCTAGAAATAGCGTCGACCGGTGACTCACGCCAAGGCGGCTAAGTTTTAAATGGCTTTTTATTGCCATTATCATCCCCCATAACTCCTGGATCGATACCTTCGCCGCAACCCTTGTTCGCAGCAACCCTTAGTGTGCGGAATACATAAGGGGCTCACCAACTACGCAGTACACTACGGAACCATCTTACTCAAGGCAAAAAGATCCACACACGTTCCAGTAACAATTCACTAAACAAAACCACTCTATTCACGGGTTGCATATTACTTCATCCTACTTTGATGCGAATGAAGGAACTGCAATTGAAACAAAATTTCAGAAGTAGAGAAGTCTTTCCTATGAGTATACTATCGACCATAAAACGACAGTTTGCGATTTACCGGAAAGCAATGCTAACAATAAAGATTTATACACATTATTATACCTTAATTGCGAACTAGCAACCACGCAAAGTGGAGTTCCCAAAAGCTCGTTACTACAGTCATGAGAAGGAACTGTCGTATTTTATTAGATTAAAAGAGTATTAAACTGGAATATTATTGTAAATGTAAGAAGACTACACTGATCCCCGTCGCCTCATCTACATCTACAAAATACCTGGCAAACCACCTCAAGGGTGTGTGGCAGGGGGTGAGTAGTCACCAACCTGAATTACACTACACCCTAAAGTTAGTGTAATGCCTCACTCGGCTGAGAAAAATTGACGGGTAGCTATGCCTTTCGGGATCAATGATATTTCTCCTCTAATTGCACTTAGAACACTGCGCGTAGTCACGCGCAGTGTCAATCAATGCACAAGCGTGAGGAATGACTGAAATTTAAAAAATCGGTGAAATCCTTAATTCAATCATGTCGAATTAGTTTTTGACATGATTTTCTTATTCTTAATGTGCTCTAATAATAAAGTGTATGCTTGGTACAGTTCAAATTTACCCCTAAAACACTATGCTGTACTTCTAAATACCTATGTTAACACTACAAACGTTCCATTTTTAATTCCAGCATATATCATACTTCCTGTCGTCACCAACTTACGTGTATCCTTTCTCTACCTTATTATCCTCACATAACTCTATTCTATCACGTCCACCAACAATACTTGCATTTCCTCCAGTACCTATCTCTTCCTATTGAGTATCAATATTTCCTCACTGCATAACTTGCTCTCCTCTAACATAAATCCGCAAACTTTTTCCGTCCTTCTCCATGCCTAAATTTCAAAAATTTAATTCCACACTCCTCTCTCAAAATCAAACTTTCGGAGCCCTAGAAAAACTATCGTAACATCAATACCATAATATTTTTAAAATTCTACATCTTCACTTACGGCTAAAACCATTCCATCCTATCAAATAAGTAAATGCTTATTCCGCCAAGAAATGTTTTCCACATAAATTTCTAGTGGTTCGCTTACTTAAGCAACCGACTGACTAAAGAAAACAATCGGACCAATCAACTAAGCCTTCCTTCCTTTTTCAAATTAAAAGTAAAATCATTTATCCATGACGATCTGATTGCTCACATATAATTAGCATATTAAAAAATCACAACTTTCATCTCAAACTATTGAGGGTTAACTAACAAAAAATAATGCAGAATTGAAGGCTAGAAGCGGGTTTACACTAAGACTTAAGGAAGTACCGAATGCAATCGCCGCAATGGGCGGCAACATCCGGAATTCTACGAATGATTATCCGGCACGAATTCAACCGGACTGCCAATGATCCGAGAGCAATCAAAAGAGAAGGTTGGCGTAGCCCCGCAATCCTTCTGTGGCGTGGAATTGCCGCCCGTGCTCTTCGTGACACCATGCACAACCGTTACACCCACGACAGGAGCGGTGGCGGGCGCAGATAATACATCGACGAACACTTACAATAGCCGAAGGTCATCAAACCCGAACTGGTGAAGGAAATCCGATCGCGTCACGGCTGCCCATTAAATTTCCTTCAATGCGGTTGCGTCAATAGTCAGACATGCCAGTTATACCGTGGTCATGACGTGGCGTTATATATCATATAGCTGCAGCTCCCAGCGCCGCGCACGTTAATGAAATGTCAACAGCCGAAGCCAATGCCGGTTTTTGTGGCATTTACACCGCATCAGTAAACAATTGTGTAAAAGAAAGGCTTTGATTAGATATACATACCAATTAATACACGCAAAATATTAGACAAAATCTCCCCATCGGCAGAGGTTGCGTTAAATCCTGGCCTTCCTTTGAGCTTCTATAACTAAATACATGAAAGACCTCTTGACCTTTAGGATTAATTATGCATATGCAATCCTCTCAGTTTCCCCACTGCAATGACAGTTCTCAAGCGGCATCGCAATATTCTATGACTTACCATTCGAATTGAGGAAAGCACAAGATTCTATGAGCTTTGAAATATCCCACCAGAGATACACTCACTCAGCTTCTCGTGAACATTTTTCAATACCCCCTACCAGTAAGAGTAATGAGTAAATTTGCTCTTATTGAGAGGGGAGTTCTTGAATAATAGAAGAGCAAATTAAGGAAAACATTCTACATTAGCCAAAGACAGCGGTTTTATGGACAGTTCTCAATTGAAAATAATGAACACTGCGGCTTAATTTGCGCTCTTCATCCGGCAAGGTAGAATCTACCGAACTCACAAAATTATAGTGATTGAACGCTTGGTAAGGACTAGAATTCCTGCGTGAACGTCTGTCGGTACGATAGGGACGGGAATCATTTCTGTTGCATGAGTCATTATCAGGGGCTGATATTTCCGCAATTGCTTGAAACTAAAAATAAAAGCGACATCTGTACTTTCTTTTCAAAGTAAATATTAAGTGGAAGTAAGCGAAAACTACCTCCAAACTTTTAAATAACTAAATAGGGATAATTAAAGGATGCATTTATATTCACAAAAATAATTATTTATCATTACAAATATCCCATTCGTATTCCTCAAAAAAGCATGAGATAATTCCGTAATGTTTCATGCCACAAAATGTCTAGCAATAAGTTCAAGCGAAATAAGAATTTCATCAGTACCACAATAAAGTCAGTATGATGTACAAAAGCAACATCGTTTAATGGTAAAGACACCTTTTTGGTAAAGAAGTCTTTTTTCGCCATTCATTGGCTCATGTAAATAAAATATGGAAAATCCACAAACCTTCTAATTAACCAATTAAACGCTTCGAACGGCACTACGAAATAAGACATCTCGGCGATTGGCGGGAAGTCGAAGGCCCAGGAGTAAGAGGATGTCACATGAGCTATCATTACTCCCAGGAAACAAGCTACGATAAAAAAGCTAACATGAAACTCACAATAGAAATCTATTTTCTATTAAGTGGGAGGTATTAAATTGGATGGAACACAAGCGTTAGAACAAATAGGGATGTTATTTCCGGATTGCTTTTCACGTTATTATCGCGAGCGATGGGATCTCGGTCTCATTACTATAGGAAACGATACCACAACGTAATTAATCACGACACCACAACGTATTAAGTACCTGACGAAACTTGCTGCCCAGGGAGACTTCACGAATCAAACAGAACGAGGGAGATGGATAGAGAATTCAATAAATACTAAGAGAAATTTGGTAAAAACAAAAAATACAGGAGCTTTAAGTATAATAACCAACTCCACGGTGGAATAAGCACAACATCCACATTATATACTGTAAAAATTGTAAACGAGAAGGGAATGACTTTCTATCTTTAAATTTCAGTTACAAGCTACAGCGTAGAACTGAGTTGCGGATGAAGAAGACGTATTGATCAAAATGAGGAGGTACCGTACTCGGTTAGGTTTCCTGACGAGCTGACGTTTATTAATCAGCCATACAGAGTATTGGAAGAATTGGTAAATGCATTAGAAAATCTCTGGGGGAATTACGAAATGAGGTTCAGTCGTAATACAAGTCAAGCAATGAGATTTTTCAGATAAAGATAGGGAGGCTGACCATTAAAGTAGGAGGACACAAACTAGAGCAGGAACAATGATTCAGTTATGTACCTGGGTAGTACGCCGGAGGAAAATTGGCACTGTTTGGTGAAGTTATTAAAGTAGAATAATAGCTTTAGCAAGGGAGGCGTTCAAAAATGGGAGACAATTAATGACGGGGACCATTGAAGGTGGTGAGATGGGCGGAAAGGACAACGTAAGAGGAAGTGCTCGGCATGTTGGGCGAGGAGAGGAAAATGTTCGCGGAAATCAGGAGAAGGCAGAGGAGGTGGTTGGAAGAGGTAATGAGATGCTTAAGGCCATGATATAGGGGAGGATGCTGGGCAAAAGGGGAAGAAAGAGAATACGCTTAATGGATGGAAGGGGCGTACCAGCTGAAGAATGTGAAATAGCGTATGGAGACGAGGAACTACATCTGTAGAAGATTTGCATAGGCATTCCTACTTCCATCTAAATCTACCTTTACCGGTGGGTAGCCTCGTCACTATAAACATCTATGACTAATTAAAACATAAAGAAGGCCTTGAAATTGACCAATAACGGTGGTACCAACTTTTAATGTGGGTGTAGAGAAAGAACATCATAAAAAATTGATTAAGATATGCGAACTCGAAAGCGGGGAAAAGAGGATTGCGCGGAAGCACAAAGTATAGGGAAGCATGCAATAGTAAACGCTGGATAAAAACCATCAAGAACAAAGCAAATGATGGAGGCTACCTGGTCCATTAAAAACAAGGTTACTAACGGCAGAAAAAATGCATATCGTCCCTCACCGAGGAAAAAAGTTGCTCTTACCTTCCGCCTCGATGATCCATGACAATTCGATTGCAAAAGCAACCACGTACACAACCTGTAAATAAAAGATTCATTGAATTTTTAGAAATAGTAGCAACGCAAAAACACTGGCTATCACTACAATTCAAATCGTGAGGAATGTTTTAGACGCAAAAGAACAAGCTGAATTGAATGTCATGAAATTAAAACAACCCAGAGCAAAAGAATGTTACCGTTATGATGATAAAAGCTTGAGCCCTTATTTCTCAGAAAAATGTAGATAGGAGACTTCTCTCGTATGAAAAATTTCACAATTATTAATTAGGTAATACTTTCCTTAATGAAACAATAATTGAAATATTATTAACAAGCGCATAATTTCAAAATAATATAGATGTCAACTTTGCAATTGAAACGGCATTAGAAGGCATTGCAATGAAGGCAGGCTTTTGATCTATCCTGAAATTGGAGGCAGGTTTCAAAGACACCAATGGCTCTAACAGTATCAGGTGAGTTGGGGTGGAACGGCTTGTCGATTAATAAAATTAAATAAACACTTCGTACACCGACACGTACACTTTTTATTACAACGTGTTTCAGCGTTTTTGCGTAATTTTCAGATACAAAAAATTATGTTCAGTCGTTCTTATACTTTCAGCGGATAGAAACAAATATTCATTTCAGTGTATTCTAAAAAACCAATGATATACAGATAGAAGTGACGGATTTGGATCTTTCATTTAACTTGGAGAACGTGACACCACAGTGCACTTGGGCAATCTGATTGTACAAAAACTCTGTTCATACGAATAATATCGGTTTCTGACACCCATGAGCTCTTTCCTCTCATCGACTCATGAGCTCATCGGCTCTTTCACATCCTCCAAGGTATTTCCCATGGAGTGGAAACGTATCTTACCGCTCTTTTTATATAAGAAGGGTGTCAAGTTTTGACCTCAGGGCTTTCTTCTCATCCCGAATCCGGTCATGGGGGTGGGTTCACTGAAACCTTGCGGTGGGAATATTTCGGAGACCATTTCTTCCCTCTCACCTAACGAAGGGTCGAGGTACTTATCAGCTGATCCATGATATCGAATAAACCCAGAAAGTGCTTAACAGGACACTTGATTAAATTATCTCACAGGCTATACGGACAAGGCTAGGCTTCCAAAAATATCTGATAAGACTGATGAATACCCCAGTTAAGACAACAATATCCTCGCTCTATTAAATTATGCGTGTGGTATGCAATATTGAAACGACATATGCGATCAAAACAGATTTTCATCTCGTACTCGAGCAATCCCGTATGAGCATAGCAGAATCTCAGTCCTGAATATCACATGTGAATAGAGCGTTTTCCCCGTGTTCTTGTTGATAATTTAAAACACTAACAGGAAGTAAGCAATTGTGTCTTATATCACATGGGCGTTGATGTTCGACATTTCCCGCAACGCAATTTAAGCGACACTCGAATGATTGCGCCATTTGTGGAGCCAATTTCATGGTTAGTTGCAGCTATGACTTCCGCAAAATAGCACTATTCATCACCGACGACAATACAGAAATTATTAAATTTTAGAAAACAGCTATGCACGCAGCAAGTGCATATTTCCACCCTTTCACTTACATGCAGAGAATTTCAGATGGACTCTGGCACAACAGTGTCATCAATGTAATAAAACTCCCGTTTTCTGTTATACGAAGAAAAAAATACGTAATGCCTACGCCGCTACCCCAAATTGGTTCTCCAAGGAAATGTAAACGCTTTTCAAATACTGTAACTTCTGCTGCAGCCCAGCGCCAAACAGACATTACGGATATCAAATTCAACAAACAATCATTAGCAACAAAGAAGAGATTCTTTAGGTAAGAGGTCAGAGAGAAATATTTTATCAAACTATTATTAACTATAAAAATCTCCTCGTGGTTTCTTAGGGAGCACTCAGATAACAAGTGCATCATACAATAAATTAATTTTTAATGCAATATTTCTAATGTCATAGTTTGAAGTTAATATGCCACAACTCCACGCATTTTTCTCTCGGCTTTAGTTGCAACATGACTTAAGCCGTCCGAATACCGGCCACACCACAGGCACTCCTCACTAATGCGTTTCACGATAACCTATAACCTATACGTGTAAGATGACAGGTTTCATAGCCGTCTCCTGAAAATGAATACCACTTGACAGTATCTTGCCTAGAGTATAAAATAAAATTAATGATATTATAGGATTCACATAAAACACACTTGGTATTTTTCCCAATGGTTCCCAATTAATCCAGTAAACCCTAAACGAGTGGCCACCCCAGAAAAGACAGCTCGCCCGCACTGCATGTAACGTTTTAAAGGCGTGTCTACACGATGCAAGGACCCGCGTGGGGTCTTGCTTGCGAATCTTCCGCGAACTCAATCACCGAACTAGAGCCGGCACTATTTTCGGGGCATTTGTTCGTGCATTCGCGAAAGTAGTTGTGTTTACACGATGAACTTTTGAAGGGACGCGCGTTCACCCATGAACCCAAGCGGGTACATGCATCGTGTAAACAGGCCTTAACGTAATTTAGAAAATTGGCATCATCAATTGCAAATTTAAAAGTATATGTATGTACGATTTTACCATCCAAAACAATGAAGGAAACGCAATTATGGATGATGAAATCTTTAACATATACATGTGATGGTAGGTAAGCAAATTATTTGCGAAGTCCAGAGTGATACGACCAATGATTAACGAATTAATAATTAATTTTGACGAAATAAAACTCATTGGTAGAAATTTTTTTCAAGACAACCTCCATACGGTAAACTACCGAATATTTCCCAAACCTACGAAGAATTAATGAGTCATTAAACACCAAAGGCAAGGAAATCATCTTCATGGTCCATTACCAACCTGAGAAATGTGAGATTTTCCTATTCCCCGATCTTTCTCCTCCAGGGCTTAATTTCTAGTTAAAAAGTACATCTACAAAATACCCTGCAAGCCACCTCAAGGGTGCGTGGCAGGGGGTGTACCGTAGAGCTGTGGCGTTCATGAATGAATCTTTCATAATGAACGATTCTCAGGTATGAACCGAATGAGTTGAATCATGATTTTCATTCAAATCGTCCAAAATGAACGACTTGCCTAAAGATTAAAGTGTTTCGAGAATTATTTTGTTCAAATCATTCCAAATGAATGATGGAAATGGAAAATTGAATGTTCAAAAATGACTTGAGTACAAATCGTTCAAAATGAACGTTTTGCTTGGAGAATTGATTTGTTGGATTTGAGGCATCGAATTTTGATATCAAAGTATATTGATACCAGAGATTGATGGATTGAATTTATTCAGAATGATAGCTGTAATAAATAGTACATTTGGCGCCATAGAAATAATTGCAGGAAAAACGTTTACTTAAAAATGAAGATTTTAAAAAGTGGTTTTTCCGAGTTATAGAAAAAGCTATTCATTTTCTGGAAAACGTTTCGAAAAAAGTTGTGCGTGAAAAGAAAAACCTACAAAATGAGCCCAACCGCATCAAAATTTGTCTCATTTTTGATCCACTATTAAAACTGCTTTTTGTCAATTGTTTATAACAATGTAAAAACATTTTACACATAAATCATATCTGAACAGTATAAGGCTCTAGTATCACAAACCACAAAGTAGGTGTCCAAAATTTCAAGACTATTCAATAGTTTTTGCACAAATGAATTTGTTTTATCCCATTTTCATTTTTTTACAATGTCATTTAACTAGCTCGGGGCGGTCCTAAATCAAGTTGCACATGTGCACATTTAGGTTAAAGGGTTATACGAGTAATTTTAAAAACGAGATAGTTTTTTCAAAAAGCTAGTATTTATAGACGTTACACGTGTATTCATCAGGATTTTCATAGACCTAACATATAGCTTGATCTGTATTATATTTGATTGTAACGCAAAAAATCTCTTTAAATCTGTTTAAAATCTTGAATTTTAACAATTTAATCCTAATAACTCATTTATTCTTTGTTAAATTACTAGTACAAACATTGAAATTCAATGTGCAACTTGATGTAAACCCGCCCACAGTTTGAGAAATGACTTGTAAAAAAAGAAAACGGGAAAAACAAATAAATTTGGGCACAATTACTATTGAATACTTTAAAATATTGTCTTGAAGTTTTGAGTATATCTTAATTTGTACCACTAGTTCCTTATGGTTTGTTATAAAAAAAGCCATTTTTAATATTTTTAAATAGCGGATCAGTTTTAGACGAATTTGAATGCGGTTACGCTCATTTGGTAGTTTTTTTAATACGCAATAATTTTGTTTTAAAAGCTTTCCGGAAAAATAAATATCTTATTCTTTTACTCAGAAAATCCAATTTTCCACATCTGAATTGTTAGATAAATATTTAACATACAATTTTATTTGTGGCGACTATCATTCTCATCAGCCTTTAATATAAAAAATTACGAAATTTCCGCCTTGCAGTGACAATACATACACAGTACACTAAGTACCTACTGTGCACCCTGAATTTTTGGCTGTAAAGGATGGAAATAAGTTACACTTTTCTTTAAGTTCACAAACCATGGATCGTGAACTGCCCAGTTATAATATACCAAAAAAAAGTTGGGACGATTGAAGAAGTTTTACATTCTGAAGGTGTTTTATTTAAGGTATCATGAAAATGAGTAGAAAAAAATCATTGCTTCGGTGTGATAGCCGTAGTAAAACTGGGTATCATCGGATACCAATCAGACGGTGCGCAAACGCTTACGTAAGGATTCGTGGATTTGGTCCAATCCATCAAATCGATCATTGCCCCATTTTCGTTCATTATGAACGATTTCAACAATCGGTTCATTACCATGAACCAAATACATAAACCGACTCATAAAATTGAATCGAATTGCCCACCTCTAGTGTACCGGTACCGGAGGTCTGGAGGATACGGCTCCGGTATTGCAAAAAATACCAGAGCAGAGCTCTGGACCGCTTCGGCTGAAATGAAGTCTTGTTCGTCTTCTAAATAAAGAGATCGGTACATTTCAGCAAAATCTTTCCAATCTGACGCAATCGTGGCTATACGATTCCCTCCGAGGTTAGCATCACTAGTTCTACACGGGACTTGGATTCCACATGCTTCGGAAATTAATATATTCATCAATACATAATCGACCGCGAGAATGGACACATTGAATACACCGACACAACCACCTTCACTTTGGTTAAATCGACAGAAAGAATAATTAATTATAAATGGACAATTTTTCACTTCGAAACTGTTGATGATGGGTGCTTTCCAATCATGTATCTGCGTTAAAATGTTTAATCTACAAGTACATTATACCCTGCAAACGAACTCCAAGGTGTGTGGCAGGGGGTGAGATTTAACCAACATGCATTACATTATAATCTATTGAAGTCAATGTAACTACGACTATTGATTCATTAGCATAAATAGCTAATGCTTGTCGGGAGTCGAAACCTCACAAGCATGCACTACAGTATAGGTATGCTACCAATGCTAATATGTGATGTGCGCCAATCAGATTGAATCTTCGTGTACGTTAGCATGTGCGCTAATAGATGAAACTTATGATCGGGAGGAAATGTGTAGCAATAGAAACAGGAATACCTCAATGTCTAGCTATTTGTGATAAGAATGTGAAAAAAAAATAAATATTCATTCGGAGTTATATTCATTCAAGAGATGAGGTTAAGCTCTTCTTTATAAAATTTGAATATCGTCCAGCCAAGTTGTAAACGATTCAGTGCAGATATAATATAATATTCATTTGTTTGTAATAAAATCCACTTCCAAAGATAAATAGTAAAAAAGGTTGAAATTTTTCAAATATGCATAATGTAACACAAGTTATGGTTCCGCCAGTCCGCTGTTCATTCAACATGCCTCATAAACCTGTACATGTAACAAAGTTTGGAATAGAATATCATAAAACAAAGTTTGTAATTTCTCAATGCAATATTTTTCAAAATGGGGTTTGATACATTCGTTCCAGTCGTCGACTTGAACGAGCGCTCGTGTTCCCATCTGCTATAATGTGCGCAAATCTGGGCATTTAAAAAAGTGGAACTAAAGCTATAAAATTGCAAAATTCCTATTTCATCACTCGATTTGGAGAAGTTCCACTTCATCAAGCCGGAAAATTTACTGCACATATTATAAATCCTACAAAACTACATTAGCTGGGCAGTCGAAGGCCGATGAAGAGCAAGAAAAAAACAACCGAGTCTTTGAGATCGTGCTAGCTGTTTGAGCCATACGCAAAGGAAGAACACAGCGTATTGGGTACACATTGGGTAGGAATTTGTTAGATTCACACTGAATGGATGGAATGGGGAACATGATCCGGAATCACCCGCAATTGAGGACACACGAATGAGAGATATGCACAATAAAAAATCATCATAAAAATTATTTTCCCACTGAATTCCACATTTTTACAAATACCTGGGACATACCCACAAACAATAATAAATGTGATATTAACCATTGGAACGAGATAGAAGTGGCCCCTTTTGGGATATTGGAAAGAAGAAATAGAGGGATGTGAAGGAGTTAGCGTAATAGTAGAAGAATGGAGGGCTGCAGTTAACCAATCACAGGATTGAAAAACTGGCGACTGTGATGACTACTGGAGCGATAGCTTTCGTTCCAGCTGGCAGGCGAAGCATTGAGAGAAATTTTCATCGGATAACGCACATGGGCGAAGACGTTCAAGAGCGAGAAGGCGTGGAGACGAAAGGGAAAACGCAGGCATGCGCCAAAAAAGAGAGAGAGGTGACGGAGGGGGAGGGAGGGAGAGGGGAGAGAGGGGATCGGGGGGGCGTGGCGAGTAAAAGTTCTCCTCGCGGGCAGCAGCAAGAGGTGGCGGAGGCTGAGGGGAGAACTTGTCCCGAGGCAAAACAAGAAATGTGACTATGGACACACATAGAACGCATGCCATTCATGCTTGCCTACACATCCTCTTTTAAACGCAGAAAGTCATCTGCGGATGCTAAACAATAAGAATCATCCATAAACAATGCTTTTCATCAGACCACCTTTGACAATGAGTAAGGAGCACACCGTTCACGGAAAGTAGCATTTCGGGGAGGTGTTGCCGGCTTTACGCGGCGGGATCGATTGATGCAGGGGTCTTAACGCGCCTTTCGAGGATAAAAATTGTCACTACGTTCCATTCAGTAGGAAATGGAGTAATGCGCAAGACAGATGTTTGGCCGGCGGGAAAATCAGTTGGGTGATTACGAGAACCATCAGAGCACGCGTCAAAACGCGAAAACTGTATTACTCTAAACAAACAATGTGCCGTATGTCTACAGCCATAAAAGTGTTTGTGACAGAAATGCAATTAAAATGTTCATTAAAAAAACCAGCCACCTCTGAACTAAAGCAGACCACAGACGGTCCGTGAAGTCTGTCTGCCCGCGCTTCTGAGTAGCAACAACGTGGACAACCCGTGGAATAACCAAAGCGAGTGTAAAACTTTCACTTAGTCACAGCGAAAATCGCTTTCTCTCGGCATCCTCTAAGAACACTTGACAGCGCGACAGGAGTATGCCATATGAAATATCCCCCAAGATTACCAAATAAAGGCACATAACTACCTCCACTCACATTAATGGCCTGTATTTCAAATGGTTCGAATGTTTCAAACAGTAATCGTTGACCTGCACGAATGTAGCATTAAAATCCCAGTGTAAACATTCATGTGCGTCAAATTCATACGCCGTCTGACAAAGCATGCCAGTAGACACCTGTGAGAGGTGAAGTACAGAAGGTAACGAAAAACAAAAGAAATTCAAAAACAAGTTCTCGCAATAAAGATTCATTACCTGACCTGATGGTTTCAAGGCTACAGTGACGGGAAAATGCGTTGATGATAGTTTAGCAAGAGCAACATCGACGGAATATTCTTCTTAAATATATCAATTTAGATTTAGTGTGCAAGGAAACGAAAGGCAATTTAGAGGAGTGGAAAAGGTACATTGAAGTGGCTCTAAAGATATTTTAGCCAACGTTTTAAAACAAAATGTACCTAGAGTAGTTTCACAACATAACAAAAGAAACACCTCGATATAATAACGAAATAAATGAAAAGTACTTACCACTGCGTAAACTCCAGATATAAAGGATCCAGTCAATAGACTGCAGCACAAACATGATCTCAAGAGAGCCATGGTGATTACAGCATTAATTGTTTTTAATGGTGGTAGGGTACGCCTACCTGTTCATCGTCGCCAAGGCAATGAGGTATTACTTCCCCCATCGCCTGAAAAAACACTTGTCAGGTGTCACCGCGCAAATTATGAAAAAAATTGTAGTCCACTTATACGCTTGATCACAGAAAACACCCATCACACGATTTCTTAACTCCACACAGGAAAACTCCGTCTTCAACCGAGATCATTTTGCTTCGAACGAAATAGTCGAGTAGAGGTAACCCGCGCCCCAATAGACCGAAGTCAATCACGCTCCCTTGTGTCAGAGAGGAGAAACTTCGCACAACTTCTTCGGTAATATTCGGACCCATTTCGGGTAGTTCCGTTTCCGACGTCTGCCGCCCGGACTACTGCGAAACTCCCATTGGCTATCTTTATGAAGTTATTACTTACAAGATGGCAGACTTCTAACCGGGAACCGCTTGCCTAAGTCTAAGATTTTCGAAGACATCTGGGTCATTTTCAGACTTTAGGATTGATATTCAGCATTTAAACGTAAGTAATGTCTCATCGGTTTTTCTAAAGTCCTAGAACTTATGTAGAAATGAGAAATCGTCTTAAAGTATTTTAACGTAAATAATCAGTTTTCGGGCTTCGTGACAGTTCCCCCTCTTAATTCATTTCCCTTGCGAGAGATGTCTCTGGGGTTAGAAGCGTCATACGAAACGCCGAAACAAAGTATTGAAGGTAGCCATTGTGTAAGATTTGGTACTTATTTTAGCGCACAATATTCTGACTGAAGGTAAGATATTAGTTAGTTAGGTGTGGTCAAAAACCCCAGTTTTATGTATATATATCTGAAAGTTAATCTAAATTGTTATTCACTGTGTAGTTTGCCATCGATACGACACCGGTAATTGTTCATTTACGAGTGACGGTTACCTTGGACGTCACGCTGTTCATAATGTGTATGTTAACGAAGTTGCATTTTGGCGTTATCCTTGCAATCGGTGTAGATTTAACATGGCGGTATTGATTTTTAACGTTAATTTTACGTGTTGAAAGTTTCGGCACAGACTACTGGTAGTAGCTCCTTCTCCTAATGTTTGGACGATTACGGTGGGCAAATAGACAGATTTTAGTTCATAAATGAACGTGGTTCCATTTTTGAGGCACTTAAAGCTGTGTGTTTCTCCTGTTTTAGGGCATCATCCGGTATTTTATATAGAGAAACCAGTGTTAAAATAAGCCGGTAGATGAAATATTTCTGGTACATGTTTTGTATTTTTTTTCAGATATTTAATCGGCATACAAGATGATGGCTCCACAGCAATTCTGTGTACGCTGGAACAGCCATCAGTCCAACTTGCAAAGTGCATTTCCTAAACTTCTAACCAACGAGCACTTTGCAGATGTAACTTTGGCTTGTGAAGCAAGGAGTATTCGCTGCCATAAGGTCTGTATTTACTTTTTTAGGTTTATAATTTTTCGCGTTGCACGTTTTTTTGCTCAAAACAATTTCACCTCGCCCTGTGATGTATTGTAATGCTGTAATTTCTTGGTATTTTTATTAATTCCGTGAATATCAAGCACCACCGTAGTAAATCTGAAAGTTACTTTATTTCCATTCGTAATTGGTGCTCTTCAAGAAAAGCCGTCAACCTACTGTTGGAGGGTTTTCACGCTGCCGTACTTTTTTTTCATCGCCATTCAGTATAAGATGCTGAAAGTTAGTTCTTGAGTACCGCTTAGTTCTAGGGTTGCGTAGATTAGCTATTTGGTGGATACGTATGGGTTCATGTGGTCTTGGGTTATAAAGCCTCCGTTATTTACGTGGGGATAAAATTTGCGTCTGGTCTGAAAGGTTAATCTTTATGTTGTGTTTGCCTCAATATGATGCCCAATGGATGATGTGACCACTTAAACCTGCTACCTCCCGATTAATTTCCTGCGTGCGAATATGTTCAATCGTAATCATGAGCTATCGTAAGCACGAAATTCTTTTTCTAAACTTAAATTTATTAATTTCGCCACAGTTTTCAGTTTACTTATTCGATTTCGCCAACGTCTCTGTAATATTTTTTCAATTGTTAGAGGTATTGGGAAATTACCTTCGATGCGCCCTTAAATACATTATTTCACTTGCCTATGATATCTGTGGCAGAATGTTTTACCAGGAATTTTCCAATGACCAAGTAGATAATAATACATTGTTATAATTTCTAGTGTTAATAATATTTTTGGAATTAATAATTTTTTTAAATCCATTCCAGCGTAGAAAGTACTAAGTAATATTGTTCTGCATGACTTGCTATGAAGTGTATGAATTTTGTTGTAGCTATCAGCCTGTAAGTAATGCTAAGTGAATTTTTCTCATATTTGAAATTCAGGTGGTTTTATCTGCATGCAGCGCATATTTTGAGTCACTGCTAGTATCCAATCCATGTCAGCACCCTATTGTGTTCATGAAAGACATGCGGCATCGAGATCTACGTGCCCTTGTTGACTTCATGTATCGTGGTGAGGTGAACGTTTCACAGGAGGAACTTGCATCTCTTTTGAGAGCAGCAGAGGCTCTGCAAATCAGGGGCTTGAGTGGCAGTGACCAGGAGGTAGCCACCGCCCCTATAGGTAGCCTCCCAACTAATCTGCCCCCTGATATAAGTGTACGGAATGGCCCAATAGCACCTTCAACTGGGCAAGAATCACCTCCACCTGGCTCTGGTAATGGTAGGAGATCACTACACAAGAGGCGACGAAATCTTGGTCAAGGTGGACCTGGATCTTCTCCATCAGGAGGGGATACACAAAGAAGTGCCCAGCGGGAAGATGATAGGAGAGGTTCTGATGATGAGGTTGAAGCAGTTGATGAAGAAGCAGAAAGCCCCAGGCCACGTACACATGGGGAAATACAAGTGCGTGGAGATCTACATGAGCCATCTGGCATCGATGAAGAGGTGTGTTTTATTGTTCACTATATTCCATCCAAAGTTTACATAGCACGTTATTGTTTCATTTTGACTGACAATTTCATATTTCATTCTGTTATGCATTGTGTTGTCTATTTGATTTGGAAAATTATCATCTTTATTGACATTTTCCTCAAGGAAAAAGGTTAATTTAAGCATTAATCTTATAAATAAATAATTATTTATCTCATTTTCACCCTCACCAACATTATAATTTTCACATTCCTATGCTGTTTTGTATGTATGACCTGACCATTTCAAAGACATGCATGCATGAATAATTTATTTCCCATTTATAGAATTAGATTTTAGCTACATTTTAAAAATTTCTTTAAAATTACAGTTCATAGCATTTTTTAAGCTAAGCCTTTGTCACTTATTTACTTGTTGATTTTGGGAATCTTATGAATAAGTGGACTGATTTTTGTCATTGCTGAGAAATAAATTTGGGTTGTTGTAATGCTATTAAGAATTTCCAGCTTAACATGCAGCCAATAGTTATAATGTGACTGCCAAGAACAGAATTGTGTGTTAACTTATAAAAATATGTCCTTCTATCTTTCAGGGAAAGGATGAGTATGAAGAAGATGGAGGAGTTGATCTTGACACTGTGAAAACTGAGCATGATTATGGAAGTCAGGTAAGCTTGAAGAACTTTGAATGAAATCCACATCCAAGGCTTGTCTTGTTGCCTGTATTTTTTTATTCTTCAGTCGAAGAACTTTATCTTTGACAATTTCTCATCCTAATAGTTTTAGCTGTTGAATGATAGCTAATTAGATACTATTGAGCGGCTGTGCCATTGCAATCTAGTGCGATGCATCCGTATGTGATGGGTAATCCATGTCTTGGGATTCATGCCTAATTTTTTTCTTGAATCAGTACTCTGTGATTGTATTAATGTTGCTACATTGGTTACCCCACAGAGGCCATTTCATACTCTCATCTTGATTTTCCTTGTTCGATCTACCATTTTCCATTTAGAGTTTGTAGTTCACCAAAGATTGATGATCAAAGAATTCTTCTAGGGAAATTCAATCCTAAAACAGCTCTGCGTGCCTGTGGTCCTTCCTGCATCTTCTTCTTAATATAGGAGTTAAATAGTAGTGAATTCTCAAATCCTGACCCTATTTACATAGTTGACCTACCATCTTCATGTCAGCTATGCTTGGAAACTCACAGGACTTATTTGGAAGTTTTTGGAGAAACTGCAATCAACTCACATGTTTGATGGCACTATGACCTGCATTTTATATCTGTTGAATCATCCTAGCAATGAAGAACTTCAGGCCCGGTTTAACAATCTCTGGTTTAATGCTTTCTCAGAATGTAAACCAATGTGAATATGTTTTCCCATCAATAATGCACGTCAACAAACCAACAGTAATGTAATATGGGTCATTCCATGTCTACTAAACCAATTTTAGGAGGTTCCCACGCCTGCCATCTCAGATTTTCATAATTTTTTCCCTGTTGCTAGTTTCAACCTTAGTTAAGAAAAATACAAAACATTTTAGTCCAAATACTTCAAATAGTCCAAATACTTTCTGAGATATGAGTATTTGTATACACCGAGGCACAGAAGAAAAAATCTGCCCGTGAGTAAAATCATACAAATCAACCATGTTTGTACCTCAGTAGTTACTTAAATAAGTCAGCTAAGCCAGTAAAATTTTCAGATGGTATTAGCATGCGACTATAGTTTTCAAAAATGCTATCACAAATATTCTCCCTTGTAAACTTTTATTGTTATAAATATTCAGACATGGCAGTTTTGACAGATTTTCACTCAAAAAATAACATTTTCAGACACATGTGAAATTCACATTTTATGCATTATAGCCACTAAAATTGGAGTAAGCATTGAAAATATTGGCAACTTTAAATTGGCATGAATTTTGGGCCCATTTAGAGCAAAACTGTTGATAAATTTACTGAAAACTACCACCCTGCTAGTTTTTTGTTGCAAAATGACTTGTTTTCAACTTCTAATAACAAAAAAGAGACAAAGTAGGAGATAGAGTTGGAAAAATAATATGCTGTAACCTTCTCCTTTAAGTGAATACATCTGAAGTTGCTCCCATGATTGATAATTTATCCATAATTAATTTAAATAATGCACGTAAAATGGTTGGCTATGACAACTATGTTTCAGGGTTTCCACTTATTGGTGTGTTGGATGTGAGTATAAAATTTCACCTGAAGGCATTTCATTATTTTCCTGTCCAGCCAATCAATTTTGATATTACCCTAAAGTTCCAAGAGACTAAAATGCTAACATATCAGCAAATATATGAAATCATGAAGTCATTGCAAGTGGGAAAATACAGCATCCATATTTGGACAATGCACACATTTATCCACTAAGCCTTAAGGTAATCATTCCAGAAATTCTCAATAGCAGTAATTATGAGGTCAGGCAAGGTGTACTGCCTTCCTGTGATGGTTTTGGCACTCATACTGACATCAACACGTCTGTTTATGGTATCCAGCATTTGTCAGAATGTTTCGGCCACATGTAAGACTTTGCTTTGCCATCAGGTGTGTTACACAAAAATGGCTTTGAAGGGCTTCTCAATTTTCAGAGACTTCATTGTTGCAACGTATTAGCTCTCAAGAAGAAAGCATGACATATCACTTTGTGCCATCAGTCTTTAGAAGTGAATTTAAAAGTCATTGTGTGTTCACTAGTGAGTTTATATAATTAAAGGTCCTTGGTGGTTGTGAAACGTTTTACCTCAAACTGTCTTGTTTTACCTCATGGAGGGTATTGACGGCTGCTTTATTGGGAAATTCTTGGAAGTAGAATGTCAAAAGGCAACCTACACTTGTAGAATAGCACTGTGTTATGTTAGTGATTTTCCATTGGACTCCAAAAGTGGCTTCAACCATAATTCCTCATCGGCATTTATCTCACCAGATTTACAAGCTTTTCTCCATCATAAGTCTTTATTTGGTAAAGCATACATTCTTGCAGCGGTCATGCTGCAATCCACTAGGGGCACACTAAAGACCAAACAGAAAGAGCTTTTGAGAAATAAGTGTAGACATCAAGAAAAATTGAAATACATTGAGGAAAATCTGTGAACCGTGGACAAAAGCCATGTCCTCAATGTTTAGCCTTCAGTTTCAAGTTTAAAGGATATGCGTGTTGAAGATGTGTACAGGTAGTCCCCGAGTTACGTATTAGATGCGTTCTGACACTAGCAGTGTAAGTTGGAATTTACGAAGTTGAAAATTACTCCGTAACTGAGTCCATGCTCTCAAGATTATGGTCTATTCGGAGAAATACGGGGAAGGTAAGCTCTTACTAACATTACGGCACATGCGCTCCCTGAAAGTAGGCAACCATCCTTCCAAGTCTGTAACTTTCTTAATTCTAGTCTTTTTATGGTAAGGTTGCCACTTACGTAAGTACGGATTTTCAGAAGTTGAGGCTTATGTAACTCGGAGACTGCCTGTATTGCCCGCCACAGAGTGTGGAGCATGAAGGAAGTTTAAGTGCATTAATTCAAGCTTTGAAAGTCATAGCTGTTCTCCCCTCAAACAGATCAAGTTATGCAAGGAAAAAAATTAATGTAGTTAATTCACTTCTGGAGGAAAAAGTGAGTTCATGCTTAGATTTACTTGTAATTGTTTTCTGTGATTTGGACAGACAAAATGTGATAAATGCTCAGATTTTGATTCAATTTTGGAGGATCTAAAAAAGAAATGTGCTGACTCAAACCGTGAAAAGCAGTTGCCTATACTTACACTAATGCCATCAAGTCGGAACTAGGTGCAGTCAACTCTTGATTATCCGTGTTAATGGATGCTCGACGACGCACGGATAATCGAAAAACACGGATAACCAACAAACATGGAAGTTGAGGTCGTGATATCAACTTCTTCGACACACTTCGTAGGATCGAAACTATTTCACATAACAACAGACTGCAGCGGTTACCGTGAGACAACTAATGAAATACTAGTGGTAGCAGGGTGGTAGTTTTCAGTAATTTTATCAACAATTAAGCTCTAAATGGGCCCAAACTTTATGCCAATTTAAAGTTCCCAATATTTTCAATGCTTACTCCAATTTTAGTGGCTATGATGCATAAAATGTGAAAGGCACATGTCTGAAAATGTTAATTTTTGAGTGAAAATCTGTCAAAACTGCCATGTTTGAATATTTATAACAAAAGTTTACAAGGGAGAATATTTGTGATAGCATTTTTGAAAACTATAGTCGCATGTAATACCATCTGAAAACTTGACTGGCTTAGCTGACTTATTTAAGTAACTACAGAGGTACAAACAAAGTTAATTTGTACAATTTTACTCACGGGCAGATTTTTTCTTCTGTGCCTTGGTGTATACAAATACCCATATCTCAGAAAGTATAAGCATTTGGACAAATATTTTGGATTTTTCTTAACTAAGGCTGAAACTAGCAACAGGGAGAAAATCTGAGATGGTGGGTGTGGGGCCTTGGTTGAGTTGACATGGAATGACCCATATACAAAACCAAAGCTCAGTTAACATAAAGTGGATGGAATCACAGCAGCAATCTGCAGTTGTTAACAAGTCATTAAGTCAGTCTAAATTTGTGTTATTTTTGGCCAATGCTAAGAAACTAGGACGTGTTCATTCTTCCTGTTATTAGAGATCATTAACTGAAATGTATCAGATTTGTTGAATCAATGTGGTGTAGAGCCTTCCAGGTTTATCTAATTACTGTTTAGGAAGAAAGATCAGGTAGTTAATGAAAGTGATAGCATTGACATTATTGCAGGGGACTATTGTAAACATTTTAGTGTAATAAAATAGAAGCAGTAAGATAAATTACCTCACCATCGTGGCAGATCCCTGTAAATTCCTGCTGGCATTAAGGTTGTAAAAAAAATGTATAAAAAGGCAGTATTTTGGAATTAATGGAAGTAATTTTGCTAATTTAATGAGTGGCTTGTAGAAGGCATTTGTTGAACACTCCTTTAAAATTTGGAGAACTTATTCAAGCTGTGATATCCATTAAAAAATTTGGGAATTCTCCTAGACTCATTTCTCCTTGCCATAAATTTTCTTATTTGATAGAATGTCTTTCTTCTGTTAATGTAATTTTTTCATCGGTTAATAAATCCTGTCAGAATATATCTCTTGGGAATACGGGTTTTCAGATGCTTTGGACTATCGTTTATTATTTTTCATTTGATGAATTTTGTGATGCATTCAGTATTTGTGGATAAGTCAACACCTACAAATTTCAAATAGCTTTCATGTAGTAGAAACAAGAATACTGAAGTGTGTAAAAACTAATTGCTAGTATCAAGTGGATTTCTGTGAATAGACTGTGGTACCACGCTAAGATTTTGCAATAAGCCTGAATTTAGATGTATTTGTGGTGACATAACTCTGAAATAATTTCATGTTGATTCTATAGGAAGTCTGAAGGGAATTGATGAAAATACATCAGCACCAGTAGGAGCTTCATTTAGGAATTAGCTCATTCAGCTAGTTGACCTCGGTAGTAGTCTTTTTATTGATGATGCTGATGCCGTATAAAAGTGAAAGCACATCAGTTTCTTAGTTCTTTGATCTGTCTCCTAGTTCTCAGGTGATTACATTGTGATGTACTCACAATTCAAGTTATTAATGTCTCAACAAACCTCATTTATCTTACCACCATTCAAAATGACCCTTGAGAAGCTCTTGCAGTCACAAGTTTTCCCTTTTTTATTGAGCCATTACCTGAGAGTCCTGTGTGGATTACTTGGTAAATATAAAAAAAGCATGCTGTCTACATGTCTCACTCAGTTGAGAATAAAATTCGGAAAACTTGATTGTTTTGTAAATAGTGTGCCACAAAGTAAAGATTGTTGTGTTAGTAACAAACATGACTATGTAACTCTAAAGTTAATGTCGCTCATATCAATAAGGAATAATAGGGGGCTGATCATGCTTCCTTTTTGGATGCCAGATGTTACTCAAACCACGGAACTAAACTGCATTGTGGGGTCAAGGTAAAACCCACTTAATTACAGGTGTACGACTTGAAGCATTGTTCAAATTGGCAGCATAGTGCAGTGATGTTCATATATTCAAACTCCTTTCCGTATACACCAAAGCAGGTGAAATTCACCATGACAATTTCATTTTCCTTTACCAGGATTCGAACCTGGATCTTCCAATTGCCGGTCATGTGTCTTTGCCACTTATACCACCAGGCCACCATCTTAATGCATGGCGAAATTCAGTGGTGCTTAGTATGAAAAAGTTGTTCTCAACCCCAGTCTACATTGTAATAATAATAATATTTATTCACCTTAAAAAATGGTACATACCATATTAGGTGTTGTCACTTAATACATCCATGCGTGTAGCACAGGAGACGACGTGCATGATATGCCTCAGACACTGAGAATAAACCCAACATTGTCACTTTATAATAATGAACTTACACACTTTTTTCAATCATTGCGATTCCAAAAATGATGAGGTACTCAGTCATACATAGGGGTGCAAAGATATTTGCCAAAGAGGGTGAAATTCACCATGAAAAAATTCATTTAACTGACCGGCTGAAATTTAATTTCTCATCAGAAAGTTGTTACTAAGGCTGTTGGCTTTAATGAAAGTGGTGTTATTAAAAGAGAATAGAACTGTATTGTCTGTCCTAATTTTCAAAACTCTTAAACTTAAATATTCAGGATACAGTAATTCCTGAACTTAGGTGGTTAATTTGTCCAAAAAATTTCCGTATAAGTAGAACTCCGCGTAAGTCAATACACAACAACTTACCTATCCATTATTGAACCATTAGCAGTGCCACTTTTACTGCGATTGGCGGCAATCGGCGACGATTAAAGAAAACACCATCTTTTGAGAGGCCATTAAGTTAACATAATACGACAATTCCAAGAGTAGCACAAATCCAATATTTATTTCACTGGATATTTAAATCTAAAATAAGTATAATTACACAAAACATGAATAAGTTGAAAATTTGTTAACATTATTATACTCATGTGAATGCCTGTTCATAATTGGAAAAAGTTCTTAATAAATATGTGTATGCTCTTTAATTCAACTTGTACAATTGTTCTGTTGACTCATTCATCCCATAAGCTCGTGCAATTTCAACAAACGTTTCACCTTTGTCATGTCTCTTAATAATTTTCAGTTTCGTTTCCAAACCTTCAGCCTGCCTTTTCTTTTTGCCACTCATAAAAATCCCACCACTCTTACGTTTCTCAGGGTTCACATCTAAAACAAACACATGAGACGATTTTAATTAATTTTATATAAAACTTTCTCGAACTTTATAAATAACGATCCCAATGATCAAATCACAACAGAAACACAAGTTCTTCTGTCTTCTGCATGAACATGTTCTTTTTTGCTGTGATGGACAGCAAGCATCATCTATGGAGTGGATAATTAACTATGCATGAAGGTTAAAACTATGCCGAAATATGACATTGATGCCGTGTAAGGCCGGTGATGGTCCCAATACCGAGGACTGGCAGACATCGCTGCTTATTGTGCCGTGGTGGTAGAGTGGGCCTTCCGAATGCCCATAGTTTGGCAACAACTCTTGCGTGCTTGGCAATGAGTTGCGGGTTGTCACCCTGTGTATCTGTTGCGGCAACTGAAACGTGGAGAAAACTCAAGCATGTCACCGGCCTAACTAAACATCCGCGTAACTCCGGATCTGTGTAACTCAGATCTGCGTAAGTAGAGGACTTATTGTATTGGAAAGAAAAGCCTTATACAGGGTGTCTACCAGTCTGGAAAAAGTCAGGAATTCGCTGAAAATAATCAAAATTCGGGAAAAGGATAGGTGATGGTTGCTTGCAATTCGTCATGATAAAAATTGGAACGGCAGAAAAAAGATCTTCTGCATTACGAAAGGCATTGCGAAAATAGATCTTCTGTTTCCCTTTTTGTCAATCTCTCAGTATCAAGGATGTGTTCTTTTAAACCTCTGATCAGTATGTGTGAGTTTGCGACTTTCGTCGTTCGATTGTACTAGACGTGGGAATAGTTTCCTGCATGTCGCGGCATGACAAATCGGCTTGGTCGATTGCAGGATCATCCTCGGGTTGAATAAATTAAACTTACTGTGGAATTGCAGCATTTTATTCCACCCTCATCATGAAGGAATTCCATTCAGTAAAGCCTAACGTTTGCCATTTTGTTATTTTAATTTGCCATTGAATTCTGTTGCTTCATTACGCCATAATGCAAGCATTACGTCTTCATGAAAGAACAGAAATCCGCCCCTGGAAAGTAAAAACATTTTATTATGTAGTCGCCGATGATGCCGTATGTGTGGCTGCCGCATGCCATGTCGGAAGAGGTCGGTTTCATTGGTATTTTTAATAATTGTTTTTTTTTTGTCAGTGAATCATTTTTATAAGTGATGGTTTTGAAGTGAATCAATTGTTTGTGAACAACACAGACAGTTCGCTGTAAAATTATGAATAAATACAAATATATGTTTAAGCCATTGTATGAAATCAGTTGTTTATCATAATAAAATAACTTGGATGGAATCTTGTTTAGTTAGTTTGCTAGCCATATACATTTAAAAAAAAACAGGATATTTTTTAAGTTTATATTTATTGTTGTTAAGCAATGTGACTAACATCGGACATGTAAATAACATATTTATATAATATTTCGTGTACAGAAGATTTAAGAAAAGGGTATGAATTGCTTAGTACTGGACGATCACAACAGTGGTGTGGAGATTATAAGATGGCCAATTCCAAGTGAAAAATTAGACAGGATTGCGAAGTGAATTATTGACCTTTACAATAAGGCATAAAAAATTAGCCTATTTGGTCAGGAATTTTGTAAATTTTTGTCTTGAATTTCTTTTTCATATATCAGTAGACACTATGTTATAGAATTTTGCTATACCCCACAACCATTACTATAGTGAATGTTTTCAGTATAGACTATGATGTTCATTTATGGCCTTCCATGTTGCTTCGTGCCTCTGAATCTATTTTCAATTACTACTAATGACATAAGTAATCAGTTTCATTATGCTATATTTAGGTAAGTACATGCATGTTAACTTATCTGCTATTTGTCATAGTTCCTCAAAATAAATTATCTCCAAACATTAACATGGCTTTATCCTACACAATGAAGCATCTAGAGGCTAGTTCTATTTGTAAAAATTTTAAGAATTCTGGTCAAGTTGTTATTTATTTAGCAATAAAATGGGATTGTAATCTTGGGAATACAGACCTTACCATTTCTGAAGTTATATACTATAATTCTTTATATCAGCATTAGCTTTGTAATCCAAGGAACAAAAGAAGGTGCTTGTGTGTAAAATCACACCCGTTGAGGTTTGGTCTCTTGATTATATTTTTTATTAACCTGCTCTCATGATTATTTTTTATGCAATCGAGGATAGAAAAATTAATTTTTTCCTAATTTCACAGTATCAATAGTAGTAACAAGTGTCTGAAACAAAATCAGTCATCTTGCCTTTGAATTTTCTTAATTTTTCATGTTCTTCATAAATTTTTACTTCTCACCAATAAGATCAATTGAAATGATCGAGCTGTAATAACTCCAACGTAAGGCAGGTTAAAATTTTAAAATTGTCCAGAATATTAAGTTTAGTGTAATATAAGTTTTCCTCTCAACTTTTCATTGCATTTTTCTCTTGACTTTATTATTGTGCCTCAAATTGTATTGGATTTTGTCCGTATTTGATAATTCTTAATTAGAAAGGCAGAACACATTCACTTAGTTGATTGCTGAAGAGTTTATGGGGTTCATAATTTTTATTAACGTAAGAGGTGAATTGGTTGGGTACTTTATTTATAAATTCTGACTTGTTGTCACAGCGTAAACTTTTGAAACCATTAATAGCTCTTGGTAAATGACTCCTCCATCCTGTGAGTATAACATGCCTCTGGGCAGCACTAAGTAGGTACATCACTTGCCTATCCTAATCAGTGAAGTTCAAGCTGCTCTAATCCCTATAACAGCTTTTTTTTTAATATTTCAAACAATTTTTTAACGAGGTATTTTGCATTGTTTGTAATGAGAACATTTGCATTTGTTCTTCTAGTCTGTTATGGCATTGATATTTCCACACAGAGAGAGTGTTCTTTAATGTAGAGTTATTAATGTAGAATTATGTTCAAACTGGTAAAAATGGAAGGGTGATAGCCTTATCAGAAATCTTCTAATATCAGTTATTTTCACTTTTGTTCTGAGATTTGGTGCTACAAGATCTTGTGATTAATTTGGTCTTCCTTTTCAAATAATTACATTTTCAAGGATCTCATTTAAAAGTAAGCTGTTTTGAGAGTTGCTGTTGGTTGTGAAATAATGAGATCTGTCAAGAGTACTGGATTTCTAATTTCAATGTTTGTCAGCTCTATGGGAAGGTCACATGAGGCAGTTATCTAGGGATTTGCTGTTATTTTACAGGATGCAAACTCTTAAAAAACTTCATGTCATTTGCCAGCAGCTTGGTAGCTAGGTAATTGTTACTGGGGTGCACTCTAAGGTGTAATGTCTTGAAGTTTCAACTTTTTTTCTCTTGATTTTTTTCTTGTGTGCCCAAATTTCAGCAACATTCAAGAAATACCTTTCACCTACAGGCTTTGGACAATTCTGGTGGTGCAGCTGGGGACAACGAGGATGATTTAGAAGAAGATGATGAGGAAGAGGGAGAAAATTTAAGAACAGAGGGAGATGGTAGGCCATCTGACCCTCAGTCAATGCATTACCACCACATGTTAGATGCACCAGGGCCCTCTGGTTACACTCCGCAAGCTCATACCCCTACCCAGGAGAAGATGATGATGGGAGGTATGTAATTACTTTCTATTTAATTTTTCTCATTCACAAGTCACCTCAGTCAGCCTCTTTACACTAATATTCATTCTGGTGGCATCTTGGATTTTTTTCTTGTGATGTTTTCTCTCATCCAACTAGTAAGTATGTTTCTCACACCAATGCAGCCAGCACTCTCTCTTCAGTCATAAGGTTAATTTTGGCATAAGAGCAGCTCTCCACTTTTATCTTCCGCACACCCAGTTTGGCATAGTTTGATGAATAATAATAAGAAACTGTTGTCTATAGCATTAATCTCAATAATCAACTTTGACATGGTCCCATTATTGTCATCTCCAAAGTGCATTGAATACTAATATTCCTTTTTATTGGTGTTTATTTTGTTAATTTTTAAAATCTCTAGGAAGCTTGATGCTTTTGGGTTTTATCCAGCTGTCAAGGTATTCTATATGTACTAAATAGCTGTATTGCCCTTCCTTGACTACTGTTTTTTATTGCATAAATATATTACTTAGGTTATGGTCAGCAGACCCCTACTTCAGTTAAGACATAGGTAGTTAAAACTAAGACGTTCTAATTGTTTCATATGTTTGGGTTAAACATTGGGAGTGCATGCTTATTTTTTTCTTTAAGCATTGTTGTATGTATTTCCAAATATTGTTGTTTTTCTTCTCTTCCTCAACTGAAGTAGTAGTTGGTGGTTTTTAGAAAATGTTTGAAATGATCTTGTTTATTGAATACCTTGAAAAGCTAGTTATCAAAAGTGATTGTCACTTGAGAAGAGTATAATTTATTGCTAGTTATTCAGCTGGAATTTATTTTGTTTCAATATTATATCAGTCTTTATGATCTATTACTTCTGTGGTTTGGCAGTTCAGAGAAATTTTTTTAGAATTTTTAAGCATTTAGATTCATCCTATGATATTCTTTGCAAAATGTACAAATAGCCCAATTTTCATGTTTTGTATATTTTGTTTTCGCCAGGTCCACACTATGTAACAAAACTTATATAACACTGTTATAAAACAATTTTCGTGTTATATAACTTTTTATGTGTTACCCATCGAGTGTCGGTAAATATCAAAGGAAGTTATGTGGCATCACCTGATGATTCCCTTCCCCTGTTCCCCTTATCCCCTACACCCTTCCTCTGCTTGTCCTTCATGCTGGGAGCTCAGTCATAATCGGGAATCCACAGGTCTTAGTACTTGCTCAGAATGGAGTGATGCAAGGAAAAGACAGGTGATCGATTGATAATTTTGTATTATAAAAATACAGTATAACTCCAATTATCCAAACTCCCCAACTATTCGGATCGCTTTTAGGGGAAAAATCCTCAAAAATCGGCTTTTTTACAGTCACATCAATAGGCTATTCAATACGTGTATTGGATCTTTCATACCATTGATTTCATTTGACAGTTATTGGTTACAGCACATGTGTTTCTTTAGCGTTCTTAGATCAATCCAAAGCGAGTACGTTAAGAATTTCGTGAGTTATCCATTTACCCAGATGGTGTCCTGTCCCAATTTATCCGGATAGTTGGAGTTCTACTGTAGTGTCGTGGAACCCTACAAGTAAGGATTTTAGAAATAGGAATAAGAAGCATGATACATGCGAGGACTTGGCAACTGATTTTGAGATGATCAGGGAGGAAGTGGCGAAGAAAATGAGGATACAGGTTGGTCAATTCCAGTGCTAGTTAAAAAAGGGAAAGCACGGAGATGCAATCGTGCTGTTTTTTTCTCATACAGTGTGGACATCATGTTTCATTACAAAGTTATGTGACAAGTTATGTATAACGTGCTATATAACGTTTTTTGTTTTAAGTGTGGACTTAGCTTTAGTTTCTTCCATTCCCATGTTCAAGAAGTGGAATTCCTATAGTGAGAATTTGTAAATGGCACTAATCCATTAACTTACCATTAATTTTCATTTTCTAGCCTTCTAGATCATGAATATAGTTCGTAATGGGCATTCATAGTGTCAATAATGTTTCTATTGGTGCGTTTAATCTCCATGCTATGTAGAAGGTACTTGGCAGTTTTTGTGTGGCTATTATTCAGTTATGTACTTCTGTGAATTTTTGGTTTTATTGAAAAGCTGTTGTTTCTTAGGAATTGATGAAAGTGTAAATGCTAAAGAGTTTCGGATATGCAATTTAACTTTTGACTCTTCTTATTTATTAAACATTACATTTTTTATTGTTAAGATATCATAACATCACTGTTGCTATATCTTGTATTTGTTCAGTGTATCTGTTGTTGATGTATTTAACTTATGTTTTAATGGGGAATTACAGTTTTCTTTGCTAGTCTGGTTTTAAGGGCATTTTCAATACTGAACTACCGTATAAACTCATGTAAGAGGCGCACCTTTTTTCCCAGAAATCGCAGCCGAAAATGAGGGTGCGCCTCTTACTCGAATCTGTCCGTTGCAAAATTCCGTCACCCGAGTTTGAAGGATGTCACCCGAGTTACTAATATCTCAGAGATGGCTCAATCGATTTTAAAATGAAGTACATCAAATTAAAGCTTGTTTATTTCTGCGTTTATTGATGGTGTACAAAACATTTTACCGTTTATATCGATTTCAGTGTGTGCTTAAAAACAGAATTTGAGCGCATTTTCCCGGGTACCGGACGGATGCATCGCATTCACGGCTTTGTAATAACAACACGGATCAAGATATCGAAATTTCCTTTACAAATATTGTAGCAAAGATCTTTCCTAACAGCTATACGAAGTTTCATATTATTTAATGCATTAGTATTTTAGTTATAGATGCAAATGCACGGATCTGTTATTTTCCGTTCCGCGCATCCCTGAAAACCGCCGTTTAGACCTTCTTCAAGCTCTCGAGTTCATCATCATGACTCCACTTATAAAATATTAAAGGAATTCGTTGGTTAATCAATATCGATTAACATTTATTTTGGAAAAAGAGCGCGTTCAACTGCCAGGAGCATGCATGGAAGAGAAAGGGAGAGGCGCGCGCTGTTGCCCAGTCAGAGGGCTATCCGTAAGGCGCGCGAGGGAGTCTACTACAAGCATTACCTGCGGGGGAAAACCAGTTGTATTTTCTCTGTGCATGAGTCATTTGCACTCGGTAAATAGTGGCATAAAGGGTGACGCGGGCGTTCCTCCGCGTTGTCTTGTAGAGGAACGCCCGAAAGCCGTTACCAATATGGAGAAACGCAGCGGAAACCTCAGATCCGAGTGAATACTTACCTCCGGGGTCTATATATGCCTATGAAAAAAGCCGCGTAAATTATAAGAGAATATCGCAAGCGGAAGGCTTTGAAAATGGCCAAAAGTTCGCAGTTAGGCCCGCAAAACCTCGCAATAGAAGAAAAAAAACTCAAACTTTTTTCTTCTACTTCGACGCATAAAAAGAGGGGTGCGCCTCTTACACGCGTTTATACAGTATTTCTTTTTATTCTTGACAAAATGCAATATTCTAAGAGCAGTATATGGATTGTTTGTTTAGGCATTATGCTATGTAATTATTCACCTAAGGTCACTGTAGTTAATTGTATATATGATTCCTCAGTTCAGTTGAACTGAATGGCACAGTTTATGCTTGATCTTTCTTAAATGATGTTATTGGTGTACCATTCATAATCTTGGTTCATAGGCATCTTATTTTGGTTGTTGCATAGCCAGCTAGTGTATTTGGTGTGCTGTAATATTTCTTTGATAAATATTAACTCCTATATTAAGCACTCAACCAATTTTGCAGTGATGACAAAGTTATGGTTTTGGTGTGAACATTTCTGTTATTGCCCTTCAGATTGACTAAAATTATTTCTAGTTTGTTTATTTTATTTTCTTTGATCAAGACATCCAAAATGTGGAATGTCTCATTTTTTATGTAAAAACCTAAAGCAATAGAAATGGCTGTGTATGTAAATGTCAAATACCCTTGATTGGTCAGCACATGTCTCTGACTAAAAACCTTTGTTGGTATCTTCGTGAATAGGAGGCTTGCACCAGTGGTTTCCATTGATGCAGTAAAATCCCTTTATTATGCCAAAGCACTCCTATGTTACCTATGGAATTATCTTTTGGGGAAATAACTCTTGTCTCCTTGAAAGTATTGTCTATGGAAAAACAATACATCAAAGCCATATGTCAGGTCCCAATTTGCACCCCTGGCAAGCCACTCTTCATAACCCTTGGTATCTTTAGCACTCCCTGCAGTCTACATTCTTTCTTGTGCTCTATTTGTTAAGAAAAATTCTCACCTCTTCCCTGTCAACTCCAAATTTTTATATTCACCACACACTCCACAAATGACTGAATGAATGAAAGACCCTTTTCCTTCCATTACAACAGTCTACAACAAGATCCCTATGTCTACATGCTCAGTTCCATCAATAGCAAAATTCAAGACAACACAAATCATAACTGATGAAAAATCTTATTATAGTATCTCTGAGTTTCTGCAGGATGAATTGATTTAACGTTATGTAATTAAGTGTATATGTTTTTGTGTCTCTTCGTTTTTATCACTATATTCATGTAAATTGTTACCATGAACTTCTATTAATTTCTCTACCTTTTGACGATACTGATGGCTGTTTTTATGACATCCTATGGAGTAAATAAAGATTATTATTATTACCGATTTTGGCCAATTGTATAATGTACTCTTAATTTTTCAAGTTTTAGGTTTTGTGAATTTTTATAGTTGCCCACTTAGTTTCCACAAATTAACTATGATCAAAAAATAGTAAGTTGGTTGTTGTGTTAGTGTACAGAGATTAGTTTTTGTCAGTGCCGAGTTTAGTAGTGCTGTATTTACTTAATTGTCTTGGGTTTAATGTCGCTTCGTGAGCATAATGGCATTTATGGAAATCTGGAAAAACACCTGTTCCTGCATTTATTTGATGAATGTAGTATGTGTAGTTTTTTTTAATCTCAAATATAAACTTATAGCTGCTCATTCAACATGGTATCTCATATGTATTTGATTTATTCCACATTTTTATTCTTTCTGTCATCCCAGTCCATAGTTCAGAATCCCAGTTGATTTGTTCACCAAGAACCTTACATTGTTAACATGATGGGCTCATGCCTGGGTAGCTTGAGGAAGCCCTGGACATAAATGTGTGCTTTTGAGTTGGTCTCAGCCCGGTTTTCTTTTAATATTTATATCTCCATGGGATGATTATGTTCAATTTGTGGTTGCAAGTAGTCTCACAGTGCATTTCTCAATACCGAATTTTTATTTTTCAACTTTCAATTAAATTTTACCCATTCATTACTTCTTAAATTCATGGATAAATACATACATCATAAATGACTAGTTTACTCAAGCTTCAATTTAGGTGTGCATTAATTCTATTTTTTATCGCTTCAAAGTTACGTTCTTACAAAGATGGACAATTTGTATCCTTTATAGCTCTCCCTCCAATCTTTTAAAGAGTTTTTGCCTTATAAATGATAAAGTGATTGTTTACGAGGTAGTTAAGGTTTGTCCCATCTTTGGATACCACATATGTGGTCATATCACTTATACAGAAATGTTCCATCTCTAGGTGGCCTTCATTTCAATTTGCCTGAACCTTTCTTTGTCTTGGTAAAGTAATCTATCAAATTTTCAATGAGAGCTTTACTTACTCACTGCCTTAAATGAAAGTTTTAGAACATCAGATTGTTTCTATCATGGATTTTTTTGTGGTTCATTGTTCAGTGCTTTCCAGAGTTATATGAATATTAAGGACGTTAGTTCACAGTTTCACTTAAAGACTTGTGCAGAAAAATGTGAGGAAATCTTATATTTTTTACTGCATCACTAATATGAAAAATAGTTGAGAAGTGTCGTGGAGGCATTACTTATGCAGGGGAGTAAAGGATTTTTTTGTTAATGGTCTTTTTTTACATTAATTCAGTTATTACGTAATTTATGAAGATACTTGGTTCAGTTAAATTCATTGGTTTTGGATACTGGCTGGGAGAATATATATAATATCATTTCCTTTGTAGCTTCCAGCTACTGCAAAAAAAATTTGCCTTGGCATCATCAGCAATAATTGTGGATTCCTTTATTTTGTTTCTATGTTCTTAATACAGTGCCTTAGTTTTATGGTATCTTTTTCATGGAAAATGGTCTTGTACAGTTGTATGCAAAAGATCCTCCATGAAGTGTAGGACACTGCTTTCTTGATGGATGGAGAATTTAAATTTTCTCTCTGCATAGAATTTAGTGGTTTGTGTGGCGAATTCAAAGGCTGGAGGTGGTTCATATTTTTAGATGACCTCAAGATGGTCAATCCTTGATAATGGCCAGATGCAAGATATTATTTGATAAAATATGAGGATCAGCATGAAGTTAATGAATTATGTGTGGTTCTATTGAGTGGTTTGCATATTTTTCTGATTTCTATTAGCTTTAATTTCATCTTATTATGCAGCTGTACATGCTTTTTGACTTACATATTGTAAAAAAGTTTATGCACATTTGAGTCACTTGTTTTGCTGAGACTGCTTGTTTGGCTGTTTTCTGCCAGTGTACTCAAATCTAATTTTGTGGAATTTGCTTCAGGCCCAGAATTTTAGGGAAGAATACTCACACCCCATATCTTTTCCAAGGGTCAAGCTAATAAGGTTATTTTCTCCTTGATTCATGGTGATTATCTCAAACTGCAATTTATATTCCAAAAAATATCTATTTCCTGCATGGTCTTTCAATATGCCTCGTAAACCAAAGAATCATTTAGTGATAGAAAAGTCATTAAATTCTCCATCCATTGCTGAATTTGATGCTTCTCTCTTTGTGGAGAATCACTTGCATCTGTGCCTCCTGTTTCAATGAAGTATATCCTTTCATTTCGTTTCACTATATACATATGTACTGACTTTATGCATACTGTTTATAGAATTCATGCATTTTTGATATCATCTCCGTGTTCCCGTAGGATGCATGTAACCCACCTGCCATGTGAGCAATCATTTAGGCTTGCTTTTGTTGTAGAGCATCTAATTTGAGCTTATAGTCATAATAATGATTTGATGCCAGCCTTCATTCTAGGGGACATCAAATAAACTCTGTATGCTTAGTGGGGAATATAAGTTTGTACTGGGGAAGTTCGTTTGTTTTCTCTTGTGCTTGTAAAAGCAATTTTTTGCTACTTTGTGATGAAATTTTGTATTTCATTAATGTTGGTCTAAAAGTGAAGTATGATGGTGTAACTTTGGAGTAGGATATTACTTAAGATAATTATTTTGTAAAACAACTTAATACAGTTGGTGTAGTAAATTATATTTATTAAAATTTTAGGGGATGAAAAAATTCTTGTATAAAATTAAAAAAAAAATCTTCTTACTTAGTATATAGGCCTCTAAGACAATTCTTACTAGTCTACTTTCATCCATTCTTGTGATATGATTGTTCCATGTTAATGAGAAGTCGACATGTTTTTGATTCATTTCACTATTGAGTTTATTTTTCTCCAACTAATTATCACGGACAGTATGTAAAAAATGCTAATATAAGTTCATTTACTGAGATTTTCATTCCCACCGTTTCCCGTAGCTAATGTGGAAATCCTAGTGTTTTGGGTTGGTTATGCATTATTTGTGCATTACAATTGGCTTGGTATGTATTAATATTGGAAAGCGAAAGTACAAAGTTTATTTATCAGTGGCAGGTCCTACCTAATACAAGACTAAAAATGTAAACCTACCACGTATCTCTGTGAATTTTCTTTGTTGTTTATCAGTAATAGAGATAGATACATAGTTTTATGCAGCCAATACATAGAAATATTGATCCCCAAAAAAATTTACTTAGTGACTCTAGTATAAGTCAAAATTATGTTTTCATTGACTGAAAAAAGAAAGGAATTTCTCAACCCATACTAGAGTGTATGTATATGGTAGTTTTAAATATTGGAGCGAGTTTTTGATATGCAACCACCTCATTTCTGCTGTTTCCGTGTAAGGTCTTTTCATTGTATCATCTGCCTTTCATACCTTGGACTTAGCTGGATGAATTAAGGATTAATTCTTATAATTTTAGATTAGCCTCCATTCAAGAGATCAGCCATTTTTATAGCTATCAGATGACTGTTTAACAGTGAAAATAACTTGAATTGAGCAATGGAGATAACGTTACTATCCAGTTATGCACACCTATGTCATGCTGAGTGTGATATTTGTTTTAGTTGCCCATAAAAGAAATTTAGAATCATGAAGTGAAAGAAAAAAATGATTTTCAAATGTGTACCATGGACCTAGGACTCCCATTATTTAGGAGTACCTACATATAGTGATAAAGATTTGTCTTTATATCTTAATAATAAGCCTTGTCTCCTGACTTTCATGCAAAGATTTATTGTAATACAAACATTTTATTTGGATATTTTTATTTTTTCATTAATTTAATAACAAGAATTTGTAGTCAAAAAGTAAATTTTCTTGGTTCATTCTATGTCGCAGGTTATCTTTGCTCATGCAACTTTTTATAATTCCTTTGTTATGATAATTGGCCTCAACTCTATTGTCAGGTCCCTATGTTACTGATATGGGCTTGAATTTTGTGTAGCATATATGTCAATGATAGTATGACTTAACAATGCTGTAGGTGAATCAAGAAATTAGCACTTTAAATAGTTACAAATTATTCATAACTAAAATGTCAAACCTATGGTAAGAAGTTGATGGGGATTATTCATCATAAATGCTAAACTGGTTGATGTGAATAAATGCCTAAGTAGTTTTTTTTCTCCGGGTCAACAATTTTGAAGGGAATTCAATCTTATCCTCTTCCAAAACATGAATTAGATTTTTTTTCAGTGGTTGGCGTGTTATTAGCTTTATCTTATAAGGTTACTGCATTTTGTTCTGCTTTGAATGTTGCTTTGTATGCTTGTCACAACTTGTACTGATAAATTTGTCAGTTTATTTATCTCTAATTGTTCCTTGTTAAAGTTATTGTTTTAGTGGAGCAAATTAACAGTAATCTAAGTACTATGAATTATGTGCTGGATTATAGTGGTGAACATTTTTCATGCACTTCTGTAGTACTTCTCCACTTAATCTTGTTTGTGATCATTAATGCACTCCTACTTGGGAATCTTTTTTATGTAAATTGTTATGGTCTCTTTTATGTTTTCTGTATCCCATAACATAGGTTTAGAGAGCTTTGCCATTACTTATTATTGCTGGTGGAAATATCTATGCCTTTTTTGCTCTAAAGCATTATCTTATGAAGTTGGCATTCAATGCCTATATGAAGACTTAAGAAATATTAATCTTTTCTCACATGTAGTTTGAATGTAAAACCCTCTTAAATGGGTCTGAGTCTGAATATGTTGTCCGATTTAGAGCTTAATTGGAGTAATCTACTGGAATTAGAACTATATTATTTTTCTACCACCAGTTACCTGTGAATTTTTACATGTTTAGTTGTAGTTAATTTATTGACTGCCCGTTTTATCTTTGGTGGTTACATAAACTTTGTTAATCCAATACCATTTCTTTCTGCTAAACTCCTAATGACAAAAGTACAACCAATATAGATGATGTTCATCTGATGCAAATGCTATGCATGTATAGTTAGGAGAGAAGGGTTATTCTTCCCCATAATCAGTTCTCCACTAGGTATGAACTGACAGCCTGAGCTCTCTGTCCCTTTGCAGTGGGGGATGGGGTCCAGGTGAACAAGAGTGAAGATTGGACTCAGCAAAGGGTGGTGAAATGTGAGACGGGTTATGTTTCATCAGCAGTGATAGGAAGCCCTATAGTTGCTGGGTGTGGAAGTTCAGGCCTTTTTTCCATGACCTCCCCTTCTATAACTAATAAAAAGTACTTGAGAACAAAGAAATGGAAAAGACATGACCCTGCTGACATGGACAATGCGTTTCAAATGCTAATGCAGGGATTTTCATACCGTAATGTAGAGCAAGCGCTCAAAATTCCAAGGGCAACTCTCTTTGAATATGTTGCGCGGAGGAGGAAAAGGGAAATGCTTCAAGCTGTTTAGTCGTTGAGATGTTACTTTTGTGAGATTGTAACAATTTGCTTATACTCTGTCCATGGGTTATTAACAGAAGTGTTTAACTAGTGCAAGAACTTATTTTTGACTGGTTGTTTTCATCTTGTGTTGTAACTGAAGTACATGCATCCCTGAAATAAGTTCCTTGTTGGGAAAAATGTTCCAGGTTAGTTCTATTGGTTCAGTTTGCTCCCGGCAGAATTTCTGCTTGATTTCATGATTGAAATGTAGGTTAAAAAAGATAATATCTTGGGTATTATTAATGGTTGCTATATGGTCAATTAGCCAGAAATCAAACTGAATTTTGAGGCAATAAATGATTGTAAATAGCAAGTTTCGTTGAATGTCAGATAGCTATAGCTTCCAGGATAAATGTTAGTAGTATATATGTAAGGGTGGGGGATATATCCTTATGCTCAATTGATGCAAATGACTCTGTGTTGAGAGAAGCTATAGCAGGTGGTGAGGTTGTCCAACTATGTACTCATACTTGGCTGTGTATAAAATACTTAGGTGTGACCTCATGGGATACTGCAATCCTAGTCAATTGTTTTTGGTGAGGTATTCCAAGCTTAAACCAAGTTAATAATCCTGTTGCAGAATTATCTGGATTTTGTGTCTCATAATCTGGATTTTTCTCAAAATGATATATCTAATTATCTCTAACAGAGATTGAATAATTCTCCAGAATTCCAGGTATACTGTGGAGGTAATGCTAGGGATTTGAAATCCTTTTTTGCTAGTGTACATACACTGCTATGTTAGTTGTGTCTGTGTCGCCTTCGCAGTTTGTGAACTAGATATTTAGTTTGTATATTGTAGGCAGCCGTGTCATTTTGCTTAATAAATTCTGGCAGTTGCTTTCTCTTTAGTAAACAAGGTTATTGACCTGTTCTGGTTTTTCTTGTGTTTTGTGGCAAAATAGGATTTTCTGATAATTTTTTATACATATATACTTTCACTTGCTTAAGTGTTTTCTCTTATAAATCTTTTTGTAATTTCTTTGGCACTGAGGGATTTCCCATATGTATATAGCAATTAAGTGTCTTAGTTTTTTGTTTGCTGTTCCAAAGCAGTAATCATGCCCTGTCATCTTTAATTGTCATAAAATTTACTTCAATTTTCAATATATACCACATGCTTGATAAGTGCTACACAATGCTTTTGGTGCTTAAATCGTGGACAGAAAGTTAATGTTCAACATAAGTTAATTGACTGCTCAAAGCCTTATACCATCATGCAGTTTGGTCATTGTGAATTTATCTGTGTGATTTAGTTCATCTCTTTAATATCCTTTAGTGATTCGGATTTACTTTCCTCTTCCTTCCAAAAGAAACACTGGGTCCCACGTTTCATAATGCAACTGGCTGAAATAATTACATGCCTATCTTTATGCTTAGATATTTTGTGCATCTTGCCACTTATGAATGGTGTCTTTAAGGAATGCTTATAATATTATAAGTGTGAGGCACTTGCAATTTACGTTGGTTGTGTATTTAGCAGTGAATTTTATTAATTCATTTACATATGCAAATATATTATATATTTTCTCATAATATGCTTGCATTTTTGCATTCAGTAGATATTTAAAAGATAATGTACTTGGGCAAATTTGTTACATTTTTCTTGATATGAAACATCTGTAAGCAGCATAAAGTTCAAGTAGAGCAGACGTTATTTCTGAAATGCATATTCTTTTTTGTGGAAAATAAGCATAGCAGAGTATGATTTAGTAATAAACAATCTCATGTCTTAAAGCATTTCTTTTAAGCTATTTCCTTGTGAAAGAGTGCTATCATTGAGTGAATGCTTATTCATATAACTTAACGAGTGAATTGAGGTTTGCCCCTCCATTCAGTTTTCCACATGGAATGGAACTGACAGCCTAGCCTCTGTCTCTGTCCCTTTGCAGAGGGGCAGGGGGGCCTAATGGACGTGATGGAAGATTTGAAGAAAGGATATGCTGAGAAATTCAAGGGAGCTAATAATGTATCTCATTGGGATGTAGAGGATAGTAGAGGGAGGGAAATGAGCAGTCAGTTTGTAGATTTTGGTCCTGCTGACACTGTTAAACATATATTTCAGCCTAAGAAGTACAAAAGGCATGATCCATCTCGCATGGAACATGCTTTTCAAATGTTGAGACAAGGTTGGTCATATCGATGTGTAGAACAAGCTCTGCAAATCCCAAAGACTACCATTTTTGCTTATGCTTCCCGGAGGAAAGAAAGGGAGAAATACTATCTGTAGCCTTGCAGTTGTTTTATTTTCTAAGGCTGAGTACTTATTGGAATCTCACGTTGATGTGTGTATTGGATTGAGTGAAGTTCAGTTAATGGTGTTTAAGGGGGTTAGTTAGTTCTTATTTATTATGAAGTGGACTTATAAAATTCTTTTTTATGTTCATGACCTCCCTTAGTGACTTAAAAATGGAGTATTATTTAAATAATTGGTTGTGATTTCAAGTTAAGTTTAAAATGTTGAAATTGTTTGTTTTAAGTGTTTCACATTGAAAACAGAATTTGTACTTTTCACATATTGTGAATGGCTTAACATTGGCAATACTTCAGTGATATGACTGAATTAATTGTTTCAAAATTGTCTTTGCATTGGCTTAGTCTGTTTCCTCTGGTGATTATGATATCTTCAGACTGTAGTTGTTGTTAAATTACAATGTTAAAAATTTTTGGTGGAATGTATGTCCTCAATAAAGTTATGCCATGTGGTACCATATTAATTGAATTCATTGGTTACTCAATAGTTTTTTTTTTGTTCTCTGTCCTTATGATTGGAGTCACATCGGTGAACTTCATTCTATATATTGTTATACGTTAGCATGTAAATGTTGGTCCAAATGTAGTCAGTTACTAGATTAGTGGGAAACGAGTGAGTTGGCCAAACCCTTTACTTACTTATCTCATATTGCACACTTCTTTCCTAGATTTGTCTTGAAGTTGTACTGTTAGTGTCCATTGATTTTGTAAAATTTTACTCCAATTATATGTATAGTTGTAGGTTTTGCCTCCTTCCTCCCATAAAATCCATTTGGTGAAAATAGAACTTTTCGGCTTTGTGAAATTGATGGAATCAGCTCTATTTGAAAATTCATCTTCAATGACTAACTACACCCATGATTAACTAAAATAGGGAATCTTCAAATTTTACTCATGAATTTTCCTGGAATTTGTTTTACCTCGGACAATGTGTGGCCACTATATGTTCTAATTTGTTGTTTTATTTTTTGTTAGCTTGAGAATAAGATATGTTATTTTCATGAAATGTACTCTTCTTATGAGCAGATACTAAAGATTGTGGTTGTCATTCTATGCAAAAAAAGTTATTTCTTGGAATTCTTGCCTGGGGAATATAATACACTGTAATTCATACTTGTCGAAGTGTACTAGGAAGAATATTGAGTGTGTAGTCTCTCCCATTGTGTAAGGTCTGCAGTGTAACCTAAGTGCATTTCAGAAGTTGAGCTACCTTAGCTGAAATTTTGTGATCTAGATCAGTTATATTTATAAGATTTATGGAACATTAGCAGGTATTTAAAAGTGATGAAGATTTTCTTGAGAGTCGGGTAAACTGGCTATTGATAATGATTTGTAATTTTTTACCCCTGCCATTCTATGCAATTTAATGTTGGAAACCAATCCTTGTTGGAGGTGATTCGTTAGGTCCTGGGTAGTTAGTTTCTGGAATTAGTATTTAAATCACTTGTGTGCATATTGATATTTGCAATGCTTTAGGTTTCATCTTCCTAATATATTGTGTTGCTTGGAAAAGGTGTATGATAATTGTCTGATCAGGAAGTTCTCTGTGGTCTCTTTTTCTTTTCTCGCACACCACAGTAAAATGTGTTATTAGTGGCCAGTCATTTAAATCAGTTTTCTCTTAAATTATTTAACTCTCTCTATCTCTGTTTTTTGTTTGAAAATCATGCCACTGTAATCTTGATGTCTAATGTTCCAAATGTTAAGTTCGTATGAAGATTTTCTCATGAGGAAAATTGAATGGTTTAAAATTGACCTAGAAAAGTCTAGAGGGATTGCTGCTAAAAAAAAAAGCCTCATTATCCTTAGCAAAGAGGCACACCAATGACTCCAATGTAAGAATTTCACATCTTTATAGGGTGAGATTCTGTCCCAGTCTAGGGTAAAATTTTCCCAGAGGTATTCTCTCATTTGTGCCCTCCTTGTGTATCTTTATCGTTTGAAGGTGACGCTGATATCTCAAACCCATTTGATAGTGAATGAGCTTCTTGTATGCTCAATGAGTCAAGATGCTTAGCTAAAAATGTGTTCACCCTGTGTTTTTCAATTCTCTACCTGTAAACCTCACTAGTAACACAACTCTACTGTGCTTTACCTGGAACCTATCCTCCCTCTTACTTCGTTATTACTTTCAACGAGGATGACTTAGTACACCTGTTCTATCTTGCCCCCTTCCCATCTTCCTAGCTCCAAAGAGTGACCTTTCCCCCACTAACTCCAAGTACCACACTTCTGCCTCTGGACATTCATAAAACGTAACTTGTCAACTAACAGTTTAGTCTACCTGAAGATGGTGTGGTGGTATTGAGATGTGTTCAGCTAAATTAATGTTGTGTAAAATTACTACTGAGAGTCCTTGATTGAAATGTGTTAGCTCTTCACTGGTCAGTCTTAGGAACTCCTGCACTTTGTGTGATACTCTCCTAGGTCTTGTGATTTTTAGACTTGCTGTATAGCATTCTCTCAATGAGTTTCTTTGAAAATGTTTGTGGTCTATGGCTTTATAAAGGAAATAGAATTATTTTTTAGAAATGTCCTAAGTTTTAGAAATGTCTGGTCTTGCAAAACCATGCTTTTGCCCTTAAATCAATTCTTCTAAAGGTGATTTTCTTTTCTATCTCCATGCCATCAAAACTCTTTGTCCTTCCCAGGCGGTAGCATGTGTAATGGGAGATCATGGTAGCCTCTTTCCCACGGTCGAAGAAATACCATTCAGCAGCGTTGGATGGCGCTAGCAGTTATTAAGTAGTTCTCGATTGAAAATACTGAATATCTATGCTTTGTTTGCACGTTTTTAATTTATTTGTGCGTAGTTGAAAGTATATTATGAAAATCTTTTATTCTCCACTCCCATACTTGTTATGTTAAAGAGTTCAGTTTATATACAGGACCTACCACATTATTTGATTATTTTAAAATTTCATGTGTAATGACTTCACTGTCTCCTTGGATTTCTTCTTTGATATACTAAGTTTTTACTCTAGCTGCGCATGCTAGTTGCTTAACTCTAAACATAACGTCTTATTAATGCCTTCAATCTGTCAATTATACCTAGTCAACAAACTAGTCGTACTAGTGGTGCCATCCGACGTTGCTGAATGGTATTTCTTAAAACCTGGAGAACAGACTACAACGATTTCAACACGTTCTTTCCTCCGCTTAGTCCTTCCCTAGTTTACCCGAGGTTCTCACTGACTTTCTCCATCAAGCGTTTCAACAGCCTATGCTTGCATCCTCTATCCTCTTTGAGGTATGTCAATAGAGTTTGCGTTATTCTGTTGGTTCTAGGGCTTGACTTAATGGTTATCAGAATTATGAATTTCTATGTCCTTACTGTCCCCTAAAAGTTTTATGAATGTACTAAAAGCAAACAGGCAGTGGCCTGCCACTATGGAAACTGGCTCCTGTTCGATCACCAAAGTTAAGTTTGGTTCAGCTCGAATGTGGATGGGTTATCATCCAATTCATGCTCAGTGTTGTTTCCTCTATCTGCAAATTGTAGGCTACTTTCAGCATGACCGAAGACATTGAAGCACCCAAAACAAAAGTAAAACTATTAGCAATGCAAATTGTCATGGAGATGCCACTGGAGTTTTGCGTTTATAAATTTATATTTATGTTGTTTTTGTTATTTTGTGTTGTTTTTTTACGGAAGTAATGTACTGTGTTTTAATTTTCTATGATTTGGTTTGTTTTTAGGTGGGATTTATTATGGCTTGAATTTAAATATGCCAATTTTTTTTACAAATGCACAATGAATGAGGCTGGCTGATGGATTGTGATACCATTCTCTATTTACTTATTTGTCTATTAGCTTGTTTAATGCAATGTTTAAACTACAAATTAGAAATATAATTCTTGGTTATCTATTTTTATCTTTGGTGCCATGCAAATACTTATTATTAATAATTTATTTTTTGTCTATTACCACAACTCCTAACTTGTCATTACACTTAACACAGCAATCTGTATTCCTGTGTTGTGCATGTAAACATAGGTTAACAACGCGTGTATATTTATGAGTATTGCTTTTAAGGAGTGTGTGTAGTGTGTATGTGCTATCAATCTCATTGACTCAGTGTAACAATCCGTACTCTTAGAAGGAAACTACTTAACGTTAGCCGGAAGGTTTCCATAGAGAAGCTTCAAGGAAAATTGTCAATGGAGCTTATTAAATTTTTGTATTACTGCTTGAATTTTCTTTACTATTCACATTTCCATTTCTGGCTGTTACTATGCCCTCAGGGTACTTATTTAAATTGAGCTCATTAATTAGATAGATGGTTTTATGTGGGTGGTGCCTGGATTTAATTATTCCATTCATTATTATTCATTGTCTTCAACTGAAAAATTATGCTTTAATGTTGAGTGTTAGTAACATTTGCTTTTTTAAAAGGCAAATTATTGTACAAACAGAATATCATCTTAAAATATCATGAACATTAAATTCAGCAATGATTTTAATGGCATTTTTGGTTGATTTTGCATAAGTGTGTGAAACTTTTTTGGTCAATAAATACATGACCTCCATCTTTATTTGTCATAGTATGCAATGATGAGATACTATTTAAAAACCTCATAAGCACTTTAATGCGCCCAATATGCTTTAAAAGTCAGTACTTCTGTCTTGCACTTGTGATTAATATACTTACATATTTTGCTGAAATAAGATGCATGGTGTAAAAAAATTATCACTATGACTTGGTGAATCAGTTACTAGAGTTAAAAGTTCATGAGTAGATAGCTGCAAAAGACAAAATAGGTATTGTTTATATTAATTAGAGAAAATTATCTTGTTTAAATAAATAATCACAGTGCACTTCCTTTCACAATAAAAGAAATCCTGTCTGAAATTACATTATGATATTTTATTTAAAATTAAAATCGCGAATATAAACAGTTGTGCATAGCATTTTTAATTACACGTAAACATATTAAGTGTTCATCAAAATGAAGCCCATCTGGAACCATCATGAAGATTCGCCTTGAGTCACCTCAGAACTACAAGTCAATTTTAAAACTGACAAACTGCTGTATTTTGAGTCAATTATGAATTCTTACTAGCTTGCCTCAAAGTGAATTTTGGATAGCTGCTGGGATGATTCATTTGTAGAAACCTTAGTAGAACATGCATTTTATGTATGCAGTTGTGTATTCATGAATTAGCATCATTATAATTGGATATAGAAACCTCCTACTATGGGGCACAGTGTAATGGCATGAGCCAGAAAATGAAAGAGTGAAAAATTAATATTGCACCCATCTTAAGGCTTTTATTAACCATTTTATCAAAGCTTTCCTTGAAACAGTATAATTTTATAGTGAAAAGGAGCTTAACATTGACATTTGTTGCATTGTCTAGTAAGCCCAATCTTCATAATGATTTATTTCTTTTTCCAGGCATAAGTTTAGCTTCGTAATTATAGACTATATATAACTGTTTGTACGTGATCTTCTATTGATAATGTACTTAGAATTATTGTGTGACTTAAACACTCCAAATGTCAGTTTCCTCTCTATATTGATTGAAAATTTTAATTCAAAGATTAACATCTTAGTAAGTGTGTTATTAGAAGTTTAGGGGAAGGAGGCCTGTAGCTCTGCTAGTAACGGGGGGAGGGAGGGTTGGGAAGACTATCATCCCTTTCCTACCACTGACCATCTTCTACCTTCAGAAGTGACGGACCCAGCAACGTTGGCCCTGCAGTCCGTGACGTGCGAGATCTCCCCGGGTGGGTGGCCAGCTATTGGTGCAGGTATGCGGCACATACAACCCATGGGAGGTATGCCAGCAGTAAATGTGCAGTCGCCAACCTCTCCCAGCTCCATCCCTTCTCCTGCCTCAATGGCTGGTCTCGCCAATAGCGGAACCAAGCGTATACGCCGTTCAGAAGATGAACTCAAGAAGGCTGCTGATTGTGTTGGACGAGGAATGACCTTCCAGAATGTATCGCACATCTTTGGTATCCCTATTTCTACCATCCGATTCTACATGGCACGGCGAGGCATTTTGCCGCAACGACGGCGTGGGCGAGTTCAAACCCTAAGAAGAGTGGTTCAAATGGGCAATCCTGGTTCCACAATGGGCAGCGCACCAGAACTCCATGCTATAGCCATCTCCCCTCAGAGTATAGCACCAAAGGTTATTCGCACTTACCCTGCGGCTGACACCAAGCATACTTCATATCATCAGTAAAACTTCCCCCAAAGGTTGTCAAATTGTTGCACATCAACTGAAGTGCACAAGTACATAGGGAGGGCATCCTATCAGAGGCATTTGGTGTAAAATGCTGGATTTACCCACTCATATCTGTGCATGTTGATTATTTCTTTATAGCTGAAGGTGTGAAATAGTAGATGAGGCATGCCTCATTTCTTCCATGAGACCTTCAGTCTCGATCCAGAAAGAGACATGGGTGTGATTGAGCTGAGTGTGTTTGCCAGAGACCAAATGTTGTGGCCATTGATCATGACAACTAGAGATGGCTGTTGTCATTTCAGTTTTTCTAATTGCATGAGAAACTATGAGAAAAAATATAAAAATAATGCTTTGAAGGTTTGGGTATTGTATTTGTCCTGATCTTCAATTTCGGTGTGACTGCACTTGAGTCCTGTTTAAAGTTACTGGTAGATGAAGTATTAGTGCAATGTGAAGGTTTTGCTAAAATGGGGTGCTGTGACCTTGACTACCACAATTTTTTTTAACTGAACATACCTCTCATTATAAGGCGATATTCTATTAAGAGGTCTGCCATGGCTTTGTGTACCATGAATTGTATGAATCTTTGTGGAAATTTTAGAGTAAAAGAGTGAATTTTACCTCAGACATAATAATAATAACGATTATACACCTTTGTGAAGAGCAGTGCTTGAGATCTAATGCATTTTAAGTAAAGGATGTGTATATTTATTGTAGAGCAGTCCCAAAGTATAGACTACTTAGACCACACATATTCCTCAGTATGTGGTTCCTTTGAACATGTGCTTTATAAAAGAAAGCTTGCTCTACCTCTGTATAGTGGTTGGCTGTAGGCTGTGTGTACTGGCTTCTCTCCACTGGATTGACGTTGTGCAGCCCTGGTAATAGGGTAGCCTCAACATTAATCTATAACATAATTTACATTTATAAACAATGTATTTGTGTGACTTTAGCATTAGTTTGAGTTAATCATAGCTCTAAAGAAGAAATATTTTATATCATCACGTTTGAATTATTTGCATTTGTATTTTACTAATGCTTTTGATGCTCTTTGTTTAAGGTTTATAATATGCCCATACTTAGTGTATGATTTAGTGTAATGTTAACCATTGCAATCATCCATCCTGATTGACGTTTCTGTAGAGACTTGAGTTCATAGTAACTCATTTGAATTTTTATTTTTAATCATAAGTAACAATTTTATTTATTTTGATTTGTTGTGTAAATCGCTGACGTATAATAATCAAGAGTACTGTCATACAATTATGTATTGATCATGTTAAAGTGTCCTTACATGTGTGAAACACTGCAAATGGTAGTTTGATTTCAGACTGATGTATTGTCATTTTGGTAATAAATAAACAAAATAACTTGCTTTTTTCCTTGTACTGGTACAAGCAGTTGATTATCAAAATGAAATTCCTTTAGTGATTATGATGATGCATTATTTACTTTTGGCCGTACCAAAGTGGGATGTGGATTTTAAATGTGTGGGGATGTGAAAGACTGCTCTTATGTTAAAATGCAAAACGTCCTGTTATGATATATGGTTATTTATGTACAAAGTATAAATTCTGATCAGATACAGCCCATCTCAATAGACTTGAGAAAATTTTAAACTGTTTGCTAACTCTGGACATATTTTTGTCACAATGGAATTGGAATTTATTTTCAGTAGATATTTTATGAATGCCATTTTTATTAGCCCATAAATATTTCATAGAGCTTAATGCAGATATTTCAGTAAATATTTTTCTACTTCACAAAATTTTAATTTGCTACAAATAGTAATTATAACAAATCTTCCAACTGATGGATTTATAAAAAAATACTTGCTATATTGAATTACTAGAGAAAGTGAGTCGCCAGTGGCTGCTACATTCTTGGATGAGGTAATGAATTTAGTTTACATATTATGTATAGGTTTTAGAAAATATGTGGTAGCTAGATAATGTTAGAGTTGAATTTGGAAATACATACCCTCTTCTCATTCTTCATGAAATCCTCAGTTGTGTACCCATTCAGTAGTACATTTTGCCTGTTATCATTTGGATACTGTGGGAGAGGGGTGACAAATAACATTAACATACTGAAGAGGCTCTTGGCTCAAGCAACTGCATTAATATTCTTTGTGCATGCATTTGTTTTTAAATAGGGGCATGTTTACCATCACGATTGTATTTTGTGCCTATCAGGTAGTTGGCTACTTGGCTGTATAACAAGAATTGCTGTAGTTAATGCAGTGTATTTGATATTAGGCAAAATGTTATTGTAAGTTAATCATTTGACTTTGTGGCATTATAGTTAATAATGCATCTTTTTAGTTGAAATATACACATCAATGAGAGTTTTTCTCTGGTCTGTTTTACTCTTAGGTATGTCATTGTAGATTTTGTAAAAATATTTTTTTCTGCTAGTAGTTGTGGATAGCTTTCAGTATTTGGAAGTATGTGGTAGATTTTGTCAATGCAATGGTAATATTGAATGCTTTGCATTCATTGGAGTGAATCAAATGTAAGAATTGTAGTCAATCAGGAATATGGTGATCATACATGAGAGTATTTTAGTTATTTTTTATATTTTTCAGATGTAATTCATTTTTTGGTACTAGAGGCTCAAAACGTTTTGTGACAGAATAGAGTTCCACTGGTGAATGCTTACATTGTCACTACCTAAAGTAGAATTCTTGAGTTGGCTTCTGTTAATATTGCCTTATATGAGAAATGAAATCAATAAATAATATTTCAATCTCTACAATGGCACAATGTCTTTATCACCACCCCTTACAGTATTCCTTGTGATAAGGTATGAGAATGCCTTATTGTTCAAGTATCTTAATGCTCTGGTCGTTTATTAAAATAGGCAAAATTACTTTGAATAGATATTGCAGAACTAGCGGAATTTGTCTGAAGAGGGTCTGGGAGGGTAAATCAAGTGTGGATAAGGAGACAGGGGAAGCAAAGATCTCTTTGTGGGGATGTTGAAGGGACCCTCAGTCCCTTTTTCTAACCGCTCACATGATTTCCTCTCCCTGATGTCTCAACTCTTCGAGGGCGAGTGCCAAAAATCTTGGCTGCACCTATATGCCATCTGCATCTACTGAATGTTTTCCTTCCAAATTTGTTTAAAAAATTGTTGCATGCTGATATGGCTTGGCAAGTGTTGCTGCATTTGGAGCATATTTAGCTCAATGTTTCTCTTGTGTTGCAGCAAGCATCTTCAGGAGTGAAGTGAGTGTTGCTGTTTCATATATTGCTTAATATAAGACAGCAATACAAAACAACACTCAATTCTCTCCTGAATACACTCACTGCGATATAAGAGAAATGATGAGCTGAATATGCTCCAAGCACTGCAACACCCATAAGCCACATCTGCACCTATGAACAGCAGTGAAAGCCTACACTCTTAGATTTTCTTGTTATGTCTCTTCATTTTTCTCATAAGTATGGCTAAAAATCTTATCTACTTTCTTGGCTAATACAGTGGAAAGAGTAAAATGAAGCTTGTCATCATTAGTGGAGCACTTTCGATATTAAAGGGACTCAATATTTTTACTTCATTGTGCCACATTGAAAATATAATTTTTTCCCTGAAAATTTTCCTAAAATTGTTGTAGGTACATACCACAATATGGGGTTACTTAAGCCCACTTCTCTACTTGTTTAAATCAGTCAATTTATGCTCTATGATGTTAATTATTTTTCGTATTACTTTTTTAGATTCTGTGTGTCACATGAATTTCAGATGCATAAATGATACAGAAATTCCCTTATAATTTTTTTAAAGTTGGTCCCATGTTGCCCCAACCCCAAGTTACTTTTTCCCATTCACAATCTTTCATGGTTATGATGTTTATTTTTACTGATGGGTCAATGTTACCCCAAGAAGGAAGTTAGCATGTTACGTTACACTTTCATACTTTCAAGAACTAATTTCTAGTAAGCAAAATTTCTGAAAAATAGAAAATATATGAGTTTAATAATAGTGAACAATTAATTTATTTGTTTTGAGTATAATATTTTTGTTTTTATTACAACTACCTACTCATTTTAGAGTGTGGGTCAAAGTCTCTCTGTTTTACAGTACTAATAGCTTTATTATGCATCCTTGTTTTATTAAAAAAAAATATATATGTTAATTATTCCATGCCAAGTTCTGAAGCTGCATTCTAAGACATGTATCACCCATTAGTCAAGCTGGATTTAGCAAGCACCTGAATGACTTGGTTAATATTGCAGCAGTAATTTATGGGAAACAGCATATAAAGATAAGAATATGTTTAATTTGTTGCATCTCATTTTACTGACACTTCATGAAAACGCTATAGGGAAATAGTTTTTGTTCCCAAGTGGTACCTACAGTATTATCTGCAAGTCCCATCAAATGATGATAGTATTTCTTTCAAAAGTGAATTCTAATTGATCCAACAATATTTCTTAATAGTTTATAAATGCTGAATGTAAGGAAAACCCATATTAGTGAAAATTGGCTTGCCTTTTTTTTGTTGCATTAATGCTTGAATTTATTGAAGAATTTAAATATTGAATTTATTGGAATGCAGTGATTTTGCTAGGCCAGTGTTGTAATATCATTGATTTCATTATGAAACTGATCGACAGTGGTGGAAATAGGGGTAAGTCCATGTATTCTGGTCTGCAGCTGGTGATAATGACATAATTTCTCCCTTTGAGATCATCGGATACCTTTTTCTTTGAAAGCAGATTTTAAAAAGTTTTATTAGAATAACAGTTGTCACTTTTTAAGTGATAAATTACCGCCACTCTTCAAAGAAAGTTGTTAGGTCTTTTCTATTTTTACCATATAATGAGTCACACTTTTGAATCACTATTGGGCCTAATGCAAGAGATAATGATATAGTTTGCCGATAAAAAGTAGGATTTATTGTCCAAAGCTTATCCCTCAAAGCAACCAATCCTCATCTTTTCTAGTATCTGCCAAGGTCAGTTGATATGCTACTTAACCTTTATCGTACAGGTTTAAATACCACACACTTTTCTGTATGCACGGCTGGTGGGCTCCTCATTTCAGTGTACATCTAAATGTTCACTAGTCCTTTAAAGGTTAAACAGGTTATTCCTGTGATTAAGTAAAAAGTCATGTTATTTTTATTTGGCAGAGTGGAGCCACTAAATACGGCAGTGGTTAAGGGCAAATTCAAATCAGACTACCCGTGTTCATCTCAATTGCCAGCCGCGGTAGCGGTGGGGTAAAGTCATCCCCTTCCAAACCGAAGGTCGCAAATTCGAATCTTGCCGGGGTAGGAAATTTACACCTCCGAGGGCATGGTTGAGTGTTCGTCAAATGAGTTGTATGGAAGAGGACTAAAAAGTCATAATATCGCTCAAAGCAAGACCAAAAAAAATTCCTTTGTAATTGTTAGGCAGATAGATGGATTTTTAGCCTTAAATAGTGATGGCTGTTAGTTAACCCATTTGCTGCCAGAGAGGCAATGTATTGACCTTCAATGAATGTGTAACAACTGACACCATAATACTAATCAGCATTTATATGCATCATAGTATGTATATTTTGTTCTGGAAAATAGTTGTTTCGGGTAATACTTAAATTTGCTGAACCTGGAAGTGGCACTTGTGATTTTTGGGGTTAGACATGCTTAGGGTGAAGAAAAGCAGGATAAGACTTGATCCTAGGCACCACTATTAAGTCCTCACCTGTAAAAAGCTTGAAGAACTAATTACCGTAAGTATTCGAGTAATCTTCTGGAAATACTAGGTAATTCTAATACACACTAGTAAAGAAGTATTCAAGTAATCGCCTCGAAATACATATATTGTTTCTTTTTGGCAGACAAAAACCTTTGCTTTACAGTAAACTTAATAAATTGTGTAACCTTAGTAGGGTTAACATTACACCATATGGTGGGCATGGAGTGGATTAGTGTTACATGTAAATTTTTTATTCATATTGTCTGATTTAAGGAGAAAGGGTCAGGTTAGCATGAGGTTGGATGTTCATAAATTATTACTGGTTGAACATCATATTTAATGGGAATTGGTGAAAGAGTTTTTTAGTGTGAATGCTAAGAAAAGATCAGTAAAAACTTTGGTGTTGGTCGACCTGCATGTGGTACCGGAGCTTGGCAAAGGGTTGACATTTTCATCTCCTAGCTTTTTTCAGTTTATGAAGAGTTAGATGGCATCAATGTTTCATAGGTGTTTAGTTAGTTTTGACTAGGCCTGAGAAATGATTGCTATGAAAGTTCATCTAAATTTTACAGTTCATTGGTAAGACTTGATGGTTAATGGATTGATGCTATAAGTGGGATTATATGATTCCACAGAGCTGATATTATGCAGTTGACCCTCGCTAATCCGGACAGGCCTCCGGCATGTAGTGCAGTTGGCTTAGGGGTCGCGAGATGTTATCATTACCACATCATTCAAAATTATTTCATAAAACAATATTTTTGGTTGATATGATTGACTTCTAACCAAAATTGAATACCTAGAAATTTATTAACCTATTAAGAAGAAGGAAAACACCGGCGAGGGACGTGATACCATATGCGAGAACTAAATTCGTGCAGAATATCGCCGGAAGTACTAATTCCAATAGGGAACAGTGAAGAGGATAAGATCGCAGTGATAGCTGGACGAGACTTGTACTGTAAAAATGTTGTTCACAGGTGAATATTCTAACATTCCCTCAGTTAAATCGAGCCTCGTAAACTGGCACTTGCTACTTGGAAATACCTATATCATTTGCTACTTAACCATTTATTAATCATGTGACATATGTTTTACATTACTCTTTGTTCCTAATCATATTAGCAAAGGATTCTATTGAATAACATTGAATTTTTTTTCAACACTTAAATAATAATTTGGCTAAGTTTTTCAGTGTTACGTGCTCGGCTGATGGTGAGTGGGATTTGCTTCGGCTTGTATGCTCTGATATTGCACTACCTGTTTACTTTCGTCCACACGAATTTTGACACCGCACACACCCACACAGCAGAGGCATATTCTGAGAATATTCTCCTAGGGATATTAGGATATCTCAGGATATCCCAGAGAATATTCCTCGCTCATTCCAAACATCCTCTCCTGTGGGACATACCTGGGGAATATTTCTGAGAGAGATTCTTGGAATATTCCTGAGGATTATTCTAGTTGCAACTCGGCATTAAATGCACTCTTATCAAAAAGTAAAATGTACACCTATTTGAGGCTAAAAAAAACAACTAATACTTACTTAGGGAGATAATAACTTTATAAATGACATTTTTATCACTAATTTATTTTGTTGATTAAACTTCACAAAAGAATAAATATATATGTTAAGACAAATGACTCCTCATTGTTACAATCTTGGTTATTTTTCTTCGATATCTTCACTGCCTGGCTTTCCACAATTATGTTTTTTGCAGTATTTCTTCCTAAGGAAAATAAATGAAACAAGACTTTATTTTAAAGGAAAACTATGCTTTAAAAACAAAGTTTATTACCATGATAACCAGTGAGTAAATTACAATACTGCATGACTTGTACTTCCCCATAGATTGAGTCTCAGTGTAGGATATAAAGCTATAAGAGAGAAAATCAGTGATTTTGAGTAAATATGTAATCACAACTTACTCCTCCCGCTCCATCCTTTCCTTAGCCTTTGTGAGCCACTTCATTATGGATGCTGACAAGAGAAGTTCATTTTCATGGAACAGTCTCTTTGCAGCATCTAGAGAACAAAGAAATAGTACATTCAATTACATAGAATTTAAAGACAAAACAAAGAAATTTATCCCTTGACCTCAAATTTCAATCATGGCACATGGATTGTAATAAATGATGCTCATCTCACATTTCTTGTTAGGATAGGCATTTTTTACAGTTACTCAGCATAATTTTGCTCATATGCAGCTCACAAAAATTTAATTTTCCTTTGCCTCCCTTCCATGAATATAGTTGTGCCAGTTCATTGGCAAGAACATATGGCATCAGATATTACAGGAAATTTTTGAAGTCATGCCCACCAATAGTTTTTAGATGCTCCATCTGAAAACAGATATATCAAGAAATAAAGCATGCATTAATTTTCATGGACTATGATGATGTGTGCCTTAGTAGGCTCTTAAGTAGGTAAATGAATGATATCTGCTTTGGAATAGGTAGATATTACATATCATGGTTACATTACAATGGGCTGAAATCGAAAAAGCCTTAAGTGGTTGGAAATTGAAATTTCACATTGTCACTGGATCGATTTCTGCAAGTGATATTGCATATCATTTCCCATAGTTATTGCTCACTAGCAAATAAAAATGGCACGTAGTTGAATGAGTTACGCGAGAAATGTCTGCTTCTCTGAAAACACATAGATTAAAGCTATTGCGATACCTTTGACTTTCAGAGTCCTCATATGGAATAATAGTCAATTTTTTAAGTAAAATAATTTATTGATCTTTACGTAAATGTAATTTATGTTTACATTTAGAAAAATGTTCATTTGTTACATAACAAAATGGCATACCCTTAAGGGTATAAATTTGCACGGTCTGTTTTTCTCACTATATGTATGTACATATTAAGTTTTACTCGAGACATTCAATGATATTGATATTAAAGATTTATAGAAGGGTTTTGACCCTGAGTAATGGAATAAGGTACACAGCTTGCTTGAAAGAATAGGAATTGATTACAACGAATGAAGAATAATCCACCAACTTTATAGCAACTGAGTTACAATGATGAGAATGTAGAACAGGAGAAAAAAGAAGCTAAAACAAACAAAGGAGACAAGGTTGCAACCTTTTACTGACTTTTTTCAACACATATTGTACCCAATGTCCCCAACCAAGTGCCCAACAACTGTCATGAGCCCAAGAAATGGGATTTATAGGATTTAAGTTGTATGGAGAAGAAATCAATATGCTTCGTTTTGCTGATTGCATTACTGTCATAGCAGTGAAGCCAGCAGACCTGCGAAAATCCTTGAGCACTATGGATCAATCACTACGAGGATACTAAATGAAAATTAATAGAAAAAATGAAAATCCTAGTACAGAAGAGAGAAGCTGAATGCAGACATTACGCTACAAGGAGAGGTGCTAGAGCCATTGGAATCCTCCTACCTTGAAAGCTGCATGATATTGGATGAAAAAATATGAAGAATAGCTAGAAACCAAGAAAGCATTCATGATGGAAAAACAACTGTTGTGTTCAAGGAAGATAATTAGATTTATCTATAAGGACGAAGTACCTGAAAAAATATATTGTGGTGTGAAACACTATTTGGCTCAGGTACTTATCTTCGTTTTGCTGATTGCATTACAGTCATTGCAGTGAAGCCAGCAGACCTGCAAACATTCTTGAACACCTTTGGAAAGCTGGAACAGAAGAGATAGATGTTTTTGAAACTTGGTACTAGAGGTGGACGCTGAAGATCAAATGGATGGATAGGATTAGAAATGAGAATAAAAGAGGAGAAAGCCTTTTGGAGCTCTATCACAAAGACAAGTCCAGGAGGATTGGTCACACTTTGAGACAATGAATTTGTAGGGATCATATTAGAGGGGAAAGCCCCATGGGACCTAGGGACAAATAGATATGCCAACTAAAATGCGCTATGAAACAGAAGAGCTACTAGGATATAAAGGAGTTAGTAGGGGTCTGAATCAGAACAAGGCAAATGGCCTTATTCTTGACAGGTATTGATGATGATAATAGCTGGATATGGGGTAGAATTGATCCGAGGGCTTAGTCAATTAACCTTTGAATGGAATGACTAATTATAATTCCTTTTGGGAAATTCATACTTCTTGATTTACTGATGAGATAGCTTCAAGAGAGTTTTGGCTTTGAAGAAAATAGGAGGTGCCAAAAAGTGGTCTCTCCAGGGGGAGAAAGGGTGTACACAGCCAAGATTTATATTCCAGCTAGTCGAGGTATATGCTCTAGTGCTGAGGCACCAGAAACAGAGGTTCAATTTTTTAATAAAAAATTTATATTTTTTCATATAAAATTTGATGTACATATGCAGTTCACAACATAACTAAAACAATCTAAATGTTTTTGTGCATACTGTTAACGTTTGTTTTAGATAAAAAAAAAGCATTCTAAAGTATCGTTCATTTTTGGGGCTGCCAAAACAAGGTTCTCCCCTTAAGTCACCTTGCAGTTAGGGATATGGCACAGTCTATATCAGGGCTGCATTTAGGATTTGTAGACCCCTAAGCTGGATCTGTTGTGCGGACCCTACCGGGGGGTGTATGGAATATGTACAGAGGGGGAGAATCCCCCAGTAAAACGTTCATGGGCCCTCTTTTATTTAAAAAAATAACATTGGAAAAATTTTTAATTTAAATATTTTTAACTATAGAAAAAATTTCAAAATTAAGTAATCATCAAAAACATAAGTTCATAGAAATTTTTTTACAAAAAACCTAAAAATAAAAGTTTAAAGTTAGTTATTTAAAAGTATTTAACATGCTTTATTAAGCATGACTATGAACCACTACATCTAAAAAAGGACACAAAGTTGAGATTCATGCATATTTTATTCCAAATACACAAAAGTAGTTTTTAAATACTAATAATATAGCATATTGTAATTTGTAGGAAATATGTTTAGCAAATGTAAACTAAGGAAAGGAATACAACAAGAAAGCAAAATTTATATTTAATATATGTATATGTAATTCATTATCAGTACTTTCCCGAACAATCTAACTTCAAATTAAAGCATTTAATAATTGAAAAGATTTATATGTAAATGTATTGATATGGAGCATAGTACAGGAGTGGGCCTATATTTAATTTCATTCCTGAATAAAAAAAATTATAGTAGGTATATGAATATGTTCGAGTATGATTTTTAAATCCTTCATATCAATATTTAGGAAAAGAGTAGGCCTATACATCAGCAGTGTAAAATCAGTATGGGATGTGAAATATTTTACAGTGTGTACTTTATTAGGAGTGTGTTGAAAAAACAATACTGTATTTCAGTATGTAGGTTACATTACTACAGAACATATAAGTATAGAGTAATATTACAGTAGAGTTCTATAACTCTGTGACACTAATATGTGAAAGTACCTACTGTGTGACCAAATAACTACTGTATTGTAGTTTCTACGTATAATTTACTTTGATATGGTTTAGTAAGCCAGTTTAGTACTTAGTGGCTAATTGGCCTGCGTCTTGATTTCATACTAACAAAACTACATATAATATCTTTATAACTTATTTATCTGAAAATATCACTTTCAATGCTGAGCAGTGGCATACATATGGGGGAGGCCCAGGGGGCCCGGGCCCCTCCCCCCCGAAATATAAGGCCGCGGCGAGAGGCGCATGCATGGATACCTAAACTACAGCCGGTCACCGCTAACTAGCCCGTCTTGCCCTAATCTATATAATATAATCTATAATAACCTATATTTGCCACTGATGTTGAGCAAAGCCAAAACGTACTAAGCTTGTTTTCCAATATGGAGGTTCGAAGCCTGTTATTGATCAACTTCACTTTTGAAAAATGACCTTTCTCCACTGCTGTTTGTGACCATAAGTGACAGGTACATACATTCTTAGAGTAACCTCGATATTTGGAAAACAATCTTTAATTTATGTGCATTCACCTCTCCTGACTAATGAATTTCTTATTTTCCTCATATGTATTCTTTTTGAAAATCATGGTAAAAAGCCTTTAACTGAATTTGTCCTTTTCCCAATTCATCATCTAAGTCATTGTTATATGCCCCTACTACTTGCAAGTTTTGAGCTGTTGCAATTATCACTTCATTAGTAAAGGTATCATACTTATTGAGAAACCCAAAATGGGTATGAACTAGTTTGTATGCCTCAAGCCTCTGCCGCTACAAAGATTTAAATTTATCTATGAAAGGAAGGAAACTCTGGGTTCTGAATTTTTCTGATCGTGCCAGCTCAACTTCTGGTGCTTGGACCCAGTCAAGTGGTGTCAAATGAAAGTTCTATCGAATTAACCCACACGTATTAACTGTGTCAATGCATTTTATTAGAGCACCATAATCCTGAAACACAGTATTTCTATTCAAAATATTTTTTGTGGTTCAAAGGCTGCAGCCTAGATAGCCTGTGCATACATAAATGCGGCCCTGGTCTATATCCCAGAATGCAAAGCTTAGAAAGACAGGGAAACTACAAAAATGTTGAAAATGCTATGTGAAATGTTTAAGCCTTGGAATTGCTATTGTAGTTTTTTTTTACCTAGCAGATATCCAGATGTTAGTGTGATTCTCATGTTGAAATCAACTACATATCTATCGATGTAGGTAATTACTTGGTCTGTAACGCTGCTAGGTGCACTGCAATCGGGCAGTCAGTCACGCCTGTTTGAAGGAATTCCAGGTAACCTAGGAAGTTGAAATTTGGCAGGGATACCGGGTGTGACCTAAAACCAGGCAGAAAAATAGTAAAAACCCTTTACAACAATTTAAAGGGGTTCTTTTTAGCCCTAATTAGTTAACTTTTAGACCTATAAGAAAAGCATTGAACTTGGTGCAAGGGTTTCTTTTTTTGCATTTTTAAATTACTTGCATTCAAAACGTAAGGTTTAAACTTCTACTGTCGGATGGCTAATTAAAATTAAATTATAATTATTGCATTTGATTTTCCTATACACGTCACTTTTGTCTGAAATTGGTGCTTTTGGCTTGATAATAATAAATTTTTTCTCTTTTTCAACAATACATATCAATTTTCTAATTTCCTTGGCAACTACAACATGGGCTATTAATGGATACTTATGCCTGCGGCCTTCATAACATACTTTACGTAATCAATATAACAATTGCAGTGAGATTTTAGCAGGGGTATGTTTCACCTCATCCTCTCCATGGGTGGTTAATGAATGGTATATGGCATCCTTAATGGTATTAGCAATTTGCACGTCACATCATGGGGATTCTTTTTTTACATTTTGAAGCAGTTTAAAACTATTTTCTTTATCCCATTGAATTTCAATGGGCAACCTCTGCTAGTATTAACATATAAGCTCTCCGGCCACAACAACATCATGTGCCTGGGGGCTGGACAATTGCAAATGGATGTAAGATTAAAATGAAAAAATACAATACTGTTAATGCAAATATTTGGTCCATATGGACACTCGTGAGGTATTTTGTGTTTTTTTTAAACCTTTTTGAGTTTCTGAAGGAAATGGGAGTAGCCTCCCTCATTCGATAAGGCATTTATTGTGGTCACTCCGTGCCACCCTCTCTACTATTAAATTCATCCTGTGTTACCAACTTACGGGTTTTCATCTGCTGGTCTGGTAACTGATGCCTATATCAAACATTGGCAATCAAGACAGCAAGGATTTGCTATCTCACGCTGCCTGGCTCTATTTTCAAAAACTTATGAGGTACATATCTTTGATTTGGGTTGCATAGAGAATTATTACTATTTTTTGTTAGTGGCTGTACATGCCCATTTTCTGAAAGATAAAATTACCTCTTTGCAACAAGCATCTGGAAGGGGGAAAAATAAATGATAATTATTCAATATCTTGTGTGCTGAACCATTAAATTGGTACTCCATTAGCTTTATTGTGATAAATTTAGAATCTTTACAATATTCTAGGAGCAAAATACCTTGAATTATTTTCATTTTGAAATGTTGTAATTGTAGCCTATTAGATGGACTTAAAATGATGAGTGGGTGTAATACCATTTTGTTATATTTTCCTAATGCCACATGTTTTCATTCTGCTTTTTAGCCTTGATTAGACATCTACTTCCTTTTTTAATTGTTGCTCTTAAAAATGATATCACATACTCATTCTCCCCTCTGTCATCACTTTAAGAACCACATTAGAGAAAATAAATGTCATACAAAAATTTACTTAAGGATACCATTCATGCTTTTTCATTTTATTTAGCAGGATGTAGTTATGACCTCTGTCACCCAACAATAGCAAATGATGTCAAGGAGCCAGCAATTTCTATCCATGAACACGGCCATAGGAAGAGAAGTAGGAGATCTAGAGACAGTGCATTAGATGAGTTGCACTTTATGCAATCTGAGCTTGTACCTGTGCAAGCTGAAAACAAAATTGAGCGCTTAAAGCATTTTGTCAATACCTATGAGCTTAGCTCTAAGCCTGGGCCCTCTGATGTTGACTTAAAGGGTAATGCTTCTGCACCAACTTGGTCAAATGAAAAGCGTGTTTCTGTAAATCAGCAAGGAGCTGTAATATCTCTGCTGTCACATAGCTCAGAAGATGTTTCTAGGGCAGTACCTCCATCATGGTTCTCTTTCTGGGCAGAGAAGAAGGAAAAAGACGACAGGTAAATTGTTGTATGAAATAAAAATAGATATTTGTAATGGAAGCTCAATATATATTTTGTAATTTGTATTGTAGACAGATTGACTAATTTGAAGTTTGGACATATGTATGTATGTACCTGGAATTACTTAATAAGACTTAGCACTTTTCACAAAATGTTGTCATAGGTTGCATGAGACCACAGCCACACATTGATGTGTGGCTGTGTGTGATTATTTGGCCATAATATATGGCCACTTATGGTCACCTGTGGATGGTGAGCTCCACCCTAACCAATGAAACCAACCTTCAGGTTACATACTGTGGTTTTGGATTGCTATTTGGACTTTTTCATTCCCAAATAATAAATTTCGACTCAAGCCAACTTTCTTACCACCCAAAAACTGAAGAAATATCTTCCCAAATTGGTGAAAATGCACAAGTGATGAAAATTAAAGTGCATGCATTACTCAAAGGCCTTGCCATGAATTTTTTCCATCCATTTGTGGTCATGGCCTCAGGTGGCTAAAAGCCTTCTGTACCCATGGACACAGGTCTGACATGGCCACAGACTGCCATAAAATTCCTGTGGCCATTTTCATCAGGGACATGTGATTTTATTTGGACATCATATGATTGCTATCACTTTGTTTAATATTCCTGAACAGTAGAAACGAAAATATCTGAATTATAAGTCTTATACTCACATATTTTTATCCATTATTTCTTTCATGGATTTGCAAAAAAAAGGTGAATGCTTTGTGGCTGAAAATGTCTCATTTCCTGCTACATTTTGTTAAGATACTATGGTGTGGATGGTGTAAATATTTTTGTTATTAAATTATGGTATTTGATATAGAATTCCCTTTTTTATAGAGTTCCAGTCTCTTTGGTAGGTTTTCCCTCATTTAGTGTACAAATTTTTCCTTATTAAAAATTTCAGGGATTTTCAGGAAGACATTCGTGATATGTTGGAAGCCATTCTGAGAAAATTGCCTCAAGAAGCACAGCAATCGGTACTACAACCTGAAAAAAAAGTGGGAGGAACTGTCCATGACTGTCTACCTCTTAGAACAATGTTGGAATTTAAAATGTTTAATGAGCGCTTGTGTGAGGAATTAAGTTTCAAGCAATCATTTGTAAGTTTTGATTTTAGATTGTTGTGTCTAAAATATAATTCACTAGACATATGTGTTACAACTACATGAATTTGGAATCTTTCAGATCAACTACTTAAACAGCATAAGGGCTACCAGCACCAAGCAAGCAATGGTAGGCTTTTTTGGGAAATGCATGGATGATGAGCTGATGTGCAATTTTACATGGGCAGGACATACACGCTCCAAGTCGGAACTACAATCTACTCCTATTGCTAAGTGCATTGTGGGTAAGTAGTAAAACTTACAAAATTTCTATATTCTTGGCACATGGAAGGCCCCTCACAGTATCACGTAAGTTTTCAATATTTTTGATAAATCAGCCTTCTAAACAAATTTCACATCACTAATTAAAGAAAATTCACTCATTTTTATTCACTGCCATTTAAAAATTTATTGTTGATAATAAAGGCAGATCCAAGGATTTTAGTTATAATTCAGGTTTATATGCCTACCTCTAATCATAAAGAGGAGGAGGTAGATGGTGTATAGGATCAGTTCACAAATGATAATGAATCCTGGCAACTACGGGACTCGGCCACGTGGGCCGGGTGTCGTACCCAGCAGCGGTGGGAGCAAGGCCCCTGCAGTCGTCATCACACCAAATCCTTGCTCAGAAAATACAGCAGCAGAGAAAAAGAAGATAAAGAAGAGGAACGAAACAATCAGAATAGGCACGTGGAATGTTAGGACTATGCTGAGGGCGGGCAAGCTAGAGAATATAAAGCAAGAAATGGAGAGTGTGGGTGTAGACATAATGGGTCTGGGTGAAGTAAGATGGAAGGATGATGGGGACTACCGGAGCGATAGCTATAGAGTAATATATAGTGGAGGGATTGAAAGTCAGCGCAGGGTTGCATTCGTAATGAATAGAAAACTTGGTAGAAAAGTAATGTATGCAGAACAGTTGAGTGATAGGATAATAGTCGTGGAACTAAAGGCTGATCCAACGAATTTAGTTATAATCCAAGTTTATATGCCTACCTCTAATCATAAAGAGGAGGAGGTAGATGGTGTAGAGGAAATAATTGGTAGGATACCTGGGAGTAAGCACTTAGTAGTAATGTGGGATTGGAACGCGGTGGTGGGTGAGGGGAGAGATGGGCGGGAGGTGGGCAATTACGGGCTAGGAAGGAGAAAAGACCGTGGCGAGAAAGCTGTGGAGTTTTGCCATAGAAATAACCTAGTGATTACAAATACATTGTTCAGACATCATCCTCGACGTAGGTACACTTGGAAGAAGCCGGGAGAAAGATAGGTTCTAGATATATTATATAATGGTTTGTCACAGATACAGGAATAGTGTTAAAAACTTGCATACTTATCCAGGAGCTGATGCTGACATAGACCACAACTTATTAGTCACAAAATATTGGGTAAAACTGAAAAAGATAAGAATGGGAAGGAGAGTACGAAAGTGGAATACGGAGGCATTAATTGGGGCAATGAAGATGAAGTTTTGAGAGAAGATTGTCGAGATAGTGGGTGAGGATCATGGAGTTAGATCAGTGGAAGATGAATGGGGAATTTTGAAAAATGGAATTGTAGAAGCGGCAAAAGTAATGGTAGGCATAGTTAGTGCAACTAAAATTAGAAAACCGTGGATCATGAAGGAGATGATAATGGAGATGCAGGAGAGAAGGAAATGGAAGAGTGTAAACTCAGAGCTATGTAAGAAAAAATACCGAGAATTAAATAACAGGCTTAGAAGAGAAACAATGAAAGCAAGAGAGGTGTGGTGGAGAGAAGAGATTGACTCGTTAGAGAAATACCAAAAAGAGGGAAGAACAGATGCATTATATAGGAAAGTAAAGGAACTGATGGGTGTTAATAAGGGAAGGGGAATTAAAACGATAACAGACAAGACGGGAAAAGTGATCGTAGAACTGAAAGAGATCCAGGAGAGGTGGAAGGAGTATGTTGAAGAGCTGTATGGTAAAGAAATAAGGCCCAATATGTTAGATATAGAAAGGGAAGATGACATCGACAGAGATGGCATTGGACCAGGTATCCTGGATAGCAAAATCAAAAGAGCTCTACGAGACATGAAAAAGAATAAGGGGGTGGGAATAGATGACATACCTGCAGAGTTTTTAAAGAGCATGGGGAAGAGCGGAAGGGGAAAACGTTTTGCTCTTATTCGTAGGATTTATGAAGATGGAGCGTAGCCGAATGACTTGGCGAAGACTGTACTAATTCCTATACTAATGAAGAGCAAGGCAAAAACGTGCGAAGACTATAGAACAATAAGCTTAATATCCCACGTGGCCAAAGTAGTTCTGAGAATTCTAAACAGAAGGCTAGAGAAGAAGGCAAATGAATACCTGGGTGACGACCAGTTCAGGTTTAAGAGAGGGACGGGAATGCAAGATGCTATAGCGGTGATGAGGACGCTAGTAAAAAGAAACCTAGAGTATGGGCAGGATGTTTTTGCCTGCTTCGTAGATTTCGAGAAGAAGTTTGATCGGGTGGACTGGACGAAATTAATGGGAGTGTTGAAGAAATTAGGGGTCGATTGGAGGGACAGGCGTCTGATTCGGAATTTGTATATGAACCAGATGGTGCAGGTTAGTGTAACCCATGGAGAATCGGGATTGGCCACGATAGGATGGGGAGTGCGGCAGGGGTGCCCACTATCGCCGTTGCTTTTTAACGTGTATTCAGAAGAAATGGTAAGGGAGACATGGGGGAGGAGGAGGTAGGAATAAAGGTAGGAGGTGAGCTGATAAGATCAGTGAGATTTGCAGATGATCAAGCATTGGTTAGTCAGTCTGCCAAGGTACAGTCAATGGTGAATGTGTTAGAGGTGCAGTGTGTAAAGTATGGGATGAAGATCAACCACAAGAAAACGAAAGTAATGAGATTTTCTAGAAGTAAGAAGGCGGGGCTGAATATAAGGGTGGGAGGGCAGAAGATAGAGCAGTTCGAGCAGTTTACGTATCTGGGTAGTATTTTAGAGGAGAATGGGTTTAGTGGTAGGGACATCGGATGCAGAATTGCCGTGGCTAAAGAAGCATTTTCGAAGAGAAGGGAATTGATGAGGGGGGGGGGGGGGGTCTGAGAAGAGACGTAAAGAAAAGGCTGGTGAAAACTATGATACAGAGCGTGGTACTATATGGGTTGGAAACTTGGTCATTGCGAAGGGAGGATGTGCATAGACTTGAGGCGTTTGAGATGTGGGTTTGGAGAAGGTGAGCTGGGTGGCGAGGAAGACGAACGAGGAGGTATTGGATATGGTTGGAGAGGAGAAGAAGCTTGTGGCAGAGGTCCGGAGAAGGCAGAAGAGATGGATGGAGGAGGTTTTGAGAGGAGAGGGCATCTTTAAGAGAGTGATAGAGGGGAGAACACTGGGGAAGCATGGAAGAGGAAGGAAGAGGATGGGAATTCTGGAAGAAATAAGAGGAGGTAGAAGATATGAAGAATTGAAGAGGGATCTAATGGTGGGACATCCTTAGGAGGGAAAGCGAGGAATGTGTATGGGATGTTATGAAATTGGGATGCAGAATGGGGACTATCCAAGAACCTACCACTCAGCTGGTAGAATACTTGAATGAAATGAAAAAATGTGGACCCATTATATATTGAATTCACTTGGTTTTTATGGAATGATGTTGAGATGGCTACAACGCTACTTGATGGGTCGTAAACAACTAGTCAAACTTAAATCTGCTACCTCAAGTGTATTTAATGTGTGTTCAGGAGTACCACAAGGATCTCACCTTGGGCCAATCCTTTTCTTGATTTAAAAAAATTATATAAGCTATGTTATATCTCCTATTTCACATTTAATCTATGCTGATGACATTAAATTATTTTATGTAGTGCATAACTCAACTGACTGCCAGGAACTTAATGATTGTCTTCTTAAAATATCTGATTGGTGTGTTCAAAATTTAATGTCCTTAAAAATCCAAAAATGCAATGCTATTTCTTTCCATCATAAGAAATCTCCCATCCTCTTCGACTATTCCCTCAATGGTGAAATTATACCTAGGAAAACTTTAATCAAAGACTTGGGAGTTCTTATTGATGAAACTTTGTCTTTTGGTAACCATATTTTATCCCTTATTTTTAAGTGTTTACATGTGTTAGGATTAATTACTAGAATTACTGAAGAATTTAAAGATATTCAAATGTTAAGAAATTTATATTTACCTATCATTAGTTCATCCCATTTTAGAATATAATTCCATTGGTTTAAATCCATATTATAATAATTATGTTAATAGTATTGAAAGGGTGCAGAAATGTTTTTAAGAATTGTCAATTATTATGCTGGTTTTCCTACATATGATGTACCATACACTGAAACATGCAATTATTAAATTTCCATACACTTTGTGTTTGACGTCACCTTGCTGAGTTGATATTTTTGCACATTTTATGCAATAACTTTATTAATTGTCCACCTTTGCTTGAATTGGTACCTTTTTTACACTACTGTATCCTCCACCAGAAGTACCAAATTATTCTACATAAAATACTACAGAAGAAATTTTACGTTCAACCCCAATAAGTAGGATCCTTCGCCTGTATAATTCTATAATATTACCAATGTTGATGTACACAGTAATACCTTACCTGTTTTTAAGAAGAAGTGCTCTGAACTCTTGACGAACACTATAAATTAATCCAATTTGTTTTATGGAATTCTTAATTATTGTGCAATTTTAATTGTGAATGAATGTATGTTATTTTAACGAAAAAATAAAATACCTTCCTACTTATCATATTTCAGATGTAGTGAGGAATCTCAGATGTCTTAACAATCCACCGTTAGCAGAATGCCTGAAGTATGGATCAGAGGCAGTACGCTATGCTAATCAGCGTCGTAACCAGTGGCGAACTGCCAGGGGGCGTGGGCAGCTCCAGTTTAAACAGCCCCCTGCTCTACATGAGGTTGAGTTAGTTGAGAGACCTGAAGAGGCTGATATTGAGGAAAGAATTGAACAACCAGGCTGCGATCAAGAAAGATATGGCATTTTCTTGGCCTCTGGTGGTATGCCTCCAGCTTCAATTCTTCCTCAGCCTGTATCTTCTTCTGTGAGTATAACTTCACATTCATCCGTCCCTCCATATGCACATCCTCCTCATTTATCAGTGCCTGTCCAACCATATCCGCAAGGGATGAAAAGGAAAGTGCAACCTCTGACAGTGGCACCGTGGGCAATCCAAGACCCCTCATCTTATCAGCCGGGAAAGGTGACAGTGGCACGTACTATTCCTTCAGCTTCATCTGTGACTGTGCATTCTACCAAACGGCACCATTCTTCAGGAACAGCACCTGTGCCTCACTCCTCAGCCACAATTCCACAAGCCCATCAGTCATCCATTGTGCCATCAAATTCATCTCGCACAAACACTTGAATTAACCTTTGATGGATGAATTTTGAGAGTACCCTTCTAATTTTTATTGAGTGAATAGAGATCTCTGTTCCTTGTATTTCATTGTTTAGCTGCAGAGATATTTAGTTTTCCATCATGGTTGAGGAAATCCTGTGGACAATCATCGTTGATGAAAATAATGTATGATTCTTATGGAATATCTACTGACCTGATTAGAATTTGTGCTGCTACTACTGCTTGTATTGGCCAACTGATCCGCAATGATACAAAATGGGTAATGGTTTGCCATGATGGAAACACTGCTCCCCACTCAATTACTGAAGTTAAGCATTGTTGGGCATGGGTTGAATTGGGATGGGTGATTGTTCAGTGCTGTTGCTACTGCCTGCAAGTGGCTGACAACGAGTGCAATATGACCTTAGCTGTCAAACCAAGTTTAACTGAAGTTCTGCTATGAATACTAGCTGCAGAAATCGTTTGAAATGTAGTAGCCAAATAGACAGATGTGCCTTCTGATATTAGATTTGTGAATAGTTTTGCAGGTAATTCAAGCCTAATTAAGTAGTAATGTGCACTGTTTGGAGCTCCAATGGCAGTAAAGTGACTCATAGTGATACCAGAGCTTTTATGATGAAAACTAGCTAGGTAGTTCTTAATATTATTGATATGTATTCATAAATCTTATATTATAGAAAAATGCATGGAGAGGTATACATATTAGATATGTAATGTAAGTATATGAAATCTACTGGTGGCCCCTTGTGGGGTAAGGTTCCTTATAAAACTTAACACATACATATATTGGATCCAATATCTTAACAGAAAATATGAATTGCTCTCGTGGCCTTTTGAGTCTTCCTCATATAAACTGAATAGCAGCTGCCTACTTCTTTCTAAGAAGGTTTTATAGATAATACTTCTCCATGACTAATTCTCCTCAGGTTTGCTTTAATTTAAAATGGCATTTCCACGATATTTTTACAATGCTTCTGCTATTTTCAGTATTAAAAAAAAATTATTATTAATTAAGTGGCCTTTATCATTAATATGTGTTGTTGAAATAAGTTACTGATCTTGCTGTCATTTTTTGGGGTGGCATTTGTTTATCTGAGGCAGCAAGATGGAAAGATTTTTCTGGAAATATTTTGTGTACATACTCAGTGGTATCTGTAGGAGTTTCATAGACATGGTTGTTTAGGGCTGCCAACCGTCCTCATTTGCTTAGGCATGTCATCATTTTAATACACCATGGACTGTCCAGGAAGAACTCATTAAAATTTTTCATATATCTGGAAACTTGGCTCTCAAAATTTGAATATTTCATCATCCTTTTGATTAGGTAGGTATGTACATGCAGCTGAGAGAGCTGCTCCAAAGCAGCTTAAGAGCATTTGGATGAGTCCATTTAGGAAGACCAGTTGACCATTTTTACATCGAATTAAATCATCACTCCATGGTAACTGAGCTGTGAAATGAGGCAGAAATTCCAAGGTTGAAATTTTACGATTAGGAGTGAAATTGAGAAATAATAGGAAGGCCTTTACATAATTATTGCTTTAAGGGGATTCTATACCTGGGCTATAAAGCTTGTTTCACACCTGAAGATGACAGGCAACTCAACTACTCTGTCGATTTTGGTAACAATAATGCCTGTTCGTTGTCTGTTTGGTAGACTGTTGGTTCCTTGTCTGAGAGACTACGGGCAGGCAGGGAGAATGTAAATTCGAACACCTTGTCTGTTTCCTGTCGATGAGAAGAGGGTGACTTGTCTGCTCTATCCTTGTTGTGGGTAGCAGCATACTCCGTTCCTTGCTTGTTGGACCACAGCCAGTGAACAGTTAGGGGACTGTGCACTGCCAGTTCGCTGTCAATGCCTGTTCGAACGCAGTCAATAAACAGGTAGAAGCCTGTGCGCTGCCTGTTCGCTGTTGCTAATTTGTCATCAGGCGGTTCTTTCCTGGTTATATTCTGTTGCCTCTTTGTTAGCTGATGGTGTATATTTGTTTGCAGCCTGTTCTCAAGGTGTTATATAATGGTTCCCTACCCTCTCAAAATAAAAAAATATAACTTACATTTAAATACTGTACTATGAAAGTACTATAATGTGCTGGCATGCTATTATTTCCTACCCTGTATCTACCTAACCACATTGTACCTATCTTGCATGATCATCTACCCTATGGCTCAACGCACATATTCTCGCACCTGAAATAAAAAAACCAGCATCAAGAAAGTCTTATATATGTGGCCACTTACGAGGGTTAATGTAACTTCAAGAACTAATTTTTAAATGGCGATTCCATGATAGTTTGAGGAAATACCATCCAATCTCGAAAGCAATTATAAGGCATTAATTAATTGAAACCTATATTGTCACATAGTATGAATATAAATGCAATATTACTGAGAATAAACAACATTTTTTTCAATCAAGACGTTACAAACTTGCGGAAATGTTGAAAGGAGAAAATTGCTGAATGTACTGGTACACCAATAAACACATATAATATAATGTAAAATGGAAATTAATTAGCACTGATACATAAATTAAAATTAGAAATATAAAAATACCAATACATTGGGCCTCCATGTACGGGTTGGACAACCAACCAGTCCCTGCCTGTTGCAAATCTGTTTTCTGTTGTCTGTTCGTTCCCTGTCCCGTGAAACATAAAACCAACCGACCCCTGCCTGTTAAGATAGTCTGTTCACTATCGTCACCAAAATGCTTGTTGTCTGCCAGTTAAGGAGCAAGCTGCAAACAGAGTACAAACTGTTAGAAGGCTGTTTCCAAATTGTTTCCATTTGTGTGTGGCGTGAGATTGTTCGTAGGCTGTTCATGTTCTGTTCACTAAATCTCCAACAGGCACTCAACAGGCTTTAAAATGACAGCAAACATACACAGTTGTTACCAAAATTGACAGGGTATCAAAACATCAGCAACATTGCAGAATTTGACTGGGTGGAGATTCAGAATGCTGGGAAAGCCTCAGATCTTTATTGTTTAAGAGATTTACCTATTTCCCAGTTGTAGCTTTACCTTTATCGCTGAAGACATGCAGTACTTTTTATTTTGTAGATGAAAATTTATTTGTTGCAATGAATGGAATAATTTTCTCATAAAGCAGTTGCACTTCAATCAATAAGCACCTCAAAACATTGCTGAGCATTAAGTTCATACGCTCTGTCAGTCCATTCTGCTGGGGAGTGTTTGCACTGACTTCCAATGGAGTATGTGTTCCATTTTCTGCTATAAATGACTGAAAATCCCCTGACAGATACATACTCTATCCCTCTTGTCTATTTGTAAAACCTTAATCTTCTTGTCAATAGCACTTTGCTTCTCTCCGTGAATTTTTAAAAGTGTTCTGTTGCTTTGCATTTCTTCTCAATCGCAACAGCAAGGTCATTCCATGTCAAGTGATTCAATGATGGATGCACGACCATTTTTGAATAAACCCATATTTTGCACAGACACACCTTCATGTATTGACAGTTGATTGTGACAATTTTTAAAATTGTATCCTTTCTCGTTTTCTCAGGGTAGTCGTTTTTCCAAGATGGGGTATGTGAATTTCTGAGAATTTTGATGTTTCTTTTACACGCAGAATCTTAAACTCGAAGTTTTTACTCTTTGTTAGACTTTTGCATATCTATATATTTTGTAAGCCACACATTTTTAATTGCTCCGCCTGGGGAGAAAAAATTATTTCCAAAAATGACTGCTCTCAAATGTGAGACTTTCCTCCTTTCTACAGTTTTCTTGAGTCTAAAGCAAGTTTTTTGTTTGCAAAAAGTTTTGACTATTGGTTGAATTTCACCAATAAAAAAATGTAAAAGGAAAAAATAAAAATTAAAGTATATGTTTTCCATAATGTGTCAAATTGTTTGGTGTCAGTTCTCCTCTGTCACAATTAGTTCTTGAGATATTAAGAATAGAGAAAACATCAACATTCTCAAAAATTTGTATGCACCATCTTGGAAAATTCACCCAGCAGGCACATATCCACTAGCATCATCCACAAAAGTCATGACAAACCTTTTCGGACTGAGTGATTCTGGTCATATCAGTCCCATTGTGTTAGAGTGAATGCTCTCCAGCACATGAAGGTCCTCCTCTTTCTCATTCTGTGGGAAACTGCCCCTCTTCATTTTCCTCAAGACACAAGGCTCACAAAAATCTTCATCAGCTTCTCTCTCCTTCTTGGTAAGCTCTGACAACACTTCCATCTTGCTCAGAACTTGCCAACTTGGATGACCAAGTGTGCTATGCCAAGTTGACTGTAAAACTCTTGATAATTTCTGGAGTTTAATGCTGCACCCATTTCTCAGATCTGCCTCTGTCGCCCTGCCAGCTGCAGAAACAAAGTAAAGTCTTCATATCAAAGTCTTGGAAAATTAACTTTTCTTCTCTGAAAATTTTGTTCTAGCTTTAGAGTTGATCTCAAGCCCTTTCTCCTCAATTTGGCCCTGCAAGGTCAGATCACCTTTCAAATTGGTGCATAAAGGACATCATGTAACTCCACATCCTTCTCTCCACATTCATCGAACGTGTAAATAGTATCTGATCCAACTCCTGCTATTTTTAAAGGGGAGCTGTCACCAGTCTCAACTTCTCTTCTCTCATTGTTAAACAATGAGAAGTAACTTATTTAGCTTCTAATGTGGTCTGAGGCCCCTCCATCCAGAATCCAGACTACACTTTCTCCTGAAATATATTTTTTGGCATACGTAATCATATGCTTCCTGGTTACTTCCATAGCTTTCTTCAGCTTATCCTTTGGGAGCTCTTTTTTTCTCTTCTTCTTTTGCTTTTGGGCAGTCTCAAGCAAAATGGCCTTCTTCTCTACAGGCATAACAAAATCTTTTTTGTCCACAAGTATTCCCTTTAAATCGTCTATGGTTGGGCTTGGCAATTCCCTGGCTGTCGTTTTCATCTCTGCTGGCTTTGTTCTCTGGGTTTCTTTGATCCTGCAGCATTCCTTTTTGAGTTTTGTTGGCCTTCAGAGCTTGATGCACTTAGGCTTTAGCTTAAATCTCCTTTTCTATCTCGAGTTACGCTAACTTAACAATGGAAACTTTCATTATGTGTGATTGAGCTGGCCTCGGTGGTGGTCTGGTAAAGTCCTCGATTGCCAACCCTTGGGTTGAAAATTTAAGTCCCACCTGATTGTGCTTCTGTCCACTCCGTAAAGGTAAATACCATGGCTAGTCCCGGTATCCTCAAAATTGGTCAAAGGAGCAAACACCTCATCGTGTTCATAGTATGGCTTTATCCTCGTGGACTTTGGTGCTAAGTGCACGCTTTGGATTGCTAATTACATCATACTTCTAGCATTCCGAAACAGCTTGTTCCTATAAAGCCACCAAATAATCCACAGGGGAGAATGACGCCTCAGCAGCTTAACTGGTTAAAGCACTCAGTGCGAAATCGAGGGATCTGGGTTCGAATCCCGGTCAAGGCGAATGATTTTTCCTCTGTGGAATTTCGCTCATATTATTATCATTGAGAAGCTAACATCCTCTCTGAGATTTCTTACTCTGGTGCCAGGCCTGAGAGGCAAAGGGGAGCTAACTGCATATCAGTTATCTCTTAATTATTCTTCTTTGAAGGCCATATATTTTTCATTTTCATGCTTCATATTCAACATGGTGTTAAATGAGTCTTGAATTAATAAGCTCAAAAGTTAAAAGTTTTACTTGGTGGAAGGGATCATCATATTAATAGTGAAATGAGTGTTGTAACTTTTTACAAAAGTTACAACATTCACACACCAAGACAACACACAACATGGAACACAACAAGTTAAGTTCGTTTCACTATCAATTGAATTGATAAATTTCCCTTGTTTGTTGAGGCAAGCTCTCTCACTTTCATCATTGCACCATACTCTGTATTTTGGTGCAACTGAATGAGTCTCTAACTCCCTCCAGGCTACGGCAGCATTGTCAAAATTAACTGCTTCTAACAAATTCGTCTATTGTGGAATTCATATCAGGAGAAAGAGCCATGAGATTGGCTCTTTGTCTCCCCCTTTGTTCCACAGTTCCATTAGGCACATCCAATGAATCTCTATTCCCGATTATAGCCTCCTAACACTCCCTGACGAGAATTTTGGACTTGATTCTTGCTATCCATGCCACATAGTTATTCCTAGTTAGTTTGGGAATAGAAAAGGTTGTGTATTCTCTATAATCTTGGGATGACTTCATTATGCATGTTTATAATGTTTTCCAGCAAGTCACTGCTCACAACAAAAAATGTCAATGCACTTCACTCGCACCACTTTTACAAGGCTCTCCACCTATTGCTATTTCCTCCAAGAATTCCCCCTCTATGCAGTGCTAACTTTGTAAAAAATCTCCGAAAGTTAAAAAGTTAAATTAACACTCACCGGTACTTACTTGTGCAACAGTCATTCCTACACAATTTTTATTCCTATAATCAGATGGCATAGTACAATACATTAAATGAATTTGGAGGAAAAGTAATAAAAGAATGATCATTGGTAATTTCACCAAGTTATCATGGGTTTTTGCCTCATTTTTAGGTGGTCAATACTTTCCCTACCTCAGCATAATGATATTTTGGTGACAGGCTATTTCCTTACCTCTATAGATTCACCGGGATTCACATGCCTTCGTCAAAAATTAGAATTCCCGGTGAATCTTCCATGTTGGAATCTCCACGAATCCCTAGGACTCCAATATTTTCATAAGGGTGGTTGCTAATGTTTACTTACTTTTTCTGCCCTATCGGTGACAGTACCTAATATGTATGTATGTATGTCTGTTTTTATTAAAAGGGAGTTTTTTAAAGGTGTGATGCAACCCATACCCCTCATTCATCCTGTATATGAATCACCATGGATCATTATCTATGAATAATAATATCCATATTGTATCTAGGAATTTAGTCTGTTAATTCAGAAGGTTTTACGTATTCAATAGCTTATTAGTTTCACAGTAACTATAGCTGTAGCCATTATATCATGATTTTTGGGATGAATATTGTGATGAATTTTGGATGTATATAGTTTACCTACCTAATTAATGAAGTGAGTTATGTACTCATCTAGTACAAAAAGGTTAGTCAAACGCATATCATCGTATTAATAGGAGAGCATCCTCAAAAGCCCTCATTTTTAGAGCCACATGTCCTCATTTCACAAAAAGAGTGTTGGCAGCCCTATGGTTGTGGCTTCAAAAATGCCACATTTAGATATATTTGCATGTGTTAATTTAGCTTTGTAAGCCGTGCTAAAGTTGTTGAAATAGGGAAAGGATGTAACTATGTGGAACCTATAATGGAACATGGAGGTTTGGTACTCATCACATGCAACAGAAGAAATGGTGCTATTGCAGATATGCATTGTAAAATGTATTGCATTGTGGGATATAATTGTCTTAGCATTCATAATCAAAAGTCTCCTAAAAAAGATTGGTGCTGCTTATGCTATGGCCTCAGATTTTTCATTAATTTTTTCAAACCACATTCCAGGGTGTTTTTTTGTCTTTTATTTTATTGAAAGGTGTGTAACTTCACCTTTGGAGGCATTTGAATTCTCAATGATCAGTTAAGCACAATATTTAGATGCTTTCAGGGGTAACAGAGTAGAGTGTGATGTTTGAAATGGAGGATATACTGGTTGCTCCCTACTATCACTGCATGAATTATGAGCCTATAATGGGGATCATGCGTAAAATATATTCTCTTATTTGAGTGGTGAACATGAATTCATATGTATACCATTTCGTATATATATTCATATTTATTCAACCACAGACAATGATAGCCCATAAAAAAGCAAATACTTTATGTTGAAAATTAAAAATGCATATATATCTCAAAGATTTTAGGGCAATGCAGAATTTAGCGTATCTGCTCCAGATATATTTTAACAGGATGGGTCATGATGCATGCATTTTTCTCTTCAACAAAGGAAATTATAATTAATATTTTCCTCAAATTATGATTCTCCAGCTGAACCTAGCATCCACAAACTTTCATTACTATACATTCTTGAACTTAGCACTTAAATTACAAATAGTCTTTAAACATTATGCATGTCCCCCATTATGGGTCCATTGCTACCAAATTACTTTGGACACCTTTCAATATGGCCTGCATGCTTCAACAGGAACATGATGGCATCTATCAGAATATTTAGAACAAAGTCAATATATTATGGTTCATGAGCCATTAAAATACATATGTAAATGTAATCTTGATGTAATTGGAAATGAATTGAAATTAAGAACCATTTAGTTTCTGAAAATACCAGAAACGCTCTTATTGGTAGAGGTTTTGGAATATTAAAATTCATCTCAGGAGCATTGATATTTTATTTATTCATGGTTACCCATTTGAAACTGAATCACTGGAATTTATAAGAATGTAAGTCACTTTTGGTGCAAGATTTGGTTTTTTGTATGTTTCAGCAATGAAGGGGTTAGCCACCTTTATGTGTCTAATGTACGTATTTCTGTAAGTGCAGATGTTCAAAAGAGTTGCAGAATATAAAATACATCAGTTTACATCAAATACGAGGAAGTTCTGGTCATATAGAATTGTTTTTGTGTCCTGGTCAAGGCAAATGATTTTTCCTCTGGGGAATTTTGCTCTCATACAATGCAGTTTAGTTCACAATGCAGTTTAGTTCTCTTTGAATGAAGAAAAAGATTTTTTTAAATGTCAAACTGATCAGTAATGCATTCGAGAATTGTATTTTACCTGCTCATAATACTGAAAATATCCTGGTTTGAGAAGGAACTATGGTTCAGATAGATGTTATATATTAGAGGCCATAGCAGCCCTTTTTTCCGGATACAGTGGAATCTTGTTAGCACATTCTTGAAGGGAGCCGGGATTGTGAATGTGGTAACCAGGAAAATGTGCAAAACAGGGCAGGCATTCAATGGAAAGTCAAATATTGTTAGTTGGTTGCATAACTTTCAGGTGAATGTTATCCTTCCGCTCATTTTAGCTCATGCCGTACATCGCTGGTGATCATGTATTGTAAAAATAGTTTCTTTTCCACCTATTCTGCCTTTCAAAAAAACATATGATACATAACTTTGATGCGTACTCAATTATTAATGATGACGACATGTACAATGACCAAACAGCACGCTTAGTTTACTGATGTTGCTCTCACAAAGTTCAGCAGCTTTATTCTTACTTCATATACATTTTTTTACCATAATATGCATATCAAAATATTATTGTTAGCAATAACAATCATTTTTAATGCGAGAGGTAAACCTTTTTCTTAGGTAGCTTATACGTAAACCCTGCACTGGATGCATTTGCTATTTATGTTAATTGAAATTGTAGCAGGGACCTAATTTTTGTTTGAGAAGTACATGAGGCTGGATCCTTATCAATGTTAAGTTTTAGGAAGTATAAGAGAACACCAGTCTTAAAGAATTTGTGCAACACTGGTGGTGCTGAGAGTTAGGCTGAATCCTGCTGCTGACATAATAACATTGGTGCTGTCAGCATATATTGTCCCAGCTAGCACAAGGGCTCTTGAAGAAAGGTAAGACATTCGGGGTAACGGTAACCATTTTCCTCATTTCTTCCTCTTTCCTCATTCCTCAGGCCCTGTCAACTAAACTTCAACGCTCCTTCAACGCCTGCATTAGGTTCATATTTAATTTACATATATCAGATCATACTACCAATTATATTAACAATCTCAATTGGTTAAAACCTAGTTCACGACGCCGGCTGCATATCCTTGGTCTTCTCTATCAAATTTTACAAACAAATACACCAGCGTACCTAAGAGACGAGTTTCAAACACTTAGTAGAGTACACGACTCAAATACGAGGGGAAATGATAAACTCGTTATTCCTCACCACCGGACAGTCAGATTCAATAAATCATTCATTGTGACCGCATGTCGCGAGTGGAACAACATTGACTTACCGCTACGTAAATCATCATCACTCGCATCCTTCAAAAGGGCACTATACGAAAAACTTCTCCGAGAACAACAACGAGACACATAAAACACCATGGGAACAGTAGGAAAGATTCAACACTAATCTCCTCCTGCCTCATCTTATATTCTTTTTCTTTCCAGGTACTGGGTGATATTTTCTTGTATTTGTATACATCCATGTTTACATTAGCTCTTTCTCAGTAGGTTTTCGCAGGTTTTTCACGCCCCCCTTCTTGTGTGGGCGTTTTCCTGCAGTGGGTTTTTTTCCAATAAGGACGACAGTCAATATCCTTAGGTTTTTCCCACGTTTGCTCACATCTTTTTACACTTTGCTAACTTATAATTTTGATTGTTGAATGTAATTCCAAGAGCAACTTGACAATGTATTTAACTGCAATAATTTTATGTTTGACGAGGGGTTAGATGGAAGATGGGACTTTCTAGTCCCAATCTCGCCCAATAAAGACGTTTTATTATTATTATTATTATTATTATTCCAGGAGCTGGCCCAACGTTGGGTCAGCTCCTGGAATAGGTTTTAAAGTATTTGGCAGATTGTTAATATAGGTAAATTTAGATTAAGATTGGGTCCAGGAGAGAACCCTGGAGACACTTAAGTTGCATCAATTAAGTTAAAAATTAATTAATCCAACTTCTTTAGCGGGAGATATGATTTTTGCACCATGCTCAGAAAGTATAACATATTGGTGTCTTGTACCAGAGAAGATTTCATGCAATGATAAGGAATGCCTCTAATCTTGTAATGTTTTAATTTAAACAGTAGGAGCTGGTGATTTACAAGGCCAAATTAAGCTTCTGAAAAGTCAAACAATGGATCCAGGTTTTCTATTCTATTCTCGAAAGCTGATAGAATTTGATTGACCATATATTGTAAGTGGCTATTGTGGTAGATCTGGATTTTCTGAATTCATGATGGGAGATGGACAGTAAAGTGTTGGATTCGAGGTATGAAGATAGCCACTTTTTAAGTTTAGAAAACTTTTAAAGACATTTTCCCTGTATAGCTGTTTCAACAAAAACATTTGTCCATGGGAATTCTTATCATCCTTGTTATCTTTACTTCTCTAGAGGGCTGTGGTGGATTGTTAGTTAGTTGATTGTGATTGATAGTTGTTTTGGGGTGGTGGCAGGGGGGGCTCCAGATCAGAGGTTTGGGGGGGAGGGCACCAGCGGCTCTTGGGGTATGGAATACTTGCCAGGAAAGGGGGGGGTTTGTGGGTCTCATCCCAGAAATTTATAACAAACTATGTGCAAAATGGTTTTTGAAGGGGGCAATTGCCCCTACTGCCACGCCCCTCCCATTGGGGCCGCCAATGGGTGGTGGGGGCAGATTGATACTGTGTCGAAGAATTACGGGTGGGGGGAGAGAGTGGGAGGGGTGGACGCCCCTTTTATCCGCCCCTGGTAGAGGGGCACAATTTTTGCATCCTTAAGGGGATCTGGGAAAACTTCAAGTCCATAAATATGTTAGTAAATTATATAATGCATAGTAAAAATATAATTTTAGCATCCCTACTCCAGAGAAAATCAGAGAATACTCCACTCCGTATGAGTTAGTAAGTTTTTGTTACCACTCCATGAAAAGGGTATCTGATGTGTTCTATTTCAATGCTGAGGATATCTAATTGAACACCACAGCAATCCCGTATCAATAATATTTCATAACCATGGAATCATATTTAAATATTCCTCCGCGCCAATACCTTTCGACAGTCACTTTAAAAGGCACTTACGCGCCTCGACAGTGTTTTGTTGTATTCAAGTGTTCAGCGGTCACAACAAAGTAAAATGCTCGCTGTTGGGTCAAGATTAGTGAATATTGGATGTAAAAATGCTTTGGCTTCTGCATGCAGGTAAGATGAGAAAATTTAAACTAGCATGTCATGTTTTACTGTTGCTTTGGATGCCCTAGGTCTCGAATGACCCCATTGAATCCGTTGCGTGTATTTATTTCCTGCTCCTACTTGTTATCGGTCTTAAATTCTAGGAGTCGATATCTACTCCCCCGGAGGAGGTGCTCTGAAATGGCAGAAGGAAAAACCACTGTAAATATACTGAATCAAGAACCGGACGCCCCTCTAATGGTTGATTCCTATAGCCAGGTTGTGTTATGCTCTTACATAAAACGACTAAACGTTTTTACCTCTTGTGAATTCCAATTCTTATTTTATCATTTTGTTTTTCCATCAGATAGGATTTCGGCTGAACAACGGAATAGCTATCATAGGTCCCATGGTTATTTTCCCAAAAACTGTTCTATCCTGGAATATCGGAAGAGTGGAAGATATAACAGTAGAATCGCTGTCATTATTTTTTGTCCTGGAACCAAAAATTGGTAAGGTGGTTGTTTTTAACCCAGTTGATTACATTGACTTTAACTGTACTCATCTCAACTGTACTGTAAGCATCGCAAGTAAACACCAAGTTAATCATTTTAACCAGTACCTACAAATAAGGCTGGGAACATCTTTATGTCAGTGGCTCTGGAAAGAATAAATGTAGTGTTTCATTGGTCCCTTCATGCTTACCTGCATGTTGTGTCATGTCTGGATCTATTGCTTAATTTATTAAAATTTCATGATGTATTTATTAGGTGTAATTCTGAACTTAGCTCGTAAATATACCTGTTGGGGAATTGTTTGAAAACAATTACTTTTTATGAGGCTCTCATTGGTAGGGAAAATGTGTGGTCTGAGCAACCTGCCAAATTTTTACCTGATCTCTGAACAACCAACAAGCTTTTATTTGATTTCTAAACCTCATCAGTTTGCATCCATATCACACATATTTGTTATATTGTTTCTCACTCCTTTTGATGCCACCAAAAAGTCTCAAGAAATTTGGTTCTTAATATTTGAATTTCTCATCATCTTTATGATTGGTTACATTCAGCTGAGGGAGCTACTCTCTAAAGTAGCTTCAGAGTATTTCGGATGAATGGTAGTACTCAGGAAGAACAGTCAGCCATTTTTCAGAGCAAAAGAAATCATCACTTAGTACTGACTGAGCCGTGAAATATGGCAGGAATTCCAAGATAGAGATTTTATGATTTGGGGTGAAAATGAATTACATAATGGGAAGGCCATCCCCTTAACCTAATGACTACTTCAAGAGATGAGAAATAAAGTGGTGCCATCATCTGATTAATAGGAATGAAGTACTCTTACTTCCTTATCATTGTATCATGATATATTCTTGTTTCTAGATCTTTCTGGAAAACCGCAGGTGATATAGTGAGTGGAACTGGCATCATACTCATATGTATGAATGTCACCCACCATTGGGCCTTTTCCTGGTAAAAATTCCGCAGAGGAAATATCATCTGCCTTGACTGGGACTCCCCCCTGGATCCCTTGATATTTCATCTGTTGCTTTAGATTGTACAAAGTGCTTTAACCTTCCGAGGTGTCCTCCCGGCTCAGTGGCAGATACATATGGGGGGGGCTGGGGGCCCACGCCCCGCCTTTGCGGGGCCACTCGCATTGCCACCCGCGCCGCCCCCACCAGTCAGCCCGCTCGCTATTCGTTCGTGTCTTTCGTCAGTCGACTCTGAGTTGAGTTATCGAGTAGTTGTACTTTCTTATGTAGCACGTGCGGGCGTCCGCGTCATCGAATTTTATACGTTTCTGTCTGGCACATAGATAGCTAACCTACGAGAAAAGTCGCAGCCATTCTAGTGATCTCGATACGTTATTCTGTCTGGCATTTGTTTGAGAAAAGTCGCGAATCTTCTACTGTTTGTATTTGTTCACACTCCTTAAAAGTCTGGAAGCGAACATTCTGGCACCGAATGTTCTCGAAACAACCGAGCTACATATATAAGGGAAGCGGAGTCGCTGCCAGGCAGTCAGTTTGAAAGCTACAATCGTCGCGATAACTTGCGCCCCCCCCCCCCCCCCCTTGAGTTTTTTCTTTATCCGCCACTGCCTCCCCTGTGGGTTTTTTGTGGACTTTTTGTGGAAAGGAGCTAGATGTTCCCGGCTGAGACAGACAGACAGCCAGTGATCCCATTAGGGCAATATCATGGCTAGTTTGATTTCTCCTCAAGACTATTCCTGGTGACTTCTATCTTCTCAGATCAATCCTAACTTCCAGTTAATGTCTTTGGTTTCTTTTCAAACCAGTTGAATTAAATCCTTTAACTGTACTCCATCATACTAACCCTTAAGCTGTGCCAGCCATGTTCTTTCACTACAACTATGCTTGGGAGAAAATTTATGGGAATATTCTTCCCGTTTAGCACAAGCAGTTGAGCACCAATTGGTAAACCCTTATAATTCAGGTCATCTTCTCTCTTTAGGCTGGGGAAGTGATTATTTTTGAGCATGAGTGGAGATGTAATTGCTTAGAATTCTTTTAGATCAGAACTGAACATGTTTGTATGTCCCCCTTTTTCTCCATTGTTAGATCTGCCTAGGTTACCTAAGAAATTCTTCCATGATGTCTCATGTGTAACTGCAAGACCATTTCCCATTCATGTTTCCTATACACTTGAATTATACATCATTATGTCTCTATTTTTGTAGGAGCTCCCATCCCAAATTGTGCCCTTATTACGCGATGCCCTTGAGTTTTTATTGAGATTATTCATAAAGCAGGCCGCCTTTATGTGGTTCTTTTTTAGGTCTTGAATCCCAAGTTTTATGAATTGATGCCTTATGTAGCACCAATCTATGGCGTTTCTCATTCACCCATTGCTATATTTCCCCTTTGGAATTTCACCAATGTTTACTTTTTCTGCTGCATTGTGTACATTATGTTTATGTTTTCTCAAAATCAAGATAAATGTAATGGTGAATGAAGTATTTTACTTGGTCAGCAGTATTATTTAAAAATTTCTAAGTGTGATGTGAATGCTCTGTTTGTATTTCCCTCTTCTCAAGAAGTGTATAATGTAGTCATCATCATAAGTCATGCATTCCGAAGATTGGTTGACTGCAGCCCTCCACTTTTTTCTCCATCTTCACCCTGTCTCATGCTCTACCCTGTTTCCCAACTCATGGTGGGTGGATGTCACAGAGTGAGTAGCCAACGAAAATTTTCCCCTTCCACCTATGTTTCTGGCTCCCGACAGCGGCGGACAGAGCTGACAGTTCTTGCAAATAAATGCACATTGGATGGTGAGGTGTCACGTTGACCACTACTTTTGAGCCCCAACCAACAAAGTCTAACTCACACACAGTATATTCGGCAATGTAGACAATACGAGACCAAAGTGACCCTCACGGTAGTCGGAGAGAGACTGAGTTCCACCCTCCCCCCAATAAATTCCATTCCATTCATATGTGATTGGTTGGAAAAGTGAAAGGTACATCAGCACATTCAAGGTCAGCCACCTTGAGTTGGGAAAAAGTGTATAATTCCTTTACTCCCGGATAAGTAATCTATTTTATCATCCATTCTATCTGGCTGGTCTATTTATTCCTTAGTCTCCCTCACGAGAATTTCCCTTCTATCATGTTTCTTAAAGGCCATTTTACACTAGGCACTTTATTGCACAATTTGATGTATTAATGTGCATTGAAAATAGCATCATGTAAAGCTCAGTGAGTTGCTAGAATGAATAAACAAGAGATGGGTTAGGTTAGGGATAGGTTATTTATTTTCATCTAGTATCCTACAGTGATTTGGTCTGGATATTGTTTGAAGGATAAGTTCTGGATAAGTTTGAACCAAGTCTATTGCAGAACACCAATGTGGATTGTGGAATACGCAAATGGGGGCGTTTACCATTTTTTTTATCATTGCCGAATCTGATAGGGTTTGTAAAATAAAATTACCTGTATTTTTCCGTTTTTCGATCCGTCACCTAGTTCTCAAGTTATAAGGGACGAAAAACTGATGCTCTTTACGCTTTTACTGGAATGGGTGTGTTGAGACTTCTTACGTCATCCCATCAATCAAAATCTGCTGCGCCAGTTGCTGTGTAGGCAGACCTCCCCTCCCCAACTCCACCCCCACTCCACTTCCCAAAACAACCAATGAGGGGAGGTGGATGAGGTAGAAGTCTCAGCGCAGCACATTCGATAGGCATCACCTTTTGCATATTTTTATTTTCAATTTATGAGTGAATGGCTACGGTTAAAAGATTGATTTTTTCACTAAAATTCATTTTTTGTTTCCATCAAACGATATTGTGAATAAAATAGCAATTTTGGTTCCGAGTAAACACCCCCATTATGTGTATGCATTCATGTTCAAGGATGTTAACGATATAAATCAGTCTGATGGAGTTTGCCGTGAAAAAATCATTTGACTTGACCATGGTTTTAACCTTAGTCTCTCAATTTCTGGGTTCATATCCCAATCAATTCATATGTTTTTTCATGGCGCATTTAATAATTAGATGTGTATTGCATGGAAACGGTCTCTTACACCAATATGATTGATACTTATTGAGGTGCAGGAATGAAACCACTTAAGTTGTGCTCCTTACTCTATTTATTGGGAAATAAGGGCATTAGCACTTCATAACCCAAGACTTTAATACTAAGTCAGATGCAATATCCATACTCGAGGTGGATTTGAATCCACCTCGGGTATGTTGTGTTGTATTTAGTGTTTCCAGGAAAGTATATCTATATCCTGGCTACTATGGCTGACATAACATACAAATTTAACCAACTACAAGAAGATGAAAATTTCAATTGTAAAGGCCTTGTTACACAATGCACAAACCTGTATGAGTTAATGTGTGAATATGTGAATGAATGGAATCAGAACCGGGTCTATATCCTGGAAATGCATTCACACATCCAGGTGGTGAATTTTTGATGGGACATGCATTCATTCGTGGACTCAAATTGGTTTATGTGCTGTGTAACCAGGCCTAAAAGAGTCAAATTTCTGGGAATTTTTAAATTCCTCCAGGGCAGGCCATTTAGCATAGGTCAGTAGTAGTAGACTTGTCTGGGACTTTGAGGAAGGTTGAAAGTCCAGACAGACTTTATATGGGGTAAGCTTGTATTATCCCACGGATGCATCTTTGCATTACTGAAAAAGAGATTTTAATGAGTGATACTGAGAGGAGTCAAAATTTATCAGGTTTTAATAATGTGTGGGGAGTGAATAATTCACTGCTGACTCCACATGATCATTCTCTTATCTCCAAGACTAAATAGACCTTTATAAAAATGAAAGAATGTGTTTGGTTTTGCTACTAGGCCTGTCAAATAGGAGGAATTCATTAAACATGATAAATACTATGAAAAGTAGAAATAAAATGTTACTGTTCTGTTGTTAACAATTTCACTTATTTTACCCTTAATTTACTGAAGGATATACATTAGTTAAACTCTCTTGGTGACATAGTTCACTTTTTGCTATATTCTAATCTATTATGATGCTGTTGTGGAATGGTGGTCATCAACTGATAGCACTTTGCCACTCTCCGTGGCAATACTCAGTGTTGAACGTGTTAATGGTAAAAAATGTCGTGTTAACTTTTGCCTTTGGTATTTAACTCCTTTGAGCTGCCAGCTAACTAATACCTTATAAGAAATATTGCTAAAACAGTACTTTTTACTTTTAAGCATTTAACAGCAAATGTATGGTTGAATAAGAAAGCCATTATCAATAGGAAGGGAATAACGATGTTTAAACCATACCTATAACACTACATTAATCTATTAGAAATTTTTAAAATTATAAAAAGAACTACGGCAGCAACACGCAATCTGGCTTTTTTTTGGTCAAAGTACGAGAAATTTTCAAGAAGAATATTCTAATTCATTACTCTATAATGTTAAAATTTAAGTAAAATATTCCAAAAATGAGATGTACATGCCTCAATTTATAATTAAACACGTACCTAGGAAATGTGTACTTGGCTAAAAAGAACATTTTGGGAATTTATCTGTATGAAAAATTATCTCAAACAGGAGGTTTATCTAGAAAATTATAGTAATATTCAAGGGGCGCTGTAAATTATGAAAAATTCCGTGGTAATTAATGAAAATTACCGAGACAATTTTCAATTATCTCTACTCAGGATGACTTTTACTATGAATGAATATATGCATTAGTGAATCTGCCTACTGAGTTACTGCATCTTTTTTTTTGTGAAAACAGTTCAATGTGCCAAACTTATAACAATGTAGTAAATACCTGATTTAACTTGGTGTCAGTTTGCCTCTTGGCCTTAATTAGACCATCCTGACACTGAGAGCAATGGTATAGGTATAGTGAAACTTGGTGTATCTCGGCGGCCATAATACCCCCCAGTTTGTTACGAATTTCTGGGACGAGGCACATGAATTTTCCCCCCCTTTTCCTGGGGGGTATTCCATTCCCCCAAGAGCCGCTGGTCTGGAGCCGCCCCTGTCGACAGCAGAGAGTCTGAGGTCACAGAGGATTAATCAAGAATTGATGATTGGACAGAAATACGGAAGGACATCCGCAGAGACCTCTGAAGGGACCCTCAGCCCCTTTGTCCCACCTCTCTTGTATACTTTACCAGATGTAAGGCTTTGCCCACGTGACTGCCGTCAAGTTTCGCTTCACCTATACTATGAGAATTTGTGTATCACATCCTTATTCTATTTTTGTCTGATAAATGTTGAAGTTATCAAATTAAGATCATCAACCTAGACCTAACCTCAACCCTTGCTGTTTTTACTCTGTGAGCTTGGTGATATTTTATCCTAATGATGAAATATGTATTTTTTATTCATATTATGAGCTTCTACTTTTGACCTGCATTGAGTCACCTTACTTGTGTTTGCTGAAAAGCTCCATGAGGAGTCAGCGGCACCCCATTGATTTTCGGTGGCCACTTTGTTTTGAATGGGAGCCATTGTTGTTGTCATTCTTGAGTTTGATTTTTCTTAGTATTTACTTGCAAAATTTACTATTGAGACTTAAATGTCTAAGTAGTTTTCTTTTCTCTTAAACCCCAGGCTACATTAACTTCCTGGCCTGCGTGGCATAGATTAAAAGTATTGGCTGTGATTTAATTGTTTTATGAAATTTATTGTTCATCCATTATGTTCCAGATATCCTTGTTATTGGACTCGGTGAAAGAGGCAATAAACTCGATGCCAAGGTGGTTACTGAGCTAAGACGTCATGGGACTAATGTGGAAATGTTGCCTACTGATGCAGCATGTGCTACATTCAATTTCCTGAATGCTGAACACCGAAGTGTTGCTGGAGCGTTAATTCCACCCAAGTTTTTCCCAGTATCTGATGATGATATTGTAGAATCTCAGACGCGAAGGAGGGAGTTATTTAAGCTGACCGACGAGTTAGAAAAGCCATGAAATATGTATGCTGTATATAGACACTATAAATATTTATTTACGTAAACATCTCCCTTGTTTTCATTATTTAAAGGCCTCCCATTATTTTTAGATTTGTATTTTTTTCTCAGACTTTGATGTCTTATGCAGTATTAAGGGTATTTTATGTTCATGGTCATTTGTCTGCTAAATTCGCATGCGAATTTATTCATTGACTGAGTCGTCGCATAATGTGAAGAGTGGGAATTTGAATAATTGAGTCCCTTGCATCTAATGGTCATTCTTGTATTCAAAGAACTCTAAAAATATAAAAAGTAACTAGCAGTCATGTCACGAATCGTGAAATTTAGTGAGTAAAAATTAGAAAAAAGGGGGAATGGTTGTGGTTTGGTGGATGACACACGTAGGCATTCAATAATTAGTTACTAACTTCAATTCGAAGTCTTGCGCCTCATTATAAATATTTGCTTTTATCAATTCCAGCAATGACTTGACGTATAGTTAAAATTACGAAATTTGAATTAATTCTCCGAAATGAACCGCTGCGATCGTTCGAACGGCTAGATATTTGAGTTATTTGTGCCCATGCGCAACGGAAAAGAGACGAATACCCCGTCACGATAATTAATCCAACAATATAATATTATGATTCTTTAAAATATTACAACAAATCAGGGAAAACAAATTCCACGAACGGCATCGCGCAGGACTCCACGGGAATTCTAAATTTGCTGTAATACTCGCATCGAAGATACGGAACGAAGTGAGGGAAACTGCATAAGCTGGCGTGTGAGCACACATTTTTTGCTGCGATGACGTCATTTGTAGCTTTAAATGGAAACTGGGTGAAGCTTACGACACCGGCGTAACGTCGGGAAGAAAAGTGGATATTTCGATAGGGTACGTACATTTTACTTTATCTGCTCTGTGATGGTAGCATTCGATGCTTAACATACAATGTTATCTATCCAGCAATCCGTCAGTTCATGGTATTTTGTCGTAAGATTTGGCAACTATCGTCTCAGTCACAGCTATACGCATGCCATCGAATACCACACTTATTTCACCCCGACATGCCTGGGAACAACCTTTTCTGTTAAAGATATAATATTTTAAACCTAAAATTGATTATCATGGAGTATGTTTTTGCATTTTTATGTTAACAAACCGGTGGAATGCTTTCTGGGGTGTACATTTGGAGCTCTTGTTAATGGCAATGGAAATCAAAGGTTTTTGTACAGAAGATCTTATATATGAAGTATGCGGGAACTCATTATGTTGTTCAAAACTCATTTTGTTTGTTTTTACTGCGCCTTCAGCTTTGTAATACCTGTGCATGGTTAGTATTTCGTTGCAGTTGTCGTTCTTATTGTTTTGTTTTTACCGCGGTCATTTATTACAGCATATCTGGTGATTGAAATGGTTCTTGTGATACTTAGAATATTTGTTAACTTATTTTACTTCTCCATTGTGGGTTTTGAAATGTTTATTGCGTGAAAGTAATTGTCTTTATTTATTATTGGGTGGTAATTCGTCGTGATTTCGGTGATCGTGTGAAAATCTCTCGTTATTCAGTTTGCTCTTATTACCCTCATTTGGCAATGACATATCTTATAGTCCTTCGACTGCATTAACTTTAAATTTCTCTATTATTATGACATTATCAAAGGTTTTAGTGACGGATTTTAGTCTGTGATATTGCTTTGAATTAATCCTGGGTGTTCGATTGTACTCAGCTTTGGAAGTGTTTCAGTGCTTGTTTTTGTATTTTTATTTTTTCTTGTAATTGTGTTGAACAGCACTTGTGTCCACATTTTGCTAAACATTGGCGAAGGTCACACATGAATTAATTCAGATTCTGGAATTGGGAATATTCAAGTTAGTGCAGAATTTTCAGTCAGTTTTATCGGGTTGGCATTCGTCATAATTGTTTTACACGCGTCATGTCAAACGAACCACGAGAACATAAGTTTCGCAGAAACCAAGAATCGGAATCGTTCATTCATTGTGCCCAGTAAATGTTGCTTTGTATTAACTTTGACAACGCATGGATAAAGGGATTTGGTACCATGACATGTATAGCAAATCTTCCATCATGAGAAAGATTGATTTGTTTGTTGTCATTTTTCAATCATTTATATGGCTAGCCTTTTACAATTATACTCAAGTATTTATCCATGCTGTTTGTACCTCAAAATAAAATTCTAAAATGAATCTATGAAATACGGTTTATGATAACTTCCCCATGTAACATTTTGACGTTGATTTAATTAACCTTGTGGCGGCAAATTTGGTGAGCCATTTACGGATATATATTCGTATCTCTTGGAAGTGCCATTTTAGCTCAATTACTGTTTCTCTTTTGGTGGTTTCAGCTGAGAATTACTTTCCTTGTTTGTTCTATCATTACACTGCATTTAAACCATATAGCTTCAACTATTTAAAATGTTTTCCTGAACGATGATAAAATTTTTTGTACCGTAAGCGTATGTGTTAGAAAGAAATAATTTTACTGACAGCTGAAAAGATCGTATCTGCAGAAAAGAAACTGGTTATCGCCTTTATTCCTGCGCTCATCGATGGTATATGGGATGTTATTTAGAAGGTTATCCTATTTCACTGCATTCAAGCGAGCGTTCAGTTAGTCATTACATTTCAGTTATTTTAAAATGATAAAAATGATTATGCGTATGAAACTGGAAATATTGGGATTCTTGGTGGGATGATTAAAGTGCTAGAATTTTGAAAAGTGGTGTGATTTACGGTCACATCTCTTGAAAGAATTCAGTACGACTCCGGAGGACGATACTACCTAACCTGTTAATAACATCCGATATCCCGAATGTATGGCATTTTGTACTATGCGAGTAAATTTATATATCGGATTACGTATTACATGTCCACCCATGCACGAATTGGTTTTCATACCGAATCACCGAAGTATGTATTAAGTTGAATGCCACTAATTTGAATATTTTTACCACGGATTTCAATGTGTTATAGTAGAACGTATCGTAAAAGTATTTTTATCATTTCTATAAATTTGGTGGTAAGTTAGAAGGAGCGGCGAGTTTAAAACCTCAAATTGAAATAAATATGGCATTATTAAGAAAGAGGTTACTACTGAGATGAAATTATTTTATCTAAAGCTCTGCTAATTCAAGCTCTTCTGATACAAAAAAGAGCAGGAAACCCTTTAACCGAGTAATTATCGCCAAGTCCGACTTTACTTTGGAGTTAGTTGCTCCCCGATCCTGGTTTTATTGTATTGGATATGAGTTGCGTGTTTATTTTGAGAAACTTACTATAATTTAGTGTGTTTATCTTTGCAAGTGTTTGATAACTGCGCCGAGAAATACCACATTATTTGACATTGACAGTTAGAGATCTAATAACAGTGGCCAATTCGGTGAGATTATATTAAATAATGATTGTTCAAAAGTTAAATAAATATTGGTCTTCTTTACGCGACTCATTGGTTGCATGTTAGTGTTCTAAAGGGGAGATGTAAGGAAAACAATGTTACATTTTTTATGAAATCACTAATAAGCATTACCTCCTTCGTTTGTTGGCGTAATTAACCGTCAAAACGGGGAGAATGAAGTACGAGCCTCTTCCTTGAAATATTTTTAAAATAAATATTCTTAAAAGAGCAAGGAGTTTAGTTTCCCTCCCACAATTTGAACTTACATTTTTGGGATGCGTTTTGTTGTCACCTTGAGACTCCTCGTTAAATTTCACCATCACCCTTGGAAAAGGGTTTACCCGTGTTTCATGTTCGCTATGTTGTGTCATGCTTTCGATAACCAATAACTAGTAAACTTGATCGTCTCCGGCATAAATGTGTGGAACTCTTTCATATCGATAAGCAATAAATAACTAGTTAATCACTCGTGATTTCAGCACCAGGTAGTATCTATTGGATGGAAGGTGGCAGTCTTTAAATGTGAAGGATGTATGGACATTTTTCGCCGCGTGATGGTATCTACTCACACAAGGCACTGCATCGAAAATTTTAAGGAATTTGTGTGGTTTGAAACATTGATAAAACTAGGTTTTATCGATAGAAAATCTTTTAAAATATCAATTTTTCATTTCATAAGTTACGAGATAAGACTTCTTGTGGCCAACTGTCGCACTAAGGGGTTTTGATTGAAATAATAGTTTCTGTGAGGCATGACCGTGTTATCCTCAAAGCTTATTGCTTCGCTCAACTTTTTAATTTCGCGAGTGTACCATTAGTATTCTTCGTCCATTACTTTCGGGACCATTTGAATGTGGGACGATCGACTTGCGTATATATGTATAATAGTTATCTATCTCGTTAAAGATGGAGCTTTGCTTCCCATTTTTGCAATGTTGACATAGTATCTGTGAGAAAATGTCGTCTTTCAGGAGGAATTAGTAAATATGGTGTGTTTCCTGTTCGTTTATTTTGGGTACTCAAAAAGTATTCCAAAACTCTTAGGTGATTTAAAAATTTTCTGCTGCAGTGTGCCGGGCCGTGATTCCGCAGTCACTCGTCAGGCGCTTTTCAAGGTGAAGGCAAACGTTTGATGCACTAATTAGCACCTTATCTCTAGTGACAATCGGACCTTATTGCAGAGTGTCTCATAAATGAGGCAATAATTGGCTCTACTTTAGTCATCGCAAAAATTACACTTATGATATGGTACTCTTTCACACTCACGGGTGCAAGATTTGACGGTATGTGGAAACAAAAATCTAATGGAAAAAATCTTACGACTTGACAGATATTTGGATCCTAACCATCCTATAATCGAAGGTGCTAGTGTGAGCATTGAGAGATTTCCACCCTATCCCTTTCCAGGTTCTAGTTCCGAACCTGGTTCGAACCCCGGGCAAGTATTTTTTCGTGTCATTTGTCCTCACATGGGTGTTTAATAAGTGTCAGTCGAGTACGTTTCAACATTAAGTTAAAGAATCGACTCCAAGGACTGATGCTGCGCGCCAAAGAAATATGTTTTTGGTAATTATTAATGGTATCATTTAATATACTCAAAGGAAACAAAAATAAATTGTGATATGCGTTATAGAAACATTATAGTGACCTACCATCCTCTTGAAAACCAATGGAACCAATAATGGAAAGAATTGCCGGGGAATACCACGGATGGAGCGCATCGGGAAAATTGTAAAATTGAAACTTAGGAAGGAGTGAAACTGATTGCAGAATCAACAATGGAGTGGCGAGCATTGCAAAGCTATCTCCGGATTGATGATTTCTGATGGTGGTCGTTGCACTTTCATAACTTAATTTTCTCGTCGCAGTTACGGCTCAAGACCGGGCGTTCCCCACGGGGCATGCGTGAGTATAGCGGGGAAAGTTGTGCCAGCGGAGTTATTCGGAGCAAATTCGGTGGATTTTCGTAAAATGGCTCGAGGAGACGGCATGCAGCGGGCGCGAGTCAAGGGAACATGTTGGGCGGGTCGTGCTTAAAAATAGCCGTTTGCCGAAAAAAATCCTTGTCGCCGTTTTTCCGGAGTAAGTCCTACCACCCTATCGCGACGTGTGCGTTGCGGCCGGCATACTCTCGCCCTCTGTTGCGAGGAATCCTCTTCTCTTGTCCTAAACTGCCATCCCCACATCTTTCCCATCCTCCTCCCTCTCTTCCAGGAATGGGAGGAATCATTGGTACATAATATAACGAAGATCAACATTTCTAAAAATATACTGATTTTTAACGATAGGCATGTACAATAGAAATTATCAACTGGCGTATCGGTTTCTATATGTTTAAATTGTCATTGCGTTATGAATCGTGCTGCCATCTTTATAAGCTGTCACTAAATGGAAGAATACTGCGATGAAGGAATAAAATAAATATTTCTTAAATAAAATGTAATCGGAGAGACTAACAGAATTCTTAAAATGAATATTTAGTCATGAATGGCAAATCAAAAAAAAACGACGTAGTAAAATATATATATATATATATATAATATAATATATATATATATATATATATATATATATATATATATATATATATATATATATATATATATATTTGGTATTGGTTTTTAGAAAACAATACCGATTATACCAGTATATCGGCTTTAAATATATCACCATCAGTAATCAGTCATCTGGAAATGAGTTGCTCTAACTCCCAACTCCATTCATTTTTTGTCTAAATACTTCACGATTCCTCATTTTGACATCCTTCGTAATTTGATTTATGTATTCCATCCTCATTTCTTCCTTAGTAATGCTTCCCGTTTATTTCTCATTCCATTACTATTAAGAGGATCAAATGTCTAATAATGCGTTAAATAAGTTTGTATCCCCTACTTCTCTGAGCTTTCGTTTATCATTTCTCTACCCTACTCCTCGTATAATCTCTTCATCTCCGAGTCTCTCCATCTATTTAATATATACCGATGATTACTTTATATCGATATATCGGCAAAACGTGCAGGAAGTGCCGGCATATCGATGTGATGTTCCTCTCATCCCAACTCTCTTCTTCTACTCACCCTCAACTTCCTTCCCCCCTCCCCCGCCCACTCTCCCGGAATCCCCCGACCCCTCCCACACCCCCGTCGATTACGCGCGGGGCAACAGTAGTCTGTTCGTCGTCCTCAAGACGGTAACCCGTCTCCCCTGCGACGACCCGTCCGCTCCGCGCGGTAAAAAAAGTCATCTCTTGCCGAGGTCAGCGGCGACCTTCCTGCTGTAGTCGCTTTAGGTAAGGCCCATTCCCCTCCTATTCATATCCCACTCCGCCTTTTGAGTGAAGATGGCACGGGGTTCGTATACCGGCGGTTGTGGAGATTTAAAAAAAAATCAGAATCTCGATTCCTGTTTGCGTGCCGTGTGACAAGTAGTGTGGTACCACGACCAATCGGACCGACCGACCTGACCGTGTTCCCCTTGGCGCCTTTTGTTAAGAGCGGGGCTGATGCCGACGCCGGGTTTCTTTCCACCCGTCCTCCATTCCCCAGATAATCCTTCCCTCACCAGCCGTCTGCCTGTCCTCAGTGGCGCGAATAACCTCAGCTGTCGGTCGCCTCCCCCCAAATAATTAACTAACCATCAAGTGATTCACTACTTTCGAGGATATGGATTGTGTGTTCTTGTGATTGTGTTGATGCCGGTAAATGGTTCCCCCGACTCCGTGTAGTATTCTCCGTGGGAATCCTTGTGACAGTGATTTTTACGCTATGCGCCCATTTCCCGCATGCTCGGCGCCAGGTTTGAATCCAGCGCGGTGCACATTTACCTAGAGCGTCGTGAATATTTAATGCGAAAAGAAAAAAAAACAAAAACCTTAATCAGAAACGCAGATGTACGTTTCGTAACATTTTATTTCTTTCTCTTCTCGCACCACGCTCTCGGCGTTACTGTGGGGGTTTTACACGGTGACCCCGAGATGTGACCGATAGTCAGGGGAGAGCACGCGAGCCGACCCCTTTGCTCGGGGATGGTATTTCGGAAGCCGTGCCGCGAGGTCGGCGGGTAATAAGAGTGGTGGACTTGCTACCTGTGCTTCGTGCCTCCTCGGTGGAAATGGTTGCAGTACACGTGATGTGCCAGTAAAGTAATAGGAGGGATATCGATCGCGTCAAGAGACGTTCCTAGACGTCGGGATGGCAAATGTGGAATCGCATTGGGAGACGTGCTCCGGGACTCGCCGCGGCGTGCATTGATGGTCTGGGTTCGATTCCGGCGCGCGGAGGATGTCAGGCGCTATTTCGCCCTCCGTAGCTGTCTCATCTCGGCTTATATTCGAAGACAAGTGAGCCGCATCTTGGAATATATATGATTTTTAGTGTGTTTCCTTTCGACTTATACTCGAAGTAAAGTGAGGCACTTACCGGATTTTATTCGAAGACTAATAAGTTACATTTCGGCCTATCTGGTCTTACAAGGTGAGTCACTTCTCGGCTTACTTTCGGAGGCAAGTGTCTTGACTTCGTCTTATACTCGAAGGCAAGTAAGTCTCTCAACTCGAGTTACATTCGGAGGCAAGTGTCTTTTATTTCACGGCGGTCGAAAACGTTAACACACCACCGTCCACTTTCCACCCACCTTAGTGGAGAGGGTTTATTTATTTTTCGTTATTTTTTTTCTTCACGTGAGGGGCGGGCATGCGTGCAGTAGCAGGTGCACATGTCGCCCCGAAAAGAGTTCGTGTCGTGCTAAGTCGCTTCGCCACATTGTTTCTCCCTACTCCTAATGGGGTCACGAGGGAGTGGAGTGTTCGCTCAGATCTCGTTCGCGAGCTTGACTCCTCCTCCCTTCCCCGCCCACCCCATAATTGAAACCCCTCTTACACTCCTTCCCCTCCTCTCTCGCCCCTCCGCCTCTCTCCCCCCTGCGCTTCCTTCCCTCCCCTGCCCCGTCTTCCCGATCACTGGAGCACGCGTGCATTAGTTTCGCCCTCACTTGCATGCACTCAACTCCTCTCCGGATCGTAGTACATGCATACAGCCGTTCCCTTTCGCGGGTTCTCACGTCGGAATTGTGTGTCAGTGCATCTTCACGTCTGCATAGGAGTGTGTACTCCGGTTTTAAAGTGTCCTCAGGCATGCTCTCCGCTGGTTGTTTACATCGGTGACCGCTACAGCGTGGGAGTGGCTACATTTCTACAAGGTCAGACTGGCCGTGTTTCCTCCCGATGACGAGGAGTAATGTGTGTCTGTGTTGTGTGTTATTCATTTTGTTATATTTGTTACGTGAGGCAACCGGTGGACATGAGTGGTGTTCCGTTGTTCCCGTCGTAGCTTTTTCAGTTTCTCAGACTGGGCGTCGTTTACAGATTTGTTAGCGTCCCATCGTAATTAGATTTCCCTCAAGTTATGCCATTGAGGATTATCTTGTACGGATTCTGTCACCTGTGTTGGATCATCCAGATACGGAATCCATAGGAGTTGATGAGATTGTAACTCCTTGCAAGACACTTTTTTTCGTGTGATCTCCTGTCTTAATTTCATTTTTTTTCTCGTGGAATTTTAAGAGAGAATGTGTAATAGCATGGTTGCCACCGGCCGGGGAGGATATTTAAAGTTAAGAAAGCTTGTTTGAAAGCGAGTATGAATCATGGAGAGAAAAACAGCAAGGTAGAGGAAATTTCAGAGTTAGTGAATGCCGAGATATTTGGTCATAGCGTAAAATTGCTGATAACATGAGAAGCGTAACTCTATAAATTCACCCTAATGTATTAGCAGTATGGGCATGTGGCCATGTATGGTGCTTAAATAGTTTACTAAAGGAGTTCAGTTTTATCGTGGTGATATTATGAGTATTTGGTCTCCAGGTTCCCATTCACGCATCTTCCTCTCCCATTCCCCCCGCCGCCCGCAGTGAGATTAATTGGGTTAACTTGGTGGAGGAACCTAACTATTGGTTTCCCCAGCGAAGTAGACGCATTTTCTTCTGCGTACACATTCCGTTTACCTTAAGTTAAGGGCATAGAGAAGAGTGAAACTTTTCCTCGAAACTGGGTGATTCGTGACTAAAGGGTATCATTCGCTCTTCGGGGATAACTATACCCGGACTCTGCATATTTGTGCTGTTTCACGAGTTCTGAACAAATTCCTATCGAAGCGGTTAGATAATGTTCTTGAAAACCTCGGCTCATCTCTGCGGACTTAACGAGCTAGCAAACGTGGCTGCTTACGCTCGCAAGTTTTAGGTTTCAGAAAAGCTCAAAACACGAGCCAGTTTCTATTCTTGGCCGTAAATGACGTGTTTTTTCCGTCTCGGTCAGTTTCTTCTCGGCCTCGGATGTCATTAGTGTTTTTCTCTGTTTAACCGAGTTGGAGCATTCGTGATACTGGCTTATTGACGTTTTGTTTGAATGCAGAAGCTTCAAGCCGTTTTTTAAACGAAATTTGGTGATACTGATAGAACGCATTATTTGATTCACACTATATGAATCATCCGATTATCTTAATTTAGTTTGTGGTCATGGCTGGAAATCTGATGTTGTAATTATAAAATCATAATAAACTAATTTCTTTGAAATTTGTTTCGATAACAGGTCGTGGGTCTTAATTTTTTGGGGAACTGCTTCCATTACATATGACGTTAAACCGTGTGTTATCGTATCATTCCGGCGCCAATTTGTTGGTCGCAATAAAAATACCCTTTTTGCTGAGTTCCGTTGAACTTGCATCCATATTCATGTCTTAATTTAGCCATTTATTACCATAAATATTACTCACTCATCAGGTTCCATATCAAGTTAAAATCTCGCTCGAGTTACCGATATTATTTAAGCCTTTCGCGGAGTTCATATAGTAGGAAAGACGGCCACGTGCGGTGATAAAATATGTAAGCGCATTTTTCCCATCAATCCGAGAACGGCGCTCATTAAACTTAGATTGTTGGTAAGCGGTTGAAGTGTTGGTAGCATGAAGTATATTACATATTCATTATAAGATCATGTACGTCGGAAGCCGTAACACTTTGCCAGGATTGATTATGTGACGTAATTACATTTGTGTACCGGTTAGTCTTTAAAGTCGTTGATCAGTGAAAAGCGTCCGCGAGAGAAGAAAATACAAAAATGCCTCGTAATTCAATAGTCTTTCTCGTATGGTTGTCCGCAGTCGTGCATGAGCGAGCAACCGTATTGCATAACCCTCAGCCGTTACCTCACCGCCGTAGCGATTATTTTTTTCAAGGTCTCTCTTCCAACTTTTAGCCTTTGTTTATCGATTTCCATTGTGATCAAAATAATGACGCATCGGTGAGTAATTGCTTGGCTTCTTGCTGTAGATTTTTCCGTCTGATATATCAATACTGGAGCAGTCCAGTCTATAGCATGTCCGCTGATGTAGTGCCCTTACTGGCGCAGTTTATGCTGCATTAACATTTGACCTACATTCTTATGTCATTATTTTTGTCTAAACTTGATGCTGTTATGTTTTTTGGACCTTCAGGTTTTAAGCGATTTCTGCTTCGCATATTATATGTATGTTGTTTTGATCGCAGTGGTGAAAGTGACGTGTGAAGATTGAAGAATACATCTACATCTGCGAAGCATGGCGTATAATACATGGCGTAGATGGCATTTTTTCACATTTGTTTTAAGTCATTGACGTCCCATGTGCATTTGGGTGGAGGATTTAGCTTTCATTCGATAAATTCATCTCGAGTGTTGTTATTATTTCCTTACTATTGATTGCGGAAGAAAATGTTTCATGTTTCCTTTCTTCGGGGATATAATCGTTCTTACGAAGCTCGTGTGGGACGGTGAAGAGTTAGGTATTTTGTTCGCCAAGTTCACGTCGTAGCCGGTGCAGTCCTGAGAATGCGTTTTTCTTCAATGCGTCATACACGGTGCGTAGTCAGTTGTGACTTACAGCGTGAACCACGGCCTCTTAATCAAGGCGTAAGTTTCAGGGTCATCGTGCGAGGTTCTCCTGGGGGCATTTAAGAGTTATTGTTCTCGCAAAGGAGATTTACTCGTCGGAAAGTTACTTGTGAATCTACGAAGTACTCTGCGAGCCACCACAAGGGTGTGCGACCAAATGCTACAAAAGTTTTAGGAGCTTCGAGTATTAGTGAATTATGCTATGGTATACATGCGTAGATATATGAGAATTTAAAAATTGTAACTAGTATGCAAGGTTTGCTGTGAGAACTGGTTAGCTTATTCATTAAAAAGGCTATTCGCGATTATGTGTGACAGCTTACTCGTTTCAATGCAAGGACATATTTTTACAAAATATATTAATTTTATTAATTTTTATTTTAAAGAAAATAGTACACACAGTAATATTGCCAATTTAAAGTGCACTTGTAACACACAAAAAATGCACTTAAACAAATACACAACAAAATTAAAAAAACAACTTAAAGAAGATGGAATAGGGATGCACATTATTGTTGATTATTGTCTAGATAAATGATTATTTCCGGAAAGATGTGTTGTGGCCAAGTGGGTGAAATTTTTTGGTGATAGGGAAAATGAATCAGTATCATTAGGGAGTGAATGTATTAGGGAGGAGAGACGGAAAAAGAGAATCTTTAATTAGTGATAATCAGGGTGTGGGAATGTGGAGTAATGAGTTAGTTCAGGTAGGACGCGAGAATAGAATAGAAAAAAACATTTATTGCCCTAGGGGGCAGAAGTTTACATTGAAGCATTTTTCTTGCAAAGGAAAAATACATAGTATACAACATACAAAAATAGAAAATTGTCTCAGTTTTACATGTAATAAATAAGTAGGTACATAAGTTCCATTTAAGGTGGTTATGAAGTATGAGCATATTTATCGAATTTAGTGAAAATTCAAAACGCGATATAAGTCCAACGTATATTACAAATCATAACTTAAACCTATCATAACAGACATTAAGACAATTATACAAATGATTTACAATTTTTATTTGTTATTAAGGGAAGGCACTGTGATATTAATGAATGAAATAAGATCGAGACTGTCAATGTTAGAATTTTGGGTGTTGTAGGGCTAAGCTCCCGGAAAATTAATCTAATCTGCAAAGCTACTGCAAAATTCAAGTTAATAGGAAATGGTTCTATTTTTCTTGTGCCATTTATTTCCCGTACCACTACTGGCGAGCATCCTGCTCCTCACCATCCACGTGCGAATTCCAATTCATCCACTTCAGATGCAACCTGTCGCATTACGTCGGCGCTGTTTAATAATTATGATAACCATGTTTTTGAGTTTCTAGTCATTTATTTTGTTCAGTTTCACTATGATGGCGTGAAGGAACAACCTGTAAGCTTCGTTGCAAATAACGTTGAGCCACAGCTATTGTTTTTCTATTAAATCACCCTTAAACTAATGAATTATTTACGCTTTTGATTAGTCCACAAGTATTAGCCAAATAAATCATGGGTTGTAGTAACCTGGAAGAACCTTTTTTATTTCGATTTATTTTGCGGCTATGTGTTTCCACCGCGGTTGACTGTAAAGTGCTGCCGCATTTTCGCGGTGCTGTTCCGCTGATGTGACTAGTTCATGTATCGCCACTCGGTCATGAATATTCCAAGCAAGCTGCTTGCTCACTCACCTTTCTTGGCTGCATGCACCGTGTAAAGGGACCATATCTCTGCGGTGTGCCGCGTTGAATCAGATATTAGGGCCACCGCGTGCTATTCTGAACCGCCTCCCACATTTGTTGAAAGGTGCTTTAGATCAAGCGTCGATGAGAAGAAGCCTAGAAGGCACATGGAAATGTAAGGGTTTGCCTGCATGAAAGACTCGACTGAGAGCATAAAATTTTAAGCAGAGTGAAGGTTTTAGAAGGAGTCTTGAAGAATATCGTAGTCTTGTATATTGCGTTAATGATATTTTCATGCTGAAATATAATTTTGATGTGTACGTTTCATTTTTTTTTTACAATAATGCATATTTATTTGGCATTAAACTCCAGGAGTTTGTGCGGTAAATCCTGATTTATTTCACTGACTTTATTACTATTCGGAATGACGTACGTAAACTGAAAAACCCCTCTTCTGAATGTCTCCCATCCTTAGATTTTAAGGATTTTTTGAAAATCCTTTTGTTTGTTCTACTGTAAATTTTATTCTGATCTTGTGAATATCGGCAGTAAGTTGGGAATGCTTTCATGAAATTTGTGCTTGACACAGTTCTGGGAATCTTGTGGAAATCAATTTGTTTTTCATTATTCGTTGAGAGGTATGTTTGCAGTACGTTCTGTCGTCTTCTCCACATAGTGGGCATTTACCCGGCCCCGAAGATTTTCACTACGACAACTGGGAAGATTTAGGTAGATCGCTCTTACAGTCTGTTAGTAGAGCTAAGGACGGTCGTCAGTAAAGTTAATGTTACTGCGTCATGTTCTATTTTTACTTTCCGTCTTGGTGCTTGGGATTCTTTCGCTGCGACGTTCAAAACTCATTCTGTGATTATCGCTCAGTGTGAGTGTAGCATTGTTAATCACAATCCCCAAGTGTGGCATGCAACGGAATAAGTACTAGAGGGAAAATATCACGCCAACGCAATAATGTCGGACTTTCGTTGGTGATATTGACTTATAAAACTCATTATTTTGTCGAAGTGTTTGCATTGACGTCTTTTTAAATCCTCTAGATCGTCGGGCCAAAATTCTGGAATAAGGATATAACTTTCATAGTATTCTTCGCCGTGTATTTAATCCGCTGAGAGTGGCGAAGCACATATTTTGATTTCTATAGTGTTGTCCACCGGTAAAATTTTTCTTTTTTGATAACGCTCTCGGACATCTTCTGATGTAATGGCTCCAAGTATGCGCTATTTGGCTACATTGAAAATGTAATCCACGTTGATGAAATTGGACTAAAACATCCACGGAATAGACCATCACGGAATCCACGGAAGAGACTAATGTGACCTATCAAAGAAATTAAATACGAGTAGTTACTTTCGTGGTTGGTTTTCACGGTTAACCTTCCCAGGGTGTATTTTACCAAGATGTATGCATACGACTGACTTTAATATCAGGATTTATTATTGCGTATCCTTCGTTCGGAATATGTTTTCACATTATTTCATTGGTCCGTGTCAAATCTCTCTATCTGGTGGGTGGTGTAGAAGTGGATAAACAAATTTTGTGGAACTAAGATTGTAAATAGATTTGATATGCATTGGGATCTGTAAACATGCCTGTGACGATCGTGGCAGTTAAAAGGACACGCCGCTGTCTTGTTTTATGCTCGTTTCCTGACGGAACCTAAATAAAATTTTGCGAATCTATACTTTATAGGAAAAGTTTGTATTCCAGCTGTTTCGAGCCATTTAATAATATTTGTACAGGTGTAATTATGACGAGGATACCATTGTTTTTGTCTTTAGATGGTTTGTTTACAGATCACGAACCCATTGCTCGAAGAATGGAGAGATCCAGGAACAGCGATCGGAGTTCATTGGGTAGCATTGTGCAATGTGCATGGGTATTAATGGCGATTCGCGATGGACGACTGCGACATGAAATATGTGATTTTCTTAAATGTGCGAATTAGCTAGCCTTAAGACGTCTTTTATTTCATTTATTCTATTTCCCGAGGTTGGCAACGAGTAATGCAGATTTTAGTCTCGCATGACGGGCGTAATTACAACATTTTACCTACTCCACCCTAGAAAGCTTAATTAAGGCATGGAAGAATTCTGGGAAGATCGAAGCAACTGACAAAGACTTCTAAGAATTATGAATGACTTGTTGATACCTACTAGACATAAATGTTGATTGTTGCTCCTGAAGTATTGTGAATTAGCTCCTTCCAATATATTGACTTGGGTAAAACTGATGATATTAACGTGGATAGTTTAGTATATTTCCAACACGACCCCTGTCGATTTTGAAAGCAATTGTTTAAAATTTTTAGCTCCCTCGTATGTTTTTGCAATAAAAAAGGTTTAATAATATTTTATTTTGGATGTAAGTTTACTAAAGTTCTATTAGCGATCGTTGTTGAAATTAATTTCAATATGCCGTTGGCATATTGTACCTGCCTGTCTGTTCTTTCTCGGAACCATCCTTCTGGATAATAAATGCGGAGGGTCTTTTATAATTAGCTCGCATAATAATTCCTTTGATGAGAAATACGGTTACATAAAGTTTGTGATACTTGCCCTTGGCTATCGTGGTTCAGGGCCGGCGGCGGTTGGTAGTAGATCGATTCCTGGCTATCAAAGTTATGCAGGGAAACATTTATTTCTAACAAGTGAATGAGTGCGACATTTTTCTGTGTGATAATTTCAAGGGAGGCTACTTCCTTTATCACTCGATGACATGCGTCGTCAAAATGCAATTAGGAGCCTTAAAATTTAGAGTAATAGTGCTAGATGGCTGGAAGATGTTCCATGGAATATGATTTAATTCTCCTTCACTCCCTCTGCTTCTGTCTTTTCAGGTGTTAAGTAATAGATCCTGCGATTTCGGTAAAAGTTTTCGTGTCATTAACTTTTGAATAAATTTTAAATGAAAATATTATTTACCTTTTTAATGTTAGCTCATTGGAACTTAGTCTAGTTTATAAAAATTCGAGTAAAATAAAAAATAATCACCGGAAATTTGTTGTATCATCATCGACAATTAAAATTTGTCCGAAAATATGACGAGAAAACTAGCTCTCATCATCCAATAGTACGCTTTTGCCTACTTTCCGGATGTATGTACTATATAACTGCTAGCTTAAGATCTTTAGTTTACTTAAAAATAGGATATTATAAGTATACATCCCTCTTTAGAGGTGTAATGCTTTTTTTATGTGGTGCGAGGTTATTACTCCGGTATTTTTCTTCAGTTAATGGCTACAACTGTCAAATTTATGTGATACAATCTGTGCCCGGCATGCGTTGCAATGCCTCTTTTTCTTACTAAGTTGGCAGACATATACAAAGCAGACAAATTTAAATCTACAATATAAATTAAAGACAATGCTATTTTGTGTATTACATTAAAGTTGAGAAAATGTATTCAAGTGCTTTGGGGTTACATTATTTTTGGTCTTACCGACCTCTGCAAAAACAAATAAATTTTTCGGCTGTCCCACTCGTGAGCATGTGAAAAGCATGGATAGTGTGTAATTTCACTTGTACATAATAAATAATGTTTACTTTATTCTGAGACGTGATCAGAAATTAATTAAAAAGTGGTATTGAAAGGAGATGAAGCTCACGTGAAAATTTGTCTGTGGAAAAACAATTAGTAGATTCGCCGGTTGTTAGGAGTACTTTTTTATTTTTTTCCACTACTATTAAGCTCACCAAGCTCCAAGGGTTATATTCACTAAGTAGGCATTTACGAAAGTTGTGCTAATGGCTTGCAGACCCGGATTTGCTATCTTATTTCATCTTTTTTTCATGCCGTTTTCCCTTTCTATTTGCATTTGACGTTCGTGCGAATTCATTTTTACGAGTGAGGAAAGAAAATTGCGTGAGTAGTTTGCTATTAGATGCAGTCTCATGTTTTTATACCTAGCTCCTGCCGGTGAATTTTATTCCCCATGTTCATTGGGTCTTGCCGCTCTCCGGAACTATCACTTAATGCTTAATCTTCTTGACGACGCTCCCCGTGAACCAGGGAAGGAATATCCGCCGTCTTCTCACGTTCGGGACGTGCGTTTTTAATATCTCCATCGGGGAAGACACAATTAAGGCGGTTTTACATGGGAAAAAACGAGAGTTAATCGTGGGAATATGGAGCGGTGTCGTTGAACTTCTGCGGCGTGTGAGAACGGTGGTGATTCTCGGTGTTTGCTGGCGAAATGCTGATGCAGCTTTTGTTCACATTGCGTGTTCGATTCTCTTGTTCGTAAGCGTCTTGGCACTTTACAACGGGCATTTTCGCTATGCTTCAAGGTGTGCCTTTATGTGTAGTACCCCTATATATTCTCTACTTAAGTGTAATACTGCAGGCTGGTGTGTTGGTTACACTACTTGTGTCTCCATGTTTTTCGGGCAAAGCTGCGTCGGTGTGTCTTTCGAACTTGATCTGAAGACGTAGCCTGCATTGGCTACGAAACGTCATCGTAAAGATACACCGACGCAGCTTTGCCCGAAAAACATGGAGACACCAGCACAACAGCGCTGCGAAAGCCTCAAACAAGAAGTTACACTACTTGCTTCATATACCGTGGCCCGGGTTCGAATCCCAGCCGTATCGGAGATAAGTCCTGGGAATCGCGATCATTACTTGAGGTGTCGCATGAAAAGCACTTCTGCCATGTGTAGAGTTTATATTGAAGTACTCTGTCTGTTGGATGGGACATTAGGCTATGGAACCTTTGGCGCTTTTCTTCAAGGGTAGGGTACTGCGACTCCGGTTGTCTCCCCACCCTACTTAGATTTATCATATTATCATTTCCTTTACCCATAATCACCTCTCCTTAACATCCTCAGTTGTCGGTGGCCTCCTCAAATCACCAACTGACCATACCCTCTGCCTTTACAAACTGAATCCTTCATAAATATGAAGGTCACTGGCTAATCCTTGGACGATATTCGTCTTTCTTTGGTCTTCCTTGCGCTTCAGGCGTGAAAAATTATCGAATAATATAATGCTTAATGGAAATGTACTACCCGTAGTCAGCTTCCAAAACGGGAATTGTTTGGGCAAAATTGGTGTCAGATTCTACAGCACTCAGTACCAGATGGAGAGGCCAAATGCTAGCCCACGCGATAACCTTATTTATCACATGGTTACTCAACAGAGTGTAAGAGACCTAGGTTTCTCCCATGGTATCGGAATATTGAGCGATTTCTTCCTGTAAAATACTACTGTTTGTCAAGAGATAGTTTTGGGCTTCAGGTTTTTGTAATGATTGTCCTTACTTTTGGGTAATTTATGCTTATTTCGCATAATCGGCAAACTGGACAAGAACATTATTTTTATACATTCGTTTGTATTACAATGCCCACTATTTTTATGTATAGCTAAAACCTATTAATTCTTCACTGCCGATAAATTGAGTCATATTACTGTCGATATCATTGCATGATATTAATGAGTGGATTGTATTTTAACGTTTTTCTCGTATGTGAAATGTTTAGATTGTTGGTTGGATTTCATTTTCGATGGGTCCATTATTACGTGATCTATTTGATATGCATGGACCAGAGTATTGTCAGATTGCAGCTTTCCTAATTTCTGTTCTTCGAGACAACAGCGTATGAAGAGTCGGGATATTGCCCACATTGCTTGTGTTACTGTGGGGTTCTCATATTTTTTATGATCGCATCAGGTTAAACTGCTCTTCTGGAACGTGGTTGGTGGTGATCTTACAAATTGCTAAGCGTACCTACCCAATTCGAGTATGAAAATCAACAGGCAGTAGAATCCATGTCTTTCTAAACTAGCCTTCATTACCCTAATACCTGTAATCTTTCTAGCGGTTGTCCTGATGATAGGAGGTATTGATACTCTGGTATTACTCACATGCTTCATTATCCTTCCTCAGTGTACTGCGTGGGTTTCAGCCATGTCTTTAAAATGTGATACACATTTCTTGCTCTTTCTTTTGATTTGAAGATATTGCTCACGCGGGGCCTTTTATGGAGGTGGAAATATGAAACCGAATTTGCTCCCTACTTTCTCAGCTATGAAACCGGCATCCTTTGTTTTTCTCAGATCTTTAGTTCGCATGGGTTCCATTCGAGTCAGAACGAGAGGCGGTCCGTCGTCGTAGTTTTTTTTCCAGCGCTTGCTTTTTGCATTGTTTTTGTGTGAGGTCGCCGTACGCAGCGGAGGCCCATGCAAAGCTCTCGGGGTGGGGAAAGTTGCGAGTGCACAAGGGTGGAGAGAGATGAAAAGGAAAGTAGACACTGGGCCACTAACACGACAGTGGACCTTGATTTCTCGGGCCAGGGCCTTCCACGTTGTCTCCTTTCAGGTATCTTAATTAAGGTCAGGATGTGGGTTGTTAATCGTAAGAGATTCTGCCCAAGTCGTCGTGAACTGGTCATTAGCGATGATCAGTATCTAGCCCTCCTTCAAATCTCAACCCTCGGTTCATTCCTTGTCTACCAATCGCCAGTAACTTAATATCGTGGGGGACAGTGGCGATTTCTCATTTGGATTCGGAACTTTCGGGAGAAGTTTGTGGATACCCATTTCAACAAATGGCGGGTCGCATTTTAAATCTATTAATTGTTAAAAGTACATTTTCTGAAATATATTCGTTCTGAGCCGAGCAGAACGATGCGATTTAGCTAGTTTTTCTGCCGAAGGAATAGTCTAGTGGTGCTTGAATCCGTGAAAATTAAAGCATGTTTCCTTTTGGTCTAGATTTATTAACCTAGATTATAACCAGGCTCTAAATACGAACGTATAGCGGCAAGAGAAAATAAGGATTTATGAAAGAATATTTTTCTTTCAAGGTTATTAAGATTTGAGGAAAGATGGCAGCCTTTAAACCTTCCGTTGGCCTTACGTGTTTCCTTTACCTTCATCTTCCCATTCGTTTTAGAGTTTCCACAGTTCTACCTGTGAGCTACGACTGGAGGTTACACTTGGCGTTCATATTAGTATTTGATGAATGTGTTGAAAACTAGCAGTTACACGCAATATCTGCATGGAAATAAGCTTTCGTAATATTGGTAAGTACCTACACTTGTAAATTTTGGCTAATTTGACTCCATGCGTCTGGTTGTGGCGTGAAGATCTTTCCAATATATAGCTGTGTTAAACTGTTAAATACGAGAAAGAATTTTTGGGGAGGCAAAGTGATAAATAAGTCTAGATTTTGAAACGGGATTTTATATGATTTGTACAGTTTGTCGTTTGTAAATATATAAAATTGTAATAGTTAAACATACGCAGAGTAATTATGAATCACCAGAAAGTAATTTGATTAATTATAATTTAGTCGAAGAGTCCATGGTAAGAGTCGAAAAGTTTTCAGAATGAACATCCGATCGCCGAGAAGGTAACTGGAGATGATGTTAATAGAGGAAATGTATTGGATTTCCCTTGGTTTGCTCTCATTGTCTGGCTACATTCTGGCTGATCATATTACTGCATTAGATCGTGGATATTTGGCTGTTTCAGATTCATTCCACTGTCAATAAAACTCTCAGACGTATATGGTTAAATTATATGTTGCTATTGATTAATCGTCGCACCAATCTTTCTTCCTACGTTTTCCTTCGTTTCAGGCTAGCCAAGTGTCCATGCAGAAAAGAGGACGAAGTAAACAATGAGAAATATCTTCCACGGTGAATTGTTGATCATTTTAGTGAACGATATTTTTCCTAATTTATTTTCAGGTGGAATATTTTACAAACCGTAGGGTATCTCAAACTACACGACCCGTCTTTCAATGCTTAAGCATTATCTTCATAGTGTGTTGTTTTCAAAAATAAATATAGTGATGAAATACCTCAAAGTTTCAGAAGAACGTGTAATATTTCACAAAACTAAAACAGTACACAGTATAGCTTATCACTTCAGAGTATCACTTCCGGAAGTTACACATTGTCAAAACCTGTTTAACTTCTTGAGGTGATAGGGGATATAATTTCAAGCATTTTGTCTTCTGTAAATGGGGTCGCAACTCTTTACGGAGCTATGCCAATGCATACATTTCATCCAGCAAACTTTGCGGTTGCTATGGAAACTCGAAAACAAATAATGGTGACCAGTGCCGATTGAAGGTGTCATGATTTTTGTCTCAGTGGTGCACAATATATGTATTATTATTTCTGTGTTGTCACTCGTGCTTTCGATGGCTTATTTTCAAAATGGCATCCGAATATTCGATTGCAACTTCCGCGTTTTAATGGCATATGCATAATGTGCTGGATGTTTGCGTTGTCATAGCTCCGCATGTAAAGAAGTACGACTTTTACGACCCCTTGTCCATTTAGCATGAAGTGTTCAATTTCATATCCCCTATCACCTCTAGAAGCTACGCATATTCCTCGTGAAATACCCTGTATTTGTTCGACGAGGATCAACCTTGCCATTTATTTTATTATTCTTTTTGTTTCATTCACCACCAAAAACGGCACAAAGGCTCATTTTTACATTCAATGTGGTATGTCCTAGGTTTTCCGTTGAAAGCAACAGCTACATTCATGTTTGCAGCTTTTCAAGTGCCATTCTGCTGCAAAACATCGTGGTGAATGAATCAATTGCCGATTCGCTAGAGGGGAGACAATGTACGGTGATTAATAATTGATTGAGAGTATTCCGTGTACCATTCACCGACGCACCAGCACGCCCGCGCACATGAGCCAAATTAATAATTCACGCGCACTCACCCACCTCTGAAGATTGTACCGGTGGGTCCAGGCCCTCGGTTCACATTTTGCCACGCCCCTCTTTTATTTATTGAGAGCGAATGGAGGCTCAAATGATTGTGGCACGGCGTCTCCGCGGCGTTATTTCGGTGACCTTGCCGACACACACGTGGTATGCGTTCAGAGAAAGGGGTATCGTGTCCCGCTTTCTTCCCCCTCCCTCCCCTTCCCCCGTAGCACACCCTTCCCATCGTCCCCTGGTCTCGCCATCCCAATTTTATCTCTGTCTCCCCCATCCCTCCTTGTCCTCCTCCTCCGCCAACCCCTCTCCACGTCTCCTAGGGCTGTACCATGTCCAAATTTCAGTACTGTTAGCTGTTTCAGTCGTCGCGTAGTGAAAGCTGCCCTTGATGGAGACTGAAAACATATGCACTGATATAGTTAAAAGAAAAATTCAAGTGGAAGAGCGCCAATTTTTCAGTCACCAAATTTTAATACCTACCGCATTGCGTTGTAACTTTGCACCGCAAAATAAGGATTGCATTTCATTGCAAACAATGCGATATATCGCGTGCCAGGATGATCATTTCGTAATGCAATGCCTCCAGCTCATCACTATGCTAGTATCGCGTTGAGGCGATATACGACGCGCACTCTATCTTGAGTGATATATCGTGTACGGTTCATAATTGATGAGGCTCTCACCAGAACGGTACGGTTTAGGCGATTAAAAGGTGACGTTGGCCGTATTCGCATCATCCCTCCGTGGGGGGTTATTATGTAACTCTCGGGTCCGAATCGAGAAATCGACTCGGTTGCTAAAGAGTAGGATTTCGAAAATGCGGGTGGAAACGAAGGAAACTAATCGGTAAACAGTAGCATAATATCGCGTTTCAGCCGCTACGTTTGGCTGTAACGTAGATTCATACACCTTAGAAGCGATCAGTGCGTAAGCTAAAAAAATAATTCCCCATTCTCAACATGTTGACGAGAACGGATATCGTCAGATACTGATACGTAAACCTATTTCATTCATAAGGAAGTCCCACTGTCACAGTGCGAGTCGAAAAGAATACTAAATTTCTACTTTTCGTTTTACTGTTTAAATGTACCTACTTTTTCACTGGTGTTATGCCTCATCTATCATATAACTAAATTAAGGTACAGAATATGCAGATCATTCGACACATATAAATTGTAATGAGCATTTTTCCAGCCATAGTAGCCGAGGAGACGGACATTTCTATTATATTAACGTATTTTGTCTCAACTATTGAAGAAAACTATTAATAACTCATAACTTAAGATGGCTAGGTGCCTAGATATTTTCCATTGGTTACTTTTCAATTTCTCGGAAAATTCGATTCTCATGATCATTTTGTCACGAAAATGGCATGTGTATAAAATGATATAATACTCTTTCTCCCCATGTTTCGCCCATTATCGTATGTAACACCATGTAATTTCATGTTCAATTTTCGAAGAAAAAATTGCGAGAAGCGGTATGATTTTGGAGCTCATTTCAAACGAAGTAAGTAGTTTTTCTGTAAGAAACTGGAACATGAATGAAATGGCAAGTAAGTTACTTTACGGTGGATTCACCTTGATATCACTGTCGTTATGTATGCCGCCTCGGTGAGAACGTGGCCTTAACAGTCGTTGCATCGCAACGTCTCGCAGACCCAACTTCTCACGTATTCCCCCATCCCCCGCCTCCCTCCTTTTTATAAACCCCTCACCTCCCATTCTCCCCCTCTCACTCCTCCCACGCCCATCCCCCTTCCCTCCCCGTTCCTCCTCTCCACGGTCCGTCGCCTTCACTCTTCCTTTCTTCCGTCCGTGGTCCTTCACCTCCCCCCTGGGGAACATGCGTGCGTTCCGACTCACCTCCTTTCCTACCTTATACCCACCCACCCGGCTGCCGTTCCCGCCGTCGGCAACTCAACGATGCCAGAGACCACTCACTGCCTCGCGATAATGCGACGGGTGGGGGAGGATGATAATATTTTGTCCGATGGGTATCTCTCGCGATGCTGTCCAGATTAATCATCGTATATTTTCGTCTGCGTGGTGTGATGAATGAATGGGGAAAGTGAAATTAAAAGAATCGTGACTGGTCGGAATCTTTCGAGCGGTTCATGCGGGTGGTAGTGACGGTTGTTGCCGTCGTGCGAAATCTGTAAGGAGGATGGGAAATTGATTATTTGTCCGGTAATATCACCTGAAGTGTGTTCAGCGTATTTTCTAGAATTTTTATCAGTTTTACCCGCGGGTCCCGTATTGTGTGTACCATGAAAGGTACGTTCTTGTCGTCCTAGGAGTTCTCGAAAAAAGTTGAATAATTACGTAAGTGAGCTTGAAGTAGCAGGTAGAATATAAATAGCGAACATTTTTCATTACAAGAGAAACGTAAACACACAACACAAGCATACATGATTCCGCTTGTATCTGAATGTGATTTGACCGGTTTTGCTTGTTTCTAAACCCACCGTTACTGACAATGAGTATTCACTCGTCATTGACGCGACGAAGGCATCTATGTGATGCAATTGGCACAAATAGGGAAATGAGCGACTAAGGGGTACCAAGAGTTTAGGAAGCGCTGAGTTAGGCAAAAATAAATACCGTTCCAGTATTGGCTGAAATCGATAGGAATTACCCTTAAGGTCAGTAAAACTGGCCAGGGCAACCTAAATAATCTTGGAAAATGTACATGTATTAAAATTTATTGAATACTTCTTAGGTAATGTGAGACTTCGGGATCGAAGCCCGCCAAAATACATATTTTCCATTGTTGCCAATATCTGAAAGTACGAATTGGTTGAATACGCTCAGTTTCGCTTGCAATCTTGTTGTAATTCGTATAAACACATATCAATAGATTTTCTATTCTTATCACCCAGCTAATAAATACCGTCCATGATTTTTGAACGATAAATTTCCTTCCATTAAGTTCCTCGCGCTAGAATTTCATTTGGAAAAAATAACTTTCGCACCGGATAAACTCTAGGAATCAGAGAAACACGTAAAATGAGAACTGTTGTGACGCAGAGTATATTTTCGGAGATGCGTCAGCTGACGTCATTCTGCTATGGCTCAGTCAATACCTAAAATCTCTTCCCTACCTGTGATAGGAATCGAATACCCGACATACGTTATATTCGGCGTATTTTAGGAGTTCTCTGTTAGGTTTGAGTGTGTAATGTCTCATATTACCATTTTATGATATTTGAAGGGACTTTATTTTACTAACAAGTGTGAAGATGTTGTTTCTTTCTTTTTGAAACAAGTACTTTCCATTGATTATATTGATACTCATGTTTATTGAAATCTAAAGAAAATCCTATGACGTGAAATGTAATTTGTTCAATAGCCGTACTTCAGGATAAGTTAAGGTCTACAAAGACCAGTGTAATAAATTATCATTATACGATTGGCGTAATTAAAAATGACGTTATGTGCCAGTGCTAATTATTGACATGGTAACGGTTCCCGGGTAATAATATTGCTTGTTGTCAGCCCAAACAATTATACTCTCTATGTAAGACATTTGTATGGTGTGAAAGTGAGCGAGTCATACTGTAGGGATCGCATGTGGGACTCAGATGGTCTTTTGTTGTGCTTTGATCCCTCAAACGCATCGTTACCATTCTTGTTTCCATTTTTAGTCCCATGTGAGAGCTGAGGAAACACCCTTTAGCGAAATGCGTCACACTCAGTAGCATTCCCCGCGACACATCCGCGCGGTGAGTCATCCCGATTGAGAGCAGTCGCGGCGTCAAAAGAGGTTCGGTCGTTGCGGAGAGTATTGAACGCGTCAGCTGTCCCGGTTGGCCATTGTGTGCTATCGAGACGAATTATGTGATTCTTTACTGTTCCTAATGTCGACTCCCATGCAACCCTCGTCCTTCTGTTGCTAGGCAGCGAAATTGAGGGTTATTTTGCCTTGAAATGCATGTGGATTTTCTATTTCCTCCCTGGAAAATGCTTCGCTCTCCATTGTTCACCATGTTATGTGCTAAGTTTTGGCATTGGTTTGTTGGCTTTTACTGTTATACGGTTCTTGCCGACTGTTCGGTGATTAGGAAAGTCACCTCATTCCTGTTAGTTGGAATATTCGAATAAGAAATTACGAGTTTTACGTCCGGTTTCAAAACTTCTCATGGAAAGTGGGAATGATAATGGATTTTTTTCGATGAAAAGAGGTTCAAACTTAGTTCAAAATGCATGCCAAATTAACCCAATATCGACTGGTGAAAAATGCTTTATCCTAACTATTGAAATCTTATATCTTAAAGAGGACTTCGACCTATCTTCAGGATCATAGGTTGTCATGTCTGTGGGCATGGGGATATTTTGGAAGAATGATTCAAAAATATTTCATTTGACTTAGAAACATAATAAACTTCGGGATGCTATCTCATTTGTCTTAATTTTAACAAAGTAGCGCAGCGGGAACTAGATTTTCTTCTTCATGGAGATATGAAAATCGATATTCCACTAACTAATGTAGCTCGTATCGAGTTCATAAAGGTAAATGCTATTCCATCTCGTGATTTCATTCGCTGGAAATAGCCATGATATGACCTAATTTAGCCAGATACCAAGCTTTGATGCTATATTATTTTATAGCACACATAATTCAAACTGAAAGCGCGTTTAGGATTTTAGGATCTCCTAATATAGCTGATATATTTAAAAATAACCCCCAAGGACGCAATATTAAAGTTAACTTTGAAACAGGGAGAATGTTGTGATCATTCATGATTTTCGCTTTCTGCCGGGCTCAGCTCACAATCCTTTGTAAGTGTTTACTCGATACAATAGTTATTGCCTCAGATTTTTATGTGTAATACAGCAAACTAGGTGGTCTAAAAACTTTAGTGATTTGACTTTGGTTCTGTAACCTCCATGTGGTTATTTTTTTTAAATTTCATGAGAGCTAGGTAATGACCACTTAATTGTAATGGCAAGATGTTATGTTACTATTTTAGTATTGAAGGTGAAAACATAAATTTTCGAAACGGCAATAGATGACCAACCCTCCAAAAACATCTTTTCATCGTTACTTATTAGGCGTTTTTTTCGGGTCAGTAACATAACGGAAATAGCATCAATCGTTGAAGCTTTTTTTTAAAAAATTACCTGGATCACTGTCATTAATATATCCTCCGAAGGAATAGTATCTATAGTGACAGCGTTTCTCAGATGTAATTATTTTTATATCTCCTTTTCTATGGCAAACGTCAATGGTGTGCATTTTACATCGTTTTTTATATCTATGAGCGAGGTTTTCTTGCATTTTAAGTGGCTCATCCGGTTTCAAGAATAGTTAACTACATTCATGTCTGATTTTGGACGTTGTGGTTGTAATTCTTTGACCCTCGAGGTGTAAAACTTTGTGTATGCCGGGAGCAATTCTAGGGGTTTCGAAAGAATGCAGCAAAAACCTTGGAACGCTAATTCAATAGGTATGATCAGGGGTGGCGTGGCTAGGGCGGGAAGGCGGGGATTCCCGCCCGGGCTCCGGGCCACGCACTAGGTTTCGGGCACGGGTCCGAAGGGCCGGTGGACCGGGCCCCGAACTTTGAACAGCCAGTAGACCAAACATCTCTGAGTGAAAGTACAATTTTGTCTTGCTGTACATAAATACCTATGAAATTGTAGTTTAACGCGTTTTTAACGCACAATTTTATCAGAAGGGGGGGGGTCACAAAAACAGGGCCTCTCTGGACGTGCAGCGGCCCGGGCCCCTGGGCACCCACGCCGCCCCTGGGTATGATGTAATAGGGTGATATATGTCGAGGCTAGTGAGAGGAATCCTTACTGTTTTAACAAGTGTTATTGAAGAAGGAGAGCAGGGTAAGGATGTCAGACATATAAGAGTATTTTAACCATGTAGTAATAATAGTAATGTTAGGCATAAATCTCCTAGTTGAGGTACGTTCAAATTCCTGCGAAATTAACTACTAGTAAATGTGGTAGGTGGTCACTCCAGTCACCCGTACGTGTGGAAATGTGTTGGAGAAAGCAGAACGGAATACACTTTGAGGTATACAACATCTTAAAATATTCCTCGGAAATAAATAAACAAACGAATGCCATGTGTTTCTTGTATTCATCTCCGGACTTCTTGTGTGTTTCGAGTAGATTTTGCTCAACTTTTCTGCTCAGCATCTTGGCCATCATTTGGAAATTAGTGAGTACCTATATTGTTCAACTCTTGCTTTTACCACTTGGATGTCACCTACACTTATTGTGACCTATGTTTCAGAAGCTCTAATGAATGTGCGCGGCAATGTTTTTGCGTCTTACGTAATATGCTGACATGCTGCGGTTAGAATAAGCCTTGGAAGTTGAACTCACCTGTATTTCCTGCATTCGTTTATTTTCTAAGTTTTGAGCTCATGTCATATCTCGTTATATTTTTATTCTTCTTTCTGTCAAATTATACATTGTCATTTCTTCATGGGAATAATTGGTACGGTGGCCGGTGGTCACTTTGAGTGGATTAACTCATAGAAGTGTCAGGTTAAACTCTCGTCGTGGAATTTATATGCGTCGTGATGAAGTTTGTTAGTACTTTTTGGCTCCGCCCCATTAATAATGTACTGTAGTCCTAATGTTATTTTTTTACGAAACGTTCGCTGCCGACGCAAGGTCCCTGTATTGTTTGTATTATATTATTTTTGTTTCCTTCAATAAATTATTCGCAAGAATATCATGCATAAGCGTCGATATGCATTCTTAGAACAATGACTATGCATGTTTTGAGATTCCTAATCGAATGAAAAGCTACTGATATTACATTTACTTATACTTAAAAGCTGATACTGGTGCTTTTTCAAATAAAATATAATATCTGTTTACTGCTTGAAAAGGTGTGACGCCTATGATAATACCCTGCTTATCTTAACTTAAATTTGTTTAGGCAGTATTTTTCAATTCCATTCATTTATTTTCTGACCCCGTGTATGTGTAGATAAACATTTCTCGTATGTATTCAGAAACGAAATAGTCTCGCAAGGCTTAATTTTGACTTGAATCTTCACAAGATCTATAGTACCTCCGAGATAATAAGGCGAGGCCATTCGCTTATCTCGCACACAGTCTATACTTCTCAGTCGTGTAGATTCCCATGATGTTGACTCTCGATGGATTTTCTTCGCTGTCTCACGAGTTGCTACAATGTTTTGGACTGGGATTTGCTGGGAGTCGGCCTTGACCACCAAACATCCTCGCTCTTCGGTCGAGTCTTGACACTGTTCGCCTGCTTTCAGGTCAGTGGACAAGCTGGCTTTAAAAAATTAAATATTCTTCCCATAGTCTTCAATATCATTATAAGACTCCTCGAAAACAGATGAAGAATATTTTAGTATCCAATATTATCGATTACTCAATAATGTTTGATTGCAAAAATATTTAATTTTTATTGTTAATTTTGTATCAATTTCGTTTGATCTCCCACCTGACCCTGCGTATTCTCGCTCATATTTAAAAAATATATAAATAAGTAACTTATCTTAACAATGTCGGTTGGAATTAAGTCTTAAAATAGTGTCCTCCTGCATAATATTAGTTGCCTCTTCATCTTCACATTTTATTTTTTTTTTCAAGGAGTCCATGTCTTCTTTTCCATCCTCTTTCCCTTAGAACCAATCTATGTGTGCCCTTAATCATCCCAATACGCCGTAACCGCTACTGCCCAGATTTATAAAGCATTAATTTTTTAAAATACCTATTGTTTTGCATTGTGTCGACCTAGTCAATGCATATACAACATTTTGTTTCTAAATGTTGCGACTAGCCCGCTGCGATACGATCTAGCCCTTTTTGGATGCTAGGCGGGAATATATGATATGGAATCGAATGTAGAATGTAGGTATAAAAGTGAATCAGGCATAATTTTGTGGAAGAAATTTACATTGATGGCGATAAAAACACAATAGTGACTTCCACACTTTTAATGTTACAAATGAATAACTAATTAAACTTCCACATTAGTGGATTTGTGACATTAAAAGTGTGGAAGTTACTATTGTGTTTTTTATCGCCATGGCAGAATGCAGGATGAATTCGTCCACGTGGGCAATCATGGGCTAATGTATCCTTATGGCAAATTTTTAGGATGCCGGGGCTAGCCACAGTATAACCTCTACGGTGTCACCCGCCAGTGCACAGAAGTGCGAAATTCCACAGTTGAAAAATCATTCGCCTTGATCGGGACTCGAACCTGGATCCCTCGATATCGCGCCGAGAGTCCATGAAAATGCACAGGGGAATGCAGGCGCCTCGGTAGCTTAACTTGCTAAAGGAAGGGCATCTGGGTTCGAGTCCTGGTAAAGGCGAATGATTTTTCTCTTGTGGAATTTCGCACAAATGAACCATTCATCTACTATTCCGCCTCGAATTTCACCCTGCGGCTCCTCACCACCCCTGCCGCTCCCAGCTCTTCCTCGTCTTTATTCCCCTCTCAACAGCTCTTTTTTTCAGTACCGGGATCATCGCGTCCCGAGTAATTTATTCCGAAACTAAATACGTGCGCGGGCGCGCGTTTCACGGGCATTAACCGGACAAGTGGCTGCGGAAAACGCTCAGCGCTAGGAGGATCAAGGGCTCGAGCTCTCTCTTTCGTGGGAAGTGTTAATGACCGGAAACCACGTTCTCCCTCGGATAGTTTTGACAAATGAGGACGATCGGGACTCACTCGGGGGGAAGTCTAAATTTTTTTGACCAATTGACATCATCTGCTCGTTTCGTAGACGTGCAGAAGTAGGACTGGACCGACTGGACTGAGTTTCGTTTCGGTAGCGTTTAAGGAACTCATCAGCGGTCATCAATTTGAAGATGCTTTTACTGCAGCTCATCATTTCACTCTCCTCTCTGCTAACCGTTGTATTCTTGCTTAAGTCTTCATTTTGACGTCCCTCATAATTCTATTCCATCCTTTATCTTCCTTGATAGTTCCTCCCATTCATTCCACTATTATTGTTTTCAAGAGGTTGTTATGTCGAAGAATGTATCCAGAAAGTTTGCCCGTTCTACTTAGGAGAGTTTTAGTTATGCTTCTTTTCTCTCTGATTCTTCTCAGAACTTCGTTAATGGCGTTTATTTGTTATTATTGGATCTTCATTTCATAGATAACACCCCATTTCCATTATTCCAATCGTCTTTGGCCTCGTGTATGTTTTTATGAAGTGCTTCCTCACTTCGTAGCTTGTGTTTCTAGCTATGAGTACTCTCTTCGTTGGATAGAATGTCCTCTTTACTTGCACTTCTCTGCTCACTGCTGTTCCTACTTCCTAGAGGGGAGCCTTTATTTTTCTCGGAACTGAGACCCCGAAAGCCGCTGTCGAGGGTCAAGGTGGAGAGCGAATGAGTGTTCCTCCTGTCACTTTAAGTGTTGCAACCTCTTCACTCCATTTCCCTTTTTTCGGCCAGCAGTTCGTCATAGACTCCTACCTTCTCCACGGTAGCGTCCACTCAACATTCCGTCATATTTCTCGTGTGTAGATTTATTTTTATGGGCTCAGGGAGGCAGGAAGATGGGAGCTCACTATCCCCGACCATGTTTTTCATTAGCTTCACCAACAGGGATGTGAACCGAAGTGAAACGAAACAACATGAAGCGATACAGGGAGGGATTATTTTGTCGGAAATACTTGTGTTTTTGAATCGCAGTGGATCCGAAGCATTAATACCCAGGTAGGAGTAGTATTAAAATGTGAGTAGACGTTTCGCCCTATTGCATCGTGTCCAGGTGCTGGTCATTTAAAATTTTAAGGCCTCATCTAAAAAAACGTTCAAGGCCAGCTCAGAAATAACCGAATAGTTCCGGTGTACCGAATAGATCAAGGCCTTGAGGACGTGTTTACCCTGGCTACAACTACTTTTACCCATTTTATTTTCATTTAATGTTTAATAATTTAGTGTCGCTTCCCTGAAAGTGTTCCGCTTCTGGAGTGAACGCAATTGTTCGTCGATACATATCGTTTCGGTCCAAAACGGAAAAACATTATCCCAGCTATCCCTATCCTCTGGTGCAAGTACCGGAAAGGGTAAGTGGTTAGCGTTTAAGGGGCACGCGAAAGAAGTTCAAAAATGGCTGATGTATGTTTGAAGTAGGAGTAAGAGTATCAAAAATGAACCTATTTTCTAATGTTAGGTTTAACAATTATGGAAGTTGGTAATCAAGAATTGCTGCTTTTAGCAAATGTAACAGCATTTAAGCTGCCAGCTGATGTAAAATTAAATGTATAAGTTTCATTTTGGTTCACCTATATGCTAACAACTATCTGTTTTATGTGACCCGTCAAGGCGACCTCGGGAAGGCTGACCACGGTCACGGCAATCGGCCCTTGACGGACCGGCTGGGTTTGGGTGGGAAAGGAACGGAGATGGCGTTTCATTTGTTTTCTTTCTCTCTGACTGACGGTCGGGTAACCGCTCGCATTCATCATCACTTGTATGTGTGTGTGACTCATTTCGCCTCAATGAATGGCTCCATGAGCACATCTCAGTCTCTTTTGCTCCCTCCGTCCGGTGTCCCCACCCTACCCTCTCTTTTCACCCTTTTATTAATCTCTCGACTGCGTCGAACTCCCTCGAGGGCACTCCTCTGGCCCCTCCAGGGCCCCTCTTTGCCCTCCTCACTGCTCTCTCCAGAGTTCCCCACTCGGCCGCATCTCTTGCCCGTACCTCAACCTTCCATCCCCGTTGCCCTCTCGCTCCCTCTCGTACGCTTCCTTCTCTTTTTTCCCGTCGTTCCAACTCCTTCCCCTCATGTTCCTTTCACGCTACCGACGTACTTCCACATCTACATACTACTCCGCTAGCTGCCTCAAGGGCGTGTGTGGCATATGGCACTAGCCACGAAAAAGGAAGAGAATACGGAAAAGTAATTGGATTAGGATATTGACGACAAGTGAAATGTGTTTTGACGGAATCTCGCTGTTTTTTTGTTTTAATAAATGGTGGTAAGAAGGAAGAATTTTTTTAAAACCTATCTCTTCGACGGTATATTTCACTTTTTGCAGCATCTTTCATTCGCGGAGATGTAGGGCGGGGTTGCAATAATATCCCTGGCGTCACCCTGAAACTCACCAAACCCGTGCCCCACTGAAACGTACCGACCGTCGTGCAGGCGTACCACCGCAGGCAAATCATCGTTTGAACGCTTGTTCGTTTCTACGTAAGTTTTAATTCCTAGCATTTCAACTTTAGCAAGCGCATTCGTCTCGATTGGAAACAGGATAATATAAAGCACTTATTATAAATAACAAGCGTAATGGAAGAAGGTAAACGGTTGTTTCGATAAATAAGGAGATAGATGTGTCGAAATTCAGCAGTAGGTAGGTACTTACTTTTTTTTGTACACGGTAAAAAAAGTTTTTTAGTAAAATGAATGGTTGGCGTTCATCCTTTGAACAATGATTATCATGATTGTTTTCTGGCGCAACATACCTGCAATTACGACCTCTATATCCTACTATTCACTGATTATTAATGTGATTATGAGAGATAAACCGAGTCCATTTCCTTATGCGTTCTTGGTGAATGCCTCCCCGGCATTGAAATTTTGTTGCATTTTCTCATATCATGAATGTTGAGTCGCCCACAGAGGTCAGCAACAAAACCTATATACGCCAGTAGTATTGAATCGCGTTTTTTCGCTTTTTTTCGAGGCAATTGAGAAAATTTGAAGAGGTATGAAAAAGTATTTAAGAAGGAGAAAAAAGTTTTTTAAATTACCTGTTAAACACCAAAGAGTTTTTACATTATTATTGTAATTTCTTACCATCATGGTTGAATGCAAGTCGATTGGTTGCGTTGATATACACGTACGGTGGTTGTGTGAACAGCATTAGCCGCCTCCTTCCTTCCCTCGTGCTTCGCCGGCCCTCTTTCTCTCTCTCGCTGTGCCTCTCCTCGGTGGCAGCTCCCCCTTACGTCCAAATCGATTGCGGGTGGGCTTTTTTAGGTCGCCGGCTGAGGCCAAGCCCCAAAGACGCCGACTCTTCCCGTTCTGAACCCGCCACCCCCACCCTTCGCCTCCCCCCTCTTCCTTCCTCCTCCCCCACCACTCTCCCCGTGAGGGTCCTTGAACACCCTTCCTCCTTACCTCCCACCTTCACCCGCCCACCTCCCCCGCCACTTCCTCTTCCCTCTTCCGTTTTTCGAGATCCCCGAGATCTTTTGGATGCTCATCTCCTCGCCGTAAAGTTGCCCCCACCACGACCCTTCCTACTCTTCCCTCTTGAAAAACTCTTGCGCCCTCCCCTCACCTCCATCCCTTGGCCACCCTCCCCATTACCAAATGGCTACTGGGATCGGGATGGTGAGGTAGCTCAAGGATTGGATTCCCATCCTTAGGGCCCGGGTTCGGATATTGATGGAGGCGGAAATTTTTCAGTGGGATCCTACTGGAGTTGCATGTAGAGAGCACTTCAAGTTCAGGGGCCTCATCCAGGAAGGGTTTCACCTCAACAATGTAGTGACGTCACAGCCTCGAAAAGAACGTGAAGAATTACTTGATGTTTATGCGTGCCTGGTCATTCACCTTGCCACGGACCTCAGATCTATTTTTGCAATTGAAGCTATTCAGCGGTAGTCGTGGTTATTTCATCAACGAGGCATATTTTCCTTCGTTGCCCGAACATAAATTCCACGTCTTATTTATCTATTTCAACTGAATGTACATGCCTTTTAGATTCATTTTTAGCGGAATTTTACCCATTCCTTTCGTATTCTTTTGAGGTTAGTCGCATGACGTCCTCGTGATATTTAACAACTTTCAAATTAGATGTTCCACCGTAGGTTTCCGCGGTGTTGAAGCGAATTTTTCACTAATCTTGGGTATTTCACCGCGTTAGTTGTTGGTTGTTTTGGCTCACTGTGTTTGATGGTTATTTCGAGCCACTTCGACTTGATGACCCCTTTGTAATGCGGGCGAAACGGTTGTCTGTAAGATAACCACCGAGGTGAAATAACCGAGAATGGAGGAACCTCTTTTAAATAAATTTTTCCGATGAGTTGACGTCACTGTGTTGATCAGTGTTTTTTCATTGCTGCAGTGCAACTTGAATTTTTGCTGAGAGAGGTAGCTGCATCCGCAAACACTTTTTCACATCCAAGTGTCACAACGAGGTATAAATCGAACCTTTTTTTTCAGGAATGAAGGGGAAGACAATTCAAAAAAGGTAATACGTCTCTTGAAATTGGTTCTTGAAAAGGAGGACATCTGATCTCCGTCCTGGAAGGCCATGCTTCTATGGTCGTTGGGCACTTTTCCAAATGCGATGACTAAACTCCAGCCAGCCTTCAATTCACCCTTGCCGCTACGAGCGTCTTCGGTGGCATTTCGTGCACTTACACGACCTTAGAAACTCTTTGCCGTTTCTTTGCGGCGGTTTTTTCCCCAGCGTCTTTGCAGTATTTTTGATTGCGCCAACTTCTTTTTCTTGCTGCCATTCGAAGCTTATGGCTAAACGTATTACGTAGCATGCATCCGGAATGCTGAGCTCCTCTCTAAGTCTGATACGAAATTTCGGTCACATTAAATATTTACGTGACATTCTGTTAAACCTTGTTGTTTTTGCCCTAGCTCTTAAAAATTTACCGCGATATGGGTTCCGTGTCCTCTTATTTTAAGAATTCATTGCGTTTCAGATTTATATCGCCGTATTCTTCCACGCTCATTTGTTTTTCTAAGCTATTCGTCTTCCTTTTCTTCATGATGATTTTTTTGCCTGTTTTTTCTTTCGCACGCCACTATTATCAACCTTTTTCACCTGTGTATCACTGTGGCTTCCTTGCCTTACGGTTTCTCGATAAGACCAGCGTATCTTAATGAATCTTAGCTCGCGATTTACTATACACTCCTTCGCTCTGAATCTCCTGTTTCCGTAGAGGTCCTCGAAATCTCTACGCATGCATATAATTGATCTGGTCGCTCAGGAACTCATCTTTGATATTATGTATTGCGCGACTCTAATAGGTGTCCGAGATATCGGCTTCTCGCGGTATATTCGGTTGATGATTTACATGATCAACGCAAAATATACAGGAGGTTGGTTCATGATTGCATGAGACATCCATTATGAAAAATGCTTTTTTTGCAGTTTTAAAAATCAGCTTTTGCTTATTATCATTCATGTCTACACGATTGAAAAATATAATTAAGGCACTAAATATGCAAGCTAAATATTTTTGCAAATTTTAAGCTCAGAACTGTTAATAACGAATATTTTTGTGATTGCTTTTTTCAGTCTGGACTACTGAATCATTCCTTTGTAAATTACGCTTACTGGCTACAACAGTGGATTTAGTTCGCGAATAACTCTGAAACAAACTCGAGTTGGTGGCTTCATAGTGTTACAATTCAGTTTCCTGAAAAAATGGACTATGGTTATATATTGATGTTTTGCCTTTATGTTGTAATTATTCTAAATATATAAAATGAACTTTAGTGTAACCTGATCCTAAAGGTAACAAATTCTCTCTCATGAGCCAATATAAATTCGAGGGTGATTCGAGGGCGGATAATTTCGAATTATTAAATTCTGTTTGCGTGAAATTATAGCAAACTCTTTACAGCTAGCACTGCAGAGAATGGAAACAGACGGCATATCTATTGTTTTGCAGTCCTGCCCCGGAAGTGTGGATACATTTTTTCCTTTATGTCCATACTAATTGAAGCAAGCGGCACGATAGAAAAAAAAGAAACAAAGATCTTTTATCCGTGGTTCGATGGCCTAACACGAGCCATTGCCACAGGGAAATGTGCGTCTTAGGCCACGAAAAAACGGACGGAATGTGTTGTCTTCTCTTATGTGTGCCTTGTTTACTCTTTGCCACGTATTTGGGTTTTATATTTATGATTTTTCTCTTCTGGAAAACTACGAATTTTGAGCATCGAGAAGCGCACGATATAGTGTGTCACTCCAGTTTTTATGATAGCACAAATTGTTAGCACTCTCCTGCGGATAGCTTTAAGTCAGCGAGGGTGAATCAAGAGTTCGCTGATGAGCGGGCAGAGGCACCGAAGGACTCTGCTGGACCTATGGTGGGTCCCTCGGCCCCTTGTCTCACTTCTATTGTGTTATTTCCTCTTCCTAGCGTTTTCTTCATAAGCGAGTGCCACCAAGTCTTGTGGCCCCTTATACGAATTCACCGGTGCCATCGATGCATACGCGCACCTGGAACGCGTTTCTTTTCTTTTTGGCTCCTCTTGGGATCATACGCCGACAGCTTCGGTGCCGGTTCTTCTTTCAGCCACTGGTTTTCATTCGGGTGCAATATGTTTCTCTTCGCATTTTGTAAGGAGTGACTCGACGATGAATTCGTATGAATTATGTAAAAGTCGCTTGCATTTTCGGTGCGTGGATGACTCACTTGGGTATATTAGGTGGTCTCCGCACGGAGCCCGTCTCCTCTCCCCGCCGCGGTACCGTTCGGGCATTAAAAGCTTAAATTGACCGTCACTTTCCCCTCACCCCCTTCCCTGTACCAGAAGCACCACCACTGGAACCGCCTCCCCGCTCTTCTCTCCATTGCCTATATCCGTCCCTCCCTCGCTTATGCACATCCCATTAGCATTCGCTACACCCTCACCCTTCAGCTTGAGTTTCTCAATCCATCCTCGTGGATGGATTGAGAAACGCTCAACCGTGGCCGCTATATCCGTGCCTTCTATGTCGCCGTTCTTTTGTGCTCACTGGTCATCAGATCCCTCTCCTTCACACCTCACCACTGCTTCTCTGCTGCCGCCTCGGTCGATTCTGTTGTTGCTGATCGTGATTCCCCGTTGTCCATGGTCGTAACCTAGGTTGGTCCTTCCTTAATCTGCTTGTTCCGGCTTTCCGATCTGGCTTACCTATTGATCGGTCAACTATTACGGAGAAAAGCATCTGGCTCAAAGGGATATTAGTCTCCATGAATTTGAAGCAGTTATTTCTCTTGAATTTCCCTTTAAGAACATCCCAAGTAATACATTAGCTGTGGTCTGTGGCAACTGATGATTGCCTAACCATTTGGAAAAACATTTTGAGTAGTACTATTTAGTTTGTATGTATCGTCGATCGGGGAAGTTCCCATAAAGGAATGTTTTTACGGCTTATTAAATCGTCATTATTTGTCCCGATTGGGACTCATCTCATACGTAATCTCCAGTACCTGCTGTTAAAAAGGTTTGCTCTTTTTCGTAAACCTAGAGGGAGTTTTCTGAAAGTTGCGGCACTCGTAAAATCACAGCGCATGGGTTAAGTTCTGGTTGATAAGAGAGACTATTATCTGCGGGTGAACTTATTTTTAAGTGGACGATCAAGCCGAACGTGTTTAATCATTCAGATAGACGTATTTTTTCTTACTCATGGAGAGTTGAGCTCTTAGTTGTGGAAACTGGAAGGAGCTGTATACATCTGGATATTTCTTTATGGTCCTCTGGTTTTAGTGGTTATATTTTTTGGAAACCTTTCGATGTTCTCGCGCTTACTGCTCTTGTCTAATATGAAATGAACATTTACTCCGCGATTTATTTCCATGTTCCGGAACTCCAGCCGACCGTTGTAGCCTAGGTGGTAACGCACCACCCTAGGATCCCTGAATTTGCGGGTTCGAATCCCGCCTAGCAGGCATTAGTGCTGTATTTGTATCATGATTACGGGCTTAGGTAAGGAAGTTCGATATAAACCTAGCATTTGAAGTAACTAAAACCCCAATGTACTGCTACTACTACTCCGAAACTCATGTAAGCCACGTGCATGAAGTGTAGCTGTACTGTGAGACGTTATTGATTGGATTTTCAGTTTTACTACTTGCTTGTCGTCGAATGACTTCACAATTTAATAGGAGTCACAGAATCCTCTTAGGTTCTTGGCAGTTTTCGAGTGTTTCTCAGCCTGATGAATGTTAAACGAGCCCAATACGAGTTTTGATAATAAGTTGCATAGGTTTCAGCTATCATAAGACACCACTGGGCTCCGTTCAGATGATTCGAGTCTCATCGACGTTCCCTGTTCGGCGTAATTGGCAAGGACATCGGGGAAGCCTTGTGCGGCATGTCCCCGTTTGCCTCGACGAGGGCGGGTCACAAGTCCATTTGATGGCGTGGAGGAGATTAATTGGGACTCCCGTGGAGCGGAGTCAACCGCCCGTGGAGGAAACATTGACGTGTGCTGCGAGGGGAGAGCTGGAGGGGTCATCGGGGCGACCACGGAGTTTCGACAGTTGACGTTTCGCTCGCGTCATGTGCGGCTCACCGTTCCTCCCTCACTCTCTCCTTGGACCCCACTCGCTCTCGGTCGCGGCCCGATCCCAGCTGGTCCAAGTGATTGAGCGGGAAGCCGTAAAAGATACGATGTTTTTCCCCTCCGCTCTACCCATCCTTCCCTTTTCTCTACACGTTCCCCTACGCTATAAAGGTGGGCGGCCGCTGCTGGCCGGTTTCGGACCGCCGCCGCCGATCTCTTCGTCGGCGCGGAATCGGCACGTAACGTCGACTTCCAGTGGCCTAATGCATTGCTCGTTCGCCGCGAAGTGGAGTGCGTCATTGCGCTTAGTATCGTTTTCAGCGTGGGTTGAATATATTCTCCGCTCTGTAGGATGCTTATGCAGCCCAGGGGGGCAAACTGCGGCACGTGTGCCTTATGGGAATACTTGGTTTCGCACATAAGGTTTTGGAGTAAAATTGAAAATAAGTATAAAAATCTATTAAAGTTACATTTGTAAAATTTTGAAAGGATTTTATCCTCTTTGCAGCGATATTTTCTTCATTTATTAATAAGTAATAGCTGATTATTATATTATTTTAAATTATTCTTATTGGTAATAATATATTTACCTATGGCTCTCGCATCTTTTTTTAATTGTGATCGAAAGGTTTGGCTCCTCCGTCTAGAGAGTGTACAGAACCCTGTCATATTCAATCGAGAAAATCAGGCCCATAGTTTCTGTGTTCCTAAGCATAAAAAGCAATATTTTCATTAGTTTTTTTACATCTCCATCCTGAATCATCTATCAGTTTCTCAAACTAATCCAAAAAATTTGGACAGTATTATAAATATTTTACATTTATAGTCCTCCAAATTCGCTCGGGGTATCCATAAGTTGGTGAACGCCGAAAGCGCCATATGCGACGACGTCGTCGGGGCGAGTAAGGATCGGCGATTGTCGCCGACGAAAATGTCATCGGCGCTCTCTGCCCCACGCACGCTAACTCCCTCATTCCCACCACCCACTCCGAGAGGAGGCGGCTCCATTTCCCCTCCAGTCCCACCCCATCTCCTCCCGCCTCGCATATATATTCACTCCTTTCTCACTTTCCACTCACCCGCCTCCGTAGCCTTTTATGCCTCTCGTCCCCGCGCTCAAAAGTCGCTCAACTCTTCGCGCGCGGTCTGTTGCCCAACCAATCGACCAAATAAGGGTCCCCCGTTTAAAAGAGTCCGTTTCGCGTTTTGTAATCCGTTTGATTATTGTGCCGTGGGAATTATGTGTTACGATTTCGTCCCTTGATTCGTTGCGTATCAATTTACGCAATACCGTTCGATCGGGTCGGAGCGTGGCAACCTTATGATGCTGATTTCGCAAAAGATCCACTGTTTCGTGTCACTTTAACATCTCATGCGGTGAGGATGTATTTTTTTAACGAGAGAATCATTCGGAGTGAACTGCAGTGTTTTTTTTTAGCGTGAGTAATAAGTTTCTTTAGACCTATTTGTGGCACACATCTATTTTTGCATGAATTACACTAAATATTCGGTTGATAAATGGGGCTCTGTGAAGAAGTATGTTTTACAAGATGTCTTTATTTAATTAAGTAGGTATGGGTTCTTTTTTTATTTTTCTATTATTATTAGTATTTTGACATTTTTTCTCGCTATGGCGATCGTTGGAAGTATATATTGTGATAGGTTTTTGCGACATTCATTATATGTTGATGCCGAAGATGGCGCCGACCCAATTGATTTGGGTAGCGATGGGATGCAGTTCGTTACAATGAAAAAAGCTTTTTTTCAGCAAGTCCCTGTTGAAATCTTCAAAATATCGGGAAGGGTGTCAACTAAGCGTATTTTTCTTTGAAATTTATTTTTTTGGATCCCGAAACTGGATTTTGAAACCGTGTAAATAATTTTCCCCAGCAGCGGATTTTTGTGAATTCGGAAGCTTTTCATACCTAGTGCATAGTATGTTAGTTCACCCATCTTTTTGGGCAGTTGTGGTTTTAATTCCGTGGGATTCATTGCCACGTGAAAACATTAAAATCGTTGCGCTGTGAAAGAATACCGAATTGGTTGCTTTTACTTTTCCGGTGGGAATGAAATTTGCTGGACGACCATTATTTGGTGAATTAATTATGTGAGTGGCATTGCCCGCGAGAAGTCACTCACGACATGGTGACAGAGCTTTATTTTACGTTTTCGTTCACCGTGTCGTTGCGTGAATTAATTCGCCGTCACGCATTAGGTCTTTCCATTCCTTTTAGTGAGTCCTTTTACACTCGTGCTTACTCTACGCTGGTGAGTAGTAGTGTCTAGACATATGTCTGTTTTATCCCTTATAGTATTATTATAGTAGTAATAGTATTTTTCGGCACTCTGGGTAAATATTTGTGAAAAATGGGACGGAGTTTATTTGCCTGTTTATCGAACAGCATTTCGATTTATTTATTTCATGAAAGTTTAAGTTAAAGTATCGAGGCCATAACTGCGGTAAATTTATTAAACTCAGTTTCTTCCGAGTTTTTTTAATATTTGGATTATTTTATTTCTTTCATATTTAAACATCTAATATAATTTTGATTTAATCCACTATTTTGACGGTATGATGATGCACTGATTCATGCACTGGCTTTCTGTTTCTTGAGTTGGCCATGCTGTTCGCGCATTTTCTTCCTCTCTTGTCTGACGAGTGTTTACGCTTCGCGTTTCGTGGAAGGCATTCCTCAGCTATGACCTCACCGTGAAATCGCGTTCCAACCTCTCACTTTTTTAGCGTTGCGAGATCCTGCTATTACCAATTTTAAATAATATATTTGTAAAGCGGTAAAGTGACTTATATTATCGCTGATTTATTCACTAAGTTCCAGAATTGTTTCGGATCATGACTTGGATTTCTGAAATTTTTTCTGTAAGTTTTGGATGTGGTTAGGAGTAGTTATAGTTAATCTGTTCGTAGCTATCCTCATTCGATTAAGAATACCAAAGAATCATCATTAAGACAATAAGAAATTGCTTTTGTCCAATGGCAACAATGGATATTTGCCGCATCAGGAAACCTCATGTCACGGCAGCTGTGCTGATTTATTTTTACTCCCTTTATATTAGCTCACACTGTCTGTCTGCTTGTCTGTGTACGTACAAACCCATTGGAGCGGAAGGTGTGGTGTTCGATACCCTGGGGGGTTATTTTGTAATCCCACTTTAGTGAGAATACGTCATAAAATCTCACTTTTTCGTAGTTCAACTCCCTCACCCAGGCGGCGTGACCATCTTCGGATCTCAATCGGTGAACTGCCAGTCATGTGCTGGTCTTTTAGACGATTCATCCGCTCTGATCCGTATCTTTCGACTCTTGATCCGTTTCATTATCTCCGCCTGCCATTAGTTCCATCTCACCTGTCATAAAGAACGTGACATGGAGCCACCATCGTTTCCACTCGAAGCTTGAGTTGGAAAATAAACAAGGTCGCGAAAGATACAAACAATTTTAAATCGTATTGTTGTAATTTGCTAAACGTGAAGAACTACAGCATTTTCAACTCAAATATATTGGGCACTTGAAGGTATGCTTTGTTTGAAATGCTTATGTTATTATTAGCTTGAATTATCTGTGTATATATTTCGTATCAATATTTCCCAAACAATGTTGCTGATACCTTTGTTTTCGTTTGCCTATACGCCAGTGTATGGAGAATGGAATTCAGTTATTTATACCATTATTTTAACAAATATTGCCTTAAAATCTACGTTCTTGGTAGATATTTCCCGTGCTTGTGAATCGAACACTAATTAGATGCACTTAATTGTTTTTAAATATTGAGTGATCGCTTACATGTCGCTTGCAGTTTGACTGTATTTAGATTTTCGTGGTATGTACAGTGTAAGATATCTTCCGTAAGATGTTGAGAAATCTCGGTATTCGCTAGTCTCGGCATCTTTTATTTGATATATAAGGTAATTGAAGCTTCGACAATTCACGAACCGTTCATGAGCCGATCATTACGAGAGGGAAACGGATCTCCCGCCTTTCCACTTAGAGTCACTAAAAAGGTGAGATTACAAAATAGCCCCCCTGCTGGGGAAATTATTTTTCTTCTTTTTTTCATAGCCGTTTTCACTTACATCTTTAGAAATTTTGTTTTCATCATCGCATTGCCCTCTAAACTTTTTTTTGCTATATTTTACTCGCTAATTATTCATTAATGACAATGATCAAAGCACTTAGCCCTTGGACGTTGTGGGAGATAGACCGTGGTGAGCGAACAACTGTGATTATCGCTATTGAATGTTTAACAATGAATATAAATGTCATATCGAATTACTAATGTTCCTAATGGTTGTCTAATGTCTGAATAATTTGACATATCAGTGAATGATTTCCTTTCACAAAGTAAATTTATTAGCAATTTGATAATACAATATTTAATGGCACAGATGCCGTAGAAAAATTAGAAAAATGTATAATAAAATGCACTGAGAATATGAGACATTAAAACGTGACGTAATGCATATGAAAATAAAGGGAGTATAATAAAAACTTTGTTTTTATGAGGTTATTTATTATTTACTTGCGAACAGTTTTCCTTGTCCGAGGTCAAGGTCGTTGTTCATGTGAGAGAGAACTATGAAATGCTTTGGAGGGCCAATGTTGCCGTTCTACTCGAGCGCGTGCTCATCTATACGAAGATCGTGCATGTTTGAGCCACACCGCGAACTTACAATTAGACCTAATGAATCAATCCTTTATTTTCTAAGGCCATTGACGAATTTTGATGGTAGTCTGCCGATTTAAATACAGCTGGGCTAAAGATTCCGCACTGAGTTTATCAACAATGGTCATTACTGCATTTTGGTTTAAAGATTCATCAGCACTGTTAGTACCGTTCCCACTTATTCAAGCTGATAATAATTTCTCTGTAGTGATGCAGTGGCGTTTCTCAGCTCTTCTTTGGCGGAGACTTTGGCTTACTACCCTTTATACAACAACAACTCTCCGTGAACTGGTGGCATATGTTGTATGAAAATTGAATACAATGTACATATTTGGGTTAACTTAAGTATTTTTACCTACGAATTCTTTATGGAAAATGTTATGGCTTTCTTATCCCCCAAGCTTTACATACCAGTCTCTGGAAAGCAACTGTTGAGTTTCAGCTCATCCATAGTTGATTTTCTTGAGATTTGTTGTATTTAATTCAGTTATTCGCTCGATTTCTCTTTCTGTGGCTTTGTTTTTATTTTTACTTATTTTGATAAATGTTGATAACTTTCATAAATTTGTATTTTTAAAAAGTTATTTGACCCCCGATCTTAACAGTTTTTCTGTAGGGTTACCTGCGATGATGTCTAGTCAGTTGGTGCACACCAAAAGTTATACGATACTTTCATCAATTTTTTTAGCATTTTATTTTTTAATCTTTTGTTAATTTTGCAATTTATATATTGCCCGCCCGACTTTCTTTCGTACCACCTCGTCAAGCACGATAGACATTGAAACGGGTGATAGGAGGTATGCGAATCAAGTGGGCACTAAGTTTCAACGTTCTATTTATAATGCTGCTCACTCATATCCCGGATATTGATAACTCTGTCAATAAGCATTCAATCCGTACCACGTAGCGTCATGTTATTATCTTCAACTACACTTAGTGACGCATTCGCAGTGATTTCTTGGTAGTCTTTTCTTTCCTGTTTTCTGCCCACATTTTGGTGTTGATTTATTTCTCAACTCCGATTTTTCGATTTTTTGTGAACAAGCTTTTGTTCCCACACCATACGTAATTAATTTTCCTATTTTGCTTGCCGTGTCCCCTTCGTTATGCTATTCTATAAGGATCCTTATTCCTCGGAAATTTTTTTTGCGTATTTTGTATTATTTCTTGCTTACTTTTTATATACATCATTTATCCCTTCTTTTATTTTGGTGTAAAGCTAAGTGTTGTTTTTGTCGTATTTATAAGTTTATGGCATCTGGCGTAACGTTTTGTAAATGCTTCATTATTATGAAACTAATTCACTTGGTTATCTTCAGATTTTTATTCAAGTTGAGCCCGAGTCGTACATTAATAGAAATAAGTGGAAAACCCAAGTGAGTTAGTTTCATAATCAGTCTGATTTATTCTTTTCTTGTGAATTTCGTTGTTGTTTATTTGTGTTAAGGTAACCTTGTTGTTACGAAAGTTAGTTTTTTCGGTTAATCTAAGCCACGACTTAAGTTCCTCTATTTAGGACATTGCATCTATCATGCTGTGACCTCAGTTTTGGAATATCCTATAGCATAATAGTTATGTAACCACCAGAAAGTATCTCTAGGGCCATTGGGTATTTCATGCGTTTAATCTGAGGATGAAAGTAATTGTCTGTTGTCTATCATAAGTGCCACGTCGAATTTATTATCTCCACAGATGTTTGCTATCGTACCTCATTATTACTTGCTTATTTGATGCTATTCTATGGCATAAGTGAGTCAAGTCAATAGGATCTCGATTGTTCCCCTATTCTACCCTTATAAACTGCGCTACCGCGTTCTTCTCTTGTTTTCCATTACCCTCTCCACAACTCAGTGACCCTCTCTCGTATTTTAGTTGAGGAAATATTTCAGTTGTAAGGTTATTTATAGTGTTATCAAGATGGTTGTGCCCATTTAGAGGAACCATCATGGTATGTTCTAATAGCCTTTTTACTCCCGTAAGTTGTTAGGTTCGTCTGACATGAGAATAGCAGTTAGGTTACAAGAGGTTGGTGTAAATTTGGGGTGACCACTGTAAATTTTATTCGTGTCTACGAATTTGTTTTATGATTAGGCTGATATCTCATCGGCAATCCTCGGGTAGCAAAGACATTTCAGCTGATATTGTTTGCCCTACTCGACTGTGACTTCTAGATAAAATGGCATTCAAAAATTAAAATTAAAGCACGAAAAAACTCGGAACTCCATCCATTCTGATGAACACGATCGTATGTATGTAAGTACCTTTCCAAACATACGCAAGGATTTAAGAGCCATGTGGTGAAGGTTTCTACCGTTCTCGAAACATGTGTGCATGCAGAGTTGTTGCACAAGGCTAATTTAATTCAACTATTCCTCGGCATATAAGCATGCATTTTGTGCTTGAAGATAGTAAACGAATTATATTAAGGAGTTAGCGTTGATATTCATCGTAATTTTATCAGGTCTGTTCTCTTCGGCTGTGCTTAAATTGCTACATCCTGGAAACAGCGTGCCATTGAAAACAAATCACGAAATTTTATTTTGATTCATAATGGAATTAGAAATTACTTCATTTTTCGCATTTTCGACGTTGTAATAAAAAAAATTTCCTATCCTTTTTTTGTAACTGATTATTTTTTTTTCGTTTTCATCGGCTTTCACTCTTCATTAGTGAAAAAATTCCTGGAATGTGTATTCTGACTTTCTGAGACACCTTTAAATTTGGTTTTCTATTAATACAGCTTTTAAAGTTGAAAATATATCGGTGGCGAGTGTTTCCAGCCACTCCACTTTTCACCCTAATTTCCTCGTGCGGATAGGCGCTCGAATCGGTATCCAGTTCTAAACGATATTTTTAGATAGCGCCGGTGCTAGTATGTATTCAAATAAAAGACGTTTTGTTGGCTTTCTTGTTGTGGCATTTTGTGACCTAGAACGATGAATTTCCGGACGGAAAACTATAAGTGGATCGACTGATAATGTCACCACCCTTTAGCTCTTATCGCTAGCCTGGGAAGCTGTAAACATGAAGGGCAGTCACCACCGGTCCGTGTCCTACTCTATTAATGAAATGGCACCCTCTGAAACAAGAGTGGATCCTCAGGAAATTTGCTACTTTTCGTCCATTGAATTGTCGCCAAACAGTTTCCCACAGAAGGCTAGTTTCTGGCGTCGTCATATTTCTCCACGGGAATACCTGCTTGTCATACATTTACTGGAGATTAGAAATATTTATCAAGACTCTGTGGTCTATTATCTTTGAAACATAGACTTGTTAAATCGCTCAACTTAGTAGTTGAATAGAGTTCCTCGAAGTATCGTGCTCAAGAATGAACGTCATGTCATACCTTCGCGAATTTGCTTGTTCATCCTCGCGGCCCTTTTAGCCTTTTATTAAAATTTTCGATATTTATGTTCATTCCAAGGTTACCTACAAATCGATCGATTTGGGTGACAGTGAACTTAGTAGTTGTCTCATCCAGTGGAAATAATCCAACCTAAATGAAAAGTGGTCAAGTTTTTATTTTGTCATGACATTCCCTCGTCTTCCATTTTTTACTGTTGGATTTTCAATTGGTAGTGTCGTGAAAATGAATTCACGGTTAGTTTGTTTTCCAAGTATTGCCCTTATGCAGTCACTGTGGTTTTAAATATTCTTGCGCTGATTGGTTACAATTGAGCCTAGAAGAACTTCGTGGTCCAATTTGTTGCTCATTTTTAGTGGCGATAGTTACCACCTGGCTTCAGCATTTGTGGATTAGTAGAAGCAATGAATCGTTTACTTATCCTTAAAAAGAAGAAATGATAGTTGAGAATATGATTTTATGAATGGCTTTTTAAAAACTTTCTCCATAAATTGAAATTAAATAATTTTTTCCAGTGAAGACTAATGAGGGAATTATGTTTGCGTTCTGCGAATTTCTTGGTGCCAATTAACCTGAAATTCTGAAGAAATCAGCATAATGCAGGGATGAGAGGTTAATTATTTTTCGGTCCTTGTGCATGATGTAAAATTAAATATAATTTACCCCTTACTAGGTCAAAGATATTTTTCCATTATGTTTGTTGGTAATATTTTTTCTCTGACTAATATAAGTGAACTCAATCATCAATTAACTTTCGTATTCGACGAATTTGTTATTGCTGCCACACCTACTTTATTTAAACCTCGTGTCTTAAACATTTTTATTATGCCTTACAAGTATGTGTAGGCATAGCAAAACTTGGTGGCATTGACAAGAGGAGAGTTTGAGGTCGCTGAGGGTGAATCAACCTTTTTTTCTTTAGCAGGCAGTGGTACTGAAGGACTACTGCGGGAACCTCTGAAGGGGCCCTCGAACCCTTAGGCTCACCTCTCTTGTATGCTTTCCTCTCTGTGACGTTCCGACCTTCACAAGTTATCGCCACCAAGTTTTGCAGCCCTTGCCCAGCTTGTCGTATGTTATATTGTAACGGAAAGTTCTGGAGTCACTTGGTATCAATAAAATGAGTGTGTAACATTCTTGAAGTTGTAGAAGCCTGAGTAAGCTGTCAGAGCTTTCACGTTATCGGTTTGCCCTAGTTTCGGATTTTTCGATGGTAACCGTGTTATCTTATTTCGTGTAATGGGAGAATGTGAAATAGCAATCGTTCTAATGCGATAAAAATTTAATTCCTGTCTCTGTCTTCTTCATTTAAAAGCAGATGGTTTGTTCTGTTTGAGGTTTAGTGGCTAATTAATTCCTCGCACCTAATAAAGAAACCCAATGAATTTAAGTGTTAACAGAGGACTTATCCGGTTGTGTGCGTTATTCTCATATAAATGTTGGCTGCACTTTGGGTGTAGTGAGTAAGTGGTCGGTTTAAGGCTTTCTCTGCGAGAAATGAAGTTCTTTTAAGAGCTCAAATGCTTCTCGGGGGTGCACAAGTTCAATTCCATGGATGCACTGACAGAAATTAAGGGTATATAAATTCTAAATTCCAGTGAGGAAAAATCCTTGTCAGGGACTCGAACCCGGATCCCTCGATTTCGCGCCGTATGCTTTAGCCTGTTGTCCCTGTATCCTCAAAATTCGTCAAAATATAAGCGTATGAATTTGTTTGTTTTGGAAGGCCGTGCTGTACGGGTACAAGAACTAATTGTAGTAAAAAGATTTTTTCGGGGAAAATTGCTCCCTCGAAAGAATATCTTCCGTAAACCATACCAAGTGCTTGGAAATAAATCAACCGGATAGGAATGCTTATCATGTTTGTCATCGAGCAGTTACTGCCGAATGTCACTGTCGTAGCGCCGTATCTTAAAATGTCTCCGAAGAACGCTTTTCTCCTGTTACGTTGATACATTTAAGCGACTCAATGCACCTCAGACGTTAATCATCTGAATGCTTGTTGCTTACGGTGAAAATTTCCGTAAAAGTGTAATCGTTAATTTTTGTAAAAGCCATAGTAAGTTCGATTTCATGTTAATAGAATCAACTCTGGTCCTGATGATTAATGAAACGAGGTTTCACGGAAAAGTTTAATCGTGGGCAAGCACGGTTTTATAAAATTAGCAGGTTTAGAACTGTATTTTTTACTTGTTTTACAGAATATTTGCGGTCGTAAGCTGCGGGCATAGTAGTAAATACGTGCATTTCAAATCCGTTACCAGGGCAACCCTATAGATTCTGTGAGCTCATTGCCACCGTAAAACGAAAAGGCGGATTTGTTTAAGGGAGTTTTTATTGAGTTGCTGTTATTTCCAGCAGATAAATAAATTTTGATTGAGTCAATTATTGTTTCACCAATTTTCCGGTCATTTTGTGTGACCACGATCCTGCTCCAATGCTTGCGATTTGTGGCAACGAGGTTGGATTGATGGAGCTTTGCAGTGCCGGGATCATCGTCATCGCCTTCTATCGTCGGGAGAGAGCGCTCACTCTGCTTCCTTCCTTCCCCTCCGTCACTCGCCCGCCTTTATTTCAACGCCCTTGGGCCTGTGGCCTAAATTTCATGTCTTCCTATTTTAACTCAAAACCCTCGTCACCCCTCTCAAACGGGGTCCCCTCGAAATAGGATTAGTCTTTGGAAACCTCCAATACCCTGACCCGAATTCAGTGGTAGTATTGTCTGCGACGTATTCCCTATCCTCGTTCTTGTTTTTATTTGTACGACTTAAAAGACTAGTCCTCGTTTTGTCATGGCTGAAGTTATAGTATTGACGTCTTATTTATTTTAGCTTTGTACACCCGATACCCGATAATGTTTGCCTAACTTAAGTGCCTATCAGTTTGAAAATGGGTTAACGTTTTGTTTTCAGGCGAGATGGTTCATTTTTAAAGCCTTAAAAATGATATTTTCACCGTTTTATCGTTTACGTGTATGCTTCATCAATTTCTTGCTTTCTTTAAAAGATTATCCGCAAATAATGTAGCGCCAAGGTAATATCAACTAGTACTGAAATTTTTGAAAATAAATGTATTGATTGTTTTTTAAATCTGTGTATACCAGAGTACAAACATTTTTGGCAATTATTACATGTGGCTCTTTAGGGTGAAGAGCTAGTGTTCTTCGGAGACGACGTTAAAGGAAATCTAATGCTTTTGTCATGTGGTATACCCTCTATGTTACCAACCGGTACCGGCCGCCTTCCAGCCCCACCTATGTGATGTCCATTGGTTTTATTTGTTGTTCGATGAATTTCCTTATTTCGGGGTTCTTTTACTTATCCTTATTTTCACAAATGAATTGGTATCTATTTTTTAAAAATCGATTCGCACTTCTGCGAAAAAATATACGACTGAACTTTCCTCAGTCCTGCCATTAAAGTTATGTCCATAAGAGTGATTTACTTTCTTGAAATATTAATTTTTGCATTTTACAATCACTTACCTACGTAATTTTTTTTTAGCTCCGAGAGCTGAATTTAAAAGAAGTTTCATCCTGCGACATGTATCTTGTGAAACAAATTTCGATTATTCTGGAAATCGTGCTAAGCCATGGTTGTTAATTTCTGGTACAATTGTTGGATTACTAAGTCTCTCGATTCTTAAATATTTGCCTCCAGTGATCTTTTTCCTAGAACAGTGTGATGAATTTTCTTAAGGAAAAATTTTCCTCTTAACTCATTCCTAAATTACGATCATTGTCCCTTTCCTGTAGTGATGAAAGTGTTTTACTAACACGATGGTAACTCTAGTGACTCACTTCCTGGCAAAATATGAACATCTCAAATATGACAAATTTTGTTTTATTTCTTTGTTGACTTGCTTGAAATTTTGGCAAAGTGGTTATTAGGCAGGCATCCATGGAATTTCGACGTTGAGTGATATATTTATTGAGGAAGATAATTGGTGTATCACCTTTAATAATAATAATGTTTAATAATGTTTATTTATCCCTTAGAATCAACATTACAAACATATTTTACATTTCAATTAAATAAGGATAAATTAATTAGGAATCCCTTTAGGCATTGCCTGTATTGGGATACCTCAGGAGAATTTACAATATGAATAATTGAAAAAAAATAAGTTAACTGAGACCAGATACGAGACATAAATAAATGCATGAAAAGATAACAATTTGTTTTATAATCTCAACCTGTCGTGCATACAAAATATAGTGAGCATAAACCTTACTATTAACAAAAAATATATCTGCATTTTCTACATTAAGTAACCATTTTTTTACTCTTTTCAAAAAAGATGTTAAACTTTTTGAACCTCTTATATTATCTGACAATCTAAGAAATAATTTTGGCCCTACGTAGATAAATGAGCGTTTGAACAGGGTCAAATTTGGCTTGGGCAAAATGTACATATTTGTAGATCTTAGGTTGTATACATTGGTTTTTGGTTCTTCCTTAGGTTTATTACCACTTCTGAGGTAGAACAATTTCAACACTTTGTAAATCTAAAGATGGCGTAAAGGGAGTAACTGTAAATCCACAAATATGGGGAAGGACGGTTCAAATTGACATTTTCTAGCGATCAGTCTCACTATTGCTTTTTGGAGAATCAGCATCGGATTGAGCGAATTTTTATAAGCACCTCCCCAGCAGATTATCCCGTAGTTTAATTTTGATTGCACTAACGCATTATAAATAGTTTTAATGAATTGTCGGGGACATTTATTTTGACTATTCTTATCAATGGAATAGGAAGGCAAGATGAAGTGCATCAAGCAAATTTTGAGGGGCATAAAGATGAAGGTGTATATGGGAATGAAATGGTTTGCAGGTTGGATAATGGAGAGCTGCAGCAAATCAGTCTTCTTCTTCTTAAGTGGCTTAATTCAAGTGTGTTTTTATATCTATTTATTTTATTTAAGTAATCTATTTCTTTGGACTTTGGAAATTGATGAACTAGCGTGCAACATTTTTTTAACGATGACGTACATACATGGCAATGTTCCACTTGGTACAGTGCTTGTTGTTGATTCAACAATTCAAATTCAAACCGCCTTGAACGAGCCGGTCAACAATGGGTTTTCTACCGCCTTTGGCCAGCTATAAAACCCCGGCATGGACCAACTCGGCGATCAGTCTCAGCCCTGATGACGATGAGGGAGTCACTCGTCGAAACGTTGGCCTTTAAAAGCCTTACCTGGTGGCAAACCCGAGAAGATTTTACTAATAGTAGGTACTTCAGTTTCTCAAATAAAAGACTGCATATTTTCACTGATTAATGCGCGACCAGTTGCGTTGCATAAGTGACATCATGAGGCCCTGATAAGGTCGTCTTTACGTCGGACCAGTCGTGTATGATATTAATTTATTAAAGTATTTATATTTTTTTATTTGTGACCATGAGTTCACGAGACCATGTGACCATGCAAGTTTCGACGGCTCCCCTCGCCTCTCCGAATCTTTGCGGAGCCCAGCATTCCTTAACCTCCTGTATGTGCTTAATTACCTCGTTTTCTGGTACATATTTTATGTTACGAATTTAGAACGGACTTAAGTCTGAGGTAGATTCAGCTAAAAGTAATTATAAAATTCTTATTGATGAGTTCTTCTCGGGTTTCCCACCGATTTCGGCTGTCCATGCTCGCCGACGTTTCGGCAAAAGACTTTCCTGCCATTATCAAGGCTCTGGATCCATATACTTGTATAGTAGGCGAGCATGGAGAGCCTAACCGGGTAGGAAACCCGAGAATAACTCGTCAGTTTCTATAGTTCTCCCATATAACCGTACCTCTTCAGTCTCTAGATTGATGATCTCACCTCACTTTTTCTGTCCTCCCAAGCCCAAACCATGCTCTATGCAGATAACTTCTAATATTTGAGCAGATTAATAATATTTCCTATTCCTATCTCATTCAAGGTGCCTTATCTAAGACCTCAGAATGGTGCAGTATCTGGGAGCTTAAGTTAAATTATAAAAAAATGCAGCGCCATGAAAACATCCATGAAGATTTTCGACTACACCATTAAATGAGTACCTCAGAATCGCGTTGCCTCCATCAAAGATCTGGGCAATAAAGTTGAACGCAAGCTTCATTTCGGTGAGAATATACTGGCAATTAAATCGAAAGTCATGTCTCTATTAGGTTTCACAGGCAACACAAATACTTCAGCACTGTAGTGCTACTTCACATCCATTGTTCTTCCGATAGTTATTTATTGCTCCCCAATATGGTATATGTCGGCTGCCACAGATCTTGCTATCCTTAACAGTGTCACAACTTCTTCGCTAAAATAGTGATATACAGAAATCCAAATGTCCGCAATGCGTCCACAGATGCCATACTATCTTCACTCCCTATCTGTAGTCTCTCCCGTCATTGACTCAAATCTGACTTAAAACTCATCCACAACACCCTTAATTCTTACATCGACAATCCCAAACTTATTTCATTCATCAATGTCAAAGTGCCTTCCCGTCCTACCCGAACTAATGGAACGCTGTGAACCTAAGAAGTTTGTGGTGGGGAGAAGTCCTTTATAAATCCCTGATGATGTGAAATAGTTTCCTGAGAACGACTTTAAGCAATGCAAAGTAGATGTAAGCATATAACAAATATATCAGCATCGCATTGACTTACAATACTGATAATAATCTGTAGCGCGAGATAATGAAGCTAACGAAAAAGTCGCACGAGGTCATGAACGGTGGACAAGGAACGATATTTTTTAATGTCAAACTTATCTTGGGAAATGGCCTTATGCCTTACTTTTTTGCGTCATAATGTATCAAGGTTGGCCTGATTGGTGACTGTATGTGATGCTAGATCGGCATTTCTCGTTAATTACCTAAAGTTCTTCATAATTGTACTGAGTTCACTCGTAGTGATTTTCGAGCGGCTTCAAAAGCCTTGGTTGGGACTCACAATAAGTGTTGGTGCCTCAATTCATCCTCTGCCAAACGGCTCCCCTGCCTGCATGGATATGCACCAATAACTCCCCTCGTAGCTCAGGAATCTAAAAATTTTTGAAGGAGTATGTTTTGTTAATTCGGATAGTATAAAGTGCGGTAAATGGAGATTATTCATCGTCCTTGAATTCTTCGTTGGTCGTTTTTATTCAGGCTATGGAATAATTCTGAAATGTTAACTATCCGCCCGGTGGATTTCTTTTGCTTAACTTATTCTTTTTGTGTAGATGTTTCAGTTATTCATTCGCTAACGTATCCCCGAGAAGTTATCTTCCCATCGCCTCCTGATACCCTCTCCCATCTTTCTCCTATTGACAGAATCAATACAAATTTTGTAAAATTCACAATGGGTTTCATCGCATTGGCGACATCTTCAGGTCTGAGAATATCGAGTTCATTCCTCCTATTGGATTTTCCTGTTGCCTACTTTATTTGCTGCTGAGGATTTTGTCGATTTAAAAATCTGTATTTGCTTTACTTTCCATCGATGAGGGTCGTTTTAGAGGAGCTGAATTCAGTTCTTCCCGTACAAATATTTCGCTTTATTTTACAATTTAAGCATGTCGTCGTGACTTTCGTAGCTAATCTCCATGGCCCACAAGACCCATTTCATTCGTAGAATATTCATCTTTTTCTTCTCGATGACTTGATTCGTTACCTGGAAAACACTTTAATTTGCATTCTTGGTTTAGCGCCGGGCTTACTGAGTTCCTAGGCAATAGAATTGACTGCAACGCTTAAGCTCGTTCAGTTATTGATCCAGACATCTGTTTTTGCCAGTTATTCCCTGGCGCGGCGAAGCCCTCTTGAAACAGCAAGGTTTATGGAGATCAAGTGCATCGACGAGAAGGGACCTTTCCAGAAGTACTCATCTTCCATTTGGACCTTTATCAACCCCGGACTCTTGACACCCATCGCGTCTGGGATTATAACCCTCTTAGTCGATTGCAGCGATGTGGTTTCCTTTGGCTCGCCATTGAATCTCATAATTACTCATTTTCCTTTTCGCGAATTTGTGCCCTCATGTCCATTCATTAGTGTGCGAGCGCTTGACCCCAGCGCTAGAGGAATCACGTGTTCATCTTCACGTATGATCTGCTCCGATGTTATAGCCATTGATTGCCATGGAAGTGTTTTTTTGCTTGAAATTCTTCTTGTAGAGTTTCTCGTGCTACAAAGTTGAAGAGGATTTCGCCTTCTGCATGCGCCGCATAAGGGAAAGTATTATGATGAATGAAAAAGTCAACGGGATTGCCAATAAAAGTATCACTTTTTGCGATATCCCTGATAACTTTTGGTCGTTTTTAAGGCGGAAAGATATTTAATCGGATTATGGTGACTATTGATTAAGGGATAAATTAGTTTTAATGGCCAGTACACCCATATGTTAGATCCTGCTTTATTGTTTGTGGGTATCCTTTGAGGAATTATTGGGAAGTCGACGATGGAGTTACAACCTCCTTAAAGAGTAAAATCATTATCAAGTTAATATTGAGTCCCAAATGGCATTGCTGATTATAATATTCGTGTTATTGTCCCTTGGACTTTTATTGCTTTGGTGTATTTTTTATTCTTACGTGCAGTATGCTTGCAGCTGGTGCCTTTTTCTTTTTCATTACGTAGGCAATATGGCTTTTCACGAATGTATAATCGGCCGACCGTGTGTTAGCAGGTTCTCGTAAAAAAATATTGTGGCTATTTCCTTCATCACCCTCCCATTGAACTACAACCTTGACGTGGTGGAAGAGCTTGCGCGTTCCAATGACCCCTAGAGCTGGACTGGCAGGAGGAAGTACTATTGCTCCTGGTATGGCCACCCGTGCCAGATAGGTCGAAGGGTAGAAGCCAGACAAAAGGTAGTTCCGTGATGGTGTCACTTTTAAAATACCGTTGAGAAGTGGGGGTGGGAGTCCCTCCTAACTAGCAATTGCCCAAAATATGAAAATCATTCAAAGAAAATTGAATCGTGGCAACTATGAGACGCCGCCCACTAGGGCAGGTGTCGTGCCCGTTAGCGGAGTGGGCAAGGACTCCGTGGTCGTCATCACACGAAATCCTTGCACAACATTGTCATCAGAGGATACAAGGAATAGGAGGGAGAGTGAGAAGAAGAAGAGAAAGAGGAGGAAAGCAACAGTAAAAAAGAAAAAAAGAGGAGAAAGCAGCAGCTGCGGAACTTGGAACGTTAGGACAATGATGAGGGCCGGGAAGCTATAGAATATTAAACAGGAAATAGACAAAAGGAAAATAGATGCTATGCGGATGTGCGAGGTGAGATGGAGGGATAGTGGGGATTACTAGAGTGATAATTACAGGCTAATCTACAGTGGGGAAGATGGGAGTCAATGTCGGGTAGCTGCACTGAATGCAAAATTGGGGATGAGGGTAGTAAACATTGAACTGGCGTGCGATAGGATATTGGTAGAAATAACGGCACGCACGCCGAATTTCGTATTGCTTCAGATATACATGCCTACTAGTAGCTATAGGAAGATAGAGGTGGATGGGGTGTACGAACAACTAGAAGAGATTATTAGAGAAGTCCCAGGAAAGAAAAACCTGATAGTGATGGGCGACTGGAATGCAGTGGTGTGGGGAGGAAGGGATTGATTTGAAGTAGGAAGGAATGGGCTAGGGATAATACATGACCGCGGTGAGAAGGCAGTTGAATTTTGTAGAAAATTGGTAGTAACAAACACTTGGTTTAAACCTCATCCCAGGCGTAGGTACGCATGGAAAATTCCGGGTGATACTAGGAGATATGAAATTGATTACGTTATAGTAAGACTTATGGTAAGGCTGATTATAATTACATATAGAAACTGTGTAAAAATCTCGCGAAGCTATCGAGGGGCGAATGCAAACTCTGATCATAATTTGGTGATGAACTGTGAAGTTAGATTCTATAAGGCTCTGTAAAGGTAGGAGGATGAAGAGGTGGAAAGTGGAAGCATTAGAAGGGGTGAAAAGGAGGGAATACCAGGAGCTAGTGGAAAAGAACATAGGTGAAGCTAAGCAAATGGGAACAAACGTGGGGAGATGGGAGATAATATAAACAGGCATAGTAAGAGCGGCAGAGAAAACAATTGGAAAAGTGGAAACAAGGAGGGTAAAGAAGCAGTGGGTTACGGATGAAATGATTAGGAAAATGGAGAATAAAAGGATGTGAAAAACCGTCAACACCGATGTAGGCAAGAGGAAGTAAAAGGAATATACTAATGAACTCCGGTGAGTGACCAATCGGGCAAAGGAAAACTGGTGGAAAGGACAATGCGAGGAAATGGAAAAGCTGCAGGAAGAGGTTGCTTTATGCGTGAAAGTGAAAATTCTATCGGGCGGTAAGAGAGGGCCAACGATACCAAAGGTTAATGATAAAACAGGGAAGACATTAATTGAACAGGAAGATATCCAGAATTGGAGGAGATAATACGACAGCGATAATAGACCTGTGAACCTAGATGTAGAGGATGAAACAACAATAGATAAGGATAACCTCGGACCGGAGTTTCTTGTCAACGAAATAGAGAGGGAAACGAGAGATGAAGGCAAAATAACCTTGGGAGTAGATAACATACGTTCGGAGTTACTGAAGAATTTAAGTAACAAGGGAAGACGATTCTTTTTCGAACTAAATCGAAGGATCTAAGAGGAATGAGTAGCCTGAGGATTTCGCGAAAACAGTATTAATACCTATCCCGAAGAAGTAGAAAGCGTTAGAATGTGAGGACTATAGAACAATTAGTTCAATTTCGCACGTGGCAAACGTCTGCCCAGAATAAAAAACAAAAGGTTGGAAAGAAGAACAAATTACTATTTAGGCGATGGCCACTTCGGGTTCAGGAAGGGGAGGGCCACCTCGGGATGCGATGGCGGTACTGAGGACACTTATAAATATAAACGTAGAGTAAAATCAGGATGTTTTGCTTGCTTGTGGATTTCGAAAAAGCGTTCCACAGAGTAAATTGGGAAACACATATGTATGCTGAGGAAATGGTAAGAGAGACATAGGAAGTGCTACATGTGGGAATCAAAGGAGGAGGCCAGCTGGAAAAGTCGGTTAGATTCGCGGACGACCAGGCGTTGGTTAGTCGATCATCGAAGGAATTACAAGCATTAATAGATGCATTAGAATTTCAGTTCGTGAATTACAGAATGAAGATTAATCATAATAAAACAAAAGTAATGAGATTCTCTGGGACAAAGAAAGCGAGGCTGGTCATAAACGTAGGAGGGCACAAACTAGACCTAGTAGAGCAATTTAATTATTTGGTTAAAACGCTAGAAGAAAATTGACAGAGTAGCATAGACATTAGGAGGTGAATAGCGTTAGCGAAGGAAGCGTTTAGAAGGTAGCTGATGAGGGGGACCTTAAGGTGATTCCCCCGTAAAATGACTTGAATGCCATTTTGTTCATTTTCTGGCTACTTACAAAAATACGTGTCCTCTGTTAGATATGATCAACAAAATCCTATCTTTCCTAGCTACTTTTCTCGCAAATTTCACTAGAAATTATACTGTGTTAAATGCGACAATCGGAGAAACACGAGGGAAAAAGCATTTTCTATCGAATATAAATGCAGTTTCCACGGAAAGTTTATAAGAAGCTAAAACTCCCTGGAAATCGATTAAAAATAAAAACAAATGGATCTTACCAAGTTTAATTTTGAGTTATTGGCTAATTACTGCGATAATTGAAGTAAAAATTTGGTAAGGATGAGATAGGTCTTCCGGGTTCTCTTCCGTGTGGGTTCATCATTGTAGACGACATGTTTCGCAAACTGGAACGTTTGCGAAACATGTCGTCTACCAGTGTTCGAAGAGAACCCGGAAGACTTGTCTCATCAAAGCCTTCTTTCCAGCATCGAAATTTTAAAGCTATGGAGTGTGGCGTTGTATGGGCAGAAACCTGAACTCTTAGAAAGGAGGACGAAAATAGGCTGCAGATGTTTGAGGTGGGTGTGGAGGGGGACGGAGAAGAAAGAGAATAGGTTTTATGGACGGGATGAAGAAGGATGGATCCTTCGCTGAGATGAAGGAAGGAATGCTAAAAGTAGATTAAGTTCTGCACGTATAATTGAAGAGAAAAACTTTGTTAGTTCCACAAAAATAGATTTTATTGACGACCTAGGTGTCGTCGCTGAGCGACATCACCACCTGATGATGTCGCTCAGCGACGAAACCTAGGTCGTCAATCAAATCTATTTTTATGGAACTACCAAAGTTTTTCTCTTCAATTATGAAGCGGTTCCATAAAGTTACGCCTGAAACCATTAACTTCCTGCACGTATAAAAAATCTGGAGGATTTTCTCTGATTATCGGCTGGCAGATCTCGTCTTTATGGGCTGAGAGCGGATATTTATGCGTCGGTGTTTAGTAATTAAGAGTTAGTATTACTGAATTTTCCTATGAGGGAAGGGGAGGTCACGGATCGCCAGGAGCATATGGTTAAGCTAGCTGCCCTGAGGAATCTTCCGTGGAACATCTCCTCTGAATGATTTCAGTAATGGAACGTTGTCTGCGTCGCTCAGCAGTAGATATCGGATGACCTAAGTATCTATTACTTTCTGGAGCAGAAGGCATTTCGTTTGGAAAAAGAGAAATTTCTCCAAGATTGAAAGTTACCATCAGCTCCCTTAAATGTGCCTGAAATGCAAATTAAAACGTTCATATTCACATTATCGGCAATTGTATACATGTAATTTTATACATACATTGATGTCAAAGCTATATCATCAGGTGTAGAATTTTGTAAGGAGTTGAAACAGCTGCACTTTGCCATCCACCTCACCATTCTAACTTTTTCATGCTCCTTTGCCCGTGTTTCTTTGAATAAAAACAATTTTTCATTCGAATGTTACTGTCTCATCTGGTTGGGATGAAGGTGAACAGAGGAAACTGTAATATTCATGCTAGCAAAACGAGCTTTTACTCGAAAGGAAGTGCACGACGCCTTTCCCAAACAGGTTTTCTCTGCGTGTTCTTGTGAAGAAGTATGCTAAGATGCTGAGTGTCACATAGGCTTGTGATCCCCCTTTATGCTGATTTGGCCCTTAACTTCGGAGAATTTTCTTCGCTGGGAAATATATTTAGACTTAAGTTCTGACCCTCTACATTTCCTCTACTTTCTCACCCTCTACGTTTCCCTCTACTTGCAGGCGGAGGCAGGATACACCCATGTGAGCCATGTCTTACCGCAGCGGAGACGTGACGGTTTCGGAGCCAGTGAGCTACTCCAGGATGCCGTCACCGAACTCATCCTCGGGCCCCTCCGCTTCCTCCTCGGGAGCCACGGGGTCCTCCTCGACCGGGGCCTCGTCCTCCGTCAGCTCCTCCCTGTCCCGCTCCTCATCCTCGAGGTACTCGTCGCCCACGTCCCACTACCGCACCTCGAGCATGGAGCGGCCCTACCAGACGACCTACACCATCCTGGCCTCCCGGCCGCCCAGGCCCTCAGCCTCCATCTCCGACCGCACCCCCTCCCTGCGGTTCGGCCTCACCTCGTCCACGCCCTCCTACTCGACGTCCTATTCGACGTCCTCCTATTCGACGTCCTACTCCTTGGGGGGCCTGGCCCGAAGGGGCTCCCCTTCGCGGTCCTCCACATCAACCACCACGCCGTCCTACAGCTCGTACACGGCCCGCAAGCTGAGCACGGACAGCGGCGTGGGCCTCGGGGATAGCCGCGCGGGGTCCCGCGAGCGGAGCGACGCCCGCACCGACACTTCGACCTCCTCGTCGTACGGCTCGAACTTCCGGATGCGGGACACGAGCCGGACGAGGGACTCGCCCTCGACCTACACCTCGACCTACGGCTCGGGACGCTCCAACTCGCTGCGATCGAGCCCATCGTCCGCCTCGTCGACCGGGAGTAGCAGCGCCGCCTCCCGGATCCACTCCCGCTCCTACCTGGACAGCACATCGGACCTGGGATCTTCGTCGTCCGCGTCGTCGGCGTCCGCCGGCTCGACGTCCACCCGAAGGAGTCGAATCGGAAGCTCGTCGTCGCTGGTGGATGCGAAGGCGTCCTCGCCTACGCCGTCTTCCATCTCGTCGGGCACGGAGGCGCGGGCCATCGGCGGGAGCTGCGGCCGGCGCGAGGTAAATATCACGGGTGACTCGTTCCGGAAGGAGGAAGCCAAGTCGGTCTCGTGCATCTCCGAGACGAACGGCGTAGCTGACGCCGCGGCGTCGACGGCCGAGGATGACGGGGACGATAATGGGAATAGGCTGAGCGTGGCGGAGATTCGGAGGCTGTTCGACGCCAACCAGAACCTGGCGGCGAGGCCGACGGTGGGCGCGGGCGCGTCCTCCACGGTGGCCGGCAAGGGTCGTCGCTCGCAGGAGGAGGAGGACGAGGACGAGGATGATGACGACGACGAGGACGAGGACGACGACGAGGAAGAGAGCGACGGGGAGGCGGCGGTGGTGTCGCCGGCGGTGGAGTCGCCTGCGAGGCGGAGCCGCGTTGGCGCAGCGGCCGCGGCGACATCATCGGCCTCCGCCTCCTCGCCCTCGTCCTCCTCGGCGCACTCCACGGCCTCCTCGTCCTCCTCATCGTCCTCCTCGAGCGTCCTCTCTCCCGTGAGGGGCGGCGGAGGGCTTGACGGCCCAGACGTGAGTACCATTGACATCACCGACTTCTCTCTCTCTCTCCCTTACTTAACGTTACGTCCCTACCTTGTGGTGTGATAGGATTGGAAATGCTAATAGGGCACCCCTGTTTCCACGAAGTTTCACCTATTGGCTGTTAAATATTGATATTCGTAATTCGCGATATTTATAAACCTTCAACGTGTTATTGCAATAATCTGCGGTTAATTTTGGTATGGAATAAGTATTATTCATTGGAAAATTCAGTGTTCTCCGCTTAGTGAATTGAATTTTTGGTGTAAAAAGTTTTTATTTCTCTAAAGAGGCATTCTCTGTCGCCAGAGAATATTATGTTATAAACTGTTGGATTATTTGTTGTAACTCTTGGAGCTGGTAAATAATCCCATTTGAAATATTTCGGGTTAGTGTCATTAATATCAGCTTACTGACCGTCATAGTTTTTTTTAACTATTGAAAGTAATGAGAGGGGATTCTGATTATAATCTAGTGACGGGGAGTGGTCTGTCACAAATGTGAATCGAGAAATCAAATATTTGGGCTGTTGAAACGTGCCAATTTTAGTCAGTATTTGAATTAAGCTCGTGAAAATCTCGAGTACATACAAATCCCTAAATGAAAACTGGCCATGCTGTTTTGGGAGGTTAAACTGACGGTAGGATGGATTCGCGTTTTGTTGATTTACATATTCTAGGTTTTCAATTTTCCCTGCACTATGGTGTGCTACCTACCACAAGTTTACATTCATTTCTGTTTGGGATAAGGGATGTAATTATGTGTAATTCTCCGCGAATTTCCTCGTCTGCGTTGAGCTCTCCTATATACGGGATGTGGACTCTAAGGATAGGGAAGTAGAGGAAGTTCATTGATTTCCTCGAAATGATGGACTGAACTTTATTAGTTTTTATTAAAATTTGTAAAATTTCCAAGCTAAATATATTAATGAGTATTAGATATACTCGAAATAAGAAGTTGTTAGTTGAAAATAGTCCAAAGTGAGAAAGGTCCATGTTGTAGTTAGTTAATGCTTTTTCTTGCAATTTCTGAGTTGTCAATATGTGTTACTCCATGTTTAGAACATGACGCTATTGATCCATCCATATACTTAGGCGATTGGTATGATCCTCAAATTTGTGTGACCTGCATTTGCCGCAGATTTGTAATAAGTTATATTGATGTCCAAGTCCTCGGTAATTTTTTATTCTCCGTTCTTATCCTTTTGTCCTTCTGATTAAAATAATGCTTTCGTATATCAGCTTTGAAGATCTGCGTGTTCCTGAAGACGGATGACGCAGATATTTACGAATTTCTATCGGAGTCTCATCATTGAGGTTATCTCGTTAACCTAGGTTCTACTTGTAAGTAATCACCTCCATGTTTATGCTCTTTAATCAGCTTTTTGGTCTGGAAATAAAAACGTTAATGTAACGTAACAATTACCTCAATGAGCAATTTTTTCAAATTTTGTCTGGAATCTTTAATAAATCTAGTTTATTAATAAAAAATGGATGAATTCTTTGTGTATGATTGTAATTCCAAAAACTTGCGTTGAAATACTGAATCGGTTAATTTAAGCAAATCCATCACCGGACGCATCTTTTTGAGTTCGCATTTCCAACCCTGTCCATCCAAGACACGCTCCCGTACTTACTCATAAGAAGAAAGGTTTTTCTGGAACAAATCACTCAAAACAGCGTACTTTACATGGTTTATAACTGACGAAAAATTGGTGAACAAGAAAGTTGAAATATAATCTATAAAATTTTTGTTACTCTAGTTCATTTCGATTCATTTGACTGTTTTGCTGGAGAAGCCTTTCTTCCATTGCTGTAGTTTAATGTCTATTGCTGTTGTTGCATGTGTCGCATGTTGAAGAAACCTCTTTTGCCATATCTGCGCTTGACAGAGTTTCGCCGCACGGAGGTGGACTCCCGCGAGTCGAATTTTCTAGGCTCTTCCCTCATGATGCACGCATTGCCACAGAATGACAGTACCTACGGCGCACGCCCCCTTCGCTTGACCCGCTCGTTGCAGAAAACGCGGGCCGCGGGCCAAGTCTCTCTCTTGAAGAAAAAAGTAAGCTTTCTCCCGCTCTGCCAATTAATCTCCCTCTACTCCTCCTTGAGAGATTACTCCATCGTCACACTGCTGCGGAGAAGAGAGATAAACCGCCGAGCTGTCCCGTGTCGGTAATCGCTCGGCGACGACCGAAGCAGGACGCATCGCTCTGAGTGAGTCGGTCGTGCTGAGTGGATTTTTGCGACTCGCCCCCACGGTTGATATTTGGCGTGTGGCGGGGGGTGGTGTGGGTCTTTGAAGGAGGGGGTGGAATTCCTCCTCCGTTGCTGGTGGTGAATGGGCTGGTCTCCGAGCGCGGCGACGGCGGCCTCGGCCGTCCCACCGGGCGGCGGCGGGGGACTGTGGTGGAGCGGAGGGTGGGGGGCGGCGGGTGTGGGAGGGCGGGGAGTTTATTTCGAGAGACTTTGCGAGTGCTGCCCCCGACGCCGGCCCCACGACCGTAGGAGACCGGCCTCCTCCGCCCCCTCCTCGCCCCCGGGAGACGGCCGGGGGCCCTCGCCCCCCTCTACGGGTTCCCCCCCGGAAGCACGTGTACCCGTCTAGGCTTCGGTGCTTTGTGGGGCTTTCGGTCTGTTCTCTCAGCCAGTCCGCGGTAAGAAAGCCGCGATTGTGTTGTGCCGTTCCGCGGAGTTGTATCTCCACAGTTTCCGTTCCCGCGCGGCGATGTTTTGGCACCCGAACGGAAATAGTAGCCCCCTTCCCTCTTCGTTGGTGTATTACGCAAGCGGGCTCATCGGCGGGGAATATGGGGATGAATCCCCGTGTAGCGCATTTCCCCCCGTCCGAACGCGACGATCTTACTCTCTTATCCCGGAATAGCAGCCTTACTTTCCTCTCTCTCACTCCCCGTTCCCGCTCGCCCACCGTCGCGAGGATGTCTTATTCTTGTAAAGCGCGGGGAGTGTGAGAGAAGAGGACGATCGTCCTTTGATTTACGCTCTTTCGGAAAGTTGACGTCTCTCTCCCGCCTACCACTGTCTCCACACGAGACTGTGGGTTATTTTTTCCCCCGTGACTCTCGCCGCAGGGCTCCTCGGGAGTGACTCCCACCGCCGTCTCCTGCTCCTCTTAATCCTTTGCTCTCCTCCTTCCGAGATAACCCGGTTCGGTCGCCCCCCACTCGTCCGCCGAGAGATGCGCAGCCGTCGGAGCGGCCGAGCCGCCGCCGCCGCTACGCACAAGACGACTCCCCCGCTCGCCAAAGTTCTCGTCTTGGATCGCGGTCATTTGGCAGGGCTCCCCGGTTTATAGCGACTCTCTCTCTCTCGGTGGGGTGTTTTTCTCTTCAAAGATGAGGGTCCAGAGGAGGGGGCAGGGGGTGGCAGCGTGGGGTGGGGGCCCCGCGGCGGCCGCGGCCGGAATGGGGGCGGTGGGACGGCGCCTCGTGACGTGGCTGTCGTGGGGGGCGTGGGCTTTGTGGTTACTGCTGCTTCTCCTGCTCGTCTTCTATGCGGGGCTCGCCCTCTTCCCGCCCCCATCGCCTCCCAGGAGGCCTTTTGCCCCATGGCCCCCGCCATCGGCGCTACCCCGGAGAGCTTTCTTCGCCAAGGTAAATCCAAATGTTCCCCGGGAGAATTTTCCACCCTGCAGTCATGTGCATTTGTCGGTGAGCTAGGCCTTCGAGCATGTATAACCCTAGAGAGCGATGTGTAATGCTAATGGGGTTACAGCAAGTCGATTTTTGTGACGTCTGATGCGGTCATCTTTGTATGGTTACCTCTGGGAATATCCTATAAAATACTAATGGTTTCGAATTAATGTTGGTTTAGTTATTTTATAAGCGCTGTTTTACTGTACAGCGTTGAATTACTTACAGTAAGGGAAGAAAGGCGGTTTGTCGTTTCATAGTCACGTATTAATGAGGCGTGCGTGAGAAGATGTAGTGATTATTTTCTTGTTACGTACTCCAGCTATCTGTTGCATCAAAATCTCGGGGACTTAAATAACTTTTTCTAGAAATATTAAAGTTAAACATAGGCTTTCCGGGCTATATCGGCTGTCCTTTCGTGTCTGATGTCACGAACCTAATAGTAGCTGTGAAAGCAAATTTTTCCGCGGAGGGCGTCTCTAGCCTTACTTGCTTGAAGACTTAGTCCATTCCATGTGATTCTTACTCCTTTTTTGTCCCCGATTGCCTCTTTTTGTTTCGTAAAATTGTTTTATGTCCCTATTATACGCTGCACCCACTTGACAATTTGCTGGCGTCCTATTTCCCTTCCCCGTTCTAAATGTACCCCCGTGATCATTTGCAACTCCATGGAACTTTATTTATATCTTGGCACAGCGAAGGATTCACTCTAATTAAGTTTGGGTGGGTGTCTTCCTTCATTTTTTTTGCTGCTATCGCTATTTGTGGCACGCATTGGATTGCGCAGACACCAATAAAGGTGCTGGAGACATATCGGCGCCATGTGCGTAGTATAGGTCATTTAAAGAGCTAGAATATTAAGTAGAAGTAATGGTACCTACAGTTGTTTGTCAGAAACGCAATATCCTATATAGTTCTCTGTAGATTATAATTCACCACGTTGGGCCCCACATGTGAATTATGGAGTATTGTGAAGTGCACTGACAAGCTTTATTGGCTTCTTTTTCACGTGTCACGGTAGCATGTGTGACTTCATAAACGAAATATCTTACGTAAAGCGTAATCTTACTCTAAATCTAATAACAGCAGTTGCCAATTGCATCTCCTACTTTGTGTCAATGCTGCACTATTCTAATAGCCATGTATTTGTTTTTTTGCCAAGAAAGCAAGATGCCTTGAGTAGAACCCGAGATCAGCCTTAGGTATTTCATGGGATCTTTTAGATGTAGTAACTATCGATCCCGCTGGGCTTCAACAGGTTAAAGTCGAAACTCCTAATAGATGGAAACCTAGAAGCATGAAGGCACGGCTATTATTGCGAAATGATGTTAACAAGAGCTTGAAGGACAATTGGAAAAATGATAAAATGTAATTATCGTAAGATGAGTGCTGACTGCCACCTTTGGAATTGTTATTTATGATCCATATTGAAAACAGATTGTCCTTTATAATTGGATTTCAAAGTTTGTTCTTTTTCTTACAGGAATTTAAATTTTACATAAAGTGATTGCTAATATAACATTAATCAAAGAATTGACCTTGCCGGCCCCCAATGTCCTTACCAGGGGTACGCTTGGATCCCGTTAATTATTTAGCTCGGGGTGCAATGAATGCTCAAGGATGAACCTTAATCTTTTCTTGTCGTGTAACACGCCGCGAAAAGTTTTGGAGATATGATATGGTTCCGGCTATTATCCATTGTGGACTATGTTGAAGAAGTGAAGATAAAACCCATGTTTAACGTTATGTGTAGAAATTCATGCCAAGATTATCATTCATGTTTAACGTTTATAGAAGTAGATTGAAAGAAGGTAGGAATTTTACCATAGTAGTCGTAAAAAAGTAGAATCTCTGCTACTCCATTAACTTTTATGGCTATATTCGAAGTTTCGCTAGAACTCTTATCAGTAAACTGCTGATCTCCACATAAATCGCCGTGCGATATGCTGTAATTATTAGTGTCTAAAGAAGCATGTCAAAGTTTTAAACCTTAAATAACTTATCTATGTACTAAACTACCACTCTCATGCGTTGTTTAAATTACGATTTATGGAGTAATTTATCTATGTTATGGTTATAATTTGCGTTGATAAGAATTTGTTGTGGTTACTACTCAGTTATTGTTGTAATGTGCAGTGATAAATTTTTCGCAGAAAGCAGTGGTATCAGTTGCACACGCCGCGAACATTTTGAAGATTGACTAAATTTTTCTTCTCTAAATCGAAGGTAACTTTATATACAAAATTTGACCGTAAACAAATAAACTTGTGCCTGGAGAAGTGTTACTTTGGCCTTTTTTTCGGGGTATTGTTTACTTTTTACTCATGCTCATTAATTTGGTTTTTCATGTCATTCTGCCTTGATTCGATGTGTTGCCATCTTATTTGCTCATGCACACAAAAAGTGTTACGTTGTCGAGGTCGATGGAACCTAGATATCGTGCCAGTAGCTCCGTATGAAGGGAATACATTGTGAATTGCGATGGGACTACAGCTTTACTTAGTATGTTCCATCTGATGACTTCCCGAAAGAAATATTTGTCAGGTATGTTTCGTACTCATACACATTTATAACAAAATAGAAACATTCTCCTTTACCGTATGGAATGGGATTGCCGTATTTCCGTTTGGAATATATGATATGGTAAAGTAGTGGAAATTGCAATCCGTAAACAAATTATCGTAAACGGAATAGTATCACTGCTTTTGAAGGCATATCTAAATCTGTTGCGACCAAAAGACTCCCTTACAAGCTTATATTCTCGATTGATACATTTAATTCCAATAATTCGAACATATCTTGGTTAGATATTTAAATTATTGGTGAAAAACTACATTTGGAGCTGAAGTACGCCCCTCTGCGTTGTCACGCCTTTTAAGTCATGATAATATTTTAAAAGAAATATTCTAATCATAATTTTCCTTTGCTTAATTTTCCCACGTGATGGAGGAGAGAAAATATCATTCCTCTGAGTCTGTCAACCTTTGATCAATTAGTGGTTTGTGCCTTATTATTTTGGCTGACCTCAGTCGATGTTACCTGTCCGCTTTCCCAAAAATTTTGCTTCAAGTTGATTGCCGTATTTTGTTATTTTGGTAATTTTTATAGAGTACACTGGATTAGAAATGTTTACTTAATTTTGTTTGACTGCTGATGTGTATCTTTTGTTTGCACCTAACGCATTTTCCTTGAGGATTGGTGTCCTCTCGGGTATTAAGCCTATCAATCACAGTTATCAGCATGTCACATGTTTTTACTCGATAGAATGACATTCGCGCGAAGGTTTATACAAGTTATAAATACATTTTTTTTTTTAATTTCAAGCATTGTAACTTGAGCGAGTGCCTTCCGCTGGAGTTAAATCCAAATATGTGACATTTTCTGTATACAATAGAATTTTTTCGTTATTAGTTTTAATAATTTGTTCAGTTTCATTAAATTAACCGATTTTGTAAAACCTCATTGATAATAGCGTGAAATATGAGTGGTAAATCTTTTTTATTTTATTCCTATTTTCGTCGTTTTTATTATCTTTTTTCTTAGCTCAATGGCATCATTGCCTAATATCTTGGTCATCTACAGTGGATTTTACGGCTGTCCACTTTCATGCTGTCAGAATTCTTCCTCCTCTCTCCGAGTACAATGAGACGTCGCATTCTAGTCTGGTTCTTTGTGAAGTCCGTCTCGCATTCCTTTCGCCAGCCTCGTCCTCCTCATCGAATCCATTTCTTTTCCATCTCTCTCAGCTTTGCCCTTGGACCCATTTCTATCCAAACGATGCGTAGATAAGGACATAGCAAACTGGTGTCATTCTTTATGCTGCCTGACGCGTTCCAAACCTTCGTCCGGTGCCCCACGAAAGCGTCTCCAACTCGTCTCCGCTCTAATCCTACTGACACGTGCCGAGAATTTCTTGTGATGCCACATCTGTAGACGTCATATCGTTCGTTCGTCCCTTAGGTGTTTCTGCTGAGCACTTCTGCGTAATCTCGTCTGTGAGATTAACAGCAGATTCAAAGATTGTGTCACGGCGGCTTTTTTTGTAATCCATGCCAGTTTCTTTCTTCGCCCCGTGAATTACCTCAGCCCGCAGTTCACGCAGGATAGTATCCTGATTGTCTCCAGGCGCCTAATCCTAAGGAGGTTAATTAGTGTGCTGTTTGTTTTTTTTTTCTTTTTTTAAACTTCCGTGTTATGTCTACATCGTTAGCTTTAGGCGCTGTTAGCTACAGTTATCGTAGGATAAAAATATCGTCTTAAAATCTAATAGAAAGTAGCTATGTAAAGAAGAACTGGTTATGACGCCAGTGCGTTGGCCTACATTTTTATTTGCACATGCCTTATTTGTAGGGTGATTGCTTGCTCTTTTTCATCCAGTAAATCTTTTAATTGTGCAACAATTACCATCGTCATGCCAAATTTGTTACTCGGTTGTAAATTCGTGGATGTTTGATACGTAGTACATAGGCAGTCTGGTCGGAGTTTAGTGTAGAGTGATGAAATTACAGTATATACTTTATCACACTTGGGTCTATATTTATTTGGCATTGTTATTGCTATAGTTTTCGTATTTTTTTTTAGAATTTTAAGTTTGGAGTTTCTAAGGTTTAGTTGTCAATTCTTGTGTATTTTTAAAAACTTATTTGCAGTATTTACAATGCCTTAGGCGATTTCCCTGTGCGAAATCAAGGGTTCAAGCGGAAGATGAAGTGATACTTAAAAGAGACCGGAAAGTGTTCATGACCTCCAAACGGAGTTAAATGAAGACGCAAGGTTAAACAAAAGTCACGCCAAGCTATAAATTTCGAGGTCGGCCGATAACCGCAGGGTTTTCGGTGATAGCGTTTGAATCTGCAGAGTAAGGATACTTTTAAGGGTTTTCGCTGCCAATTCTCGATTATTGGAAGGGAGGGAATAATTTATTCGGTTTCTTATTTGGTGTGAAATTGTTTCCGTATGTATTCTCGAGAGTTATTGCAATGTAATTCGCTTACTTTTCATCGTTTAGTGCGCGTAACTCCTGCCGAAATTGCTCCGTAAACGTTAAACGAACCTTGGCGAAAACGTTCCTATGTGAATAGAGAATTAGTACTCTCTGCGTCACATGCTGGGATCATTAGGTATACTTTACGTGGAACCATTGAATGACGACAGAGCTTGAAAAATCTTGTATGCGAAAATGAATGGCGCTTGAAAAACACGACCTCATCTTAATGAGTAGGGCATTTACGCACGTATCAATGCAAAAAATGAAAACTCTTGAAAGCCTGCAGTAGTGCCTATATTTCACACCATTATTGGCTTACTTTCTAGTGTACAGGTTTGCGTCGGTATCTCTCTCTTTGTAAATGTTTGAACAAGTTTTGGCTAAATAAATCAGTCTATGATGTTTCATGGTTTGGAGGCTGGTGTATATCATGGCATTGTGTTAAACTAAAGCCTGTTGAATGGGAATATTTTTTCATGACTGCCATTCATATTAGGCATTGACGTCATCGTCTACCGTGTGCGACATCACTTAAGTTGTGGACTCAAATGAACGTGTAAGAATCTGCTATCGGCCATTAAATACGCACCGTAATTAAGTAGTCCCGCTGTTTGCTCCGGCTATCATTCCAAGGTGCCTATGACGTTAGTGGTGTTTACTGAATTGTGTATAAATTAAGGAAGATTTTGCCTCTTTCTTTACTAAGTGCGTAAGCGTTATTTGCAGTGTGCATTGGGTGTTATCATGGAAGTGGAATCTGAGAGCTGCCTACTACCCTCGTGAAGGTTGTCCTGCTCTTGCTATCGTTTCCATACCAATACATTATTTCGTTAAAATCACGGTTATTTTGCCATCGTCTTTCGATTTATGTACCGTTTCGTAACCGAGTTGAGTATTCTATATCTCATCTGAAGAAGGTCATATGTATTAGAATGTTTATATTTTATATATTAGAGCATCATCAGGAGTTATCACTCTGAAGATTGTTTAGCTGCAGCTCTCCCCTCCTTTGCTCCAATCTTCTTGCAGTTAAACGCTTTCCTTCTTGTGCTTTCATTTTGATGTCCCTCATACTTTGTCATATGTATTCTATCCGTGGTCTTTCTCAGTAATTCTTCGCATTTAATTCTCCTGCGATTAAGAATAAATAAAGGTAAAAGGATTGGTTTGGTAAGATAAAAGATAAACTCAGGAGTGGACTGCAACTCATGTAATTCGTTTTAAAAACAGACTTTGTATTTAGTTAATCAGTGATTCGCGTATGGAATATATTCTTCTCAAAAACCTCTTTAGTTAATGGATTCACTTGTCCTGACTACGCCATTTTTCTATAGTTCTGTGATAGTTGCAGTAACCTTACATTAGTCATTAACTTAATATTAAGTTATTAATTGTTATACTCATTTTTTGCATTTTTATGGAGTGGATTATTTCATGATAAATGATTATGTTCTTAAGTATTATTTTCTGAGGTTGTGCTCCTGTTGTATAAGTTCAAAGCATACGCGTAAATTTCCACGCATAAACACTTTGGTAGACTTATCTTTCTTGGAAGTGTTCATAGTTTTTTTTGCATTGAAGTTGCCCTTTTAATCAGTTAGAGATTTGACTCTAGGTCCTTCGAAACCGTCTGGAAAACACCAGAAAGCCGGCGCCTTTTGGTGTGGTATCAATGGTGTCGCAGTTGTTTGTCGGGTGACGATCAACCGTCGACGAAACACAATTTAGGGCGACGTAGGAAGCCATTTGTCGAGTGAGCGCCATGTTTATTCATTCACCTGGTGTGCTAATGAACCCAAAAGAGTCTTAAACGCCCTCTAATGGCTCTCGTGCAAACAAGTCTTGATTTTCCTTTTCACCCCTGGCACATGAGAGGCACCATCATCCTCATGGAAAGCCATAGGGTGACAGGCGTTAATTACCACGCTCGCCCACCTCTCCCTCCTGGGCACCTTGCCCCATCCTTCGGAGGCTTCCCATCCTCTTCCTCCGCCATCGTCATCTGCTGTCACAGCTCCCTCATCCCTTTTGCTGCCATTTCTTACAGGTTAGCCACCTTTCCTGGAAATTTGAATGGAGCCTGAGATTATTTCGTTGGAATTGGAAAGACGGGGAATTTTCAGTGGCTTATTAAAATAGCAAATAAAAATCTAGTCGACCCAAGGAAAGCTATCTGTGAAAATAAATGGTCCTGGCAATCAATTTGTGTATATTTAACAGATTATGTAATTTAAGATATCAGTTAGGTTCTAGCATTTTTTTGAGAATTTGAAAATATACGTCAAGTTTTGAAACCGGCTCACTTTCAGGGAAGGTTATGCCGTTGTCAATTAGTTAAATTAGTGTTTTTTTTTATTTTTGCTTAACTTTGAGTTTTAGCTCTTTATCAAGGGTTTATACCCCATTGCTTCGAATAAATTATTTCATAGTAACGAGTGGCTGTGTCTTCTGATCGTCATTGAGGTTACATCCTTGGGAAATCTAGAAAAGTGTAGGAATCTTAGAAATCGTTGTTTAAAAAAGATAATTTTTTTCAGAGAATCCTCATGATTAAGATGTATTTTACCGCATGTTTATGTACTAAGATGCCATAATCCAGTGAGACGCGTCGTACCTGCAATTCTTTTCAAGAGTTTCGGAATTTTTTCTTCTTTCTTGAAATGGGTAAATACTCGAAGCTTCAAAGCTCAAGTAGTGAATGTACAGCATACTTAGCCATTAGCTATGAAACCTTAACTTGTGTGTAATGAAATGGTCAAATATGGAGGGTCGGATTTTTCCCTGTGCTCCCTTTTATTTCTTCGTGTTGATAATGCTGTTAGAAAATAGCTTATTTTAGTTTGAGATAAAATAGACTAGTGGCCATTCCCGTATTTCTGTCCGACATGCTTCGTGGTTGGAGTAATGCCTCCATATGATGAGTTAACCATTCCAGTTTGCTTACTAGATTTTAAAATTGTTAGTGTGTGGGAATCTGAAAAATAAATCACTAGGCGAATTATTGATTTCAGTGTGTAGGTATTACCTACCCAGTTATTTAGTCTTGGCGTTGCATTAAATTTTATGTGTCAATGTCCTAATTTTTTCTATGAATTTTCAAGTGACCGTTTTAGGAAAATGTACACTCTTATTGAACAACTTAATTTTTTTTTCTATACGTACGGTTGCTCTGTGAATTGACATGCTATAGGATTCCAGTGTACTTTTTGTACAAACAGCTGTTTTCGAAATGTGATGTTGACTCTACTTAGCGCAAATTAATCAATGCATCACGTGGCATCACGGTAGAAAATCTACGCACACTTTTTGGGCGAGGGGCATCACGGCCTTACATGCATGCATACATTTCTGTTTGTCATTGAGCTGTCCTTAGATACGTTACTGTTAACATATGAAGAGTAGATAATTTCCTTCTTGTTTTTTGTTTTTTACGAATTTGTTACGTACATGTTAAGGTAATTTAAGATTAATACTTTTCGCCCCATGGCCGTCGCCGAATATCATTATCACTGGAAGACATCCATTTCCTCAATACGTACATGTATTTTTCACGGTATAAAAGTAGCGTTTCTTTGCGAATGTAAATGGTTGATTACCGAATGCATTTTTGGCCTTTTAAAAATAGAACTCTATTTTCAGGCTGTCTCGATGGTAAAAATAGCTTTATCGTGTTGTTTACGAAAAACATTATTAACTGTTATCATCGCTTATCACCTCATTGGGTCGGAGTTGTTTTGGAGTGGGAGCGGTGAATCCGTATCGTGCGTATCCTTACCGGCTGAAACCTGATTCATATCAAACAGATGGTTCATTTACATCTTCTTAGAGCCACGCGTCAGGAAGTGATCTAATCTACGGGAGCTTCGCGACCTTGCTGTTTAGGGAGCGTAGTCTGGTGCGACGAGGTCACTCTATTTATGAAAAATGGTTTTCTTGTTGTGTTCGCTATTGTAAAGCAACGAAGCAGCAATTGTTCAAGCATTATTTTGTGAAATTTGAGCGTACCCTCAGGCTGTGTGGCATAACCAGAGAATATGTTAGTTTAATGTTTTACTGTAAAACAGTTGGGCGGAAAATCAGTTTATATATTTGGGATAGATATTATTATTAGATTTTGGCGTAATTATTACTACATTAACGTATTCGAATATATTTGAAGAAATGCAAACTTTTTTATCCACCATGAATATTGAACTGAGAAATCAAATGTTTTTGTTGCATTAATTTAGTGTTGTATTATTTCTACTTCTGTGCTCTGCTTGTTTTAAGATTGTTTTGTTTGAAACGGATAGTGCTCTTAAGTTTCGAGGCAAGTTTTATGGGTGCTTTCTTCCGATCATAGCTATCGGTAAAAATATCAACAGGTATTTAGAAAATACTTCCCTTGGCAGAGGAGTACCTGGATTGGTCCGGTTCCACTGGGTCATCAGCTTGTTCCATGCTGTTTTGAGTGGTTTGAAAACAGTAAGATCTAGAGGCTGCATAAAATGAGTCAAGTTCGGTGGTAGTTTGACTAAGACAACATCATTTTCAAGTGCCATTTTAATCATTTGGTAATTCACATGAAATGCAATACCATCAAAAAATAAAATTACTTTCTTGTTGCGCTGATCTTTTGGTGGAATATTCTGCAAAAAGAGTTCCGCAAACCAATTTGAAAAGAGTCCCTTCCATCCATCCTTTTTTCTGGGCAGTGTATGCCGTCCCCGGATAATCATTTTCAGGGATCCAGGTACTCCAAACGTAAGTACCGGAAAATATGATGAAAGGTGGCATCTTTGTCCCATCTGCTGCCCCACAAGCTAGCACTGTTGTGTTTAGTTTTCCTGAGCCAGCAATGTTTTTGGATACTCTTTTAGTGCCTTTCTTGGCAACAACTCGGACGTCTTTTGGATCATGAGCGAAAGAGGTTTCGTCACAATTAAATATAAACTTACTATCTTTTTCAGTTATTTTTTCTTCTTTGTAGAGTATTTTTATATCCTTATAAAAATTTGCAACAACAAAGGGATCAGCACCTCTTACCCTTTGATTACTTAACTCTTCCCCTTTCCGAACCCTCAAATTTTGGTGCCTTTTTAAAAACAAATTAAACCAGTCATCTGATGGTTTGTTGTCGTTCCATCTTGTTTTCAGTTTCTTGAAGTCTAGGAACTCTTTTACTAAGTTCAGAGTCTCTTGTTTTGTAAGGCCTTCACCGTGTGTAGCACATGTTTCTAAATATTTGCAAAGGGCAGTTTCGTCTTCTATAGAAATTTCCTGCTTGCGCCCTCCTCCAAATTTGTTTTCAGGAGCATTATAATGTTTTCCAAGAGTTGAAGCAGGCACATTAAACTTTCTTTCCGCTGCTCTTATCGGTATCCCTTTCTTCACTTCTCTAATCGCTTTCTGTATGTCTTCAGGGTCAAACTGACACCTAAGATTTTTTTTGCATATTTTCTAGGCATCTTAAAAATTAACACTTATATTTTGTCCATTAAATTAACTGTCTGTTCACTGCCAGAAATATCTTGCAATTCAGATTTCACTTCAAAACCTGAAAAAACAAAAAAAATTACATCAGGGGTAATAAGAGACACTTGTCTCTTATTACCCCTGAAAATTTTCAAAAAGGGGTAATAAGAGACACGCTCAAAAATCACATAAAATTACATCTTGCAACAATTTAAAAAATTGCTTGGTATTCTACAACATCTTGGTCACAAAATAACATGAAACTGATTTCTAAAATTCCATCTCAAATTTTATAAGAAAATTTCATTCAGGAAAAGTCACGAATTTGTTCAGTAAGTTCAGACGTAAGATATTTTTCAAAGTTTAGGAAAAAAAATTTTCATCTGTATTATTAGGTAAATAAGTATATGTTAAGGAAGATAACATGTCTAAGATGTGTATGCGTATTTTTTCATAATTTTAAAATAATATTTAAAGGTTTTTTTTAGCCTTGTCTCTTATTACCCCTGTCTCTTATTACCCCGGCTTCCCCCATATATCTTTCTGCTTAAAAACTAGTTATCAACTTCTGGTTTGATTTAATCCACCATATCCCTGACTTTTGATTCACGTAAGAACTCCGAACAGCAGCCGGGTGAAAGTTAAGGTGTTAATTATCAATCTAATGATTTATCGTAGTGTTTGCCAAGAGTTTATTTGTGACAGTCTCATTGACCTGGCTAATACTTAAACTTTCGCGGCACAGAATTGTTGGCACCCATGTGTAAATTTGTGAATGGCCGCGTTTCCGAATGGATCTGGTAATGTGACTGTAGTTTCTCGAAGCGTTATCATGATAGAAATTACCTTTAGCTAAAGGCATGATTTCCTGTTAAAAATGTCGGAAAAATAGATGACATCATGATACGAAGTATACTATGCCTACGTACTATTTTTCCACCAACATCTCTATTCTCGAGTTCTCATGTCTTGTTTCATTTCAGCATATTTATGCTGATTAGAGAATTTGAGGTATTCATTCGCCATACGAGCTGAGCCTGTGGAAACTACTTAGAAACCGTGGTTTCTCTTTCTAAAAGTTAAGGATTGACTTTTAATATTTGCTGTTGCGTGCTCCCAGCAAATAATGCTCGATTAGTACCAGTACTCAGAAAAGTGCTGTCTTCTATAACGTTTGATTACAATATGTCTCCCTCCAAACTGTCCGTAGAAGACGACGACCGTCAGCTGTTTACTTCCCGAATTTTGAATGGCTCCTGCAACAATTCAAGCTATCATTGAAATCGAGTGTCTACAAAATGAAGTTTCAGGCTTTACTTTGTGGAACCTACTCACATGAAATAATTTCTCACTTTGTAAATTCCAAACTTTATTCTTTCCGACCATGTATTCGACATATATAATGTCATTATCAAGGTAGTGGTACCTTTTGGAACACAAGTTCTGATCTCGCATTTACGTGATAAGTTTACGTCTTCAAAAGATGACGTTGATTGTGTCCCAACATTTAAATATTTCTGATGAAGTGAGCTAGAATATTCTGCAATATGTTATAAGAAATAAAAATGACATAAATAATCCGTGGTTAAGAGTAATTTTAAATATAAAAGTGGATCAGAAAATTCGAAACTAGTTTTGGTGTTTTTTTTTCATGGCTTACCTCTCATCGGTGGAATATTCTTGAATGAAACACGTCCCAGCCGTGTATGTGTGTGTGTGCACACCTTTGCATGAATGAGCCCCGAGGGCCCTTCATTGCCACGAGAGGCCCAGCCCCCGGAAGCGGCGCGGCGTTCAGGGCGGCGCGGTCCTCGTCAGACCTCCTCCACAAGCCTTCCTTCGCCCTCACACTTTCTCCCTTGTCCGTGGAAGACTTCGAACCCTCCTTTCCCCTTGTCTTCCGCCCTTTCTTCTTCTCTTTTTCCAATTTTCTCGCCTCTATTTCAGCCCCATCCGCCACGGTCCAATCGATACGTTGGCGTTGACGGGCATAGGAAGAAAGAGTCTTGAAAGGGTTGGATGGTTGGCTATTTGGGGAGGCGAGCGACTACTGAGGTCATATGCGCCATTGCGTATGATTAGGTAAGGGTATGAATATTTTGGAGAACGGAGGTAGGATGGAGAGAAACCTGGTGCCGACTTTAGTCTGCTCCTTACGAAAGGCGCCAAGACGGCATAACGTCTCACCCGACGACGCACAGTGGGTCCAAATGCCGAAAAGGTGGTGAAAATATGTAAATGTTATTTGATTTAGATGCAATTCACAACATTACTGTTTTCGAGGTCGCTGATCACGAATCTGCAATTAGAATTTTGAATAAATACTTTTAAAAAAACTGCAATTTTTTGCAAAAAAATAAAAGTATTACAACCTTAATGAAAAATGTTTTAATTAGGTTTTCGAGGCCGCTGATTACGAATCTGCAATTCGATTTGTGAAAAAAATATATAATTATTTTAACTGCAATTTTGTAGCAAAAAATAAAAGTGATACAATCGTACTGAAAAAAGTCATTGCTTATGGGTTTTCGATGGCGTCGCGACGGCCGGAGTACTACCCATAATGTGCTTTCTACGCAGTACTGAAGTAGTGGCCAAGAGATCCCGATTAAAATGTACCCCACTTCGGGAATTCGAACCCGAACCCTCGAGATGGGAAGCCAGTATTGTAGTCACTACACAAACCCGATCCTGCAGTTTTATCTCCTCGAAGATTATTTTAGACCGTATTTTCAACTCCACATCGTTCATTTCTGTATCAAATCGATAATTAATGGCATTTAATAAGTCTGTTATTTCCAATTTTCCTTATCAAATTCTTCGAAATGAGGGATCTTCCTGTTGTCGTCGATGCATCGTCGAATCGCGCGGCTTAACACCCCCGCCCAAGATTCCACCGTGAATGCTAACCCAATTGATACAACGAAGACAGAGACTGTAATATCTTCGCCACTGGTGGGGATCGAACCCGGGTCCTTTTACCGAGTGGGAAGCCAGTTCCCCAGCCTCCTCACCAACTCGATTCCATCGAAATACTATCCGCATTTTTAGCGAGCGCCCTCTTCTTCCCCTCTCCGTTTTCTTCTCTCTCTCTCTCTCTCTCAAGCGTCCGACCCTTCAGACTCCCCCACTTAATTCCGTCCTGCCCCAGTTTCCCTCAGATCTCCTCCCCTCTTACCCCTCCCTCCTCTCGCCCTCCCCCGCCCACCCGCTTCGTTACCCTCCCCCCCCTCCCCATCAGTGAGCCACTAATGCTTCCTCATGCCGTGGCCGCCCTTGTTAGTCAATTACGAGAAAAGAAGTTGGGCGGCGGGGAACGGATTTTTCCGCTCAATGGATCATTTAAAATGTCCGTCGCCGTGTCTCTCTCCCATCTCCGTCTCTCTTTCTTTGCGTATTGCTGTCCGTTTGTGAGGTTCAAAGGTGTTTTGTGATACGCCGCTGGCTACAGTGGACGCAGAGGCTGGTTAGTATTCGATAGCTATTTGTCACAACGCCTCCTTTAAATGGTGAGGTGGATGAATTAACTAAAGCTTATTGCTAGGAATGGACAATTTCAGAATATGAAACTCCTGGAAAAGGACACAATACGTAGCCATTAAACTTTGAATATTTACGTTTTCTCAATGTCACTATTGGTTTTTAGAGCGTTTTTAAGTTGGGTGTCAATCATTAAGCTCCCTCCACTTTCTTCTTACCGATTGGACTTCTTACCGTCCTTTGACTTTGGCGTTGACAAACTAGGTGGCTCCAGATGCCATACCTCCTCAAGCATAAACATTATTCAATATTATTTTAATTTTTTTGCGGTTTTTTTGAGTTTTTCTTAGTTACGGCAAATTCAGTATATCTTGGAAAATTTTACTTAGACTTGGTTTTATAATCTCTGGTTAAATATTTTCTCTATATGAAAACCGATGCTAATGCGATCCCCCAACAATAATACTCTCGTAAACTTACCGACAGTCTGTTGCAATACTTAATATCCTAATTCATAGTTAACACAAACTTAACGGAAAGGCTACGTAATCTTGCGGTTTACGTTAATCATGCATAAACCTGGGCCCAAATTTGTGAAATTTTTCTCATTCTTCATCATATTTCTTCGATCATGATTTAGGGTAGTTTTAGTGCTGTGTTGGTTTTTTACATATTTTACTCTCATTACTTTATAGAAACGGGGTGTATTAAGCTTAGGTACTTATAAACTCTGTTATTTTAGGTGTGGCTACGTGAAAATTCATTTTCAAGGATTAAAAAGAACACTAGACATTTTTCGTCTCTTAGCTTACTTCCTTAAGACGGCGAATCACATTCATGCCATTTGAGCTCTGCGAAACAAATTTTAATTACTGTAATATGCACGAAATTCCATTAGAAAATAGTCACGTCCCAGTCTACTGTAATGGACCTTGTTTAGACCTTGATATTTTTACTGTACACAAAATATCCGCAATTAATAATTTTGCAATTGCATTTATTGTCAAATCGATTTATGTGAAACAGGAAATCTATTTAACTTAGGTATGTCGTGCTTTTCTTTGTATTAAATTTCAAGTTTCGAACTTTAAAATTTCGAGCTTAATTATGTTTGTTGTGATATAATTAAAAGATGACCTTTTCCTGTTTGTCGTTTAGTTGGCTTATGCTCTAAAGTTATATTGTCGGCCGTTTTGCAAGTGTTGGCCGTCGGCATTAACTCTGGGACATGAAATTATAAATATGTATAACTTTTTTATGAATAATAATTTCGCTCAATTTGATTCATCAGTTGATGTAGAATATGTGAAAAACATTTTAGTGCAAGTTGCCTTTTATCTGTGATCAATATTCATCGATTTTCCTAAATACCATTTTACGGTTCTTCAACCCGTCATTTTCCACCGTTTATCGCGAGTTAGAAACCACGGGCGCGAGTGGAGGAGAAAGAATTATATTTTGCCCGATAATATGTATCAGTCGTCGACACTCCCGCGACCTTAATCGGCTGCTCTACTCTGCGCCACTTCCTTGCGGTCTTTCGAACTGTGCACGACGTGCTTATTGCTTCCGTTTGATTTTGTATTCTACCGGACAAAGATAGGTTATATTAGACTTTAAAAACAATATAAGACGGTAGTCGGCCCAAAGACTATTTCTTATATGATCATACTTATAACCATCCTAGTATCAATCTCAGATTACGTCTTTCCTCTCTTCGGTCCATCTAAAATGCTTACCGTTGTCCTTCCTCTTCCTCGCTTAGCCCCTACGACATGGGGGACCGAGCTGTGCTCGGAACAATACAATTATGTATATAGTAAGTAATAATTCATTATGGCTAGTTTTTCGGAAGTTTATTAGGAATATTAAATAATAAATATGAAATAAGGCGTCAAAAATTATTCATCACTATAAGTTATTACTAATTTTTGAATTCAGCGCCTCCACCCATGCTATATTGCGTGTGTGCCGATGATTTTTGGGCTATAAATGCACTTTTAATCTGCTCTGACAATTGATTCTCAAAATAGCAACGTGTAGAATTCTATGTATAAACACAGGGGTGTGTCGGTCAATGCCAAACTTTTTGAAAGTTTTAAGGTTAAAAATACGTAAAAAGAAAGTAAGTGGTAAGGAAATGTTAAACTAAAATACGTACGTGGTGAACGTTGATTTCATTATTTGTTGTTTTCATATTAACCCGTTTACGCAATAGCCTCATTTTCATGATTAAATAACTTATACCTGGAGAACGACCCAACCCAACCAACCACACGCGCGCACACAAAAGGACAATGCACGAAGCAAAAACACATACCTTTGAGTATATATTATGTGGAGGGTACTCTCAGCGAGAAAGTGACGTAATTATAATTTAAAAAACCGGTATTATCTATCTCTCACGGAGTTCTTATTCACGCACCTGAACTCTCGCCTTGTTTCAATATCTTGTATAGGCGCAAGAGCGTCAGGTATAAAATGCAAAGAGAAAAGCTATCCCGGCTTTTAAGTTCATCCCTATCTTTCGCACTTTCCCACCATTCTGCCTTCCACAACGACCAACTTCAGTATCCCATCCCCTTTCAGTATTTGCTCCATCCACCCTCTCCGACCCCTCATGATTTATCAACCAACTTTCCTTCCTCCTCCCCAACTGTGCCTGGTTCTGCTTTGCTTGTCATAATTAGTGTCAATCGTACTTTCTCCTTCCTTGTCCTCACCCGCAGTCTGAATGCACAGAATCTTCAATGTTTCATTTCATATCATAGGGCCTTCCATCAACCTATTCCTGCTCTCTTCAATTTTATCCTGGGACTTAATGTATTTCCCTACCATTTCCCCTGCTTCATTTGCTCTTTTCCTTTTTTTTTAAATCGATGGGCCTATATTCCTCTCCAAACCTGCCTCCCATCTTTTCTCATACCTCCTATCTTTTTTCATTCTCTTCCCTCGAGTCGCTGTTTTGAAGCCGTATCACATCAAACTCCAGATCAAAGCTTTTACTGATCGAACGACGAAGGATATCCGGCAATAACGATCAAGGTCCTTCGAAGTCAATTATCCAATTTTCACTAACATGCTATGGTGTGACGAGAGTGGAGTCTCTTGTTTTGATTAGGGTACCATAAAAGGGATCATTTTGTCCCTAATGAAGTCCGATTTTGCGTGAAGTTTGATAAACCGATCGATTTTATGGGACAAAAAATTCAATGTTTCTCGAAAGCAATCCAAAATGGACGCTGATCGTTATCCCCTCCGTGCCCTCGGGTGCGCAATATTGCCCCGCGTACGCCTTCCACTCCCGGCGATTACTTTCCCGTGATCGCGAAGTTTTTTCCCCCTGCGCCGAAAAAATAGCCTTCAAAAGTGATAAATCCACGAGCGGCACTGCCCGCCCGTCCCTTCCCCGCACCCATGCCGCGTCCCTCATTCACTGCGGATGTGGCTAAGTAGCCGCCGCCGACCGAATCAGTGAGTTGTGCCGCGGGGTGTGGTCGTCTATAACACGGCCGTTGGATTGGATGAGTAATGAATGGCCCCTCTCTTTATCCCTCCGCACCGCGTGACTCATCGCTCTTCTTGGTTGGTTGTTCGTGGAGAGACGATGGACGGCTGAGGGCATTTGCGCCACCGAGGATTGGTGGGTAGGTTGGTGAGCCTTGTATACGGGTATTGGAGGAAGGGTGGAGAGAAACCTGGTATCAGCTTTAGCCCTGCACTAAACGAAAGGCGCCAAGAGATCGGCAGTAATTGAAAGAGGTAATCTCATGTCCATCTCAGCTTACGGTAATTTACCTGTTTATTTGTAGGTTTGTGGACAGACCCTTCCCTAAATTCCACTTTTCGGCTTATTATTTTCACTTTCCTGCATATTACCTGCCGTTATCAAGTCTCTTCCTTCGTCTTCCTTATACCCTCTGTCAGTCCTTAAGTCGACCGAAATTCCTATCCTCTTCCTTCCTCTTCCACGCTTGCTAAGCGTTCTCCCTTTCATCACCCTATTCATGCCCTTTCCTCCCTCCCCCCAACCCCCACCCTCAAATCGTTTTCCATTCGTCTATGCTGTCTTAAATCTCCGCTATTAACTTAGTTTCCACGCCCAGTCTATTTAACCCTTCTTCGTTCGTCTTCTTCGCTACCAAGCTCACCCTCTCCATTCTCTTCTCCAAACCCACATCTCGAAAGTATGTAGTCTACGCTCATCCTCTTTTCGCGGTGGCCAAGTTTCCGACCCATACAGCGCCATACTCAATTTTAGTATTTTTTACCGATTTTTTGCAGACGTCTCTGCTCATAGCTCTCTTTCGAATTCTCTTCTCTGCGTGCTCCCTGGGCTGGGAGAAATTCTTCATTTGTTGTCCCCATTACTGGACCCATTCTCCTGCAAAATATTTCCTAGGTATGTAAACTTCCAGTTTCTCCATTTTATTTACTCTCGCATTCATATTGCCCACTATTCATCCCCGCTTTCGTGCTTCTTAAAATCTCATTACTTTTTCCTCTTATGCTCTTTCTTTTTGCCATACCTCACACACTACATCTATCACCCTCAGCATTGACTTCAATACTTATGAAGGTATGCTAACCAGCGCTTGATCGTCTGCAAGTATGACTAACGTAATGAGCTCTCCTATCTTTATTCCAACTTCCACCACCTCCTAAGTAGGTATCTCTATTATTGGTTTGTTATTTCTGGATGCGATATTGGCCGTTTGCGCCGTTGAGGATTGATGGGTAGATTGCTTTAAAGGCCTATCCATAAAAATAAATTTTGTTTAACTGTATCTATCCCGAAAGGGAACGGCGTGATGGGCATGTTTGTTCATGTGTATTAGGAGTGTGATAGAAGTAGGATTCTTTTGGGGATGGAGGAAAAGTGAAGAGAAATCCGGTATCGTTATTAGCCTGCTCTTAACGAAAGGCCAAGGAATCCACAGTTGTCCGAAGTGGAGTGAAACGATTAGGCCCGGTTTTATAATCTATGGTTAAATATTTTCTCGGTATGAAGAGTGAAGTTAATAGATTCTCCCATCGATAACGCTCAAGTCAACTAATATGCAGTGTGATGTAATATACCAAACCGGAACTTTCATTTAACATTAAGACTACTTCATCTTGCGGTTAACATACAAAACTCGACTTTAAAGCGCTCTCCGCGTAGCACCCAAGTAGAGATCGGGATTCCTCTGAATAATCTCCGCCAGTACCGGGATTCGAACCGGATCCTCTGAGTGAGAAGCTATAACTCTACCCACCACACCAACCGTATCCCATTCTTTAAATATTTCTCATAATTTTAATCGGTAGAATACCTCTAATAGTAATAATGCTGTGGTTTTGTGGAGTGGTGCCGGCCAATGACTTCCCGCCCCTCCAGCCTGCGGAGCGGCCGTAGACAGCCGTGACCCTCCCCATTGCCTCCGAAGGCCGCCTCTCTTTTCTCCTTCAGCCCTGACCTTCCTCCCTCCGCGCTCCCCTAAACCTCACCGAGGAGCGGCGCCTATCCCCTCCCCACGCTGCTCCGCGCACTCCCTGCCACTCTCCTCCCGGTCCCTCTCGCCCTCCTCGGCCGACGGCCCGGCCTTTCCTCCGGCGCCTCGGGACGGAGGTGGGTGCGCGGGCAGCCATAGGCTTCAAGCGTATCGACCCCGAGAGCCGTAGGGGGAGCGACCGAGTCGCCTCTCTCTGCCTTACGGTGGGCTTCCGTCAGAATTAGTCCTACGTCACTGGGCATCTGCGAGTCGATGGTATGTGTGTGTGAGAGAGCGTGATTGTATGTGTTGTGGTCGTGTTTACTCGTAGTTTAGCGCCCCGGCGAGAAAGATGTCCGAGATGGCAGGGAATGGGTTCTTTTCGCGGGGTCCGTATAAACACGGCCGTGGCCAACTCTTCGGCGAAACCGGTGTGGGCTCGTGAGGGCTTCATTATTGATCCATTTTTGTTATTTTCGTACGGATTTAATTGATGAAAGGTCGTTTATCTCTGTTATGTGCGGGTCCGGAGCGACACGCATGCCGGGCGAGCTCGAGTCGACCCGGCGTAATGGAGTTCTTTGGTATCATCACGCGGTCTGCGTGGTGGATTCGCCTGGGGAAAATTAATGTCTCGTGGACAAGTGGTGGGAATCCGTGGTAAATATTGCTACTTTGACGGGCGTGATCGTCAGGGGAATTGCTCCGTCCATTATCGGACATTTGCTTGTGGTTTACGAATGTGCAAATTTCACAATGAAAATAATTAGCCTCTGGGGATTGTTTTAAATATCGATCGAAATTCACCGGATAATACTCGAGGTAAGATTTATTAGAGATCGACCGTTAAATCAGTTTCGATATCTCAAAATCAATTTTTAATAAAGAAATATTAAATATTGTAGATAGTCAAAGTCGTATTTGAAATGTGTCGCTGTTATCATCATTGGCAATGTCAAATTAAATTAACATGGCCAGATTTCTACGTTAGATTAATGAATCGACTTTAGCAATCAGGTTCGTTGCCTAAAACGTATTCTGGGTCTTAAAAAAAACTTGATCTGGAATAAGGTGTTACGTTGTTACATGTGGTAGAAAATGTCGCACTATTCGTAATTGTACCACGAAAATTCTTTGTTCGATATGGTCATAATGAGGCGCAAACACACCGCCATGGACTTTTATTTGAACCCAGATCCAACAAATTCTCGCAGCCAATTGAGCTATTCGGGCTTCCACTTTCTTTTTGAATTTCTTGGAGGCCTAGAGTAAACGAGATGTTTCTACAAGGTGCAGTGCTTGTAATGTCGCGAGGTACTTGTGCGCTTCTTCGTACTTCGTAAGTAAATTAACCTGTATTCCTTACATTGATATCAGAGAATGAGTCACTTTTTATTGCATACAAATGATGTAATTATACATCAATACAATTTACAATAGTGAAACTAATTTTGAAATGATTAGTGTTCCAAATTGAAGCCGAGGAACTATCAACTCGAGGGCTCTGTTGGACTCCGACAAAGAGGAAAAGGAAGATGATGCCGTCAACAATTATGGTTCTGATTGCGAAGCAGGTGTACGTAAGGATGTGTACAGCAAGTTGGTAGAAGGAGCCTCCGAAGATGAAGAAGAAGTGCATTTCTGGTTGGCATAAAGCGTAGCCGCATCATACCAATATTCTAGAACTACGTAGTCCAGACGGAAGCGGAATCGTGGCACCTAGAATTGCCGTGAGTTATAGGATATTTCTGTTGTATTGCCTCCAATTTGGAAGATTCTACAATCAGGAAGGCTAGAAGAAATGTAGACAAACTCGTGGAAATACGGTTGATTTTTGAGTGGTTGCATTAAAATAACAAGACGAGCGACTACATTGCAATTGAAGAAATGTTGCATCCATTCAGACGTCGATGTAGCTTTATGCAGTACATTCCCAGCAATCGAGCAAGGTATGGCCTGAGTGTGTGGCACAATGTGACGCAAAATCGTCTTCTCTGGCAATAGAGAACTCAAATGCGGGCAGCAAATGGATGGAAAATATAAAGTATGAAATTCACCGTCAGTTATAGTCAAAAGTCTCGTGCAGCCATTAGACAATGAAAACAGAACTCTTTCCACTTACAATTGGCACACTATACATTAGCTCGATATCTTCTCATGATAAAAATTACAATTATCGGGAGGTGCCGAAAAACAAACAAGAAATCCCACACGAATTTCTGCCAAACGAAGCGAGGTACAGCTCTCGCGAAAGCTTATGGCGTTCGGATGCGCAGAAGAAGACGTCGTGGAGGGGTAAAGTTTGGTGGAAGGGGTAGGGAAAAGGGACGTAGGGGAAAGCGAAGACATGGCATTCGTGCCTTCCATGAGTGTATTTAAAAAAAATGGAATTTGTATGACGCGGACAACACAAACGCCGCGCATCCGAACGCCATAAGCTTTCGCGAGAGCTGTAAGTAGTACATATTTCATTGCTTGGATTCTAAAGAAACGTGACCCTCGTGTTATATGTACCAAGACTCAAAGCCGTAATTTGAATGCCTACAACGCATGACTCACATAACATCAATGCAGCTATCAACAGACCAAAAATTATAGCACATTACAATGAAACTAAAGGTGTAGTAAACACAGTCGATATGTGCGTAGCCCGTGGCCCACCACATGCATGATATTTTGTTTTCTTTAATATAGCTGGAATAAACTCAGCTTCTGTCTATTCAGTAAACATGGTATGATAAAGAACAGCATCGAAGAAAAATATTCAGAAACCGTCGTAGAAAATATTCAACCGTGGGTCTCAAAAAGGGGCATTTAGTGTCAAAATCGACGGTTTTGACTCCGCCGTCCGATTGGAAACATACCTGAAGCGTTACCACTCTCAAATAAAAACTACTTCTCCCGTGTATTTTGCGAAAAGAGGGAGATGTAAACTATGCGTAAATAACGCTTTTACTGAGATACTGCATGTGGTAAATACGTTAGCAAAAAAACATTAACGAGTCTTTGTTACTTGCCATTTGTGCCTACAAGACGTCGAGGAACAAGTTTCTTCAGCAAGCTAGACAGCTATTAAAATATGTAATAATAAAAGATAAGCACGTGAAATGTGAAGTTTTGTAAATAAATAAATATATATAACCAATGACAAATTAACCATCATATAACAAAACACCTAATTTATTCTTTATTAGCGTCTTCGTGTACTGCATACACAACGCGCCCGCTCGTGTAATTGACAAATGTGCGCCTGCCGGAAGGTTAAGGTATTTGAACGAGAAGTGGGCATGAAATTACGGGTTTTTATGGGAACGCAAGGCTTTATTCATTTGGAAAGAACCTTTTCAAATTAATCAATGTATAATAATTTATATCTGTAGAAAAATGTATAACAGATTTTTACTCCGAGCGCTTGAAGAAATCCCTCGCGCACGTTGCGGACGATGTGAAATTGGCTCCATGAGTAAGGTACTTGAACGTTGATGCATAACTTGCAGGATGCAGAAGAAAAGGCATAAGAACCCGTGTAATTTCGTGCCCAATTCTCGATCAAATATCTTAAGAAACCTGCGGAAAATAATTCTGAAAATTTGCAGGTAGATTTAGAACAATATTATTAATGCTTTCAGGAAGTTTCATTGAATTCTCCCATAAGTAAGTGATTAAGGAGTGCGAAAATCTAAAGATTCAGGGAATCTCTTTTGTACGAAGTCGTAGCAGCTTCAGAACACATGGAGGTTTACCTCAGGTATGTTCCAAGTACTTTGGAACTTGTTGTGATAGTGAATGTAGCGAAGCCATCCACTGAGGAGTTACATGAAGGTGAAAAAAAATCGCGTCGAAGATAAACACACCCTATGACCGGAATCGAACCCAGATCCCCAAATTCTCAATCCGAACCGAGATCCCTAGCATGCGGCGTTTAACAGAATGTTAGAATGGCTCATGGCTTTCCGCATGAACCATGCTGCCAAGTTGATCGGAGCTAAAGTTTTTTTTCCAAGCCTCATGCGAGGCCGTGGATGGAACATGGCCTCGTCCCGTTGAGAAATTGAACTCCTCTGATTCGAGAGGTCTCATTCGGTAATCTTCTGAGTGCTCTGTGCTCTCTGAGAGCATTAAAGTATTCGTGTCGGTGAAGAACGCTTGAGGAGCGTTCGAGTAACACGTCCTAACTCGGCGTTTCCCACGCTCTAATATCGATTTTTCCATTTTCTCGGGTTTTCGATGCCAGTTTGTTACGAGCCGAGAGCTTTGCACACACTCGTTAAAAATAGTATAGCGCTCGATTTTATGCCGAAGTCGCCTGATTCCAGCGATAACCTTCGCCGCAAGTCTGAAGCCAAGCTTCGAGTTTTACATTGGTCTCAACTTACTTTCCTGGGTCTTTTCGGTTTTAACCACGAATATTGTCAATGAAATAATCCTTTATATGATCATGGACTTCCAACTTTTAATTCTCTGCTTTAATTATATTGCTCTAAGTACTATTGTTTTATATTTGTCTAGCCGAATATTGCGTCCTTTGACTTTTATGAAATAAGTATTCGCGTATTTTAAATTTTTTGTCAGTAGTCTCGCTTAATTTTACATTTTTTTAGCACTTTAGTATTCAGATTAGAAGTTCAGGGAATACCTGTCACATGTTTACTCATCATCTAAGAAAATTTACACGCATTCGAACACTTATTTGATCGATGTTTTTTTATTGTTTTCGCTACATAAAAATACTAATTAATATGGAAATGATTGCCTTTATTTTTCTATATTGGGAAAATAAATGAATATGTAAACGATATTATCTCTTAGGAATTTAATTCCTTTTCATTGCCTGATACAAGTTGCCCACTTACCCTGCCCTATAGTGTATTTTTTCCGTTTAGCATATATGCTATCCCTTCTCTTGTGAGTGATTTGTAGTTTGAATTTAAATTACATTGAAACCGAATTCATGTATTGTTAACTCTTGAAAAACAGTGAAAATGTTCTGGTACTTGGTTATATCATGAATTAAAGTGATTTTACGATATGACAGTTGGAAATTTTTGTTAATTTTATAGCCTGCCATAACGGCGTATCGTAAGAAAATGAGATATATTTCAGTCCACCGAACGATAACCATCTTATTAATAACAGCATATGATGCAGTCAATTAAAGGAATATAATTTTCAGAAAGAAAACCAAATGTCGCACGCTTTAGCCTTGAAGCGTCCTTAATTGTTAAATATCTTGTAAGAATATCAACGTATGCATTTGCATTTTTCAATTCTTTTCCCTAAATGTATTATCAGTCAACATGTGATGTTTAAAACACTTATCGCATCTTTTTGTGGTCGTCATTCTCGTAGGAGCTGCACACTAGCAATGGAAAAGTGTACTTTTAACAATTTCCAAATCGTTGCGAATATACAATGGTATGGTACGTAGTCACGCGCAAAGATTCCAGGTCCAGGTTCAAATCCCGTTCCATTCAAATGATTTTTTCATATCTACTTTCATCCCTTTGGTATATAAGTACTCTTGGCCTAATAACTCTAAGGGCCCCCCTCATCCTTAAAGCTACCGGTCACTGGCGATTCAATTCCTCGTAGGCTGAGCACAAGAGTGTTGCTCGGTCTTATTTATATTAGGCTCGGGGATGGTGTCCGATGGTAATGAAAGATATAGTGTAAAAGTTCTCGTTGATTCTCCGCCAATGTCCGTGTGTAAGACTGATAATTTCCGCTCGAAGCAAAAGATTAATTCCGTTGTCATGTGTGGCGTCCGAGATATTAGCCTCGATATTCATTCAGGATAGTAGCCGTTGATAAGTGGTAAATTCTTGAAATTCCAACTTGAGAACAATTCGTCCTTGAGTAAAGCCATTTGTGGCAAGCTTTCTTTGACTTAGGGGATGAAAGGCACTTAAAGCTAACTTCTACATCAACAAAATACCCTGCAATTCACCTCTGGGGTGTGTGGCAGGGGGTGAGCATTCATCAACATGCATTACACTATACCCTAAAGTTCGTGTAACTACGACTAATTATGCATTAGCATACATCGCTAGCATAAACTTGATAGATATTGGGCGAGGATATCCATTGTTACGTAGGATACGAGTTATTTACTTCACCATAAAAGTTCCCGCTTCACTGTCAAACTGTATATTTGTTACTCACAATCAGTTTTTTATCGCAGTTCTGGTTACAGGTGTTATGAAGCAGGAGCAAGCCTTAAAGTTAATGACGGCACAACACTTGCTCTAGGTACTTATTGTGAAAATTACTCATAATTACAGAATATATGATTCGAAGGGCATTTTGAATTACAGCAGTAAATAGCATTTCATTTTACGGATAGTTAATTAGGTTTTTTAACTGTACGCACCTTCGTTACAGCTAAGAATGTAGAATTGTTTTTATTGAAATGTGATGTGAATTCCCGTCATCAGGTGGTAGATTAATGTGGCTTGTGGGTGAGTCAGTGGTTTATAACTGTCTTTATTTGCTACGGTGCTCTACGTAACGATAAAAAAATTGGCAGTGTTGTCATTTTGGCAATTATTTTTGTTCACCGACTCCATACTATTTCTTCCGCAAAAAGGTTCTTGCTTAAGTGTAGCTTAGTAGAATTCGAGCAAAGCTTAAGTGGTAGAAGGTGGACGGTGGAATATTAAAAATGGTCCGAAATTGGGGGAGTAAAACTTTACTCCTATATGTTGGAGGGTTCTTACCATTAATAATGGATGCAAAATATTTTCACCGCCCAAATTCATTGTCATAAGCATTATTTCATAAAATTGATAAACTAGGATTTTCTATGTTGAACTTAACGATGTTCAGCGCCGAGCAAAAATTACTAGGCACAATTGAAATCTTATTTCACTATGATAAGTGTGACATATTTATAGCAAGAAGTTGATTATATGGTAGTGAATGAGTGTGTAATGGTACCAAGGGCTCTTTTGCGTGGTGGACATTGATTCGTGTGCAATGTGCATATCGTATTTTTTCCAATTCTGTATCTTGCCCGGAGATAAAGCTTCCTCAATTCGCGTCGTAATTGGCCTTTGAAAACACGTGGATTTCTCGGAGACTTTCTTCAGCAGTCATCAATCCGAAGATTGGTTTGCTGCAGCTCTCCACTCCACTCTCCTCTACGCTAACCGTTTTGTTCCCAAGTAAGTCTTCATTTTGACGTCCCTCATCATTTGACTGATGTATTCAATCCTTTGTCGTACACGATAGTTATTTCTATTCCTTTTTTCTTCCATATTTAGGCGAAAGAGTTTTTTTTAGGTCGCAGAATGTCACCAATGATTACTCCTCTTTTGCTTTTCAGAGTTTTTTCATCAAACGTAGTTTATCTTCAACTCATAGTAGAACTTCTCGTTTGGTGAGACTCTCCGTTCATTCGATCTTCTTCATCTTTCGAGACTTCCATATCGTTCGGTAATAATTTATGAGCACAACTTGGGGCACGGAGTTTCAAAATGTGTCTTTGTGTTGTACGGGTCAAGCAAAGTTAATTCTTAATTCTTTGACAACCTCTAGACATACCGGAAGGTTCATTATACAGTAATATGTACCTTCGAAAATGTGCTTCCATGAACTCTCGGCCGTTGCCCTCTAGATGCCTCGCGCTGCAGGGCACTCTTTTAGAAGAAGACTACGCCCTAAGGAGAGCGAGGAATCGATTTTAATGTGATTTCAATTTCCTTGGAAACGTTTTTCCTCCTGCCTAGGTTTTTCTAATGAAATTAAGGCGTCTACAAGGTGTCAGGTTGATTAATATCCCCAATTCTTGCAGGATCTCATTTATTCCTGCTGTAACCATGAAATTTGGTATTTACTTCGATAAATTTACATTTTGTTCCATTCATTTATGTAAAATGCTAAAAAAACTTCATTTTCTGATGAAGGTGAGCGTATGCAAATTAAATTACATTTGTGTTGTTTTTCACTGTGCTGACGTAAATCCACCTTATCATGTTTCCCGTGAAGATATTACCTTGAATGTCACTACCTTTTTACTAAGAAGTATGTAGTTGCGTCAACAAGCGCTACCATTATTGCAATGCTTGTGTCATCGTACTTTTCACCCGTAAAAATTGCTATGCTTCAGAAACTGTTCCCGTTTTTATACTGGGTTTTGATAGTCTTTTAATCGGTATACGTATTCTTCCTTCTAATTGTTTTAGCGGTTTAAGTTTTTTATGCCAGTGCGTCATTGCCGATCTTGAATAATGAACGGAGAGTAGGGAGAGGACCATTATGCTCAGGTGGGAATGCAAAGATGGTGCAATAAAAAAATAGAGGTCAGGTAAGAGGGCGTTGTGGCGGAATGATTACGTTCTTGAACGAATGAAAGAGGTGTGCGGAATCTTGCGATGCAAGCCGTGAGCACGTGTTTTCTTGGTAACTTTTATAATCGCTAAACCCAACGGATTGATTGTCGCACATCTTCGTAATGTTAGCTAAAATCCAACTTTGTTGTCAAAATTTAGCGCCTCGGATATTTTGTCCCTTTTTACTGCCAGTTTGAACCATGTTCCCGCTTCTCAAAATTACTAGTCAGTTTCAAGCCCTCTGACAGTATCAAACTAAATATTGAACATCGTGACCCGGATCCTTTGACTTGTATGCTAGTAATACGGGTTGAATTTAGTTGATTCCCGCCTGTATTAGACCTCTAGCTTTGAGAAATGGGTCCGAGATGCTTGGCGAAGTACGTTTTGCTGTTTTTCGTTTAAGCACACGCTCGCATTTCTTGCAGTGATATTTCTTCCCCGTTTTCCCTAGTCTATTACCGCTAATGTTCTACTATTTACTTGAATCAACTTCTCTTTCCCTGAGCGTTTATTTTTGAGTCGGGCTTTTTAAGCGTGTAAATAGGAACGAACAACATTCTATGCATCTCGAACTACGTCTTCAAGTAAAGAGATTTTGTTTGTATTACCTAACTTGTCTGTCGGGGTCTTTTATATATTCACCGCGTATTTTGTTTGTTTCACCTTTGAAAGGTTTTTATCTACTTACAGCAGTTCTAAGATTACGCTCGCTTAGAAATATGGTGAGGGAGAGTTAGATACGAGCAATAACGAATTGTATTTCATTTCTCAGGATGGGAGGATCGTGGGAGCATCAATATTTGAATCTTTGAAATTTGTCTCAGCATTTAGGATAGTAGACATTAAGCTACCTGTGCTTACTATGTCATAATGTAGTTTAGATTAGGTATCTTCTGTACAGTGTACATGTATCATTTGCTAGATGATTCAAGAATCGACGATTAATTTAAAGGTAGAGAATGACGCTCGAATTATTTGCCTCGCTGTTGTTTAATCGTATTTCAAGCCATAAACAGTTCATTTCCGATCACAATGTATCTGCAGGAATAATATTTGTTGCTTTTGACTAGCGGAAGTCTGTGTGTGGACTTCTTTGAAAGGAAACATATTCTATCACTGTATGAAGGAATACAAGAATTCGTTTCATTCACCAGGCGTCATGTGGAGAAGAGTAAACGTTGTGTTGTATATCATGAAGAGATTTTTATTACGGGAAGAGATATATCGTTTCTTCTTAGCAAGAGTGCCGTGCGAGAAAAAATAATGTCGAATTATTACCATGGTTACACCATTACAGTGTATTCATCTTTGTTGGTGGGCTATTTTCTTTCATTAAGAGCAGGCTAATGCCAACCCCCATTTTCTCTCCACTCTTCCTCCTTTCTTCATACTCTCTCTCTTTTTTCCGACCTACCCGCGTAAATTTAAACACCTTACAAGGTATTCGGTCGCCTCACCTTGCAACTATTACTGTAATTTATTTTTAACGATTGCATAAACTAACTTAATATTTTTTTACTCAAGGATTCCTTGTGTGTTGAAAAATAATGTGCTGGCGTCATCAGTTGTTTTCAATGTTGATATAGCGAGCGTCTCGCAGTTTTTGATGCGCTGGAAGTGACATCGTTCCGAGTTCGGAGGCATTTCCGTCTGAGGAAAATAGCATGTCGTCACTTTCCTGGTGCCTTCTTGCTCAAAACACGTGTGGAATTCAGGAAAAGTTGTCTCAGAGTGATTTCTATTGGCTACTCGAGAATTTCAAATTATGACTTTACTATATTTTCCCGTACTTCCGTTTGTATACGTATATTCCCTAGAGAGAGTTTACGCGGTGGTTGGAATTTTGTTATTATTGTTGGTCAAGATGCGCGTCTCCGAATCGGGAAAACGTGTTTGGAATAGAGAATAGGTGTCAAATTCAGTTTTCTACCTTAATCTTACGATGGCAATCACTCATTAAATGTACTTGTTTTTTTAATTATGGAATTTACGCAATCCTTTTGTTTATTGTCAATAGAAGTGTCTGCCACAACGTAGAAGGCGATAATATTAATGAAGTTCAGGGTACCTTATCTTTTCATCCAAGCGTTCACATGTTGCATTGTGAAAGGTTCTCGATATGAGCGATGCCGATAGTCGACATATTGGGTTCATCTGTGCTTATATGATATGAGCATTGATTTAGAACCTGTTTTATTGTTGGACGTGTGAATGCGCTGGCAATACGTAATTAAAAAGTAAATTTTATCCGTAAATATTTTTTTGAGTGCTCTTCTCTTAACTATTCTGAGAGGTGTGAGATGTTTAAATGTAAATTGATATTTAGGAGATAACCCATCCTCACTTCCCTGTCACTTTGGGATACTAAGATTCGTGATCTTTAAATATGGTCATGTGTACCTACTCAGGGAAATGTTACTGATAGACTATTTTCAAAAGATTGTTATTGAGATATTACTGCTGTAATTACGCTCTTGGAGATCTTATTTTTAGGGTTATAAACGGACATTTTGTTTGAGAAGTTTGCGCTCTGAGGCTCACTATCAGCCTTGAATATTCTTTCTTTCTCGACCCTGCGAGATGGAGAATAGTGCCCGTTACTCTTTGCTTCCTTCCGTTAATATGGTGACTCGATCGTGGTTTATGTAGAAGTTAGTTGAAGCTCGGGCCGCTGTTACTTACAAAAGCAGTGCCTTCTTCGTGACCGGTACCCTAATATCCCCGTGGATTACACCCATGCTGCGGCTATAGGGTGAGGTTCTTTCTTGGATACATCTTCCTATTGAACTTTCTACGTTCCACCATTTCCTTCGGAAAGTAAATGAACGCAGTAATGCGCAATTTCGTACGTTTTTTTTGTTCCGGCGGCTTATGAGTGAAGACTGCAAACGCCTGGTCATGCTAAGGACTCGGAAAGCGCGGTCGTTTCATGCCCAAAACCGAGAGGAAAATCCCCAGCTGAGCTCAAAAAGATATCGATTTAGGCAGTTTAGTTTTCCCGTGGAAAGGAAGGGGCCCGCGTTCGTGATCGTGGATATTATTTCACGGGGAGAGGGATAAAAAAAAGTTCTCTCTCTCTCCGGCCGTTGTGACGGCTTCGCCATCCGTCAATTTTTCCTCCTCCTGAAGTTTCTCGAGGGACTCCTTGTGAAGGAGTTCTGCTGGGGGAGATGGCGAGAGGGTCCGGTCGGGAAGAGCACACTTGTGGCGTGCGTGCCGCACCGCCGCGGTGAATTGAAGAATTGGTGCAGTGTGGGGGGACGGGGTGAGCGGTCGGAACGCCGTTGGGACGGGGTCGTTGTGGTAATCAGTGTGACGTTAAACGAGGACTGGTGCAAGGGAGTGTAGCTCGTCCTGATTCGAGAGGAGAGGTGTGGGCACATCCCAAGTTCTTACGATTTGCAATGCACTATGCGTATTTCCTTCGAAATTTATTCAGGCGCATCTAGTTTCGATTCATAGGCGTCATCACCATATATCTCACGCTTAACCGTATTTATTAATCGATTTTCCTTTCTCTCAGTTTCTCGAGGTTTGAAATGGGTGCGAAATTACTGGACTGCCCTTCCAGTCATCAATAAACTATTTGTACTTGAATTAATTTTTTTGGAAACACATAGTTTATACTGAATTATCTATGCATGAATTTTTGCAGAATTGACTCTGAAATTGTCGAATTTGCTAAGTTCTTGCGTTTTGTATTTCTATAACCGTAACCTTGACTTACATTATAGGCCCGCCAACACTTGAAACCATTTCCTTGCTTCAGTCTGGGATGTTGAAGTTCCTGCGTGTGTTGAAGTTTTCCTCTAATTCACCCAATTTCTACAGGAGCCAATCGTTGTCTTTTAAATCTGGTTCTGTTAATGTTTTTCAAAGTCTAATTGAGGTGTGGGCACATCCCCAAGTTCTTGCTTAGTTTATTTCGGTAAGCGTCGCCTTGACTTACATTACAGGTTTTGCAAACGCTTAATGCGGTTGACATAATTTCCTTGCCTCAGCCTGGAATTATGAAGTCCCAGTGTGTGTTGAAGATGGCTTCTAGATAGTCTCTATCTATGGGGATTAAAACCAGTATTTTGGTTACTATACCCGTTTTTACTTATCTAAATCGATCATCATTTGTTTTCAATCTTAGTGCTGGTTACTACTCTTTCGTTCTTCTCTTTTTCCTTCGAATTCCTCTTGTTCCTCTCTCTCCCTCTACTTACCCCCGTTTTACACTTCCCTCTTTTTAATTACTATTTTTCCTTTCTCTTTGTGCCCGGGATGTGAAACAGGAGCGAGATTGAATACACCCTGTTTATTCATCTATAAATCTTAAATGCCTTCCAAGCATAATGTTTCACCGGTTCATCCGATGGTCATGGGATTGAATCCCGCCTCAGGTTTTGTCCATAGTAGCATATTGGGATTTATAGAATGTATTATATGGTATAATGTATTATGTAGTATATGGGATGCCATATATGGTATGGTATAGAATGTATTATATGGAAGTACGTAAGTCGTCAGTGAACCCTTAAAATTCGAATATTGTTCTTCTTTTCTGTTTAGCATTATAGGCATATTAGTAAGTCCTACTTGAACTCCTAGAGAACCCATGTTGTAGACATCATGGACTAAGAGGGAATCCATGCTTGAATCGAAATTAATGGGGTATACGGCAGGTTGACTTTGGATTTGTTTAAATTGTCCATAGTTGTATGTATTAACATCTCACTAATGGTGGCTGATTTCAGAAAGAATACACGTGCGTATAATAATATGATTGGTAAAATAATATCGACTCCTCATAGAGAAGAAAGGAAGTAAACTTATCCCAATCATTCTGGCGTTTTGAAATTCTAGACGGACGTCCTATTGCCCACTAATTCCCCACTATTGAATCAACCTATGGCGTGAACTTGACCGAAACGGTGCGACCTTCATCACCGTTAACAATATGTAATTTATGTCTCGCCTTGTATCGACGCTACTCGTATTTATGACACCGATATGGCGTTCGAAGCCGCCACCAGTCTGGATGACACCGGAAAAGCTTCGCAAACAAACAGGCTTGAGGAATGCGAGGACACAGGCTTGTGCGGGTAGTTCCTGCGGGAGGTCGTCCCCGCTGAGTGGGACGGCACTTCCGCACTAGTCTTGGCACGAGTACTAGTCTCACATCCTGAGGACCTGGGTTCGATTCCTGGAGTGGATGAGATATTGTAGTGGTATCCCTGTCCCCATTTTGGTGCTATGTGGAGAGAATTTCAAGCGAAGACTGTCGGACAGGATACGGAGTGTGTAGAACGGTGGAGCCCTTGGCGGGTGGTGTGGTGGCTAGAGTACTGGCTTCTCATGCTGAGGGCCTGGGTGTTATTCCCGGTAGTGGTGGAGATTTTTCAGTGGAATTTTTCTGGTTCTAACTTGAGAGCTGTGTGGAGAACATTTCAACGGCAAATTTCCATCCATCCGATGAGACCTTAAAGTATCAACCCCTTGGTACCTTTTGGTAAACATAGGAGTATGCCGACGCCGGATTTCTCTCCGTTCTCCAAATTATCCTTCTTTTATCAATCTATCCTCTTATCCTTAGTGCCTCTAATGACTTCAGTTGTCGGTCAACCAGTCAATTTTGCAATCGAACGTAATGTTTTAGTAGGCTAATTCCGACGCTGGGTTTCTCTCTACCATTCTCTGCTCTTGAAATAATCCCTCTCTGATCAACATTCCCTCTAACCCTTAGTAACGCAAATGACCTCAGTTGTCGGAGCCTCCCCATCCCAAAACCTACAAACTCGATCGTCTCCTGCAGAGGGACGTCGAGGACTGCTGGGACGTGTTGCTCGTTGTCGTCGTGACGACCCGTGGCACGAGCCAAACATGAGATTATTGTGTTCACACCTTCCGATTGCAAGGACGCCGTTCTTCCTTGCCGTGCGGATGTGCTGAGGTCGCCGTCGCGGGCTCGGCGGGGGGGGGGAAGTTAGTGGCGGGGAAGACCAAGGTTGGAGCGATACGGAGGGCCGCCCCGCGAGGGGAGGTGTGTGGTGGGGCGTGAGCGTGTTGCGAGGCCTCCGCGGAGGCGGGGGGACGGAGGGAGGGGCGAGTGGGGAGGGGTTGTTCCCGCGGCTCGAGGGGGGGAGCTTCTCGCTCTCTCCCGCAGCCCTCAAACGGCACACAACAGTCAGTCGCTCGCCGTCAACTACTCACAGCACTGCCAGCCACTCCGTGCGTGTGTTAGCCAAGCTCTCTTTTCGTTGTCCGCTTGCCATCCTGTGTGGATTGTTTGAAGCGAGCTCCCAAGGGCACCTCCTCCGCCGATGCCGCTCTTTTGCCTGCTGAGGACCAGCGACCCTCATCTCCACTTCCGCCCGGGTCGCCCCTGAAGGTTTTACGTCGTGATTGTTCGCTCTCCGCTTTTTGGGACTTTCCGTTTCGTTCGGCCGTGCACCAGGGGGGTGCGAATCGCTCAACTGGGCCCCCGCGGTTACATCTCCCCCGGACCCACCTCACGGCCCTCATAAGGCTGTGAAGTCTTGATCTCGTCCAAGATGAATCTCAAATACTGGATCGTGCCTTCCAGGAGGAGGTCTGGAAGTTTCAAGTTCACTGTCGTCATTAAGGATGAGGTAAGGAAAGGAGTATATATTCATCTAGTGTCTCTTAGTTTCTGTTCTGGGAATTTCTTTTCTCTGGGGTTTCCCGCCGCAAGCTTTCGTTCCTTGACTTGGTCTCGGAATCGCTCTATGGATGGCACCGTGTGCCTTCGTGGTGGAGAAATATGTGACGGATATCGGTGACGGATGTTTTCAAGGAAGACGCTTAAGTGTTTTTATTTCTTGGTTTAGAACGGTCGGCTTCATTGCCTCTTCTGCGTTTCCTTATGATTGTCGATGAAGTGCTGATTTGTTTGTTGATCGATCCGGTTGCTACCCTTGAAAAAATAATATTCTGTGGGTTGAGGAGCGTGTTAGATATTAACGCTGGATAGCGAAAGGGACGGACGGCGATACATGATTGATTCAAAAGATTTCCGTGAGTCCTTGAGTTGGAACGTTTCTGTTGCGACCATTTATTATTTCTTCATTGTTCAGAGTTAAGAAGTAAGTGTAAGTTGAGGTGCAAGGGCTTCTTAAAGCGCATAAAACCATTGCTTAATTGTGTCCTTTTGTTTCGTCCAGATCGGCATTACCTTGATGTTGAATTATTTCCGTGTTTTCAGGAAGTTTAAATGTTCTTACGACTTGGAAAACGTGTTTTTGAATGTCTGCCCTCGGTGATGAATAGAGGTTTGAAACGTTCTATTATCAAATAGGGAGTGGGGGAACGCGTTTCGAGAAATGTTTTATCTCGACGTTCAAGGTACCTAGTTTAAATGTAGTATTTGAGGAATGCCTATTCAAAGTATTCTAAAGTAAGATACGGAAATTAACATATCGTGAACCTTCGGATAGCTGTTTGGGAAAAAATGATTTGAAGTTTCTCTTTCATTAACTATACATTACAAATAGTTCCACTAAATCATAGAGGGCCAATGTGTTTTCTTCCTATGACTATTGAGCTGATGCCATTGGTAAATGTGAAACACTTAGTGGACTGAATATTTAGCATCTTATATGTGAATTCACTGTGAGGTATTTGTTGATGTGTCTTCACTTGGTTGCCAGGGACAAAAGGTGTGTATTCCTTGAGACCTTTAGGTGTGTTAGAAGACTAAACTCCCGGATCGACACTGCGCTAACCTCCTCCCAATGTCAAATCCGCGACACAATTCTCTCTGCCTGAGGCTAGACTGCTTGTGACCTGCATATTAATGTCGGAGTTGTAACTTCTCTACCTTGTTGGTTCTTGGAATGCGTCCCTTCTTTGCTACATAGCAGGTCACCATTGGACATTTTGTGCCGTGAATGTGTTCTTCCTCATTTGGAAGATAAGCCTTAAGGTATTTCCTTGCTTCAGGTCACAAAAATTTAATTCTGATGAAATACCTGTGGGTAATTATTTTTAGTTAATGATTATTATTTTAAGGCCAGTGACCATATTTTATTACCTATGTACATGGAAATTCTTACTTTTTGCTTGTTAAATTTTACTGCACTCAATGTTCAGTCCTATTTATCTGTGATGAGGATAATTTCATTTGGAAAATCCAGCCCAAGTCATTTTCCCAGAGCCATTAATCATTTTACTTGTCCTCGAATGAGCTGAGTACATCGTAAAATAGAGCCCCCTGGTTATATTTCTTCTCCACGAAATAATTCCACTTCATAATGACTGGCGTGTAGATCATATTCTAACCGAAAGGTTTATTGAGAAGAAAATAGGAGAGTCTGTCATTCTTTCCATAGTTAAATTTTTTTTGGAGCAGTGCTACAGCCATTTAGTCTATTGTATCCTGACGTATAGCTCCATTGCTTTACACCCTCTGTGTATCTCCCAGTTGCGTCAAAGAATTATCTTTTTCTCGTCTTCAGCCGACCCTGATCTGCCTTCATATATATTTTTTTGGTTCGTTCTTCAGTTCTCATTTGCTACCTTAATGTTCCTGGCTTCTTCCATCCCTCCGAATAAGCATCTACCTGGTTGTTTCCCACGCTGATGGATGAGATGAGACGGTCATTTCCCGTAACACGAGGCTTTTTTCGTCGCCTCCTCCATTCCATTTTGCTTCCTATCTTTTGCAAGATGCTGTCGTTGTAGTGGCAAACATCTTGTTAATTGCTGACATTCAGCCAGTAGGCTCAGATATTTGCAGAGGATGCTTCTAAAATATTCTGATGATGATTCCACAGCAGTTTTGCGATTGATGACCGGTAGGTGTGGCGCTGAAAACGCATATTTTACCCAAAGTGCATTATCAAAGCGGAAGAAGTGTACGAATTTGTGACTAGATCAAGGGTGATCTTGTAGGTTTATGGCAACATTGGAACGTTTCCTAGTTTGTTAATGATTTGATTGTTGACTGAGCCGTCGTAAAAATTCCTGGGGGAATCATGATTTACATTATTCCTTGTTAGACCTCGTTCTAGGGGTTTTGGTTGATTTTGTGGCTAGAGTACTAGCTTCCCATCCAGGGGTTCAAATCCCGGCAGTGGCGGGGATTTTTCAATGCAATCCAGATCCCATCTTGTGTACTTTGTGGAGACACCTCAAGGACAGGATACTTTGTTTGTTGGATGGGGTACAAATCGTGGACCCCTTGGTGAATTTCATTTAGAGTCGGCTAATGCCGACGTCTGGTTTATCTGCACCCTTTTTCCGCTCACTATCCCTCACTACTAACCTTCCCGCGTTTTCGTTGTGACACAAATGGTTTCAAGTTATCGGTCGTCTCTCTAAAAAAACGACCAACCGGCCTTCTTATTCCCAATGAGTACCTGGTATGTACCATCCACCTTCCAGATTAATATCGGTTCCGTGAAGTTCTTGTTCTTTCGGCGTGGTATTGTGATATTTGTTCTTGTCAAGGGCCTGCTACCGTATCGGTAGTTGTCCTGTCGACCACCGGTGTTTCGGGAGAGGAATTGAGATCAGGTTTGCCCGTCCGTAAGTTGTATGCCGGAATCTTCTTTCTAAGGGGCGTGGCTCTGGAGTTATTTGGGCGGAATCCGTCCCCTCAAGGCATCAACGAAAACACGGGGCCGCCGTTTGTGTCCATTCTTCATCCCGCTTCGCCTCCGGCGGTCCGACCGGGCCCTCCCGCGTACGAGGCGGGGGGCGGGGAAAGCTGGCTGGAGCAGGTGTCTTGCACGGAGCGCCGAAAACTCGTCTTGCTCACGAAATCATGCGAGCACATGGTCGCCCATCCTTCGTCGCCTGCGTAAACGCTCCCTCATTCTTCCATCGTAATACCTGTCGCAACGATCATTGCGTCACGGCCGTGTGACGCTCGCGAATGCCTCCTCCTTATCGCACGCACCCAAGGAGATGCTCCAAGCGACATCTTTCTTTTGTGCTTTGTATCACGCATGGATCAAGTGATGCCGGTGCCTTGCTAATCGTCTCATCTGTTCCTCCCCTCCCCCTACGGTCCCCCTTGCTCCTCTCGGGGTTCTCTATCATGCTGCTCGACAGCACTACCACTTCTTCTTCACGTCCGATTAAATATGCAGACTCACGCGTCATCAGCCTCTCGCGTGATTTCGCCGTGTGGAGTCTTTTTCTCATCTCTGGGTGCCTTTTATATCCATCCGGGTGTTGTTACGCTCACGAGAGGGAAGACTCAAAGGGTGATTCTGACGTGGATGGTATTTTTTTTTAGATAGTTGGCAAATTATGCGACATTGAATAGGATGATTGGTCGTCGTAAAAAGTTGCAAGCATATTTAATGCATCGACGTAGGAAATTCTGGACATTAATGATACCATGGGGCTTCGAAGGGCAACGATGTAGCAACGCTCCTACGCTATTTTTGGACCTAAGTTTTCCTCGAGTTTATTTCCTTGGATGTCTGAACTCAAGTTTTATTGTATGTTGTCAATCCTATGATTGGCAGCATTAGCTCTTTATTCTGTCCTTGTTCATGTTGACTTCTCCGTGTCTTCTTCTCGCATCCTTCTTAATTCTTCCTGACTAATAGACTCTAGGATTTATGTCGCCTTCCACTAACGTTCATGTCTTAACTTTATGTAATTGATTTGCTTCCTAGCGTCTAATGACTGTTTATGCCAGTTAAGCGTAGCAAATTAAAAATGTATAGTTTGAATGGATGTTGTTCAAGGGGCTGATAAATGCCTGGTTTCTTACCTCACCGTCAACGCAATTCCGACCCTATTTCAGAAGCTGCGAGCCATATTTAGCATGTATTTTCCTGAGCTAAATAGTAATTATTTATTAGAACACGCTCATTCAAGATGTATTTATGATTTTTCATTAATTGCTTCCACAGCCCAGTCCGCCAGTGTGCGAAAGGAGATGTCACAATAATCTTTTTAGCTCGTTGGACGCCGTGATTCTTCTTGTGTTTTTTCGAGTGTGAATCATTTTTCAACTCTTTTCCGAGAATGGAGTTAAAGTTTACCCTCACCACTTCCGCAAATATTGCATTCCTCACGCACCAAGTTGTGACTAATTATTTACCAAGACCCGCGAGATAAACAATTGAGTAATGGCAAAATTTGTAGAAAAAAGAATTTTTGCGCTTTTTTGTCGTCTCGGTTCATTCCTGATCATTGCGTGTATGTAGTAACATAATAGCAGTAGGCGCTCATTACCTAATGTCGTGGTGTAGCCTATGGGTGATAACTTTATTGAATTATGTCTTTTAGTTACTTTCCCCTTATTTTCAGCGAACCTCTGTGGTCTGCATTTTCCTGTAGCGCTCTTCGTCCAGCAAATTTATATTCTCAGTATAGACAGTATTTATTTACACCACTCAGTCTTATGTAATGGCTAAGACAGTACGAATGCTATAAGGTTAATGAACATAACTGCGTATTCCTTCACCTCGACGAAACTACTGCTGAGGTAGTAAATATTGGGTAATTTAAGATTTATGTTGTTTCGACTCTCGATTCGTCTACTTTATCTGTTTTTCGCACTTTAACTTCATATTTTACTCTCATCTATCTAATTCATTTCTATCCGAACAAGCTGAGATTCGTGAAATGATTGCGGAGAATGTAAATCCAAAAATGTTGGGTATAAAGTTCTTTATTTAACCTCACTTAGGAGTTCTCAGATCTTAACCCATGACTTCTAGAGTGCTTTACTCGCCGGATTAATCGCATTCCTTTACACCGAGCGCGTGGATATAAGATGGAAGAAGGCGGAAGGATTACAGCTGACTAGATGGGATGACGGCTACTGGAAAGAATGTCCGTGGCGATAGCCAACTCGCAGCGAAAGGGGTTGCTGATAGAAGTGACGAGCTCGTGGGAATGCATTGACTCGGCTGTCTCTCAACCGAATACCTTCAGATAATTTACTCGACTCGACGTTCGCGTGATATTGTCAGGTTTTAGCTTCACCTTTGAGGTGCACTTAAGGTAGTTTGAGCGAGGTAGTTCCCTAGTCGTAATGGAGGCCATATTTGAATTTTATATTTTTATTTTACCATCTGTAAGAAGTGTGAAGTAAATATTGTAATATTAATGGTGCAAAAATATAGTTATATATAAAACATTATCAATCTACATAGGTCTCGAACTTGACTCATTTTTCCACGCCGTATGACTAAGAAAGCATTCAAAAGGGCAGGTTTTTTGTGATTCTGTAAATATTACTGCGGTGAGTAATGGACTAACTTTTATAAATAGTGGAGAAAACATACCAACTACACACCGTTAGTTTTTTCACAAAATCTAGGTGTTATAAATTCCTAATTTTTTGAATATTCTCCCTCCGGAGCGCACAGCCGTAATCTATCCCATGTAAAACAGCTTGTATTTTCAGGGAAATTGCTCGAAAAGTAGTTCGCCAAAGGGTTAATATTTTGATATCATTGGAAAGATGAGATTTTTTTCTTTAAAATTAGGTCAAATTCTAGGTGAAGTGATTTTTCGCTCCAACTACCTTAACTCGCCGAGTAGCTCGTCATTACTCGATTGGGTAATTGGATTCCTACCGATACTTCACTGCTTCTATTAGAATACCTTTATGAGGCAATCATGAATGGCAGGATGATAGGTGTACGGGGAAGGGGGAGATAAATAAAGGCTTTCTAGTTGAGATGAATGGGAAAGACATTATGCCGAGGATTAGAAGATTAGTTTAGAGGAGGACCTCCGGTTACAGAAGACATGGACGGCAGTACACCCATATCCATGCAAATCTACCTGAATTGTTAGAATACTTCTTACTTATATGATTTAAAGTATCTGGACCCTTTCTAGGTGTTATTTTTTAGTTTTTATCTACACTGATTAGACTATCTGTTGTACGCGATTATACTTGTGACAATTTTGAAAGTTAATCGGAGCATAAATTCCTTATGATTATTTGTCAGTTATTTTATTTCCATCTATAATAGAGCACCAATTGATGTACTCGAGTAAAAACCATTGTTTATAAATCAAAAGCAGATTGTCACTTGTTTCATTTAATGGAGCCCACTCACTGCCGTCAAGATCTACGTTCATAACCAATTAAAAAAAAGCAAGATTTTGCCTACTAGCTTTGTCATTTTCCATTCCTCATGGTTACTTATTAGACCGATGTTAAAATTTTGAAACTTTTAAATAATATTTTTCATTGAAAACGAGTATTTCCCGGGATGAAACATCGGTTTGTGGTAGCCCTAAACACCTGGGGGTCAAATCTCACTGAAAAACCTTGGCGGCATTCGTGAATTGGCGCGCGTACGCTAAAAAGTTATTCGTATCAGAGTTTAGGATACTAGCAAAGTGGCTGTCCGCTCTTCGGCCGAGGGAGAGGAAGACGGAGGCGGCGTAATTTATCGTTTCCTTCATGGAATCTTTGTGCAATGGATGTAATTTCATGCTTTCCTTAGTGTTCTTTGGGGTAATTTCGCTTCGCAAAGTGACCCCTCACCATCGACGTAGCATTCAGACATTCGTCCCCGGATGTGGTAATTACTCGTAATTATCCACGCATCCATGCAACTGCCTTGCCGGGGCTGGTTCTTATCCCCCGGTTGCCATCTCGAGGAACAACCTTTCTCATAGCGTTCGGGAAACGATCCTTTTTTATCCCCTTTTTACGCTTTACGTCACGCACTTTGTCTTCAGCCTCCCTGCGATGCCCCCCCTCCCTCTCACTCCATTGGGTGGTGTATGATGGGGGATTTCGCAAAATTCTTCGGGTGACACGCGTGAGCGGAGAGATTGCCCCGTTGCCTGCCGCCTCCTCCCTGACCTTGTCTCAGCCGTGAGGTCAGTCCCGTCCCGACGTTTTCTTCCCCTGAAACACCGTCATTCACCCTTCCTTAAATCAAACTGTGTCCTATATGGTTAGCCTCGCCACTAACCTCAGTAGAGCCGGTTGCTGTTGATACCCTCATATGTGCTAAGTCTTAGTATCTCCGTGTTTTTCGGGTAAAGCTGCTTCGTCGTATCGATGACGTTTCGTAGCTACTGCAGGCCACATCTTCAGACCAGGTCCATTTCGGATCTGATCTGAAGATATGGCCTGCATTGGCTACGAAACGTCATCGATACGACGACGCAGCTTAACCCGAAAAACATGGAGATACCAGCACAACAGCGCTGCGAAAGCCTCAAGCAGAAATGAAAGTGCTAAGTCTTAATTGAAAAGCATCATTTTTTAATTTACATTTTTGTATCTCAGCAAGTGACTCCGTTAAATTTACCACCGCGACTTGTCTCGGGGTATTGCGCGCTAATACTAGTGCTACGTTACGTTGTATGCACGTTTCCTCTTGTGGGGCCCCCACCTTTTTTCATTTTCCGTATTCGTGTTACTTTTATCAACAGAGCGTCCCCATCGTGGTAACTTCAACGGATTCCTACCTTGCCAACTTATTTTTTCTAAAAATTAAATTTGAAACTTGGATGGGCTCGAAGCGAAAATACGTGGATAGCATGAAAAATAGTCTTGCCTAACACATTATTATGATACATTTTTTTCGGAAGACTGATAGAAGGAGCGAATTTTTCCAGGGAATTAAAGGAAAATGAAATGAAGGTTCCAATTCATTGTGTTTTAGAGCTATTGGTGAATTAATTCAATTATTATAGGTAAAATGCATTGTAAGTACTCCTCGGGCTGGGATAAACGATAACTGCTGAATGTATTCGTGACTTATTTCTACTTTCTATCTTAGGCTATTCATTAGTGGTAGCCGTGTATTTTTAAACAATATAAACGATAGTAAGGTTGAATATCTCAATTTTATTGGCTAACGCATTCGAGAGGGAACCTCCTTGAAATGGTTTCGGATCTTTAAAGCCACAGTAAATAGTCTATGTCCCGCAGTAAATATTTGTGACAAAACATTTGACCGAACGGGTTTGAGTATCGTTTGTCTGCCGTGATCTGAAGAAAATATAATTTGATTCCCAGTCATTAATCAATCAATCAACTTCTAGAAATAAAAGTCCATTTTATTTAAATTACACTTCTTCACACGATATTCGAGCCCTTCTGGTTTTATTTATCGGTCAAAGATTTTGACCGTGGGACATAGGATTAAGAGTGAGACTAGGAAGCTTAAGTGGCTAAAGCACTCGGCTCGGAATTCAGCCCATCTTGGTTCGAATCTCTTTCCAGGCGAGTGACTTTTTTCATTTGTGAAGTTCGCACTTTCTATCCGCCCCTCTCGAAGTTCCCTCCGCTGCCGTCTCACGTCTCGTTCACCCCTTGGCACAAACCCTCCACCCCACTCTCTATACTCCTCCCCATATCCTCTCCTCCAACCCCTTGCGTCGTTATGAATTTAGATGGCGTGAGAGTGTTGCCTCCTTCCCTGTAAACCTTGACTGAGGCTCTAACCTCCGCTTCCGCTTAGGTGGAAATTTGAAAAGTTCACGGCGAACTTGGAACGGGGAAATTAGAACTTCGCGGAATTTGTCGGTGGAGTGAGCCAGGGACGGGGATGCACTAGGGACGGGGGATACCAAGGGGTTGTGGGGGGGAGGGAGGAGCGAATTGAGAGGGGTGTGAGATGATGTGATTAAAGCTTAGGGCATTGCCTTTTGGTCGTTTTTCCAATTGGTGAGAGACTCAATTTGGTTTAATTGTTAAGAGCGGCATCCCTTTTTTTTTAGTTTGTATCAAGTTCGCCAACGCATGTAATTCCCTTCATGACAACGCAAAGTCTTATTTTTCTGAAGAAATAACGGAAAGGTACTAAATAAAAATCGTCATACACGCGATAGGGCATTGTTGACAATGCCATACGTATCAGGATATTGTAATACACGTGGCAGCCAAGCTGTAAATCTGCGGCGGCAGCCTGGCTAATTGAAGGTCGTGGGTTGCAATCTCATCGCGGGCATGGGTGTTGTGGTTACCTTACGAGTAATGTTTTAGATTTGGCAATGTGATGTAACATCAGTAATTGTAGCACTTAAAAGATGTTATTGATGTTGTATGGTGATGATTACGGCGTCGATGCGCGCAAATACATGGCCTTGGTCCATAATATATTATTGTGCTAAGTTATTTTTGATGGAAAGTCAGTCAATACCATTCAATTTATAGGGGTATTACGACATTCGTACTTCATGTAATTTATTTCGACAGCATCATGGCGCTATATTTTGCGGCACCCATATCATTTGAACACACTTGTGCACTGTGACCCCCTTTTTGAAAACTTACGGGTCAGGGAAAATATATATTAAGTTTAATTTTCAATGAAGGCATCTCAATTACTGATTATTTGCCCTCCGTCTTCCCTTTGAGAAGTTATTTCGCCTCCATTCTATGAATGTCATTCCTCATTTATTTCGTCTCTTGAGTCTCTTCGGCCTCATTCACTTTGAATTTTAAGCTTAAATGGTGTAAGAATGATCAGGAAGATGGTGTAGTAGACGTGGGAGGACGGTATTATTTGCTTAGGTCAAACAAAAATGGCCATAAAATATAACATCTATAGGAGGAAGAACCAAAAACCTCAAGGTTGCGTGTCCTTGCTTTTGTGAGCATTGATCTTAACTTTATTACGATTGTTTTGTCACCGCTGTAATTGATATTATTTTCAGTGAAATGCGTATGTTGAATCCTCAACAATGGAAGTTAATTAAATCTCCATCCAATATAATCATTGAGTACTTAACGTAGGTTGGAAACAATTGTTCTTCTTTATTTCAAGTCGGTAATAGCACGTGTAAAAAAATAGCATTTTATGCCTGAGGAAAATATGCGAGCAAAATTAAAATTCTTTTTATTGGTGGTACCATTTTTTTCCTTATTTTTATTGTGACCTTAAATGCTTTGCAATTCGTAACTTCCGAGCAAATTTTAATATGAAAAGCTCGGTCGCAACTTCCAAGAAACAACAGTGACTAGTATCAAGGTCAAAAGAAAATTACGCTCTCATGTGCTTTCTCTATCCTTGGGCCAAGCGTGTCTCGCGAGTGTTTCTTGAATCCTAAGCAGCTTTTGTTCTTGTGAAACATATTTCCAGTCATGGTTTACCATTTGATTCAGGAACCTGCCAAATAAAATCGCCGCCTTTTGCCTTATTTTCTACGGCACAGTAGATTTCATTATTTTACCCTCTACGACGTTCAAGGCGTTATAGCAGTGCTATTTAAAGTATAACTCTGTGATCGCTGCTGAGACTTTTTCGTTTCTCATTCCATATTGCTTGCTTACTGTTTTATTCTGGGAGTTGAAGCTATTATTACGGTGCTACTTTATGAAAAATTTTCAACTAACAGCATTCAAGTATCCAGGATGATAAGGGCATTTAACGACCTAAGATAGCATTAATCGCAATGAAATTATTAGGAAACTTATGTAGCTCGTTGCGCCATCTGCTGACAGCTGACCGCGTCCCATTGTAGTGTGGTATTCTCCAGTCAATTTCTACCTAATTTGTGTTCTTTTAAGGCTTGGGGTTAATTTTATTCAGTTATCCTGAGGCTCGAGATGCCCTTATGATATTCCGTGAACTAGCTTCACTTCGAGGTCGTCCCGACATGGAACCTAATTCACGGAACAAAGGAAACATCCTACCTTGAAAATAATGGCATTCTTCCCGATTTATTGTCGCCAAATGTGAATTACGACCCGCATGCTCTTGCGCAATCCAACGCCTCTCCTCCGCTCGATCCTGTTTACAGTTTTTATCTTACCTTCCGGGTGATGAAATATCGCAGTGATTGTACTTGTGACGATCGCCTGAGAAATATGGTGGTCGGGAACACGTAGGACCTTTCCTAAGTCCCAGGATAATCATCCCATAGAGGCCTACTTGAGTCACAGACTAGATGACAAGGAAATGTTGGAAAGATATCTCAGTTGGTATCGATTGGCAACCATAATGGCCACTGTACTGGGGATGGACTTCATGATGGCCACTGTACTGGAAAGCTGTTTAAACAGCGAACATACTTTGAGACTTGTTTATTAGCCGGGAATTATGACTCACCTGTTTCCTCATTATTTTATCTAATGTTTGTGGCACGAAATCTCTTTAATTTCGTAATTTGTGGACTGTGCTTAGTTATGATAATATTTCGGTACATTTTCACTTATGTTCGTCGTTTTATTAAATAACTATGTTATGGTTACACTCTGCGTTCCTAGCCCAAACCCAAAGTTATGCCTACAGTTTTTTATGTGTATTCGTTTGTTTTTATCATCTACTGCGCAATAATTTATGTTCTGAGATCATTTATTGCCTCGGAAATTAGTTTTTTTTCCATCCGTGATGACTTGCGAGAAAATCACGAGTTTCTGTGCTTGAATACCATATTGTTTAAATTGCAAATATAGACCGAACTCTTGAAAAAACTAAAAAGTTCTAACGAAGTCTTCTGTTCGTAGTTTTTGGGACGCAAATGACTCATCAACCAAATATTTAGATTAATTTACTTTTTCAAACTAAATCTCATTTTCAAATTGGTCTGAATGTATCCACAAAATTTGAGGACAGCGGCAATTTTCTACCCAAACAAATTGTGAAAAGCTGGTTTTAATATTAGTGGTGAATTTGATTTCGCTGTTTGAGTGACCACTTCTCTTCGTTTGTTAGGCATCTCGTGGTAGAGCCACGAATGTTGCGTTGTCATTAAGGAGCTGATTCTATATAACCAGTTCAGTCCGAAATGACCCAAAATGAACGAAATCATTGCACCCTTTTTAAGCACTTATGGACTCTTTTACGTTCAGGAATATCATTGGATAGCACTAATGGATACACATCTCATTTATTGCTGGCTGGATTTATTTTCGATAAACTATGTTTTCTCGGATGGAGTAAACTTTGAATCTTGATACCTGGCTCATCTTAGGACGTGCATACTTCCTCAGCAGCCGGTTTTGTAAACCAGATGCTCGTTGATGTACACCGGCGTCTGAATGGTTAAACGAGTTACTTTGCCACAATCGGGGCGTATGATCTGATTGAGGCAGGAGAAGTAAGCGAGAAATGGTGTTGATATGAGAAAAAGCACTTTGTAATTAAACATTAATATATTGAATGCACGCCCTAGGTTTCGATGTTGGACGTCATCATGACGTCTGATGATGACGTCCAACATCGAAATTTAGGCCGTATGAATTCAATAAATTTATGTGGAATTGAAAAGTTATTTTTCTCATTTCAACATAAATAGTAAGGCCCATAAAGTTACGCAACAGACAACAAATTTCATGAAGATGGTGTTGTTTCTCTTGAGTTAGACCGCATTCGAAAACGCGGCAAACATAAGGGATTCATTTGGGGAAAGTTTTAATATCTGCTAGATTTGCGGAAGGATGTTGCGACAAGAAGGTTAATATGTGTTGCGATGGCGTAACGACGTTCATAGAGAATGGAAGCCCTTCGAGTCACGGTGGAGAGCGCGCCAGACCGAAACTTATGAAAGGTGTGGGGCCCTATTACAGAGGACGCCGATGGAATTCTTGAGATTCCACACTTAGTCGTTGGAAGGGGACCATCGGGATGAAGTGAGAGAGGTAGAGTCTCCGACTGGATATCCGTAATATTAAAACGAATGCTTATTTTTGCTTCGAGAATTTGTTAATTCGGCAAAGAGAAGCGTGATTCTTGGCTTTATTTATCCTATACCTTTGCTTCTGAAAAGCACTCATTGCAGTATATTCATAAATTATTCACAATCATGTTATTAGCTCGCTGGCGTCCGTACACATTTCATTTCATGGCTCAAAGTCCAATTCTGTTAATAATAGTGGTGACTAAGACGAGAATCCTGTATCATTTCAGATAATGTTAAAAAAATTGAAAAGCCCATGGAACGTATTTGAAAACCAACCGAAAATTCAAGGACTTCATTAAAATTTCACGACCTTTTTGAAAGTTTCGGGGAAGTTTTAGAGTAATTGTCTAAATATTTATGGCCTTAAGTATATATTTTTTAGTCATCCTAGCCCTTGAGGAAATAGATAATTTATCTGATTGATTGGAAAAAGACGCATTGAAAAAAATAAGACGGAATTACATAGAAAAAATTGGGGACATTAAATTCTGGTGGAACGTATAGTGAAACGCTTCAAAAGCGGAGGGTTTCCCCGTGTGTTTCTTTCACCGACGTTTTAATTTAATAATGCCACTGTGATTTGTTCCCGAGTGTCGTAAAAATTACACCGTATTTTTTAAATGTAAATCTAAATTTCAGACGCCAAACTTTGCAAATTCATCGCTAGATTAAAGGGAAAAACAAAGCAACTTTCCTTAGATCTGGATTTGGAGTGCGTGAGGCGTTTTGACGTGTGAAAGCATTGCCATTGGATACATTATACCTATTAATGTTTGGAAATTTTGCATTTGTACCGAAAGATGTTTTCACTCGTAAATACGCATAGTTTGTTCTTCCAAATTAAACTCAGCTGGAAATTACGAATGAATTTTTTCTTCATAGCCGCAGAATTAAGGTTAATATGGTTATTGTTATGGTTAGTTTAAGGCATGACCGCTCAAAGGTCGCCGATTCGAATCCCGCCTCAGGAATGTATGTTGTGTTAGCCTTTGGATTAATGTTTACACGGCACTTATTTCGGTACGGAAAATCGAACCAAATCAGCATACTCAAAATCGTATAGTTTATTAGGCTCAATCGTATTGGATAAATGCGTCGAATTCTATTTTCAGTTCTGAATACAGTAATAAGTACGATACTTAATTTCATCCGAGTCTCCCATCCAACTACCAATCACAAGGAAGTAGTCCATTTCAAGGAAATACCGGTGACGGAGCTAGAATGAACTGAATATTGTTTTCATCTCGAAATGATGTGATATAGTGTGTGGTAAGTAATTGTAAAGTGTACTCCTGGAGCATGGAAGCAACCTTAAAATTGAAAGCTAAACTACTTTGATAGAAACACGTTCGAACAATGTAAATATTGCCAATATCTTCTCCGCATGCGCCGGTCAGTAATCGAATCGGAGTGTTAGATCGTATAAATAGTTTCATCCGAGACTTTTTCTATCCAATTTTGAGTTTGCTGGATTGAGTTTGACTTTCAGTACTGAAAAAACTCGTATGAAACGGCCTTAAGGCTAGAAAATGCGATAAAACCGTAGCTGTTTAAGCACCTAATAACCCAAGTCCACTGCCAGTGGAGAGCGCATATCCAAACCGCTCTCTCGTCAGTTCAGCTCGTCCGTCGACCAGCTTGTCGATGCCAGACGTGGGAACGATAGTCAGCCGGCCGGAAAGATCATCATAAGGTGTCGTTCGTCTGCGTTGTTCCGCCACTTGGGTCCACGCGTGTCATCAGAGTGGAGTCGCTTTGATTCCCTCGCATTCCGCGTGGAGCTTAACCCGAGAATACACCTGCCTCCCCCCCCATTCCACGTTCCATCTCCTGGCTCCCGCGGGTCAAGTTGTCCGCGCCGCATTCCTCGGGAGAAAGCACACCTGATCCTGTTAGAGCGGAGGATTCAGACGGGTTCGGGGAGGGAGGGAAGTTTATAGGGGGGTGGGGGGTTACGAGAGGGGCGGATGGAAAGAGAGAGCGATGCCCCCATAAGGCCGGTACGCATTGCTCCCGTGAACATAACTGAAGAACGTAACGTGACTTAAGCTCCTGCTACAATCGCCCTTTTCTTCAAACTCACGAATGACGACTGTTCCCCTATCTTTCCTCCAGCTGACGAATGGAAGTTTTTCTCTGATATTATCATAAATGTCCAAGAATGGTTCCGATTCCACGCCATTAACAATTCGTTTTGAAGGTTTGAAATTCACGACTAATTCGGTGGCACAAATGTGGTCACTCACGAACCGTCTCAATGATAAACGACTCCGTGTTAAGCAACTCGTGTTTACTTCTGCATTTCACGTTCTCGTCGCTGGCGGCGCATGTTTACCCGCCCAGGTAGCCTTTGATTTGTTAGCATAAGACATCACTCTTCTTCACGATTGGCCGACGTAAGTAACGACTATGAACATAAGCATCGTCTGCATTATGTTTCAAAGGCCCTGTGTAAACGCTCTATCTCGCGGACTCTTCGGATGCCCAAGCTCAACCGTCTTAAGTTACGTTCCTAAGTTATATTCTCCTGTGCGTTTCAAGTTACGTACGTTCTCAGGTGGTTTTATTGTGCTCGTCTTAAGTTATGTTCTTCTGTTCAATGTGAGCCTGCTTTTTTCGCTTACGCCCGCCACTCCCCTCTCCCTCGAAAGAATGCGCCCACTCATTAACATAAATGGCGAGCCACGTGTATTTTATACGCATGAATGTGCTGAAATGGGTTGCTTCGGGTGGTGGCGGCGGGGCCAGGGAGGATGGGCCGCCGCCGAGGTGGAATGCCATTATTTTTTTCCTCTCTCCTGAAGGAATGAGAGAGATTTTATTTTTAATTTTTTATTCCTTTTCTCTTTTCGAGTGCGCCCCATCCCCTCCCCTCACCCCCAAGCCCAACCGGCTCGGCTCCTCGTCCTTTTGTTGGGTAATTTTCTGACATTTGTGAAGGATTTTTTTTAACTGGGGAGGAGTCGCGAATTGTTTGTTCTTTTGCGTTGCGTCACGGGTTGCGTATCGGATAGTCGATTGGTCTCGTGAGAACTGTTGATTTTGTCTTCTCTCCTAGCCAGTTAAAAGCTATCCGCTCTAAATAAGTAGGTGTGAAGGCTATGAAGTCTAGGAAGCATGCACGTCGGACCTTATACCGGAGTATTCTTTTCGTGCTGCGACGCTATTAGTCGGATTTCGTTGGCGATTTTGTCCCCTGGGTCATGATTTTAAAGTTTTCTGCATCTAGTGATTGCAAAACGTTTTTATTTCCCGTGTTGGGACGTATGTTTTCGGATATCGTGAGTGAATTTTCACTACACCTCCCGTTTTTCAAGTTTCACTTTGCTTCTAGTAAGTGATTACGAAATTTTTTTCCGACATCATTTAAAATGTCTGTTTTTAGTGAAGCATACGTATTTTGCGTTTTTTCACAGAGAGTTGAGTGGAAGTTACAACATAACAAAGGATCAGACGCTGTGTTGAGATGTCTAAAGACAATTTTCGTGTCTAATTTACTTCTCGAAGTCAATTAGTTTTGTTTTGGCCCTTCATATACGTTCCGATGGATTAAAAAATGTGAAACTAGTGAATAGATTTCAGTACCAGTTCGGTGTGGCTCTTCGTTTTTCCAAAGAAAAATGTATGGCAGCCAGAGTGCCACTCGTAATCAACCTCCTTTTCCATCCTCTTTCATTGGCGAACATACCTCCTACCGTCTAGGGTTGGGTGAGTTGGAGCGGGGCGTATAAAAATGTAATTTATGTACACAGATGAAGGAAAAAAGTAAACAGGGTCAACAGCCCAGGGGAAAAAAAACTCACCTGTGCTGAGTTAAAAAAACGAGAAACTCATTTCCAAAAGATTCAAGACGATTGGATAGCATTAATAATTCCTCCGTAGGTCTACTTAACGTGTGTGCATCGAGTTAAAAATCTCCGCCTCTCGATATAGGACGAAGTAGGACGCTCCCGAGTGGCCTATTCACGCGAGAGCGGGTTTGCTTGCGAATTTTTCATCATTACCCTCATTGTTTCTTTCCCTGCCTCCCTCCCGCGTCGCCGCTGCCTGCTTGCGCGTTTCCTCTCCCTGTCCGAATGAATGAATGAATCCGCGTTGCGTCATCCGTGTTCTCCTTTCTCGAGCTGGCTGGCTGGCTCTCTGACTGTCTGACTGGCCGGAGGCGGCGAGTCTTTTTGGTTCGCGCGGCTCTCATATCCCCTTCCTAGATTTTTTATGACGTTTCTCTGAGCTGTTGACCGTCGTGATCATTCCAAGCTGGCGATTTTTTTGTCGGATTCCTCCGCGCGTTGTTCTCCGTACAACATTAGGTCAGTTTCTCGCGCGTGTATCAAGTGGAGGAAAGCTTGATGATGCGCTCCGCTTGTGTCCAGTAAAGGTCCAGTGTTCACGTTGTTATTTAATTCTGTTATCGAAGGGGCAATACTTTACGCGTGCGATGACGTCGCGGATATACCGTCGCCGATCGTGAATCGGTCGCATCTGATTGTGGTTCGGGCCACTGTGGTTTTTGGTCGCTTCCCATATAATATAGTACATAGTTGCAGACTTGCGCTCTTAAATTTTACAACTGGTAAGGTCAATTCGTCGTCTCCATTCTAAGACCTTAACGTTCTAACACGAGCAGAGCATCCTTGTCCGTTACGGAATCCGAAACCGCGGCCTTTCGACCATAGAAATGGGTCGCCAAGCTTGCGCGTTATCGCCTCCGGTTAAACCATCGCTGATCGGCATGCTTTCATGACCTGTGGTGCGATCACGGTTTCATCTTTCGCATGATCGTAATATTTATACAAAACGCAAACCACTGTAGAAGGGAAATGCTCTCCATCAATTACTACCAGTGAATTAAATCATCTGACAACATTTGAAGAATGCCGATCACAGTTTTCGCTCTCGTATGTGCTATTGAAAGGTGGCGATAACGTGAGCACCCATTATTCACCCATTATGGAGGAATCTGATCGTGCCTTAGGGCTATGGAACTTGCCTTTACTTACTTGTTGGGCATCCCTGCTTTAATGGAAAATTTTGTCGTAATACTCTGATTCTGTCTTTCGTGTTATTAAATTTGATGTGCACATCTGCGCTTTCAAAAGATATCTTTTGTAGTATTATAAACGCAAGGAAATATAACATGCGAGCATCACTGCCTGTGAGCAACTCATCGCATGTCACTTGCGCGAATGTATGCTGAACCATTCTAAATTCAATCCTAGGTCATGATATATTCACTATTTTGTCCATACAAAGTTGACAGAACCATGAATAGTTGCTCAGCGTCGTCGAAACCTCGAGACCTCCTTTGCATTATCTTCCTCTTGCATCCTTGGCGTCCGAAATTCTTGAGATACGATCTGCGACAATTTCGAAGTCTGGGATATTTTCGAGTTATTTTCGCTGGAAAGTAATTATACCATCATGAATGCTAGATCACTGTCAAACTATGTTTCCTGGAGTACAGGCATCCCTTTTAGTCAACGTTACTGGATTTCGCTTTGGAGACAGTCTTTGAGCCACCGCTCTTCCCCGAAACGAATGACGTTTCCACAACCGGGAGGCGCGATGAAGAAATAGCCAAAACATGCGAAAACCTTTTTTTTCTCAGCGGCGGTTATAGTCCATATTCGTACAATTCTCCATTCCGGGTGAATGATATAATACCACGATTTTTAATTGACCCGTATTAGTCTATAGCGATAAGTATGTCAGTGCCAGAGTGCGTCTCGGCACTCGCTATAATTGAATCTCGCCTCCTTTGCTGGGTTCATTGAACCGGTTCAAATGCAATATTACTTTCTAGAAAACGTGTTATCATGTCTTTGAACCATTTATTATTCCGAAAAATAAATACGCTCTTGTGAGATAAATAGAGGCGAGTGAGCGCTGATGTCCCAATGTTCACTGTATTCGAGATTATTCAGCTTTAGGGAACAGACTGTGTCGTGGTGTTCATGTAGTTCACGTTACAACAAAGAAAGGAACAATCCGATTGAATATTATTATATATGTTCATTAGGCATCAGTTCCTGTTGTAGTTTGTTTATAATTTTGAAAGTAATTAGTAACGCGTTGTAAATAGATGGTGGCTTCCTGAGAGAATGTCGCTGCTCACTAGTTTTATTATCTGCAGTTTTATAAGTTAGGTACATGGTTTTGTCAAATGCACTGCCTCTCGTAGAAATTCGATCCCAGCTCTATTTTTCGTATAATGGACCTATTGTCTGTAAAAAAAAGGTGCTTGCGTAATTTATGGTCGACATTTTCGACTTAAGTTGCATGTTTTTTTTTAATTTTGAAAACTATAAATACAATATTGTAGGCGATGACCATCGTAATCTTCTAGAATATATGTTTTGGTTTACTGAGAAGTTTTCTTAAAAGCCAGATTATTGCGGTAATTGGAGCTTGGAGATGCTCTGGAGGAAGAGATGCTCCTATGAATAGTGTTTAGACAAGCACTTACTACGGAGACGTCCGTGCATCCATTGAATCTCCGAAAATGAATGCATCTCAGGCGTCGAAATTCATCAACCTTGCATCTCGTCGAGGTATTCGCGCTTTGCCTTTCGCATAATCCGTTTTCCTTGCGTTCTTTTAGTGTCTATTTCTTAAACCCAAGTGCGCGTTGCAATTCGCCTTCTCGGAAAGGGGCTTTGGCGCTCGCGAGCAAAGAAAAGCCATTAACCGGTGGTGACGTCCCCCTCGGAATGAAATGGAGATTCGACGCCGCGGCTGTCATTTATTGGCATGCGGAGTGTCGTCGGATGGAGAGACACCTCAAAAGCCCTTATTTTCATTTGTCCCTTGTGCCATCGCCGCCTCCTCCCCTTCCCCCCTCACCTCTTTTCCCCCTTCCTTGCGCCTGCTTAAAGCGCCGTCTGCGCCTCGCTCCTCCTCGCGAGCGAAATCGCCTCCGGGTTCGATACTCTGGGACCGCCATTATCGGCGTCTAGAGTGAGATCTTTCCCCATCTTTGCTCCGGCCTCGCATTAATCTAGGTCGGATTCGGTCCACTTCGGGAGGTTCAATTTCAGATCTGGTCTAGTGATGGATGGCTCGAGGAACAGCTCGCATTTATCAGTTTTGTTTCCCTAGCGTACCTAGAGAATACATTTTTTTCTTGACGAAAATTTATTAAAATCTTTTATCTAAAAAAAACTAGAAAATACAGTTTATACTAAGCCAAATAGTTTGCATAGTTGTTCAGCGTCGTGATGAATCTGCAAACTTCTCAACTGTCAAGTCCTCGTTCGCGCCTCTTGAATACCTGAATTTACGTTGTATCAGGCACGTTGACATTGCCAAAATTATGGGTCCCGTTCCTGCTATGTGCTGAGCCTCTGATTTAATAGCATTTCCAGCATTGCGGCTTATCATTTTATAAAAGTATTTGGAAATTAAAGGAAACCGTGCCTAAATCCCAACGATGGGACACCCTTTGATAAAAGTATTGATTTCTGTTTGACCATTTTAATATTCGAACCAAAATGACTCTTGGAAGATAACAAGTTTGAGCGATGCATTTGATATACCAATACTGGAATTTGTTTAACTTTGGGTGCATCAATGGATACGTGCTTTATATTTTATGAATTTGAGAAAAAGTGAACCTTAGTTCTTACAAATAGCGAAAAAAACTTTTCGTTGCCGTAAAAACGAATTGAAAAATAAGAAATGAAAACTCTCCAACTATGGTTGACCCTATCCTCAGCGCCCGAGGGGTTGTGGAGGGAATATGTGTTCTTCCGTGGACATCCACGGCTCATTATCCCCGCATTTGCCGTCGTGAGCTCGGGCCTAGATGCGGTCCAAAAACCCTCGCGTGGAGAGAGCTGGGGTGCCGCGGGAGTAGGGGAGGCGGGGAGTGTGCCGCCTGCACTCCCGAATCGAGGTGCCGCAACGTTGCCGAGAATGCAGCTAATGGCCGCCCCGGGGAAGAACAACCGCCCGCCACCGGTTCCTTCCCTCACGCCACAAACGATATGCGCCTTTGGAACCCGGGGGTGCACGGCTCGAATTCACAGCCCGCGGGAAGAGGATATTCTCTCACTCTTCCTTCTGTAAACCTTTGTCTTCAAACCGAGGGTTGGTTTGGTTGTCGAGGTAGCTCACCAACTCTCGAGCCTCACGGTGTGTGAAGTTCCAACATCAGGGTAGATGAATTCTTTCCTTGTACTGCCTGAGAGTTTCCAGACTGGTCTAATATACCTACTATTGATAGTTTTCCAACGGTTTGGGGTGATTTTAATGGACCTTTCTACTCCGCTGATTCATCACAAAATGTCTTTCATCGTGCTATTTTTATTTTCGTCTCAGTGTATTCCCTGCCTCTCTTCATTCTGTCTAACATACCTGTCTATGCACTTCTCTTCTTCGCTTATCTATTATTCCGCCTTCGATGACTTTCTTCAACGTTTCTTCGCCTCCGATCACTCGGGGTACATCCTTCCCTTGCTATGTCTCCTCCTAATCTCCACCAGCAGCCATAGTTCCTCCCCTGCTACTCCTGGGCATTTCGTTTGTCTTCCTTTCCGTACTCATTTTCTCCATCCCTCATCACACCCACATCTCAAACGCCTGCAGTCTATTCTCACCTTCTCTTCCCTGAGTCGACGCTTCTCTTCTATTGAGCGGAATACATTTTATCAAACTGTTCACTAGTCACTAGTTCACTGTTCACTAGGTCTTCGCTAAAATTCCCTGTCATATGTTATCTCCTGTTATTGAACTCCTCTTTGTTAACGTAATACTTTTTCTAATTTTCCTAGTAATACGTCCATCTTTGTCCCAGTTTCTGCCCACGCAATTGATATTTCCCACCTTAGAAAGATCTGGATCTCTGAAAATTTCGTAGCCTGGAAGTAGTTGGATGTACTGATTATATATATATATTAGTCCATTCCATCCATTCCATTAATGAACCCGCGCAACACTCAGTCAATAGCCGAATGGTTTAACTTTTCGCCCTTCCTTTGATAGGTGGCGATAAATTTTGTGTAATTGTGGGAACAATATTATTCAGTATTGTCGTTTCGTATTGTGTCAATTCCTGAGTGTTATAATCTTTCGCCTCTCTTTTTGTGAGATAGCTCTAGACACCTACGGAATAAAATGTGTTCGCAACAGTTTTTAGTCGTCAGAAATGTTTGTTTCATGTGACCGAAATACTACTTGGGTTCCTTGGGGTGGTGTGACGCCGGGGATATTTTTCTGGCGCTTGTGACGTTTAAGGAGGAAATTGGAAAGGATATTTACAAACTATGTGGTACGTGAGAGAATGCCGGAATTTGCCTCGGCTCTGAAGAAACGCCCACGTGTGTCGAAGAGCGTATTTCTTGCGAATTAGTGACGCTCTTACATTGGATTATCTCTTCGTCTGCGCTCTTAGTTTTCCCGGTCTTAGCCGGAAGTAAATATCGAGTGTGAACGTTTAATATTTGCTCAACTCAATTTATTGTACACTCTTAGCTTTTACTGTAGTCCATTGGAACTGTTGAACTCTAAGCTTCCCGTCTCGCCGTAACTAACGATTACAGCCCTACATTTGCTCTGCTTGCGCTGTGAATGGCAGTTTCTGTACAAAATCATGTAAGATAAAGTTTAGGCAGTCTTGCTTGACCTTGTTTTAGTATCTAATGGAAGTCAACAATGTAGAGAAAGCAGGGTAGCAGTTAACATGGGCCGGTTTTAATATCGGTTGTATTTACAAATTTGGAAGGACTTCGTGTGGCATATTTGTTCTGGCAATTTTTACTATTATTGCTACTGTTACTGTGCAATTTGTCGTGTTTTTGCGAATTCTTCCGAAGTTACGTTCATCACGACGGATCATTAATCAGCTTGCAGAGTTTTATAACAGTTTTGTATATAAATAAACTACTTGAGTCCTTTTTATGACCTCGGACCACCAATCAGTATGCACAAAGTTAAACGATACGAGACCAACGACGAGTAATATGCACATACATTGGAACCACACACCTTGGATACATGCCATGAGTAAATATATTTAGTTGCGAATGCGGTATAGGAACCGATCGCACGTCATATATCCACTAAGAGATCGGTAGGTATTGAGCAAGTGACAGCACGATATTGTGTTGCGTTTAATGAAGGTGGAACAGGGTCCCGTCATCATGGAACCCTGGCCAGTTGACATTATTGTAAAAATAATTGTTAGTTATATTCAAAACATTCCAACTCGAGTGGAGCCTTACCGGATAAAATTAAGTCGGAGAGATACCTTTCTCCGAAACGGAACTCCGGCTGTAATCAATGTTGTAATAGCGTATGAGGTATCATGTCAGCATAGGTATTATCAAGAACTTAGAATCGTCTCTTATGAAATTAAATTCAGTGAAATGAGATAATCTTACACCAAAGACAGCGAAATTCGCCATAAAAAATCGTTTGACTTGAACGGGATTCGAACGGGAGAACTTGAACGGGAATCCTCCGATTGCTGCTCAGGTGTGTTAGGCAGTTACACCGCCAAGCCATCTTTAGTCTCACCAAGTCATCGAAGTCTAAATTATCTTGTTCTGACCAACCGAAAAATTCATATCGTTTGTCGAGACAGATGTGAAAAAGAACGTGACGGAATCTTGTTTGCTAGGCTTACTGAGTGGCTCGTAAACAATTGTGAAATGAGACCTCCTTTGATCCTCCAAGCGGAATTTCTCAAGCCTCCTTCTAAGATCTCCAGTTTGTATACTTTCCCAACACGCTTGTGGGAACTGCAGCGGTAATTGGCGCGTTTCTTTAGAAATGAGATTTCAGTTAATTTTCATTCCTTGAAGATTGAAAAAATATAATGCTGGCAGGTGTTGTTGACTTGAGGCAAGGCTCTCTGCGGGTGTAGGCATTTATTTCTGTATTAATGCTCTAAGCTCGCCCAATAAAAAAATACAAGGCAAACATTATCACATATTACACACAATAAATCCAGTTATGTTCTTCTAGCCAAGCCAAGACATAATGCGAGGTACTTGCTACTTGAACGCGAACGTTGTGTCCCTATAATGTGTTGCATATTGAAAGGATTATGACAGAGGGTTAAGTTAGAGCGCTAATAGCTGCGTGGGTAAATGGTTTTTTATGATAAAAGCCACCATTCCATTGCTGTAACAATTCCTTTCAAGTATTCTACTACATGTCATATGTCAGCTACTTAATTGTCAAAAAAATCTTAAAAGTCTTTAATTAATTTCATCTACAACTTTCATATATCAAGAGCAATAGCCAATACCTCTTTCCTTCCTTTGTGTAAGTTCGAATAAAATAAACATTTTTTGTGTAAATATATTGGATAGAGAAGAACCATTTTATGCGTGAGCTGAGTCACGTCTGCCTTTTTTATTTCGTTTTAAGCTCTGGCCTCTTTTTCCTTATCTCTATTTGGGATTATTTTACGCCTCTGAAGTCGTTGTACTCCCTTCTCAATGTTTATTTTGACAAGGTGAAAAACTAATTTACTTTCTCCCGTACTGATTTCTGCAGAAATTTTCTTAGATCGCAGTGATACCGCGATTTCATTAAGCGTATTCCGGGAAAAGCAGGAACCTGTGCTCTGTCATGTTTCACTCTGTTGCTATTTGTCTAGTGAAATGTATTTAATTTTTGTTCATATTTTCATTTCGAATTGATCATTAGATCTGATTTTAGATCTCAGAAGGAACGTCAATTTTGACTGATGGTCACATCGTGTTAATCCTGAGAAAGCGTGTATGAAGTCATAGTAGTAGCTAACGATAGCGGTCGAAAGTATATGTCTTTCAGTGGTATTTATTATTCGGGCTGCATTTCCTATTGCACTGCGTATTTGAGCGTGGGTGTAGGAATATAGCTTGTCAATGTTGATGTTCCCTTTGGCGGCTTTCCTATGATTTATGGTAAACCTTTGTTCTGAAAATTCCTCATTTTTTTAGCATCCCTATGTTTTACTAAATGAAAAAAACAATGCTACACCCAAAATTGGCAAATTATTTTATAAAACTTTACTTGAATTACCTGAATTGAGGCTTCTGTTGTAGTATTCGAAGAACTAATCGTCGTTAGCCTTTATTCTCTTAACAGAAAAGGGCTACATTATTATATCTCGCGGCTGTTTACGATAGTGTTTACATGCGAATTTCATTGTAAAGTGCATTTCGTTCAAGTATTGTTTACCAAGTGGCACAGGTACAATTGACTTGGAAAAATCTACGAGTCGATGTAATAAATTAGAGCGAAAAATAGTCTATGGTTCACTGGCTTAAAGGAACTATATTTTCCTCTCCGTGATACTCATTGTTGTCCTATAATATAAGAGCTGCTGAGGACAGTCGCCTGGAGTACTCCCCTCTGGTCCTATTTCTACGGTCGATTCCCTCTTACGCTAGAGGTAAACGGCCTCCGGTAGTGTCATCTCCCGCATCCGCCGCATAGGTGCGAATACGCTGCCCTGACTTATTGCCCAACCGGTTTCCCTCGATTTCGTCACAATTTTTTTGTGACCCGTCGACCTTTTCTGAGAATCATCTCCGTGATGACGCTAGGTTCTGCAGTTGTTTCAATTAGTGGCGGCACGTTATTGCTGTCGTTGAACCTTCAACGTCACTGCCACGGCGTTATCTCCGAGGTCGGAACAATTTGTGTATTGATTTAAGGCTGCTTTCTCGCTCTTGACGGGTTCCTTTGGTCTTAGATGAAAAAATTCCATGTTGAGCAAGGTGAGAGTCACCGAATGGATATTTTACTTGGTAAACATTTCGTCACTGGAATTAATGAAATCCTGTGTCCACTCGAGCGTCTTATTGTTTGACTCTTGTGAAACTAAAGAAGTACCAATATATGTACGGGGTATGCAAAATGTTCGTTCGACTTTCGTAATATATACATATTGGGCGTCGATATATGTTTGCGGCATAAGTAATTACTGTCGCTGTAGCTTGCGATGTGCCTGAGGTACAGCAAAAGTTTGATGGAAATGTACCATCTGGTGATCATAGATGAACGCTGGGCGTTGAACATATTGTTGCATAACTATAGCGACTTTTCCATTATTTATTTGTAAATTATTTAACTACACTGTTAAACTGGTCGAAATCTAATCTGAAAGCCAGTCATTATCTTAAAAAATGTTACATTTTGATTACTGAGTTAATTGTCATATCGTTTCGATTAGGTTCCAAAGGTGACTTAGGGAAAGTGTTTGCTGATGATGTTGATGAGTAAGGTGCCAGTAGTGATACTGGATTGATGTCTGTGGCATCAATTTCCCCGAGGTTGTTCCCGTTTGTGACACTTCCCGTTAGTGGTTGGTAAACATCTAATTCGGCCGCGTTAGTTATGATATTCTTTCCGAAGGTAAATCAAACCTGGAACGAGACCTGGGACTGATGTTTTTCTTCCTCTTGGGTTTTCCGGAGGAATTCCCCGCCCTGGGAGTTGTATTCTCGGTTTTCTCGTCCCTTTGCGTGTCCGCCTTAATTCCTTCCGCCTCCGGAGGTGCACGCTTTGCGAGTTGTCACTGTCGTCATCCTGTAATGCGTGACATCATCGTGTTTGTGGCGGACGGGGGAAGAATTTCATTTTGACGATTTCAACCGCGGAGTGAGATGGCGACCTGAGTTTCTGTGCCACATCCTTGCGACAGCGAGCACGTCAATACGGGATCTGCGGAACAGTCACCCTGGGTCATCGGCCCTTTGTGAAGCAGTCTTTATTGCGCTTCTGTCGTTTTTCAGATACTAAGTCTCACCACCGGAAAACCATAAGGGAAGGAGTAACGATTGGTAAGAATTTCCTAGGAAGACCGAGGATATAATACATTTAGCCCATATTAAATATCACAAAATTAGTTATTACGAAGTTATTTAACGTTTAACTGACAAGAGAATGGAGTAGAAAGGTGCCTCAAACTTTCGGATTGATGGCTGTTGATTTTTTCGCACCTTTTTAGGCACTATTGAAACCCCTTACATTGGCTCCATTGATATTACTCATATCAGTAAGCACGATTAGTCCCTTTCTCTCCTTGGATGCCTCTTCGAAGTGTACTCATTTGCTAGTTCCGTCGTGAAAGTTATTCATCACTTCAATTCTCATGCATTTACATCATGGATCAGCGAGCTGGGTTGTAACACAAGGCTGCTGATAAATATCGCCATTTTGGGTTAGTTGTCGGCTTTTAAATCTAATTGTAAGTTGGCTGTCGTTGTTTTAAATTTTGTTCTGTCGTACTGTGGTCCAACATGTTGTTCTCCAACTTTCCTACGAATTGGTTTAATTTATTTCTCCTGTTGGGCATGTACATTTGATAGCATACACCAACGATCATAAGTTTCGAGATTGACATAGATATTTCTATAACTGAGAGTCTAGGAGTTGTGACTTCTTAAACATGTTTTGGTTCCTAGCGCCACGATACAATATTTTTGTGTGTACCGCCCACATGATTGGGCTACTTCGGGCGGTGAATCTGGCTTTGTAAATTTTATTTTTTGATTTATTTCCCGGGTGGAAATTCTGCCTGTCCGTTTCGATCTTCTGCTACGTCCTTGCTATTGCACCAGCTATTCCTCTCCATTGATATTTGTGGCGTATTCCTATTTTTACCGTATCTGCTCGTACAGTGAAACGTCCGCGATACGTTTTTTTTATCGTCTTATCAACTCTTTCCGTCCTTCGGTGTATTTTTTATCATTTCAAGAGCTCGCGCACAGAAACTCCTCCGACGACCTTGTTTCTCGAGGTTTAAATTGTTTACCTCCTCCGTCTCGGATTACTGCATCGCACAGATGCGCTCTTTCTCCCTCTCGAATTCGCGAGGTCCCGTCGCATCATCGCTATCGCCGCTCAGCGCCGCTCAGCGCTCGCGTAATCGAACTTATTACCCGCCCCGAGCTCGCGAGTCGCTGGAATTACGCGCGAGGTCAATCGAGATACGGGTCAGTTAATCGCCTTGCCACGTTCTCGGGGGCTGACTTCTGTGTGTCGAGTTTTTCCCTTGCCCCATGCCTGGGGAGAAGGGTTGCCAACTCGCCCGGATTCTCATGGTGACCCTGTGGACCTCTCCAGGTTCCCGGAGTGAGGCGTTTCCCTCCCGCTTTAAATTGAAATAATAATTAATAAAAGTTTATTACTAATATTATCAGTTGCTACGATTTAGAATTACATTTCACGTGTTATTTGCTCCTAATATAACAAAATTGTTTAAGCATAAAAATTTCTTGATTTTAATATTGCTCTCCATTCAATTCATATTGATAAATTTGAATTACCTTGCATTATGCCTGGTTGCCTATCTAATTCCAAAATAAATTCATGTTTCTATTGGACACAAGTATGTAAATATTATTTGTTGTATGTTAAAAGTGTTATTTAAATTTTTACTTCCTGTGACTAAACTTTTCTTCTTATTAAATAACGATAATAAAATAATATTCGAAAAATGTCAAGCTTTTGTTATCATATTCTAGACAGGCGTATATTGCTGGTGAATTGTTGCGTACCTATGCATTTAAGTTTGCTTAGCATTTAATATTGAAGGTTAATAACTATTTGCTCGGTTATTATGTTCATTAATACCGAGTACACGTCTCACGTGGTAGTTGTATATTTTTTAATTTAATATCCCGGACTTCATTTCTACTCTCGAAACGGATCCCTCGTGGAATCAGTTCTTCATGTGTTGTCAGCCCCACCGGGAAGGCGGATTCGACCTTGCTTGTCCTGCTCGTTTCAGCTGACGGGCTTCGCTTTTGCGGAGACTTTTCAACTTCCTGCCCCGCGGCCATGCCCGCCCTCGCCCGCCGCCTTCTTCCTCGCTCTCTCACGGTCTCCGCGGAATATTAGCGCGAAGGACATCCCCTTCCTCTCCGCCCGCAGAGGCGGCCACTTCCTTCCGCGTTTGAGAACTGCGACTTAACTCCATGCAGTCAGTCATAGTCGACTTCCCGTTTCACGACTGTTCCATGATTGGACCCAACCAGTTGAGCGAGGGATCCCACGTTTAACCCCCTCAGTCCCGCAACCCTCTCCTGCCGGTTGGAGCCAGTGAAGGTCTCCGGCGAGCGTGTTGTTATTGCTTGGGAGCCATCATGCAACCAGACGAACTCTGGAGCGTTTCTTTCGAAGCTTGGACGTAAGCTCTTTATTTCTTTGTCCACGGTGACCCATCAGTCAAAAGGGCTACACGGGCGTTAAATCTTCTCATTCCAAGGTTGCCAGGCTGATTATGGGACTGACTCGGCCCAAAATTTACTTCATCCAGTGTTTGGCCGGACAAAACCGTCTATGCCTAAGCATGGGAATCGGATTGATATGGTGATTGTAGTTCTAGCTTCCAGGCCCCGGGTTCGAATTCTGCCGTTGGCGGGGAATTTCAATGGATTCCCGATCCCAGCTTGGATGACGAGGGTTACACTTCAAGTACAGCACTCCGTTTGTCGGTTGGCACGTTACACAATGGTCCCCTTGGTGCCTTTCGTTAAGAGCAGGCTAACGCTGACGCCGGGTTTCTCTCAACTTTCCTCCATCATACTAATATATAAAAATGTAATGGTGTCTGTCTCTCTGTCTGTCTGTTGCTCAATCACGCAAAAACTACTGAACCAATTGAACTGAAATTTGGCATGTAGTGAGATAATGTATCTGTGTGTAACATAGGCTATATTAAAAAGCAAAGGGCCCCCAAAGCCCCTCCTAGTGGTCCATCCTAAACATTGGGTTCGGTCAGGCTTTGTGGTTTTGAAAAATAAAATACGTTGTTTTTTTCACACCCGTTGAATTATATTACGATTGCGAACAGTTTTTTATACCAATTACCACATCATAAACGTTACGAGTTATTTAAATATGTTTCAAAGTGTAACAGTGCAGTTAGCTTACATTCACTAAATCATCGCGTTGCCTTTTCAAGACTCTCTCTAGCCGCTGTGTTTCCCTTCCTTGGACTTAAAAATATACCCATCAACATGCCTATTAGAAAAAAGAGTAAACTTTCCAATAATTCTTCTAGAGCAAGAAGAATGTATTCTTTGCGAGAAAATGAGGTCTTGCAAGAAAAACTACTAAGGTTAGACTTGGATGCTTAAAGACATGCCCACCAGCGATCTCATTAGAATTTCCCCGTGGTGTTTCTCTGGCCCCGGCTAAGAACCGCACAAATTTCATCCTAATCCAACCTACGGAAGTGTAACCAGCTATAAATATGGTTCAGATATAGACCCATCTGTTCCGAAACTTCAATCTGTATTTAGATGGTGGAAATTATAATGGCGTCACTACATACTTCTTACCCGAAAGAAGAACGGAAATTCTGCGCAATGAACGGCATCCGTGCATTAAAATCGGCAAGTGCACTAAGAATCACCATAGATTTTTTATTTAGCAACCGAAACCAATAATTATGGCTACCCTTTATGCCAAAGGCGCAGTCCGGGTTATGGATGATTCTTAGGTCAAATAAACATGGCTGCTTCTGCAAATGCTCCTTTTGACTCTGTTAACCGCTGGATTGTACCCTACTCTCCGATCCTGATTAAGATACTCAACGCACATATCGATGCTAAATTGCGCAATTCAACTGAGTCATTGGATGCAAATATATTTATGTACACAAGGGAAGCGATCAAGCGGTTATACACTCAGAAGATGGCTCAAGAGAACTGTAGGGACGAGGTGACCATCTATCAACCTGGGTGCTATTTAAGTAGTAATGAGTCAGCGTGGCCCATATTTGGGTTTCCCATGCATGAAAGAGGGCCAACAGTCTCCCATCTCTCCGTGCACCTGGAAAACGGTCAGCGTGTCTACTACAACGAACACAACATACAATATAGGTTACGAACTCCTCAAATGACTACGCTGACAGTATTCTTCAGGCTTTGTGTTTTTCTTATAAAATACATTCAATGTTTTTCACACCCGTTGAATTTCAACGGGTACCTCCCGCTAGTTTCAAATATAATGCTGCTCGTAACCAGCCTACCCAGCTGTCCTTAATGGCGCAAATGACCCTAACTTATCGGTCGCCTCCCCAAATAACCAATCAACATAAAGCATTATTGTGGCCTTAGTCTGATTCTCCTGACGACGAGTATGCCTAAGGGAGTGAAACGATGCAGAGGGTAGAATATAAAATAAAATCCTTGTCGGGTCGAGAGGAATTAGCTCTTTTGCTGGATTTTTGGGTTACAGCAATGGCATCCGGAGCAGAATTGCAGTTTTAGAAGGCATTTGCGAAGGGGAGGGTATTAATGAGGAGGAGTCTTAGCCAAGACATAAAGAAATGATTACTCAAAATTAACGTCTGATAAATAAATCATTCTAATATGTAGCGCAATGATGAGTGGTTCAGTGCCCTTAAGGGAACATATTCATAGACTGGAAGCTTCTGAGATTTGTAGGTGGAAAAGGATGGCGAGGATGAGCTTCTTGGGAGACGAACGAGGAAGTGTTGCCTATGGCGTGATAGGAAAAAAGTTTGTTTTTGGGATTCGGAGGAGGTAGCATAAATTGATTGCGAAGGGAAACGAAGAAAACATGGATTTTTGGGGAAGGCAGGAAGGAAGAAGGTATGAGGAGCTACGCAGAGCGGTAGACGTGTTTTCCAGAAAGTTAAGAGGCAACTCTGATTTGTAGTAAATACTAAATTCGTAGTAAATACTCTGTCTGAAGGCCTACATCTACGTACTGTAACCTGTGCACTACTCTGCGAGCCGCCGCAGGAGTGTGTGGGATTGGGTGTTAGAAAACCATACTGGAAGAAAGGAAAAAGTAAGAGAAAATGGGGAAGGACAGAATTGAAATATATGCTAATGGAGTGCCCAAATGTCTCGTTCTTTTTTGTTGTAGTCAATAAAGGTGAGTGGGAAGCAGGAATTTTTTAAACCTATCAGTTCGGCTGTGTATCATTCTCATTTCATTGCTTCTATCAGCTCCAGAGACATTGCTTGACAGCTACGGCTTGCATGGTCAAAATAATACCCTCCGTATCACCCTGGGACTCGCGTCATCTTGAGTTTTTATTTTTTAAGTTATCTCACGCCAGTCTAGCATGTAGCCCCCGAATCTCCAGCGGCTTCCAACCCAGTCCTTCCATCAGCAATCCTACCAGTCGATTGGTAGAACACCGAATGGATGAATGAATGGAAGTGTACGCGCGGCGCGACACGGTTGGCTGGTCTTCCCCGACCTTGATTGATCGTCGTTGACCGTTAGGACTCCCTCCTTTACTTTTTGTCCTCCCACTCCCAGGATGCTCTCATCGGCTCTTGGAATCCGCCGCTCGCACTTTCACGATCTTTCACGGTTTGGTGAAACTACGCTCCACTTAATTGGCGATTGAAACGGAGTGGGTGGGGAGCCGTAATACGATTAACCTATAACTTGACGTGATGACATAGCTATAATTAATATTTTATGGTTAAATGTTTACAGGACGAATGATGGCAATCGTTCAGGCAAATATTTAGGGTCAGCATTAATAAAATTAACTGTTATTGGCTTCTATTTGTAGAAGTTTTGACAATTAGTATCCATAATTGAAATAAAGTACGTCGTACTTTTCATCAGGTTTACTTGTCTTGTTTACTTGATTTACTTGTGTTTTTATTTGTGTTTTTACTGGTTTTACTTTTTTACATTAATACATGTCTTGTTGAAAAGCACAAAGTATTTTATCTCAATTATGAATACTAATCAGCACATTACACGCCCGTGTGGTTAAATATTCTCCAATTGCTCGTCCATCCCCTCAATTGTACGTCTAGCCCCGAAAAATGAAGTCATTTATCCTTCTGTCAATATATCCTTCGAATAAAAAACACTTGGTAATCTTTCACAGATCTATTTCTATGGTGCGACGCGTTTCACCACTCTGTGGCATAATCATGTGCCACATGATCATGCCACAGGGTGGTGAAACGCGTCGTGCCATAGAAATAAATCTGTGGAAGATTACCAAGTGTTTTTTTTATTCATTATGAATACCAACAACTTCCACCAGGTCCAACCTGAAACAGTTATCGTGTCCATCGAGTCCATCGTTATCCATCGAGTTTATCCTACATCTGCTCCTACTCTAATGAATCTTCGGATATCTTCAAGTTTTTTTATCTTTCTTGAAAGTGGAAATATAAATATTAACTTTGGGAGATAAGTAGAGTGAGACGTATCATGTTTTTAACTTGATTCATGAAGCCTTTACGGATGAGCACACATCTAGTGGCTGCACGACGTTTTCCTGCCTACTATCCTCTGCTCAAATGCTTTCTTGTGGCCTTTAATTAAAATTCCGGCGTAAAAGCTAGTAATATCGCTTGGTCGAGTCCTCATGAATCCCCTCTGCTCTCGATTCCCACGGACTTTTGATTCCTCCTCCAATTCGTGAGGAACTCTTGAAGGAGTACGGACCCACTTTCTCTACACGAGTGTGGGAACGTGAATTTGCCTTCCTTATAATTTCATTTTCATTTTGGGGGTGATGACCCTTGCAAGCATCTGTTTCGGGTGATATTTGTTCTCCCCTGTACATTTTGCCATAGCTTAAGCACAAGTTCCATCTGTGGATAACTTGAAGAATGGTCGTAAAGTATCAGTATTAAACCATAAGTTGCGGCCTCAGCAGGAATCATGATTTACTTCTTCTTGAGTGGATAGAATGATTAGGTCAATAATCTCTCCTTTTTTCGTTCTATTACCTTTCTAAAATTATCAACAGTAGGCCTCCGTGGCTGAAAGTATTAATTATGTAGTATTGTGCAGTACATCTTTATCCATAGCATTCACCAATTATAATTCTCTTTAGAGTTTTACCAAGCTCTAAAGCAATTTAAAAATACAGCTTTGCGAGGAATTATCCTACTTATTTTCTTACTTAATTATTCTAGAATAGGCCAATGGACTGGACCGATTTTATAAAGTAAAATGATAATTCAATATCCTTTGTTGCTTCTGTGTTGGCCTTAAAATGATCCATGTTCCATTCAAATGTATAAGTCACTACAGATTTTTAAAAACTCAATTCTACTTTTGTATTCTTTTCTCTAGTTATTTACTTTTCTGAGAAAAAAACTCGCTTCTTTTGCAATTTGATCCACATAAAATAAACAAAATGTATAACTTTTTTCTGTTTTATTGTTAGAACTTCGATCGGTTTCTAAGCTTTCGAGTAATTCGGTAGAGGACATTACCATTGTTACGATTGCAAGTTCACATTTATGCAATTTGCGAAGGAAATAATAGGCCACATGTATATAGCTTCTTCCCCTTGAGCATTTCTCAGCCCTTTTGATGCATCATTTATCCTTCTTCTCCATCCTCTACCTCCCCAACACCTCCTTTTCCGTTCTCAAACGATGTAAATAGGAGCTTGTCTGTGAAAGAAGGGCGTTTTCCCTTCGAGAATGACTCGAAGGCCTTGCGACCGACTTAGGTGTTAGCATTAAAATAGCGTGTTGATTTATTATAATCGCTGGTTTAATTAACCGGCTGGAATGTAAAGAAATGTTTCACGAAAATGCCTTTGGCCCCCACCTCGTTTTTTCAGGTTTAAGGACGTTAATTTATTTTAGTAAGATACTACTGAGGAGAACCTATATATTGCCCATCAGTCATAAAACTAATGAACAAAATTTATTGACAAGCAACTTGTACAAGATTTTTTTACTCGCACAAGTGAGTTTTGTTTTATGTTTTGGCATTTGTAAAAGATTCTCGTTCAATAAATCTTATTGACGATGGAGTACCTACCACAACGTTACTGAGGACAGTTCCATTAATCTATAATAAATAAGCTACCTCGGGTTTTTAAATGAAAACAATCTTGTGGTATTTTATATTTTTTTTTAAACTTTATAAACAAAAGATATTTGCTTGAGCCCCCGTGGGCGAAATTACGCCTGTATCAGATATTGCGTTTTTCGTGGTGTTTTGTCGTTAGCATAGGTAGTCCTTGAGTGTCCATCCGTATGCCATTAGCGTGTGCGAATGTTAAGTGCTACTGTTTCATCGTCTCGCCTCTTCGAGCGTGACTTCTGCATCCGCGGCCCGTGTGCATCTCGGGGCCGCCGCATTACTCGTTTTCCCGCCATCGACTCCACTTCCGCTTGTGTGGAGGGGGTCCACTGTACGCGCATTAGGGGGAGGAGTGGAGGTCGGGGAGGGGGGGCGGCACCCGTTCGATCGCCGTCGTGTTGCTGCCGCTGAGATTCATCATCACCCGTGAATCAATCGGAACAGTATTCATTGCGAGTATGACACAAATTAAATTTTGTACATTCTGAGTAGGACGAAATGAGAGGAACGAAACATCTGCAATTCCACTTGTGTGAATGAAGTTTGTCGTGGAGTTGCAGATTGAGTGTAGTTTAATGTGGTTTTGCTGTTTTTGTCCCTCTCTGTTTCTTAAAGATGGAAGAATTCCACCTCGCCTGGCGTGGAACGATTCTCTATATCGTTCGCAGTCGCTCTCACTGGCGCAAAATGTAACACCAAAGTAAGGAAGTATTCAATATTTAAAAAAAACCTGATTTGACTGGGATACGAAACCGAATATCTCCCCGACTTATGGCAGTTATGTGCTAGTCAGTTACACCATCATCTCTCCTCGATGATTCAACTCGAATTTCTGAGGATTTTATGCGAAATGTAATTTCCCGCCTTCACTACGTAGCACTAAATGTGTACGCTAAAACGCCCTAATGATTGATAAATCGATGATAAGGAATCCGTTTCTTTGGCTTGACTTTTAAGAATATGTCGTCCATCATGAAATGACTCACTGAACTTTGATATTTCGCAGGAATATCTATTATATTTCCACGACCTAGGTCTCGTCGGAGGACGTCATCATCAGGGGAGGACGACATGCGTGAAAACCCTGGTCGTGAGAGTGAAATAAATATTTTGTGGTTTAGCAAAGTTGAGTGTGTCATTTACCTACTCGATCGACGGCATTCTTCAATATGTAATTATTTCATTATTATGTACCTATGTACATGGTTTCTCATGTAGGCGTCCTTGTTTCTCTTTATATCAGACGCGAAACATTTAAATATTTTATTAGATCATAGGTAATGATTATTTATTATATTGCATAAAACATCTTATTAATTTATTATGTACATTTACATTTTTAAATTAAATTTGATAAACGATGGGGACTGAATGTTCTTTAAAAGGTAAAAAAGGACCTCATAAAAATACTTATATGATTGTATAACATATTTAAATTTTTGTGTAATTAAGTTTCTATTATTAATGGAATCGTGAATGTATGCAAAGAAATTGAATATCAGTGAAAATACATCACTCTTTTAGCATATGTTGTTTACGTCCCTAGATTTCACCGTTTTTATTTAAAAACTAGCTGTGCACGGCATGACACACCATCGATATTCTAGCTGAATTGATGCTTTAAAAAGAAACCAATTCTTGAAAGAAATCAAAAAGAGAAAATCAAAAATTATTTCTTCTTCTCAAAAATATTCAAGAAAATAGGAACACGTTTACTTCAAAGCTTACCACAAACCCTGAACTTTGAATTGATTGATAGCGTATTCGGATACAGTAAGCACTTATCTAAAAACAACTCTTCGATTCAATATATGTATGACTAGCTGTGCCCGGCATGCGTTGCTATCCCTCTTTTTCTTTCTAAGTAAGCACACATATACAAAGCAGACACATTTAAATGTTCAAAATAAATGAAAGAAAGTTATTTTTTGTGTATTAAAATAGAGTTGAAAATTTTATTCGAGTGCTTTCGGATATTCAATATTTTTGGTCCTACCGCCCTCTAAAACGCCGCAAAAACAAATCAATTTTTCGGCTGTCCCACTCGTGAGCATGCAACATATAATTGACTGTGTGAAAAGAATGGATTTTCCAGATTTAATCCACATACTTGAAGCGATTGACCTCATGCATTGTTTATTGTCATTGAAAATATAAGGCGAACGGGGAAATGTAGTTGTTTGAAATCAAATGGCATGTCGGCGGGGATGATGGGAATATGTGGAATAAGCACATCTTCACTTTTTGACTTGCCATTCAGAATTGTCGCTTCCATGACGTTTGGCAGCAGTTGTTTGACAGTGAGCCTGGTTCCATTGCACAATCGTAGTGTATAAATATTACGTAAAATAACTATTGGTGCACCGAGTTTGAGTGACAATTTGTGCGGTGGTACACCAGAAAGATCCTAGGAATTTAAAATCTCAATTGGATAATTAAAAATGTCGTCCGCATTCATGACGCTGTCAATCGATTTGTAGGGGACAGACTTGCCCGAAACTTGTTCGTGGATGGCGTAGTTGATTGCATTGACGTCGGTGTTTTTTGCTGCCAAAATAACACGTTCGAAAAGACATTGGCGATGTTTGTAATTGGGACCAATTTGTGGAAAAACTTTCTGAATTAATTGTTGAATCGATGGAACAATGACACAAAAGTTAAATGGAATTGAAATATATTTTGTGTCGGCATCAACTGGTACTTTTCCATTACCAATGTCCAATAGCGGTTTTGAAAATATGGTTGACACATTGCGCTGCAGATTAACGCGCATATTGGTCGTTAACGTGAGTTTCTGTACGTCTCCAAAGATGCGACGCTTTGAGGCAAACGCTGAGTTCATCAGCTGGTGTTGAATTTGGTATTACTGGTCTGTCCCACACGTGAACATGCAGCATATAATTGACCACGTGAAAATCATGGATTTTCCAAATTTAATCCACACACTTGAAGCGATTGACCTTGTGCCTTGTTGATGGTCCTTGAGAAGGCAAGGCGAACGAGGAACTGTAGGAAATCGTTTGACTACAGCTGTCAAATAAGTCACTGAACCTGGCCAGGAGTGAATAGCCATTCGTGGAATCACTATTAAATGGATATTCACGCCTGGTTGCCAAGGAAATTTTGTATTGTTGAAAAGAACGAAAAATTGATGGATTTCGAGATAAAAACGCAATACTTGGACAAAAACGAAGCGTATAAGAAAATTGAATGAAATTCTGCATTCTTTAATGTGTTCTATGATACAAATTTCCATCCAATGTCTTGAGTGCAAGTATTTTAAAAATGAAAATAAAGAAACACCTGCACCGAATTCAATGCTTTTCTAATGGGAGTAAATGTTAACAATATTGGGGTAAGAACAGCTCCAAAATTTGACATTTTTATAATTCAGAAACTTTTATGGGCACGGGCACAACAACTCACCAAAGTTTCGTCGCAATCGGATGAATGGTATTGGAGTGCATAAAAAATGAACAGACGAACATTCTTTTATATATATAAGATTTGATTTCGATTCACATTTATTTTGAATAGATAATGGCATAATCTTTAGCAACAACGAGATTGATTTTCGCAGAGGTTCTATCAGTCAATCTCTATGTAACTTGAGACAGCGGAAAAACTAGTTTTCAAGATTCCTCACATAAATGCTCTGGGAAACATACACCCTTGGTATCGTGGCCGTCTGCGCATTAGCCTGGCCAGCCGAAGGTCCGTGGTTTGATTCCCTGACGAGTTGGACTTTTTCTCAAGGTAATCTTTACGTAATCCGCGCATAGACATGCTAAATCATAATCGTATGGTGATCGGTTCGTATGTATCGATTCAAAATTATCGGGAATCGAGTAAAACGAGTCGATTTTCGAGTCTGCCGAGTCGTATTCTCCCCCCTAGTTTGTGCTTTGGTTGGGGACCCGGCGTCTGAGTTGCATTGCGCTATTTTCCCTCAGGAGCTGACGTGAGTTCACCGACCTATCTCCTCACCTCTCCCTGACCACCCACCCGTCCCCTCCCCTGTCTTTCTCCTCCTCCTTCCCCTCCTTTCTCCCCAAAATGTCTACCGGACCCCTCACCCCACCCCCAGAAGAGTTCCCGAAACCTTTCCCCTGCTTCCTCCTCCTGCGTCAGACTTTTCTCACGGGTCGTCTAGCTTCGCGTGATCCCCCCTCCCAAACCGCTGTGAAGCAGTGAGGAAGGATTTCCGACGATGGTGGAGCGGTGGGAGACACTATTGGCTTTGGGTGGGGGTTACAAGGGTTGTTGTATAGGTTTTTCGGTGGTCTGGGATGGGTCCGCCCCCCGGCGGGTGGGCTTTGCTGTGGTGAATGGAATCGGAAAAGCCCGTGAGACTCTCGCGGGGCTCTTTGGGAAGACGTCTGCCGTGTTGGCAATGGGCGCGTTTTTCGCCGCTTCTGTGTGAACCTCCCTGCTCTTACGGTAGCGAGCAGTAGTCGGGAGGCGCTGATTTCCCGGCCGAAATCGTGTCCCCCCTCATTCATTGAATTGTTTCAAAAATCATTATCCGTGGGTGTGCATGCCGGAAACCGATACCAGAAACAGTTACGATTAGTTTTTCATTTCAAGTTTATGGGAAAAATAAAGTTGAATGAATGGTTCACGACGGATCCAATGGAGAAAGTACCTAATAATGGGCATGGCGTGGGACGATGAACGTCTTCATTGAAGAGAAAGATGGGGATGACTAAAGAACGTAATAGTTATTTTCCGCGCAATGAAAATTTCGTTGAGCATTTACAATTTCATATTTTTATTGCTTTGGCATCCAGTTACGTTGAAGAGTTGCCCATTTGTAATTCCTTCTGTAGATGTTAGGAGGTCACCGACAGACCCTTTATAATCCCTTTAAAGGCCGTAAGTTCCTTTGTTTCCATCACGAATCCCTTATTTTAGTGCCCATATTATGATGCAACAAAACGATTACTCAATGGATTTTTTTAAGCTTCTCAATTTTCTAGCTTATCTATGATATAGTCCCGTGCACTGCGAACATTATCGTGCCTTGCTTGACATTTGCGGCGGGGCAGCGCTCGCATGAGCATCAAAGCCCTATGCGGGAAAGCTTTAAACTCTTAGGCGTCGTGATTTTGTCCCTGCCCAGCGGACTCCGACCAGGAAAAAGGGAAATTTCATAATATTTCATTTGTGAAGCTTAATGGATGATTTATTTTTAGGGGTGACGCATGTCCATTCACTCCTTCCTTGTGCGCGACCTTGACCAAGAACGAGGAAAACTCGAGCCGTCTGCTCACTGCTTCGTGTTCTACGAGAAAGCGAATTGGTGACATCTCGTACATACGTACAGCTGTTTCGCTGCCGGCTTTATTATTTTACTGCGAAGCAGTAGCATTTAAGTTTTCAGGAGTACTCTCTGCGGTTTAGATTTGATGTTGTCTATGGTTTTACATCATAATAGGTTTAGCCAAGGGTGTGTGATAACCAGGCCACCAGTTCTAACTAATAGACCACGAAAAGATTTGCATTGGAGCTATTCTATTTTAGAACCGCTTGCGGAAGAAATACACATTAATTTTATCCGCTGTTAAGTCGCTCTAATTTGTGCCTAGCATTAGACTTGTGGTCTAACATACCAATGTACCTTACAATTTGCGCTTATGCTCATCAAGCGCAGGTAATCTATTTTACTAAAAGTTATACAGTCCTCTTGATTTTTTTCACGTGGTTTCGTTTTGAGAACAAATTGATTGAGTAACAGTTTGTGTTTAAATTAAAGATTAATGCAAATTGTCAATAAAAGCAGAGGAAATGAATTCCTATGCATGCATTTCGGTCGTCCAGGTGACCACCGGAAGGCTAAATTTAAATGTCGTAAACACGTGCGTGCAACCGAAATGCATGCATATGAGTCCAATTTTCTCTGTTTTTATTGAAAATTTGGATTAATCTTTAATGTAAATTTACTTGTAAATTTCTCTTTTCTTGAATCATTTGTGTGCTTACTTCTTGATGTGAAATCACTCGAATCGTGGGAAGGGAGGTCGTGTGATGGAGTTTTGAAGAGCGGTGAAGGATGAGTGGAAGGAATTTGCCTGACTCGGTGGCTCGGCATCTCGTGCGGCTTGAGCGAATATTTAAATCTTTCCTATTGGCGAAGGACTTCTCCTACTACTTAATTTACAATAACGATATCAAGGGCAACTAATTGTGTAGTAAGAGTGGCACTGCGCGCGCAACACGCTCGTCGCGATTCGCGCGTATGAGATAGCGTTGCTCCTACCGTGGGTTAATCGAATTGCTGACAGTCAATCGACGATCATTTTCCCCAGCGCTTTGCACATGAGTGCTGCAAGTCAATCTAACGCGGTTATCGACCTCTACCGTTACTTGAGGCAGTTGCGGGTTTGTTTGGAAGAGCACGACTCTACATTAACTCGAGGCCATCAGTAAGGCCTGGTATATAGATACATGAAAATGGATCGGGTATTTAAAATAATGGGGTGTATTTAATGATTTTTTGATCCAGCCAGAGTTTTACTTTGGGTGGAGTATCATGGAAGGAATCCAGAAATTATGAAGGTGATTAAAAACGTTCTATTTCCGGTTTATATCTACTCTGAGCTGTTGTAGACTTTTTAAAGGTTTGATTCTCAATCGGAACTCTAATATTTATTTTCTCTCGTGCTTTTGTTACATTGTAGTTGTGTTTTTTTAAGGAGATGAGGTCATGTGTTTAATTAAATCCAGGCAGTTTTTCCTTTCGTGTCGATATGTCATTTGAGTTTTTTTTTTAGCGTTTCGCTGTTTCCTAAAAATATGATTTACCGCGAGAAACTGGCCAATTACTGTTGCCTATTTTTTGATGGTTTTGTTACCTTTGTAATAACTTTATTTGTTCTTTTAAACACCGAATATATTATGTGTTCACATGCACTAATATGAGAATTGTGTCAACAATGCAGATATCCTTCGTTTACACCTCAAAAAAGCTCACATGTTATGTGAAATATTTATGCATGTATCTTGTATAAAGTACTTCCTTCTGGAGAAATAAATTTTTAAAGTTGACGCCATCATGCATTACAAGATCTTGAGTAAATTATTATAACACTGATGGTCGGAGAAATTAGGTGTGACATTAATTATTTAGGAGAATCTCGAATGATTCTTTTAAGTTCGCGAAACATTTCTGCACAGTCCTTTCATGTACTTAAGTTTATTTTTATTCGTTCCCATATTTTCGGAAGGTAATTCTGGGATACGTGGTACAGATAATTTACCCCATACCCGTTTCCTATTTTCTCTTTATTTATGGCCCTAAATCCGTCTATAATAATAATAATGCGACTTTATTGGGACAGTCCCTTCTTCGATCTAACTCTTCGTCAAATACGTTATGAAAACATTACAATTTTACTGTTAAAATTATAGAAAAAGAACAAAAAATGGCAATCAATATTTTATACTCAAGATACTGGAATATGAACTCTGTAGAAAGATATACACGATAGTGGGAGAAACGTAAAGATTAAGGAGCTGATATCCTTAACGAAAAAACCCACTGTCTCTAGTGTAAGACCGAAGTGTTGAAAAAGGAATTGTGTCTCGATCACTGCTATTCTGGCATATTTACAAATGACGTTTTTGTGAAAAACATATAAGAAGCGAATTTATCTAGGAAATTAAATTGTTATGAAATTAATTCAACGACCCTTATTAGTTTTTGAGTTATCGGCAGATTACTGCCGTTATCTAAAGTCAAATGCGCTCGTTCAATAGAAGAAACCTTGTTCTATCTCCCTTGAAGCATTGCATCTACGACTCTGTCGTGATGTGGCATATTGAAAGACGAAAAGAGAAAGTTTCCCGGTTACTTTCCTCTGTCGTTCGTTTAAAATTTTGCTGCTTCAACTTTTCCCCCCGTAGAAATAAGTTCTCCCTCCCCGTCTCGTATTTGACGAAAAGGTGGAATGGAGTTTTGGGTCAGCTTTGTGTAAAAATACCACTACTGTCTTTGTTCATTGATTCCCACCTGTGGCGTTCTACCTCATCCGGTATCAGAGGGTTGCCGAATACTTGTTAACTGTCTGGAGTCCTACATCTATCCAAATTCATCCAGCTTTATTTCTTGTAATAAGTAATTTTTTCTCAAAAAAATTAGCAAATATCACTATCTCTCAGTGGCTCAGCTTTGATCTAAACCTAATCAATCCAGATCAATACATACCAGCACGCGAAATTGTTAGTTGAAACTTTGAAGGAATAATTTCCGTGTACTGTGTGAAAGAACCACTATTCCGCACCAATTTTATTAGCCTGAGCAGTTGTATCGCCTGGTTTTCTCATGTGCATCGCTATCGAGGTTCAACAGCACAGAAGCAGTTGTCCCTTGATAATGATGCGGAGTCGTTGATAGTGGTAGGTCCAATAAATATTTGAGGCAAATTACACTATTATTCTTTTACTATGCCTGCACTATATCACGAAGTTATCACTAATTATAATGGCCAAATTTAAATGATTAAATTAGTATTTATCATTGAAGGGTGGTGGACTATTTCTTCGAATAATGCACATGGAGTTGATGAAGTGAGCATATTCCAAAGACAATGACTATTTCCTCTATCATATCTACTTTTAAAAGTGTTGATTGAGTATGATTGAGTGGAAGCATTAAGTTTTTGTATGGGCATATTTTCGGCTCTGCATCTATAATAGTCAACGACTCGTTCTTTGCAAACGAACTGATGAAGAGACGAGCTACATTATTACAACAAAGAGATTTTGGTAATTTCTGTTTCATGAAATTGAGTCCTAATCCCTTTGGATGTGTTTTCAGAGGTGTAAAATATTAATGGTACTTTAATTAGTTGCTAGTGTTTTCTTAGACAATTCCTTCAGTATTCGTGTGGCAATGCGTGTTCGGACGAAGGTCTTTTTACATATTAGTGGATGAACATTTTGGGTTTCTATCAAGATGTGCTTGTTCTTTGTGGCGTCCAATTCCTCTCTCTACCCTTGAGTTAGGGTCTGACTTTGGACCTGGCCGTAATTTATTTTTTTTTGCCCACTGAACCTTTCTCAATCAACAGCAATGAATTTTATTTTTGAATCCAAGCTTCTTCTATTTTTTTTTCGCCTTAGCATTACTCAAATAATGCTAAATTAAGCATGGACACATTTTTTTTAAGTCTTTAGTAAATACTTTGTACATGCTTTTGTTGTTTTTGTAGGTATTCTCATGTGCTGTGTAACTTGGGTAATTGCTGCAAGTGGTAACATTTTTTTGTATAGTGATTTTTTCAATTTAGTTATGCCTATCATTTTCATGCAAAAAGTCGGTATCGTACAAAGCCTTTTTTTTAGTGTTTATCATGTGGCATTAACCAGCATTTGCTGTAATAAGACCTTTGAGTGAATGATTACACTACCTCACCGAAAATTAACTCACTCTGAACTTTGCATGTGTTTAATAGATAACGCGGCGCCTATTAACAATCTGCAATTAATAATAACTTTGAGTCTAGAATCCTTTTAGTCAGAAGTAGTTTGTGACACTTTTTTGTTGAAGTATTGTGTCGAGTCTCGTGTCATCGAGTGATTTACCTCCAGAAACATTCAGTTTAGGTTAGTGTTTAGAACTCGATCCCTCAGGTTAATACTTAAAGACGGAAACAGCACGCCGTCAGTACTCAATCTGTTGGAACTGTTGAGGACTCAAGGAAAATAATTAAACATGAGGTGTTCGTTGAAACTCAAGTTACTTGGCAGTGTTCCAATGAGAAAGTGAAATTGCCCTTGAAAATCAGGAAATTGTTAACAGAGGCATGTCAAAGGTTTGTAAATACGCCTGGAAGAGGGGAGTTAACATGTGTGCCCGAATTAATCGACTGTTAGGAACTTATTGTAAGAAAAAACATTTTCATTCCGTCTGAGACTTTCTAAGATGCGATTTTTAAGCGTAGGGTGCTTTTTTGACCTGGGAAATGAATATCACTATTAGTGAGGGCTTTCTTGCGTTACACGACGTAGTCGTGCAGATACGAAGTTTTTAGAATATGATGTGGAACAGTGAAAACCATTGTACAATGTGACGATTTTGAAAAACTTCCTGACGCAACGGGACACTTATTCGCCGGAAATCACAGCGACCTAACGTCATCCCATTCTCTGGCCGCGGGTATTTATTATTTCCCAGCCTGAAACATATTCAGCGCTTTACGATGGAAGCAGGATCGTGTATCGGAGCCAGGGTTTTATAAGCGTCCATTCGCGGGATGATTTGTTACGTAGCGAGTTCCGGAAGCGATGGATGAAGACTCTTTGCGGGTGGGCTTGTTGGTCTCGTAATGCGGGCATGTCGCAGTTAGTCCATTTCGAGTGCATTGCAGCTATTTTCCCCGTCGACGCCGGTGCCGCACCTCGCACACACTTGTCGTGCGCGCGGAGAACTCGTAAACAAGCACGAATCGAACATTAAAATGGTGGCTCACTATGTCGTCCTTGTTTTCGGAGCGAGTGCTTATCACTACTCGTATCGAGCGCCCTCGTGCCTAGCACGGACTAACATATCAATAGCCAAATCGACCCCTTCTCCGAAAATAAAACATTCATTTCGGGTCTCCTCCCGGCTCTGCCCGCACTGCATCTACGTACTAGGCCCGCAAGGGAGTGTGGCAGGTGGTTATAGGACAGCAACCATGAAAAGGGAGTGGGTTGGAAAAGAGATTCAATGCAATCAGTCGTGTACGTGGGTGATTGATTGGTGAAACGTGTGTAAGAGAATTAGTTTTTCATCTGCTCTTGTCGATTTCGTGAATGTGTGCGGGAAGAAAGAAGTCTTGAACGTCTGTTCCACTAAATTTATCTCATTTTGTCGAATTTGTCTGTCTTTCTAGAGGAGGGTTATACGGTGTACGCAGCCCTCTCGGGGTCATACCATGGAACCCATTTTATGCTCGGAACGTTTAATGTATCGTAACAAATCCAACAGACCGTCTCAACCGACTTCCCGAGGTCTACCCCTCCCGTATTTGCATCGCGAGCCCTCCCCCTCTCCCTCTCACACGGCCGTGTCGGCCACCGAGGAGGGGAACGAGACCCCTTCTTTTCCCCCGTGCCTCTCCTGCCCCCTTGTTCCCCTCGCACGCGTGCTGTTATCGGCGTAGTGGCTCTACGGTTTTGCCCTTCACAGGCGTTGGATGCCGGAATCGGTGTCAGGGCCGCGGAGGAGCCCTCTCCTCCACGCCCGCCCCCCCTATTCTCCACCTCCTCCCCCTATTCGTCTCCCCCTCCTTGCCGCCTCCCTGGTCCTCATCACCCTCCACATCCCCCCCCACCTACCCCGGAGTCTCGCGCGCAGCTGCAGCACAGCGCCTAGGCCAACCTTGCGGCCGTCGATAGGAGTGGTGGGGTGAACTCGGCTCCTCCATCCGTCGCGAACCCTCGAAAAACTCTTCTTCCCCCGCCCCTCCTCTTACCCCCCTTACCACCTTCCCCCGCCACCTTTACCCCCCAACACTTGTATTCTTCCTCTCACTCCTCCCCTTCCACGCAGTTCACTCTCCCTCCTCCTTTCCCCCCACGCCTTTGCCCTTCACTCTCACACAGCCATGCCCCACCTCACTTTAATCCGTCTCCCAGTAAAGGAAGTTTTTTTTACACTGCGCTACTCCTATTTTAAACGAAATTCATTCCCATACGTCCATATCGCTGCCGGCGTCTCTCCCTTCCCCCTTCCCAAGACAGTCCAAATGATGTTGTGTGTACCACATTCTCTTTAATCTTCGTATTATCAGAAAATTCCGATCCCACGAGCTTTAAAATGAGCGTGAAAGTTGATAGAGAAGTATTATTGTGATTAGAGGAGATAAGTATAATTAGTGCGATATTATATGGTTCTCAGATAAAATGGAACGTTGAAAAGAAGAGCAGTCAGGGTATGAATGATTTAGTAGGGTACAGGGAAGATTGGAGGGCTTCAGCCAACCAATCTTAGCATTGATTGACTTTTATGAATGGTGTAGTGTTTATCTCTGGTCTTTTATCACAGCAGTCGAATCTATAGGTATATTGAAGAGTATACAACCTCACCAGTGTCAGGAGTGAACCAAATTTCTGTCAGAAAGATAGGAAAAGAGGCGAGCGATGAATGATGTAGTTAACTAAATTTATTGTAGTTTTCCACAGAGATTTAGGAATGATAGGTGTATTCACAGTCACTTGTGTACACCAAAATGAGTGCACAAAGACAGATGTACTGAATGGTATTATACAATAAACACTTACATTAATTCATAGGGCCTCTTAACATCAGCTTATGCACTAACAGATATAGCTATAGTGTGATCATTTTGTGTAGCCAAAAACTCAAGCTGAGAAAGCAGGCCAAATGGTTCCAGAAGGTACAGTATGATTGAATTCCAAGAACACATCTTTTTTTCTTTCCCTTTTCTCTTCCATAGGTCTCACGGTGAGAGGTTTTTTTTACAGAATGGTATATGAGTATTAAATATTCTTTTAAATATCATTAGCCTTTTTATTGGGTAACTTGTTGTTAGTGGTGGTATTTCCACATTTTTCAAGCTGCCACCTTTGTTGATATGTTCTAATTAATTAAACCTTATTATCACTGAAAGAAAAGTTACATTGTTTAAATGTGTGTCACTTAGAAGCTCACATCATAGAGATGCATGGGCAATGAGTGACTTGCTGGTAAAGTTCTTATGACATATTTAGTGCATATAGAAGTAAACTTCATTTCTGCGTAATTTGCTCATACCACTTGTGTGATTCATCAGTTCTTCCTAATTACATGTGGTGTTTATTAGAATTCATTGATGCTGGAGAAAATAAGTGATAACACATCTAGCAATATGATTAATCATTGACTTGATGAGATAGAGTGATGATGCTAAACAATTTAGACACTGAATCATCTTCCCTTCTAGTTAAAAGAGTAACAAATGATATAGCAAGATCATTCAGTTGAGAGTACATCACACAACTCAGGTATTTGGAGTACATATTCAGGTGTTTGGATTATTCTGCTATTCTTTGAGACACAGTATATGTCCTTGCTAAATGGGAATATATACTTTGTATTAAAATGTAAATTAAGTTGTTGCTGATTTCAATGGGTTATGAGGTTGAATTGTTATTTAAATGTTGGTTCATGCCACTGAATATATTGTGCAATAGATGCATTTATGTTCTTGATACCACTTGTATAATTATTTAGGTTTAAATGCATCATGAGAATAGACAGGTCCAGTTTTATAATGCAGGTTGACTGAAACTATTATTTGGTATGAATGTATGGATAATATGGCATTACTGATTGTTTGGGTTTTAAGAAGCACATCAGGCTCTCTTTAATTTGACATGAAAATTATTGATGGAAGAGCATAGAAATGTCAGTTCTCATTCTACCATAATATTTTACCTGGCATAATAAAACTGGACCTTGTTGCTAAAGGATGACAAAGGATTCATCGAAGAAAATTATCATTATTAAACTCATTCCTTTAGATGGCAACCTTGTTCGTAATCAGAACAACCCATGATAAAAAAATGTTGCAATCGGACTACAAAGGATAGATTTATTAAAAAATTTGAAAATGTCAAAATTATAAAAAGTTTTCAAACGAGTCTTATGGCTGTGTATTTGTAATCATTGAAAAAATATGAAAATGAACACCTTGCCGCATTTGTAGCCATGGGTTGTTCTTTAATAATTAATCCCTTGATAACATGATTTAATGGTGATGTTAATTCCTTAACATTTTAGGAGAACAACGTGATAACGGCTTCTCCTCGGCTCTCTAGCAAGGTGGTGCGCAACAACACTGCAGAAAATGGGGGCCTTGTAGGGTTACGCAACCTTGGAAATACGGTAAGCTTCCCTCTGCAGCCATTTTTATCTGTAATTGTCACTTCATTTTCACTTTTGTAATTAGCTGTATATAGTTAAGAGATGTTGGCCACTGTTATCATGGCATTACTGTATTGTATTTCAGTGCTTTATGAATTCGGTTCTCCAATGCCTCAGCAATACAAGGCCTCTCCTGGAGTACATCGTTGGTGACAATTATTCTTCTGACCTTAACACCACTAACTCATCCATGAAGGGAGTTCTCATTAAAGGTTAGTTAAAGGAACAGAACGCATTGGTTGCAGGAAATGTTCAAATTTTTAATATTAATGCTTAAAAACAGCATTGCAGGGGCAAAATCTTGTCGTTCTTTAAATTTTGTCAGGTGATTTCAATCGCTTATTGATAGAGTGGTTTCTTAGGATAACTGTGAGTGTTCGCTACCTAGAGTGGTTTGCATTTTGGATAATGATAATAACATTACATACTACCCTGCGAGCCGCCACATTGGCCTGTGGCAGGGGGTGTTAGGACACCAGCCGTGTAAAGGTGTGAAGGAGAATGTTACTGGGAGGTGAAAAGGTGAAGTTTATTTCGGCAATTTTTTCAGTGGATCTCAGTTTTTATTATGGTCACTTATTGTGCTTGGGAAGCACGAATTTTAGTACCTATCTGTTAGGCAATGTATTAAAGATAGCACTTTGTATTTTCCACACTTATTTTTAATGCACCTCTTCCGGTTTCAACGCTTTCACGTTTCAAGTGACGTGTGGAAAATACAAAGTGTTATCATTGATTAATATGAATTTCCACAAAGTAAACCCTTCAACGATTGCTGTATTTCTCTTATTTTATCTTTCCTGTCGGACCTAGAGATGTAGTGTGGCATCAAAATGATATTCTCTGTGTTACACTGAAAAACACCTGTTCTGAATTACTCAAGCTACCTAAACCTAGTTTGTAGCCTCTGAGTCTCTAGTGGCTCCCAACCTAATCTTTGTGACAACATAAAAGGAACCATGATCACACCATAGATCTGTATCACTTTCCAAGCACATGTGCTAGCGCTATTACTCTTGTTCATATCGATTGTGAGTTTATAGCTGAAGTAACTGTAACAATTGATTTCAATCAGTAATAACTGCAATCATTTGTTTGATCATAAAAAAATAATCTTTGTCAGGATCCATAGTATGCAAATAAATCAGTCATTTTCATTTTATTGCTCTACTGCATGCTTGTATTCTATTGGAAAATTTTCTGGTGTAGCAACCTAATTACAAAAGAAATGAGTGGAGATCATGATTTTTCATTTCCTAAAAAGATTGCACTTATGTATTTTAATACCTCGTTGCATTTTTGAGCCAATTCAGAATTATTTAGACAAAAAAGGGACTGGTGAAACTGAATACAGGATTATCATACACTAAATTCAGTCAAGTGTCAATTTTATTCGTAAAATCTTCTTTCGTTCAATATTAAAGCACTGCTCTCACAAAAAAGGAAGCTTTTTATGCAACTGAAGGTAATTACCTACTTATTTCCATCCGAAGGCCATATCCAGAGATGGGTGTACTCAAGTGAGAAAATAAGTGTTGTATGTACATGCTGTTTAACTTGGGGTGTACCTATTTATTTTCTTTATTAGTAACATTGTTTAATTTACATAAGTGTAGATGCATGCTGTCAATAATTTTTGCATTAAATGGTAATGAAAAAGAAATGAGTGAATGTGTTACAAATCAGGTAATCCATTCTTCTGTTATATATGGTCATGCTAGTGGCAAACTAAACTTATTCCTTTTCGGGGATTTTGTTTGCATTATGGTGGATATAGTGGGAGTGTATATGAATTAGATTGATCTATCTGACCCTGTGGGATGAAAAAGATCGATATTGTCAATACATATTACTAAATAAGGCATAATTTTTGGTTGGAAAAAATGTGTAGTATATTTATTTAGCTATCAAGTATCTACTTCTTAGGTTTTTGACAATAAGCCTGTCACTTCCATACTGCTAACACAATTTTTCCCTTTACAGCCTTCTCAACAGTCATTCAAGAACTTTGGGGTTACCCTGAAGGCAGCAGCAGCCTGAGTCCTGCAGTGAATACTACTGCTCTGAAGGCACAACTTCAAAGATTTGCCCCACGCTTCACTGGATATTCACAACAAGATGCTCAGGAGTTTCTGCGATACCTCCTGGAGGGCTTGCATGAAGATGTGAACCGTGTCGTTACAAAGCCATCCTCTCGTACCATTCTCCCAGATGTTGATCCATCACTGAGGTAATTACTTTACCAAGTATGTATAGCGTGGACAAACTTGAAGAAAGGTTGTATTTTGATGTGGTTAAATTCAATGCTCATGACAGTGCATGAAATTGTACATTCATCTATTTTCCTGAAGAAAGAAAAATGACTTTAGAGCATACATTTTGTTGCTGCCATGAGTGTAAACTAACTTGAGTTCATTTAACTGAACATAGTATTGTTAAAACAGTTGTTATTTTCCTTTCTATTTGTTGTATTGTGGAAGAACTTGGTAATTCATGCCATAAAAAATCATTCACATCGTGTGGCTGCAGAAGAGTAGTGTTAAGTTTAGATGTTCCATATTTTAGGTTTATGTAACGTTTTATATATTTTACTGGTCTCTGTAACTTTTCTCTCTCTCTGTCATTCATTTTTGGTCTCTTTACATTGCTCTCTACATACAATGGTCTTCTAAACTAAGAAAATGCTCCTTCAAAGTCTTAAGAGCTCTTTGGAATTCACATGTTGATTATTTCATTGGGACCATCAAATACTTTGCTTGAATGGTACCCAAAAACTAAATCAGCACCTTTAATTGATGCATTGAAATTTATGTGAAAATTTTAATGTGTTCCAGCACCCTGGAACTTGCAATTTGATGTTGGATGTGAGATAGCTCCTCTTTTTGATAGTGCTCAGTAATCAAAATAATCTTAATGGTGGATAGTACGACTGTAAACGAGAGATAATTTCTGTCTTGTGAATATTTAGACCATTAATATTCCTATCAAAACATTTACCCTCTCTGTGTATTTCTTGTGTGCATAACATGGAATCCTTTTCATTGTTTCCAGTGATAACCAAAAAGCAATGGAGGCCTGGAAGAGGTATTTGAGGATGGATAATAGCAAAATAGTGGACATTTTTGTTGGACAATTAAAGTCAACCCTTCAGTGCACTGTGTGTGGCCATTGTTCTGTGACATTTGATCCATTTTGGGACTTGTCACTACCAATTCCACCTCGAACAGGTCAGGTTCGGTTGCAGCAGTGTTTTGACCTTTTTACGAAGGAAGAAGTTCTGGATGGTGAGGAAAAGCCGGTAAGTTTTAATTTGATACAAAGTTATAATATGTACACTATTATGCATTCCATATTTTTACTTTATCTATGGACTTGTGGATAATAGTGTTGCTGGCTCTATGTATCTCTCTCTCAATCGGACGGCACATGTGCTGCCTTCAGCATTTGAACCCATTAGTTGTGGATCAATTGTCTAATTAGAGATATGAACAACTATTCAAGCCCTTTAGTGTTATCGTAAAGATGAATCAAGCTAGGTTTGAAAGTAAAGTTAGATATCCTTTGAATGCCTAACATACCTGTACAGATACGCAAAAAAATCCCACTTTGTGGCTATCCCATACGGGCCCCGCAGAGTTTGAAAACCTATTTCAGCTGTACTTTTTGTGATAGAGTCATGAATATTTCAAGGATAATAGCATCGTGTCTCATTATTGTGAAAATGTTATCTATTTTGACTTAAATCAGTACTTTTTTATTTCATAGGCTTGCGACTGCTTATGCATTGTGCTTTGAGGGCACTTGCATCACTATTTCGGGGCTATATAATTTTTGAATGCTGCTAGTAATGTTTTCATCCTATGATGCTGGGATTTGATTTTATCTTTGTTGGTTTTTTTCTTACTCATGTTGTGCAGGAGTAAATAATTTTCAGTGTTTGAGAAGTACTCTAATCAACATGAGCATTGAAATAATGAGAGCTTTCACCCCAAGCGTGCCTTGCTTACAACTAGTCAGGCTAAGCTCCTTTGGATCAAGGTGATAAGGGGAATCTTAGTTTCTGTCCCCTGATGTGAAGATAAGGTAAATTGAGATAAGGAAAAAGATTCTCGAAGGCCTTCAGAACTCATTGTTCCTTATATTTAGGGAACTAGATGAGTCATTGGCAGGCAAGGTTGGATTTGGCATGAGGAAAATCATTGGAGAATGGAAAAGAATCACCTAATGTGTGTTTGAAAAAAAAAAATTGTGGTGAAACAGTTTCCCAAAGATTTTAAAATCACTCCTCATGCATTCCCTGTTTAGTTCATTATGGATGCCCTAAGTATTTTCAATGCAGATAAAAACCATTCTTGCACTTGTTAAAAGTCATTGTCATTTTCAGAATACCTTAACCCTTTCTCCGATTGAACCTTGAAGCTCATACTCAAACCCAACAGGAACACGTCCCTTGAAGCAGAATATCTTTCGAAATGTAATTGTAACAATCTCACACATTAACCCATGTTTCATCGGCGTTTATATGCCTTGATCCCTATATTCATCATATGCAGTGGATCCCCACTTTATGATGGGGTTACCTTACGATGGGTTCACTCTACGATGGATTCACTTTACTATCTACATGCTAGGAATTTCATAGCGCCCTGCTTTTGCATACCCCTTTAAAGTTTCCCATTTCGATGATTTTTTGCACCCATAATTTGTAATTCAGTATTCTAAGCCTTATTTGCAAACGGACTGAATTTTTATCTTAGAAAATTTACACATTTTATGATATGTGTTATTTATTATGAGCTGTTCCTGTAGAAAGAGAAAATGTTGCGGTGATTAACGTTACCACCAATCAGCGCCATCGAGATAACTCAACATACCTTACATAGTCAGGATCACATCTATGATAATTCAAATTAAGGCTTTCATGGGCCATTAATGAGACATCATTTTGTTTACCAACTTTTAACAATATGAGAACGTCTGCCGAAGGGTAACTTATAATAAGAGCGCATTACCTACCAACAAAGTGATATGATTCCTTAATGGATACAGCTGGTGCGAGATAATAAATAACATCAATGAAACAAGCTAAATTATATCGTAACATTTCTCGGTGAATGATAGTGACAAACTGTAATGGCTTATCTAAATTTGCATCGAAATTCACGCCCCTTATGACTTTGCACCATGATACCGAGAACATCTGCGTCACACTGCCATCTAGGTCACTAATGCGCTCAACTATTATGCGAATATCAGTCTTCTATGCGAAGTGATATTGTTGACGAAGAGCGTAGTTGCACTGTGTTCTTTTCCAACTGCATTAACCATTCGATAACAAAATTTGCCTGAAGTAGGTGGTTAATTGTGGGAAGTTTCTGTAGCGATCGTGCCCCCTAAAAACCAGCCCAAGCAGAAAGTAACAAATAAAATCAAGCAGGAGATAGGGAAGAAACACGATGAGGGTGCTTGAGTTATCACTTTATGTCTTCAGTGTTCTTCTTGTGTGTTTCGCGTTCTCTTAATGTATGGATGCCTAGAAGACGGTTGCGGGTCCCTAAAGTAAACAACCAACCCCCAATAACTCACCCAGCCCGGAAGAGTCAGGTCAGCTGTTCTGAGAAAAAAGCTTTGAGTGAAGATTCTCCCCTCTGCTGCTATCTCTTTTGTTATTTGGCTATTCAATCTCCAAGGGATGACCTTGACTGGGAGATTGATTACAATATTGCTGTTTTGGGACAAGGAGAAGGAAGATCTTTGGAAGCAAAAGACAGACGAGCGACGACAGCAAAGCGCACATAAATTATTATTCGTGGAAAGGTTACCGTCTGATCCATCTGTCGTCTATGTATGGCTATACCCAATATGCTACTTCTCACTCATACTTGGCCTATTTCTGTCATAAGTCAATGCCTAATTTTGTGTACATAACTTTAGTAAGCTCACAACGACACTTTCTTCGGACATGTTTCTTCAGGTATCGTTAAGGTAATTGCAATGTAGAGATGATGGCGTGAGACCAAAATATAGATGCCTAATTGCTGGTGCTGAGTAGTAAGCGGAGGTATAATGAGAGTAGTAGATTGTTAGTCGGGGGGGCCTTCGTCAGGAGCGCGGGACACTTAGACATTTCTTGGTCCATTGTGCCAACCCCATACCTGTCTGCCACTTGCAGACAGGGGACAAGAGCACCACGGTAGAGGTATGGAGGGTTGGCCTCCCCCTGCCTCCCCAGTTCCTGGTATAGAGGGTGTCCTCCCTCTAACCTTCCCGGTCTGGGTATATATCCCACCGGCCTCCCGGTGGTCTGGAGGGAGTATCACCTCTCCATCCACGCCTGGTCCAGGTATGGAGGAGGGTCACCCATCCAACCACTGTCCGGGCCCAACGTTGCTTAACTTCGGTGTTCTGATGGGAACCGGTGTTTCAACATGGCTAGGCCCTTGCCCTATAATGAGAGTAGAATAATTTCTATTCCACATTTTTTTCCTATTGTTTGAAAATATGGTTAAATTTTAAGATGCTGAGATTGGCTCGCAGTTAGACGGCGAGTATGGAGGCGAGGCTCATGTTGCTTATTCATGCAATGATATTCGAATTGTTGACAATTAACAACACCTTATTTAAGTTTATATATTGGTTAAATAACATCTTAATCATTTCATTCCTGCATATTTCGTACTTATAATGTATTGTGTATCACTGAATGCACTGGCGATGATGTGGTTAAACCGATTCATCGTCCGGTAATATACTGATTTACTTTATGGTGGAATTCACATTACGATCGGTCCTATGGAACATTACCATTGTAAAGTGGGGATCTACTGTATAATGCTTGTATCCACCATATAATCTAATCACTCTGTATTGCCTTAGGCCACTCCGCTGTACTAATATCCAAAATCTTTATAATCTTATACAGTATGGTGCAATTGAATTAAAACAAATTGGAATCTAGGTCAAAAGCTCTTAAAATGGAATTAATCATTGACTGGACATAATTTAAAAAAAAGAGTGAGTGATGGGCTTAATTTCACTTCTTGCATAATCATCATATGTAATGGCTCATGAATTTTTTCTCAAGCCAGCTGCCCCTCTTGTTTTGGGAGTCGCCAATATTCCTTTCAAGAATTCCTTTCTTATTGAATTTACAGTTAATTCTGGTAGGTTTTTTGCCTCAGGGTTCAGCCTCGCTGACTGACTTTTTCCTTACATGAAGATTTAGGAATTGACAATTTTGAGACGTGGATGTGATTTTATCAGTTATCAATGTGACATAAGTATGTCACCTTTTGAAAGTAGAAATAATTATCTTTAAAATAGTTTTTCAAAAATGCAATCAGGATATAAATGGCTTACTTATGACAATTTGTGCAAAAATCAATTGCAGCTTTGCCATCCTGAGAAAATAGGAAATAATTAAAATATAACAATATTGAAATTTTAAAAATGTCTTTTATATTACCTACTGAATGGGGATATGTCATCTCTTCACATTGGCAGTTTCCAGTTCATTTGGTCTCAACGTTTTAATATTTCATATCTGGCAATGCTGTGCTCGAAAAACCCTTTGCTAATACATTGGCTTGATAACGTCATGATAGCCCATTGTAAAATGAAAATGTGGAATGGGCAATGGTAGTTTCCTTTTCCTAGGAGTGCATATTATACAAAAATAGCATACATTTCTGATAGAGAAGTCAATTTTGCCATTATTATATTATTTGCCGGCTTACGTAATGTTATTACCATGCTGGTCCACAGAGAAAATGAATATTCCTGCAAAAATAAATTTTGAGCAATTGAAGTGCCAAGGAGTTCATATTTAACGAGCAGAATAGAAAAAATCTCAAGTATCAGGACAAGACCACAGAATTCATGAGTAGGGACACAAATACTGTCTAAATGAATGTGAATTAATTGAATGAGGTGTATCATAGGCACCAGTGGAGGGCATATTTCGCCATATGTGAATAGTGAATTTGATCACACTTGAGCATACCATTTTTTCATATTCCTGACAAAAATAATAAGTGCCGTTGCTAGTTTTTTTTATTTTTAATTGGTTGTGAGTTAGGTGTGAATTTAGAGATTGGGTGTGTGAAAATGGGTGTGAATGGGAATTTGAAGTGATTCTTTAGGATGAGCTGAGATTGTGCTAAGAAATTCATCAGAGTTAATTTAAGTAGGTAGATTTATTGGTGATGAGGATTAGTTCCCTATGAAAATTATTAAGAAAAAAAATATCCCGTGCTGCTAGATAATCTGTGTAACAGCATAGCTTAAATAAGGGCGGTAGAGTCCAGGATTAAAATATGGATGAAGGGACTCCTAAAAATCTTCATACGGTGATTTTATACAACTGCATACTACAGTAGAACTCCGGTTAACCGAAATCGGGTTAACCGGAACCCGGGTCAACCGAAACAGTTCCGTAAATAATTATAAGCAAACAAAAATCACTGATTTCTGTAATACGTAATGTACAATGCTGTAGTAACTTCAGTTGTTCAGTTTATAGTATTTTCTAACCCATTATAACATTTTTTGTAGCTGAAATAAAACACTGTATTATATAGACATTGTTTGTAAATTCATTTTTCCAACACACCATGTTAATAGGCTATTTTTAGCATATGACGGTTTAACCAAAAAATTGGTTATCCGAAACGGCTCTCCCCCCTTTATTTCGGTTAACTGGGTTTCTACTGTACCATGCAAGCTATAGCAGAGGCGTGTGGCAGGGGGTGTTAGGACACCAGCCATGAAAGGGGAAGGAAAAGGGGAAAGGGTGGAGAGAACCGAGGTGAATTGTATATTAATGATGTGTCTTATGTTTATTGTCATGCTGTTTTTTATAATGAGTGGTGCATGGAAAGAAGAAATTTTGGTACCTATCAGTTCAGCTGTCTCTCTTATTTTGCCACTTCTATCAGTTCTAGATATATAGCTTAGCGACAAAATTATATCCAAAATAAACTAGTAAATTAAATTGAAATTAAAATTATATCCTCCTCCGTGTCGTCCTGAAACTTGCGTGTTCTGAATTTTCCAAGTAATCTAATCCTGGCATGTACCCTCCAAGTCTCTATTGGTACCCAACCTAGTCCTTCCATCAGCTGTGTAACTCTCTCCGTTCACTTGTAGCAATTTTTAATGAAGCATGCTACTTTCCTTTGTATTTAATTTACTTTACCAATTAAATCTTTCTGTGCAGTGTCCCAAATGCTAGCGGTGTATTCAATATGTGGTCTAACCTGAGAAAAGGAGCATCTCTCTTACACTTTTTCATCAAAGAACCATTCCGCTTTTTGATTGCTAATCCCTAGATTATGTGGACTCATAGATCATTATATATTACTAGCTGTGCCCAGCATGCATTGCAATGCCTTTTTTTTCTAAGGAGGCACACATATCCAAAGCAGACACATTAACATGTAAAATTTTAATGAAAGACAACGATTTTTTGTGTATTAAATGAAAGTTGAAAAAATTTATTTAAGTACATAGGCACATATATACAATGTTTTTGGTCGAACCGCCCTCTGCAAAAACAAATAAATTTTTCGGCTGTCCCACTCGTGAGCATGCAACATATAATTCACCATGTGAAAAGCAAGGATTTTCCAGATTTAATCCACACACTTTAAGCATTTGACCATGTTTGAGAAGGCAAGGCGAATGGGGAACGATAGTCGTTTGTTTACAACTATGAAATTGGCCACTGAACCTGGCCTTTAAATGCTGCAGGCTTGAATATCCATTCATGAAATCGCTATTAAATAGATATTCAGGCCTGGTTGCCAAGGAAATTTCTGTTATTGAAAAGGAAGAAAAACTGATGAATTTAGAGATAAAAATACAATACTTGGACAAAAACGAAGCATAGGAAAATTGAACGAAAGAACTAATTACTACTTTCTTTTGTGCCTTTTATGATAAAAATTTCCATCCAATATCTTCAGTGCCCCTTCTCTTGGACTACAACCTTGTCGTGGTTGAAGGGCTTGCGTGCTGCGATGACCCCTAGAGCTGCACTGGCGGGAGCATTGCTCCTGGTAGGGTCACCCATGCCAGATTGGTCGAAGGTTAAGAGATAGACGAATGGTAGTCCACGCAGCGTCTGTACCTCAGTGAGGCGGCTGCAAAAGGCGTCTGACCCCAGTGAAGTGATGGTGTCACGTAAAAAACACTATTGAGTAAGGCCACGGAATACTATCTCAATTAAAACAAAAACCTTGAAATTATGGACAGTTCTCAATTGATAATGAATCCTGGCAACTACGGGACTCGGCCAAGAGGGCCGGGTGTCGTGCCCGGCAGCGGTGGGAGCAAGGCCCCTGCGGTCATCATCACACGAAATCCTAGCTCAGAGGTAGCAGCAGCAGAGGAAAAGAAGATAAAGAAGAGGAACGAAACTATTAAAATAGGCACGTGGAATGTTAGGACTATGCTGAGGGCGGGGAAGCTAGAGAATATAAAGCAAGAAATGGAGAGGGTGGGTGTAGACATCATGGGTCTGGGTGAAGTAAGATGGAAGGATGACGGGGATTACTGGAGCGGCGACTATAGAGTAATTTATAGTGGAGGGAATGAAAGTCAGCGAGGGTTGCATTCGTAATGAATAGGAAGCTCGGTAGAAAAGTAGTGTATGCAGAACAGGTGAGTGATGGGATAATAGTCGTGGAACTAAAAGCAGAACCAACGAATTTAGTTATAATCCAGGTTTATATGCCTACCTCTAATCATAAAGAGGAGGAGGTAGATGGGGTGTACGACCAGCTAGAGGAAATAATAGGTAGGATACCAGGAAGTAAGCACCTGGTAGTAATGGGGGATTGGAACGCGGTGGTGGGTGAAGGAAGAGATGGGCGGGAGGTGGGCGATTACGGGCTAGGAAGGAGAAACGACCGGGGCGAGAAAGCTGTGGAGTTTTGCCGCAGAAATAACCTAGTAATTACAAATACATGGTTCAGACATCATCCTCGACGTAGGTACACTTAGAAGAAGCCGGGAGACACAGATAGGTTCCAGATAGATTATATAATGGTACGTCACAGATACAGGAATAGTGTTAAAAACTCGCATACTTATCCAGGAGCTGATGCAGACACAGACCACAACTTATCAGTCATGAAATGTCGGGTAAAACTGAAAAAGATAAGGATGGGAAGGAGAGTACGAAAGTGGAATACGGAGGCATTAACTGGGGCAATGAAGAAGAAGTATCGAGAGAAGGTGGATGAGATAATGGGTGAGGATCATGGGGTTAGATCAGTGGAAGATGAATGGGGAAGTTTGAAAAATGGAATTGTAGAAGCGGCGAAAGCAACGGTAGGCATAGTGAGTGCAACTAAAATTAGAAAACTGTGGATCACAAAGGAGATGATCAGGGAGATGGAGGAGAGAAGGAAATGGAAGAGCGTAAACTCAGAACTAGGTAAGAGAAAATACCGAGGATTTAATAACAGGCTTAGAAGAGAAACAAAGAAAGCAAGAGAGGCATGGTGGAGAGAACAGATCGACGCGTTAGAGAAATACCAAAAAGAGGGAAGAGCAGATGCATTATATAGGAAAGTAAAGGAACTGACGGGTGGTAACAAGGGAAGGGGAATTACAATGATAACAGACAAGACGGGAAAGATTATCGTAGAACCGAGAGAGATCCAGGAGAGGTGGAAGGAGTATGTTGAAGAGCTGTATGGTAAAGAAATAAGGCCCAATAGGTTAGATATAGAAAGGGAAGACGATATCGACAGAGATGGCATCAGACCAAGTATCCTAGATAGCGAAATCGAAAGAGCTCTACGGGACATGAAAAGGAATAAGGCGGTTGGAATAGATGACATACCTGCAGAGTTTTTAAAGAGCATGGGGAATAACGGAAGAGGAAAACTTTTTGCGCTTATTCGTAGGATCTATGAGGGTGGAGTGTGGCCGGAAGACTTTGCGAAGACTGTACTAATTCCTATACCGAAGAAGAGTAAGGCAAAAACTTGCGAAGACTATAGGACAATAAGCTTAATATCCCACGTGGCCAAAGTAGTTCTGAGGATTCTAAACAGAAGGCTAGAGAAGAAGGCAAATGAATACCTGGGTGACGACCAGTTCGGGTTTAGGAGAGGGACAGGAACGCGAGACGCTATAGCGGTGATGAGGACGCTAGTAGAAAGAAACCTAGAGTATGGGCAGGATGTTTTTGCATGATTCGTAGATTTTGAGAAGGCATTTGATCGGGTGGAATGGACGAAATTAATGGGAGTGTTGAAGAAATTAGGGGTCGATTGGAGGGACAGGCGTCTGATTCGAAATTTGTATATGAATCAGACTGCGCAGGTTAGGGTAGCCAATGGAGAATCGGGATGGGCCACGATAGGACGGGGAGTGCGGCAAGGGTGCCCACTATCGCCGTTGCTTTTTAACGTTTATTCAGAAGAAATGGTATGGGAGGCATGGGGGGAGGAGGAGGTAGGAATAAAGGTAGGAGGGGAGATGATAAAATCAGTGAGATTTGCAGATGATCAAGCATTGGTTAGTCAGTCGGCCAAGGGGTTACAGTCAATGGTGAATGCATTAGAGGTGCAGTGCGAAAATTATGGGATGAAGATCAATCACAAGAAAACGAAAGTAATGAGATTTTCTAGAAGAAGGCGGGGCTGAATACAAGGGTGGGAGGGCAGAAGATAGAGCAGGTCGAGCAGTTTACGTATCTGGGTAGTATTTTAGAGGCGAATGGGTTTAGTGGTAAGGACATCAGATGCAGAATTGCGCTCGCTAAAGAAGGATTTTCGAAGAGAAGGGAATTGATGAGGGGGGGGTCTGAGAAGAGACAAAGAAGAGGCTGGTGAAAACTTTAATATGGAGCGTGGCGCTATATGGGTCGGAAACTTGGTCATTGCGAAGGGAGGATGTGCGTAGACTTGAGGCATTTGAGATGTGGGTTTGGAGAAGGATGGAGAAGGTTAGCTGGATGGCGAGAAAGACGAACGAGGAGGTATTGGATAAGGTCGGAGAGTAGAGGAAGCTTGTGGCAGAGGTTCGGAGAAGGCAGAAGAGATGGATGGAGGAGGTTTTGAGAGGAGAGGGCATGTTGAAGAGAGTGATAGAGGGGAGAACACTGAGGAAGCGTGGGAGAGGAAGGAAGAGGATAGGAATTCTGGACGAAATTAGAGGAGGTAGAAGATATGAAGAATTGAAGAGGGATCTAATAACGGGCCATCCTTAGGAGGGAAATCGAGATAACTTCTATTAGGTTGGGATAGAAAATGGGAACTATCCAAGAACCTACCAATCAGCTGGTAGAATATTTGAATGAATGATGACACGAATTATTTTGAGCTGATGTTGCCCCTGTACAGTGGCCCAGTCAGCTTCGAACCCGAGGGCCGTGATTTCACTACACAGTGACCGCAAAATGTATTTACGATCCTTCAAAAACATTTATGCAAACATTAAAATGAGGAGAGTTGAGGTTATTTGGAGAGGATTATCAATTATATAGCAATTCACCAATTATCCATTTAGATTTCAGGCAGAATGGTTTCGTATAATTGTGGGAAATGCCACCGCGCATGCTCAGACATTTAGATTTCTCGTAAATTTGGCAACACCAATTATTCCATTTGTACGGCTCTCTGAACAGAATCAAGATTTCTGAGCGGAATTCTGTTTCCGCTGCGGGAGATAAGCAATCGCATTTTGGCATCAATTCTGATTCCATTTGTAGCAGCCGTTATACATCAGAACTATTCTGTGTGGAATTTACCTTGATATGCAATCGGCCCCCAGTTTGAAATCACAGAGGGCGTGTACACGGAGGTCAGAGTCTAGGCATTTCTCTAAACTGAAATATTGTTTCCAGGGGGGCAAAAGCAGCCGATGAAGAGTTTGTTGTCGGTATGGGGTTCGTTGGAAACACTGCGTTTAAATTGAATTTCTGCCCAAATATTTCACAGTGAGTCTCTAAGTCGGACCGACGAATGGCGGGGAGAGAACAATTTACTGCTAAGAGATCCACACCCCCTCGAGAGTTTCGGTCCCTGCGAAAAATTTGGTGACTGTCGATTAAGTTTAATTCAACGTTGTTCACTTTGTCACTAAGCCAGCTTTTGGAGAGGGCGATCACATCAAAATCCAAAAGGTCATTACAATGGGAAGCAACAATAGAGAGCTTGTTCTGAATGGTAAGAAAGTTCATAAATCATTCTGCGATTCTCTTCCAAGATCAGTCAGAAATTTTCATCCAGTCAGGAAGTCTAGGAATGCCTTGGATACAGTTGATCTTCAAGTTACTATATACATATTCACTATTTTTTAAGTGGGGTAACCACTTATAAACTTGTTTTTTACTCTAACCAGGTTCCATGTTTTTTGTTTAAACCATTACAAATCTTTACACTGCTGACTCTCCTAAGAGAAAATGGGATTTCATAGCCACATTTTGTACCATCGCTGCAGCCATTGTAAATATTGCAGAATATATGATAGGTGCTTCAGAAAAAAGTTTGCCACATGGCAGTATGGCTTCACGTGACTCTAAAAGTTGGTATACTGATGTGTGAGGGTACCCATGGCCGGCACCAAGTGGCAGAACCATGTACTACAATGAATTGGCCCTCCATGTAATTAGTCTGCTTTTTTTGCCCCCCCCCTCCTAATATTACTTTATATGCTTGTATTTTTCATCAGATATTGGTTTTTCATGCCCTTAGACTACAATTTTGGAAAGCTAAAATTTATAGGAAGTAATTCCCTAAATGTTTTCTTAAATTTCATTGCCCAAGAACCTGTTCTTACTTCCTCCCCCTGTGAAAATGAGCTATAAATTTATGTCCCACTCAGAAGTTGCTAATTCGATAATTTCTCTCTAACATTACATGTCATCGTTTACTTTTGGAATAACTTTATTGTTTTAGAACTTCAAAGGAAGAATAGCTGTGATCAGTCAAAGAATCTTGAAAATTGGTTTGAATGAATTATTTAACGGCAAGGTTTCTCTATTGTATTCACTTAGTACTTCCTCTGTAGCTCTGTGGTGGCATCAGCTTGGTGCATCCTTATTTCTAGATAGTACCCATTGAATAACCAAGTGTTAAAGATAGCAATCCATGGTGTGAAATTTTTTGTGCTACTTGAATTTGAAAAGTCTAAATGCACTTCATTTAAACCTTGAGTAAAGGAAAAGTGAAGTGCCTGTGAAAAGCTTCTACTTGTACAAACTGGTTAATATATTTGATGTTGTCATGCTTCTGATAATTATGACCCTGCGATATCTTTGAATCTTATTGAGTGCATTATTTACATATATGGGTAGGTACATGTTATGTATTAATGTATGTGCGATTGCATTGCTCATGATTTGAACACAGAATTGGTGTTAAAACCCATTTTGATCCATACGATTAAAATCCCTTGAAATTAATTTAACATTTAAACGCATTAACTTTTTATGATATAATTTGATTTATTTGCTTTTCAGACTTGCTCCAAGTGTCAAGTGCGGCGAAAATGCACCAAGAGCTTGTCAATCCAAAAGTTCCCACGAATCCTAGTACTACATCTCAAGAGGTTCTCACCCATGGAAAGGTTTCGTGGGAAATTGAACTGCAATGTTGATTTTCCTTTAACTGGACTTGACTTATCTGCATATGCAGCATCCAGAGGCCAGGGCTGTGTATACAATGCTTACGGTGTAGCTAATCACTCTGGAACCACCTACTCAGGCCACTATACTGCTTACTGCAAGCATCCTTACAATGGGGATTGGCATGAATATAATGACTCCAGGTAAGTTTTTTTAATGAAAATCTTGCATTTTTAGTGTATTATTTCTCTGAAATTGCAATATTATTTGTGCATCATCAAAGTTGTTGCAAAATCTCATTGATAATGCAGCAAAAGTCCCATCATATACTTAAGTACTATCAACCTACCAATTACTTGCCAGCCCTATCATCTTCATTCTGTAGGTTCATACTGATAATGGGATAAGGATAGTTTTGATTCTGCACCATAAAATAAATTTTCATTAGTCTAAAAGCATATCATGGCTCTTCTATAACTATCATATGAATTTTCTCTTTTCTACTTTGGGATTAAAGGATTGGCAATTTGGAGAAAAGTACTCTGTCAAAGAGGAAAATCTACTGAGTTTTATACTCCATTTTCAGTTGCCAGAGTGTCATTTTTAACCTTCATCCTTTTCCACAAATGAACATACCTGTACTGGTGTTTTTTTGCTGTGCTAATTTTATAGTAAAACAATCTACTCTGATGGTACACAGTGTGCTGAGATTGGAGTCATTCCTTGTTCCTATACCATAATTCCTTGACAGCCCTCACAACTCATTTTCTTGAAAGGAAGGAAATGAGCACCAGCTATATGTAGATTCCACTAAATTTTGTAGTGGAGCAGTATGTAAATAGTTAGTGCTCTAAAATACTGTATATCTTCGAGTAGAAGTTGATTTGAGTATTTGTCAAAGCTTTATTTTTGGGCATGAAAATATCGACTAAAATCCGTGACTCAGGTATAAGTCGAGGTGAAAAAAATTGCTTAATCTCCTTGTTTGGTGATTGAAAAAGCAAACCATTGATGGAACATGAATGAGCATTGAAGCCAGGAGCAACAATCATTGGGAAAAAGAAAGGTATTCTTTCAACAAATACATACTTCGATAATATCTTACACCACATAAAAAATCGGCTGTAAAGATTTCTACAGCATCCTACAATTCGATTGCCGATGCTTGTGATGAAGCAGTTAAGTCATCATAGTTGTCTTGATTGAGGGCATCATTATGTATCTTCCACACCGTCCACCATGCCTATCGCTCCCATAGTGTTGACAGCTGGACCATTGGTAGTTCTGGAGGAAAAACAATTGGCTGCTGACGAGCAGTGTTATCTACGCTTTTGGTATAAAATATTTCCGTGAAATGAAGTATTAACTCCGGAGAGTGATTTTGTGTTAGATCAGATGTCTAAATATCTATCCAAGAGGATAAAGAAAGCCAAGTTAGATGGGAAGGAGAAGATATTAGTGGTTTTTTGAAAATTATTGTATCACAGATTCAGATAAGCTGCTTGTTTCACTTCAACAAACTTCACTTCAACTTCCACCATTGACGCAGATGGTATATTTTCTGAAGAAGGGCATTTACAAATATTTGGGACTCAAACAGAAAGGTATGAATCGGGATCCATGAAGCTAGTGGCGAGTCTTCACCACTTCAACTGGCCATCCTTCAACTGAGTGTGTGGGGTATCGGGAAATGTAGAAGCTGGGTGATTGCCAAATTCGTGATGGGAAGTTGACATAATGTATATTTCATCTCATTATTGAGTTATCAGTGTATTATTTGTAATTTTTCTTAAAGTTATTTTTACCAATGCCATGTAAAAGAATTAATATCATATTTATCAGCGTATTTATTGGAGATTCACAGCACCAGCGTTGCCCATTGATAGTAATACTATTTTCCTTAATAATATTCGTTTTATGCAGCCGGTATGCAGAAATATTGACCCTGAAAAAGTAAGAAATTTCTGGACTAATACTCAAGGATATACTGTAGTTTGTTAGTAGTTGGTACTTGTTTCCTTCCTTGCTGGATCGATTATGCATTGTTTGGTCTTATAAAGTTAATTTAGTTTATTTTCTTGGAAGTTCTGTGTCCCATTCCCCCATTACACTCATGTACATATTTCCCAATTCACATTCTCTGACTGATATTTTGTGCTACATTAGCTTCTTATGATGGCTACATATAAAACTTTTTATTTTGAATATGTTTCATTTTTCTCTGAGTCTATTTAATAAATTCCAACCCTCCCAAGCTTTATCTTTGCTACTCCTCTCCTCATTTTTGAGTTTCATGTGACAATCTCCTGATGTTTGATCTCCTAACTTCTGCTGCCAATCAGAATTTAACTTTGTGATGCTCCTGTTTCCTGTGTCTTGTTATCTTGTGACTCACAAAGTTAACCATGCATCATTTCTTATCATGCATCCATCTTGAGTGGTATCATATCATACAGTGGAAGTAATCTTGCAGCTTTATACCTCTTCTGTGCATTCTTGTGTACTGTGGTGGACTTGGTTGTACTAAGAGTTGCTGCATTGATGATATTGAGGCTTTGTCTTTTTTCCGAGGGCCTAGAAAACTGAGAACATTGAGATGGATCAGTGCATACTTCCAAAACTGTGTTTATACAGTACTGGGTCACACCAAGGCCATGTAGTTGGTGTTAACATTAAATGTGTACTTGCTAGAATGCCATTATTCCATAAATATACATATATTTATCTAAGGTTTCTGTTTAACCTAAATTGAACGTGAATTTATTTACATTTTTTTTATCCCTTGTTCACCAGAATAAACTGTATTCACTCTTAATATTTGCTGTTGGTACTGTAGGGAAGTTAGATGAATTTTCAACTCTGCTTTTTCCACATGTAGTTTTATTTTTCACGACCATGGTTTTGTTACAGAGTAACATCTTTAGGTAAGGAGATATTACTCTGTAACAAAACCATGATCATGAAAAATAAAACAACATGTAGAAAAAGCAGTGTTGAAAATTCATCTAACTTTCCTACTATGAAAGACTTCCACAAAGTTACTCTCAAAACCATTTCTTTCTTATGTTGGTATTATGTTCACAAATATAGGAAAATGTAAAAGAAATGACATGAAAAAATATTTCTCTATATGTTGCTAACTTCATTTTCTCTTCATTTTAGGGTCTCGACAGTATCTCCTCGAAATGTGGTGACCAACGAGGCATACGTTCTTTTCTATGAACTAGTGGGGCATAGCTCTCACTTGTAGCCCTCCCCCAGCCCTACTCCTCGGCCCCCCCGTAACCCACCTCGTTCGTCTACCGCTTCCATGGCCCTTGTACCAGCAGCACCTTCTCATCCTTCACCCTCACCTGCGGCTCGTTGGCTTTCCCTGATCTTCCGGAAAGGATTTTTCTGCTTCTGGATATGATGAACCCAAGGGAAAGTGTTGGAGGTTGGCCTAATAGGGAATGCCAGAACACTCACAGTTTTTGTCCACACTGCAATTTATTTTATTTCATCTGGCAACCCAGTCACCAAACTCCCTTCCTCTATGATTCACCAAGTATACCTGAGTTTTGCGTTAACTGGGCAGGTGGGTTATGCCTGGGAAATTATACTTAAGCCGCAGAGGGGTAGGGAGTCTGGCCAAAGGCCTGAAATTATATATATTGTGTATATATAACTATATTCATGTATAGAAATTATATACATACTACGAACTCAAAAATTGTCACTTGGCCGGTGATGACACTCAGCGTCCGGAAAAGAAGCTTTAAGGAAGCAATATAATGTGTGAGTGAATGTGTGAAGCTCCAGTCATGAAATCCGCCATGGCCTTAGGCCACTTTAAAAAATTTGGTGCCAAGGCTACGTAATGGTGTGATGTAGAAAGTTTTGTGTGTGCCTGTGTGTGTATGTGTGAATGGTTGATCTTGTGTGCCTGACCAGGAACCCAAGCATGCCTGTGAAATTCATTATTTTTCTGTGCTAGCTACTGTGTAGCTTAAGACTCGAAAAGAAAATGTATAATCAGCCATGCTTGAGAACTATGAGAATAAACCCCACCTTAATTAAGAGCCAAATTCCTCTGGGAATCCTTTTGGGAGACTGGAAGTAGAAATTATGAGGAAAAATGTTGGGAATTGTTTGGATACAGTTTTAAAGGATTGTGCCTGTGTGGTCTTTGTAATGCTGATGGTTATTCTTGATATCTAGACCAGTTTCATTCATGTAATACAAACTCAAGATTCACCATCTTGAGTAATATGTTTATAAAGTCCCAAATATTGTGTAATATTCTATTGTTTCGGAGATCCTTCTAGATTTTGCACCTCAAAATTCCAGTTATAATCAGTGGACCTAGTCCATGGTGCATTTCCCTTTTTCTTCTGGTCATACTATTAATTCAAGGTGAAAATGTAGAATGTTTAATTGTGATGATACAAAGTTTTTAATATTATTCATTATGCATTATGTATACATTGCTGTTTATGTTTTGAATATTTCAAATGTTTATTTATTGACAAATCAAGGAACTGATGATATTATTATAAACTCAGTTTTCTTTTGATGTGTTAAATGTTTACTCCATAAATCAACAGGTGGCTTTTCTGTGCATATACATATTTTGAAAATATCTTTGAATCCCTGAAGCTATAAATTATGTCATCTATTGATTTTTATTTTGTTGATATTTTTACGATGTTGACAATGACAGGGAAGCATCTGAATGGTTATGGTTGTTGTGATTGTGATAAAAAATTTGTTGTATGTAAAGTGCACTCTTTTTAAGTTATGCCCTGAATTGTTTTGAAGTCATGCATGTAGTCCTTAAATAAGTATTTATCTGATTGATGGGAAAAAATCATGTGCCAGTAAGCCTGAGCCATATGGTGCATTGTTTGGCTATTTTATCATGTTTTTCGCTTTGTGAAGAGGCTGGGCTGGTTTGATTTACAAAAGTGTCTTGGTGCTGTGACATGGCTGAGAATGGATTTAAAAGTGAAACCCCAAATGCAATCAAAATAGTGAATTGTGTTAGTATACATAGAGCCTTGAGATTGAAAAGAGCCCACTAGTGTTTCAAATGGGATGTTTGAAGATTTCATAGCAGCTCCTTTATAGCTGTTGCTTGTTGTGAACTTACATGGCAAACATAACATATTTTATCTTAGAGAATTGAAAATTGTGACCAAAGCACCCTCACCACACCCACTTCACAACACCTTTCCCCTCTTACACTCAAAATAAATTAATACTATTAAAATGTTGTGACTTTGAATGTTTCCCTATGTCATTTGAAGTGAACCAGACTACACGTGCAAGCGTGATGAATTAAGATGATGCGTGATGAGTTTTAGTGTAGGGAATATTGGGAGGCAACCAACAACTAGGTCATTTGCACCATTAACAATAAGTGGGTAGGCTTACATATGAGGGAGGGATTTAGTACTTAGGGAAGAGAAACCTGGCATTGGGGTGTCTTAATCTTAAAGAAAGGCCGATTAAATGTCGAATTCTCGTTGGACACTAAGTAATTCCAGTCTGTTTAATCTTGTCTGTAATAAAATAAATAATAAGGGAAGAATGTGTTTCACAGTTGAACTGTTTTACCATTTTACTTTTTAGTTTTAGCATAACATTGATTGATTGAATTGATTGTTTCTTACCTGTCCAGTAGTATTTCTGAGGTGTGTCTTGACTCTTTTTAGAGTTTAAAATGTCTGTTCTGGGGTGCATGTAGTCACAGGCAGAGTACATAGTATTTTAAGCAATCTGTAAATAATTTGATATAATGTAACATCGCAACAGTCAAGTGCCTTAGTTGCGGACTTGAAAACTTCTGCCAGCACCAACTCATGCCTCTGAACTTTATTTTGCCATAACTTTAATTCAATAAATATGTCACCTGGGGGTGACTGCATGTCTTTGCGATAGAAATTGACCAAATTGCACAACTTCTCTTTACGGCTATCATCAACAGGGTCAAATAAACATTGAAAACCAAGAAACACAGACTCATGTTGGTCAAATCTCTCATTGAGCTGGTTGATGAAAAAATCCAAAAACAGGATAAAAAAATGTTATTCTGTAGTAAGTTCCTGTGATTCTGCTTAATGTTTCGTTATTGGGTGAACTAACAACATTACTTCGGTTTGTTTGCTACCCACAAACTCTTGGAGTTTTTGCAATCGCGCATCGCTGCCATCTATCTAGGACGATATTATAGTCAAGGCTTCAATTACAAAATCTATAATATGCAAAAAATCTTGGATTGAGTCATACTTTGACGTCCATCTTGTTGTTGACATTCTTTTGACAGTTTTGACTCGAGGATTTAAACCGGACTCTTCAATGCAGTTTAGTAAAACAGCTTGCCCTTTAGGTGTGTTAAAAAATGTGTGGACTTTTTCTACTACGTCAAGGCAGTTCCAGATATCTTGCACTTCTCATGCTTTTAGTTACAGCCAGATTGAGAGCATGAGCAGCACAATGCACGCATAAGGCAGCAGGGTAGTTGTTTTGTATAACTCTCTGCACACCATTATACATCCCCGCCATATTGGCTGCTCCGTCATAGCCTTGCCCCCTTAAAAAATTTAAGCCAAACACATTTTTGAAAACATTCAATGATTTGTTTGGCAAGGGATTCACCCGTCATTGACGTGACTTGTTCTAATTATAAAAAGTCTTCTTTTACAAAGTGATGGCCATCAATTACTTCCACGTAACGGACACAGCGAAAGTTGCTAGACAGAAATATCACTTGCTAAAATTGAGAAACTCTGAGCAGTATTAACTTTGTCTACAAGTTTCCTTAAAATAATAGTGTTACAGGATGTAATTATTTCATTTTGTACTTTTGGCAAAAGGTACTTTATTTTGCTAGAACCATTTAACACTTGCATTAGCTCCTGGGCACCCTGACTGCGGTACTTTAATGTGGCCCTAAAGTTTCCCTCATTAGATTCACTACATTCATTTTCAAAGCGAGACTTGGGTGTATTCATTAAAGAAGCCTGTTAGAATTCGTTAATTATGCAAATAATTTACTTTTTTGAATACTCACATCAATCAGATAGGCCAAATTAAAACTAAAACATTTAATTACTGTATTTCAAACAAGTAGGATTGCTGTAATACAAATATTTTTTTTATTTTTAGAGTTCTGGGGGGGTTCTATCCCCCGTTACAGACTACATCCTGTTGCTCATTACATAGTACCCAATAGGAATATTAGATCTCCACTGAGAAATTTCTGCCACCACTGCATTGATATGAACCCAGGATAAGAATGAGAAGCCGGATCTCTGGTGTCCAAACCAATCCTCTGGTATTGGTACATATGTATATTGAAGATTCTTAGATAATAGAGAAGGTGCCCGTTGAATATCAATGGGAAGGAAAGAAAATCAACACTAATACATTTTAATAGACCATTCATATCTTATTTAGTGCAAAGAATCATTCAGTTAATGGATATAGATATATGGAATCTCGACTTAAACAATGAGAATGGTTGTTATGGGGACGATGACTCAAAAACGCTTAAGTATTGCGAAAAATCATTACGTTTTAGCAAACATTTCGGAAGTTTGACCGAAGTGCAAAATTCGATTGCAGGAATAAGAATCTTTATTTTATTTTCTTTCTATTGGTACCTTTCCCAATTCCAGAAAACCGCTATTTCTAATTTAATTTTGCAAATAAAAAAAGGTCTGCAGCCAAGTAAAGATTCAGCTTCACGTGTATTTCTTGTGTATAAGTTACTGACATATATATATATACACATCGGTGATTATTATAGTAGGTTCCTGGCAAATAGACAGGAGGAAGAGATTTCAGGTCTGGCATGGACTTTTCAAGGGCTGAGTCTACCTTGCAAGTACATAGTCTTTGTCCTTGAAACATCAGTGCCTCTAAACAACACTGTTACCTGCTGGAAAACCTTAAATGAGTAATTCATTAAAAATCATTGTTTTTGTTTATAAATAATATTCATAAAGTCATATTAGATCACTAGGCTTTATTATGAGTTGAATCTGCCCAGCTCTAGAAGTTGGGATGTAGGCAAGTAGTGCCTGGTAGGGGCAAGGCCATGTTAAAACCTCCCGTCAGATCTTGTCCCCTATCTACAAGTGGCAGGCAAGTTAAATGTGGGACGGCACAATGGACCTAAAGAGGTCCGAGTGCCAGGAGGGCTCCAGAAGGTCCTTGCCCACCCATACCATCTATCTAGTGCTTGGTAGACTAAAATCAGTTTTCTCTGAATTTTGAAAGCTGTGTTTATGTTAATCGAATTCTGAACTTCTGTTTGAGGTTCAGACCTATTATTCTTGGAGGTGGTCTGTTGAAGTTTTTTTTCTCTAAAATCCAAGCTTAATCCTAATTTTTCTAGGATAGATGAATGATGAAGATGTTTTCCAAATAGCAGTAATACTAATTGAGGGCCTGAGAGTCAAAGTGATACAAGTAACAAAAACACGTAAAATGATTTAAGTCCATATGTTCTAAGTTGGTACCCTCGGGTACCGTCAGGTAGCTGCAGGAAAAGGAATACAAGTGTTTGACCCTATGGTGCTGCAATCTAGCCACCGAACACTTAGCTACTTTGCTTTTTGTCATTTCTTACCAGAGTAAAGTGATACAACTGACACTAGGCGATGTTTATTACTTGTATTTCTTTGACTCTCAGGCTCTCAATTGAGAAAGTAAAAAAAAATCGAAAATAATAATTATTACTTTATTTTTCTGTTCTAAAGTACATTTGCATGGCTACGTCTGGACAGAGTTCTTGTGAAAATGTATGCTTAGGCACATAAAAAACAAACAATTGGCACTGATTTACATAGCTGAGATCGTGAAGTAGAAATATTCCAAAATCCAAATATCGTCTCTGATGCCCGGTCGGTTAAAGCACATTTAATGTTTTTTCTATGGAAGATCATAACTACATGTATAAAGATGTATGCAGCAGACACCCAAGAACTTATTTTGGGAGAAGAAAATCTCAGAAATAGATACTCTGATAGGCAGTACACGATCAAGAGATGAATGATGCATGGTTCGGGGCGTAACGGTCTTGGTCGGGAAGCGGGCTGATTGCTGACCAGCCGGGACTGGGCCGGGTGAATCGGCGGTTTCGCGTGTTCCGTATATCCGAGGTAGGTCCCGCTCTGAGATCGGCCGCCATGTCGCTTATTGCCTTGTCCGTGCTTGGGGACATAGCCGGATCAAAGCCGGGACTTGACCCAGGATCCCCGCTGGGGCGCCCCCGAGAGCATACATGATCATTTGAAGTACTGGAATCCCAATATCAATAGCGCTCGCCGTATTTTTTGGATGAACGTGTCTACACTCATGTCTCTCAACAGTTAGATATATATGTATTCTAAATGCCCCTGTGAAATAGGCCATATCAATTCATAAAATATCGATCGATCTCCCGAAATCCAAGTTTTTTAAATTTTCTTTTTTTCCACTCATTTTACATTTTCCTTTCCATTCTCCTTCTGGTGTCTTCTATTCTTAGTGTATCTGTAGTATTATAGGAACAGTTTCTTCGCCAGTGCTCCATTTCATGTGCTTCTAATTTTTATTCTGTTGCATTATTATTTACAACCGAGGTTTCCGTTCCGTGTGCTACGCTGCTTTCGAAGATCGTCTTATGTATGTTTTCTTTTTTCGTTTTCTTGGTTATAATTTTATTTCATTTCTCATCTCCCCTGATATTACATTAAAAATATTTTTACCATCTCTTCTATCCATAATCTTTAAAACTCCTAGAGACAGTTGTATTAACTTAAGTGATGTCAGTCCCTCTTTACGCAAGACTGATTTTTCACTACACCATAGAGTTCAGTCTACCCTTTTGTTTTGAGATTACTCATTTGCTCCTTTGGCCATTTGGGTTTTAATTTCCTCATCAGCTTTTAGGAACATTGACATTTTCACCCGCAACTCTACGTTGGGGCCGTCACAGAAAACTATCGGTTGGGACAGCTGGACCATGGTATTTTTAAAGAGGTTGTTTTCTCCTCTATCTTTCAAATTTCCGAAGCCTACCTATTTACTGTCTTGGGTCTGGCTTTGGCTGGGAAAATAAGTATTGCGAGGCTAAAAATGCACAGAAAGAAAAGACATTGCGGATGAAATGGACAAATCGGCAAGTTTTGCGCGTGTGAAACAATAACATAAGAATTTTTATGTTTGCTTTACATGGAATTAACTTATATGAACGGTGAATGTAGATGAATGGCGTCAAAGTAAACATGACCATTTAACCTTCAACTTTCGGGTTGACAATTGTGTTAAATAATAAGGCCGGGTTGAAACGTGGTCAGAGAAATACTTCTTCAATCCTTCAAGAAATTTTGAGAAAAATTGAAAATGATATTTCGAGTAATTGGATAGCTAAATAAATCCAGGGGATTTTCAGGAAGATAGATTTGCTGAAAAACGAATGTCGGAGGATGAAATTTTTGTGATTTCAGGTCGACGATGATTGAAGCAGAATGGAAATAGCTGAAATGCTCGTCACCGGAAGTTGCTCAACAAATCACATTTGTGTTTCTATTACTCACCATGGACGAACAGTGAAGATTTCATTGTCGTAAAAAGGGCTTGAAAAATAAAAACCATGAACATGGCACGCCACATCTATATTTTAATTATTGGAGGTGGTCTACCAAAGAAGACAGATCGGAGATAAGATTACTCCTATCACTCATTTTAAACCTCAGGCACATCCTTTCCTTGTACGATTCCTTTCCTTAGCTCGGAGCACTTCCAACCTCTCGTCAATCCATTCATGAAGCTTATGCTGCGTTTCCTCCTTCCAAGTTTGCCCAACATCCTCTCCTCTATCACGGACCTCAGACCCAGCAATCACCTGTTCTATCTTCTTCTAATTTCCTTCTGCGGCTTCCTCTGCATAGCCATCATTCACTAATCTTCTTCATTTGTGTTCCTCTCCGTCCATCGCACCTTTCCCATTCTTCTTTGCATCCAGAGCTCAAACGTCACCACCGTTCGTCATGATTGTGGCAAGTGCGACCAGTGGAATATGGCAAACGAAGCCAATTTTCATTTGGAATTCGATTCTTTTCTTGAAGAATTAATTGTAAGCGCCTCGGAGAGTGGAACTGGGATGAAAAGGGCATAAATATGACTTAATAATAATAACCGAATAGATAATTATCACGACGGGATTCTTAACTACGTGTTATGGCAGCGTAATCTATGGGCATAAAAGCAAAATTTTCCGGATTAACTTTATGGAATGGGCACACGTCACTCATTGAATTTGTACTTTGGATGTGCCGCACTTTTTTATTTTCGACCATGGTTTCGTTAATCATTTTCGTTATCAAAGTTATCAATTATTATAATGGCTATAAAAATATCAATCGTGACATCGTGTCACGAATCATGACATGACATCAATATTATTCTGATGACAGTGATTGTCTAGCCTCGGTTGGAAATAATAAAGTGCGGAATGTACAAAGTACAAATTCATTGAAAGTAATATACACTTAAAATGCCTCATACTCTCAGAAATATGTGTAACTAAATCATTTCCTTCAATGAGGATATTCCCATTTGTGTCTTCTGAACATCACCATGGCGCTCATTAAGGCATTCTAGCGACATCTGTCATAAAGAATAATCAGCGAAAATTCCTATTCTGAAAGTCGTATTCAACGTTTTTCATTAAATCGTTAAAATTGTCGCCAGACCGCAACCACTTTCGTTTGAATTTGAAACTTGAAAGCGAGGCAATCACATACCCCGAAAATGATAGATTCATTTTAGATACTGATGTTCTTACGATAAGGTCGTAACGAGTTAGAGAATAATACTCCATGAAGGATAAAAATGCACATGAAAATATCCCCCATCGCCGGGATTTTAACCCGAACTCTCCATGTGATAAGCCAGCATTGCTGTTACTGTGCTAATGCGATACTACCCTAATGTTTGGTGCCTCTCCTAAACACAGCTACTACCAAGTCTCCACATGATCGAACAAGATTACGACGAAGTTGTTGGTTTAATAAGCTAGTCTTTAATCTCACAACATTTGGAACCTTTAAAATAAATTTTAATGCATTAGGTCGTGACAGGATCGTACCTGAAATTAGAATAGAATAGATGTTGACGTGCCGCTGTACAGCGAGCTGCCAGCGGCCTTAAACCGCTCTCCGCCGCACATTAAAAAATCAATTTTTTTCGGGGTCACGTAACCTGCGGTCATAGCTTATCTTTTTTAAATCACTTTATAGAGGCTTTGGAGTCTCATGTGTGAATATCCGTGTTTATTTTTGCCTATATTAACGTTTCCCAACATTAATGAAGTAAATGACTGGAAACAGCGGCGGCAATTTTAATTTACAAAAGCAGTAGAGATAGCAATAATCGCATACAATTTTATGAAAAATTATAGGAGACGAACTGTTCCACGGGCGAGTTCAATTTTTTATTCCGCAACTTAAAACCAACTAGTCCTCTATGACCCTGACTCTGGTGGCTTTCGGAGAAAATTGAAGGCTGGTGTATTTTGCAAAATTTGTTAAACTTTAGCTCTAGTATATTGTTAATTCGTAAGAACTGAATCAAACGACATGAATCACATCATGCACCAAATAAAGGATAATAACCTTTATAAGTATATATAGATAAAGAAGTATTATTAAGTATTAAAAATTAAATTGTATTAATAAAATGCATAGAAGTTGAAAAATAGAGGATAAGAAACGCATTATAGTGTTAACGCATGCTCTGAGCAGCAATATTTGTAAAAAGTTGTTACTATAAATTTAGCAGTGTTATCGATTTTTGAGAGGAATTAGGGTGGGAATCTCTAACTGATCGAAGGGAAAACATAGGTTAAATCTTTTACACAAGTTTGAAGCAGACAATTTTTTGCCGGGCATTCAACATATTTTGGCAGAGCCAACGTAATACGGTAGAAACGATCACAGGCATAAGATAAATGAAGTAGACTGCAGAACCTTTTTTTTATTTGGTTCCACTCTACAGCAGTTTCCCTCAACAAACCCCACACATCCATCTTCCATCAGTATAAGTCCTTAATACCCTAAAGTTCATCACCCAATCCCCACTATCCACACGTCCCTATCAAATGCATCTCCCACATCCTACCCCCTCCCATCCGTTTCCTTCCTCACTCCATCCCACCATGACTTCTTGGGTCCTCCACTTTTCATTCTGCCTTCCGGTATCTATTTTAGAGCAGCTTTTGGTATTCTCGCATCCCCCATTCTTTAGACGTGCCCAAACCATTGTAATCTTCTTTCTTCCAAAGTCCCCACTGCATCCTTCCTTACCTCCATGATTTATAAATTTGATTGTTTCAGGCTTGACTTTGTGGAAGTGATAGATATTTATTTTTAATAAAAAGTACAAAATTTTTCATTAAAAATGGAACTCCATGATTTATCTTATCTCCTCATTTCTGACTCTTTCTATTCTTGATTTTCTGGCCGATCTCCGCCAAAAGTGCATTTCTGTGATGATTTCCTCCGCCAAAAGTCCATGATAGTTTCCTGCACGTGTATTTGATGTCTTCAGAGTGCTGTGCAATTATGACCTGGTAGTCAGCGAAAAGAAGATTTGAAAGTATTATATTTTCATTAAGAGGTAACCCCATTCGTCCACATTTCCTAGTCTGATTTCTCTTAACCTGATTTCTGTAAAAATCTTAAATAATATAGGCGAGAGGCAACATCCTTGAAGAACTCATTTGGAGATTATGAAGGGCTGTGATATATTTGGACCAATTGTAATAGCACATTTGTTTTTTTCATTTACTTGTTTTAGTAATCTTCTTATTGGTTCACTTATTCCAGCTATTTCAAGAGCTTCCCATAACTTCTCCCTTGGGACATTGTCATATGCTTTCTCAAGGTCAATTAAAAACCATTTCTACTTCCTTATTTTTTGTTTGGCATTTTTCAAGTAACTGTCGTTCTGTAAAAATCTGGTCATTGCCCGATCTTCCAGCAGTTAATCCACCTTGTATCTCAGATGATACATGTTCCTGATTTAATCGGCTCTCAATTATACTTCCTAATATCTTCATCAGTGGATTTAATACACAGATCCCTCTATAGTTGTTGCTTACTTTCCTGTCACCTTTCTTATATATTGATGTTATATACTAGCTTCATTTCATCTGGAATCTTTTCTCCTCTAAAAATACTGATTATAAAACTCGTTATTACTTTATTAATTTTGGATCCTCCATATTTTAATAATTCCATATTAAACCCTCTTGTTTCGGTTGCTTTACCATTCTTTCATTCTTTAATTACCCTGTTCACTTCTTCCTCACTTTCTTTTAATCTTGTATTATCAAAATCCCGCGTATAGCTCCCTTTAAATTCTTTCCTGTTCTCAGTAAGTAATTTCTTGAAGTGATGTTCCCAGTTTTCCATCGGAAGGATCTGCAGATTAGTTTTGTGTTTCGTCTCTTTTCTCATGTCTTTCAGTATCATCCATGCTTCTGCTGACCGCTGGTATCCTAATTTACTGCCCACCCTAGCACAGGTCCTTTCCCATTCTTCATTATTAACAGTCCTTATTGCTCGTTTCACCTGTGCCTTCCTTCCTATATATTCCTTCCGATATTCCTCTGATTTTGAGTTTTTCCATCGCTGGTAGGTATGCACGTTTATTTTCCTCAATTTTTTGCACAATTTCTTCGATCAGTTCTAAGTTGTTAAGTCTCTTCTTTTCTATCACTCCCAGGACTTCTTAGCCCACTTTATTTATTAGATTATTAATGTAAGCATATCTTTCTGTTAATGTTCCTTCAAAATCTTCGTCCACTGCGTTATTTATCCTCTGTGTATAGAGGGATCTTATGCTTATATCTTGGAGTAAGCCTACATTAATCCTATCATAATTATGCATAATGGCCCTATTATCTTTTATTTATCTTTCCACCAATTTGTGCTCTCCAAGGCTAAAAGCATTTGCTTTTCAAAAGTGAGTGATCTGAGTCGCTCTGTACTCCCCTGTATACCATAATATCCTGTACCTTAATAGAGCTTGCTTATTTGATGATTATGTAGTCTACGATTGTTCGAATTTGTCTAGTGTCCTGGAGCCATGTATATTTGTGAATATCCTTATGTTGGAAGGAGGTATTCATTATCGTCTGATTAAATTGGCTTCATATTCCTATTAGTTCTTCACCGTTTTCGTTAGCTGCATCTTCTCCAAATCCTCCTATGACTTGACATGCCATTCTATTTCCTAACCTTCTTTTCACCTATTAACATAGCATTTAAAAAATTCAATTCACACTGCCAAGTCACTAAGATCTTGATCGATGTCGTAGATTCGGTCCACCTAGGAGCGTTGGGCAGGGCCTTTGACTTAGGGAGACGCCACCGGATCCAAATGCGGTTAAAATGTCACGCGCTATCGCTAGTTGTGATGGGTCTCCAAGGAAGAGGGTTATGTCATCGACGTATAAGACGCTCGAGCATGGGGAGACGTGGCAGGGGAATCCCACGCCTGTAGCCTCAAGTGATCTGAAAATCGGAACCATCGTAAAGACAAATAGGAGCATCGACATGAATCGCCGGATTGCTTGATGGACCGCGTAATAATATAAAGGATAGCTGATAAAACAGTGGAGAAGAGAGCTGCAGCGAACTGCGGTAGCAAACGGGCTTCGTGTACATACTATACGACGATATCTACATCTATGAAGCAGGGGCGGATTAAGGTCGTCGTTTTGGGGGCGGGGGCGGTTCACTACTTTTGCAATATACTATGCATTAACTCTCAACGACATGGGGGTCCGGGTGGACCTCCCTCGGAAAATTAAAAGAAATGAAGCGCTTGGAACGCAGGCTTGGTGTGCAATAGTATACGAGATAAATTATTGAGTAAAGCTCTCTAATAACATTTGACAAAAACGTAAAAAAACGAGGTAAAGAATGAAATTCTTGTGATGATGCAGATCTTCCGGGTTTTACACCGCGTTGGACCGTGTTTCCTCGGACGACAGTTCGGCGGCGTTTCAGTCGGCTTCTTCAGATCGGTAAAGTGAAGGTACATCCATTCGTCGTCTTATATATCTCACCCGTTGAAGTCAGGTTTAACGCTTGACATATATAAGACGATGAATGGCTGCACCTTCACTTCTCCGACCAAAAGAAGCCGACAGCAACGCCGACGAAACTGTCGTCCAAGGAAACGGACAAACGCGGTGTAAAAGGTGGAAGACCTGCATCTTCACATCCATCAACCCGCGGCAGTCTACAAAAGGATTTCAAACTCCTTTTTTCTTTAATGCCGTACAAAATGAAAATTGGTTGGAATGAAATAGAAAAAGGTATTCAGAAAATACTATTTTCCTTTAATATTTTTATTTTATCAGCAAAAATCAAAATGATAACATTCAATGAAGAACTACCAGGCTGCAGAATACATTTGTAATAGTTTAAATAGCGACTGAAACAAGTAGGCCCTACTTAATATTAAAATAAACGAAATAAACGAAGTATAGACTTTTGATTTAAGGTAATGAAGTTAACCATCACACAAATACAGATATACGGGCTGACGCAAATTTAGAAAATATTAGTTAGTTGTGACGTTTTGAGAGATAGGTAAAAAAACGAAAATTCGGTCCTAATGGGCTTTAATTTTACGTTTTTCATTAAAATAGCGCTTTTACAGCCCAAAAAAGCATATTTACGTACGAAGTACTTAAGGTCCTTGGGGTACGGGTTCCCGTTAGTTAAAAGTAACAAAATTTTAGCACTTGATATTAACATCATTTCAATCATTTTGAGAGTAGGAAAACTTAACTTTTGTAAATTATGAAAAATTAGGGTCACCCTACTATCCACTGTTCATACTCTGATTTTAGCTGAAAGACAACCAATTCTTTTTGGAGACCAAAGAGGTCAGAATACTCCTGAAAAAGTGTGTTTATATCACTATTGACATCTGCGGTTTTTAGAACAACACTCTTTGCCAAAATGGCTTGCGGGAGAAAGATATTTATTCTGAATACGTCCATAACCACATCAAAAAATCTAGAGGAGAAGTCCTCCGGAACTCAGTCCATAAGGGGGATGTAGATGTATTTTCGGATTTAGATTCCGAAGTGGAATTTCCATTTAAAGTTGTTTCTATGATTGGAAAAAAGCCAATATACACTAACAAAGCTTTTTAAAGGGCGACGTTTTGGCATTGACGTATTTCAGTTAAAATAGAACAAAACAATCAATTCCCTGGAATAGAAAAAGAACTCCTGTTTTGTAGTTTGACTGCTCATTGTCAGTAGAGTCTGGTTGCAGAAATCTTAAAAACACTCGAAAAAACACTCGTATTGGCTTGGCTTGGAATTGAAGCAGCTGAGTAATCTGAGGGAATAATTCCCGGAAGTATGCGACATCAACCTGTGCACTTGTAATCAAAATGAAGGAAAATAGCAACCGTGATGCGCCTTGGTAAACCTAGTGGTGTATCCAATAGGGGCCTTCATAGATAGTCTATACGGAATATATTGCAGCTAAATCGTGATCGCTCATTGGAGAATTTCATGGCTCGGCCGCTATGTATTTCATAAAGAGTCATTTCAAGGGACCTCCATCAAGTTGGTGACGCCACTTTGAGCACCAATTCTGGGACCAGTGCCAATAATTAGTGCTGAATTCGTGCTGTCAAACCGCACCAATCCTAGAATTCGTATTTCGTATTTATTTTTTTCCTTAAAATTAATCAACATTTAATATAGGCCCGTAGTTTACCAAAATTTACACATACATTACAACAACCTATGAGGTCTTTATTCCTGCAGAATTTTATGCATGAAAAGCGCGTGAATATCTGTAGAAATTCCTGCATAAAAGTCAACCAGAAACGCGTGCTAGAATTTGCAGAAATTCCTGGAAAGAATTCTGGTGAAAATTCTGTGTAGAGAATCCTGCTGAAATTCTTGCAGGAAAATATCATGAAAGTCATACAGGATTTTCTAAAGAATTATCTTCAGAATTTCCCGCAGAATTTTCTGCAGAAAGTTTTCGTAAGTGTCCTAGGCACAGTAGAATTAAGTAAGGCCATCATCATTTATCCTTTATTAATAACATCTATACTTTGTACTCCCGATTCGCTTTTATGTATGTTAGTTAAAAATATTTATAGCATAAAAATTCAGTTCTCTAAGGCTTTGGGGAGGGGGGGGGGGCGTTCTGGATCCACCCCTGCTACGAAGTCCCGTGCAAACCACCACTAGGGGGTGTGGTACAGGGGGATTCCACACCAGGAGTGCAGCACTCGTCCCTGTTCCAATCAGGACATCGCACGTTCCCCCGGCCGCTAGGCGCAGTCAAAAAAGCAGTCAGGAGAACAGTGTGCAGTCAAACCAGAAACTGGGAGAGTGCTACGTAGACGAACATGCTAACATGCAGTACACTCGTAACGATACAAGTATTGGCTAATATTACTAATAAAATAATTTATGAATGCTACGAGATACTAATTCATGCAGAAAACATAATACTGCCAGACATTTCGAGCGGGGTGAGGTGCTAGAAATGATGTTATGTTGATAAACACAGGTAAAATGTCTATTCTACCTAGTGAGGGTGGTAATTTCATAGAAATGATCTACTGCAACTATTATGATCCCTTGTTGTACCTGGAAAATATGGTATTTTAAATCTATCGGTTCTGCAATCTCCCAATCTGATATGAAGGCATTTTAAGCGCACGGCGTGAAAACAACGAGTCAAATTAAAGCCTTATAAAGCCTTATATTTAGTACATTATTGAGAGCTTCAGTGGCTTAAATCAAAGTTTTTGTGCCAGCAATATCAAAATATTCACTTCTTGCTTCTTACTTAAATTACTTGCTTAAAGTGCTACTACCTCAAATTAAAAGATAAAATTAGAATCTGTTTTCTATTATGGCTGAGAAAAAATCTCGCTCAAACTACCTGAAGTAGTACGTGAAGGTTTCTCGGGTTTCACACCGGGTAAGATTATTTAAATTGATCAAAGTTATATAGTTGACTCAGCCATCGTCATCAGGATAATGAGTCGAGCGAGGATGCTGGTGGTTATATATAGCCGCAAATGCCCCATTGTTGTGGGGGCCGTTACGAGTTCTTTGAATTTCGTCAATTACTGGGTGCCAAGTCCTACTTAAGTTGAAGCCGTTGTCTCTATTGATGTTATTTTGTTCCATCTGTATCAATATGGCTTCTTTCGTTATTCTTTCCCAATATTTGGACACCCGGGAAAGTAGTAAGTGACGAAATTCAAAGAACTCGTAACGCCCCCCACAACAATGGAGCATCTGCGGCCATATATATCCGCCATCATCCTCGCTCGACTCATTATCCTGATGACGATGGCTGAGTCAACCATCTAAACGTTGATCAATTTTAATAATCTTACCCGGTGTGAAACCCGAGAAACCTTCACGTATATAATTCGCCAGGAAAACCTTAAATCCTTAAAACCTGAAGTAGTCTTAACGGCTCAGACAAGATTATGTCTCCTGCTCATCAAGGGAGCTTTGGCCTATGTAGAAAGTCAGGGGAAGTCAGAAAGTATTTTTTAATTTCACCTCACGGAACATGACGTCACGGATCGCTCTTTATATGGCGAATATTACCGAAAGTGGAGTTTTAAACCGTGCTCGCCAGACGGCGAGACCAACGACTCGTTCATTTCGGCCAAGAATGGTTCATTTCTAGTTCTTTCGGTCGTGGAATGAGCTTCCAAATGAGTACTTCGAGAGCGGAATAGCTCAAATGGATCGTTCATTTGAGTTGGTGCTCTTCCGAAAGAGCTATTTCGGAAGTGGCATTACAAAATAACCCCCCAGGTATGAGGTCCCAGCCGGATGTTAATGACCCTTGGCCTCGAGCAGGATTCCCAATATTGGTTCTACGGGTTCAACGTGTGTGGAACGAAATGCCTTTTCAGTAATTATTTCGGAAGCGAACGGTTGCAACGGTTAAGCATGAAAGGAATGTCCTTTCCTTACCCACTGACGGCAAATACTCTGCTTCCTCCCCCATCACCTTCTGCGTTGCATTTCCAATTGCATGCGTCCCCTCTTCCAAGAACATACCCATTCCCTTCTCCCGATTACATAGCCACATTCATTGGTGGAGGAGTTTGGCACGTTCATCAGTCTTGACTCAGACGAAGGCAGTGAATACACACCCCTGGGTGCGGGTATACTATATGAATTGTTTGGATGTATATAAAGAACGATTAACTGTTGCGTCATTACTTCGGTATACAAAGTTCGATTCACGATCAGGGGCCGTTGACACTGGGGAATGAATACTCGTTGGAATTTCTGGATGGAGTTTCGATCGCGTTGCTGGGTTTAAATCGGGAATGCGTAAGTGAAATTTGGACTCAAATATTTTTGTCTTACGACATTTTTATTTTATCAGTGCAAGCCTTTGACGTGACCTCTTCTTCCTTATGCTGAACCTCCCCCCTTATTTCGCTAATCATTGGCCGATGATCTTTTTATTTATTTGCAGTTGAACAGTCACTCTTCAATATGGAATCGTGACGTTGAAAGTGTCACTGCTTATACGATAGTCTCCAAAGTCGCGTGTATTGACCACGTAGTACCCGTGAAATTGGAATCAGACGAAGAATGACGTCGTTTAAGCTCTGGTTTCTCCTAGGTGAGTAGTAATTGATTCATTATTCATAGTAAATGTTTGAGTATAATTTTATCGTGGTGTTTTTAAAAAAGTCATTCCACCTTCTTAGCTTAAGTTTAATTTTTTACCTTTAGGGAAGTGCATAAGTAGAGGATGGCGTAATTTAGGCTGTGATTTATACTCGGTGTATTGCAATAGTTATCAGATTCCGAGGATATATTTGCGTACTATGTAATAAACCTAGAAACCAGTTTTTTAATTAAATTTCACTTACTCAAGTTTAAAATTTTTGTGAAGTCGGTGTACATTCATGTTTGTTTGGGTCATATGATGATACAGCTGGGTAGTGACGGAAATTTGGTGGTACGCATTATTAGTGACGGCCCAAGGTGTAGGTGACGCGGGGAAAAGCCACAGGCCGTCGATTGTAAGGGCGGCCAATCAACGACTTATCCGGGCGGATCGAGAGATATTTTTCGCGTACATATTTGCGTGAAACTTCGCCTACCTGTTCTGATTAGTGTGATGATGTGAGAGATAAACGTGAAAAAAATGCGATACTCGATTTTGTTTTTAGGCAACTAACTACTAAGTATTTTAACACAGCATTAGGACGCATGAGATATATTTCGTAATAATTCGATTAGATACGTATAGACTTCCTTCTAAACGCGGAATAATAATTTAGTATTGTTATAATGGTAACAAAAAATGTCAAGGTGTTATACCGAGTCAAATATTCGAAAAGAAAAACGTATTTAAATATAATTTCCGCCTAAATTTCGAACATCGCACTGAAAAACCATGACGTAGCATACTTTAGTTAAGCCCGAAAAAATATAAAATTAGTTTATGTATCATTTCCTTTGCTGCATACATGGTAAGTTGCACAACATAGACGGATATACTTAAATGAAATGTGGCCAGTTTTGAGTGAGTGACAAGGAGTTTTTTTCGACTTAACTTGAAATATTATTGAAGCGTGTGCTCTATTACCCACGATTACAGCTCAGCCTTTATTAATGTGGAAAGGGGACAGAAATCGAAAAATATCTTGGTAACCCTCAGCATGTACTTCAATCCAAAATGACATTATTTAGTATGTCGTAAAGTGCAGCTTCCTTTAAAAAAGCACAAAACGAAACCTATGGACTAAGGAATTTCTTCATTATAATTCTTGCCGCCAATTCATTGAAAGGAACTGCGGCTAAAATTGCAATGCAATTTACAGTTGAGATGAAACCCACCCCCAAGTAGAAGGTGTAGAGCGCATAATCTCTATAAACTCTTTTCCTTGTAAAATTATAAACTTGGAGACATCTTATAGATGAAGAGTTTAGTTCATGACGGGAATCAAAACCAAAATGTTGAGGCGATAGTTCTGAAACCCCAGAGAATCTTTCGAATTAATGCACGATTTAAGAACTCTCAATCGGCAAAGAAATTATTTATTAGGGCGACCGAATATAATTTTCCCCACAATTTTAAAATATATTGGTCAAACATATATTGGTAATATCGGCACAGTCGCATCCTTATGTAACCAGATATGTGTGTGGGTTTTTCTGTTTTGACCGAGGAGAGGAGCGATCAGAAAAACTTAGAATAGTTGTCAAAATTGATCCATAGTTGAGAGCAAGAAGAAATGGCATAAAACAAGAGCGATGGTGGTGAAATTAATCCAGAGTGACAATGAGTGGTGTTCGAGATTTGTATTTGGGGGAATTTCTTGCAACTTGTGTCCTTACCGAAGTGAGGAAACTCGCCATGAAACAATCATGTGATCCATACGAAATTTGAATCTATATCTTCCGCTAGCCGGACAGGTATAATTTTATCGTGGTGTATTTCGACACTTTGGTATTATCTGGCAACCTTGCACTTGACTGTGTACCGTTGTATCGGTTGTATTATTTCCGCGAAGGAGATGTCATGGCATCAATTCAAACGTATGAAAAACAAAGAATCTCGTGGCAAAATAGAAGCGCAAAAAGAGTCACTATAAATTATAAAAATAAAGTGTTTCTCAAATCTGTAATCAATCACCATGGATTATTGGAGATGGCATTTATGTCGTATATTGAATTTGAAAATAGTTAACCTCAGAAGCGGCTTAGCTACTTTTGAGTAGAAACCTAGTAAATGAGAAAGTCTGCTATTTTAGTGCCAACTTCCCAGTTTTGTAATAGAATAACCATTGACAGTTCATTTGTAATAACTAATATAAAAAAGTTTCAGTCATCCTCATTAAGGCAAACTGTGGAAATGTAAGCTCGTAGCGCAACAGAAGCACACAAAATAAGTTATTTAAGAATAGTAAAATAAATTGCTTCCCGAATCAGAAATCACTTGCCACGGGCGAAGAGTAACTTCATTATTGTCGTTGAATGAATTTTGAAACGAGTCTTGCACGTATATTGCTCAGTTGAAATCAAATAAAGCCTGAGAAAAACTTCCGAAAAAGGATGAGGACTTCTGCGATTAGGTATATTCAATGTCAACGTACAAGTTTTGTTTTACATTAATACTATATCTGTGAAGTTGTTAATCAAGTGACACTAGAGAAACACTCCAATTTCAGACACTTTCGAAGTCCGTAATCGCCGAATTTACCACCGAATGCCTCCAGACTTTTAGCATTCAGCGATTCAGCATGAAATTATTGTTGCGTAGTATTGCGTGGTCAGTATTTAATATCCTTTGCTATCACTGGTTTACCGTTATCACCGCTATCCCAAGGTTTAAGGAACGCTCCCATTACACAGTATTTGAATTAATTAGTTGTCATAAATACCTTGATCTTAAAACTTATGTTGTTCAATGAAGAGCAATACAGATTTCTATGATCACAAATTGGTGATTGTTAAAATGGTAAAACTAAAATGAAGAACTTCATACAATTTGAACTTTCTGTCAGAGGCAACTATAATTCAACAGTAATACTGATGTAGTAATTTCCTAAGGTCATATTTCACTGGCTGCAAGGTAGCATGGTGGACCTTTTTTTATCTAGGCACAATAGAGAGACAATATCCGATTTTAAAAGATCTTAGTGTTTCCCGGCGAATAATAATAGTAAAATCTTCTCGGGTTTGCCACCTACTTGCTAAAATGCTAAAATTATACACTTTAACAAATATTTCTCAATTTAGAGATATCTACGTAAAAATCAGGCGCAAAAAATTGGAGGAAGGAAACATTTCTTGCAGATCAATTTTCTTTCGCTCATTAAAATAGGAATAACGCACCTACAATGGCGAGTATAGGATATAACTTGGGGAGGGATGGGGCAAGACTATAGCCGGCTGTAGTTTAGGTATCCACGCATGCGCCGAGCTACTCTCACCACGGCCATGAGGCTTTATTTCGAGGGGAGGGGGGGGGGGGGGACCGAGCCCCCTCCTCCAAACAACCACCAAAAACCTTGCTCTCAAAGATGCAATCTCATGCCTAACCGGGTAAGGCCTTTAATAGCCTTACCCGGTGGCACACCCGAGAAGATTTTACTAATATTCGATTTTGTTTTGAAATTTATGAAGTTGGAAGAATCATGAAGAGAATAGTGCTAGTGATGATGTGAAATATTTTATTTTTGTTTCAAAATACCAAAATGTAGATCTAAATACCCATTGCTACGTTACCAAATATATTCGTGTAGCTCCATGTCTTAGGCTGAAGACGACTTCAGAAGGGAAGAACTTTTTGCCACAAGTATTTTGGTGAGTTAATAATAATTTATTTTAAAAATAATTGAGAACTCATACATACTACTCCCCGTTTCATTTCTCACGCAATCTGTGCGTGAGGACGTCCTAATAAAAAAAATAAAAGCATTTCATCGAAGCACACAGCGGTATGATATCCCAAGGAAACAGACTTTTATTTTTGGCAAATTTTTCTAAATGAACTGCGATGAGTGGCTGATGTTTCGATATCTTTAGAAATGTTGTTTTTTAATAGAAATAAGCCTAGCTCATTGAAATTTATGCTTAATGATATATCATTCCATCACCTTTAGGACTCTACTCGCGTCATTGTAAATGCAATGGCCAGAGTTAACTTGGTGCGCTTCCAGTCGGGAATTATTTATTCTACTTATTGGATTATGGTACTAATCTCTCATTAGCGTGACTTTGCTTTTGTGTGTTTTGAGTTGACACGTCGTCGCGTAAATGGAGCATGTTAAAGAGAGTAAGAGGTCGCTTTTACATGAGGGAATTTGTCACATAGATCTGGGCAGTGGAACCCCGAATAATGAGACTTAATTTTTTCTTTTGTAATAGGGGTGTACCTGACACTTCTGCATTCAGCATTCTCGGATCCTATCCCTCAAAATGAAACAATCAGTACGTCTCCTGATGTAGGAAATTGTGGAAAGGTAGGTGTAATAAAGTTTGTCCGACAATGGTGGTAAGCATTATTAAATCATTAGCCCTGTTACAATATTCAAGTAGATCACTGCTTTCCTAATAACCTCATAATAACCACCCTTAGTTCTTATTGATTCCATAACTTGATGTAGTACGCCCAATAATATTTTCAATTAGAATTTGTGAGCTATGTTTCTGGAGTTGGCTATATTTGGAATAGTTTCTTACTTATATTATTTACGTTGTCATCTCAAAAAATGGCTTTAGTGCTCCTCCAGATTTAATGAAACAGAATCGATTTTCATCGAGAAATGCTTCCTACTTTTCATCCTACCTTCTGTCAATAATTATCATAAGTATTTTCGACGCATGTGCACTAAGGTCAATGGGGTGTTTGCATAAAAATTTTCTCGGAAAAACCTAACCACTGTGTACATAAGAAAATGAGGGTTATGAAAAATATAGGTTTCTGTGGAATAAAATGCATAGCAATGTCGCAGAATTAATTATATATTGTAATGAAAACCCCTAGTCACTGAAGCATCGTTTCCGGGCGGCATTTGAGGTGATATTTATTTATCCATTTTACCAGACTTCGATCACCCATACAGGTACGTGTTTTCATCTCGTACACCTCGTAATATTCGCAAAAGCTACTGAGTGCAAATTTCTCAAATGTTTTATCGGTACGAGTTTCCTAATGCTATCACTAAGTGTCTCATATTTTTTATCTTCCCTGTGTGTAGGTACCTGTTAGCACAAAAATAGATGCATAGTTTTTTGTAGGGAGAAGGTAGTCTCGTACACATTTAGAAAAAATAAAATCTTTCCACGAGATATCTCGTCTACTGCTGCATAAAAATATAGTATTGGACGCCAATCCACCGTTGACAGGCATTTGAATTATTTATCAGGAAAATTTCACTTAGAAGGTAATAGTGACGCTACTAAGGCTCTTGTTGCTTTCCTGTTGCTCTTTTTCTTGGTGCGTCACCAACAGAAGTGGGAAGTGATTTCTGGGAATGACGAATGATTCCTGAGGCGAAACCAAAATTGGCTCTACTCTATCACTCTCTCTCTCTTTACTCTACCCGTGGTTTTACATGCCCCCACGGTTCACAATGTTCTCATGCGCGCAGTCGAAATTGAAAAGGAGGTGACTCTTCCATCGGGTCAATTATCAGAAGATGCTATAGAGGTACGAAATTTAGGTAGAATGGATGCAAACAATTTAGAAAATGTTTCACCAGAAAAAAATCGAGATTTGCCCACCAACGAGTACTTATCCTTACCTCGGACCTCTTAATTTCTAACTCCTCATCATTTATACCAAAAAAGACCAGGAGTATTCAAAAGACCTAATAATATTAAACTATTATGTATTTATTAATATTATACCATGATATTAAAAAAGGGATATAATAATATTAATCGATGATGAACAGGAGTTGATAGTTTAAGGGAGTAAAGAGGAAGATTTTTCAATGGGCTCAGAAAAATACCATTAAGATTGTACGAGATTTGTTCTAATATTATCCAGCGATTTATTATATATTTTTCTTTAAAAATCCAAAACCGAAAGCAATAAGTTTTCAAGTTTAAATAACGAAGATGTTTCTGCTTTCTAACATTAGGCAAGGCTATCATTCGATGAAGGTGTATTTGACTTTCAATTCCATCATTAAAAATTTCAAATCGGCTTCAACCGCTGACATTGTGCGTATTTTTTTTTTTAAGAAAAATTAATGAACGATGTTTAAAATTTAAGTAATTCAAAAAAAGAGAAGCAAGGATATATTCTCCGGAAGAACTCGCAAATGGTATCCTCCTACAGTCATGTGCCATAGGGAAAGTGCCACCTATTCCGGGCTTCCTATCATTCGGCGGCAGCTACTCACCCAGCCGCGGCTATTCCACGTTGCAGTTTTGATCCACACATCCAACGAGGTCTCCCAACGCCCTCTAAATACAGCCATTTCTTGTCCATGGCTGGGCATTCATCTGTAGACTTGCTTACTTCGCTGCTGACCGCTGTGTTTGGAGTTTGATTACACATCAGCTACCCAGTAGACGCTCTCGGTATCTGTAAAAATAGGCTCGAGATGATCGTGTGTATATAATAGAATGGTTTCTTTAATGGAGTCTTCGATTCGCTTTACGTCCAATTATTTTTATTACTGGGTTGGGTTAGGTTTTGATTGATAAATAGTTTGATAAATTCTGCCTTCTATTACACTCTCACGATCTCTCTTCAATGCATCATCCCACATACTACCCTCCATAACACTGAAAATGCCGACTGAAAATGTCTTCTCTCTCTTCCCCTTATTCCGACTTTCAAAGCGACCTTCCGTGTCCCGTTTCCATTCATAAATCCCTCCATCCACCTACTTCGCTGGCCTTTTTGTTCCTCAAGCAACTTTGTTCCCTCTCATACCATCTCAGGAATACCTTCGTCTGCCTTCCTTTCCGTCCTTTCTATGTACTTACTCCATTCTCCTCCATGACTACATCCTGTTCGCCTCGTCTTTTCTCGTCCTCTAGTTTCAGGGCCAAGTTTCGCAATCATGTAGCGCCACGCTCCATATCCTCTTGTGACTGCTAAGATAGTTATGTAATCTCGCACTCTTGGTACCAATATAGCATTACGTTGTTTATATGTTTACATTCTTCTTTTGATTTACCCAATAATACCTAGTGGTAGCTAATACTTAACATATGTACTTAGATTTCCTTCAAAACCATTATTCACTAAATCAACGCACAGTTTTTTAATCAATTATTCTTCCAATAGCTTCTTTGACTGCGGCCATTTCCATCCAAGATGCGCTTTTGCTATACTTGCTCTAATTTATCTGCTCTCCTACCCTCATGCTAAATTCAGAGATGTTTTTATAGGGTAATCTCATTACTTTTATTCTCTTATGGTTTATCTAATTAAGTTGAAAATTATCTTCCTGCAGGGCGGAAAGAGTGCCTTTCGAAGATGCATCACATCGCATATGCTTCCAGCAAATGAGACCCAAAATATGTATAAGGAAAGCAGGTGTCCAACATGCGCGCACATATGCAGGTATGCCTGAATCTACAGTAAAATTATGGTGGAAGGGGATGGGAATAAAAAAAATAGGAAAATGATTATTAATAAGGTAAAATAACGGTTTAAGTTGGTTGAAATGGAAGTGAGTAAAATCCTAATGATTTTTACACGTGCAGGGAATACCTACTAATTATAATTCTCTCTTTTTTCACCTTACGTCCTACCCTTCTTCATCCCATCCATATAGCCTACTCTTCATCCTCCCCTCTATCACGGTCTTAAGCAAATCTTTAACCGTCATTAGCAGCTTAGCAGACTTACAAGACAATTTGTTTGTAACTTTCCGTGGTCAACTTTATATTACATTCCGTGAGAAAATATTGATAAAGGGAATAGTGTCACGACACAATATTAATGTGCTATAACTGTCCATGTAGATATAATTAGCTATTTTGAGCCGAGAGGAAATAGTGACTATGTATATAGTTGCTAGTAGGGTTGCAAACCGCCCCATGTACCCATTTTTCAACATCAAAGGATGTCTGACAGCATATTATAAAGTGTTTAAAATATGAAAATTATAATTCTTCCTCATCCTAAAAGATAGGAAAAGTAGATTTTTCCTTATCCTTTTATCCTTATATATTTCATAGATTATAATTCTAGCAGTCAAATCAAGATAAGAGTGATAAATTATTGCAACAATGTTTTAACACAAAAACAAAAGGTAGTAAAGTGTCTGTAGATATCCCTATAGGTATTTTATAGGTCCCGGTAAAGGCAAATGATTTTTTCTCTGTGAAATTACGCACCCAGAAATACCAATTTTCTGCCGAAGATAAGTAACGATTTTCGAAATATCGCGATTTACAGGTGGTAAGACTCGAAAAACACCTAGTAATAACCTTGGTCATGAAAAAGTTTATCCATCTGCCTGGTTCCAAAAGTGCATGACAATTAACGGGAAACTGATAGAAAAGGGATAGAATTTAACGATGTCACATATGTGGTGGGGAGTCAAAGAGTGGCAAAAATCGCCTATCATAATACTTTAATGGTCCTTAATGACGCAAGCCGAAAAAATCACGTCTACACTTAAAAAAAAAGTTTTCGAGTGAGTGAGTGTCGTAAACACGAATCTTCTTAAGTCGAGATTGTCGTAACCTGAGGATCCCCCGAATAGTATGTTTGCTATAGGAAAAAATCGTCGTGCTATGCATTGAAATTTCATTATTTATTTTTTCAGCAACTCACAATCAATTTTAGATTGTACTAATAATGCCATAAATGACATTGCTTCTTGCAACAAGTATATAAAAGCTGTGGGCGCCCAATTCTACCGAGACGTTTTCCAAGCTACGGTGACATTCTTTTGTGAGGGTGGTGGAGACAAATTAACAAGTAAGATATTACTGTTTGATTTATTTTACTATGTTATATTTATTTTACTTAATAATAGATTATTATAATATTTATTTTATCTTTCAAGAAATGCTCTACGTTTGAAACTAATTCAATTTCAGTATTTCAGAAATACTATGATATTATTGCTACGACCATAAAATTTAATATTTTAACTTACTTTAGTGATTTTTTCTAATAGCAATCGACGATGGTGAGAATATGCGCTGCATAGTAACACAGGAAGGCACTTGCAACGTTAATATCATGCATGATAACAGAAGCGAAATTGATGAAAGTAGCTCTTCAGAGTCCGATGAAGTAACTCCGGAGATGTTATGCAGGTAAGTATGCTTTTTACTTCCTGTACATTTTTAAAGACTAAAACGTTGACACCGTTCATGTACTCGTGCGGGTAGATGCATGAGTACTTGAAAGAACACACTCCCAGAATAAGAACAGAGGCTATTTCGTGGTCATAAGCTTAATTTTTGCCACTTTGAAGCAACATTTTTTCTCTACACAATCTATTCCCACTATTGGATTATTCGTTCAAGCGACTACTTGGCTCCAAACCCTCCATAGGTATTTTTCTTTCGTGTACGGTATAAGTGGGATATTTATAGTTTGTCTTACAATATTACCTACCTACGTTTACTACATAAAATTACTTGCAATATATTTACAATATTATTTTACGCCTTTCCTAATGCAAAGTTCAATTGAATGACCCACTCGTTAACACGTGGTCATATTGAACAAAATTGAAATTTTAAATATCTCAATTCAATGAATGATTCCAAATTACAAACCCTAAAGTGATCAATCCCAGGATACTCATTAATTGATGATGGCATCAATTGATATTGGTAATGGCTGTCCCGATATATATTGGGCGATAACGACAATTCCGTTAACTGATGAATTCGGTCAATCCGAATTCGAGAAAAGAATCGTTTGGTGTGTTGATACTCCGTAAATTTGGAAACAAGTGAAGGGGCTTAGTGACTACATCGGTTTAACGTGGTTGGAGCGATTTTTGCTTGTGCACAGGATTGCTTGTAACCTATCAAACGTGTTGTTATTAGTGATATCTATAGGCAAAAGTGAAAAAAATATATTTTACCCATTCAGTTTTTTGGCAATAATGCAACACATAGTCTTTTAGCACATGGGGTATATTTCGTAATAACTCGATTTCATATGTACAGAACCAACAAATATTAAGGTACCATGCAGAGTCGAAGATTCGAAAAAAAACTTTTTTAAATATAATTTTCACCTAAATTTCGAACACGTCGCCGAAAACCCAAGTCATAACATGCTTTAGTTAAGACAACAAAATGTAAAATACAATTCATGAATCGTTTCCATTGCTGCATGTATGGTGAGTTACCCCGTGTAGAAAGGTGTAGGTACTTGAATGAAATTTGGGCCTAGAACTATTTTTCGACAAACTTGAGAAATTATTAAAATGTACTCAATGATCCACGGTAACCGTTTCAGCCACCTTATGTGCACGGAGATCCATTGCTTAAAAGCTTACCAATGAAATTAGTACTTGAAAATGGGATATCTGTTTGGATATTTGATATTGATTTTTTATCGATACAAGTTTAGAAGAGAGTATGGGGCAAGGAGCAGTGACTTAGATATGAAGTTTTAATTGGAGGGGATATCGATTATATAGATATGTATCACGTGTGAGATACTTCTACGAACTTATATAACTCGGCCCCTTCTTCAGCTCGAGGAGATAACTTTTTTATTTAAATTTTTATCGATCGATATTTTGAGTTGATATTGCCTATTTCACAGGGTCATTACAATTTGTATCATACTGTTGTGAGACATGGGTGTAGCCACGTTCATCCAAAAACATCGAACTAAATTGATATTTTTGGGATTCAAGTACTTCAAATGCTCATATATGTAAAACCAACGTGTTTAATTAAAAAAATACCCGGAAAACAATTATTTTCGGTCACCCATGACATGCAGGCAAAACAAAACTCTGGCCAGAGGGATTGATCCCATTGAACCCCCCCCCCACCTGCCCCTCGTAAGGATGTGGTAAGTGTAATGGGGTCCAATTCCAAGGTTCAGGCTTCTCGCAACTCACCTGTCCACATTGCTGCTAATAACTCAGTTGTACGTCGCCTCCTCAAATAAGTCACCGTACACTGATAAAAAAGTATTCTTAAATTATGAGGAAAATATTATTACAGCTGACATCTAAGGCGAGATTCTAGATTTTAGAGGATTTTCTTCCCTGAGTGAGTCGGAACTAAAAAAGTATTCTTAAATTAAGAGGAAAATATTCTTACACCTGACATCTAAGGCGAGATTCTAGATTTTCGATGATTTTCATACCTGAGTGAGTCGGAACTAAAAAAAGTATTCTTAAATTAAGAGGAAAATATTCTTGCACCTGAAATCTAAGGCGAGAGTCTATATTTTCGATGATTTTCATACCTGAGTGAGTCGGAACTAAAAAAGTATTCTTAAATTAAGAGGAAAATATTCTTACAGCTGACATCTAAGACGAGATTCTAGATTTTAGAGGATTTTCTTCCCTGAGTGAGTCGGAACTAAAAAAGTATTCTTAAATTAAGAGGAAAATATTCTTACACCTGTCATCTAAGACGAGATTCTAGATTTTAGAGTATTTTCTTCCCTGAGTAAGTCGGAACTAAAAGAGTATTCTTAAATTAAGAGGAAAATATTCTTACACCTGACATCTAAGGCGAGAGTCTAGATTTTCGATGATTTTCATACCTGAGTGAGTCGGAACTAAAAAAGTATTCTTAAATTAAGAGGAAAATATTCTTACAGCTGACATCTAAGACGAGATTCTAGATTTTAGAGTATTTTCTTCCCTGAGTAAGTCGGAACTAAAAGAGTATTCTTAAATTAAGAGGAAAATATTCTTGCACCTGACATCTAAGGCGAGAGTCTAGATTTTCGATGATTTTCTTACCTGAGTGAGTCGGAACTAATGCCATCTAGCGGTCGCGGCCTGAAACTTGCAGGATTTAAAGGCCGTTTTACACGGGGAACGAAATTGCAAAACTTCAAACTGCATTTTTTTCTCAATCGGGCGTGCAATCATTTTCGAATTAGAGCAGGGGCTATTTTGCCACCTCGCGTTCATGAATTCGCGCAAGCGTTCTTGCAATTCACGGCTTTACACGATGCAATTTGAAATGCATGTTCGTGAGTACATCAGATTGTGCAATTACGTGCTCCGTGTAAAACGGGCTTAAGAAAATATTCTCAATGATTTTATATTCATCCTATGTGGCAATATAGCATTCAGTTAATTAATGCCTGAAAACTGTTATCGAAATTGGATGGCTTTTCCTCAAGCAATCACGGCATTCACATTTAAAAATTATTTCTCGAAGTTACTTTGACACACAGGTATGGCCAGATATATAAGACTTTCTTGAAACGTGATTTTCAGTTGCGAGTCATACGTGACATAGGTAGGCATGAGATGTGAGTTGAACTATTCGGGTTGGTAGTTGACAATGAGAATCGGCATTGTGAATCAATAAAAGTGATATGTTGATAAGGATGACAAATTGCAGTTATTATTTTACCAAAATTTTACAGGATTAAGTACTTAAAATGGCAAGAAAATATATTTTTCAGAATAAATTATACTTTCCTCCCAAGAGGGTATTCTTAATTTAAGAATATCTTTCTTGTGGCTACTTCTCCTGTTGGATCCCCTCTTAAACTAAGAAAATAATCTGAGCACATATTTTAGTGAGACCTACTCTTAAATCAAGTGGGCGCCTCTCTTTATTTTTTCAGTGTAATACTTGATGGTGGCATTGAAATGTCTGTGACTTATCCTCAATGCTTCTTTTTACTATCACAGACAGTTTACTACCGGATTGTCGTGTTTGGCGAAGAAAGCTGAATCGTGCAATCAAGAGACGGCTGCTCTTCTCATCTCATACGCCGACTACTTGAAAACAACGAATCCCTGCTCCGTAACTGCTGCTGGAAGCTAGAAGAGTGTCAGGGCGACGCTAACTTTGGAAAAATAATCACCAAATACCGGTTGATGTATCCTAATGATAGAACCATTTCCTATTTAATAAGAAAATGAAGATAAAATATTTGCTAAACTGTACCCTTTTGATTGCCAGCGTGTTGATTTAAGAAAAAAAAACTACATTGCACGCTTAAAATTTTATTCTCGATGGAATTCAAACAGGCTGTTTTTGTGTGTGCATAATTTCTTTGATTAAAGACATCAATGACGCAGTGAATACTGCAATTGTCGTTATTTATGCATCTCCTGGACATGAAAAATTCTCCGAAGTGGCTCTTATTTTATGGGTGGACATGTAAGAAAAATATCATTGATTTTTAATTGCATAATTTAAGACAATTTTTGACTAATACCTTTAACGAGAGGGAAGAAAATGCACTTTTACACGCTTTTTTTTTACGAAACGCGTTTTAAACATCACAGCGAAAAGGTTAAAGCAAGGAGTGAGAATCCTTCCCACAAGTAAAGTCATCAACTGATCAATTCGTATACGGTCATTTCCTAAAATATGCTGTGTTTCCTCAAACAAAGCGGACTCGTAAATCGTCATACTTAGGGTAGTCCACTGTAAAATGCCTTCTATTAAGAATGGTATTACACCCATTACATAGATATAGATAATTTCCAGGCGTAATATGTGGGAGTGAGTGAAGGCACTATGGCTTCATTTCAACCTCTATACCTTTACTTCTTCGCGCCGGATATTCCTAATGAAATACTCCATAGGTGAAACAGTATCTTTAATGCATCGGAGTATATATTTCTCAGTTTCCATCCGTGAGAGTCGCCACCCTTTTAAGAGTGTGTGTAGCTTTCAGAGTGTGTTTATCTTTATGATAATTTTTGCATTTTGGTGTGGTTGATGACCAAAGTCAACTTCTTTGCGAAGGGTTTCTTCCGCTACCGAGTGATCTTGCTCGTTTCCAAGAATGATTTCATGGCCTCTATCCCACTTATGCTCGGATGTAATGGGGTAATAAATCTGCGTTACATGTAATTTAAAATACCAAGTATGCTCGAGTGTAAATAAATAGATGTGGGGAAATATGCTGCAAAGCTAACAGAATACCAGGATTTATTAAAATTACTACGGGAATGCTTTGAGAAAGTTTTGAAGAGTTTTATTTTTGACTATCGTGGGCCACCTAGATGAGTTGTCTAGTGTTTGGGGTCCTTATTAAGCAGGCTCGAAATGGGAACTAAGCACTTGGAGGGGCGAGCAGCTAGGTTCGTAAATAGATGCGTAAATAGATAAGCTATCATTGTGACGTGGATAAGAATCGCTATAAAAGTGCAGAGTAGAGAATAGGCTTAAACTCCTTAGTAAATTGGAGGTCAGTTACTTCTTCAAAGACGTGAAGAACATATTGAAAACTCGATGCCACTGTGGTAGGCTCGATCACATGCATGAAATGAGAGAGATAGATTGCAGGACCGATATTTTTTACATATCATTTGTATCTCGCAAGATTAGGGACCACAAACACAATGATCGATGCCATCAATAATGTCAGTTTACAATAGATAGCCTTTTTTATGCTGCATTATTTTTTCTGTTTTCAATATCCGCGTGGGGTGCTAGTTGATTCTTTTTTTCTTACTATAATTTAAAAAAATGAATTTTTGCATGTCAGAATGACTTTCGAGGTATGAAGACTAGACATTGTTGCTGAGTAGACTAGGCTATGTACTTTTGTTTAACAACTTATCATTATTATAATTAAATCATCCCGCTTTGAATGTCCTCCATAGTTTTGTTCTCTGCTTGAATAAGTATCTCGTAGTATGTATTAATTAGTAGTACTTGTAGTGCTAATCAAGAGCATTGCTTTTCCCTGGTACTGCATGTTAACATGTTCGCCAACTCCGCTCTCAATCCTTTCTCCTACTTCCTGATTTGTCAGTGCATCGTTATACTGATCGCTTTTGGTTCGCATCCAGTTCTTGAGTCTTCCGTGCACGATATTTGAGTCCGTATGTCTAGGGCAATTTGTAAACGATCTATCGGAGCTTGATGTCATATCCCATTAAGTCGGTTTTCCTGCGCAGTCTAAATTTAAGAGGATTTAAAGCATAGCTAACTTATTATCCCATCCTCTTGTACTAAGGACGGAAATACCAACAGGAACGATGCCACCGACTAATATATGACATCTTCGCGAGTTCAGCTTTTCAGTGACCAGATCACTTAACAGGTGTCTTTGTGCGCGATAAGATGTTATTCCTTTGATATGTTTACACATGCCTAATGGATGCTTAATTGATATCTTGGCAGATGGCGGCACATGCGTGTTAAGATATACACCGACATTAGCCCAATCCTCAGGAGAAGAATTTGCTTTCAGTTTGCTGCTCCGATCGGAAAGTTTATTTTACTTTATAGTCGAAGACTAAGAAGTTGAGTAGCTTAGATATCTTATATGCCCACAATCTTGGGCTAGTAAGTAAAATACCATCGAAAATGATACCAACAACGAAGAGAAAATGGCATCATCTCTTTTGATTGCCCTTGGTGAGGAATATTTTCAAAACTATGGAGAATGAGTTATATCAAGGTAGCTAGTAGGTAGTAGATAGTTATAATAGAAATAGCTAGCTATTCATCGAGTGACTTATTTTTTTATAAATTTGAAAACCTCTAGAGGGTAAAATATTTATACTGTTTCGCGAAATGGCTGGATGATTTATGGAATGCAATTACATGCTGACGTCATTTGCTTCGATTCGGGATTGGGGAATAGGTTGTTCTAGTAGGATTACATGGAGAATTAATCACGGTTGGAAATAAGCCTGGCTTTTTGGTATTAGCTTTTAACGTAGGCCTACGGGGCCAAGTTCCATTCAACAACGGTGTTCGACACTTCAAGTACTCTCCTCATAGAATCAGAGTGTGATTCGAGATTCCACGAAAAAGGTCTCCGACAAATCCGGAAATCGAACCCGGGCCCTTGGGATGGGAAGAGAGTGCTCTATCCTACGCGCGACCGTGATTATGTACAATGTTTTTATCATTGGAAGGTTTTAATTGGAGAAATGTCTGATTGTTACGGCGCACTACGGAATCGGGAAATTCATATTAAGTAATCCTTTAAATTATAATTTACGGAGGAGAATGTCTATGCATTTAATGCATATGGAAGAGAAATCTTACCTTCTTCATGAGCGAGAAAAGGCTGTGTCTCTCGTTTCAACGGTACGCCTAATAATAATTTGTTTAAACTCACACATTGTTGATGCAATTTTCACATTCTCGTTGCCAAAGAGTGTAACTTTTCCCTTTTCATGAGCAAAGTTATGATAAATATTGCACATTGACAGCAAACATTCCATGATCTTTGACGCTCTGTTCCCGCAACCGAAATAATAAGAACTTTCGATGGATTCAAGGTGCAAGCAATTGAGGTGGTATTCCTCAATAGTGCTTTTTATTTACGTGACACCACCACATGAGATTCCGCCCCTCTGGGGTCAGATGCCTTTTGCAGCCGCCTCACTGAGGTACAGACGCAGTGCGGACTACCATTCGTCTGTTTCCTAACCATCACCCCATTATCATGCATAGGTGTGCATACCAGGAGCTATTATTATTATTATTAACTTTCCGTCAGTTCTGCTATAGAGGTCGTCGGACCTCAAAAACCCTTCACCATAACAAGGTTGTAGTTCCTGGGAGAGGACCGACATAGTATAGGTAGATTAACCCCACGCGATTGACGACTATTTCAAAGAAAATTTGTTCTCAGCCTTAGCGATACAAACTTATAAAACATATTATGCTCTTTGAAATAGTTAAAGGTTTTATTCAGATACATTAATTAATTTTATCAAACAGAGTAGGATGATTCTCCTAGTTCCCCCGCCGAGGAAAGTAATTTTATCATTACCAGTGATCGAGATGATTCTGAAATAGTGATGATAATAATAAGTATTTTTCTAGTCCCTAGAATATCCGCCCGAAGGGATTTCATGGCGACGTAGGAAAGAGCTTTTCTAACTCCCAAGATCGATCTATCGCACAGTGGGCTGAAATCGCTGGCCAAAACCCAAAAAATAGTTTTTTCAATCTGGAAGTTGAAACTTTTCAGTCATTCTCCATAGATTGGTGCATTTGATTTTGCATGTCATTTGTCATAATTCGTACGTGTTAACAATATAAATGGGCTCAAAGTTGGACATATTTCGCAAAAATTTCCCACCATAATTTTTTTCCGAAAATCACCGAATTCAAGCTAATGCTGAACCTTCTGTAGTAAAGCTGTGGAATTATTAACTGAAATTGTTTGGAATAACTATTTTTTTCATCAAATATTAAATGACATTTGAATCCACAAATTGTCCTAGGTGCAGAGGCAACTCAGTGACACGTTGCATTTTTGTGCTCCAGGTATAGGATATTGTGGAAGGCCCTAGTGCTTTGAACGAATTCGCGGAGGTGCGTCCGCTGTTTTTCTTTTCTTCATAGTATCTACGTTAGCCGTGGAGGTCACAGCGAGGGGGGTTGCCTCGAGAGGGGATGGTACGCTCGAAGAGGGGAAAATGCAGGGAGTATATAAAATAATAATAATCGGGGTACTAAAGCCGGATCTCCAGCCTCCCCGTGGCGTACCTGGTAACGGCTTTAGCCGGCTAATTGTGGATTTCTGCGTGTGGGGCTAACCACCCCACACACGGTTAAACTGGTTCCAAAGAGAAAAACCAGAAAAGTCACCCACAACCGGCCTCTCTCGGATGGGGGCCCTAGTGAAGTTGGGTGTGGCAATGAAGTACCATCTGATAAGGGGGCTCGTATGCTGTGGACGGAAGCCCTAAGGGGTGACCTCCTCGCATGCCATGCTGCCAGCGAGCCCGATCGCATGGGTTATATGGCAAGGATGCACTATTTGTGATGTGAGATGCATCCGGAACACGACCATCTATCGCAGCAGAATCTGAGCGACTATGCCAACCACCTGCTGAAAAAGGAAACTCCCCACCAACCGCCAGTTCAGAGGGATACACCACCGGCCAGACCATTCTCCCAGACACAGGCAGCCTCTCCACCGCCTGAGGCGAGAACGACATTTGTGTCAGTCTCTCGGCCAAATGAGGAGTAAGCTGGTCAGGCCGTCTCTGAACTACGAACGCGGTTGTTAAGCACCATTAACTATGATGAAGGACCACCTAGGCAGAGAGACATCCACCGAAAGATCTCTCTGCGGGGTAACCACCTGTCCCAGTTGAATGGTCTTGTCGACGAAATTCTGACGGAAACGATGGACCTTTGGACGGTAAATTGCGTGATCTACGCTGCTGTCAAAATTAAGACTCACTCCCAAAAGAACACCTCTTGGGAGGACAAAGCAGCGAAGAGGCTGGAACAGTTGGAGGCCAAGATCATGCAGGCGAGACGACAGGCGTCGAGAATCCAGTGTGTGATGGAATACATCTTACCAGGGCGAACTTTCACTCCGAAAGTCCGGCGCATAGCGTGGAGCCTCAGATACAACCATCACACACTGAATAAAAGCGTGCTGCTTACCATTAAGCAGCACGCGGTCGAAAGGCGTGGGTCCGCTGAGTGGAGAGAGCAAGGAGTGTGCGTTAGGCTCTCGCGGGAGAAGTAAATCCCTCTCTTCCTCGAACCAGATTTTTTTTCGTTCGGTATGACGGGGACCTTAAGTAAGGATGTAAAAAAGAGGCTAGTGAAGAGCTTGATATGGAGTGTGGCGTTGTATGGGGCGGAAACGTGGACCTTGAGAAAGGAAGACGAAAATAGGCTGAAGGCTTTTGAGATGTGGGTGTGGAGGAGGATGGAGAAGGTGCGTTGGACGGAAAGGAAGACAAATAAGGAAGTGCTTGACATGGTGGGCGAGGAGAGGAAACTTATAGATGAGATTAGGGGAAGGCAGGGTAGGTGGCTGGAAGGGGTAATGAGGGACGATGGTTTGCTGAAGGTCGTGATAGAGGGAAGGATGTTGGGTAAGCGGGGAAGGGGAAGGAAGAGAATCGGTTTTATGGACGGGATGAAGAAAGGTAGGACTTATGATGAGATGAAGAAAGAAATACAAGAGGTAGAAAGGGCACAGCACGTGTAAGAGTTCGTTGGATATTCTCTGACTTTCATCACAACCTACCTCTAACCGGTAGATTACTGTAATGAATGAATCGGAGGATTAGGCCTCGCTTGTTTTATTTTAGGTTTCTCGTTTGGTTCTATTTCCTCGTCAGGTTCCTCATTCCTCTCTTCCTTACTCCTCTTCTTCCATTCCCTCACACCTACCCGTAACGTTCTCCGTGATGACCCGGTGTTCGAATCATCGAGTGAATGGCCGACACTAATTTCTGAGAGAACTGCAAAACCTACATAACGGATCGTCCTTTTGAACTTCCATCTACACCTATCCTTTCCCCTTCCGAGTGTGAGCAGAAGATCACTCCCCTTGTCCTCACTTCGCTCAAATATCGAGGGCAATGGATTTGAATAGAAAGACAGTATATTGCTGGCTAAAATGCTAGAGGGAGGGGATGAGATGACGACAACACGACATAGAAGCGAAGATCAAGATGCACGTCTCGAGATGATGATGGCAGCATTCGTTAGCATCCTGCTGACAACTCTCTTACTGTTGGCGGGGTGGCCGTGATAAAGAGGACACAAAACTTAAGAAGCACCTGTATAATGAGAAGCCGCCTCCATGAAGCCGGTATGAGAAGTTCGAGTCCAGCAAGAAAGCCATAAATTAGCGAAACTAATTAAACGGCGAGGTTAGAATTCGGTCATTCGTAACGGGATCATGTTAGAATATCGTAACTTTCATCAATTATTAAACATTAGAAGTGTTGATTATGGACATATTTAGCAATTGAGAACATGCAATTGTTGGTAAATATAACTTTATTAATTTATCGTACTTTTTAGAATATTTCCCTATTTAGAAAAAAGTTATATTCCTCCAGTTTGTCACGTATCACCCAAAAAATAACTAGGAAAAATAGATCTGGTCATAAATGTCTGCGTTTTTGGAGAGCTATTTCTGCAGTCGGGCCGGGACTGTTAAGAACACCACCTCGAGTGACGTCCTCGAAGGATTACCTACGCCCGAATCTTTCTTATTTTCATCACTTCCATACATAAACGACGTAGTACCATAATGCGAAGGAATAATATATGTTTAGGAAACCTGTCCTATCCACAAAAGGTAAATGATGATGTGTCTGCCATTGCATCTTGGGACAAACTTAATTTCTTCCTGTTAAATTCCACAAAAACTAAATATATGGTCATTGGTAACACTAAGGTCCTATCTAAACTAAATTTCACTATAATGCCTACGATAATGGTTCAGAATATGAGCTTACCCTTCAGTAATAATGTGAAAAATTTAGGTGTCATATTAACTACAAAAATTTCCTGGAAAGAACATAAATTAAGTATATCCAATAAAGCGAATGCAACGTTGCATCAATTAAAAATTCATAAAAATCTACTGCCCATTCAACTAAAAAATCAACTTGATATTCTCTGATTTTTCCTCACTTAGACTACTGCAGCTCAGTGTATCATGATTTTACTGAGGAATTGAACATTAAGATACAGCGCCTGATTAACTTATGTGTGAGATACATCTTTAACCGACGGAAAGATGAACAAATCACCCCGTATCTCCAAAAGCTCTCCTGGCTCGACATCAAATCAAGGAGAAAATTTAATATGGCCTGCTTCATGTTCAATCTCGTTAAACATGGGAGTCCTGATTATTTGCTTAAACTCTTTCCTCCAAGCTCCAAATCTCCAAATGTGCTTACTAGACTAGACCCAAGTTTCTTGTATACCCCTCAGTTTGGGACAACCACATTTCAGAGGTCGTTCACTGAGGCAGCTTCCAAACTCTGGAATGGATTGCCAAACCATGTCAAAGGCAGTGGGTCAATGAAAGTATTCAGAAAGTGGCTTTGGAGCCTTTTTAGCAGGGATATAATTTGTAGCTACAGTTGTATAATGTATAACTATACATTGCCAAAGTAATTATTGTATAAGTATTGTAGCATATTGTAATCGATCACTGAAAGTGTTCAAAAAGAGGCTTTGGAGCCTTTTAGGCAATGCTAGTAATTTGTAGCTACAGTTGTTTATTGTATAACTATATATTGATTAAGTAATTAATGTGTAAATATTTAATATATTGTAACCATTGCATAAGTATATAATAAGTAACTGTTGTAATCTATACATTGCAAATTGCTTAGTTTTATACTGTATATTGCAAAATTGTTATATTTGTCAATGCCACCCTGAACTCATATGCTTGCTTACTATCCATTTTAAGTAATATATTTTTTTCAAAGATGTATTTACAGTTTATTTTGCAAATTGTGTTATACCTGATTTCATTTGTCATTTAATTTATATTGTATTGAATTAATGTTTTCTGCTCAAAAGGAGAGCTACTCCTAGAGCAATAAAGATTATTATTATTATGTATTATCCACAGTGCGCGAAACTCAGGAGATTTTTCGAGGAGCATTCGCACAGCACAGCGTAACCCTTCCCTCCAAACTCACAGTACCTGAATCCAATACAAAATATTTGCGACTTAATGGTCAAGGAATGGCAGAATGCCAAAGGAAAGAACCAAGAGACTGAAAGGTCACGTCTGGGAGGTATGGGCATCATTCGGTTGGCGCCCTACACTATTTCAATATTAAAAAGTCAATGAGATAAAGACTTCAAGGAGTCATTGATTGTGATGGGGATGAAATTAAATACTGTTTAATAGTAAAGTATGAGTTAAACCGTTCGTCAGGACTTCTGCTATGTATCTCCATTTTGAGTGGTCGGAAAATTTGTTTCCTTTGCATTTCTTTATGAAGTTGACAGATACTTAGACCAACAGTGCATCTACCAAGAATTTATTTATTCTCTTTGCGTTTATTTAAAATGAGTTACTTTAAATTACTGTAAAAATATTAATTTACGAATACTACGATATTAAAAAAAGTAACTTCCATCTTGAATAAATGCCTTCAATATTTTTTAAATATGCTGGAATATAATATAATAACTCTAGTTACATAATTGAAAGCGGTTTCGTACTCCACCTAGAAGGTTAAATAGTTCAACATTTCAAAAAGGCAACCAATAATAGGGAAAATGTAATATCTATATTACTTACTGTGTTTTGTCTTTTTTATTTGCTTATTTATTAATTTATTAGTACATATTTGCGCATTAAAAGCTTATTTATTTGCCCATTCATTGAAAATCTACCACCATGCTTGAAATGTGCATTGAACATACGTTTGTATTCACGATTAAAAGAGGAAACTCTTATTCATTGCGGTGTTATTTAAATATCGCAGGTTATAAGGATAGTAGACAGCGGGTGAATCTCAGGACCTTGCTATAGTGCGAGAATTGGACCGAAGCCAAGAAGAAAAGGAGAGGAAAGAGAAAGAATGCAGAGGAAGCTACGGCGATAACGATGATACGTTCAATGATACGTTTGAAATGCATACATGGCTGTCTAGTGTGCCTCAATTTGGAAGCCAGCGCGAATAACACTCGGGGAAGGCATGCGGCCAGTAATCCGTCACTGGTTTCGACGATGAGTCCATCACCTAACTGTGTTCGAATTTCCCTCGTCGTTGCCTTGGAATAGTATACCCTAAGAGTGAAGGCCGATTTTTCTCCAGAGCGATAGTGGCGACGCTCCGTTTGTTTGGAAACATTTTCCCCCACAGTACGCCTAGAGTGTTGGAGTCCCGCACTGCTGCTTGCAGAACAGCAGCCTGCTGAGGTGAAACTGCCACAGGGAGTAAGATGTGACAGCAGGCGGTGACAGTAGTCACCTACTGGGATCCAGATTCCAGGAAGTACCGTACACACTGATTCATAACGATTCACCTTGACTCAAGTCATGTTAAGTGACCGGGCGAGGGGGGGGGGCGGCAATTCGTTATCAAAGGCGGACGATGTTAACGTGTATTATTTTGCGAGAAAAAGAAACGTGTACACGCCTCCAGACGTGTACACGTTTACACGTACCATCCCTACTTTAGTACTGTAGTTAAATAATTTGAGAAGATATATAAGACCATCCACTAATATGAACGTATCACGTAGTATTTTAGTGAAACTTTATATGTACGAGTACGTATATGTAAATACTGTAATACTGTAATATTTTTGGTACAGGATTGCACAAAATGTCTTAGAGTAATAAATGTTCAGTGATTTCTGAACTGCTGTAGTGGTTCACTTTTTTGCAGCCAAGTCTATGATTCGTTTTATTAGCCGACAAAAAAAAAACAAATTAAAATGTACAATAAAAAAAATAAAACACTAAATTAACAATAATAAAAACAATAAAACGAAAATAATGGAGCAATGAAAATACTTACAGAATATTTAATGCACACTTTGTACAGTGTCAGAGCTCTTAATAAAATCTCTTATTGATTTTTGAACAGCAGTAGTGGTTCGCTTTTTTACACCCAAGTCTTTTTGATTCGTTTTAATAGACTGAGCTGGGTTGGTGTACTCTCCGACCGTTTCTTAAGCCATGACACCAGAGTATCTGCTGCCATAAAAGCTTCCAAATGTGTCGGCCCTGCCTCTTCAATTTCATCATCGATTTCACCGTATAACTCAACTGTTTCTGCGTCCCCTTCATACACCGTGGAAGCAATTTCTTCGTCGCTCAAAATCTGGTATCCGGGATCATTGTTGTCTACAGCTAACCACTCACTTGCATCATTTTCATCGCATTGTTCGAATCCCGGGATCATACTGCATATTTCTGCCACTTCGTTTACACCGCAGTCTTCATCATCATTTTTAATTTCTTCACCGGCACTTTGCTCTTCAGACCATAATTTATTCCAGGCTCTTTGCAAGTTGCTTTTGGTGAGAGTATCCCAAGCAACTGTAGGCATGTAAATATGTACTATATTTAATGTTAATTTTTGAAATAAACTATACCACACTCTCTTCGTCCTTTTCTGTTAATAACAGGCGACGCAGGAGCTGCTTTCTGTAGATTTTTTAATTTTTTCAATCACTCACTGGTCCATTGGCTGCAGAGAAGTGGGAGGAATTGAACTTCAACATTATCATTGATTGCATTCAATACTGCGAGAGGGGGATGTGTGGGTGCGTCATCAATGATAAGCAAAACTTTTTCATCTTTATTTTTCTCCTCACGATATTTTGTCACACTGGGAATTAATTCATTCTTGTACCATTCAAGAAAAATGACTGAACTCATCTACGCGCTCTTCTGTGACGTGTACGAAACAGGAAGAGCATGCATATTTCTAAAACACCGTAGATTTTTGCTTTTTCCAAAAACCAACAATTTTATTTTGTGCTCCCCACTTGAATTAGTGCATAACATTAGAAAGATCCTTTCTTTGCCCACTTTAAACTTTAAACTGGGTTAATCGATCGGTAGTGTAGCTAAGTAGTTGATTTGCTCCCTAATGCTTGTGTCTTAATGTGCAACGTAGTACTTACATCATGTTTCAAATGCTTCATACATGAATATGTTATATCCGTGCGTGTTGTAGTTGTAAAATACATGAATACAAATAGTTTCTGTGGCATTGTTAGCATGTCTATTGTGTTGTTTGCATGCTAGTGATAACTAACCCTCTGCCACACACCCTTGAGGTGGCTTGAAGGTTATTGTGCCGATGTAGATGAAGGCCTTGGGATCTCCTCGGTGCCAGAGAGTTTTCAATGTGAATCCCGATGTAAATGAGGGTGCAATGTGTAGAGCACTTCAAGTGAAGTACTTGTTCGTTGGGCGGATCACATAATACTCGAACCCCGTTGCGCCTTGCATTGAGTGCGATCCGAACGCAGGGTTTCTCTCCACCCTTTCTCTCATACACGCAAAATCCTTCCCTTATCAATTTACCCTCCAGTCCTTAGTGACGCAAATGCCCTCTGTTGTATGTCACCTGCACATATATCGAGCGAATGTTCATCATAACATTTCGCTAGGAACGTGGGCAATTCAATTGAACTCAAACAGAATTCGCATTTGATATGTACGCGGTAACGATAGGTCATCCCATTAAATCCTTCTGATGCGAAGTTTTAGCAAAATTATTCAGTGGCCTAGTGGCTACTTTATAAAACAGTTTTAATCAACATTTCACTGCTGTGAGAAATAAGAGTCTTCCCGGTTATCTCACAACCTCTAAACGTTTCCAATGCAATTTAAATTGGGATGATAATTGACAGCGTCTGGGCATTTACCATCGTAATGTGAATTCGCGGATTTTAAGGGAAAAGCCGATGAATCATTTGATTTTGCGTTTTCCTTGAGGTCAATTAGAGTAACTTATTTCCTTCGATTTCAGTAAAACCCGACCAAATCGGAAGTGGTTTATACCATTAAGGATGTTTCAGCAAGACATTTATTTACTCAGAAAATACACCATATTCCATTTTTTATTTTCAATGCTGGCAGATGAGGGTAGAAGAGAAAATAGTTTTATAATAATGCTAGCCTGTTCTTAATTTTTATGATTGAACTTTATAGTTATACGTTTGTATATACATATTTTGACTTGACTTATTTATTTAAGTCATACGCTAAGAACGACTTCACAAGCTAAGGTATTTTTTTGATCATAAAAGCAGTATTACGTTAATAAAGGAAAGGAAATAAGATTTATTTCCTTGACCTTAAATAGATGTGTTCCCGAAGCGCTCCATGTTGAGAGAAAAGGGGCCAAATTGGACTCCCTTGAGCAATTTGAATACATTAAATGCTACTACCAACAAAATATTAATCCTCTTAATAAATGTGTTTTTCCTTCCTATACCCCTCTATTATATCATTATCCATACCATTCCCCACCCCCTCCCACAGGCCGACCATGACCGTGACACACGTCTCTGACGTCAATTGACAACCTCCACTCCACACTCTCTTCTCTGTATATTGACTCGCTTGAACTGTAAATGCATGTACCTAGATAATGATTGCTGCGCAGTCGAAACCTGGTTTGGAAATGAAAACTTTTAGTGTGGAATATACTCAGATATTTTTTTCGTCATGTATGAGAAAAGTTGATATGCGCTAAACAACAGAATAACGTCGATAATAGCATCCGTGATCGTTGTCAACTTTGTTGATTTTCAGCAAAGGCGTCAAATATGCATATTGTAAAGATTTTATTAAATCGGTGTGAAAAAAGCTTGCATTTTTGAACACTTATATTGAACGAATTCAATAGTTTTGCACAAAATAATCGGCCGTGACCGTTGTTCAACCATAGAATGCTACCTACCGGAAGTTTTCAAAACATTTTGCCAGCGCACATCGTTCTATTCAACTTCGTTCGTGTGCGCTAACGTGCGCTGATGTGTTCGGATGTGCGCTAGCTTCAACACTTTGAATGGAAATGTCGCATTGGAATCGTTTATTTTTTCTCATATTAGAAATGTGCGAATAGTGTGAGAGCGAAACGATAAAAAAATTACGGAAACCACGATAGAAAAGTAACGCTGCTTGAGCCATATGTGTTTGTGGTCCCTATGCGAACTTTTACCCTAATTTCAATAGACGGTCGAGACTTTTATCGTAGTTGACTATTAGATATACAAACGAATCGCTAATGAAAAACGACTTGCTAATAAACGACACATTTTTGCGGTCACTCCACTCAACCCCGCTGACGACGGGATGTCGCCGAGTAAGTTATGCGTACACTGGCGCATTTTACAGATGTGTTACGTCGAATGACTCCATCCCCCTCGTTCCTCTTCATAGGTTTTAGTGACCCCTTTCTCTTGCTCAACTATGTAGTATTGTGTAGACAAGACATCGCCGAGTAAAGGCTGAGACACAATCAACGTTAGCGTGTGACGGGAACCGTGAACCGTATTACGTGGGACGGGAAATTTCAACCACCGGACACAATCGACGACACTTTGCACCTCCCGTGAAAATTGACTGTGGTAAGCGCAACGGCGAATTCGGGATATTTTAAGGTAAACTTTGAGCCAAAAATACCGTTTATCTTGTATTCACGCATTTATAGACACTAAGCAGCGTGGCACTGACTCTTGGTTAAGAAGATGGCTGGAGAAACTCGCGAAATATTTTGAAAGCTTCAAATAAAAGCTAAATATGGACTGGACGTCCGCCATTTTCTCAATTTGTGTCTTCTGACTTCTGTGGTCCTGATTGGTTCTCCGTGTACAGGAAACGTGGAGAGATGAAAGTTGCCCATCTCTCACGTACACGTACTCCCGGGACACGTTGGCTGTGTCCGTCCCCGGTACTTTCCCGTTAGCCATCTCTACACGTATTCCCGTCAACGGCTCGCGTCACACGTTAACGTTGATTGTGTCCCAGCCTCAAGGCATTCGTGCCATCGCGGACATGGTCTTCGAGTGGTTTCGTGTTTTCTCGTCGGAAGGTGCGTTCCTTAACTTTGGCGGTCACTCCACTCAACCCCGCTTTTGTTTGGATGTATTCGTCTGGGCCTATTCATTGCATTCTGCACAACTACCAAGCTATGTAGCATTCATAGATACCGTTCTTTTCCTTTGTCTGTTGGGCAAGCTTTGCGCCCAAATTTGAACAGGTCGACATCCGCCAAAAATTAACGAAAAAAATTAACTGAAGTTAGTTTTGTATCAATTAATGTATAATTTTAACGATTACAAGTTGGAAGGCAACTATTCTAAAAAGTAACGGTTAAGTTGAATAGTTAACTGCGTTTTTAACGATTATTTTAATCTTTAATATTTTGAATCGTTTTTCCCAACTATGCTGGAGACTCCCCCTGGTTACGGTTGGCTACATTGCTTGGCTTGAATGCAAAGATAAATATTAGGAACTGCCCTACCATTTTAGCTTGGTAAATGGAGTACACTTAACGTTCTATGGGCGTTAACCGCTAAAATAAGCGGAAATTGAAATTTCGGCGTGGATTTTCATTCGCAATTCCGGAATAAAGTCGAGGATGTCTTCAAAATTGGGACCCATATTAATATTATCGACTTACGAAAGAAGTCTTTTTTATCAGTACAACGCATTTGATCCTCCGAAGCCACATCATTCGCCTGATAATCGAATATGCACTTATTTCGATATTCGGTGGAAGCGGACTAATTATTTCCTCGTTGTGTTGATTCGGCGGGCGTCGGAAGGACGTTGTGATACTGGATGTGACACAGCCTACGCGGAAGGCTTCCGAGTAGCAAGTTCTCTTGAGCGTTAGTACGCATTCCTCGTGGGATTGGAAAGAGTCGCAGAATGGCGTCTTTTAAGCTCTTGTTTTTAATTGGTGAGTCTTCATTGATTTTAAATCAATCAGTGTGAAAAACTGCTTTTTATATAGTCCTGGTATCTTTTCAAAGTGCTTCTCTTTCTTTTCTCTTTTCCTTGCATCGGTGTATTTTACTAATCTCACATAATCAAACGAGGATGAAGACGTATAAGTTTTCATTCTACTCATTGCACAGCATTCAATATCTGATTCCCTGTACGTATTTGCGAACTCACTTTGCACCTTATTTCAATCAGTTAGGTACCTTTTACATCGTGTGTTACATTATAGTCCAATTTCTCGTGTTAAAATCAAGAATTGTATGGATGCATGTCTTCGGCTGAAAACGTCTCCAGAACCGAAAGTTTTTTCTCGATTTAATAAAAAGAAGTCGAGACAAGTTTTTCAGGTTTCAATTTGCTTGGATTCTACGTGGTGGACGATATGCTTTCGCAGGCATCTCCATTCTGATTTTTCAGCTTCAAAGAATTTGGCTATTTTAGATCGTCTTATATTGGCATCACTCAGTCCGGTGCCTTCCCAGTTGAGCGCTTATTGCTTGAAATCGCGAAATTCGTAAAGAAAAGACGTTTTTTTCAGAAATCATTAGGAAAATAAAAAATACTCCAAATAGCTTTAACGAAGAGAATGATTACACGTGGGCTTAAAAAGCAATGGGCTTAAAAACGAACTTTGCATAACTAATTGGATAAGATTTCTTTACTAGCTTCTTTGGTCCTGTCATTGGTAGCGACTCTTCGGGCCAGCTAGTATAACGAAGCTTCTACTATGCTCTGTAAATATTTAAATGATTATTTAGATAAACAGCATGCCAACAAATTATATACTATAATTGAAAAATAGCTGCGCTTCTTTAAAACAAGAATACTTAGGTGGTGCATAAGACGTAGATCGTAGCGCCTGAAAAACATGTCGTACATCATGATGAAGCCACTTGGAAGACCTGTCTTATCCAAACCACTCCGTAGAAGTTTTATTTCATCTATAAAAGTGTTTCCACGAATGGTCAATTTTTATTTTAAAGAAAAGAGAAGTTCTACAAACTACTCTCTTTAAATCCCTTCTTCCACGGTAAATGTTTTCGTTAAATGTTGAAATCCAAAATGAAATGAAATCCATATTTAAAATAAATTATGAACGTGCATGCGTGCAAGCGAGCAGAAAATATTCCTGAATTTGTCGCTGACCGGCTGACGGTCTGAACGAGAATTTATCTGTTGTAAATAATCTATAGAAAATAATCTGTCCGAAAAGAAGAAATAGCCAAGAGATTTCTACATAGTGAGCGGCTGTGCTGCGATGAGTGGCTGACGTTTTGACATGTAATCCTAAGACGCGGAAATTTATGCAAGATTATATATCGCTCTCCTTAAGAGACAATTCTCATTTCACTATATGCACATAATATTCTGTGGTCATAGCTAGTATTGTGCGCGTTCTGTCGGGAATAACCTATTGCGTTTTATAAATTAGTACATACTACTTCTGAACAAGTTTGTGCTATTTTATGTTTTAATCGAATGGGTTTCCACATGTGTGGAGCTTCTGATGAAAAGTAATACGTGGTAATTACTTCGATATTATGTCATTACTAATTTGGATCTGCACTTTTTCACCTATATCAACAAGCTTTACTTTTTTCTATCATAATAGGTGTGCATCTCTCAGTCCTCTCGGATTCAGGCTCTTCATTTGAAATAAGTTTTTCTCAGTGTGATGAGAGAGTAAGTATTATAATTTTTAGTGTACTAATGAGTAAATTTTGATCCAGAACTTCCATTCAGTTATGTGAAATAGTTAAATAGTTTACGATTTCCTCTTGACCTAATTTTCGCTCTATTCATCGAAATATGTATTTAGTTGGAATTTTGAGAAATGTTTCACTGATGATTAGTTTATTAGCTACACAATACTTTACACCGTCATAAAAATAACTGGCTCTATTTGTTCCTTTAACTTTTATGAAACAGAATGGGTCTTCATCCAGAAACAATTCCAACATTTGTTCCATCCCTAAGCAGGTAATTTTCGTCAATGCTTTCGACGCATTTGCATGGAGGCCATTAAGTCATAAAATATTCGCAACCTCTAACTCCTATAAATTACTTAAATGCAGATTACCAATATGTAACTTATGCTCAGGTTTTGTCTTTACTGCACAATGGAACTATTTTGAGGGATTAAAAAAAGTCTGTGAGCATCTTAATCCCTTAATTCTTTGCCTGCAGCATTACATTCAGCTCTGAAAATGGGATTTCTCATTTTATTATCGCTCATCCTGGTTACCATCGCCATTCACGTCCTTTGTCGGAGATTTTAATGTTCTATTTTACCTGAGTATTTTACTGGAGCAGCGGCAACTTGGAATAATGATGATATCCTGTCACTTTCCTCATTGCAGTTCCATAGTTGTTTTTGGCAATTATTACAAAATTAATGGGTGTTGCTGTTACGAACGATGCAATCTCCACCTACAGTCAGAGTAGTGGTACAACCTTTTTCGGGCTTACTTTGATTTGGCGGCGGCTACTCTCAAAACCAAGGCTTTTCCACAGAGAAGAAATCTAGAGGTAGATTACCCATCAGACGCACTCGGAATCTGTAAGCTTAGGCCCGAAACGATCGTGTGTACGTGTTAGAATTCTTTATTCAAAAGAGCATCGTTTTGCATAACGTCTTATTGTTTTTATTATTTGGTTATGTGCTGGTTGGGTAAGCTTTTTATAGGTGTTTGCTGTCTCCTATTACATCTAGCTCGGGTACCCTACTCTCTCACGATCTCTCTTCAATGCATTTGCTACTCACCATAGCATCGAAGATGCCTGTCATACTCATCTCTTTCTCTTTTTCCATACATTCTGATTTTCCAAGACACTCATCGTATTCCATTTCCATTCATTTCTCTCGTTATCCACGTGCGTTGCTCTCTTTTGAATCCCTTAAGCAACTTTCTATCCTTTCCAATCTTATCAGGAATACCTTCGTCTGTTTTACTTTCCGTCCATCATTTGTCCTTATTCCATCTTCGTCCTTTTTAACATTTAGATCGCCTCCAGTCCTTTCTAGTCCTTTGTTCTCAGGGTCCAAGTTTCGCAACCATCTAGAGTTACGCTCCAGTTTTGGCTCCAATGTAATTAATACATGTCGTCTGTACTCAGAGTGCCCTTGAATACCTCTTTCCTCCTAATAATCGCACAATGCTTTAGTCTATTCTCCTACAACACCATCATTTATTACGAACATTCCCATCCAACGTGCTCCCCATGTAAATCTTTTGGTATGCATTCCATGATTTTGTTTTTCCTCTCCTACCTTGATGTTAGATGTAACCATGTTTAATTGGAAAATCACACTTCCCTTGTTCTCCATTGGCTCACTCATTTGAGTTGAACTTTTAATTTTGCAGGGGATAATTAAAAGCTTACGGAAATGCATCTCGTCACAGTCGAAGCTAATTAATGAGGCACAAAGTCTCGCACACACTTGCAGGTATGACGAAATATGATGTATAAGTATGTTGGTTGGTTCCTAATTATGACCTTAATTTTAAGATAACGTAACTTAGTAAGACTTAATGTTGGCCAAATGGGGTGTCGAGTGCGTTCAAACTAAGGCATTTTGTTGTGGTGGTTCAGTTTTAACTAAAGAATTTGAATGGTAATGAGGCCTCCTTAAATGCTTTATATTTGATTTGAGAAAAAATTCGTCCTGGAATAAAATCCTAGTATGCGTCGCAACTGTATATTCCCTGTTATAAGGAATAATGTCGTGCAATGCTTCCATATTATTTTTTTTTCAGCAATCTTCAATCAACTGTTAAGTGTATTTATGAAAACTCTTCTTGCGACCAGATAGAAATGGAACTTGGTGACCAATTTATTCGAGACGTTATTCAAGCCACGGTGACATTCTTTTGTGAGGGTGGTGGAGACAAGTTAAAAAGTAAGTTACTTGTAAACTCTCATGAATTGATACTCGGTTGAAACTATTCCACTATTTTCATAGTATTCTTATGTTTTTACTTCGAAATTCTGATTAGATATTTACTAACTTCAATATTTTTTTAAAAATAGCTGTCGTCAATAGTGAGTATATGCAGTGCATCGAGGAAGGAAATGATGAATGCAAGAGGAAAATAGTAACTGGCCATAGTGGCGTAAAAGACATCCTCCAACTAACCATAGATGTTGTGAATTCCAGCAAAAGTACACGTCAACAGATGTTATGCAAGTAAGTAGATTGTGTACTTATTGAATATATATGTGCATTTCCGAAGGCTTGTAAACACGATGCATGAAGGTAATGGCGCGATAAGATTCGCGAGCACTTGGAAGAGTGCGTTCTCAGAATCGTGTACGCGAAAGCCTTATTATTTGGCGTGTAAACACGATGTAATATAAAGAATAAACATTTCCACGAGATATAATTGCACTACATGCATTAATCGTCAAAAATAGGTCTTAATTAAGTACATGATACTTCTCCTCCTACATCGATATTCACTTCACTTATTTCGTTTGCATGAAGATTCTGTTGCAAACGGTAAATTATCATGAAACGCTCCCTTATAGCATTACTTACCAACTTTTTAAAGACAACTTTTATGTGGTTAATCCGCTCATTCTCATATTGAAAAAATAAATATTTTTCTTTTTTTTCAATAAATAGTTTCAAATTTTAAAATCCTGATTGATGAGCAATCGAAAACCTCATTCATTTTTATGGAATCTAATAATGTTTGATATAACTGTCCTTATACTTATCGGACACTACCGATACTGACGTTCACGTATGGAATCAGCCATTTCAATATTTAGGTAAACAATCGGTCCATATGTCAGAACTTCAATATCTTAGAGAAAAAGTCAGAGCTCATTAGATTCATCCGTCCGAGTGCGATGAGTCCCATTTCTTTGATTTCATCGTGGCTGACAGCTTAAAGTTAAAGATGGTATCATGTATTTGATGCTAGTCACTTGCAATAAATGTGGTGAAGAATGTAATATAAGTTAATCCTTTATGCGCCGTATATACATTTCCATGAGTAGGCCTTATATGCCGGGCTTAATTCTGGCGCTTTAAAATATTCCTCCTCTAAATACCTAAAACCTAACTATTTCAAGAACTATTAAAGATAAATTGTTCAAAGAAAAATTGTTTGTTGGGTAATTCTTGGACTTCGTAGTGTATCCAGTTTATTACTTAAAGTTTTATGCATGTAATGCTTGTTGGGAGATGTTGCGAAGAATAAAATATGAATGAGTTTAAATTTGAAGATTAGTTTAGGAGGTAGTTTGGAAACTGGCTTCCAATTTACTAATCCCTCATTCTAGCAACCCTGCTCTCCCCATTGCTGCAAATAACTGTTGTATGTTGTCTCCTCAATTAACCAACCGTAGCAGTTGATGTAGTCGTGGAAATGTCAATGGTAATAATGAATGCGTGATATTTTTACTATTACAGAAGTTTCACCGCAGGATTGTCCTGTTGGGCGAAGGAAGCTGGCTGCAACAAAAAAACGACTGAGCTACTATCATCATTAGCTGACCACCTCAAAAGAACTCCTCCCTGCTCCTCAGCTAATACTTTAGGTTTTAATATCTATCTGTCTATTCAAGTATTATTATTGTTGAAGATTTTAACACTCACACGGTGAAGGACACTTATGGCTTCAACACCCTCAAAAATGTTTTGTTTAGCCATAACTTATGATATGATTTTGGTAATTACGCTTAAGCCATCCCACAATTGTGTATAAAATACCACACACAGGATTTAACTTTTGCTGATAATATCGCGTAAACCGGTAAATACGGAAAATGCTTGGTTAGTTTAAGTCTGAGAGGGATGACAGTAGTCATGGCGTTTCAAAATTTGAAAGGGACTAGGGTACTCTTTCCGGAAGAGAATTCTTTGACTTAAGTTATTATCATATTATAAGTTATGGCTAAATAAAACATTTTTTAGGGTGTTGAAGCCATAAGTGTCCTTCACCATGTGAGTGTCAATGAAAGTCAATGAATTCATGAAGATGATGAAAAAATCATATTATTTAACTTTCGTTGCTACTCCACTCCTTCAGGAACACGTTCCTCAACAAAAATGGAAGATAGAGAGTAGGGCTACCCCATCGATAATAAAAGATACTATCAGAATACTTAAGTCTCGAAGAGACCCTGTTTATCGGCAGTCTCTGCGTATAATATCTGCTGTTCTTCACGAGGAATATTAAAAATTGAATTTTCTTTATTTGAGGTAATTTTTATTTGATTAGTTATAAATATATATTTGTCAAGAGATTCGTATGCTCATTTAGCAATTTAAACTAATATTCAATTGAATTTTATTGGTTATAATTTTCTTTTTTTTTGTCAAAAGGATTCCAGATAGTTATGTGCCACAAGTCCATAGATATTCCATATGTCCAATTTTTATTATACTGCTATTATTGTTAAAAATATTTTCTGCATTGCTTTTTGGCTTCACTGCGGCATATTTGCATTGATTAATATTTTTTGGAATATTTTCATTATGCTTGAGATCTTTGTAATACAATTTCTCCAAAAAGTACAATTTACTATTGTTTTCAATTTCTGTTGAGGTCATTGACCAGAAATTTGTGATTATTACCTTAAACTTGTGTATTGGGCATTTCAGTTATTGCTACAAAAAACCTGGTCGTTATATAGCTATGCAACCTGGATCAATCGCCATGGATGTCTATGAATGAATCTATATGAATGTGAGCAGTTTTAATCAGTTGAAATACATTGAATCACTGGTGAACATCATCTAATGGAAGAAGATTCCTCTACAGCTCATTTTGCAGATTAAAATATGTTACATTTACTTTGCATATTGACTATTGACTAATTTGAAACTCAAAAATTTATTTACATGTCTCCATTAGAACTGATTTAAATTTCTACAAGTTATAAAACCATACAACTCATTTACTAAAAGCTGCATAAACTGATAGGAACATGCTAAAACTTAAATCTCTCAACATTTATGGTAAGAGTGCCATCTCATTAGAAAAGGTTTAATCATTCAAACTGTTGTTTGGTAAAAATGTAATGTAGACCTAATATCTGCTCTACATCAGGTATTAAATCTATTTCTCGCTACTAAATTAGTTCCAGACCATTGTCTCATTTACACATGACCTTTTTCTCTAGAAACCTATCACATGCAAGAGCAAGTAAATGCTATATGATAGGAGGAAGTAAATTTGGTACCTTCCTGGAGCGCACGGAAGATATATGCATATACCTGTGAAAAACCCCAAGGTGACTGTGTCTTACACATCAAAATCAATTTCAACTAATGTTTATTTCCGCACAATGACAATTGATCATTTTTAGCTCATGAATTTCAATAACTCTCGAGTTTCAATATCTCTCGCCCTACTCCACGTACGTATTTTCACATAAATGCTCTGTTTCAGTCTAAATGGCCTCAAGACAGTTTCTTTGCCTTAATGGCCTCCAAACCTTTTCCGTTTACTAATGTAATGATGGATAGACCAAAGAAAATGTATTGTTTGTTTCCTGTGAATTTATTTATTCTTTGTTTTTATATTGTTTTGGTGTGATTGGTAGGTCCCCTGCATTGGAGAGATCCTTTCAAACCCTGAGTGTGCGCGTAGGTGTGATTCAAATGAGTCACTGTTTTTCGACACACCCGAGTGTGTGTTTTTACTTTTAGGTTGTTTGTCACGTTTTTACCTGCCTCTTTCAAAACCATTGCTTTTAAAGTTTACGGCCTTTGGAATTATTTTTTATCCATTGTTTCGCGGCCATAGGTACGTTCATATACTTTACAATATGTATTATGTTGAGACAAAGGTTTCTTCCATATCCCAAGTTAACAAAAGCATTCAACCAAGTTATAAAATTAGATGGTTTGTAAATACCTTCCCGCCCTCCCTATACTCGGGACTAGTCATCCACTCTTCCCCCATTTGGCTGCTTCCCCATCCTCTAATTCCCCTCCCCTACACCCTGACAGTGTAAATAACGGGCTCGTGGTGTAATATTGTCACCTTGAGAATGACTTAACTTGAGTTGAAACCTAGGTTGGAATAATGAAAACTTTGTGGAACAATACTGAGTGAATTTATTTACGAACCATCGCAATGTGGTTCCACTAAATGAAGCCTGAGAATTTGATATGTATTATAAAATTAGCTTTAAATTACTCCTGGCTCCAGAGTCGTGAAAGGCGATGTTCAAGCTTCGAAAAAGTACTGTACTTAAGCATTTGCGTGATAATCACGGAAGAATTAAGAAAAAATTGAACGAGCTAATTCAACCAGGAAGGCATTTAGAGGACCTCAAAAAGGAGGAGTTGAAGATATCGAAAATCGCCGTGATTATGTGATGGAAAAACAAAGAAAGATATTCCCATCAGTCAGGTAGATATAATGAAGAATGCGGTTGAAGTGTCAAGGAAAGTAAGATTCCACGGAAAGCTCTGTAAGGAAGTATTGGTTAGCGTAGACGGATGCTGAAAAGAAAATGCCTTTTTTCTTTGCCGATTTATAGAACAGTGTCTTCCAGGTAATTATTCAGATAATTTAATCTATAAACTTACGAAAAAAGCAAGCCTACTTTCTTGGACAGATGGGAACTGACGATGTAACTTCAATTTGTTTTGATATGCCAGCAAACCTCAACGTAAGTACTGAATGCGCAAAATCAGTATCGTGCGGAATGAATTCTTAGGGAAATGAGAAAACTAGATTCGCCGTAACGGTTGCAGCCACAGTGGATGGGAGAAAACTGACCCTTTAGTAATGTTAAGGCGTCAAACAGAAGCAAAGCGAATAGAAATCATCAGGGGTGTCAGGGGTAATCTTTTGTGTGTGGGAAAAACGGCGTATGAATGGTGAACCTAGGCATGATACGCTGAATGTCTTCTGAGGTAAATGCCCACTGCCGTTACTAAGCTCGCTTTTGACTCGCTCGCTCGTACTTGACGCTTTCTGGTGTCACCTGGAAACAATGCGAAGAATAGAATGGCTGGCCCAGTTCTTATTGCCAGAGTAATGGCATCAAAATTGAAAGGCTGAGATGCCGTGATTAAAAAGCCTTTTGAGACTAAAGCCTCAAGTACGCGGGGCGAGTTTACAAGCTAACAAGCCGGCTTGTAAAAAGCCGGCGAGTCTGCGAGTACGCTAGTAGTCGAGTACACACAAAAGTTCCCACTTGCTCATTAACCAACTAGCTGGCGTGTGGAAACCACGTGTTGTCGTCTGCTGACCAATGCTACTAGCAACTTGTGCACAAGCTACTGTGAGTACACGTGGCTAGTTTACAAGCTAGCTCACTCAAAAGCCGGCGAGTGGAGTGTAAAGTCGCCGGCAGTTCAACTTTTTCCAGAGCGTTTTTACAAGCTGCTAACGGAGCGAGTGCATCGAGTACACTGGACTAGTTTACGAGCTGCTTGTGAAAAAGCCGGCTTGTAGCTTGTAAACTCGCCTCGTGTACTTGAGGCTTAAAGATACCGTCGGTCACAATTTTCAGGGAAGGAAGTCATAACAGCTTGGAACTTAATCACCGCAATCTTTAGTGCATGGATTTGAGAAATACTCTACATCCCACGGCATGGATAGTAGTGAAGGCGTTTTTTTTAGGATGATGAGAGTGCGGCAGTGACGAGAGCATAAATCCTGGGAAGGGAGAGGACTTCCCCCAGTCGTATTAGTTCAATTCCCCTCGTGTACCTCTCTCTCTCACACCGATCCAACCTCCTTTCGACTCGTTAGGTGGAATGCTGTGCTCCATGCGCTCTATAATGCTTGAAGGAGTCTCGTTTCCATAATGTGGAAATCCGACGTGCGATCGGTCCGTGACATGTTTTTACTCATTATGTACGAATATTTGGTCGAATGATTTAGAAATCAAACGGTGGAATTTTAGGTTGTAGCAAACCTCTAGATTGGGAAAGCAGGAACAACGCAACCAAAACAGACCTATCAAGTACATGGGGAAGATAGTGAGTAAACATGTTGCAATGGGAAAACATTTATTGCTGAGATTTTAAGCGAGATTTGTTTAAGACATGCCATCAATTGTGATGTTTTATATAATATTACAGTGTTTTGATGCCACATATCTTTTCCCATTGCCTCAGTTGTCGGGAACGGTCGAGAACAAATGTAGTTCGTACTTCTCTAATCTAGAGCTTTAAATTGTGTCTGCCATCTGACACTTTAAGTTCTGACAATTTAAGTTCTGTCACTGCCATCTGACAATCTTTCATCGAAGTCAACGCATATACACATCATACAGGCTATAGTATGGGGCCAAATGGCTAAATAGTTTTAAAATTAGCTAATAAATGCTAAAAAAAAAATGTTTTTAATAAACACCAAATTTCGATTTTTTCGCTTAAAAATGTGAAAAATCGCGAAAAAATTCGCGTAATTGCAAATGCAAAACCTTAGGTCTATAGAAGTCATAGATCTGGAAAAAGAAATATAAAGATTACTCAATTGTAAAGCACCAGGCAGAGATAATATACAATACTGGTAAAAGTACCTGAACACCACGTACTGGAAAGTGATAGAAAGTTTAATTGAATGTATACAAGACCTAAAACATATCCCACCCTTTTGCACATGCATTTCTATGAAAAAAAATGCAAAGAGTTAATAAATAGCCGAAATGTGTGAACGGGTTAGGGGAATGCTGCAATGAGTCTTGGGAAGTCGGCTATTGACGAGTTGTGGTTTATCTCTACCCTTCCCTCAATTCCCAAAATTATCCTCCCCGTGCCAACAGGATAGCCATCCGCCCCCAATCGCGCCAATGACCTTAGTCGGTGGGTGCTTCCCCAAAGAACTAGCCAACCGAGCTTCTGTGGATTAAATTCTCTTCCATTTCAAAGGTCTTAAGATCATGACCCACTGGGCATGAATGCGACCACGAGACGCCATTCCTCTTCTTTCACGAGAGGCCATTCCTCTCGTGGGTTATTTGAGAACGGAGCGTTGAGAAGTGCGTGAGTTTTTCTTCTGCTGTGACAATTACGGAGTTATATGGTATCTTGTTCAACTGGAATATAATTGGAAGAAGTAATTGGATTTCTAGAACCAGAATTTTACCAAAAAATCATGTCAAAACTGAGTCAAGTCATAATTTTATGTAAGTAATATTATTTTGATAATTTTTAATGAAGCTATGTAAAATGTTCCGTTCATTATGATTAAGTGTGCTAATATCCTCGTATTTCCACTATCGCTTTCGTCTCCTGCGCCCGTTAGTTCCCCTGCTTCCCTTCCCTTGTATCTGCGTGGTTATTAAGGAGGAGTACACTTTAAGTGCTCTCCATACAGCATCCAAGTAGGGATATGATATCCGCTGAAGAGTGTCCAGCTTTTCAAGAATCCCAACTCGAGCCCTTGGAATAAAAAGCCAGCACCCTAGCCACCACAATAACCCGATAAACCCTTTGAATGATCATGAACATTTTTATTACAGCATAGTTTTATTTATAAAAAAGTACCTTAAATCTCCCTTTTGGATCTAATCGTGCAATGGAAATACACAAAAAACATTACTCATTACCTTCAAAGATAAAATAATAATTATTTGTTTTCACCTGCATTCATTACTGTGACTTCCAAAGTTGTAATTCCAAATTGTGTGACTCATTATTTTTTTATTGATACTGGGTTTTCCAAAATCATCCTGAAGATTTCGGAAAACTCTATTAAATTATTGATTCATGATCAAGAAACATGCATTTACCGCTATTTGATTTATGTTATCAAATTGTTGTAAATATTAATTAATCGTACTTCGTACACAACATTTTAATTTTGAACACTTCCCATAAAGCTTCGTCCGTAATCATGGTTGCCAATAATGCCTCTTACTTCAGGGTCACATAATGCTGATTTTTCTCGATTATTCTTCTCGTCAGATTCGGGATTTTATGTTGGTTAAAGTGTTAAAATCCCACCATTAATGGCCGTGGCGCGAGTCCCGGTAGAGGTGAAGATTTTTCATTGTACCTGCGACTCCTTACGAGCGTGTTTTATTAAGAGCATGGTATTTTAGGAAGACATGCTGCGAAAAACATATTCCAACTTTCTTTTTATTCATACAATCTAAAATCAGAAAAAGAAATTCCAAAGTTTGATTTTGAAAATGAAAATGCGTTGAAAATGAGTTGAATGAAGGATAGTCAAATCCAAGTTTATGAAAATGTTTCTGAAAAATATTGGAGAGAATGTCTTAACGATTCACTCACTCAGTGATTCAACTCGATGGTTGGTTTGGATAGTTGAGGTTAGAGCTAACCCCGGACTAAGCCACAGGCGTGTGAATTTCACACATAGGGGGGCCAGTTCCTTTCCCTGGTACACCTCACACTCCGAGGATTTTTATTTGTTTGGGGGCGTCCAAAGGCTTCATCCGGATTTGAACCCTTTCTATCAGTAGTCAAGCGCTCTACCCACTAGGCCATCACGCTGGTGATGGTTGGTTTGAATAGTTGAGGGTAGAGCTCACCCCGGACTAAGCCACAGGCGTGTGAATTACACACATAGGGGGGCCAGTTCCTTTCCCTGGTACACCTCACACTCCGAGGATTTTTATTTGTTTGGGAGCGTCCAAAGGCTTCACCCGGATTTGAACCCTTTAGATCAGTAGTCAAGCGCTCTACCCACTAGGCCATCACGCTGGTGATGGTTGGTTTGGATAGTTGAGGGTAGAGCTCACCCCGGACTAAGCCACAGGCGTGTGAATTGCACACATAGGGGGGCCAGTTCCTTTCCCTGGTACACCTCACACTCCGAGGATTTTTATTTGTTTGGGGGCGTCCAAAGGCTTCACCCGGATTTGAACCCTTTCTATCAGTAGTCAAGCGCTCTACCCACTAGGCCATCACGCTGGTGATGGTTGGTTTGGATAGTTGAGGTTAGAGCTAACCCCGGACTAAGCCACAGGCGTGTGAATTTCACACATAGGGGGGCCAGTTCCTTTCCCTGGTACACCTCACACTCCGAGGATTTTTATTTGTTTGGGGGCGTCCAAAGGCTTCATCCGGATTTGAACCCTTTCTATCAGTAGTCAAGCGCTCTACCCACTAGGCCATCACGCTGGTGATGGTTGGTTTGAATAGTTGAGGGTAGAGCTCACCCCGGACTAAGCCACAGGCGTGTGAATTACACACATAGGGGGGCCAGTTCCTTTCCCTGGTACACCTCACACTCCGAGGATTTTTATTTGTTTGGGAGCGTCCAAAGGCTTCACCCGGATTTGAACCCTTTAGATCAGTAGTCAAGCGCTCTACCCACTAGGCCATCACGCTGGTGATGGTTGGTTCGAATAGTTGAGGGTAGAGCTCACCCCGGACTTAGCCACAGGCGTGTGAATTTCACACATAGGGGGGCCAGTTCCTTTCCCTGGTACACCTCACACTCCGAGGATTTTTATTTGTTTGGGAGCGTCCAAAGGCTTCATCCAGATTTGAACCCTTTCTATCAGTAGTCAAGCGCTCTACCCACTAGGCCATCACGCTGGTGATGGTTGGTTTGGATAGTTGAGGGTAGAGCTAACCCCGGACTAAGCCACAGGCGTGTGAATTTCACACATAGGGGGGCCAGTTCCTTTCCCTGGTACACCTCACACTCCGAGGATTTTTATTTGTTTGGGGGCGTCCAAAGGCTTCATCCGGATTTGAACCCTTTCTATCAGTAGTCAAGCGCTCTACCCACTAGGCCATCACGCTGGTGATGGTTGGTTTGGATAGTTGAGGGTAGAGCTCACCCCGGACTAAGCCACAGGCGTGTGAATTGCACACATAGGGGGGCCAGTTCCTTTCCCTGGTACACCTCACACTCCGAGGATTTTTATTTGTTTGGGGGCGTCCAAAGGCTTCACCCGGATTTGAACCCTTTCTATCAGTAGTCAAGCGCTCTACCCACTAGGCCATCACGCTGGTGATGGTTGGTTTGGATAGTTGAGGGTAGAGCTCACCCCGGACTAAGCCACAGGCGTGTGAATTACACACATAGGGGGGCCAGTTCCTTTCCCTGGTACACCTCACACTCCGAGGATTTTTATTTGTTTGGGAGCGTCCAAAGGCTTCACCCGGATTTGAACCCTTTAGATCAGTAGTCAAGCGCTCTACCCACTAGGCCATCACGCTGGTGATGGTTGGTTTGGATAGTTGAGGGTAGAGCTCACCCCGGACTAAGCCACAGGCGTGTGAATTGCACACATAGGGGGGCCAGTTCCTTTCCCTGGTACACCTCACACTCCGAGGATTTTTATTTGTTTGGGGGCGTCCAAAGGCTTCATCCGGATTTGAACCCTTTCTATCAGTAGTCAAGCGCTCTACCCACTAGGCCATCACGCTGGTGATGGTTGGTTTGAATAGTTGAGGGTAGAGCTCACCCCGGACTAAGCCACAGGCGTGTGAATTACACACATAGGGGGGCCAGTTCCTTTCCCTGGTACACCTCACACTCCGAGGATTTTTATTTGTTTGGGAGCGTCCAAAGGCTTCACCCGGATTTGAACCCTTTAGATCAGTAGTCAAGCGCTCTACCCACTAGGCCATCACGCTGGTGATGGTTGGTTTGGATAGTTGAGGGTAGAGCTCACCCCGGACTAAGCCACAGGCGTGTGAATTTCACACATAGGGGGGCCAGTTCCTTTCCCTGGTACACCTCACACTCCGAGGATTTTTATTTGTTTGGGGGCGTCCAAAGGCTTCATCCGGATTTGAACCCTTTCTATCAGTAGTCAAGCGCTCTACCCACTAGGCCATCACGCTGGTGATGGTTGGTTTGAATAGTTGAGGGTAGAGCTCACCCCGGACTAAGCCACAGGCGTGTGAATTACACACATAGGGGGGCCAGTTCCTTTCCCTGGTACACCTCACACTCCGAGGATTTTTATTTGTTTGGGAGCGTCCAAAGGCTTCACCCGGATTTGAACCCTTTAGATCAGTAGTCAAGCGCTCTACCCACTAGGCCATCACGCTGGTGATGGTTGGTTTGGATAGTTGAGGGTAGAGCTCACCCCGGACTAAGCCACAGGCGTGTGAATTGCACACATAGGGGGGCCAGTTCCTTTCCCTGGTACACCTCACACTCCGAGGATTTTTATTTGTTTGGGGGCGTCCAAAGGCTTCACCCGGATTTGAACCCTTTCGATCAGTAGTCAAGCGCTCTTACCCACTAGGCCATCACGCTCCCCGCCTTTTGAAAATTTAATGCTGAAAATAGAACTAAACATTAATTTTGGCATTGAACTTATTTTTACCATCAGAAATTTTATTTTTGTCATTGAATCATGATGTTTATTTACCAAAACAGTTTTTATTAAATGTCATACCTATTGTCATTGAGGAATCACTTTTTGAAGTGGATCATTAGTACGTCCATACCTACCCATCATGTTATTCCATTTCGGGGTAGGCAAGGTCAAATAACTTAGGTATTGATGTCGGTCCCAGGAAACTGGTGTCTTTGAATGATTTCCTCTATAATGCCCTATATTTGTCTCTAGTATATTTATTCTTTGCTTCATACACGCTCTCCTATTCTTAAGACTTATAATATTCCACCTCTTCAGAGTCTCTTCCACTATACTCACCAATGGTCTACCCCTTCCTATCACACCGTCCACTCCACTATCATATATCTGTTTCGTTTTTCGACTCTCATCCATTCTCACAACGTGGCCATACCAACGAAGGGCACTAATTTTATATATATCCGATGCAGGAGCATCCGTTACACACTATTTCATCACCCACTCATTCCAAATCTTATCCATCCTACTTTTGCCGCAAAATCTTCAAAGGTACCCCATTCCCACTGCATTTGGCCTTCTCTTAGTCTTATCCCAGCACAATCCGGTTTTACTGCCATATAGTTTTATCTCTTGAGGAGAACAATTGTGTACAACTCGGTCAACGAAACGTTCACAATTAACCAAACAGACTTATCAAATGTAGGGTCAGTTAAATACTTAGGTGTACTCCTAATTCAGGACCTGTCTTGGGGGAAACACGCCCGGGAAATCTGAGGACAGGCTAGTCGCAAATTGGGATTTATCAAAAGAGTATTAGGAAAATGTGACAAGAAGGTTAAGCAGCGAAGCTATTTTTCACTCGTGAGACCTCACTTGGAGTTTGCCGCTAGCATATGGGACCCTTACGAAGTAGGACTAATCTCTGAAATAGATCGAATACAGCGGAGAGCAGCAAGATTTGTGAAAAGTTGTTACGATAAACGTAGCAGTGTTACCGAATTGTTGAAGGAATTGGGGTGGGGGGTAGAGCCAACGTACTACTGTAGAAGCGATCACAGGAATAAAATAAAGGAAATTGACTGCAGAACCGATAGATTTAAAATGTCATTTTTCCCACGTACAATAAGGGAACATAATAGTTATGATAGATCAATCATATGAAACTCCCACCCTCAATAGGCAGAGGAGAATTTTCACTTGTGCTTAATAACACAACATAATTACTAACACTTCACACCGGTCGATATGTCCGGCATTATTTTATTTTGTTCCCTGCATGAAGTAGCATCTCGTAGCATTCATAAATTAACAGTATTAGTAATATTAACCACTAGATGTGTCTATAGCATTGTTCTGCATGTTTGCATGTTCATTTACGTTTCACTCTCCCAGTTTCCGGTTGGACTGCGCACTGTTCTCCTGACTGCTTTGGCCTGCACCTATCGGCAGGGGGAGCGTGCGAGGTTCTGACTTGTGCTGGGACGAGTGGTGCATACCTGGTGTGGAATCACCCCGTGCCACACACCCTAGTGGTGGCTTGCACGGTACATCGTAGATGTAGATGTACACTGCGATTCTCGCTTCCCCTGACAAACACTCATAACTACATAAACCCCACATAACTACCTACGAATTTTCTTCCGGCATTCGTACGCCTTTTTATCTCTTCATCTTCCCTACCATCTTTCGCAAAAATTCAGCCCGATTACACAAAACGTCCATTTGTTCAAATATTTCAACATTTACTCTTGACCTATAATAATTCTTCTCACAATCCATATAAAAATCAAGTACTTTGGTTATTGACGCATTTACCCTCGAATCCATTTTCCTCGTTGCTTCACAAAAGGTATCCAGGAGCCTTTGTATTTCTGTGGCCTCCCAGACAGAAACAATGCAGAACCTGCGCATACAAGAACTGGTAAATTTACTTATCCAATCATTACACTGACGTAATCTCTACGTGTATCTATCGTACAGTTATCGATAAAATATTTAACATCCACGGCGACATTACTCATACTTGCTTTACGCCCTGTATTATTTCAAACCAGTCACTCATGACCCCATTAACTCTCATAATTGCCTTAACATTGTCATACATATCCTTCATAACATTCAATAACTGCTCATTCACTCCACAATCCTTCAAAACCTTCCACCTCTTATTTCTGTTTACCCTGTCATATGAATTCTCTAAATCCACAAATGCACGCAATGCATAATTTCTTAGGATATGCATAATTTCTTATTTCTTCTTTCCATGCATTCATTTTTCTATACTTTGCTGATGTGAGAACTGCTGATCACTTAATCACCTCCCACGCATAAACCCACATTGTGTACCCCAGATTCTTTCGATAGTCATATTCCTAACTCTTTCTATTTAATATATTTACTGAACAATTTTCCAGAAAAATTAAATAAACTAATTGGTCTTTAATTTTAACATTCGGTCCTCCTATCATTCCCTTTATAGTACAACGTAAACATTGTTGCATTATTCCAATATGTTGGAAAAACAGAAGTTTTTAAACATAAATTATGCAACGCAAACGAAGCCCATCTATCACGATATCACTCTTCTACAATCACTTGTTTATAACTTATCAAATACCTAGTATCATACGAACGCAGAGGGTATACTGGTGAATACTAACTCGAACTTCTTAGCAGCTCGCCAATTAAGGTCAAGCCTCCATTACGGCTTTCGTGCAAATAATCTTCAACTCTAGATCACAATGCCTACCCTCAGTCACCAGTTGTCCTAAAATCCCGTCTTTACTGTACAAACACATAATATTTTCAGCCGCCTCATTTTAATGTCATCCATATCTTCATTCTCTTTGCCATACACCCCTCTAAAATTCCAAGTACCCATTTTCTAGTTTGTGTGGCCACGTGCGGCTGTTGAAGGGCCAACCTTATACAGCTTCCGCCGCCCATTGTTGCTTCGGACGTCCGAGGCTATTCTTTGGCTGTTAGCTGTAATTTTGGAACGTGTGTGCAATGTTATAAGCCTTTGCAGTACCTGCGCCACGTGCAACTTTCTCTGCTTACGGTTGCGGCCTCTACCGGTCAGTTCTGGCACATTTTTGCCCGTGGACCACGAGAAAAACCAAAGCCTAGGCTCAAGCTTTCATTCTTCTGCTCGATCTACGATCTTTCTGCATGGACTAACATTGAGCTGGCATACCGTTGCCAGCGAACTACCACTAGGGGGTAACATGAGGTTTCTTGATTTTTAAGTCTTTAAACGTGTTTTAAACAGCTGAATTAAGAATATTGTTTCAAATATAACAACCTTCTGTGTAATCTTAGAATAGAAAGTATACTTAAAGCTTTTACTCTGCCAACATTTCTGTAAAACATTCCCTTTGTTTTACAAAGAACGTCCTGAAAGCAAAATTCAGTACTTTCAACTAAGAAAAACTATAGTTTTGGACTATGGTAAAAACTAAGTAATTGGAATAAAAACCCTTGAAAATATACAAGATGGTTGAAGGGTTGACTTTGTGGAATTTCGACATGATGTAATAATTAAAACTTTGTAATATTCCACACTGTTTTATTATTAGTACAAGCCTGACCGGTTACAATGTAAACACATCATTATCAGAGGGCAAAATTGCAGCGTACAGAGGTGGTGGCTTGATATGTATACTGGGTTCCCGGGGAAGGAAGTAAGGAGGAGGAGGTTGGGATTGGGGGGGGGGAGATATTAGTAAAGAGGCAAGGTTAACTGGGCAAGGTTACGGGAATTTTAAAACCAATAGCGTCAAGAGTTAAAAGAGGGAGGGAGGGGCACGGTAAAAAGGGGGGACAATTTGTCCGGAATAAATTCATTTAAGACCCTATGACTAGATTTTTTAAAAAACAAAAACAATTTCAAAATTTTCTAAAAAATCCAATTTGGATTTTTTAGAAAATTTAATGAAAATACAGAAGGCTTGTACTTATAATAATAAAACAGTGTGGAATATTACAAAGTTTTAATTATTACATCACCCTTGAAAATGTTAACCACCGTCTTTTTCGCGTTTTGTGACATTTAATTTATGTAAACATTTTCAATTACAGGCGCATGTCTCACATTTGTAGTCTCTGATTCTATACCATCGTTGCAATTAGACTTGACTTTCTGGAAATGTATAATATCTGTTAAAGTAAGTATTCAATACATGATGTGTCAATATCTGTAAATAAAATATTAGCACTACGGCAGTTTGAATTTATGTGCCCTTGCTTGAATAAGAACTGATTATTGAAGTAAACGTCTTACAATCGCGGTAATTACCTAATATACCTGAAATACGTATTTTGGAGCTAATGACTTCCATAAAAAGACTGCACTAGTGAATATTGGTCGTGAATAGATTTTTTAAAATTTTTTATTCCTGTTACTTACAACTAAAGACATTTTCTTCAGGACCAAGAAGCTATTTTTTTTAAGAAACTATACCAAGGTACATTATTTGACGAAGCGAAGGTAAATGCTTCAGAACAAATTTATAACGGCAGCAGATGTATTTGGTGCCAGCATTTTTGCAGGTGAGTAAAGTGTTTCACAAGTACAGAATTCTCAGAGGAAGGCAATCTTCATTTGTCGAAAATTGTCGAAATAAACAATATTTTTAGAAATAAACGCGAATTGGCTGAGGAGACCGATCTGTGAATGCCTATTGGTAGGTATATTGACATGGGAATTAAGTTAGTGCGTTAAAAAAGAGTGCTGGACTTGCCAAGGGCCTAGGTTTGAATCCCGGAAGGTGCAAAACTTTTTCAGAGGAATCCCTATTATGGTGCTATCTGGAGGTCACTTGCAGTGTTGTGCACCGCCCCTCGAATAGGTGTTCACATTGTTTTCTCTCTCCCATTCCAGAATTTCCCAAATGAGCCTTCCTAAGTATAACGTTCACGCCAAGACTTGTTAGCTCGATTGACCCTAGTGATCGCTCATTTTCCACAAAAAACAAGAAATGGCAGCAAGTTAATATGCTAGGGATAACAAGTAGATATCAATATTTACGAGCCTCAATTTAGTAAACTCACAAGTCTTATCGTTATCTTAAAACTTGGTCTGTTTAATTCAGTCTATTAAATACATAGTAACGTTGTAGAAGAATATAAAATATTGAAAATTCCAAGCGGACAGTTGGCGACTTCAAGTCATCTCAAATGAGAAAAACACTCACTTTACCTTATAGACAGTTCAGTCCTTCATACTATTAGTAATATAAGGTTTCATAACTTCATTCCTTGTATGCAAGGAAATAATTTTGACTACTCGATGGCCTAATGACATCTAGGGTCATAATAGTTGTGGAAATCCTTTTGATTGCATGGCAAAAAATATCGTATTTTGAATATATATTCTTATGCGGAAGGGTGAATAAATATTTACATTGAATTTTTGATATTTTTCCTCAGTATGACTGATGACATGCTGAATGATAGAAGGGTGTTTCTAGATACCATTAACTTCGTCTCCAACAGGACAAGAGCCACAGTTCCCTTTCTTAAAGAGATTTCGGAAGCAGTATTGTCATTTTTATGCCATAATGACGCTGATATGTATACAGGTAATATTTTTCTTTATGAGAGAGATGCATATAATTAGTTTTCCTCTATCTATTCAATGAATGGGATTTTATTTGTGCTTCTACATATTGTACCGCTGCAACCTTTGGACTTTTCAGCCTACGAACTTGAGAATGAAGCACCTTACTTTAACTCCAGCTATCATGAATGTAAACATCTCTTAGAGTTCGTCGATGATGACACATTGCTGTACTGTGGCTCCGAAAACCCTGATGATGCCCATTCGGTAGAGTTCATTTGTCAGTAAGTATGAGATGATAAGAGTTGGTAGTGCACTAGGACAATAAATATATTTAACATTATTTCCTTCGCACTTAAGTACCATTGTATCGTATTTACCATTGAAAAATGCTTTGAATTTGTGTCTTTGGTTTGCTCACTAGGTGATATTATTTTGATGACTGAATTTAATTTAGATATTGATTGGTTTACCTTTTGAATTCCCTGCGCTTCACCGGCATAGAGGAGTTTTTTGTTGATCATTTTGTGAATGGACTGGGTCTAAATCAATGCAATACTCTTGCAACTAGAGGATTGTCAGTCCTGGATCTTGTTTTATCCTCACTAGCGGTAAAGGTCTATCATGCCGGAAACTATTTCTCCTCAGACCACCAGTCACTTGATATTTTTTTGGAACCCAGCGTGTGGGCGTCTTCGACTCCTCGGACTGCTCCCCCTCACCGCCCTCCGACCCCCATCTGGAAGAAGACTGATTGGGCTCAGGTTATGGGGCGTCCATTAATTACGTGAGTCGTTTAGGGGGGAGGGGGTCGAGCCGAATCTCACCCAATCTCACGTGGGGGAGAAGGGGGGAGTCTCGGCAAATATCACGTAATTTTTTTCCGCAAGAAACAGTGTAAAATTGCGAGAAAACTGTGTTAAATTAAGTAAAACATGTGGAAACAAATCACATGGACATGTTGGTTCCAGTAGTCGCTCTTGAGACTACACATGAGTCTCCGTGGACTGAATTAGAATGAGTATTCATTTACAAAATTTAGTAGTTCCTTTTTAAGTATTTTATTGTTCGATTTTCTCACTGTGATTCTAGATTACGTCTTACGATCTTAAATACTAGTCTTCACTAGCCTAAAATATTAAGAAAATTATGTTTTTTTTTAAATAAATACAACGTAATCAAGCACAGATTAACGTATTTACACTAAAAATACGCAATTTTAAAAATCTCACGTGAGATTAGGTAAGGGGGGGGGAGAGGGGGTCGAGCCAAATCTCACGAGATCTCACCAAGGGGGGAGGGGGGGGGGGGAGTCGAAAAATCGCCTCGCGTAATTAATGGACGCCCCCTGAATGACACCTCGGTTATCTCCCGTGGTGTATTTTAAAAGAGGGTACAGTGGAAGATGCCCTTTACCTCTTCTATGACTGAGTGGCGGCAGTTATGAAGGACTGCATCCCTCACCGCTGGCCTCGTTCAAGAAAGTTTACCCTGTGGATGTCGAGTGAAACGGTATTCGTTTAAAAAAATAAACAACGTGCATGGTGCTTGTACAAGAGTTTTCCAAACCCCCATACTTTAAAAACATTCTAAGATCTTCGACGTCAAGCAAAATATCTCGTCAAGTTGGATTTTTTAGCAATTATCTAACTTCAATTTCCTCTTAATATGTTTCTAACCCCAAGCGCTTTTGGTCTATGATCAACCTTCGCCGCAATACTGCAAGAACCCATACGGAAATGTCTCTTGGACCAGAAAAAGCTGTTGGACAACAGCGTGCGGACCTTTTCAGTAATTTATTTGTCATCCATCTACACAACTAACCAACCAATTGATTATTCAAACCACAATGTTGGGAGTGTTTCTACCCATTCTCTGTTTTCTCTTTCCACATCCCCGGATGAATGCCATAAACTGCTGAACTCCCTGAAGATTCACCGTTCCACCGGTTCTGATCAGCTGGGTGCAATGTTCTTGAAAAATACCCCTCCTTCTTTGGATGTCCCCATATCTACCATTTTTAACAGGTTATTTTCAGAGGGTTACTTCCCTGAGATGTGGAAAATAGGTAACGTCTTCCCTTTATTTAAATCTGGAAAAAGATCTTCAGCTGATTCCTACCGACCTATTTCAATTTTACTTATCCTATCAACTGTCTGCGAACGTATTATCCATCAACGACTCTTATCATTCACTCTTCCTTTCATTTCTGATGAGGAGCATGGTTTTCTTCCCGGTGCATCGACCCTCAGTAACCTTTCTATTATCCATAATAACTCAATTGAAGCTTTTGAGCAGTCTTCTCAGTTGGGCGTCTGTTACATTGATTTTCCAAAGGCTTTTGAAAAAATAAATCGCCAGTTATTGCTGTTTAAACTTGAAAACAGCTACAAAATTCATGGAAAGTTCCTAAAAACCTAAAAGTCATTCCTATCTAACCGGCAACAACGTGTTGTAATTGATGGGATTAACTCAACTACTGTTCATATTACTTCCGGCGTTCCCCAAGGTAGTGTTCTTGGTCCTTTATTATTCGCACTGTACATTGACGATTTGGTGGACACAGTTTCCTCCACGGGATGTAAAATCCTCCTATATGCAGATGACTGTAAAATTTTCAAACAAGTAATTTTTGTTAATGACAGCATTACCCTGCAAAATACTCTCCATGCCCTGGCTAACTGGTCCAATAATTGGTCCCTAACAATGAACCCATCCAAGCCTTCGGTCAACACTCCGTAAATCTCCTCAAGTACACACTTATAAAATTTCAGGCCAAGTTATTCCTCCAGTCACTACTCAATAATACTTGGGGGTTATATTTGACACTAAACTTCTCTTCCATTAGCACATTAAAAACATTTCCTCTCGTGCTATGTCTTTAGTTGACTTAATTTTTTGCTATGGTGAGATAGCTGATCTAAATGCTCTACGTAATTTTTACTTTGGCTGTTTTTCTCCAGTACTTGAATGCTGCTTCCCAAATTTGGGCCACTGCCACACCTTCTACGCTCAAACTCCTTGAAAGACCAATGAATTTCTTCCTCTCCATAATCAGGCACCGCCATATACAGTTCCGCAACTACTCCCTCAATAAATTAAGATCATCTCTAGGCAAATCCTCCCTGACTGACCGTCGTGCCCTTCTCGACAGCAAATTTTTCATGAAAATAGTCAATGGATACTATAGGTCATCGGAACTTCTTTCTCTTTTCTCCTTACGTGTTCCTCCACGAACTACAAGACTGAATGAGCTATTTCATTGCAACACACCACGTTTCTCTGTCTGTAAATGGTCTTTTATCTACGGACTCCCATCTACGTGAAATACTACTTTGAAAAGTGTCCCTGAATTCGATCCATTCCATTCATTCCGTGTCTTTCGCACTCCTCCCTCATCTTAGATCCGCTCTGGCCTCTCTGTCTGTTTGGTTCTAATTTGCTCAGTGTTAAATGCTACTTTGTTATTAATTTATTTAATGTTGTTATTTGTTATGTTTCTTTGTTTATTTGTTTTGTATTAATGTTGTTATATGTCCATTGTAATTGGCCTTGAGCTTTTCTTGGACGTGAACAATAAATAAATATACTGTATATACCTAGATTAGGACTTTACGATTACTTAAAAATATTGTTAGTAATAAAGTCAAAATTCTATTATTCAGCAAATTTTGAAATAACGGTTGGTATTTCAAATCATGGATGCTGATTTTGCTCTAAAATATTTAGGGGTATATACCGTTACTCCGCAGCATTTTAGATCATGATTGAAGCAAATGTAATTATCTTTTCCTTATTTCAGGGCCATCTTTCGTTCCTTGGAATGTCTGGAAAATAATATTAAACCTGAGGATTCCACAAAGGAGGGGAGAAGATTTTTGGCGAGTGCATTGCAAGCAGTAAAAAGTTTTCACTACTGCAGTAAATTTTTCTGAGGAATGGATGAAGCCATTTTTAAATATCGGGAAATAAAATAATTCAACTATTGTTAATTCTTGCAAGAAATGAGCGAACGAGAATGTATGTGGATAAATGGAAATAAGCGTATACTTACTAAGAAACTATTTACAAAATTTTAGTTTTTTTTTCGCATTGGCCAAATTGGATGAAAATGCACTACTAGAGTGTCTGAGATTCTTATTGTGCTGCTAAACACTTAATAGAGCCCATTCTGTTTATTTTAAAATAATGAGTTATGCATATTCGTCACTAAAGTTAGAGTGGGCACTCACTGGATTTTTTTAAAATTATGAAATTATTAAAGCAAAGCACATGAGTGACAATTGGAATTTAAACGACTTTGTACCGAAGAATTTGTCCCTCCCATTTGCCATATGCATCCCCTTCTCCTTTTCAACACTGTCTTTGTTTTCATGTTAGTCCTTACCATATTCTGCCATTGGGCAGATTAACATCACTTATCTAACTCTCCGACCTGAGTCTCCTTTTCTTCCTCTCCTACCTGCTCTACTATAACTTAAGATTTCAGGTGTCTCTGTATGGACAATTCCATGCGAGATATGCAGATGTGGTGTGTTCGACCCCTACCGAATTTTGTAGAAACGGTAGAAACACGATACTATATTCTAGAGAAGACCGGGGCTAGTTGGGTAGAGGTGCATGTTCATTTATTGTAGATAACTTGGCAGCTGAGAAGGTTAGCATGTTGAAACTTAAACTGTGTTTGTCAGCCTTTGTTTTTTGAGCTGGTAAGTAGTATTCTTTTTACCTTATTTCTCTGTTTACCTAGAGGTAACTAACTAAAGTAAGGTATTCAGTGTAGTCCAGTTTTAAGGAGCAACTATTTGGCTACAATTTGATATATTCAAATTTATTGTAATTTTAAAATGGGCTACTGTAGGTCAGGTTAGATGACAAATAGGGCGACGGGGCTAGTTTGCACTGTTCGCTAGGTGTACGAACTAGCCCCGTCGTAGTTATGTACGATAGTATAAATCCTTCCTTCATACATAAATGTTGTATGAATGAATAATATTATTGTTTTTAAAAAACCACGACTCGCGTTTGTCATCAGATGTGCTAGACTACTTTAAAGAAAATTGGATCACCCTCTTATCGTTTCCATCACGTTGCAGTCACTAACTGTATTCACTCGACCGGACAGTGTATGAACCTTTATAAATGCACTTAAACGCAGTCTGGTAGTCATGGATTGCGGCACACAAAAGGACAATGAACACGTATGACATTCCTCGATTATACGGTAAACAGCAAGCGCATATTAGACTTTGACCCCACCAAACACCAGATTTCAGAGTTTCGGGAATTTTCCCATTTAAATCCCAGTATTTTCACGGATGTATATTTCATGCCAAGTTATTTGACTGACCGGCCCAACCCCGAAGCAGCCTCCCCACCAGCCGCTACTCCTGGGACGTCGACAGCTGGGGTAGCAACTCCTTCAACTGAAGGCCCTTGTTTTCAAATTGAAACTCATGAAGCTACTAAGAGTCCATCTGTTCAGCCATTGGAGATCCCTATTCCTGGCAATCTGATTGCCTCTTACCCAACTCCAGAAGACATCATATCCAAGAAAAAGAACAAACAAAGGGAAAATGAAGCGAAAGTCGTCAATCCTGATCGACACTCCTGAAAAAAACCGCTTTGGAAGACAAGACGAAAAAAAAGGCTGCAAAAGAGAAAAAAATGAAAGGTGCACTAGAAATGAGTATGATAATGAGTATAATACTAATAATACACAGTGGACAGTAGGTAAAAAATTTAAAAAAATATGTCTATTTTCTTTGAGTAAATCAGCCAAGCTAAACAAAAGCTAATGTGTGAAAATCGAATGAATCTGAGGATGAAAGTGTATTACTCTTACATCTGCATAAACTGCCGGGAGCTTTATAAGAATTCAAAACCAGGAGTAAATTGGATTAAATGTACGAAACGTTAAAAATGGGCTTAAGAATACTGAATTAAAGGAAACAAATTGTTCTTTCGTTGTGTTAAATGTAACAGCAATGACGATGATAACTTTTGAGAGTCTTCAAAGATTTATAAGCTGATATGTGACTTTAAACCATCGTATGTTTTCTTTATTGATCCTATGAGCTTTTAGTTATGTGTATGAACATGCCCCGGTATTTGTACCAACTTGCCCCATATACGGGCCAAGTTGGTACACGTGTGTTCTTTTAGGAAATATTTTTTCAAAATTATATTTATTGTTATTATCTACTAAACATTGCCATTTATTGTAGGTGAAAAGTGTCTCTATACGCTAGTTTAGTTGTTTGATTGGTAACAGATATAGATAAAAATTGAAAATTCAAAAGAAAGAAGTGTACCCAACTCGCCCCGGTCTCCCTACAAAAAAAAACGATAAAAAACAAAAACATCCTTAAATATTAGTCACTGAATATCGATGTTCCGCGAAAACTGACATTTTTTTAGGCAATTGTTTGAAATGTGGGGCTGTTTGAAGTGTGGAAGTTGAAAAAAATTCAATTGATTATAGTCAGTTGAACTTCAAAAAATATCTATTTTTCGTGCATTAAGTTTAAATACGGACGTAGGACGGATAAAGTACGGAATATCCGAAAGATTAGTACACGATGTCATGCACTTAGCAAGACAGTAGTATCGACCAACTTGAATAGAGGAGACGCTTCCGGCGATAGCCGCAACAATGACCAAACAACTCCATTGGACAGTAATACGTAAGCTACCATCTTTAGTAAATAACACATCTGAAATTGTACAGTCATTCTCAACGGATATATGTGACTTTTCACAAATACACCCGATAAAAAATTCATGGTCACGAATGGATTAGTAGGTCATATATTTTCGACTCATTGGAAGGGGATGAGTTCAACATCAAGAGATATCCTTGAAGTCAAAGGTCACGCACTGGATTCGGTGACGACAAACGACGGGAGCTAAAGTGCCCGTTACTCCACCGAGTATTCGTGTAGTTCACTTCATATTTTCGGGGAAACGTCTGGACTCCATAATACCGGGATATAACGCAAAGGAAAGGGTACGAAAGAGTAACGTTTGAAATTTTCAATAAACCGGAATAATGGCGTCCCTGACGATGCTGATTACCTTTGGTAAGTATTTGAGTGATACTCAGACATTTTGACACTTGATAGAGTGGAATGGAGAGTGGAGTGCAAGTGAATGTGATAGTATTGAAAAATACCGAAATGTGTTTAAATAATTATCTGCCCGGAAAGACTAAACGTGAAAAGTGATGTGTTGATCTTGCAGTGAATACCAGTGGTGGAAAATTGTTGAAAGTGTTTTGGATTATTTGACTCGTTGCATGAATATATCAGCATTATTTTTACAGGAGTGATAAGCTTTAATTATTTTAGTGACGTTATACGTGTTTCGTAACCGGACGTGAGATTACCTGAGATTGAGAGCGTAAACGGGAGATACGAGTAATATCACAGAGTAGGGAGTATCTTTACTCTGTGGTAATATCGTGAATTTGACGCTTATTACGAAACGTAAAGTTATTTCTCGGTCAATTGAGGTGTATTTGATTTAACTGATTAACAGTAAACTAATTTCTATAATCATATCGAGGTAGAAAAAATACAGTGGGGATATTATATTGATGGGGAATACAGAAAAGAGGAGAAATCGGGTGTAATCAAAAGAAAATTGCCCTTTCCAAAATCAGGAATCATCAGCAATAAAAAAATGATTATGTGAAAGGAAGTCGGCTCTTAGAATTGGGAGTTCCTACACGCTTAGATTGAAAATAAACACGTGAATTGGTGACAATATTTGGAATATATATTGGTGTTTTTTTTCACTCTGGAAGCAAATTGTTCGCTAAAATGTAGCACGATTACTATGAGTAGGAAAGTAACGTTCGAACGGCCGCCTTTATACTGATGCATGTATTAGCAATAACATCACAGCGTTATACTAACGGTGTATGAAACGAAATCAAGGGCATGGTGAAGATAATTCTACCGATTAAAGTATTTATAGAGTTTTCAGCATTCCGAAATGGGGTCTGGAATGCAATATAATTTTTCCTCTCTCAGTATTTCTAGCTTATTGTAGTGAAATGCTTCCCAATGAGCGTGTGTATCTTCTTGGGTCCTATATCCGTCGGAGTTACTCATATTTGCAATCTAAGTAAAGTTGGAGGGAGAATATCGTGTGCGTTGACGTGCGATTTTGGTTTATAATCAGATTTGCGAGAAATTTGGTATACGTGTACTTATTAGCCATATCTATAGATTAAAGTGGAAAATATGTAATATATATGTGGCCGTAGAATAGCATTTTAGTCACAGAGAGGGATAGGTTTGTTTTTTAGTTCTCTGTTCAATGGAAACATTTAGATTTAGAACTAACAAAGTTTTTAGTACCCTGTTCAATGGAAACATTCAGAGTTAGCACTAACTTGCTAATGTCATGTATCGTATAGGAAACGGTTGGTTGGTTGTTAATTAGCGGAGGAAACCAACAACTGAGGCAATTTGCGTCATCAAGGATAAGTGGATCAATTGGCATGGGAGGGAATGGTTGAGGGAAAAGAGAATGGAAACCCAGCGTAGGAATAAGACAGCTCTTAACGATGGGCTGAGGGGGCAGCAGTTTAAGGTGGTTGGAGGGATTTTCGTTTGTAAACATATTTGCGAGAAATTTTGCGAAAGTGTACTTACTAGTAATATCTACGGATTAAAAAAATAGCATGTTACCTATTTGGTTTCTCGGCGATTCAACACTATTTTAATACGTAACTTCATGTAACATGACATATATTTCGAAATAATTCGATTACATATGCACATATTTTCTCCTAAACGCGAAATAATACGCTTCATATTATAATAACGGTTGATTAGTAATATCAAGGTATCATGTTAAGTTAAAAGAACGTAGGTATGATTTTCGCTTAAATTTCGAATTCCGCGCCAAAAGCCCTAGTCATATCATTGCTTTAATGAAGACTAAAGATTTGAAATATAATTCTTGCATCATTTGCATTGCTACAAGCAAGGTGAATTTCACCGTATAAACAGATGAACTTGAGTGAAATGTGGCCCAAGATTGTTTTTCAACTAACTTGCAAAGTTATGAATATGTGCACTCACTGACTCAAGATTACTGCTCCAGCCACCTTAATGACCCATCCCAAGGATGCAGCACTGCAGTTGTAGTGCTCTCCTCACAGCACCCGAGCTGGGAAAGCATAAAAACTTTCCACCACTGCCGGCATCAGATCCCACGCCCTTGGGATTGAGAAGGCAGTTTCCACTCATCTACATTCATCTATATCTACACAATACTCTGTCAGCCACCTCAACGGTACGTGGGGAGTGAGGGTGTGAGTTTTCACCAACATGCACTGCACCCTATCCTACAAAAGTCAATGAAACTACGACTCTTAACGCATCAGCAATAACCTTCAAATGACTGTCACAAAATGGGTAATGTTAACACGGTAAACCACAAACTAACCACCAATGAAGTTGTTAATACCATCCGAAAATAAAGCGATTAAATACGTAGAAATTGACGTGAGACGTGACGTGACGTGACCAATGTTATAGAAGCTAGATGATTCTTCCTCATGACCTCTTTTATTAATGCAATTTTTGATATAATTATATGTATCCATATTTATTAAATAACTTTGTACCAAAATTGTAAACCAGATTCAATTGATGTACAATACACCCAACATTTTTCATTAAAGCCCTGAGGAAGCATGCATGCACATGCGAAACGTAGGCAAAGGGAATAAATACCTTCAAATTTATTGACCTACATCTTCTGAAAAAATTGCGTTATAGAAGCTATTAGTCTTAAGGAGGTTCCACCGTTACTGTGTGAGTAAAACAAATACTAAATTCCATCTCTTCCTTTATTTAGTTTTGAAAAAATTCTACGTTCGCTGATAATTTGCGTGAGCTATTGCAAACCAATATTCAGGTACGATATTTGCAGATTATTCCATTAATATATTTTTAATTAAACACTTTTTTCTGGCCATAGATGCCAACTGCAGCACCATTTCTATCGAATTACCACATTTTGACTTCAATTACCGCAGTTTTTTTTGTAAATAATTAAAGACATTAAGGTATGAAGACGCATGTATTTTATTTTTTACCAGTTCCCCGGGAGTTTTCGCTTCTCACACAGCTTTCCGTGAAAATGTTAGATGTAATAGATAGAAAAATACTATATTTCCCTGTGTTTAACCTATTCTCCCGTTTAACGCCACGTAATTTCAAGTTTAATTATGCGAGAGGAATAGCGCGGAAAGGTAACATTCTGTTGTTAATTTGTGAGAGACATATTTTTATATACGTATCTAGAATATGAATGAAATTACATATATTTCCTTTTGCGGTGGAACCACCTTATTTGAGGTATTTTCCTATTACATAAATGCAAAGAATTAAAAGAGTTTTACAGAAAGCATGCGAAATGTGCAGTTAGTACTACGCAGAGGATTAAGGAACATGTGTTAGAGAGCAAATTAAATAATTAGTTACACTACGAATTGACAAACGTAATCGTAAAATCTTAGTAGGAGCCATTATGATCTCTTATCACTCGCAGGGAATTTAGGCGCGGAATGTCCAAACCGCAGTATAATGTAACTCTCTGCTGGTAGTTTGTCCAACGTTTCCACCCTCAAACTTTCGAAATCCTGTCCGTTAGCAACATAATCTATTTTACGATTCGGGCCGTAAAATTACATAATAGCTTCCCACCCCATTACTAGATGGAAAAGGGTCTCCTGAACTGAAAACTAAACATGGGCCTTGGGCATTCTGCACCAAGAAACGCAATCACGCGCAAACCTCCAGCACCTCCATACACCAACTTGCGCAGAGCCGATAAACTGTGTTGTGTACTTTTCAAATCATTCCTTTTCGCGAAGGAAGTTGTTGATTTTCCTCGGTGATTGAAAGGGCGCGAGTCTTTCGTTTTGTTCCCAAAATTACTTGATCACCTATTAGATCGGCTATCATTACTGTGAGAATAGAGACCAAAGCCATCTTGCCTTGTTTACATAGGACTATTTATTGACCTAGTGCTTTTATTCGGTCCAACAATACTTTTCAATCTAAATTTTTGCTTTTCTTCATTGAAAGTACCTTACTAATTTTTCATTTTCATTCTTAAGTTTTACTTTATATTGGAATATGATGTACCTTATTTATACATAGTAAAAATATTCTTGAAAAAATTATTAATTACGCTGGGGTCAATGGGCTCCCAGAATTTCCAATTACAAAGGCCGTTTTCGGAGGATCTATAGGAACTAGCAACCGTCTCCCAATACAACCACTCCCAAGGCGTTATCGTGCTTTAAAGATGCCAGTATCCGCGAGAATGGATCTCTTAAGTTCCATCAACGCTTACCTAGGCGACTAGATTAGATTAGATTGCTGTTGGGGGGGCCTTCGTCAGGAGCCCGGGCACTTAGACCTTTCTTGGTCCATTGTGCCAACCCCATGCCTGTCTGCCACTTGCAGACAGGGTACAAGAGCACCTCGGTAGAGGTATGGAGGATTGGCCTCCCCCTGCCTCACCCCAGTACCAGGTATGGAGGATGTCCTCCCTCCAACAGGCCCGGTCTGGGTCTCCCTCCGGCCTCCCGGTATAGGTATGGAGGGAGTATCATCTCTCCATCCATGCCTGGTCGAGGTATGGAGGAAGGTCAACCATCCAACCACCGTCCGGGCCCAACGTTGCTTACCTTCGGTATTCTGATGGGAACCGGTGTTTCAACGTGGCTAGGCCCTTGCCCATCCTAGGCGACTAACTCAAGAGCTTTCTTAACTTCCGCGATGAAAAATGCCTGAGGAGAAAAGATCTTTCGGACCGGAATCGATTCACGGATCTTCTACCTTCCAAACCGAAGCGCTATCCAGGATTCCCCATTCCAAGGTCAATTTTCAAAGAATCCACTGGAACTAACTGCTGTAATAGCAATTTATCAAGACCTTTTCTTTTACAGGTGCTTGCATAATGTATTTTACCTTGGCACCCTGCAATGCTTCACCAACGACCAATCCAGTGAGTGACTTGGCGGAGTGCGAGAGAATTGTGAAGGTGCGTACTTTTCACTGTAGTTATGCCAACAACTCAAGCAGAGCATCTATTTAAATAAAGTTGCTGGTTAGGCGTAAATTACAGCTATTTCCATCCAACTACACCAATGTCAGCTGGCTTTGGCGGTATTTTTAAAATGAAATGAGGGTTTACTCGCATTCTTCAAGATGTATACCTACCTTGTACATTTAAGTGTGCGGACAAAACTAGGCGGTGGACTAAATGTAGAGCTGATTTGTAATGAAGGCAATATAAGGGGATTATCTTATTTGGATTTGGATGTGAAGAACCAATAATAAAAATGGGCTATCCCACCTAAAAAAGTAAAATTTGAAATTCCAAACAATTTTTTTTGATTGAATTACTTCGCCTTCAAAGAACTGCGATATCAATACGTAATATGCAGGAGTTTACTGTACTGTTTGAAGCCTCATTATAGAAATCAATTCCTCCTAAATACATACTCTCTGTAAAATAAGTCTAGACACTAGAGTTTGAGAGGGTATATCTCCTGAGAAAGGGAACGGATCTTAATACAAAAAAATGCACCTAATAGTTTGTTTAGTTTTACGTTTAATGGTATAAGTTTACCAATTTTTCAGCCCTCACTGCACTTTTACTGAATTTTGTTTGCAAAAATTCACGGTTTTTGGCACGTAAAAACGGATTGCTCATGTCTAAGCTCTTGGTATTCCGTTATTTTTCAATTGATTGACTGGACTAGATTTAAAGAAATTAATCAAAAATTTACAGTGTTGCCAATAATGATTTTTATTTACATTCATTTTATTTTTCTCTTGTAAGGGGACACTTTCTCTTTTGAAATCCATTGTTAGCGGCTCCTTCAATTGCTGGCTCGCAAGCTGCGTTCAGCGTTCAAACTTTTGATAGATAAAAATCACTATTGACAATGCTGGTAATTGTTTATAATTTTATTTAAACTTTCCGTTATGCTGGAATTTTATCGCACCCAAGTATCTCATAAATTTCAACCAAGCCATTCATTTCGAAGTTAGCGGAGCGTTACATTTTTTACAACAACTTCTGTAATTGTAGAGATATAAACAAATGGCCAAGAAATTTGTCTTTCTTCCTTTAGAATTGCTAGTCATTCAATTTAAAAAATAACGGAATACCAAGAGCGCAAACAAGAGCAATCCGTTTTTACGCGCCAAAACCGTGACTTTTTGCAAACACAATTCAGTAAAAGTGCAGTGAGTGCTGAAAATAATTGGTAAAAATATCATTAAACGTATAACTAAACAAGCTGTTAAGTGAATTTTTAATGCATTAAAATCAGTTTTTTTTCTCAGGAGATATAACCTCTCAAACTCGAGTGTCTAGACTTTTTTTTACAAACAGTAGCAGTATTTAAACTGTGACTATTTAATTGGTTGGTTATTTCGGGAGGCGATCGATAACTGTGTTAATTCATTTGCACCATTTATTTGTGGAATAATTGGTTAGGGAAGTATTTTTTGAGGAATGGGGGAAGGAAGGTGAAAAGCCCGGTCACCCTTAATTCATTTTTATTCTCCGAAAAGCCTACCTATTTCCCTTCTTTTTACCAATATTCTATATCTACCTGTAAATCTAATTCACTGAAGTCTGTCACTCAGTCAGTCACACCTATTTAAAAGACTTCCAGATGACCTAGGAAGTTGAATTTTGACAGGAATACTAATTGTAATATAATACCGATGGGGAAAATAGTAAAGACTTCGAACAAAAAAATTATAGGCGTTGATATAACCCACATTGTTAACTTTTAGCTCCATGAAAAAAGCATTGTACCGATGCAGAAGTTTCTTTTTTTGCTTATTTGAAAATACTTGCATTCAAAAAACTTTGTTGGGTTGGGTTGAACTAGGTTGAAACTTTCCCTGCCGGATTGGTAGAAGAATGCAGTTTTAAATTTTTGCATTCGATTTTCCTATACTCTATGCTTTTTACTTAAAATTGCGTGTTTTTGGCTGCAAAATAATCCATTCCACAATCACTATTTAAACAATGTAAATTTTGGAATTTCCTTGACAACCGCAGTATGGGCTTTAAATTAGAACTTATGCATGGATATTGTATGACTTAAGTTGTACCATCGACTGGAGATTTTCTGTGAGGTTTTATTAGGGTTGTTTTTCACGCCATCCTCTCTATGGCTGGTTAATGCATGGTATATGGGAGCCTAAATTGCATTTGCAGTTAGCAAATCACCTTATTGGGGATACTTTTTATCCTATGAAACAAGTACAGTAGATTCCGGTTAATCGGGACACCGGTTATTTGGGACAGCCGCTTATTCGGGACAAATCGTCAAGAACAGAACCCAATTGAAGAAAGTCCCTTAGTTTTCTCCGGTTAATTGGGACAGGAAGCCGCTTAATCGGGCCATGCATCGGATGTACTTGCCTCCTACTCCCTTGAAGAAATACAAATTTTTAAGCTCTTGTAAATCATTTGGTACATTTTCCTTATGCATTTGAACCAACCTCCAATGAGGGAATCTATTGCAACCTTTACTGTCTCATTTACCGTCGCTAAACGAAGTCAGTCATGAAAGCGCTTTCAATTAATGCTTCACTGTTTGTACACTCACCTTCGTTCTCAGGTAGTCCAGCTAGAAGTGGATTTAGATTTTGTGGTCACGGAGGTGCATACTGTGTAGGTAGACAAATTGGCTTCATTAGCGTATTATACCATTAAGGTGAAGCTTAGGCTGTAGGCGATCTGTCATGAGATAAAATGTTTTGAGGAAAGAAGGGTGGAGGTGATTCCTCCTCATTTCCCGAAATTTCTCCCGAAAAAGTTCCTTATTCAGGTTAACTCGCAGCGTAAGGATTTTTCACTGGCTGCAAAAATTACAATACTGGACCGAATTAAGGACCATCTACCTCAAACCAGTCTTCGTTGTTTGGCGGAGATAACAAGAGTGCCAAACTTAACGATAGCCCGATTAATACAGCAGCAGGATAAACTTAAGAGAAGATTGGAGCAGTCAGTAAAAGGAAACCAGGTGCTACCCGGAAACATATTTACGGGATACTTCGGATAAACGGGACAGCCGCTTAATTGGGACAAAGTACACCGGTCCCGATGTGTCCCAATTAACCGGAATCTACTGTATTTTAATTTTTTCTTCTTCATGGTGAAATTCAACGGACTCCCTCTCCTAAAATTCACTACAGCTATTAACGTTATTCCTACAGACGATTATACCTTCGAGTCATGGATGAGAAATACCGGCTAAAAATTGCTAAAATTCTGTGAGGAAATACATATATCATCGATCAAATGTATGACTGATTGGAGAAATTCTTCCCTTAGGATCCCAGGAATGGTTTACTGGATTGTATAGTAATGGAGTTTACAGAGGAAAAATTGCAAGAGGCAGCTCAGAACTTCAATTTCAGCGAATGCCCTCGATGTAATTATTTCTGCAGGTGAGAATAAATTACAATCCACAAGAATAGTTACCGAAACTACTCGAGTAATATAACGATTCAATTATTTATTGCAGAATTTTCATTACGTTTTGCATCACTTTTTGTTGTGCCAAATATTTTGAAAAAGTGGTATAGTTTTATTTTATGGATACAAATAAGTTGCGTCAAATGAACGTCCTATAATATATCATGCGATTGGTCTCGACTCATTCTTTACTTTTTGAAACTAACCCAAGAAACCATATATCAATATTACCGAATGAGAAAATTTTACATTCATACGAGAAATCGTCCTTGGTCTGACTTGGTAGAGTTATTTCTTATAACTTTAAATTTGTAATCGTATAAATAATTTTATAATATTCGCATTCGCACACCAGCAATTATCCCACTCAATATTTTTAGAATTGTTAAATTTTCGCTCATTAAGACAATGAGGGTTTGAATGAACAGAGAGGAACCAAAGCACTGCAATTCCTCATAAAATTGCATTTTACGATCATGGTTTCGCTTTGATGCAGAGACAAGTAACTTCGTACCACAGCAGATGATGCCGTATCACAGCAACGCTATGGTTGGAAAATGAACTGATATGCAATTGCAGGGTTTTTGTTCATCTCTGTTTTTTCATAATTATTCTTTTAGAATGACCGAAATTGTGACTTCCAGGAGCTCTGAGTGTGATGTGGATCCTTAAAGTTATAAGTATATTTTTGTAAGAAATGGACCCTCTCAATTATTAAATTTTAACCTTAATATCTTTCCTTCGGGTTTCAGACTTAAACTATTAGATACCCTAATATTCTTAGTCCTAAAAATCTTCCGCTGTGTCCGTCAACGCTAGAGTCAATAGCATTTGTCACAACTACTGCGCCCCTCACGGAATAAGCGAGGGATCAGTGTTCGTGCCAGTGATTTGATGTTAGCCTTACCACCTATTCTTTGAATTCTTCAATTTGGTCAGTAATAACTGTGATGTTGTAAAGTTTATTAGGTGCATATTTTGTTGTTGACCGAAACACGATAATAAGACTACCAATTTACACCAGAGAATAAGTGACGGGGGGCAAAACAAATTAACGTGACTTTTTTGTTGCTTTTGTTCTTCCAGTGAATCATCACATCGAACAGAAGTAGCAGACCTTGATTTTACCTATAGCCAGACTTAGACACCATTTTCAGAGATAAGCCGAAAGCCGGGATAGACACAGTGGAATACTTTCGCTGAAAATATGGTTTATGCCGCAAATTGCGTATTCTGGCAATTATTATCAACCTCGGTATACAAAATTCCTGACGGCCACTCTTAACAGGCGCTGACTTACATTCGACCGACATTTCTCCTACCATCCATTATATTCCGTTTACTGTTCATGTTGTGATTATAGTTATAAAATAATTATTGCTCAGTCCTTGAAACCCAGGTAATGTTTTGTTCATTTATTTTGTAGAAATCCAAAATTAATTTCTCTTGTCGTGAATAGTAGATTCCACGAAGTCACGAATAAAGCATTGGATTCATGCTCATGTTTCCTTATGTATTGTAAATATACATGCTGCTGTAACTTTAAGCAATAGCATTGATGTTATCGATAAAATGGCACGATGGAAACAAGACGACCCCTAATCATCAGCTTTCCCTGTTATAATGGGAGATATTTTTCTCTTCCTCATCATCATTGCATTGCACCCTGCTATTCATGCGAAACTATTGCATGCCGAATTGGAATTCATTGTTTAAACTTTCACTCTCTTTCAGTCGCCGTTAATCTGTTGTGGAATGCATACGGGAACAAGCAATGAACCAATCTCACATCTCCAATAAGGCGAGGGCTATGGCTCCGTTTCAAAGAGACATGTTGGAGGTCGGGATTTCCTACTTTTGCGCCAACGATACCGAAATGTTTATTGGTAAAATAAATTCAGTTGACTGTCTTCATGTGTTATTACATATTTAGTGGTGTAAAAAGACTCGCTTATGGATATCATTGCATTCACTACCAAACTTTTAAACTTTTCAGTGATGTCGAAGAGAGATTATGAACTTTGCTTCCGTGAGAATGGTAATGAATGTCAACCTCATATGGCACGGCTGCATATCCCGAACTCCTTATTATACTGTGACAATGAGGATTTAGAGAATGACGTCTCGCCTGAAGAGAATATTTGCCAGTAAGTATAAGGCAAGATTTGGTGCCTTATTAAGTATCTAATATTACACTACATTTAAAACAAATCACCTCTCAATTAATTCGAGGGAATATACACTTTTAATGCTGAATTTGCTAGCAAAATATGTGGAACTATAGGCATAGCCATACTCATGTAATGCTTGCAATAAAAACAATCCAAATAACTTCAGGTGCACAAAATTAATATCAGTACACAATCTTTTGTAAGTATAATTAATTTTTTTCATTGAAAACATATTCAATGAAAATCCATTGTAAGACACGCAAAGCTAGTTGATTCTTTTTTCATTTTTCACTTAACAGGAGCATCATCCCTTACTTGGAATGCATGGAGGAGAAAATAGCGTCATGCACGTCAGATATAAGGCGTCTTGTAACTGGCGCGATATCGACATTGAAGAACGACAGTCCATGTGCTAAATATTATTCAATGAATACAAATGATAAACTTTAGTTCAATCACATATATGAATTCAATTGTCATGAACGAATGTACAGAGTTAGTTATTCAAAGGAATCGCATTGATTACAACTTTTCTAACGTAATTTGACTTTAACTATTGTGCATGAAGACTATTTTAATTACAACATCACCTGCGAAGTTGGGAATGCAAGAGGGATATAGGAAATACTTTTATCTTTAGTGAGAATGGAATTGGCGATCATTCGAGTAAGTATCGGGTGAAAAATGAAATCAAGAGTGTCAAAGGAGAGATTATCGCTTGAGTTCTTTCGTTAATTTCTCGTCGCTGCCTACTTGCCTCAGTCATGAGTAGGCGGAAATATGATGCCTATATTAAGAAATATGCCTGCTTAATTATGAGCACACATTAAATTATTAACTAATGCCGACTCCACGAAGACTCAAGTTTGCATAAAGTGGCTCATAATAATAGTGGAATTTGTCTATATGCAAGAGTTAAGATTTAGAGACAAGAACGGCATGGTTATGATATAGCACTTCTTCAAAATTCAGATTTGAAAATACTTTTTTTCTAAGTAAACTAAGTTAAAATAGTCCAAATATTGTAAAATCGCCAGTAACTTTAAATCATATTTTTCTCTCATAATAGTTTTATTGGTTAAGGAAATTTATGTGAATCAATATGTGAAAGTTAATACTTTCTTTCGTTTAAGGCCAATGTGGGCTCGAACGAAATAATCCCAAACACCGAAGACGCCTTCAGAAGGCCTGAGTGGAGGCAGAAATCTTTCACCGCCATGCGGAAGGTGTGAGCAGTATCTTTCCTCGGTGTCTTAAGGGGAGAAAACTAATTGAAAATAGTTTTTGTTTTGAAGTATGAGATTTTAAAGTTGGTTCCACCGTAAAAGTCTTTCATTCATATTCAGTTCACTTTAGGTTAAATACGCCATCTATTTGATTTGAACATAACTTCGGAGGCTGCGCGCTAGGCTCAGATTGCTTGAACAATTGAGAATAGATATCTTTCAGAGCGATACGGAGAACATCATATTAGAACCCCACTATATTTCCAGGTCCGACAGAAACGATAAATTAAGAGAGATATTTTGCCGAACGGATAGGTATGGGAATTCGTTTTTCCCCCGAACAATAAGGGACTATAATAAATGCTAGGCGTATTTTCATCAGAGCGTTTCCTTTTTATATGTAAACGGCTGGTGTCCTAACACCCCCCACCACACGCCTATTGAGGCGGCTTGTGGGGTAGTGTGTAGATGAACTTGTATTGCAGTTTTTCTCGCGGTTTTATTTGCGAAATTCAACTTGACATTACATTTATTAGTATGCAAAACAAAGCAGGAATGGGTAAACGAGGGAAAAAAGAACCAAATTTTAATGATCTGGAACCCTTAGCAAACTTTTTCATTGATTTTTATAGTAACAACCAACCATCCAACAAACTAAAAAAATTATCAAACCAACTAATTTTTTGGCATTCAATTTTTTGCAATAATTTAAGGCAAAAGGCGTTGGTTAAACAATAATATTAACGCTGCATTCCGAAGTATATGGCTGGAATATGTTCATTAAAAATGTATTCTTAAATTGTTAACATGTCCTTGCGTAGGTTTTCGCGTGGCTGTCCATAAGCGCTCTTCATTTTCGGATTCTCCATCCACGTTCGTTGACTTTGGCTGACAGAACCAACGAACGCGGATTGAGAATCCGAAAAATCAGAGCGCTATTGTTAACATGTGTTGTATTTTTAGAAGAATATATATGTATTTAATAAGAAAGCTAGCAGGTGGAATTTAGTATTCAGTGGAGGCGCTTCTTTTGAGAGTGGTTTCTCAGTCAATTGTTTCTTTCGTTCGGAATGTCATCCATCATCAAAATTCAGTTGCCAACTGTCATTTTATTCGAAATGAGGCTAAATAAATGGAAATTATATCAACTTAGAGAGATTATTCTCGAGGGTCAAAGTTCACAGCGATGGCGTGAATCTTCAAGAAGCATGAGAGCGTAATAGTCAAAATAGAATAGATTAGTCAAAAAAATTAGTTATTGCTCTTAGGTCAAGAAAACTGGCTTTCTTTTAAAAACTTCCTTCGTAGTGCCCTATCTTGATACCTCTTTCGCTTCTCTTACATCTGTGATTTGGCTCATACACGCTCTCCAATTCTTAAGACTCCATATATTGCTCCTTCTTAGAGTCATAAAAATAGGTAAGGTGACATTATGCACCCTTGCTTTACGCCCTGCTTCATTTCAAACCAGTCACTTAAACCACATTTTCTCTCACGCATTCCTTACCATTGTCATAAATTGCCTGTATAACATTCAATAATTGCTCATTCCATCCACAGTCCAATGAAGAGGAGTGCCTCCTGCATTTTTTCTAACCTCCGTAACCTGCGTATTTTTAGTACAAAATACTCAAAAAATAGTTTTTGAAATTCAAAATACGATATTATTTTGCATGGTGTATTTTAAATACAAAATACAAATTCATGTATTTTCAGTCACCTACTTAAAAAACTAAAATACATTCCTTTCAGAAAAATTCTGAAGAGTTTACAGTGATGAGATAGAAATAAGAATACTACAATATATAGTTAATATAAAAAAGCAATAAGTTGAATAAGTTATGTGTTTATGGAGCCATCTCTATCTAAAACATATCATTTTTAATAAGCAGTAGGTGGGTGGGTCACATGATTCAGTATGAGAATGGAATCCTTCTAGCTTGGTCCTTTAGTGTCTTAATATGAACTATTTCGAGGACTTATAATGGGAATTGATAAAACCCATTTTTGACATGAGTCAAAAACCACTGGTGGCAAATGAGAATGAAGCCAAAGTGCGAAAGAAAAGGTATGTCATTACAATAAAAGCTCACTCAGTATATTTAGGTAAGTATAAAAAAATTACATCAGGAAAAAGCTAACCTTTAAAATATAAGCATTAGATATGTTAAAATCAGATAAATTAGATAAATAAAAAACCTACTGTTTTGCAATTTTTAATGCCAGTAGAGCATCTGTAGTCACTCTACTATCACAAATATCACGTAAGTAGGATCAAAAATGCACTAACTCTGAAATGCTCAATGCAATGCTCAATAACTCATCCCACTCCCCTTATAAAAATGTTTCAAATCTACTCTCTCCCCACCAAATAAATTTTAGAACCCACTTTGCGTCATGATCCCTAATTGCATGCAACACTGAATAAGACAATGTAATGGATAAACAAATGTATTTTAAAATAAAAAAGGGAAAATATGAACGGAATGTAAACCATGCAGGTGCAGGAGTTTACAGGAATTGCGTTTCATAAGACTAAGAGGTGGAATAAAATCCTTGAGTTTGGGATTCTTACACAATACGAAGTTATTCTCAGTTTCACATGAGTTATGAGTGGTGCTATTTCTCGAGAAACAATGATTCCAAGGAACTACTGTGTTAAGAGGGGCAATCGTAAGGATATAATTTATGGCAACCACAAAGCAGAAATGTAGACATAGCATAACCACTATTAATGCCTTTTTTAAGAGTTTCCTGAATTTACCTAGTGTGCATAAATGACAATCGGCAAGTTCTCCTTCAGTATTCAGTGACGCTGACGATTTTGCATTGCGATTATCGCAGATCTTAACTTTGCAATTCTCTTGGTTGATTCACGATTTTATTGGCTTGAGGCATTGACTCAACGGGCGCAATGCATAACACCAAAGGAGCCCTTGTTGGAGATGCATGCTTCAATTCCTGGGGGTGTGTACTTCTCTTCATCGTGAGTTCTGCTCCAACACAGACTGTAACAATGTGGAGGAGGTCGATTCTGTCCATTTGTGCCACAAGCTTCCTTTTCATGCAAACGGACTATGATTACGATATGCCTTAATTCAAAATTAATATCCATTCATTTAGGTTCAACTGAGCAGCATTGAGTACAAAATTCACAAATCAGAATTTGGGCTCTAGTGTACATTGTATTGTGTACATTGTCATAAGTATTTCGAATATTTAAAAATATTGAAAACACCTCAAATATGTATACGAAATACAAAATATAAAATATTTTTAAGAGTATTTCGAATACAAAATATTTCAAGTACGTAGTTCAAATACATGTATTTGAAATACCACCCAGCCCTGGTCATAGCAGACGTGGCCTTCTTATCCAAAGCAATCCTTATTGCTTTCACGCTCCCCCTCCTCGCATGCACGGTCTTGTAGGCATATTGCCAGCAGGGCTCCCTCCGGCATATTTCAACACATAGAGTATTTGCACAATTTTTGGAAACTATGTTAAATTTTGCTTAGATGCGTAAATACCATTTATCCAAAATTTTACTGTCGTAACTTTCCTACTTTTTAAACAATAAGCGATTTAAAATCATATTTCGAACCTTGCGCACAAACGGACCGCGGCCATATTGAATCTGCTGTGACGTAATCGCCCTTACTCCACAATCGCTGCCGGGTTTGTTTACATTCGTTCTGTGTTGTATTTACTGCCTTGTGTGGAAAATATCCTTTTTTACAGGCTAAATAGTTCCAAAAATTATCACGTAGATGCCTGATGATATCAATTAAAAATTACTGCGAAAAAGAAGAGCTACAAAGAGTATTGTTTCGTGCCATAATGCAAAAGTACGCGGATATCAACTCCGGATAAAGTAATCGTCAACGTGCCATGTAACGCTTCATTGCGAAAGAAGCTTAGGAGCTCGGAGCACCAACGTTTTATTTCAAATATCGAAATAACTTCGAAAAGGCAAATACTATTTCACTCTCAACGCACAGCTAGTCTATTTCGCTTCTGCTAATATGGGAGATGACGTCACACTACGTTTAGACCTTTGAAATTTCGATGCTAAAACAATGCATATTAAAAGCTATTTATTAAATTAATTAGTAGGAATTATACCTTGGTATTTCGTACGTGGCATTTAGAAACCAAACACTACTCGCTACAATAAATTTCAAAAAAATGCCTCACGCAAATACTCTAATAGAGTATTTGCTTTTGAATATCACGCACTGCGCTCTCACAATTCAATTCGAACTAGTCTTTGTTAGGTAGTACTCGCTACGTGGCGTCTTACCTATTCCTTTCATTCAGTCGCGAGACTTGCGTGAAGAGAGAAAGAAGTCATTCTTATTCGGCTTTTCGACGACGGAAGTCCGGCAGTACACACGGGTTAGGAATGTGGGCAAGACACCGCGGAAGACGGTGAGTGTGCTTATTTCTCTGCCCATTTTTGTATTCGTCCCACTTTAGATCCACCTTTCAACAATTTATCATTACCAGTAGTTCGAACCAAATATCGCTACATAATAACTTATTTATCTATTCTCCAACTTCTTTGCGAGAAAATATACCTACCAGTTTCCGTGGGATAAGATACGGGGGTCTGCGCCCGTGAGAGAAATGAGCTAAAAATATTGCAGTGCTGACACACATATCGCGTCAGTACCGTAACGGCATGTGGTTCGTATTGCCCGTCGCAGACAACAAGCGTTTGTTTCATATTCGCACAGGGCCTACCAAAGCCTTGAACGTCTTATACGCCATATTCCCATGGTTACCTGAATTTGCACTGGGCGTCGTTCATCGACAAGTTGCAAGGGCACGCTTCCAAAAATCTTTTACAACGTACGTATGAAGGTGAAAAACCTTGGTGAAATAGGTGGATGGTGGGGGAAGAAAATGAAACTTTTCGTTGTCTTTCACGGGGAGGAATGTGTTAATATGTGGCTAAAATTATTTACGTAATATTTTAACGGCCAGATATGATATCGGGTTGCGCGACTCGATCGCAATTGCGTGATTTGCGTATCCTGTCTGTAGTCTTCTCCTGGGCGAGGGATGAAATTATCCCACGAACTGCCACAAGTATTTGCCGATACAATTTGTTTGCTTGCATGCTTTGGGTGCACTTTTTTGGCGTGGTTACATCCCAAGCAAGTAATTGACCAAGACTGTGGTTCCAAGCATGTTAAATTTTGCATAAGCTCGATATGGTCATTGTGTACGAATAGTTTCTGGTGTCGTGACGTGATTTGGGGCATTAAATTGTCCTTGAGGGCGATAGCCCTCGTCTTATATTTTATTTACAATAGAAGGTCTCAGCATGCCTGATGGTGATGAGGTGGGAAGAGAAATTAGCTGTTGCGAGGGAGACTGTCTTATAATGTAGCTAAGGTTCCAATTGTATCAAATTGCAGGATTAATTTCCCAAGTGAGGATTGGGATTTCAATGAAAATTCTCCGCCACCAGCGGGATTTGAAGCCAGCTTCCTTATAGCCACCACAACAACTTAATCCCCGTTTTGACTCGAAAATGACGCTTTGCTATTGAAACCTAGCTCGTAATTTACGTATTTTTAAAGAAAATGCTCGCGGAATTTCCATCATTACACGAAAAAATACTGAAACAATTGATTTCTATAGGCGTCAAACATAAGCTCACTAGTTTCGAGCGACGTGCTTGAGGACTCATATCCACTGTCTCTCCAGAACTTTTAAACATTTTTAGTCACCTCTTCACTAAGGATAAAACTTTACACTTGAATACTTGTATACTTATCTGCTTCCTAATATCGACAGCACGCCGAGCATGCTTTCAGTATAAATTATGTATCTCTGTCCATTTATGTGGTTGTAAAATACCAACGGTTCCTCTGACATTGGGAGCATACCTTTACTGTAGAGTATGTTTGTGAGGCTTCGCCTACTGAAAATCATTACTGATTTATGCTAATGCATCAATGGTCGTAGTTACACCAACTTAATTAGTGTATAGAATAATGCGTGTTGGTGACTATTTACCTCCTGCCACACACCCATGAAGTGGTTTGCAGGGTATTTACTAGATGTATGTGATATTCATCTGCGCGGGTATCATTGAGCGAGAAATAGAGGGAAGTACCCCGAGAAAATCAATCCTTTGCCTTAATAATAATTAAGTAATTTCTATCTTACCCCACCCAGCTTCGCTTGGACCCAGGTGGCTTCCTCTAGTGGGGAAGGGAGTGTCCCTCCAATGGGGCCCCTCCGAAGCCAACTTTGGGTTGATGCAGCCGATGCTCGAACAAAACGAGTTCTGCAAGTAGGGTGCTATTTCACAAGCTAATTCTTTATACACACGGCCAGGAATTTCTTCAGGACCTGGGGATTTATTTGGACTTAAGGATTTTAACAAGTTTTCTATCCCGTGAGTGCAAATATCGATAGGCGGCATCTTTTGCTGGAAGTGATCATTTACCTTTACGGATGCAATCTGTGATGACTTAGTGAACATACTTTGTCAGTAGGAATTTAATAAGTTGTCTTTGTTCGAACTGCTTGTTAATAATTCGCCATTTTCGTTTCGTAGTGGAATAACTGTTGATCTATTGCCTTGAACTTCCCTGACGTATGACCAAAATGCCTTTGGGTTATCCTGTAACTGTTCTACTTATGTTCTTCTTTTAAAATCCATGAATGCATTCCGAAATACTTCCTTTGTAGTGGCTTTAGGCAATTTGTATTTTTCAATTATTAAATTTTGATCACCAGTGGACAAATATCTACGGAGTTTTTTCATCTTGGCGTGACATATTCTCTGACGTCTTAACGATTTTCTCACTCCTGCATTGTACCATCTTGGTTCGCTGCCCTCTTTTTTTACTTTACTTGGATTATATTTTCTGATCCCCGAATGTACGATCGAAAGAAAAGCTTTCCAACTACTAACTTTGTCTAACTTTACGCTTGATTCTTGGAAGTCGGGAAGAGAATTTTTAGATGACTCTTGAACGCATTGAAATCGGCTTTTTTTTTTTAAATGTAGAACTTTCTTCTTTGTTTAAAACTTTTAATTATATTCAAAGAGAACTTTGCGGTAACTACTCTATGGTCACTAATGCCCTCAACAGTGTTTACCTTAATTACTTGTTGCGGTATATTTGTTGCCAATAAATCAAGAATGTTGTCCCCTCTGTTGGGCGTCGTAGCTATCTGATATAGAGCATTTGATGAGAACGAGTACAGCAGGGACTCGCATATATCTTTGTCTCTTCCCCCTGATATGTAACTGTAGGTCCTCCAATCTATAGAGAGCGTATTGAAATCTCCACCTATGATTAAATTTCATTCGGTGTTCCTGGATGTGATGATCTTTATTTGTGCTTCGAGTTATAAAATTGAGGTGACGTCGGTGTTAGGTGGCCTGTAGTATGCGCACACGAATATTGTTTTTGATTTAGGGCATCTAATAGAGCACATACAGAGTCTAGGCTGGTATCTGGGACGATTTCCGCTTGGCTGACAATGGTATTCTTTACAGTTATAAATACTCCGCCTCCGGTTCGGTTGGACCTATCTTTTCTGTAAACGTTGAATGATTTAGGAAACATTTCACTATCAGAAATACCGTCCGTCAGCCAACTTTCTGTGCCAATCGTTACACTCCGTGCTATGAATAAGGTGGTGAAATTCTGGAATCTTATTTTTTAAACTACGGCAGTTAACTACTGCAACAACTACTGTTTCATGATTATTGTTTATGCGTTTCGGGGACATTTCAAGATGTCAGCTACTTCTCCACTTGAAAAACGCTGCCAGCAATTGGCAATACTATTAATTAGGTAAAAACAGAGTTAGAACGCGTGCAGCGATGATCAGCAAGATACGTAAAAGGCCGTTATTAAAATTTCGTTTGTGTTACTGACCTCTTTCAGCCACTGGCATGTGAATTGCTTCCAGACCTTTGATAAAATTTGAATCTAATCTATTATAAAAGTTCTAAATCAATTTATTTTCTGATGAAATTAATAAAATTTTACCTAACCCGATATACTAAATGAGATCTCTCAACTAGACTACAGAACGGAGAGATTAAAAATGTCACTTTTCCCACGAACGACAAGGAACCATAACAGCTGCCAATGAGACTATTTACTATACATGTATTGCTGGGTAGTGTTGATAGTTAGTTGTGTTGCACTTTAATTCTTGTATACCTATCTGCTTCCTATATATTAGGGGAACGCTGAGCATACTTTGAGTATAACTAATGTATCTCTGTCTATTTATGTGGTTGTAAAATACCAACGGTCCCTCTCACATTGGGAGCATACCTTTACTGTAGTGTATATTTCTGAGGCTTCCCCTACTGAAAAGCATTAACGATTTATGCTAATGCATCCATAGTCGTAGTAACACCAACTTTATTAGTGTATAGAATAATGCATATACCCTGCCACACACCCATGAGGTGGCATGCAGGGTATTTTCTAGATGTAGATGATATTCATGAGCGCGGGTATCATTGAGCGAGAAATAGAGGGGAATACCCCGAGACTATCACTTTCCTTTACCTAAACTGTAATTATGTACTCTCCATCAATCCCCACCCATCTTCGCTTGGACCCAGGTGGCTTCCTCTAGTGTGGACGGGGGTGGGCCTACTTTCGGTGGTCTCCGAAGCCAACTTTGGGTTGATGCGGCCGATACTCGAACTAAACGAGTGGAGCCGTTAATTCGGTCGATTCAAATCGTTACTTTTCCGCAGAAAGTGGCTGTATACCGAGACTAAGAAGCTCGTTTCAGGCGATTCCCACTACTCCAGTAACGGCTTAGCCATTACAGCTTGAGACTTGCAATACTTTTTTCTACAGCTGAAGATTCATTTGTGGTAATTAGTTGAATAACCCTCTATGGAATTAGTTGTTTGTTTTATAAAAAATAGTGTAATTGGCAACGTTAAAGTAATTATAAATTGCACGTTGCAAAGGTTAGATTCCGAAAAGGGAATTTTTAACCTTTTTATATATAATTACAGTGAGAGACTCGAATAGACATCTCGATGATTGAGTCAATGTGAGTAAACTGCATTTTAACACGTTTAAGTATATATAAATAACTCGTAAAGTTTATGTGGGAATTGGTCTAAAAAACAGTTCGCAATCGTAATGAGAGGCAGACGGTTCCACTACGTGTAATTCATCTGAGTATTAAACTATAATAAACGACACCGTATTTGTTGTAGCAACAGATGCATTATTAACATTATTATTCGCTGCACGTAAATATTCTTCCACGTTTAATTCCTTTATGTGTATCGTTTTATACATTAGTGTTCTCTGGTATGCAGTTCCCTTATGAGTGCTACTTTGAGAATAGACATTGAAGAGTATACCTGTAAATATGCATTGAATTCATCGATTACCCCCCGAAACAATCTATCATGGGGCCCTTGGGACTCTGGGCTCTTCTTATACAATTTTTCTTTCTACGTGCTATCATGGGCCGGCAGGAAAACTTAAATGTCAGATGAGTGAATATCCTTTGAAATTCAAATCTCTGGTTGTCAAGGAAATATGCTATTGTTGATTTCAGAGAAAAATGTGAGATTTTACAGCTATAAACATAATTTTCAGAGAATTACGAAGCGTAAAAGAAAATCGATTGAAATAATTAGAAACTTCATTTATTCAGCCATCCAATAAAAAAATTCTAGCCCTCTATCTTGAGTGAAAGTATTTTTTAAAAGCAAAAAAAAAAACCACTGCACCAAACCCAATGCTTAGCATGGACCAATAGGGACCCCCAGGGGGGGCCTTTGGGGGCCCTGACAGATTTTTAATATAGCCTATGTTTCATCCCGGTACATTTTCTAACTACATACAAAATTTCAGCTCAATCGGTTCAGTAGTGTTTGCGTGATTGAGCAATAGACAGACAGACAGACAGACAGACACCATTCATTTTTTATATATTAGTATGATGATTAAGTTATTTATTTTTAATTTTGAGGTGTAATCCGTAAAAAATACTTTTTCAATTAGTAATTACCATTAACCGGCTTCTATATCAGGCAGTATGAAGAGTACACCTGAGTTACCATAGATATTATTTCCCACTTTTGTTCTACTCCCATGGAGAAGCATCCAATATATGAGAGACGTTTCCACGCTACAGCTTTTACAAAGATATAGTTTTTGTGATAAATTTCAAAAGGATGAACAAATCTTATTCAAAATGCAAGGTAACAAAAGCATCGGCATCAATGATGGATATAAATGGACCAAAATAGTGTTTTCAGTGTTACCCGTCGTGAGCAATCTTATTATTCCAAATATATTCCTTCATGACGTGCCGTGTTTGTTTTATCTCCTTTCATGCTGTCTAAATTGCTATTTTTACGCCTTTCTCATTTACTTATTCATATTTCTCTATTAGGCCTTTGAGTTAATTGAGTAAGTATCGATTATCCATGGATGCCAAATTTACCTAACACCGAACTGTTATGGGATTTCTTGAGCCACCAGAAATTAAAGTTTTCATATGATGGAACAACGGCTGGTAGTGTATTTGTTAAAATCGCAGAGTAAAATTAGTATTATCATTAAAAATACGGTGCCACGTAATCGCGATATCTTCCAGTCAGGAATTCATGGATGTAGTTGGCGTAAACGTGGGGAATAGTGGAACCAAGCCTGGAAGGAAATAATGATATATCAAATGACAGGAGATCAGGACGGATAGAGATTTTTAATGTAAAAGTTGTTATGACGCGATAAATGTCTCGATATTTTTAATTGTGAATACTGACTAGCTATCAAACAGGAAGGTACTTAGATATACTTGACACTCAACCCTTCTTCTGCTTCACGCATAGTGGCGTGGTCAGGGTAGGAGCATCCAGCACCGAAATACGTCGGCCTTACCTTATTCGCCTTGGCTTGAGAGGTAACCCTGGCTCGTTTAAGAATCTATTTACATGTGTAGAGCCCAATTATCTGTTTCAGACAAAAGTTGTGTCTTCATTTATGTGAATGCGGCATAAAACATAACATGTACCACATTGTCAAATGCTTCAACCACGCCCACTTCCAAAATGTGGTTGAACTGCTCCAATTCGTAGCCCTCAACGATCGGCCGCTTGAAGTATCCAATTAACTCCGAACTTTCAGCAATATAAATAATAACGTTGGACAATACAATTACATTAGGTCTAACCGAGAAGAGCAAGTTCTAAATTTTCATTTACAAGCATGAAATCAAACAATGAGGCTAGGTTTCAGACTACTGGGCTACTATATTTTAGCAATACACATCCCAACATGCATTTGCCACTTTGATTCAAATCTAGATAGATGTACGTAATCTGTGGGATGTATAATATTGCCGAAGTTAGTGGAAAAATATTTCTAGCGACGGAAGAAAAACAAGGGAAATCCTTAACTTCGTATTTTTTTATTAACTTTCAATAAGGTATTTTGTCTTGGATCGAATATTTTTGCATTTTATTAAATCATCGCTAACTTGTTTGATGTATGTGGAGCGTCAATTGTTGTTACAATAAAAACTTAACGAGCAACTTTCCCGCCCAGACTTTGAACGGGTGCACCGTTAACGTATTTCTCTTAATTTGCGATTTCTTCTACCTTCCTCCCAAAATAGGACGCCTGACAGGATGTAATTACCTGATTTGTGAATAATGATAGTTTACACGTATGCTTAAGGCCCTGAATAATAATAATAATGACAATGTTCGCCAAAAATGCTCGATCTGGTGATGAGTATCAAGAGGTTATTTTCGCGGAAACCCAGACGTTATTATTATCAATGTGATGTGCGTTAAAGTAAAGATGGTACGGTGTGGTCAGGCCGCGGATGTAATTAATAACTTTTGTGACTGATCCCATACCTAAGTTAACTAGTGGCAATGTTGAGTTAAATTATTATTTATAATGATTAAACCCGTTTAATTATAAAAGTTTCTCCGATACTGAATTAACTATTTACCGAGTAAGACGCATGAATGGTGAAAGTGAGAAGGATTGGTCTCAATTGTGAGTAATCCCCTCTATTATGCTCCCTTTCTAATCAACGACGACTTTTAATCGTGTAAGTTTTCAATTATTAAGGTTTTTCGAACCAAGAATTTGTTATTTTCCGAGGTATATTAATGCAAAGTGAAAGTGATACGGCTTGGTCAGACCATATTAGATTCACAATTGCTGTGATTAATCCTCTCGTTTTTGTTCCCTTTCCTCACTCGTTAAGATTTGATATTTTGTTACTCTTGAAAATTGATTTTTATTGTTTGATTAATTTTCCGAGATACATTGTTAAAGATCACAGTTGGTAGGCATTACGTCAAATTTTGATTTAAGTATGAGTTTACGCGAGTTGTACTTAATTGTTTGTAAAATACTAAAGAATTTATGAGCCAAGAACCTCCAACAGTTTATTAGATTAAAATTGCCACCACTTTTAAATGAGACTATTTATCGCAATATCAACTGGACGCCTGTTGTTTATACGCCCATGTCTTAACCCAGCACTAGCTTCAGGCAAACAGTAATTACGTCGTAATTTGGACAATAGACTTCAATGCATCGGTAAAATGACGAAAGAAAGAATCACCCGTAATGTAAATAAAATGAGGAAATTTCTTGTAATTAGCTACACGCGTGTTCTATTTCACAGATGCCCAAGATCGTTTTTTTATCATTTTCTTTCTTTCATCTCGGGTTATCGACGCAAATATATTGTGCGAGGTTTCGAATATGTACATTCGACCTCTGGGTTTTTTTAAAATTCTGAAGGCCAAAGGTCGTTGGATATCAACCAAAATACTTAAGGCACCGTGATCCATCGTAAAAGTCCCCGATCAGATCACTTCTTACAATTACTGAGTCGGGAGAAGGACGCATAGCAGTCGCACGCCATTCATAAGTGTTTTGCCTGTTCGTGTGACAACGGGACTTTACCCCTTTCAAAAGGTCAAATTCACCTGAAGAAATGACGTCGTCTAGCTTGCTGATCATTTTCGGTGAGAAAAAAAGAGAGTGGAGGAGATACTTAAGGTCATTTGGTCAAGAGAGTGGAGGAGATACTTAAATGCATCGGTAAAATGACGAAAGAAAGAATCCCCCGTAATGTAAATGAAATGAGGAAATTTCTTGTAATTAGCTACACGTGTGTTCTATTTCACAGATGCCAAAGATCGTTTTTTTATCATTTTCTTTCATTCATCTCGGGTTATCGACCCAAATATATTGTGCGAGGTTTCGAATTTGTACATTCGACCTCTGGGTTTTTTCTTTAATTCTGAAGGCCAAAGGGTCATTGGAGAACGACCCAAATACATAAGGCATCGTGATCCATCGTAAAAGTTGCCGATCAGATCACTTCTTTCAATTACTGAGTTGGGAGAAGAACGCATAGTAGTTGCACGCCATTCATAAGTGTTTTGCCTGTTCGTGTGACTACGGGACTTTACCCCTTTCAAAAGGTCAAATTCACCTGAAGAAATGACGTCGTCTAGCTTGCTGATCATTTTCGGTGAGAAAAAAAGAGAGTGGAGGAGATACTTTGAACAAGTCAAATTCACCTGAAGAAATGACGTCGTCTAGCCTGCTGATCATTTTCGGTGAGAAAAAAGTGCTGTTTTATTATGTACATCTCATGTTAATTTGTATCTGGGTGTGAAAGAACGGCTTTAGATTTCTGTTTCGATGTATTATTATATTTAGCATTTGTTTAACAATTCCCATCCTCTGTACCATACAAGGGCATGTTCGTTATAGAAACTGTAAAATTAGAGGAGGCTCGACACAAATTTAAAATGCTTGCTGGATAAGGTATTTTCGATCTCAATTCCAATGCAGGAAGGCATTGGGCACAGCCCTTGCACCAAATTGGATGTGTGCCAAACGTTATTTGAATTACGTTCCACAATTCTTAATATGGGTTGTCATTTGGGAGAACCGGAGTTTCCATCGTGGAAAAGCGTTGCTCACTGTAACAATAATATCGAAATTCGTAATTAAGTCTTATTTCTTTACGTAAGAGATATTTTGAATGATATCAAAGAAATTTATCAGTTTAAATTAGGTATAAATGTATACTAATTTTTATTGTTCATTTGTTTACCTGTTGTGGAAATTAATTAGATTTCAAAAGCTAATATATTATTTACCTACCCAGTTATAACTATGACGCAACCTCACATTTTGATCTTTTACTTTGGGTAGCTATAGTAAACGTATGAAAATTACCATGTGAAATAATTAGAAAGAGAATTATGTGTTTCTCAACCCTCCTATTGATCGATTTTACATTCAACATACTCTTCATATTAACCATAAATACAATGAGAAGAACACAAGAATATTAAGTACGAAAGGACGCTAAATGACATTTTTCAAATGTTTTCATAATTATAAAATTACGGTAAATATATTTCTATAAAAATATAAATGTCACTTTATGAAGGATGAAAAAGCAGCTAACTCCTTCAACTATGTTTTGTTAATTTGCAAAAGTTATCAATATATTCTTAAAGCCATCTTTTAGTTTAATTCTTGGATTATATGTAGTTTGATACGAAAACATTTTCTTGCATTGTCATATTATATATCGAGGAGGCATACAGAAAAATTGGAGAAGAAAGGACACTTTGGAGCACCATACTCCAAAGAAGAACACGGTGGGAAGGCCAATTTATGAGACACAACGATTACATAAGAAGCATAATGGAGGGAAAAATTGAAGGGAAAGTCCACAGGGGAAGACCAAGAGACAAGTACCTGGGGCAATTGAAGAGGGATACGGGGAAGAACAACCATAGGGAAGTGAAGGAACTGGCATGGGATAGGGCGAAATGGAGGGCTGCAGTATACCAATCCTAGGAATGTAATACTAAGATGGTCATATTATATAAGCGAAAGTGATTTATAATTATTGTTGGCTGAGTAGGCCATAGCTATCGGGTTCCTTACATTTGAAGCAAGTTCACTCACAATATATTATGTAAAAGTTGTCGGAATAGTTACGCTTATATATAAATGGTTTTGTGAATTAATATTACAGAAATACGCATTCCTTCCCTAAATTAAGGATATGATCTCAAAATATGTGCTTCTTTATTGCCAATATTAATTAAATTACCTCTACTATCAATGGCAAATTTTTAAATTATACTTGGAAAATACGCTTCATTCTTATTAGACAGCTAAGGTCAATTTAATTGTGACTGTCAAATATTTGTCTTGTTGAAAACATGTTTTCTGTGACCATTTTGAGAGCACATTCCATGAGAATACTTAGACTATGAAAAGGGTATTTCGCCAGTAGGCATGGCGCCGTGATTATTGAGAACGTTGATTGATTGATCTCTTTAGATTTAGGACTTTAACTCAACCTAAGTGCTTATAGTACGTTTGCAAATAGTAATTTATAGTTACTAAACAGCGGATTGCAAAAAATAAAATTTAAAAAGTAAAATAATCTTATAGTGATAAAACGTCCATATTCACTCTTACCGACAAACATTAGGTAAACCTTTTTGAAAAGTTATATTTGTTATATATTTAAGAGCATATTCCGTTTGATTTAGTTTATTTTGGAAATGGGCAGTCCGAGAGTGAGTAGATACTAGGCGGTAAAACTCATAGAACTATCCCTGTGCATGGCTGTAAATTTATAGTTCGGGGAGGCGACTGAAAGCTAAAGTCATTAACTCCATCAAGGGTAATGGGGAAGAGGTTGGTGAAGATTACAATATATGAACGAGAAGAGTTGGGATAATTTCCTCGACAGAAATATCCCGTATTTATCGGGAATTCAAAGGTTGACAGTGCTAAGTACTTGTGATGAGGAGAAATCATATGGGAGAAGCGATGAGAGATGTTTGAAAAATTATTTCTTGACTCTTATTCTTGTCTTTATAGGTACTTCAATAGCACTCTTCATCCTTGTGATTTGTGATCCAATAGAATCTCCTGACGAAAAACTGATGTCAGATTGCGCTACGATGGCTAATGTAAGTAGAATTTTTTCAATTGGTGAATGGCTGGTGTTACTAAATATCACTTTCCTAAAATGTTAATTTGTGTAAAAGTTTAGGTTTTTCTGTTGGTTTTCTGTGGTGTTTGACTCCTGCTATACTGCATTGCTTACATATTTATGGTTTGCCACCACTTTTGAATCGTCTATTGATGGCGGTACCCCAGTGAAAACAAGTTCGACAGGAAGTGTACGCAAATGAAGGAGAAGCGAGAGTCATATCATAATGTGTGTTTTGATCCTAAGATCCAAACGAATCTTCAAGTATTTTATTCATAGTCGTCCTCACAAGTCCCGATTTTTTCTATCCAAATGTCTTTTCTTAAAGTACAAGTGGGCATCCCTAAAAAGATACTCTTAGAGCAAAAGGCATTTGCATATTCATTAAGGACATAATGTCAACTCATACCGTCTATTCGTATGATTTAAGACTTGTTTGGCTAGGCAATATGATTTCTTGCCCTAGTTTTTGGAGTTCTTGGGCAACATGGACGCCGCTTTGATGCGATAAAATAGAAATAGGCGATGCGATGCAGTAAGAGCAAAACCTCAAAATGAAATGGAATTTGAGGAGCATTCTCCCATACTGGTCCCCCACCCCCCTCATTCCGCTTGCGTTTTCCAGAACCTTCCCTCTTCTCTCCCAAAACCCATCGTCATTCCATTTTATCATTATATACGGTCAGATTATACACCTAGCCGATGATGAAGCCAAGTCTTTGTAGCGCATTGCGCCGTTAAAACGTGATATTAGCGGTAACGAATATTATTCATTCATATGTCTTTTGCAAGAATTTATATCACGATTATTTTATTCCATACAATAGTTGCTTCAAAGATAAGAGAGTAATTATATTTCCTTAAATTCCCCATATTGCCAATAATCTGCTTTTGTTTTCTCTTTCACCCCCACATTTAAAGTGAAAGTTTACCTTCCCTCAAGTAATAGTCTATCCTCAATAATCTTAATATTGGATGTTATCATCATGAATCATGACTGATGATTGATGTCACCATCATGGATCATTCAGAGCTCCCTACGGCCATCCACGCTCCACTCTTCTCTGCAAATCCTGTTTCATGTCCAATTTTTCCCAGCTATCGTATTTGTCTATACTTCCGTTCATATATATCTACAAAATGCAGTACAAACAAGTCCCCACCAGGGTGTGTAGGTACGGGATAAATTCACGTAAGCATACACCACTTTACCAGTTCGAGATCGAACCCAGTTCATTCCCTTGACCATAAGATGCGAGTCGAAAGGCAGCCAGGAGAATAATGCCCTACCAAACCTGAAAAAAGGATATTGCCTCGAACGAGTATGCCAACAAACTGTTCCAGAGCCAAAATACTACTGCTGATTTATCCTTATTTTATTACTAATTCAACATACTACGGGATGCTAACTTTTGAGAGAAAAAAACATGCAGGACATCCGAAGTGGGGAGAGGTGATAGAGATAATGGTAAAGTTATACACAATAAGTTAAGCACAATGCGTAACCCACTCAGCTATTTTGTCTCGTCTTAATAACTCATCACTAATTTCAGAATGCAAAAATATATATCTACCTATTTATAAAAAATGGATGTGGGTTATCTGCCAGAGATTAATAGATTCGACACCGCTTCACTGATCACCATGAAAGTTGGCATTTATATGTATTCTTTCAAGGAGATGTTTTTCATACTATCTAACAAGATCGAACAAGCCCGAAAAGGTTCCTAAACTGGGTTCTTTGGTGGTCTTGGCTACATATTGGATTTTGTTCAGTGGTTTCATTTTTTGCTTTCTGTGTTTATTCAAGGAGAAGGTTTTTATACTAGTATCTTAAAAGATCTCAGGGCCGCTAAAGGTCCCAAAAAGGGGCTCTTTGGTGGTCTACGCTATGTATTGGGTTTTCTGCAGTGTTTTCATTTTTTGACAAACGTATTTTTTCAAGGAGAAAGTTTTAATAATCGTATCTAAAAAGAACTCAGGGTCCCAAAAGGTTCCAAAAAGCTACTTGCGCTCAGATGGTTGGGATTTTTTTCATCAAATGGCTGAAAAATGAAGTTTATAATTCTTTCAATCAATTATCTTTTCCATTTCGTATTTGTATGAAAATCACATTTTTCCTTCAAATTCGCACATTTTTCTCTGAAATCAACAATTGGATATTTCCATAAAAACCAGATTTTAGTCAAAGCATTTAAAATTAATTTCGCTTAGCTAAGGATGGGACATAGTCAACGTTAACGTGAGACAGGAATCGTGAACCGTACTACGTGGTACGGGAATTTCACCCAGCGGACACAATCGACGTTACGGCGAACCTCCCGGGAAAATTGACTGTCGTAAGCGTAACGGCGAATTCAGGCAATATTCTACGTAAACATAGGTGAATATTGCATTTTAATTAAAAAAATAAAGTTGATTAGTTTACATAACATAGCTACTTTCAGTTAAACGGACGAAGATGAAGTGTCATGTTTTGGACTCCTGCTAATCATGGCTCTCGACATAACATGCTCGGTTTACTTTTAAACACATGGTTTGTTTATAATTTAAGTTAACAGAAAAATATTTTAGACTAAAGCATAACAAAAAAAGAAGACCCCCACGGAGACTTTGTGAATAATCAAAGAAGAAGAAAGATTTATTGCCAACAGGAGACATGTATATTCCTTATATTCGTGCAATTTATAAATGATCTCTTTTTGTAATGAATAAATCATTTTGAGGAGATGGGATGGTTGAATATGCGAAAGTTTTGCATGAGTTTACTAGTATTATTAAGTACTATTTAAAAATATACTTATCATGTCACGTCGTTAGTTTACACATTGAGACGTAAAAATGCAGAGCATAAGTTTCCCTACTAAAATGACAAATTGCTATGAAATATTCAGCCTTCAGTACAAGGGGAGACTGTGTACGTTGCTCAGCCTTTTTTAAAGGCGTCATTTTTGTGTGATGCAGGAAGATGAAATTGCTACGCTAATGTGCCGTGATATTTCCGGAATTCGCCCTAGTTATGTTCCATGTCTTATTAATTTTATTACGATTATCACCCCAAAGGCTGCACTCCACTTCCTGCTAGAGAAGGGAATAAATAGGTAAGTGTGTATTTTTGTCGATAATATTGTTTTTTTCATATAGTAAATGTATTATTACTGAAGTTACTGGAAAGATTAAACCAAGTCCTGCACGGTCCGTCTGTTAATTACTAAGCCTTAACTTCGTTTTTCTCTTAGTTTTTTTATTCCAAGATTATTTAAGTTAGTTTCCTATTCGTACCTTGGCAATTCTAATTCCGAATGTAATTGTTCGCTGCTTTCATCTGTTCAGAATTATGAAAATGTAGAACCGGTCTAATGTTGAGAATTTTACGTTTCTTGGGTAAAAAAATATACATGACATGATATTTGAGGTTTAATTTAGATAATATTTTAAATAGCATTTTTTATTTATATTTTTAAAGAAGAGGAAATCAAATGGTACACAAACCAAATACCTAATCTTGGTCCAGAAATTGTGCTAATTCATAAGGGCAAGGTTATCATGCCCGTTGAATTTCAGTGGGAGATGCCATTTTCCTTTATCATATGAATCAATGCATGATGCATGCTATATTCACTGTTCTGGTACAATCTATCAGTCATTAACCGCATGTTGGTGCTTTGGAATGAATTATCATAGAAATTTGGTTAAATGCAATGAAAATATTATAAATAATGTACAAGGTATGCATGCTCGTGTAAAGCTCCAAAACGAAATGTATTACACTTTTCAAACCTTTACGACTATAAAACGTCTTCTATGCATAGATAACTGACTACTTTTCATGTAACTCATGACATCCAGTTCGATGCCATTTAATTCGATTTTCTTGGAAAAATAAATGTTCCTAAGCATCATAATTTTAATTTCAAATTCTCAGAATATTTTTCATGGTATACATATTCTATAATAATTCCGGAAGCAGACACATATAAGAACAGTACTTCGTAATGTGATTCCATACTGCGGCCATTAATAATGCTAATAAGGGCAAGATGAGTGTGCCCGTTAAAATTCAGCGCGAGAGAGAAAACATGAAAGCCGTTGTATGTGATTATAAGAATCAATGTGACGTGGTAAATGCTGATACTACGTAAAAACCATTAAACACAAATAGTGAGGTTGGGGTAAACACTATCAAAGAAGTCACTGAACCTGGCCTTTAAAAGATGCAGGCATGAATGACCATTCACGAATTCGCTATTAAATGGTAATTCACATCTGGTTGCCAATGAAATTTCTATTGTTGAAAAGGAAGAAAAATTGATGAGTTTAGAGCTAAAAACGCCATAAAAAGACAAAAACGAAGCGTACAAGAAAATCGATTTAAATAATTAAATACAGCATTATTTTATGCGTTCGATGTAATAAGTTTCCATCCAATACCTTGAGAGCTAGTAATTTTTAAAAGGAAATAAAGAAACGTCTAAAGCGAATTCAATGCTTTTCTTACGGGTGTAAAAGTAAATAAATATTAATGGGGTAAAAAAACCCCAAAAATTGTTTATTTCAGAAATAATTTCTTAGTGCGCCTAAAAACTATGATGGGGATATAATTCCTAAATTTCACGTTTTTATCTCTAGTAGTTTGGGCTGTGCGTTGCTGAGTGATTCAGTCAGTTTGTCAGTCAGGACATTCCCTATTCATTGATTCACATACATTCCCTAGACATACATAGATTTACCGTTCGATGATGTAAATTTCGATCCAATATCTTGAGTGTAAATAATATAAAAATGCAAATAATGAATCACATACACCGAAGTAATTACTTTTCTCATGGGAGTAAAAGTTAAAATAAATGGGGTAAAACAACCATAAAAATTGTTTTACGCAAAAATATATTCTTCGTGCGCCTATACTACACGATGAGGATGTACCCCCAAAATGTCACGTTTTTATCACCAGAAGTTTGGGCTCTGCGTTGATGAGTGTATGAGTCAGTTAGTCAAACAAAATTTTTCTTATCATTGACATTGGATTTTTTTTCTTTTAGGAGAAAAGAAAAGAGTTCGATGTCTGCATGTCTAAGCTTTTTGGCCAAGAAGAAATGATGGAATTCATGAAGAATCAGAACGATACCGGGAAAGCACAAAACAAGCTCACATGCAGGTAAAGGATAGCTAGGCGTGGCTTAATATTAATGAGAACTTGAAATTTGTTGTTTGAATACAGAAATAATTTACGAGTGATAACATAAAATGATAACCGACTGGAAACGTAATATATTGACATTTTCTTTTTTAAGATATGTTTGCTTTAACCTGTCGGAGAGAGTTTCATAAAATTGAATAATGTGCAACTCAATCATTTTTTATTTATAATGCTTATTTTTTTTGAAACTCAGGTTAATGATAAAATGTCACGCAGGAAAAAATGTCGTACAGAATAAAATACCATCAATGACGAAGTACTTTAATGTATTTCTCTCCACGTCGATTACAGATATTTTTTTGCTCTTAGGAGTAACATTATGAGTATGGATGTTATCCTCACAGGGGTGGGAATTTATTTTGGCTCGGGGGCCACTTTGTGGAAGCGGAGGTTAGCGGAGGGCCGCACCATGTAAATTATTGCATTCATTAGTCGTGACGAGGACGTATACATGGCAAGGGCCACAAAAAACTCTAAGAGGGCCGCATGCGGCCCGCGGGCCGCTATTTACCCACCCTTGCTCATGGAGATCGAGGAAATACGTTGGGTAACTTTCTGGATTTTCAATCCAACGTTCTCGAATCGGATTCCGGAAGCAGCGGAGATTTATCAGCGGTAATATTGATCCATATTTGGGTGTTTTATGGAGAGAAAATCAATTGTAGTACTTTTTCGGTCGGATTGTACGTTAAACATGGTACCTATCCTTAAAAGTAAGGTAATGCCGTCACAAGGTTTCTCTTTGCTCCGACTTCATTCCCCACCTATCCTCAATCGAGCGCGTGTTCTAAAATGCCAATTGACTTTCATAATTTACTGCCAAGCGATGAAGCTTTTTGGGAGAGATAATATGCTATTATCGGTAATGAATGGTTGTCAGAGAATATGGTATAACTAACTAATAAACCGTCATAAATGACGGGGAAATTACCAGTAAAGGTAATCCTATTAGTTTTAAAATTATTAAACAAGTTTGTCATTCGTTTTTCAATGCTAATCGTCTAATATCTCTAGACCGTCACAAGCGATTACATAATTTAAAAATCTGTGCTAAAGAAGTTTCCACCAGGACAATGTGAGTCAATACAAATACCTACTTAATTCCAACTTTTTGTTATTTGGTTTAAAATCCTACTTTATATTTTGACCTACGTTTCCAGTTGAAAGTCAAAACAAAGGTACAACATTTGCAGATAATTCCGCGGATACGTTTGTAATGACACATTCCAAACCAAGCCACAGGATCCGGCGGTAGCGCCATTACTAAAGAATGACATGGACAGCCTTTTGACTTTAGTTATCACACAATTTGATTAATAACTCACAAAATTGTGATGATAAGATGCTTATATTATTTATCTATTCTATTTCTCGGGATTATTCTCTTCTTATAACCAGTTATTCGAGAAAATGAAATGTAAATGATATGGAGAACTACAATTTTTCCCGTATTCTTCCCATTCTCCCATTAAAATCCATGTAATTTCAAGGTTTATTAGCGAGATAAATACCGTTGAGAGATTTATTTTTCATATCAGGTAGAGGAGAGTTGCTTTCTGCAAGTAGACAAATGCATGATTAAAAAGGCATTCAAGTTATCATACGGTCGATCCACGTAAGAGTGACATTGTTGACGGTAGCTGCGTGGTTACTATACAAATGTAATGTTGGGCTTATGAGTTAGAGTTTAGGCGAGTTTATTATTTTAACGTACACTATTTAGTTATCAAACAAACTGTAAGAGGTATATTTCAATGCTGGGTAGCTATTTCAGCAAAACTCAAATTTTCCTCACCCTTCCAAATATTGGGAAACCCTATCACATCAAAATCTTCCTTCATTGTTTTTGTTATGATATCTTCCGAGCCACACTCTAATTACACATATTTCTAATTTACGACGAGTATTCATCCACCTTGTCTTGGAAAATATGGCAGAAAGTCATAAATTAAATGCTCTTTGTAAGAGTTCAAGGAAATATGGAATATAGGGATAGTGAAATAATAGCCTGAAATCAACGGCAGTGATAGTTGTTGTGAAACGGAGATATACCGTTAAAAATGACGAAATATTCATAAGAAGCCTGGAAATAGGTTTCGTGACTAGTATATAAGGAAGAAAAGGTGTATAAAGTTATCTGAAACCAGTTTGCGGTAGGTTTTTCAAGTCAAATAAGTGTGATAATTGTAAATTCGTTATCTGGTTTCTTGAGGGAGGCGAACACGACGCGATCAGTCGAAGAGTCTCCTCCACTGTCGAGATTTGAACCTGAGTCCTCGGGATGAAGATGAGTATCAACGTTATTAGGTTTCTGCGGTGCTTCGAAACCATTTCATTGATGACTTCCGTTTTTTTTCCGCATTTGCTTCTCTCAACTCGAAATTAGTCTCACTAGCCATTCTACTGGCATCTCCAGGACACAAGTCACTTCATCTGATGTCACTTTTGACCAAGGAACCAAATCGGATGGATTGTGAATCAGTTGACGAACAGGGCACAAACCAACGCGGAGACCAACGCATAAGACAGACATAAAAAGACAGAGTACTTTAACATAAGTAGACACCTAGTTTAATCGTTCCTTCTACATCTGCATTCCCATGTTAACCTATGAGCCATCAATTGGGAGTTTGGCAGAGAGTAAGCGACACGAGCCATGAAAAAAGGAGGAAATAGGGAAGAGTGGAAAGGAATTAGAATAAGAAACAATTGTCTGTGTCTCGCTCTATTTAAAACAATGTTAACGGAGAGTGGTATGCGGAAAAATGTGCACCAATCTGTTTGGCAATGCATCTATATTTTGTGTACCGGTATCCCTCGTTTTGTTAATCATTTCTTTTAGTTATGGATTTTTTGTTGTGGGGTTACAATTACATCTTACGTATCTCCCTGAAACTCACTTGATTTAAGTTTTCCAGTAAATCCTAGAAAAGTTTATGCGATCTCATGAAAATCATTGTTTCTTTAAGGAATTTCGTCTATGTATTTATTGCTGGTAAATTTCTCTCACCATTCGTTATACTTCACGTTGTTGCAAAAATTAATTTATTTTTTTCCACAGCAAGCAGGAGGGGATCATTCAATGCATTCGGCAATCAGCAGATGCTATGTTGACGCTATCAAATACGTCAAGGACTATGATTCCCTTTTTGAAAAAGTACTTAGAAGAAACGCTCCCCGTGATGTGTGAAAATGACGAGGAAATATTTAACGGTATCTTTTTCATTTCTCAAATATGCTTGTACTTGATTTACTTTGATAGTTTGAGTGCTGGCCATTTCATTTTTTCTGCTATAGAAGTGTGGGCTATTTATAATAATATATAAATATTTTTGTAAATTTTGCCCCGTAAAACATAGAGAAATGCTAATTATACTGTCTATTAGTTCATAACTTAAAGTATCAAAATTGAATGATTCTTTAAATGGGAGTTAAACATTTTTATATGATGTCTATATAAAATATGCCAATAATTGCTTAAAATTAAAACGAACGTATAATTACGATGTCAGCAGTTCTCGGGAGATTAACAGAAACATATTTTAACGTTGTCAGCACTCAAAGTGTTAATGATCAGTGAATTACTGTAGTATTTTCACCTTACATGCGTCTCTTTCACTTCCTCTCTCATACTGCTGTTTTTTCAGCATTTATTCCTATGGAAAGCGTGTCATGCGTAAGCTCAAATTGGACACCATGCGGCAAGAAAATGGCGGAGGTAACCGATTTATATAAGGTGTTCTTCTGTGATGACACTGATTCTGCAAATGTTACTTTTACTCCTCAATTCATTTGCCAGTAAGTATGTGGGGAAATGGGACTTAATTCGATTTTAATTGAATGAATCAAAAAGAAATATGTACTAAGATATAAATATGAATTATTTCCAATTATAAAGAAACGAAATAATTAGTCATTCTGAGTTAATTTATGTTTAAAAAATATTTTTGCATAAAGATTACATGGAGTTCATATCTACATTGCCTTATTGTGTATCCGAATAGAAATAAGTCATTCTTATAATTATATGCTCTTTATGATATATACGAATAATTTCATATATTCGATTTCATCATTTAATTCTAGGGAGTTATCTAGTTTTTGGGAATGTGCAATAGAAAATAGTCAAAATTGCTCAGGGGTTATTCGAGAAACTGCCTCTGTTATTTCATCGAAATTAAGAAGTTCAGAGTCCTGTTCGGGCTTCTTCTGAAGGATCTCAAGAAGGACGTTGAAAAATTACTAATATATATCACGCCCGTCAATATGGAAACGTCAGCGGACATAAATATCCTTACTGCTTGCTCTATTTTTCAATTACATTGTCTCAGATACGACACCTGTATTCACTCTTGTGAATTTAATCTAAAATTCAAATGTGTTTTTTCTCATACCTATGTGACAACAAATGTGTACTCTACCGTTTTCAAAATAAACCCATACAAACAAAACAAATCAATTTTTTTCACCCAAAACTAGATTAAGGCTTTCCTTTATCATCAATTGAAAGGTAATTCCATATTTTTATGTAGAATTTTCAAAGTGCTAGAATTATTCTAGCATGAATGTAGAATATATTTTACACCAATGAAGGAACATTTTTTCGGTGCAATTCGTTACAATGTGGGAATTACTTCAGGCAGGTTTTATAATGTTTTCCTCTTGAAAATCGACTTCTAACAATTAGAAATGCCCTGATTGCGAAGAATGTACGAGAGAATCGGAGACATATGTTCAAAAAGTACCTACCTTTCTGTTAGAGAATTGAAATCGATAGATTCCATAATCTATTATTATTCTAGTATTCATTAGAAAATTACTTTGGGCTTCCCTTAAGCTGTGGATATGAATTGGGATGGGTAGAAAAAATGTTAGAAATATATTGAGTTGTTCTGATGGGTACATGAGGTTATAGTTTAAACATATCTTGTGCGCTTTTCTGCGTGATGGTTTTGCTAACAGTTTCCTTAGTAATTCTACTGTTGTCTTAAGGTCAAAATTGGTGAGAGTGCAAGCCTATTGTTGTTCTGTTTTAACTGTGATTACTGTCACCAATGGACGAGTTTACGCAGAAGGACGCTTGTTTAACGCAAGTTTATCACGGAGCGACATCATCAGGTTGTGTACTGACGGTTAATTAACAATATATGTACTCACAGTCAGAGGCATGAGGGGTCGAAAGAGTGGCAAGGAGGAGGAAGAGGGTTAGGTTGGTGGAGTGGTTGGTGGGGGGGGAGGGGAAAAGAGTAGATAGGATTAGATTAGATTGTTAGTAGGCGGAGTTCCTCCTAGGAGGACCTGAGGAACTTAGACGTAATGGTCCTTTGTGTAAATCGCCATGTCTGTAAGCACCCGTAGAGTCCAGTTGCCTTGCTAAAGGCTAGCATGCCCTGTATGGGGATACCCCTGACTTCGCCTAGTTCCAAAAATGGTGGTCCCAGATGCCTGACTCTGGTCCACATCAAAGCGGGACACTTGCAGAGTACGTGCGATGTTGTTTCGTCGCCTTCTTTGCACCATCTGCTTTTCGCCGAGTCTCTGAGTCTCAGGAGATGGAGGTGCCTCATAACCTGATTATGTCCAGTAAGCAGTCCCACTATCGTACGAAGTTGTTTTCTGTTCAGTAAAAGAAGCTTTCTTGCCAGCCCCGGTCTGGGTCCTTCTATCAAGAGCTTGGCTTGCCTGAGCCCCTGTGCATTTCGCCATATCTTAGAGTGTTGAGATAGGCTCCACTCTTTGATCTTGAAATCCCTGAAGAAGATGCGATTGGGATGAATGGCTATGGTCCAATTGGGTTGTTATTTGAGCCTTCCTTTGCCAGTTTATCCGCTATCTCGTTTCCGGTTATGCCTGTGTGGCCAGGGACCCAGAAAGTTCTACGTTGCTCTGTCTGCTGAGGGAATCAAGTGCTTCAAAGGACTCCATCAGCTGTCTTGATTTGCACCATGGAGATATGAGAGCTTTTAAAGCTGCTTGGCTGTCGGTACATATGTCAATTGATCTGCCTATTGGGCAAAATTCCTTGGCAACATGGGCACAGGTCAGCAAAGCGTAGACCTCTGCCTGGAAGACCGTAGCGTGCTCCCCCAAGGGGATTGAGAGCCTTTTGTCAGGTCGGCAGCAGTGAACCCCTGCTACTGCTCTTCCTTCTTACCTGGAAGTATCGGTGAACCAGACATATGCTCCGTTGCCTTTACTTCCTTCCTTGACTCATCAGTCCCTCGTTGGAAAGTGGGTTTTGAAGAGAGGTGGCGTTTTGTTGAACGCGGCTGTCTAGTCGTCTGTGCCCATTTCGCAAATGGGGTTCAACTCCCTGAGCTCTGCCCATAGTTGTCTGTGACCGGAGAGGCTACCCCTGTCACTCCATTGTCCCTGTCTCTTGACACGATAGGTCGCTATCATAGTTTGAGTTTCGACTTCAACATAAAGTGGTGCAAGATTCAGTAGGGTTTCAAGGGCCAGCGTGGGGGACGTCCTCATGGCTCCCATGATACCCATACATGCCATTCTTTGCAGGTGGTTGAGTTTATCCCTTGCAGTAATCTACCTGGTCTTCTTCCGCCAATCAATTGAGCAGTGTAGAGAGGCGGGCTTTACCACTACAGTATAGATCCATTTGATCGCTTCTGGCTGAAGTCCCGAAGTTTTGCCGAGGGCCCTCCTGCAGGTCCATAGGGAGGCGTATGCTTTCTTGATTTTAACCTCGAGATGCTCTCCCCAGTTGAGTTTGGTGTCCGGAGAAAGGAGTAAGGAAAGATATTAGATGAAAGCAAGGGTGATGGGTGCTGTAGGTTGGAAAATGGAAATTATAGTGGTCGGGAGGGGGTGGTGGAGGTGGTGCTTGTGCGACCGTATGTCTCGACCATGTTGTAAGGTGGGAGGCAGAGGGGGAGGATTCGGAGGGTTTTTGTTTTACATTCCTCTCTCTCTCGTAATCAACTTCTTAACTTTTAATCAAATATAAGTTAAATTTCATTCTTATTCGTTTTGTAATGGCAAAAGATTATCACAGGGAACACGAGACTCGGTTGAGCCGATTGCGATGAATGGTTAATTATCCCCTCTGAGGTATCAGGAAATCGCCGAACTGACAGCCCTGCCACCCTGATTTCCCTCTCAAATTACACAGCCGGAAAATATAAAGTTGTCAAGTTTTAGAGTTGATCCCTCAGTTACATGGATAAAATATTGACGCGTCTCAACTGGGTTTTCGCCAAGGACCCCTAAAGTTATAGAATAAAGTCTTCGTCTTTAATCCTAAGCCCAACGTAATCTCCTGGTCTAGAGAATTGTGAAGCAATCGCGTACAAAGGATTTTATTAGTTGGCACTATCTCTAATGAAGTTGAAGTCACCCCAGATGTCACACAGGGAAGTGTCTTAGGCCCTTTTCTGTTCTTTTTGCATATTAACAATATAGGAGAAGTAGTTGATAATAAGCAAAATTATTTGCAGACGACGCCGTAGTGTATGTATAGGGAAATCCGTAGCCTTAATGATATGCGGTTCTGCATAAAGCGCGTTTCCGTTTTCGGTGATTTTTAACCCCTCTCCTCCCTTTGTTGAAAATCGTAGTGATTTTCCCCCCCGGAATGTAACCTTGTCTCTTCAAATGAGACTTTTAATTCAAAAATCTTTTCTCAATTTTTGAGTGAGTTTTTTTTTGTTGGAATGGGTTGACATAAAACCAATAAAGTAGCCGAACTAGATATAATAGAACTATCTAATCTTAATTGGAAAAAGTAATATTCATATTTAATTCATGAAATCAACCATGAATCACGGCGTAAGGTGCTGTGGTCATATACTTTTTTTTTCCTCTCTCCGCATTTCTGACTACTGTCTTGAAAGGTGTTGTCACGAGGTCGCTATGTAACCCGTGTGAGGTTAAAATGTAAGCAATTTGATGGCATGAAGAATTGAAACTTTGAAGAGGTAATGGTTCAGTTACAGTGAGTTGAAGTAGAAGCTTGAGATTCCCCGCGAGCCGTTCCTCATGTTATACTCATGTTCCTCCCTCATGTTGAGTGAACCCTCCCTTCCCACTTGTTACCTGCTGTAGGTTTTTATGCGACACTCCTCCCAAATTGGTAACGTAATTTATGCGCGACGCCTGAGCAAGCGCTAATGAAGGACCTCGAGGAAACCCGTGTGATACGATGAATTAATGTATTTATTGACCACGTAAATAAATTAAGCAGAATTTACATTTAAGTCTTATGCAATAAATCTAAATGTATTATTTATTATTTAATACATGCTTCTCAATAGTTTTTAAGTAAATAAAAAATGCTTGTTTTTTAAATTGATATTATTGTTACCTTTGAATTTATAAAAAGCAATTTTCTTGATTTTTTTTCCTATTTAGTGTTTGGTATAATCTGGTGCGTTTTCTTGTTGCCAAGTAACTTTTTATATTTACGCTCTAAATTGGAGTGGTTGACATATCTTTAACCATCTTGTTAGTGTGAATAAAATTTCACATTTTTGTTGATAGTTATTAAAATAATGTGCCCGATAAAAAATATGCAGTGTAATTATCACCAAAGTTGTTATGATAATTGTTTTTTTTCCGATTCTACCAGATTATGTTGTTAATTTTGTTATACGGTTTTCAATTAGCCCTGAGGATGGCAATAAATATGCCGAAACGTTAGCAGTGATATAAAGAAATTTAAATTGACCAAAACTCAATAAATGAAAAAAAGATATACGATGAAAGGTAGCTAGGTTTAATTTTGAAAAAATATGTTGTTGTAAATGTTTGGAGTAGAAAAAACTCCTCATAACAGCTGTGGCATACACATCAGCCATTTAGAGAATCTAGAATTGGTTAAATACCTAGGTATTATCCTGACTCATGATCTCTTGTGAGGGTAAACATATTCGGGAAAATACACGCCAGGGTAATCATAATTTGGGATTTCTTCATAGAGTACTTGTCAAGTTCGACGATTAAGTAAGGGATGTCAGCTACTTCTCCACTTGGAAAACGCTGCCAGCAATTGGCAATACTATTACTTAGGCTAAAAACCGAGTTAGAACGCGTGCAGCGAAGATCAGCAAGATACGAAAAAGGCCGTTATTACAATTTCGTTTGTATTACTGACCTCTTTCACCCACTGGCATGAGAATCGCTTCCAGACCGTCGATAACATTTGAATCTAATCTATTATGAAAGTTCTAAATCAATTTATTTTCTGATGACACTAATAACATTTTACGAAACCCGATATACTACGGTTTATCAGATCATGAGAATGCCCATCTCCCAATATATGAGAGAATAGTTCTTTATGAGATCTCTCAACTAGACTACAGAACGGACAGATTAAAAATGTCACTATCTCTGTCCATTTATGTGGTAGTAAAATACCAACGGTTCCTCTGACATTGGGAGCATACGTTTTCTGTAGTGTAAATTTGTGAGGCTTCCCCTACTGAAGAGCATTAACGATTTATGCTAATACATCAAAAGTTGTTGTTATACCATATGTTTTAGTTTATAGAATAATGCATGTTTTTGCCCTGCCACAGATGGATGGCATGCAGTGCATTTTCTAGATGTAGAGAAGGAAACGAATGGAGCCGTTATTTCGGTCGATTCAAATCGTATCCTTTCCGCAGAAGGTGGCTGTATTACCGGGGCTAAAAGGCTCGTTTCAGGCGATTCCCACTATCCCAGTAACGGCTTAGCCATTACTGCTGGAGACTTTCAATACTTTTTTTTACAGCTGAAGATTCATTTGTGGTAATTAGGTGAATAATTCTCTGTGGAAGTTGTTGTTTGTTTTATAAAAATAGTGTAACTTGCAACCTTTAATTAATTATCCATATAGAATTATTAAATTATTTATTTTTAATTTTGAGGTGTATTCCGTAAAAAAACTTTTTAAATTAGTAATTATCATCATCAGGCTTCTTTATCAGGCAGTTTAAAGCGTACCCGTGAGTTACCCTAGATAATATTTTCCAGTTTTGATCTACTCCCAAGGTGTTTAATTTTGAATATCAGAGACGTTTCCACACTACGGCTTTTGCAAAGATATAGTTTTGTGATAAAATTCAAAATGACGTACAAATCCAATTAAAAAGGGGAGGTAACAAAGGCATCTGCATCAATGATAGATATAAATGGAGCGAAATAGTGTCTTCAGCGTTTCCTGCCGTGAGCAACCATATTATTTTATTATTAGTTTTTCTCTTTTCATGCTGTCAAAATTGCTATTTTGACGCCTTTCTAATTTACTTAGTAATTTTTCTCTATTATGCATTTGAGTTCATTGAGTATGTATGGATTATCCACGGATGCAAATTTTACCTAACACCGAACTCTTATGGGATTTTTTGAGCCACCAGAAATTTAATTTTCATATGATGGAACAACGGCTGTTGGAGTATTTGTTTAAATCACAGAATAAAATTAGTATTATCAGTTAAAATACGGTGCCACGTAATCGGGATATCTTCCAGTCAGGAGTTCATGGGTGTAGTTGGCGTAAAGGTGGGGAAAAGTGGAACCTAGCCTGGAAGGAAATGATGACATATCAAATGACAGGATATCAGGACGGATATAAAAATTGTTATGACGAGATAATGTCTCGATATTTTTAATGATGAATAATGACTAGCTCTCAACCAGGAGGGTACTTACATATACTTAACACTCATCACTTCTGCTGCTCCACACATAATGGCGTGGTCAAGGTAGGAGCATCCACCACCGAAATACGTCGGCCTTACCTTATTCGCCTTGCCTTGAGAGGTAACCCTGGCTCGTTTAAGAATCTATTTACATGTGTTGAGACCAATTGTCTGTTGCTGACAAAAGGTTGTGTCTTCATTTATGCGAATGGGCATAAAACATAACGTGAACCACATCGTCAAATCCTTCAACCACGCTCACTTCCAAAATGTGGTTGAACTGCTCCAATTCGTAGTCCTCAACGATCGGCCGCTTGAATTATCCAATTAACTCCGGACTGTCAGCAATATAAAAAATAACGTTGGACAATACAATTACTTTTGGTCCAACCGAGAAGAACAAGTTCTAAATTTTCATTTAAAAGCATGAAATCAAAGAATAAGGTTGTAGACTACTGGGCTACTAACTATATGTTACCAATACACTTCCCAATATGCAGTTCCTACTTTGATTCAAATCTAGATAGATGTACGTAATCTGTGGGATGTATATTAATTCCGAAGTTAGTGACAAAATATTTCTAGCGACGAAAGAAAAACAAGGGAAATCCTTTACTTCGTATTTTTTATTAACTTTCAATAAGGTATTTTGTCTTGGATTGATTATTTCTGCATTCCATTAAATCATCGCTAACTTGTTTGATTTTTGTGGAGCGTCAATTGTTGTTGCAATAAAAACTTAACGAGCAACTTTCCCGCCCAGAATTTTGAGGCTAGAGGGGTACACAGTTTACGTATTTCTCTTAGTTTGCCATTTCTGTTCTACCTCCCAAAATAGGACACTTGACTGGATGTAATTACCTGATTTGTGAATAATGATAGTTTTTGCGTATGTTTAAGGCCCTGAAGAATAACAATAAAGACAATGTTCGCCAAAATTACTCGAACTGGTGATGAGTATCAAGAGGTTATTTTTGCAGAAACCCTGACTTTAGTATTATCAATGTGATGTGCGTTAAAGCAAAAATGGTACGTTGTGGTCAGGCCGCAGATGTAATTAATAACTCTTGTGACTGATCCCATGCCTAAGTTAACTAGTGACAATTTTGAGTTAAATTATTATTTATAATGATAATAAACTCGTTTTTTTATAAAAGTTTCTCGGATACTGAATTAATTATTTACCGAGTAAGACGCATGAATGGTGAAAGTGAGACGGCGTGGTCTCCTTTGTGAGTAATCCGCTCTAATATGCTCCCTTTCTAATCAATGACGATTTATAATAGTGTAAGTTTTCAATTATTAAGGTTTTTTAAGCCAAGAATTTGTTATTTTCCGACGTATATTAATGAAGAGTGAAAGTGATACGGCCTCGTCAGACCATATTAGATTCACAATTGCTGTGATTAATCCTCTCGTTTTTGTTCCCTTTCCTCACTCGTGAAGATTTGTTAGTTTGTTACTCTTGAAAATTAATTTTTTATTTTTTGATTAATTTTCCGAGATACATTGTTAAAGATCACAGTTGGCAGGCATTATGTCAACTTTTGATTTAGGTATGAGTTTACGCGAGTTGCACTTAATGTTTGGTAAAATACTAAATAATTTATGCGTAGAAAACCTCCAACCAATTATAAGATTGGAATTGCCACCACTTCTAAATGGGACTATTCATCGAAATATCAACCGGACGCCTGTGGCTTTTACGCCCGTTGCCCATGTCTTAACCCAGCACTAGCTTCTGGTAAACATTAATGACGTCGTCATTTGGTCAAGAGGGTGGAGAAGACACTTAAATGCATCGGTAAAATGACGAAAGAAAGAATCCCCCGTAATGTAAATGAAATGAGGAAATTTCTTGTAATTAGCTACACGTGTGTTCTATTTCACAGATGCCAAAGATCGTTTTTTTATCATTTTCTTTCATTCATCTCGGGTTATCGATCCAAATATATAGTGCGAGGTTTCGAATTTGTACATTCGACCTCTGGGTTTTTTTTTAAATTCTGAAGGCCAAAGGTCGTAGGACAACGACCCAAATACTTAAGGCATCGTGATCCATCGTAAAAGTCGCCGATCAGATCACTTCATTCAATTACTGAGTCGGGAGAAGAACGCATAGCAGTCGCACGCCATTCATAAGTGTTTTGCCTGTTCGTGTGACTACGGGTCATAACCACTTTGAACAAGTCAAATTCACCTGAAGAAATGACGTCGTCTAGCCTGCTGATCATTTTCGGTGAGAAAAAAGTGCTGTTTTATTATGTACATCTCATGTTAATTTGCATCTGGGTGTGAAATAACGGCTTTAGATTTCTGTCTCGATATATTATTATATTTAGTTTTTGTTTAACAATACCCATCCTTTGTACCATAGAAGTGCATGTTCTTTACATAAACTGTAAAATTAGAGGAGGCTCGGCACAAATTTATATTGATTGCTAGGTAAGGTATTTTCGATCTCAATTCCAATGCAGGAAGGCAGTGGGCATAGCCCTAGCACCAAATTGGATGTGTGCCAAACGTAATTTGAGTTACGTACCACAATGCTTAATATGAGTTGTAATTTGGGAGAACCGGAGTTTCCATCGTGGAAAGGCGTTGCTCACTGTAACAATAATATCTAAATTCGTAATTAAGTCTTATTTCTTTACGTAAGAGTTTTTGTGAATGATATAAAAAATGGGTAATTATGGAGTAGACGGACTCATCGTATTTTTTCAAATTTTTTTTCTAATGACTTCCAGTACGGTCTGCAACTATGAAAAATATTTTTTTTGGCACGCTGATGCGAAATAACCCAGATATTTACGATTTTCGAAAGTACTACTTTTGTATTCAAGAACAAGTTTTGCGATCTGTGAGAGCCCCGCGAGGCGTAGATTACGTCGAGACAATGGTTTGAGTCACTCAAGAAAGTTTGTGGGGTGTTTAACCCTCGAGGGAGAAAGGTCCACCCGATGCGAAAAGTGTGGTTCGGTCTGCCGTCTTCACCGGGAGTCTCTCCAGTTTATATGCCAACGCAGCTTTGCTGTCAGTAATCAGAGTCCTTGCCGCTTTAATTATAAGGATTCTGCGAGGGCAGGTACCTTTTTCGACGGGTCATGACTGACGCTGGAGAAATACGTGAAGCTCGTGAACATCCTCTTGCAGCTGTAGCCCCCTCATCAAGAACTCATCGCAAGGGAGCTCTTTGGGAGGCGGTAAAATATTTCGGTAAGATACTAAATAAATTATTTAGTATTTTACCAAAAATTAAGTACAACTCGCGTAAACTCATACCAAAATCAAAATTTGACGTAATGCCTACCAACTGTGATCTTTAACAATGTATCTCGGAAAATTAATCAAACAATAAAAATCAATTTTCAAGAGTAATAAAATATCAAATCTTAACGAGTGAGGAAAGGGAACAAAAACGAGAGGATTAATCACAGCAATTGTGAATCTAATATGGTCTGACCAAAGGGAGACGTCAGTGCACTCTTTGTAGTGGATTGGCATTAACGTCAGTGTACTCTTTGCTGTGGATTGTCAGTGCACTCTCGGAAAGTCTTTGTCGAGAATATCATAGAATCGTCGAAGAAAATCGGCGGTCCCGACAACTTCGTCGAAATCGACGAAGCCAAGTTCGGGAGGAGGGAGTATAACGTAGGCCGCCTCTAGGCAGCTTCTAGCACCTTATGGTGAATTACTCGGTCAACTTCGTGGACCCGAGCACCGGCGCAAACAGGAACACTATTGAAAGCGTCTGGTGGGAGGTGCGGGGCAAGGTGCCACGATATGGTCGGCGAAAGGAGAACTTTGTCGGGTATGTGGTAGAGCTGCAATTCAAAATACTCTACCGGGACCACCATGAGCGTATCCACCATTTTTTTCAGGCTGCCGCTGTGCTCTACCCACCCACGTATTAATTTGTTAATTTGGTACGTAATTGGTCATAATAAAACACATGAAAAAATTTCATTTTCTACACCCTTCGAAAATTGTAAATATCCGAGTTATTTCGTATCAGCGCGCCAAAAAAATATTTTTCATAGTTATAGAAGGTATTGGAAGCTATTAGAAAAAAAAAATTTGAAAAAATACGATGTGTCCGTCTACTTCATAATTACCAAAGAATGTTTATCAGTTTATATTAGGTATAAATGTATATTAATTTTTATTGTTCTTTTGTTTACAGCTGTTGTGGAAATTAATCAGATTTAAACAGCTAATAACTATGACGCAAACACACATTTTAATATGTTACTGTGGGTAGCTATAGTAAACGTTTGAAAATTATCATGTGAAATAATTGGAAAGAGAATTATGCGAGTCCAAACCCTCCTATTGATGGATTTTACATTCAACATGCTCTTCATATTAATCATAAATACAATGAGGAGAGCTCAAAAATATTAGGTACGAAAGGACGCCTAATGACATTTTTCAAATCCTTTGATAATTATAAAATTACGGTGAATATTACTCTATATAAATATGAATCTCACTTTGTCCCAAGGATGAAAAAGCAGCTAACTCTTTCAACCATGTTTTTTTAATTTGCAAAAGTTATCAATATACTCTTAAAGCCATCGTTTAGTTTAATTCTTGGATTATATGTAGTTTGATACAAATAAATTTGCTTGCATTGTCATATCATATATCGAGGAGGCATACAGAAAAATTGGAGAAGAAAGGACACTGTGAAGCACCATACGCCAGAGAAAAACACGGTGGGAAGGCCTTTTTATGAGACACAAAGATTACATAAGAAGCAAAATGGAGGGAAAAATTGAAGGGAAAATCCCCAGGGGAAGACCAAGAGACAAGTACTTGGGGCAATTGAAGAGGGATACGGGGAAGGAGAACCATAGGGAAGCGAAGGAACTGGTATGGGATAGGGCGAAATGGAGGGATGCAGTATACCAATCCTAGGAATGTAATACTAAGATGGTCATATTATATAAGCGAAAGTGATTTATAATTATTGTTGGCTGAGTAGGCCATAGCTATCGGGTTCCTTACATTTGAAGCAAGTTCACTCACTATATTTTATGTAAAAGTTGTCGGAATAGTTACGCTTATATATAAATGGTTTTGTGAATTAATATTACAGAAACACATTCCTTCCCTAAATTAAGGATATGATCTCAAAATATGTGCTTCTTTATTGCCAATATTAATTAAATTACCTCTACTATCAATGGCAAAAATTTAAATTATACTTGGAAAATACATTTTATTCTTATTAGACAACTGAAATCAATTTAATTGTGACTGTGAAATATTTTTCTTGTTGAAAAAGGTTTTTCTGTCACCATTTTGAGAGCACATTCCATGAAAAATCTTAGAATAAGAAATGGGCATTTTGCCAGTAGGCATGGGGCCGTAATTTTTCAGAACTTTCTCTTTTGATTTAGGGACTTTACTCAACCTAAGTGCTTATAGTGCGTTTGCAAATAGTAAATTATAGTTACTAAATTTCGGATAGCAAAAAATAAAATTTGAAAAGTGATTTTTGTTAACTTTTTAAAAGCATATTCCGTTTAATTTAGTTTATTATGGAAATGGGCAGTCCGGGAATGAGTAAAACTCGGCGGTAAAACTCACAGAACTGTCCCTGTGCATGGCTTTGCATTTGTAGTTCGCGGAGGTGACTGAGATTTAAGGTCATTAACTCCATTAAGGATAATGTGGAAGTGGTTGGTGATGATTACAGTATTTGAACGAGAGGAGTTGGGATAATACCCTCTTCAGAAATAACCCGCAATTAACGAGTTTTCGAGGGTTGCTCAGTGCTAAGTACTTGTGATGAGGAGAAAATCATAGTGGAGAAACGATGAATTATGTTTGAAAAAATATTTCTGGACCCTTATTCTTGTCTTTATAGGTACTTCAATAGCACTCTTCATCCTTGTGATTTGTGATCCAATAGAATCTCCTGACGAAAAACTGATTTCAGATTGCGCTACGATGGCTAATGTAAGTATACTTTTTTCAATTGGTGAATGGCTGGTGTTACTAAATATCGTTTTCCTAAAATGCTGATTTGCGTATAGTTTTAGGTTGTTTTCTGTGGTGTCTGACTCGTGTTATACTGCATTGCTTACATATTATTTGTTAGATACCAATTTTTGAATCGTCCTTTGATGGCGGTACCCCAGAGTAAACTATTTCGACAGGAAGTGTACGCGAATGAAGGAAAAGCGAGTAATGAGCGAAGGTCATATCATAAAGTGTGTTTTAATCCTAAGATCTAAACGATTCTTCTATTATATGAACGATTCTACAAGTATATTTGTCATAGTCGTCTTCACAAGTCCCGATTTTTTCGATCCAAATGTCTTTGCTTAAAGTACAAGTGGGCATCCCTAAAAAGATATTCTTAGAGCAATAGGCATTTGCATATTCATTAAGGACATAATCTCAACTCATGCCGTCTAATCGTATGAATTCAAATTTGTTTGGCTTGGCAATATGATTTCCTGCCCTAGTTTTTGGAATTCGTGGTCAACATGGACACCATTTTGATGCGATAAAATAGAAATAGGCGATGCGAGGCTGTAAGAGCAAAACCTCAAAATGAAATGGACTTTGAGGAGCATTCCCCCATACCTTTCACCCACTCGGTCATTCCGCTTGCGTTTTCCAGAACCTTCCCTCTTCTCTCCCAAAACCCATCGTCATTCCATATTATCATTACATACGGTCAGATTATACACCTAGCTATGTAGATGATGATGATGCCAAGTCTTTGTAGCGCGTTGCGCCGTTAAAACGTGATATTAGCGATACCAAATATTATTCTTTCGTATTTATTTTCAATAAATATTGTCGTGATTATTTTATTCCATACAATAGTTGCTTCAAAGATAAGAGAGTAATTATATTTCCTTAATGTCCCAATATTGCGAATAATCTGCCTTTGTTTTCTCTTTCATTACCACATTTAAAGTGAAAGTTTACCTTCTCTCAAGTAATAGTCTATCCTCAATAATATTCATATTGGATGTTATCATTATAATCATGACTAGTGATTGATGTCACCATCATGGATCATTCAGAGCTCCCTACTGCCATCCACGCTCCACTCTTCTCTGCAAATCCTGTTTCATGTCAAAATTTTCTTAGCTATCGTATTTGTCCATACTTCCGTTCATCTATATCTACAAAATGCAGTACAAACAAGTCCCCACCAGGGTGTGTAGGTACGGGATGAATTCGCGTAAGCATACACCACTTGTCCCAGTTCAAGATCGAACCCCGCTCATTCCCTTGACCATAAGATGCTAGGCGAAAGGCAGCCAGGAGAATAATGCCCTACCCAACCTGAAAAAATGATATTGCCTCGAACGAGTATGCCAACAAACTGTTCCAGAGCCAAAATACTACTGCTGATTTATCCTTATTTTATTACTAATTCAACATACTACGGGATACTAACTTTTGAGAGAAAAAACATGCAGGACATCCGATGTGGGGAGAGGTGATTGAGATAATGATAAGTTTATACACAATAAGTGAAGTACAAAGTCTAACCCAACCAGCTATTTTGTCTCGTCTTAATAAGTAATAACTAATTTTGGCATGCCAATCTATATATCTACCTATATATTAATAAATGGATGTTGGTTATCTGCCCGAGATTAAAAGACTTCGACTCCGCTTCACCGATCACCATGAAAGTTGGCATATATATTTTTTTTTTCAAGGAAAAGGTTTTTATACTGATATCTAAAAAGATCTCATGGCTCCAAAAGGTTCCAAAAAGCTACTTGCAGTCAAGATAGATGGTTTTGTTTTTTTTTCTACAAATGGCGGTAAGATGAAGTTTATAATTCTTTCAATCAATTATCTTTTCCAATTCGTATTTGTATGAAAATCACATTTTTCCAGCAAATACACACATTTTTCTCTGAAATCAACAATTGGATAATTCCATAACAACCAGATTTTAGTCCTCAACGCATTTAAAATTCATTTGGCTTTGTAAAGGCTGGGACGTAATCAACGGTAACGTGTGACGGGAATCGTGAACCGTATTACGTAGGACGGGAATTTCACCCACCGGATACATCGACCTTTCGACGCACCAGCATGAAAAATTGACTTTCGTAAGCGCAGCGGCGAATTCATGCAAGAGTCTATGTAAACATAGGTGAAGATTGCATTTTAATTAAAAACTTAGGTTGATTAGTTTACATAATATAGCTACCTTTAGTTAAAATGGACGAAGACGATGTGTTATATTTGTACCTTTGCGAATCATGGCTCTCGACATAACATGCTCAGTTTCCTTTAAAACACATGGTTTGTTAATAATTTAAGTTAACAGAAAAAAATATTTTAGACTAAAGAATAACAAAACAAGAAGACCCCCACGGCGACTTTGTGAATAAACAACGAAGAAAAAAGATTTATTGCCAACAGGAGACATGTATATTCCTTTTATTCGTGTAATTTATAAATGATCTCTTTTTGTAATGAATAAATCATTTTGAGGAGATGGGAAGGTTATATATGCGAAAGTTTTGCTCGAGTTTACTTGTATTATTAATTACTATTTAGAAATATACATATAATGTCACGTCGTTAGTTTACACATTGAGACGTAAAATTGCAGAGCATATGTTTCCCTACTAAAATGACAAATTACTATGAAATATTCAGCCTTGAGGGTACAAAGGGAGACTGTGTACGTTGCTCAGCCTTTTTTAATGGCGTCATTTTTGTGTGATGTAGGAAGATGCAATTGCTACGCTAATGTGCCGTGATATTTCCGGAATTCGTCCTAGTTATGTTCCATGTCTTACTAATTTTATTACGATTATCACCCCAAAGGCAGCACTCCACTTCCTGCTAGAGAAGGGAATAAATAGGTAAGTGTGTATTTTTGTCGATAATATTGTTTTTTTCATATAGTAAATGTATTATTACTGAAGTTACTGGAAGGATTAAACCAAGTCCTCCACGGTCCGTCTGTTATTTACTAAACCTTAACTTCGTTTTTCTCGCAGTTTTTTTTATTCCAAGATTATTTAAGTTAGTTTCTTATTATTACCTTGGCAATTCTAATTCCGAATGTAACTGTTCGCTGCATTCACCTGTTCATGAAAATGCAGAACCGGTCTAATGCTGAGATTTTCACGTTTCTTGGCTAAAAAATAATTATACATGACATGAAATTTGAGGTTTAATTTAGATAATATTTTAAATAGCATTTTTTATTTATATTTTTAAAGAAGAGGAAATCAAATGGCACACAAACCAAATACCTAATCTTGGTCCAGAAATTGTGCTAATTCATAAGGGCAAGATTATCATGCCTGTTGAATTTCAGTGGGAGATGCCATTTTCTTTTATCATATGAATCAATGCATGATGCATGCTATATTCACTGTTCTGGTACTACATATCAGTCATTAACCGCATGTTGGTGCTTTGGAGTGAATTATCATAGAAATTTGGTTAAATGCAATGAAAATATTATAAATAATGTACAAGGTATGCATGCTCGTGTAAAACTCCAAAACGAAATGTATTATACTCTTCAAACATTTACGACTATAAAATGTCCTCTATGGATAGATAACTGACTACTTTTCATGTAACTCATGACATCCAGTTCGATGCCATTTAATTCGATTTTCTTGGAAAAATAAATGTTCCTAAGCATCATAATTTTAATTTCAAATTCTCAGAATATTTTTCATGGTATACATATTATATAATAATTCCAAAAGCAGACAAATACCAAGTACAGTACTTTGTAACGTGATTATATACTGCAGCCATTAATAATACTAATAAGGGCAAGATGAGTGTACCCGTTAAATTCATGGCGAGAGAGAAAACATGAAAGCCGTTGTATGTGACTATGGGAATCAATGTGACGTGGTAAATGCTGATACTATGTAAAAGCCATTAAACGCAAAAAGTGAGGTTGGGGTAAACACTATCAACTTAGTCACTGAACCTGGCCTATAAAAGCTGCAGGCATGAATGGCCATTCACGAAATCGCTATTAAATGGTAATTCACGCCTGGTTGACAATGAAATTTCTATCGTTGAAAAGGAAGAAAAATTGATGAATTCAGAGCTTAAAACGCAATGATAAGACAAAAACGAAGCGTACAATAAAATCGAATTAAATAATTAAATACAGAATTCTTTTATTCATTCCATGATATAAGTTTCCATCCAATATCTTGAGAGCTAGTAATTTAAAAAAGCAAATAAAGAAACGTCTGAATCGAATTCAATGCTTTTCTTATGGGAGTAAAAGTAAATATTAATGGGGTAAAAACAACCCCAAAAATTGTTTATTTCAAAAATAATTTCTTTGTGTGCTTATACACTATAACGGGGATATACCTTCTAAATATCACGTTTTTATCTCTAGTAGTTGCTGAGTGATTCAGTCAGTTAGTCAGTCAGGACATTCCCTTATACATACATAGATTTTGCGTTCGATGATGTAAATTTCGATCCAATATCTTGAGTGCAAATAATATAAAAATGCAAATAATGAAACACATACACCGAAGTAAATACTTTTCTTATGGGAGTAAAAGTTAAAATAAATGGGGTAAAACAAGCATAAAAATAGTTTTACGAAAAAATATATTCTTCGTGCGCCTATACTACACGATGAGGATGTACCCCCAAAATTTCACGTTTTTATCAACAGAAGTTTGGGCTCTGCGTTGATGAGTGTATGAGTCAGTTAGTCAAACAAAATTTTTCTTATCATTGACATTGGATTTTTTTTCTTTTAGGAGAAAAGAAAAGAGTTCGATGTCTGCATGTCTAAGCTTTTTGGCCAAGAAGAAGTGATGGAATTCATGAAGAATCAGAACGATACCAGGAAAGCACGAAACAAGCTCACATGCAGGTGAAGGATAGCTATGCGTGGCTTAATATTAATGAGAACTTGAAATTTGTTGTTTGAATACATAAATGATTTTCGAGTGCTAATATAAAATGATAACCGACTGGAAACGTATTATATTGACATTTTCTTTTTTAAGATATGTTTGCTTTAACCTGTCGGAGAGAGTTTCATAAAATTGAATAATCTGCAACTTAATCATTTTTGATTTATAATGCTTATTTTTTTTGAAACCCAGGTTAATGACAAAACGTCATGCAGGAAGAAATGTCGTACAGAATAAAATACCATCAATGACGAAGTACTTTATTGTATTTCTCTCCAAGTCGATTACAGACATTTTTTTGCTCTTAGGAGTAACATTATGAGTATGGATGTTATCCTCACAGGGGTGGGAATTTATTTTGGCTCGGGGGCCACTTTGTGGAAGCGGAGGTTAGCGGAGGGCCGCACCATGTAAATTATTGCATTCATTAGTCGTGACGAGGACGTATACATGGCAAGGGCCACAAAAAACTATAAGAGGGCCGCATGTGGACCGCGGGCCGCTATTTACCCACCCATGCTCATGGAGATCGAGCAAAAACGTTGGGTTACTTTCTGGATTTCCAATCCTACGGTCTCGTATCGAATTCCGGAAGCAGCGGAGATTTATCAGCTGTAATCTTGATCCATATTTGGGTGTTTTATGATGAGCGTATCAATTGTAGTACTTTTTCCGTCGGGTGGTACGTTAAACATGGTACCTATCCTTAAATGTAAGGTATTGCCGTCACAAGGTTTCTCTTTACTCCGACTTCATTCCCCACCTATCCTCAATCGAGCGTGTGTCCTAAAATTCCGATTGACTTTTATAATTAACTGCCAAGCGATGAAGCTTTTTGGGAGAGATAATATGCTATTATCGTTAATGCGTGGTTGTCAGAGAAGATGGTATAACTAACTGATGAACCGTCATAAATGACGGGGAAATGACCAGTAAAGGTAATCCTATTAGTTTTAAATTTATTTAATAAGTTCATAATTCTTTTTTCATTGCTAATCATCTAATATCTCTAGACCGTCAATAACGTTTACAAAATTTAAAAATCTGTGGTTAAAAAGTTTCCACCAGGGCAATGTGAGTCAATACAAATACCCATTTAATTCCAACTTTTTGTTATTTGGTTTAAAACCCTACATTCTTTTTTAACCTAAGTTTCCTGTTGAAAGTCAAAATAAAGGCACAACATTTGCAGATAATTCCGCGGATCCGTTTGTATGACACATTTTCCAAGCCACAGGATCCGGCGGTAGCGCTCTATCTAAAGAATGACATGGACAGCCTTTTTACTTCAGTTATCACACAATTTGATTGATAACTCACTAAATTGAGATGATTAGATGCTTATATTATTTTTATATTCTATTTCTCGGGATTATTCTCTTCTTATAACCAGTTATTCGAGAAAATGAAATGTAAATGATATGGAGAACTACAATTTTTCCCGTATTCTTCCCATTCTCCCATTAAAATCCATGTAATTTCAAGGTTTATTAGCGAGAAAAATACCGTTGAGAGATTTATTTTTCATATCAGGTAGAGGAGAGTTGCTTTCTGCAAGTAGAATGATGCATGATTAAAAAGGCATTCAATTTATCATACGGTCGATCCACGTAAGAGTGACATTGTTGACGGTAGCTGCGTGGTTACTATACAAATGTAATGTTGGGCTTATGATTTAGAGTTTAGGCGAGTTTATTATTTTAACGTACACTATTTAGTTATCAAACAAACTGTAAGAGGTATATTTCAATGCTGGGTAGCTATTTCAGCAATACTCAAATTTTCCTCACCCTTCCAAATCTCGGGAAACCCTATCACATCAAAATCTTCCTTCATTGTTTTTGTTATGATATCTTCCGAGCCACACTCTAATTACACATATTTCTAATTTACGACGAGTATTCATCCACCTTGTCTTGGAAAATATGGCAGAAAGTCATAAGTTAAATGCTGTTTGTAAGAGTTCAAGGAAATATGGAATATAGGGATAGTGAAATAATAGCCTGAAATCAACGGCAGTGATAGTTGTTGTGAAACGGAGATATACCGTTAAAAATGACGAAATATTCATAAGAAGCCTGGAAATAGGTTTCGTGACTAGTATATAAGGAAGAAAAGGTGTATAAAGTTATCTGAAACCAGTTTGCGGTAGGTTTTTCAAGTCAAATAAGTGTGATAATTGTAAATTCGTTATCTGGTTTCTTGAGGGAGGCGAACACGACGCGATCAGTCGAAGAGTCTCCTCCACTGTCGAGATTTGAACCTGAGTCCTCAGGATGAAGATGACTCGGGATGACTATAAACGTAATTAGGTTTCTGCGGTGCTTCGAAACCATTTTATTGATGACTTTCGGTTTTTCATCCGCGTTCGCTTCTCTCAGCTCGAAACTAGTCTCACTTACCATCCTACTGGCATCTCCAGGTCAAAAGTCACTTCATCTGATTTCACTTTTGACCAAGGAACCAAGCAGGAAGGATTGTGAAACAGTCGACGAACAAGGCACAAACCAACGCGGAGACCAACGCATAAGACAGACATAGTAAGAGAGAGAGTACATTAGCATAAGTAGACACCTAGTTTACTCGTTCCTTCTATATCTGCATTCCCATGTTAACCTATGAGCCATCAATTGGGAGTGTGGCAGAGAGTAAGCGACACGAGCCATGAAAAATGGCGGAAATAGGGAAGAGTCTACTCTCTGTACTCACTGTACCTCTATTTTGTGTATCGGTATCCCTGGTTTTTAAAATAGTTTCTGTTAGTAATGGATTTTTTGTTGTGGGGTTAAAATAACATCCTCCGTATCTTCCCTGAAACTCACTTGATTTGAGTTTTCCAGTAAATCTTAGATTAATGTTTATGCGATCAAATGAAAATCGTGGATTCTAACGGGAATTGTATCTATGTATTTATTGCTGGTAAATTTCTCTCACCATTCGTTATACTTCACGTTGTTGCAATAATTAATTTATTTTTTTCCACAGCAAGCAGGAGGAGATCATTCAATGCATTCGGCAATCAGCAGATGCTATGTTGACACTATCAAATACGTCAAGGACTATGATTCCCTTTTTGAAAAAGTTCATAGAAGAAACGCTCCGCGTGATTTGTGAAAATGACGAAGAAATATTTAACGGTATCTTTTTCATTTCTCTAATATGCTTGTACTTGATTTACTTTGATAGTTTGAGTGCTGGCCATTTCATTTTCTCTGCTTTAGAAGTGTGCGCTATTTAAAATAATTTGTAAATATTATTGTAACATTTGCCCCGTAAAACATAGGATAATGCAAATTATACTGTCTATTAGTTTATAACATCAAGTTTATGGCTTTACCAAAATCGAATGATTCCTCAAATGAGTGTTAAACATTTTTATATGATGTCTATATAACATGTGCCAATAATTGCTTAAAATTAAAAGGAACATATAATTACGGTGTCAGCAGTTCTCGGGAGAATAACAGAAACATATATTTTTACGTTGTTACCACTCAAAGTGTTAATTATCGGTGAATGACTGTAGTATTTTCACCTTACATGCATCTTTTTCACTTCCTGTCTCATACTGCTGTTTTTTCAGCCTTTATTCCTATGGAAAGCGTCTCTTGCATAACCTCGGATTGGGCACCATGCGACGAGAAGATGGCGGAGCTAACCGATTTTTATAACATGTACTTCTGTGATGACACTGATTCTGCAAATGTTACTTTTACTCCTCAATTCTTTTGCCAGTAAGTATGTGGGGAAATGGGACTTTCTTCGATTTGAATTGAATGAATCAAAAAGAAATGTTCTTACATATAAATATTAATTATTTCCAATTATACAGAAACGAAATAAATAGTCATACTGAGTTAATTTATGTTTAAAAAATATTTTTGCATAAAGATTACATGGAGTTCATATCTACAATGCCTTATGGTGTATCCGATTAGAAATAAGTCATTCTTATAATTATATGCTCTTTATGATCCTATGAATTATTTCATATATTCGATTTCATCATTTAATTCTAGGAAGTTATCAAGTTTTTGGGAATGTGCAATAGAAAATAGTCAAAATTGCTCAGAGCTTATTCAACAAACTGCCTCTGTTATTTCATCGAAATTAAGAAGTTCAGATTCCTGTTCGGGCTTCTTCTGAAGGACCTCACGAAGGACGCTGAAAAATTACTAATATATATCACGCCCGTTAATATGGAAACGTAAGCGGACATTAATATTCGCACTGCTTGCTCTAATTTTCAATTATATTGACTCAGATACGACACCTGTGGTCACTATTGTGAATTTAATCAAAAATTCAAATGTGTTTTTTCTCATACCTATGTTACCACAAATGTGTATTCAACCGTTATATACCGTTATATTCAACCGTCAAAATAAACCCATACGAACAAAACAAATCAATTTTTTTCTCCTAAAACTAGATTAAAGCTATCATTTATTATCAATTGAAAGGTAATTCCATATTTTTATGTAGAATTATTCTCGTATCCATGTAAAATATGTTTTACACCAATGAAGGAACATTTTTTCGGCGCAATTCGTTACGATGCGGGAATTACTTCATTCAGATTTTATAATGTTTTCGTCTTGAAAATCGACTTTTAGCAATTAGAAATGCCCTGATTGAGGAGAATGTATGAGAGAATTGGAGACACATGTTCAACAAGTACCTACCTTTCTGTTAGAGAATTGAATTCGATAGATTCCATAATCGATTATTTATCCTTTCTAGTATCCATTAGCAAATTAATTTTGTCTTCCCTTAAGCTGTGGATAGGAATTGGGATGGGTAGAAAAAAGTTAGAAATATATTGAGTTGGTTCCGAGGTGTACGTGAGGTTATAGTTAAAAACTCTCTTGTGCGTTTTTCTACGTGATGGTTTTGATAACAGTTTCCTTAGCAATTCTACTGTTGTATAAAGATCAAAATTGTTGAGAGTGCAAGCCTATTGTTGTTCTGTTTTCACTGTGTTTACTGTCATCAATGGACGAGTTTACGCAGAAGGACGCTTGTTTAACGCAAGTTTACTCACGAAGCGATATCATCAGATTGTGTACCGGCGGTGAATTAACAATATATGCACTCACAGTCAGAGGCATGAGGGGTCGAAAGAGTGGCAAGGAGGAGGAAGAGGGTTAGGTTGGTGGAGCGGTTGGGGGGGGGAGGGGAAAAGAGCAGATTAGATTAGATTGTTAGTAGGTGGAGTTCCTCATAGGAGGACCTGAGGATCTTAGACCTAATGGTCCATTGTGCCAATCACCATGTCTGTAATCACCCGTAGAGTCCAGTCGCCTTGCTAAAGGCTAGCATGTCCTCTACAGGGATACACCTGACTTCGTCTAGTTCCAAAAATGGTGGTCCCAGATGCCTGACTCTGGTCCACATCAAAGCGGGACACTTGCAGAGTACGTGCGATGTTGTTTCGTCGCCTTCTTTGCACCATCTGCATTTCGCCGAGTCTCTGGTTCTCAGGAGATGGAGGTGCCTCTTAACCTGATTATGTCCAGTAAGCAGTCCCACTATCGTACGAAGTTGTCTTCTGTTCAGTTAAAGAAGCTTTCTTGCCAGCCCCTGTCTTGGTCCTTCAAACAGGAGCTTGGCTTGCCCTAGCCCCTGTGCATTTCGCCGTTTCTTAGAGTGTTGAGCTAGGCTCCACTCTTTGATATTTGAAATCCCTGAAGAGAGTGCAATTGGGATGAAAGACTCTGGTCCAATTGGTTCCTACTCGAGCCTTCCTTTGCCAATTCATCCGCTATCTCGTTTCCGGTTATGCTTGTGTTGCCAGGTACCCAGAAAGGTTCTACGTTGCTCTGTCTGCTTTAAAGCTGCTTGGCTGTCGGTGCATATGTGAATTGATCTGCCTCTTCGGCAAAATTCCTTGACAAAATGGGCACAGGTCAACAAAGCGTAGACCTCTGCCTGGAAGACCGTAGCGTGCTCCCCCAAGGGGATTGAGAGCCTTTTGTCAGGTCGGCGGCAGTGAACCCCTGCTACTGCTCTTCCTTCTTTCCTGGAGCCATCGGTGAACCAGACATATGCTCCGTTGCCTTTACCTCCTTCCTTGACTCACCAGTCCCTCGTTGGAAAGTGGGTTTTGAAGAGAGGTGGCGTTTTGTTGAACGCGGCTGTCCGGTCGTCTGTACCTATTTCGCAAATGGGGTTCAACTCCCTGAGCTCTGCCCATAGTTGTCTGTGACCGGAGAGGCTACCCCTTCACTCCATTGTCCCTGTCTCTTGACACGATAGGTCGCTATCATAGTTTGAGTTTCGACTTCAACATAAAGTGGTGCAAGATTCAGTAGGGTTTCAAGGGCCAGCGTGGGGGACGCCCTCATGGCTCCCATGATACTCATACAGGACATTCTTTGCAGGTGGTTGAGTTTATTCATAGCATTAATCTACCTGGTCTTCTTCCACCAAAAAATTGAGCATTGTAGCTAGGCGGGCTTTACCACTACAGTATAGATCCATTTGATCGCTTTTGGCTGAAGTCCCGAAGTTTTGCCGAGGGCCCTCCTGCAGGTCCATAGGGAGGCGCATGCTTTCTTGATTTTAACCTCGAGATGCTCTCCCCAGTTGAGTTTGGTGTCCGGAGAAAGGAGTAAGGAAAGATATTAGATGAAAGCAAGGGTGATGGGTGCTGTAGGTTGGAAAATGGAAATTATAGTGGTCGGGAGGGGGGGTGGAGGTGGTGCTTGTGCGACCGTATGTCTCGACCATGTTGTAAGGTGGGGGACAGAGGGGGAGGGTTCGGAGTGTTTTTGTTTTACATTTCTCCTTCCCTCGTAATCAACTTCTTAACTTTTAATCAAATAGAGGTTAAATTTTATTCTTATCGATTTCGTGATGGCAAAAGATTATCACAGGGAACACGAGACTCGGTTGAGCCGATTGCGATGAATGGTTAATTATCCCCTCTGAGGTATCAGGAAATCGCCGAACTGACAGCCCTGCCACCCTGATTTCCCTCTCAAATTACACAGCCGGAAAATATAAAGTTGTCAAGTTTTAGAGTTGATCCCTCAGTTACATGGATAAACAATTGACGCGTCTTAACTGGGTTTTCGCCAAGGACCCCTAAAGTTATAGAATAAAGTCTTCGTCTTTAATCCTAAGCCCAACGTAATCTCCTGGTCTAGAGAATTGTGAAGCAATTGCGTACAAAGGATTTTATTAGATGGCACTATCTCTATTGAAGTTGAAGTCACCCCAGATGTCACACAGGGAAGTGTCTTAGGCCCTTTTCTGTTCTTTTTGCATATTAACAATATAGGAGAAGTAGTTGATAATAAGCCAAATTATTTGCAGACGACGCAGTAGTGTATGTATAGGCAAATCCGTAGCCTCAATGATAAGGGGTCGTGAATGAACTGCGTTTCCGTTTTCGGTTATTTTTTAACCTCTCTCCTCCCTTCGTTTAAAATCGTAGTGATTTTCCCAACCCCCCGGAATGTAACGTTGTCTCTTCAAATGAAACTTTTAATTCAAAAATATTTTCTCAATTTTTGAGTGAGTGTATTTTTTGGGATGGGTTGACATAAAACCAATAAAGTAGCCGAACTAGATATAATAGAACTATCTAATCTTAATTGGAAAAAGTAATATTCAGTAATTATTTAATTCATGAAATCAACCATGAATCACGGCGTAAGGTGCTGTGGTCATATATTTTTTTTCCTCTCTCCACATTTCTGACTACTGTCTTGAAAAGTGTTGTCACGAGGTCGCTATGTAACCCGTTTGAAGGTTAAAATGTAAGCAATTTGATCGCATGAAGACTTGCAACTTTGAAGAGGCAATGGTTCAGTTACTTTGGGTTAAAGAAGCAGCTTAAGGTTCCCCGCGAGCCGTTCCTCATGTTATACTCATGTTCCTCCCTCATGTTGAGTGAACACTCCCTTCCCACTCGTTACCTGCTGTTGGTTTTTATGCGACACTCCTCCCAAATTGGTAACGTAATTTATGCGCGACGCCTGAGCAAGCGCTAATGAAGGACCTCGAGGAAACCCGTGTGATACGATGAATTAATGTATTTATTGACCACGTAAATAAATTAAGCAGAATTTACATTTAAGTCTTATGCAATAAATCTAAATGTGTTATTTATTATTTAATACATGCTTCTCAATAGTTTTTAAGTAAATAAAAAATGCTTGTTTTTTAAATTGATATTATTGTTACCTTTGAATTTATAAAAAGCAATTTTCTTGATTTTTTTTCTAATTTAGTGTTTGGTATAATCTGGTGCGTTTTCTTGTTGCCAAGTAACTTTTTATATTTACGCTCTAAATTGGAGTGGTTGACATATCTTTAACCATCTTGTTAGTGTGAATAAAATTTCACATTTTTGTTGATAGTTATTAAAATAATGTGCCCGATAAAAAATATGCAGTGTAATTAACACCAAAGTTGTTATGATAATTGTTTTTTTTCCGATTCTACCAGATTATGTTGTTAATTTTGTTATACGGTTTTCAATTAGCCCTGAGGATGGCAATAAATATGCCGAAACGTTAGCAGTGATATAAAGAAATTTAAATTGACCAAAACTCAATAAATGAAAAAAAGATATACGATGAAAGGTAGCTAGGTTTAATTTTGAAAAAATATGTTGTTGTAAATGTTTGGAATAGAAAAAACTCTCCTCATAACAGCTGTGGCATACACAACAACCAATTAGAGAATCTAGAATTGGTTAAATACCTAGGTATTATCCTGACTCATGATCTCTTGTGAGGGTAAACATATTCGGGAAAATACACGCCAGGGTAATCATAATTTGGGATTTCTTCATAGAGTACTTGTCAAGTTCGACGATTAAGTAAGGGATGTCAGCTACTTCTCCACTTGGAAAACGCTGCCAGCAATTGGCAATACTATTACTTAGGCTAAAAACCGAGTTAGAACGCGTGCAGCGAAGATCAGCAAGATACGAAAAAGGCCGTTATTACAATTTCGTTTGTATTACTGACCTCTTTCACCCACTGGCATGAGAATCGCTTCCAGACCGTCGATAACATTTGAATCTAATCTATTATGAAAGTTCTAAATCAATTTATTTTCTGATGACACTAATAACATTTTACAAAACCCGATATACTACGGTTTATCAGATCATGAGAATGCCCATCTCCCAATATATGAGAGAATAGTTCTTTATGAGATCTCTCAACTAGACTACAGAACGGACAGATTAAAAATGTCACTATCTCTGTCCATTTATGTGGCAGTAAAATACCAACGGTTCCTCTGACATTGGGAGCATACGTTTTCTGTAGTGTAAATTTGTGAGGCTTCCCCTACTGAAAAGCATTAACGATTTATGCTAATACATCAAAAGTTGTTGTTGAACCAAATGTTTTAGTTTATAGAATAATGCATGTTTTTGCCTTGCCACACATGGATGGCATGCAGTGCATTTTCTAGATGTAGAGAAGGAAACGAATGGAGCCGTTATTTCGGTCGATTCAAATCGTATCCTTTCCGCAGAAGGTTGCTGTATACTGGGGCAAAGAATCTCATTTCAGGCGATTCCCACAAACCCAGTAACGGCTTAGCCATTACTGCTGGAGACTTTCAATACTTTTTTTTACAGCTGAAGATTCATTTGTGGTAATTAGGTGAATAATTCTCTGTGGAAGTTGTTGTTTGTTTTATAAAAATAGTGTAACTTGCAACCTTTAATTAATTATCCATATAGAATTAATAAATTATTTATTTTTAATTTTGAGGTGTATTCCGTAAAAAAAACTTTTTAAATTAGTAATTATCATCATCAAGCTTCTTTATCAGGCAGTTTAAAGCGTACCCTTGAGTTACCCTAGATAATATTTTCCAGTTTTGATCTACTCCCAAGGTGTTTAATTTTGAATATCAGAGACGTGTCCACACTACGGCTTTTGCAAAGATATAGTTTTGTGATAAAATTCAAAATGACGTACAAATCCAATTAAAAAGGGGAGGTAACAAAGGCATCTGCATCAATGATAGATATAAATGGAGCGAAATAGTGTTTTCAGCGTTTCCTGCCGTGAGCAACCGTATTATTTTGTTATTAGTTTTTCTCTTTTCATGCTGTCAAAATTGCTATTTTGACGCCTTTCTAATTTACTTAGTAATTTTTCTCTATTATGCATTTGAGTTCATTGAGTATGTATGGATTATCCACGGATGAAAATTTTACCTAACACCAAACTCTTATGGGATTTTTTGAGCCACCAGAAATTTAATTTTCATATGATGGAACAATGGCTGTTGGAGTATTTGTTTAGATCACAGAATAAAATTAGTATTATCAGTTAAAATACGGTGCCACGTAATCGGGATATCTTCCAGTCAGGAGTTCATGGGTGTAGTTGGCGTAAATGTGGGGAAAAGTGGAACCTAGCCTGAAAGGAAATAATGATATATCAAATGACAGGAGATCAGGACGGATATAAAAATTGTTATGACGAGATAATGTCTCTATATTTTTAATGATGAATAATGACTAGCTCTCAACCAGGAGGGTACTTACATATACTTAACACTCATCACTTCTGCTGCTCCACACATAATGGCGTGGTCAAGGTAGGAGCATCCACCACCGAAATACGTCGGCCTTACCTTATTCGCCTTGGCTTGAGAGGTAACCCTGGCTCGTTTAAGAATCTATTTACATGTGTTGAGACCAATTATCTGTTGCTGACAAAAGGTTGTGTCTTCATTTATGCGAATGGGCATAAAACATAACGTGAACCACATCGTCAAATCCTTCAACCACGCTCACTTCCAAAATGTGGTTGAACTGCTCCAATTCGTAGTCCTCAACGATCGGCCGCTTGAATTATCCAATTAACTCCGGACTGTCAGCAATAGAAAAAATAACGTTGGACAATACCATTACTTTTGGTCCAACCGAGAAGAACAAGTTCTAAATTTTCATTTAAAAGCATGAAATCAAAGAATAAGGTTTTAGACTACTGGGCTACTAACTATATGTTACCAATACACTTCCCAATATGCAGTTCCTACTTTGATTCAAATCTAGATAGATGTACGTAATCTGTGGGATGTATATTATTGCCGAAGTAGGTGACAAAATATTTCTAGCGACGAAAGCAAAACAAGGGAAATCCTTTACTTCGTATTTTTTATTAACTTTCAATAAGGTATTTTGTCTTGAATTGATTATTTCTGCATTCCATTAAATCATCGCTAACTTGTTTGATTTTTGTGGAGCGTCAATTGTTGTTGCAATAAAAACTTAACGAGCAACTTTCCCGCCCAGACTTTTGAGGCTAGAGGGGTACACAGTTTACGTATTTCTCTTAGTTTGCCATTTCTGTTCTACCTCCCAAAATAGGACACTTGACTGGATGTAATTACCTGATTTGTGAATAATGATAGTTTTTGCGTATGCTTAAGGCCCTGAAGAATAACAATAAAGACAATGTTCGCCAAAATTACTCGAACTGGTGATGAGTATCAAGAGGTTATTTTCGCAGAAACCCTGACTTTAGTATTATCAATGTGATGTGCGTTAAAGCAAAAATGGTACGTTGTGGTCAGGCCGCAGATGTAATTAATAACTCTTGTGACTGATCCCATGCCTAAGTTAACTAGTGACAATTTTGAGTTAAATTATTATTTATAATGATAATAAACTCGTTTTTTTATAAAAGTTTCTCGGATACTGAATTAATTATTTACCGAGTAAGACGCATGAATGGTGAAAGTGAGACGGCGTGGTCTCCTTTGTGAGTAATCCGCTCTAATATGCTCCCTTTCTAATCAATGACGATTTATAATAGTGTAAGTTTTCAATTATTAAGGTTTTTTAAGCCAAGAATTTGTTATTTTCCGACGTATATTAATGAAGAGTGAAAGTGATACGGCCTCGTCAGACCATATTAGATTCACAATTGCTGTGATTAATCCTCTCGTTTTTGTTCCCTTTCCTCACTCGTGAAGATTTGTTAGTTTGTTACTCTTGAAAATTGATTTTTTATTGTTTGATTAATTTTCCGAGATACATTGTTAAAGATCACAGTTGGCAGGCATTATGTCAACTTTTGATTTAGGTATGAGTTTACGCGAGTTGCACTTAATTTTTGGTAAAATACTAAATAATTAATGCGTAGAAAACCTCCAACCAATTATAAGATTGGAATTGCCACCACTTCTAAATGGGACTATTCATCGAAATATCAACCGGACGCCTGTGGCTTTTACGCCCGTTGCCCATGTCTTAACCCAGCACTAGCTTCGGGCAAACATTAATGACGTCGTCATTTGGTCAAGAGGGTGGAGAAGATACTTAAATGCATCGGTAAAATGACGAAAGAAAGAATCCCCCGTAATGTAAATGAAATGAGGAAATTTCTTGTAATTAGCTACACGTGTGTTCTATTTCACAGATGCCAAAGATCGTTTTTTTATCATTTTCTTTCATTCATCTCGGGTTATCGACCCAAATATATTGTGCGAGGTTTCGAATTTGTACATTCGACCTCTGGGTTTTTTTTTAAATTCTGAAGGCCAAAGGTCGTTGGACAACGACCCAAATACTTAAGGCATCGTGATCCATCGTAAAAGTCGCCGATCAGATCACTTCATTCAATTACTGAGTCGGGAGAAGAACGCATAGCAGTCGCACGCCATTCATAAGTGTTTTGCCTGTTCGTGTGACTACGGGACATAACCACTTTGAACAGATCAACATCACCTGAAGAAATGACGTCGTCTAGCCTGCTGATCATTTTCGGTGAGAAAAAAGTGCTGTTTTATTATGTACATCTCATGTTAATTTGTATCTGGGTGTGAAAGAACGGCTTTAGATTTCTGTTTCGATGTATTATTATATTTAGTTTTTGTTTAACAATACCCATCCTTTGTACCATACAAGTGCATGTTCTTTACATAAACTGTAAAATTAGAGGAGGCTCGACACAAATTTATATTGATTGCTAGATAAGGTATTTTCGATCTAAAGTCCAATGCAGGAAGGCATTGGGCATAGCCCTTGCACCAAATTGGATGTGTGCCAAACGTAATTTGAGTTACGTACCACAATGCTTAATGTGAGTTGTAATTTGGGAGAACCGGATTTTCCATCGTGGAAAGGCGTTGCTCACTGTAACAATAATATCTAAATTCGTAATTAAGTCTTATTTCTTTACGTAAGAGTTTTTGTGAATGATATAAGAAATGGGTAATTATGGAGTAGACGGACTCATCGTATTTTTTCAAAATTTTTTTCTAATGACTTCCAATACGGTCTGCAACTATGAAAAATATTTTTTTGGCTCGATGATGCGAAATAACCCAGATATTTACGATTTTCGAAAGTACTACTTTTGCATTGAAGAACAAGCTTTGCGATATGTGAGAGCCCCGCGAGGCGTAGATTACTTCGATACAATGGTTTGAGTCACTCAAGAAAGTTTGTGGGGTGTTAAACCCTCGAGGGGTGTCCACCCGATGCGAAAAGTGTGGTTTGGTCTGTCATCTTCACCGGGAGTCTCTCCAGTTTAGATGCCAACGCAGCTTTCCTGTCAGTAATCCTTACGGGAGGGAGTCCTTGCCGCTGTGATTATAAGGTATCTGCGAGGGCAGGTATCTTATTCGACGGGTCAAGACTGACGCTGGAGAAATAAGTGAAGCTCGTGAACATCCTCTTGCAGCCGTAGCCCCCTCGTCAAGAACTCATCGTAAGAGAGCTTGACGTCCGTGCACTCTTTGTTGTGGATTGGTATTCCCGCTGTCGGGAAGTCTTCGTCGAGCATATCATAGAATCATCGAAGAAGATCGGCGGTCCCGACACCTTCGTCGAATTCGACGACGCCAAGTTCTGTCATTCAAAATAATCTACCGGGACCACCATGAGCGTATCCACCAATTTTTTCAGGCTGCCGCTGTGCTGTGCCCACCCACGTATTAATTTGTTAATTTGAATTGGTCATAATTACAAACTTTAAAAAATTATTTTTCAACACCCTTCGAAAATCGTAAATATCTGAGTTATTTCGCATCAGCGCGCCGAAAAAAATATTTTTCATAGTTATAGAAGGTATTGGAAGGTATTAGAAAAAAAAATTTGAAAAAATACGATGAGTCCATCTACTTCATAATTACCAAAGAATGTTTATCAGTTTATATTAGGTATAAATGTATATTAATTTTTATTGTTCTTTTGTTTACAGCTGTTGTGGAAATTAATCAGATTTAAACAGCTAATAACTATGACGCAAACACACATTTTAATATGTTACTGTGGGTAGCTATAGTAAACGTTTGAAAATTATCATGTGAAATAATTGGAAAGAGAATTATGCGAGTCCAAACCCTCCTATTGATGGATTTTACATTCAACATGCTCTTCATATTAACCATAAATACAATGAGGAGAGCTCAAAAATATTAGGTACGAAAGGACGCCTAATGACATTTTTCAAATCCTTTGATAATTATAAAATTACGGTGAATATTACTCTATATAAATATGAATCTCACTTTGTCCCAAGGATGAAAAAGCAGCTAACTCTTTCAACCATGTTTTTTTAATTTGCAAAAGTTATCAATATACTCTTAAAGCCATCGTTTAGTTTAATTCTTGGATTATATGTAGTTTGATACGAATAAATTGGCTTGCATTGTCATATCATATATCGAGGAGGCATACAGAAAAATTGGAGAAGAAAGGACACTGTGAAGCACCATACGCCAGAGAAAAACACGGTGGGAAGGCCTTTTTATGAGACACAACGATCACATAAGAAGCATAATGGAGGGAAAAATTGAAGGGAAAATCCCCAGGGGAAGACCAAGAGACAAGTACTTGGGGCAATTGAAGAGGGATACGGGGAAGGAGAACCATAGGGAAGCGAAGGAACTGGTATGGGATAGGGCGAAATGGAGGGATGCAGTATACCAATCCTAGGAATGTAATACTAAGATGGTCATATTATATAAGCGAAAGTGATTTATAATTATTGTTGGCTGAGTAGGCCATAGCTATCGGGTTCCTTACATTTGAAGCAAGTTCACTCACTATATTTTATGTAAAAGTTGTCGGAATAGTTACGCTTATATATAAATGGTTTTGTGAATTAATATTACAGAAACACATTCCTTCCCTAAATTAAGGATATGATCTCAAAATATGTGCTTCTTTATTGCCAATATTAATTAAATTACCTCTACTATCAATGGCAAAAATTTAAATTATACTTGGAAAATACATTTTATTCTTATTAGACAACTGAAATCAATTTAATTGTGACTGTGAAATATTTTTCTTGTTGAAAAAGGTTTTTCTGTCACCATTTTGAGAGCACATTCCATGAAAAATCTTAGAATAAGAAATGGGCATTTTGCCAGTAGGCATGGGGCCGTAATTTTTCAGAACTTTCTCTTTTGATTTAGGGACTTTACTCAACCTAAGTGCTTATAGTGCGTTTGCAAATAGTAAATTATAGTTACTAAATTTCGGATAGCAAAAAATAAAATTTGAAAAGTGATTTTTGTTAACTTTTTAAAAGCATATTCCGTTTAATTTAGTTTATTATGGAAATGGGCTGTCCGGGAATGAGTAAAACTCGGCGGTAAAACTCACAGAACTGTCCCTGTGCATGGCTTTGCATTTGTAGTTCGCGGAGGTGACTGAGATTTAAGGTCATTAACTCCATTAAGGATAATGTGGAAGTGGTTGGTGATGATTACAGTATATGAACGAGAGGAGTTGGGATAATACCCTCTTCAGAAATAACCCGCATTTAACGAGTTTTCAAGGGTTGCTCAGTGCTAAGTACTTGTGATGAGGAGAAAAGCATAGCGGAGAAACGATGAGGTATGTTTGAAAAAATATTTCTTGACCCTTATTCTTGTCTTTATAGGTACTTCAATAGCACTCTTCATCCTTGTGATTTGTGATCCAATAAAATCTCCTGACGAAAAACTGATTTCAGATTGCGCTACGATGGCTAATGTAAGTATACTTTTTTCAATTGGTGAATGGCTGGTTTTACTAAATATCACTTTCCTAAAATTCTGATTTACGTATAGTTTTAGGTTTTTCTATTTGTTTTCTGTGCTGTCTGAGTCGTGTTATACTGCATTGCTTACATACTATTTGTTAGATACCAATTTTTGAATCGTCCTTTGATGGCGGTACCCCAAAGTAAACAATTTCGACAGGAAGTGTACGCGAATGAAGGAGAAGCGAGTAATGAGCGAGAGTCATATCATAAAGTGTGTTTTAATCCTAAGATCTAAACGATTCCTCTATTATATAAACGATTCTACAAGTATTTTTGTCATAGTCGTGTTCACAAGTCCCGATTTTTTCGATCCAAATGTCTTTGCTTTAAGTACAAGTGGGCATCCCTAAAAAGATATTCTTAGAGCAATAGGCATTTGTATATTCATTAAGGACATAATCTCAACTCATGCCGTCTAATCGTATGAATTCCAATTTGTTTGGCTAGGCAGTATGATTTCCTGCCCTAGTTTTTGGAATTCGTGGTCAACATGGACACCATTTTTATGCGATAAAATAGAAATAGGCGATGCGAGGCTGTAAGAGCAAAACCTCAAAATGAAATGGAATTTGAGGAGCATTCCCCCATAATGTTTCCCCATTCCGCTTTCGTTTTCCAGAACCTTCCCTCTTCTCTCCCAAAACCCATCGTCATTCCATTTTATCATTATATACGGTCAGATTATACACCTAGCCGATGATGAAGCCAAGTCTTTGTAGCGCGTTGCGCCGTTAAAACGTGAAATTAGCGGTAACGAATATTATTCATTCATATGTCTTTTGCAAGAAATTGTGTCGCGATTATTTTATTCCATACAATAGTTGCTTCAAAGATAAGAGAGTAATTATATTTCCTTAAAGTCCCAATATTGCGAATAATCTGCTTTTGTTTTCTCTTTCATTCCCACATTTAAAGTGAAAGTTTACCTTCCCTCAAGTAATAGTCTATCCTCAATAATATTCATATTGGATGTTATCATTATAATCATGACTAGTGATTGATGTCACCATCATGAATCATTCAGAGCTCCCTACAGCCATCCACGCTCCACTCTTCTCTGCAAATCCTGTTTCATGTCAAAGTTTTCTTAGCTATCGTAATTGCCCATACTTCCGTTCATCTATATCTACAAAATGCAGTACAAACAAGTCCCCACCAGGGTGTGTAGGTACGGGATAAATTCGCGTAAGCATACACCACTTGTCCTAGTTCAAGATCGAACCCCGCTCATTCCCTTGAACATAAGATGCTGAGCGAAAGGCAGCCAGGAGAATAATGCCCTACCCAACCTGAAAAAAGGATATTGCCTCGAACGAGTATGCCAACAAACTGTTCCAGAGCCAAAATACTACTGCTGATTTATCCTTATTTTATTACTAATTCAACATACTACGGGATACTAACTTTTGAAAGAAAAAACATGCAGGACATCCGATGTGGGGAGAGGTGATTGAGATAATGATAAGTTTATACACAATAAGTGAAGTACAAAGTCTAACCCAACCAGCTATTTTGTCTCGTCTTAATAAGTAATAACTAATTTTGGCATGCCAATCTATATATCTACCTATATATTAATAAATGGATGTTGGTTATCTGCCCGAGATTAAAAGACTTCGACTCCGCTTCACCGATCACCATGAAAGTTGGCATATATATTTTTTTTTTCAAGGAAAAGGTTTTTATACTGATATCTAAAAAGATCTCATGGCTCCAAAAGGTTCCAAAAAGCTACTTGCAGTCAAGATAGATGGTTTTGTTTTTTTTTTTCTACAAATGGCGGTAAGATGAAGTTTATAATTCTTTCAATCAATTATCTTTTCCAATTCGTATTTGTATGAAAATCACATTTTTCCAGCAAATACACACATTTTTCTCTGAAATCAACAATTGGATAATTCCATAACAACCAGATTTTAGTCCTCAACGCATTTAAAATTCATTTGCTTTGTAAAGGCTGGGACGTAATCAACGGTAACGTGTGACGGGAATCGTGAACCGTATTACGTAGGACGGGAATTTCACCCACCGGATACATCGACCTTTCGACGCACCAGCATGAAAAATTGACTTTCGTAAGCGCAGCGGCGAATTCATGCAATAGGTGAAGATTGCATTTTAATTAAAAACTTAGGTTGATTAGTTTACATAATATAGCTACCTTTAGTTAAAATGGACGAAGACGATGTGTTATATTTGTACCTTTGCGAATCATGGCTCTCGACATAACATGCTCAGTTTCCTTTAAAACACATGGTTTGTTAATAATTTAAGTTAACAGAAAAAAATATTTTAGACTAAAGAATAACAAAACAAGAAGACCCCCACGGCGACTTTGTGAATAAACAACGAAGAAAAAAGATTTATTGCCAACAGGAGACATGTATATTCCTTTTATTCGTGTAATTTATAAATGATCTCTTTTTGTAATGAATAAATCATTTTGAGGAGATGGGAAGGTTATATATGCGAAAGTTTTGCTCGAGTTTACTTGTATTATTAATTACTATTTAGAAATATACATATAATGTCACGTCGTTAGTTTACACATTGAGACGTAAAATTGCAGAGCATATGTTTCCCTACTAAAATGACAAATTGCTATGAAATATTCAGCCTTGAGGGTACAAATGGAGACTGTGTACGTTGATCAGCCTTTTTTAATGGCGTCATTTTTGTGTGATGTAGGAAGATGCAATTGCTACGCTAATGTGCCGTGATATTTCCGGAATTCGCCCTAGTTATGTTCCATGTCTTACTAATTTTATTACGATTATCACCCCAAAGGCTGCACTCCACTTCCTGCTAGAGAAGGGAATAAATAGGTAAGTGTGTATTTTTGTCGATAATATTGTTTTTTTCATATAGTAAATGTATTATTACTGAAGTTACTGGAAGGATTAAACCAAGTCCTCCACGGTCCGTCTGTTATTTACTAAACCTTAACTTCGTTTTTCTCGCAGTTTTTTTTATTCCAAGATTATTTAAGTTAGTTTCTTATTATTACCTTGGCAATTCTAATTCCGAATGTAACTGTTCGCTGCATTCACCTGTTCATGAAAATGCAGAACCGGTCTAATGCTGAGATTTTCACGTTTCTTGGCTAAAAAATAATTATACATGACATGAAATTTGAGGTTTAATTTAGATAATATTTTAAATAGCATTTTTTATTTATATTTTTAAAGAAGAGGAAATCAAATGGCACACAAACCAAATACCTAATCTTGGTCCAGAAATTGTGCTAATTCATAAGGGCAAGATTATCATGCCTGTTGAATTTCAGTGGGAGATGCCATTTTCTTTTATCATATGAATCAATGCATGATGCATGCTATATTCACTGTTCTGGTACAATCTATCAGTCATTAACCGCATGTTGGTGCTTTGGAGTGAATTATCATAGATAAAATATTATAAATAATGTACAAGTTATGCATGCTCGTGTAAAACTCCAAAACGAAATGTATTATACTCTTCAAACATTTACGACTATAAAATGTCCTCTATGGATAGATAACTGACTACTTTTCATGTAACTCATGACATCCAGTTCGATGCCATTTAATTCGATTTTCTTGGAAAAATATATGTTCCTAAGCATCATAATTTTAATTTCAAATTCTCAGAATATTTTTCATGGTATACATATTATATAATAATTCCACAAGCAGACAAATACCAAGTACAGTACTTTGTAACGTGATTATATACTGCAGCCATTAATAATACTAATAAGGGCAAGATGAGTGTACCCGTTAAATTCATGGCGAGAGAGAAAACATGAAAGCCGTTGTATGTGACTATAAGAATCAATGTGACGTGGTAAATGCTGATACTATGTAACAGCCATTAAACGCAAAAAGTGAGGTTGGGGTAAACACTATCAACTTAGTCACTGAACCTGGCCTATAAAAGCTGCAGGCATGAATGGCCATTCACGAAATCGCTATTAAATGGTAATTCACGCCTGGTTGACAATGAAATTTCTATCGTTGAAAAGGAAGAACAATTGATGAAATCAGAGCTTAAAACGCAATGATAAGACAAAAACGAAGCGTACAATAAAATCGAATTAAATAATTAAATACAGAATTGTTTTATTCATTCCATGATATAAGTTTCCATGCAATATCTTGAGAGCTAGTAATTTAAAAAAGCAAATAAAGAAACGTCTGAATCGAATTCAATGCTTTTCTTATGGGAGTAAAAGTAAATATTAATGGGGTAAAAACAACCCCAAAAATTGTTTATTTCAAAAATAATTTCTTTGTGTGCTTATACACTATAACGGGGATATACCTTCTAAATATCACGTTTTTATCTCTAGTAGTTGCTGAGTGATTCAGTCAGTTAGTCAGTCAGGACATTCCCTTATACATACATAGATTTTGCGTTCGATGATGTAAATTTCGATCCAATATCTTGAGTGCAAATAATATAAAAATGCAAATAATGAAACACATACACCGAAGTAAATACTTTTCTTATGGGAGTAAAAGTTAAAATAAATGGGGTAAAACAAGCATAAAAATAGTTTTACGAAAAAATATATTCTTCGTGCGCCTATACTACACGATGAGGATGTACCCCCAAAATTTCACGTTTTTATCAACAGAAGTTTGGGCTCTGCGTTGATGAGTGTATGAGTCAGTTAGTCAAACAAAATTTTTCTTATCATTGACATTGGATTTTTTTTCTTTTAGGAGAAAAGAAAAGAGTTCGATGTCTGCATGTCTAAGCTTTTTGGCCAAGAAGAAGTGATGGAATTCATGAAGAATCAGAACGATACCAGGAAAGCACGAAACAAGCTCACATGCAGGTGAAGGATAGCTATGCGTGGCTTAATATTAATGAGAACTTGAAATTTGTTGTTTGAATACATAAATGATTTTCGAGTGCTAATATAAAATGATAACCGACTGGAAACGTATTATATTGACATTTTCTTTTTTAAGATATGTTTGCTTTAACCTGTCGGAGAGAGTTTCATAAAATTGAATAATCTGCAACTTAATCATTTTTGATTTATAATGCTTATTTTTTTTGAAACCCAGGTTAATGACAAAACGTCATGCAGGAAGAAATGTCGTACAGAATAAAATACCATCAATGACGAAGTACTTTATTGTATTTCTCTCCAAGTCGATTACAGACATTTTTTTGCTCTTAGGAGTAACATTATGAGTATGGATGTTATCCTCACAGGGGTGGGAATTTATTTTGGCTCGGGGGCCACTTTGTGGAAGCGGAGGTTAGCGGAGGGCCGCACCATGTAAATTATTGCATTCATTAGTCGTGACGAGGACGTATACATGGCAAGGGCCACAAAAAACTATAAGAGGGCCGCATGTGGACCGCGGGCCGCTATTTACCCACCCATGCTCATGGAGATCGAGCAAAAACGTTGGGTTACTTTCTGGATTTCCAATCCTACGGTCTCGTATCGAATTCCGGAAGCAGCGGAGATTTATCAGCTGTAATCTTGATCCATATTTGGGTGTTTTATGATGAGCGTATCAATTGTAGTACTTTTTCCGTCGGGTGGTACGTTAAACATGGTACCTATCCTTAAATGTAAGGTATTGCCGTCACAAGGTTTCTCTTTACTCCGACTTCATTCCCCACCTATCCTCAATCGAGCGTGTGTCCTAAAATTCCGATTGACTTTTATAATTAACTGCCAAGCGATGAAGCTTTTTGGGAGAGATAATATGCTATTATCGTTAATGCGTGGTTGTCAGAGAAGATGGTATAACTAACTGATGAACCGTCATAAATGACGGGGAAATGACCAGTAAAGGTAATCCTATTAGTTTTAAATTTATTTAATAAGTTCATAATTCTTTTTTCATTGCTAATCATCTAATATCTCTAGACCGTCAATAACGTTTACAAAATTTAAAAATCTGTGGTTAAAAAGTTTCCACCAGGGCAATGTGAGTCAATACAAATACCCATTTAATTCCAACTTTTTGTTATTTGGTTTAAAACCCTACATTCTTTTTTAACCTAAGTTTCCTGTTGAAAGTCAAAATAAAGGCACAACATTTGCAGATAATTCCGCGGATCCGTTTGTATGACACATTTTCCAAGCCACAGGATCCGGCGGTAGCGCTCTATCTAAAGAATGACATGGACAGCCTTTTTACTTCAGTTATCACACAATTTGATTGATAACTCACTAAATTGAGATAATTAGATGCTTATATTATTTTTATATTCTATTTCTCGGGATTATTCTCTTCTTATAACCAGTTATTCGAGAAAATGAAATGTAAATGATATGGAGAACTACAATTTTTCCCGTATTCTTCCCATTCTCCCATTAAAATCCATGTAATTTCAAGGTTTATTAGCGAGAAAAATACCGTTGAGAGATTTATTTTTCATATCAGGTAGAGGAGAGTTGCTTTCTGCAAGTAGAATGATGCATGATTAAAAAGGCATTCAATTTATCATACGGTCGATCCACGTAAGAGTGACATTGTTGACGGTAGCTGCGTGGTTACTATACAAATGTAATGTTGGGCTTATGATTTAGAGTTTAGGCGAGTTTATTATTTTAACGTACACTATTTAGTTATCAAACAAACTGTAAGAGGTATATTTCAATGCTGGGTAGCTATTTCAGCAATACTCAAATTTTCCTCACCCTTCCAAATCTCGGGAAACCCTATCACATCAAAATCTTCCTTCATTGTTTTTGTTATGATATCTTCCGAGCCACACTCTAATTACACATATTTCTAATTTACGACGAGTATTCATCCACCTTGTCTTGGAAAATATGGCAGAAAGTCATAAGTTAAATGCTGTTTGTAAGAGTTCAAGGAAATATGGAATATAGGGATAGTGAAATAATAGCCTGAAATCAACGGCAGTGATAGTTGTTGTGAAACGGAGATATACCGTTAAAAATGACGAAATATTCATAAGAAGCCTGGAAATAGGTTTCGTGACTAGTATATAAGGAAGAAAAGGTGTATAAAGTTATCTGAAACCAGTTTGCGGTAGGTTTTTCAAGTCAAATAAGTGTGATAATTGTAAATTCGTTATCTGGTTTCTTGAGGGAGGCGAACACGACGCGATCAGTCGAAGAGTCTCCTCCACTGTCGAGATTTGAACCTGAGTCCTCAGGATGAAGATGACTCGGGATGACTATAAACGTAATTAGGTTTCTGCGGTGCTTCGAAACCATTTTATTGATGACTTTCGGTTTTTCATCCGCGTTCGCTTCTCTCAGCTCGAAACTAGTCTCACTTACCATCCTACTGGCATCTCCAGGTCAAAAGTCACTTCATCTGATTTCACTTTTGACTAAGGAACCAAGCAGGAAGGATTGTGAAACAGTCGACGAACAAGGCACAAACCAACGCGGAGACCAACGCATAAGACAGACATAGTAAGAGAGAGAGTACATTAGCATAAGTAGACACCTAGTTTACTCGTTCCTTCTATATCTGCATTCCCATGTTAACCTATGAGCCATCAATTGGGAGTGTGGCAGAGAGTAAGCGACACGAGCCATGAAAAATGGCGGAAATAGGTAAGAGTCTACTCTCTGTACTCACTGTACCTCTATTTTGTGTATCGGTATCCCTAGTTTTTTAAATAGTTTCTGTTAGTAATGGAATTTTTGTTGTGGGGTTAAAATAACATCCTCCGTATCTTCCCTGAAACTCACTTGATTTGAGTTTTCCAGTAAATCTTAGATTAATGTTTATGCGATCAAATGAAAATCGTGGATTCTAACGGGAATTGTATCTATGTATTTATTGCTGGTAAATTTCTCTCACCATTCGTTATACTTCACGTTGTTGCAATAATTAATTTATTTTTTTCCACAGCAAGCAGGAGGAGATCATTCAATGCATTCGGCAATCAGCAGATGCTATGTTGACACTATCAAATACGTCAAGGACTATGATTCCCTTTTTGAAAAAGTTCATAGAAGAAACGCTCCGCGTGATTTGTGAAAATGACGAAGAAATATTTAACGGTATCTTTTTCATTTCTCTAATATGCTTGTACTTGATTTACTTTGATAGTTTGAGTGCTGGCCATTTCATTTTCTCTGCTTTAGAAGTGTGCGCTATTTAAAATAATTTGTAAATATTATTGTAACATTTGCCCCGTAAAACATAGGATAATGCAAATTATACTGTCTATTAGTTTATAACATCAAGTTTATGGCTTTACCAAAATCGAATGATTCCTCAAATGAGTGTTAAACATTTTTATATGATGTCTATATAACATGTGCCAATAATTGCTTAAAATTAAAAGGAACATATAATTACGGTGTCAGCAGTTCTCGGGAGAATAACAGAAACATATATTTTTACGTTGTTACCACTCAAAGTGTTAATTATCGGTGAATGACTGTAGTATTTTCACCTTACATGCATCTTTTTCACTTCCTGTCTCATACTGCTGTTTTTTCAGCCTTTATTCCTATGGAAAGCGTCTCTTGCATAACCTCGGATTGGGCACCATGCGACGAGAAGATGGCGGAGCTAACCGATTTTTATAACATGTACTTCTGTGATGACACTGATTCTGCAAATGTTACTTTTACTCCTCAATTCTTTTGCCAGTAAGTATGTGGGGAAATGGGACTTTCTTCGATTTGAATTGAATGAATCAAAAAGAAATGTTCTAACATATAAATATTAATTATTTCCAATTATACAGAAACGAAATAAATAGTCATACTGAGTTAATTTTTGTTTAAAAAATATTTTTGCATAAAGATTACATGGAGTTCATATCTACTATGCCTTATGGTGTATCCGATTAGAAATAAGTCATTCTTATAATTATATGCTCTTTATGATCCTATGAATTATTTCATATATTCGATTTTATCATTTAATTCTAGGAAGTTATCAAGTTTTTGGGAATGTGCAATAGAAAATAGTCAAAATTGCTCAGAGCTTATTCAACAAACTGCCTCTGTTATTTCATCAAAATTAAGAAGTTCAGATTCCTGTTCGGGCTTCTTCTGAAGGACCTCACGAAGGACGTTGAAAAATTACTAATATATATCACGCCCGTTAATATGGAAACGTAAGCGGACATTAATATTCGCACTGCTTGCTCTAATTTTCAATTATATTGACTCAGATACGACACCTGTGGTCACTATTGTGAATTTAATCAAAAATTCAAATGTGTTTTTTCTCATACCTATGTTACCACAAATGTGTATTCAACCGTTTTCAAAATAAACCCATACGAACAAAACAAATCAATTTTTTTCTCCTAAAACTAGATTAAAGCTATCATTTATTATCAATTGAAAGGTAATTCCATATTTTTATGTAGAATTATTCTCGTATCCATGTAAAATATGTTTTACACCAATGAAGGAACATTTTTTCGGCGCAATTCGTTACGATGCGGGAATTACTTCATTCAGATTTTATAATGTTTTCGTCTTGAAAATCGACTTTTAGCAATTAGAAATGCCCTGATTGAGGAGAATGTATGAGAGAATTGGAGACACATGTTCAACAAGTACCTACCTTTCTGTTAGAGAATTGAATTCGATAGATTCCATAATCGATTATTTATCCTTTCTAGTATCCATTAGCAAATTAATTTTGTCTTCCCTTAAGCTGTGGATAGGAATTGGGATGGGTAGAAAAAAGTTAGAAATATATTGAGTTGGTTCCGAGGTGTACGTGAGGTTATAGTTAAAAACTCTCTTGTGCGTTTTTCTACGTGATGGTTTTGATAACAGTTTCCTTAGCAATTCTACTGTTGTATAAAGATCAAAATTGTTGAGAGTGCAAGCCTATTGTTGTTCTGTTTTCACTGTGTTTACTGTCATCAATGGACGAGTTTACGCAGAAGGACGCTTGTTTAACGCAAGTTTACTCACGAAGCGATATCATCAGATTGTGTACCGGCGGTGAATTAACAATATATGCACTCACAGTCAGAGGCATGAGGGGTCGAAAGAGTGGCAAGGAGGAGGAAGAGGGTTAGGTTGGTGGAGCGGTTGGGGGGGGGAGGGGAAAAGAGCAGATTAGATTAGATTGTTAGTAGGTGGAGTTCCTCATAGGAGGACCTGAGGATCTTAGACCTAATGGTCCATTGTGCCAATCACCATGTCTGTAATCACCCGTAGAGTCCAGTCGCCTTGCTAAAGGCTAGCATGTCCTCTACAGGGATACACCTGACTTCGTCTAGTTCCAAAAATGGTGGTCCCAGATGCCTGACTCTGGTCCACATCAAAGCGGGACACTTGCAGAGTACGTGCGATGTTGTTTCGTCGCCTTCTTTGCACCATCTGCATTTCGCCGAGTCTCTGGTTCTCAGGAGATGGAGGTGCCTCTTAACCTGATTATGTCCAGTAAGCAGTCCCACTATCGTACGAAGTTGTCTTCTGTTCAGTTAAAGAAGCTTTCTTGCCAGCCCCGGTCTTGGTCCTTCAAACAGGAGCTTGGCTTGCCCTAGCCCCTGTGCATTTCGCCGTTTCTTAGAGTGTTGAGCTAGGCTCCACTCTTTGATATTTGAAATCTCTGAAGAGAGTGCAATTGGGATGAAAGACTCTGGTCCAATTGGTTCCTACTCGAGCCTTCCTTTGCCAATTCATCCGCTATCTCGTTTCCGGTTATGCTTGTGTTGCCAGGTACCCAGAAAGGTTCTACGTTGCTCTGTCTGCTTTAAAGCTGCTTGGCTGTCGGTGCATATGTGAATTGATCTGCCTCTTCGGCAAAATTCCTTGACAAAATGGGCACAGGTCAACAAAGCGTAGACCTCTGCCTGGAAGACCGTAGCGTGCTCCCCCAAGGGGATTGAGAGCCTTTTGTCAGGTCGGCGGCAGTGAACCCCTGCTACTGCTCTTCCTTCTTTCCTGGAGCCATCGGTGAACCAGACATATGCTCCGTTGCCTTTACCTCCTTCCTTGACTCACCAGTCCCTCGTTGGAAAGTGGGTTTTGAAGAGAGGTGGCGTTTTGTTGAACGCGGCTGTCTAGTCGTCTGTACCCATATCGCAAATGGGGTTCGACTCCCTGAACTCTGTCCATAGTTGTCTGTGACCGGAGAGGCTTCCCCTGTCACTCCATTGTTTTTGTCTCTTGACACGATAGGTCGCCATCCTAGTTTGAGTTTCGACTTCCACATAAAGTGGTGCAAGATTCATTAGGGTTTCAAGGGCCAACGTGGGGGACGCCCTCATGGCTCCCATGAAACTCATACAGGCCATTCTTTGCAGGTGGTTGAGTTTATTCATAGCATTAATCTACCTGGTCTTCTTCCACCAAAAAATTGAGCATTGTAGAAAGGCGGGCTTTACCACTACAGTATAGATCCATTTGATCGCTTTTGGCTGAAGTCCCGAAGTTTTGCCGAGGGCCCTCCTGCAGGTCCATAGGGAGGCGCATGCTTTCTTGATTTTAACCTCGAGATGCTCTCCCCAGTTGAGTTTGGTGTCCGGAGAAAGGAGTAAGGAAAGATATTAGATGAAAGCAAGGGTGATGGGTGCTGTAGGTTGGAAAATGGAAATTATAGTGGTCGGGAGGGGGGGGGGTGGAGGTGGTGCTTGTGCGACCGTATGTCTCGACCATGTTGTAAGGTGGGGGACAGAGGGGGAGGGTTCGGAGTGTTTTTGTTTTACATTTCTCCTTCCCTCGTAATCAACTTCTTAACTTTTAATCAAATAGAGGTTAAATTTTATTCTTATCGATTTCGTGATGGCAAAAGATTATCACAGGGAACACGAGACTCGGTTGAGCCGATTGCGATGAATGGTTAATTATCCCCTCTGAGGTATCAGGAAATCGCCGAACTGACAGCCCTGCCACCCTGATTTCCCTCTCAAATTACACAGCCGGAAAATATAAAGTTGTCAAGTTTTATAGTTGATCCCTCAGTTACATGGATAAACAATTGACGCGTCTTAACTGGGTTTTCGCCAAGGACCCCTAAAGTTATAGAATAAAGTCTTCGTCTTTAATCCTAAGCCCAACGTAATCTCCTGGTCTAGAGAATTGTGAAGCAATTGCGTACAAAGGATTTTATTAGATGGCACTATCTCTAATGAAGTTGAAGTCACCCCAGATGTCACACAGGGAAGTGTCTTAGGCCCTTTTCTGTTCTTTTTGCATATTAACAATATAGGAGAAGTAGTTGATAATAAGCCAAATTATTTGCAGATGACGCAGTAGTGTATGTATAGGCAAATCTGTAGCCTCAATGATAAGGGGTCGTGAATGAACTGCGTTTCCGTTTTCGGTTATTTTTTAACCCCTCTCCTCCCTTCGTTTAAAATCGTAGTGATTTTCCCAACCCCCCGGAATGTAACGTTGTTTCTACAAATGAAACTTTTAATTCAAAAATATTTTCTCAATTTTTGAGTGAGTGTATTTTTTGGGATGGGTTGACATAAAACCAATAAAGTAGCCGAACTAGATATAATAGAACTATCTAATCTTAATTGGAAAAAGTAATATTCAGTAATTATTTAATTCATGAAATCAACCATGAATCACGGCGTAAGGTGCTGTGGTCATATATTTTTTTTCCTCTCTCCACATTTCTGACTACTGTCTTGAAAAGTGTTGTCACGAGGTCGCTATGTAACCCGTTTGAAGGTTAAAATGTAAGCAATTTGATCGCATGAAGACTTGCAACTTTGAAGAGGCAATGGTTCAGTTACTTTGGGTTAAAGAAGCAGCTTAAGGTTCCCCGCGAGCCGTTCCTCATGTTATACTCATGTTCCTCCCTCATGTTGAGTGAACACTCCCTTCCCACTCGTTACCTGCTGTTGGTTTTTATGCGACACTCCTCCCAAATTGGTAACGTAATTTATGCGCGACGCCTGAGCAAGCGCTAATGAAGGACCTCGAGGAAACCCGTGTGATACGATGAATTAATGTATTTATTGACCACGTAAATAAATTAAGCAGAATTTACATTTAAGTCTTATGCAATAAATCTAAATGTGTTATTTATTATTTAATACATGCTTCTCAATAGTTTTTAAGTAAATAAAAAATGCTTGTTTTTTAAATTGATATTATTGTTACCTTTTAATTTATAAAAAGCAATTTTCTTGATTTTTTTTCTAATTTAGTGTTTGGTATAATCTGGTGCGTTTTCTTGTTGCCAAGTAACTTTTTATATTTACGCTCTAAATTGGAGTGGTTGACATATCTTTAACCATCTTGTTAGTGTGAATAAAATTTCACATTTTTGTTGATAGTTATTAAAATAATGTGCCCGATAAAAAATATGCAGTGTAATTAACACCAAAGTTGTTATGATAATTGTTTTTTTTCCGATTCTACCAGATTATGTTGTTAATTTTGTTATACGGTTTTCAATTATCCCTGAGGATGGCAATAAATATGCCGAAACGTTAGCAGTGATATAAAGAAATTTAAATTGACCAAAACTCAATAAATGAAAAAAAGATATACGATGAAAGGTAGCTAGGTTTAATTTTGAAAAAATATGTTGTTGTAAATGTTTGGAATAGAAAAAACTCTCCTCATAACAGCTGTGGCATACACAACAACCAATTAGAGAATCTAGAATTGGTTAAATACCTAGGTATTATCCTGACTCATGATCTCTTGTGAGGGTAAACATATTCGGGAAAATACACGCCAGGGTAATCATAATTTGGGATTTCTTCATAGAGTACTTGTCAAGTTCGACGATTAAGTAAGGGATGTCAGCTACTTCTCCACTTGGAAAACGCTGCCAGCAATTGGCAATACTATTACTTAGGCTAAACACCGAGTTAGAACGCGTGCAGCGAAGATCATCAAGATACGAAAAAGGCCGTTATTACAATTTCGTTTGTATTACTGACCTCTTTCACCCCCTGGCATGAGAATCGCTTCCAGACCGTCGATAAAATATGAATCTAATCTATTATGAAAGTTCTAAATCAATTTATTTTCTGATGACACTAATAACATTTTACAAAACCCGATATACTACGGTTTATCAGATCATGAGAATGCCCATCGCCCAATATATGAGAGAATAGTTCTTTATGAGATCTCTCAACTAGACTACAGAACGGACAGATTAAAAATGTCACTATCTCTGTCCATTTATGTGGTAGTAAAATACCAACGGTTCCTCTGACATTGGGAGCATACGTTTTCTGTAGTGTAAATTTGTGAGGCTTCCCCTACTGAAAAGCATTAACGATTTATGCTAATACATCAAAAGTTGTTGTTGAACCAAATGTTTTAGTTTATAGAATAATGCATGTTTTTGCCTTGCCACACATGGATGGCATGCAGTGCATTTTCTAGATGTAGAGAAGGAAACGAATGGAGCCGTTATTTCGGTCGATTCAAATCGTATCCTTTCCGCAGAAGGTTGCTGTATACTGGGGCAAAGAATCTCATTTCAGGCGATTCCCACAAACCCAGTAACGGCTTAGCCATTACTGCTGGAGACTTTCAATACTTTTTTTTACAGCTGAAGATTCATTTGTGGTAATTAGGTGAATAATTCTCTGTGGAAGTTGTTGTTTGTTTTATAAAAATAGTGTAACTTGCAACCTTTAATTAATTATCCATATAGAATTAATAAATTATTTATTTTTAATTTTGAGGTGTATTCCGTAAAAAAAACTTTTTAAATTAGTAATTATCATCATCAGGCTTCTTTATCAGGCAGTTTAAAGCGTACTCGTGAGTTACCCTAGATAATATTTTCCAGTTTTGATCTACTCCCAAGGTGTTTAATTTTGAATATCAGAGACGTTTCCACACTACGGCTTTTGCAAAGATATAGTTTTGTGATAAAATTCAAAATGACGTACAAATCCAATTAAAAACGGGAGGTAACAAAGGCATCTGCATCAATGATAGATATAAATGGAGCGAAATAGTGTTTTCAGCGTTTCCTGCCGTGAGCAACCGTATTATTTTGTTATTAGTTTGTCTCTTTTCATGCTGTCAAAATTGCTATTTTGACGCCTTTCTAATTTACTTAGTCATTTTTCTCTATTATGCATTTGAGTTCATTGAGTATGTATGGATTATCCATGGATGCCAAATTAACCTAACACCGATCTCTTATGGGATTTTTTGAGCCACCAGAAAATTAATTTTCATATGATGGAACAACGGCTGTTGGAGTATTTGTTTAAATCACAGAATAAAATTAGTACTATCAGTTAAAATACGGTGCCACGTAATCGGGATATCTTCCAGTCAGGAGTTCATGGGTGTAGTTGGCGTAAAGGTGGGGAAAAGTGGAACCTAGCCTGGAAGGAAATAATGATATATCAAATGACAGGAGATCAGGACGGATATAAAAATTGTTATGATGAGATAATGTCTCGATATTTTTAATGATGAATACTGACTAGCTCTCAACCAGGACGGTACTTACATATACATAACACTCATCACTTCTGCTGCTCCACACATAATGGCGTGGTCAGGGTAGGAGCATCCAGCACCGAAATACGTCGGCCTTACCTTATTCGCCTTGGCTTGAGAGGTAACCCTGGCTCGTTTAAGTATCTATGTAAATGTATTGAGCCCAATTATCTGTTGCAGACAAAAGTTGTGTCTTCATTTATGCGAATGGGCATAAAACACAACGTGAACCACATTGTCAAGTGCTTCAACCACGCCCACTTCCAAAATGTGGTTGAACTGCACCAATTCGTAGCCCTCAACGATCGGCTGCTTGAAGTATCCAATTAACTCCGAACTGTCAGCAATATAAATAATAACGTTGGAAAATACAATTTCTTTTGGTCCAACCGAGAAGAACAAGTTCTAAATTTTCATTTAAAAGCATGAAATCAAACAATAAGGCTAGGTTTTAGACTACTGGGCTACTAACTATATGTTAAATCTAGATAGATGTACGTAATCTGTGGGATGTATATTATTGCCGAAGTTAGTGACAAAATATTTCTAGCGACGAAAGCAAAACAAGGGAAATCCTTTACTTCGTATTTTTTATTAACTTTCAATAAGGTATTTTGTCTTGGATTGATTATTTCTGCATTCCATTAAATCATCGCTAACTTGTTTGATTTTTGTGGAGCGTCAATTGTTGTTGCAATAAAAACTTAACGAGCAACTTTCCCGCCCAGACTTTTGAGGCTAGAGGGGTACACAGTTTACGTATTTCTCTTAGTTTGCCATTTCTGTTCTACCTCCCAAAATAGGACACTTGACTGGATGTAATTACCTGATTTGTGAATAATGATAGTTTTTGCGTATGCTTAAGGCCCTGAAGAATAACAATAAAGACAATGTTCGCCAAAATTACTCGAACTGGTGATGAGTATCAAGAGGTTACTTTCGCAGAAACCCTGACTTTAGTATTATCAATGTGATGTGCGTTAAAGCAAAAATGGTACGTTGTGGTCAGGCCGCAGATGTAATTAATAACTCTTGTGACTGATCCCATGCCTAAGTTAACTAGTGACAATTTTGAGTTAAATTATTATTTATAATGATAATAAACTCGTTTTTTTATAAAAGTTTCTCGGATACTGAATTAATTATTTACCGAGTAAGACGCATGAATGGTGAAAGTGAGACGGCGTGGTCTCCTTTGTGAGTAATCCGCTCTAATATGCTCCCTTTCTAATCAATGACGATTTATAATAGTGTAAGTTTTCAATTATTAAGGTTTTTTAAGCCAAGAATTTGTTATTTTCCGACGTATATTAATGAAGAGTGAAAGTGATACGGCCTCGTCAGACCATATTAGATTCACAATTGCTGTGATTAATCCTCTCGTTTTTGTTCCCTTTCCTCACTCGTGAAGATTTGTTAGTTTGTTACTCTTGAAAATTAATTTTTTATTTTTTGATTAATTTTCCGAGAAACATTGTTAAAGATCACAGTTGGCAGGCATTATGTCAACTTTTGATTTAGGTATGAGTTTACGCGAGTTGCACTTAATGTTTGGTAAAATACTAAATAATTTATGCGTAGAAAACCTCCAACCAATTATAAGATTGGAATTGCCACCACTTCTAAATGGGACTATTCATCGAAATATCAACCGGACGCCTGTGGCTTTTACGCCCGTTGACCATGTCTTAACCCAGCACTAGCTTCGGGCAAACATTAATGACGTCGTCATTTGGTCAAGAGGGTGGAGAAGATACTTAAATGCATCGGTAAAATGACGAAAGAAAGAATCCCCCGTAATGTAAATGAAATGAGGAAATTTCTTGTAATTAGCTACACGTGTGTTCTATTTCACAGATGCCAAAGATCGTTTTTTTTATCATTTTCTTTCATTCATCTCGGGTTATCGACCCAAGTATATTGTGCGAGGTTTCGAATTTGTACATTCGACCTCTGGGTTTTTTTTTAAATTCTGAAGGCCAAAGGTCGTTGGACAACGACCCAAATACTTAAGGCATCGTGATCCATCGTAAAAGTTGCCGATCAGATCACTTCTTACAATTACTGAGTCGGGAGAAGGACGCATAGCAGTTGCACGCCATTCATAAGTGTTTTGCCTGTTCGTGTGACTACGTGACTTAACCACTTTGAACAAGTCAAATTCACCTGAAGAAATGACGTCGTCTAGCCTGCTGATCATTTTCGGTGAGAAAAAAGTGCTGTTTTATTATGTACATCTCATGTTTAATTGTATCTGGGTGTGAAAGAACGGCTTTAGATTTCTATTTCGATGTATTGTTATATTTAGTTTTTGTTTAACAATTCCCATCCTTTGTTCCATACAAGTGCATGTTCTTTACAGAAACTGTAAAATTAGAGGAGGCTGGACACAAATTTAAATTGATTGCTAGATAAGGTATTTTCGTACTCAATTCCAATGCAGGAAGGCATTGGGTACCCTTGCACCAAATTGGATGTGTGCCAAACGTAATTTGAGTTACGTTCCACAATGCTTAATATGAGTTGTAATTTGGGAGAACCGGAGTTTTCATCGTGGAAAAGCGTTGCTCACTGTAACAATAATATCTAAATTCGTAATTAAGTCTTATTTCTTTACGTAAGAGTTTTTGTGAATGATATAAGAAATGGGTAATTATGGAGTAGACGGACTCATCGTATTTTTTCAAATTTTTTTTCTAATGACTTCCAATACGGTCTGCAACTATGAAAAATATTTTTTTGGCTCGATGATGCGAAATAACCCAGAAATTTACGATTTTCGAAAGTACTACTTTTGCATTGAAGAACAAGTTTTGCGATATGTGAGAGCCCTGCGAGGCGTAGATTACCTCGATACAATGGTTTGAGTCACTCAAGAAAGTTTGTGGGGTGTTAAACCCTCGAGGGGTGTGCACCCGATGCGAAAAGTGTGGTTCGGTCGGCCATCTTCACCGGGAGTCTCTCCAGTTTAGATGCCAACGCAGCTTTGCTGTCAGTAATCCTTACGGGAGATAGTCCTTGCCGCTGTGGTTATAAGGTATCTGCGAGGGCAGGTATCTTATTCGACGGGTCAAGACTGACGCTGGAGAAATAAGTGAAGCTCGTGAACATCCTCTTGCAGCTGTAGCCCCCTCGTCAAGAACTCATCGCAAGGGAGCTTGACGTCAGTGCACTCTTTGTTGTGGATTGGTATTCCCGCTGTCGGGAAGTCTTCGTCGAGCATATCATAGAATCATCGAAGAAGATCGGTGGTCCCGACACCTTCGTCGAATTCGTCGAAGCCAAGTTCTGCCATTCAAAATAATCTACCGGGACCACCATGAGCGTATCCACCATTTTTTTCAGGCTGCCACTGTGCTGTACCCACCCACGTATTAATTTGTTAATTTGAATTGGTCATAATTAAAAACTTTAAAAAATTTCATTTTCTATACCCTCCTAAAATCGTAAATATCTGAGTTATTTCGCATCAGCGCACCGAAAAAAATATTTTTCATAGTTATAGAAGGTATTGGAAGGTATTAGAAAAAAAAATTTGAAAAAATACGATGAGTCCGTCTACTTCATAATTACCAAAGTATGTTTATCAATTTACATTAGGTATAAATGTATATTAATTTTTATTGTTCTTTTGTTTACAGCTGTTGTGGAAATTAATCAGATTTAAACAGCTAATAACTATGACGCAAACACACGTTTTAATATGTTACTGTGGGTAGCTATAGTAAACGTTTGAAAATTATCATGTGAAATAATTGGAAAGAGAATTATGTGTCTAAACCCTCCTATTGATCGATTTTACATTCAACATACTCTTCATATTAATCATAAATACAATGAGGAGAGCTCAAAAATATTAGGTACGAAAGGACGCCTAATGACATTTTTCAAATCCTTTGATAATTATAAAATTACGGTGAATATTACTCTATATAAATATGAATCTCACTTTGTCCCAAGGATGAAAAAGCAGCTAACTCTTTCAACCATGTTTTTTTAATTTGCAAAAGTTATCAATATACTCTTAAAGCCATCGTTTAGTTTAATTCTTGGATTATATGTAGTTTGATACGAATAAATTGGCTTGCATTGTCATATCATATATCGAGGAGGCATACAGAATAATTGGAGAAGAAAGGACACTGTGAAGCACCATACGCCAGAGAAAAACACGGTGGGAAGGCCTTTTTATGAGACACAACGATCACATAAGAAGCATAATGGAGGGAAAAATTGAAGGGAATGTCCACAGGGGAAGACCAAGAGACAAGTACTTGGGGCAATTGAAGAGGGATACGGGGAAGGAGAACCATAGGGAAGCGAAGGAACTTGCATGGGACAGGGCGAAATGGAGGGCTTCAGTATACGAATCCTAGGAATGTAATACTAAGATGGTCATATTATATAAGCGAAAGTGTTTTATAATTATTGTTGGCTGAGTAGGCCATAGCTATCGGGTTCCTTACATTTGAAGCAAGTTCATTCACATTATTTCATGTAAAAGTTGTCGGAATAGTTACGTTTATATATAAATGGTTTTGTGAAATAATATTACAGAAGACGCATTACTTCCCTAAATTAAGGAAATGATCTGAAAATATGTGCTTCTTTAATGCCAATATATTAATGAAATTACCTTTACTATCAATGGAAAAAATTTAAATTATACTTGGAAAATATATTTTATACTAAGTAGACAACTAAAATCAATTTAATTGTGACTGTCAAATATTTGTGTTGTTGAAAACATTTTTTTCTGTTACCATATTGAGAGCACATTCCATGAGAAATCTTAGAGTAAGAAATTGGTATTATGCCAGTAGGCATGGGGCAGTGATTTTTAAGAACTTTCTCATTAGATTTAGGGACTTTACTCAACCTAAGTGCTTATAGTGCGTTTGCAAATAGTAAATTATAGTTACTAAATTTCGGATAGCAAAAAATAAAATTTGAAAAGTGATTTTTGTTAACTTTTTAAAAGCATATTCCGTTTAATTTAGTTTATTATGGAAATGGGCAGTCCGGGAATGAGTAAAACTCGGCGGTAAAACTCACAGAACTGTCCCTGTGCATGGCTTTGCATTTGTAGTTCGCGGAGGTGACTGAGATTTAAGGTCATTAACTCCATTAAGGATAATGTGGAAGTGGTTGGTGATGATTACAGTATATGAACGAGAGGAGTTGGGATAATACCCTCTTCAGAAATAACCCGCATTTAACGAGTTTTCAAGGGTTGCTCAGTGCTTAGTACTTGTGATGAGGAGAAAATCATAGTGGAGAAACGATGAATTATGTTTGAAAAAATATTTCTTGACCCTTATTCTTGTCTTTATAGGTACTTCAATAGCACTCTTCATCCTTGTGATTTGTGATCCAATAGAATCTCCTGACGAAAAACTGATTTCAGATTGCGCTACAATGGCTAATGTAAGTATACTTTTTTCAATTGGTGAATGGCTGGTGTTACTAAATATCGTTTTCCTAAAATGCTGATTTGCGTATAGTTTTAGGTTGTTTTCTGTGGTGTCTGACTCGTGTTATACTGCATTTCTTACATATTATTTGTTAGATACCAATTTTTGAATCGTCCTTTGATGGCGGTACCCCAGAGTAAACAATTTCGACAGGAAGTGTACGCGAATGAAGGAAAAGCGAGTAATGAGCGAAGGTCATATCATAAAGTGTGTTTTAATCCTAAGATCTAAACGATTCTTCTATTATATGAACGATTCTACAAGTATATTTGTCATAGTCGTCTTCACAAGTCCCGATTTTTTCGATCCAAATGTCTTTGCTTAAAGTACAAGTGGGCATCCCTAAAAAGATATTCTTAGAGCAATAGGCATTTGCATATTCATTAAGGACATAATCTCAACTCATGCCGTCTAATCGTATGAATTCAAATTTATTTGGCTAGGCAGTATGATTTCCTGCCCTAGTTTTTGGAATTCGTGGTCAACATGGACACCATTTTGATGCGATAAAATAGAAATAGGCGATGCGAGGCTGTAAGAGCAAAACCTCAAAATGAAATGGACTTAGAGGAGCATTCCCCCATACCTTTCCCCCACTCGGTCATTCCGCTTGCGTTTTCCTTCCCTCTTCTCTCCCAAAACCCATCGTCATTCCATATTATCATTACATACGGTCAGATTATACACCTAGCTATGTAGATGATGATGATGCCAAGTGTTTGTAGCGCGTTGCGCCGTTAAAACGTGATATTAGCGATACCAAATATTATTCTTTCGTATTTATTTTCAAGAAATATTGTCGTGATTATTTTATTCTACAATAGTTGCTTCAAAGATAAGAGAGTAATTATATTTCCTTAAAGTCCCAATATAGCGAATAATCTGCCTTTGTTTTCTCTTTCATTCCCACATTTAAAGTGAAAGTTTACCTTCCCTCAAGTAATAGTCTATCCTCAATAATATTCATATTGGATGTTATCATTATAATCATGACTAGTGATTGATGTCACCATCATGAATCATTCAGAGCTCCCTACAGCCATCCACGCTCCACTTTTCTCTGCAAATCCTGTTTCATGTCAAAGTTTTCTTAGCTATCGTAATTGTCCATACTTCCGTTCATCTATATCTACAAAATGCAGTATAAACAAGTCCCCACCAGGGTGTGTAGGTACGGGATAAATTCGCGTAAGCATACACCACTTGTCCTAGTTCAAGATCGAACCCCGCTCATTCCCTTGACCATAAGATGCTAAGCGAAAGGCAGCCAGGAGAATAATGCCCTACCAAATCTGAAAACAAGATATTGCCTCGAACGAGTATGCCAACAAATTGTTCCAGAGCCAAATTACTACCACTGATTTATCCTTCCTTTATAACTACTTACTCATACTACGGGATTCTAACTTTTGCAGAAAACTTTAAAAGACTTCGACACCGCTTCACCGATCACCATGAAAGTTGGCATATATATTTTTTTTTCAAGGAGAAGGTTTTTATACTGATATCTAAAAAGATCTCATGGCTCCAAAAGGTTCCAAAAAGCTACTTGCAGTCAAGATAGATGGTTTTGTTTTTTTTCTACAAATGGCTGTAAGATGAAGTGTATAATTCTTTCAATCAATTATCTTTTCCAATTCGTATTTGTATGAAAATCACATTTTTCCAGCAAATACACACATTTTTCTCTGAAATCAACAATTGGAATATTCCATAACAACCAGATTTTAGTCCTAAACGCATTTAAAATTCATTTGGCTTTGTAAAGGCTGGGACGTAATCAACGGCAACGTGTGACGGGAATCGTGAACCATATTACGTAGGACGGGAATTTCACCCACCGGATACATCGACCTTTCGACGCACCAGCATGAAAAATTGACTTTCGTAAGCGCAGCGGCGAATTCATGCAAGCGTCTATGTAAACATAGGTGAAGATTGCATTTTAATTAAAAACTTAGGTTGATTAGTTTACATAATATAGCTACCTTTAGTTAAAATGGACGAAGACGATGTGTTATATTTGTACCTTTGCTAATCATGGCTCTCGACATAACATGCTCAGTTTCCTTTAAAACACATGGTTTGTTAATAATTTAAGTTAACAGAAAAATATTTTAGACTAAAGCATAACAAAACAAGAAGACACCCACGGAGACTTTGTGAATAAACAACGAAGAAGAAAGATTTATTGCCAACAGGAGACATGTATATTCCTTTTATTCGTGTAATTTATAAATGATCTCTTTTTCAAATTAATAAATCTTTTTGAGGAGGTGGGAAGGTTATATATGCGAAAGTTTTGCTCGAGTTTACTTGTATTATTAATTACTATTTACAAATATACATATAATGTCACGTCGTTAGTTTACACATTGGGACGTAAAATTGCAGAGCATATGTTTCCCTACTAAAATGACAAATTGCTATGAAATATTCAGCCTTGAGGGTACAAAGGGAGACTGTGTACGTTGCTCAGCCTTTTTTAATGGCGTCATTTTTGTGTGATCCCGGAAGATGCAATTGCTACGCTAATGTGCCGTGATATTTCCGGAATTCGCCCTAGTTATGTTCCATGTCTTACTAATTTTATTACGATTATCACCCCAAAGGCTGCACTCCACTTCCTGCTAGAGAAGGGAATAAATAGGTAAGTGTGTATTTTTGTCGATAATATTGTTTTTTTTCATATAGTAAATGTATTATTACTGAAGTTACTGGAAGGAATAAACCAAGTCCCGCACGGTCCGTCTGTTATTTATCAACCGTTAACTTCGTTTTTCTCGCAGTTTTTTTATTCCAAGATTATTTAAGTTAGTTTCTTATTATTACCTTGGCAATTCTAATTCCGAATGTATCTGTTCGCTGCTTTCACCTGTTCATGAAAATGCAGAACCGGTCTAATGCTGAGATTTTCACGTTTCTTGGCTAAAAAATAATTATACATGACATGAAATTTGAGGTTTAATTTAGATAATATTTAAAATAGCATTTTTTATTTATATTTTTAAAGAAGAGGAAATCAAATGGCACACAAACCAAATACCTAATCTTGGTCCAGAAATTGTGCTAATTCATAAGGGCAAGATTATCATGCCTGTTGAATTTCAGTGGGAGATGCCATTTTCCTTTATCATATGAATCAATGCATGATGCATGCTATATTCACTGTTCTGGTACAATCTATCAGTCATTAACCGCATGTTGGTGCTTTGGAGTGAATTATCATAGAAATTTGGTTAAATGCAATGAAAATATTATACATAATGTACAAGGTATGCATACTCTTGTAAAACTCTAAAACAAAATGTACTACACTTTTCAAACTTTTAGTACTATAAAATGTCTTCTATGCATAGATAACTGACTACTTTTCATGTAACTCATGTCATCCAGTTCGATGCCTTTTAATTCGATTTTCTTGGAAAAATAAATGTTCCTAAGCATCATGATTTTAAGTTCAAATTCTCAGAATATTTTTCATGGTATACATATTCTATAATAATTCCGGAAGCAGACACATATAAGAACAGTACTTCATAATGTGATTACATACTGCGGCCATTAATAATGCTAATAAGGGCAAGATGAGTGTGCCCGTTAAAATTCAGCGCGAGAGAGAAAACATGAAAGCCGTTGTATGTGATTATAAGAATCAATGTGACGTGGTAAATGCTGATACTACGTGAAAACCATTAAACACAAATAGTGAGGTTGGGGTAAACACTATCAACTTAGTCACTGAACCTGGCCTATAAAAGCTGCAGGCATGAATGGCCATTCACGAAATCGCTATTAAATGGTAATTCACATCTGGTTGCCAATTAAAAATTCTATCGTTGAAAAGGAAGAAAAATTGATGAGTTCAGAGCTTAAAACGCAATGATAAGACAAAAACGAAGCGTACAATAAAATCGAATTAAATAATTAAATACAGAATTCTTTTATGCATTCGATGATATAAGTTTCCATCCAATATCTTGAGAGCTAGTAATTTAAAAAAGCAAATAAAGAAACGTCTGAATCGAATTCACGTGCTTTTCTTATGGGAGTAAAAGTAATTATTAATGAGGTAAAAACAACCCCAAAAATTGTTTATTTCAAAAATAATTTCTTTGTGTGCTTATACACTATAATGGAGATATACCTTCTAAATTTCACTTTTTTATCTCCAGTAGTTTGGGCTGTGCGTTGCTGAGTGATTCAGTCAGTTAGTCAGTCAGGACATTCCCTTATACATACATAGATTGTGCGTTCGATGATGTAAATTTCGATCCAATATCTTGAGTGCAAATAATATAAAAATGCAAATAATGAAACACTTACACCGAAGTAAATACTTTTCTTATGGGAGTACAAGTTAAAATAAATGGGGTAAAAACAAGCATAAAAATTGTTTTACGCAAAAATATATTCTTCGTGCGCCTATACTACACGATGAGGATGTACCCCCAAAATTTCACGTTTTTATCACCAGTAGTTTGGGCTGTGCTTTGATGAGTGTATGAGTCAGTTAGTCAAACAAAATTTTTCTTATCATTAACATTGGATTTTTTTTCTTTTAGGAGAAAAGAAAAGAGTTCGATGTCTGCATGTCTAAGCTTTTTGGCCAAGAAGAAATGATGGAATTCATGAAGAATCAGAACGATACCAGGAAAGCACAAAACAAGCTCACATGCAGGTGAAGGATAGCTATGCGTGGCTTAATATTAATGAGAACTTGAAATTTGTTGTTTGAATACATAAATGATTTTCGAGTGCTAATATAAAATGATAACCGACTGGAAACGTAATATATTGACATTTTCTTTTTTAAGATATGTTTGCTTTAACCTGTCGGAGAGAGTTTCATAAAATTGAATAATCTGCAACTCAATCATTTTTGATTTATAATGCTTATTTTTTTTGAAACCCAGGTTAATGATAAAACGTCATGCAGGAAAAAATGTCGTACAGAATAAAATACCATCAATGACGAAGTACTTTAATTAATATTTCTCTCCAAGTCGATTACAGATATTTTTTTGTTCTTAGGAGTAACATTATGAGTATGGATGTTATCCTCACGGGGGTGGGAATTTATTTTGGCTCGGGGGCCACTTTGTGGAAGCGGAGGTTAGCGGAGGGCCGCACCATGTAAACTATTGCATTCATTAGTCGTGACGACGACGTATACATGGCAAGGGCCACAAAAAACTCTAAGAGGGCCGCATGCGGCCCGCGGGCCGCTATTTACCCACCCTTGCTCATGGAGATCGAGCTAATACGTTGGGTAACTTTCTGGGTTTCCAATCCAACGGTCTCGTATCGAATTCAGGAAGCAGCGGAGATTTATCAGCTGTAATCTTGATCCATATTTGGGTGTTTTATGATGAGCATATCAATTGTAGTACTTTTTCCGTCGGGTGGTACGTTAAACATGGTACCTATCCTTAAATGTAAGGTATTGCCGTCACAAGGTTTCTCTTTACTCCGACTTCATTCCCCACCTATCCTCAATCGAGCGTGTGTCCTAAAATGCCGATTGACTTTTATAATTAACTGGCAAGCGATGAAGCTTTTTGGGAGAGATAATATGCTATTATCGTTAATGCGTGGTTGTCAGAGAAGATGGTATAACTAACTGATGAACCGTCATAAATGACGGGGAAATGACCAGTAAAGGTAATCCTATTAGTTTTAAATTTATTTAATAAGTTCATCATTCTTTTTTCATTGCTAATCATCTAATATCTCTAGACCGTCAATAACGTTTACAAAATTTAAAAATCTGTGGTTAAAAAGTTTCCACCAGGGCAATGTGAGTCAATACAAATACCCATTTAATTCCAACTTTTTGTTATTTGGTTTAAAACCCTACATTCTTTTTTAACCTACGTTTCCTGTTGAAAGGCAAAGGTCAAAATAAAGGCACAACATTTGCAGATAATTCCGCGGATCCGTTTGTATAACACATTTTCCAAGCCACAGGATCCGGCGGTAGCGCTCTATCTAAAGAATGACATGGACAGCCTTTTGACTTCAGTTATCACACAATTTGATTGATAACTCACTAAATTGAGATGATTAGATGCTTATATTATTTATCTATTCTATTTCTCGGGATTATTCTCTTCTTATAAGCAGTTATTCGAGAAAATGGAATGAAAATGATATGGAAAACTACAATTTTTTCCGTATTCTTCCCATTCTCCCATTAAAACCCATGTAATTTCACGGTCTATTAGCAAGATAAATAGGGTGGAGAGATTTGTTGTTCATAACAGGTAGAGGACAGATGCTTTCTGCAAGTAGACAAATGTATGATTAAAAAGGCATTCAATTTATCATACGGTCGATCCACGTAAGAGTGACATTGTTGACGGTAGCTGCGTGGTTGATAAACAAATGTAACATGGGCCTTGTGAGTTAGAGTTTAGGTGTGTTTATTATTTCAACGTACAATATTTAGTTACCAAACAAACTGTAAGAGCTATATTTCAATGCTGAGTAGCTATTTCAGCAAAATTCAAATTTTCCTCACCCTACCAAATATTGGGAAACCCTATCACATCAAAATCTTCCTTCATTGTTTTTTTTTTATGATATCTTCCGAGCCACACTCCAATTAAGCATATTCCTAATTTACGACGAGTATTCATGCTCCTTGTCTCGGAAAATATGGCAGAAAGTCATAAGTTAAATGCTGTTTGTAAGAGTTCAAGGAAATATGAATTATAGGGATAGTGAAATAATAGCCTGAAATCAACGGCAGTGATAGTTGTTGTGAAACGGAGATATACCGTTAAAAATGACGAAATATTCATAAGAAGCCTGGAAATAGGTTTCGTGACTAGAAGGAAGAAAAGGTGTGTAAAGAGATCTGAAACCAGTTTGCGGTAGGTTTTTCAAGTCAAATAAGTGTGATAATTGTAAATTCGTTATCTGGTTTCTTGAGGGAGGCGACCCCGACGCGATCAGTCGAAGAGTCTCCTCCACTGTCGAGATTTGAACCTGAGTCCTCAGGATGAAGATGACTCGGGATGACTATCAACGTTATTAGGTTTCTGCGGTGCTTCGAAACCATTTTATTGATGATTTTCGGTTTTTCATCCGCGTTCGCTTCTCTCAGCTCGAAACTAGTCTCACTAACCATCCTACTGGCATCTCCAGGTCAAAAGTCACTTCATCTGATGTCACTTTTGACCAAGGAATCAAGCAGGAAGGATTGTGAAACAGTCGACGAACAAGGCACAAACCAACGCGGAGAACAACGCATAAGACAGACATAGTAAGAAAGAGAGTACTTTAACATAAGTAGACACCTAGTTTACTCGTTCCTTCTATATCTGCATTCCCATGTTAACCTATGAGCCATCAATTGGGAGTGTGGCAGAGAGTAAGCGACACGAACCATGAAAAATGGAGGAAATAGGGAAGAGTCTACTCTCTGTACTCACTGTACCTCTATTTTGTGTATCGGTATCCCTCGTTTTTTTAATAGTTTCTGTTAGTAATGGATTTTTTGTTGTGGGGTTAAAATAACATCCTCCGTATCTTCCCTGAAACTCACTTCATTTGAGTTTTCCAGTAAATCTTAGATTAATGTTTATGCGATCACATGAAAATCGTGGATTCAAACAGGAATTGCGTCTATGTATTTATTGCTGGTAAATTTCTCTCACCATTCGTTATACTTCACGTTGTTGCAATTATTAATTTATTTTTTTCCACAGCAAGCAGGAGGAGATCATTCAATGCATTCGGCAATCAGCAGATGCTATGTTGACGCTATCAAATACGTCAAGGACTATGATTCCCTTTTTGAAAAAGTTCTTAGAAGAAACGCTCCGCGTGATTTGTGAAAATGACGAGGAAATATTTAACGGTATCTTATTCATTTCTCTAATATGCTTGTACTTGATTTACTTTGATAGTTTGAGTGCTGGCCATTTCATTTTCTCTGCTTTAGAAGTGTGCGCTATTTAAAATAATTTGTAAATATTATTGTAAAATTTGCCCCGTAAAACATAGGATAATGCAAATTATACTGTCTATTAGTTTATAACTTCAAGTTTATGGCTTTACCAAAATCGAATGATTCCTCAAATGAGTGTTAAACATTTTTATATGATGTCTATATAACATGTGCCAATAATTGCTTAAAATTAAAAGGAACATATAATTACGGTGTCAGCAGTTCTCGGGAGAATAACAGAAACTTATTATTACGTTGTTACCACTCAAAGTGTTAATTATCAGTGAATGACTGTAGTATTTTCACCTTACATGCATCTTTTTCACTTCCTGTCTCATACTACTGTTTTTTCAGCCTTTATTCCTATGGAAAGCGTCTCTTGCATAAGCTCGAATTGGGCACCATGCGACAAGAAGATGGCGGAGCTAACCGATTTTTATAACATGAACTTCTGTGATGACACTGATTCTGCAAATTTTACTTTTACTCCTCAATTCTTTTGCCAGTAAGTATGTGGGGAAATGGGACTTTCTTCGATTTTAATTGAATGAATCAAAAAGAAATGTTCTAACATATAAATATTAATTATTTCCAATTATAAAGAAACGAAATAAATAGTCATGCTGAGTTAATTTATGTTTAAAAAATATTTTTGCATAAAGATTACATGGAGTTCATATCTACAATGCCTTATGGTGTATCCGATTAGAAATAAGTCATTCTTATAATTGTATGCTCTTTATGATCCTATGAATTATTTCATATATTCGATTTCATCATTTAATTCTAGGGAGTTATCAAGTTTTTGGGAATGTGCAGTAATAAATAGTCAAAATTGCTCAGAGGTTATTCAAGAAACTGCCTCTGTGATTTCTTCGAAATTAAGAAGTTCAGATTCCTGTTCGGGCTTCTTCTGAAGGACCTCAAGAAGGACGTTGAAAAATTACTAATATATATCACGCCCGTTAATATGGAAACGTAAGCGGACATTAATATTCGCACTGCTTGCTCTAATTTTCAATTATATTTACTCAGTTACGACACCTGTCGTCACTCTTTTGAATTTAATCTAAAATTCAAATGTGTTTTTTGTAATACCTATGTGACCACAAATATGTACTCTACCGTTTTCAAAATAAACCCATACAAACAAAACAAATCAATTTTTTTCTACTAAAACTAGATTAAAGCTATCATTTATTATCAATTGAAAGGTAATTCCATATTTTTATGTAGAATTATTTTTGCATCCATGTAGAATATGTTTTACACCAATGAAGGAACATTTTTACGGTGCAATTCGTTACAATGCGCGAAATACTTCATTCAGATTTTATAATGTTTTCGTCTTGAAAATCGACTTTTAACAATTAGAAATGCCCTTATTGAGGAGAATGTATGAGATAATTGGAGACATATGTTCAACAAGTACCTACCTTTCTGTTAGAGAATTGAAATCGATAGATTCCATAATAGATTATTTATCCTTTCTAGTATCCATTAGAAAATTACTTTTGGCTTCCCTTAAGCTGTGGATAGGAATTGGGATGGGTAGAAAAAAGTTATAAATATATTGAGTTGGTTCCGAGGTGTACGTGAGGTTATAGTTTAAAACTCCTTTGTGCGCTTTTCTGCGTGATGATTTTTATAACAGTTTCCTTAGTAATTCTACTGTTGTGTTAAGATCAAAATTGGTGCGAGCCTATTGTTGGTCTGTTTTCACTGTGTTTATTGTCATCAATGTACGAGTTTACGCAGAAGGACGCTTGTTTAACGCAAGTTTACTCACGAAGCGACATCATCAGATTGTGTACCGGCGGTTAATTAACAATATATGCACTCACAGTCAGAGGCATGAGGGGTCGAAAGAGTGGCAAGGAGGAGGAAGAGGGTTAGGTTGGTGGAGTGGTTGGTGGGGGAGGAGGGGAAAAGAGTAGATTAGATTAGATTAGATTGTTAGTAGGCGGAGTTCCTCCAAGGAGGACCAGAGGAACTTAGACGTATTGGTCCTTTGTGCAAATCACCATGTCTGTAAGCACCCGTAGAGTCCAGTCGCCTTGCTAAAGGCTAGCATGTCCTCTACGGGGATACACCTGACTTCGTCTAGTTCCAAAAATGGTGGTCCCAGATGCCTGACTCTGGTCCACATCAAAGCAGGACACTTGCAGAGTACGTGCGATGTTGTTTCGTCGCCTTCTTTGAACCATCTGCATTTCACCGAGAATCTGATTCTCAGGAGATGGAGGTGCCTCATAACCTGATTATGTCCAGTAAGCAGTCCCACTATCGTACGAAGTTGTCTTCTGTTCAGTAAAAGAAGCTTTCTTGCCAGCCCCGATTTGGGTCCTTCTATCAGGAGCTTGGCTTGCCTGAGCCCCTGTGCATTTCGCCATATGTTAGAGTTTTGAGCTAGGCTCCACTCCTTGATCTTTGAAATGCCTGAAGAGGGTGCGATTGGGATGAAAGGATCTGGTCCAATTGGGTTGTTATTCTAGCCTTCCTTTGCCAATTCATCCGCTATCTCGTTTCCGGTTATGCCTGTGTGGCCAGGGACCAAGAAAGGTTCTACGTTGTTCTGTCTGCTGAGGGCATCGAGTGCTTCCCGGACTCCAGCAGCAGTCTTGATTTGCACCATGGAGATATGAGAGCTTTTAAAGCTGCTTGGCTGTCGGTGCATATGTGAATTGATCTGCCTCTTCGGAAAAATTCCTTGGCAACATGGGCACAGGTCAACAAAGCGTAGACCTCTGCGTGGAAGACCTTACGTGGAAGACCGTGCTCCTCCAAGGGGTTTGAGAGCCTTTTGTCAGGTCGGCGGCCGTGAACCCCTGCTACTGCTCTTCCTTCTTACCTGGAAGTATCGGAGAACCAGACATATGCTCCGTTGCCTTTACCTCCTTCCTTGACTCACCAGTCCCTCGTTGGAAAGTGGGTTTTGAAGAGAGGTGGCGTTTTGTTGAACGCGGCTGTCTAGTCGTCTGTACCCATTTCGCAAATCGGGTTCGACTCTCTGAACTCTGTCCATAGTTGTCTGTGACCGGAGAGGCTTCCCCTGTCACTCAATTGTTTTCGTCTCTTGACACGATAGGTCGCCATCCTAGTTTGAGTTTCGACTTCCACATAAAGTGGTGCAAGAGTCATAAGGGTTTCAAGGGCCAGCGTGGGGGACGCCCCCATGGCTCCCATGATACTCATACAGGACATTCTTTGCAGGTGGTTGAGTTTATTCATAGCATTAATCTACTTGGTCTTCTTCCACCAAAAAATTGAGCATTGTAGAAAGACGGGCTTTACCACTACAGTATAGATCCATTTGGTCACTTTTGGCTGAAGTCCCGAAGTTTTGCCGAGAGCCCTCCTGCAGGTCCATAGGGTGGCGCATGCTTTCTTGATTTTAACCTCGAGGTGCTCTCCCCAGTTGAGTTTGGTGTCTGGGGAAAGGAGTAAGGAAAGATATTAGAGGAAAGCAAGGGTGATGGGTGCTGCAGGTTGGAAAATGGAAATTATAGTGGTCGGGAGGGGGTGGTGGAGGTGGTGCTTGTGCGACCGTATGTCTCGACCATGATGTAAGGTGGGAGGCAGAGGGGGAGGGTTCGGAGGGTTTTTGTTTTACATTCCTCTCTCTCTCGTAATCAACTTCTTAACTTTTAATCAAATATAAGTTAAATTTCATTCTTATTCGTTTCGTGATGGCAAAAGATTATCAAAGGGAACACGAGACTCGGTTGAGCCGATTGCGATGAATGGTTAATTATCCTCTCTGAGGTATCAGGAAATCACCGAACTGACAGCCCTGCCACCCTGATTTCCCTCTCAAATCACACAGCCGGAAAATATAAAGTTGTCAAGTTTTAGGGTCGATCCCTAAGTTACAAAGATAAACAATTGACACGTCTTAACTGGGTTTTCGCCAAGGACCCCTAAAGTTATAGAATAAAGTCTTCGTCTTTAATCCTAAGCCCAACGTAATCTCCTGGTCTAGAGAATTGTGAAGCAATCGCGTACAAAGGATTTTATTAGACGGCACCATCTCTAATGAAGTTGAAGTCACCCCAGATGTCGCACAGGGAAGAACCTTAGGCCCTTTTCTGTTCTTTTTGCATATTAACAATATAGGAGAAGTAGTTGATAGTAAGCCAAATTATTTGCAGACGATGCCCTAGTGTATGTTTAGGAAAATCCGTAGCCTCAATGATAAGGGGTCGTGCATGAACTGCGTTTCCGTTTTCGGTTATTGTCTAACCCCTCTCCTCCATTCGTTGTAAATCGTAGTGATTTTCCCAACCCCCCGGAATGTAACGTTGTCTCTTCAAATGAAACTTTTAATTCAAAAATATTTTCTCAATTTTTGAGTGAGTGTATTTTTTGGGATGGGTTGACATAAAACCAAGAAAGTAGCCGAACTAGATATAATAGAACTATCTAATCTTAATTGGAAAAAGTAATATTCAGTAATTATTTAATTCATGAAATCAACCATGAATCACGGCGTAAGGTGCTGTGGTCATATATTTTTTTTCCTCTCTCCACATTTCTGACTACTGTCTTGAAAAGTGTTGTCATGAGGTCGCTATGTAACCCGTTTGAAGGTTAAAATGTAAGCAATTTGATCGCATGAAGACTTGCAACTTTGAAGAGGCAATGGTTCAGTTACTTTGGGTTGAAGAAGCTGCTTAAGGTTCCCCGCGAGCCGTTCCTCATGTTATACTCATGTTCCTTCCTCATGTTGAGTGTAACCTCCCTTCCCCCTCGTTACCTGCTTTAGGTTTTGAGGCGACACTCCTCCCAAATTGGTAACGTAATTTACGCGCGACGCCTGAGCAAGCGCTAATGAAGGACCTCCAGGCAACACGTGTGATACGATGAATTAATGTATTTATTGACCACGTAAATAAATTAAGCAGAATTTACATTATTTCTTATGCAATAAATCTAAAGGTATTATTTATTATTTAATACATGCTTTTCAATAGTTTTTAAGTAAATAAAAAATGCTTGTTTTTTAAATTGATATTTTTGTTACCTTTGAATTTATAAAAAGCAATTTTCTTGATTTTTTCTAATTTAATGTTTGGTATAATCTGGTGTGTTCTCTTGTTGCCAAGAAACTTTTTATATTTACGCTCTAAATTGGATAGTTTGACATATCTTTAACCATCTTGTTAGTGTAAATAAAATTTCACATGTTTGTTGATAGTTGTTAAAGTAGTGTGCCCGATAAAAAATATGCAGTGTAATTATCACCAAAGTTGTTATAAAAATTTTTTTTTCCCGATTCTACCTGATTACGTTGCTTATTTTGTTTTATGGTTGTCAGTTAGCCCTGAGGATGGCAATACATTTGCCGAAACGTTGTCAGTGATATAAAGAAATTTTAACTGAGCAAAACTGAATAAGTTAAAGAAGAGATACGATGCAAGGTAGCTAGAATTAATTTTGAAAAAAATGTGTTGTTGTAAATGTTTGGAATAGAAAAAACTATCCTCATAACAGCTGTGGCATACACAACAGCCAATTAGAGAATCTAGATCGGTTAAATACTAAGGAATTAAACTGACTCATGATCTCTCGTGGGATAAACATATTCGGGAAAATACACGCCCGGGTAATCATAATTTGGGATTCCTTCAAAGACTACTTGTCAAGTTCGACGATTAAATAATGGACGTCAGCTACTTCTCCACTTGGAATACGCTGCCAGAAATTGGCAATACTATTACTTAGGCTAAAAACTGAGTTAGAACGCGTGCAGCGAAGATCAGCAAGATACGTAAAAGGCCGTTAATACAATTTCGTATGTATTACTGACCTCTTTCAGCCACTGGCATGGGAATCGCTTCCAGACCGTCGATAAAATTTGAATCTAATCTATTATGAAAGTTCTAAATCAATTTATTTTCTGATGACATAAATAACATTTTACGAAACCCGATATACTACGGTTTATCAGATCATGAGATTGCCCATCTCCCAATACTTGAGAGAATAGTTCTATATGACATCTCTCAACTAGACTACAGAACGGACAGATTAAAAATGTCACTTTCACTACGAACGACAAGGAACCATAACAGCTGCCAATGAGACTATTAACCATATGTATTGATAGGTAGTGTTGCTAGTTAGTTGTGTTGCAATTTAATTCTTGTATGCTCATTTGCTTCTATCTCTGTCCATTTATGTGGTTGTAAAATACCAACGGTCCCTCTGACATTGGGAGCATACCTTTACCGTTGTGTATATTTTTTGAGGCTCACCCTACTGTTAAGCATTGTAGTATTTATTTCCCAATACCAATATTTATACCAATTCATTAGTGTTTAGAATTATGCATGTTGGTGACTATTCACCCCATGCCACACACACATGAGGTGGCATGCATGGTATTTTCTATATGTAAAGAACGAAATGAGTGTAGCCGTTATTTCGGTCGATTCAAATCGTAACCTTTCCACAGAAGGTGGCTGTATTACCGGGGCTAAAAGGCTCGTTTCAGGCGATTCCCACTATCCCAGTAACGGCTTAGCCATTACAGCTGGAGACTTTCAATACTTTTTTCTACAGCTGAAGATTCATTTGTGGTAATTAGTTGAATAATTATATATGAAAGTGGTTGTTTGTTTTATGAAAATAGTGTAACTTGCAACCTTTAATTAATTATCCATAACACGTATCAAATGTTATATTCCGAAAAGGGAATTTTTAACCATTTTATATCGAATTATTAAGTTATTTATTTTTTATTTTGAGATGTATTCCGTTAAAAAACTTTTTTAGTTAGTAATTACCATTATCAGGCAGTTGGAAGAGTACTCGGGAGTTTCCCTAGATATTATTTCCTACTTTTGTTCTAGTCCCAAGGTGTTTAATATAGAATATCAGAGACGTTTCCACGCTACGGCTTTTGCATAGCAATAGTTTTTGCGATAAAATTCAAAATGACGAACAAATCCAATTGAAAACGGATAGTAACAAAGGCATCGGCATCAATGATATATATATAAATGGAGCAAAATAATGTTTTCAGCGTTTCCTGTCGTGAGCAACAGTATTATTTTGATACTTATTTGTTTTATCTTCTTTCATGCTGTCAAAATTGCTATTCTTACGCCTTTCTAATTTAATCATTCATTTTTCTCTATTGGGCATTTGAGTTCAATGAGTATGTATGGATTATACATGGATGCCAAATTTACCTAACACCGAACTCTTATGGCATTTTTTGAGTCACCAGAAATTAAAATTTTCATATGATGGAACGGCTGATAGCCTTTTTGTTTAAATCGCAGAGTAAAATTAGTATTATCAGTAAAAATACGGTGCCACGTAATCGGGATATCTTCCTGTCAGGAATTCATGGTTGTAGTTGGTGTAAACGTGGGGAATAGTGGAACCTAGCCTGGAAGGAAATAATGATATTTCAAATGACAGGAGATCAGGACGGATAGAGATATTTAATGTACAAATTGTTATGATGCGATAAATGTCTCGATATTTTTAATTGTGAATACTGATTAACCATCAAACAGGAGGGTACTTACATATACTTGACACTCATCACTTCTGTTGCTTCACGCATAATGGCGTGGTCAGGGTAGGAGCATCCAGCACCGAAATACGTCGGCCTTACCTTAGTCGCCTTGACTTGAGAGGTAACCCTGGCTCGTTTAAGTATCTATTTAAATGTGTTGAGCCCAATTATCTGTTGCAGTCAAAAGGTTGTGTCTTCTTTTATGCGAATGGGCATAAAACACAACGTGAACCACATCGTCAAGTGCTTCAACTACGCTCACTTCCAAAATGTGGTTGAAATGCCTCAATTCGTAGTCCTCAACGATCGGGAGCTTGAAGTATCCAATTAACTCCGAACTCTCTGAATAATAACGTTGGAAAATACAATTCCTTTTGGTTTAACCGAGAAGAACAAGTTGTAAATCTTCATTTAAAAGCATGAAATCAAAGAATAAGGTTTTAGACTACTGGGCTACTAACTATATGTTACCAATACACTTCCCAATATGCAGTTCCTACTTTGATTGAAATCTATATAGATGTACGTAATCTGTGGGATGTACAATATTGCCGAAGTTAGTGACAAAATATTTCTAGTGACGAAAAAAAAACAAGGGAAATCCTTCACTTCGTATTTTTTATTCACTTTCAATAAGGTATTTTGTCTTGAATTGATTATTTCTGCATTCCATTAAATCATCGCTAACTTGTTTGATTTTTGTGGAGCGTGAATTGTTGTTACAATAAAAACTTATCGAGCATCTTTCCCGCCCAGACGTTAGAGACTAGAGGGGTACACCGTTTACGTATTTCTCTTAATTTGCGATTTCTGTTCTACCTTCCTCCCAAAATAGGACGACTGACAGGATGTAATTACCTGATTTGTAAATAATGATAGTTCATGCGTATGCTTAAGGCCCTGGAGAATAATAATAAGGACAATGTTCGCCAAAGTTACTCGAACTGGTGATGAGTATCAAGAGGTTTTTTTCGCGGAAACCCTGACGTTATTATTATCAATGTGATGTGCGTTAAAGTAAAAATGATACAATGTGGTTAGGCCGCAGATGTAATTAATAACTGTTGTAACTTATCTCATACCTAAGTTAATTAGTAACAATGCTGAGTTAAATTATTATTTATAATGATTAAACCGGTATATTTATGTAAGTTTCTTGGATTCTGAATTATTTATTTACCGAGGAAGACGCATGAATGGTGAAAGAAAGACGGCTTCATCTCTTTTGTGAATAATCCCTTCTATTTTGCTCCCTTTCTACTAAACAACGACTTATACCTGTGTAAGTTTTCAATTATTAAGTTATCTCGAACCAAGAATTTGTTTTTTCCGAGGTATATTAATGAAAGTTATTAAAAGTGAAGGTAAAAGTGGCTTGGTTAGACCATATTATCATCACAATTGCTGTTTTTAATCCTCTCCTTTTTGTTCCATTTCCGCACTCGTGAAGATTTGAAATATTGTTACTCTTGAATATTGTTTTTTATTGTTTGATTAATTTTCTGAGATGTATTCTTAAAAAGGATGTAATTCTTAAAAATGGTCTGATCACAGTTGCTAAGGAATTATGTCAACTATTGATTTAAGTATGAGTTTAAGCGAGCTGTACTTAAGTATTGGTAAAATACTAAAAAATTAATGCGTAGAGAACCTCCAGCCACTTATAATATTGAAACAGCCAACACTTCTAATTGAGATTATTTATCGCAATATCAACCGGACGCCAGTGGCTTTTACGCACATTGCCCAAGTCTTAACCCAGCATTAGCTTCTGGCAAACATTAATGACGTCGTCTGTTGGCCGTGATAGTGGAGAAGATACTTAAATGCTTCTGCAGAATGACGAAAGAAAGAATACCCCGAAATGCAAGAGATATCATCCCTCATGGCAGCTGACCAACAGGAAGTTCACCAAAAAATTGGTATAAAAACGGATTTATTTCCTTCCGAAGATCAGGGCAAATCTCTAGTAAAAAACAGGCGAATTGTCAAATTAATGAAAAAGAAGAGGAAATATCTTGTAAAAAGCTGCACCCTTGTTCTATTTCACAGATGCCAAGGATCGTTTTTTATCATTTTTTTTCTTTCATCTCGGGTGATCGACCCAAATATATTGTGCGTGGTTTCGAATTTGTACATTCGACCTCTGTTTTTTTTTAAATTCTGAAGGCCAAAGGTCGTTGGATATCAACCCAAATACTTAAGGCATCGTGATCCATCGTAAAAGTTGCCGATCAGATAACTTCTATCAATTACTGAGTCGGGAGAAGGACGCATAGCAGTCGCACGCCATTCATAAGTGTTTTGCCTGTTCGTGTGACCACGGGATTTAACCACTTTGAACAGATCAACATCACCTGAAGAAATGACGTCGTCTAGCCTGCTGATCATTTTTGGTGAGAAAAAAGTGCAGTTTTATTATTTACATCTCATATTAATTTGTATCTGGGTGTGAAAGAACGGCTTTAGATTTATTTTTCGATGTATTATTATATTTAGTATTTGTTTAACAATTCTCATCCTCTGTACCATACAAGGACATGTTCTAAACAGAAACTGTAAAATTAGAGGAGGCTGGGCACAAACTTAAAATGCTTGCTTGATAAAGTATTTTTGATCTCAATTCCAATACAGGAAAGCATTGGGTACAGCCCTTGCACCAAATTGGATGTGTGCCAAACGTAATTTGAGTTACGTTCCACAATGCTTAATATGAGTTGTAATTTGGGAGAACCGGAGTTTCCATCGTGGAAAGGCGTTGCTCACTGTAATAATAATATCTAAATTCGTAATTAAGTCTTATTTCTTTACGTAAGAGTTTTTGTGAATGATATCAAAAATGTTTATCAGTTTACAGTAGGTATAAATGTATATTAATTTTTATTGGTCTTCTGTTTACCACTGTTGTGGAAATTGATTTTATTTCAACAGCATATATATTTTTTACCTCCCCAGATATTACTATGACGCAGACACACATTTTGATCTAATACTGCGGGTAGCTATAGTAAACGTTTGAAAATTATCATGTGAAATAATTAGAAAGAGAGTTATGTGTGTCCAAATCCTCCTATTGATCGATTTTACATTCAACATATTCTTCATTTTATCCATAGATACAATGAGAAGAGAACAAGAATTTAAGTACGAAATGACGCTGATGATATTTTTCATATTCTGTGATAATTTTAAAATTATGGTGAATATTATTCTATAAAAATATAAATCTCATTTTTTCCCAATGATGAAAAAGTAGCTAACTATTTCAACAATATTTTGTTAATTTGCAAAAGTTATCAATATATTCTTAAAGCCATCGCTTAGTTTAATTATTGGATTATGTGTAGTTTGATACGAATAAACTTTCTTGCATTGTCATATCATATATCGAGGAGGCATACAGAAGAATTGGAGAAGAAAGGACACTGTGGAGCACCATACGACAAAGAAGAACACGGTGGGAAGGCCATTTTATGAGACACAACGATCACATAACAAGCATAATGGAGGGAATAATTGAAGGGAAAGTCCCCAGAGGAAGACCAAGAGACAATTACTTGGAGCAAGTCAAGAGGGATACGGGGAAGAAGAACCATAGGGAAGTGATGGAACTGGTATGGGATAGAGCGAAACGGAGGGCTGCAATATACCAATCCTAGGATTGTAATACCAAGATGGTCATATCATATAAGCGAAAGTGATAATAATTATTGTAGGCTCAAGCTGTCGGGTTCCTTAAATTTAATGCAAGTTTACTCACAATATATTATGTAAAAGTTGTCGGAATAGCGACGCTTATATATAAATGGTTTTGTGAATTAACATTACAGAAACAGGCATTCCTTTTCTAAATTTAGGAAATTATCTCCATTTAAGTGCTTTGTAATACCAATATTAATTAAATTACATTTACTATCAATGGCAAAAATTTAAATTATATTTATAAAATACACTTTATCCTTATTAGACAACTAAATTTAATTTAATTGTGACAATCAGATATTTTTCTTCTTGAAAACATATTTTAGGTGACCATTATGAGAGCACATTCCATGAGAATTCTTAGAATATGAAATGGCTATATCGCCAGTAGGCATGGAGCCGTGATTATTGAGAACTTTCTCTTTAGATTTAAGGACTTTAACTCAACTTTAGTGCTTCTAGTACGTTTGCAAATAGTAAATTATAGTAACTAAACTACGGATAGCAAAAAATAAAATTTAAAAAGTAAAATAATCTCATAGTCATAATACGTCCATATTCACTATTACCGACAGAAATTAGGTAAACTTCTTTGAAAAGTGATTTGTGTTATCTTTTTAAGAGCATATTCCGTATGATTTCGTATATTATGGAAATGGGCAACCCGGGAGTGAGTAGTTATTAGGCGGTAAAGCTCATAGAACTGTCCCTGTGCATGGCTTTGCTTTGGTAGTTCGCGGAGGCGACTGAGATTTAAGGTCATTAACTCCATTAAGGATAATGTGGAAGTGGTTGGTGATGATTACAGTATATGAACGAGAGGAGTTGGGATAATTCCATCTACAGAAATAACCCGCAATTAACGAGTTTTCGAGGGTTGCTCAGTGCTAAGTACTTGTGATGAGGAGAAAAGCATAGGGGAGAAGCGATGAAAGATGTTTGATAAAATATTTCTTGACTCTTGTTCTTGTCCTTATCGGTAATTCTATAGCACTCTTCATCCTTGTGCTTTGTGATCCAACAGAATCTCCTGACGAAAAAAAGGTTTTCAGATTGCCCAAAAATTGATAATGTAAGTATAATTTTTTGCAATTGGTGAGTAGCTGGTATTACTAAAAATAACTTTCCTAAAATGTTGATTTGCGTAAAATTTTAGATTTTGCTGTTGGTTTTCTGTTGTGTCTAACTCCTGTTATACTGCACTGCTTAAATATTAATTGTATGCCACCACTTTTGAATTGTCTCTTGATGGTATACCCCAGTGAAAATAAGTTCAACAGGAAGTGTACGCGAATAAAGGAGAAGCGAGAAATGAGCGAGAGTCATATCATAATGTGCGTTTTGATTCTAAGATCTAAAAGAGTCTTCTAGTATTTTTGTCATAGTCGTCCTCACAAGTCACGACATTTTCTATCCAAATGTCTTTGCTTTAAGTACAAGTGGGCATCCCTAAAAAGATACTCTTAGAGCAATAGGCATTTGCATATTCATTAAGGACATAATATCAACTCATACCATCTATTCGTATGAATAGATGGTATGAGTAGTTTTTGGAGTTCTTGGGCAACATGGACACCGCTTTGATGCGATAAAATAGAAAAAGGCGATGCGATGCAGTAAGATCAAAACCTCAAAATGAAATGGACTTTGAGGAGCATTCCCCCATACTGTTCCCCCAACCCCCTCATTCCGCTTGCGTTTTCCAGAACCTTCCCTCTTCTCTCCCAAAACCCATCGTCATTCCATTTTATCATTATATACGGTCAGAATTTACACCTAGCTTTGTAGCTGATGATGAAGCCAAGTCTTTGTTGCGCGTTGCGCCGTTAAAAATTGATATTAGCGGTACCAATTCTTATTCATTCATATTTATTTTGCAAGAAATTGTATCATGATTATTTTATTCCATACAATAATTGGTTCAAAGATAAGAGAATAATTACATTTCCTTAAATTCCGAGAAGGTTTTCATAATAGTATCTAAAAAAGACCTCAGGGCCCCAAAAGGTTCCAAAAAGCTACTTGCGCTCAAGATAGATGGTTGGTATTTATTTCATCAAATGGCTGAAAGATGAAATTTATAATTCTTTCAATCAATTATCTTTTTCAATACGTAGTTGTATACAAATCACCTTTTTATCAGCAAACACGCACATTTTCCTTCAAATCAACAATAGGATATTTCCATAACAACCAGATTTTTTCGTCCCTAACGTATTTAAATTTCATTTCGCTTAGTTAAGGCTGGGGCATAATCAGCGTTAACGTGTAACCCGAATCGTCAACCGTATTACGTGGGACGGGTATTTCACCCACCAGACACAATCGATGTTACGGCGCACCTCCCGGAAAAATTCACTGTCATAAGCGCAACGGCGAATTCATGCAAGAGTCTATGTAAACAAGGGTGAAGATTTCATTTTAATTAAAAAACTTAAGTTGATTAGTTTACTTAATATAGCTACTTTCAGTTAAATTGACGAAGACAAAGTGTTATATTTGGACTCCTGCTAATCACGGCTAATGACATAACATGCTCAATTTACTTTGAAACACATGGTTTGTTTATAATTTAAGTTAACAGAAAAATATTTTAGACTAAAGCGTAACAAAACCAGAACACCCCCACGGAGACTTTGCTAATAAACTACGAAGAAGATAGATTTATTGCCAACAGGAGACATGTATGTTGTTTTTAATCTTGCATTTTATAAATGATCTCTTTTTATAAAGAATAAATCATTTTGAGTAGGTGGGCAGGTTGAATATGCGAAACTTTCGCATGAGTTTACTAGTATTATTAAGTGCGATTTTACAATATACTTATCATGTCACGTCGTTAGTTTACACATTGAGACGTAAAAATTCAGAGCATAAGTTTCCCTTCTAAAATGACAAATCGCTATGAAATATTCAGCCTTGAAGGTACAAGGGGAGACTGCGTATGTTGCTCAGCCTTTTTTAAAGTCGTAATTTTTGTTTGATGCCGGAAGATGCAATTGCTACGCTAATGTGCCGTGATATTTCCTGAATACGCCCTAGTTATTTTCTATGTCTTACTAATTTTATTACGATTATCACCCCAAAGGCTGCACTCTACTTTCTTCTACAGCAGGGAATATACGAGTAAATGTTGATTTTTGTCGATAATATTGTTTTTTTCATATTGAAAATGTATTAGTACCGAAGTTGCTGGAAGGATTAAACCAAGTCTCGAACGTCTGTTATTTACTAACCTTTAACTTCGTTTTTCTCGCTGTTTTTTATTCCAAGATTATTTAAGGGATTTTCCTATTCGTACCTTGGCAATTCTAATTCCTAATGTAATTGTTCGCTGCCTTCACCTGTTCAGAATTATGAAAATGTAGGACCGGTCTAATGTTGAGAATTTTACATTTTCTCGGATAAAAGAAATTATACATGACATGATATTTGAGGTTTAATTTAGATAATATTTTAAATCGCATTTTTTATAGATATTTTTGAAGAAGAGAAAGGTAACTTATTGCAGTAAATCCAACCCCGCCGTGAACTTTAGCTCATTTATTTGAATTTTAGTTGTGATGGCTAGCCTAATTCCCCTGGAGGCTGTCTTACTTATTCGGACTGACTTATTCCGGCGTCAAGTCCTACTTTATTTATTACTTTCTACTTAAGTTCAAAAGAGTAAATAGCTCGTCAACAGATCTGAAATACCTAGGTTTAAAATCAGCTTGCCAAGATTCCATCGCGTATGTTGAGTCAATAAGCTTATAAATCTAGGTAGGATTTTGTTCGTGGAGCAGTCTAGGCTCAGACTATAGTCCATTGAATTAACCGCAGTCAATTCTAATTACGAATGCTTTTGATTTTTTATCTCTTCGGAACCTTTTAAGATATAACCTGCGCTTCGAAACACCAGATTCATGGGGCCAATAAAGTCGGCCGTAACTAGAATGAATAACTGAAAATGATTATCATATTGATTAAGACCAATATCTATTATTGAACATACCTTGACGATCCAAGAGTTTCCTTCCCAATGTTCTTGTTCAGCGTTTTGATTATGAGGACGTATTTAGGTTTACATTTACGTATGTCTCTGATAATCATCGAAATTTTCCATGGAATCAAAATAAAACTGCACAGTGATTGAATGATTCTTCAATGATTTAGTGTAAACATATTAGTTTGTGAGAAAGCCTTTTTGTGGTAAATATCAAGAAATAAAATATTAAAGGGAAGCGTGTCACCATTCCACCATAAGGACATTGTAATTTGAGGCTGAAAAATAATGATTTTCAAATCCTGTTATCGGAGCTGAATAGCCGATTAAACCCATATACTTTTTCCCAAGTTAACGAAGGAATAATTTATCTGCAATGTATGAAGCAAAATTTATGCATGTTATTGGAAGCATTTGTGACAGAGACTATTCCTTAAGTATGGGATGGGTGTTCCGCTGTGAAATTGTTCCTCTACTCTTCACGGAAAGTCTTGCAAGTGTTAGCGTATATTGTTTCTAATATAAAGGAAATGCCTAATTCACACAAAATATTTATTATAATGATATGTATGTGTAGTGATTTAAAACACTGATTGCATGATGTGATGAATCTTGTTAAACGGTTTGGCATTGTTAGCGCTAATTTCAAACCCACTACATTCGTTCCTCCTCTAGATAGGTTTCTCTGACTCTTTGATTGCTACTAGTAGTCGTTTGTTTAAATATAGCATGTAACAAACAGCGATTACTGTATCTAGGTAAAATGATACGCTGATTAAAGAAATTACACTATAGAAGTTATGAATTGCATTGAACAAACATAAAATAAGAATGTTTACTTAAAATCTGACCTCAATATTTTTGTTTATTATCTCTGCAAGGAATATTCTCTGATCAATTATTAATTTACATAATTATTTAGTGCATATCAATGGTTATAGTCGTCAATAACTTCAGACCTATATCCACTGTGCCAGTGTTTTCTATATCATAGAACTGTAATCAGAAACTTGATTATGCAGAGGATTAATTTATACACACCACCGAATGTCAATAAAAAGGCTTTAAATGTTGAAGCAGCTGGGTTCTCTGCCAATAACGTCTTTGTAAATGATCGCATTACCTAGTAATACATGCTAATTCCTACAGATATCACAAAATAATTCATTCCCTTTCTATGCACTTGGTTTTAACAAGAGTGCAAAAATATCATGAAATGGGGTGTGTGACTTAAATATCTAGGTAGGTACTCAATAACTTTTTAACTTACTTTTATAGGTATAGTTCCTTTATAACTTAATCTTAAATTTATAACAATGAAATTATTTTTATGTTCTGATGAAATTAAATACCTGCGCCATAATTTAAGTCGAGGATGCACACATAATTTTGACATCACCCTATTATAGCGTGAATGAGTTAATGGATGTGTAATAAACGAAATGGGAATCAATAATTTTTCACTATTCTTTCACACATTTTGTGCACAACGGATTTGGTCTTCAATGCACCATGCTGTTACATATTATTATTATTTTCGACTTGTCACACTTTCTCAACTAGTATTACAACAACTGGAAAATTTTCACTTATCCTAAAGGTGGATTAGGATTAGGCTCGGAAGTTCAGGAAGAAAATTCACCCTATCCTACTGTGTCCGAATTTTCTTGGATTAGGAATCTCCTCACGATTTGGCAAGTTTGGAGTAGCACAGCTTTTCGCTCGAGGTTAGTTATTATTTTTTTTATTCCCAGCTTCTCAGTTTGTTTTTTAAACATATGGGAAATCACTCCCTCCGCAGAGATTACTATCGGGTGAATGCTGACATCATTTAATTTCCAGATATTTTTTATTTCGTCGGCTAAATTTCTGTATTTTGAGACTTTCTCTCTCTCGGTGGACCTTACGTTGTGGCTTAGTGGTACTGCTATATCGATTATATTAGCATTTTTTCTAATTTATTGATTAATAGGATATCCGGTCTATTGTAATCTATGGTTTTGTCGGTTAGTATCGGTCTGTCCCAGTACAAAACATCGGTTTTGGTTTCAATTACAGCAGGTGGCTGATACTTGTAGTATGGTGGGAAATTTTTCTTTAAGAGCCCATAAGTTAGTCCCAGGTGTTGGTGGATTATTTTTGCCAGTTGGTTATGTCTATTCAGGTAGACATTCCCTGCAAGAGCTGAGCATCCTGTCATTATGTGCTCAATTGACTCACCAGTGCATCCACATTTTCTACATCTATCGGATATTTCTAGTTTAAGAATATGTTTTTCATAGTTATGGGTGCGTATAACTCTGTCTTGAATAGCCATAATAAAACCTTCGGTCTCGGGGTAAAGATAGCCATCCTGGAGCCATTTTAAAGATGCAGTTTTGTCAACCCAATCCTCCTGGATAACTGTTGGAAATTTTCCGTGTAGTACTTTGGATCTCCATTCTTGTTTCTGTTGGGCAACGTCTGGCAATTCCTTCTGATTATCCTCATCTCTCAGGTTCAGAGGTGTGTACCCCATGTCAGCTTCAACGATCTGTTTCATTATAGCATCATTTGATGCTTTTAAAGTCAATTTAATAGACTCTTCCTGAGATCTGCACAGTCGCAATATATTTAATAGACCTCGGCCTCCTTCCTTTCTCGGAATATACAGCCTAATGACGGAGGCCTTACTGTGTAAACATCGGAACTTGTTTAGTAGTCGCCTAGTTAGTCTGTCCAGTTCATTTAGATCCGTGTCTGACCATTTTACAATTCCGAAGGAGTAGGTCAGGACCGGCACTGCCCAGGTATTTATGGCCGTTATTAGGTTCCTCCCGGATAGTTTTGTATTCAGGATCTCCGTCACACGTCTTTTATATGCGTCTGTTAGAGTTTTCTTTAATGAGGTGTGGTCCAACCGATGGTTTTGATGAAAGCCTAGGTACTTGTATGTACCGTCCACAGGAAGTGTCTCTATGTCCTCTGTACGTTCCTCGGATAGTTGGGATTCTCCCTTACGTAAGTGCATTACAGCACATTTCTCCAGCCCAAATTTCATACCAATGTCCTCACTGAACATTTTAGTGGTTTTGGTGAGTTCTTGGAGTTTTTCCTTGGACTCTGCATAGAGTTTCAGATCGTCAATGAACATTAAATGATTGATTCTTGTATCATTTTTACGATTTAATTTATACCCAATTTTATATTTTTTAAGCAGCGTTGACAGTGGGTTTATTACTAAACAAAACCATAGTGGTGATAGTGAATCGCCTTGAAATATTCCTCTACGGATATTAATAGAAGAAACCTTCTGGTTTTTGAGGTGAAGATTTGTTCTCCAGGTTTTCATAATTTCAGTTAAAAGTTCCCGTATTTTAGGGTCTATTTTATATATTTCCAGAGTTTTTAGCAGCCAGTCGTGAGGAGTTGAGTTGAAAGCTTTTGCATAGTCAATATATCCAACATGAAGGTTCCGACGGTGTCGTTGAACTTGCTTCAAAATGACAGCATCTATTGTTAGTTGATGCTTACAGCCAAGGGAACCTTTTATGCATCCTTTCTGTTCTTCTTCTATCAAATTGTTTGTATCACAGTGTTGAAAGATGTTTTCAGTGATTATTGCAGTTAAGAGTTTGTAAATGACTGACAAGCATGTAATGGGTCTGTAGTTATGTGGTTGAGATGGGTCCCCCTTTTTATATAGTAAATATGTATTTCCTTCAGTTAAATAAAGAGAAAGTAGTTTTGGATCTTGCAGTATTTTAGTAAAACATTTAGCTAGGGGTCCATGAGTTGCAGTAAAGTACTTTATCCAGAAGTTGTGTAGCTTGTCTGGTCCCGGAGACTTCCAGTTGCTTGTCTTCTAGATGGTTACCGCAACTTCTTCAGTAGTGAAGCCCTCCACTGACATTAGCTCTACTCCCTCCTGTTGTTTCTGTATTTCTTCTATCCACTTTGCGCTATTGTTGAAACATTGTGATACTGACCTTAAAGATTGCCAGTAGTTTTGGAATGCATTTGAGTCTAGACTGCTTCCTGTTGGATTCATTTGGCTCTCTGGTGATTGTTCCAGTTGGCGAAAGAATCTCTTTCTTTGGTTCCATTATTTTCTTTGGTTATTATTTATTTGTTACAGTTGTAACATGACCCTCCAAGTCCCCAGCAAGCATCGGGTTTCATTGCCGTCATAATGGCCGGAGACTCGAGATGGGTTCTGCAGTAATCCCAGCCACGTCCGACGCCCATCGGATGTGTGGCTACGCTGCGGTAGGGTCATGCGTCCGCAGTAGACGGAGTGACCCCAGGATGACGGCCTTCTGCATGCGTGCAACTAGTAATTCCGCCTGTGCCACGCAGGACGGAATGCACTTGATGTTATTTATCAGCGAGCCCTTAACTCCACCGAGCACACCTATAATGAGGACCACCAGTTTCACAGAGTGTCCGGGGTACATCTATTGAAGTTCAAAAAGCAGGTCTTGATATTTAGTCCGTTTTTCCACCTCTTTCGCATCCATGTTGGTTTCAGCCGGAGCGGAAAACTCAATGACGAACATGGAGCGTGTGAGGTGGTCGAGGAGAACGATATCAGGCTTGGTCGCCTCCAACTGCCTGGTGGTGGAGAAGGAGTAATTCCACCAGATTGTGCATTTATCGTTCACCACGACGGACTCGATATCTGCAGGGGCATAGGGCAGCAAAGGTGTTTCGTCGATGCCATAATGGTGTCGAAGGTGGAAGTACAGCACCCGTAGGGCCGCGTTATGCCAAGCTAAATACGCGGACTTTGCGTAATAGCTACAGCCGGAGAGGAGGTGACTCAACGTCTCCGGCTGGGCTCGGCACGCCCTACATCTCGTGTCCGCAACCTCCACCTTGAATATAATGCGGCGGTACACGAGTGTGTTTATGACACCATCCTGGCACGCGAGGACAAAACCTTCGGTCTCGGACTTTAGACCAGCGGAGCGTAAGAAGGCAAACGTCAGCTCCTTCGATAACCCATGCTTTTCGATGTTTCGGTAGAAACATCCATGCATGGGCTTATCGGTATGCACCTTGAGCAAGGCCTTCTGCTCGGCTTTTTTATTTCGAGCTTGAGGACGTCTGCCTTCAATGACGAGATGGTCGTGTCATTCTCGCTTCCGTCGGATGACGGGTCGAAGTCGAGACCTGTTTCGTCCGCTGCCCTCTTTGCCGCCTGGAAGAGAAACGCCCCTGCTCCCGCACTCTCGTGATCTCTCACGAGATTGAGCAGGGGGTCCCTGCTTTTCAAAATTCGGCAAGCTGTACCCAGGACAACTCTGTTGGGGAGACACTCCAGACTCAATAGTCCTCTACCACCTACATTGCGAGGGAGATACAATCTGGCGACGGAAGATTTCGGATGAAGACTTCTATAGATGGTCATCATCTTCCTCGTTCCCCTATCGAGGTTCTGCAACTCGTTGACGTTTCACTTCATGCATCCGAAGGTATACAGCAGTGTAGGAACCGCGAACATGTTCGTGGCAAGAACCTTGTTCTTGCCTGACAGCTCAGAACTCCAGATGTTCCTGAGAGTCTGTCTGTATTTGGCGGTGATCCTTTCCTTCACTGCTGCAACCTCCTGCATTCGGCGCTGGGGGACGCCGAGATATTCATAGCTGTCATCGTCCTCGAGGTGACGAATGACGCTCCCGGCAACAAGTTGCACGTCATCTTTGATCTCCGAAAATCTTCCTCTCGCCAAGTGGATGGATGCACACTTGTCCAATCCGAACTCCATCCCTATAGCCTCACTGTATTCCAGTACGGTATCCAGGGCAGTGCGAAGATCTTTCGCATTAGAAGCGTACAGCTTCAGGTCATCCATATAAAACAAATGGGTGACCTTATGCTTCCTGTCACCTGGAACACCGCACATGTATCCTTTACCTCGTCGCAGCCGAAAGGACAGGGGTAGGAGGGAAATACAGAACAGTAAGGGGCTCAAGCTGTCGCCTTGAAAAACGCCACGGTGGTATGTTACCAACTCTGTGGAAACTGACCGCTTGCCTGAGGTCAGAACGAAGCGCGTTTTCCACAGTGGTAACAGGCGTTGAATGCAGGACACTACCTCTGGGTGGACTTTCATCAACTTCAGCATGGCGATCAAAATCTCATGCGAAGTGGTGTCAAAAGCCTTCTTGTAGTTCACCCAGGCCATTGATAGGTTTCGCTTATGCCGGATGGCATCCTGGCATATGCACCTATCAATGAGCAGGTTGTCCTTGCATCCCGCCATTCCCCGCTTTGAGCCCCTCTGCTCGTACACCTCCTCCCAAACCGGCTGGATGTGGTGTAGGATAAGGTCGCTCAAGATCGAGGTGAACGCCTTATATACAGTGTTGAGGCAGGTTATAGGGCGGTAGTTCTTTGGATTGGACAAGTCTCCCTTCTTAGGTATTAGAACCGTGCGTCCCTCAGTCAGCCAAGGTGGAATTAGTTTTCCACCATTTAGAAAGGACGTGAAGATTCTGGCGAGGTGTTGGTGGGTGGAAGTAAATTTCTTCCACCAGAAGTTATTCACGGCATCCATTCCTGGAGCCGAGAAATTCTTCTTGCTAGAGAAGGCCTTCTTCACGTCACTTTCGGTGACTGAAAGAGGTCCATCCACATCTTGTAGGTGGCGGTCATAAACCTCTTTAAAGAGGCCTATGGCCGGAGTGTCTCCGTTGAATGGCTTCGACGTTTCGTAGATTTCCTTCCAGAAATGTTCAACCTCTTGAATCGGTGGCGGAGATTCAACAACAGGCGGAGGTGGCCGAAAGAGACGGAACGGGTGAAGGAGAAAGGTAGAGTTCTCCCTCACGGCCTTGCTCCTCTTGAGGAATCCGGGCCGTGGTGAGCGCGCGTACTCTGTCGACCGCGTGCTGCTTAATAGTGAGCAGCACGCTTTTATTCAGTGTGTGATGGTTGTATCTGAGGCTGCGCACTATGCGCCGAACTTTAGGAGTGAAAGCTCGCCCAGATGCGATGTATTCCATCACACACTGAATTCTCGACGCCTGTTGTCTCGCCTGCGTGATCTTGGCCTCCAACTGTTCCAGCCTTTTTTCTGCTTTTTCCTCCCAAGAGGTGTTCCTTTGGGAGTGAGCCATGATTTTGGCAGCAGCGTAGACCACGCAATTTACCGTCCATAGGTCCGACGTCTCTGTCAGGATTTCGTCGATGAGGCCATTCAACCGGGAAAGGTGGTTACCCCGCAGAGAGATTTTTCGGTGGATATCTCTCTGCCTTTTTTGTCCTTCATCGTAGGATATTGTGCTTAGTAACCGCGTCCGTAGTTCAGCGACAGCCTGACCAGCTTCCTCCCGATTTGGCAGAGACTGCGGCATGAGTGCCGTTCTAGCCTTAGGTGGTGGAGAGGATGCCTGTGTCGGGGAGGGTGGTCTGGCCGGTGGTGTGTTTCTCTGAACTGGCGGTTGGTGGAGAGTTTCCTTTTTTCGCAGGTGGTTGGCATAATCGCGCAGATTCTGCTGCGATAGGTGGTCGTGCTCTGGATGCATCTCGCACCACAAAGAGTGCATCCTTGCCATATACCCCCTGCGTTCGGGTTCGCTGGCAGCATGGCATGCGAGGAGGTCGCCCCTTAGGGTTTCCGTCCACTGCATCCGGGCTCCCGTAACGGTGTTATTCGTGTTGCCACTCCCAACATCACTAGGGCCCCCATCCGAGAGGGGCCGGTTGTGGGTGGCTTTCTCAGAATTCCTTTTTGGAACCAGTTTTACAACGTGTGGGGTGGTTAGCCCCACACGCAGACGTCCACCATTAGCCGGCAAGAGCCGTTACCAGGTACGCCACGTGGAGGCTGGTGGTCCGGCTTCCGTACCCTTTATTATTATTATTTTTATTATTATTATCAATTTCACTGATAATTGGAGCCTAAGGGATTGGCAAACATTGATAGATCCATTTATTTTCTAATAATCAATTAGTCAATATATGGGTCATTCCACCTCAATTCAACAAACGTTTGTCCCTTAGGGTCTCAGATTTTGATAAAAATTGGTGTATGGGTACAATATTAACTCAAACTGAATACCCTCAAACCGTTTTGTGAAAAAAAATTTTTTTAGTGAATAATGCATATTTTAATTTTTTCGCATTTTTAGCAAAAATCCGTGCCTTAAATCTAATTATCACTTATATCTCCGCTTGTTATTGTCATAAAACAATGATTAATAGCTTTTATTTAAGCTAAATCTTTATTAAATGCAAATATATCAATACAAAATTATTTTATTCTATAACCTATTGTTGTAAATTACTAATGTTTAAAATATTGTTAATAAACTTTTCTCAAATACTCCATCCCAGAATCGGCCGAAACATTTTTTCCGTAATCTAAACATATTCAGCTAACTATTCCAAAAATAAAATTTAGTGGCAACTCATAAATGCGTTTTTTATAAATATTTAAACATTTACAATTTTCTCTCGCGCGGCCCGTGTTTCAAAAATTGTTAATACACTTTTCTCAAATACTCCACCTCAGAATCGGCCGACACTTTTTTTTCCTAATCTAAACATATCTTGCTAACTATTCCAAAAATAAAATTTAGTGGTAATTCATAAATGCGCTTTTTATAAATATTTAAACATTTACAATTTTCTCTCGCGCGGCCCGTGTTTCAAAAATTGTTAATGCACTTTTCTCAAATACTCCACCTCAGAATCGGCCGAAAATGTTTTTCCGTAATCCAAACATATCCAGCTAACTAGAAAAAAATAAAATTTAGTATAAATTCATAAATGCGTTTTTTTATAAATATTTAAACATTTACAATTTTCTCTCGCGCGGCCCGTCAGCTTCCCATCTGGAATACATGCAGCAGACACGTGATGCAAGCCTAAACATTTCCCTAATTGCTCAAGGTCGTGGCTATATGAGATAAAAATATATTATAAACTATGAACGTTAACAACAATTGTTATTTTTTCTGTTAAATGGATGTTTGCAGAGAAATAAACCATTGAGCCCCACTTTCTCTGCGTGAAGTTTTTTCTAACTACTCCGACACAATCGATTGAAAACTAACGAGAAAGCAAGCTCACTCCAGAGTATGGATTGAGAATTGATATTGAGGGAAAACCAATAGAGGCATTAGAAATCTAGCGAAAAACATTAATTGTGGAATTAAGTGATAACTGTAGCAGAACTTTAGAGGAATGCGGTGTTCTACTCAACACATTAAAAGTCTTGTATCAGCAATATTCAAATATTTAATGGTGGAGGACAGCTGGAAAGATGATAAAGTCGGTTTCAATCGCCGAGGATTAGACCTTAGTTGACCATTCATCCAGAGGATTGCACGTGCAACAATAGATGCATTAGAAAATCAGTTCGGCAAACATTGAATGAGGACTAATCATAAGAAAACTAAAGTCATCAACCGTTTCCTTTGTGTAAAGTCATGCGCTTTTTCCAGAACGAAGAAAGCGAGACTGACCTTAAAAGTAGGAGAGCAAAACTGTAAAAAATAGAACAAATTCACGGTTTGGTAATACGTTAGAAGAGAATGAACATGGTTATAACGATATTGACAAAATAATTGGGTATGGAATGGAATGGAGAGTTCGATGGACTGGGAGGAAGATGAGGGAGTAAGTTATCGGTATGATGGATGAGGAGAGGGAACTGCTCGGAGGAGGTAGAGTAGGTGGTTGGAACAGGTCGGAACAGGAGAATGCTTAAGGTCGTGCTAGAGGGGAGGAATTGGGTCATTGTGGAAGGGTAAAGATAAGGAGTTAAGGGCTTGCGGCTGTAAAAGAGTAGTATAGGTATTCGTTCTTTCATGAAATCCTACCTTGGCCAGGAGATCACATCCACCTTTAATCAACTTACTTACTAAAAACCTACAGTGTGAACCTAGGGGGAAACAACATATCCAAACTACGACCATCAAACTATTCCATTTCAGAGTCAATCACGTGATACTAGATAACATCAGAAAAAAATAGAGCCATCAATCAACTTGAGACCTTCAGATCTTTCTCTCTAAAATGATCTCAAAAGATTCATACAACAAGATTGCCTAATATTTTAGTCATTAGTACATAAAATCAGTTATCACCTATGCAATAAGTGTGTTGAAAATAGAGGCATTAGACCATGACCAAGACAATAGCGCAGTTGACCGTCAGTAAACGTGAACAATGCCGGCTGGAGAAGCAATTAGTGTACCCGAAGAGTGCAAGACGTTGACATATGTTTACATCGTAAAGATATCGGTTGCTTTTCATAACTTTCTGGACCAAATCAGTATATTTCATCGGAATATAGTATTTTAGGTATTATTTAGTGTTGCCATGAGTGATAAGGCGTATTTTTTCAGCCATGATAACGTTCCTTTGATGTAGAGTACATAATGGTTAAACTGGGATTTTAAACAGTCTCTACTGATTGCCGTGTGTTTTTCACTAACTTGTTCTACTCTGTGATCACTTGCCGACCACATTCCAGCGAATTTAATGGGCCGTAACGTAATTATGTTTTTGTTTCTTAAGTATTAGCAGCAATTCTTTTCATGAAATTTATTTCATAACATATTTAATAGGCTTGTGAATAGCGTATACTATCGACATTATCAAAATAAAATATGTATAAGTAGGCTAGACATTGCTTGACGACTATTTGCTTTCTTGGTGCATGAAAATAGAAACTTGGTAATAATTTGTGCGTTTAAGAAAAAATAACTCAGCAACGAGATGAGACATTACGTTTTTTAATCGCCGAAGAAGTGTTGGTGAACTCGCAGCTTCAGATGGTAATTAAGTAAAAAGAAAGTAATAAAAATAATAACAGCATGGGTGTATATTTCATTTATTTATTCATAACAAAGTACACATCAATCCTGATTATTCAGTCTTTGAAGGTAATTTGTTAAAAAAAGTAATTTCAACTTCGAATGTTAATACAAATTTTATCAATCGCAAACGAGCTCCGAAACTCTCGTTTCTGATGTCTGAATACACAGTAGTAAGATGTGCGGAAGTTTACATTCAACACGAAATCAGTGCCGGCATTCTGTAGGCAGACTCTGGGTACGTATATCTGATATACGTCACCAACCATCTTCCTGGCTCTCGACACGTAAGTATACGTTTTCCAGCTATGCTTCGTGGGGAGCTTCAGCAAACTGGCGATTTTAGATGCCATCTTTATGCCCGCGATTGGAGAAGTGCGCTGCTAAAGTCTACGATCTATACATGTGTATAAAAAAAAGTGACTGCACTTATGTGGCGTCTATGAGTGGGGCACGTAACCTTGAAGGTTATCACGTGATGGTGGGTGAACGGCAGATGCTTGATGGGAAATATGAGGAAACTTGATGCTGTGACCTTCAAGGACGCTTGCAGTGATACATAATTTGACGTTCTATTTAGCAAATGAAGCATTTCTATCAGGCTGGGGATTAATGTTATAAGCACCTTTTTTACGTAAAATTAGCTCCCCTTTCATATGGTAGAAATTGTTTGTTACTAGGTTTATTATTAAGTGAGATATAAGCTATTGTTTACATAATATGACGTTGTTTTTGACAAACGAAGCCTTTCTATCGACCTGGGGATAAAAATTATAAGGAAGTTTTTTACCCAAAATCAACTCCTCTTTCCATTGATACTAATTATTTATCACTGGGATTGTTATTAATCGAGATAGAAGCTAATTTTTACATAATGTTTAGCAAATGAAGCCTTTCTATCGATCTGGGGAAGAAAGTTATAAGAAACTGTTTTACCCAAAATCAACTTCTCTTTCCATTAATGCTAATTGTTTATCGCTGGGATTATTATTAAGCGAGATATAAGCCATTTCATAACGCCTGTAATGAAAAAAGCCAAATCCGCGTGTATTTTAATACAGATATTGACGTAGAAATGGGGAGGGGGAGGGGTAGGTTGATTGAGTCGAAAAACAAACGAATACATCCATAATTAAGGCTATAATTAATGGAAATAGTCAAAGTCATGGCTGTTTTCGGACGAACAATATTTAGCTACTCACAAGGACGCTAATTCGAGTATCTGGGGCGGCCGTTTTATTTTCTCTTTCATTTTGATGAGGTCAGGAGAGATTTTTCCACCGAATTATTTAACTTCGTACTAGGACTTCAACGCAATTTTTTGAAATTTCACTTGCCTCGGTGCCTTATAACCAGTTTGGATAACTGAACGGCAGATAGCTTCACTTGAAAGGTGATGGATCGCTTCTTTAATAGTCTGTCAATCCTGTATTAACTCTAATCTAACACACAACAACACCAGCTGCTTCTTTACCTACATTTTCATAATTCTGAACAGGTGAAAGCAGCGAACAATTACATTCGGAATTAGAATTACTAAGGTACGAATAGGAAACTAGCTTAAATAATCTTGGAATAAAAAAACTGCGAGAAAAACGAAGTTAAAGGTTAGTAAATAACAGACGGACCGTTCTGGACTTGGTTTAATCCTTCCAGCAACTTCAGTACCTACTAATACATTTTCAATATGAAAAAACAATATTATCGACAAAAATCAACATTTACTCGTTTATTCCCTGCTCTTGAAGGTAGTGGAGTGCAGCCTTAGGGGTGACGTTTGGTGACGCTCAGCCCTTCCTGCCTCTCGCTCGTCCACCGTCGAGAGCCACTGCCTCAACAATCAGCAAATTCCTCAATCCTCTCAAACCCGAGGCAGTCGCTCTATTTATGCTTTGGCCCCTCCATCGAAGAAATGGGGGAGGGGAATGTAGGGGGTGTATTTTAGGGATGGGAAAAGGCATGTGCACTCGGGGTTTGTAGACCAACTTAACTGAGGTGAGTCTGCCCACTTGACTTGGCTGGTCACCTCCCGCTTCGCACTTGATGCCACTCACTTTGGGGGAGGTCACTATCGCGGGAATCCCGTCTTCCGGATAACATAAGAAGGATTGGGGGAGGGGATGGATGGGGGAAGGATGGGAATAACACTCACACTCACATGAAAATCGCATTCATCCCATTAAATAACAATCTAATTTTAACACAAGCAAAAATAAGAACGATCTTCCTTGAACGCCTTTCCTCTTATGTCACCGCGTCCAAACGGGACCGGTTACAATATATATAATTACATATATAGATTAGCGACGTTTACTTGATATTCTCGAGTTAATTTCCTAAGCAAAGTTTTACGGAACATCCAATGAATACTTATGTCACTTATTAAGGTTCTACGTTAGGCAGCTTGAACTCGAAGAATCTGTATTACAAACGCTCACTTTTCACTTAAGGAAACGTACTAGCTGCTTAGTAATTTATTTACATCATTTAATTACAGTTATGCATATGAGCAATCATATTCTGCGAGTGAGCGCGTAATCACTTTAACACATACATGCATTTATACATACAACTTTTGTCATCGTTTGAACTTCTATAAACGTACCTTACCTAAACATTCTATCGTGCATTTTCCTTCTCTCCACGAAGCAATGTCAATATTGAGATTAATTCCTCGAACTGCAGTTGAAATAATGTTGTTCATAGGTAAATGCAATAATCATACTCGACCACACATTAAGAACTAGCTTAACAGTAATAAAATAGTTGATCATTAGTTGATAAATATGGAATTTACGATCATATCTTTGCGGGTTAACAACATCAAAATAAAAACATACGTGAACACATTACAACATAAGTTTTATGACAAAGGAAGTGCTCCTATCGACTTTGATTATTGCCTACAGTTTTATTAATTTAAAAACGATTCTCAACAGTCTGAATGACAAAGAAATTCAATGGAATAACCTAGTATACATGCAAAACACGTTTTTATTGATCAATGTTAACGAATTGATCTCCGAAAGACAAGTAAGACAGCAATATTGACATATAAATAATTTTTCCATGATGTAAACAGGGATGCGATTTATTGGTTAAAATAGGTTAAAAATGAATCCTTTGGGTATCTTGATTCTTCCGTCACGGTTGATAATAGTATCACCTCAAGAAAAACTACCAAGAAAGAGAAAATAAGATCGTCAGATTCACAACAACATCCACACTTCACGAAAAATCGACAAAACACTGCGGGAATGCGCATGGATTTAACTGAAGTATACTCCGAGCGCGGTCTCGAGTCTGGCGCTTGCCGGAGCTCCCATCTGAGGAATGCTGGGGCTCCCAAAAGAGCTTCGGGACCGTTACAGAACACCATGAGGAGGTAAATAAGCACCGGAGCCTTCTCTAGCTCCTTCCGGCTCATTGAGGTGCTGACTTCGCGTGGTTGGAGCAAAATGAAGCTCCTGTTCTCAGGAGCTTTACAATACAGAATAGGAATGGGTGCTAGAAGCTTATTTAAGCTCTTATCGCAGGTTAGCTCCGGAGCTTCGAGTTACAGAATTAGGCCCCTGATTGGTTCTCCGTGTTCGGGAAACTTGAAGAGATGAAAGTTACCCATCTCTCACGTATACGTACTCTCGGTACACGTTGGCTGTGCCCGTTACCGGTACTTTCCCGTTAGCCATCTCTACACGCATTCCCGTCAAAGGCTCGAGTCATACGTTATCGTTGATTGTGTCCCAGCATTTAAGCTGATTGGGAATGCTAAGTATTGGATTTTGTGCAGTTGTTTATTTTTTTGCTTTTTTAAACTACTTGCAATAAAGATAGAGAGTGAAAATTGATTTTATCAGATACCTGAAAGAATGAAGACTTTTCATTTTTTCAATCGATTCTCCTCGTATATGATGAGTTATGAAGGAAGTGTGACACCGAGCTACACCGGGTAATTCACCTATTATTATTATAATAAAACTAGCAACAAATCCTGTCATGCTTTGAATTGAATGCATTTTTAAAATTTTCTGTATTTTTATAAAAATGCTTAGCGGAAGAATTTTATTAACTTAGTTAACACCAGTAGTATTTATTATCACGACCCGGGTTTCAACACTTGGTGTCATCTTCAGGTTGAAGTGTTGAAACCTGAGTCGTGATAATGAATACTAGTGGTGTTAACTAAGTTATTTTAATTCTTCCGTAATGGATAACTTCCACCAAATTACGTCCACAACCGTTTCCTTTGTAAAATTATTAGCGGTCGTTTTCCAAAATATTCCAATGTATTTTCGATCGCAGGCCGTTAATCATAATTTTCTGCCTCAAATAGCAGTAAATCAATTTGATTATAACTTCAGGAGTGAACATTACAATTTCGAGTCGTCATTAACCAAAGATTGGATACCGAAGACTAAGTGTGGCCGACTTAGTGTGAACTTCGGGCCACATTAATGAAGGAATCATGTCGGTGGTCCATATCCCAATTTTCCTTCTCCGACGTGATAGTTTTGGAAATAGGAATATAAAAATACGATGATTTCGTATGTTGAAAGGTTGCAGGCACTATTTATTCCAAAGGAACATTTTGTTTGAATACGAACATTTACTTTTCCGAGTCACATAGAAAAGCCCCAAAAACCGCGCAATAGGTTGAACGTGATTCGTGTCAGCGACTTTGTGGTCAATGGAAACTTGATGATTTAGGAAATGAATTTTTGAACTTGCGGCAATACACGGTCAACTTACGTAGGTGTCATGGGATATACCTTTGATTTACGTAGGTTTCATGGGTTTTACTGGGCATTTATGTCTGTTTTGCTATCTGCAAGTGATTTTGTATATGATCTCAACAATATTTATCAGATTGCATTAGCTATGAAAGTCTATTAATTTTTTATTGATATTTCATTCATTAACGAGACATCCCTATTGGGGAGAGATATTAGTGATAATGATAAGATAATGAACAAGTAAAAAGCGTAGTTCGACCGGTGAATTAACCTCGTATTCAGATCTCATAAGTAACTTTTGGCATGCAGAGATTATTACACAATCACAGACATACAAAAGTATGAACATGCTCTTCATACATTTCATAGATGAATTCCATACAAATACTAAAAATAAAAAATATTGAATAAGATAACATTAAAAAGATATCCATCGTAAACACTTGCTGTTAGTATCGGATATAGCTTGTTCAATAAGGGAAATTTTTATATTGATTTCAATTCCAAATATCTTAACACCCTAATCACTCTGCTACACTTATCTTAATATCTTTAGCTGCTTGTTGCTGCACGCGATCTATTCACCTCATTTCGATATCAAGCCATGTTCGTAATAATCCCAAATACTAGACGCGTGTTTTAGGTGGGGTTTACAAGTGAAAAATCACAGAGATGCCTCATCGTATTTCGCACTGAAGGAATATTTTTGCGAAACATTTCTGCTCGAATTAAATTATTTCAAGGCCCTTCGTAGATGTGCTGTTCCATGAAAATGTGATGGGAGTTATTTAATGATTTAAAATATTTTTAGAGGCTTACGATTCGGCTTTTTGTAATGAGAAACTTTCCAACTTTTGCTACACGATGTAGCTACCTGGATCTCATACATTGCTATAAACCTTAAAACCTTAATGCCATCGGTTTTTCGGAATTATAAATATGTATTTTGCTTAAGTTGACTTAAAATTAAGTATCTTTAGAAAAGAAAGAGTTCCATATTGTAAGTAAGAGACCTGACGTACAAACTCCGATCTTCGTCGCGGTCTGCAGTGTTCACTTCTTGTACCTCATGTTCTATTATTGGTGTTAGTTGTCATTCCGCACCTGCTGCCTTCTTGGCAGTCTTCAGGAGTCTATATCATACGATTTACAAATACCTAAATGATTTAATGTTTTGATAATTGAAAAAGGATTTCGTCTGGGTGAAGTCAAGTAGACGCTCTGGGTGTCTATTACGGAACTCTTTCCATAAGCGTTACGATTTTAGTCAATTGCTTGGTGGCTTATCGTGCGGTAACTGAAGTGATAGTATATTTGCTATTTGACGTCCTAAGGTACGATTTGACTTAGATATTGCATGTTATCTTCCGCTGTCGTAGGTAATGCTATTACTGTACTTCATATCAGACGATTCCGCTGACGCACACGAATCGAAAGATTTTCTGTCTTCGATATTAATCTCGCTATCAATCGTGATATGGCAGTGAACAAACAGAAGTTTAGTAATAATATATTTTGAGCATTCTGTATTTTTAAAAAATTGTTAGAATAATATCAACGGTATTCTTTAGTGGCATTTTTGTCAATATTATTTAGTGGACTGTTTTGAAAGTTTACCGGTCATATTATTTTATTTAATTTCACTGTTCTTCCAAAAAGAGAAAGTGCCCAAAGGTTTATTTTCGATATAAATACGATATGTGACAGTAATAAACTGATTGTTAGTGACAAAAATTCACAGAATTTTTTCTGGGAGAAATTAATTGTACTTAGCACTTTATTTTGATTATGTATAAGGCCGAGGAAAGTAAGAAACTCACCCGAATGTGAAAGAAATTTAAGTTATACGTAATGATTAATTTTGATATATTGATTTCTAAATTATGATAAGACGAAAGATTATATTATCGACAACGCTCATGCAACAATATCAATATTAAATCCACCGAAATTCATGTGCCCATTTCAAATTTTGACGCAAATTATAAAGTTGCACTTTGGGACTTTTTCAGGGTAGCAATGGATGAATTTTCCATATGAAGGCTGACATGAGATGCAGCTGCTGCACAATGGTTCTTGCTCTGCTACAGTATTTGGCTGTTTGGGTATATTTCTAAGCTTAATGTAATATATTTACAGTAACTAACTCCGTGACGCGAATCGGAATTGTATGCTACTTCAATGCATTTTTCAATTTTTATTATGCGCATTTATGCGCTGAAATATCAAAGCTGTGCTCATGATCCTCAAGCCACTGATTTTAATTGACTGTTAATATACTTGAGTATAACTCCTGATAATGTAACTTAACTCATGATGATGTAAAGGTATTTTATTGGAATTACAACATACTCATTAATTTGCTTATGCTTGCAAATGTCTATTGAAAAATTACGCCTGGTCTTCCTTAACCACTTCCCTGCCGGTTTTTTTTACAAAAATGGTCCAAAAAAAGTCATTTTTTAATTTCAGATTCAGAAACATAAAACGAAGGAAAATCCGAATATTTTTTACTTAATTTTTTATTCCAGATAACTAATGAATTATTCAATAATTTCTGAATGTTGCCCCTTAACTTAAGATAATTAGGCCACCTGCATATCAGTATAACCTTGCCCGAGTATACTCGGGCGTGTCAGGGAAGCGGTTAAGGATGGATAGAAAATCGGATGGGTAGAAAAAAGTTAAACATGTATTGAGTTGATTCAGAGGTCTACGTGGGGTTCTAGTTTTCAACCAGTGACTCTCAGTCGTTCTTTGGCTCAAAGGCTTTGACAAGTGTCCCCTGCTCTTTTGCAGTGGTCTTCATCTATTTAGTGGTGATAGTGCTAGCTTGCTGTTCGTCCACTGCCAACTGAAACCCGTTTCCCATCTAGGTAGAGCTATAAATAAAAGTTATTCACCTGGTTTCCTCATAACGGGCTATTGGTATGAAGAGGTGACTCCTATCTGATATTTGTTCACAATACTCAACATTTCTTCGTTATTTCTTCATTTCGTTATTAAAGTCGTTGTTTCACTGGCGTAAAAAAAGTGTATGCAAAGCAGAGGGGTAAATGTCATTTTTAGATGTTCATAAATGCTAAATTTTGGCGATAACCTGTAATAGGATGTGAATATTTCCAGGATTGTAAACTTAAATATCAATTAATGCACAGGCCATCTTTGATTGTTGAGTTATCAGCAAATTGTGGGCCTAATCATTGAAGGCAGAATGCTTTTGCTTTCAAGAGTTAGTGCGTTGCATTGCAATCGAGTTCTTGGGCAGGAAAAATATTATAAAAGCATAATCATCAATTTATTTGCATTTATATGACGTTTTCCATTATTATATCAGGTAAGCAGTTATTTTAACAAACTAAAATATCGCTCTTCTCATTTGTTTTGACTCGATTAACCAGGTACCCATCAGCTATGGAGCCTTCTCAACGCATCACCGCCGATGTCTCCTTACGCTATCTATGCTGGGGCAATGGTGAGGCCGCCGCGTTCGTGATTTCTTCGCTCTAAGGTCTGGAGTTCGTGACCTATAAAAATGGGGATGAGATCCTCCGCAATTATTTCATTATTTCATTGCGGAGCAGTTATATCAGTTCAGGAGACGTGATGAGAAAGCTTAACTAGTCAGCTGCATAAAAGAGCGCTTTACTCGTTCCTAGTATTGGAAGACAGTCTACGGAGAATAGCACTGCATAGAGGAAATACCCATCAGAAGGAATGACGTCTTCCGGCCTTCTAATCATTTTAGGTGAGAAATAATCCATATTTTGTACCTTTCATTCTACTGACTTATGAATAACGAGGCCAGTTTCTATGCTTCATACCATGACAATGATCAGTATAAAACTGCAATGTGCTCTCCTTTGATGACACAAAAGTATGGTTATTATGAAACATAACAATAGCTATATATTGTTCTAGATAATTGAAAAATTACTTTATACTATCATTTTATTAATATTTGCTTTCTCCTGTGAAGCCTGATGACCGTTCTCATTATAAGCTCATTATTATTAGCATTAAAATTATCATGGTAGAATACGTTATTAGGCTCTACTTGCATTCGCACATACTCAGTTACCATCCACACCGATTAATTTTCTACTTGTCTATTTGGTCATAAAAACGTACATTTGCATGAATTTTGTCACTAACGTGCTATCGGATAGGTAGCAACTATATGCCAGTGTTCTTAAAAAACAGCACCAACGTAACATGTCACTTAAAAAACGTCAGAAGTATGTTACATTTTTTTATTGTTAGGTTCCTTTAGAACCTTAAGTCTTGAAGTGCTCGTTCTTTTTAACCACTCTGTCGTTGCTATTCTTAATTCCATTATACTTCTTTCTTATGTTTACAATCGATGTACTTCTTTTTTTCTCCGTGGTACATAGCTTTGTCAGAGAAACTGGAATGTTGAGCGTCCGTCTTATGCTAAAAAAACTTAAAAAAATAGGTATAATAAATAAGCTATCGCTAATTATCTATATTCATTTGTATTCTGTTGCTATATAAAATGATTATGTTGTATATCTCTCATTAGGAGATTGTAAAAGTTTAAATTCTGGACATATAAGGTATTGTACAACGTATTTGTACAGAGATGCAGAATGATGCTAGCTTCTGCATTAAATCGACAATTTAAGAAGTACTTACAATGTTGAGAGAGTTATTGAAATCAATGTGACAAAAACGCATCTCTTGCTGCTTGCTGAGTCCTATACTTGTATTGCCTCAATTTTTAATATAGTAGAATTCATCATATTTAAAATATAGTCAATACCAATTATTCGTTTATACTTGTGAAAGGATTGACCGAAAGGTTATTATTTTTCACTCCTTGCACCACGGGTGGCCGTTTTTTTAGGGCGCAAAAACTTTATTATTTTAAATTTTGGTGTTGATATCAAATGTCTATCGTTTGGTTTTGAAAAATATTTTGGTCACAGCACTTTTGGAAAATACGAAATTTTCGAGTCATAACGCTTAATTTCGCGCCAGCAATAAAATACGTAAATTCGTTTAATGTCTTTGGAGTTCGTTTGAAATTTTGAAATAGTGAGGAAGACTGCCATAGTATTTTAAATAAAAATGCCGCTTTTTGAAGCTTTCGTCCTACACCAATTTAAAGACGTTATTTCGCCGGCTCTCAATCAAACTTCTTCGGGTCTGAAGTATGACAGTTATCAGCCAGAGAAATTGCAATTTAAATAGAGCAAGAAAAGAGTGGAGAATTGAGGGGGAGGGAAAGACACCCTACTTGTTGGAGAACCAGACTTGACTTTCATTCTTGCATTCACAGGTGCCATCGTAGCATTTTCAACTCTTGTCCATTGTGATCCAACAGATCCACTTTTCGAACCAGATGATGGCTATTACCCATGCCGAGATAAGGCTGGTGTGAGTAAATTTTAAAAATTTTTGTTGACAGTGACATTAATAACGTGCCGTGATTTGGAATCCAAAGTAACAAATCGTTTGGTTCAGAGCAATGCCAAATATATATTGAATTAAATTCAGTACATTTCAATCAAAATATGTAAAATAGAGCATTTTAAACCAAACATTGAAGGCTAATTTTATTATGTTAGAGAGAGAATGTGATTTAATAAATTTTAATATGTACCTATCTCCTAGATACAATATTACAGCGTAAATAAATGTCGGCATCCAATTTTTCTGTTATAGCTAATCCTTTTTCTATCTCAAAAATCATGCTGAAAATGAACTCGCCTAATGCCTTTTTTTTAATGTACTCTTAAATTATTCTTACTTACCGTTCCCACAGCTAGCACTTCTCTTTGAATCAATTTTGTTTTAAACTTAAACTTTTTCATAGATAAAACAGCGGGTGTGATGAACATCTGGGAAAGTACATGTTATTCAAATAATGGTAGGAAGTTATTCATGTTGGGGATATGAATGATAATGTAAATATTTAGAAAGAGAATTGTTTTACCAGATCTTGAAAGTATTTTAGCCTTGTTCTCGCAAAAAAGTAATTCCTCTTTATTTGTTTATTTAAATCATCGCCGAGAGATAGCACACCAGTGAATAAAAAACTGATAATAAGAAAAGTTTCTGTCCTACATCGCGATGACCTAAAAACAATGAATATATTTTTTGCTAATTATATAATACATCCGGCCGATGTTTCTGGTCAAAATGTAATAGTTGGCAGAAAAAATGGTGCAGCATAATGAATTTTATTCCTCGGAAAACAAGATCCTGCTGGTCATGATTGTAATTGCATGCTCGTATTAGCCTTAGTAACCTAGAGAACTGCTATACCAACTGCAAAAATTATTTATTAGTACTGATATTTCAAATGTTGATTTTTTCTAGAAACAAGTTAGAGGAGTCATGAGAGCTTGCTGGTCAAACGATTTTTCCGAAGAAGAAGTAAATGTGACACTGACAATGAATAATGATACCAAAACTCTCAAATCCAGGCATTTATGCAGGTAAGTAACATCTGGTGTTCAGTTTGATGTGGAAATGTAGAACTTGCATTTAATTTATATGCATACATTCGAGCACACCAAGATTCCCACTTTTTAATTGCAATCTTATGATTCAGTCTTTCTCAATGCATCCGTCCTATTTCACTCTTATTCGATTAAAACTCATACTACTTACTACGTTTTTAATAAATTTCAGAACCTTAAGTTTTCTATTATAACACTGAATAGCTCATTGCCGAATGAGTTCCTGCTATATTCAGCATTAGTCAAAAGTATCTCATGTTAATTTCTTTCCCCTTGACCTTGTATTGTCTTTAACGCTTGGAGGATCTTATTTTCTGAAAACTCCATTAAACCATTCACAGAATCGCATCGCTGATTACTTCACCACATTATTCATGGAACTTGGCCTTTAATATTTACTCTAGGAAAAAACTTCGGCAATAAACTTTTTTTCCTGTATTCACTTTCCAAAGTAAATAAATTATGTTGGATTAATCATTGATGGTATATGAGAAACAAACATACAGAAAATATAGTTTTCCACAGTTTTAATTGTTACATTTATTTACGATAAAATGTCATAAATGTTTGTTTATCGATTATATATGACAATAAGAACTTTGATAGTGCACTACGGTGAAACAGATAAAATTCACGATAGCGGTATCGCAATGCTGTCAAATCAAGAATAATTTAATGGCAATACGTTGTGAAACACTGCATGTTTAGGAGAGACATAAACGAACAGATGTTAGAGTTATTAGGGTGCAGATCACTTCAAAATAGAGGGAAAGGAAAGAGATTTTCTGGGGATGTATAAGTGTTAAACTAAACATCCATCTTGGGTGGATTTGGAGAAGAGGCTAGAGTCACCAAAATTGAGTTGAATAATGGCATCCCGCAAAATTTTAAGGGTTGCAGAAAACAAATATTGCTAAGCACTTCTTAAAAATTGGCGTGATTGAATTGAATAACATACCAGAAAAACTCAAAAAACTATTACCCAAAAATGTAAATCATAAAAAGAAATGTTGTTTCTTTAGGTACAGCGTGAAGTTTCACACATATTTTGTTATTCTTTTCTTTTACTTGAAACCTTTACTTGAAATGATGATGTGTTACAATTCCACCAGACTAAATGTGCACTTGCAAAGTAAATTTAAATATATAAATGTATCCTTAAAAGAGGATTTATATGTTATATTGACAGCAAGTAGTTATTTGACTTTTGAAGCCTCAAAAGATTGTTGATTTTGTAGCAATGTTTTAAGTTGTGAGGCCAAATTCACTTGGCAATTGAGAGTAGTGCCAAGTGTGCATGGTTTAATCCAATGTTTCACAACACTGACCGCACTAACCCCCAGAAGCTTTGAGGGGGTCATTTCCGTAGATGATATCATATTGCATTCAATCTGACATCAACTAGCGAATATTAATTTATATTTGGCCAAGGCCTCTGATCCTGAATACTTATTCTTAATACTTTTCGTAGATATGATTAACTTCCCTAATATGAATTCCTTAATATTTGGCTTTTACAGGAAGCAGGACGTGGTTCTCAGCTGCATACGTGAAACAGGGGATGTTCTTAGTACCTTTTCGAATAGGTCAGTGCATATGGTTCCTTTCTTCAGGAGAATGGTTGAAGAAGGGATTTCTACACTTTGTGATAATGACGCAGAATTACTTAATGGTACAAGTTTAATTTAGTAAATTTTTATAATTGTGATGCTGACTAAACATTTCTGAAAATGCTATGCTATGAAATGATGTGTTCATAGGTGTAAAAATGTCTTCTTTCTCATTCTAACACATTTTATTACCATTTGTCTCTAAAACCGCTGTTTGTGCAGCCTTTTTACATGATGATCAACATGATTGCTTTATAAGCACCTGGGAACATTGCAAGTCTTATTTGGAGGAAGCGGGTGACGTCGACAGATCATTTATCTGCGATTTCTACACAAATCCAGAAGATGATCCTTATACCCCGCAATTCATTTGCCAGTAAGTATGATGACAGTGAGACTTAATTGGCCCTTTATCTTTATCGGTAAATGAGCGCTCTTGTCCCGCAAGCCCAAAAACGTTTTGCGAGAGAAAAAGGTACCGTGAAGTAATGAAAGTAGTAGCAAATGAGAGAAGAAGGTTTTCACATTTAATAAATGTAAAAATGTCACGGGTGCGTTTTGTGTTTTTAGAGAAATAGACTAAGGAAAATCAACAATTTTGGTCATATTTAGGCAGGTTTTGATGCTACATTGGGAGGTTTTGGGAAGATCCGGTAGGTGGATACAAACAGATGTTACCTCTTTCGTATATGGTATGAAAGCAAGTGAACACCGAAACCCGTGGTACAATTGTAATAAGGCGTTTGTGATTATATGGCGAATGGTTATTATTTATCTTTCACGAAAACCCGTTTAATCCAACGGAACGGCTCTCCGGGCCGCCCCGTTGATGAATACGCAACCCACTCCTTTTGTGATCGGTTTTCGTAAAATTACGGGGAGTTGGCGATTAAGCAACCCACCCGTTGGTGATTTTTTGGGATATAGAGTAGAAGGGAAATTTGCCATCTGTTTTCGATAAAGTGAAACTCCACTTTTTCCAAGATGGCGGAAAGCGTAAAACACACTTCTTAGGTTTGACATTTTACTATTCTCTTAATATTCGCGTAATTACAATATTGTTGCAATGCGCAGAGTGTGCAGAAATAATGTACGTAATTTGGATGAAAAGACTCTGTTGTAAGTAGTTTAAAAATGAATTTGGGCTGGCGGGACGAGAGCGCACATTAACCATTTCATCTGATTGTATGCACATACCATACACGAAATTGTGCAAAATAAATAATTAATTGTTGGCTCCAGTTAGTAATGATTTTATTTGTTTATTAGGAAAAATTAGTTTTTCCAAAATAGAAATACAGAATTTGTGATTGGGTTAATATCTACAAAAAACATTGTCTTGCTTCTTCCAAAATAAATAACATTAGTACAAGTCTTTCTATTACATTTTTAATCAAATAAATTTTTAACATTTCAGGAAATACCTTGATTTATTGGAATGTGCAGCAGGGATGGAGAACGAAAAATGCTCAGAAGATTTTAAAACATCATTGACGACACTCATACCTAAATATAAAAACATTGATTCTTGTTCAAAATATTTCTGAAGTATCTAGGAATCCAGTCTAAAAAAATCATATAATTAATGTTGTGAAGGGAAAATAACTTTCTATGGCTTATTATTTGTTTAGTGGAACGAATTTATAAAAACTTTCTCTTCCATTAATTTTCGGCTTGTGAGAATTAATCCATGAGTCATTTATTTAGCTTGCCTGAAGTAGGTTCTTAAAAGCTATTGACAAATAAATATATCACTTACTTTAGCTGTTGTATCTGTACAAGAAATATATAAATTATTATACTAAAACTTTAATTTATAATATTGGCTACTTTTTCATACATACTAACTTTGATCTTATTTTGTTATTAGGTACCTTGCGAATTTCGACAGATATTATCACCTATTCATTGCTAACTTTCCATGCATGCTTACTTTTACAGTTCCATATGTTTAAAAGAATTGCTTTTTATTATTGCATTGTGAGAATAGCTAAACTGCTAATTTTTTTCATCTGGCTGCAATATGTACTTAAAGAAATTTTGAGCAATGAACTGTAGATCAATCACTCAAGTTTTTTTTCTGTATGAAAAGAAAAATATCTCATCTACTGTGACACAATGTTTGTAAAGTCATCATGTTGGTCAACCGAAAGAATGTTTATTTTATTTTACCATTACCTTGCTAGTTTCGGCAGATATATACACCTCACCATTGCTAATATTTCATACCATTTGGAAAAAAAATTGTCATGCATATATGAAATCTTGAAGGCCTTATATTTTAAAGAAATGTCTCCCTACTACAATTTAAATCATGAACATTTCGAAAAATGTTACTTTTTAGTGACAATTTGAAATCTGATGTCCTCAGCCACTAAAAACATCTAAAAAGTGTAAACTTTCCTTGACCTTTCCCGATCATATGTTGGTCTGATGTGGGACATTTTGAAAAAAAGTTGGAACATGAGATTTAGTAAACAAATGAAAATGACCATTACGTTTATCTATTAATTTATAGGTGGTGTATAAATAATAAGAATTACGTTTGTTGAGAAAAACCTACTTTGTTATTTCCAAAAACTCTATTTACTGGCACGACGCGAGTTTCACCACTCTGTGGAATATTCGTCTAAGTATATGCCACAGTGTGGTAAAACACGCGTCGTTCCATTAAAATATACTTTGTGGAAATTACGCTGTTGGTTTTTTCTCAACATGGATGTCCATCATTTCCACGATGTCAGGCATGATATCATGAGTTAAAAAATCCGTTTATTGCTGCGACAGTTATCTTTAAAAATTTCAAAGGGACTTTGAAAGGAATTTGAAATAGTCTTGCTAGAACAAAGCCTACGTCTATGGAGGATAATCAGACGGTTCTTCGCAAAGCGGAGGAAGGGGTTATGCGGTGTGGTAGTAGTACCTACTCACGACTTTCCCTAAATATGCAGATTCGACTCCCAGGCGTGGCTTTGATTTATATAATTATACTAGCTAAAGGTACCCGTTGAACTTCAACGGATGTGAAAAACATTGAACTTATTTTTTAAGAAAACCACAAAACCTAAAGAATACTGTCAGCGTGATCATTTGAGGTGTTCGTATCCTATCTTGTTTGTTGTGATTCGTTCGTTTTCCCTTTCGTGCACGGAGAGTTGATCCCTCAAGTTCTCTTGAGCCGTCTTCTGAGTGAATAACAGCTTGAGCACTTTCCTTGTGTGCATAAATATATTTGCATTCAATGAATTAATTGAGTTCCGCCATTCACCTTTGATATGTGCGTTGAGTATCTTAATCAGGATAGGAGAGTAGAGTATAATCCAGCGGTTGACAACGTCAAAAGGAGCATTTTCAATAGCAGCGATGTTTATTTGTCCTATGAATCCTTCAATACCCGGACTATGCCTTTGGCATAAACGGTGGCTATATTCATTGTTTCCTAAATCATAATCATTGATTACAAAATTAAAAATCTATGGTGATCAGTCTTAGTGCACTTGCCAATTTTCATGCACCGATGACGTCCATTGCGCAGAATATCCGTTCTTCTTATGGGTAAGAAGTATGTAATGACGCAATTACAATTTCCGCCATCTTAAAACAGATTGAAGTTTCGAAACAAATGGCTCAATATTTGAACCAGATTTTTAGCTGGTTACCCATCAGTAGGTTTGATTAGGATGAAATTTGTGCGGTTCTTAGCGTAATCCGAGAAACACCACGAGGAGATTATCATGAGATTGCTCGTAGGCATGTCTTTGAGCATCCAAGGCTAACCTTTGTCGTTTTTCATGCAAGGACTCATTTTCTCGCAAAGAAGACATTCCTCATGCTTTAGAAAATTTTTTCAAAAGGTTACCATTTATTCTATAAGGCATGTTTATGGATTTATTTTTAATTCCAAGGAGGGGAAACAGAGTCAAGTGAGAGACTCGAATAGGCAACTCGATGATTGAGTCAATGTAAGTAAACTGCATTTTAACACGTTTAAGTATATATAAATAACTCGTAAAGTTTATGTGGGAATTGGTCTAAAAAACAGTTCGCAATCGTAATGAGAGGCAGACGGTTCCACTACGTGCAATTCATCTGAGTATTAAAATATAATAAACGACGCCGTATTTGTTGTAGCAACGGAGGCATTATTAACATTATTATTCGCTGCACGTAAATATTCTTCCACGTTTAATTCCTTCATGTGTATCGTTTTATACATAAGTGTTCTCTCGTATGCAGTTCCCTTATGAGAGCTACTTGGAGAATAGACATTGAGGAGTATACCTGTAAATATGCGTTAAATTTATCGATTACCCCCCGAAGCAATCTATCATGGGGCCCTTGGGACTCTGGGCCCTTCCTATACAAATTTTCTTTCTACGTGCTATCATGGGCCGGCAGGAATACTTAAATGCCAGATGCGTCAATATCCTTTGAAATTCAAATCTCTGGTTGTCTAGGAAATATGCTATTGTTGATTTCAGAAAAAATTTGATATTTTTCAGCTATAAACATAATTTTCAGAGAATTACGAATTGTAAAAGAAAATCGATTGAAAGAATTAGAAACGTCATTTATTCAGCCATCCGATAAAAAAAATTCCAGCCCTCTATCTTGAGTGAAAGTAATTTTTAAAAGCAAAAAATAAAACCACTGCACCAAACCCAATGCTTAGCATGGACCACAAGGGACCCCCAGGGGGGGCCTTTGGGGGCCCTGACAGATTATTAATATAGCCTATATTTCATCCTGGTATATTTTCTAACTACATACAAAATTTCAGCTCAATCGGTTCAGTAGTGTTTGCGTGATTGAGCAACAGACAGACAGGCAGACAGACACCATTCAATTTTTATATATTAGTATGATAGTATATGTTAATGGCGTATCGTACTAGACTGCATTGGGGCGGCTTTTCAAGTAAAGTGCACCGTCCGTCGGATCGGCCGTTAACTGTGGACACAGTAGTGCCTTCCGTTAAGACTGGTATTATTCCGACACCAGGTTTTTCGACAATAACAAAAAAGCAGGACGACGTTAACATATAATTCACATCTGTCCTCTCCCCTTTCCTTTAGCCTATCCCCTACTTTCATGGCTTGTGTTCACACACCCCCTACCACTCGCCTCTGCAGCGGATCGTAGGGCAGTATGCATATCTACTTAGATTCCCATCATAAAATTCTCTAATTAATCGACCCATCAATTCTTTAAGGCACAAATTACTTCAGTTACCGGTCACCTTTTCTAAAAAGCAGTCTTTTGGAGAAGGGAAATGACTTATCAATCCTGGCAATTGCCACCGATTGCCACTTGCTTCCCGGATCAGCAAAGGATAGATTCTCATATGTGAATAGATTTTTAGGATTCTGTGATAAATATAAGGGCTCGAAATGAGAGCATGTGCTGTTCACGACTGCACATGCTCTCATTTCGATGTTTCCGCGCGGACACAAAGAAAGCAGGTTTCCTGCTTGCCGGCTACCTGCTCCGACTGGCGCTTAAAGTCCAAGCTGGTAGGCGCACACAAAGAAAGCAGGTTGACGCAGGTTTTATGATTCGGGTAGGCATATCAGATATGCCGAAATGGTTTTAACATGACATCTTTTTCTTCATAGTGTCGTTTACTGTCAATGTGACAATATTCTCGATTGTTTCTCGTGATCCCCAGCTGGTCGACAGTGAATAATAGTTGATGTACCGCGATAGCCCTCACTCGAAAGATATTTTTCTTATTAAAATGCTTATTCTCTAATCCTTATTTGTTTATTATAAGCGACAAACAATTTGTAAAAACAACAAAAAATAATGAATCACGAATAAGTTGAACAAGCATCACAATAACAATTTATCACGTAATGGCTTTTTTCAGAGTGAAACAAGGTAACTTTCAACTTTAACAACTGCCCTCAAAATTGAAAGTTTCTTTACGTAGTCTTTTGGTATTTTGCAAACAATGTCTTCGCATTTACTTCTTCCAAATGGCCCACAATTCGTACATATTTATGCAATGAATGACTGTGAGTTTTTAACAGTTCCTTGGTCACTTGGAGAACACAGACCGTGGAGGGTGTTCAGCAAGACTTTCGTGATAATTTGTCGCACGGGATTAGTTGCAGTCTGTAAAAGAGACACGACAACTTTTACTACAAAGGTAAAAATGAATGTACGCACAAGTTTATCGGATAGCGTTATCAATTTCAGCATTAGTGAAAACTACCATTGAAGCCCGTTCTTTCATTCGAAAAGGATGTCCCCTGACGAAGAGTTTATTCTCATCGATAGTGCTTTCCCGATAGTGAAAGAAAAAAGAACAGGAATATATACCACTAAAAAAACAAGAAGAGACCATGGTGAATATCATCATTTGTTTAATACCCTCAAAGCCGACGAAGAAAGATTTCGTCAGTACATGAGAACGAAATTGGATACGTTCAATTATATTTTAAAGAAGATCGAACATTGCCAGGAGAAAACGTGGTGCAACTGGCATAAGCATCCTATTTTACCAGAAGAAAACTGATGATTACTTTAAGGCAAGTAAAATGTCTTTTCTCACCATACAACTATGTATAATTACGAAATAGAAGCATTATGAAGAATCGCAACTTTCATTTTATTTACGAAGCTCTTAGAAAGTACCACCTTAGAAAATGTTTGACATTTATTATAATTTCACAAAACTATCGACTCGTACACTAGTGGTTCAGAAAATTCCTTACAAAACGTTGGTTTAAACGCTATTAAATAAACCCTCAGTTTTAATTAAGGTCGTTCACTTATTTCAGGATGAAAACTATGCAAAACCTAACAAGCTATTTATATAGATATGTTTAGACAAATTCCCCGTCGATATTCTTGGTTTCACCGTATCTTTTTAAAAGAGTAGTGCTTTGAATTATAGCCACTTCACCGTTGGCCCGCCATCGGCTGCATCACCCGAACGTGAAGGTGGGATTTTTCCCAGCTCAATGGAAAATTGATCCCGCCAATATTTCCCCTTTTTTTCAGCACAGCGACTGAAAATAGAAATAGTTATACGCTAAAAGCTTGATAAAATACCAATTTTGCCAAATCTGGTCTAAAATTGTTGCTGAAAATTATACACTATACGTCAGCACTTTTTTAAATACCAGGACAACTTATTTGATATAGCTAAGTGCAAAAATCCCAAAGGGCTAATCCCAAAAGGCTAAATAAGCCCGTAATCAGTTTTTCCATGGACCAGACATACAGAACTTGACATACGTCTATGCCTTGGGTGGTGAAATATCCACCCAGGCGGGACTCGGACCCGTAATCCCAAGATTAGCAGACGAAGACTTTAACCCGGCGCCACTGTGGCCGGCTAGAAACATAATGCAGCTTATTGCCACAAAGAAGCACCTGAAATTTAAAGCTTGGGCTGAAATACACGATTAATTTTCCGTGAAACTGATGGAGAGGAAAGAGGATATAACTGCAAATAAAATTATTTTATAAATTGAAGAAACATAAAATATAAAAGGCTTACTTATTTCAAGTTACATTAAATCTACAACAACATATTTCTCTAAATTTTCTCCTGCAAACTGATGCCGAGAGTCAGTCAGGATATTTCTATAGTATGAAAATGACCTCTCAACCTTACACAAGGTGATAGGGCAATACTTAAATGATGCAAGATCTTCTGCTGTCATCTTTGGTCCTGGAGCAACCGAAGTCCCTGATAAAATGCCTGCAATTTTATGGAAATCTTCCCAACCTGGGTTCCTTTGCATAACTTTCTTGAATTTTCGAATCAACGCTTCTCCCACATCAGTTGGTATATTAATAAGTTCACTTTCCACCTTTTGAATTTTTCCACAGCTGCCACAATAAGTAGTTATCTTGCCTCCAGCGATGACATGGTTGATGGAAGTTAACCAAAATTATAACTTCTTATAACTATCATAAATGATCTTAAATGAACTTATAACTTCTTAAAATTGTTTTCTTAAGTAAAAGAAAAAATAGGCATTTTAGGCAATGTCTCCAGCTTAATGATGAGATTAGGCGCGCTAATGTTGGCTGAAAATCAGCAGTAGAGCCATGCAAGGAAGCCCAACGAAGAACGAAATATTGGTTTAGAAGCATGGTATAAAACCAAGGGGAATGATGAAAGTGTAGAAAGGGTAAGGGGATTTTCACCGGGACAATCATCAGTGAAAGAAGTGAAAGAGTCAGCAAAAAATTATGTATGTTAAAAATCTCATGAAAATGGGAGCGGGTATAAAGCAAAACATGCATACGACAGGCGTAATAACAGAGCAAGGAAATATTAGAGTGGAAGAAATAAGTGAAACTGAGTCTTTACATTAGGCTACATAATTTAAAAAATTTTCAACCAGTATTTCTAGAAACGGAATGATCTTGGAATGTGTATGAAACATAAAATTTTCTTTTTCATTGTTTTCGGTTGGTTACAGGTATCTGACTACAGGATCGTCCTTCAATACTCTTGCATTTTCCTTTTGAGTTGGCGCTTCGAGCGTAGGGAAATTATAGCGGAAACAGTTGCGGCAATATGGGAAAATTTGCAACCAAGCCATTTGCTAATTCCAACGGAAGAATCTTTCAAAAGAGTGGATGAAGGCTTTCTTACGAATTGGAACTTTACTCACGTGATTGGAGGGCATTGACGGCAAACATTCGAATTCAATTCCCCAAAAATACTGGATATATGTTCTTCAATTATAAGAAATACTTTCCGATTGTCTTGCAAGAACTGGATGATGCAAGCTACAAATGTATAGCCATATTGGTGGTGGGTTGGTGGTTATGGGAAGTAAAATGATGGTGGTACGTTTCAATCCTCCGGCTTATATAAATTGTTAAATGATAAAAAACGGGCGATTCCTGAACCCGCCAATTTACCTAACACAAACGTCAAATCCCCGTTTGCATTTCTGGGGGATAAAGCTTATCTACTCCTTCCTAATCTCATGAGACCTTTCAGTGGAAATGATTTAGCAATTGATCATGAAAGTTTTAAAATAATTTGTCCAGGACTAGAAAATCTATTGAATATGCATTTGGAATATTGAATTCCTAATGGCGTTTGATGTCAAAATGTGTTGAAACTGGAATTTCGTGGAATCTATCGTAAAATGCATAAATGTTTTGCACAATACAGTTATGCATAGATAAGAAAGGGATAGATTGTCATCTGACTGAAGTAAATAGTGAACATTTTACAAGGATAAACATTAGACCTGATATGGGACGACCTGAAAACCTAGCTAAATCTATTCGGGATATTTTTGCGAAATTTTTAACAGAAAACCCAATGTTTTACCTACTAAATTAAAATATTTGAAAAGGTTTTAATTACTAATCATCAGTCTCAATCTCCTCGCTGATTTCTTTCGGCAACAGTAAGCAACAATCCTGTTGGCGTGGGTTTTGTCTAAATTATTCCACAGAACGTCTTCGGTATATTGAGGAAATTAGCAGTTGCTCGTCAACCATTGTAGGTCCCTCCGACGCGTGCAACCAGCGTGAAAGAAGTGTCCAAACATTCCGGTAAAATTGCCCGCGCGGGGAACCTGCGCCTGCTAGCCGGAATCTGTTTCTACTGTGTCCGCCTCCATTTAATTACATGGCAACATTTTAGACGCCGATTGTGCGGGTAGCCAGCGAGCAGTCTACCTGCTTTCTATGTGTGCGCGCGCCCGCTCAGTCTGCCGCAAACGCCCGCGCGGGTAACCTGCACCTGCTAGCCGAAATCCGCTTTTACTATGTCCGCCTCCATTTGATTACATGGTAACATTTTTGACGCCGGCCCCCGCCGGCCGGAGCTGGTAGCCGGTAGGCAGGAAACCTGCTTTCTTTGTGTCCGCGGCCTACGCCGGAGACCTTTAAGTCTTAACCTCAACGAATGTGATATACTGGAAATATTTTCTAATCTGATCATTCCTTTCGAATGTCTTGTAATGAAAAGTACATTGCAGCAGTAACACATATCTTATACCACCACGCTGTCTCGCACGTTACATCTATTACCTTCACCTAAAAATCTTACATCTAGATAAAAATACAAGCTAGATACTTATAGGAATTTTTGGTCTGTAGTATAACTATACATTTTCTTAACTATTCCTATTTCTGACGTTAGAATTAAAAAAAGTAGGAGAAATACATGATTTTAGCTTCAATTTTTGAATTCAGTTATACTTTTACTGCATTTTATTTGAATTAAAAATGCGTTAACCAAAAGTGCGACTGCGAGAATGTCGTGAAAATTGTATTGCTGCCTTATTGCCAGTACATTATATGCTTTGGACAAGAACGCCTGCGCTACTTCACAACTAGAAAATCATGCGATAACTGTGGTAGTGTTGACAATTCTGTTAGCTAATACTAAACTGGGCATTAAATCCAGGGAATTATTTAGCGAAGTTTGAATCCTGAGACACACCATGGGTTGTTAGAAATTTTAAAATTGGAAATTGTGATTATGTTAGATTGAATAGATTTTTATGTTTCGGAATTAGTCAATTGTATTACGAGTGAAACTGAAGATGCACAAGTGACGGATTCTTTGAAGTTTGGCAGTCTCCCCCTGGCAAAATATAGTTAATATGAGCGTGAAGTGGGCTGAGTAATGTATGGAATAATGGTGTTAGATTTGACGTAACCAAAACTCTTGTGCCGCATTTAAATATGACACCCCCCTCACAAGTGGCGCAGTGCATACGCTTTTTGATTTTTTTCTGGGATAGACCGGAAGAATTTTAAGCAGTAACCAAATAAAATTTACTTTATAACGTGTGATTTTAAACTGCAAAATAATTGAGTCAATGAGCTCAGATTTAGGGGTAGACATTTGAATAATTACTTGCTGATAACAATATTGCGTTTACAATATTCGGAAATTCTGTCACTATACGACGGCCCATAGTTATTTTCTTTTTGATAATTTCCTTCAGGTTCAGAACTGACTGTTCCTTTATTGTTCATTTGAAAAATTATATGAGGATGCCATTGTTTACATGGGTTTTATTTCACCTAAAATCAAAGCCATTGCTATTATGGTTAGTATGTTTATAAGAAGATAACTGATGAAATATAAGGATATGAATTGAATAAATTCAAGGGAAAACTAATTGCTTGTGTTCAAATAGGCTACATAATTAATTTGTTCAACTAAGCGTAATGTCACATATGTTCTACATCGTCGGTAGTCAATCTCAATGCATTATTTGCGTTGGCTTCAGTTGACAAATAGAAATAAAGCTACCAGCATATGCTTACTTTAACGTATATGAAGGCAGACAGATTATGAAGTTAGTTATTTTTGAGATGAAAACCAGAAAATCTTGTACAAAAACAGAAGAAATATAACAGATGCCATGTCAAAATGGTTATTGGAGTGGTACAGCTGAACAAAACGCAGACACAGTGAAAATGGACAAATGGTATAGGATAAGGGGAAGACAAATTCATAGAAAAATAAAACAGTCGTCGAGGAACTACTACGGAGTTGAAGCAATATTAAAAAAAAAACATTTTTTATTCTTCAGAGAACAACATATATCCTTATAATGTGCATTGAAAATGAGTTCACCGACGAGAAATTGAACGAAACAAGACCATTGTATAACGACACGAAATGCTTCAAATGCAAACACATGTGCAGGTGAGTATAGGTTTAACGACAACTTTCTTCTTTGATTGCCACAATTGCCAGCTATTAATTTCTCATTAAATTACATACATATAGGACTACAAATGCAAATACTGTACAGTATTTTAAACATTATTACCGTCAGCTACTTAATTTTGGTCAACAGAAACATGATTTAGAATGTGAATTTACATTTCTGATAATAGAAGGTCAACTTGCATAGGTGTCAGGAGTTTTTTAAACGCAAAATTTTGAGTTATTGCCCACCTTAATATTATGAATCCAAAGTCGGAATAAATTCTGCTAAGATAAGATTTTATTGAAGTTATCATACAGACCATGGAGATATTTTGAATACTACTCCCTTAGTATTTCAAGATTTTTGTTTCTATTTTTACTATTGCAGAAAAAAGGTCCACTTTCCAGAGGGAGATAGGTTTTCGATATTATGCTTTGGTGAATTGTATTAATACACTCTGAATTCGAACTCACTTACCTCCGCATTCAAATACCCAGCATGAAAAGGTTTTTTAGGTAACTGGTTGTAGGTCGTACCTCTATTATGCTCAAAGGTCTCGTAGAGTCCTCCAGACGTATTGTAATCTGATTATTTCAGATAACAATGTGCACACCTCTGTACATAGCACGATAAACATAATTGATGTAGAAACCATTGTCGAGGTTTTTGAACACCATGCCAGCAAAAAGAAAGCGAGGTTGATGAAAATAAATTATTCTTATTTAATTTTTTTCCGTGATACTGGTATTGTCATTTATACAGCTGCAAATAGGGTATGAGAGTAAGTTTAAGATAGGAATAACTTTGCGAATGAAGGAAGCATGGAAAAAACCCGGCGTCTATAGTAGTCATGACCATCATCAGTACTAATCATTCCGAAGGTTGGTTTGCTTCAGCTCTCCACTCCGCTCTCCTATCAGCCCGCCGGTTTATTCCTCCATGCGTTTTTACTTTGACGTTCTTCGTAATTTATATCTTGAATTACATTATTGGTCTCCCTCGGTAATTCGTTCCATTCAATTCTCCTTCCATTTTAGTTTTCAATAGGCTATCGTGCCACAAAATGTGTTCAAATAATTCTTTTCATCTTCGCACAGTTTTCATCATATTTATTTCTTTTCTCTCCGACTCTTCGTGTAATTTCTTCGTTAGTGAACCACTATATGAATTAGATCTCATATTTTTTTAATTGGAACACTTTTATAAGCAAACGCTTCTCTCCTTTATAATTATTCTTATTTACGTCCTTCATAGTTTATTAGATATAGTAAATTCATGGCCTTTTTCTGCAATTCTTCCCATCCGTCCATTATTGTTTTCGATTTTCTATTATGTGACTAAATTTTTACAGTACATTTTTCTGTTCTTCTTCTCAGAGTTTTCATTGTAATTATTTTCTCTCCAATTCTTCGTACGACTTCTTCATTGATGATTATTTCCATTTATTTAATCTTCATCATTGCTTGACAGCATCCCATCTTCAATGATTTTAAGTAGGTTTTCAGGCATCACTGCCATATGATTGCATACTCCAAATTTACATTTTTATAATGATCTTCCTCACTCCCAGGCTTGTGTTACTGGCTATTATCAGACATTTGTTCTGATACAATGGCATCATTGCTTGATTCTGCTCTTAAAAAAAGAAGCTAGGACGTCCTCAGTATAACAAATGATCTATAGAACATTATATAATTTGATGTGTTCACACATCGATCATATTTACCTACATTGAAACAAAAAGCAAAAGTTATGTTTTCAAAGTTTAATTCTCATTTACGGAGAAAAAGTGGAGAGTCCTAATCTTAACAGCACCGATAGGGGATAGTTATAGAACAGTAAACCAATCTGCAAAATACAGTCTTCGAGTCGGAGAGATACCTCAACCACAATCTACAAAGGTTTAAAAATATAGGCAATTTTGTGGTAAGAATAGAAAATGATCGAAATGGTTGTTGAAATGGCTCAGCTGAATAAAACGCAGACACGACGAAAATTGAGAATTCCTTAAGGACAAATGAATAAAATCATCATTATCATTAAAAAATATCATTGTCCCAGTGATGTATTTATAAAGAAAAACATAACTATCTTAAAAGTGTGTGAGCCATAGAAAATTTTAACACCAAAACATTAATTTTGAATATTCAATCACAATGGAAAAAAACCAGAGTTAGTTTATCCTTTTTTAAAGAGGTGTCATTTTTCTCAATTAATTTTTTAAAAATGGTTTGTCAGAGTTGTTTTAATTTTTCCATTATTTATGCCTTTGGCTATTTAAAAATTATATTTTAAAATTTCAAAACCTAAAAGTAATTTTTTTAAAGGTTTACTTCTCCTGCCCACAAAGGACAAAGCTTAGAAATAACGGCGATACAGAATCATTGACTCGCCAGAAAAAAGGGTTAAAATCTGTCATCCTAATCAAATTGTAAAAGGCAATATTCACCTATCGCATAACCTATTCAATTTTACTATTCCGATTTTCTTCCGACTTCACTTTGTTGGCTCATCAATATCTCCTTGCTATTTCACCAATATTGCCTTGTGCAAATCATATATTAGAATTGAGGACATGAGTTGTTCACGACTCATTTGATCGAAATCTTGAGGTCTCGACCTCAACGGATGCAATGCCCTGGAAATATTTTCATAGCTGATCATTCCTTTCGAGTGTCTTGTCAAGAGAAGACTGCTTAAGTTGCTCACACGATCCGGGAGTTATTGGCTTGCTGGTGTTTGCTCAGAGCAGTTCACGGAACTTATCTCCAAGTAGAGATCAAGAGAATCTGTGGGAATGACGTCGTCTAGTCAATTCATCATTATCGGTGAGGAATATACTCATATTTTTTAAACGTAAATGCATATATTCTATTGTCATCATATGATACTGTAACAAACGGCATGATGTTTTTTTTCTCACTATTGTAGGTAGCTATTTTAAGTGTGACCTACGTTATTATTTTCCTAATGAATAACGTCTAGGAAACACTTACTTCTTCAAACGAATATTGCTGTAATTATTATGTAATAGATAAAAAATATTTTGATGGATAAAAATTGATAATATTAAATATAGTTAATAATTATAAATAATTATTTACTAAAATAAAATATCGATAATGTTTCCATGGAAATTTTCATTACTCGAGTCAACTTTTTTCGATTAGTTGATGTGAAATTATTCATTACCAAATGCAATTACCCTTTTTGCGCGTATTAGATAGCAGGCTTGCACATTCTTATTGCGCGTCGGTGCGGGAAATATGAAATGAGTCTTTGATTTCGGCGATTGAGGCGTTTTGTGCATAGGGTTGACCTATTTCGAAATGGAATTGTTAATCAGCTCGATCCAGTGGTGGAGACGAAGTGTTACTTCCCTCTAAAGTTAAATGATTTCATTCTCTCAACAATGGAATAAGATTGAACTATTTCTCTCAACAATTCTTTTCCTCTTATAGGTATTTTTTTGGCACTAGCGGCTGTCGTATGCAGTAGTGAGTCGCCAACGGTCATGCCAGACCCAGAATTCGAGGAATGCCGGCAGAAAGCATTGGTAAATAAAGTTATTTCGCAAACGTTCAAATAATGTTATCGGAGATATTTATTATTCTCGTGTTAGCATTGAAAAAGTATATTATCTCAATACTGCATATCAGTCTTATATAGTACACACGTCACACGCCTTACACTTAGACGGAAATATAAGTTTGATATCCATATAGTAAGATCAAACCTGAAAGCTTAATAATTGCCATGATGTTTTTGGCCTGCTGAATAACTCTGATGTCTCTTAATTCCTCCTTTTTTTACCGTAGACTTTCAAATGACTAAAAACGTGGCTTAAGTTTGAAGTTTTCAATACCAATGGGCTTCATTGAAATTTTATGAATGTGTTAACCAATAAATATTTGGATTTTTGAAATGATTGTATTCTTGTCTCGCCGCGACAGCAAGGTTTGTATAAAAGCACACGCAAAAGTGCACTATAAGAGAATATACTTATGCGCATGCTGTGGCGGTGTTGACAATTTTTTGGCCAAAACTAAACCGTGAATAATTAAATATCAAAACGTGCAATTTTCCACAGTATGAAATTTACTAATGACCCGGGTTTCAGGGTTTACACATCATCTTCAGGTGACAAATGGTGCAACTTGCGTGCATTACATACATATTCATCTACATCTACATACTACCCCGCAAGCCGCCTCAATAGGCGTGTGGCGGGGGGTGTTAGGACACCAGCCGTTAACATATAAAAATGAAACGCTCTAATGAAATTACGCCTTGCATTTATTTAAGTCCCTTATTGTTCGGGGAAAAAACGAATTCCCATACCTATCCGTTCGGCAAAATATCTCTCTTACTTTATCGTTTCTGTCGGACCTGGAAATATAGTGGGGTTCTAATATGATGTTCTCCGTGTCGCTCTGAAAGATATCTATTCTCAATTGTTCAAGCAATATAAGCCTAGCGCGCAGCCTCCGAGTCTCTAGTGGCTCCCAGCCTAATTCGTTTAACATCTGCGTAACGCTGCAGCGTCTGCGGCGTACAGACAGCGTCTGTACGCCCGTAGCAGTTTTTGACGAATCGCGCAGCTTTCCTTTGTATTTTATTAAGTTCCCGGATTAAGTCTTTCTGCACCGGATCCCATATGCTCGCTGCATATTCAAGGTGTGGCCGGACGAGTGCGAAATAGGACCTCTCTTTTACTTTTTCATCCGAAAATCTTCCCACAATACGCTTGACGAATCCTAGCTTCTTCAGAGCTCTGCCACAAATATTTCTTATATGTGCTCCCCACGATAGGTCCGAAGTTATCGTAACTCCTAGATACTTCACTTCATCTGTCGCCTTTATGTTAACACCATCCACAGCATATACATGGGAATAGTTGGACGACCTCCGCAAGAATTGTACCGCCGTGCATTTGCTCAGATTAAGTTCGAGTCCTCACTCTTGGCTCCACACATGAACGTTGTTTAAATCCGATAATAGAGTTTTAAAGTCAGAGTGATCACCAATTTCACGATAGATGACAGCGTCGTCGGCAAATAAACATATTTTACTGCTAATTCGAGAGCATAGATCATTTATGTATATAATGAACAAAAGGGGCCAATTACGCTTCCTTGTGGGACACCTTATGTCACTTTAACTAGCATCAGAGCTAATTCCGTCAAGAAATACTTTTTGCTTACGATCACTCAGAAAGTCGCGTATCCAGTTTGCTACTATTTCGTTTAGCCCGCATGACTGTAATTTGTATAAAAGCTTGTTGTGAGGTACCGTGTCGAATGCTTTCTAGAATCTTTTAAAATCTAGAAATAATGCGTCCACTTGTCTTTTCGATTCACCAGATTTGGAAGGAAGATGCACCAGATACATATTTGGAAGGGAGCGGGGAAACGGAAATGAGTTTAGGGAGGTGGTGAAGCGGGCAAAACAGAAGGGTGTGGTGACCAATGGGAGGAGGAAGAGGGGTGGTGGAAAGCGAGGCGAGGTTCTACGGTTAACGAAAGCGGGCGAAAATATCATGACGGTGATGGCACGTACCCCTTCTCATCTTCTCCCCACCCGGGACTGCGGAGTGCGGCTACTAATGGTGCCCCGCGAACGTAAACTTTATATTGTGTAAAATTGCTCGTTTTGCTATTTCATCTCGCATAAATTCGGCGCAATTTCGCAAGAAACTTCTGCTTTCATAAAACGTGAATGCATAGCGTAAATACTGTGATACGCCTTGACTAGTAAGAAAATCTATGATTGGATGCGGTGATGATTTCAGAGTGAACAGGCTTATTTCACTTAGGAATTAATTATTCTTGTGTGTATCAAGTGGAATTGAATATGCACAAGTGACGGATTCTTTGACGCTTGTCAGTCACCCCCTGGTAAAATAACGTCAATATGAACGTGAGATGGGCTGAGTTAAGTATTGAATATCGGCTTTAGATTTCACGATAGGAAACTGTAGTTCCATATTGGGATATGTTAACCCAACTCACATATTTTTCAACTTTCTGGAGCAGTGTTTCTTCTTTGATTTTATTCTGGGAAAGATCGGAAGAATTGTACGCGGTAACCAATATACCTGTATATTTCCTGAAAATTGCGTCATTGTAAATCTGCAGACATATGAATGCTGCCGCCAATATACATCGCTGAATTTAGCTTAGAGTAGAGTTTCTAAATTAATTGAAGTATTAATTTTTGATGACAATATAACATTTATATCATGTGACACGACATAATACGACACTCCCTTTTTAATAATTAGTTTTAACGCTTCAGAATTAGTACACAATGTCCATTATCTGCTCATTTTATTCATTAGAAGCAATTACTAATATAGGTTTCGGTGACCTACACCAAAAAGCATTTATTAATCGTTATAAGGTTTAGAGGAAGATGACTGATAAACGTCAGCGGAATCCGCAGTCCATATGCCTAGCCCTCCTTAACTGAGAAATGCAAACGGAAGCATGATTGTATGGATTCAGAATACAATTAGTACTCATTTTGCATCACGGTGTACTAGTCCCCCCTTATCAATTTCCTTATCACAGGGGTTCTAATAATTATTCTTTCGCGCGGTCCTAAACACGCGACGTTATATACTTGTATCAGCCCGACACACAAAAGGTACCCTTCACTTTATCACTTCTTACCTTGAGAGAGAGATCCTTTTGGTAGTCCTTGGCGGCAAAGGTTAATGGATTAATTCATGCACTAAATGATACACTTGAACAGTACATATATTTATAATAACCCTTTTATTCTTCAATTATGAAACAAATTCACTTTAGTTACTCAATTAATCAATATTTGTTCCCTTCTCAAATATATTCGTATTAATTTATAATGTTTGTTCTACTTCACCGGATATTGTACAAAGTGAATTCCCGATACTCTATGCCCCAGTATCTGTTTATCGGATTCCTGGATCCTTCCTTAACACAGGACACTGGCGTTGGTAATTGCTGTCCAAAGCTGCTTACTCCCGGCAAATTATCACTGCAAAAACTCTCGTATGACTTTCACTCGATAAACGTCTCTTGTGGCTCCCTTGTTAAGAAGAGAAACAGAAGAAGAAGCCGCGTTCCTTGTTTGACAATCCCTTTTATACTATCTCATCTCCCCTCCTGTATGTTCTAGAACATTCCAGGTTTTCTCCCCTTCTCTCGTATCTGATAGGCTATTCCCCTTTCATTATTATAAGTTTGTTTACGTAAACAGAAAATGGTATTGTTTAAAGTTGTTTTCATAACATAGACGGCATTGTTATAATTTGTTTACGTAAACAGAAAATGGTATTGTTTAAAGTTGTTTTCATAACATAGACGATATTGTTGCCTCGCGGCAGCACGTGTTCCCAAAATATACACAATGGCGTCCTTAATCGTATACTTATGCCAACACGGCCAAAATGGCGTGTTACATTAGCCCCATTAAAATAATGACTTGGAAATATAAGAAAGGAATTATTTTAAAGCCTTCAAATGTAAACTAACGCGGCCCCAACGCCTTCAAACTTTAGCCTCCCTCTAAATAATGTCTGTGCCCAAGTATATTGTGTTACAGCAGAAATCACAAATGAATACATTTATATCAATAAACACAATTACAAACAGCGTCTCCTCCTTTAACTCAAGACATATGATACACCATATAACAATATGGTCTCTTCCCTTTCTTCCTTGCTTGAAATAGGCAAATAACCAATGAAAATCTTATTCACGTAATTTAAAATCAAGAACATATTATATAAATCGACGTTATTAACTGATACATTGAACGTGAATATAACGTGCAAATAATAATACTGTCCATCTTCTTCTCAACATTCATTCTCACTTTTAACCCCCTAAAAACACTGGGTTATCAAAAGGCCATAATTCACATTACACATATACACTTCACAGCACTTAAAGTTCCTTCAGGTGATATACTCTCCCTCCTTCCGGCTCAATCTACGTCCACGAGCCCATTCATACATAAGAAAACACGAATCAAATAATGGCAACATGACACTGAATATACACACATTGAGAAAAGATATCACGAAACATACATATTGTGCTAATCCACCTGCCGCCAAGTTCAACCTCTCTCTCTCTCGTTCGTAAGCTCCCCTCGCATGTCGGGCCCCGATACAATGTATATTATCGGTAAACAGTTCTCCCTTGCTTGAACGGATCAAATTATAATGTTGCGGCGCTGGTTTCCTCAGTTTAATGACTGCGTGCTATGGTCAGTTGGACTACGGTCTTCTTCTCGTGTGCTCGTGTGATGTGAGTGATACCAAGTGCTGTGCTATTGTTCCCTATATGGTTTAATATTGCTGAAGTGGAAAGTGCCTCGTATTTCGTTCTTTTGTGGATTAAATACTACACACGTGGCTGGCCCTCGGAATTCTGAAATCTCATATGGACCTTCGTATAATGCCAGGAAGCCGTGATAGATTCCCCTTTGTTTATCGGATACCGGATTGGTACGTACTAAAACCTTATCTCCTATTTTAAATTCCGCTCTATTCCTCTTGTCTTTCTTCCTTCTTCTCTCCGCCCGTTTTTCGCCCTTTTTAATGATATTTTCACGTATCCTAACTATATCATTTGCGATCTTCTCGGAGTCACTTTCTTCTGCTGCTTTAAGCCATTTATCCCATATCCGCTCCGATTTCTTCCCGAAATGAGCCTCCATTGGCGTGAACTCGGTTGTGTCGTTGTGTGTGTTGTTCATGCATGATTCCACTATCGGTAGCCACTTCACCCACGTAGAGTGTGCCTTATGACAGAATATCCTTAGCATGGTTTTTAAAGTGCGATGGTATCTTTCCACCTGGTTGGCCTGAGGGTGTCGAATACTACATAAGACGCATTTTATGCCTTCTTGCCCAAGTCTCTTTGACCATTCCGGGCTAGTAAACTGGGTCCCCCGGTCACTCAATATCCTTTTATATTTCCCCGCCTCTGATAGGTGCCTTTCAAAGATGATCTTGATTATAATCTTTGTATTAGCTCGCCTGATTGGGTATAATTTTATGAATTTTGAGAACCCATCTATTGCCGATAGGATGTATTGATAACCGTACTGCCCCTTTGGTAGCGGACCTACCACATCGATGCATAAGAGATCGTTTCTTCCTTCCGGTACCACTGTTTGCAATTCAGCATGGGTGTAACTGTTGGGCGTCTTAAACCTTTGGCATACGTCACATGTCGCCGTCATTTTGCGGATTTCCCTCTTTAACTTTGGGTACGTGAATTGTTCCGACAATATTCGATGTAATTTCGCTGCACCCACATGCCCGTACATCTTGTGCGTTTCTTCTATTAAGGTAGTTAACATGGTGTTAGGGATACAAAGCTTTCTTCCGTTTGTTTCAAGGCGAACTAATCCTTCCTCGATCAGCTGATATCTTTTACCGGATCTGCCCGCTTCTAATTCAGCAATTATTTTCTCTAATTTGGGATCCCGCCTTTGTTGTGTTAATAAGTCGCGTAGCCCCATACACAACTCATGTGATGGCTTTTCCGCCAAGATTATTGCAATCAATGGTTCTTCAGTTGGAAATCCTTCCTCTTCATTCACTCCATACGGGTGCCGGCTCAGGACGTCTGCAACTACGTTATCCTTACCCTTACAATAAATTATCTCTATATTGTACTCTTGAATGCTCATTATCCAACGTGCCAATGTGTTGTTCAGGAGTCTACATTGAAAAAGAAATGATAACGATTTATGATCAGTTATCACGAAGGTCTTTGCACCAAGGATAAAACTTCTATATTTATTCAGGGCATGCGTTATCGCGATTAACTCCTTCAACGTAGTACTATATGTTAGTTCGGCGCCTCTCAGGCAACGGCTAGCAAAATAAACCACCCTTTCTTCTCCATCTTCATCCTTCTGATATAGACGGCTTGCGATGGCGTATCCGCTGGCGTCCGTCTGAATGTAATAGGGTTTCCTCGGGTCGGGGTGGTGTAACATTACAGATTTACACATTTCGTCCTTTATCTTCTCAAATGCTTCTTGGTGTCTCTCCGTCCACTTCCATTCCCGATCTTTCCTCGTAAGCTCATTTAACACCGCCGTCAATCCCGCGTGGGCTTGATGAAACTTCGAATAATAATTGATCAAACCTAAGAACGCTTTTATCTGTTTTCTGTTACGAGGCCTGGGATACTCCTTAATTGGTGCCAACTTCTCCTCCGAAATGGTGATTCCTTTTGTGGATACTTCATGGCCCAGGAATCTTATTTTTTGGCGGCAGAATTCTGACTTTTTCAAATTCACTGTAATACCCGATTCATACAACTTCTTTAAGACAGTGTTTAAATTCTGTAAATGCTCGGCGAAGGATCTAGAGACAATAAGTAAATCATCTACAAAGTTGAGACAATATTCCTTCACTTCGTCGTCCAGCACATAGTCAAGTGCCCTTACTAATGCGCTACTACTTATGCTGCATCCGAATGGAACCCGTTTGAACTGGTATATCTTGCCCTCAAATGAGAAAGCGCAATATTGTCTTGAATCCTTGTGCAGCTGAATCTGGTAGAAGCTCTGTGTTAAATCGATGGAAGTCATAAACTTTGCCCCAGCACACTGCTGGAAAAGTTCCTCAGTTGTTTTGGATGTCGCGTAATCAGGCTTTATGAGTTTATTTATCGATCGGGCATCGATACACAGCCGAATGGATCCATCCTTTTTAACTACGCATACTAATGGCGAGATATATTGGGATGTGCTTCCCTCAATTATTCCTTCCTGTCGCATTTCTTGGATTTTCTGTCTTGCTTGGCCTCGGAAGTTCAGCGGAATTCCATATCCCCTCTGGCAGAACTCTCCGTCTTTCACTTGAAACTTATATGCGAAACCACTTATCATCCCAGGTGTATCGCTGAAGATATCCTTATACCGCTTGATCACCGCCGTCAACTCTTCTTTGCAATCTTCTGACATTTCATTTATTCCCGCGACTGCTTCTCGGATCCGTTCTTCTAAGCCTTGTTCTCGTGCCTCTTCCTCGCTGGTTTCTATGTGCATGTTGTCATATTGTGCGTCCATGCGCATTTCCCTAAACTTACATGCGATCTCCTTTTTTCCTTCACTTAGGGTTATAATCCTGCGATCGTACTCAATCTTCGCGGATAGTTGAGCTAATGTGTCCGTCCCGATTATGAATGGTTTGATCAGCTCCGGCACCACCGTGCAGGCCATATTTGTGGTGAATCCGTCTATCTCTATACTCGGACAGATTTGCCTCCTTATAATTCCACTCTTCCTTCCGACGGCTCCAGCTATCCGGATTCCTTTGACTGGTACCTCCAAAGCGTTTCGCAGTGCATTCTGATTCTCCCGATAAAACTCCTCGCTAATGCACGTTAGTTCCGATCCCGTGTCTATCAGTGCATTCACAGCCACTCCTTCCATTTGAACCCTAATCTCCGGGCATTTAATTACTTCCGGCCTATCCGCTTCTTTCTCCGTCAAGAAATCTCGAGGTGACTCAAAAACATTGCATATCGTTTCCTCCTCCGTGTGGGGTTCTATCTTCTCCTCTTGTGGTGGTGTCCGTTTTATTCTCACTTTCCGTATCTTTGCCCGTTGCTCCTTCGGTATGTCCCAGAATCCCTCTTCGTCTTCCGGCCTCGGCATGTTGGGACCTTCGTCATGCTTTGCCGCTAATAGTTTTCCTGCTCCGGTTTCCCTGCGGCGTTACTTTCTTCCGCCATCATGGAATTGACAGGGCGCTCTCTCATCGGTGGGCGCGCCTCCGCCATATTGTTTTGTCCTCGGCGTCGATCAGCTGGTCTCTCGCCCGGCCGTTGAGAGTATCCCTCGCCGCGAAAGTTATCGTCTCTCCGTCCGTCTCTCTGCTGGCTCGACGCTTGCCACTCCCGTGGTTGTGACCTCTTCGAGTCCCATCTGTACTGCTGGTTGCGTTGGGATGTGTCTTCCGGTGTCCTCCACGTACGTTCTCCATGGTTCCTTGGGTATTGGTTTTCCCATCTTCGGTATCCAGTCGCCTCGGAGTTTCCGTCTTCTCGCGGTATGTTGTCATAGCGGGCCAATAACGTCAAGAATTGCGGGATTGTATTTACATTATTTGAAATCATGCCGACGCTTACTTCCATGCCAAAGTGTTTCTTGAGAATTAGAATGATCATTCCGTCCTCCATTGGCGGCGTCAACTCCCTCGCTACGCTAATTCTGGCCGTCGCATATTCTACTCGCGTGAGCCCTCCGTTCTCCTTGTATTTTCCCGTGTCGAAACTCCGTTTTATCAGCATTTGACGTTCATCTCCCCAAAACTGCTCCGTGAAAATAGCTTGGAAAGCGTTCACATCTTCATACAGGTGTCGGGTCACAGAGAACCATTCCTCTGCTCTCCCAACCATTCCTTGTCTGATGACCTGGAGCATCATCTGGTCAGGTAACCGATATATCTCTTGGTATTCGCACAGCTCCTGTAGGTATTTCATGGGTCTTGATGTATGCCTCCCGTCGAACGTTGGGACCTTTAATTGTACCATTCCCGCGGGTGCCGTTGTGACGTTAGGTCTCCTGCTTTCCTCACGCACGATGCGTCGGACTGCCTCTTCATCTAGCCCAGCTGCTTTTGTGGTGGATTGTTGTCCCAGCTCGTCCGCCATCTTCTTGAACCTTTCCTCCACGTTCTCATGCAAATTCACGTAACTCGCTTCTAACTTTCGGACCTTGAGATCGCTCGCCTCCAGCCTCGCTCCTACTCCGTTAATTTCTTTCGCGACATCTTCGCATAACTCTGCTAACGCCCCGTCTGTTTTGGCAAACCTTTCATCATAGCCATATTCGAATGATGCAATACGTTCCTGCGTCTGTCTATGTTCTCCTGCTATTTTTGCCATTTCTTCCAAAAGCTTTCTCTCTCTTTCGTCTGCTTCTTCCCTAATTTGCCCCAACAATTCTGCATGTCTTCTCTCTTGCCTCTCAGCCATCTCCTCTAAGATCGTTCTATTTCTCTCTTGCCCTTCAGCCATCTCCTCTAAGATCGTTCTGCTTCTCTCTCGTTCTTCTTTTGCTTCTTCTGCCCTCTCTCTATCTCTTCTATCTTGTTCTTCTTTTAATTGCCTAAATAGCGCTTGCATCTCAGTTTCCACCGGTTCCTCACTATCGACCCTAAATTCATACGTGCTTATATCTATTCCCTCCTTTTCTAGCGTGTGTAATAATCGCTGCTGCAATTCTGGCTTGGTTCCCCCTACTAACAAGTCCCTCTCTCGTAATAATTGCCGTAGCTCTGCCGACTTCAGCTCCGGAAATTTCTTCATGTTGGCCGCCATCTTCTTTCTTCACTCCTTCGGGATGATCCTCCTTCTCTCCGGTTCTCGTGGTCTCACCTAATGAGTAGTCAGGCTCTACACGCTGGGCGCCAATTAATGTACTAGTCCCCCCTTATCAATTTCCTTATCACAGGGGTTCTAATAATTATTCTTTCGCGCGGTCCTAAACACGCGACGTTATATACTTGTATCAGCCCGACACACAAAAGGTACCCTTCACTTTATCACTTCTTACCTTGAGAGAGAGATCCTTTTGGTAGTCCTTGGCGGCAAAGGTTAATGGATTAATTCATGCACTAAATGATACACTTGAACAGTACATATATTTATAATAACCCTTTTATTCTTCAATTATGAAACAAATTCACTTTAGTTACTCAATTAATCAATATTTGTTCCCTTCTCAAATATATTCGTATTAATTTATAATGTTTGTTCTACTTCACCGGATATTGTACAAAGTGAATTCCCGATACTCTATGCCCCAGTATCTGTTTATCGGATTCCTGGATCCTTCCTTAACACAGGACACTGGCGTTGGTAATTGCTGTCCAAAGCTGCTTACTCCCGGCAAATTATCACTGCAAAAACTCTCGTATGACTTTCACTCGATAAACGTCTCTTGTGGCTCCCTTGTTAAGAAGAGAAACAGAAGAAGAAGCCGCGTTCCTTGTTTGACAATCCCTTTTATACTATCTCATCTCCCCTCCTGTATGTTCTAGAACATTCCAGGTTTTCTCCCCTTCTCTCGTATCTGATAGGCTATTCCCCTTTCATTATTATAAGTTTGTTTACGTAAACAGAAAATGGTATTGTTTAAAGTTGTTTTCATAACATAGACGGCATTGTTATAATTTGTTTACGTAAACAGAAAATGGTATTGTTTAAAGTTGTTTTCATAACATAGACGATATTGTTGCCTCGCGGCAGCACGTGTTCCCAAAATATACACAATGGCGTCCTTAATCGTATACTTATGCCAACACGGCCAAAATGGCGTGTTACAACGGTTTTCGAAAAGTGATTAAAGGGGCACAATGTAATCCATGTTTCCTATGGGAAGATAAAAGAAAGGGTAGATTTAGCGAATGTAAATAGTAAAATTTGTGAGGTCAATCATGAAAATACCAACCAAGAATCCGCTAATGGGTTACAATGCCCAAGAAAAGGGTATCTACTTAATGAAGAATTTAAGTGGCAGTGAAAATCTGGAAATTAGACTAGGGTTACCAGCGGATCAACATAGTTACATAAATAAACATGGTTACATAAACTGCTGTGATGAACAGTAATATTTTAATCTTTGTATCAATTATCATAACACTTATCTCAACGCCCATTACGCCGTTCCCTGGTTTGTGAGATTTATTTCGCCCTAGTAAGAAAATTATTCACCATTGTTTAATTCAAAGCTCGTAAGCTCAAAGCTGTTGGTGTTTACTAACTTGCATGAACGCTGCGGTGTTATGCGCTATTGGCGCTAGCCATGTTGAACGAATACTCCGAATAACATGAAACGATCAACGGTATTAAGAGGAAGCCCCTGAGTGTGAAGTTAATAAAGGTATTGAATTTAATTCCATGTAAGAGGAGCTTCTTAAAGCCTAACTCTACTCCTGAAAATATGGGTTACCATTATTATCCATAGCTACTCCTGATTGAAGAAAAAACACTGTTTCAAATATAACTTGGACAAAGAAGTTATGAAAAGACTGTCGTATTGAAAGTAGAAAAGTGGCCAGGAATCGGTGTTTGGTAGCTCGAAACCTTCACATGTGAACGCATTTTTTGGAGTTAATTTTTTAGAAAAATAAAAAGAATAGGCGATGAATACACTCAAGGGAAAATTATTACTTTGTGAATACGTTGGTTACATAATTCCTTAGTTAAATGTAGCTTAATTTCACATTATAACTGCACCAATCTCGAAACGATATTCAATTTTAATCATGGCTCGTCTGGTCTATAAGATCAAATAGAAGGATTTCTAACAGCACAGATTCTCTTTAACGCTTACGAAGGTATACAGTTTATGAAGTCAGATAATTTTGAGATAAGAACCAAGAATCCTTGTACAAACACCTATTCAATATTACGGACGCCATGACCGAAATAAAATGGTTATTGGAATTTTGTAGCTATGGTAAACACAGACACAAATACATAATTGACACCAGCTAGAAGCAAAGGGGTGAAACTATATTTGAAAAATAAAATTCTTCTGGCAATCAATACGAAGTTGAAGCAAAATATAAAAAAATTTTCTACTATTTCAGCGCTCAACACATATTCTTGATATGTGCATTGAAAATGAGTTCACTGAAGAGAACTTGAATGAAACAAGACAGTTGTATAACGAGACAAAATGCCTCAGATGCAAGCACATGTGCAGGTGAGTATAGGGTTTACAACATTTTTCTGCTTTGATTACCATGATTTTCGGGTTTTCATTTATTATTTATTTCCAGACATTGAAGGATAAAGGCAAATACCACGCAATATCCTCAGCGCAAAGTTTCATCTAACTGACAGAGTTCCTAATGAAGCAAAAATAATGTTTTCAAAGTATTACTTTCGTTTATGGGGAGGCAGAAAAGGTTGGTTAACTGAGCCAATGCACAGTAATTATTCTCTTCCAGAAAAAGTAGGTACAACCGTAGAAGAGAAAATTATAAAAATAAATGGGAACAAATATGAGAGATGTAAAAAGTTTAGGAGTATTTAGGAGTATTCGTGATAAAAGATAATTGCAAGAAGAAATTAATGCTAGGATTGTAGCTGGCAATATGACTTATTGAGCTTGGTTGAAGGCGCTCAGGGCTCATAACCTCAGTCGGAACTTGAAAACAAAGGTTTATCTAACAGTGATAAGACCTGTGGTATGGTTAAAAACATGGGCAACGACTACTGCATAAGAAGAGTTACTTAAACGATGAGAAACAAAAGTGGGGAAAAAGATTGTGGTGCAGCAAAGGAAGGCGGACAGGGGAAAATGGGTTTCTTAACAAATATATATCAAATTTTCGGGATGAACTTAATGGAACCACGTTGCGATTATTTGGATGATTTCACTTTGTAATATTCCACAAAAAGTTTTATTTTTTCCGACCCAGGGTTTCGACTATCACACAGTCATTATCAAGGTGACAATGGTTCACCACGAGCCCCTTAACAGAGTGAGGGTTTAGGGGAAGAGGAAGAAGAGGATGGATAGGAAGCCAACAGGAGGAGAGTGCATGACTGGTCCGAAACTAAGGCGGGAGGGGGGGGCGGTTTTATTTTATTTTAATTTTAAATAAAGATAACCACATACAGCAGGGTGCCATTTTATAGTGACCAGGTAACAATACATACATTTGAGGACATATACAAGCAAATTTAACAAGAAGAAACAAGAATAAAATTTACAAAAAAGAAAAAAACAAACAAAAATTAAGGAAACATCTAGTTAGGTGACTGATACGAAAGAGAACGGCTTATAAAGGATTTAATTGGAAGTATAAGGGATCAATGTGTGGAGGGAGGGAGTTCATTAGAGAGGAGAGGCGGAAGATAAGAGAACGTGTAGTAAACGAATGTCTAGGAATGGGCGTATGGAGTAAAGGATGAGAACGGGCGGTGCGGGATGGAACTTTGAAATTGATAAAGGAGAGCAATTTAGGGTAGTCGATGGTGGAATTGAGAATATTATAAATAAGTTTTAAGTTAACTGTGAGTCTATGGGTGGTCAGATTAGGGTTGGAGAGGGAGGAAAGAATAGCATCGGTGGACATGTAACGAAAGTGTGGTAATCTATTTTTAACTATTTTAGCAAAGAATTTGCAGACACAGTCCAGGGAGGAGAGATTAGTTTGTGGAGAGATAGACCAGATGGGACAGGAATAGGTAAGAAATGGAAGAATGATAGAAGAAAAGAAAGTTCGAAGTGCTCGGGGGTTGTGCGAAGTGCATCGGTTTCGGTTAAGCGATAGAGGAGGCCTGAGAGGGACATTGCTTTAGGTTTGATGGATTGTATGAGTGGGGAAAAATTTAATTTATTGTCTGTGAGAATACGTAGGTCCTTAGATGTTGAGACACGTTTGATAGAGTGATTGAAAACAGTATAATTAAATTGATGGGTGACCTTCTTTAGGGAAATAGACATCACACTACATTTATCTGTGCTTAATTTGAGCTTCCAAATATCACACCAATTTGATATCTGACGTAAGGCATCCTGTAGTCCATGGTAGTCGGAGGGTTTTGAATGTTCTTGAAAAGTTTACAGTCATCGGCATAAAGTAGGGTTCGAGCTTGGGAAGGAGGTAGTAGGGAGGCAAGATCATCAATATATAAATCAAAAAGGTAAGGACCAAGGACACTGCCTTGAGGAACCCCAGATGTCAGTGGAGACCAAGGAGAAGAAAGACTAGAAAGAATAACCCTTGGAGTTCAGTTGCTGAAGAAACTAGAAAGGAGATTTTTAAAATTACTTGAGCGTTTTTAAAAAATTGCGTCACAGAGGGGGTGGGGAAGGAAAAGTAAGGTCAGAAAAGGAGAGTGGGTAGGGTGCATTTCATTCAACAAATATACATTTTATTTAACCTTCATCCTTGCATTTTAAGGATTTGGATTAACCTTTATCCGCTGGATTTAAATCCCGGTGTTTTCGCCTAGATGCCAGATTTAAATGGACACATACCCATAGTCGGGATGTTTTGGGCAGTCACGATATGCAGTGAAAATATTTAAAGGGACTTTCCGGGCGCACTAGGCGTTTAAAGGGGTGTATTTGTGAATGAGGTAGTACTCAGTAAGTGTGGAATAAAAAGAAAAAGTAATGTCCTGCATATGCCTTGAGGAGATTAATAAGTTATGAAGCACTAGAAAGTGGAATTATTTTTATTAATATTCAAAGTGAGGCTAAATATAGCATGGAAATTGAGTATGATATTCCTGGCAAAGGAGTTCATGAAATAATGCAAAACTTTAGTAATACATATCCTATACTATTAAACGAGCAAATATTGTATATATATATAGTCTTTACTATTAAACGAGCAAATATTGTATATATATTTGTGTGTATATATGTAAATTTTATTTCAAGAACGCCTCTAACGATTTTGATGAAAGTTACAAATTTACTAACATAGGGTACGAAAAAGCGATTTATCTAGGTCTTGACTCTGGAAAAACTCTTTTTTACAAGATATTGGGCAAAACAAATTTGCATTTTTAACATGTAAAAAGGCTAGGCTACTCTATTTTTGTTATACAGAGGTTTCTTTGCTTGCTTTGTTTAATTATTTACACTCCTGATACAAATTTAAAATGTTACTTTTAGATAAATGAAAGAACAATTTTTTCAATTTTTTCATTCAATTTCCGTATAACCATCTCATTTTCCAAGAATTTTAGTTTTTATCTCGAAAATATCAAATTTTTGCACTACTTCAACAATTGAATATTTTGATTACATGGAAACCGCAGCATAGGCATGGAATGGAAATTATTGCCTGAGACATTTACGCCTCTTTGAAAAAATCTCTTTTACCAATGTACTTTGAAATTTTAGCTGGAATATATTTCAACCCAACCTCTCCAATATGTGGTTAATGGCTGCTAAAGAGTTAATGGTATTGATCACGTAATTTTGAAAGTGTTTACGTGAGTCCTCCAGGGGCTGTAGAATATTGATCCGATCTACAGAACAACCTGAAAGAAAACTTCAGGAGCAAATGCTACAAGGTGATGACCCAATGCCCAATACCTCAAAGAATTTTATTCAGGAGCAAATAGAACAAGCTGATGACTCATACCAGGTACCTCAAGTAGCTTAATTCCTAAAAATGAAGAACATTTTCTGTCATCAGCAAGACCAAGCCGGGTAGCAAAAACCACATGTAAAAATAGATTGTTTGAAATGATGACAGAACTAAATGATTCTTACTCTCAAGAGAGGAACGATCAGAAAAGAATGAGGCAAGAATATGCGACTTCGGATGACCGTCAGGAGCATTTAGAAATGATACGCGATCTTGCACGAATCCAGAGAAGTGGAGAATCAAACTAACTAAGGGAACTACGTTTGTAAAGATAAGGCAACGTCACAATGAACAAAGAACAGAAGAATCGGACTCACAAAAAAATTAGCGGCTTAAAGTCATGCGTAAACGAGCGGCTCAGAGGCGTACAGAAGAGTTTGATGATGATCATCATCAGCGATTGGATTAAGAACGCCGGAGAAATTCAAGACGACAACAAGCATTACGGCTAAACCGAGTAAGTTCCTACACGGCAGCTACAACGGCTGATATTTCTTATCATAGTTTGCAACCTTTTAGTGTTGCTTGTATTCATTATGGAGCATTGCATTTTTCCGAAAAACGTGTATCAAATCGAATTCATTGAGATTCGTTTGGGGACAGCTGCATGCATTTCTAATTTGAACGGCCTCAATATGGACAGATATACATTTGGATAATCAGGATGCTCTAAATGCACGCATAAAAATGCCATTAATCATGGTATCAGCGAGAATCTTATTAGTCTTTTGGGAAATATTATTTTGAGATCTGAAAATCCGTTTGCTCTTGGATTCATGATAATGCGGTAAGTAGAAGAGGAAGCTAATAGCCGCGCTGCTGCAGAAGGTGTAGAGCCGCCATATGTTAAGCTGCTTTTTGCATTTCGTGATGCCGTTGATCACAGAAGGTTTAACATCTCCCTTTAGAATAAAGTTTGTGCCATTGTTACCCTCAACGCTGACCAAAGCTTTCTAGAGAAAGAGTTAATTATTCGTAATTGTGGGGAATATTTAGTTACCATGAACAATATTGACAGTCGTGTTGGGCCCTTTACTTATCCACTATTTTACCCAAATTTTGCAATTTTGGAATCTCTGTATTGATATTCCTTTAAGAACACCTAATACCAGTCATCAAAATTTGACAAGATTTGAACTAGCTCAGCACCGATTAGCATTTAGAGATCAAATTTCCAAATATTTTCCTTCAAACATCAACCTAAGAAATCCTGATCTCCACCTTTTGAAGTTCAATGCTTTGCATTTCGGTGGTCGGCATTTTCAGCAATATCTTTTTTTAATGAATAAACAAAAGAATTTATTATATTCATTAATTATGTATCTTTACAAATAATCATAACAATTTTGGTCCTGCTAAGTCCATTAGGACTCGTCAGCAGGTGCCAGTTTTTACTAAGTTCATCTGCTGTGTTGAATTATGATTTTGATTTCCTTAATCACAATTGGTTACATTAATTATAATATCATTTTATTTTTATTTTATCGTACAATATACAGTTAATTTATCTGATAATTTATTTCAATAGCCATTCCTTTACCTTTTTTTTCACTTCATTTATATTTTTGATATTTCGAATATCTATAGGTAATTGGTTCAACATGCTTGGTATTTGAACAGACCTTTTTTTTTCTCCCATATTCTGAATAAAATTTTGGTACAATATACGAATTATGTCTATGATTGACGTTGACTACTTCGTCTCCCGTAGTAGGTAACTCATTATTATAATAGTTTTCTAATATACAAACATATTTAATTAGTTTATCAATTGGTAGTATATTTAACTCTCTGTACATTGTTGCTATGTTGGTACAATTACAATCTGGTTGATACTTATATAAGAGTGGAACATGACAGTATCCAATTGATGAAATAAATGTTTAAAACATATTTGCGGAAAACTGTACAAGAGCGATTCAAGTTTTGAGTGAATTGACTGAAAAAAATACTGTTTTTGGTGAAAGGATTATTTTACCTTCTTTGTTTCCTGGATCTACACGTTTTTACACTGAAAATTTTGAAGAAGTTATGGCCTTTGTCCGCCGACTTGGATTATCAGACTTCTTTATCACAAGGACGTGCAATCCATAATTTACGGAAGCAGCTCGTACAAATTTTGAAAATGGATCAACATTGCAACAATTTGCCCAATAGCGTCCTGACTCAATAACTTCGACACACGAGAAACGTTGTACAGAAAGAAATATTGAATAATTTTTAATCTAATAACAACAATAATCTGCCAATGAACATTGGAAATAATGATAACAATGTAAATATTGAATTTATTGATGATTTCAGAATTTAGTTGGAAGAACATTTTTTTGTTAGTGGTGTTTTTGAGTTTGCTTTATACTACCTAATTAAATCATCACTACTATATTTAAAAAAAATTAAATATCCGTTATACTTCATAAAATTTGTTGTAGTAAAACCTTAAATCGCACTATGTTAATGCCCAATATAATTAAAATAGACAATAAGTAGCAGAATAGGAGTATATAAGTTCTCAGTACACCAAATAAACATCGAGCAACGCTCGGCAACCAGGTACTGACAATTATATGAGAAATATTTATCCTATATTGATTTTAACTTTCATTCTTCTACAGGATACAGGATGTGATTGTTGGTTGTGTTAGAAACGCCGCCGAAGAACTTATTGTCCTTTCAAATAGATCAAGAATAATGGTTCCTGTCGTGCGAAAATTTGTAGAAGAAGGATTATCTTCATTTTGTGAAAATGAAGAATCAATGAACGCTGGTAACATTTTTGATTTGACGCAACTAAAAGATGAATGTCAATCACTTATAAGCATTCTCTATTTTTTTAAACTTGGAACTAAATGTACCTTCTGTGATGTTTATACATTTCAGTTTTCGGCGATAAAAACAATAGTGAATGCTTCCGTGAACAAAGACGTGCTTGCATGGCTCATTTGGATTTTGTTGATGATTTTGACGAAGTTGCTTTCTGTGATTCCCCGCGGCCAAAATACAATTCAACTGATCCAAGTTTTTTATGCCGGTAAGTCTGACCAGAGAAAATGAAAATAAAATTACGGAGAATATTTTTTCATCACTTCGAAATAAATAATTTACTTATAGACGGTCTTTATTTCCTGCATTTCCTAAAATTATTAAAACATTCATTATAGTGATTAAATCATGAAATATCAATGAATATTGATAATAATGTGATATCTTTTCCAACAAAACCTGTTAATATTTAAATTGTTGATGCTGGTTTGAATATGAACCTCATACTGCTTAGCAACTAAAGTTATGGTTCTTATTTTGTGAATTCGTATTACATAATTTTAAAGTTAATACAGTTTATATACCTTTGATAATTCTGATTCAAATTTATTGCTTTTGTTATAATAGTGGGGTGTTTAGTTACCTGGAATGTTCTGAGAAGGGGGCCGATACTTGCCCATTGGATGTTAAAAATGGTTTGACAAACCTCTTCTCCCGGTTGAGAAACGCAGAGGCCTGCGCCAATTTTTTATGAACAATGGAATCAAGGAACAAATTCATCTGAGATTCAGATAACTCAAGAGGAATGTTCAAGAACGCAAACTGAAGAATTTCTCCTCAAATTTCTAAAATCGTTGAACATCGCTTGACTTACCTACATTAATGTTAATGAACTGAGGTGTAATAACTCCCCTCTATCAGGTGGAATTATATAACTACGGATTATAGTTGTAATAAAAAAAATTTACTCAAGTTAATATCAACTGCATCTACTTCTTCCACCGATGCGTATGCGACTGATTCGTTGGAGTTTACCGTGGTGATAACTTCTCCGGCAAATTGTTGTTCAATTTTCAAAATTACGGTGTTTCTCGAAGGTGTTGCTATGCATCAACTTAATATTATTAATACTATTAGACAGTAAGTATTAAAATAATCTCAAATCATTATATGTATTACAAAAACATATTACTTTGTAGTTATTTGACTCGTGGGTAATACTTCTCATCCGGTCTGTTTTTTTTCAGTAAAATGATGTTTCAGCGTGTGGTGGGCGTCCTCCGGGTCAGCTTCTAACATATATTTCTGGTGGAGTCTCAAAGGCTGACTAAGCATAAATATCCCAAACGCTAACTACGCGCTGAAGTATCTGGCATTGGCATGCACAAACACTAGCCCAAGAATGGATGACGCGTAAATGAAAACGCTTGTATGACACCGTCTGTGTTCAGCACACCCTGCGCTTAAACAAGTTTTAAAAAAGTGAAATAAGGTTTACTTGGTGTTTCCTCCAGTAAAAAAATATCGGAATGCCTACTGGGCTTTGCATTTTCTCAGAGCATAACGACCACCACTTTACACTTTTCAAAATAAATGTGAGATCTACTATCACTTCATTTACATTTATGTTAGCGCTCTGAGCACTATAAAATTTAAACGTAAAACCCTTTAGGACCACTATACAACACATTATGAAAAATACAAAATGCTAGAACAGAACTTTATCTTGGCTCACTTGTCTTCAATGATGTGGTATTTTGAAATTCGTTAAGTATGCGGGTACAAGAGGATATCGCGTCCGCGATGTATTCCTCTGGGTCTCGGTCTGGGGATCACGACCTCACAGATGTGACGACCAGATACGACTCAATATTTCCCATCCGGATCACTTTTATCGAGTCCCTTATATTGAATAGGAGGCTTGACTTGCTAACACGCTCTCAAGGCGCTTTCTATTCCCATATTTTAGAAAAACAGGTTATAAGGCTGGCCACTGTGTGGAGGCCAAGACCTCCTTCATTATGAAGTCGTCTCGCCTATTCATCATTTTCGGTGAGATATCCTTCTTGCTTTTAAGTATAGCTATTACCATGCATGATTTTGTTAATGGGGGGCGATTGAAACCCCTTTGATTTCCATATTTATTCACAAGTACGATCTAAGATCAAAGATATAAGGTGTCGTGGTTAGAGTCCTGCTATAATCCGGTGAGTCTGGGTTAGAATCCTATATGGGCGTTTCGGCGGGTGGGGAACTGAAATATTAAGAAAGGAGGAATCGCAGGAGGGGTTGAATTATTCAGTTCAACCGCTTTTTTCCTTTCACAGGTACCTGCATAGTACTGTCGATCACTTTTTACTGCAGCGCAACACAAACGGTCGTTCCAGACGTGTTGTTTGAGCAATGCCGTCAGAAGGGTGTGGTGAGTATATTCAAATATTCTCAATAACAATCTCAATAGCAGTGAGGGTTACCCTTATATAACAATAAAGTTCTTACATCTTAAATGCATAAAGCTTTCTCCATCTCACCGGTACAAATCTACCGCCTAATTCAAAGCACCATGAGACTGGTCACGACATCTTTCTTCATCGTTAAAAATTTGATCTTGTTTAAACATTTTAATGCACGACCTGTTTGCTTGCCTGATAAATATACTGTTATGTCTACTCGTTACCAGGCAGAATAAGCATTTTAATTTATCTAAAAATATCAGCCACAAGCATCCGAGGAGATGAAAAGTCAAAATTAAAACAAAATACCTAGGTAAGTTGGTGTTTTTTTTAATTTTTTAATATTTACGGAGTAGATACTACAGTCAATTTTTTTTCCTTTTAGGTTCCAGCAAGAGCGCTTAGTAACTGCATTAATAAGGAGTTCACTCCTATCAATATAGAGGAGACAAGGCTCATGTTTAACGATTCAAAATGCGTCCGATGCAAGCACTTTTGCAGGTGGGTATTTATGAATTTACCACAGGATAGAATGGGATTTTAACAATTTTAGCTAAGTGTTATTCAGCAAGAAAATAAATTTAGCATACTTCTAGACATGGGCTCCTAAGGTTTTTTTTATTATGGAATCTATTCCTTAGTTTTGAATTTATATGTAGATTTCATTACTAGGCAAACATGAAAGTGTAGTTATGGCCACCTTCAGAGAGCCACATAGCTCTCTTTACAACTACTGTCGTCCAGGAAACAGAGAACAAAGCGATTTCAGGGATGTAATTGAGGAATAAATGGGGCCTGTTTTACATTGTCCGGTGGGATGAAAGAAGATCCCCCAATATGTCTGCAACTCGAGATTTGGTGTCTTTTCGGAGCTACGCGAGTCCAAGTTGGCCAAAACACGTTTTTTTAATTCTACAAGCCAATATAAGATTTTTAGAGAATTAAAATAATAAGATACTAATGGGTAATTCAAAGACCATCAATTTGAGCCGTAGTAAGTTCGATTTGATTAATTTGTTATTGCAAAATTAACGAAAAACCGTCCGTGCAGCGAATAGTAATGGTAAAAATGCCTCTGCTGCTACAACAAACACAGCGTTGTTTATTATCGTATAATACTGTATAAACGTAGTAAAACCGTCTGCCTCTCATTACGATTGTGAATTTTTTTATACCAATGCCCACATCATAAACGCTACGAGTTATCTATATATTTCCCATTGTCTCAGGTGTGACTTGATGGAATTTGATTACCATTGTGAATGAGAAGCAGTGATTCTGTAATTCCTTACTAATAAGTTACTTCTTCTCATTCACAAAATAATATATGTTTAAAAGTGTTAAAGTGCAGTTAACTTAAATTCACATTTTTTATAGTGTCCCGTGCATGAAAGAAGTCAAACAGTCACTCATCTCTCCGTGCATCTTGAAAACGGTCAGCGTGTCTACTACAACAAACACAACGTACGAGATAGGTCACGAACTCCTCAAATGACCATGCTGAAGTATTCTTCAGGCTTGGTGATTTTCTTATAAAATAAGTTCAATGTTTTTCACAGCCGTTGAACTTCAACGGGTACCTTCCGCAAGTATTAGATAAGGTTCTAATCTTGAATTTTAATTCCAACCAAATTTGCGTATAAACATAATTTTCCGTATTTTGGCCATTAAAAATTTATGATAAAGATATGGATGTAAACTTAAAAAAAATTATTTTGGGTCAACGTCAACAGACGCAATTCCTTTTACAAAATAGTTCGTGGCGAAGGGATTGAAATACTTATCAAATGGAGTATTGTGCACGGATGTCAAATGTAGTTTGAATGAGTAGAAGTTTGAGTGTTTGAGTGAACAGGCTGACATGGCTTACCCGCAAATGGCAGATCTGGGTTCTGAGCCAGAACAGTTTATTTTTCCGCACTGATTTTTCACAGTCCGGTGTTAAGATTCATGACTTTCGCTATTCATTTTTATTTCATTAAACGAATAGAAATAACAAGCTTATTTAAATATTACTCTCTCGGGATTACATTTCCCGCATTTATTGCTTCCCATTGTCAATGTAATCAAATAGAAACTAGGTCAATAATGAAATAACAGTCTCAACGTGTATTTCAATTCAAGGACAGTTTGAAAAAGTACCGGTATTCACGCAAATCCAAGATATAGTGGCGATACAAACGCATCATTCCATAATTTCACTGATAATTTTTGGCATATTTCAACAGGAAACAGGATGCTGTTCTCAAGTGCGTCAGGGATGCTGCCGAATCCTTTAGGGACATTTCAAATAGATCAAGAATAATGGTACCATTTATGGAACAATTAATAGAAGAAGGAATATCCTCATTTTGTGACAATGAAGCTGGAATGGAGGCTGGTAACATACTTTTTACCCTAAAAACAATTCCTCTAAAGTCTCCCACCAGTTGAAAGTAGCCAATAAAAATAATTTGTAAAGCACTGAGCCCTACTCTTAAAAATTACACTGGTAAACTTGATATAAATTGAGACTCACATTGAGGGCCATCTTCGAGGAAAGAATAAGATCGTTCTTGCCTTTTTTGTCCACTTCCATGTGTCTGTTAGGCTTGTCAATTTTAAATTTGGCCTTGAGAGTGATTTATCACCATGTGTGGAAACAAGACTACATTTTTGGAAATGCTAATTTTTTTCTTTGCCTCTATCTACATAAAAATCAGTTTTCGGTGCAGAAGGAATAAATGAATGTTTTCACGGGAGAAGAAATTCCTGTAAAGATCAATTAGAATTTCTTGGCTCTATTGAGGAGGTTGCTTTCTGTGACACAGAAGTGACAAAATATGAGGAGAATAGTGCAAGTTTAATATGTCGGTAAGTGTTTCCATGTAAAATAAGAATTAAAAAATGAAGTGGTAAATAACTCGATGAAATATCTTACTTCTTTATAGATTTATGTTCTTTTCATGAGTAATTCTTATGAGTGTCATTGAAGAAACATTGCACTTATTCTTCGATGTAATAATGCCAACATCCACTCTTAGTTAGCTTTAAGCTCTTAATTTTTTAAATAATTACTTATTGAATTCTTTGCTATTTTAATTAATTGTTCAATCTGAAGAGATTTCTCAGGAGTCTACACTTTCATGCAGGCTAATATTGTGACTTTTATATAATAACTTCATACTTTACCATGTACTTATATTAACTGTATATCCATAATTTATTAAATAGAAACATATTGGATATCCTGGAATGCACCGAGAAAGAGGCGAATACTTGCACAATGGATGCCACAAGCAGTTTGGCAAGCCTTGTATCAGCGTTGAGAAACTCAGAAGCCTGCTCCAAATACTATTAAGTATTCAGGTGAGGGTTTCTGAAATTACTCGACCCAATTTCAACGCATAGTGTGTATGCGTTTGTGAATTTGTGCTAACTGCCGTTTTGTGAAAAGAGGTGAAATGAATATGAGTGTTCCTGATTCATCAGGAGAAAATAAAAATATCAGGACAATCTTGATTGGTAGTTATCCGTGTATTTACTGCTTCTACCACTTATTCAATTGTTTTTCTCCATGATTCAAGCGAGGTGATTACATTTATTATTCCTATAATGTGACTTATTGTTAGTGCTCCTTTCAACAAATGTACTTGTCACGAGTCAAATACCTACTTAATAAATATATATAAAACCTGACGATTCGACAAATCTATTCTACATCTACTTCACATCCATTGGTTCCTACAAGCCTCATTTGTTTAAATATGTGGGATTCCATCGAGGCTTTATCATTGAGGAATGAGGTTATATGCAGATGAGCTTTTGAAATTTGGAGTTTGAAACATTTTGAGAAATGTAAAAATAAAGGTTGGGAACGAAATGAAGACATACATGAGTAATTAGGGGATAAGAGACACTGTACGTAGTTTACAATGTAGGAGGAAGATATAAATACAAAACATAGTAATTTGAAATAGAAAGCTAAAGCTTCAGTAAAAACTTCAGTAGGTAATAGTGCATTATTTAAGAAAGGAAGAGGAAGGGAGTTATCCCATTCTAGAGAATCTTCTCGATTTGTTAATATACGAGTATGATGAAGGGGAAGGTGATTGACTGATTATTGCCACATCTTTGTTGGTGAAATATAATGGAATACGCTATCTATATATAATAATTCTGCGTAATACTTACATTTACGATAAAATATACAGATAAGAGCTGCATACATATCATAACTAAACAGATAGCTGTTAGCTATATTAAGTTGATTGCTCTTCATTCTTCAGTACCTACAGAGTACTTTCTTCATTGAGAGCAAGTCTTTGTTCCTTTGTGCGCGGCTCAAGGCTCTAAAACATTTCTCGTAATACTCGCTCACCACCCGTGGCACCAGATCTTCTTTCATGTTTTTAAATACTTACTTTTCATAAAATTCCTTTTTACACGGATTTACTGCTCTTCCATCTCCTCAAAATTCCATTTTGTCACACAAATATGTTCATCCTTTCTACGTGCTCCTAAAGGTACAGAGGCATATCGTGCACACATGTATCACCTTTAAAAGAGTTGTGCTGTCATGTCGAGGCGGAAGGTTTATCCCTTGTTGATTGATGCCTGATTATGCCAGCTTGCCATATGCCATTGAAACACATTGTACCAAATAAAAATCTGTGAAAATGTGTAATTTCTTCTTTTTTATTATTGATATGAATAGAAAGATTTTTAATTGGCTTAAGTAATTCATTTTGAAATCAATTAGTTTTTTGTCAAAAACCTTCATATGTAGTAACAGCCGCTGGGGAAAAATTCTACATTTAAAAGTGAAACATATATAAGGATATTCAAGATATTTTAAGTTTCCTTGATTAATTTAATTCTATCAGCTACGTACACAAACAAAACAGTTCGTAAGAACCACCATCAGAAGAACAATTTTGGACGTCAAATGTAAAGCCATAGCCAAGGAAAAAATTTGGCATAGCCTATTTTCCATGCTCTTATTCAATGGGAGATGGCTCTTATATTATTACGCATCTATAGAAGCTGAGTGATATTCTACTGAGTTGATGTTGTGCGCACACACTGCTATCTTCCAGCAGGAGATGTGGAGCAAGGATGTATTTTTTTGAGTTAGTCCGCGTATGAGATTAGGAGTGGAGACGTCTCTTGATTACACCTTTCAGCACCATTTGTGAAACAAGACTACGCGGATGCAAGCCTTATGTAACAGTAAAAGAAACATATTATTACAAACACGCATACACACACTGGTCCAAGTGATATCATCCATTGAAAATATTTACATTTGGATTGATTATTTGAGGATATGACCTGCGATCAAGGTTTTTAAAAATATTAACTGACAAAAAAAAACGTTTTTCCAAACACACACTAAAACAATTAAACCCGGCAAAACTAGGTTTCATCGGGCTTAGTTTGTTTTATTGATAATTTTTAGGTTTGGTTAGGGTGTAATCTCTCATTTGTATTACTGGATTTTGATGTGTGCATTTAACATGTTTTGAATAAAAAAAATATAGAATCATGTTTTTTACATCCATGCATGCACACTATATTTTTGGGCTGCCATGTGTCTTTTATTGTGCTGGGATTTGTTAAATGCTTTTAATTACTTCACTATAAGGTTATATTATTAATGTTTACGATATGAAGAAGCACTTTTTGCGAGAGAAAATGAAATGAAGAGAAACCCTCAGGACATGAGCATAGGGAATTTTCAGGGCTCTTTCGAAAATTGAAAAACAGATCTCGACCGGTAGATTAAGCCAAATGAAGAGGACCTCAAAGGCAATTAAGATTTGAATGTATAAAATATAATATATATTTTTCTATTACAGAATTCCGTTTATTTTGGGCTCCTACTTCGTATGGTGCAGAGTAAATGCGCCTGCGCTGTTTCACTCCAGCTGTATCATTACATAGAATTACATACACTCTTAATCTTTGAAATACGCTAATGTTCCTTTAAAGTACCATTCAAGTCATTTAACTGCAAAAATAATAGCAACTGATGAAAAATAGGTTCTTTGAAGAACAGAAACAAGATCATAATACGCGTAATTATATTTGATAAGGACGCATTTGCAATGAGAAGAGAATAAGTGGGGTACTCTGAACGATGAAATAAATAAAAGGTCACTTAACTATTCCTTATATTTTGACAGCTTCTGACTCAATTTTTGAATCTTCGTGATGTCAGAAGAGGAAAATCCTTGTAAATCCCGAGAAGTGGAGCAAATTACCTCATAGTTTTCCCGCGGAGCAGCTGCTCAACGTCTTTTACCTCTAATTTTATATACAATAAATTATGTGGGTGAACCCTCTCGAGTAAAATATTCCTTAGTTAAATTAGTATCACATTCGGATTTCTGGCCAAGGACAACTCAAGAGAGTGAGTTATTTATGAAAAGCCGTTATTCACGATTAGTCATTGAGAATATACCTTCAAGGCTGCAAAAAACTGACGTGCAACAAAATGGACAGAACCAATACCAAGTCGTTGAACCAATAGACACTTATTTTGAAAAATAGGCTAAGAGGGAGGTGATAATTATTGAAATAATGTACTTAACTGAATAATAGTTCTTATTTAAGCTTGCATAATCCATTGTGAGACAAGCTTTTAAACACCTAACTTATCTCTATACTGTTCCTCGTTAAGTGACCTACTGATTTCTTCATTTTGAGAAATAAAGGGCCGAATGCTAAAGTGTCAGTTTCCATCACAAAAGGAAAAAAATCTGTCTCATTACTCTGGGATCCACTGTCGAGATCTAAGTGACTTAAAGCTAAACTAAAGTCTTAAACTAAAAGTTTTCCGATTCCATAAGGTACACCTCCAATAAAACCAGAATACTGGTTCCATTCATAGAAAAGTTGGTTGAAGAAGGAATATCAACACTTTGAGATAATGAAACTACAACGGTGCTGGTAACATATTTTTTCCCGAAATACATCTGCTTAAAAATCTTTTACTAGTTAAAATTAACATATAAAAATGCTTCTTTAATCACTGAGCTTCACTTCTCAATAATTAAACTAGTAAACTTGAAGAAATGAAGACAAACACTGTATTTGAAAGTGGAACTTTTTCAAGAGGAGAATGGGATTATTGGGGGAGGGGAGGGAGCAAAAGACAAATGAGCAGAGGAAGAAATATCCTCACTTAATGAAAATGAAGATAGAAAGATAGAATGGCAATTGGTAAATTCTTTCATCCTAAGCAACATCCTTTGAATCTCTTTAAGATTTAAGAAAATTTAAGTCAACCCATATTAACAAATGCATCTATGTGGACATGTTATGCCTCATATTAAAATTATTATGCTGAATATATTTTCTTTAATTATCATCAGCTATCATCAATCCTAAGGCAGGCTTAGTAGTACTCATCCACCCTAGTTCCTTTTCAGATCCAGATTTGTCATCCCTCATAATTTGCTTAGTTTAAAACTGTGTGTTAATAGAAAGGCTTAAGCATTCCTTTCCTTTGTCAACTACTATTTTATTTTGTGGTTCCAATGGAATGAAATATTGTTATCTAGAAAAAAGAATTTATTGTACAGAACCAAAACAAATCAAAGAATTTTTATAAAAGGTTGTTTTCTGTGATTCCGAAGAACCAGAGTATGATCTGAAAAGTACAAATATGCTATGTCTGTAAGCATTGTCAAGTGGATGGAATTTGAAAAATGTGTTTGTAAATATTTTAATAAAACATGCATAACATTTTCGTGGATTGGAAACCTCTTTATGAATTATCTCATTTATGAAGAAGTACGTAAACGTTTTCATTCATCAATGTTGATAAAACCTGAAATAAGTTTGAATTATTTTTTTTGCAAGTGCCAGAAATAAGACCTGCAATAAGTTTGCAATCCCTTCGTAATCATTTTTTCAATAACTTGTTTTTTATTTCATTCATCGATATAAATAGATCTTAAATATTTCTATACCTTAATATGGGTGAATACTATGGTATAGGAGATAAAGTAGTGTTTTATTATTTTATTTCTTTCTCCGAATTCTTTAAAATTAGGAATATAGGAATAGGATGTGTTGGAATGCATCGAGAAATGGACTAACCATTGCACGAAGGATATGGAAAATGGTTCGGCAATGAGAAACACAGATGCCTGTTGTCAATATTACGAAAATGTCAGAAATTATGAAACTAAATTTCAAAACATTATAAAAAAATTGTTATTGACTCTAAATTCCTCTTATTTTGTTTCGAAGGGCTCTATATTTTGGAGATTAAATGATTAATAGGATTAGTTTTGTATCGAATTGATTTTCAGTGTGATACATTACAGGGCCTAGGGTTGACAGGCAAGGGCTCTACTCCCTCGCCACCCGGTCCCGAACCCAGGCCCAGGACCCAGGTCCAGGAACCAGGCCCGAACCGACCGTACCTGTCGCTGCACGACGAAAGATAGGCCCGACTGGACCCGGCCCGATGGAACGCATGTCCGACGGATCCCGAACCGACTAAGCCCGACAGCAACCCGACCCCGGCGGGGACGGAATCTTCCATTTTTCTACTGAAAGTAAGACGAAGTGCCATCTCTCTACTCTTCCACTGCGTGCTAGAGTGCATCGAATAAGATGTCCCAGTTAACGAAATGTGGACTTTGCCTGTATTGACACATATTAAAGACGGTTTTTGCAATGCATATTTTGAGTTGGGAAGATATTGCGTTGACGATTTATTGCCCCTTAAGGTCTAAATATGACGAACTCAATGAATGTAACCACCAGCTAACGGCAGTAATTTCAAAGCAGATTGCTTTGATCGAGTGCCTTGAGGAGTACGACCGGCTTTAACCATACGGAGACAATTGCGCCTTTGTATTTTTGTTGTGTTTTTGTAAAACTATCTCCGGGATTTAACACTGTGCTAAGGTCACAAAAATGTAGAGGGATGATGTTGCCTAGCCTACTCTTCATTTTTGGTGAGGATTTTCATCCATTATAATTTGTGAATTAACATTATCTGTGGCTGGAAAGGAAAGAACTGGTCTACTTTTAATTCTGCTCTATGTATTATATAAGTTCCATAACAAATTTATAATAGAGATTTTATTTTTTTATGTCTCTTAGAAACAGTGGCGTCGATACGAATTTTTCATAGAGGGAGAGATTGATATTTATGGATTAATATAGCCTGTTTAACAGGGGAAATTGCAAACTCGTATCAAACTGTTGTGAGACTGGGTTATAGTCACGTTCATCCTAAAAATGCGGCGAACGCTATTGATGTTATTGAGATTCAAGTACTTCTATGGCTCATAATTGTAGAACCAATAAATTGAATTCCTTAAAAATGGCAGAAATACAACTATTCTCGATCACCCATGACCTGCAGGAAAAAAACTCTGGCAAATGGGGGGATTGATCCCCTTGCTTCTCCCCCCGTACCGAAGCCCCAGCTTAGAAACGTTTAATAGCTAAAATTAGTTATATTTTGCAATCGACTGCGAAAAAAAATAAATTGCAGTATCGCATGACAGAGTAATGTACGTGATTCCACCGATATTTGGAAATTTGCATTAAATTTTATGATACTTATCACAATTAGATGCTGAGTTTTTTAAAATAGCTACTCCTGTTAGAAAGTTATTCTGATGCCATTTTTTACGATCCTATTGAACAGTCTGCCGCAGAATTTGGTAATTCAATTCGTAAATATAAATATTATCAGCGATCTTGATCCCAATGGCCATCACCCTTCCCAAGTATGAATCCATGAAAATTGAATTCAAGCGTTGAAACAGTGGCTTCGGGTTGCAGAGGTCCATGAACATTAGAATATGTAAGAATGCAGAGGGTACTTAGTAAATTTTATTCCTGTATTACCGTGAGCAGAAATTCAAGGATTATATCGATGCCTAGAGGTTCTTGACTTAACGAAGTGACATCACTGACTAAAAATCAATTTCCGTTAATTTTATCGCATTCACAGAACCCATCGCCTTGAAGTATGTGTCTGTGGTCTTTGCTCTCATTTATTTTTCTCGGAGTTAAATAACGACGACATCTTAGGACTTTATCTTCATAATGGCTACTTTGGCATGTCATTCGAGAGGTGCTCCCTCCAACATGAAAAATCCATTTATATATAATCAATTTTTTTGTTTTAGTTCCTCTTATTTTTTCACAGCATTGAACATTTGGGAATGCTATGTGTAACTGAGACAAAAACATAGTTTTTCTCCTAATGGAAGAGTTGCTAAATGAGCCTTGTTTTATTATTAGTAGCATAGGTACTATTTACGTTTTTGATATAGACAAAACACTCCTAGGGATCGTTTTTCTATCAAAAGATCGCGTAAATAATACTTAATTTCTGCAGTCTACAACATTGTTTTGAGATGTTTAATAGTATTGGAGTTCTTCATCAAGAACATGAGCTAAAAGTAGAAATATAGGAATTAGACATATATCTTACATCGTAGGTTATAGTAATCAGGAGTGGCGACCAAAAAACGGTCATCGGTGTCATTGAATATAATTTATGATACATATCTGAAAAATAATAATTAATGTACCCTTGTTTTTTAATTTGATTTCATTCTACTTCATCGAAATGTCAGTGAATGTGGGTGAAACTTTACCATTTTATTTATACCCACTTCCAAGTAACAGATTTGAAATTTGGCACAAATTTTGAATTCCAATAAAAACTCAGAATTATGGAAAAATGAAAGTATATCGTTTTATATAATATACACGGGAATATAACAGCAAAGATAGATGTTATAAAAATTCTCATTCGTGCAATCCTCATATAATATTTGAGCTCAGTCACACGAACGTCTTGCTTGTATTTCAGTTTACTGACAAAAATATTTGCTCGACTTTTGAATCATGATCATTATGGACGGCATAGTACGCTTCTTTAAGATTTATGATGTGCTTTTTTCCTTAAGTACGACCTTAGCACGGAATTCTGATTATCGATAATATCAACTTTTCTGTTTATGCTCAATGGAATCAGGCCATATTGCGCTTAAGTTTTCTTCGATTGAGACATAGAGATCACGACCTTAATGACGGTGACGAAGTGTACTATAGACGGGAAGACTACTTGCATTCAGTGTCGATTTACAAGCGGAACGTCAGATGCCCTCAGTCGATTCTCAGAACGAGTCGTTTCGAGTTAAACCACTCTTGTCCCATTGTTGGTCATTATGTCACACCCCCGAGGAAGAATGAACCTGCTGAGTCTTTTGATCGTTTTTAGTAAGTCATATTTTTTCCTGGCTAGTTTGTTGAATAATGTTTATATTTTACTTGGCTTATACAGTATATATTTATCTTTTTTTCCTTGGTTTGTACATCTTTAATGAGGCAGATAGCCTAATGATCTTTAAAATCAGGTTTTTGTGGTAGAAATGGCATCAGAATCACAGCGGTATTTAAAGAAAGAGATGTTTGAGTGGAGAAGGAGGTGCTGAGCATTTAAGATTGGGTGTAGTAGAAAATTTGCCAAAGGTCTTTATTGAAGAGTCGAGTTGTATCGTGATAAAACTTGAGGGGAAAAATATTAGTGCGTCGGTGGCAACAAATATTTAGGTTTGATACAAATACAGTAAATTTACTACATATATTGAAAGGCAGTCGAAGAACTGAGGGAATGAATTGTAGAAATTTGTGCCGTGGTTAAAAACCAGCGTATATTTGAATTGAAGATTATTGCAAAGCAATGGTGATCAGAAGCCAGTAATTGAAATGAGAATATTGTAGGATTGTAGGAATTTCAGATAATTAAGGAATGTAAAACACAAGATGTAGAATTTGGGACTAATGAATGAAGGTGCAGCGTAGAGAAAGTTGCTGAGTGAGTTTTTATTCATTCTGCAGCGCAGCGCAAAATAACCAACCTGTGTCATAGATTTTGAGCGGACAAGCACAACGTCGATACTTATAACGATTTCATTTTCCGCTGATCCTGTTAAGCTGAAAAGACTACCATTCCCATCATCAGTATAGCCATTTTCAAATTAATCACCTTTTTTTAATTTTTCCTTACCCAAATAGTTTTAAAAACATTTATTTTGGATCTTTGATCACTAATTACTAAAGGAGGGACATTCACCTTTAGTTCCCCTGTCGATGGAGTTGGGTTTAACCGGAATCAGACAATGGTAATCATTAATAACTATTGATAACTGCATTTCCAATGAGTAATGGTGGTGTGAAAGGTATTTCAGAGCTATTTGTATTTTGGAGTTACATGTCGAAATATTTTAAAATTTAATCTCTTCAACCATTATTAGTCAATATTTATTAAAATGATACCGGTTTCTGCAGCGGTTAAGACGAAGACATTTTGAAAGCTTTTTCTAAATGCTTTTATTAATTAAAATTCTATGTTCTGCGATGGTGTATATCCGTGGTTAGGCGCCTAAGCTGTAATTATAACTCTGGTAACATGAGTGTTATGACGTAAAAGTGATACTTGACATAATTACATTCAGTCATTCTAACATCTCTGTACGTAAACTTACCTTCTACACATACATCTTTATCTATACTTCCTCAATACTTCATTCTTTCCTCTTGCTAATTTACGATTAATTATTCTGTTCTTTACAATTGACTAATAATATTGATTTTACAGGTTCCTGCATTTTATTTTCAACGGTTGTAATATCTAATCCAACACCGGAATATGTACCTAGTAGTGACTTCGATAAATGCAAAGAAACAGCTAATGTGAGTATTAATGCCAAGAAATAGTTAATGTGAGCGCTATAATATAGCTGGTAACTAATCACAATGTAGTAGCAAGCAGCATGTACGCATATTTTGTATAGCTGTGTTTTAGACTCGGTGAAAATACATGACTATCAAGAATAGTGTAAGAAAATGGTATTGTACTCTGACTCATTTCATTTGATAGCGTTTTGATGCATGTTAGCAACTTGTGATAACGGAAAAATATTTTATTTACTTATTGATTATATAAAAAATTATTATCAAACGTTAAAATAATTAAATGGATTTTACTGGCTAAAATATTTGTTAGACATTATATTAAACCATTTAAAATCATTATTCATTGATATTTGTGTAGTAGTTGTTAATTTTTGCGTTTTCAATGCCTGTGAGTGCCTCATATTTATGTATTTTATTTGCATGAAATAGTTGGAGATGCTGGGAATTATTCTTTCATAATTTTACTCATTTAACTATGCCAAAAAAGTTACGACTCATATGACACTGCGAGTAAGATTATTAAAACTTTTAAACATTTTTAAATTTGGTACGGAGGCTTTAAATTTTTAAATTTGTTAAAATGGCGATGAGAATGAAAGAAAATGTTATTTCAGGACCGTGGAGAAGCTTTTTATGAGTGTATCCGCCGGGAGTTTATAGAAGAGGAGATAAATGCGACCATTCGCATGCATAATGACTCCGTATGCGCCCGCTGCTATCACATATGCAGGTGAGAAAAAGGATTTCAGCGTATTTTCATGAATTTTGTTAGGTGTTTTTCATGCAATTTCCGTTAATTTCTAGATTAATATCACTTAAAAACTGGAAAGCAATTTTTTCTGGTCCACTAATCCTTAATTCTGAATGGAGTTTTATGTATGCTGCTATGATATCCTTCGAACTCACTGATAAATGAGTATCATTTTTATATCATACGAAAATTAGCGAGTGTAATATTCCCTTCTTTATCACTGGGGTGTATTCTGCATCGGTGTCACCACTCCATCATTATTGGTATTGAAGAATGAATGACCGGTCCATGTGCACCCTTGTTTAATATTCCTTTGACCCTGGGTAGTCTTGTCTATTTTTCCATCTCATTAGCAATATAAAATCCGTTCTCAGTCTTTCATCACATCTCCACCCCTCATAGCGTCCAAATTCTGACTTTCTTTCTATTTCCGCAGAAAACAAGACGAGCTCATGAGTTGCATTAGAACGGCCTCAGATTCATTCGTGAACATGTCAAATAAGTCCAGACATATGGTTCCTTTTTTGACACAGATGTTGGAAACTGTTGTAACTGCCCTGTGTGAAAATGATGCCGAAATTATGGCTGGTAAAACTTTTTAAGTCACTTTAAATTTATATCTATACTGTAGAGTGAGACTGTCATTACACTAGCATTCTTTTTTCTTAAAAATTTCAAATCTAGTCACCGAAGAAGAAGAGAAGGAATGCTTTCGCAGTTCTTGGAGTAAATGCCAATCTCAACTACGTTTCATGACCGATCTAGATAGAGTTGCTTTCTGCGACGCAGCTAACCCAGAAACGGATCCTTTCACCATAGGATATGCATGCCAGTAAGTACAAAATATGTGCCTTATTGACAATTATATTGTGTCATAATTATACACACTACATTATGCAGATGACCAGGTAATTCTAGCGCAAGACAGAGATGATATTAACTTTATGTTTAGAAAGCTAAAAGAAGCGTATAGTGCATGGGGATTGGATATCAACATGCGCAAAACTAAGTATATGTGTATTGGAGGAAAAAATGAAGACATTGTGCTAGAGGATAGCAATGAAATAGTAGAGGCCTGTGATTCATATGACTATTTAGGCATAAAAATACACAGCAGTGGAAAGAGCGCAGAAACGATTAAAGATAGGATTAATAAAGGTAGAACAACCATTAATATGTTAAATTCAATACTATGGAGCAAAGATATATCAAATAGAAATAAAAGATACATATACAACACCATATTTAAAAGCATACTTACATATGGGAGTGAAATATGGCAAATGAATGTGAGTGACGAAAAGAAACTTTTAGCTACAGAAATGGACTTCCTCAGAAGGGCAGCCGGAAAATCCAGGCTTGATAGAGTAAGAAATGAGAGAATTCGAGAAATTATGAAAATAACAACAACCATTCTGGACGAAATCAAGTCAAAACAACTGCTGTGGTACGGACATGTTCAGAGGATGCTCAAAGAAAGACTGCCCCGCACCATCATGGAGTGGAAACCCTATGAAAGGAGAAAGAGAGGAAGGCCACCTAACTCATGGAGGAGCGGAATAACCAAAGCCATGGCGGAGAGAAACCTGCAAGAAGGAGATTGGGAAAACAGAGAGGCCTGGAAATTGGATGCCGTAAAGCGCAAGCAAGCGCTATAAAGACGGACATATATATATTGTGTCATAAGTCTTCTATTTATTTCATCAATTTATTCCTATCAAGGCCAAATCTGAGAATGTCCAGGTAAATAATATTTTAACATCTTGAAAATTTCAAAATGAAAATCTTTGTACATAGTTTTCACACCTTAAGATAATCATGCCCGTAATCTCACATGTCGATGTTTTCATTTAAGCAACGTAATTTGCTGAGGATGACTCTTAGGTATATTACTTGCGAAGTCCGTTTTTCGATGCACTATGTCATTTTCGAGAAATAGATTGGGTTATCAAGGTGCCAGTTGGTGCACTAGTTCTGGTAGAGGTGGACACCATACATATTTTGTCATACTTTAATTATACAAGATTATTTTTAATCTATTGAATAAAGTTTTCAAATTCATAATGATGAAATAAATAAACTTAGTATATTCCACACAAATATTTAATGGGATGAACCCCGACCGGTTTCAACACCTTCGTGTCATTATCAAGGGATAATACTTGAAAACTATATTTTTTATTATAGATATTATCATATTTATTATCCCTTGAAAATTACATGAAAGTGTTGAAACCGGTCGGGGTTCATCCCATTATATATTTGTGTGGAATATACAAAGTTTATTTATTTCATCATTATGAACTCGAAGTTTCACAAAGTTCACTCGCGAGCCATGGAAGATATAATTTTCAAAGTTTAATTATACTTTTTGTTCCATTTATATTTTTTAGGCACACCGTGCAGCAACATGTACTGTTTTTACTTAATTTGACACAAAAATAAAGCATAAAGATGTGGAAATTTGGCCGTTCACTTGTTGCATATTCACATACAATTCTTCTCTTGAAGCACGAAATAAACGATATATATGACCGATGTGGAACTCGGTAGGGGAACTAGAACAATAGGGTACAAAAGTACCATTTGAGTATGAATGTGTTAATAGGTTTACGGGTCTTTCTACATCCCTCCCAAATTATCTAAAATAAAATGTAATATTGCACGCTCATCACATTGAATCAATACCTCATTTGGCCATTTCTTTAAGTCGCAGAAATACTGACACTAAGAAACGGTTTCGGGTAGAACTTTGTGGAAGTCCTTAATGCTAAGAAAGTCTGACGAAGTTTCGATACAGCTTTTTCCACATTTAATTTAATTTTTCACGTCCTTGATTTCATTACGGAGTAGCATCATCATACTTGCTTTCGTTACATTCATTCGTTACAGACTAACGTCATCGGATGATATTACTCTGTAACGAATCCATGGACGTGAAAATAAAATTAAATGTGGAAAACGCTGTGTTGAAATTTCGTCAAACTTTCGTAATTCATTGTATATTACACTGTAACTCTCACGTCTTTACATTTTTTTCTCAGGAAAATAGCTGATTTTTTTGAATGCACTGAACAAGAAGTGAGGCCATGCTCAGAGAATGTATCAAGTTCTGTGGCCGGAATGAAATCAAAATTAAGTAATTTGGGATCTTGTGCCAAATATTTCTGAATACAGAGAATAAGTTTCGTTTTAATTAATCACTGCTAGGTATTGACTCCGCCCTGGATGAAGAAACTCTTTACTCGAAGAAATTCTGAGTTGCAATTATAACTTTTGAGTTAAATTATTTTTAGCTGTCCTCGCTAATTAAAATAGTGTGAGTTATTATTAATAACTCTGTTTTATGTCAAATAATTTTTTTTAATTTTTCTATCTGACGTTGCTGCAGCATTGTAACTCCTATATTAAATAAATATATGTTAATTAGTAAAAAATCACTTGCATGTAATCATTCGACTCTTATTTACACATTCATTAAAACTGGCTTTGGAACGCCAATGCTACCTTCATTATGACCGCTCACCCCATTAATAACAGGCATAATCTATTGCTTGGTCGTCTTTAAATGTTTTTTTACAAGGATTCGACGTTGAATTTCATTCTATGACCTGAGTTTATAACTCAGTAAATTAAAATTTTGACACCCTTGAAATCTTGCTCATTAAAAGGTAAGTATCAAGGTTTCATTTTGTTTTCTTCATAATAGACCCTTGATAAATTGGCATTACTGAATAATCTCTAATATATTCAAGCAAAAGCTATGCGAACAATATTTCTTAGAATGTAGCCTGTTAAACTACTCGGCTTCTTATGAATGCTTTTGTAATTGTTACTAAGGAAACATGCTTTCAAACAGGAAGCATTTTCCTGGCTTCACCAAAATGCAAGTTATACGATGACTCAACCCGAGGAGGAACTTGAATTTAGCCTCTGTGGACTGAAAGTATTCTTGTCACATGGGTATATAGTGCACGAAGAGTCAATGCAATTACTTGAAAATTAGGTTATTGAAGTTTGACGTCTGTACCAAAAGATATCTTCAATGATTATTGTCACACTCAAATGAATATTATTAGCCAGTATGATATCATGCAACCATGACAGATAAATTCACTTCTTCATTATTCAGGAGGTAGCTTTTCCTATTATCAAAATGACTTACCACTAAGTTTAGCTCCACTTTTTCGCAATTATAAGCCTAAAGTAGTCAACGTATGCCCTGATGAAATTCATGATGAATATAATACAATAAGAATGCAATCACTAGGTAGGCGATTTTATTTTCTAAAATAAAATGACTAAGGTATATTTCCAACTGATGCATTTTTAGATATTCGTCCTAAACATCAATGTTTACGAAACACAGCGAAAAGTCTTCGGGGAGGCTTTATTTTTCCGTTCCTTCTGCATGAATAGTGTCCCATTACCCCATTCCTGACACTAACAGATGCTTGCAGTGTAGTATCTTGGTGTAAACGTAAAAAACACTTAATTGTGCGTATAGGATTTAACCCTGTTTGGGGTTACAGACTCTTCATGTTATTCAAACAAAATTCAAAATAGGGAACAACAAAAATTGGTCACTGCGTAGAAAATTACACATCACTATAGCAGAATCAATATTGGGTACAAAGGCAAGATAAACTAGAAAAAAATCCATCGTTAAAGCCGGAACGCATACAACAGAATCTGATTAGGAACACTGCAGTTTACAATGTGAATATATAATTGGGTCACATAAATAAAGCAAAAAAGAACTTTTGATAGTATAGAATTCTACCTCCCTGTTCTTGAACAACCACACCTTTACAAGTTTCAAGAACTTTCCTTCTTAATCAACTCTAGTTATATGAGAAGGCTGGGAAACAAACAATTTGGGGCCAAGATAAAGTAATGATCGGGGAAAACATATCTAAACCTAATTATTAGAGCAATTTACTCATTTAAAATTTCACTTCGTCGCTTTGTTCTTTTCTACTTTACCATAGCAGCGCTGCGCTGGTAGGAAAAATAGCACAGTTCCATTTCCAGCCACTTGCTCGCGATTGCATTGCATTTAAAAAGATGGCATACAATGCATGTGTACAGACAGCAGTCTTGTGAGCAATGCCTGGCTCCCAGCAGTTCCATCGTGTGAACAGGTCTTAGTGGCGTCTTGAGTCTTTACTCATTGTTCTTCAGTTGTTTGCTTTCCCCTTCTCAAAGCCCCGTCTACACAAAGTAATTAATTATATCTTTATATATGAACGATAATGAAATATGCACGTGTAGATGAGGCACCTTTAGTTAAACATGGGTCATATTTAATTACGGGTCGGACCCCCTAATTAACTACACTCCTGGCGTGCGTATTTTGTTCGTAAAATTATATGAATTTGGTGGAAGGTTTGTTATTTTAGGATAATTTAGCAGTGGCTACGGGGTGGTTATCGGCAATGAAATAGAATTTAGGGATGGATGGTTGTGAGGAAAAACCAATATCAGGTTAAATGGTTATTTTCAAACAAAACATATTTTTAAAGCAAACTGATGATTTTTTAAAATAAAGGACGGTTTTTTGTCCATTAATGACCAATCTTATTACTCCAGTGATGCATTTCATTTACTGTTGCACTAATGCATTCCAAAAATTCAAGATTGTTTCAGGGATTTCTCGAGTTTCACACCGGGTACTATGACCCATGTTGGCCAACATGTGCCGTAGTACACGATGTGAATCCCATAAAATCCCTGAGACACATCTACATCTACAAAATACCATGCAGGCTACCTCACGGGTGTGTGGCAGCGGGTGAGTAGTCACCAACATGCATTACACTATACCCTAAAGTTAGTGTAACTACGACTAATTATGCATTAGCATAAATCACTAATGCTTGTCACGAGTCGAAGCCTCACAAGTATGCACTACACTTAGGATATGCTCCCAATGGAGAGTTTAGTATATAATTATTTTGCTACGACACAAATGGACAGAGACTCAAGAGTTATGTCGAAAACATGCACGGCGTGCTGTTAGTATTTGGTAACAGATAAGGATTCATGTAATAGGGAGTACTACTACTAAGGGCTACACTACCTATCGAAAAACCTAGTTAAAAGTCTCATTGGCAGCTGTTATGGTCCCTTATCGTTCACGGGAAAAAGTACATGAAAATCTGTCAGTTCTGCAGCCAACTATAGTTCACAGATTCGCCGGGAAAGCCTGAGATCTAACAAGTCTAACTTAGAAGATACAGGTTTTCCGGTTTTACTCCACATAGATACATCTTTGTCAAAATAGGGAAGATGGCTTCAATGGCATATTTAAGACAGCTTCAATAGGGAAGATGGCTATTCCCTCACTAATGCATGGAAACGCGTTTTGCGCGGGGAAAAGGCAAATATCAACAGCCAAGCACGTAAGACCTGACTCTACGGATAAGGAAAAAAGGGGGCCAAAAAAATGCATCCTCACTTCACTGACCTAAAGAAGCCGACTGCAACGCCGGCGAAACTGTCGTCCGAAGAAGATGGACCTGCGCGGAGTAAAACCCGGAAGAGCAGTATCTTCACTACCATCAACCCGCGGAAGCCTACGCAAGGGAGTCTAGTTTAGTTTCTAGTTTAGAGGTGTCATTCGCATAGATTGATGAAAAATGAATAGAATGAAAGAGTGAGTCCCAGGAATGGAGTTCAGGTCTTATAATCGACATATTTGTACTGTCCTCGAGCTCGTGAATATGACTGTGAGTAAATTTGTGGCTACATACACCAATTACATATTCTAATATTTAACAAAGGACAAGTAGTGAATAGCAAAAAATCAGGGGGCAAAATTATAAAATCGGTTTTTAAGGCGGTGATAATGCTCAAGATTCTATTGATTATATTATCTGATATGAACTTTACGGGCTACTCTTGGGGGTGTTTGGCTCATATAAATCCCCCGCCGATTCCAATAATTCTTATGAGACTAGGTAGCTCGGTGGTTTAAGTCTTCGGCGCGAAATCGTATTTTTGGAGTCGTAATTCACCTCAAATTTACTCAAGAATTTAAGCCAATTCTTTTATATATGCTGAGATAGTGGTTCACATGCCGATTCTTTTGATAGCCTCGACTCACTGTAAGACTTTCCATAACGTTTCCGTGCAAACGTAGCTGCTCGTCGCTGCACGCGATCTTATTCCGGTATTAAACCTGCTCTATTTGGCATTCCAAATGCTAGACGCGTATTCTACGTGCAGCTTAGCTAGTGAAGAATTACAGCGTTTTTTTCGTCGCATTTCTCTAGTCTTCTTTAAATAAATTCTGTTTGCTCGACAACATATTTCTCGAGCAACTTTACTACAAGACAGTTCCTGAGTTATTTTGTTGCCATAATAATTAAAGGAATCAACGTTGGCTATTTCCATTTTGTTAATTCTGTATTAATCAACATGACTTTTGAATTAAATTAAAATTTTACTTCACAAAAAAACGATGGCATTGCGTATTTAGTTCCAACTGTACGCTATTTTTTCTGTTTGGTATTTGAATCGCTGATTTTCTTCGTTGGTGCTCACCGAGTCAACATAGGCTTAGTTCTACATCTCCGCGTCGGTGACGCTGTAGTCTTTTTAAATATCCGCGTGTAGAACACACTGATGTATTTAAACATATATTTAACCTAATTACCTATTTTATTTTAAGTGTGTACAGACGGGGTACAAGAGTGGCCGCTCTTGTATGTGACCTTCGTTTCTTTGCGCTGTGTTCTCTCATCTCCTTACCCATTATCTCTTTCCACTGGTGGTACCCTCGAGTAATGTGCGTTCGTGCGTTAGAGAGGAAAGCACAAATTGAAGTGGGTAGGGCGAGTGAAATTGAGCCTTCGTAAAGTTTTGTGTTCCTTGCCCTTGTTAACGACTTTGCTTGGACAAGAAGGTGAAAAGGAGGGATAGGGGACTTTCCCCTCTCGTCCCTCCCTTCAGATTCCAACCATTCCCGCCCCTCAGTTCGTGCAGGCATAAAACGTGCCTGGCCGTGGTGATTAGTAGTATTGTGTTCCGTGCGGCTCGAAACGAAATGAGATTGTGATATACTGTACTGCAGGGAGTGAAGAGAGAGTGTGACACACTAATGGACTGTCTACTTTTGTGTCCGGAAGCTCCTGTAAACTCGCAGGTTAGACACTAAGCTAAGATTATCGGTAAAATTCAGGTCGCGCGCGATTGTGTGACTCGGAAGATATCACTTGTACCCCGCACCACGTCTAAAACTGGCTAGAGTCGACAAATATGGAAGCTACACCATCGGGAAGGGAAGTGTATGATATTCCTTTAACCCATACACCCCCTATTTCTTCCTGTCTGGTGTCTTGACACCCCAGCAAAACACCCTTGCAGCGCCTCACAAGGTGGTAATAGGCAATGATATTGGTGCTGACTGTGTTGTGTTCAATTAGCGCTCGGAGTAATGTCAATTTACACCATCGGAGGGCATTTCAATCGCGATTTTGTGTATCACTTCAGCTGGGTGAACAATTCTGGAATGTGATGTGAGAACTTGCCATCCGAGAGGCGTGCCCGAATCGTCATTGCACTGCCGGCCGTCCATCGGCATTTGACAGGAATTGAATTGGCTCAATTTAGACTGAACTAGTAAGTTTTAATTCTTTTTTCTTATGGTGGACTTGACTTTGCACTTTTGTTTATTAACTCATCATTATTACTTACAGCTCACCCCCGTAAAAATATTCCGTTTGATTATATTTCATGCAGTAGTACTTCGTAGTATCCATGAATAAGTAGCGTTAGTAAAACTACTGAATAGTAGTACCTTAATCCGTTTTCTGCATCTTTGCATGCTCACAAGTGTACCACTCCACAAGTTTTTGATTTAGCTGTGCGTTGTTCTTCTTCGGACTGATTCTTGGTCTGCGTCTAGCGGCAAGGGGAACGTTCGTAGTTGAACCTTGTACACTGTACAGGGACTAGTACCTCGTAGTACCTTGAAAAGGGATTAGAGTTGCGCGGCTGGTGTCACCCCGTGTCACACACCTTGGTGGTGGCTTGTACGGTGCTTCGTAGGTCAATATGGTGCTTAGCTCCCAATGAGACTTTTATCTAGGTTTGTCGAAAGGTAGTATAGCTCTTAGTAGTAGTAGTACTCCATAATACTTGAATCCTTATGTTACCTAGTACTAACAGCACGGCCTTGCATGTTTTCAACATAACTCTTGAGTCTCTGTCCATTTGTGTAGTTGCAAAATACATATATACTAACGGTCCCTCTCCATCGTGAACGTATCTGTAGTGCAGTGCATGCTTATGAGGCTTCGCCTTGTGACAAGCATTAGCGATTTATGCTAATGCATAATTAGTCGTAGTTACACTAACTTTAGGGTATAGTGTAATGCATGCTGGTGACTACTCACCCCCTGCCACACAGACCTGAGGTGGCTTGCAGGGTATTTTGTAGATATAGGGTAATGGGAGCTTTCATTTCAAGGTATCGAAGCTTGCGCACATCATGTCATATCAGCACACACGAACGACGTTGAATGGAACGATGTGCGCTTGCGAAATGTTTTGAAACCTGCCGGTAAATAGCATTCGTAAAAACAGTAGCAGTAAATAGCCGGCTGAATAAATTCGTAGCAGTAAATAGCCGGCTGAACAGCAATCACGGCCGAATATTTTGTGCATAATAATCGAATTCGTTCAAAATAATTTTTTTTTAACGTAAGCTTTTTATCACAGAGTAATTTAAAACTTCACAATATCCATGTTTGACGCCTTTGCTGTAAATCAGCACAAACCAACTATCGGGGAGGCGATTGTCGACGTTCTTTTCATGTTTAGCGCATATCAACTCTGTTCCCCCTCCGTTTTTTAATTGCGCCACCTAAAGCTGGATTCACATGGACGGAAAACGACGCGGAAAGCGAAGACGGAGTAGCGGAAAGCCAATCACGGGTCGGCAGAAAGCGCAGGGGCGGAGCTGAGACCGGCGAAACGGGCTGATAGAATATTTTGATCATTTGCGCTGTCCGCGAGCGGATTGTGACGTCAGAAACAATATAACAGCTACATCCGCAGTGGTGGCGAGACATTGCGGGAAGACAATTCAAAATCTTGGAACCAAGACTTCTACAATATACAACATTTTTACATAATATATGCACTTTTGGTGATGCAGTTTATAATATGTTTAACCTTGATACAATGACTTATTGACCCTCATTTATACTAATTTAACTTTATGACCCCGTCAAGTAAATTCACACAGACGTAAATCAATTTATTTTTCCAAGTTTCCTCCAATGTATGATGCCATGGAATTAAAAAAAATTACTCATATCTATATATTTTCAATAATTTGGCGAAAAATGTCAAATTTTACTGTCAAACTTAAACTTAGTAATAAAATGAAACATTAATCCATACGGACATATCACATTTTTTCATGAAAGTGTATTGCTACGCGAATATGAATTGACTTTAATTATAATTTGCGTGTTTTATCGATCCTAACTTCTGTATTAACAAATTATCTGGCCAATTGTTCCTCGAAGTAAAGTTTCAAAATTTTCCCGTATTAAGTGATTCATTGTGATTTCATTTGTAGCACTTTTAAAAGACCTCCACTGGTTTTACCTTTGTTACGAAGAATGATATATTTTCTTGAATCATTTTGGTATTTGTTTCTAACTCAATAATTTCAGAATCTGTTATTGTTCTTCATTAAATCACAGTCAATGCTTCTGGATGAGAATGCGCCCACTCACCACGTTTACTTTCTTTTCCACCACACCGTTCCGTGACCATGTGTCACCTCATTCCGCTTCTCCGCTCGTCCATTTTCCGTCTCCGCGCTCCTCTTTCCGAGTAGTTTTCCATCCATGTGATTCCAGCTTAATTCGCCGAGTCTGTAACGAATGAAAGGCAAGTGCGCTGTTTACCATTGATTTGGATGAATGAATATTGTGTGATTGGAGACTTTTTTTTATTAATTTGGTTGAGGACTTGAAATAAAGGAAATCGCATTGGTGTGGTGGCCAGAGTAGGGATCTTCCCATCCCTAAGGGCCCAGGTTCGATTTCCGATAGTGGTTGAGATTTAGCATTGGGTCACACAGATAGTCAGCGGGTCTACTTGGGTGATTTATGGAGAGAACGTGTCGCGCTCCGCCCATCAGAAGGGTCATCAATAGAATGACCCGTTTCCCTCCTTTCGATTAGACTTGGTTATTGCCGAAGCTGGGGTTTTCTTCATCCTTACTGCATTTTATAAATATTTATTTCCTGGCCAACCAACGCACCTGTCCTCAAAAGGCGTAATTTTCCTTAGAAGACGGTCGCCTTCCCTTATAACCTGCGCAACAACTTGCAATTATGAAATCAGTATTTATTCCGAACTCTCATATCGTCTGGAGGAGCTTATTTCTTTGTATCTGTAGATTTGGGTTCATATATTTGGTCATTGAGGCATACGCATATGCCTGATAGAAACATGCGGGAATAAATATTGAGATTTTCGCCTTTTACAGTAGTGTCATTCACTCTGTTCTCTCCTTAATGAGTGTGGGAATTCTATCTGTTTTTTCAAATACCTACATGCTTTAGATTTTTTTCTAATAACTATTTGAGCCTTTTCACATTTTTATGCGTATCCGTACATTTTGACTGATTGTAACTCGACACACATTCGTGTGCCAGTGTAGTCGGCGAAGTTTTTTTATTTGCATTTGGAATGTCTTTTGGCCCATCAGATTCTTGAATCACCCCAGTCATTCCATCTCTCTCCTTTCTTCCATGCACGCAATGTTCAACGCTCATTGCTGGACGCTCGAGCACTTCCTGAGCTAGTGGCCACCTAATTCTCCACCCCCTCTCTTCGAACAGCTGTTTGCGGCGTCATTTACGTAAAATTCACTCCTAAGGTTATCTAACAATAAGATAGGTGATACCGATCGGTTACTGATCTGCAATGCCCGCTGTTACAAGGGAAGTGTAACAAGTTTTCCCGGCATGTTTTCTTGGCTTATGTACTTTAAATATGCTATCACTTTTTATTTAGTTTAGTAGAACTATAAATAGAGAATAAACACTGCTCTCAGAAAAAATATTATTGAATAAAGGTTTACATACGCTCCTTTCTCATACTTAAGATATGTCCTCTACATCATTCTATCCGTTTTCAGCTCCATCGTTATCTTAGTAAGCACTTACGCAGTACGATGATGTTCTTTTGATGGATCTCAGGAAATAAAATACTACCTGAAAAGAGCTGAAATTTTTCCGTAAGATAGACGGCAACGTTTTACCATTATATTTAAATCCATATTCACCAGAATATTTGCATTCTTGAGTTGGATATCAGAGGGGATTTAAAACCTCAATCTCGTCCCAATAAAGACTACTTATTTACTTAGTCGCTATGCAGAGCTGCATAGCTGGACCCGAAAGGAGCCAGACTTACCCCTTCCGAGGGAAGAAATCGTTGAGAGAAGCAAAAGAGCGTACTAGCGTTTATATCGGTTGTCATCGTATACTCTCTCTTCGATTCTAAATCACTAAACATCAAACAAGAAATTATTTCTTCTGGGGTGCCTTATTTCACCCCCATTTTTATTTGTTATAATTGTGTATATTTATTTGGGTGAAATAAATTCTATTTTATTCTATTGTAGGGACTGAAGCGCTATGTCGGTGGAAAGTGCCCAGAAATATTGCCCAAGAGAAAGCTCCAGCAGAAGGTAGCGGAGAGGGCACCGGTTTGGTGTGCCGGCTAGATTTGGTACATAATATCTTCTCATCCCGAGGACCCTGGTTCGTGTCTTGGAAGGGGTGGAGATTTTTCAGTGGTCTCTCGATTCCTCTTTGGATTTTATGGGGAAAGAACGTTAAGGCCAGGATTTATAATGCCGGGTTAACGCTAACCGGAAGATATTAAGACCTTTCGTTAACTTGAGGTTAACCGAGTTCGGGATATGTACTGTTCTCACTGTCGTTTGATTGACGCGAGCGTTATCGAAGGGAGTTGGAATTAACTTCGGTATTTAAACCGAGAAATAACATAAATAGTGGTTATGAAACCGGGCCTTGGTGTAGTACTCCGTCCGTCAGATTGGACGTTAAACAGTGGACCTCTTTTCGCCTTCCGTTAATATTAGGCTAGTCCCGATACCTGGTTTCCTTCCTTAATTCCCCGAGCAAACCTTCTCCTACCAACCCATTCACTTTCCTTTGTTGGAGAAAATGACGATAGCCATCGTTCACCTTCCGAAATAACCAGTCAACCCTTATTTTTGTGTGCACGTGTGCAAAATATCAGTGAGCAATATCGAAACTGAATGACACTCCTCCATCCCGCTAAGATAAGAAAGCATAAGACTATGAAGCAAATGAGTCCATGAAATTTTCGCACTACAGGCACGGATTTCGTGATTTCTGCACACTTTTAGCAAAAAAAAGGAAAAGTTTGCACTTGCATGTAATGACAATTATATTACGAATAAATAATAATGCCTTATCATGGCATGATAAGGTATTATTATTCTAGATCCGGTACCTGGTCTTCTTTTGTCAGTTTTGCTCCACGAGCTGCGTATCGTAACATCAGCTATGTTAGAACTGGTGCTTTATTAAGGAAATTCTCGAAATTTTTGAACCTCGACCACAACCTAATTTTAGCCTCGCAACACGGAAATTTTCAAATAATGTTTTAAATTTAAAAATTGAGACACATTTTATGGATGATTTATTCTATGGTTTTTACGGATTTGTGGTTTTTAATTTATCGTTCTGCTTTTGCAGTTGTCATTAATTCATTTCTGCGGATAAAATTCTTCCGATTTCAGAGTTTTTCTAGCGATCTTATCCGTCCGTGGAATCTCCGAACCTCCAGGGATTCGGGTTTGCTCGGTGACCAGGATTTCCTACCCTAAACGACCCGGGTTCGGATCCCGGCAGTGACGGAGATTTTTTCAGAGAAATCCCGATCCCCACTTGAGTGCTTTGTGTAGAGCATATTTAAGTACAACACGCCGCGCCGCCCTTTGGCTGGGACTAGAGCTGTGGCTATAGTTGGAAGTCGAAAAAAACTCTAGGAACACATATTTCACATGAGTACATCTGTTTATGTGGAGGAAATCAACATGCATGCAGTCATAGGAATGATGCAAGAATTATTTTTTTTACATTTTACAAGAATTATTTTTTGCAAATTTTACATTTTTGCCTTAATTAAAGCATATCATGACCTAAGTTTTCGAAGTAGGTGGAAAGTATATTTAAATATGTTTTTTCAAATCTTCGGTTCGCCGTGACACCTTGGTATTTGTAAGTAACCATTAAAATCTTATGAAATGTGTTGTTTCCGTTGAGAAGAAAATTAGTAAGTACATCCAATAGAATAATGGCGAAATATATCTCATGTTCCATAAGGCATGAGGTGTTAAAATAAGATTTAATTTCCCAAAAACCAAATCGATGAAATGCCATTGTTTAACAGTTGTCTATAGATATTCATAATAAGAACACGTATGCAAATGTCACGCAAATGTGTGAATAGACAAAAATCGCTACAACCACCTTAATCTGCGGGCCTCTTGGCGGCTTTCGTCAACATCAGGCTGATGGCAACACTGGGTTTCCCTCCACCCTTTCCTCCACTCCCCCAAAAGTCCTTCCCTTCCAACCTACGCACATGATCTCATTGCACAAATGACTCCAGTCATCGGTCACTGCCCCAAAATAATTAACCAACCATTGATCCGAGCCTCTCGGATGTTTTTTCTCTTGCTTGAATAATGGCGTAGTTTGCCACAATAGGTGAATTTCGTTGTTATTTTGTCATTGAGTAATTGATATGTTTCGTTTAATTTCAAAACATAAAAAATACGATCTGAACGTCGCTTATGACCAAAGATGTTGGCAGAGTTCTCTGTTCTGGACTAGTCGGTGAGGAGTTCACATCGCTTCCAGCAATGTCAATACTTAGAGAGTCTGACCTCACGCACTTGTGCAATTTTGTCGCTGATTCCCGAGTGGAAGTTAGAAAAGGGTGGGCTGAACCTTGAGTTATTGTTTTATAATTTGGTTGGGTTTGTGAAATATACCTGCTTTTATTAGCTGTTCTTCGAAAATTGTTTTTTTACGGTGGATTCCTTATTTTTCTCACCCGATCTTCGAAAGAGTTTGTTTTTAGACGGGTGTGTTTGGCGAGAAAAGAATTTCCCTCTGCCGCAACACTTTACTGTAACCTCTTCTACCCTTCCCTCCTCTCCTTACATTCATCTGAAAATTTTAGCATCATCTTCCCTTGTTTCCCCAATTTGTGTGTCTCTAGCCTGTTCCTGTATCTTTCTTTGTATTAGATATCCGGCATATTAGCAGGTGTATTCCCCCCAGGTTTCTTTTCCTTCAACCTTTATTCCCATTTCAGTCCAGTTCTTCCTGGGTTCAAGTCAAGACACTTGGTTATCGTTTTCCTCTCGTCCTCCTCGGTGTCCCCCATATCCTTTTGACGAGACTGTCCATGTCCATTCTAATTACATGTCCTGCAATTGCATTGCCCTTTTAATTCTAATACCTCCAAGGTTGGCCTCATTTTTCGAAATAACTCATCCCTTGATCCTCGCTGCCGTCTTTCACTTCCCCTTTTGGGTCGAGAATTTTCATAAGGATTTTTTTCTTTTCTTTATCCAGTTGTTCGGCCCCATGTCTTCCTAGTGTTATCACCTCGGGGGCATGCAGTACCGCGTTCCTCACTCCTGCCTGTGTCTGATCTTGGCGTCCGTTAATACCGTATTTCTCCGAATATAAGCCGCACTTTTTTCCCGATTTTGGGGCCTCAAAATCGGGGTGCGGCGTATATTCGAGGTGCGGCTTAAATTGGAGAACTTTCTTACACAATCGAATCTTCAATTTCTCAATCAATCAATCTTAAAATGACCGATTTGAGCAAACCAGCCATTTGGATTCACGAGGACGCCAGCTAAACTCGCCCAAGCCAAGGGGAAATTAAGAGATAACGCTGAAAAAGGTGAAAATGGTGCACAATTTATTCATATATTAAAGGATAATATAGGTAAAATTGTGTCACAGTTCCATGGGTAATGTAAAAACAGATATAAAATTTTAATGCCTAATACTGTAGGTGGTATGGGATGCACTAAAAAGGTAGAGACTTAAATTCGCGTATTAACTTTTTCCCTGTTTGAGACCCCAAAAAAGGGTGCTTATATTCGAGTGCGGCTTATATTCGGAGAAATACGGTATTTTATTTCCGTTACACTTCTCTGGTCGACAGGTAGGCCAAATTAATTTTCCTCACCCTCTATTGATACACTCAAACCCCTATTTCTTCCTTACCTACATTCTACCGTGCACATACACTTCCGCACTGTGCCCTCCACCGTCTCTAATCCGAAGGCGTGTTCAGTGTCTTTGTCTTATGATAAGCGATAGCGTAAAAGCGACTTAGTAAGAATGTCTTTTATTTCCTATTCATAAGAAATTCCCGCCATCTTTTCCAGTATATTTCACAATTCTATTATGCCGTTATGCTTATCTGTCATACCGGGAATGCGGAAAAAAGTTTGACAAGAAAGATTTAAAAATCTCATAAATAGCTACTATGAAGGAATCTTCTTTTCAAATAATTAGGAAGGCAGTAAAGGTCACATGGCCACCCGACTACACCCATAGTCCCAAATTGAATATAACATATCGAGGGAGACATTTGAACGCTCAAAAACAAGGCATTTAGAATTTTTTAAAGGTTGTAGCATAATTCGAGGTGATCTAACTGAGACAAAAATTTATTGACCTCGGTTCAATATTAAAATAGAAAACAATATGGAAATATGGTTGTTGTGGTGGCTAGAGTACTGACTGCCCGTCACAAGTGTCCTGGTTTGAATACCGTTAGAGGGAAAGAGTTTTTTTCCCGATCCCGTACATATGAAGAGCAATGCTAGTGCAGTACTTATCCATCGGATGGGACATTCATTCTTAAACCCCGTTATGACTTTGTGCATATATATTATGCCCACGATATACAAAGCAATACCAATACCAGTCACTGATAATAATACAAGCCGACCTATATAACCTCAACCAAAAATTTAAGATTTAAATCATCATGCAATTTTATTGTCTCTCTCATTGACCAATCATATAAATCCTCTGAAATTAACCTTGTGTGTGTATGTAGTACACTGTTAGGCCTTCAAATGCTTATCAACCGGATATTGGCTGATTATTTTATAATGTTCCAACAATGGGACGCAGGCCTAATCATCGAAAGTAAAAAGTTCTTTGGCCAATTTAAAATTCATAATCAGTACTTGGAATTATTGTACTAAATATTTGTGATGGCAGAGGGCGGGCAACTTTGTGAAGTACCACAACTTGACGCTAAGCATCCAGAAGCTCTTTGCATATAAAATACTTTGTTTAAGTACCGGAATCATATTTTTTAATATTTTCTACACCCTTGTTATCATAACTACTTTTATTAAAATAATAACTTTTTTATCGAAATTGAAAATATTTCTGAGAATTTCTCGGTGATTAGTACACTATTGGAACTAACATTTTTATAAATTCAAGGATATGATAGTGTTTTCATTACCTACTCATGAATAAACTCTGGATCTTTATAAAAAAGGGCATGCTATCAGAATGTAGCCTGGAAAAAGTCGCAGACTACTTAAAAAGGTTAGAGGACTCCTAAATTGAGCTTTCTGTGGGTCACTGAATTACAGAGTTGTGTACCTACCCAATTCAGTGGTAGAATTTTGTAACAATATTTTTTAAAGGTACGAAGTCACAAGATCTCAGGACCTAGTAGGAGACCCTGACTGCCCCTTGGTCCCTAAATACGGTATTACTGTACATATTGTTTCATTACTTCTCTGCGGTTGTTGCCGTAAAACCTTCACAGGAATTAAGACTGAAGCTATCACTTCTTTGGTGAGCGGCGGCATGAATGTTGTACCACTCTACTGCACCCAGAATCTTAAATTGGATGCAACAGTTGTGGCCTAATTTTTCTGACAGTGGATTAGATACAAGGCATATAGAGAGTTTTTTTTTAACTATAGCATAATTATTAGTATAGGTGGTGTTTTAATTAAATAATATATAAATGGATATAATGCTATAAGACAGTTTGATAATAAAAAAGAAAAAGTACGGGAATACGGTTGACATGATTGAGTATTACTGAGGTCCGGTCACGAGAACCCAGGTTTGGAATCCTGGGAGAGGAGGAGATTTTGTTCCGATCCCTGCATGAGTACCTACCATATAAAGAGCAAATAAATGTGACACTTCGTCTGGCGGATGGGATGGTAAACCCCATGACGCCGGTGTGGAGATACAGAATGCTCAAGATTTTTTATGCGGAATATGGGGTGTTTCGGTGAGGGGCTAAAACGCCTCCATAATGTTATTCTGCAGGACTCATGCTGCAGTTTAACGGAATTAATCATCCAAGTGTCAATGTGATTTTCTAAAGTTGCAGTATTTATCATATCAACTCTCTATTCTATAAACATGCAGCACCATATATTGAAACGCACCACTTTTCAATGCATTCAGTTCTCTATCTGACTCACGTAGGGTAATAAATCGCAAATGTTTTAAATCCAATGCACCCCCTTTAGGTGAGACGTATCCTCATCTTACGGTAATATATTATCTCCCTTGCTTACTTGCTTGTAATGCACCCTTGGCCCTTTAGACCGGCTCGTTGGAATCCACTTTCGCCGGTTGAAGTTATTTCTCCGTTGCAAGTAAATTTGATAAATTGTGCAGTTTTATTTTCCTATGACTTCTTCCCTGAAGTAATCTTGTCGTCATTGTAAGAGTTCGACATCCGAATTACCCGCATAAGGGTTATAAGTCATAACCCTTATGAACGTAAGCACTCGTTCATAAGGGTTATTTGTTCATCTCGTAATGTCAAACATTAAGCGAGGCGGATTCTATGAAATGCCGTCGATATTTTTTTCTTTGCGAGTTTGATGGACTTCCTATTTTTGAATGTATATTTCTTATTTTTTCACTTCTGTAAGCTTTAGAGATTGAATACGTCTAATCTAGTCCTTCTATCATCTGTTTTACACTCCCTATCCGTTTGCAGCAGATATTAACGATGCGGGCAACTCTTTTGTATTATCATATTTTGGGATTAATGTCTTCGATATTCTAAATTGCTATTGATTAGCACATGTTTCATATCTGGCTGAATAAAGAAAACGCAAGAATGTCATTACATATCAGACCAATTTGCTGGTGGAGCTCCAAATCTTATCATTATGTTCAATATTTTCATCCCAAATCATGCAGGAATGCAGAACGTGCGCCATTTTAGAGCTTCTCTGCGAATAAATTTCTGTGGACACTTTCGACTTTGATAGAGGTCAATTGACTTTACCCACAAGCGCTCATTGTCGATAGTACTTTGTTTTCATTTTGAATGCTTATGGTCTTGTGGCATGTTGCGCGCAAGTATAATTCTCCCGAGATATCAAGTTCATGACCTTATTGACGATCTCGTGGAGAAATATCAACGTTGTGATTATTTCGGTCGAGTTTCGTGCTGAGAAAAGAACTTTTACTCTCCCAGACGGTTACCAGCTCGAAGACTTCCGAAAATATCCCTAACAACTCTTTTTTGTGATGTTTCACCCGCAAGGAAGAATGAATCCACTGAATTTATTGATAATTTTTGGTAAGCAATATCTTTTTTACATTTTGGTGATTGCGTGTATAAATTATTTGTTTACACTTGCGGAATGCCTATAAAATGTGGTTTGTACCAAATGAAGGGTCTCACTTTTTATATTCCTTGTCGCATTCACATTTTGATGTGACATGATACGTGAAACGGGTGGTGCTTGTTACATAGGGCATTATGAAGAGAACTGTGTTATAATGATGAGACGTTTATGAAAAGAAGTCGCTGCTGAGAACAAAAAAATGCTCTTAAGCCGTGTTTACACGATGCATTTACCCGCGCAAGTACGTGGCTGGACAGATGCGTGAACACATTCACCAAATTAGAACAGGGGCTATTTTCTGTCCACGCATTCACGCATTAGCGCAATTTTGAGTGTTTACACGGTGAAATTTTGATGGTGATTGTATTCACGCATCTACCCGCGCGGGTAAATGCATCGTGTAAACACGGCTTTACGTAAAAAAAACCGAAGATCTATGCATAGTATTTTTCTACATTCCTAACAAACTTACAGGCAACAATGACAATGTTATGGTGACTGTTAAGATTTTTATACGAACCTAGAGCGCAGTGAGCCACCATTGTGATATGTTAAGACATAGGAGAGGGGAGGGAGTTGTGAAAAGGGAATAAGTGAATAAAGGAGTAAGTGGTGAGGTACCTATGTTTTTATGGATTTACGTTCTGCTTTAGAAGTAGTCATTTATGTGGGAGGAAATAATACTCATGGCTTAGATTATTTCCATAAGAATCTTGATCCCTACTAGAGTGGTCTGTGAACAGAATTGCAAGCAGCAAACCTCAAACGCCTTGCCGCCTTTCGTCAACAGTATGGTGATGTCGATACTAGGTATTTCTACACTCTTTCCTACTCTCTCTCAATAATACTTCCCTTACCAACTCAACCACTTGCTTTAATGGCGGAAATGCCTTAAAAGGTCGGTCCCTGTCCCAAATACCAACCAGCCATCCGAGTCTCTACTCAGTCCTTCATATAACTCATTTCAAATTATTGTTCACCCGGATGTTAAGGCTTGAATAAGGTCAGAGAGAATCTGCTGTATGAAGTTGTGAAAAATGTAGAAATGCTAGATTACATTTATTGTGTAGGGAAAATGCCAAGTTAGTGGGTAAAGAAAACCGGTTGAATTGTTTACATACATAAATGTGGAAGAATATTGTAAATAGATAAGCCTATGAGCATAACAGGTAACAAGATAGGAAGAATGTTAAAGGTTTTGGAAGCAGGAAAAAAGGAGCAATGTAAAATATTCAGTTAAGAGGTAGGGTAGATTGAGACCTCGAACGGATAAGTGGTTAGCTATTGTAATTTTAGTGTTGTAAGCTCTGTAAAGTGCTTGCTAGGCTAGGTAGTTGCCTAATTTATTTACAAAGCACTCGCATCACTGTGATTGCTCATGCGGTACATACTTTGCAGCTATTTAAGATCACAGATATGCTTTAGGTATTGCATGCCATTCTTGAATGTTAATGTTCTCTTCAAAATATTTTATTTGCTTGAACATATTCCTTGACAATGTGGTTTTTAAAAGATTTAAAAATATGAACATAGGCGATACCAAAATATTACGATGAGTACATACATACATTTCATAGATATTCATTGGCATTAGTCGTTTGATCTCCTTAATAGATGCATTTTACCATCCATTTAATTGGTATTGTTTAAAGGGCATGTAAACAACAACAGTCTGGAAGAGCTTAATCATGAAATAACGTTAATTCTCGCGTCGGTGGAAAACAGTGTTAATGAAACTTAACTTTAGTTTTCTATTCACCATACGTTGTTTAATGATCACTTTCCATGTTTAGGGCTTGTACACAATTTTTAATTGGGCTAAACGTGATTGTTGTAACAAAATGAAGTGTTACTAGGCTTCGTGCCATACAGCCATTATGATACCCTTCGTCTTCATTTTTATTTTTACGGATTTGGTACTTCATTGTTCAGTGTATTCAACGTAATAAATCAATTTTATTAAATTTGCAGGTGCCTACATTGCGTTTTCGGCGATTGTGATATCTAGTCCTACACCAGAACCAGACTTTGTCACAATTATTGGTGTCGATGAGTGCCTGGATACGGCTTACGTAAGTACTTCTTGAAAGGCCTACAAAAGAGAACAAATAGCGTGCTGGAGACATGAATGAGTTGTTTGACAAAATTATGTTAAAGCACATGCATACGTTATGCTTGGACAATTAGGGACTAATATAGAATACTTTTATTGAACCTGTGACTTATTTTAATTAGAGATAATGTCTTTTGATACAGATTTAAAATTTAGTAATAGAGAAATCAGTTTAAGTTCACAGAATATTTTTTTCTTTGGTCAGAATTAGATTAAGATGAAAAGGTAAATATATAGCCATGCCAAAGCAAATTATTTTTTAATGGTGGTTAAAAACTTTTCTTAAACCGTTTTATTTGCAATTCGACTTATTCTGGCTATATCTGTAAGAAATTTTCAATGTTTTTGGGAACCCCAATAACCAAGATGAAAATTTGGGATGGGCATAAAAATCGGCGGTGGAATCATTTGTTCTTAATCACAGTATCCTCACAAGCTACGATTATGGTGCACAAATGGAGACGATGGCTATACACAAATACTTGAAGCTGGATTGAATGAGTTTTTTTTTCGGGCAGTAAAACATCAGTGATGGGAAAGTGAACACTGAAATTGCTGTAAGGGTTGCAAAGATGAACAATTTCTTTCACATCAACAAATGACTTTTAAACCTTTAAAGTTACATTTCCCTAATTTATTGGTAATAACTTTTGGTAACTTTCTCAGTACACGAGTGACATTATTGCACATTATTTAAAATTCTCTTGTCAGAGAAATGAAGGCTTAAGTATATTTTCGAGTATTAAGTATTTGAAGGCTTAAGTAGTTTTATAATTATGTTTTAATAATTTTCCGAATTTGTGTCCCGGTGTATCAATATACTGCAAATACTTCCTAGTTGTGGGTCGCGGGCTGCAGTATTCTCACTCTCAAAGTAGTTCTGTTACAAGGGTTCCTAGCTTGAGCAGAAGAGTCAAAGCTGGCCCAGGGTATTATGCACTAGGCATTGGTTTCTCTTGTGTTTATACAAGCGAAAATGTGCGAAAACTGATCGGTAGAGAGCCGTAACAGTAAGAAGGGAAACGCTGCTCGTGGCATGGGTACTGCAAATGCTAGTCCTACATTTTCTATCCAAAATTACTGCGGAAAGTCGAAGAATAGCATCGGACGGCCGAAACCACTATGGGCGGCAGAATCTGTATGAGGTTGGCCCATCAAGAGACGGGCATGGCAAAACGAACTGGAAAAATGGAACTTGGAATGTGAGAGGTGTATATGGAAAAGAAAATCATTTGATTAGTAAAATGGAAATGAAACGAGTGGATGTTTTGTGTCCTTGTGAAACTTAGTGCGAGGGGTGGGGCGTTTATTAAAACTGATAACGGTGGGTTAGCATTTTGGTTCGAAGTTGTAGATAGTACGCATGACAGGCAAGAAGTGGGTTTGATCCTCAATGAGAGAGTTGAGATATTAGTAAGGAAATGAGTTAGTATACCGTAGATTGATCTGTTGTTTGTGTGAAAGTGGGCATTCGAAGAGTTGCGATTGTGGGATGTTATACACCAGTGGGCATAAAAAATGACAGGGTTAAAGATGAATTTTGGAAAAAAATCAGAGGCATTGAATGCATGTGACCCTGGTGAGAGAATGATTGTACTAGGCGACATGAATGGCTGGGTTGGTCTTAGACGGGAAGCAGCTGAGAGACTAGTTGGGCCTTATGGTTACCCTCGAGTGAATGATAACGGTGAAAACTTGGTGAGTATGTGTTTGGAAAAAAGATCGTTTGTTTCGAATGCATGGTATAAACATAAGGAAATCCATATGCGTACATGGCGAGGGGAAATTGTAAGAGCATGATTGATTTCGTTGTGTATGATGATAGGTTGGCATAATTGGTAATAAATACAAGGGTGATGAGGGGTGTCAGATGTGGTCCAGACCACTATTTGGTGGTATCTAGAGTGGATCTTGGAAGAAATGGGGTTCCGAGGAAGAGAAGTTCACGTAAGCAAAGAGAGTAAAAGAGGATAGGTGAGGGAGGGAGAGTGGAAGACAGTGAGGTGAGAGTATGGTATGATTGAGGGTGTGCTATATTCGAAACTTAGAGAATGGGACGAATATATCAATAATGAGAGTGTGAATGATGCGTGGGTGAGTTTTATATAAATGTAGAATTTGCAGAATGTATGTTAAAAAGGAGTGGTAGGGAGAATGAAAGCCAATGCATGGTGGAATGAAGAAGTGGTAATTGCTGTGAGTGAAAAGAAAGAGGTGCATGAGAAAATGAAGGCAGCGAAATTTGAGGTAGTGCAAAAGAAGGTATCTGATAAACGAATCGATAAAAAAATGAATGTAAAATCGTTGTAAAAGAGATCAAGAAAAGAGTGCGTGCGAATGAGGATAGCAAATGCAGTGGTTTTTTAGGCAAAAAGAAGTTATTTTAGATATGGGACAAAAAGGAAAAGCAAGTTGGGGGCAAGGGAATGTATGCAATAAATAACGAAAGTGGCGAGATCGTGTGGGGTGAAAGCATCGTCATGGACTGTTGAAGTATTTTGATTGAATGTACAATAATTGAGCAGACGATGAGGATGAAACCTTCGAATTAGTATGTAAGAATGTCAGAATGGAAAAGGAATGAAGTGAAAATGAGATCATTAGCGTCAGTGACAATATTGAAAAATTGGAAGGCTGCAGGCGTAGATGGGATATCCAGTAAAATGGTGAAGTGTGGGTGTAAATTACACGTAATCCACTTGTGTGTGGATTGTATAAAATTGGCTTGAAAGCTTCTGCTGTTCCAAACGGTTGGAAAAATGTGAAAATACTCCCATTTCACAAAGGTAAGGGTGGTAAAGACGAATGTAAATATTAGAGCAATTAGTTTACTGAGTATTCCGGGAAAAGTGTTCAGTAAAATAATAAACAAAAGAGTGAGGAAGATATATCGACAGAGTCTGGGTGTAAAGTGAGGGTTTAAGGCCTGGGAGGGGATATAGTGATCAGCTGTTTGCACTTCAGCAAGTGCTAGAAAAATATATGGACGTTCGAAATAAAATGTATTGTGCATTCGTGAATTTAGAGAAGACATACGAAACGGTAAATAGAAAAAAGCTATGGAAGATTTTGATGGACTATGGAGAGAATGACAAGATTGAAAGATATTGATTATCCGGGCCAAACTTAATATTTTTCCACTTCAGTGAATTATTTCTCAACCGTCAATGTCCTGCAAATGATTTGTTGATTTTGGGCGTATATTTTCGAGAAAGGATTCTTGGGTGCTCCACTGAATCAGGGGCTCGATTTCTGCCGACGTATCGATATTCGTCCTCGGTGCAGGGCTTCTGCAAGCCCTTAGGGTAAAGGGCCAGTCAATTTTCGAGACATCGGCATAGATGGACACCCTCAAGCGGTGGAAAGCCCAGGAAACTCCTTGTACTCATGTCTAAATTCCCAAAAGAACACTTATAATAACATTCTGTTTTATTATCCATGTACTCTGTACATTCATCGTTTCCTTTTGTACACATTCATAGAAAATCTATGGTATCGGCAGTCTCCTGGTGAAATTGCCTTATAATGAAATACTTGTTCACTTTGTTTTTCACATAAATTCATTTAAGTCACGGCCAGAGTTTTGTCGCGTCGCAACATCACGTCCCTACATACATTTCAACAAGCATGGCTGTTATAGTTACAAGAGAACTAGGATAGGTTCTTGGAGGATGCCGGAAGGTAGTAGGAAGAGGTAGGTGACGATTAAGATCATCCTCCTCCTATACCCTCCTACCCTACCCTCCTAATGCTACCCGTTACCTACCCTCTCCCTTAACATCAAGCTAACCTCCTCCATCCCTCTTGTGACTATAAAAACCATGCTTGCTACAATGCATGTACCTGATGAAGTCGCAACTCGTCGAAATCCGGGTTGAAGGTTAAATACATTTTTGTTGAAAACCTAATGACATGTAGGTACTTCACCATCACTGTATGTTACTGTATTGACGAAGATACATACAAACCAAATTAGGATCTCGGCATTTGAGGTTCCTATGTATATTGAAAAATTTAACAATTATAACCAGAAAACAGGAAAAAAAACAAATCATTTGCAGGAAATTGGCGGACGAGAAAGAAAACACTGAAATGGAAAAATATTTAGTGTGGTCCGGATGATCAATATCTTTCATCTTAAGGAATGTCCTTTGGTATCAAATAATGCCCATTGATAATAGTTTTCCATTTGTACCTCGCCACCCTGTTGGCATAAATTCAAAGTATTTTAACTTCTTTATAAGAGATATTATGGCATGATTTTAATTACTTTCCCCAATGGAAGGTGTATTGCATAGCAAGTAGTGGATGTTAAACTTACCGCAAGGCAACACCTAAGCAACCGAGCATATCATACCACAATGCTTATGAGTCAAATCCTCAAAAGTGTTCAATTATTAATATCCAAATTCCATAACCCCGATATTCTAACTTACGAAGAAATACGGTAGGTTTGCAATGTGTGGCATGCATTAAGGCATTTCTTTCATCACTGTAGGACTGTCATATTTTGGACGACGGATTACAAAATATTCATGATTAATGTGGAACGTGAAACAAATAATGTTTTTTTCTGGGAATGTTGATTTCAACAACTTGTGCCTATCAATGAGTTGGGAAATAATTTGCACGTTCCAAAACATTTCAGTATCCTATGAAATTGTGAGCCATATTTTAGATAATCCAAGTATTTTAATATACTAGGTAAATAATACAACGGAATGTACTGTTATTTCAGGAACGAGCACGTGCTATCAAACAATGCATCCGCCGAGAGAATTCTGATCAAGAAATGAATGAGACTAGGCGCATTTACAATGACTCAAAATGTATCGAATGCATGCACATATGCAGGTGAGGAAAAGGATTTCATTGATTTTTCTCTGTACGTGTGTTTCCTATGTCAGTTGTATTTCATAAATCGTTAGTCTAATACTAGGTTTGTCATTTTAGCTGCTTTAGTAATTTTAATTTAATTAAGTGTCGTTGATTCCTCCATTCCACTTCGCCTTTACCGTCCTCACATAAGCTCGCAGAAGATGCGCAGGGGAAGGTTTTTGGACCAGATAATAAAGTCAGTGTGAGCATTGGATATTGACCTCGGTTTACCTTTGAAATTCCTGCGTGTATCGTGTGAATACCACCCTTAACACCCTTAAGGAATATCAGATTTTCAGAGGTTCATTCGTTTTTGCTTCCACTCCTCACAATCCAAACCAAACTTTCTTCTTATCACTTTTGCCATTATAACTCACTTATTGAATATACGTTCTGCGCATCCTTCTGCCATCAGCTTTTGAGGGAAACATACATAATGGATATTCTAGTGGCATAATTGGTATTTAGCAGATAAATTTTATCCCCTGCTAATTATTTCTCCGACCACGGAAGTGTTTCCTGCCGTCGCGTCCCCTGCACAAAACCTTCTATTTTTTCAATATTTAATCCGTCTTAAACCTTGTATCTTTTTACTCCCTTCAAACCGTCCAAAATTCCTCTTCTTTCTCCCTCACCAGCATTTGTGCAACATTTTTTCCTTCAATCAACCACTTTTCGTCTAGTCCCAACCTTTTAGTTTATCCCCCGCTCACTTTTACTACCTCCTTAAAAGTTCTTCTTAAATCCTCCTTTCATTTTCTATAATGTGTAAAACTTCCCCTCTTACCTTCTCCTAATTTACTTCTCATTAGTCATATTGTTTTCTTAGTTCATTCTCTTCATAAAACGGTGCGTATTTATGGTTAAAATTGTTCACTATGTTGAAAAATATTCACTTTAATAGTGCGAATGCAATAATGATTTACACTCAATTTAGGAACTTCAGTAGCCTCATAGACTAAGTGCCTAACGACAGACTACCATTTGAATGGAATAAAAAAATTGTACATGTATGACTGTTCTCCTATTTTACCAATGCTGTTATAAACTATTTTTAGCAATATCATCATACATTTTAACATCTTGTCACGCCTATGCTTTCAAGGAGAATGGAAAGGTTTCATCATAATAAGTAGTCATCAATCCGAAGATTGGTTTGCAACAGCTTTCCGTTCCACTCTCTTCTCTGCCATCCGCTTCATTACTAAATTATTATTCACTTAGACGTACTTAATGATTTTCCTGATGTATTCCATTCTTGGTCTTCCTCTATAATTATTTCCATTTATTTCTCCTTTCAATATTGTTTTCGTTAGAATTGTGTGTCGCTAAATGTATCCAAAAGGATTTTTCTCTCTTTCTTCGCAGTATTCATTATTTTTTTTTTCTCTCCAGCTCTTCGTAGGACATCTTCGTTAATGATTCTCTCCGTCGATTTAATCATTATTCTTCGATAACACCACATCTCCATTGCTTCTGATCTCCTTTGCTCTGCTGCTGTTATTGTCCAGACTTCACTGACATACACGTTATATATCGTATTTTATTACTTACCTAATATATGGTATCGTTACGTATCTTCTCAGCAAGAATATTATGCCATCAGCAAGGCGAAGCATGCTGATTTTTTCTCCATGTACTTTTATTCCTGTTTTTAATTTGTCCTTTATTTCATTTGTCTTTTTAAATGTATATATATTGAAGATCATTGGCAACCAAGCGCATCCATGACGTACTCCTTTCCTCACTTCTGCTTCCTCTACATTACCACCACATTTAATCACTGCCAGCTATTCCTCGTACAGCCTTCATATTGCTCTTCTGTCATTAATTGACACTTCTATGGTTTTCAGCGTAGTGAGCATTCTGTCGTAACGTAATCCCCATGTCAAATATTTTCTCCAGGTCGATGAAGCAACTATATGTCGGTTGGTCCTTATGAATCCTCTGCTCTATGATAAGTCTGAGGGCTAATCATTGTTCCCCTGCTGTTCCTGAAATCAAATTGGTCTTCATCCAGGAATTCTTACATCTTCTGTTACATCCTCCTGTAGATGATTCTGGTCAGAATTTGCAATGCATGAAGCTGTAATACTAATTTTTCTGAAGTCATTGCACCTCTCGGCTATTTTTTTTATCAGGGATAAGAATACCTAATTATATTCTTTTTAAAGTCCGTTGGCATTTGCCAACTTGAATAAATGTCACAAATTAATATGTATAGCTTATCCTCAAGTCCTCACTCTGCTTACTTAAGGAATTCCGAGGGAATTTAATCAACTCCTGGCGCCATTCTCTCCCTCAAATCCTTTACTGCCGCATAAAAGTCATATCTTGATATGGAGTATCCTTTCGCTTCTTCATTCAGTGTCTCCATCCTTTAGCATCCTGGGATTCACTGCTTTCCGCTGTATAGTTTCACCAGGTAATCTTTCCATCTCTTTGCTTTATCCTCACTTTCAATAAGAACTTCATTTCCTTCACTACGAAAAATATTACCTTTGATTGGATGTTCTTTAAAGTATAGGTATAGCGAAACTGGTGGCACTCGCCATTGTAGATTTTAAGGTCGCTGAGGACGAATTAAGCGTTGAAGAGTGGGCAGAGGTACCACAAGGCTCAGTTGGGGACCTCCAGAGAGAGCCTAAGCATCTTTATCCCTCCTCTCTTGTACGTTCTCCTCTCCCTGACGTCATTTTCTGTACGAGTGAGTGCCACCAAGTTTTACGACACCTATAACTTTTTACCGTTCTGTAAGCAGGTTCAACTTTTACTTATAAGTGATTGTCTTTCATCCCATTACATCTTTCATCCATTCTTCTCTGGCCTTTATTGCTTTACGGCTGATCGCATTTCATACTATATTATACAGCGGCTGTCCTTTCGTTTTTTACTTTTTCTCCTTTCTTCTTGCATCTATTAGGTCCAAGACTTACTGCGCAAACCATGGTTTCCGATTCTCAGTTTTTCTCCTCCCTACCTTCTCTTTGGCTGCATTAATAGTTCCTTTCTCAATCTCTTGCCATCTCTCTTCGATTGATCCTAAATCCTTTCCATCATCTTCAGCTTGATCTAGTAAACTTTGATTGTCTAAACTGTGTTCTGTGTATCTCAGTCTTTCCACCGGCTAGCGATTCTTTTTTGATTTCTTCAGTTTTTAAAACTTACGCTGACATTCCATCATAACCAAATTTTGGCCACTGTCGACATTCGCACCAGGGTAGCTCTTGCAGTCTTTTGCATGATTTATAAATCACTGTTTCAATAACATATAGTTTTTTTGAAACAGTCGTCTGTCTCCTGACATTTTACACGTGCATCTACTTCGCGGGAGGTTTACAAATACAAGTGTGTTTGTGACGAAAATGCCATTTTGTACGCAAAAGCCAATCAATATCTCTCCCCTCTCGTTGCCCAACCCATACTTCACTACTATTAACCTTCTTGGCCTTCCCTTATATTATCATTCCAGTTTCCAAGAATAATTAAGTTGTCATCTCCTTTCACATTCCTTATAACTTATTCTATTCCGTCGTACCATAGAGTAAGTATATAGATATACTTACTCTCTGGTCGTACTCTCTACGTCGTCATCTTCGTAATCTGATATGGACATATCTACTTGTACCACCGCTGTGTCCTCTGGTTTTGTTTCTAATCTAACCACAATTATCCTTTCTCTGCATTGAAGATAGCTTTTAACTTGCATACCACTACTTTTCCCGAGTATTATGCCAACACATGCGTTTCCATTCGTAGATACAGAGTTGATAATCCGGTAGCTTTCGCTCCACAAGTCCCCTTCTTCGGGCCATTTCATTTCACTGATACCTAACACATCCAGACCCATTATTATCATACATATTTTCACGTTTTCAAGTCATCCACAGCCCTGAAGTAATCTTCCATTCCATGTACTAATCCTAAAAATGCTACTTATCGTTCTTGACTGATGTACTCTCTCGAGTAGTCTCCGCCCGGAAATCCGAATGGGGGACTAGTTTACCTCCAGAATATTTTACTCCAGAGAAATCGATCACGTATTTTATTATAAACATATCAATGAAATAGGTGATGAGCTACTTCCCCTCGGGATAATTATCTCGTGGTTTCCTGTTGCCTTCCACCTCATAGTACTACAATCGTTTAGGTTCGCGCTTATAATGGAATGAATGTTGCTGTACCGACCCACGCGGTCACCACCTTCAGTCACGTAGAGGGGGCCTGCTTCCCCCTCCTCCGGATTACTGGCTGACTATTAGCTGGCGGAAACCATTTGCCAAGTCACGGCATCTTTACGGGTTTTTGTAGCATTTTTGAGCCATCTTACCCAAGGATGGCCCTATACACCCTCTAGATACTGTCAATTTTGGTCCATGACTGCATATTCGTCGAGTAACCTCGCTTATTTCGCAGCAAATCTTTATATCTACAGGTCTACCCACCATCCGTTCTATTTCTGCCAACATGTCAATTAATACTCCAGTTAATTTCCACAGAAAGCAAGATGAGTACCTGAATTGCATAAGGACGGGCTCAGAAGATTTACAGCTTGTCTCAAATAAGTCAAAATATATGGTTCCGTTTGTTGCAAATATGATAGAAACGGTCACAATAACCTTGTGTGAAAACGATGGAGAATTGATGTCAGGTAATCATATATTTTCATTAAACTCTTTTCATAGCAATGTGGCAGAGCATAATTGCTAACTTCATTCCTATTTTTTTCTTTTCAAATTATTTTAACTCTAGTCACCGAAGAAGACAAGCAATGTTATCGTGAAACTTGGAAAAAATGCAAATCTGACGTTGATTTCCTGGATAATCTAGAACTAGTTGCTTATTGCGATTGTGACTATCCAGAACCGGAACCTTTCAACATAGAATATCTTTGCAAGTAAGTACAAAGTCAATCCACGTTGGCATTTTTCAATGAATATGTTATATTGGAGTATTTTATTAGGTAAATAGTCCATTTCCTAAGTCATGGTAGTAAATTTTTCCTTTGTTCTTACTGAATCATTTTTTAAACTCTTGTACATTGTCCATAGGAAGTTCTGAGGAAGAAATTTCATGGTGACGATTTCTCATGAAACATTGTCCTTGCCTTAATTAGCTCATACAAAGTAAAAATAAAAAAAATTTCAATTAATAGGCAATTTAATTGTAACTCTCTGATCATTTATATATAAAATCTTCGAAATTATTTCTGTCTCATAGTACAATCGGGACTTTTTTTCTTAATTCACAGGAAAATGGCTGATTTTTTCAGTTGCAGTGAGAAGGGAACGGAAATATGCTCAACGAAAGTAAAAAGTTCTGTCACCACTTTAAAGTCCAAATTCAGTGTTTGGGAATCTTGCGCTAAATATTTCTGAAAGCAAAGGAGTAGTAGATTAGTGAGACACCACCTGACACTCTGCATCAAGAGACTTCATTGCTATGGAAAATATATTGTTAAATTTATCGAATTTGATTTTGAAATATTTTACCTTTTTTAGTATAATTACATTTAGTTATGGCTACTTGCTCTTTTTTTATCTAAGAATCACCTTCATATTTCCTGAGTTACGACTGCAACATTTTAACTTCGTTCATAAATAAATGTTAAAGCCTACCCTTGAGAAAATTTATAAACGTGACTACATATTTATTTTATCTTATCAGGAAGTTACTAATTAACTGATCATTTTGAAAACTTGCAGAGTATTAGTATGTAGCGTGGGAAAAGATCACATACAAAGGCTTCAGGGTTCCTATAATAGGCCTTCCGGGGGAAGAAGAAAACTCTAAAGAATATTTATATCGTATTTTGTTGCAAAATTTTGTGAGTGCGAATTTCTAAGAACTAATGTGCTAGGTTAAATAGAAAAATACACTAATGCAAAAGTTAAACAGTTAGGAATTTGTATAAATGTAAAAGTCCATCTATAACTTTGTCTTTAAAATTATTTCTTTACTTTTAATAGCATAATTTATCAGGAAAGATAGGTTCAATCTGAGTTCCATCATATTAACATAGAATTTTGCTGTGGAGACACTTACTTACATTCACACTAACTCCTCTACTAATGTTATCAGTTCTGTCACGAAGTATAAGGGAGCACTCATATAGGTTCATTGAATCACTGGCAATGTTTCCATGAAGCCAAGTTTCGGTAACTCAAATAGTATGGTAGGACTGGTGAATAACAAATTCACAGTAATCACCAAAAAGACAAAAGAGAGAGTGGAGAAAGCATTCACATGTCCAACATAGAACATATTCAGGGTTAATCTAGCTGGAATACTTATTAATTATATCATTTTCAGTACTAAATACATTCACCGCCATAATGAAAATGCTGACTCCATATTGAGAACAATAGCACAAAAATGATATGTTCTTACCACAGCATTCTGTACACCAAAACAAAAGTAAATGGCCGCTCTTATGTAGAATAAGGTTGAATTGCAGAATTATTATAAATTAACAATATGTCTGTAAAATTGTTATGGACTTAAGACTTTGCTGAAAAGAATCAAAGCAATTAACAAAATTAGATACAACTTTGCTATGTACAAGATGTTAGTTTCATCTTGACCAGAGCTGTGATGAAATTACTTGAGACGATGACACATTTCCTATGCCTCATCACCAAAATCATCTTCAACTCGAATTAGAAATTTTTGAGAGCCATTCTCTTGTCGTACATGAATCTTTCCACCACGGACCGTTGCATAATTATTTGTTTTAGCTTGTCAAGTTTCTCAAACACGGGCATTAAGTTTCCGGTTGAACTGTGAGTCTCTTGTTAACATAAATGAATTGATAAACAGGTTCCTTCCATCTTATTTCACGGACGGATGGACCTAGTTTGACTCTTCGAGCGATTGCTTCTTCTGTTGTAGCTGATTATCTTACAAACCGGGCATAGATAATGGGAGGTTGGTCTTTTGGCCTCTCTGCCTGGCTTTAGTAAACTTTGTCAGCATAGTTTCATATCAACTACCTTCATTTTCAAGCCTAGAGCCTTTGCTGTCTGACATGCGAGAGTCACAAATATCTCACTGTCCAAGTACGGAATACAGTGCTCTTTGAGGAGATCCTCTCAGGAGGAGATGGTTCTCTTCATTTCCGTCAGCTCATCCGGCAACTGGTGCACGCAAGAAATTTAATCTTTCATGAGACTGAAGGTTGCCCTCAACTCCGGGACTAGGCTCGCTCACAGCTCCAGTTTTAATGGAAGTGTCGTCACCTCTTGAAGGCAGGAGCTCATCTCACATGTTCGACAGATACATGAATTATGCAGGTCCTCAAGGTACTTAACGTCACATTTCTTTGGACCGACCACAAGATAAATTTTTCTGTTTACGACTAGCGCCTCATCAGACACAACCCGCCATAATTACATTGAGAGGCACTAGGGTTAGAGAAACACACGCTTTCTCGTCGCCAGTGCCAGATAATCCGATAACCATTAACAGGCGGAGATTTTTTTCCCGATCCCTGCTTAGGTGCATTATGAAGAGCAATGACAATTCAGCACTCCCTCCGTCGGATAATCATGAACCCTGTTACCCCTTTGTACAGATACATTATGTCCACAATATGCAAGGTAATACCAATACCAGTCGCTAATAATAATACAAGCCGATCTATATTATTTCAACCAAAAATTTAAGATTAAAATCATCGTGCAATTTTATTGTCACTTTTCACTGTCCAACCATATAAATCCTCTGAAATTATTTTCATCTGTGTATGTAGTACACTTAGTCCTTCTCATTTTTATCCACCGGATATTAGTTGATTTTTTCTAATGTTCCAAAAAGGGGACGCAGGGATGCTCGTCCAAATTAAAACGTTCTTTGACCAATTTAAAATCCAAAGTCAGTACTTGGGAACCTTGCACTAAATATTTCTGAAGGCAGAGGGCAGGCAACATTTTAAAGTACCACAGCTTGACGTAAGCATCCAGAAGCTCTTCATTTCCGTAGAAATACTGTGTTTAAATACCAGAATCATATTATAAAATATTTTCTCTGCCTTTTTTATTATTCCTGAGGATTTCTCGTTGATTACTACACCATCGGAACTAACATTTGTATAAATACAAGGATATGACAGTGTTTTTTAACCTACCCATTAATAAACTCTGCAACTTATCATATTAAGAAGTACATGTTACATGAATGTAGCCTGGGAAAGGTCGCAGACTTCATGAAAAGGCAACAGGGCTCTAAAATTGAGCTTTCCGGAGGCCGCTGCATTTCAGAGTGGAGTGCCTAACCGGTTCAGTTGCAGAATGTTTTATCTATCTTTCACAAAGCATCGAAGTTACAAGAGCTCAGGAGTAAGGGGAACCGTGACTGCTCCTTAGTTCTTAAACATGGTACTACTGTACATATGTTTTAATACTTATCAGAGTTTATTGTAGTGAAACCTTCACCGGATGTAAAATCAAGTCTTCACTTCTTGGAGGGCTGGCGACATTAGTATTGGGCCGATCATCTGCACCTCGCGTCTTAAATTGGATGCTACAGACTCTGTCTAATATTTATGACAGTGAATTAAAAAAAACACAGATTTTTTTTAAAATCTTACCTATTTATACTTACAAAAAGATCATGAATACTGCAATCGATATTCAAGAGTAAGATAAGAGGTTAAAAATCAAATAAGTGCAGCAAAAAAGGAAGCATGGGAAAATAAATGCCAAGAAGTTGAACGATTTGTAGATGGTACAAAGACGAAGATGGTCTGGAAAACAATAAGGGAATTAAGACAGAAAAAAAAAATTAGGAATTAAACCTTTAATAGACGAATCATAAACGGAGAGGACCAACCAAGTAGATGAAAGGTAGCGTATCTGATATATTAAACAGAGGTCAAAGAAATTATAATGGCCTTTACATAACTGCTACTTACGGGAGACTTTATGTACGTGCAGTTAAATAGAGACTGGGATATAATGTTTACATTGGGGAAGAACAAAGTGGATTTACAGTAGGAATATCTTGTGCAGATAACATGTTTACGTCGGAATAAGTAACAGAATACATTTGAACAAGGAACAGAGACCCATTTGGGTTTCATAAATACAGTAAAGGCCTACGATACAGTTCGTCGGAAAAATCATTACCGCATTACCACTCGTCTCAGTTCTAGAGGAATAATTAATCTAATTCAGTCCTTTTATCATCTTTTTTACACTCCCTGTTTGCTCTCAGCAGATATTAACAATGCGGAGAACTTTATTGTATTTTCTTTATTTCGCATTACGTAGGTATTCTCCATCTCCTTAAATTAGTCGTTGGAGTATTTTAATAAGTTTATGGTAGCATTAAACATTTTTGATTTTCCGTTGACTTGAAAGGTCAATACGAACACATTGTTTGCGATAATGGGGCTATATTTAGAGATGCCATATTCTCCACGTTCTTCTCTTGCCATTCTCTAGTATAAAATCGTTATTAATTTTCGGAAAAGCCGGATGTTGTGTGTAAACTGAGCCTTCAGCTCCCAAATAGCGATAAATGTTAATAAATTGCTTCATTTGAGACTTCCATATGAAGCAACTTACGTATTTTAAGCCAAGTAATGAAGTGGTTACCATCGCTAGAATGCGGAAATCATTGTCTTGATGCCAGTACATGCATATTTCGAGCTAATAATTATTTTCCACCCCTGAGCACATATTAATTTTATTTCCAATGTCTATAACCATTGTGTAATACTGTTTAGCATATTAATATTCTGCACCGATTCGGGCCTTCCTTTTCTGTTTTGATGCTTGAATCGTACACTCAACGTGAACCCGGAACCAACAACACATGAAGAGAACCCGGAAGAAGTTAATCGAAATAATTTGTTGGTTAAGCACCAAATCTCCTAATTGCGTTCAAATATTATTAACCCCGAATCATGCAGACATGCATTAAGTGCGCCATTTTAGAGATAGTCTGTGAGTAGTCTCTTTATGTCGTCTTTTACGACCTCGTTACCCCGATTATATGGCTTTGTTAGCAAGTGCTCATAGTCGATAATGCTCCTGTTTTGAACTTTGTTTACTTGAGAACTTACGAAACTGTCGCGATATTGCGCTCTATATTTGCTCACTGAAAACATCAAGATCATGACCTTAATGACGATGTTTTAGTGAACCTTCGATCGAATGATTATTTCTGTTTGGTGTCGCGTTGCGAGAAGAACCTAACTCTGCTCACACGGTTACCAGCTCGAAGACCGTTCGGAAAAAAACCCTTGACAATTATTTTGATGAGATGTTTCACCCGCAAGGAAGGATGAATCCGCTGAACTTATTTCTAATATTTGGTAAGTAATAAATATTTTCTATTTTGACAAGTGATTGCATAAATGAATTATTTACAGATAAGGAACATGTGGTTAGTTCCCATTGAAATATTTAGAGATGGAGTCCTCGAACGGAAAATCATTGAGTTTATGCATTTCACTCTTAGATGTAATGATTAGATGGCCTAATACATTTTCAGTGCTCTCGCATAACTTTTATTGCTCATACGTTAAATATATTGCAGCCACGGACGTATATTACATTTATGATTTATTTTATGTCTTCCTTGAGTATTGTCGGTCTCTTCAAAATATTGTCTTTGTTAAAATGTATCCCTTGACCAGGTGGTAAGAAGGATTATAAAAATTGAACATACGCAATACCTAGGTATCATGCGATGAATACCCACATTGCATTCGTATATATCTATCCCTTAATCCCCCCAATGAATGTTTTTCTTCCATCCCCATAAGTTAATATTGTCTACAGGACTTGTAACCAACATCAGCCTGGAAGAGCTGTTTCATAAAAAATATTGATTTTTGTTCCGGTGGAGAAGCAATGTTAATGAAACTTAAACCTTTTAACCTTTCCATTCTCTCAACGTTCTATGATGATCAATTCTCATAGGCGTCATACGTTATTTTTTTATTCGGTTATAACATGATTCTCATAATGAAGTGTTACTAGTGTTAGTGCCATACGGTAAAATTCATATTTATGATTTGCATTTTCACCTTGACAGACTTTGTACTTCATTTCTCTATGTATTGCCGATGCATAATATATCTATTTTATGGAAATTACAGGTGCCTGCATTACGTTTTCTGCGATAGTGATTTCTAGTCCAACTCCACGCTTTTATACAACTATTGGTGAGGATGATTGCCCAGATACGGCTGATGTGAGTACTTCCTGAGTTACCTGTCCTTATTAGAGAACAAATAGCATGCTGGTTACATGAATGAGTTGTTTAACAAAATAATTATAAAATAAAAGCGTTCTATTTAAATTGGGCAATTGCGGACCGATACAGAATATTATAATTTAATTTGTGGCCCAATTCCATTCAAGGTAACGTAGTTTTATGCTAATTTAACAACTAGTAATACTTGTTTTAGTAAAATCAATAAAATTTTGCAAAATATTTATTTAGTTCTTCAGAAATATTTCAAGGATGTAACTACATAAAATGTAACTACTGCCACACTAAATATTTTTTTTTAATAATTGGAGGTTGAAATATTTTTTGAACAGTTTTATTTGTATTTGGACTGATTCTGGTTATATCTGTTAGATTTTTCGATTTGCCCTCAAATGTCGAGATCCTAATTTGGTTTGTATGCATCTTCTTCAACACAGTATCCCAGGAAAATAAAATTATGATAAATTACGCATCACTAGGTTTTCAACATAAATATATTTAACCTCCGACCCGGATTTCGTCTCTTTGCGACTTCGTCAGGTACATGGAATACAGCAAGCATGGTTTTTATAGTCACAAGATGGAAGGAGGAGGTTAGCTTCAGGTTAAGGGAGAGGATAGATAGCATATAGGAGGGTAGGGCCGGAGGGTGTAGGAGGAGGATATTAATCGTCAACTTCCTCTTCCTACTACCTTTCGGCATCCTCCAATATCCTATACGAGTTCTCTTGTGATTATAATTGCCAATGTTGTTGAAATGTATGCAGCTTAAGATGTCGCGACACTACGAAAACCTGATCGTAAGTAAAATAAATTTATGTGGAAAACCAAGTGAATAAGTATTTCATTACAAGGCAATTCCACCATGTGACCACCGATACTATAGATAAATATGTACAATGAAGGTGTCAAAAAGGGATGGATGGATGTACAGAGTACACGGATGATAGAAACAGGATTAAATTATAAGTATTCTTCCGGGAAATAACACATAAGTACAAGCAGGTTCCTGGGTGTTCCACCGCTTGAGGGGCTCCATCTTCACCTAAGTTTCAAAAACCGACTGGTCCTTCCTCCTCAGGGCTTGCAGAAGCCCTGCACCGAGGACGAAGAGCGAAACGTCGGCAGAGATTGAACACCTGATCCAGTGGAACACCCATGAAACCTTTCTTCTGATGATCTGCTGGGAAAAAATCAGATTATTTACAGGACGTGCGTGACGAAGAAAGAATAAACTGAAATGGGAAAATATATAGTGTGGTTTGTATGATCAATTTCTTTCACCCTTAAGAATTGTCCTTCATTTTCATATATTTCCCATTGTTTAGGGTAAAAGGTATAATTTCCGGAAATTATCTCGGCATCCTAAGGATCTAAATTAAAAATATTTAAAACTACTAATTTTATACCATATAATATGGTGTGAATTTAATTACTTTCCCGCGTGAAAGGAACATTGCCGAACGAGCCGTAGAAGTTGAACGACTAATTGCCTCAATATATCACTGATGCAAATAAGTAGGTCGTACCACAATGAAATAAGTCAATTACTTAAAATTGTTCGATTCGGAATATTCAAATTCCATAAACTTGATAAACTAACTCTCGAAGAAGCATGGCAGCTATATATGGCGTGCATCAAGCTCTTCTAAGACATTATTTTTATATCCATGAAGGGCATGTAACTTATTCTGGATGAAAAATTACAAAAAACGGATGCTTTGGATGCAACCGAAAACTATTTTTTTCTGATAATGAAGAAAACAGACAAATTTTTCCTATCAATTAGTTGGAAAATAAATTGCTCGTTCCAAAACATTTCAGTGGGCATATTTTAGATGATTCGTCTATTTTTGTTTTATCAGTAACTAATAAAATGGAATGTATTGTTATTTCAGGAACGAGCAGATGCTATCAAACGATGCCTCCGCCAACAAAGTTCTGATCATGAATTAAATGAGACTATGCGTTTTTACAATGACTCCCAATGTCCAAGATGCAAACACTTATGCAGGTGAGGATTTCATTAAATTTTCCTTTTGATAGTGGCGTGTCTTATGTCAGTTAGTTAAAATAAATTATCCCTCTTATTCTGGGTAATAATTTCAGCTTCCTCGGTTTGTTAAATTTTTGAAATAAGTTTTATTATATCTGCCCTAATACTTTTCATTTGCAATCCTTGTATGATGCTCGTGGCAACTCCTAAGGGGAAGTTGTTAGGACTGGAAGAGTTAACCCAAAAAATGAGCCAGTGAGGGCTCAAGGATAAAAAATATTCCCTCGGTTTACACTTGATTACTTTGAATACCGTGCGGCTACAACTTTTTACTCTTAAGGAATATCAGATTTTCAGAGGTAATTCAGTTGTCGCTTCCCCTCCTCACCTTCCGATCCAGACCTTCTGCAAACAACGCATACTATTATAAAGCACTCCTTTAAATTGTGTGCTCTACATCTTTCTATAAATCAGATTATAAAGAAAATATCAAATAACAATGCTTTTATCATTATAATTAATATTTTCACCAATTGAAGTACATGCATATTAAAATCGACCGCATTTATATTAGTCCTAACCTTTCAGTACAATCTTAGCACACTTTTATTGCATCCTTAAACGTTCTTCGAATCTCCTCCGATTTCGATCTTCTATGATTTGCAAAACTTCCTGTCTTACCTTCTCCTCATTTCCGTCTTACTAGTCACATTGTTTTCTTGGTTCATTCTCTTCATAAAAATTTACATATCAATGGTTATAATAATATTTGTCACTCCGATACTGCGAATACATAATGATTTACACTCAACTTTGGACCTTTAGTAGATTCATAGTCTAAGAACCCAAAGCTGGGCTAAAATTATAATTCAATGAGTTGCTTGTAGACACATGATAACTCTTTTATTACGTAGAATCAAAAATTAAATATTCAATCCACCAGAATTTAAGATTTGAAACACATTAAACCATAATTTTATCAGTACATACGTGTTATTTTGTTTTAAATTGGTATTACTGATATATAAGCTAGCAAATTACATTGTAATGACAAATTGTTAGACCTTAGGTAAAAAAATTATATTTTATAAGAATACTAGTTGTGCCCGGCATGAGTTGCAATGCCTCTTTTTATTACTAAGTAGGCATGCATTTACATGCACAAAATAAACGAAAGACAATGTTTTTTGTGTATTAAACAAAATTACTGATAACATAATCCCCATGTTGAAGTCTGGCTCCCTGGAAGTGTTACTAACTATCGTCACATGTTTATTCTCCCCACTCTTTCTTTTTTGCTGGAGCGTATTCTTCTTGACCGTCTCCTATTCTCCTTGACCGTTTAAACCCTTCCCTACATCTCACCGTATCAGCACGACTTTCTTGGTCAACCACTGATATTGCACCACCACATTATCTCTGCACTCGGAGCCTTTTACCAACTTGATGTGTGTTACATAGACTTCTCCAAGGCTTTCGATACTGTGAATCATACACTTATATTAGATAAACTGGAAAATGCTTTCAATGATCACGGTCCTATCTTAGACATCTTTCTTTCTCCCTTCCTTACTCAACAATCGCAGACAGTGGTGGTTGACGGCGTTTCCTCCCCTATTCTTCCCGTTCCCTCTGGTGTCCCTCAAAGTAGCGTTCTCGGTCCTCTCCTTTTTGCCCTGTACATCGATGACGCTACATCTTGCACCCTCTATTACGCCTGCGAGATTCTTCCTTTCGCAGACGACTGCAAATTTTCGAAATAATTGACACCACTGCCGGCTCGCAATCCCTGCAATCTGCCCTCCGCTCACTTGAAGACTGGTGCAACATAAGGAAACTCAAGATTAATCCTTAAAAGTCAGCCTCCATGTCATTTTTATTGACCTCAAAACCCTTACACAACCAATATCAACTATCCGACAAAACGATCCCCGTTACCATCTTGCATAAAGACCTCGTTGTTACAGTTAACTTACAGTTACAGTACAGTTACAATAAAATTACCTTCAACCCTCATCTCAGAGAGATAAAGTCGAAAACCATGTCCGTTCTTGGAATCCTCTTCAGATTTACTGAAATATCAGACCACCTAGCATTAAAACGATCTTAACTGGATGCATACTCCTCATTGTCGAGTAGGTACTGCTCATTAATTTGGTCAACTGCCTGTTCCACGAGCTTAAAAATTTTGAAATGTCCCCTTATATTTTTCACATAGACTGTCCGCAACCGTGTTCCCCACAAGTGTAGCTCATCCCATAGCGAAATAAGTCATCTCTTGGAATTTCCCATATGTCATCCCGCAGGAAAGTTCATGACCTAAATTTCCTCCATTCTGTCATCAACAGCAATTTCCGATCCACCGACATCCTTCATTTTTCCTCCCTTCATATTCCAAGCCGCAAACCCGCAGCAGTGATCTCCTTCGCCTACCTAAATTCCGTTCTGTCACTCTCCCAGCGTTCTCTCTCTTTTCTACAAATTCCCGAAACTAATCAACATACTTTCTTTCAATCACCCCTTACTTGACCTCTCCACCTTCCGTCACTCATTTATCGCTCGAATAAATTTTTCGGCTGTCCCACTTCTGAGCATGCAACATATAATTGACCATGGGAAAAGCATGGATTATCCCGATTTATACCACACACTTGAAGCGATTGAACTTGTTGGAGAAGGCAAGGCGAATGGGGAACTGTAGTCGTTTGACTACAGCTATCAAATTAGTCAATGAACCTGGCCTTTAAATGTTGCAGACGTGAGTAGACATTCATGAAATCGAGCTATTAATTGGATATTCACGCCTGGTTGCCAAGGAAATTTTTATTGTTGAAAAGGAAGAAAAAATATATGAATTTAGAAATAAAACGCAATACTTGGACAAAAACGAAGCGCATAAGAAAATTGGATGAAAGAATTAAATATTGCATTCTTTTATGCGTTACATGGCAACAATTTCCATCCAATATCTTGTGTGCAAGTAATTAAAAAAAGTAAATTAAGAAACACCCGCATCGAATTCAATGCTTTTCCTATGGGAGGGAATTTTAACAATACTGGGGTAAGAACAATCCCAAAATTGGAAATTTTTATAATACAGAAACCATCCTTGGCGCGCGCACAACAACTCACCAAAGTTTCATTGCAATGGAATGAATGGTGTTTGAGCGCATACGGGACATAAAAAAATACATTCATTTTTATATATTAGAATAGCTGTGCCCGGCATCCGTTGCAATGGCTCTTTTTCTTTCTAAGTAGACACACATATACAAAGCTGACACATAAGCATGTTCAAAATAAATGAAAGAAAATGATTTTTTGTTTATTAAAATATAGTTAAATATTTTATTCGAGTGCTTTCGGATATACAATATTTTTGGTCCTACCACCTTCTGCAAAAACAAATAAATTTTTCGGCTGTCCTACTCGTGTGCATGCAACATATAATTGACCGTGTGAAAAGCATGGATTTTCCAGGTTTAATCCACAAACGTGTAGCGATTGACCTTTTGCCTTGTTGATTGTCATTGAGAATGCAAGGTGAACAGGGAAATGTAGTCATTTGGCTACAAATATCAAATTAGTCACTGAAAGTGGCCTTTAAATGCTGCAGGGGCGAATAGCCAGTCATGAAATCGGTATTAAATGGATATTCAAGCGAGGTTGCCAAGGAAATTACTATTAATTAAAAGGAAGAAAAATTGATGAACTTCCAGATAAAAACGCAATACTTAGACAAAAACAAAGCGTTTAAGTAAATTGAATGAAATAATTAAATATTGCATTTTTATGTGCTCTATGATGAAAATTTCCATCCAATGTCTTGAGTGCAAGGAATTTAAAAATGCAAATAAAGAAACACGTGCACCGAATTCAATGCTTTTCTTATGTGAGTAAATGTTAACAATATTGGGGCAACCCAAAATTTACCATTTTTATAATTCAGAAACCTTTGTAGGTACAGGTACAACAATTCATCAAAGTTTTATCGCAATCGAACGAATGGTATTGGTGAAGAAGACGAACAGACAAACAGACAAACTTTCATTTTTTATATATTAGATGATGCACTTCGCTCAATTATTATTATTAAGAAATATATAAGAACAAAATCTACTTGCACGAACGAGATCCCTTATCCCAATACAAGAACACGATGCGTTTGAATGAGATATACAGTCGCAATGAGAAAAATTTGGACCTTGAGATTCGGTATTACGAAAAGTATGAATATTTCTGATTAGGAAGTTTTGAAAGAGAAACATGTTTACCTGAAAATGATTTTACGTGGAAAGTGAGTTGAAATCATAAAAGTGAGGAGTTCTTTTGCCGTTCTTATTGGAAGAAATCTAGAAAAACGCAACATCAGCGTAGCTAAAAGAAAATAGAAATAGCAATGTGACTGCATCAAGGATTATCACCAGTTGCGATAAATTTCAAGATCTATCGCCTTAAACAGGTCCTACTAATGAAGATTCTGTCCAATTCAAATTCCTGTCTGTGACATACTGAACATCTAGATGAAAATTTGCATAATAGTCACTCACTTAGTGAAGATAAATTGAGCTCTTAGTGCAGCAAAATGAGGGCAAATAATATTCCTATTAATTTCCACAGAAAGCAAGACGATATCCTAAATTGCATACGGAACGGCTCAGAAGAATTACAGCTTGTATCAAATAAGTCAAAATATATGGTTCCATTTTTGGTAAATATAGCTGATACTGTCATATCCACCCTGTGTGAAAACGATGGAGAATTGTTGTTAGGTAATATTTTATTTTCTTGGCAAACTATTTATAGCTTAGCACCTTAAGGCTTAGAAACACTACTTATTTACTTCTTATTTGTTTCCTCTGAAATTAATTTAACTCTAGTCACCGAAGAAGAAGACAAGCAATGTTATCGTAAAAGTTTGAATGACTGCCAATCTGACGTTGATTTCCTGGATAATCTAGAAAAAGTTGCTTTCTGCGATTCTGACAACCCAGAAACCGATCCTTTCAACATAGGATATCTTTGCCAGTAAGTACTTATTCAAGACATTTTGGCATTTTTCAATTAACATGTTATATTGAAGCGTGTTATGAGATTAATATGTGTGGATGCGAGTAAATATTTGGTTTGATCTTACTCCTGTTTCTTGCCGACCATTTCACTTGGAACTACAAAATTTGGCCTTAAATAACTGAAAACAATTGTATTGCACTTATTATGCAATTTAATTCTCACAATAAATCATATAAATTATCTGAAGTTATTTCAAGGCCTCATAACTCGTCACTTTTCTTCTTCATTCACAGGAAATTGGCTGATTTTTTCAGTTGCGGTGAGAAGGGAACGGAAACATGCTCAACGAAAGTAAAAAGTTCTGTCGCCACTTTAAAGTCCAAATTCAGTGTTTGGGAATCTTGCGCTAAATATTTCTGAAGGCCGAGGACAAGCAGTCTTGAGAAAAACTACAACTTAAACCTCACCACAAGAAATTCTTCATTGCTATCGAATATACTTTGTTAAATTTCTCGAATTGGATATTGAAATAAGTTTTACCTTTTTCAGTATAATTACATGTAATTGAAATTCATTCCTCTCTTTTTATCTCCAATATATATTTCACCACCTGTTTGAACGAAATATTTATTATTTACGCCAGTGAGCGGTTTGAGTGAATGAATGAATGGTTATATATATATATATATATATATATATATATATATATAATAAAAAAACACTTGACAGGGGGTGGGGATCTTCCCCACCCCCTGTCAAGTGTTTTTTTATTATATTGTGGCCTATTGGCGAAATTTTCGTTTCGTGTATATATATATATATATATGCTAGCAACAAGGCGTTGAGGTTGGGGAAGGATAGGAAAGTAAATCAGTGGACACTCACAGGCAGATGATCAATGACGACACCGGTGTCCACTGCTTGGGACCCATAAGCAGTGGACACCGGTGTCGTCATTGATCATCTGCCTGTGAGTGTCCACTGATTTACTTTCCTATCCTTCCCCAACCTCAACGCCTTGTTGCTAGCATATACTTTTATATTTATTTCCTTTCCTTTTATGTATATATATATATATATATATATATATATATATATATATATATTCCTTTATATTTCCTGAGTTACGAAGCCACCATTGTAACTTCTATCATAAATAAACATTAAAACCTACCCGTGAGTAACTTTAAAACTGCATGTGACTGCATTTATTATTACCTTATCACAGATAAATTGTTAGACTGATAGATTTGTAAAAATGTACAGTATGCATGCATGTTGTCTGGTAAATTGTCATTGATTTCGTTCAAAGTTTTCAGAGCTCCTATAATTGGCTCTCCAAGGGAGGAATTAAACTCGTCAGAATATGAAAATCGCATTCTGTTGTAGACTTTTGAGAGTCCGAAGTGCTAACATTAAGGGCTAAGGTGCTAGGGGAATCCTGATCGTCCGCGGGATCCAAAACCGGGAGCTACTTTCCAAATTTCAGTTACATCACTGCGGGTTATTGTCGTGAAACCTCTACAGGGGGTGGAAGACTCAATCTTCAATTATTTGAGTACGTTTGCTCGCTAGACTGCACTCAATAGTCCCAAAATAGATGCTAGATCATTTTTATAATTTTGTTAACCATACATTTTACATTCTGTTGCAAAAATTGCCTTGAGCGCTTACAAAACCAAAGCATTTAGTGAGTTTTTTTAAGGTTCCGCTAAAATCACCCTCAGAGATGGTCTTCTAATTGACGCGGATTTTGATGGTGGTGAAACTATTGGAACTTTTGGAATCTGTTTGCAGTCTACTGAACCCTTATTGCCAAGAACCCATTATTTAACATAATACTGATAGTGGTTTAAGGCAAGTTCAATACAAATTTATACATTTCCAATAATACCGCATAAAATATGTTGAATACAATCCAAGGCAACTGAAACTTTACCTTAACCTATTGTTTGACCTACAGAGTAATTAGATTTTTAAATATACTGGACTATGGTTAATGGGATGGCCTGATTATCCACTGGCTTCTATTTACGAGGGGCAGGGATTGATAACAGCAGTAGCGGAGATTTTACTCCGATTCTAACTTGGCTGCTATAAGAAGAGCAAATCATGTGCCTCCGTCCGTTGGATGGGACGTTAAACCGTGAACACCATGGCTCTTTTCACGATTAGTAGGCTAGAGTCGATTCTGGGTTTCTCACTCCATCTCTCACACGTCCCCCAAGAATCCACCCCAACTTTACCACCTATTCTTAATGGTGTAAAAGATACTCTTCTGCCATTCACCTCCCCCAATAACCAAAGATCCAACCAACAATACGTTTGCATTGATTCCCAAGCAGTGACGTATACTTCGGCTTGTTCCATCATAGGCATTTCGAGTTTATCTCTTTTCTTTAATTTTATATTAGCCACACGCTTAGTTAGGCTTGATTTTCAACCTGATTCTAGCATAAAACGGTCGACGCTGGTCGAATGGTTGCCAGAGGACCGCGAGTCGCAGTCGTCGCCGGTGTCTTTACATCCTCGAGTTAGAAAGGGAATTTCGCGATAACATTCCCCGTAACCTTCCCACGCGCAATGATGATGATTGTCGACACGTTGGTCTTTTCACTCATCGGTCTCGTAAGTAAATATTTAAAGAAAAGAATATATGGCGTCTAGGTGCTGAACCTTTATGCTTTTTTCTCGCGTCGTGACTATCCACCATGCAATTTCTTTCGGCAACTGTCACATCAGTGCAACATTTTCCTCCCACTATCATATCATTTCTCTGCATGTTAACGAAAAGGTTTATATATGCTATGTGACCGATTGCGCATTTTTAAGTTTTTGTTCAGTGCATAAACCAGCGTTTTCGTTTATGCCTATCTGATGGGTAAGCGGGAGCAAAATAAAACAGTAACTCTTACGAACGGGTATATCCGCAAAAACATGGCCAAGAATTGCTATCCGTATTAAAGAAATTAAGCGGCCAATTCATTTAGCGATTTATAATTCCTACTAAATTTATCAATAACTATTAATGAATTTTCCCCATTTATTGTGCAGATGATTTCTTTTCTTGACCTCTAAAAGTTATTAATATTTTCTTTTCTGGAGATACAGGTCTGTAATGAACAGTCAGTCAATACTCCTTTTTTGTCAACGCTTCGTAAAATTTATTATACTTCCTCAAAGCTGTATCAGGATTGAATACATATTTTATACAACATTTAAAAAATATTACAGGTTTAAATATTATGGCTCATAAATTGAGAAGAGAGGAAAAACACTCTGTTATTCCACTTAGCACTTGACCATAAACTCCACATAACGTTTTATGTGGAATAGCAGAGTATTTTTCCTCTGTAGGATGATGTTTTCGGGCAATGCTACGTTTTGTTCATTATGAAAATATCAAGAATCGCTTCCAGTAAGAGAAGCGAAACGTTAAGATTTTCATAATGAACAAAACGCAGCATTCCCCGAAAGTATCATCCTGCATAGATAAGAAAAGCTGCGAAAGCATTTAAAACAAATTTGTTTTCCTCTCTTCCTTCTCTTCTCAAATTTGAAAAGATTCTACCAAGTCAAGCCTGATACAGTCTCAAGGTTTATAAAGTTTGATATCGTCATTTCCATTATGTATGCACGATAAAAACATTACCTTAGAGTTTGTCCCCCTAGAGATTAGCTCGAGGAAGTGGTTAATATCCTCCTAACATACCTTTTACCAGGTAGGGCGGGGTGCCCAGGGAGTGGCGAGAACTCCGCGGAGCTTCCGGGAATCCCGAAAATAGAAACCTGCGTCCAGTGACTCGTGGTTCCTGTCGAAAATATTTCGTCTGGGAGTAAGCGCCTTGGCGGGGAGGGGGGGGGGCGGATGAGAGGAGAAGGTTCAACGTGGCCAAGGCACGGGTGCCGTGAAGATTTTGCTCAGGGTGGCGAAGGACATTATTAAAATGTTCTTCAAGAAAGTCATCATTAGCGTTGAGCGGATGGCCACTCGTTGGAGAGTCCCAGCGTATGGACAAAGCTGAAAGAAAGGCTATTAGCAGAAAAAACTTCAGTAAGTGGAAAAAAAAATTCATTTCCCATCATTTACTTGTCTTTCTGTTTTCGCTCCCGAGCGAAATCATCTTTGTTTTCAATTTTTCATTACAAATAATTTTTTTCGTTAAAAAAAACGAAGTACAACATATATTCTTTTGCAATTTAGAAAGCTTATTCGGTTATTCCACCGAGTACGTTCTTCCATTACTGCCAAAGTTTCGACGAACGTGACGTTGCGGAAGCAACACAGCATTGGCCTATACCATTCTATCCATTGGGAAAAGGTGAACGTTCTTTGCCGAGAGGATGATGATTGGTCAAAGAAGGCGTAGAGATACGGCTCGCTGAGAATAGCACCAACAGAGACTCGGGGTACTCTCTCAGCAACTCGTGGAAGCCCGTATTGAAAGGAATTCGAGAGGCAAAAAAAAGGTGAGAGTTCACGGACCCATAATAAGGCACCTAACCATAGGAACGTTTAAACTGGCAACACCGACTATTTAACCTGGCCAATTCCTACATTGTAATCCCTCTGCCTTAGTTTTAGTCCATGAAAAATGTTCCTAGATTTAAAAAGTTTCAACTTTCACACGAACAACACGTCAAAATATATCCCGTTTTTAATATCCTGTGCTGCACTATCTTAAATTGTCTGAAAACCGGTTGTGGAGGGCTCCACTGACCGGAACGGTGCAATACCTTCGCACCTTACGCACTGTCATTCTTCCCTCGACGACACTTTCAACACTTAGCCTTGCAGATGATGAACGACACATTCGTCGAAACGTTGGAAGTAATGGAAGACTGTACACGACGAAATACCCGAATAAACTTTTTTTTGAATGATTGGACGAGTTTTGAAGTGGAGTGAAATATTTCAAGAATCTCTGACCATAAATCGCTCATAATCCCAGAGCTCCAGCTTAATAAACAGAGAAGCAGCTTCGTTTCTTGCCACTGGCTTTAGGCCTACGACTTCTATGAAGACTCAGTAAGAGCTGCTTTTATTGCTGCCTAAGAATATCGGAGAGCATGACAAAATTCATGACGAGCTAACATTTCGTTGCTTATTTCGTTGCTCTTTCCGGCAATATTTTTTTTTGTCTTTGTCCTCGTTCAACCTCACTTTCAAATATTTCCACCGTTCACTACTTGAAGGAAGAAAATGGAAGAGTGCTTGGAGAAATCACAAAAACTAAACTGCCATCCAAAAAGAAATGCAAAGAAGCAAGCAAAGTGACATTACAAATATATTGTATAATGAATTAAAAATAAACAAGATAGGTTTATAAACTAACCTGCTCACAGCTTTCTTGCCTACGAGGTTTAGGGAATGCCCGGAACTCTGTATTCATTCAACCAAAGGGTTGATTCCCTTAATTCTAACTTTCAGTCCTATATACATATCTGACATATTAGATGCATTGTCATACGACTACCGTCTGTAACCGGGAATGTCAATATGAAGATTTTACAGTGCTTTATCAAAATTCTCTTCTAAGTCGGAAGCTTTGTGGCCACTGTTAGGTAGAAACTGAATAAATCGCTCTACGGGGTGTAGTTTTCCTACTTCCCGAAAAATTTACTGAGTCACAATAGCTAATTGGTCCACGTGGGATAAGTCCGGTGTAGAATAAACAATTATCGAAAGAAATTGCAGTTTTTATCACCTTCACAATCCCCTTCTTTACTCGATCAGCTATGATAAAAAAACTAAACAAGCCGACCTAAATTACCTCAACCAAACTTTTAAGATTTACATCATCATACCATTTCATTGTCACTCTCATAGACCAAGTATATAAATCCTCTGAAATTATTTTCATTTGTGTATTTAGTAGGTGCACTTAGCCCTTCTCATTTTTATCCGCATGAAATTGGCTGATTTTTTCTAATATTCCAACATGGGGACGCAGGCCTGCTCGTCGAAAGTAAGATGTTACTTCGCGAATTTAATATCCAAAGTCAGTACTTGGGAACCTTGTACGAAATATTTCTGAAGGCAGAAAGCAAAGAACTTTGTGAAATATGACAACTTGACGCTACGCATCCAGAAGCTCTTCATTTTCATGGAAAAAAGCTTTATTTTATATCGGAATCATATTTTAAAATATTTTCTATACCCTTGCTAGCATAATTACTTTTGATTGAAATTATTACTAATTTCATATTCTAATGGAAAATATTCCAGAGACCATCTCGGTGATTACTACACCAGCGGGACTAACATTTGTATAAATTCAAGGACATGATAGTGTTGTTATTACTGACTCACGAATAAACTCTGCAGCTTATCATATTATAAAGTGTATTTTATTATAATGTAGCCCGGCAAAGGTCGCAGACTACATAAAAAGGTTACAGGGCTCTTAAAGTGAGCTTTCTGGAGGTCACTACATTTCAGAGTATAGTACCTAACCGATTTAATTGTAGAATTTTGTATAAATCTTTCACAAAGCAACGAAGTAACAAGAGCTCAGGTGTAAGGAGAACCGTGACTGCCCCCTGGTTCTTAAACATGGTTCTACTGTACATATGTTTTAATACTTATATGAGTTTATTGTTGTGAAACCTTCACCGGATGTAAACTCAAGCTATCACTTCTTGGAGGGCTGGCGGCATTAGTATTGGGCCGATCGACTGCACCTCGAGTCTTAAATTGGATGCAACAGACTCCGTCTAATATATATGAAAGTGGATTTAAAAAAAAGACAGATTTTTTAAAATCTTATTAAATAAAATCTCTAAAAAAAATATTTATGCTTACCAAAATATCCTGAATACCGTAATCAAATTTCAAAAGTAATATGAGAGGTTAAAAATCAAAGAAAGTTCAAAAATCAAAGAGGTTAAAAATCAAAGTGCAGCAGAAAATGAAGCATGGGAAAATAAATGCCAAGAAGCTGAACGATTTGTAGGTGGGACAAAGACGAAGATGGTCTGCAAAGCAATAAGAGAATTAAGATAGAAAACAAAAAAAAGTTGACACATAAATCAACTAAACAGAAAATAAAAATGGAGGAATGGGTAAAATTAGGACTTAAATTTTTAACAGATGAATCATAAACGGATAGGACCCACCAAATATGTGGAAGCCAGCGTATCGAAAATCACTCCACAAAAAGGTTCAAAATAACATTGCAAAAAATATAGGAACATTTGCTTAACTGCTACTTACGGAAGACTGTATATACGTGTAGTAAGGACTAAAATAGAAGGTGGACATTGGGGATGAACAAAGTGGATTTCCTGCAGGACGATCTTGTTTAGATAACATAATCATGTAAAAAATCTTCATGCAAATGTGGAAACAATAAAAATAGGAAGAAAAATATCTCTGCCAATAACTCCTCCCTCTCGTTGGGTAATAAATCGCTATTTCTTTTAATTCGGAAGTATCCCCTCTCTGTGTATGTTGTACCCATCTAGCAAAAATCCCTTATCGTAAGAGTTCGTACGTGGTATAATTCCTCATTTTTACGTGAGAAATAGTTCTGCTGCCTATTATATAATTCATCCGATTGCTCCCTTGGTCTTTTGGTCCGGCTCTTTGGAATCAACGACTAATTATGCATTAGCATAAATAACTAATGCTTGTCACGAGTCGAAGCCTCACAAGTATGCACTACACTACAGATATGCTCCCAATGGAGAGGGACCGTTAGTATATAATTATTTTGCTACTACACAAATGGACAGAGACTCAAGAGTTATGTTGAAAACATGCACGGCGTGCTGTTAGTACTTGGTAACAGATAAGGATTCAAGTAATATGGAGTATTACTACTACTAAGGGCTACGCTACCTATCGACAAACCTAGTTAAAAGTCTCATTGGCAGCTGTTATGGTCCCTTATCGTTCGCGGGAAAAATTACATGAAAATCTGTCAGTTCTGCAGCCTACTATAGTTCACAGATTCGCCAGGAAAGCCTGAGATCTAACAAGTCTAACTTAGAAGATACAGGTCTTCTGGTTTTACTCCACATAGATCCACCTTTGTCAAAATAGGGAAGATGGCTTCAATGGCATATTTAAGACAGCTTCAATAGGGAAGATGGCTATTCCCTCACTAATGCATGGAAACGCGTTTTGCACGGGGAAAAGGCAAATATCAACAGCCAACCACGTAAGACCTGACTCTACGGATAAGGTATGTATAGGCGGCCAAAAAAATGCATCCTCACTTCACTGACCTGAAGAAGCCGACTGCTACGCCGGCGAAACTGTCGTCCGAGGAAGATGGACCTGCGCGGAGTAAAACCCGGAAGAGCAGTATCTACACTACCATCAACCCGCGGAAGCCTACTCAAGGGAGTCTAATTTAGTTTTACGCGAAATTATGGCAGAGGTGTCATTCGCATAGATTGATGAAAAATGAATAGAATGAAAGAGTGAGTCCCAGGAATGGAGTTCAGGTCTTATAATCGACATATTTGTACTGTCCTCGAGCACGTGAGTATGACTGTGAGTAAATTTGTGGCTACGTACACCAATTAACTATTCTAACATTTAACAAGTAGAGAATAGCAAAAAATCAGGGGCCAAAATTATAAAATCGGTTTTTAAGGCGGTGATAATGCTCAACATTCTATTGATTATATTTCCTGATATGAACTTTACGGGCTACTCTTGGTGGTGTTTGGCTCATATACATCCCCCGCCGATTCCAATAATTCTTAGGAGACTAGGTAGCTTGGCGGTGTAAGTACTCGGCGCGACATCTTAAGGTCTATGGTGCGATTCCCGGCCTAGTCGAATTTTTTCAGTGAATCGTCCATCATACCATCTTCACACCACCATTGGACTCCACAATTTTGTGGTTCCTATCCTCTTCTTTCACCCTCTATTTGAACGAAATTATGTTTTATATATAAATATATATAAATAAATAAATAAATAAATAAATAAAAATATATATATATATAATGTTTCGTAAGATATTGTAATATTTAGGACGTAAATAAATATATATATTCCCGGTCAATATGTTCTTTACATATTTGGAGAAGTAATTCCCCTCAAATTTACTCAGGAATTTAAGCCAATTCTTTTATATATGCTGAGATAGTGGTTCACATGCCGATTCTTTTGATAGCCTCGACTCACTGTAAGACTTTCCATAACGTTTCCGTGTAAACGTAGCTGCTCGTCGCTGCACGCAATCTTATTCCGGTATTAAACCTGCTTTATTTGGCATTCCAAATGCTAGACACGTATTCCACGTGCAGCTTAGCTAGCGAAGAATTACAGCGCCCTTTCTCATCGCATTTCTCTAGTCTTCTTTAAATAAATTCTGTTTGCTCGACAACATATTTCTCGAGCAACTTTACTACAAGACAGTTCCTGATTTTTTGTGTTGCCTAAATAATTAACGAAATCAACGTTGGCTATTTCAATTTTGTTAATTCTGTATTAATCAACACGACTCTGGAAAATGTTTACTTCACAAAAAAAGATGGCATTGCGTTTTTTAGTTCCAACTGTACGCTATTTTTTCTCTGTTTGGTATTTGAATCGCTGATTTTCGTCGCTGGTGCTCACCGATAGTCAACTTAGGCTTAGTTCTTCATCTCCGCGTCGGTAACGCTGTAGTCTTTTTAAATATCCGCGTGTAGAATACACTGATGTATTTAAACATATATTTAACCTAATTGCATATTTTATTATAAGTGTGTACAGACGGGGTACAAGAGTGGCCGCTCTTGTATGTGACCTTCGTCTCTATTGCGCTGTGTTCTCTCATCTCCTTACCCATTATATCTTTCCACTGGTGGTACCCTCGAGTAATGTGCGTTCTAGCGTTAGAGAGGGAAAGCATAAATTAAAGTGGGCAGGGCGAGTGAAATTGAGCCTTCGTAAAGTGTTGTTCCTTGCCCTTGTAAACGAATTTTGATGGACAAGAAAGTGAAGAGGATGGATAGGGGACTGTCCCCTCTCGTCCCTCCCTTCAGATTCCAACCCTTCCCGCCCCTCAGTTCGTGCAGGCATAAAACGTGCCTGGCCGTTGTGATTAGTAGTGCTGTGTTCCGTGCGGCTCGAAACGAAATGAGATTGTGATATACTGTGCTGCAGGGAGTGAAGAGAGAGTGTGACGCACTAATGGACGGTCTACTTTTGTGTCCGGAAGCTCCTGTAAACTCGCAGGTTAGACACTAGACTAAGATTAACGGTAAAATTCAGGTCGCGCGCGATTGTGTGACTCGGAGGATATCACTTGTACCCCGCACCACGTCTAAAACTGGCTAGAGTCGAAAAATAAGAAAGCTACACCGTCGGGAAGGGAAGTGTATAAAATTCCTTTAACCCATACACCCCCTATTTCTTCCTGTCTGGTCTCTTGACACCCCAGCAAAACACCCTTGCGGCACTTCACAAGGAGGTATTAGGCAATGATATTGGTGCTGAGTGTGTTGCGCTCTATTAGCGCTCGGAGTAATGCCAATTTACACCATCGGAGGGCATTTCAATCGCGATATTGTGTATCACTTCAGCTGGGTGAACAATTCTAGAATATTATGTGAGAACTTGCCTTCCGAGAGGCGTGCCCGAATCGTCACTGCACTGCCTGCCGTCCATTGGCATTTGACAGGAATTGAATTGGCTCCATTTAGACTGAACTAGTAAGTTTGAATTCTTTTTTCGAATGGTGGACTTGACTTTACACTTTTGTTAATTAACTCATCATTATTACTTACAGCTCACCCCCCTAAAAATATTCCGTTTGATTATCTTTCCTGCAGTAGTACTTCGTAGTATCCATGAATAAGTAGCGTTAGTAAAACTACTGAATAGTAGTACCTTAATCCGTTTTATGTATCTTTGCATGCTCACAAGTGTACCGCTCCACTAGTTATCATTTAGCTGTGCGCTATTCTTCTGCTGACTGATTCTTGGTTTGCGCCTAACGGCAAGGGTTCGTAGTTAAAGACCTTGAACAGGGACTAGAGTTGCGCGGCTGGTGTCACCCCGTGCCACACACCTTGGAGTAGACTTGCACGGTGCTTCGTAGGTCAATATAGTGCTTAGCTGCCAATGAGACTTTTATCTAAATTTGTCGATAGGTAGTATAGCTCTTAGTAGTAGTAGTACTCCCTATTACTTGAATCCGTATGTTACCTAGTACTAACAGCACGCTGTGCATGTTTTCAACATAACTCTTGAGTCTCTGTCTATTTGTGTAGTTGCAAAATACATATATACTAACGGTCCCTCTCCATCGTGAACGTATCTGTAGTGCAGTGCATGATTATGAGGCTTCGCCTCGTGACAAGCATTAGTGATTTATGCTAATGCATAATTAGTCGTAGTTACACTAACTTTAGTGGACATTGTAATGCTTGTTGGTGACAACTCACCCCCTGCCACACACCCCTGAGGTGGCTTGCAGGATATTTTGTAGATGTAGGGTAATGGGAGCTTTCATTTCAAGGTATTGAAGCTTGCGCACATCGCGTCATATCAACACACACGAACGGCGTTGAATGGAACGATGTGCGCTGGAGAAATGTTTTGCAACCTACCTGTAGGTAGCACTCTGTGGGAGAACAACAGTCACGGCCGAATATTTTGTGCATAGTAATCGAAATCGTTCAAAATAATTTTTATAAAAAAGTAAGATTTTTAACACAGAGTAATTCAAAACTTCACAATATCCATTTTTGACGCCTTTGCTCTAAATCAGCAAAAAATATATATCGCGGAGGCGATTGTCGACGTTATTTTCATGTTTAGCGCATATCAACTCTGTCCCCCCTCCTTTTTTGAATTGCACCACCTTAAGCTGGATTCACGACGCGGAAAGCGAAGACGGAGTAGCGGAAAGCCAATCACGGGTCGGCAGAAAGCGCAGGGGCGGAGCTGAGACCGGCGAAACGGGCGGATAGAATATTTTGATCATTTGCGCTTTCCGCGAGCGGATTGTGACGTCAGAAGCAATATAACAGCTACATCCGCAGTGGTGGTGAGACATTGCGGTAAGACAATTCAAAATCTTGGAACCAAGACTTCAGCAATATACAAAATCTTTACATAATATATGCACTTTTGGTGATGCAGTTTATAATATGTTTAACCTTGAAACAATGACTTATTGACCCTCATTTATACTAATTTAACTTTATGACCCCGTCAAGTAAATTCACACAGACGTAAATCAATTTATTTTTCCAAGTTTCCTCCAATGTATGATGCCATGGAATTAAAAAAAATTACTCATATCTCTATATTTTCAATAATTTGGCGAAAAATGTCAAATTTTACTGTCAAACTTAAACTTAGTAATAAAATGAAACATTAATCCATACGGACATATCACATTTTTTCATGAAAGTGTATTGCTACGCGAATATGAATTGACTTTAATTATAATTTGCGTGTTTTATCGATCCTAACTTCTGTATTAACAAATTATCTGGCCAATTGTTCCTCGAAGTAAAGTTTCAAAATTTTCCCGTATTAAGTGATTCATTGTGATTTCATTTGTAGCAGTTTTAAAAGACCTCCACTGGTTTTACCTTTGTTACGAAGAATGATATATTTTCTTGAATCATTTTGGTATTTGTTTCTAACTCAATAATTTCAGAATCTGTTATTGTTCTTCATTAAATCACAGTCAATGCTTCTGGATGAGAATGCGCCCACTCACCACGTTTACTTTCTTTTCCACCACACCGTTCCGTGACCATGTGTCACCTCATTCCGCTTCTCCGCTCGTCCATTTTCCGTCTCCGCGCTCCTCTTTCCGAGTAGTTTTCCATCCATGTGATTCCAGCTTAATTCGCCGAGTCTGTAACGAATGAAAGGCAAGTGCGCTGTTTACCATTGATTTGGATGAATGAATATTGTGTGATTGGAGACTTTTTTTAATTAATTTGGTTGAGGACTTGCAATAAAGGAAATCGCATTGGTGCGGTGGCCAGAGTAGGGATATTTCCCATCCCTATGGGCCCAGGTTCGATTTCCGATAGTGGTTGAGATTTAGCATTGGGTCACACAGATAGTCAGCGGGTCTACTTGGGTGATTTATGGAGAGAACGTGTCGCGCTCCGCCCATCAGAAGGGTCATCAATAGAATGACCCGTTTCCCTCCTTTCGATTAGACTTGGTTATTGCCGAAGCTGGGGTTTTCTTCATCCTTACTGCATTTTATAAATATTTATTTCCTGGCCAACCAACGCACCTGTCCTCAAAAGGCGTAATTTTCCTTAGAAGACGGTCGCCTTCCCTTATAACCTGCGCAACAACTTGCAATTATGAAATCAGTATTTATTCCGAACTCTCATATCGTCTGGAGGAGCTTATTTCTTTGTATCTGTAGATTTGGGTTCATATATTTGGTCATTGAGGCATACGCATATGCCTGATAGAAACATGCGGGAATAAATATTGAGATTTTCGCCTTTTACAGTAGTGTCATTCACTCTGTTCTCTCCTTAATGAGTGTGGGAATTCTATCTGTTTTTTCAAATACCTACATGCTTTAGATTTTTTTCTAATAACTATTTGAGCCTTTTCACATTTTTATGCGTATCCGTACATTTTGACTGATTGTAACTCGACACACATTCGTGTGCCAGTGTAGTCGGCGAAGTTTTTTTATTTGCATTTGGAATGTCTTTTGGCCAATCAGATTCTTGAAACACCCAAGTCATTCCATCTCTCTCCTTTCTTCCATGCACGCAATGTTCAACGTCCATTGCTGGACGCTCGAGCACTTCCTCAGCTGGTGGCCGCCTCATTCTCCACCCCCTCTCTTCGAACAGCTGTTTGCGGCGTCATTTACGTAAAATTCACTCCTAAGGTTATCTAACAATAAGATAGGTGACACCGATCGGTTACTGATCTGCAATGCCCGCTGTTACAAGGGAAGTGTAACAAGTTTTCCCGGCATGTTTTCTTGGCTTATGTACTTTAAATATGCTATCGCTTTTTATTTAGTTTAGTAGAACTATAAATAGAGAATAAACACTGCTCTCAGAAAAAATATTATTGATTAAAGGTTTACATACACTCCTTTCTCATACTTAAGATATGTCCTCTACCTCATTCTATCCGTTTTCAGCTCCATCGTTATCTTAGTAAGCACTTACGCAGTACGATGATGTTCTTTTGATGGATCTCAGGAAATAAAATACTACCTGAAAAGAGCTGAAATTTTTCCGTAAGATAGAAGGCAACGTTTTACCATTATATTTAAATCCATATTCACCAGAATATTTGCATTCTTGAGTTGGATATCAGAGGGGATTTAAAACCTCAATCTCGTCCCAATAAATACCACTTATTTACTTAGTCGCTATGCAGAGCTGCATAGCTGGACCCGAAAGGAGCCAGACTTACCCCTTCCGAGGGAAGAAATCGTTGAGAGAAGCAAAAGAGCGTACTAGCGTTTATATCGGTTGTCATCGTATGCTCTCTCTTCGATTCTAAATCACTAAGCATCAAACAAAAAATTATTTCTTCTGGGGTGCCTTATTTCACCCCCATTTTTATTTGTTACGAGCGGAAGGTACCCGTTGAAATTCAACGGGTGTGAAAAACGTTAAATTTATTTTATAAGAAAACCGCAAAGCCTGAAGAAAAACTGTATGCGTGGTCATTCGAGGAGTTCGTAACCTATCTTGTTTGTTGTGTTCGTTGTAGTAGACACGCTGACCGTTTTCCAGGTGCACGGAGAGATGAGTGACTATTGATCCACTTTCATGCACGGGAAACCCAAAAATTGGCCATACAGACTCATTACTACTTAAGTAGCAAAGATTGATAGATGGTCACCTCGTCCCTACTTGATCCGTCTTCTGAGTGATTAACAGCTTGATCGCTTCCCTTGTTTTCATCCATATATTTGCATTCCATGACTTAATTCACTTGCACTATTCAACGTTGATATGTACGTTGAGTATATTAATCAGGATTGGGCAGAAGGGTACAATCCAGCGGTTGACAACGTCAAGAGGAGTAATGGCAGCAGAAGCCATGTTTATTTGACCTGTGAATCCTCCATCAATGGGACTGCGCCTTCGGCATAGCCATAATCACTGGTTACAGTTGCTAAATAAAAAATCTATGGTGATTCTTAGTGCACTTGTTGATTTTCATGCACGGATGTCGTTAATTGCGCAGAATTTCCGTTCTTCATTCGGGTAAAAAGCATGTAGTGACACCATTATAATTTCCGCCATCTTAAAGAAGATTGAAGGTTCGAAACAGATGGGTCTGTATTTGAACCAGATTTAGAGCTGGTTACCCGTCCATATGTTGGGTAAGGATGAAATGTGTGCGGATCTTAGCGTAACCCGAGAAACACCACGGGGAGAATCTCATGAGATCGCGGGTGGGCATACCTTTGAGCATCCAAGTCTAACCTTTGTCATTTTTCTTTCATGGGCTCATTTTCTCGCAAATAAGACATTTATTTTGCTTTAGAAGATTTTTTCGAAAAGTTACTCTTTTTCCTATTAGGCATCTTGATGGACATATTTTTAAGTCCATGGGACGGAAACACAGCGGCTAGTGAGGGTCTAGAATAGGCAACTCGATGATTGAGTGAATGTACCAAAGTTAACTGCACTTAAATACTTTTAAACATATAAATAACTCGTGACGTTAATGATGTGGAAATTGGTCTAAAAAACAGTTTGCAATCGTAATGAGAGGCAGACGGAATAAACAACGCCGTGTTTGTTGTAGCAACAGAGGCATTATTACCATTGATATTCGCTGCACGTAAATATTCTTGCACATTTAATTAAGTGTGTATTCTATTAATTCATTTATGTGTAACGTTAACTACGTAAGTGTTCTCTCATATACAAATCCCTTTGAGAGCTACTTTGAGAATAGACGTTGAAGAGTATACTTGTTAAATATGCATTGACTTTATAGATTTCCCCCGAAGCAATTTATCATGGGGCCCTTGGGACTCTGGGCTCTTCTTATACGGATTTGCTTTCTACGTACTATCATGGGCCTGCAGGAAAACATGATATTTAATAGTTAAGAGGCGTGTATATCCTTTGAAAATCAAATCTATGGTTGTCAAGGAAATATGTTATTGTTGATTTCAGGGAAAAATGTGAGATTTTTCAAATGAAAACATTAATTTCAGACAAATATGGAGCGTAAAAGAAAATCGATTGATAAAATTAGAAATTATATTTATTCAGCCATCCGATAAAAATAATTCCAACCCTATATCTTGAGTGAATGTACTTTTAAAAAGCAAAAAATGAAATCACTGCACCGAACACAATGCTTAGCATGGACCAACAGGGGGGACCTTCGGGGGCCTTTGGGGGCCCTTAGGGCTTTTTAATATGGTACAACCAGATATGTATTCTATCCACATGCCAAATTTCAGCTCAATCGGTCCAGTAGTTTTTGCGTGATGGAGCAACAGACAGAAAGAGACCATTACATTTTTATACGTATTATTAAGGATCACACCCTTAACCCTGAAAAAATAGGGTTTCGGTTAATTGAACCCTACAGTGTTTGTTGTCTACCAGTAACAAACATGTGTTCCAAATTTCATCAAAATCGGTCCTGTGGTATAGGAGGAGATGTGGAACATACATACATACATACATTGACTTTTATATATATAACGAGCGGAAGATACCCGTTGAAATTCAACGGGTGTGAAAAACATTAAACTTATTTTTTATAATAAAACCACAAAGCCCGAAGAAAAACAGTATGCGTGGTCATTTGAGGAGTTCGTAACCTATCTTGTATGTTGTGTTCGTTGTAGTAGACACACTGACAGTTTCCCAGGTTCACGGAGAGATGAGTGACTATTGGTTCACTTTCATGCACGGGAAACCCAAAAATCGGCCTCGCAGACTCATTACTACTTAAATAGCAACGGTTGAAAATGGTCACCTCGTCCCTTCGGTTCTCTTGAGCCGTCTTCTGAGTGATTAACAGCTTGATCGCTTCCCTTGTGTACATACATATATTTGCATTCCATGACTTAATTCAACTATTCAACGTTGATATGTGCGTTGATTATCTTAATCAGGATTGGACAGTAGAGTACAATCCAGCGGTTGACACGTCAAGAGGAGTAATGGCAGCAGAAGCCATGTTTATTTGACCTATGAATCCTCCATCAATGGGACTGCGCCTTCGGCATAGCCATAATCATTGGTTTCGGTTGCTAAATAAAACATTTAAGGTGATTCTTAGTGCACTTGTCGATTTTCATGCACAGATGTCGTTAATTGCGCAGAATATTTGTTCTTATTTCGGATAAGAAGCATGTAGTGACGTCATTATAATTTCCGCCATCTTAAAGCAGATTGAAGGCTTGAAACAGATGGGTCTGTATTTGAACCAGATTTAGAGCTGGTTACCCGTCTGTATGTTGGGTAAGGATGAAATTTGTGCGGATCTTAGCGTAACCCGAGAAACACCACGGGAAGAATCTCATGAGATCGCTGGTGGGCATGTTTTTGACCATCCAAATCTAACCTTTGTCGTTTTTCTTTCAAGGGTTCATTTTCTCGCAAATAAGACATTCATTTTGTCTTAAAAGATTTTTCTTTCTTTCTTCACTCTTTTTTCTATTAGGCATGTTGATGGATATATTTTTAAGTCCAAGGAACGGAAACATAGCGGCAAGTGAGAGTCTAGAATAAGCATCTCGATGATTGAGTGAATGTACCTAAGTTAACTGCACATTAACACTTTTAAACGTATAAATAATTCGTGACGTTACTGATGTGGGAATTGGTCTAAAAACAGTTCGCGAATGTACTGAGAGGCAGACGGTTTCACTATGTGTAATACACCTGAGTACTAAACGATAATAAACAACGCCGTGTTTGTTGTAGCAACAGAGGCATTATTACCATTGATATTCGCTGCACGTATATATTCTTTTAAGTGTGTAGTCTATTAATTCCTTTATGTGTAACGTTTACTACGTAAGTGTTCTCCCATATATATGCCCCTTTGAGAGCTACTTTGAGAGTAGACGTTGAAGAGTATACTTGTTAAATATGCATTGAATTTAACGATTACCCCCCGAAGCAATCTATCATGGGGGACTCCGGGATCTTCTTATACGGATTTGCTTTCTACGTACTATCATGGGCGTGCAGGAAAACATGATATTTAATAGTTAAGAGGCGTGTATATCCTTTGAAAATCAAATCTGTGGTTGTCAAGGAAATATGTTATTGTTGATTTCAGGGAAAAATGTGAGATTTTTCAACTGAAAACATGAATTTCAGACAAATACAGCGTAGAAGAAAATCGATTGAAAAAATTAGAAATTATATTTATTCAGCCATCCGATAAAAAAATTCCAGCCCTATATCTTGAGTGAATGTACTTTTAAAAAGCAAAAAATGAAACCACTGCACCAAACACAATGCTTAGCATGGACCACCACGGGGACCTTCGGGGGCCTTTGGGGGCCCTTAGGGCTTTTTAATATGGTACAACCAGATATGTATTCTATCCACATGCCAAATTTCAGCTCAATCGGTCCAGTAGTTTTTGCGTGATGGAGCAACAGACAGAAAGAGACCATTACATTTTTATACGTATTATTAAGGATCACACCCTTAACCCTGAAAAAATAGGGTTTCGGTTAATTGAACCCTACAGTGTTTGTTGTCTACCAGTAACAAACATGTGTTCCAAATTTCATCAAAATCGGTCCTGTGGTATAGGAGGAGATGTGGAACATACATACATACATACATACATTGACTTTTATATATATAAAGATAAAGATAAAGATAATTGTGTATATTCATTTGGGTGAAATAAATTCTATTTTCGCCTATTGTAGGGACTGAAGCGCTATGTCGGTGGAAAATAGCCCAGAAATATTGCCCAAGGGAAAGCTCCAGCAGGAGGTAGCGGAGAGGGCCTCGGTTTGGTATGCCGGCTAGATTTGGTACATAATATCTTCTCATCCCGAGGACCCTGGTTCGTGTCTTGGAAGGGGTGGAGATTTTTCAGTGGTCTCTCGATTCCTCTTTGGATTTTATGGGGAAAGAACGTTAAGGCCAGGATTTATAATGCCGGGTTAACGCTAACCGGAAGATATTAAGACCTTTCGTTAACTTGAGGTTAACCGAGTTCGGGATATGTACTGTTCTCACTGTCATTTGATTGACGCGAGCGTTATCGAAGGGAGTTGGAATTAACTTCGGTATTTAAACCGAGAAATAACATAAATAGTGGTTATGAAACCGGGCCTTGGTGTAGTACTCCGTCCGTCAGATTGGACGTTAAACAGTGGACCTCTTTTCGCCTTCCGTTAATATTAGGCTAGTCCCGATACCTGGTTTCCTTCCTTAATCCCCCGAGCAAACCTTCTCCTACCAACCCATTCACTTTCCTTTGTTGGAGAAAATGACGATAGCCATCGTTCACCTTCCGAAATAACCAGTCAACCCTTATTTTTGTGTGCACGTGTGCAAAATATCAGTGAGCAATATCGGAACTGAATGACACTCCTCCATCCCGCTAAGATAAGAAAGCATAAGACTATGAAGCAAATGAGTTCATGAAATTTTCGCACTACAGGCACGGATTTCGTGATTTCTGCACACTTATAGCAAAAAAAGGAAAAGTTTGCACTTGCATGTAATGTCAATTGTATTACGAATGAATAATAATACCTTATCATGGCATGATAAGGTATTATTATTCTAGATCCGGTACCTGGTCTTCTTTTGTCAGTTTTGCTCCACGAGCTGCGTATCGTAACATCAGCTATGTTAGAACTGGTGCTTTATTAAGGAAATTCTCGAAATATTTGAACCTCGACCATAACCTAATTTTAGCCTCGCAACACGAAAGTTTTCAAATAATGTTTTAAATTTAAAAATTGAGACACATTTTATGGTTGATTTATTCTATGGTTTTTACGGATTTGTGGTTTTTAATTTATCGTTCTGCTTTTGCAGTTGTCATTAATTCATTTCTGCGGATAAAATTCTTCCGATTTCAGAGTTTTTCTAGCGATCTTATCCGTCCGTGGAATCTCCGAACATCCAGGGATTCGGGTTTGCTCGGTGACCAGGATTTCCTACCCTAAACGACCCGGGTTCGGATCCCGGCATTGACGAAGATTTTTTCAGAGAAATCCCGATCCCCACTTGAGTGCTTTGTGTAGAGCATATTTAAGTACAACACGCCGCGCCGCCCTTTGGCTGGGACTAGAGCTGTGGCTATAGTTGGAAGTCGAAAAAAACTATAGGAACACATATTTCACATGAGTACATCTGTTTATGTGGAGGAAATCAACATGCATGCAGTCATAGGAATGATGCAAGAATTATTTTTTTTTTACATTTTACAAGAATTATTGTTTGCAAATTTTACATTTTTGCCTTAATTAAAGCATATCACGACCTAAGTTTTCGGCGAAGGTAGGTGGAAAGTATATTTATATATGTTTTTTCAAATCTTCGGTTCGCCGTGACACCTTGGTATTTATAAGTAACCATTAACATCTTATGAAATGTGTTGTTTCCGTTGAGAAGAAAATTATTAAGTACATCCAATCGAATAATTACGAAATATATCTCATGTTCCATAAGGTTCCATGAGGTGTTAAAATAGGATTTAATTTCCCAAAAACCAAATCGATAAAATGCCATTGCTTAACAGTTGTCTATAGATATTCATAATAAGAACACGTATGCAAAATGTCACGCAAATGTGTGAATGGACAAAAATCGCTACAACCACCTTAAACTGCGGGACACTTGGTGGCTTTCGTCAACATCAGGCTGATGGCAACACTGGGTTTCCCTCCACCCTTTCCTCCACTCCCCCAACAGCCCTTCCCTTCCAACCTACGCACATGATCTCATTGCACAAATGACTCCAGTCATCGGTCACTGCCCCAAAATAATTAACCAACCATTGATCCGAGCCTCTCGGATGTTTTTTCTCTTGCTTGAATAATGGCGTAGTTTGCCACAATAGGTGAATTTTGCTGTTATCTTGTCATTGAGTAATTGATATGTTTCGTTTAATTTCAAAACATAAAAAAATACGATCTGAACGTCACTTATGACCAAAGATGTTGGCAGAGTTCTCTGTTCTGGACTAGTCGGTGAGGAGTTCACATCGCTTCCAGCAATGTCAATACTTAGAGAGCCTGACCTCACGCACTTGTGCAATTTTGTCGCTGATTCCCGAGTGGAAGTTAGAAAAGGGTTGGCTGAACCTTGAGTTATTGTTTTAAAATTTGGTTGGCTTTGTGAAATATGCCTGCCTTTATTAGCTGTTCTTTGAAAATAATTTCCCTCTGGCGCAACACTTTACTGTAACCTCTTCTACCCTTCCCTCCTCTCCTTACATTCATCTGAAAATTTTAGTATCATCTTCCCTTGTTTCCCCAATTTGTGTGTCTCTAGCCTGTTCCTGTATCTTTCTTTGTCTTAGACATCCGGCATATTAACAGGCATTTTCCCCCCAGTTTTCCTTTCCTTCAAACTTTATTCCCATTTCAGTCAAGTTCTTCCTGGGTTCAATGACCTACTTGGTTATCGTTTTCCTCTCGTCCTCCTCGGTGTCATCCATATCCTTTTGACGAGACTGTCCATGTCCATTCTAATTACATGTCCTGCAATTGCATTGCCTTTTTAATTCTAATACCTCCAAGGTTGTCCTCATTTTTCGAAATAACTCATCCCTTGAACTTCGCTCCCGTCTTTCACTTCCCCTTTTTGGTCCGAGAATTTTCATAAGGATTTTTCTCTTTTCTTTATCCAGTTGTTCTGCCCCATGTCTTCCTAGTGTTATCACATCGGGGGCATGCAGTACCGTGTTCCTCACTCCTGCCTGTGTCTGATCGTGGCGCCCGTTAATACCGTATTTCTCCTAATATAAGCCGCACTTTTTTTCCCGATTTTGGGGCCTCAAAATCGGGGTGCGGCTTATATTCGAGGTGCGGCTTAAATTCGAGGACTTTCTTATACAATCTAAAAAATGATCGATTTGAGCAAACCAGCCATTTGGATTCACGAGGACGCCAGCTAAACTCGCCTAAGCCAAGGGGAAATTAAGAGATAACGCTGAAAAAGGTGAAAATGGTGCACAATTTATTCATATATTAAAGGATAATATAGGTAAAATTGTGTCACAGTTACATAGGTAATGTAAAAACAGATATAAAATTCTAATGCCTAATACTGTAGGTGGTATGGGATGCAGTAAAAAGGGTGCGGCTTAAATTCGCGTATTAACTTTTTTCCCTGTTTGAGACCCCAAAAAAGGGGTGCGGCTTATATTCGAGTGCGTCTTATATTCGGAGAAATACGGTATTTTCTTTCCGTTACACTTCTCTGGTCGACAGGTAGGCCAACTTCATTTTCCTCACCCTCTATTGATACACTCAAACCCCTATTTCTTCCTTACCTACATTCTACCATGCACATAAACTTCCGCACTGTGCCCTCCACCGTCTCTAATCCGAAGGCGTGTTCAGTGTCTTTGTCTTATGATAAGCGATAGCGTAAAAGCGACTTCGTAAGAATGTCTTTTATTTCCTATTCATAAGAAATTCCCGCCATCTTTTCCAGTATATTTCACAATTCTATTATGCCGTTATGCTTATCTGTCATACCGGGAATGCGGAAAAAAGTTTGACAAGAAAGATTTAAAAATCTCATAAATAGCTACTATGAAGGAATCTTCTTTTCAAATAATTAGGAAGGCAGTAAAGGTCACATGGCCACCCGACTACACCCATAGTCCCAAATTGAATATAACATATCGAGGGAGACATTTGAACGCTCAAAAACAAGGCATTTAGAATTTTTTAAAGGTTGTAGCATAATTCGAGGTGATCTAACTGAGACAAAAATTTATTGACCTCGGTTCAATATTAAAATAGAAAACAATATGGAAATATGGTTGTTGTGGTGGCTAGAGTACTGACTGCCCGTCACAAGTGTCCTGGTTTGAATACCGTTAGAGGGAAAGAGTTTTTTTCCCGATCCCGTACATATGAAGAGCAATGCTAGTGCAGTACTTATCCATCGGATGGGACATTCATTCTTAAACCCCGTTATTACTTTGTGCATATATATTATGCCCACGATATACAAAGCAATACCAATACCAGTCATTGATAATAATACAAGCCGACCTATATAACCTCAACCAAAAATTTAAGATTTAAATCATCATGCAATTTTATTGTCTCTCTCATTGACCAATCATATAAATCCTCTGAAATTAACCTTGTGTGTGTATGTAGTACACTGTTAGGCCTTCAAATGCTTATCAACCGGATATTGGCTGATTATTTTATAATGTTCCAACAATGGGACGCAGGCCTAATCATCGAAAGTAAAAAGTTCTTTGGCCAATTTAAAATTCATAATCAGTACTTGGAATTATTGTACTAAATATTTGTGATGGCAGAGGGCGGGCAACTTTGTGAAGTACCACAACTTGACGCTAAGCATCCAGAAGCTCTTTGCATATAAAATACTTTGTTTAAGTACCGGAATCATATTTTTTAATATTTTCTACACCCTTGTTATCATAACTACTTTTATTAAAATAATAACTTTTTTATCGAAATTGAAAATATTTCTGAGAATTTCTCGGTGATTAGTACACTATTGGAGCTAACATTTTTATAAATTCAAGGATATGATAGTGTTTTCATTACCTACTCACGAATAAACTCTGGATCTTTATAAAAAAGGGCATGCTATCAGAATGTAGCCTGGAAAAAGTCGCAGACTACTTAAAAAGGTTAGAGGACTCCTAAATTGAGCTTTCTGTGGGTCACTGAATTACAGAGTTGTGTACCTACCCAATTCAGTGGTAGAATTTTGTAACAATATTTTTTAAAGGTACGAAGTCACAAGATCTCAGGACCTAGTAGGAGACCCTGACTGCCCCTTGGTCCCTAAATACGGTATTACTGTACATATTGTTTCATTACTTCTCTGCGGTTGTTGCCGTAAAACCTTCACAGGAATTAAGACTGAAGCTATCACTTCTTTGGTGAGCGGCGGCATGAATGTTGTACCACTCTACTGCACCCAGAGTCTTAAATTGGATGCAACAGTTGTGGCCTAATTTTTCTGACAGTGGATTAGATACAAGGCATATAGAGAGTTTTTTTTTAACTATAGCATAATTATTTGTATAGGTGGTGTTTTAATTAAGTAATATATAAATGGATATAATGCTATAAGACAGTTTGATAATAAAAAAGAAAAAGTACGGGAATACGGTTGATATGATTGAGTATTACTGAGGTCCGGTCACGAGAACCCAGGTTTGGAACCCTGGGAGAGGAGGAGATTTTGTTCCGATCCCTGCATGAGTACCTACCATATAAAGAGCAAATAAATGTGACACTTCGTCTGGCGGATGGGATGGTAAACCCCATGACGCCGGTGTGGAGATACAGAATGCTCAAGATTTTTTATGCGGAATATGGGGTGTTTCGGTGAGGGGCTACAACGCCTCCATAATGTTATTCTGCAGGACTCATGCTGCAGTTTAACGGAATTAATCATCCAAGTGTCAATGTGATTTTCTAAAGTTGCAGTATTTATCATATCAACTCTCTATTCTATAAACATGCAGCACCATATATTGAAACGCACCACTTTTCAATGCATTCAGATCTCTATCTGACTGACGTAGGGTAATAAATCGCAAATGTTTTAAATCCAATGCACCCCCTTTAGGTGAGACGTATCCTCATCTTACGGTAATATATTATCTCCCTTGCTTACTTACTTGTAATGCACCCTTGGCCCTTTAGACCGGCTCGTTGGAATCCACTTTCGCCGGTTGAAGTTCTTTCTCCGTTGCAAGGTAAATTTAATTAATTGTGCAGTTTTATTTTCCTTTGACTTCTTCCCTGAAGTAATGTTGTCGTCATTGTAAGAGTTCGACATCCGAATTACTCGCATAAGGGTTATAAGTCATAACCCTTATGAACGTAAGTACTCGTTCATAAGGGTTATTTGTTCATCTCATAATGTCAAACATTAGGCGAGGCGGATTCTATGAAATACTATCGTTATTTTTTTTCTTTGCGAGTTTGATGGACTTCCTATTTTTGAATGTATCTTTCTTATTTTTTCACTTCTGTAAGCTTTAGAGATTGAATAAGCCTAGTCTAGTCCTTCTATCATCTGTTTTACACTCCCTATCCGTTTGCAGCAGATATTAACGATGCGGGCAACTCTTTTGTATTATCATATTTTGGGATTAATGTCTTCGATATTCTAAATTGCTATTGATTAGCTCATGTTTTATCTCTGGCTGAATAAAGAAAACGCAAGAATGTCATTACATATCAGACCAATTTGCTGGTGGAGCTCCAAATCTTATCATTATGTTCAATATTTTCATCCCAAATCATGTAGGAATGCAGAACGTGCGCCATTTTAGAGCTTCTCTGCGAATAAATTTCTGTGGACACTTACGACTTTGATACAGGTCAATTGACTTTGCCCACAAGCGCTCATAGTCGATAGTACTTTGTTTTCATTTTGAATGCTTATGGTCTTGCGGCATGTTGCGCGCAAGTATAATTCTCCCGAGATATCAAGTTCATGACCTTATTGACGATCTCGTGGAGAAATATCAACGTTGTGATTATTTCGGTCGAGTGTCGTGCTGAGAAAAGAACTGTAACTCTCCCAGACGGTTACCAGCCAGAAGACTTTGGAAAATATCCCTAACAACTCTTTGCTAGTGATGTTTCACCCGCAAGGAAGAATGAATCCACTGAACTTATTGATGATTTTTGGTAAGCAATATCTTTTTTACATTTTGGTGATTGCGTGTATACATTATTTGTTTACTCTTACGGAATGCCTATAAAATTTGGTTTGTACCAAATGAAGGGTCTCACTTTTTATATTCCTTGTCGCATTCACATTTTGATGTGACATGATACGTGAAACGGGTGGTGCTTGTTGCATAGGGCATTATGAAGAGAACTGTGTTATAATGATGAGACCTTTATGAAAAGAAGTCGCTGCTGAGAACAAAAAAAATGCTCTTAAGCCGTGTTTACACGATGCATTTACCCGCGCAACTACGTGGCTGGACAGATGCGTGAACACATTCACCAAATTAGAACAGGGGCTATTTTCTGTCCACGCATTCACGCATTAGCACAATTTTGAGTGTTAACACGGTGAAATTTTGATGGTGATTGTGTTCACGCATCTACCCGCGCGGGTAAATGCATCGTGTAAACACGGCTTTACGTAAAAAAAACGAAGATCTATGCATAGCATTTTGCTACATTCCTAAAAAACTTACAGGCAACAATGACAATGTTATGGTGACTGTTAAGATTTTTATACGAACCTGGAGCGCAGTGAGCCACCATTGTGATGTGTTAAGACAGAGGAGAGGGGAGGGAGTTGTGAAAAGGGAATAAGGGAATAAAGGAGTAAGTGGTGAGGTACTTATGTTTTTATGGATTTACGTTCTGCTTTAGAAGTAGTCATTTATGTGGGAGGAAATAATACTCACGGCTTAGATTATTTCCATAAGAATCTTGATCCCTACTAGAGTGGTCTGTGAACAGAATTGCGAGCAGCAAACCTCAAACGCCTTGCCGCCTTTCGTCAACAGTATGGTGATGTCGATACTAGGTATTTCTACACTCTTTCCTACTCTCTCTCAATAATACTTCCCTTACCAACTCAACCACTTGCTTTAATGGCGGAAATGCCTTAAGTGTTCGGTCCCTGTCCCAAATACCAACCAGCCATCCGAGTCTCTACTCAGTCCTTCATATAACTCATTTCAAATTATTGTTCACCCGGAAGTTAAGGCTTGAATAAGGTCAGAGAGAATCTGCTGTATGAAGTTGTGAAAAATGTAGAAATGCTAGATTACATTTATTGTGTAGGGAAAATGCCAAGTTAGTGGGTAAAGAAAACCGGTTGAATTGTTTACATACATAAATGTGGAAGAATATTGTAAATAGATAAGCCTATGAGCATAACAGGTAACAAGATAGGAAGAATGTTAAAGGTTTTGGAAGCAGGAAAAAAGGAGCAATGTAAAATATTCAGTTAAGAGGAATGGTAGATGGAGACCTCGAACGGATAAGTGGTTAGCTATTGTAATTTTAGTGTTGTAAGCTCTGTAAAGTGCTTGCTAGGCTAGGTAGTTGTCTAATTTATTTACAAAGCACTCGCATCACTGTGATTGCACATGCGGTACATACTTTGCAGCTATTTAAGATCACAGATATGCTTTAGGTATTGCATGCCATTCTTGAATGTTAATGTTCTCTTCAAAATATTTTATTTGCTTGAACATATTCCTTGACAATGTGGTTTTTAAAAGATTTAAAAATATGAACATAGGCGATACCAAAATATTACGATGAGTACATACATACATTTCATAGATATTCATTAGCATTAGTCGTTTGATCTCCTTAATAGATGCATTTTACCATCCATTTCATTGGTATTGTTTACAGGGCATCTAAACAACAACAGTCTGGAAGAGCTTAATCATGAAATAACGTTAATTCTCGCGTCGGTGGAAAAACAGTGTTAATGAAACTTAACTTTAGTTTTCTATTCACCATACGTTGTTTAATGATCACTATCCATGTTTAGGGCTTGTACACAATTTTTAATGTGGCTAAACATGATGGTTGTAACAAAATGAAGTGTTACTAGGCTTCGTGCCATACAGCCATTATGACACCCTTCGTCTTCATTTTTATTTTTACGGATTTGGTACTTCATTGCTCAGTGTATTCAACGTAATAAATCAATTTTATTAAATTTTCAGGTGCCTACATTGCGTTTTCGGCGATTGTGATATCTAGTCCTACACCAGAACCAGACTTTGTCACAATTATTGGTGTCGATGAGTGCCTAGATACGGCTTATGTAAGTACTTCTTGAAAGGCCTACAAAAGAAAACAAATAGCGTGCTGGGGACATGAATGAGTTGATTGACAAAATTATGTTAAAGCACATGCATACGTTATGCTTGGACAATTAGGGACTAATATAGAATGCTTTTATTGAACCTGTGACTTATTTTAATTAGAGATAATGTCTTTTGATACAGATTTAAAATTTAGTAATAGAGAAATCAGTTTAAGTTCACAGAATATTTTTTTCTTTGGTCAGAATTAGATTAAGATGAAAAGGTAAATATATAGCCATGCCAAAGCAAATTATTTTTTAATGGTGGTTAAAAAAATTTCTTAAACCGTTTTATTTACAATTCGACTTATTCTGGCTATATCTGTAAGAAATCTTCAATGTTTTTGGGAACCCCAATAACCAAGATTAAAATTTGGGATGGGCATAAAAATCGGCGGTGGAATCTTTTGTTCTTAATCACAGTATCCTCACAAGCTACGATTATGGTGCACAAATGGAGACGATGGATATACACAAATACTTGAAGCTGGATTGAATGAGTTTTTTTTCGGGCAGTAAAACATCAGTGATGGGAAAGTGAGCACTGAAATTGTTGTAAGGGTTGCAAAGATCAACAATTTCTTTCACATCAACAAATGACTTTTAAACCTTTAAAGTTACATTTCACTAATTTATTGGTAATAACTTTCGGTAACTTTCTCAGTACACGAGTGACATTATTACACATTATTTTAAATTCTCTTATCAGAGAAATGAAGGCTTAAGTATATTTTCGAGTATTAAGTATAAGAAGGTTTAAGTAGTTTTTATAAGTATGTTTTAATAATTTTCCAAATTTGTGTCCCAGTGTGTCAATATACTGCAAATACTTCCTAGTTGTGGGTCGCAGGCTGCAGTATTCTCACTCTCAAAGTAGTTCTGTTACAAGGGTTCCTAGCTTGAGCAGAAGAGTCAAAGCTGGCCCAGGGTATTATGTACTAGGCTTTGGTTTCTCTTGTGTTTATACAAGCGAAAATGTGCGAAAACTGACCGGTAGAGAGCCGTAACAGTAAGAAGGGAAACGCTGCTCGTGGTGCGGATACTGCAAAGGCTAGTCCTTCATACTCCATCCAAAATTATTGCGGAAAGTCGAAGAATAGCATCGAACGGCCGAAACCACTATGGGCGGCAGAATCTGTATGAGGTTAGCCCATCAAGAGACGGGCATGGCAAAACGAACTGGAAAATTAGAACTTGGAATGTGAGAGGTGTACATGGAAAAGAGAATTATTTGATTAGTAAAATGGAAATGAAACGAGTGCATGTTTTGTGTCTTTGTGAAACTAGGTGCAAGGGGCGGGACGCTTCTCAAAACTGATAACGGTGGGTTAGCATTTTGGTTCGGAGTTGTGGATAGTACGCATGGCAGGTAAGGAGTGGGTTTGATCCTCAATGAGAGAGTTGAGATGTTAGTAAGGAAATGAGTTAGTATACCGTAGATTGCTCTGTTGTTTGTGTGAAAGTAGGTATTCGAAGAGTTGCGATTGTGGGATGTTATACACCAGTGGGCATAAAAAATGACAGGGTGAAAGATAAATTTTGGAAAAAAATCAGAGGCATTGAATGCATGTGACCCTGGTGAGAGAATGATTGTACTAGGCGACATGAATGGCTGGGTTGGTCTTAGACGGGAAGCAGCTGAGAGACTAGTTGGGCCTTATGGTTACCCTCGAGTGAATGATAACGGTGAAAACTTGGTATGTGTTTGGAAAAAAGATCGTTTGGTTTCGAATGCATGGTATAAACATAAGGAAATCCATATGCGTACATGGCGAGGGGAAATTGTAAGAGCATGATTGATTTCGTTGTGTATGATGATAGGTTGGCATAATTGGTAATAAATACAAGGGTGATGAGGGGTGTCAGATGTGGTCCAGACCACTATTTGGTGGTACTAGAGTGGATCTGGGAAGAAATGGGGTTCCGAGGAAGAGAAGTTCACGTAAGCAAAGAGAGTAAAAGAGGATAGGTGAGGGAGGGAGAGTGGAAGACAGTGAGGTGAGAGTATGGTATGATTGAGGGTGTGCTATATTCGAAACTTAGAGAATGGGACGAATATATCAATCATGAGAGTGTGAATGATGCGTGGGTGAGTTTTATATAAATGTAGAATTTGCAGAATGTATGTTAAAAAGGAGTGGTAGGGAGAATGAAAGCCAATGCATGGTGGAATGAAGAAGTGGTAATTGCTGTGAGTGAAAAGAAAGAGGTGCATGAGAAAATGAAGGCAGCGAAATTTGAGGTAGTGCAAAAGAAGGTATCTGATAAACGAATCGATAAAAAAATGAATGTAAAATCGTTGTAAAAGAGATCAAGAAAAGAGTGCGTGCGAATGAGGATAGAAAATGCAGTGATTTTTTAGGCAAAAAGAAGTTATTTTAGATATGGGACAAAAAGGAAAAGCAAGTTGGGGGCAAGGGAATGTATGCAATAAATAACGAAAGTGGCGAGATCGTGTGGGGTGAAAGCATCGTCATGGACTGTTGAAGTATTTTGATTGAATGTACAATAATTGAGCAGACGATGAGGATGAAACCTTCGAATTAGTATGTAAGAATGTCAGAATGGAAAAGGAATGAAGTGAAAATTAGATCATTAGCGTCAGTGACAATATTGAAAAATTGGAAGGCTGCAGGCGTAGTTGGGATATCCAGTAAAATGGTGAAGTGTGGGTGTAAATTACACGTAATCCACTTGTGTGTGGATTGTATAAAATTGGCTTGAAAGCTTCTGCTGTTCCAAACGGTTGGAAAAATGTGAAAATACTCCCATTTCACAAAGGTAAGGGTGGTAAAGACGAATGTAAATATTAGAGCAATTAGTTTATTGAGTATTCCGGGAAAAGTGTTCAGTAAAATAATAAACAAAAGATTGAGGAAGATATATCGACAGAGTCTGGGGTGTACAGTGAGGGTTTAAGGCCTGGGATGGGATATAGTGATCAGCTGTTTGCACTTCAGCAAGTGCTAGAAAAATATATGGACGTTCGAAATAAAATGTATTGTGCATTCGTGAATTTAGAGAAGACATACGAAACGGTAAATAGAAAAAAGCTATGGAAGATTTTGATGGACTATGGAGAGAATGACAAGATTGAAAGATATTGATTATCCGGGCCAAACTTAATATTTTTCCACTTCAGTGAATTATTTCTCAACCGTCAATGTCCTGCAAATGATTTGTTGATTTTGGGCGTATATTTTCGAGAAAGGATTCTTGGGTGCTCCACTGAATCAGGGGCTCGATTTCTGCCGACGTATCGATATTCGTCCTCGGTGCAGGGCTTCTGCAAGCCCTTAGGGTAAAGGGCCAGTCAATTTTCGAGACATCGGCATAGATGGACACCCTCAAGCGGTGGAAAGCCCAGGAAACTCCTTGTACTCATGTCTAAATTCCCAAAAGAACACTTATAATAACATTCTGTTTTATTATCCATGTACTCTGTACATTCATCGTTTCCTTTTGTACACATTCATAGAAAATCTATGGTATCGGCAGTCTCCTGGTGAAATTGCCTTATAATGAAATACTTGTTCACTTTGTTTTTCACATAAATTCATTTAAGTCACGGCCAGAGTTTTGTCGCGTCGCAACATCACGTCCCTACATACATTTCAACAAGCATGGCTGTTATAGTTACAAGAGAACTAGGATAGGTTCTTGGAGGATGCCGGAAGGTAGTAGGAAGAGGTAGGTGACGATTAAGATCATCCTCCTCCTATACCCTCCTACCCTACCCTCCTAATGCTACCCGTTACCTACCCTCTCCCTTAACATCAAGCTAACCTCCTCCATCCCTCTTGTGACTATAAAAACCATGCTTGCTACAATGCATGTACCTGATGAAGTCGCAACTCGTCGAAATCCGGGTTGAAGGTTAAATACATTTTTGTTGAAAACCTAATGACATGTAGGTACTTCACCATCACTGTATGTTACTGTATTGACGAAGATACATACAAACCAAATTAGGATCTCGGCATTTGAGGTTCCTATGTATATTGACAAATTTAACAATTATAACCAGAAAACAGGAAAAAAAACAAATCATTTGCAGGAAATTGGCGGACGAGAAAGAAAACACTGAAATGGAAAAATATTTAGTGTGGTCCGGATGATCAATATCTTTCATCTTAAGGAATGTCCTTTGGTATCAAATAATGCCCATTGATAATAGTTTTCCATTTGTACCTCGCCACCCTGTTGGCATAAATTCAAAGTATTTTAACTTCTTTATAAGAGATATTATGGCATGATTTTAATTACTTTCCCCAATGGAAGGTGTATTGCATAGCAAGTAGTGGATGTTAAACTTACCGCAAGGCAACACCTAAGCAACCGAGCATATCATACCACAATGCTTATGAGTCAAATCCTCAAAAGTGTTCAATTATTAATATCCAAATTCCATAACCCCGATATTCTAACTTACGAAGAAATACGGTAGGTTTGCAATGTGTGGCATGCATTAAGGCATTTCTTTCATCACTGTAGGACTGTCATATTTTGGACGACGGATTACAAAATATTCATGATTAATGTGGAACGTGAAACAAATAAGTTTTTTTCTGGGAATGTTGATTTCAACAACTTGTGCCTATCAATGAGTTGGGAAATAATTTGCACGTTCCAAAACATTTCAGTATCCTATGAAATTGTGAGCCATATTTTAGATAATCCAAGTATTTTAATATACTAGGTAAATAATACAACGGAATGTACTGTTATTTCAGGAACGAGCACGTGCTATCAAACAATGCATCCGCCGAGAGAATTCTGATCAAGAAATGAATGAGACTAGGCGCATTTACAATGACTCAAAATGTATCGAATGCATGCACATATGCAGGTGAGGAAAAGGATTTCATTGATTTTTCTCTGTACGTGTGTTTCCTATGTCAGTTGTATTTCATAAATCGTTAGTCTAATACTAGGTAGTCATTTTAGCTGCTTTAGTAATTTTAATTTAATTAAGTGTCGTTGATTCCTCCATTCCACTTCGCCTTTACCGTCCTCACATAAGCTCGCAGAAGATGCGCAGGGGAAGTTTTTTGGACCAGATAATAAAGTCAGTGTGAGCATTGGATATTGACCTCGGTTTACCTTTGAAATTCCTGCGTGTGTCGTGTGAATACCACCCTTAACACCCTTAAGGAATATCAGATTTTCAGAGGTTCATTCGTTTTTGCTTCCACTCCTCACAATCCAAACCAAACTTTCTTCTTATCACTTTTGCCATTACAACTCACTTATTGAATATACGTTCTGCGCATCCTTCTGCCATCAGCTTTTGAGGGAAACATACATAATGGATATTCTAGTGGCATAATTGGTATTTAGCAGATAAATTTTATCCCCTGCTAATTATTTCTCCGACCACGGAAGTGTTTCCTGCCGTCGCGTCGCCTGCACAAAACCTTCTATTTTTTCAATATTTAATCCGTCTTAAACCTTGTATCTTTTTAACTCCCTTCAAACCGTCCAAAATTCCTCTTTTTTCTCCCTCACCAGCATTTGTGCAACATTTTTCCCTTCAATCAACCACTTTTCGTCTAGTCCCAACCTTTTAGTTTATCCCCCGCTCACTTTTACTGCCTCCTTAAAAGTTCTTCTTAAATCCTCCTTTCATTTTCTATAATGTGTAAAACTTCCCCTCTTACCTTCTCCTAATTTACTTCTCATTAGTCACATTGTTTCCTTAGTTCATTATCTTCATAAAACGGTGCGTATTTATCGTTAAAATTGTTCACTATGTTGAAAAATATTCACTTCAATAGTGCGAACGCAATAATGATTTACTCTCAATTTAGGAACTTCAGTAGCCTCATAGACTAAGGGCCTAACGATAGACTACCATTTGAATGGAATAAAAAAATTATAGATGTATGACTCTTCTCCTATTTTACCAATGCTGTTATAAACTATTCAGCGTAGTGAGCATTCTGTCGTAACATAATCCCCATGTCAAATGCTTTCTCCTGGTCGATGAAGCAACTATATGTCGGTTGGTCCTTTTGAATCCTCTGCTCTATGATAAGCCTGAGGGCTAATTTCATTGTTCCCCTGCTGTTCCTGAAACCAAATTGGTCTTCATCCAGGAATTCTTCCATCTTCTGTTACATCCTCCTGTAGATGATTCAAGTCAGAATGTTCAATGCCTGAAGCTGTAACACTAATGTTTCTGAAGTCATTGCACCTCTCGGCTCTCTTTTATCAGGGATAAGAATAATTATATTCTTTTTAAAGTCCGTTGGCATTTGCCAACTTGAATAAATGTCACATATTAATATGTATAGCTTATCCTCAAGTCCTCACTCTGCATACTTAAGGAATTCCGAGGGAATTTAATCAACTCCTGGCGCCATTCTCTCCCTCAAATCCTTTACTGCAGCATAAAAGTCATATCTTGATATGGAGTATCCTTTCGCATCTTCATTCAGTGTCTCCATCCTTTAGCATCCTGGAATTCAGTGCTTTCCGCTGTATAGTTTCACCAGGCAATCTTTCCATCTCTTTGCTTTATCCTCACTTTCAATAAGAACTTCATTTCCTTCACCACGAAAGACATTACCTTTAATTGGATGTTCTTTAAATTATAGGTATAGCGAAACTGGTGGCACTCGCCATTGTAGATTTTTAGGTCGCTGAGGACGAATTAAGCGTTGAAGAGTGGGCAGAGGTACCACAAGGCTCAGTTGGGGACCTCCAGAGAGAGCCTAAGCATCTTTATCCCTCCTCTCTTGTACGTTCTCCTCTCCCTGACGTCATTTTCTGTACGAGTGAGTGCCACCAAGTTTTACGACACCTATAACTTTTTACCGTTCTGTAAGCAGGTTCAACTTTTACTTAGAAGTGATTGTCTTTCATCCCATTACATCTTTCATTCATTCTTCTCTGGCCTTTATTGCTTTACGGCTGATCGCATTTCATACTATATTATACAGCGGCTGTCCTTTCGTTTTTTACTTTTTCTCCTTTCTTCTTGCATCTATTAGGTCCAAGACTTACTGCGCAAACCATGGTTTCCGATTCTCAGTTTTTCTCCTCCCTACCTTCTCTTTGGCTGCATTAATAGTTCCTTTCTCAATCTCTTGCCATCTCTCTTCGATTGATCCTAATTCCTTTCCATCATCTTCAGCTTGATCTAGTAAACTTTGATTGTCTAAACTGTGTTCTGTGTATCTCAGTATTTCCACCGGCTAGCGATTCTTTTTTGATTTCTTCAGTTTTTAAAACTTACGCTGACATTCCATCATAACCAAATTTTAGCCACTGTCGACATTCGCACCAGGGTAGATCTTGCAGTCTTTTGCATGATTTATAAATCACTGTTTCAATAACATATAGTTTTTTTGAAACAATCGTCTGTCTCCTGACATTTTACCCGTGCATCTACTTCGCGGGAGGTTTACAAATACAAGTGTGTTTGTGACGAAAATGCCATTTTGTACGCAAAAGCCAATCAATCTCTCTCCCCTCTCGTTGCCAACCCATACTTCACTACTATTAACCTTCTTGGCCTTCCCTTATATTATCATTCCAGTTTCCAAGAATAATTAAGTTGTCATCTCCTTTCACATTCCTTATAACTTATTCTATTCCGTCGTACCATAGAGTAAGTATATAGATATACTTACTCTCTGGTCGTACTCTCTACGTCGTCATCTTCGTAATCTGATATGGACATATCTACTTGTACCACCGCTGTGTCCTCTGGTTTTGTTTCTAATCTAACCACAATTATCCTTTCTCTGCATTGAAGATAGCTTTTAACTCGCATACCACTACTTTTCCCGAGTATTATGCCAACACATGCGTTTCCATTCGTAGATACTGAGTTGATAATCCGGTAGCTTTCGCTCCACAAGTCCCCTTCTTCGGGCCATTTCATTTCACTGATACCTAACACATCCAGACCCATTATTATCATACATATTTTCACGTTTTCAAGTCATCCACAGCCCTGAAGTAATCTTCCATTCCATGTACTAATCCTAAAAATGCTACTTATCGTTCTTGACTGATGTACTCTCTCGAGTAGTCTCCGCCCGGAAATCCGAATGGGGGACTAGTTTACCTCCAGAATATTTTACTCGAGAGAAATCGATCACGTATTTTATTATAAACATATCAATGAAATAGGTGATGAGCTACTTCCCCTCGGGATAATTATCTCGTGGTTTCCTGTTGCCTTCCACCTCATAGTACTACAATCGTTTAGGTTCGCGCTTATAATGGAATGAATGTTGCTGTACCGACCCACGCGGTCACCACCTTCAGTCACGTGGAGGGGGCCTGCTTCCCCCTCCTCCGGATTACCGGCTGACTATTAGCTGGCGGAAACCATTTGCCAAGCCACGGCATCTTTACGGGTTTTTGTAGCATTTTTGAGCCATCTTACCCAAGGATGGCCCCATACACCCTCTAGATACTGTCAATTTTGGTCCATGACTGCATATTCGTCGAGTAACCTCGCTTATTTCGCAGCAAATCTTTATATCTACAGGTCTACCCACCATCCGTTCTATTTCTGCCAACATGTCAATTAATACTCCAGTTAATTTCCACAGAAAGCAAGATGAGTACCTGAATTGCATAAGGACGGGCTCAGAAGATTTACAGCTTGTCTCAAATAAGTCAAAATATATGGTTCCGTTTGTTGCAAATATGATAGAAACGGTCATAATAACCTTGTGTGAAAACGATGGAGAATTGATGTCAGGTAATCATTTATTTTCATTAAACTCTTTTCATAGCAATGTGGCAGAGCATAATTGCTAACTTCATTCCTATTTTTTTCTTTTCAAATTATTTTAACTCTAGTCACCGAAGAAGACAAGCAATGTTATCGTGAAACTTGGAAAAAATGCAAATCTGACGTTGATTTCCTGGATAATCTAGAACTAGTTGCTTATTGCGATTGTGACTATCCAGAACCGGAACCTTTCAACATAGAATATCTTTGCAAGTAAGTACAAAGTCAATCCACGTTGGCATTTTTCAATGAATATGTTATATTGGAGTATTTTATTAGGTAAATAGTCCATTTCCTAAGTCATGGTAGTAAATTTTTCCTTTGTTCTTACTGAATTATATTTTAAACTCTTGTACATTGTCCATAGGAAGTTCTGAGGAAGAAATTTCATGGTGACGATTGCTCATGAAACATTGTCCTTGCCTTAATTAGCTCATACAAAGTAAAAATAAAAAAAAATTCAATTAATAGGCAATTTAATTGTAACTCTCTGATCATTTATATATAAAATCTTCGAAATTATTTCTGTCTCATAGTACAATCGGGACTTTTTTTCTTAATTCACAGGAAAATGGCTGATTTTTTCAGTTGCAGTGAGAAGGGAACGGAAATATGCTCAACGAAAGTAAAAAGTTCTGTCGACACTTTAAAGTCCAAGTTCAGTGTTTGGGAATCTTGCGCTAAATATTTCTGAAAGCAAAGGAGTAGTAGATTAGTGAGACACCACCTGACACTCTGCATCAAGAGACTTCATTGCTATGGAAAATATATTGTTAAATTTATCGAATTTGATTTTGAAATATTTTACCTTTTTTAGCATTTAGTAATGGCTACTTGCTCTTTTTTTTATCTAAGACCCACCTTCATATTTCCTGAGTTACGACTGCAACATTGTAACTTCGTTCATAAATAAATGTTAAAGCCTACCCGTGAGAAAATTTATAAACGTGACTACATATTTATTTTATCTTATCAGGAAGTTACTAATTAACTGATCATTTTGAAAACTTGCAGAGTATTAGTATGCAGCGTGGGAAAAGATCATATACAAAGGCTTCAGGGTTCCTAAAATAGGCCTTCCGGGGGAAGAAGAAAACTCCAGAGAATATTTATATCGTATTTTGTTGCAAAATTTTGTGAGTGCGAATTTCTAAGAACTAATGTGCTAGGTTAAATAGAAAAATACACTAATGCAAAAGTTAAGCAGTTAGGAATTTGTATAAATGTAAAAGTCCATCTATAACTTTGTCTTTAAAATTCTTTCTTTACTTTTAATAACATAATTTATCAGGAAAGATAGGTTCAATCTGAGTTCCATCATATTTACATAGAATTTTGCAGTGGAGACACTTACTTACATTCACACTAACTCCTCTACTAATGTTACTAGTTCTGTCACGAAGTATGAGGTAGTACTCATATAGGTTGATTGAATCACTGGCAATGTTTCCATGAAGCCAAGTTTCGGTAACTCAAATAGTATGGTAGGACTGGTGAATAAAAAATTCACAGTAATCACCAAAGAGACAAAAAAGAGAGTGGAGAAAGCATTCACATGTCCAACATAGAACATATTCAGGGTTAATCTAGCTGGAATACTTATTAATTATATCATTTTCAGTACTAAATACATTCACCACCATAATGACAATGCTGACTCCATATTGAGAACAATAGCACAAAAATGATATGTTCTTACCACAACATTCTGTACACCAAAACAAAAGTAAATGGCCGCTCTTATGTAGAATAAGGTTGAATTGCAGAATTATTATAAATTAACAATATGTCTGTAAAATTGTTATGGACTTAAGACTTTGCTGAGGAGAATCAAAGCAATTAACAAAATTAGATACAACTTTGCTATGTACAAGATGTTAGTTTCATCTTGACCAGAGCTGTGATGAAATTACTTGAGACGATGACACATTTCCTATGCCTCATCACCAAAATCATCTTCAACTCGAATTAGAAATTTTTGAGAGCCATTCTCTTGTCGTACATGAATCTTTCCACCACGGACCGTTGCATAATTATTTGTTTTAGCTTGTCAAGTTTCTCAAACACGGGCATTAAGTTTCCGGTTGAACTGTGAGTCTCTTGTTAACATAAATGAATTGATAAACAGGTTCCTTCCATCTTATTTCACGGACGGATGGACCCCGTTTGACTCTTCGAGCGATTGCTTCTTCTGTTGTAGCTGATTATCTTACAAACCGGGCATAGATAATGGGAGGTTGGTCTTTTGGCCTCTCTGCCTGGCTTTAGTAAACTTTGTCAGCATGGTTTCATATCAACTACCTTCATTTTCAAGTCTAGAGCCTTTGCTTGCTGACATGCGAGAGTCACAACTATCTCACTGTCCACGTACGGAATACAGTGCTCTTTGAGGAGATCCTCTCAGGAGGAGATGGTTCTCTTCATTTCCGTCAGCTCATCCGGCAACTGGTGCACGCAGGAAATTTAATCTTTCATGAGACTGAAGGTTGCCCTCAACTCCGGGACTAGGCTCGCTCACAGCTCCAGTTTTAATGGAAGTGTCGTCACCTCTTGAAGGCAGGAGCTCATCTCACATGTTCGACAGATACATGAATTATGCAGGTCCTCAAGGTACTTAACGTCACATTTCTTTGGACCGACCACAAGATATAGCTTTCTGTTTACGACTAGCGCCTCATCAGACACAACCCGCCATAATTACATTGAGAGGCACTAGGGTTAGAGAAACACACGATTTCCCGTCGCCAGTGCCAGATAATCCGATAACCATTAACAGGCGGAGATTTTTTTCCCGATCCCTGCTTAGGTGCATTATCAAGAGCAATGACAATTCAGCACTCCCTCCGTCGGATAATCGTGAACCCTGTTACCCCTTTGTACAGATACATTATGTCCACAATATGCAAGGTAATACCAATACCAGTCGCTAATAATAATACAAGCCGATCTATATTATTTCAACCAAAAATTTAAGATTAAAATCATCGTGCAATTTTATTGTCACTTTTCACTGTCCAACCATATAAATCCTCTGAAATTATTTTCATCTGTGTATGTAGTACACTTAGTCCTTCTCATTTTTATCCACCGGATATTAGTTGATTTTTTCTAATGTTCCAACAAGGGGACGCAGGGATGCTCGTCCAAATTAAAACGTTCTTTGGCCAATTTAAAATCCAAAGTCAGTACTTGGGAAACTTGCACTAAATATTTCTGAAGGCAGAGGGCAGGCAACATTTTAAAGTACCACAGCTTGACGTAAGCATCCAGAAGCTCTTCATTTCCGTAGAAATACTGTGTTTAAATACCAGAATCATATTATAAAATATTTTCTCTGCCTTTTTTAATATTCCTGAGGATTTCTCGTTGATTACTACACCATCGGAACTAACATTTGTATAAATACAAGGATATGATAGTGTTTTTTTTAACCTACCCATTAATAAACTCTCCAACTTATCATATTTAGAAGTACATGTTACATGAATGTAGCCTGGGAAAGGTCGCAGACTTCATGAAAAGGCAACAGGGCTCTAAAATTGAGCTTTCCGGAGGCCGCTGCATTTCAGAGTGGAGTGCCTAACCGGTTCAGTTGCAGAATGTTTTATCTATCTTTCACAAAGCAGCGAAGTTACAAGAGCTCAGGAGTAAGGGGAACCGTGACTGCTCCTTAGTTCTTAAACATGGTACTACTGTACATATGTTTTAATACTTATCAGAGTTTATTGTAGTGAAACCTTCACCGGATGTAAAATCAAGCCTTCACTTCTTGGAGGGCTGGCGACATTAGTATTGGGCCGATCATCTGCACCTCGCGTCTTAAATTGGATGCTACAGACTCTGTCTAATATTTATGACAGTGAATTTAAAAAAAACAGATTTTTTTAAAATCGTACCTATTTATGCTTACAAAAAGATCCTGAATACTGCAATCAATATTCAAGAGTAAGATAAGAGGTTAAAAATCAAATAAGTGCAGCAAAAAAGGAAGCATGGGAAAATAAATGCCAAGAAGTTGAACGATTTGTAGAAGGTACAAAGACGAAGATGGTCTGGAAAACAATAAGAGAATTAAGATAGAAAAACAAAAATTAGGAATTAAACCTTTAATAGACGAATCATAAACGGAGAGGACCAACCAAGTAGATGAAAGGTAGCGTATCTGATATATTAAAAAGAGGTCAAAGAAATTATAACGGCCTTTACATAGCTGCTACTTACGGGAGACTTTATGTACGTGCAGTTAAATAGAGACTGGGATATAATGTTTACATTGGGGAAGAACAAAGTGGATTTACAGTAGGAATATCTTGTGCAGATAACATGTTTATGTCGGAATAAGTAACAGAATACATTTGAGCAAGGAACAGAGACCCATTTGGGTTTCATAAATACAGTAAAGGCCTACGATACAGTTCGTCGGAAAAATCATTACCGCATTCTACATGAAAGCAACATAAATAGAAGATACATGTTAGCAATAAATAATCCTCATAAAAATGCGGAAACACAATAAAAATAGGAAGCAAACTATATCCGTCAATAACTCCGCCGTCTCGTAGGGTAATAACACGCAATTTTCTGATAATTCGAAGTATCCCCTCACTGTTGGTCCCATCTTACGATATCCACTGATACCGTTTGATTTTGGACGTGGTAAAATTCCTCAGTTTTATGTGAGAAATAATTCTGCTGCCAATTATATAATCCGTCCGAATTGGTCTTGGTCTCACTTGGTCTTTTGGTCCGGCTTGTTGGAATCCACTTTCGTCGATTTAAGTAATTTGTCCGTTACGAGTTTAATTTTATGTTAGCATTTTTCTTTTACTTTAACGTGTTTCACCTCCATTAATGCTGTCGTCAACATGAAGTACTCATTCATCAGGGTTATTTGTTCATCTCGTGATTTTCCACGTCAAATCTATGTCAGTGTCAAACTATTTTCAATAATTTTTCTTTGTGAGTTTGTTAAACTTCTTATTGTATTGTGGCTCGCTATTTCTACCACTCGTCTCAGTTCTAGAGGTATAATTAATCTAATTCAGTCCTTTTATCATCTTTTTTACACTCCATGTTTGCTCTCAGCAGATATTAACAATGCGGAGAACTTTATTGTATTTTCTTTATTTCGCATTACGTAGGTATTCTCCATCTCCTTAAATTAGTCGTTGGAGTATTTTAATAAGTTTGTGGGAGCATTAAACATTTTTGATTTTCCGTTGACTTGAAAGGTCAATGCGAACACATTGTTTGCGATAATGGGGCTATATTTAGAGATGCCATATTCTCCACGTTCTTCTCTTGCCATTCTCTAGTATAAAATCGTTATTAATTTTCGGAAAAGCCGGATGTTGTGTGTAAACTGAGCCTTCAGCTCCCAAATAGCGATAAATGTTAATAAATTGCTTCATTTGAGACTTCCATTTTAAGCAACTTACGTATTTTAAGCCAAGTAATGAAGTGGTTACCATCGCTAGAATGCGGAAATCATTGTCTTGATGCCAGTACATGCATATTTCGAGCTAATAATTATTTTCCACCCCTGAGCACATATTAATTTTATTTCCAATTTCGATAACCATTGTGTAATACTGTTTAGCATATTAATATTCTGCACCGATTCGGGCCTTCCTTTTCTGTTTTGATGCTTGAATCGTACACTCAACGTGAACCCGGAACCAACAACACATGAAGAGAACCCGGAAGAAGTTAATCGAAATAATTTGTTGGTTAAGCACCAAATCTCCTAATTGCGTTCAAATATTATTAACCCCGAATCATGCAGACATGCATTAAGTGCGCCATTTTAGAGATAGTCTGCGAGTAGTCTCTTTATGTCGTCTTTTACGACCTCGTTACCCCGATTATATGGCTTTGTTAGCAAGTGCTCATAGTCGATAATGCTCCTGTTTTGAACTTTGTTTACTTGAGAACTTACGAAACTGTCGCGATATTGCGCTCTATATTTGCTCACTGAAAACATCAAGATCATGACCTTAATGACGATGTTTTAGTGAACCTTCGATCGAATGATTATTTCTGTTTGGTGTCGCGTTGCGAGAAGAACCTAACTCTGCTCACACGGTTACCAGCTCGAAGACCGTTCGGAAAAAAACCCTTGACAATTATTTGGATGAGATGTTTCACCCGCAAGGAAGGATGAATCCGCTGAACTTATTTCTAATATTTGGTAAGTAATAAATATTTTCTATTTTGACAAGTGATTGCATAAATGAATTATTTACAGATAAGGAACATGTGGTTAGTTCCCATTGAAATATTTAGAGATGGAGTCCTCGAACGGAAAATCATTGAGTTTATGCATTTCACTCTTAGATGTAATGATTAGATGGCCTAATACATTTTCAGTGCTCTCGCATAACTTTTATTGCTCATACTTTAAATATACTGCAGCCCCTGACGTATATTACATTTATGATTTATTTTATGTCTTCCTTGAGTATTGTCGGTCTCTTCAAAATATTGTCTTTGTTAAAATGTATCCCTTGACCAGGTGGTAAGAAGGATTATAAAAATTGAACATACGCAATACCTAGGTATCATGCGATGAATACCCACATTGCATTCGTATATATCTATCCCTTAATCCCCCCAATGGATGTTTTTCTTCCATCCCCATAAGTTAATATTGTCTACAGGACTTGTAACCAACATCAGCCTGGAAGAGCTGTTTCATAAAAAATATTGATTTTTGTTCCGGTGGAGAAGCAATGTTAATGAAACTTAAACCTTTTAACCTTTCCATTCTCTCAACGTTCTATGATGATCAATTCTCATAGGCGTCATACGTTATTTTTTTATTCGGTTATAACATGATTCTCATAATGAAGTGTTACTAGTGTTAGTGCCATACGGTAAAATTCATATTTATGATTTGCATTTTCACCTTGACAGACTTTGTACTTCATTTCTCTATGTATTGCCGATGCATAATATATCTATTTTATGGAAATTACAGGTGCCTGCATTACGTTTTCTGCGATAGTGATTTCTAGTCCAACTCCACGCTTTTATACAACTATTGGTGAGGATGATTGCCCAGATACGGCTGATGTGAGTACTTATTGAGTTACCTGTCCTTATTAGAGAACAAATAGCATGCTGGTTACATGAATGAGTTGTTTAACAAAATAATTATAAAATAAAAGCGTTCTATTTAAATTGGGCAATTGCGGACCGATACAGAATATTCTAATTTAATTTGTGGCCCAATTCCATTCAAGGTAACGTAGTTTTATACAAATTAAATAACTAGTTATACTTGTTTTAGTAAAATCAATAAAATTTTGCAAAATATTTATTTAGTTCTTCAGAAATATTTCAAGGATGTAACTACATAAAATGTAACTACTGCCACACTAAATATTTTTTTTAATAATTGGAGGTTGAAATATTTTTTGAACAGTTTTATTTGTATTTGGACTGATTCTGGTTATATCTGTTAGATTTTTCGATTTGCCCTCAAATGCCGAGATCCTAATTTGGTTTGTATGTATCTTCTTCAACACAGTATCCCAGGAAAATAAAATTATGATAAATTACGCATCACTAGGTTTTCAACATAAATATATTTAACCTCCGACCCGGATTTCGTCTCTTTGCGACTTCGTCAGGTACATGGAATACAGCAAGCATGGTTTTTATAGTCACAAGATGGAAGGGGGAGATTAGCTTCAGGTTAAGGCAGAGGATAGATAGCATATAGGAGGGTAGGGCCGGAGGGTGTAGGAGGAGGATATTAATCGTCAACTTCCTCTTCCTACTACCTTTCGGCATCCTCCAATATCCTATACGAGTTCTCTTGTGACTATAATTGCCAATGTTGTTGAAATGTATGCAGCTTAAGATGTCGCGACACTACAAAAACCTGATCGTAAGTAAAATAAATTTATGTGGAAAACCAAGTGAACAAGTATTTCATTACAAGGCAATTCCACCATGTGACCACCGATACTATAGATAAATATGTACAACGAAGGTGTCAAAAAGGGATGGATGGATGTACAGAGTACACGGATGATAGAAACAGGATTAAATTATAAGTATTCTTCCGGGAAATAACACATAAGTACAAGCAGGTTCCTGGGTGTTCCACCGCTTGAGGGACTCCATCTTCACCTAAGTTTCAAAAACCGACTGGCCCTTCCTCCTCAGGGCTTGCAGAAGCCCTGCACCGAGGACGAAGAGCGAAACGTCGGCAGAGATTGAACACCTGATCCAGTGGAACACCCATGAAATCTTTCTTCTGATGATCTGCTGGGAAAAAATCAGATTATTTACAGGACGTGGGTGACGAAGAAAGAATAAACTGAAATGGGAAAATATATAGTGTGGTTTGAATGATCAATTTCTTTCACTTTTAAGAATTGTCCTTCATTTTCATATATTTCCCATTGTTTAGGGTAAAAGGTATAATTTCCGGAAATTATCTCGGCATCCTAAGGATCTAAATTAAAAATATTTAAAACTACTAACTTTATACCATATAATATGGTGTGAATTTAATTACTTTCCCGCGTGAAAGGAACATTGCCGAACGAGCCGTAGAAGTTGAACGACTAATTGCCTCAATATATCACTGATGCAAATAAGTAGGTCGTACCACAATGAAATAAGTCAATTACTTAAAATTGTTCGATTCGGAATATTCAAATTCCATAAACTTGATAAACTAACTCTCGAAGAAGCATGGCAGCTATATATGGCGTGCATCAAGCTCTTCTAAGACATTGTTTTTATATCCATGAAGGGCATGTAACTTATTCTGGATAAAAAATTATCTGGATTAAAAAAAATAATCTGGATGCTTTGGATGCAACCGAAAACCATTTTATTCTGATAATGAAGAAAACAGACAAATTTTTCCTATCAATTAGTTGGAAAATAAATTGCTCGTTCCAAAACATTTCAGTGGGCATATTTTAGATGATTCGTCTATTTTTGTTTTATAAGTAACTAATAAAATGGAATGTATTGTTATTTCAGGAACGAGCAGATGCTATCAAACGATGCCTCCGCCAACAAAGTTCTGATCATGAATTAAATGAGACTATGCGTTTGTACAATGACTCCCAATGTCCAAGATGCAAACACTTATGCAGGTGAGGATTTCATTTAATTTTCCTTTTGATAGTGGCGTGTCTTATGTCAGTTAGTTAAAATAAATTATCCCTCTTATTCTGGGTAATAATTTCAGCTTCCTCGGTTTGTTAAATTTTTGAAATAAGTTTTATTATATCTGCCCTAATACTTTTCATTTGCAATCCTTGTATGATGCTCGTGGCAACTCCTAAGGGGAAGTTGTTAGGACTGGAAGAGTTAACCCAAAAAATGAGCCAGTGAGGGCTCAAGGATAAAAAATATTCCCTCGGTTTACACTTGATTACTTTGAATACCGTGCGGCTACAACTTTTTACTCTTAAGGAATATCAGATTTTCAGAGGTAATTCAGTTGTCGCTTCCCCTCCTCACCTTCCGATCCAGACCTTCTGCAAACAACGCATACTATTATAAAGCACTCCTTTAAATTGTGTGCTCTACATCTTTCTATAAATCAGTTTTTAAAGAAAATATCAAATAACAATACTTTTATCATAATAATTAATATTTTCACCAATTGAAGTACATACATATTAAAATCGACCGCATTTATATTAGTCCTAACCTTTCAGTACAATCTTAGCACACTTTTATTGCATCCTTAAACGTTCTTCGAATCTCCTCCGATTCCGATCTTCTATGATTTGCAAAACTTCCTGTCTTACCTTCTCCTCATTTCCGTCTTACTAGTCACATTGTTTTCTTGGTTCATTCTATTCATAAAAATTTACATATCAATGGTTATAATAATATTTGTCACTCCGATACTGCGAATATATAATGATTTACACTCAACTTTGGACCTTTAGTAGATTCATAGTCTAAGAACTCAAAGCTCGGCTAAAATTATAATTTAATGAGTTGCTTGTAGACACATGATAACTCTTTTATTACGTAGAATTAAAAATTAAATATTCAATCCACCAGAATTTAAGATTTGAAACACATTAAACCATAATTTATCAGTACATACGTGTTATTTTGTTTTAAATTGGTATTACTGATGTAATTACGTTGTAAAACCGTGATTCGCCCGATAACTTTCGCTTAGGTACTCGATCGACAGAAAAAATAACACGTCCGTCACGTTCAAAGGCAAGACTGGAGTAACTTTATTATACAATCACCACCAGGGTGCAGCACATACAAAAAAAAACAAAATACTGTCGAAATACTGCCGACCTTGAGTTGCATTTTTGCAATTAACATTATTCCAACAATTACTGATATATAAGCTAGCAAATTACATTGTAATGACAAATTGTTAGACCTTAGGTAAAAAAATTATATTTTATAAGAATACTAGATGTGCCCGGCATGAGTTGCAATGCCTCTTTTTATTACTAAGTAGGCATGCATTTACATGCACAAAATAAACGAAAGACAATGTTTTTTGTGTATTAAACAAAATTACTGCTAACATAATCCCCATGTTGAAGTCTGGCTCCCTGGAAGTGTTACTAACTATCGTCACATGTTTATTCTCCCCACTCTTTCTTTTTTGCTGGAGCGTATTCTTCTTGACCGTCTCCTGTTCTCCTTGACCGTTTAAACCCTTCCCTATATCTCACCGTATCAGCACTGCTTTCTTGGTCAACCACTGATATTGCACCACCACATTATCTCTGCACTCGGAGCCTTTTACCAACTTGATGTGTGTTACATAGACTTCTCCAAGGCTTTCGATACTGTGAATCATACACTTATATTAGATAAACTGGAAAATGCTTTCAATAATCACGGTCCTATCTTAGATATCTTTCTTTCTCCCTTCCTTACTCAACAATTGCAGACAGTGGTGGTTGACGGCGTTTCCTCCCCTATTCTTCCCGTTCCCTCTGGCGTCCATCAAAGTAGCGTTCTCGGTCCTCTCCTTTTTGCCCTGTACATCGATGACGCTACATCTTGCACCCTCTATTACGCCTGCGAGATTCTTCCTTTCGCAGACGACTGCAAATTTTCGAAATAATTGACACCACTGCCGGCTCGCAATCCCTACAATCTGCCCTCCGCTCACTTGAAGACTGGTGCAACAGAAGGAAACTCAAGATTAATCCTTAAAAGTCAGCCTCCATGTCATTTTTATTGACCTCAAAACCCTTACACAACCAATATCAACTATCCGACAAAACGATCCCCGTTACCATCTTGCATAAAGACCTCGTTGTTACAGTTAACTTACAGTTACAGTACAGTTACAATAAAATTACCTTCAACCCTCATCTCAGAGAGATAAAGTCGAAAACCATGTCCGTTCTTGGAATCCTCTTCAGATTTACTGAAATATCAGACCACCTAGCATTAAAACGATCTTAACTGGATGCATACTCCTCATTGTCGAGTAGGTACTGCTCATTAATTTGGTCAACTGCCTGTTCCACGAGCTTAAAAATTTTGAAATGTCCCCTTATATTTTTCACATAGACTGTCCGCAACCGTGTTCCCCACAAGTGTAGCTCATCCCATAGCGAAATAAGTCATCTCTTGGAATTTCCCATATGTCATCCGCAGGAAAGTTCATGACCTAAATTTCCTCCATTCTGTCATCAACAGCAATTTCCGATCCACCGACATCCTTCATTTTTCCTCCCTTCATATTCCAAGCCGCAAACCCGCAGCAGTGATCTCCTTCGCCTACCTAAATTCCGTTCTGTCACTCTCCCAGCGTTCTCTCTCTTTTCTACAAATTCCCGAAACTAATCAACATACTTTCTTTCAATCACCCCTTACTTGACCTCTCCACCTTCCGTCACTCATTTATCACTCGAATAAATTTTTCGGCTGTCCCACTCGTGAGCATGCAACATATAATTGACCATGGGAAAAGCATGATTTTCCCGATTTAATCCACACACTTGAAGCGATTGAACTTGTTTGAGAAGGCAAGGCGAATGGGGAACTGTAGTCGTTTGACTACAGCTATCAAATTAGTCAATGAACCTGGCCTTTAAATGTTGCAGACGTGAGTAGACATTCATGAAATCGAGCTATTAATTGGATATTCACGCCTGGTAGCCAAGGAAATTTTTATTGTTGAAAAGGAAGAAAAAATACATGAATTTAGAAATAAAACGCAATACTTGGACAAAAACGAAGCGCATAAGAAAATTGGATGAAAGAATTAAATATTGCATTCTTTTATGCGTTACATGGCAACAATTTCCTTCCAATATCTTGAGTGCAAGTAATTAAAAAAAGTAAATTAAGAAACACCCGCATCGAATTCAATGCTTTTCCTATGGGAGGGAATTTTAACAATATTGGAGTAAAAACAATCCCAAAATTGGCAATTTTTATAATACAGAAACCATCCTTGGCGCGCGCACAACAACTCACCAAAGTTTCATTGCAATGGAATGAATGGTGTTTGAGCGCATACGGGACATAAAAAAATACATTCATTTTTATATATTAGAATAGCTGTGCCCGGCATCCGTTGCAATGGCTCTTTTTCTTTCTAAGTAGGCACACATATACAAAGCTGACACATAAACATGTTCAAAATAAATGAAAGAAAATGATTTTTTGTTTATTAAAATATAGTTAAATATTTTATTCGAGTGCTTTCGGATATACAATATTTTTGGTCCTACCACCCTCTGCAAAAACAAATAAATTTTTCGGCTGTCCTACTCGTGTGCATGCAACATATAATTGACCGTGTGAAAAGCATGGATTTTCCAGGTTTAATCCACAAACGTGTAGCGATTGACCTTTTGCCTTGTTGATTGTCATTGAGAATGCAAGGTGAACGGGGAATTGTAGTCATTTGACTACAACTATCAAATTAGTCACTGAAAGTGGCCTTTAAATGCTGCAGGGGCGAATAGCCAGTCATGAAATCGGTATTAAATGGATATTCAAGCGTGGTTGCCAAGGAAATTTCTATTAATTAAAAGGAAGAAAAATTGATGAACTTCCAGATAAAAACGCAATACTTAGACAAAAACAAAGCGTTTAAGTAAATTGAATGAAATAATTAAATATTGCATTTTTATGTGCTCTATGATGAAAATTTCCATCCAATGTCTTGAGTGCAAGGAATTTAAAAATGCAAATAAAGAAACACGTGCACCGAATTCAATGCTTTTCTTATGTGAGTAAATATTAACAATATTGGGGCAACCCAAAATTTGCCATTTTTATAATTCAGAAACCTTTGTAGGTACAGGTACAACAATTCATCAAAGTTTTATCGCAATCGAACGAATGGTATTGGTGAAGAAGACGAACAGACAAACAGACAAACTTTCATTTTTTATATATTAGATGATGCACTTCGCTCAATTATTATTATTAAGAAATGTAAGAACAAAATCTACTTGCACGAACGAGATCCCATATCCCAATACAAGAACACGATGCGTTTGAATGAGATATACAGTCGCAATGAGAAACATTTGGACCTCGAGATTCGGTATTACGAAAAGTATGAATATTTCTGATTAGGAAGTTTTGAAAGTGAAACATGTTTACCTGAAAATGATTTTACGTGGAAAGTGAGTTGAAATCATAAAAGTGAGGAGTTCTTTTGCCGTTCTTATTGGAAGAAATCTAGAAAAACGCAACATCAGCGTAGCTAAAAGAAAATAGAAATAGCAATGTGACTGCATCAAGGATTATCACCAGTTGCGATAAATTTCAAGATCTATCGCCTTAAACAGGTCCTACTAATGAAGATTCTGTCCAATTCAAATTCCTGTCTGTGACATACTGAACATCTAGATGAAAATTTGCATAATAGTCACTCACTTAGTGAAGATAAATTGAGCTCTTAGTGCAGCAAAATGAGTGCAAATAATATTCCTATTAATTTCCACAGAAAGCAAGACGATATCCTAAATTGCATACGGAACGGCTCAGAAGAATTACAGCTTGTATCAAATAAGTCAAAATATATGGTTCCATTTTTGGTAAATATAGCTGATACTGTCATATCCACCCTGTGTGAAAACGATGGAGAATTGTTGTTAGGTAATATTTTATTTTCTTGGCAAACTATTTATAGCTTAGCACCTTAAGGCTTAGAAACACTACTTATTTACTTCTTATTTGTTTCCTCTGAAATTAATTTAACTCTAGTCACCGAAGAAGAAGACAAGCAATGTTATCGTAAAAGTTTGAATGACTGCCAATCTGACGTTGATTTCCTGGATAATCTAGAAAAAGTTGCTTTCTGCGATTCTGACAACCCAGAAACCGATCCTTTCAACATAGGATATCTTTGCCAGTAAGTACTTATTCAAGACATTTTGGCATTTTTCAATTAACATGTTATATTGAAGTGTGTTATGAGATTAATATGTGTGGATGCGAGTAAATATTTGGTTTGATCTTACTCCTGTTTCTTGCCGACCATTTCACTTGGAACTACAAAATTTGGCCTTAAATAACTGAAAACTTGCACTTATTATGCAATTTAATTCTCACAATAAATCATATAAAATATCTGAAGTTATTTCAAGGCCTCATAACTCGTCACTTTTCTTCTTCATTCACAGGAAATTGGCTGATTTTTTCAGTTGCGGTGAGAAGGGAACGGAAACATGCTCAACGAAAGTAAAAAGTTCTGTCGCCACTTTAAAGTCCAAATTCAGTGTTTGGGAATCTTGCGCTAAATATTTCTGAAGGCCGAGGACAAGCAGTCTTGAGAAAAACTACAACTTAAACCTCACCACAAGAAATTCTTCATCGCTATCGAATATACTTTGTTAAATTTCCCGAATTGGATATTGAAATAAGTTTTACCTTTTTCAGTATAATTACATGTAATTGAAATTCATTCCTCTCTTTTTATCTCCAATATATATTTCACCACCTGTTTGAACGAAATATTTATTATTTACGCCAGTGAGCGGTTTGAGTGAATGAATGAATGGTTATATATATATATATATGCTAGCAACAAGGCGTTGAGGTTGGGGAAGGATAGGAAAGTAAATCAGTGGACACTCACAGGCAGATGATCAATGACGACACCGGTGTCGTCATTGATCATCTGCCTGTGAGTGTCCACTGATTTACTTTCCTATCCTTCCCCAACCTCAACGCCTTGTTGCTAGCATATACTTTTATATTTATTTCCTTTCCTTTTATATATATATATATATATATATATATTCCTTAATATTTCCTGAGTTACGAAGCCACCATTGTAACTTCTATCATAAATAAACATTAAAACCTACCCGTGAGTAACTTTAAAACTGCATGTGACTGCATTTATTATTACCTTATCACAGATAAATTGTTAGACTGATAGATTTGTAAAAATGTACAGTATGCATGCATGTTGTCTGGTAAATTGTCATTGATTTCGTTCAAAGTTTTCAGAGCTCCTATAATTGGCTCTCCAAGGGAGGAATTAAACTCGTCAGAATATGAAAATCGCATTCTGTTGTAGACTTTTGAGAGTCCGAAGTGCTAGCATTAAGGGCTAAGGTGCTAGGGGAATCCTGATCGTCCGCGGGATCCAAAACCGGGAGCTACTTTCCAAATTTCAGTTACATCACTGCGGGTTATTGTCGTGAAACCTCTACAGGGGGTGGAAGACTCAATCTTCAATTATTTGAGTACGTTTGCTCGCTAGACTGCACTCAATAGTCCCAAAATAGATGCTAGAAAGTTTTTATAATTTTGTTAACCATACATTTTACATTCTGTTGCAAAAATTGCCTTGAGCGCTTACAAAACCAAAGCATTTAGTGAGTTTTTTAAGGTTCCGCTAAAATCACCCTCAGAGATGGTCTTCTAATTGAGACGGATTTTGATGGTGGTGAAACTATTGGAACTTTTGGAATCTGTTTGCAGTCTACTGAACCCTTATTGCCAAGAACCCATTATTTAACATAATACTGATAGTGGTTTAAGGCAAGTTCAATACAAATTTATACATTTCCAATAATACCGCATAAAATATGTTGAATACAATCCAAGGCAACTGAAACTTTACCTTAACCTATTGTTTGACCTACAGAGTAATTAGATTTTTAAATATACTGGACTATGGTTAATGGGATGGCCTGATTATCCACTGGCTTCTATTTACGAGGGGCAGGGATTGATAACAGCAGTAGCGGAGATTTTACTCCGATTCTAACTTGGCTGCTATAAGAAGAGCAAATCATGTGCCTCCGTCCGTTGGATGGGACGTTAAACCGTGAACACCATGGCTCTTTTCATGATTAGTAGGCTAGAGTCGATTCTGGGTTTCTCACTCCATCTCTCACACGTCCCCCAAGAATCCACCCAAACTTTACCACCTATTTTTAATGGTGTAAAAGATACTCTTCTGCCATTCACCTCCCCCAATAACCAAAGATCCAACCAACAATACGTTTGCATTGATTCCCAAGCAGTGACGTATACTTCGGCTTGTTCCATCATAGGCATTTCGAGTTTATCTCTTTTCTTTAATTTTATATTAGCCACACGCTTAGTTAGGCTTGATTTTCAACCTGATTCTAGCATTAAACGGTCGACGCTGGTCGAATGGTTGCCAGAGGACCGCGAGTCGCAGTCGTCGCCGGTGTCTTTACATCCTCGAGTTAGAAAGGGAATTTCGCGATAACATTCCCCGTAACCTTCCCACGCGCAATGATGATGATTGTCGACACGTTGGTCTTTTCACTCATCGGTCTCGTAAGTAAATATTTAAAGAAAAGAATAAATGGCGTCTAGGTGCTGAACCTTTATGCTTTTTTCACGCGTCGTGACTATCCACCATGCAATTTCTTTCGGCAACTGTCACATCAGTGCAACATTTTCCTCCCACTATCATATAATTTCTCTGCATGTTAACGAAAAGGTTTATATATGCTATGTGACCGATTGCGCATTTTTAAGTTTTTGTTCAGTGCATAAACCAGCGTTTTCGTTTATGCCTATCTGATGGGTAAGCGGGAGCAAAATAAAACAGTAACTCTTACGAACGGGTATATCCGCAAAAACATGGCCAAGAATTGCTATCCGTATTAAAGAAATTAAGCGGCCAATTCATTTAGCGATTTATAATTCCTACTAAATTTATCAATAACTATTAATGAATTTTCCCCATTTATTGTGCAGATGATTTCTTTTCTTGACCTCTAAAAGTTATTAATATTTTCTTTTCTGGAGATACAGGTCTGTAATGAACAGTCAGTCAATACTCCTTTTTTGCCAACGCTTCGTAAAATTTATTATACTTCCTCAAAGCTGTATCAGGATTGAATACATATTTTATACAACATTTAAAAAATATTACAGGTTTAAATATTATGGCTCATAAATTGAGAAGAGAGGAAAAACACTCTGTTATTCCACTTAGCACTTGACCATAAACTCAACATAACGTTTTATGTGGAATAGCAGAGTATTTTTCCTCTGTAGGATGATGTTTTCGGGCAATGCTGCTTTTTGTTCATTATGAAAATATCAAGAATCCCTTCCAGTAAGAGAAGCGAAACGTTAAGATTTTCATAATGAACAAAACGCAGCATTCCCCGAAAGTATCATCCTCCATAGATAAGAAAAGCTGCGAAAGCATTTAAAACAAATTTGTTTTCCTCTCTTCCTTCTCTTCTCAATTTGAAAAGATTCTACCAAGTCAAGCCTGATACAGTCTCAAGGTTTATAAAGTTTGATATCGTCATTTCCATTATGTATGCACGATAAAAACATTACCTTAGAGTTTGTCCCCCTAGAGATTAGCTCGAGGAAGTGGTTAATATCCTCCCAACATACCTTTTACCAGGTAGGGCGGGGTGCCCAGGGAGTGGCGAGAACTCCGCGGAGCTTCCGGGAATCCCGAAAAAAAAACTTGCGTCCAGTGACTCGTGGTTCCTGTCGAAAATATTTCGTCTGGGAGTAAGCGCCTTGGCGGGGAGGGGGGGGGGCGGATGAGAGGAGAAGGTTCAACGTGGCCAAGGCACGGGTGCCGTGAAGATTTTGCTCAGGGTGGCGAAGGACATTATTAAAATGTTCTTCAAGAAAGTCATCATTAGCGTTGAGCGGATGGCCACTCGTTGGAGAGTCCCAGCGTATGGACAAAGCTGAAAGAAAGGCTATTAGCAGAAAAAACTTCAGTAAGTGGAAAAAAAAATTCATTTCCCATCATTTACTTGTCTTTCTGTTTTCGCTCCCGAGCGAAATCATCTTTGTTTTCAATTTTTCATTACAAATAAATTTTTTCGTTAAAAAAAACGAAGTACAACATATATTCTTTTGCAATTAAGAAAGCTTATTCGGGTATTCCACCGAGTACGTTCTTCCATTACTGCCAAAGTTTCGACGAACGTGACGTTGCGGAAGCAACACAGCATTGGCCTATACCATTCTATCCATTGGGAAAAGGTGAACGTCCTTTGCCGAGAGGATGATGATTGGTCAAGGAAGGCGTAGAGATACGGCTCGCTGAGAATAGCACCAACAGAGACTCGGGGTACTCTCTCAGCAACTCGTGGAAGCCCGTATTGAAAGGAATTCGAGAGGCAAGAAAAAGGTGAGAGTTCACGGACCCATAATAAGGCACCTAACCATAGGAACGTTTAAACTGGCAACACCGAATATTTAACCTGGCCAATTCCTACATTGTAATCCCTCTGCCTTAGTTTTAGTCCATGAAAAATGTTCCTAGAATTAAAAAGTTTCAACTTTCACACGAACAACACGTCAAAATATATCCCGTTTTTAATATCCTGTGCTGCACTATCTTAAATTGTCTGAAAACCGGTTGTGGAGGGCTCCACTGACCGGAACGGTGCAATACCTTCGCGCCTTACGCACTGTCATTCTTCCCTCGACGACACTTTTAACACTTAGCCTTGCAGATGATGAACGACACATTCGTCGAAACGTTGGAAGTAATGGAAGACTGTACACGATGAAATACCCGAATAAACTTTTTTTTGAATGATTGGACGAGTTTTGAAGTGGAGTGAAATATTTCAAGAATCTCTGACCATAAATCGCTCATAATCCCAGAGCTCCAGCTTAATAAACAGAGAAGCAGCTTCGTTTCTTGCCACTGGCTTTAGGCCTACGACTTCTATGAAGACTCAGTAAGAGCTGCTTTTATTGCTGCCTAAGAATATCGGAGAGCATGACAAAATTCATGACGAGCTAACATTTCGTTGCTTACAAACTCTTTCCGGCAATATTTTTTTTGTCTTTGTCCTCGTTCAACCTCACTTTCAAATATTTCCACCGTTCACTACTTGAAGGAAGAAAATGGAAGAGTGCTTGGAGAAATCACAAAAACTAAACTGCCATCTAAAAAAGAAATGCAAAGAAGCATGCAAAGTGACATTACAAATATATTGTATAATGAATTAAAAATAAACAAGATAGGTTTATAAACTAACCTGTTCACAGCATTCTTGCCAACGAGGTTTAGGGAATGCCCGGAACTCAGTATTCATTCAACCAAAGGGTTGATTCCCTTAATTCTAACTTTCAGTCCTATATGCATATCTGACATATTAGATGCATTGTCATACGACTACCGTCTGTAACCGGGAATGTCAATATGAAGATTTTACAGTGCTTTATCAAAATTCTCTTCTAAGTCGGAAGCTTTGTGGCCAGTGTTAGGTAGAAACTGAATAAATCGCTCTACGGGGTGTAGTTTTCCTACTTCCCGAAAAATTTACTGAGTCACAATAGCTAATTGGTCCACGTGGGATAAGTTCGGTGTAGAATAAACAATTATCAAAAGAAATTGCAGTTTTTATCACCTTCACAATCCCCTTCTTTACTCGATCAGCTATGATAAAAAACTAAACAAGCCGACCTAAATTACCTCAACCAAAAATTTAAGATTTACATCATCATACCATTTCATTGTCACTCTCATAGACCAAGTATATAAATCCTCTGAAATGATTTTCATTTGTGTATTTAGTAGGTGCACTTAGCCCTTCTCATTTTTATCCGCATGAAATTGGCTGATTTTTTCTAATATTCCAACATGGGGACGCAGGCCTGCTCGTCGAAAGTAAGATGTTACTTCGCGAATTTAATATCCAAAGTCAGTACTTGGGAACCTTGTACGAAATATTTCTGAAGGCAGAGAGCAAAGAAATTTGTGAAATATCACAACTTGACGCTACGCATCCAGAAGCTCTTCATTTTCATGGAAAATGCTTTATTTTATATCGGAATCATATTTTAAAATATTTTCTATACCCTTGCTAGCATAATTACTTTTGATTGAAATTATAACTAATTTCATATTCTAATGGAAAATATTCCCGAGACCATCTCGGTGATTACTACACCAGCGGTACTAACATTTGTATAAATTCAAGGACATGATAGTGTTGTTATTACTGACTCACGAATAAACTCTGCAGCTTATCATATTATAAAGTGTATTTTATTATAATGTAGCCCGGCAAAGGTCGCAGACTACATAAAAAGGTTACAGGGCTCTTAAAGTGAGCTTTCTGGAGGTCACTACATTTCAGAGTATAGTACCTAACCGATTTAATTGTAGAATTTTGTATAATTCTTTCACAAAGCAACGAAGTAACAAGAGCTCAGGTGTAAGGAGAACCGTGACTGCCCCCTGGTTCTTAAACATGGTTCTACTGTACATATGTTTTAATACTTATATGAGTTTATTGTTGTGAAACCTTCACCGGATGTAAACTCAAGCTATCACTTCTTGGAGGGCTGGCGGCATTAGTATTGGGCCGATCGACTGCACCTCGAGTCTTAAATTGGATGCAACAGACTCCGTCTAATATATATGAAAGTGGATTTAAAAAAAAGACAGATTTTTTAAAATCTTATTAAATAAAATCTCTAAAAAAAATATTTATGCTTACCAAAATATCCTGAATACCGTAATCAAATTTCAAAAGTAATATGAGAGGTTAAAAATCAAAGAAAGTTCAAAAATCAAAGAGGTTAAAAATCAAAGTGCAGCAGAAAATGAAGCATGGGAAAATAAATGCCAAGAAGCTGAACGATTTGTAGGTGGGACAAAGACGAAGATGGTCTGCAAAGCAATAAGAGAATTAAGATAGAAAACAAAAAAAAGTTGACACATAAATCAACTAAACAGAAAATAAAAATGGAGGAATGGGTAAAATTAGGACTTAAATTTTTAACAGATGAATCATAAACGGATAGGACCCACCAAATATGTGGAAGCCAGCGTATCGAAAATCACTCCACAAAAAGGTTCAAAATAACATTGCAAAAAATATAGGAACATTTGCTTAACTGCTACTTACGGAAGACTGTATATACGTGTAGTAAGGACTAAAATAGAAGGTGGACATTGGGGAAGAACAAAGTGGATTTCCTGCAGGACGATCTTGTTTAGATAACATATTTATGTAAAAAATCTTCATGCAAATGTGGAAACAATAAAAATAGGAAGAAAAATATCTCTGCCAATAACTCCTCCCTCTCGTTGGGTAATAAATCGCTATTTCTTTTAATTCGGAAGTATCCCCTCTCTGTGTATGTTGTACCCATCTAGCAAAAATCCCTTATCGTAAGAGTTCGTACGTGGTATAATTCCTCATTTTTACGTGAGAAATAGTTCTGCTGCCTATTATATAATTCATCCGATTGCTCCCTTGGTCTTTTGGTCCGGCTCTTTGGAATCAACGACTAATTATGCATTAGCATAAATCACTAATGCTTGTCACGAGTCGAAGCCTCACAAGTATGCACTACACTACAGATATGCTCCCAATGGAGAGGGACCGTTAGTATATAATTATTTTGCTACTACACAAATGGACAGAGACTCAAGAGTTATGTTGAAAACATGCACGGCGTGCTGTTAGTACTTGGTAACAGATAAGGATTCAAGTAATAGGGAGTATTACTACTACTAAGGGCTACGCTACCTATCGACAAACCTAGTTAAAAGTCTCATTGGCAGCTGTTATGGTCCCTTATCGTTCGCGGGAAAAATTACATGAAAATCTGTCAGTTCTGCAGCCTACTATAGTTCACAGATTCGCCAGGAAAGCCTGAGATCTAACAAGTCTAACTTAGAAGATACAGGTCTTCTGGTTTTACTCCACATAGATCCACCTTTGTCAAAATAGGGAAGATGGCTTCAATGGCATATTTAAGACAGCTTCAATAGGGAAGATGGCTATTCCCTCACTAATGCATGGAAACGCGTTTTGCACGGGGAAAAGGCAAATATCAACAGCCAACCACGTAAGACCTGACTCTACGGATAAGGTATATATAGGCGGCCAAAAAAATGCATCCTCACTTCACTGACCTGAAGAAGCCGACTGCAACGCCGGCGAAACTGTCGTCCGAGGAAGATGGACCTGCGCGGAGTAAAACCCGGAAGAGCAGTATCTACACTACCATCAACCCGCGGAAGCCTACTCAAGGGAGTCTAATTTAGTTTTACGCGAAATTATGGCAGAGGTGTCATTCGCATAGATTGATGAAAAATGAATAGAATGAAAGAGTGAGTCCCAGGAATGGAGTTCAGGTCTTATAATCGACATATTTGTACTGTCCTCGAGCACGTGAGTATGACTGTGAGTAAATTTGTGGCTACGTACACCAATTAACTATTCTAACATTTAACAAGTAGAGAATAGCAAAAAATCAGGGGCCAAAATTATAAAATCGGTTTTTAAGGCGGTGATAATGCTCAACATTCTATTGATTATATTTCCTGATATGAACTTTACGGGCTACTCTTGGTGGTGTTTGGCTCATATACATCCCCCGCCGATTCCAATAATTCTTAGGAGACTAGGTAGCTTGGCGGTGTAAGTACTCGGCGCGACATCTTAAGGTCTATGGTGCGATTCCCGGCCTAGTCGAATTTTTTCAGTGAATCGTCCATCATACCATCTTCACACCACCATTGGACTCCACAATTTTGTGGTTCCTATCCTCTTCTTTCACCCTCTATTTGAACGAAATTATGTTTTATATATAAATATATATAAATAAATAAATAAATAAATAAAAATATATATATATATAATTTTTCGTAAGATATTGTAATATTTAGGACGTAAATAAATATATATATTCCCGGTCAATATGTTCTTTACATATTTGGAGAAGTAATTCCCCTCAAATTTACTCAGGAATTTAAGTCAATTCTTTTATATATGCTGAGATAGTGGTTCACATGCCGATTCTTTTGATAGCCTCGACTCACTGTAAGACTTTCCATAACGTTTCCGTGTAAACGTAGCTGCTCGTCGCTGCACGCAATCTTATTCCGGTATTAAACCTGCTTTATTTGGCATTCCAAATGCTAGACACGTATTCCACGTGCAGCTTAGCTAGCGAAGAATTACAGCGCCCTTTCTCATCGCATTTCTTTAGTCTTCTTTAAATAAATTCTGTTTGCTCGACAACATATTTCTCGAGCAACTTTACTACAAGACAGTTCCTGATTTTTTGTGTTGCCTAAATAATTAACGAAATCAACGTTGGCTATTTCAATTTTGTTAATTCTGTATTAATCAACACGACTCTGGAAAATGTTTACTTCACAAAAAAAGATGGCATTGCGTTTTTTAGTTCCAACTGTACGCTATTTTTTCTCTGTTTGGTATTTGAATCGCTGATTTTCGTCGCTGGTGCTCACCGATAGTCAACTTAGGCTTAGTTCTTCATCTCCGCGTCGGTAACGCTGTAGTCTTTTTAAATATCCGCGTGTAGAATACACTGATGTATTTAAACATATATTTAACCTAATTGCATATTTTATTATAAGTGTGTACAGACGGGGTACAAGAGTGGCCGCTCTTGTATGTGACCTTCGTCTCTATTGCGCTGTGTTCTCTCATCTCCTTACCCATTATATCATTCCACTGGTGGTACCCTCGAGTAATGTGCGTTCTAGCGTTAGAGAGGGAAAGCATAAATTAAAGTGGGCAGGGCGAGTGAAATTGAGCCTTCGTAAAGTTTTGTGTCCCTTGCCCTTGTAAACGAATTTTGATGGACAAGAAAGTGAAAAGGATGGATAGGGGACTGTCCCCTCTCGTCCCTCCCTTCAGATTCCAACCCTTCCCGCCCCTCAGTTCGTGCAGGCATAAAACGTGCCTGGCCGTTGTGATTAGTAGTGCTGTGTTCCGTGCGGCTCGAAACGAAATGAGATTGTGATATACTGTACTGCAGGGAGTGAAGAGAGAGTGTGACGCACTAATGGACGGTCTACTTTTGTGTCCGGAAGCTCCTGTAAACTCGCAGGTTAGACACTAAGCTAAGATTAACGGTAAAATTCAGGTCGCGCGCGATTGTGTGACTCGGAGGATATCACTTGTACCCCGCACCACGTCTAAAACTGGCTAGAGTCGAAAAATAAGAAAGCTACACCGTCGGGAAGGGAAGTGTATAAAATTCCTTTAACCCATACACCCCCTATTTCTTCCTGTCTGGTCTCTTGACACCCCAGCAAAACACCCTTGCGGCACTTCACAAGGAGGTATTAGGCAATGATATTGGTGCTGAGTGTGTTGCGCTCAATTAGCGCTCGGAGTAATGCCAATTTACACCATCGGAGGGCATTTAAATCGCGATATTGTGTATCACTTCAGCTGGGTGAACAATTCTAGAATATTATGTGAGAACTTGCCTTCCGAGAGGCGTGCCCGAATCGTCACTGCACTGCCTGCCGTCCATTGGCATTTGACAGGAATTGAATTGGCTCCATTTAGACTGAACTAGTAAGTTTGAATTCTTTTTTCGAATGGTGGACTTGACTTTACACTTTTGTTAATTAACTCATCATTATTACTTACAGCTCACCCCCCTAAATATATTCCGTTTGATTATATTTCCTGCAGTAGTACTTCGTAGTATCCATGAATAAGTAGCGTTAGTAAAACTACTGAATAGTAGTACCTTAATCCGTTTTATGTATCTTTGCATGCTCACAAGTGTACCGCTCCACTAGTTATCATTTAGCTGTGCGCTATTCTTCTGCTGACTGATTCTTGGTTTGCGCCTAACGGCAAGGGTTCGTAGTTAAAGACCTTGAACAGGGACTAGAGTTGCGCGGCTGGTGTCACCCCGTGCCACACACCTTGGAGTAGACTTGCACGGTGCTTCGTAGGTCAATATAGTGCTTAGCTGCCAATGAGACTTTTATCTAAATTTGTCGATAGGTAGTATAGCTCTTAGTAGTAGTAGTACTCCCTATTACTTGAATCCGTATGTTACCTAGTACTAACAGCACGCCGTGCATGTTTTCAACATAACTCTTGAGTCTCTGTCTATTTGTGTAGTTGCAAAATACATATATACTAACGGTCCCTCTCCATCGTGAACGTATCTGTAGTGCAGTGCATGATTATGAGGCTTCGCCTCGTGACAAGCATTAGTGATTTATGCTAATGCATAATTAGTCGTAGTTACACTAACTTTAGTGGACATTGTAATGCTTGTTGGTGACAACTCACCCCCTGCCACACACCCCTGAGGTGGCTTGCAGGATATTTTGTAGATGTAGGGTAATGGGAGCTTTCATTTCAAGGTATTGAAGCTTGCGCACATCGCGTCATATCAACACACACGAACGGCGTTGAATGGAACGATGTGCGCTGGAGAAATGTTTTGCAACCTACCTGTAGGTAGCACTCTGTGGGAGAACAACAGTCACGGCCGAATATTTTGTGCATAGTAATCGAAATCGTTCAAAATAATTTTTATAAAAAAGTAAGATTTTTAACACAGAGTAATTCAAAACTTCACAATATCCATTTTTGACGCCTTTGCTCTAAATCAGCAAAAAATATATATCGCGGAGGCGATTGTCGACGTTATTTTCATGTTTAGCGCATATCAACTCTGTCCCCCCTCCGTTTTTGAATTGCACCACCTTAAGCTGGATTCACGACGCGGAAAGCGAAGACGGAGTAGCGGAAAGCCAATCACGGGTCGGCAGAAAGCGCAGGGGCGGAGCTGAGACCGGCGAAACGGGCTGATAGAATATTTTGATCATTTGCGCTTTCGGCGAGCGGATTATGACGTCAGAAGCAATATAACAGCTACATCCGCAGTGGTGGCGAGACATTGCGGGAAGACAATTCAAAATCTTGGAACCAAGACTTAAGCAATATACAAAATCTTTACATAATATATGCACTTTTGGTGATGCAGTTTATAATATGTTTAACCTTGAAACAATGACTTATTGACCCTCATTTATACTAATTTTACTTTATGACCCCGTCAAGTAAATTCACACAGACGTAAATCAATTTATTTTTCCAAGTTTCCTCCAATGTATGATGCCATGGAATTAAAAAAAATTACTCATATCTATATATTTTCAATAATTTGGCAAAAAATGTCAAATTTTACTGTCTAACTTAAACTTAGTAATATAATGAAACATTAATCCATACGGACATATCACATTTTTTCATGAAAGTGTATTGCTACGCGAATATGAATTGACTTTAATTATAATTTGCGTGTTTTATCGATCCTAACTTCTGTATTAACAAATTATCTGGCTAATTGTTCCTCGAAGTAAAGTTTCAAAATTTTCCCGTATTAAGTGATTCAATGTGATTTCATTTGTAGCAGTTTTAAAAGACCTCCGCTGGTTTTTACTTTTGTTACGAAGAATGATATATTTTCTTGAATCATTTTGGTATTTGTTTCTAACTCAATAATTTCAGAATCTGTTATTGTTCTTCATTAAATCACAATCAATGCTTCTGGATGAGAATGCGCCCACTAACCACGTTTACTTTCTTTTCCACCACGCCGTTCCGTGACCATGTGTCACCTCATTCCGCTTGTCCGCTCGTACATTTTCCGTCTCCGCGCTCCTCTCTCCGAGTAGTTTTCCATCCATGTGAATCCAGCTTAATTCGCCGAGTCTATAACGAATGAAAAGCAAGTGCGCTGTTTACCATTGATATGGATTAATGAACATTGTGTGATTGGAGACTTTTTTTAATTAATTTGGTTGAGGAGTTGAAATAAAGGAAATCGAATTGGTGTGGTGGCCAGAGTAGGGATTTTTCCCATCCCTAAGGGCCCAGGTTCGAATTCCGATAGTGGTTGAGATTTAGCAGTGTGTCACACAGATAGTCAGCGGGTCTACTTGGGTGATTTATGGAGAGAACGTGTCGCACTCCACCCATCAGAAGGGCCTTCAATAAAATGACCCGTTTCCCTCCTTTCGATTAGACTTGGTTAATGCCGAAGCTGGGGTTTTCTTCTTCCTTACTGCATTTTATAAATATTTATTTCCTGGCCAACCAACGCACCTGTCCTCCAATGGCGTAATTTTCCTCAGAAGACGGCCGCCTTCCCTTATAACCTGCGCAACAACTTGCAATTATGAAATCCGTATTTATTCCGAGCTCTCATATCGTCTGGAGGAGCTTGAGGCATACGCATATGCCTGATAGAAACATGCGGGAATAAATATTGAGATTTTCGCCTTTTACAGTAGTGTCATTCACTCTGTTATCTCCTTAATGAGTGTGGGAATTCTATCTGTTTTTCAAATACCTAAATGCTTTAGATTTTTTCTAATAACTATTTGGGCCCTTTCACATTTTTATGCGTATCCGTACATTTTGACTGATTGTAATTCGACACACATTCGTGTGCCAGTGTTGTCGGCGAAGTTTTTTTATTTGCATTTGGAATATCTTTTGGCCCATCAGATTCTTGAAACACCCCAGTCATTCCATCTCTCTCCTTTCTTCCATGCACGCAATGTTCAACGTTCATTGCTGGACGCTCGAGCACTTCCTCAGCTGGTGGCCGCCTCATTCTCCACCCCCTCTCTTCGAACAGCTGTTTGCGGCGTCATTTACGTAAAATTCACTCCTAAGGTTATCTAACAATAAGATAAGTGATACCGATCGGTTACTGATCTGCAATGCCCGCTGTTACAAGGGAAGTGTAACAAGTTTTCCCGGCATGTTTTCTTGGCTTATGTACTAAACATATGTTACCGCTTTTTATTTAGTTTAGTAGAACTATAAATAGAGAATAAACACTGCTCTCAGAAAAAATATTATTGAATAAAGGTTTACATACGCTCCTTTCTCATACTTAAGATATGTCATCTACCTCATTCTATCCGTTTTCAGCTCCGTCGTTATCTTAGTAAGCACTTATGCAGTACGATGATGTTCTTTTGATGGATCTCAGGAAATAAAATACTACCTGAAAAGAGCTGAAATTTTTCCGTAAGATAGACAGCAACGTTTTACTATTATATTTAAATCCATATTCACCAGAATATTTGCATTCTTGAGTTAGATATCAGAGGGGATTTAAAACCTCAATCTCGTCCCAATAAAGACTACTTATTTACTTAGTCGCTATGCATAGCTGCATAGCTGGACCCGAAAGGAGCCAGACTTACCCCTTCCGCCGGAAGAAATCGTTGAGAGAAGCAAAAGAGCGTACTAGCGTTTATATCGGTTGTCATCGTATGCTCTCTCTTCGATTCTAAATCACTAAACATCAAACAAGAAATTATTTCTTCTGGGGTGCCTTATTTCTCCCCCATTTTTATTTGTTATAATTGTGTATATTTATTTGGGTGAAATAAATTCTATTTTATTCTATTGTCTCTTCCTTGAACTACGACCTTGACGTGGTGGAAGGGCTTGTGCGTTCCAATGACCCCTAGAGCTGGACTGGCAGGAGCAAGTACATTGCTCCTGGTAGGGCCACCCATGCCAGATAGGTCGAAGGGTAGGAGCCAGACGAAAGGTAGTTCCGTGATGGTGTCACGTTAAAAATACCGTTGAGTCGCGTGGGATACCTCTCAACTATCACTTCCCAGAACATGAGAGTCATTCAAAGAGATCTGATTCCTGGCAACTACGGGACGCCGCCCACTAGGGCGGGTGTCGTGCCCGGCAGCGGGGGAGGCAAGGCCTCCGCGGTCGTCATCACACGAAATCCTTGCACAGAATCAGAATCATCATCAGAAGATACAAGGGAAAGGAGGGAGAAGAAGAAGAAAAAGAGGAAGAGGAGGAGGAAAACAGTGGTAAAAATAGGAACTTGGAACGTAAGGACCATGATGAGGGCCGGGAAGCTTGAAAATATTAAGCAGGAAATGGAAAAAGGAAAAATAGATGCTTTGGGATTGTGCGAGGTTAGATGGAAGGATAGCGGGGACTATTGGAGTGATAACTACAGGGTGATCTATAGTGGGGGAGATGAGAGTCAACGGGGGGTAGGCATGGTACTGAACACAAAATTGGGACTGAGGGTGGTAAACATTGAACAGGTGAACGACAGGATACTAGTGGTAGAAATAAAAGCACGACCGACGAATTTCGTACTGGTCCAGGTATACATGCCTACGAGCAACCATAGGGAGGAAGAGGTGGAAGAGGTGTACGAGCAAGTAGAAGAAATAATTAGAGAAGTGCCGGGGAAGAAAAACCTGATAGTGATGGGTGACTGGAATGCAGTGGTGGGAGAAGGGAGGGACGGATTAGAAGTAGGAGGGTTTGGGCTAGGAATAAGAAATGATCGCGGGGAAAAGGCAGTTAAATTTTGTAGAAGAAATAAATTAGTAGTGACAAACACTTGGTTTAAACATCACCCCAGACGTAGGTACACATGGAAAAAGCCGGGTGACACTGGGAGATACCAAATTGATTATATAATGGTGAGGCAGAGATTTAGGAACAGTGTAAAAAACTCTCGTAGCTATCCAGGGGCGGATGCGGACTCGGATCATAACTTGGTGATGATGAAGTGTGAAGTTAGATTCAAAAGGCTTTGTAAAGGTAGGAAGATAAAGAGGTGGAACCTTGAAGCATTGAAAGGGTTGAAAAGGAGGGAATACCAAGAGCTAGTAGAAAAGAGCATAGGTGAAGAGAAGCGGATGGGAACCATAGAGAAGAGATGGGAGGTTATAAAAACAGGCATCGCAAGAGCGGCGGAGAAAACAATAGGAACGGTGGAAAAGAAGAGGGTTAAGAAGCAGTGGGTTACAGAAGAAATGATAAAGAAAATGGAGGAGCGAAGGATATGGAAAAACGTGAACACCGACGTAGGGAAGAGGAAGTACAAGGAATTGAATAATAAACTCAGGCGAGTGACCAATCGGGCAAAAGAAAACTGGTGGAAGGGACAATGTGAGAAAATGGAAAAGATGCAGGAGGAGGGGGAAGTGGGCGCTTTGTACGCCAAGGTGAAAATGTTATCGGGTGGTAAGAGAGGTCAAGCGATACCAAAGGTTAAGGACAAAACAGGAAAGATATTAATCGAACAGGAAGATATCCAAGAAAGGTGGAGAGAATACGTAGAGGAGCTATATGACAGCGAGAATAGACCCCTTAGCCTAGATCTAGAGGACGAAGGAACAATAGATAAAGATAACCTCGGACCAGAGTTACTTGAGAGTGAAATAGAGAGGGCACTAAGAGAGATGAAGGGTAGAAAAGCCGTGGGAACCGATAACCTACCTTCGGAGCTACTGAAGAATCTAGGTAGTAGGGGGAGAAAATCGTTTTTCGAACTTATTCGCAGGATCTACGAGGAAGGAGTATGGCCAGAGGATTTCGTGAAAACAGTATTAATACCTATCCCGAAGAAGAAGAAAGCGTCAGAATGCGAGGAGTATAGAACAATCAGTTTAATTTCGCACGCAGCAAAAGTGTTGCTTAGAATACTAAATAGAAGGTTGGAGAGCAGAGCAAAGTGCTATTTAGGCGATGACCAATTTGGGTTTAGGAAGGGGAGGGGAACCAGAGATGCGATTGCGGTAATGAGGACACTTATAGATAGAAACATAGAGCATAATCAGGATGTTTTCGCTTGTTTTGTAGATTTCGAAAAGGCGTTTGACAGAGTAAACTGGGAGAAACTAATGCAGATACTGGGGAAAATAGGAATAGACTGGCGCGATAGGAGACTCATCCGAAACTTATATATGGGGCAGAGGGCTCATGTAAGGGTAGCGGACGGTGAATCAGGGTGGGCAGTTATAGGTCGCGGGGTGCGGCAAGGGTGCCCGTTGTCGCCTTTACTTTTTAACATCTATGCTGAGGAAATGGTAAGAGAGGCATGGGATGAGCTAGACGTGGGAATGAAAGTAGGAGGCCAGTGGATAAAGTCGGTTAGATTCGCAGACGACCAGGCGTTGGTGAGTCGGTCATCGAAAGGACTGCAAACTTTAGTAGATTCACTGGAAAAGCAGTGTGAGAAATACGGAATGAAGATAAATAATAGGAAAACAAAAGTAATGAGATTCTGTAGGACAAAGAAAGCGAAGCTGGTGATAAGAGTAGGAAGTCACAAACTGGAGCAAGTTGAACAATTTAATTACTTGGGTAGTACGCTAGAAGAAAGAGGACATAGTAGCAAAGACATTAGGAGGAGAATAGCGCTAGCGAAGGAAGCGTTCAATAATAGAAGGGAGCTGATGACGGGGACCTTAAGTAAGGATGTAAAAAAGAGGCTAGTAAAGAGCTTGATATGGAGTGTGGCGTTGTATGAGGCGGAAACGTGGACCTTGAGAAAGGAAGACGAAAATAGGCTGAAGGCTTTTGAGATGTGGGTGTGGAGGAGGATGGAGAAGGTGCGTTGGACGGAAAGGAAGACAAATGAGGAAGTGCTTGGCATGGTGGGCGAGGAGAGGAAACTTATAGATGAGATTTGGGGAAGGCAGGGTAGGTGGCTGGAAGGGGTAATGAGGGACGATGGTTTGCTGAAGGTCGTGATAGAGGGAAGGATTGTTGGTAAGCGGGGAAGGGGAAGGAAGAGAATCGGTTTTATGGACGGGATGAAGAAAGGTAGGACTTATGCTGAGATGAAGAAAGAAATACAAGAGGTAGAAAGGGCACAGCACGTGTAAGAGTTCGCTGGATATTCTCTGACTTTCATCACAACCTACCTCTAACCGGTAGATAACTGTAATGAATAATGAATTCTATTGTAGGGACTGAAGCGCTATGTCGGTGGAAAGTGCCCAGAAATATTGCCCAAGGGAAAGCTCCAGCAGGAGGTAGCGGAGAAGGCCTCGGTTTGGTATGCCGGCTAGATTTGGTACATAATATCTTCTCATCCCGAGGACCCTGGTTCGTATCTTGGAAGGGGTGGAGATTTTTCAGTGGTCTCTCGATTCCTCTTTGGATTTAATGGGGAAAGAACGTTAAGGCCAGGATTTATAATGCCGGGTTAACGCTAACCGGAAGATATTAAGACCTTTCGTTAACTTGAGGTTAACCGAGTTCGGGATATGTACTGTTCTCACTGTCGTTTGATTGACGCGAGCGTTATCGAAGGGAGTTGGAATTAACTTCGGTATTTAAACCGAGAAATAAATTAAATAGTGGTTATGTAACCGGGCCTTGGTGTAAGATTGAGCTCCGTCCGTCAGATTGGACGTTAAACAGTGGACCTCTTTTCGCCTTCCGTTAATATTAGGCTAGTCCCGATACCTGGTTTCCTTCCTTAATTCCCCGAGCAAACCTTCTCCTACCAACCCATTCACTTTCCTTTGTTGGAGAAAATGACGATAGCCATCGTTCACCTTCCGAAATAACCAGTCAACCCTTATTTTTGTGTGCACGTGTGCAAAATATCAGTGAGCAATATCGGAACTGAATGACACTCCTCGATCCCGCTAAGATAAGAAAGCATAAGACTATGAAGCAAATGAGTCCATGAAATTTTCGCACTACAGGCACGGATTTCGTGATTTCTGCACACTTTTAGCAAAAAAAGGAAAAGTTTGCACTTGCATGTAATGACAATTATATTACGAATGAATAATAATACCTTATCATGGCATGATAAGGTATCGTTATTCTAGATCCGGTACCTGGTCTTCTTTTGTCAGTTTTGCTCCACGAGCTGCGTATCGTAACATCAGCTATGTTAGAACTGGTGCTTTATTAAGGAAATTCTCGAAATTTTTGAACCTCGGCCATAACCTAATTTTAACCTCGCAACACGGAAATTTTCAAATAATGTTTTAAATTTAAACTTGACATTTGGCGGGGCTGTGGAATCACATTAACAGTATTGTGGAAGTCAAGTCCTTCCTGAATAAGGCCCCAGCCTACTCGGAAGAGAACGCAGAGGACCCTCGTCGAAATAATTCGTTTTCTTATGCACCATCTCTCTTCGTTACGTCAAAATATTTTCATCCGGTGTATACAGAGATGCACTTAGCGTGCATTTTCAGATATTTACTGCGAGTCACTTCCTCTCGTCGCGACCTTGAAACGGATGAGGATTTCCATTTTAAATGAAACAATGATGGTAAATTTCCACACAGTACTGTGTGGAAATTTACCATCATTGTTTTATTTAAAATGGGCATTTCGTATTTCCACAATGTCAAGCCTGATACGCTTCTATATGGATGAGGATTTGCATGGAAGTGCTCAGTGTCGATGACACTCATGTTCCTTATTCATGCACTTAGAGGACCGCGGTCATATTACGGGAACGTGTACTTTACTCTGAAGATCAAGCTCGTGACCTTGTTGACGATGCTGTGGAGCACTATAGGCGGAATTATTATTTCTGTTGAGTGTCGTGTTGCAAGAAAAACCTTCACTCTGCTCGCACGGTAATCAGCCGTTTGGGAAGATTCCTTGAAGAGATTTTTCTAGTAATATTTAACCCACAAGGAAGAATGAGTCCACTGAACTCATTTCTCAATTTTGGAGAGTAATGTTTTTACATGATGGTGTTTGCATGCAAAAAATATGTTTACAGTTATGGAATGCCTATAAAATGTAGTTAGTATCTAATAAAGTATCTCAATTTTTATATTCCCTGTCGCATGTATTTTTGATGTGGCTTCATGCGTGAATAGGGTTTTGCTTGACACATAGGACATGATGAAGAGAACCGTGTCATAAAGAAGATGCGATCATGAATGGAAGTAAACGCTTAGGTGAGATAGACTGATGCTCTGTGCATATTATTATGTTTCACTCCTATTGTTCGCACGAGGACTGGCCACCTTTTTTGTTTCTTCAAATTTCCCTCCCTCTGGCCATGGCGAGTTTCGTGTACCTTTTTGTTTAACTTGTAATGATGATTTTGCCCACTGAGGGCGCTGGCCGGAGAGAGACAGACGGAACTTCTGACTGGGAGAAAGACACAACCAGTGTGGAGTTCAGACAGGACAAGATAAGTGGCCTGAGGGCATGACGTGTGTGTGTGATTGGTGTGCGAGTGTGAATGAGAATTGAAGACCTCCGGAGACGTCGGCGATACAAGGTACGCGAAGCTTACGCCCGGCATTTCCTTCCCTTCTTTATTATTAATTTTCTGTTTCACCTATTATCAGTATTTCTTCAGTTTATTATTTTGTGTCCCGTTAAAAGTCAGCCTCCATTCTTTTTATTTTATTCTCGTGGGATTAATTACTTGTCTGGGGACATCACGGCCACGGGCGCGTACACCTATAAAACGTTAAGGCAGGAATGACAATGTTATCGTGACTTTTTAGATTTGCATATAATCAGCCTAGAACGCTACGAGCAACCACAGTGGCGTATTAAGACATCATAGAATGAAAGAGGAGGAAATAGATAAAAGGAACTGAGTGGGTAGAGGAGTAAAAATTGAGACACATTTTATGGATGATTTATTCTATGGTTTTTACGGATTTGTGGTTTTTAATTTATCGTTCTGCTTTTGCAGTTATCATTAATTCATTTCTGCGGATAAAATTCTTCCGATCAGAGTTTTTCTAGCGATCTTATCCGTCCGTGGAATCTCCGAACCTCCAGGGATTCGGGTTTGCTCGGTGACCAGGATTTCCTACCCTAAACGACCCGGGTTCGGATCCCGGCAGTGACGGAGATTTTTTCAGAGACATCCCGATCCCCACTTGAGTGCTTTGTGTAGAGCATATTTAAGTACAACACGCCGCGCAGCCCTTTGGCTGGGACTAGAGCTGTGGCTATAGTTGGAAGTCGAAAAAAAATTCTAGGAACACATATTTCACATGAGTACATCTGTTTATGTGGAGGAAATCAACATGCATGCAGTAATAGGAATGATGCAAGAATTATTTTTTTTTACATTTTACAAGAATTATTTTTTGCAAATTTTACATTTTTGCCTTAATTAAAGCATATCATGACCTAAGTTTTCGGCGAAGGTAGGTGGAAAGTATATTTAAATATGTTTTTTCAAATCTTCGGTTCGCCGTGACACCTTGGTATTTATAAGTAACCATTAAAATCTTATGAAATGTGTTGTTTCTGTTGAGAAGAAAATTAGTAAGTACATCCAATCGAATAATTACGAAATATATCTCATGTTCCATAAGGCATGAGGTGTTAAAATAGGATTTAATTTCCCAAAAACCAAATCGATAAAATGCCATTGCTTAACAGTTGTCTATAGGTATTCATAATAAGAACACGTATGCAAAATGTCACGCAAAAGTGTGAATAGACAAAAATCGCTACAACCACCTTAAACTGCGGGACACTTGGCGGCTTTCGTCAACATCAGGCTGATGGCAACACTGGGTTTCCCTCCACCCTTTCCTGCACTCCCCCAACAGTCCTTCCCTTCCAACCTACGCACATGATCTCATTGCACAAATGACTCCAGTCATCGGTCACTGCCCCAAAATAATTAACCAACCATTGATCCGAGCCTCTCGGATGTGTTTTCTCTTGCTTTAATAATGGCGTAGTTTGCCACAATAGGTTAATTTTGTTGTTATCTTGTCATTGAGTAATTGATATGTTTCGTTTAATTTCAAAACATAAAAAAATACGATCTGAACGTCACTTATGACCAAAGATGTTGGCAGAGTTCTCTGTTCTGAACTAGTCGGTGAGGAGTTCACATCGCTTCCAGCAATGTCAATACTTAGAGAGCCTGACCTCACGCACTTGTGCAATTTTGTCGCTGATTCCCGAGTGGAAGTTAGAAAAGGGTTGGCTGAACCTTGAGTTATTGTTTTATAATTTGGTTGGCTTTGTGAAATATGCCTGCTTTTATTAGCTGTTCTTTGAAAATAATTTCCCTCTGCCGCAACACTTTACTGTAACCTCTTCTACCCTTCCCTCCTCTCCTTACATTCATCTGAAAATTTTAGTATCATCTTCCCTTGTCTCCCCAATTTGTGTCTCTCTAGCCTGTTCCTGTATCTTTCTTTGTCTTAGACATCCGGCATATTAACAGGCATTTTCCCCCCAGTTTTCCTTTCCTTCAAACTTTATTCCCATTTCAGTCAAGTTCTTCCTGGGTTCAATGACCTACTTGGTTATCGTTTTCCTCTCGTCCTCCTCGGTGTCCTCCATATCCTTTTGACGAGACTGTCCATGTCCATTCTAATTACATGTCCTGCAATTGCATTGCCCTTTTAATTCTAATACCTCCAAGGTTGTCCTCATTTTTCGAAATAACTCATCCCTTGAACTTCGCTCCCGTCTTTCACTTCCCCTTTTTGGTCCGAGAATTTTCATAAGGATTTTTCTCTTTTCTTTATCCAGTTGTTCTGCCCCATGTCTTCCTAGTGTTATCACATCGGGGGCATGCAGTCCGCGTTCCTCACTCCTGCCTGTGTCTGATCGTGGCGCCCGTTAATACCGTATTTCTCCTAATATAAGCCGCACTTTTTTTCCCGATTTTGGGGCCTCAAAATCGGGGTGCGGTTATATTCGAGGTGCGGCTTAAATTCGAGGACTTTCTTATACAATCTAAAAAATGACCGATTTGAGCAAACCAGCCATTTGGATTCACGAGGACGCCAGCTAAACTCGCCTAAGCCAAGGGGAAATTAAGAGATAACGCTGAAAAAGGTGAAAATGGTGCACAATTTATTCATATATTAAAGGATAATATAGGTAAAATTGTGTCACAGTTACATAGGTAATGTAAAAACAGATATAAAATTCTAATGCCTAATACTGTAGGTGGTATGGGATGCAGTAAAAAGGGTGCGGCTTATATTAGCGTATTAACTTTTTTCCCTGTTTGAGACCCCAGAAAAGGGGTGCGGCTTATATTCGAGTGCGTCTTATATTCGGAGAAATACGGTATTTTATTTCCGTTACACTTCTCTGGTCGACAGGTAGGCCAACTTCATTTTCCTCACCCTCTATTGATACACTCAAACCCCTATTTCTTCCTTACCTACATTCTACCATGCACATAAACTTCCGCACTGTGCCCTCCACCGTCTCTAATCCGAAGGCGTGTTCAGTGTCTTTGTCTTATGATAAGCGATAGCGTAAAAGCGACTTAGTAAAAATGTCTTTTATTTCCTATTCATAAGAAATTCCCGCCATCTTTTCCAGTATATTTCACAATTCTATTATGCCGTTATGCTTATCTGTCATACCGGGAATGCGGAAAAAAGTTTGACAAGAAAGATTTAAAAATCTCATAAATAGCTACTATGAAGGAATCTTCTTTTCAAATAATTAGGAAGGCAGTAAAGGTCACATGGCCACCCGACTACACCCATAGTCCCAAATTGAATATAACATATCGAGGGAGACATTTGAACGCTCAAAAACAAGGCATTTAGAATTTTTTAAAGGTTGTAGCATAATTCGAGGTGATCTAACTGAGACAAAAATTTATTGACCTCGGTTCAATATTAAAATAGAAAACAATATGGAAATATGGTTGTTGTGGTGGCTAGAGTACTGACTGCCCGTCACAAGTGTCCTGGTTTGAATACCGTTAGAGGGAAAGAGTTTTTTTCCCGATCCCGTACATATGAAGAGCAATGCTAGTGCAGTACTTATCCATCGGATGGGACATTCATTCTTAAACCCCGTTATTACTTTGTGCATATATATTATGCCCACGATATACAAAGCAATACCAATACCAGTCACTGATAATAATACAAGCCGACCTATATAACCTCAACCAAAAATTTAAGATTTAAATCATCATGCAATTTTATTGTCTCTCTCATTGACCAATCATATAAATCCTCTGAAATTAACCTTGTGTGTGTATGTAGTACACTGTTAGGCCTTCAAATGCTTATCAACCGGATATTGGCTGATTATTTTATAATGTTCCAACAATGGGACGCAGGCCTAATCATCGAAAGTAAAAAGTTCTTTGGCCAATTTAAAATTCATAATCAGTACTTGGAATTATTGTACTAAATATTTGTGATGGCAGAGGGCGGGCAACTTTGTGAAGTACCACAACTTGACGCTAAGCATCCAGAAGCTCTTTGCATATAAAATACTTTGTTTAAGTACCGGAATCATATTTTTTAATATTTTCTACACCCTTGTTATCATAACTACTTTTATTAAAATAATAACTTTTTTATCGAAATTGAAAATATTTCTGAGAATTTCTCGGTGATTAGTACACTATTGGAACTAACATTTTTATAAATTCAAGGATATGATAGTGTTTTCATTACCTACTCACGAATAAACTCTGGATCTTTATAAAAAAGGGCATGCTATCAGAATGTAGCCTGGAAAAAGTCACAGACTACTTAAAAAGGTTAGAGGACTCCTAAATTGAGCTTTCTGTGGGTCACTGAATTACAGAGTTGTGTACCTACCCAATTCAGTGGTAGAATTTTGTAACAATATTTTTTAAAGGTACGAAGTGACAAGATCTCAGGACCTAGTAGGAGACCCTGACTGCCCCCTGGTCCCTAAATACGGTATTACTGTACATATTGTTTCATTACTTCTCTGCGGTTGTTGCCGTAAAACCTTCACAGGAATTAAGACTGAAGCTATCACTTCTTTGGTGAGCGGCGGCATGAATGTTGTACCACTCTACTGCACCCAGAGTCTTAAATTGGATGCAACAGTTGTGGCCTAATTTTTCTGACAGTGGATTAGATACAAGGCATATAGAGAGTTTTTTTTTAACTCTAGCATAATTATTAGTATAGGTGGTGTTTTAATTAAGTAATATATAAATGGATATAATGCTATAAGACAGTTTGACAATAAAAAAGAAAAAGTACGGGAATACGGTCGATATGATTGAGTGATTACTGAGGTCCGGTCACGAGAACCCAGGTTTGGAACCCTGGGAGAGGAGGAGATTTTGTTCCGATCCCTGCATGAGTACCTACCATATAAAGAGCAAATAAATGTGACACTTCGTCTGGCGGATGGGATGGTAAACCCCATGACGCCGGTGTGGAGATACAGAATGCTCAAAATTTTTTATGCGGAATATGGGGTGTTTCGGTGAGAGGCTACAACGCCTCCATAATGTTATTCTGCAGGACTCATGCTGCAGTTTAACGGAATTAATCATCCAAGTGTCAATGTGATTTTCTAAAGTTGCAGTATTTATCATATCAACTCTCTATTCTATAAACATGCAGCACCATATATTGAAACGCACCACTTTTCAATGCATTCAGTTCTCTATCTGACTCACGTAGGGTAATAAATCGCAAATGTTTTAAATCCAATGCACCCCCTTTAGGTGAGACGTATCCTCATCTTACGGTAATATATTATCTCCCTTGCTTACTTGCTTGTAATGCACCCTTGGCCCTTTAGACCGGCTCGTTGGAATCCACTTTCGCCGGTTGAAGTTATTTCTCCGTTGCAAGTTAAATTTGATAAATTGTGCAGTTTTATTTTCCTATGACTTCTTCCCTGAAGTAATCTTGTCGTCATTGTAAGAGTTCGACATCCTAATTACCACTTATGACTTATAACCCTTATGAACGTAAGCACTCGTTCATAAGGGTTATTTGTTCATCTCGTAATGTCAAACATTAAGCGAGGCGGATTCTATGAAATGCCGTCGATATTTTTTTCTTTGCGAGTTTGATGGACTTCCTATTTTTGAATGTATATTTCTTATTTTTTCACTTCTGTAAGCTTTAGAGATTGAATAAGCCTAGTCTAGTCCTTCTATCATCTGTTTTACACTCCCTATCCGTTTGCAGCAGATATTAACGATGCGGGCAGCTCTTTTGTATTATCATATTTTGGGATTAATGTCTTCGATATTCTAAATTGCTATTGATTAGCTCATGTTTTATCTCTGGCTGAATAAAGAAAACGCAAGAATGTCATTACATATCAGACCAATTCGCTGGTGGAGCTCCAAATCTTATCATTATGTTCAATATTTTCATCCCAAATCATGTAGGAATGCAGAACGAGCGCCATTTTAGAGCTTCTCTGCGAATAAATTTCTGTGGACACTTACGACTTTGATAGAGGTCAATTGACTTTACCCACAAGCGCTCATTGTCGATAGTACTTTGTTTTCATTTTGAATGCTTATGGTCTTGTGGCATGTTGCGCGCAAGTATAATTCTCCCGAGATATCAAGTTCATGACCTTATTGACGATCTCGTGGAGAAATATCAACGTTGTGATTATTTCGGTCGAGTGTCGTGCTGAGAAAAGAACTTTTACTCTCCCAGACGGTTACCAGCTCGAAGACTTCCGAAAATATCCCTAACAACTCTTTTTTGTGATGTTTCACCCGCAAGGAAGAATGAATCCACTGAACTTATTGATAATTTTTGGTAAGCAATATCTTTTTTACATTTTGGTGATTGCGTGTATAAATTATTTGTTTACACTTGCGGAATGCCTATAAAATGTGGTTTGTACCAAATGAAGGGTCTCACTTTTTATATTCCTTGTCGCATTCACATTTTGATGTGACATGATACGTGAAACGGGTGGTGCTTGTTACATAGGGCATTATGAAGAGAACTGTGTTATAATGATGAGACGTTTATGAAAAGAAGTCGCTGCTGAGAACAAAAAAATGCTCTTAAGCCGTGTTTACACGATGCATTTATCCGCGCAAGTACGTGGCTGGACAGATGCGTGAACACATTCACCAAATTAGAACAGGGGCTATTTTCTGTTCACGCATTCACGCATTAGCGCAATTTTGAGTGTTTACACGGTGAAATTTTGATGGTGATTGTGTTCACGCATATACCCGCGCGGGTAAATGCACCGTGTAAACACGGCTTTACGTAAAAAAAACCGAAGATCTATGCATAGTATTTTGCTACATTCCTAAAAAACTTACAGGCAACAATGACAATGTTATGGTGACTGTTAAGATTTTTGTACGAACCTAGAGCGCAGTGAGCCACCATTGTGATGTGTTAAGACATAGGAGAGGGGAGGGAGTTGTGAAAAGGGAATAAGTGAATAAAGGAGTAAGTGGTGAGGTACCTATGTTTTTATGGATTTACGTTCTTCTTTAGAAGTAGTCATTTATGTGGGAGGAAATAATACTCACGGCTGGGGCGTAGATTTTTTCCATAAGAATCTTGATCCTTACTAGAGTACTCTGTGAACAGAATTGTAAGCAGCAAACCGCAAACACCTTCCCGCCTTCCGTCAACAGTGTGGTGATGTCGATACTAGGTATTTCTACACTCTTTCCTGCACTCTCTCAATAATACTCCCCTTACCAACTCAACCACTTGCTTTAATGGCGGAAATGCCTTAAGTGGTCGGTCCCTACCCCAAATACCAACCAGCCATCCGAGCCTCTACACAGTCCTTCATATAACTCATTTCAAATTATTGTTCACCCGGAAGTTAAGGCTTTAATAAGGTCAGAGAGAATCTGCTGTATGAAGTTGTGAAAAATGTAGAAATGCTAGATTACATTTATTGTGTAGGGAAAATGCCAAGTTAGTGGGTAAAGATAACAGGTTGAATTATTTACATACATAAATGTGGAAGAATATTGTAAATAGAAGATAAGCCTATGAGCATAACATACAACAAGACAGGAAGAATGTTAAAGGTTTTGGAAGCAGGAAAAAAGGAGCAATGTAAAATTTTCAGTTAAGAGGAATGGTAGATGGAGACCTCGAACGGATAGGTGGTTAGCTATTGTAAGTTTAGCGTTGTAATCTCTGTAAAGTGCTTGCTAGGCTAGGTAGTTGTCTAATTTATTTACAAAGCACTCGCATCACTGTGATTGCTCATGCGGTACATACTTTGCAGCTATTTAATATCACAGATATGCTTTAGGTATTGCATGCCATTCTTGAATGTTAATGTTCTCTTCAAAATATTTTCTTTGCTTGAACATATTCCTTGACAATGTGGTTTTTAAAAGATTTAAAAATATGAACATAGGCGATACCAAAATATTACGATGAGTACATACATACATTTCATAGATATTCATTAGCATTAGTCGTTTGATCTCCTTAATAGATGCATTTTGCCATCCATTTCATTGGTATTGTTTACAGGGCATCTAAACAACAACAGTCTGGAAGAGCTTAATCATGAAATAACGTTAATTCTCGCGTCGGTGGAAAAACAGTGTTAATGAAACTTAACTTTAGTTTTCTATTCACCATACGTTGTTTAATGATCACTTTCCATGTTTAGGGCTTGTACACCATTTTTAATGAGGCTAAACATGATGGTGGTAACAAAATGAAGTGTTACTAGGCTTCGTGCCATACAGCCATTATGACACCCTTCGTCTTCATTTTTATTTTTACGGATTTGGTACTTCATTGCTCAGTGTATTCAACGTAATAAATCAATTTTATTAAATTTTCAGGTGCCTACATTGCGTTTTCGGCGATTGTGATATCTAGTCCTACACCAGAACCAGACTTTGTCACAATTATTGGTGTCGATGAGTGCCTGGATACGGCTTATGTAAGTACTTCTTGAAAGGCCTACAAAAGAAAACAAATAGCGTGCTGGGGACATGAATGAGTTGTTTGACAAAATTATGTTAAAGCACATGCATACGTTTTGCTTGGACAATTAGGGACTAATATAGAATGCTTTTATTGAACCTGTGACTTATTTTAATTAGAGATAATGTCTTTTGATACATATTTAAAAGTTAGTAATAGAGAAATCAGTTTAAGTTCACAGAATATTTTTTTCTTTGGTCAGAATTAGATTAAGATGAAAAGGTAAATATATAGCCATGCCAAAGCAAATTATTTTTTAATGGTGGTTAAAAACTTTTCTTAAACCGTTTTATTTGCAATTCGACTTATTCTGGCTATATCTGTAAGAAATTTTCAATGTTTTTGGGAACCCCAATAACCAAGATGAAAATTTGGGATGGGCATAAAAATCGGCGGTGGAATCATTTGTTCTTAATCACAGTATCCTCACAAGCTACGATTATGGTGCACAAATGGAGACGATGGCTATACACAAATACTTGAAGCTCGATTGAATGAGTTTTTTTTCGGGCAGTAAAACATCAGTGATGGGAAAGTGAACACTGAAATTGCTGTAAGGGTTGTAAAGATGAACAATTTCTTTCACATCAACAAATGACTTTTAAACCTTTAAAGTTACATTTCCCTAATTTATTGGTAATAACTTTTGGTAACTTTCTCAGTACACGAGTGACATTATTGCACATTATTTAAAATTCTCTTGTCAGAGAAATGAAGGCTTAAGTATATTTTCGAGTATTAAGTATTTGAAGGCTTAAGTAGTTTTATGATTATGTTTTAATAATTTTCCGAATTTGTGTCCCGGTGTGTCAATACACTGCAAATACTTCCTAGTTGTGGGTCGCGGGCTGCAGTATTCTCACTCTCAAAGTAGTTCTGTTACAAGGGTTCCTAGCTTGAGCAGAAGAGTCAAAGCTGGCCCAGGGTATTATGCACTAGGCATTGGTTTCTCTTGTGTTTATACAAGCGAAAATGTGCGAAAACTGATCGGTAGAGAGCCGTAACAGTAAGAAGGGAAACGCTGCTCGTGGTGTGGGTACTGCAAATGCTAGTCCTACATTTTCTATCCAAAATTACTGCGGAAAGTCGAAGAATAGCATCGGACGGCCGAAACCACTATGGGCGGCAGAATCTGTATGAGGTTGGCCCATCAAGAGACGGGCATGGCAAAACGAACTGGAAAAATGGAACTTGGAATGTGAGAGGTGCATATGGAAAAGAGAATTTTTTGATTAGTAAAATGGAAATGAAACGAGTGGATGTTTTGTGTCCTTGTGAAACTAAGTGCGAGGGGCGGGGCGTTTATTAAAACTGATAACGGTGGGTTAGCATTTTGGTTCGAAGTTGTAGATAGTACGCATGACAGGCAAGAAGTGGGTTTGATTTTCAATGAGAGAGTTGAGATGTTAGTAAGGAAATGAGTTAGTATACCGTAGATTGCTCTGTTGTTTGTGTGAAAGTGGGTATTCGAAGAGTTGCGATTGTGGGATGTTATACACCAGTGGGCATAAAAAATGACAGGGTTAAAGATGAATTTTGGAAAAAAATCAGAGGCATTGAATGCATGTGACCCTGGTGAGAGAATGATTGTACTAGGCGACATGAATGGCTGGGTTGGTCTTAGACGGGAAGCAGCTGAGAGACTAGTTGGGCCTTATGGTTACCCTCGAGTGAATGATAACGGTGAAAACTTGGTGAGTATGTGTTTGGAAAAAAGATCGTTTGTTTCGAATGCATGGTATAAACAGAAGGAAATCCATATGCGTACATGGCGAGGGGAAATTGTAAGAGCATGATTGATTTCGTTGTGTATGATGATAGGTTGGCATAATTGGTAATAAATACAAGGGTGATGAGGGGTGTCAGATGTGGTCCAGACCACTATTTGGTGGTATCTAGAGTGGATCTGGGAAGAAATGGGGTTCCGAGGAAGAGAAGTTCACGTAAGCAAAGAGAGTAAAAGAGGATAGGTGAGGGAGGGAGAGTGGAAGACAGTGAGGTGAGAGTATGGTATGATTGAGGGTGTGCTATATTCGAAACTTAGAGAATGGGACGAATATATCAATCATGAGAGTGTGAATGATGCGTGGGTGAGTTTTATATAAATGTAGAATATGCAGAAAGTATGTTAAAAAGGAGTGGTAGGGAGAATGAAAGCCAATGCATGGTGGAATGAAGAAGTGGTGATTGCTGTGAGTGAAAAGAAAGAGGTGCATGAGAAAATGAAGGCAGCGAAATTTGAGTTAGTGCAAAAGAAGGTATCTAATAAACGAATATATAAAAAAATGAATGTAAAATCGTTGTAAAAGAGATCAAGAAAAGAGTGCGTGCGAATGAGGATAGCAAATGCAGTGATTATTTAGGCCAAAGGAAGTTATTTTAGATATGGGACAAAAAGGAAAAGCAAGTTGGGGGCAAGGGAATGTATGCAATAAATAACGAAAGATGCGAGATCGTGTGGGGTGAAAGCATCGTCATGGACTGTTGAAGTATTTTGATTGAATGTACAATAATTGAGCAGACGATGAGGATGAAACCTTCGAATTAGTATGTAAGAATGTCAGAATGGAAAAGGAATGAAGTGAAAATGAGATCATTAGCGTCAGTGACAATATTGAAAAATTGGAAGGCTGCAGGCGTAGATGGGATATCCAGTAAAATGGTGAAGTGTGGGTGTAAATTACACGTAATCCACTTGTGTGTGGATTGTATAAAATTGGCTTGAAAGCTTCTGCTGTTCCAAACGGTTGGAAAAATGTGAAAATAGTCCCATTTCACAAAGGTAAGTGTGGTAAAGACGAATGTAAATATTAGAGCAATTAGTTTATTGAGTATTCCGGGAAAAGTGTTCAGTGAAATAATAATCAAAAGATTGAGGAAGATATATCGACAGAGTCTGGGGTGTACAGTGAGGGTTTAAGGCCTGGGAGGGGATATAGTGATCAGCTGTTTGCACTTCAGCAAGTGCTAGAAAAATATATGGACGTTCGAAATAAAATGTATTGTGCATTCGTGAATTTAGAGAAGACATACGAAACGGTAAATAGAATGAAGCTATGGAAGATTTTGATGGACTATGGTGAGAATGACAAGATTGAAAGATATTGATTATCCGGGCCAAACTTAATATTTTTCCACTTCAGTGAATTATTTCTCAACCGTCAATGTCCTGCAAATGATTTGTTGATTTTGGGCGTATCTTTTCGAGAAAGGATTCTTGGGTGCTCCACTGAATCAGGGGCTCGATTTCTGCCGACGTATCGATATTCGTTCTCGGTGCAGGGCTACTGCAAGCCCTTAGGATGAAGGGCCAGTCAATTTTCGAAACATCGGCATAGATGGACACCCTCAAGCGGTGGAAAGCCCAGGAATCTCCTTGTACTCATGTGTAATTTCCCAAAAGAACACTTATAATAACATTCTGTTTTATTATCCATGTAATCTGTACATCCATCGTTTCCTTTTCGACACATTCATTGAAAATCTATGGTATCGGCAGTCTCCTGGTGGATAATATTGCTGCCTTATAATGAAATTCTTGTTCACTTTGTTTTTCACATAAATTCATTTAGGTTACGGCCAGAGTTTTGTCGCGTCGCAACATCACGTCCCTACATACATTTAGACAAGCATGGCTGTTATAGTTACAAGAGAACTAGGATAGGTTCTTGGAGGATGCCGGAAAGTAGTAGGAAGAGGTAGGTGACGATTAAGATCATCCTCCTCCTACACCCTCCTACCCTACCCTCCTAATGCTACCCGTAGGTAGGGTAGCTCTGCCTTAACATGAAGCTAACCTCCTCCTTCCCTCTTTTGACTATAAAAGCCATGCTTGCTGTAATGTATGTACCTGACGAAGTCGCAACACGTCGAAATCCGGGTGGAAGGTTAAATGCATTTATGTTGATAATGACATGTAGGTACTTAACCATCACTGTATGTTACCTGGATACTGTATTGATGAAGATACATACACACCTAATTAGGATCTCAGCATTTTAGGTTCCTATGTATATTGAAAAATTTAACAATTATAACCAGAAAACAGGAAAAACAACAAATCATTTGCAGGAAATTGGCGGTCGAGAAAGAAAACACTGAAATGGAAAAATATTTAGAGTGGTCCGGATGATCAATATCTTTCATCTTAAGGAATGTCCTTTGGTATCAAATAATGACCATTAATAAAAATTTTCCAAGAGTACCTCGCCACCCTGTTTGGCATAAATGCAAAGTATTTTAACTTCCTTATAAGAGATATTATGACATGATTTTAATTACTTTCCCCAATGGAAGGTGTATTGCCTAGCAAGTAGTGGATGTTAAACTTACCGCAAGGCAAAACCTAAGCAACCGAGCATATCATACCACAATGCTTATGAGTCAAATCCTCAAAAGTGTTCAATTATTAATATCCAAATTCCATAACCCCGATATTCTAACTTACGAAGAAATACGGTAGGCTTGCAATGTGTGGCATGCATTAAGGCATTTCTTTCATCACTGTAGGACTGTCATATTTCGGACGACGGATTACAAAATATTCATGATTAATGTGGAACGTGTAACAAATAATGTTTTTTTATGGGAATGTTGATTTCAACAACTTGTGCCTATCAATGAGTTGGGAAATAATTTGCACGTTCCAAAACATTTCAGTATCCTATGAAATTGTGAGCCATATTTTAGATAATCCAAGTATTTTAATATACTAGGTAAATAATACAACGGAATGTACTGTTATTTCAGGAACGAGCACGTGCTATCAAACAATGCATCCGCCGAGAGAATTATGATCAAGAAATGAATGAGACTAGGCGCATTTACAATGACTCAAAATGTATCGAATGCATGCACATATGCAGGTGAGGAAAAGGATTTCATTGATTTTTCTCTGTACGTGTGTTTCCTATGTCAGTTGTATTTCATAAATCGTTAGTCTAATACTAGGTAGTCATTTTAGCTGCTTTAGTAATTTTAATTTAATTAAGTGTCGTTGATTCCCCCATTCCACTTCGCCTTTACCGTCCTCACATAAGCTCGCAGAAGATGCGCAGGGGAAGTTTTTTGGACCAGATAATAAAGTCAGTGTGAGCATTGGATATTGACCTCTGTTTACCTTTGAAATTCCTGCGTGTGTCGTGTGAATACCACCCTTAACACCATTAAGGAATATCAGATTTTCAGAGGTTCATTCGTTTTTGCTTCCACTCCTCACAATCCAAACCAAACTTTCTTCTTATCACTTTTACCATTATAACTCACTTATTGAATATACGTTCTGCGCATCCTTCTGCCATCTGCTTTTGAGGGAAACATACATATGGATATTCTAGTGGCATAATTGGTATTAAGCAGATAAATTTTATCCCCTGCTAATTATTTCTCCGACCACGGATGTGTTTCCTGCCGTCGCGTCGCCTGCACAAAACCTTCTATTTTTTCAATATTTAACCCGTCTTAAACCTTGTATCTTTTTACTCCCTTCAAACCGTCCAAAATTCCTTTTCTTTCTCCCTCGCCAGCATTTGTGCATAATTTTTCCCTTCAATCAACCACTTTTCGTCTAGTCCCAACCTTTTAGTACATCCCCCGCTCACTTTTACTGCCTCCTTGAAAGTTCTTCTTAAATCCTCCTTTCCTCTTGTATAATGTGCAAAACTTCCCCTCTTACCTTCTCCTAATTTACTTCTCATTAGTCATATTGTTTTCTTAGTTCATTCTCTTCATAAACGGTGCGTATTTATCGTTAAAATTGTTCACTATGTTGAAAAATATTCACTTCAATAGTGCGAATGCAATAATGATTTACACTCAATTTAGGAACTTCAGTAGCCTCATAGACTAAGGGCCTAACGACAGACTACCATTTGAATGGAATAAAAAAATTGTACATGTATGACTGTTCTCCTATTTTACCAATGCTGTTATAAACTATTTTTAGCAATATCATCATACATTTTAACATCTTGTCACGCCTATGCTTTCAAGGAGAATGGAAAGGTTTCATCATAATAAGTAGTCATCAATCCGAAGATTGGTTTGCAACAGCTTTCCGTTCCACTCTCTTCTCTGCCATCCGCTTCATTACTAAATAATTATTCACTTAGACGCACTTAATGATTTTCCTGATGTATTCCATTCTTGGTCTTCCTCTATAATTATTTCCATTTATTTCTCCTTTCAATATTGTTTTCGTTAGAATTGTGTGTCGCTAAATGTATCCAAAAGGATTTTTCTCTCTTTCTTCGCAGTATTCATTATGCTCTTCGTAGGACATCTTCGTTAATGATTCTCTCCGTCGATTTAATCATTATTCTTCGATAACACCACATCTCCATTGCTTCTGATCTCCTTTGCTCTGCTGCTGTTATTGTCCAGACTTCACTGACATACACGTTATATATCGTATTTTATTACTTACCTAATATATGGTATCGTTACGTATCTTCTCAGCAAGAATATTATGCCATCAGCAAGGCGAAGCATGCTGATTTTTTCTCCATGTACTTTTATTCCTGTTTTTAATTTGTCCTTTATTTCATTTGTCTTTTTAAATGTATATATATTGAAGATCATTGGCAACCAAGCGCATCCATGACGTACTCCTTTCCTCACTTCTGCTTCCTCTACATTACCACCACATTTAATCACTGCCTGCTATTCCTCGTACAGCCTTCATATTGCTCTTCTGTCATTAATTGACACTTCTATGGTTTTCAGCGTAGTGAGCATTCTGTCGTAACGTAATCCCCATGTCAAATATTTTCTCCAGGTCGATGAAGCAACTATATGTCGGTTGGTCCTTTTGAATCCTCTGCTCTATGATAAGTCTGAGGGCTAATCATTGTTCCCCTGCTGTTCCTGAAATCAAATTGGTCTTCATCCAGGAATTCTTACATCTTCTGTTACATCCTCCTGTAGATGATTCTGGTCAGAATTTGCAATGCATGAAGCTGTAATACTAATTTTTCTGAAGTCATTGCACCTCTCGGCTCTTTTTTTTATCAGGGATAAGAATACCTAATTATATTCTTTTTAAAGTCCGTTGGCATTTGCCAACTTGAATAAATGTCACAAATTAATATGTATAGCTTATCCTCAAGTCCTCACTCTGCTTACTTAAGGAATTCCGAGGGAATTTAATCAACTCCTGGCGCCATTCTCTCCCTCAAATCCTTTACTGCCGCATAAAAGTCATATCTTGATATGGAGTATCCTTTCGCTTCTTCATTCAGTGTCTCCATCCTTTAGCATCCTGGGATTCACTGCTTTCCGCTGTATAGTTTCACCAGGTAATCTTTCCATCTCTTTGCTTTATCCTCACTTTCAATAAGAACTTCATTTCCTTCACTACGAAAAATATTACCTTTGATTGGATGTTCTTTAAAGTATAGGTATAGCGAAACTGGTGGCACTCGCCATTGTAGATTTTAAGGTCGCTGAGGACGAATTAAGTAAATAAGTAAAGTAAATAAGTTTTATTGGCTCTAGGAGCATATCCTTTGGAGCCTATGTAAGTACATAAACACTCGGACAGAGAAAGTACTACATTAAAATAAATCATAGAACATTCTGTATGATGAACAAAGATAACAAAATCATAAAACACTCGGTATAATAATAATGAACTGAAAAACAAATATTACAAATTCTTATGTAAATTCATATATCAAATTTCATCAAAGACAAATGAAAACAAACATTTATAATAAAAATTTCCAAAATTACGCAGTAATCTCTTTTTTCAACTCTCAACTTCACAATAGTAATTTTCAACAAATATAATTTTTAGTGATTTTCAACAATACAAAATTATACAATAGCTATACAACAATCGAAATAAATTTGATGAACACAAAAACCCATAAACAGCAAGCTCCTCATGCTGATACAATTCAAGTTTCATGGAAATAAAATGAAAACAAACATTTTTTAAAATTATTTACTGATGTGATATCCTTCAACTCTTGGGGAATCGAATTCCATACATAGCATGAACTGATGTAAAATGAATTATGATACATAGTAGTTTTGTGACAGGGTACAATTAATTTATTTTTATTTCTGGTATTCCTTGTTTTTTTCATTGAATTAACTGTGTAAGGTTGGAAAATGTAGGAAGGAGTTTCAGTTTTTAAAAGTTTGTACATGAAGAGTCCCATTTGAAATTTTCTTCTTTTTTCAATTTTTAACATTTTTAATTCATTATAATATGGTGTGATATGCTCATAATATGAAATATCGCACACATAACGCAAGACACAATTTTGAATTTTCTGTAGCTTTGATATCTGACATTTTGTAATGTTCGACATCACCAAGGAACAGTAATCAATATGAGGAATCAATAAAGAATTTGCTAATTTGAGTCTCAATGATAACGGCATTAGGTTACGGAAGCATTTCAACTGGTGCAAAGTTTTAACTACCTTATTAGAGATGCATGCTATGTGTTCGTCCCAGGTAAGTGTTTTGTTTAGAATAACGCCTAAATCTTTAACGTTATCAGAATAATCTATTTCCGCATCTTGTACTTGAATTTTAGACAGTGAGTCAATGTTTATAGAAGACAGGACCTTGGCACTGCCTATAATAATGCTCTTTGTTTTCTGTGAGTTTAATTTCAAATAATTGTTTGACGCCCATTCACATATAGATGAAATATCTTCGTTAATTTGTGCAATGGCGCTAGAGATCTCATTGCGATCGCAGTCAATATAAATTTGCAAGTCGTCAGCATATAGATGGTAATTGCAATGACGTATCTTATTTGGGAGGTCTTGAATATAAATGACAAAGAGCAATGGCCCTAGTATTGACCCTTGGGGGACCCCACGTTCGACAGGTAGTAATTCAGAATGTGAGTTGTTCTTCCGATCATTCACCGCCTGGAAACGTTGACTCAAGTAAGAACGGAACCACTGTAAAACAGAAGCAGATATTTTCAAATTAGATAGTCGTCTTAAAAGTATACTATGGTTAACACAGTCAAAGGCTTTACTAAAATCGAGAAGTACCAATACTGTTATTCTCTGCTTATCCATTGAAAGTCTTACGTCATCTGTTATTTTAATCAATGCTGTTTGAGTACTATAACCTTTGCGAAATCCAGATTGAAAATTATTTAGAAAATTATTTTTAGACAGATGTTCAATAACACAATTGTACACGAATCTTTCAAGAGGTTTTGATAAGGCACAAAGTATTGCAATAGGTCGGTAGTCAGACATTTCTACAGGATTGGGCTTCTTTTTAATAGGTTGAATGAGAGCAGATTTCCACAAAGAGGGGAACTTAGAGTAATCTAAGGAACAATTAAAAATTGAAAGTAGCATTGGAAGTGCTAGATGAAGAATCTTTTTAATTACCTTAATACTAATTTCATCTACGCCCGTTGAGTTAGAATTTACCATTGAGATGTATTTTAATAGTAGATCGGGGGTAAAATGAGGGAAATAAAGATTTTCATTGCTAAAACCAGGCTCAATGCAATTTGTGACATCGAGACGTTCGTCCTCTTCTATACAATCAGACGATGTGGAGCTATTTAGAAAAAAAGTATTAAGCTCATTAAGGGGAAAATTAATATTGGTGGGTTCATTTCTAGAATTACCAAGACCCAATCTTTTAATTTCTTGCCAAAGAGAACGAGCGTCACGTTTATCTGATAAGCAGGAAAGAAAGTAGTTAACTTTTGCATTATGCTGCATTTGTTTCACTTTATTTCGGGCGACTTTATATTCGTGGTATTTTATAACAGACCGAGTTCTTCGGAAGTGCCTACGTAAAGATTCTCTTTGACTCATAGCATTTTTAATTTCTTGAGAGAGCCAGGGAGCTGGGTTACGTCTTATTTTTATTTTTTTAATGGGAGCGTGTCTATCTAATAAACAAGTAAGTTGAGTATTGAATATTGTCACTTTTTCATTGACATCACGCGTTGAAAAGAAATCCTCCCATGAGAGACCGTTCCAATCCGTTTCAAACGTAACATAATCGAGTTTAACCAAATCTCGGAAACAGATTTCAGGAGGTTTATATGGTGGCGTGTTGAAAATGTAGTTCACATACACTAAATCATGCTCAGATAGAAAGTTTACGGATTCTTGACCAAAGTCATCTATTTTACTTGCATCGTCAACAATGATTAGGTCAAGCAAAGTCTGACTTGATTCCAAGATGTGTGTAGCTTGAAAAGGAGGGAGATGAAGATTATAACTAAACAATAAATTCTTAAGATAAGCACTCTTACGTGTATCTTTAAGCACATCAATGTTGAAATCGCCACAAATAATAACATTTTTATACACAGGTAAGTACTTGCAGATTAAAGTTTCAAAATCTTCACAAATGTAGCAAGTATTTGGTGGTCTATACATGACTACAAACAATAATTTTCCATTTGTATTAGACACATCAATAAACATAAATTCAGGTTTTCGAGGAGTACCATCAGAGATTTCAAGGACTTTATAATTTAACTGATCATGAATATAGGCAGCCACACCACCACCACCTCTATCGAGTCGATCATTCCGAATTAGATGATAGTTTTGAAGTTTCACCATATCATTGTTTATATGTTCTTTCAGCCAGGTTTCAGATATTCCAATTAAATGATATCTTTTTGCAAGAAAGTAATGTCTAAATTCATCTATGTGAGCAAATAAAGATTGGGCATTGACATGGCATACACTAAGTTTTGATGGCTCACGTGCAGCAATAGCTTTGGTGCTAAAAGGTAATGTGCTATTTTCACCGTTTGAACATGTACATAAATCCTATTTGACCCTCTGTAGGTGCGGAAGAGTGGGCAGAGGTACCACAAGGCTCAGTTGGGGACCTCCAGAGAGAGCCTAAGCATCTTTATCCCTCCTCTCTTGTACGTTCTCCTCTCCCTGACGTCATTTTCTGTACGAGTGAGTGCCACCAAGTTTTACGACACCTATAACTTTTTACCGTTCTGTAAGCAGGTTCAACTATTACTTAGAAGTGATTGTCTTTCATCCCATTACATCTTTCATCCATTCTTCTCTGGCCTTTATTGCTTTACGGCTGATCGCATTTCATACTATATTATACAGCGGCTGTCCTTTCGTTTTTGACTTTTTCTACTTTCTTCTTTCATCTATTAGGTCCAAGACTTACTGCGCAAACCATGGCTTCCGATTCTCAGTTTTTCTCCTCCCTACCTTCTCTTAGGCTGTATTAATAGTTCCTTTCTCAATCTCCTGCCATCTCTCTTCGATTGATCCTAAATCATTTCCATCATCTTCAGCTTGATCTAATAAACTTTGATAGTCTAAACTGTGTTCTGTGTATCTCAATCTTTCCACCGGCCAGCGATTCTTCTTTGATTTCTTCAGTTTTTAAAACTTACGCTGACATTCCATCATAACCAAATTTTGGTCACTGTCACATTCGCACCAGGGTAGCTCTTGTAGTCTTTTGCATGATTTATAAATCACTGTTTCAATAACATATAGTTTTTTTGAAACAATCGTCTGTCTCCTGACATTTTACACGTGCGTCTACTTCGCGGGAGGTTTACAAATACAAGTGTATTTGTGACAAAAATTCTATTTTGTACGCAAAAGCCAATCAATCTCTCTCGCCTCTCGTTGCCCAACCCATACTTCACTACTATTAACCTTCTTGGCCTTCCCTTATATTATCATTCCAGTTCCCAAGAATAATTAAGTTGTCATCTCCTTTCACATTCCTTATAACTTATTCTATTCCGTCGTACCATAGAGTAAGTATATAGATATACTTACTCTATGGTCGCACATATCCTCTACGTCGTCATCTTCGTAATCTGATATGGACGTATCTACTTGTACCACCGCTGTGTCCTCTGGTTTTGTTTCTAATCTAACCGCAATCATCCTTTCTCTGCATTGAAGATAGCTTTTAACTCGCATACCGCTACTTTTCCCGAGTATTATGCCAACACATGCGTTTCCATTCGTAGATACAGAGTTGATAATCCGGTAGCTTTCGCTCCACAAGTCCCCTTCTTTGGGCCATTTCATTTCACTGATACCTAACACATCCAGACCCATTATTATCATATGTCTTTTCACGTTTTCAAGTCATCCACAGCCCTGAAGTAATCTTCCATTCCATGTACCAATCCTAAAATGCTACTTATCGTTCTTGACTGATGTACCCTCTGGAGTAGTCTCCGCCCGGAAATCCGAATGGGGGACTAGTTTACCTCCAGAATATTTTACTCCAGAGAAATCGATCACGTATTTTATTATAAACATATCAATGAAATAGGTGATGAGCTACTTCCCCTCGGGATAATTATCTCGTGGTTTCCTGTTGCCTTCCACCTCATAGTACTACAATCGTTTAGGTTCGCGCTTATAATGGAATGAATGTTGCTGTACCGACCCACGCGGTCACCACCTTCAGTCACGTGGAGGGGGCCTGCTTCCCCCTCCTCCGGATTACTGGCTGCCTATTAGCTGGCGGAAACCATTTGCCAAATCACGGCATCTTCATGGGTTTTTGTAGCATTTTTGAGCCGTCTTACCCAAGGATGGCCCTATACACCCTCTAGATACTGTCAATTTTGGTCCATGACTGCATATTCGTCGAGTAACCTCGCTTAGTTCGCAGCAAATCTTTATATCTACAGGTCTACCCACCATCCGTTCTATTTCTACCAACATGTCAATTAATACTCCAGTTAATTTCCACAGAAAGCAAGATGAGTACCTGAATTGCATAAGGACGGGCTCAGAAGATTTACAGCTTGTCTCAAATAAGTCAAAATATATGGTTCCGTTTGTTGCAAATATGATAGAAACGGTCATAATAACTTTGTGTGAAAACGATGGAGAATTGATGTCAGGTAATCATTTATTTTCATTGCACTCTTTTCATTGCAATGTGGCAGAGCATAATTGCTAACTTCATTCCTATTTTTTTCTTTTCAAATTATTTAACTCTAGTCACCGAAGAAGACAAGCAATGTTATCGTGAAACTTGGAAAAAATGCAAATCTGACGTTGATTTCCTGGATAATCTAGAACTAGTTGCTTATTGCGATTGTGACTATCCAGAACCGGAACCTTTCAACATAGAATATCTTTGCAAGTAAGTACAAAGTCAATCCACGTTGGCATTTTTCAATGAATATGTTATATTGGAGTATTTTATTAGGTAAATAGTCCATTTCCTAAGTCATGGTAGTAAATTTTTCCTTTGTTTTTACTGAATTATTTTTTAAACTCTTGAACATTGTCCATAGGAAGTTCTGAGGAAGAAATTTCATGGTGACGATTTCTCATGAAACATTGTCCTTGCCTTAATTAGCTCATACAAAGTAAAAATAAAAAAAATTTAAATTAATAGGCAATTTAATTGTAACTCACTGATCATTTATATATAAAATCTTCGAAATTATTTCTGTCTCATAGTACAATCGGGACTTTTTTTCTTAATTCACAGGAAAATGGCTGATTTTTTCAGTTGCAGTGAGAAGGGAACGGAAATATGCTCAACGAAAGTAAAAAGTTCTGTCGCCACTTTAAAGTCCAAATTCAGTGTTTGGGAATCTTGCGCTAAATATTTCTGAAAGCAAAGGAGTAGTAGATTAGTGAGACACCACCTGACACTCTGCATCAAGAGACTTCATTGCTATGGAAAATATATTGTTAAATTTATCGAATTTGATTTTGAAATATTTTACCTTTTTTAGTATAATTACATTTAGTTATGGCTACTTGCTCTTTTTTTTTATCTAAGACCCACCTTCATATTTCCTGAGTTACGACTGCAACATTGTAACTTCGTTCATAAATAAATGTTAAAGCCTACCCGTGAGAAAATTTATAAACGTGACTACATATTTATTTTATCTTATCAGGAAGTTACTAATTAACTGATCATTTTGAAAACTTGCAGAGTATTAGTATGCAGCGTGGGAAAAGATCACATACAAAGGCTTCAGGGTTCCTATAATAGGCCTTCCGGGGGAAGAAGAAAACTCCAAAGAATATTTATATCGTATTTTGTTGCAAAATTTTGTGAGTGCAAATTTCTAAGAACTAATGTGCTAGGTTAAATAGAAAAATACACTAATGCAAAAGTTAAGCAGTTAGGAATTTGTATAAATGTAAAAGTCTATCTATAACTTTTTCTTTAAAATTATTTCTTTACTTTTAATAACATAATTTATCAGGAAAGATAGGTTCAATCTGAGTTCCATCATATTTACATAGAATTTTGCAGTGGAGACACTTACTTACATTCACACTAACTCCTCTACTAATGTTACTAGTTCTGTCACGAAGTATGAGGGAGCACTCATATAGGTTGATTGAATCACTGGCAATGTTTCCATGAAGCCACGTTTCGGTAACTCAAATAGTATGGTAGGACTGGTGAATATAAAATTCACAGTAATCACCAAAGAGACAAAAGAGAGAGTGGAGAAAGCATTCACATGTCCAACATAGAACATATTCAGGGTTAATCTAGCTGGAATACTTATTAACTATATCATTTTCAGTACTAAATACATTCACCACCATAATGACAATGCTGACTCCATATTGAGAACAATAGCACAAAAATGATATGTTCTTACCACAACATTCTGTACACCAAAACAAAAGTAAATGGCCGCTCTTATGTAGAATAAGGTTGAATTGCAGAATTATTATAAATTAACAATATGTCTCTAAAATTGTTATGGACCTAAGACTTTGCTGAAAAGAATCAAAGCAATTAACAAAATTAGATACAACTTTGCTATGTACAAGATGTTAGTTTCATCTTGACCAGAGCTGTGATGAAATTACTTGAGACGATGACACATTTCCTATGCCACATCACCAAAATCGTCTTCAACTCGAATTAGAAATTTTTGAGAGTCATTCTCTTTTCGTACATGAATCTTTCCACCACGGACCGTTGCATAATTATTTGTTTTAGCTTGTCAAGTTTCTCAAACACGGGCATTAAGTTTCCGGTTGAACTGTGAGTCTCTTGTTAACATAAATGAGTTGATAAACAGGTTCCTTCCATCTTATTTCACGGACGGATGGACCCCGTTTGACTCTTCGAGCGATTGCTTCTTCTGTTGTAGCTGATTATCTTACAAACCGGGCATAGATAATGGGAGGTTGGTCTTTTGGTCTCTCTGCCTGGCTTTAGTAAACTTTGTCAGCATAGTTTCATATCAACTACCTTCATTTTCAAGCCTAGATCCTTTGCTGTCTGACATGCGAGAGTCACAACTATCTCACTGTCCAAGTACGGAATCCAGTGCTCTTTGAGGAGATCCTCTCAGGAGGAGATGGTTCTCTTCATTTCCGTCAGCTCATCCGGCAAATGGTGCGCGCAGGAAATTTAATCTTTCATGAGACTGAAGGTTGCCCTCAACTCCGGGACTAGGCTCGCTCACAGCTCCAGTTTTAATGGAAGTGTCGTCACCTCTCTCTCAAGGCAGGCGCTCATCTCACATGTTCGACAGATACATGAATTATGCAGGTCCTCAAGGTACTTAACGTCACATTTCTTTGGACCGACCACAAGATATAGCTTTCTGTTTACGACTAGCGCCTCATCAGACACAACCCGCCATAATTACATTGAGAGGCACTGAGGTTAGAGAAACACACGCTTTCCCGTCGCCAGTGCCAGATAATCCGATAACCATTAACAGGCGGAGATTTTTTTCCCGATCCCTGCTTAGGTGCATTATGAAGAGCAATGACAATTCAGCACTCCCTCCGTCGGATAATCGTGAACCCTGTTACCCCTTTGTACAGATACATTATGTCCACAATATGCAAGGTAATACCAATACCAGTCGCTAATAATAATACAAGCCGATCTATATTATTTCAACCAAAAATTTAAGATTAAAATCATCGTGCAATTTTATTGTCACTTTTCACTGTCCAACCATATAAATCCTCTGAAATTATTTTCATCTGTGTATGTAGTACACTTAGTCCTTCTCATTTTTATCCACCGGATATTAGTTGATTTTTTCTAATGTTCCAACAAGGGGACGCAGGGATGCTCGTCCAAATTAAAACGTTCTTTGGCCAATTTAAAATCCAAAGTCAGTACTTGGGAAACTTGCACTAAATATTTCTGAAGGCAGAGGGCAGGCAACATTTTAAAGTACCACAGCTTGACGTAAGCATCCAGAAGCTCTTCATTTCCGTAGAAATACTGTGTTTAAATACCAGAATCATATTATACAATATTTTCTCTGCCTTTTTTAATATTCCTGAGGATTTCTCGTTGATTACTACACCATCGGAACTAGCATTTGTATAAATACAAGGATATGACAGTGTTTTTTTAACCTACCCATTAATAAACTCTGCAACTTATCATATTAAGAAGTACATGTTACATGAATGTAGCCTGGGAAAGGTCGCAGACTTCATGAAAAGGCAACAGGGCTCTAAAATTGAGCTTTCCGGAGGCCGCTGCATTTCATAGTGGAGTGCCTAACCGGTTCAGTTGCAGAATGTTTTATCTATCTTTCACAAAGCATCGGAGTTACAAGAGCTCAGGAGTAAGGGGAACCGTCTGCACCTCGCGTCTGCACCATCACCATCATCTGCACCTCGCGTCTTAAATTGGATGCTACAGACTCTGTCTAATATTTATGACAGTGAATTAAAAAAAAACAGATTTTTTAAAATCTTACCTATTTATGCTTACAAAAAGATCCTGAATACCGCAATCAATATTAAAGAGTAAGATAAGAGGTTAAAAATCAAATAAGTGCAGCAAAAAAGGAAGCATGGGAAAATAAATGCCAAGAAGTTGAACGATTTGTAGATGGTACAAAGACGAAGATGGTCTGGAAAACAATAAGAGAATTAAGATAGAAAAAAAAAATTAGCAATTAAACCTTTAATAGACGAATCATAAACGGAGAGGACCAACCAAGTAGATGAAAGGTAGCGTATCTGATATATTAAAAAGAGGTCAAAGAAATTATAATGGCCTTTACATAGCTGCTACTTACGGGCGACTTTATGTACGTGCAGTTAAATAGAGACTGGGATATAATGTTTACATTGTGGAAGAACAAAGTGGATTTACAGTAGGAATATCTTGTGCAGATAACATGTTTACGTCGGAATAAGTAACAGAATACATTTGAGCAAGGAACAGAGACCCATTTGGGTTTCATAAATACAGTAAAGGCCTACGATACAGTTCGTCGGAAAAATCATTACCGCATTCTACATGAAAGCAACATAAATAGAAGATACATGTTAGCAATAAATAATCCTCATAAAAATGCGGAAACACAATAAAAATAGGAAGCAAACTATATCCGTCAATAACTCCGCCGTCTCGTAGGGTAATAACACGCAATTTTCTGATAATTCGAAGTATCCCCTCACTGTTGGTCCCATCTTACGATATCCACTGATACCGTTTGATTTTGGACGTGGTAAAATTCCTCAGTTTTATGTGAGAAATAGTTCTGCTGCCAATTATATAATCCGTCCGAATTGGTCTTGGTCTCACTTGGTCTTTTGGTCCGGCTTGTTGGAATCCACTTTCGTCGATTTATGTAATTTGTCCGTTACGAGTTTAATTTTATGTTAGCATTTTTCTTTTACTTTAACATGTTTCACCTCCATTAATGCTGTCGTCAACATGAAGTACTCATTCATCAGGGTTATTTGTTCATCTCGTGATTTGCCACGTCAAGTCTATGTCAGTGTCAAACTATTTTCAATAATTTTTCTTTGTGAGTTTGTTGAACTTCTTATTGTATTGTGGCTCGCTAATTCTACCACTCGTCTCAGTTCTAGAGGTATAATTAATCTAATTCAGTCCTTTTATCATCTTTTTTACACTCCCTGTTTGCTCTCAGCAGATATTAACAATGCGGAGAACTTGATTGTATTTTCTTTATTTCGCATTACGTAGGTATTCTTCATCTCCTTAAATTAGTCGTTGGAGTATTTAAATAAGTTTATGGGAGCATTAAACATTTTTGATTTTCCGTTGACTTGAAAGGTCAATACGAACACATTGTTTGCGATAATGGGGCTATATTTAGAGATGCCATTTTCTCCACGTTCTTCTCTTGCCATTCTCTAGTATAAAATCGTTATTAATTTTCGGAAAAGCCGGATGTTGTGTGTAAACTGAGCCTTCAGCTCCCAAATAGCGATAAATGTTAATAAATTGCTTCATTTGAGACTTCCATTTTAAGAAACTTACGTATATTAAGCCACGTAATGTAGTGGTTACCATCGCTAGAATGCGGAAATCATTGTCTTGATGCCAGTAGATGCATATTTCGAGCTAATAATTATTTTCCACCCCTGAGCACATATTAATTTTATTTCCAATTTCTATAACCATTGTGTAATACTGTTTAGCATATTAATATTCTGCACCGATTCGGGCCTTCCTTTTCTGTTTTGATGCTTGATATTCGAATCGTACACTCAACGTGAACCCGGAACCAACAACACATGAAGAGAACCCGGAAGAAGTTAATCGAAATAATTTGTTGGTTAAGCACCAAATCTCCTAATTGCGTTCAAATATTATTAACCCCGAATCATGCAGACATGCATTAAGTGCGCCATTTTAGAGATAGTCTGCGAGTAGTCTCTTTATGTCGTCTTTTACGACCTCGTTACCCCGATTATATGGCTTTGTTAGCAAGTGCTCATAGTCGATAATGCTCCTGTTTTGAACTTTGTTTACTTGAGAACTTACGAAACTGTCGCGATATTGCGCTCTATATTTGCTCACTGAAAACATCAAGATCATGACCTTAATGACGATGTTTTAGTGAACCTTCGATCGAATGATTATTTCTGTTTGGTGTCGCGTTGCGAGAAGAACCTAACTCTGCTCACACGGTTACCAGCTCGAAGACCGTTCGGAAAAAAACCCTTGACAATTATTTTGATGAGATGTTTCACCCGCAAGGAAGGATGAATCCGCTGAACTTATTTCTAATATTTGGTAAGTAATAAATATTTTCTATTTTGAAAAGTGATTGCATAAATGAATTATTTACAGATAAGGAACATGTGGTTAGTTCCCATTGAAATATTTAGAGATGGAGTCCTCGAACGGAAAATCATTGAGTTTATGCATTTCACTCTTAGATGTAATGATTAGATGGCCTAATACATTTTTAGTGCTCTCGCATAACTTTTATTGCTCATACGTTAAATATATTGCAGCCACTGACGTATATTACATTTATGATTTATTTTATGTCTTCCTTGAGTATTGTCGGTCTCTTCAAAATATTGTCTTTGTTAAAATGTATCCCTTGACCAGGTGGTAAGAAGGATTATAAAAATTGAACATACGCAATACCTAGGTATCATGCGATGAATACCCACATTGCATTCGTATATATCTATCCCTTAATCCCCCCAATGAATGTTTTTCTTCCATCCCCATAAGTTAATATTGTCTGCAGGACTTGTAACCAACATCACTTGGTCTTGGTCGAGCCTGGAAGAGCTGTTTCATAAAAAATATTGATTTTTGTTCCGGTGGAGAAGCAATGTTAATGAAACTTAAACCTTTTAACCTTTCCATTCTCTCAACGTTCTATGATGATCAATTCTCATAGGCGTCATACGTTATTTTTTTATTCGGTTATAACATGATTCTCATAATGAAGTGTTACTAGTGTTAGTGCCATACGGTAAAATTCATATTTATGATTTGCATTTTCACCTTGACAGACTTTGTACTTCTCTATGTATTGCCGATACATAATATATCTATTTTATGGAAATTACAGGTGCCTGCATTACGTTTTCTGCGATTGTGATTTCTAGTCCAACTCCACGCTTTTATACAACTATTGGTGAGGATGATTGCCAAGATACGGCTGATGTGAGTACTTCTTGAGTTAACTGTCCTTATTAGAGAACAAATAGATATGCTGGTTAAATGAATGAGTTGTTTAACAAAATAATTATAAAATAAAAGCATTCAATTTAAATTGGGCAATTGCGGACCGATACAGAATATTCTAATTTAATCTGTGGCCCATTTCCATTCAAGGCAACGTAGTTTTATACAAATTAAATAACTAGTTATACTTTTAATAGTAAAATCAATAAAAGTTTGCAAAATATTTATTTAGTTCGTTAAAAATATTTCAAGGAGGTAGCTACATAATCTTGCCACACTTAATAATTTTTTTTAAATAATTGGAGGTTGAAATATTTTTTGAACAGTTTTATTTGTATTTGGACTGATTCTGTTTATATGTGTTAGATTTTTCGATTTGCCCTCAAATGCCGAGATCCTAATTTGGTTTGTATGTATCTTCTTCAACACAGTGTCTCAGGAAAATACAATTGTGATAAATTACGCATCACTAAGTTTTCAACATAAATATATTTAACTTCCTACCCAGATTTGGTCTCTTTGCGACTTCGTCAGGTACATGAAATACAGCAAGCATGGTTTTTATAGTCACAACATGGAAGGGGGAGGTTATCTTCAGGTTAAGGGAGAGGATAGATAATAGGTAGCATTAGGAGGGTAGGGCCGGAGGGTGTAGGAGGAGGAGGATATTAATCGTCAGCTATCCCTTCCTACTACCTTTCGGCATCCTCCAGGATCATATATGGGTTCTCTTGTGACTATAATTGCCATGCTTGTTGAAATTTATGCAGCTTAAGATGTCGCGACACTACGAAAACCTGATCGTAAGTTAAATAAATTTATGAGGAAAACCAAGTGAACAAGTATTTCATTACAAGACAATTCCACCATGTGACCACCGATACTATAGATAAATATGTACAATGTAGGTGTCAAAAAGAGATGTATGGATGTACAGAGTACACGGATGATAGAAACAGGATTACATTATAAGTATTTTTACGGGAAATAACACATAAGTACAAGCAGATTCCTGGGTGTTCCACCGCTTGAAGGGCTCCATCTTTACCTACGTTTCAAAAACTGACTGGCCCTTACTCCTCAGGGCTTGCAGAAGCCCTGCACCGAGGACGAAGAGCGAAATGTCGGCAGAGATTGAACCCCTGATCCAGTGGAACACCCATGAAACCTTTCTTCTGATGATCTGCTGGAAAAAAATCAGATTATTTACAGGACGTGGGAGTAGAAGAAAGAATAAACTGAAATGGAAAAATATATAGTGTAGTTTGAATGATCAATTTCTTTCACTTTTAAGATTTCTCCTTCATTTTCATATATTTCCCATTGTTTATAGTAAAAGTTATAATTTCCGGAAAGTATCTCGGCATCCTGATGGTCTAAATTAAAAAACTACTTACTTTATACCATATAATATGGTGTGAATTTAATTACTTCCCCGCGTGAAAGGAACATTGCCGAACTAGCCGTAGATGTTGAATGTCTAATTGCTTCTAAATATCACTGATGCAACTAAGTAGGTCGTACCACAATGGTAGAAGTCCATTCCTTAAAATTCTTCAATTTGGAATATTCAAATTCCATAAACGTGATCAACTAGCTGCCAAAGAAGCATGGTAGATATGTGTGGCGTACATCAAGCTCTTCTAAGACATCGTTTTTTCATCCGTGAAGGGCACATGACTTGTTCGGGATGAAAAATTACAATAATCGGATGCTTAGGATGCAACTGAAAACCACTGATGATGGTTTTTTTTCTTCTGATAATGAAGAAAATAGACAAACCTTTCCTATCAATTAGTTGGAAAATAAATTGCACGTTCCAAAACATTTCGGTGGGCATATTTTAGATGAATCTTCTATTTTTATTAACTAAGTAACTAATAAAATGGAATGTATTGTTATTTCAGGAACGAGCAGATGCTATCAAACGATGCCTCCGCCAACCAAATTCTGAGCAAGAATTAAATGAGACCATGCGTTTGTACAATGACTCCCAATGTATAAGATGCAAGCACATATGCAGGTGAGGATTTCATTTAATCTTCCTTTTGATAGCGGCGTGCCCTATATCAGTTAGTTAAAATAAATCATCCCTCGAATTCTTGGTAGTAATTTCAGCTGCCTCAGTAGTTTGAATTTTTAAAATTACTTTTATTATATCTTCCCTACTACTTTTCATTTTCAATCCTAGTGTAATGCTCGTGGCATCTCCGAAGGGGAAGATTTTAGGTCTGGAAGAGTTCACCCAAAAAAATAGCCAGTGAGGGCTCAAGGGTAAAAAAATATTCCCTCGGTTTACGCTTGATTACTTTGAATACCGTGCGGCTACAACTTTTAACTCTTAAGGAATATGAGATTTTCAGAGGTAATGCCGTTTTCGCTTCCCCTCCTCACCTTCCGATCCAGACTTCCTGCTTACAACGCTTACTATTATAAAGCACTCCTTGAAATTGTGTGCTCTACATCTTTCTATAAATCAGATTTTAAAGAAAATATAAAATGACTATGGTTTTATAATGATAATTAATATTTTTACCAAATGAAATACATAAATATTAAAATCGACCGCATTTACATTAGTCCTAACCTTTCAGTACAACCTTAGCTCTCTTTTATTGCATCCTTAAACGTTCGTCGGTTCTCCTCAGATTCCGATCTTCTATAATGTGCAAAACGTCCTGTCTTACATTCTCCTCATTTATGTCTCACTAGTCACATTGTTTTCTTGGTTCATTCTCTTCATAAAAATTTACATATCAATGGTTATAATAATATTTGTCACTTTAATACTGCGAATAAATAATGATTTACACTCAACTTTGGACCTTCAGTAGATTCAGCGTCTAAGAACCCAAAGCTCGGCTACAATTATAATTTAATGAGTTGCTTGTAGATGCATGATAACTCTTTTATTAAGTAGCATTAACAATTAACTATTCAATCCACCAGAATTTTAGCGTTGAAACACATTAAACCATCATTTTGTCAGTACATAAGTGTTATTTTGTTTTAAATTGGTATTACTGAAATATAAGTTAAAAAATTACATTTTCATGGCAAATTGTTAGAATTTAGGTAAAAAACTATATTTTATAACATTACTAGCTGTGCTCGGCATGAGTTGCAATGCCTCTTTTTCTTTCTAAGTAGGCACACATTTAAATGTACAAAATGAACGATAAACAATGATTTTTTGTGTATTAAACTCAATTACTGCTAACATAATTCCCATGTTGAAGCCCGGCTCCAAAGAAAGTGTTACTAACTATCGTCCCATGTCTATTATGCTCACTCTTTCTCTCTTACTGGAGCGTATTCTTCTTGACCGTCTCCTATCTTTCACCCTTCCCTACATCTCACCGTATCAGCACGGCTTTCTAGGTCAACCACCGATATCGCACCACCACATCACCTCTGCACTCGGAGCCTTTTACCAACTTGATGTGTGTTACACTGACTTCTCCAAGGATTTCGATACTGTGAATCATACACTCTTATTAGATAAACTGGAAAATGCTTTCAATGATCACGGTCCTTTCTTACACATACTTTCTCCCTTCCTTAGTCAACAATCGCAGAGAGTGGTGGTCGACGGTGTTTCCTCCCCTATTCTTCCCGTTGCCTCTGGCGTCCCTCAAAGTAGCGTCGTCGGTCCTCTCCTTTTTGCCCTGTACATCGGTGACGTTACATCTTGCACCCTCTATTACGCCTGCGAGATTTTTCCTTTCGCAGACGACTGCAAAATTTCAAAAGAATTGATACCACTGCTGGCTCTCTATCCCTCCAATCTGCCCTCCACTCACTTGAAGACTGGTGCAATATAAGGAAACTCAACATTAATCCTTAAAAGTAAGCCTCATTGACCTCAAAACCCTTACACAACCAATATCAACTATCCGACAAAAGGATCCCCGTCACCCCCTTGCATAAGGACCTCGGTGTTACAGTAAACTTACAGTTACAGTACAGTTACAGTAAAATTACCTTCAACCCTCATCTCAGAGAGACAAAGTCGAAAGCCATGTCCGTTCTTGGAATCCTCTACAGATTTACTGAAATATCAGACCACCTAGCATTAAAAGGATCTTAACTGGATACATACTCCTCATTGTCGAGTACTGCTAATTAATTTGGTCAACTGCCTGTCCCACTAGGTTAAAACTTTTGAAATGTCCCCTTATATTTTTCACATAGTCTGTCCGCAACCGTGTTCCCCACAAGCTTATCTCATCCCATAGCGAAATAAGTCATCTCTTGGAATTTCCCATTTGTTATCCCGCAGGAAAGTTCATGCCCTAAATTTCCTCCAATCTGTCACCAACAGCAATTTCCGATCCACCGACATCCTTCATTTTTTCTCCCTTCATATTCCAAGCCACAAACCCACAGCAGTGATCTCCTTCACCTGCCTAAATTCTGTCTGTCACTCTCCCAGAGTTCTCTTTCTCTCTCTTTTCTGCAAAATCCCGAAAGTCTTCAACAAACTTTCTTTCAATCACCCCTTACTTGACCTCTCCACCTTCCGTCACTCATTGGTCAACTGAAATTCTCGAAGAAATGTTTCGGATGTCCCACTCGTGAGCATGCAACATATAAATTACCATGGGAAAAGCAAGGATTTTCCAGATTTAATCCACACACTTGAAGCGATTGACCTTGTTTGAGAAGGCAAGGCGAATGGGGAACTGTAGTCGTTTGACTACAGCTATCAAATCAGTCACTGAATATGGCCTTTAAATGTTGCTGGCGTGAGTAGACATTCATGAAATTCATGAAATCGAGCTGTTAAATGGATATTCACGCCTGGTTGCCAAGGAAATTTCTATTGTTGAAAAGGAAGAACAAATATGTGAATTTAGAAATAAAACGCATTACTTGAACAAAAACGAAGCGCATAAGAAAATTGGATGAAATAATTAAATATTGCATTCTTTTATGCGATACATGACAACAATTTCCATCCAATATCTTGAGTGCAAGTAATTCAAAAAAGCAAATTAAGAAACATCCGCACCGAATTCAATGCTTTTATTATGGGAGGGAATGTTAACAATATTGGAGTAAAAACAATCCCAAAATTGGCAATTTTTATAATACGGAAACCATCCTTGGCGCGCGCGCAACAACTCACCGAAGTTTCATCGCAATGGAATGAATGGCATTTGAGCGCATACGGGACATACAAAAATACATTCATTTTTATATATATAAGAATAGCTGTACCCGGCATGCGTTGCAATGACTCTTTTTTTTCTAAGTAGGCACACATATACAAAGCAGACACATTTACATGTTCAAAAAAATTGAAAGAAAATGATTTTTTGTGTATTTGAATATTTTAAATTTTGAATTTTTAATAAAAGAGTTGAATATTTTATTCGAGTGCTTTCGGATACACAATATTTTTGGTCCTACCACCTTCTGCAACAACAAATAAATGTTTCGGCTGTCCTACTCGTGAGCATGCAACATATAATTGACCGTGTGAAAAGCATGGATTTTCCAGGTTTAATCCACACACATGTAGCGATTGACCTTGTACCTTGTTGATTGTCATTGAGAATGCAGAGTGAATGGGGAACTGTAGTCATTTGGCTACAACTATCAAATTAGTTACAGAAACTGGCCTTTAAATGCTGCATGGGCGAATAGCCAGTCATGAAATCGCTATTGAACGGATATTCACGCGTGGTTGCCAAGGAAATTTCTATTGTTGAAAAGGAAGAAAAATTGATGAACTTCGAGATAAAAACGCAAGACTTAGACAAAAACGAAGCGTGTTAGTATATTGAATGAAAGAATTAAATATTGAATTTTTTATGTGCTCTATGATGAAAATTTCCATCCAATATTGCAAGTAAGTTAAAAAAGCAAATAAAGAAACACCTGCACCGAATTCAATGCTTTTCTTGTGCGAGTAAATGTTAACAATATTGGGGCAACCCAAAATTTGCCATTTTTATAATTCAGAAGCCTTTGAAGGTACAGGTACAACAATTCACCAAAGTTTTATAGCAATCGGACGAATGGTATTGGTGCGCGTAGAACACAAACAGACAAACAGACAAACTTTCATTTTTATATGTTAGATGATGCATTTTGCTAAACTATTATTATTAAGAAATGTAAGAAGCACGTCTGCTTGTACGGACGAGATCCCTTATCCCAGTACAAAGAATGTGATGCGTTTGAATGAGATATACAGTCGCAATGAGAAAAATTTAAGACTTTGAGATTCGGTATTAAGAAGTATGGATATTTCTGAATAGGAAGTTTTGAAAAGAGAAAAATCTTTACCTGAAAATGATTTTGACGTGGAAAACGAGTTGAAATCATTGAAGTGAGGAATTCTTTTGCCATTCTTATTGGAAGAAATCTAGAAAAACGCAACACCAGCGTAGCTAAAAGAAATAGAAATAGCAATCAAAGCTTATCACCAGTTGCGATAAATTTCAAGATCTATTGCCTTAAACAGGTCCTACTAATGAAGATTCTGTTCAACTCAAATTCCTGTCACTGACATACAGAAAATCTAGATGAAAATTTGCATAATAGTCACTCACTTAGTGAAGATAAATTGAGCTCTTGGTGCAGCAAAATGAGTGCAAATAATATTCCTTTTAATTTCCACAGAAAGCAAGACGATATCCTAAATTGCTTCCGGACGGGCTCAGAAGAACTACAGCTTGTATCAAATAAGTCCAAATATATGGTTCCGTTTGTGGTAAATATAGTTGATACTGTCTTAACCACCCTGTGTGAAAACGATGGAGATATGATGTCAGGTAATATTTAATTTTATTGGCACCCTAGTCATAGCTTAACAACTTAAGGCTTAGCAACACTATTTATTTACTTCCTATTTGTTTCCTCTGAAATTAATTTAACTCTAGTCACCGAAGAAGAAGACAAGCAATGTTATCGTAAAAGTTGGAATGAATGCAAATCTGACGTCGATTTCCTGGATAATATAGAAAAGGTTGCATTCTGCGACTCCGACAACCCAGAAACCGATCCGTTTAACATAGGATATATTTGCCAGTAAGTAAATATTCTAGCCATTTTGGCATTTTTCAATTAGCATGTTATATTGAAGTGTTTTATGAGATTAATGTGTCGATGCGAGTAAATATTTGGTTTGATCGTATTCCTGTTTCTTGACGACCATTTCACTTGGAACTACATCATTTGGCTTTACATAACTGAAAACAATTGTATTACACTTATTATGCAATTTAATTGTAACTCTCACAATCAATCATATAAATTAACTGAAGTTATTTCAAAGGCTCATAATTCCTCACTTTTCTTTTTCATTCACAGGAAATTGGCTGATTTTTTCAGTTGCGGTGAGAAGGGAACGGAAACATGCTCAACAAAAGTAAAAAGTTCTGTCGCCACTTTGAAGTCCAAATTCAGTGTTTGGGAATCTTGCGCTAAGTATTTCTGAAGGCCGAGGACAAGCAGTCTTGTGAAAAACTACAACTTAAAACTCTGCATCAAGGAAATCTTCATTGCTATCGACTACACTTTGTTAAATTTCCCGAATTGGACATTGAAATAAGTTTTACCTTTTTCAGTATAATTACATGTAATTGAAATTCATTCCTCTATTTTTATCTCCAATATACATATTCCTTTATATTTCCTGAGTTACAAAGCCACCATTGTAACTTCTATCATAAATAAACATTAAAACCTACCCGTGAGTAACTTTAAAACAGCATGTTACTGAATTTATTATTACCTAATCACAGATAAACTGTTAGACTTATAGATTGGTAAAAATGTACAGTATGCATGCATGTTGTCTGGTAAATTGTCATAGATTTCGTTCATAGTTTTCAGGGCTCCTATAATTGGCTTTCCGAGGGAGGAACTAAACTCGTCAGATAATGAATATCGCATTCTGTTGTAGACCTTTGAGAGTCCCAAGAGCTAACATTAAGGGTTAAGGTGCTAGGGGAATCCCGATCGTCCGCGGGATCCAAAACCTGTAGCTACTTTTCAAAATTGAGTTTCATTGCTGCTGGTTATTATCGTGAAACCTCTACAGGGGGTGGAAGACTCAATCTACGATTATTTGAGAAAGTTTACTCACTAGACTGAGATCAATAGTTCCAAAAGAGATTCTAAAGCATTTTTATAATTTTTTTAACCATAAATTTTACATGCTGTTGCAAAGATTGTTGAAAGATTGAGCGCTTACAAAACCAACGCATTTAGTGAGTTTTTAAGGTTTCTAAAATCACCCTCTGAGATGGTCTTCTAATTGAGACGGATTTTGATGGAGGAGAAGCAATTTGACCCTTTGGAACCTGCTTCAGGCTACTGAACTCTTACTGCCAAGTACCCATTATTTAACATAATACTGATAGTGTTTTAAGGCAAGTTCAATACAAATTTATGCATTTTCAATAATACCTCATAAAATATGTTGGATACAATCCAAGGCAAATGAAACTTTACCTTAACCTATCGTTCGACCTACAAAGCAATTAGCTATTTAAAAATACGGGACTATGGTTAATGGGATGGCCTGAGTATCCACTGGCTTCTATTTACGAGGGTAAGGGATTGATAACAGCTGTAGTGGAGATTTTACTCAGATTCTCACTTGGCTGCTATAAGAAGAGCAAATCATGTGCCTCCGTCCGTAGGATAGGACGTTAAACCGTGAACACCATGGCTCTTTTCGTGATTAGAAGGCTAGATTCGATTCTGGGTTTCTCACTCCATCTCTCACAAGTCCCCCAAGAATCTTACCCTCCCAAACTTTACTATCTATTCATATTGGTGTAAAAGATACTCTTTCGCCAGTTACCTCCCCATATAACCAATCATCCAACCAAAAATACGTTTGCATTCATTCCCAAGCAGCGACATATACTTCGGCTAGTTCCATCATACGCATTTCGAATTTATTTCGCCTTCTTTCATTGTATATATTTGTCGCACGCTTAGTAAGGCTTGATTTTCAATCTAATTCTGGCATAAAATGGTCGATTATGTTCGAAAGGCCGCCAGAGGACAGCGTTTCGCAGTCGTCGCCGGTGTCTTTACATCCTCGAGTGAGAAAGGGAATTTCGCGATAACATTCCCCGTGGCTTTCCCACGCGCAATGAGCATGATTATCGACACAATGGTCTTTTCACTCATCGGTCTCTAAAAACCATTTTTAAAGAAAAGAATTAATGGCGTCTAGGTGCTGAACCATTATGCTTTTTTCACGCGTCGTGCCCATCCACCATGCAATTTCTTTCTGCAACTGTCACATCAGTGCAACATTTTCCTCCCACCATCATATCATTTCTCTGCGCGTTAACGAATAGGTTTATATATGCTATGAGAGCGATTGCGCATTTTTAAGTTTTTGTTCAGCGCATAAACCAGCGTTTTCGTTTATGCCTATCTGGTGGGTAAGCGGTACCAAAATAAAACAGTAACTCTTACGAAATGGTATATCCGCAAGAACATGACCAAGAATTGCTATCCGTATTAAAGAAATTAAGCGGCCAATTCATTTAGTGATTTATAATTCCCACTAACTTTATCAATGCCTATCAATGAATTTTTCCCATTTATTGTGAAGATAATTTCTTTTCTTGGCCTCTAAATTTATTAATAGTTTCTTTTCTAGAGAAACAGGTCTGTAATGAACTTTTCAAGTCAATACTCCTTTTTTACCAACGCTTCGTAAAATTTGTTATACTTCCACAAAGCTGTATCAGGATTAATTACATATTTTGTACAACATTAAAAAATATTACAGGTTTAAATATTATGACTCATAAATTGAGAAGAGAGGAAAAACACTCTGTTATTCCACTTAGCACTTGACCATAAATTCCACATAACGTTTTATGTGGAATAGCAGAGTTTTTTTCCTCTGTAGGTTGATGCTTTCGGGCAATGCTGCGTTTTGTTCATTATGAAAATATCAACGAATCGCTTCCAGTAAGAGAAGCGAAACGTTAAGATTCCTGCATAGATTATAAAAGCTGCGAAAGCCTTTAAAACAATTTTTTTTCCTCACTTCCTTCTCTTCTCAATATGGAAAGATTCCACCAAGTCAAGCCTGATACAGTCTCAAGGTTTATAAAGTTTGATATCGTCATTTCCATTATGTATGCACGATAAAAACATTACCTTAGAGTTTGTCCCCCTAGAGATTAGCTCGAGGAAGTGGTTAATATCCTCCTAACATACCTTTTACCAGGGTGCCCAGGGAGTGTGGAGAACTCCGCGGAGCTTCCGGGGAATCCCGAAAAGAGAAAACTGCGTCCAGTGACTCGTGGTTCCTGTCGAAGATATTTCGCCTGGGAGTAAGCGCCTTGGCGGAGAGGGGGGACGGATGAGAGGAGAAGGTTCAACGTGGCCAAGGCACGGGTGCTGTGAAGATTTTGCTCAGGGTGGCGAAGGCCATTATTAAAATGTTCTTTTAGAAAGTCATCATTAGCGTTGAGCGGATGGCTACTCGTTGGAGAGTCCCAGCTAATGGACAAAGCTGAAAGAAAGGTTATTAGCTGAAAAAACTTCAGTAAGTGCAAAAAAATTCATTTCCCATCATTTGCTAGTCTTTCTGTTTTCGATCCTGAGCGAAATCATCTTCTTTGTTTTCAATTTTTCGTTAAAAATAATTGCTTTCGTTAAAGAAACGAAGTACAACATATATATTTTTTTGCAATTAAGAAAGTTTATTCGGATATTCCACCGAGTACATTCTTCCATTACTGCCAAAGTTTCAACAAACGTGTCGTTGCGGAAGTAATTCAGCATTGGCCTATACCATTCTATCCATCGGGAAAAGCTGAACGTTCTTTGCCGAGAGGATGATGATTGGTCAAGGAAGGCATAGAGATACGGATCGCTGAGAATAGCACCAACAGAGACTCGGGGTACTCTCTCAGCAACTCGTGGAAGCCCGTATTGAAAGGTATTCGAGAGGCAAGAAAAAGGTGAGAGTTCATGGACCCATAATAAGGCGCCTAACCATAGGTACGTTTAAACTGGCCTCACCGACTATTTAACCTGGCCAATTCCTACATTGTAATCCCTCTGCCTTAGGTTTAGTCCATGAAAAATGTTCCTAGATTTGAAAAATTTCATTTTTCACTCGAACAACACGTCAAAATTTATCCAGTTTTTAATATCCTGTGATGCACTATCTAAAATTGTTTGAAAACCGGTTGTGGTGGTCTCCGCTGACCGGAACGGTGCAATACGTTCGCGTCTTACGCATTGTCATTCTTCCCTCGACGACACTTTCAACACTTAGCCCTGCAGATGATGAACGACACATTCGTCGAAACGTTGGCAGTAATGGAAGACTGTATCCGATGAAATACACGAAAAAAACTTTTTTTGAGTAATTGGACGAGTTTTGAAGTGGAGTGAAATATTTCAAGAATCTCTGACCATAAATCAGTCATAATCCCAGAGCTCCAGCTTAATAAACAGAGAAGCAGCTTCGTTTCTTGCCACTGGCTTTAGGCCTACGACTTCTGTGAAGACTCAGTTAGAGCTGCTTTTATTGCTGCCTAAGAATATCGGAGAGCATGACAAAATTCATGACGAGCTAACATTTCGTTGCTTACAAACTCTTTCCGGCAATATTTTTTTTTGTCTTTGTCCTCGTTCAACCTCACTTTAAAATATTTCCACCGTTCACTACTTGAAGGAAAAAAAAATGGAAGAGTGCTTGGAGAAATAACAAAAACTAAACTGCCATCTAAAAAAGAAATGCAAAGAAGCAAGCAAAGTGACATTACAAATATATTTTATAATGAATTAAAAATAAAAATGATAGATTTATAAACTAACCTGCTCACAGCTTTCTTGCGTACGAGGTTTAGGGAAAGCCCGGAACTCAGTATTCATTCAACTAAAGGGTTGATTCCCTTAATTCTAACTTTCAGTCCTATATACATATCTTACATATTAGATGCATTGTCATGCGACTACCGTCTGCAATCGGGAATGTCAATATGAAGATTTTACAGTGCTTTATCAAAATTCTCTTCTAAGTCGGAAGCTTTGTGGCCAGTGTTAGGTAGAAACTGAATAAATCGCTCTACGGGGTGTAGTTTTCCTACCTCCCGAAAAATATACTAAGTCACAATAGCTAATTGGTCCACATGGGATACCTAAGTCAGGTGTAGAATCAACAATTATCGAAAAAATTGCAGTTTTTATCACCTTCACAATCCCCTTCTTTACTCGATCAGCTATGATAAAAAACAAACTCCTCACATATTTCAGTTGAGAAATACGGCGTAATACCACATGCTTTGGACCCCTACCGCCGTATGCACTCGGGAAGGGAGGGATCGAAATCTGCTATGAGCTCCAGCGAGCTTATGGAGTTCCCACAAGAGGATGAACCGAAACGTTCATTAAAACCTCACAGTGGTAAACTGGAAAAAACCCAATGACTTGACGATAGTGACAACACGCTTGAGGACACCCCGCCAGTACTATTTTAACTTCTGAAGCTCTTCCTGTTGCTTGCTGTCAATCTGCCTTGCCATCTTAGTCCTTTCTACTATGTCTCTAACAGCATTTCTGTGCTTTGCCGAATTTTCGTGCTCAGAAAACTTTTTCCAGCGTTTTTTCAATCGTCATAACCCAATTCTCCGAGCGTGGAATTCCCTTTAAAAATGATAATATAACCAAATATTGCCTTTATAGATTCAATCATTTGAATTAAGCACATTTTAATCATTTTTCACTAAAACAAAAGAAGAAGTTTATAATATTGTGCCGATGGAGAAAAGAAGTCCCCATATTAAGGCTGAAGCAAAAATAAACAATTGTTTTATAAAAATATTAAAAAGCTTGGATTTAATTAGGCGTTTTTTAAATTTTTGACCTTGTGTACCATTATTAAACAGTCTGCAAAAGCAGGAAACAAAATCACAATCCCGTCTCAGGAGATAGAACGAACCATTGTCTCAGCTTCTCTTCTCCATTTGCTAGTTTGCGGTAGAGTTTTTCATAATCGGCGAATGCGGTCTGATTGCAGTTTTATCTCAACGTACACAATTGTACTTGCACCCGCATGAGTCATTTTTTCTTTTACCTCCTCACCCTCTTAACGATTTTTCCTGTCACCGACACCGCACCCTCTATTTCCACGTTTCCAAAAGCGGGAAGCTCTATGCTACCATCACAAGCCCCTGTCTTAATGCCTCTTCAGCATTAACACCGAAAATAACGTCACATCCACTCCCAGCCCAAACCACCACTATTACCACACATTTCACCTCTATCACCGCTTTCATTTAGTGTTACTCAAATTTCAACTTGACTGAAAGAAAGTGTACAGAATTTTCTAGCAGGGTGAGTGAAATTAGTAAACGTGACTCCATATTTTTATTACCTCTTCAGGGATTTTCTAATTAACTGATAATTTTGAAAACATGAAGAGTATTAGAATGCAGCGTGGGAATAGATAAAGAGACTTCAGGATTCCTAAAATAAACTTTCCGGGGGAAGAAGAAAAATCTTAAGAGTATAACTATATTGCATTTTGTTAAAGACTTTTGTAGATCGAATTTCAAAGAGCTAATGTATCAGGTTTTATAGAAAAATACAGTAAAACTAAAGTTGTGTTTTAACGGGAATCAATAAAAATGTAAAATATTCATCCTTAATTTTGTCATAAAGATTCTTTCTTTGATTAATAACATAATTAATTAGGAAAGATAGGTTTAATCTGAGATTCATCAAAGTTACAGAGAATTTTGCGGTGCAGATACTTATTTACATTCACACTAACTCCTCTACTAATTTTACCAATTTCGTCACGAAGTATAAGGAAGTACTCATGTAGCTTTATTGAACCACTGGGAATTTTTTCATGAAGTCAAGTTTCAGTAGCTCCAAAGACATGGTAGGACTGCTGATTAAAAAATTTACAGGATTCATCAAAATTACCAAAGAGAGAACAAGCATTATCATGTCAAACATTCAACATATTCAGATAAATCTAGCTGGCATACTTGTAAGTATATAAGTTTCATTACTACATACATTCACCACCATAATGACTATGCTGACTCCATTTTGAGAACAATAGTACAAAAGTGATATTTTCTTACCGCAACGTTGAAACAAACAAATACGGCAAACAACTTTGTGAAGTATCACAACTTTACGCTAAGCATCCAGAAGATCTTAATTTGCATGGAATATACTTTATTTAATTCTGGTATCATATTTTAAAATATTTTCTATACCCTTGCTAGCATAATTACTTTTGATTAAAATTATTACTAACTTCACATTATAATGGAAAATATTCCAGAGACCTTCTCGGTGATTACTACACCAGCGGAACAAACATTTCTATTATTCAAGGACATGATAGTGTTGTTCTAACTGACTCACGAATAAACTCTGGCACTTATCATATTATAAAGTGTATTTTATTATAATGTAGCCCGGGAAAGGTTGCAGACTACATAAAAGGCTACAGGGCTCCTAAAGTGAGCTTTCCCTAGGTCGCTACATTTCAGAGTATAGTACCTAACCGATTCAATTGTAGAACTTTGTATAAATCTTTCACAAAGCAACGAAGTTACAAGAGCTCAGGTGCAAGGAAAACCGTGACTGCCCCCTGGTTCTTAAACATGGTACTGCTGTACATATATTTTAATACTTATCTGAGTTTATTGTTGTGAAACCTTCACCGGATGTAAACTCAAGCCTTCACTTCTTGGAGGGCTGGCGACATTAGTATTGGGCCGCTCGACTGCACCTCGAGTCTTCAATTGGATGCTACAGACTCAGTCTAATATTTATGAAAAAGGATTTAAAAAAAACAAACATAAATCGTTTGAAATCTTATCTATTTATGCCTACATTAGATCCTGAAAACTGCAATCAATATTCAAAAGTAAGATAAGAGGTTAAAAATCAAATAAGTTCAGCAGAAAATGAAGCATGGGAAAATAAATGCCAAGAAGCTGAACGATTTGTAGGTGGGACAAAGACGAAGATGGTCTGGAAAGCAATAAGAGAATTAAGATAGAAAACAAAAAAGTCGACACATAAATCAACTAAATAGAAAATAAAAATGGAAGAATGGGTAAAATTAGGACTTAAATTTTTAACAGATGAATCATAAACGGATAGGACCCACCAAATATGTGGAAGCCAGCGTATCGAAAATGACTCCTCAAAAAGATTGAAAATAATATTGCAAAAAATATATGAACATTTGCTTAACTGCTACTTACCGGAAACTGTATATACGTGTAGTAAAGACTAAAATAGAAGGTGGACATTGGGGAAGAACAAAGTGGATTTACTGCAGGACGATCTTGTTTATATAACATATTTACGTAAAAATCTTCATGCAAATGCAAAATAGGAAAAAAACTATCTCTGCCAATAACTCCTCCCTCTCGTTGGGTAATAATACACTATTTCTTTTAATTCGGAAGTATCCCCTTTCTTTGCACGTTGTCCCCATCTGGCAAAAATCACTTATCGTAAGAGTTCGTACGTGGTATAATTCCTCATTTTTACGTGAGAAATAGTTCTGCTGCCTATTATATAATCCATCCAAATGCTCCCTTGGTCTTTTGTTCCGGCTCTTTGGAATCCACTTTCGTCGTTTGAGGTAATTTTTCCGGTACGAGTTTAATTTTATAAGTTAACTTTTTTCTTTTACTTTAACTTCTTTCACATCCATCAATGCTTCATAATCACGACGTACTCATTCATCAGGGTTATTTGTTCATCTCTTGTTTTGCCACGTTAATAATCAAGCGAGACGAAGGTATGTCAATATCTAACTATTTTCAATATTTTGTGAAAATATATGTGTGAAATTTATGGACTTTCCGATTAGTTTGGTGTGTCTCGCTAATTCCGTCACTTCTGTCAGTACTATAGGTATGATTCGTATAATACAGTCCTTCTATCAACTGTGACACACTACCTGTTCGCACGCAGCAGATATTAACAATAGGGGGAGTTTTTTGTATTTACTTAATTACGCATCATTTAGGTAAGCATTCTCTTTCTCATTAAATTAGCTTTTAGAGGATTGTAATATTCTCTGTGAAACCATTACATTTTTTTGATTTTCCGTAGACTTGTGTGGTGAATACCAACACATTGTTCGCGATAATGTGGAACATTTTGATGATGCCGAATGCCGCTTGAAATCGTAATTTTCATGAAAAGTTCGTTATTCTTTTTCGGAAAATCCGGAAGTTGTGTATAAAATGAGCCTCGCCCTTCAACTAGTGATACACATTGATAAATCGCTTCACTCTAGATTTCCATATGAGGAATCGTACTTATTTTAAGCCACGTAATGAAGTGCTTACCAATGCGGTAATCATTGTGTTGATGCCAGCAGTGCTTGCACATTGTGGGCTAATAATTATGCTCCACCCCTAAGAATATATTATGTAATTTTATCTCCAAAGCTATCCCCATTGTGTTATACTATTTAGCATATTAATATTCTCCACCGGTTCGGGGCTTCTATTATATCTTTTGAGGCACAAGTTTCGAATCGTACACTCAACAAGGTGAGCCCGGAACCAACAACAAATAAAGAGAACCCAGAAGTCATTAATAGAAATCATTCGTTGGTTAAGCACCTCTTCATTGAGTTCAAATGTTTTAATCCCAAACCATGCAGATATGCATAAAGAGCGCCATTTTAGAAATTCTCTACGTGTCATATTATGTCGTCACTTGCGACCTTGATGCGGATCTATTACATGGTGTTGATCGAGTGTTCATTGTCGATAAAGCTCCTGTTTTGAATTTTGTTTACTTATGAACTTACGAAACTGTGGCGATATTGCGCTCTAGCTTTATTCACTAGAAACATCAGGATCATGACCTTAATGACGATGTTTTAGCGAACCATAGATCGAATGATTATTTCTGTTTGGTGTCGCGTTGCGAGAAGAACCTAACTCAGCTCACACGGTTACCAGCTCGAAGACCGTTCGGAAAAAAACCCTTGGCAATTATTTGGATGAGATGTTTCACCCACAAGGAAGGATGAATACCCTGAACTTATTGCTAATATTTGGTAAGTAAGATTTACATTTTGGTAAGAGATTGTATACATTATTTATTTACAGATCAGGAAAATGTGGTTGGCTCCCGTTGAAATATTTGGAGATGGAGACCTCGAACGAAAAGGCTTTGAGTTTATGCATTTCACTCCAAAGTGTTAAGTCCTTGATTAGCTGGTCAAGCTATTTCATAAAGTTGAAATTCGCTCGCATAACTTTGATTGCTCATGCGTTAATGAGTAGTAGCCACTGCAGCTTACATTAATGATATGTCGTATGTCTTGATTGAGCATTGTCGTTCGCTTAAAAATATTATCTTCGATTTAACGCATACCTTGACCAGGTGGTACGAAGGGTTAATAAATTTGAACATACGCGATACCTAAATATCATGCGATGAATACACACGTTGCATCCGTATGTATTAATCCCTTAATCCCCTTAATTGTTGTTTTTATACCATCCCCATAAGTTAATATTGCCTATAGGACATTTAAACAACATCAGCCTGGAAGACCTATTTCATAAAACAATATTGATTATCGTACCGGTGGAGAAACAGTGCTAATGAAAGGCTTCCGCAGTGACTGATCATGCTGGAGCTATGTTATCCGGAGCAGTTGCGCGTGTCAATTAACATGACGACAGTTTCTCCCCCGTTACAGAAGGCGTCTTCAGGTCGAAGTGAAGAGTTCGACCTGAAGACGCTTCGACCTGAAGACGCCTCCTGCAATGGGGGAGAAACTGCCGTCATGAAAATTGACACACCCAGCTGCTCCGGAAAACCTAGCTCCAGTGTTAGTGAAACTTAAGCCTTTTTAACTTTCCATTCTCTCAACGTTCTGTGATGATCAATTCAAGGTGTTACACGTTATTTTTGAAAATTCGGTTATAATATGATTCTCATGATGAAGTGTTACTTGTGTTAGTGCCATACGGAAACTTTGATATTTATAATATGCATTTTTACCTTATCAGACTTTGTACTTCATTTCTTTGTTGTATTACCTATACATATTTAATCTTTTTTATGTAATTTGCAGGTGCCTGCATTATGTTATCTGCAATTGTGATCTCTAGCCCATTATCACGCATACATACAATTATTGGTGTGGATGATTGCCGAAATACGTCTGATGTGAGTACTTATTGAGTTTTCTGCCCTTAATAGTGAAAAAATAGTTTGGTGGTTAAATAAATGAGTTGATCAACAAAATAATGATGAAATAGAAGCATACATTTATAATTGGGCAATTGCAGACAGAAAGTCAACGTCATTTAATACAAATTTCATAACTAGTAATACTTGTTATAGTAAAATCAATAAAAGTTTTCAAAATATTTTTTCTTTCGTCAGAATAGTTAGGTTTTTCAAGGATGTAACTACATAATCATGCCAGACCAAATAATGTTTTTGAACAATTGGTGGTTGAAATATTTTTTTAATCCTTAAATTTGTATTTGACTGATTCTGATTATATCTGTTAGATTTTTCTACTTGTATTGGGAACTCAAATACCGAGATCCTAATATGTGTACGTAATTTCTTCAACAATGAGTCCCGGTAAAATTCAATTATGGTAAAGTACATGTTCAATAGGTTTTCAACAGAAATTTATTTAACTTTTGACCCGGATTTCGTCACGTTGCCACTTCGTCAGGACTATACATTACAGCAAGCATGGTTTTTATAGTCACTAGAGGGAAGCGGGAGGTAAGCTTTAGGTTAAGGGAGATGATAGGTATCAGGTAGCATTAGGAGGGTAGTTAGAGGTAGAGGATGTAGGAGAAAGAGGATATTAATAGTCACTTATCTCTTCCTACTACCTTAAGACATCCTCCAAGATCTTATACAAGTTCTCTTGTGACTACAATTGCCATGCTTGTTGAAATATATGTACATTTAGATGTCGAGACGGGACGTAACCCTAGTCGTAAGCAAATAAAAATATGTGAAAAACCAAGTGAGCAAGTATTTCATTACATGGTAATTCCACCAAGCAACCACCGGTACCATAGATTTTTCAATAAAGGTGTCAAAAAGGGATCGATGGATGTAAAGAGTACACGGATTGTTGAAACAGGATTAAATTATAAGTATTCTTCCGGGAAATAACACATAAGTACAAGCAGATTCCTGGGTGTTCCACCACTTGAGGGGCTCCATCTTCACCTAAGTTTCAAAAACCGACTGGCCCTTACTCCTCAGGGCTTGCAGAAGCCCTGCACCGAGGACGAAGAGCGAAACGTCGGCAGAGATTGAGCCCCTGATCCAGTGGAACACCCATGAAACCTTTCTTCTGATGATCTGCTGGGAAAAAATCAGATTATTTACAGGACGTGGGTGACGAAGAAAGAATAAACTGAAATGGGAAAATATATAGTGTGGTTTGAATGATCAATTTCTTTCACTTTTAAGATTTGTCCTTCATTTTCATATATTTCCCATTGTTTAGGGTAAAAGTTATAATTTCCGAAAATTATCTCGGCATCCTGATTATCTAAATTAAAAATATTTAAAACTACTAACTACATATAATTTGGTGTGAATTTAATTACTTTACCGCGTGAATGGAACATTGTCGAACGAGCCGTAGATGGTGAATGTCTAATTACCTCAAAATATCACCTAAGCAACTTAGTAAGTCGTACCACAATGGATAGAAGTCTCATCCTCAATATTGTTCAATTTATAGTATTCAAAATCAATAAACCTGATATACATACTACCAAAGAAGTATGGCAGATAAGTAATGTATTGCGTACATTAAGCTCTTCTAAGACATTGTTTTTTATCCGTGAAGGGCACATTCCTTATTTGGGATAAAAAAATACAGAAATCGGATGCTTTCGATGCAACCGAAAACCTCTGATGAAGGTTTTTTTCTTATAATAATGATAACAGACATATTTTTCCTATCAATTAGTTGTAAAATAAATTTCACGTTCCAAAATATTTCAACAGCCATATTTAAAAAAATGCAACTATTTTGTTAATTAACTGTGACTCTAATAAAATGGAATATATTGTTATTTCAGGAACGAGTAGAAGCTATCAAACAATGCCTCCACCAACCGTTTGCTGAAGAGGAAGTAAATGAGACTATGCGTTTGTACAATGACTCCCAATGTGTAATGTGCAAGCACTTCTGCAGGTGAGGGAAAGGATATCATTTAAACTTCCTTTTGATTAGTGCGTGTCTTAAGTCAGTTTCTAAAGTAAATTATCTCTCGCGTTCTGGGTAGTAATTTCAAGGCATGTCATTTCTCATCATTTATAATTTGAAAAATAAGTTTTATTATATCTGTCCTACTACTTTTCATTTTTAATCCTTGTAAAATGATCATGGCAGCTCCGAAGGGGAAAATTTTAGGATTGGAAGAGTTAGCGTGAGCTCAAGATAAAATAATGCTGCCGCAGTTTACACTTGATTGCTCTGATACAACTCTTTTAACTTTGAGAAAAATAAGATTTACTTATTTAAAGCCGTTTTCACTTCCACTCCTCGCCTTTCTTTCTGCTTACAACGTCCACTTTTATAACGAAATCCTTGAAACTTAGTCCTGCCTACATTTCTACAATCAGATTTTGCAGTAACTATAGCTAATGACTATGGTATTATCATTAACTTCCACCACGATAAGGTTGAAGTAATGGGGATAACCATACAGAGTTAAAAATTAACATTTCAATCAACCAGAAATTTTGCGTTGAAACACATTGCACCATAATTTTATCAGTACATTAGTATTATTTTGTTTTTAATTGATATTACTGAAATATAAGTTGATAGGTTACACATTAGGTAGGTAACTTATTTGTTGAAGTTAGGTAAAAATCTTTATCTAATAAAATTATGATGCAATTTCCTTTTTGTTATTATTGAGTAATTTAAGAAGCAAGTCTGCTTACACGAAAGAGATCCCTCATCCATGAAACACAAAGAACATGATGTGTTTGAATTAGGTTTACAGTCGATATGAGAAAACTTTGGACTACGAGATTCGGTGTTACGGAGTATAAATATTTCTGATGAAGAAGTTTTGAAAAGAGAAAAATATCTACCTAAAAATGGTATTGCGTGAACAACAAGGAGTTTAAATCATTTAAATAAGGATTTCCTTTGCCGTTCTTATTGGAAAAAAAAGAAAGACACGACATCAGCGTAGCTAAAATAAAATCGAAATAGCAATTTTACAGCATCAAGGATATAACCAGTTGCGATTAATTTCAAGTTCTTTCGCCTTAAACAGGTCCTACTAATGGATATTATGTTCAATTTAAATTCCTATCCGTTCCATACTGAACATCTAGGTGAACATTTGCATAACAATCACCCATTCAGCGAAAATAAATTGAGCTCTAAGTGCAGCAACATGAGTGCAAATAATATTTCTTTTCATTTCCACAGAAAGCAAGACGATTTCCTAAATTGCTTCCGGACGGGCTCAGAAGAATTACAGCTTGTCTCAAATAAGTCAAAACATATGGTTCCGTTTGTGGTAAATATAGCTGTTACTATCATAACCTCCGTGTGTGAAAACGATGGAGAATTGATGACAGGTAATAATATTTTTTGGCACACTTTTTTTTTTTTTAGCTATATGGCTTAGCAACACTGCATATTTATTTCCTCATTGTTTCCTACGAAATTATTTTAACTCTAGTCACCGAAGAAGAAGACACGCAATGTTTTCGTAAAAGTTGGAAGGAATGCAAATCTGACGTGGATTTCCTGGATAATCTAGAAAAAGTTGCTTTCTGCGATTCTGACAACCCAGAAACAGATCCTTTCGACATAGGATATCTTTGCCAGTAAGTACCTATTCCAGCAATACTGCCGTTTTTAAATGAATATGCTATATTGATGTATTTTATTAGATTAAGAGTCCATGTACTAGTACAGGTGAGTAAATATTTGGTTTGTTCTTATTGGATTATATTTTTTAATCTTGGACGTTGTGAATATGAAGTTCAGAGAAATATATGTCATGGCGAATACATTGTTTGGCCTCAAATAAATCAATTTCAAATTTTTTTGCACTTATTATGCAATTTAATTGTAACTTTCACAATCAATCATATTACTACCTGAAATTATTTCAGTGCCTCACAATACACTCAGGACTTTTCTTCTTCATTTACAGAAAGATGGCTGATTATTTCAGTTGCGCGGAGAAGGAAACGGAAACATGCTCAACGAAAGTAAAAAGCTCTATGGCCTTTTTAAAGTCCAAATTCAGTGCTTGGGAATCTTGCACCAAATATTTCTGAAGGCCGAGGACAAGTGGTCTTGTGAAAAACTACAACTTAAAACTCTGCATCTAGAAATTATTCATTGCTACCGAATATACTTTGCTAAATTGCCCGAATCGGGTATTGAAATATTTTATACCTCTCTCAGGATAATTACATGTAACTGTTATTCCTTCCTCTCTTCTTATCTCAGCAAAAAATTTCATTTCAAGAGTTGCGAAGACACCATTGTAACCTCTATCATAAATTAGTATTAAAACCTCACCGTGAGTAAATTGAAAAATATGACTGCATTTATTATTACCTAATCACAGATAAACTGTTAGACTGATAGTTTTGAAAACATGCACAGTATTAACATGTTGTTTGAAAAAATGGCACAGATTTCGTTAAAAGGCTTCAGGGCTCCTATAATTGGCTTTCCGAGGGAAGAAATAAACTCGTCAGAATATGAATATCGCATTCTGTTGTAGAATTTGAAGGGTGCGAAGTGCTCACATTAAGGGCTAAGGAGCTAGGAGAATCCTGATCCCCCCCCCCCGGGATCCAAAACCGGGAGCTACTTACCAAGTTTCAGTTACATCGCTGCGAGTTAATGTCGTGAAACCTCTACAAGGGGTGGAAGACTCAATCTACAATTATTGGAGGAAGTTTGCTCACTAGACTGCACTCAATAGTCCCAAAATAGATGCTAGAGCATTTTAATAATTTTGTTAACCATAAATTTTACATGCTGTTGCAAAAATTGCCTTGAGCTCTTACAAAACCAACGCATTTAGTGAGTTTTTTAAGGTTCCGCTAAAATCACCCTCAGAGATGGTCTTCTAATTGAGACGGATTTTGATGGTGGTGAAGCTATTAGAACTTTTGGAATCTGCTTCAGTCTACTGAACTCTTTTGCCTAGTACCCATTATTTAACATAATACTGATAGTAATATGATACCTCATAAAATATGTTCAATACAAATTTATACATTTTCAATGATACCTCATAAAATATGTTGGATACAATCCAAGGCAACTGATACTTTACCTTAACCTATCGTTCGACCTACAGAGCAGTTAGATATTTAAAAATACTGGACTATGGTTAATGGGACGGCCTGAGTATCCACTGGCTTCTATTTACGAGGGCAAGGGATTGATAACAGCAGTAGCGGAGATTTTACTCCGAGTCTCGTTTGGCTGCTATAAGAAGAGATCATGTGCCTCCGTCCGTAGGATAGGACGTTAAACCGTGAACACCATGTCTCTTTTCGTGATTAGTAGGCTAGAATCGATTCTAGGTTTCTCACTCCATCTCTCACACGTCCCCCAAGAATCTTATCTCCCCAACTTTACCACCAATTCTTATTGGTGTGAAAGATACTCTCTTCCGCCTGTCACCTCCCCAAATAACCAACCATCCAACCAAAAATACGTTTGCATTCATTCCCAAGCAGCGACGTATACTTCGGCTAGTTATATCATACGCAATTCGAGTTTATCTCGTCTTCTTTCATTGTGTATATTTGTCGCAGTCTTAGTAAGGGTTGATTTTCAATCTAATTCTAGCATAAAACGGTCGACGCTGGTCGGATGGTTGCCAGAGGACCGCGAGTCGTAGTCGTCTCCGCTGTCTTTACATCCTCGAGTAAGAAAGGGAATTTCGCGATAACATTCCCCGTGACCTTTCTACGTCGAATGAACATGATTGTCGACACGATTTAACTAGTCGGTCTCATAAAGCCATATTTAAAAATGAGAATAAATATCGTTTTGGTGCTGAACATTAAAGCCTTTTTTGTGACCAATGATCCAGGCGCCGTGATTATCCACCATGCATTTTTTTTGGCAACTGTCACATTAGCGCAACATTTTCTTCCCCCTATCAGATCATTTTACTACGTGTTAACTAAAAGGTTTATTTATGGAAAGTGACCAATGGCGCATTTTAAGATTTTTGTTCAGCGCACCAACCAATGCTTTCGTTTATGACAATCTATATGGTTAAATAATGGCAAATTAAAAGATTTACTCATATGCACGGGAAATCCGCAGACACATGACCAAAAATTGCTTTCAATATTAAAGAAAAAATAATCGGGCAATTAATTGAGCGATTTATAATTCCTGTTAGACTTACCAATGACTAATAATATATTTTTCCCATTCATTGTGCTGATGATTACTTTCTTGGCCTATCAATTTATCAATATATTTTCTATTCTGGAGATATAGGTCTATAATGAACGGTCATTTGATACTCCTTTTTCGCCAACGTTTCGTATATTTATTCTACTTCCTCAGGGCCTAATCAGGATTAATTATACATTTTATACAAAATTCAACACTATTACAGGATGAAAAATTATGGTTTATTAATTGAGAAGAGAGGAAAAAACTGTGCTCTTCCATATAAAATATTAAGTTTTTATTCTTTTCTCATTATGAAAAGATTCCACAAAGTCAAACCTGAAACAGTCTCATGGTTTATAAAGTTTGATAGTATTTTTAAAATATGCATGCATGATTAAATATTACCTTTGAGTTTGTGTCTCAAGGGATTAGGTCACATCAGCAATTGTTCTCCCAACAAACCTTTGATCAGGCAGGTCCGGGGTGCCCGGGGAGTGGGGAGAACTCCACGGAGCTTCCGGGAATCCCGATAATGAGTCCAAGGACTCGTGGTCTGTGTCGAAGATATATCCCCCGGGGGTAGTTGCTTCGGGGGGAACGAAGGACAGAAGGTCCAACGTTGCTAAGCCACGGGAGCTGTGGAGATTGTGCTGAGGTTGGCGAAGGGCATGAATAACATGTTCTATAAGAAAGTAATTACGTGCGTTGAGCAGATGGCCACTCGTCGGAGAGTCCCAGCGGAAGGACAAATTGAAATCACCAACAAGAATTATTGGTCCAAGATTAATTGTTTTTAATACAGAATCTAGACAGTTTTCAAGCGCTTTAATATCACTGGTTAGGGGACAGAAAAAACAACCAATAAAAGGTTTAATTTATTTTTGCCTGTTTGCCAGTGGGTGTGTGACTTCGCTCCATACTTTTTCAAATTCCGTCTCGAGGTCCGTTCGGCGTTTCGATGAGAACTGAGAGTTGATGGCAAGGATCACTCCACCACCTCTGGAAGGTATATTCCGACCGAAAATAGCGTAAGATTTTGATAAAGATGGCTCACAATCACTGACAGAAGCACCTAGTCAGGTCACAGAGAGTGCAATAACATCCAATTGGGAAAGCTTTAGGCATAGGAATCACAAATATTTAACTTGTACTCTGGTAACATAATCTGGTAATAACTGATAAGGTAATAATACGGATGTATGCCACGTGTTATTGCGGTTTGGTCCGACCTTTTGTGACCCACCGCTGGTCATTTCTTCATGGGAATGAAACTTGTTGCCACTGTTTGCTGTTATATATCAATTCCCACTACAACAATTTATTACAGCGAGGACACTTTTACAAGCCACATAAAAAATAAACTCAACCACGACCCGGGTTTCAACGGCTAAGCGTCATCATAAGGTGAACAAAAGTGTATAGCCATTCCTTATATACCTTCAGTCATTTGGGGGTGGGGTAGTGGGTTGAGGGGGGGGGGGGAGGACGGGAATGGACAACAATAGTGGAAAGGATGGGGGAGTTGGCGGGCAGCAAATATTCATTTAAAAGGTTAACATCTGCGTCAACATTTCGTTTTAAAATTTCGAACTGTTCAAATGCATTTAGCTCACGTCGGTTATTAGTAAAATGCAGTATTAGTAAAAATGTTCACCTGATGATGACGCTTAGCCGTTGAAAACCGGGTCGTGGTTGAGTTTATTTTTTATGTGGTTTGTAAAAGTTTCCTCGCTGTAATAAATTGTTGTGATGGAATACCACAAAGTTTCTGAAGACTACGTTTTAATTCCCACTACAATTGGTTCAAGTGGGAGAGTTGGAAGGGGGTAGGGAGTTAGGACAGGGAGGGAATGGGGGAGGTCGAGAATTATTGTGGATGACTGGGTTCCATGTATTTTTAGGCCACCATCTCTATTAAAATTATGTTTATTTTTCTTTATCTCGATAGCCTCACGAATGAGTTGGGGTTTGAATCTTCCCACCTTATCGACAACTTTGGATATTTCAAAGTCTATCACATTTCCCAAGGAACCGTAACGACGAAAGAAAAAGTTTATAATAAAGTGCAGATGGAGAGAAGAGGAAACCACCATATTTAGGGTGAAACAGAAATAAATAATTGTTTTCTAAAAAATCTTAAAAGGCTTTGTTTTATTTATGTGTTTTGTTATTTTGAGCTTGTGTACCATTATCGAACATTCTGCAAAAGTAGGAAACACAATCACTATCCCGTCTCAGGAGATAAAACGAACCATAGTCTCAGCTTCTCTTCTTCATTTGCTAGTTTGCGATAGAATAGTTTTTGATAGTTGGCGAATGCGGTCTCGATATAATTTTATCTCGACGTCCACAATTGTACTTGCATCCACATGAGTCATTTTTATTTTACCTCCTCACTCTCTTCACGAATTTTCTTGTCACCGGCATCGCCCCCCCCTGTTTCCTCGTTTCCAAATGTTGGAAGCTCCATGCTACCATCACAAGCACCTGTCCTTTCCCTCTTCAGCATTATCACCAACAACGCCACTTCCACGCCTAACCCCACCACCGCTGTTGCCACACATTTCACCACCATCACCGCTTTCACCAAGTGTTGTTAAAATTTCACCTTGACTGTTAATGTCACTACTACCGATCGGGTGGTTCAAATTTTCATTTTCACGCTTTGGAAAATAAACGCCATATCTTTTAGCTTGAAAAGCATCTTCTTTTTTTGTTAAATAGTTTGTTTTCGTTTTTTTGTCCACCACTTAACTTCTTCACGCCGCTCATCGTGTTTGATATACTCTGTTTAAAAAACTAATATCTAAGACAGGCAGTGGTGACAACTGACAACTAAAGCAATGTCAACTTGTACACTAATCGATGTGAAATACAATTATACAGCAGCTGCGACCTTATCTATCGCCCTCCAACTTAGCAACGAGCCGAACTCTAGCGACAGTGCTGCTGGCCGTTGACTTACAAGTCCCTGCCTTCTCAGTGGGTGCGCTCTCACTCGTCAACTCACTGTCCGACTGTCCCATCACCCTCAGCGACACTTGTGCAAGTGCTGGACTAAGGAAGGAGGTTGAGAGTGGGTGGCTCGTGCGGTCGTGGTTTTGCTATGATATCGGGATCGGCTCGGGTTAAACAGGAGTGAAAAGAAAATGGTGACGATTTAATGGTTGAGGTGGATGGGAGTCAGTTTGCACATGATCAGGATTGGAACCTAGTACCCAAGTATTGCAGGTTAAAGTAAATACTACGCATTGCGAGTGACAAAAATATCATGGTTTTCAGTTTTAATTCATGTCAGTATGGTGGCGCCCTATTTATTGCATACTACCCAACCCAAGTTTAAAAGTTATTAAATTCATTATTTACTACTAAGAACGTTTGTGATTGTTTTTTAATTTCTACAATAACTTTAAACAAATAACTGATCGCTTCAATGCTTTTTAATTGCATGGAAATAATTTTTTTATGACTAAGTTTACAGAAAATGCAAGTGCCATTTGAAATCTCTCAGCGTTCCCTTTCCTCTCGGCACCCTAGGCCCGGGCCTTCCTGGCACATGAATAAATCTGGCCTTGACCATGAATAATACCACTCATTTCAATCTTTTAGAAAGTCGTCATTCTCACTACAAAACTGTTATTTTTTTATAAATGTGGATTACCTAATTGCGTGAAAGAATACTCAACCTGTTTGACGGTTGTTGATTGATGAGAGGAACAAGTCGGGAGTAGTGGCTTAGGTCCTAGCTTCCAAACGCGATTGACCAGGTTGGAATCTATACTGTGTTTGAGATTTCACAACAGATTCTCCATCCCCAGTTTAGATTCATGCGGTCAGCATCAGAGCCGTAGCTAGGGTCACCAGTGCCCCTGGCAAGATTTGAATTTTGCGCCCCCCAATACATAATTTTGCGCCCCCCGCTATACTGACTATAACACTAGTCAGGTACAGGTACTAGCAGGTACCTCCCGCTAATTTATGATAATTTTAAAGACAACTTGATAAAGAATGTGGGTCTGTTGGCTACTTCAGTGGCCTTACTTCTACTGAATTACAAGTTATCATTGCATCAGCCTCATTTTTACAAGATCTCTGTGAACATTTGATGAAATAAATTTAATTTTTACAAGGAAACTTGTACCCTTATGTGCACAGTCTATAGTAAAATGAAGGATCACATTATGGGAATATTTTAATAGATTTGAGGACTAACCTGAAGCAAGAAAACATTTAAATTATGCTTGTTGCATACATGGAGGAGAAATACGTGTGGATTTTTTGTTAACTTTAACATTATTATTATCAAATATATCCTTTTTTACTTTTTGTAAACTGAATGAGATACAATATTTATAAGGAAGGAAACGGTTGTAGGCGTAATTTGTTGGAAGCTATCCATCACGGAAGAATTTAAATACCTTAGTAATTAACCTGACGATGAGACAAAATGTCGAAACCCGGATCATGGTATTAAATTCTAGCGGAATTAACTAAGATATTTGAATACTACTGCAATATTTATGAATTTTTAAATTTTAATTCCTGGTATATAGCATTACTTCCGCCGTTGTCATTTCCTTTCAAAGCCAATCTTTAGAGTGAAATAAGAAATGGTTGCAGATTTCTCTTGGAGGTGTGGGAGACTTTCAAGATTAACAGCTTAAAATCACTAATAGCTATTAATAAGATAATTGTTCAAAGTAAATCACCCATTTGGATACATTGTGATGCACGGCCTATCATGAGCTATCATAGTAATAGTTTATTAGTCTACTTTGTTTACCGCTATCGGTAGACTTTTTTGCCTACTCACCACCATTTTTCACAGCTTCATGCAATTTTATTTACCTCCGATAAGGAATTTTATTTACCTCAATTATGGGACCCTGGATATGGGTTATTAAAGGTAGCATACTTAAGTACAGTGAGAATAACCTTTATTCTTATACGTTACGTTATAGTCTGCTCCTTATAAAATTGTTATGAAAAATTCAGTGAAATTGACCATTCCAACAAATAAAAACTTCCATAAAAAAAAATATTTTCGTTTATTTCACTTTTTAATGACAGTAATTCGATAAAAATATGTATCTTGACATTTTGCGCTTTTAACGTGGCTATTAACTGGTCTTCTTACGCTCACTTATTTTCACGACTCACCTGTAGTGCCAGCGGTACTAGAACGCTTTAGTCCGCTTACCTTGAATTTTCATCCTTATCCTACGACGAAATAAGCGTGATGGGAGTTCTGTCTTTCTACCAAATGAGTAAGGAAATCTAAGCAATTAAATTTCCAGACAGATACTTAAAGTATGTTTCATTTATTTGAGTAAAAGGATTTTTTTACGTGAAAACTAATAAATATTCTTCTGCATTGAAGCGCCAAAGAATCTATGCAAGACATTTCCTCAAAGTTTACCTCGGGATCATCAATGGTATTTTTCACATGCTTCTGAATCCTTAATTTTCGAATTCAGAGAGTCCATGGAACCCATCAATTCTGGTGAGCATTTTTTAATGCTCTTCTCCGTGCATCGATGATAATCAGTCAGTGACCTGTTTTGATGAAAAATAGTAAAATTTAAAGAAAGACATAGCTATCATTGCATCAATCACATTTTTACAAGAACTTTGTGAGCGTATAAGGACATGAATTGAATTTTTATTAGGGAACTAATTGGTACCCTTATTCGCACAGTCTATAGTGCTATGAAGGATCACATTATGGGAATATTTTAATAGAGGACTGGATTCTTGGCGTTGAAAATTAAAAAGGATATTAATATATATTTATAGACGCATGCATGTATGATATCATAATGATTAATTTAGCTAGCCCATAACATTTTCGTAAAACTTCGTATTTAGTATTTCCGTATTGTAGAAAACATCGTTCGTGAATTATAATTTGCTAAAGCGAAAAATGTAATTAACAAAGTTAGCAAAACAATTAATATGCGATCTAAAATTATGGCTGGTGTGTTTAAATAAATAATTTTACATTTCAATCAATAAAAAATCAAAAAGCCGGTCACTGTTACCGTTTATTGATTCCCAGCAGAAATATTAACCTGCACATATATTTTTGTAAATATTCCATTTAGTAATATTTTCATACTTACTGGCACATAGACTCCTTGGTGAATAAATTATCAAGTGGATCCCCAAGATCGCACAAAACAATGGGGCCTAAGTTGCTTAGGAAATAAAGGTGTTCTTTGCATTCATTCCAACTTTCATGAAAACATTGCTTATCATCTCCATTACTGGCTGAAAGACGAAGTAGATGAGAAAAAATTTCGTCTTTAATCTTTTTACCCATGAGCGTAAAGGTAAAAGAAATTGTAGCGTATAAGATCAAATGGTACCTGGTAAAATTCCTGTATCACTTTCACACAAACCAGATAACAGAGTTTCAGCTACCTCGGACAGAAATGGTGCCAAAATCCCTGACTTTCTGTTGACGTTTTTTATGGATTCGGCGGCCTCATTTATGCACTTCATGAGTTGAGGTTGCTTTCTGCAGGATAATAAGAATAAAAACCTTAGTATAGTATTATATGGGTAAACAAAAATGTTAGGAAGGCATTAGCTTCAAGATTTAAATTGAACGGAAAGTAAAAGTATTTCTCATCTCCGTTGGCCTTTTATGAGTCCATGCACCGAAAAACGTGAAGGAAAAAAACGTTAACTCTAGGTTAGGGAAAATTGTTCGGGGTGAAGGACAAATGCGGTGAATATGAGGGAATGCTTCAGCGGAAAAAGATTAAACGGACTAAAGGTTAAATCAAGTAAATTAGAGCTTCCACTAACTCTGCGTGGGTACGTGACCCTGAGGTGTGTGTATGGTTGGTCGGAAGTAATTTCACAATTCATTTCCATTAATTTTCAGATGCATGATAATGGAAAATAGTTTGTACTTTGTTACAATAATTTATACAATATTCATCTCTCAAACTGGAAGATATTTTATCACACGTATCATAGAACACGTTAGAAATTACTAAAATAAGGATTCAATTTCACTAACTGCTAAACACACCTACATAGGAACAATCACTGAGCCCCATACCCCCGAAAATTTACACGTGCTTCCCAAAAGCTTAAAGATGGACTCTTTACAGATTATGGAAACTCACAGACACTCCTACAACCTTTGCAACGTACTTTAATATCCCCACTTCTTTCCAATAAAGTTAATAAATTATTTCCTTTCCCGCCTCACCAGCCCTTGATAAAAGTGCCCCTACCTTTCTGAACCCTCGTCAAACCGTATTTTTTTCTGCACTTCTCCCTCGTAACTATCACAGCAGTAAACGAAAATAAACACTGAACCCGACGCTTCCGTTAAGCGGTGAAATGCGTCGTACTATTAAAATATTGTAGAAATGTACAAATTACTTTCCTTAGTTATGTAAACGGGCATTAGAAACTTCTACGAAGTAAAGCCTGCCACATTCAAGTTCATTTTTCCCTATAATCTGGGGAAGAAGATAATTTCAAGATTTTCTTGAAAATTCAGCTTTGCACCTGTAATATTTAGTTCTTGAGGGTAATGAGAGGTGTATGTAAAGGGAAGCTTGGTGGCACTCAACAGTGGAAAATGAAAGGTTACTGAGAGTGAATGAAGCGTTGATGAGCGGTTGCCCGCTCATCGAAGGAAGGTGGCCAGAGGAATATCTGGAGGAAGACTTGGCCGCCTGTTCCCACTTCTCGTGCATGCTTTCCTCTCCTTTGTGTCATTGTCTTCACAAGTGAGTGCCACCAAGTTTTTCTTGGCCAATAACGGACCATGGATGAGGGTAATGGAGAAGAGAATGCTCAGCAAAAGAGTCAGAAGAAGATTGGGAATTCATAGCGCCGTGACATAGGCTTAAAGATATGAATGGTTTTTGATGGGGATGAGGAAGGATTCGAGAAAAGATTAAACTAAAATGTGAATGTGTAAGGGGATGTTTGTGAGGATTAGGTGCCGAGTAGTAATTGTCCTTCAGTGTTCCAATATTGATTGATAGAACATCTAAGACGATGGATTGTTACTCACCTGCAAAGGTGCACACATCGTAGGCATCTGGTGTCTTTATATATTTGACTTGTTTCATTCAGCTCTGTCTCCGCGAACTCTTTTCCAAAGCACGCTTCCATGCCAGCTAGTGGAACCTATAAAATTGAATTTCGTACTTAAGAGTAACTTTTAAAATTGATGAGTGCCATGCCGTAGAGACCCCTTGGTTCAGGCAATAAGGGTCTTAAGGAGGACGGCGTTTTTTTGGGGCACTGGTGATAATAGACAGAAAAAAGAATAAAATTGAACCAATATCCTGTGGAAGTATGTTTACCATTTGGATATTTCGTGAAGTTATTTATAGACTGCTCTATGCTTATAATTTAATTCCTGCTCTCTTGTATGCGTTGTACATTGAAGAAAGTGTATGGGAATGTTATGGATTTTCCCCCTATTTTAGGTTTTTTAGCACCTTAGGGAATATGTTAGGGCCACCGGAAACAAACACTTCAGTTCTCGGCTATTGCAGTGCGTCCCTGGAGCTAACTTAATGCCTAATTTTCAATTGACGATGCCAAGTCGATCGTCAATGAATAGCGTTAATTACCAATATTGAGTAGTTAATCTATTGAGATTACCAAAACAAAAAAGGAATATCAATAGAGAATATAGACACCTCATCGCAGGCACGTGGGAGAGGAAGTTTTGGGAAGGCAATCGAAGAACAGGATATTAAGGCAAATGATTTATTTATAAAGTGTGTTTTGGCTTAAAGAAAGGACAGACTAGAGGCCACGGGGAATAAACTCGTAACAGATGTTTGGGACTGCGACTCAAATATAACGACGGCATACTGCCTCAGCTAATCAATCTAGCGGGCCGGGCTAGGACGGCTGCCGATCCGGTGTTTTCTCATTATAGCACTCACCACAGCAAACGCTAGTGATTAAAAGTTGTTTCGCGTTCCGTTTGTCCTCTTAGTCTAATTATGACTCTGAGGCCGGAAGCTGCCCACTCCCGAAACCCTTTCACCTATCCTATTTCCCTTCCTATTCCCGCAGCCCTTCCTAGTCCTCGGTGATGAGCTGACGCTCGCAGACCGGGGACGAAGGGTGGAACCCTGCGCGGAAGACCCGCTTATTCACTGCCTCAGCTAATCACTCGCACGTGAGTCTATTCTTTCACATATTTGAGAGTAGTTTCTATCTTTTAGGATTAGTCTGTTCGTTTCTCATGGGGGCAAAATAAATTGTTTTAGCTTAGTAATATTGAAAAATCCATGTAGAATTGAAAACCTTATGATTGAAAAATTATATTTCTATCTGTGCAACAATGAAATTAACTGAACAATTGGTAATAACAAAAAAATAATATATCCAGTCAGGCGCAAATTTAAGAAATCTCATTGCTGCACGTAAAATATAAACTTTGTAAAATGTCACAGACTTTTTCATTAACGACCAGAATTTGCATCAACACCTGATTTCGTCCACTTTCAGATGAAACCGGTCGTTAATGAAAAAAGATCTGTGAAATTTTAGTCTACCACATACTTTTTTCAATTATGAAGCCGAATTTAGCTATAGGAGGTGAGGTCGGAACCTATCCGCAAATATAATATTTTTGGTCACTTGTAGCGTGAAACCCTAAGGTTTTCAATTGGACACAATTGTTCAAAAGTTAAGTTTTACAAAATTGTAGTTGTAAAAACAAAATACTAGTACCAGTATAATGATAAAAAGAGTGACCGGCCAATAACTAGATGGAAAGAGAGCGTGAAGGCAAAATACATGTTTCTCCTTCATCACGTATCGTGTGAGGTAGTTGAGTGAAGATGACTGACAGAACACAGAAGCATAGCGGGATACATGCAATAATCGGCCGCTACAGCTAGAAACCTAATTGCTGAATTGATTGATCGATACAAATTTGACTCATTAATAAATTTTCAATCTCGTCAACCAACAGGTTTGGAGTATATATGTATTGTACTCCTGGAAAAATCATGATCTGGTCCCTTTTTTACAATCAATCCATATATAGCATAGGGCTCATAGTTGTTGGATTGAATGGAAATAATTTCTTAATGAATTAATATTTCTGATGATATTATATTTTTTAGAGAGAAATAATTTATCATGCAAAAATCTATTAGCTCGAAATTACAAGTTGCGAGCTTTGAAAAGATAGCACTTACTATAGTTTGGTTGACGCATCGATAGGCGTTTTCTCCGAGACCTAAAAACAGTGGCTGATTAGCGGTAATAAGAGTTGAGAACGTTGTGCAGACACCTATGAGTCAAGTAGAAAAAAATAGTCAAAGAGATGTTTTTAATTTCCCAATCATTCAATGATACATCACTATCCATCCATTCCTTTTCATTCTTCCGAGTTATGTCGTCCACAGTGATTATTCAAGCAACGATTATAAGCCACATACATGGTGCTATAAAAAAAGATGCATTCATTGACATACAATGTTGTACCTAGGGTTTCGTGCGCCCCTGGCAAAACGGAAGGGATGTTCCCCCTCACTTTTTGACATTTAAGTCATTTTCGTTTGCCATAAAGACTTCTTTTTTAAACTAAGATAATTTTGTTATATTTTTTAGATATGTATTTGATAATAAACGAACAAATTTTATTCAACATAGTTTTTAAAAAACAGCGCATTGCTTCCTCCGTGAAGGCGCCGGAGTCGGTCAGGCCCGCACCCGTTAAGTACACCACTGTTCACAGCAAAAAATGGCAAAAAACGATTCAGAAAAAGCGGAGGAAAGAAGATAAAACATCGGATGTAAAGGACAAAAAGTTCAACGACAGAAATAAAAAGCTATATTTTCCTATTCCAACAGAAATATCATACCGAGGCTGAGAATGCTAGGAAAAAAGTCTTTGAGAGAGAGAGAAAGTTGAATAGTTCTTTGAACAGCTCAATGATAATTCAATTCCTTTGCACATGATTTTTCTACCTATTTCACGCTTCGCAAGGATGATTTCCTTTATCATGCCTTTCATTTTGCGAATCTTTCTCTGAGCTACTACTACTACTGAGGTTCAAACTATGGACATTGTTTTTCGCCCAAATTTTGTGAAACAGTCAAGATCGACAACGTGAGAGCTTATTTCTTGGGTGACTTTCTCCTTGCTGTTGCATTTACTTTCTAGCTTGAATGAGCTGGACTGTGTGACTTCGTAGGGAGCCACTACCTAGACTCCCGAAGATTTTGAGTTAGGTTAATGTTTTTAAGGCATAAAAGAAAAATATAAAGAAGGCATTCTACCAGAAGAGGATTCCACTGGAAACTAGTGACACAAGCCTGGTGACGGTGTTATCGAAGTATGATGAAGATTTAATGGTCGGAGAGAGTCACCTACGAAGAAGTCATACGAAGATTTGAATAGAAAAGTTGTATTATGAAAACTGCAAAGAGGGAGAGATGTAAAAATATTGGCCTAAAGTTGTGGAAAAACAGCCTATTGAAGACAATAATGGAAGGAGAAATTAACGAGAAAGAGATTGACTGTCAAATTGATAGGTTCAAGTGTTTTCTCTTAGCACTCATAGTTCACCACGGCACTCATAGCAGATGGAGATACCTAGTATGATTTGAAGATACAACGCACGCTACTTAGTATGCCTTTTCTTTGGCAATTCTTTTTTCCAATGATCTCTCGGGCCATGATTGGACTTGTAATAAACACTCCGACACACACTGGCGGCGGCCATCAGAGGTAATAACCCGCGGGATCCATCTACTTTGCCCCCTCTTAATGTTCTTCATAAACTTTCCATCGTCAGCTACAGTCCATTTTCATTTGTCCATATTTTTTGACTCTCATTTTCCTTTGTACAGACTGTCCTAAGGTGTCAAATGATCGAATGCTACTAGTCTTTAACGGCTAAATACAAATTTTTGCACCTAGCGATAGGTCTAACTACTTATCAGGAAAATTTTAACTTGAAAAAACTAGTCACTTCATTTTTTCCGTTTCAAAAATTATTGAACAATACTTGGTACTTAAACCATTAACTAGGCGTGCTCAGTTTTCGTCACGCAAATAATATTCACCCGATATAACCCGAATAATATAATTCATTCTATCACATATCATTTTTAAACATTAGTAGCATTTATGTAATATGTATTAATAGACCACAATATAGATAATTTCCCATCGTGGAGTTTTAATAACTTGCCTGCAATAGAATGTAAAAACAATTTTTTTCTCGCGAAGAATAACTTCCAGATATATTGAATGAGAACATTTAATAAATAATGTTCAAATAAATTATAATTAGGGAATGGACACCATGGACAGAAAGTGTCCCGTTAGTTGGTGCCTGGGGCAACCTTGAGGTTTAATCATTCTGAGTAAAATTGAAATTAATCAGTATTTAAAAATATTTTCATTGGTTATAGGTGAATACCAAGTTTCTAGGAGGTACGAAGATGTAAAAAATTCTTCTTGCACAGTTGAAAAATTAGAAGCAATGATAAATGCGAGGCGATATGACAGATCCCCGTGCGCCTACTTAAGGGTTAAAAGTGATATAACTGTTTTATTTTTTGATAAGCCCTTTCAACTCTAGCACAACGAAGGAATCCTTCATTTTCGCCCAAACCTTTATTACAGCGAGAGGATGTGAATATATGAATCCCCGTATTTGTTTAACATTTTCATCCTATTTTTAAAAATCCCTCTTTTCCAGAATACAAAAATGTTTAAAGCATTCGCACAAAATACCTATAACAAACGTATGTGGATATAATAAAAGCGTGTGGTTGTTTGCTGGTGGAAATTGAAACGTAAAAGCATTGAAATTGAAATTGGCATTTTCAGGCGAGATGTAGCGGAAATTCATCACATAATCAGTGAGTCCTCACCATTCAATTCCCTACCCGTTATCCTGACCAATGGCACCTCTGCATTTGGCTTACACGAAACGCTTCTCTTCCTTCCTTTGCTTCCATCCCCAACGACGACGGAAAATAACACGGGTTTTTAGGTTCGTCCCGCCCCCATCACGTCTCCCTGGCAGTGGCGTACGCAGGATTAACTTCAGGGGGAGGGCTGTTTCATTAATATTTATGTGCATCATTATTAAATGATATTTAGATTATTATTCGCTAAAAAATAATTAAATTAATATTCTATTTTCGCGAAGACAGCTCAAATATATTTTTCAGCCCAATAAGCAAAATTCTAAACACTATGTCAGGTAAACGAACGAAAAAGAATTCAGGTAAACATGTTTTTGGGGGGGTTTAAACCCTAAACCGCCCCCCCGGTCCGTACGCCGCTGCTCCTTGGTACCGGAGAATGTTTTCCCTAACCCCTCACTACCTCATAATACCATCCTCATTCCACAGCTGCGCTGTATTAATCAGAACTTCTAAAGAAACAATTTATTCCCTAAGAATCGTCTAAAAGCGTCTAAACGCGTCGAATTTATAAAATATACCTACCCTTGACAAATTAAGTCTGTGACTAATCGGTTATGTTTAAAAAACGGTTCAAATATCAAAAATGTTAACATGAATGGAAAACCTTTCAAAGTAGCAAAACCAAACCATAGCACCACTTCCATTCGTCAAGAAATTTAATTACCCCTCATTCAGCAATTTTCCAACTAAGCACCATAATAATTGTTACGCGACAGTATCTATAGCTATTACTTTGGACAATAACAGCAACAGAAGAAAATTAATTTGAGCATTGTTAATGTTGTGTTTGCAATGAGCAATGATGATGGATTAAAAATAGGAAATCACTGAAGAAGAGGTTTAAGATATGTTAGAGAGAAAACGGGAAACACCAGCAGAACAAAAGAAATATGAGGCAATGGATATGTGGCATAGCAGACAAATGATGATTCTCAAATCGCCTGTGAAGAAGTGTAACGGAGAGTAGTGTAAATACAGTTTAACCTTAACTCTGAAAAAAGGAAAAGCAAGCATGTAGGACGAAATATGTGACACAGCATCCTGCTGATAATAATATAGAAGAATAAAAAATTGGGAAGAATTATCGTGCAAGACTAAGGATGGACTACATGAAACAAGTTATGAGGGACATCAACGGCTTAGGTGGGAATATCGTGGTAATCCGTTATTAGGTTGGAGAGGAGAACGACTGCAATCCAAGACTTCAGAAAGAAGAATATAACTCTTAATTTCACTTCCTGCATTAATATCCCCTCAAACATAGTATACACACAGCACCGATATAATTATAAAAACACTAACCATAGCGGAATACCTCCGCCTGATTGACTACACAAGTTACTAAACATATTTATATCGAACTGAATGTCCAATTATAACAATTATTACCTACCAAAAAGAAGTAGCCGGGTCATAGAAGACATTTTTCCAGGTATTAGTGATGAAAATACGGCATGCATTCAAATCTGAACTATACACTTTTAGAAATACGACCCAAGAGCTGTCGAGTAAGTAAGAAGATGTTCTCTTTGCACCATAAGACTCAATTCAAGTAATCGGCAATGAAAAACTTTCGATTGCATTTGCCATTATCTTTATGTGGGTCGTGAACTTAAGACTATAATCGTAAGATATCGTGAAGACAACAACGCCACGCTGGCATCAATATGAAATAGTGATTTCAGAACTTCTGAGCCATCGGTGGCTGAGGCTTACATCAGTCATAATATAACCTAGAAAAATGTGATGAAAACTACAGTAATAGGGTGCGAGGAACGTCTTGAAAAATATTATGCGACGAAAACGCTTGACCACACATCCAAAACATGAAGGTTTTTCCCACGCTAGCACATGGGTAAAATAGTATTTTTGGATTTTAGGGATGACTTGTCAATAACTACTATCATCAATGAATGAAAGTGAGTTACGTATCTGATATCACATCTTCTATTTACGAAATGGAGGTTGATAAACGTTTCTTTGAGGGTCACGAATGAAAAACAAAATTACATATGAAAACACAGTACAGCCTTTCAAATTCCCAATGATTCAGTTTTAGTATCCTGTTTAAAGTTCAGTCTAGAAATATATATTTTAGAGATGAATATCTTTATAGCTATCAGAATAGCTTTATAATGATGCTTGATTATTTTTGCGATTTTCAAGTTTATGGCTCAGAACTTGGTCGTTGTAGAAGGAAGATGAGCGTCGAAAGGAGGGTATCGAGATGTGAGTTCAGAGAAGGTAAGAATGGGTAAGTGGAGTGGATAGGAAAATATGAGGATGAGGCCCGAATTGGGTGATATCACTTATGTTGAAACATCAAACGCAAATAAACATAGCCAGTGTTAACCAGCGTTAAAGATAAAAAAAATACTGTCGTTACCCATTTTCTAACTCGAAATGGAAAAATCGCTGTTTCCTTTATTTGCACTGTCACCCTGTTAGCACTCGCCGGGAGGTACCCGCGACCGAGCTAAGTCGGGGGTACCGTCCAAGTTTTAGAACCATGGGGCTGTCAGAGTCCTCCTTATACCTGCCTAATCCTCTTGTAACTTCGTAACTTTGTGAAAGATAAATTCAAAATTGTATCACTGAATCGGGTTGGTACCCATCTATGTAACTCAGAGTCCCAAAGAACGGCCAATTTAGGAGTTCTGTAACCATTATGTGTAGTCTGCGACCTTTACCGGGCTAAATTATAATAAAATACACCTTTTTTATAAGATAAGTTCCAGAGTTTTTTCCTGAGTAAATAATAAAAAAATACTATGTCCATAAATGTACACAAATGTTAGTTCAGATGGTGTAGTAATCACCGAGATATTCTTATGAATATTTTCCATTAAGATAAAACATTAATGATAATTGTATTCAAAAGTAATTATGCTAGCAAGAGTATAAAAAATATTTTAAAACATTTTTCCGGTATTTTAACATAGCAATTTCTATGGATATGAAGAGCTTCTGAATTGTTAGCGTCAATTTGTGGTATTTCATAATGCTGCTTGCGATCTGCCTTCAGAAATATTTATTAAAATATTCCCAAGTTATGACTATGAGGATTTGAAATTGGTCAAATAGTGTTTTACTTTCGATAAGCAGGCCTGCGTCCCCTTGTTGGAACTGTCTTCAAGAGGTGACGACATACCTATAATGTCTGGAGGTGTGAGCGACCCTAGTCCTGTTGAGGGCTACCTTTAGAGACTCATGAAAGAGTAACTTTCCTGCGGGCACCAGTTGCTGAATGAGTCAACGGAAGTTAGAAGAGCCATCTCCTCTAGGGAATAGGAAAGGGAAAAGGGAAATTGGGGACTTTTTTTAAAGTTTCTTCATTTTGTGAGGGTATATACAATTTTGCTTACCCCTCTTCAATGTCCTTTTTGAAGGTTTTCATTTATACACATAAATTTGTAGAATTTTACATTGGGTACGGTTTACTACAGGTTTTTTTACACACGTTTCATATTTCAAAATAATCACAATTAGGAATTCGGAAATGAGTAAAAGCACATTTTTACATTTAGAAATCTCATTACTAGGTTAAAATTAATCGCATTATAACAATTATCTTTCATTTCATATTTGCATTTCTCTAGTTTTAAAATTTATCATACATCATAGGTTTTTTTTACACGTTTCGTATATCAAAATTATCACAATTTAGAATTTGAAAATAAATTATAGCAACTCATTATGTTATTAATAAGTTATTGTTCGTATTATTACTACAGTTATCTACCATTTTCATATTTGCAGATACTTTTAAAAGTTTCAGTATTTTCATAAATTCACATTTACAAAGTCAAAGACGCGGACTTGGGGACTGGAAAGAAAAGGGAAAGAACCCGGTAAGAGGATGCTTACTAGGGGCCACCTCACTCTGCTTGCTAAGGTACTGCGACTCTCACTCACGGCCGAACTCCTCCGCCGACGACACGATCCTCTCTCGCGAAGGCCGGCCGGCTTGATTTATATACTAGGGTTGTGTAAAAAAAAAGGTTCTCAATTTTTTTTCAGGTGTAAGGCATTTTTTATTTGAACTGAAAAATACATCATTCGAAAGCTTAATTTCTTAGCTATTTTTCAACATAACCATCAGATTTTTCAATGCATTTTTGTTCACGACTAATCCACTTTTGGAATCCAGCTCCAAAGAAGTCCGCCGCCAGTCCGTGGAGGAATTTGGAAGACCACTTCCACAGTTTTTTCAAGGTGACCACAGTTTTTTCAAAGTCTCACAATAATTTTCCGAAGTTATTGTGGTCCCTCGAGGCATAAGCTCAACAAGGAGGACGCTTTTACGGTCCCATATACTCAGAAGAGCCATCCAAAATCGCCGGAGAGGAAGACTGACGAAAGGCGTTAGACTGCACCACGACAATGCGCGCCTCACGTCTCTCGCCAAACCAAGGATTTAATCGACAATTTTGGCTGGGATCATGATCATAATCCGTCTAACGGAAGGACAGGGTGGAGTAACATTTTGAGGGATTTTTTTTGTTCTGAATGCATTCAAGTTTTTGTAGATTACTATATACTCAGCTGCATACTTTCGTTCCGCAATTATTTCCTTCTGCTGGAGTTGTTAAATTATCTTTAGGAGAACATCGGCACGCGTAAATAATAAGTAAGGTCAACTGGAAACCATTTATAGACGCAAAAATATACTACTTATGAGAAGAGATGTTTATTTATGAGGTATATATTTGTTATATAAAATAAAATATGCAACAACATTGAATAATACCCATAAATATTGGATTTCCTCGAGCACTACCACGCGCCAGCCCGGCCGCCGCCCGCGTCAGCGCATTGCATCATTGTAGTTAAATCAATGCTGTGGTCGGAGTAGCAAATATAAGCAAACATTTTCTTCACTGCTACGTTGCATATACTATCCCCTTTGTATTCATGCAAAAGACTCCGCGACGGAAAGTGACGCTCTAAACGATATTGTACATTTTATTCGAAAATTCGGGTAAAAAACGCTAAAAGTTTAAAAAAATATATAAAATAGTAAACATAGTAAAACCCGATTAAAATGTATTTTCCAATATGCGCTAATTTTTATATTTGTAGGTAAAAATATTTTTTGGCTAAATATATTGTGTAAATATATTGTGTTTGTCCTTTATGAAGCTGAACTTCTTCGAAATCGACCGATTTCACGCAACTGTCATTTTTACGTTGAATGCTCCATGTTTGACGGGTCCCTGTAGCCGCTCTGATCAACGAAAATACCAAATTAGTAGCGTATTTTGTAGACCATATCCTGTAGAATCCGAATACAAAATTTCAAAATTCCTTGCAAAAATTCGAAAACATGACTTTTGGCCAGCTTTTTTCGATTTGGGACCACTGTGCGGCGGGACTTGGGCGACTGGGGGTCGGAGTACCGAAGGTCACAGGCAGAGAAACCACTTGCAGCAAAGGCGGAGCAATAAAATCTTCTGTAGCCAAAAATCTCTATCGGGTATGACTCCACGAAAGGGTGGGATTGGTAGGACGACACAACTGCAGAGATACGCACTGAGAAATTCAGCGATAAAACAAAACTCACAGCACAAAAGCAAAAAAACATAGGAGCGAGAGCGGTACATGTTCTCTCACTGGTAGCCATCTTGAATTGATAAATTGTCCGAATCGGTTATAGAAATATTCTGTACTTTCTTCAGTATAATTAAGTGTAGTTGTAATTACTTCCTCTCTTTCGTACCCGTGAGTAAATTTAAAAATGTGACTGCATACTGTATTTCCTAATCACAGATAAACTGTTTGACTGATCGTTTTGTAAACATGAAGAGTATTTACATGTAGCCTGGAAAATTAGCATATATTTTGTAAAAGGAATTCAGGGCTTCTAAAATTTTCTTTCCGAGGGTAGAAGAAAACTCTTCTGAATATGAATATCGCACACTTTTGTAGACTTTTGAGAGTGAGAAGTGCTAAGAGCTAAGATGTTGGGGAAATCCTGATCGCCGCCGGGGCCCAAAACCGGGAGCTACTTGCCAAATGTCAATTACATTGTTGCGGGTTATTGCCAGGAAACCTCCACAATCTACAATTATTGGAAGAAGTGTGGACGATTTACAAATCTCAATAGTCCCAAATTAGATGCCAGAGCTGATTTAGAATTTTGCTTTCAATGAATTTCACATGCTATTGCAAAAATGATTTTGAGCGTATCTCAAATCATCATAAGAGATGGTCTGCTTATTGAGATGGATTTTGATAGTGATTAACCTACGGATCAATTCCACACAAACAAATGAGGGAATATGAGTATGCACTGACTTTCAGTTACGAGGGCGAAGGATAGATTATAGCTTTAGCGGAGATTTATTCCAGACTCTCGCTTGGCTACTAAAGTAGCTAGTATTATATATAATAAGAGTAGTAATATATAATAGTAATAAGAGTATTAGTATATAATAGTAGTATTATATATAATAAGAGTAAATCATGTACAGAGTCTTCGTCCGTCGGATTGGACGTTTAAGCGTGAACACCATGGCGGTTTGTGGGCTACTCTCCATTCTGGGTTTCACTCCATCTCTCTTGAATTTTAATCTATTTAATATAATGTCTCTAGAATTTTAGCAACTGCAACTTTACCACCTATCCTTAATGGTGTGACATATACTCTTTCTTCAGTCACCTCCCCAAATAACCAACCCGTAAGTGAATTTAAATTATACCATACGGCATTAATCAAACTACCTTAAATATATTATTCATGATTTAACAAGTTACTATGCAGGTTCGAAAGAAAGGTACTGGCGACGATTCATTGATTACTCAGGACTAATTGGTCATATTTTTTCAAAGAATTGGATTTAAAGGGATGGTTATATCAGAAACTGACAAATATAGGAATTTATTGATCACGAAATAAAATAATTATGAGGAGAAAAAGATAAAAATGGCATGAATATTTACATTGTGAACCCCTGGTAGTTACACAAAATTCTTCAAGAGCAAATGGATTTTAAACAAAGCCATAAGCAAAGCAACGTGGTTTAGGTCACATTGAATTGAAATATTCTGCCAATAATTTGACCAAACAATGTGAACGAGATTGTTGCGAGTTCAAAGTCATTTCACTATTTCCAAATCAGCGAAATGTCATTTAATTCACTCACGTTTTCTCAAATGGAAAGAACTGTAGCTAATATTTTTGCAACAGTGGCTTATCCTTGTCTAAATATTCCTCTTAAGTTGATAGCACAATTATTATATTATTCAATGAATCCAGATTTTTATAACTCGTGATTTCACATGGATACATAATCAATATTTCTTCACCAGTGTTTAGATTCTCGATCCAGTAGCAGAATAGCTTATGGCTTTGGATTTTTTAAAAATCCATTCTGGAAGGTTTTTCACAGGTAGACAGTATTCAAGTGCATCAAATTATTTGTCATTATATCTTACCCAAAAATTTGGGCCAAATCATATACAGTAATCGCATCTGAATTCAATATGACAGAAATATTCTAGAAATTATTTTCAAAATGCGTTTTTTTCATAAAATTCAAATTAATGAAGCATGAATAATTTCCAGAGGATTAAAGAAAGAGAATAGGAAACAAACAACATTGTGAAGTCCAAATAGGGAGCTATTGGAGCGGGGCTTATTATTATCCAATGTTTCTTTGCCTCGCCTTTCCCAGTGTGGATGGAATTTTCCTCCATCCAGTCACTGACACCCAAACCTCAAAAAGTCTCAACCTTGTTCCCATGACCTAGACTCCCATGGTTGATTGTCTTGATATGGTTATCAAGAAACCTCCCTGCCAGTTTCAGGCCCTTGCAGAGAGTTGAAATCTTTTTTATCCTCATTGTTGACATTGTAATTAGGGATTAATTAATTAGGGATAGTAATTGTAAATGTCTTCTTGGGACAAGGGATAGTGGGCCGGATCAAAAGCATTGTGAAATTTGCTATGAACCCTACTTAGAAAAAACTTGTACTACATTCTGATGGCATAATGTTGTAACAATCTAAGTATTACTTTACTTTTATTTTATCAGGAACTGAAATTTGTAGATTTTTCCATCCTATTTGTATACTGTAACTTAATAAAATCTGAAAGTATGTGCCAGTTTAAACAATTGAATTAAATCTTTCAGCTCACAATACATTGCCATATCTACATTGAAAGAACCTGTACAACTATCTGATAAATGTTATTTGTTTTAATTATTAAAAAAAATTGGATAATCAATTCAGCCATTTGCTTGGTTTGATGGTGGCTGGTGGTGAAACTTGTAGATTTTTAACATCCAGACGAAGCAGCCATCATAAGATCATCATATGTAATGAATATGTAACTGTCATAGTATATTTATTTGCTGGAAGTTTTCTTCATTCTGATAACCTAATGTTCTACTTAGCATTAAAATGTATTCAATACATGACTTAAGAGGATTGTCTTTTAATTTTGGGTCCATCAATGTATGCTCCTAAGGAGCGGGACTTACTTAATAAACTGTGGTTGTGCAATGTAACTTGTTTTTTTTCCTGTCCGTGCACATTAAATTGTATATTTGCTTCACAGTATAATTGACTGCAAAAAACTTACAGCTCTTCCTTAAAGGTTTCATCCCTCTTACCTCGAAGCTTAGAAACTGTTGGATAATCTCCATGCATGTCATAGTTGGCACTCGGGTAATGCACGTCAGTTCCTGTGGTCAACTCACAATGCCTATTAGCTGCTTTGATAGCTATGATAGAAGTGGAGTAATAGAACTCCATATTCAGATGTTGTCAATCATATCAACATACTCTTATTCACTGACTAAATGAGATTAAAAATGCTTAAATTTGATTCCTAGGCTACATACAGGCCATGGAAGCAAAAACCAGTTTAATGTAACTAGGAGTTTTATAAGATTTTTAAGGAGTGACAATGTATCATTCTAACTTAAGTAAAAAATATTTGGATAAGGTATGATACTAACTTGAAATGGTACTACTTTCCAGATGAGTATTATGTCATCAGTTCAAACTAGCCATTTCATCAGGAAATGAAAGTTTTTCAGATAGGGTTTCAGGGCAAAAATAGGCATGTATGGCAGCAGCACTTTAAAATTATATCCCTATCTTTCATGCTTGCAGTGCTATTATTCCCGAAATGTAAACTCTTTTATAGGTACCCATTGAATTTTATACTAGGTTATATGCAGAGACTGCAACGTAAGCCACTGAAACTTGACGTCATGAGCGAATTAACTGCGATTGGTGGGCGGAAACGAGAGAAAAATGAGAACAACCTTAGCCAGTTTGATTAACTTCCAGTAACAGCATTTATTGAACCACAATTATTACAATAGAAAACAAGCCGGTAGGCTAAATACCGTTAAGTTGGTCTATACAAGACGAGCACAAGTCACAAGTGACCCCAAGCAGTTACGTCCTCCTCCGGCCGCGGTCAGGTTCAAAGTGGGCTAGTCTGTTCACGGTACACTTTGTCAGCGCAGGAGGAGAATCAGCTGACCAGTTGAGGAGTGAGGAGAGTAGGGGAGGTGCTATCACACTTTGGATTGGTGGGAATGTTCACAGGTCGACTTGAAAGTGGAAAAAGATGTCAGCACCAGCGCGGACCGAATAAAAGCAGGGGGCTTGCAGATCAGACCAGAGCAGATCGCAGCACTTGTCTCATCGCTCTCTGGCACTTGTCTCCGAGGATTTTCGAGTCTCGAGGTTTCGAGGAGGGAAAATTGGCACAAGATGCTTTTGGGGGCAGGACGGGCCTACCTAAAAGATTTCTGAGAGAATAGATTTTCCACCCCTTCTCTCCTCAATTCTGGTCAAACGTAGTTTCAGCAGTATTTGACCACTTTATCCTTATATAATGTTGCTAGGGAAGATTGCATTACAGTTAGCTTCCTCAAGGGTGCGCTACATTGCAGCCACTCCAAGGCTATTCAGCTTGTCTGTCATGTCTGCAGACCTCCCTCCCTCCCCGCTGTTAGGTAGAGCCTAACCAAAAAAATGTTTTCAAAGACATCCCTGGTTTTATGAAATCTATTTAATGCTTAAGAAAATACTGCATCACTCCTGGATTTCTAACTCTGACAGCGTTTAAGAGTGTTACCTTCATTGAAATAAATTTTTATTTATTCTTTGATGCAGTTCATTTTCATGCAGATTTTAGTCATTCATTCATTATTATTCATTTTCATTCAGATTCATTTTCATGCAGATTGATAGACTATTTTGAGATACTTGCCAAAAATATAGAAATCAATCCAAACTGGTTAGTTGGTTTTTTGGGTAGCTGAGTTAATTTATGCTTTTAAGGTTAGGTGGGTAGGTTGGTAGGGGAAAGATTTTATGGGAAACAGAGGAAGGGTGGAGAGAAAAATGGCATCTGCCTGCATTAGCTTAGTCATGATAAAAGGTACCAAGAAGACCATGGTTTAATGTCCTATCCAATGGACAGAGTTCTAAAGTGCTCTCCACTTGGCGACTAACATAAGATTGGCATTGGACTGAAAAATCTGACTTCTGGAATCCGAACCTGGGGCCTCTGGATGAGGAGCCAGTTCCCAGTTGGTTGTTGACGAGAATCAAGGGGGTGATTCTGTAACTGATAACGCCTGCGCTATTATGACGTAGGGCACTATTTTGGAGTAATGCACCGCCCCCCCGATTCTGTAAGTTCAAATAGCGGCCCCTGACGTTATTTGGGGACGTTGGATAGCACCAGAAATAACGCCAGCCTTCTGCTTGCGTTATCCTTCATACCGACCACTCCGATTGCATTTATTGCTCACGGATCGGCACCGTCTTTTGTTTTTCTTTCGAGATACTTCGGAAATGGCACGACTGGGTATGTGGTTTTACTGATTAAAACTAGAAAGCGAGCTTTGTTTAAGCGAATAATGAGTATTTCGCTTGGAGAGAATAATAATGGCATGATTCCTTTCTTATTTGACGAGGTTTTTTATCATTTTATGACGAGTATACAATAACGTAGTTACTTTGTAATTGATCGCTTCTCTACTTGTAAATATACCTAATGGTTCTCTACTTCTAACCTAAAGCTCCGCACTAAAATGGGTGATTCCGTTTTGTAAACCAAAAAAATATTGCTCATAAGAGATAGACGCCCTAACATGATAAAAGCCTCCATGAAAAGAACAATGTAATTAGTAAACCATCATATGCTATTAACAACCACAGGAAATCAAGATTTTTCTCTCGTCCCAATATTAGAGTCGATTTCTTTTGGTTCGTTCACGTTTCTATCTTGCATTTTGGCTGTCACTTCAACGTAAATCATTCATAGCACTGCCTCTAATTTTATATTTGCAACCGCGGGTTTATTATCGAAGGATACTTTTTAATTGAAAAATACAGTAAGGAATGTCTTATCCACGACGGTACCTTCCATGAGATTCTCGAGACAGAACATTTTGGTCACAGTCCTAACAGTCAACAATAGGCCCGATCGTGAGGAGGTCGATATCGAAATTCGATGTTCGACATTCGGGAAAATGTAGCCCGTCCTACCAGATGAACAACGGTGGAAATTTTTTTCTCGGACAATATCTAGGGGTGCCGCCGCGCCGGGGCCGTTTATACTGAGAGTAGGCAACCCTCAACACATGCTCTGATTTGCCCCCTTTTAAGCCATTTCAGAGACTCTGGTGCGGTTTCTTCGGGTCCTTATGACTGATATGGCTCTGCTAGATGCTGAGGTAGGCCCAAAAGGTCAACGGGTCACGTGGTACGCCATCAGTGCTGTAGAAAAGGTAAGAAATTAGTCAATTTCTTCAAAAATGCGTTTTAAGTGACGTAAAATCGTAATTATTTGGGCATGTGCGACAGTTACTTCGTCCAATTAGTTCCCCCCTCCTCCCTCACCTTCCCCCTTCCCCCATGCTCGTTGAAGAAAACTTCGTTTTCGGTAGCAGCTGGGCTGGGTGCTAGAATTGTTTGTTATCTCGAAATAGTTTGCGGCTCTTAGCTCACTCTTTAGGTGTTGTTGCACCTAGAGAGATCCGCAGGGCTCACACAGTGGAGGGAGCATAATCCTTTTTAGATTGAAATTCCTGCATCTCTTTCCTGAAGACGTTATTCTGCTGGATGTTTCCTTCTCTGTCATGTGGCGTGCAAGCGGTAACCGCTGCCTCAGTTACCATTTTGACATGCCTCTCAACTGCCTGGGTGTGGCAGGGAAAGGCAGGTACGTCCATCTTATTGTTAGGAGGGCCACCTTCGGTCGCCAGCATGGCCTGGAGCTCCTCCGATGACATAATTTTTAACATGGGTGGGGGAGTGACTGGAACTTTCTCCCAGTTCACAAGTTCAATGTAGACCTCTGCCTGGAAGTTCAAAGGAGGAATGTTGAAATTTCTAATTTTATCTTTCTTCTGATATTGCTTCCTTGCTTGTAGTATCCTGTCCACGGTGACACGGCGAACTTTTGACCTATCGTCGGCCACCATGGAGAGCAGCAAGTTCTCTGGTTGGCATAAAATGCATTTTTCTGTATATATGCATCGACAACGTCGTGGTTCTTCTTGGGGAACGCCCGGGAACGCTGCACCGACTGGAAGATATGCTTCGGCCTCTCGATGCAGTGCCATCTCCTCTTGATGTCGAACCAAGTCGGGATGTAGAGCTGCACGACGATCCTGGTCAACATCTTGAGGACTGCAGAGGGCTTACTCGTCCCGACGTAGAGGCGCATGATCCTATTGCCCGTTGTCAGCCACCTACTGTGCGACATGTTCCCAGGATCACGCTCAGCAAGCTCCTTCGGGTATTCCCCTCTGTCGATGGCGCGCGCCATGTCCAAGCTGTACCGCTGATCCGTGCTGAGGATGGTGGAGTCGAAGTTAGGGTCCGGAAGCTCCAACTTGATCTTCTGGAACTTCTTCACGGACAGATCGGTACAGGTGCTCAGCTGGCGGCCGATCGGGCCACTCCAACTATTGGGGCCGGTCGTGGCACCGTCGAACTGCTCCATGAGGTGGCGCAGGTGCAGCTCGTTGCCGTGGAGCTGGCAGATGTTCCACTGGAGGGCATGTCCTATGCGATTTTCCATCCAGCGGATCGCTCCACCGTTGCACCCTGTGTTGATCTTACAGCCGTCGCACCCGAACGCCCTCAATGTCTCGGTGTCCACTTCAAGGTCCTCCTCCAGGAAGTCGAGGACGGCATACCCGAGGCACTCTGCGTCCAATGATGCCGGCGTGGTGTGCCCGAGATACACATCGCCAGGCTACGCGAGGACGACGACGTGCTCCTCCTCGACAGTGATGATCTTCACCTTGCCGTCGCCGCACTCCTCCTTCACCTTGGTGGCGTCTCGGCGGCCGTCGAAATAGACTCCGCTGACCGACTTGCCCCTAAGCCGCTGCAGCTCTGCCTCGGTGCGCTCACCGCGACGCTTCCTCCTCTGGCGGCTAAACTTGTTGCGGTCCACTACTAAGGAAGGGTCACCGGCGGTCACAAGCCCGGCGTCGACGAGGACAGCGATCGCAAACGTAACCGCGCTGCCGCTGGTGAGATTTAGGTGCTCGGCTATTATGCACGCCTCCGGCAGCTGCATAACGTTGAGTGAAGACTACGACAGCGACGACGATGGTCTTTAAGGAGACGGTGGCCTCCACTCGCCGTCGGCGTCTACATCCGCTGGCTCCTCCTTCAAAACCGCCTTGGTGCACAGTGCTTTGAGATTTTTCCCTATCATTTTGACAAAGCTTGTTGCAGCTAATTTTTCCTCTGCTTGCACTTTCTCAGCTGTCTTCCTCTCCACGCGCTCGTGCTCCTTCTGCAGGTCCTTCGTAGCAGCCACGTCAACACCACCGATGAACATTCTCCTCTCCGTCCTCTGGTCAATAATGAAGGGGATTTCACATTCCGCGATGGTCTCCTGTGGTTTGCACACATTTAGGCAGTTGCGGGAGGCACTTGCACTGGGCCACATCGAACAGTTTTCGTGCTTTTGTCTTGAAATCTTCTATCTTCGCCTGGGCCACCGCACTTTTCTTCTTGGTGCTCTTCATGAGTTGGCGATACTTTTCATGGTAGCGAAGAACAGCCTTCAGAATACCACGATTAGATATCGAGGGCACGGAGGCAAGTCACCAAATATCTTCCATCTCGTTTGCAACCTGCTGAGCCACGTCCGTGGCAGGTGGATCGAAGCCGTGACGCTGTTCCCTTTGTTGGTTCTGCACGAAGAATAAATATTTCATCACATCTTCATAGGTTGGCAGGTATATTGCAGGAAAAGCCATCGGTGCTCCAAAGATGCACTCGACCTGTTTCCTCGTCTTCATTGCACTTGTCCAAAAACCACAATGATAAACTTCTCAAGCACAAACAAATCGCTAAACGAGAACAAACGCCTACTCTGCTAGTTATTTCCGCCCGTGCCCACCGCTGCGACCGCTGTGACCGAGGAGCTCTTCGGTCGCATCGGCACTTCCCTTACCCTCACCCCCCTCACCTCCTCCACCATTCCGCCCCCTCCCTGCCGACTGCGCCGGCCTGGTGGCAGACTGTCGCTCAGTCACCGGCGGACAGGCCCGACAGGCCTCGAGTCAACATCCATGAGACTACATCGCCGCCAGGCTCCTAAAAACGCGTTTCTGCAAACCATTTTGAAATAACAAACAATTCTAGCATCCAGCCCAGCTGCTACCGAAAACGAAGTTTTCTTCAACGAGCATGGAGGGGGAAGGGGGAAGGTGAGGGATGAGGGGGGAACTAATTGGACGAAGTAACTGTCGCACATACCCAAATAATTACGATTTTACGTCACTTACCACGCATTTCTGAAGAAATTGACTAATTTCTTACCTTTTCTACAGCACTGATGGCGTACCACGTGACCCTCTGACCTTATGGGACTACCTCATCATCTAGCCGAGCCATATCAGTCATAACGACCCGAAGAAACCGCACCAGAGTCTCTGAAATGGCTTAAAAGGGGGCAAATCAGAGCAGGTGTTGCGGGTTGCCTACTCTCATGAATCATGAATCATTCTTGGTACCTGGTTTCCAATGCATTCCTTCATCAAAGTTCTCTCCCAATTTCCCCTACCACTGGAAACATATTTTCAACACAGACATCCGACAAGTTCCGTTCACGAAATACATTCATAGAATTTATACATGAATATAATGTGTACTAGTAGGTGCCCTATTATATATAACTCTCAAAATTGTACACAATAATATATGACACTTGACTTTTATTATGCAGTACATTACTCTGATTTCCATTCATTTGTATCACGAAGAATATTCTTAGTGATTTGTTTACAGGCATGGCGGCGAGCCCAGCAAGCCATCATGCCGTTTTGCCACATTTTTGTTTTTCGATATTAATTTCCACAAAGTTAAAATTTAATTATGACTTTGTTTTTTTTCTGATACAAATAAATATAAATTGAGAAAAAATAAAAACATATGGGCAAAACCAATATATTCCTGCCAAATAATAGAGCTTTTAAAATTAAAAAAAGTTTTGGTATTTGCCCTTAGAATTTCTCATACTGTTCTCCAACATCGCGATAGCATTATTTAACATCCCTGAAATCGGCGAAACATAGCGTGACTGTGTTTACAGAATCGCAACAGGTGTTATTTGTAGGCGGAGAATAGCACTGGCGGTACATAGCGCTCCAAGTTACAGAATAGGCCCCCAAGAGTGCATACACAGGCAGTACATATACATGAATGTGAAATATATTAATATTGGGTTATTTTCTATGGTAAAACCTTTCAGTGCAGAATTACTTTTTTAAGATTGTTTCTGTGGGTGGCAGAATAAAAAATAGGGCATTATATACCATTACAAGCTTGACTCATGCTGTGAGTCATGTGCCCCTGGAAAGCATACATCCATGATTCACGTGTTAGTCTTCTGCACTGAAAGGGTTAAAAATTACTTCAAAATGTGTTGGTTATCTGTTCTAGTATTGTACAATATGAGATTTGGCATTGCTAAGTTATAGTAATGGTACTTGGAATGCTAGCAAATGTTGGTGAAGCATAACTGCATATGCAAGGAGTAGGTAAGTGAATGAGTGGTGTTTAATTCTGGCAAATATATTATGTTGGGTTTGAGCTCTTGATATTGGAAGGCGTGATATCAATATCTCCCCACCAAGAATCAAGAGATAGTCTGGTGAGTTTTTCAAAGATGTTTCCATATTTAAATGCTATGTCAACAAATTTATAAAAAAATCATAAGTCTAAAGACTATCACAATATTATACAAGAATTGCTGAGATCATACCACCATATGGGATGTAATATATCACTAAAACTGCATTTCTTGAACGATCATTTGGACTTCTTCCCAGAAAATCTTGGAACCATTAATGATGAGCATGGTAAATGTTTTCACCAGGATATTTCACAAATTTAAAAGCGGTATTAAGGATAATGGAGTGCTGCAGTGCTCTCTGACTACTGCTGGACCTTACGAGAAGACCTTAAGAGTTCCTGAGGCAAAGTTTCGCAGGAAATCTGGAAGGAAATATTTTAAGGCATGTTTTTTAACTTTAAATTACTTAAACGTAATTTATTTCATTTATTCTTTCACATATGTAATTACAATTTTCTATCCTTATTTTTGAAATTAATGCCTTCCCTTGCAGATAAATCTAGATAGAATAATAAAAACATTTATTCTCACAATCAGAGGACTGTGGGGAAACATCCCTCTGCACATTTTGTTATATAAGTGTAGTGTTTCCTATAAATAGTATTATAAGGTCAATGTGAGTGTAGTCTGGGGTTATGATTCAGACACTACCTAACTCAAATATCATGAAGAAATCTGTTGCCAAATGTTTTGTGCCCCCGGCCTCCAGCCCTGAACCTGCATGGTGGGAAAAATTGCAATGGGTTTCAAAGCTTAAACCATGGCCAGTATCTTGACTTTTGTTGGTTATTCTACGATAATTAGGCTGAGAGCAATGCATGTTTTTTTGTTGCAAACAATTGTTATAAATTGGATAATCCAGTATTTTTTAGGGTTTCCCGGCTGTCTTGTGAAAACTAATGCTGATGGGTTTAAACCTCTTACATATTTGAATTCAGTGTGAAAAGTTGTATTGTATTCAGATATTTTACTTCGTGTGACCCCAGGTTAAATTCTAGTTAGATCTAGCTAGATTTAGCTGCAGGTATGTACTATGTAGCTTGATTTTAGTAGGATCCAGCAGGAAGCATAAACTTTAGGATAAATCAATTAGTGATGGCTCCTGCTTTTTCCAGGTGTATCTTGTAAGATGATGCAGGATTTAGTACTACATAAATTTAATGCTACTTCCTCAGCAGGAACTAGCAGTATGTATAACTATTTGCAGCAATCACAGGGGCATTTCCATTTCCTGCCACATCCAGTAGATAGGGTATTATAGTAGATCCAGATTGATTTAGCAGGTTACAAATCTAATTCTCAAAAATAGTCCATTCCTTCTGACCAAGCAGTAATTAATCTGTTAATCAATATTTGAATGTGAGCGATGGAAATACATATATAAAAAGCCAAAAGTTTAAATTTGAATAACAATCCAGTTTTATTTAAATGACTGAAACTTTGAACTTGCATTTTAAATTATGAAATCATATTGATATAGCGTTTAAGAAATTAGTTCAATGTTGATATCATAATCTCTCTTGTTTCGTTGGTTGTTACTTTTTCCATGAGGTTGCGGTCTTGCTTTCGACCAGTGATATTGATATTTCTTGAGAGTGATAAATCAAATGGAAATTCTTTGAAAGTTCTTTGGAAATGGCATCTTACATACAGAGATTCATGTGCAATAATTCTGGGACTTGTTATGATTTATGCTAACAAGTTCATGAAATGTGGTACTAGATTGAAAGATGAGCTATTGTAGAGGTTGGCATAATTTCGGGCAACACCTCTGCCATTGACAGAACAAGGTAAGAATTTAATGTACTCATTGGGACTTAACAAAGCAAGTTCAAAGTAACATGTTTAACTTTAGATTTTTATCATCTTGTATTTTTGGCACTTTTAAAGGAAAAGGTAATTGGAATACACAGTTACAAATTGTAAAACCTGATTTTCATAGCACTTTCAAATCAATGGGTGATTTTTGGCCTTCTGTTTCCTCAAGGAGTAGTGAGCAGCAATGTGATTATGCCTATAGAACGGTGAGAAAAATTTGAAAAATTTTGGGAACATGATAAAGTTGTGTAGCTTTCAGCAGTGAATTCGAAATTCTACAGCAAATAGTTAACTGCATAAATGTGACTTGAATCAGTAATGTAGACACATCTGTGGTTTTTTAATTTAGAATTTTTGTTGCCTTATGGCATTCAGCGCATGTGTGTTGGTGTTTTAAGGAAGCTACGTTTGGAGTGGGATAGCTTAACTGGTCTTTTTATGCTAATAAATACAATTCAGTTTAATTTTCAGTTGTTCACTCTTTAGGATAACTCTCTGAGGTCCACAAGAATATTCCTTGTAAGATCTGACTACATAATAATTATGAGAATTGCTGATCTTCATGGATGCAACTTGATCCTACTGGTTCCCACTGGATGCTGCTAGTTTTCACTGGATCCTGCATGTTCCAGTGCTAGAAATTGGTCACATTCTGCTGGAAGATTCTAGGTCTTGCTGGATCCAGCAGGTTCCTGCTGCATCTAGTGTGATCCTGCTGGATCTTGCAGGATCCACCGAGTAATGCTGGATCCTGCTATTCCAGCTGGAAATTTTACCTGGGGTACAGAATAAATGTTTCATTTTTTAAACCAGTGTTACCTTGTGTTGGGAATATTTCCTACAAATGGCGGAAATTCTTTCCAAAGACAAGGTTCAAGATTATTTTAACAACCCATAAAAATGGTCAAATTCTTTTCAATTTTTAAGGCAATATATAATAAACTAGAAAATATCTAGATATATAAAAAGTAATGCTTGCCTGTCTTCTATACAAAATTAGAGTTTTACTCCGATTGTATTGAAATTTCGTAGACTAATAGTTCAAGACAGGAGGAAAATTGTAGGCTATTTTAAAAAGATCTCAGGGCCTCAAAAGGTCCCAAAAAGGATCCCTATGATGGTCTATGCTATGTATTGGGTTTTATGCAGTGGTTTAATTTTTTGCCTTTTAAAATTACTTTTGCTCAAGATAGAGAGTTTGGATTTTTTTATCCAAGGAATGAAAAAAATGAAGTTTATAATTCATTCAATCAATTACCTTTTCCAATTCGTATTTGTCAGAAAATTGCATTTTTAGCCGCAAAAACACATTTTTCTCTTAAATCAACAATTGCATATTTTCTTGACAACCAGATTTTCATCTTATACGCATTTAAAATTCATTTTTCTTAGTTAAGCTGATTAGGAAAGCTTAGCATTGGGTTTTGTCCAGTGGTTTATTTTTATGCATTTTAAAACTACTTTACTAAAGACAGAGAGTTAAAATTTATTTTATCAGATAGGTACCTACCCGAAAGAATGAAGTTTCTCATTTTTTCAATTGATTCTCCTCTTATATTATGAGTTATGAAGGAAGTGTGATCCTGAGCGATGCCAGGTAATTCAGCTTGTATATAGTGTATAGAAAATAAACTTGAACTCTACCCTCATGCAGTTTACTCAGCCAAAGGCATATCCAGGGGGGGTTTTGGGGTTTGTAACCTCCCCCTCCCATTGATAAAAAAGTTAACATGGGGGGTAAGGAATACCCCCCACCCCCCATGCAAATCCTCCCCCTTCAGATGCTTCTAGGTATGCCTATGTACTCAGCAGACCTTTCTTGGGCCTTAGTTAGCGCTTCTTCTTCTCCTTCTGTGCAAGGGTACTTTCTACCCTTCTGGTACAGAGAATATTGACATTGTACCACAGGCGTACAGCTATCTCTGCGATCTTAACATGTACATATGTTGTGATTGGAATGTGTGCTCCCAGCCATATCCTGTCCAAATTTTGCTCCAGCACATGGCATTCATGTCCCTTGCACATCAACTTTCACAATGAAAAAGCTTTAAAAGGAATGTGTGTGTGTGTGTGTATATATTATATATATATATATATATATATATATATATATATAAAATATGCCAAGAGGGTGGCCGATAAAAATATATAAACGGAAAAAAGAACACACAATTTAAAACTTCCGATATTTCGGTGAAGATATTAGCTCCACCTTTCTCTAGGAGAAGAGTAGGAATGAGGAAAAGGATAGAGGTTGAGGTATGGGAGGGGAAAGAGGGGGAAAACGAAGGTGTTACGAGGGGAAGGAGGGGAAAGAGGGGGGAGAGGAAGAAGGGGAAAGACGAAGAGCGGGGAGAGGGCGGGCGGGGAGAGGGCGAGCGGAGGGGAGAGAGGAAAAAAGGGGAGCAAAAGGAAGAGGAGAGTGGAGGAAGCAGGGAGAGATGAGATGAGGGGGAGGGAGAAACTAGTGTGATTTATTGAGTCCAGGGGGCGAGAAAGCCTGGTGGAAAAGAATGCAAGAAGATTCAAGATCTTTGAGCTGAAGGGGAGAGGAAGAAGGGGGAAGGGAAGCAAGTAGACCGACTTTAAAAGTGTTATTGAAAGTGGAGTTGTGGGAGGAGACGTGAATGGCGACAGGGAGAGAAACAGAGAGGGAGGGGCAATCGTTACAAGACGAGCGGTGCCCATTCATTCTAATATTGAGAGGAGTGGTGGATAAGCCAATATAAAAAGAAGGGCAGTATTGGCAGAGGAGGATGTAGACAATGTTAGGCGTGGTGCAGGAGGGTGAGAGGACAGAAGGGAGGGGAAAAGCGAGGAACTTGTCCGGCAAGGGCTGGGTGATGAGGATGGCGCAAGTTTTACATCGTGGGCGGTTGCAAGGGGTGGGAAGGGATTTGGTGGGTTTGAGTGATTTGGACAGGGGTTTGGTAATATTGAAAATGGCGGATAGATTGGGGGGGTAGTCTGAAGCTGAGAGCGGGACATTGGGGGAATATTTTGGAAGTGGTTAGGTTGTCTGACAGGATAGGGTAGAGGTTTTTAATAATACGTCTAATAGAGTCCACCTGACCCTGACTCCCTTGATAAATTCCTCACTAACCTCCATCAATCTCTTCTTCGCAGAGGCTATCCAGAGCACCTTCTCAATAATAAAATCCTCCAAAAACCACACTCCCCCAAACTGACTCCCACTAATAGCATTTCTCAACACAATATCTCCCTCTGTACCACCTACTTCCCGGGTGTTGATCAACAGGCTGTTAAATTTACATAGCAAATTTTCTCCGAATGACCTGAAGTATTAGCATTGATGTAGTGACGAAATACATTGAAACTCGCCATGTAATGTCAAAATAAGATAAAATTTTATTTGGATGCACAATATGCCAGCCCTAAAAAACCTTTTTCCAGGAAAATAGTAGCTGTAAAAGGCAGCTTAAGTAAGCAATACATATTTATTGCTCATTAGTCATTTAAGCACCTGCTTCAGGAAATTCAAAAAAATTACAAATAATTCCATTCTCAAAATCCTAAAATTGATAGAATGCTAATTTGTTAAAAAAAATGCTAAAAATAAAGTAAGCAGGTACCTGTGCTAAGTGCTTTTTCCCAGCAGAGCATTGTATATAATAATGTTTTAAAACTGGTTCCCTAGATGCATCAAAAATATTTCGAACAAGAATCAATGTTTCTATATTTAGATATGAGTTTGGTATAAGAGTTTTTAACATCCTCTGAGCAATGTTCGTTCTCCATCTCTGCTGCACATTCCAATAAAGCAAGGAATTTCCTGAAATAATAAAAATGTCATTAATGTAAAATATGTTATCAAACACCATTATTTTTATTGATGGAAAACAAAAGAAGACTTTGCATTATTAATAAATCAATTACGAATTCTGTACTGTTTCACGAAAAAAAAATTAAATGGAGCCTAAAATTTAATTCTTCATTTTTCCAATGCAGTAAGTCATTTGCATTCAATACGCTATGACTAAAGGCCTATTAAGTCTTGCTGTTATTATACTTACTGGCAAATGAATTGCGGGGTATAAGGGTCATCTTCTGGATCTGCGAAGTCACATAAAGCTATCCTGTTGATGTCATCAACACCCTCCAAACGAGAGTTGCAATGATGCCAAGCGTTAGTGATGCAATCGCCTTGATCATCATGTAAAAAGACTGCACTTACAGCATTTTCAGAGAGAAATAGAAATAAATTGTTTTCAAATGAGAAAGGCGATGGAAATTTATCATCTATTTCTTAGTGTGCTACCTTAAAATTAGTGTAATAAGCAACTAAATTATAAATATTTAGGTCATGAGACTTTTACCGTTAAGTAATTCTGCGTCATTGTCACAGAGTGTGGAAAGCCCTTCTTCAATCATTCCCCTCAAGAAAGGAACCATGTGTACTGACTTATTTGAAAGGGTACTGAGGACATCCCCTGTTTCACGTATACATCTGAGGACTACGTCCTGCTTCCTGCAAAAAGGCAAAAATTGGGGAAGTCATCATAACTCTTAAAGGTTGTAAGAAGAAATATTCAGGGCCAGAGGAATTGGCCAAATAAAAAAATAATCGTTAGATTGTGGAGCGAATGATTCTTATTAGATCATGCAGATAACGGACCACTCTCCATAAAATTGTGGATTCGGCCTCACGATTTCATATTTTCCCCTTCAATTAAATATCATGTTTGACTTCAATAATAAATTACTACTTTCTGTAATTATTATTTATATTACCTCTAATAATAATATGTTTCACTTCTTTTTGCCCTTACATTACTCTACATTTAACATCCAACATAGCAATACCTCTATCAAGCATTTTATCAGTTTTATTCTTATGTCACTATCATTGTCCCTATTCCCATATATGTTTTATTAAAACGTAATTCATGGCATTGCCACTTTAATAAATTTAACATGGAAAAATCTGCATAACCCTATTTTTTCTGAAATATAAACGCCAATATATCATCTATGATTACTCCAAGGTAATTGATATGATTTTGAAGGAGAACAATGCCATGATAACAAGGTTATTGCAGAAGACATTATCTCTGAGGATATAATAACATCGAGGTAACTTAAATAAAAATGTGTACGGTTGGAAAAGTAATTAATGCAGCTCGAAGAAAATAAGATTACCCGAAAGTTCACAAAAAGGAGGACTACACAAGGTAAAGGAAGAAAGGAATTAAGGTTTTGTTAGTTTTGAAATACGTAGTAGTAGGATGAGTTTTGATATGGCTAATAAACCTGTTATAGGAAGGATGCAGAACGAATGACTAAATCATTATAATACAACGGTGTAGTAAAATGGGCATCTAGGTATGTGCAAGCGTGTAAGGATGTACTCGTAAATTTAATCCAAGTCCTAGGGTTCCATATAACACTAAACAGCAGGTAATGTGTTGCTTACCTGCATAAATGCTTGCATTGGAGGCATTTTATATCGTTATACATTGTCATTGTCACATTCACTTCTTCGTCAGAAAAATCCTTTGAAAAGCAGTCTTTCATGACTTGCCTTTGTTGCTAGAAAAAATTAGCATATAATCTATCAGTCATTAGAAATTATTGGTGTAGTTGGTGTAACTGTGCTCCTAGTTACTCTATGGCTATGTTACTAGCACATAATTATAATTATGATCAGCAGGAGCTTGTATTAGGTAGAATTATAATTTAATACGCTGTTTCCTTTTTTCTGCCGACTATTTCATTCATTACCGGGCCAACCTGCCGGATTAAACTCAGCATATAATTCTTTGTCACCACAATATTATACTGAAATATTTATTATTTTCAGCAAATGTCAAATAATCTGCTGTCTCTTACCGATGAATAATAAAAAATAAATAATGAGAAGTCAGAATCCTATGGTTGAAAGACCGAGGATAAATTAAATTTGTATTTACGATCCGACAACCCATTTCAATTTTCTAATATCTAAATGTCCATTCATTATCCTTTCACTGCCCGAAGTTGCATATTTATACGACCAATCTTGAATAACCTTTACTATCATTAAAGTTTATTGATTTACATCCACTCTTCATTCCTCGATACGTTTATTTTCATTTTTATGTGAACTGAAAAACTGTAGCCATGCAGGTTCGGTGTCAAGAATGTGTTCAAAGAAGGAATAAGGTGTGTTTTTACAACATGATTTCTGAGATCAAAAATGGGGGACAATGATAGGTATTAATAATACCACAGCTGAGGTTAATGCTGTGTTTTGTTTGGATTATATTGTATCTACAAAATACATATTGTATTTTATATTCCAAATTTACTGACAAAATTGTCTTCAAGAGAGAACCGTTCGTGTTGAATACTATGCAATTTTTAATGCAACTAAAATGTTGATTAAATTTAATGCAATATGTATTGAGTATTGCACAAAATCAACCTTTTTGTTTTTCATTCCAAATGACGGCACTTTTTTAGTGCCACTTTTAATCGAATATTTGAAAAACTGTACTCACAAGAGCTTTACTTCGGCATGTCCAAAATCCTTCATTTGGTTCGAAAGGTGGTATAGTTGGATCACAAAGGGCAAGAGCTGAAAATGCTAAGATGGCACCTGTGAATGCAAGAAAGAGGGTCAAGTACAGTTTTCCAAAATTTAGCGGATCTTTTCTTTCCTCTCAATGCTCCACTCTTTCCAATGTCCTATCAAAAGTGCAATCTTTCTGGCTGATAATTGTTATACTTCAGAACCGAAGATGTTTGGATAAGAGCCGGTGAAATATTGTACTTAGAAAAGCCCCGACGTGACGAATGTATCGAGAAGCGGCATTCACATCGGAAACACCCTGGCATTCTTCGTCATTAGTTCAATACTTCGTAATATATTTACGAATTAATTTCTCAGAGAAATTAGGATTTTACTTTGATTTTCTTATTTCTGACATAAATTAAGCGTTGAGACTGACATTTTCTTTTTTTATAAGCTGCGATTCTATGACAAAAATATTTTTCAAAATCAAATGGTAGGCATTTGATATCAACGCCAAAAATTAAAATAAGAGAATACTTTGTCCCTTGAAGACCACGGCAAACTGTTATGATTGGAATGAAAAAAATAATTGTTTACTCAAGCCTTGTATCTGTGTAAACGAATGGTCGATCATCGTTATAATCTGTTTGGGTTTCGGCCATAAAAGTGATGAACTGATAAAGCGATAAGTCTTTTAATTTTTCCCGTTTCTGCTGGTAGTAAAATATTCTGGAAATTCTTCGTTTATGTGCCTGTATTATGTCAATAAATTTACGTACTGCTACATGGAATAACTCTCTTGTCCTTCCTTGAGGCAGAATTATAAATAATTTACCTCGACACCGTAATACAAGAAATGAGATTTGACAATTTTTTAATGCAAGGCTGCCTACAAAATTTCTCATTTATTATCAACAATACCTTTTACATTTTTCTTAATTCAATAAGCCCCTGGTGATATGTACATTTTTTTACAAAATACTTCCAATTTTGCCAAAAATAAGATTTATTAGGCCATACCCTTCAACGATTTACGTTTCAATTCTAATCCGTGCAACCTGAATCTCATTCTAATAGTTTATAATTCTTACACCCTTTCTATATTTGAACAATGTTCACTAACCATAATCACTCATAAGGGTCCCTGAAACACTTATGAGCCTTCTAGCTACAAAGGTCTATTTGACCAGCTAATAAACAGGACTTATTTTTCTAGCTCTTTCAATAGTTATAAAATAAAAGCAGTAGGTATGACTTAATCAAAAAAATTGATTCAGAGGCGCATCATGATACTAAAACATTCAATTCGAAGGGTGAGATTGATATTAACCCAAAATAACTTTTAACTACCGCTGAAAGCTGATCGGCTTTCTTTGTCCTTGCTAAACAATTTTTTTAAATCGCATCGGATACGTTGTCTAATGTCTTGAGTGACCATTCTGTAAACGATTACAATACCCGGCTGACAGAAAGGCACCATAGATATTTTCTCTGGCAAATAATATCAATAAATATCTGTGATTAGCGATATACCTTATTATTATTTATCTTAAATATTTTAAAGTTCTTTTTTAACACAAGACGGAAGTTCAAAATCCTGGGACATAGTAATCTACCAATGCGGAAATGCGAACCACATCAAGAACAGCGAACAACAGAAAGAAGTAAAGTGGAATTGAGAATATCAACGGCAGTGTGGTTAAAAAAATCGAGCACCTTAATACTTATGGTCCTAAACAGTATTCATGAAATAATGCACCATACATCTGGCATTTTTAAGTAACTTGTTATGCTACTGCTTTTCCTAAAGATCCCAGGCGTAAATCGCGTAACGTACGCGTTAATCCAGTTATCGCCAACCTCGTTACCACTTTACGACCCAAATAAACTTACATACGTTACCTATCAACTATAATTGCTTTATACAATCTGAATGCACGTCAGAGACGAAATTCAAGCAATTATACCTATTTACGACCAAGAAGACAAGTAGTAAATTTTTCGGTGTGGAGGGTAAATGACTGTAGGTGCGAATGCTGGTAAAACTTAACAGCATCTTCTGCCATGGCAAGATGATAGTAATGAGAACGGTCATCAATCTTCACCGGAGAATGTAAGCATGGGTAAAATAATATGAGCAAGAAGTATAACAATAAACTAGAACAATATATAGTCATTCTTGTTTTATGGTGACAGTAATTAAGTGTGAGAAAAGGAGAGCTAGTTTCAGTTTTATACTGATCGCTGTCATGATGTGAAGCTTCGAAACTGGCCTCGTAATACATTAATCAGTAGAAAACTGAATTATGAGTACTTTTTCCGTCATGCGTAAGTTCCACCACATCGAAACAGAGGAAACATTCATTATTCTATATATGATAAAAAATTGGACTTTTTTCTCACCGAAAATGATGAGAGGGCCGGAAGACGTCATTCCTTCAGATGGGTATTACCTCTATGCCGTGCTATACTCCGTAGACTGTCTTGCAAAACTAGGAACGAGTAAAGCGCTCTTGTATGTAGCTGGCTACTTAAGCGTTCTCCTCACGTCTCACGAATTGATAAAACTGCTCCGCAATGAAATAATTGCGGTGGATCTCATCCCCATGTCATATAGGTCGCGAACTCCAGACCTTTGAGCGAAGAAATCATGAACGCAGCGGCCTCACCACTGAACCAGCATAGATTGCTTAAGGAGACATCGGTATTGACGTGGTAAGAAGGCTCCATAGCTGATGCGCATATAGTTCATTGAGTCAAAACAAATGAGAAGTACGACATTTTCGTTTTTTATATTAACTGCTTCCACAGAAAGCAGAAAAAATATCAAATATGTGCAGATTCGACGATTGTACTTCCTAATATTTTTTCCTTCCCAAGAAGCCAAGTGAAATGTAGCGCTCTTATTTTTTAAAGGAAAAAGAGTTTTCCTTTCAATGACTGCTCCAATTTTCTCATAACTGAAATATCTAATGTGACCTGTACCTACATTTATATCAGAGTTTACAATCCTGAAAAAATATTCACATCTTATTCCAGTTTTTAAATATCATTTATAAACGGTAGAAAATAAATTTTACGTCTGCTTGACGTATTGTTTCTAGTAATTCAATGAAACGATGAGTTCAACAAGTAAATAGTAAATCGTAAAGTAAAAGACAAATATCTACTAGAGGTCATGTTTTTCTATCAATGGTAGGGTGGTTCGAAAAAAATAATTATTTCATTTCGGAATGATATAGCGCGCAAGAGCTGCCATGGGTATGGACAAGAAAAAATAATATAATTTTTTTATGTATCTTCCGGTCGCGAATTGCCGTTAAGTTCGATTAAAATCGTTAAAAACCATAAACTTTCAAAATTTTTGTAAGTATGTAAGGGTAGTATGACTATAGTCCTATATTGCAAGTCCTATATCTATTTTACAAGTATTTAAAAACAGCTTGAAATTATATAAATTATATTTTTATAATACATTTTGGTCGCGCATCGCTATTTAATATGTGATAAATTTGCGATTTTAGTAAAATTTCAAAGTTTTACATTTTATAACTCTTTTATAACGAATCTAGTTTATACGCTATAGTTACATTCCTGTGCCTAGAGGTGCTTAGAAAAAAGTACAGTAAAATAATCCTCATATTTTAATACTAACCGGTCGCGCAGCCGCATTAAAAGTGACTAATGCTGCATTGGCCTTATTGTCGCGTTCTTTCGCGCGAACTTTCTATACGATTTAAAAATAAGATAAAAGTGTTGTATTTGAATACGAGCATAAGCCAGCTTCAGTAACACTATAATTATAATTCTTTTAGGCCGCGCAGCTGAATGAAATAGAGTTCCAATCATAAATTTGGCGGTATTTTTCAAATTATATTGTGTGTGCAGTTCTTCGCTCATTTTGCTTTACAAATGACCCAGAACTCATCAAGCGGAGGTGGCTGCATTTCTAGTTCCATCCACACCCTTACCAACCTACCATCCAATGATTAGGGTGTGTTATTTACAATATTTACAAGTTTAAAATATATAAAAATTTACATTTTTTGTCTCTGTACTTTTCTCCATGGTATAAAACGTTACTCATTTTTGTCCATCACTACGAATTTACATTCAGATATGTGCGAAAAGGTAGGCATGGCTGATCCTGACAATAATCTAACTCAGATGAAGCCATCTCTATCACTGTGCCCACAGACTTCACTGGAAGCTACTGTCACAAGCTCAACGCATCTTCCGACACCTTGCGTATGACATGGAAAATGTTCTAAATCTATAACAGTCTTAAAGTCTCTGTATACATACTGTTGTACTTTGTCATTAGTCAGTGCTCGTAACAAAGGTTTAGTCAGATTACAAGTGCTCCATTGTATAATGTCGGTGTAGTTTGTACCTTTAAAGTTTAGGTTGGGTGGAATAAAAGGTGTAATATGATCATCTTCAGAAGTTGCTTGCCTTGCCATCAAGATTTGCCTGTACCCAAGCTCTCGAATGTGGTTTCTATCATCAATAACCATCGCCTAAAGTAAATTTTCGGGATGGGCAAAGTAAGCATTCCGTTATATAACAAGAGTCTATAACTTGAAGCAGCTCTTGTGGCAAATACCGTATTTTTTGAATGGTCTGATAAATACGTTTTGGTGCATCAGTGAAATCATAGAGTAAGTATATTAATATACTTACTCTATGGTAGTACTATTGTAAACAGCCATGCTATGCAAGAAGAAGTTTCTCCATCCACAAAAATTAATTTGATAGTTAGAAGGGTGTAACAGAAAAAATAGAAGAAAGCAATAAGAGCTAAGAAGAACGATTGCACGAGTTTCCAGTACCACCCAAGGAGGTATCGTGCCAGCTCGTTGGACGCATTTTTCGGCCTTCGTGATCGAAATGAGACGAAGGCCAATGGCCGGCCCATATATATATATGGCCCTTCTGCATATCCATACGAATATACAGGGTGACGCCCTACTGTACCATGTTACAGCGAAGCCTTCTTAACAGGCAACCGCTGCCTTCGGAAAAACTGATAGCTAGGAAAGATCGTGAACAAGGATGATTCCTGATAGAAAAGTCTGCAGGAAAGATCATAATGGTAACATTTCCATTTACAAATTTTTTCAAGCATTGTATAATATTTTTAGAAGTTTTTCCTCAATTCAGTGATGAATTAAATATTTTACAATGCTTTTAACAGTACTTATTTACATTAGTATAATATTATTATAGTATAATTGCAATAATGCTTACATTCAATGCTATACTTACTGCATTAATACTTTTTAATTCCTGACACTGAATGCATAAGACAAGTTAATACTGCGCCAACAACCTAACCGTGCTACGTAGTTGTCATATGGAGTGAAGATTGACAATAACTCATAGTGGTCACGTAGAAAACAGATATAAGTCATTTGAGAACGTAACTCCTCTAAGGGTCCTGCCTAATTCCAACAACTAAGTCACCTTTTCCGCTCCATTTCTTTAAGTGCTATTGTCCCTTAAAGTGCTATTGTCCCTTAACGTGATTTTGTCCCTTTAAGTGATTTTGTTCCTTAAGCCCCTTCGTGGAGCCCTACCGCGATAAGGATGCCTTGCCTCAAATTAATTGTTTCCCTTCACACTACACTCTGCCCTGCAAGAGGAGTCGTATGCCTTTATTTTCTGCTGGTGGGTCCACCAGCGGGTGAAATTTCCATCGAAGACCCCTCGCTGGTCACACTTGGCATTCAACACACAACTGACCATGCACTTTCAACTATCACAACACACTTTCACTTAAAACTATAAATTTCAGAATGCTCCTTCACTAGTGTCGCTACGTCTTATTCCCGTGGAATGTTGGACATCAGGAGAAGAGTATGGTGGCGGGGGGGTTTGAAATCAACAGTACATTGCGTTGCATTGAAAGAGTTGAATGAATGTAGGAAAAAATAGATTCATTATGGGACGAAGCCATCGACGGGGAGACTCTTCAGCCATGTCATCAGGAGGATTCGCCACAGAAAATCGAAAACATCAACATGTGTTAGTGCTGAGAAAAACTGCAACAAGGTGACTGACGAAATCTTCATGGTTAGATATTACGATTGCATCAGATAGCATATTCTGGCAAGAGATTCGATGGATGCGGCAGATCCACGAGAAACCAATTCTTAATTTTTAAAAAGTAAAAAAATAGAAAATTTCAAATGAAAATAATAAGAAATATAAGAAAAGTCTCAAATTACAACAGTCAGGAAGTGGTAGGAAGGATTTACTTAGGATGGATGAGAAACCATTTAGAAGAATAAAAGAGACCATTTCGTATGACTGATAGAATTAGATGGAAGATATTGTGATGGCGGAGTGAATGGGAAAATAAAGGAAAACAGTGTGACAGGAAGGGGGCAAGGCATTAGCTGAAAAATTCTGATTACACATGAAAGTAGAGGAACAGAGTGAGATAGGATTCTTTTATCACCTGTCATCCGTGGAATTCTAAATTTAAATAAATCCACGAAAATGAGATTTAGGCTTGAAAGGTAAGACAAGAGACCTGCGAGTTTAGATCGAAAACTCGCCTCAGTTCAGATAGATTTTTTAAAAGACAATTTTAAGAGCCATGGAAGTACAAAGCCATGTCTCTCGTAAACCTTGATAAGCTGCGAATTTCTTGAGACACCCAAGGCTTTTTGCAGCTTGATTTTGAATAGTTTCTTCTTCTTCTAGGCAAAATGGGAAAACAGTGGTCAAAGTAATTTTGGTGTGATGATTAAAAATATTCGAAGCTGTCATCAAAGGAGGACATATAGGAGCACACATATAGTGAAGCATTTAAAGGCCCTTCACATTAATATTCAATGCGTTCGAAATAAGATACTTGATTTAGAAGTTTTTGTGAGTAATCATAACCCAGATATAATTCGTCTAAACGAACACCGGTTTACGACCGATGAAGTGAACTTTTTCCATCTGCCTGGATATGTTGTCGCCGATGTTTTTTGTTGTTCTGATATGAAAAATGGAGATGCCTTAATCCTTGTGTCTCTGAATTTACGATATTCCTCTGTGAAATTCCCCTACAATTTACTAAACTAAGAAAAAGTGTTCGAATCTTGTATAACCAAAATTCAACTCGACGATACAGATGTCCATGTAGCGATTATCTATCGCTCTCATTCTAGTAATTTCAGTGAGTTCCTCGACAAATTGTCAGAACTTCTGGATCAAATTCATAATGCTACTGAAATCCCCTCACTTATAATTACCGGAGACTTCAACTGTAATATTCTTGAAGATTCTAGAGAAAAATGGGAATTATTTGACATTGTTTCTTCTTTTAACTAGAATATCACTAATGACATGCCTACGAGAGTCAGTCACGCTTCTGCAACTGTTATTGAAAACATTTTTACGAATATTGACCTAATGTCTTTGCATACTTATGTTCTTATATCTCATATCTCAGATCATTTTCCATTACTTTCCATACTTGCTGTTAGTTCTTCTAAAAACTGTACAACTTCATATTAGAGATTCTTCTCTGAGGAAAATATTGCTACTTTCTGTGAAATACTAAATTCCCATGATTGGTCTAACGTTTACCATAGTCAAAAAAATAGAAATGAGAACACTGCAATTCATATTAAATATAAAAGACAGGTTCATGAGTTAAATAAGATTTGAGTTTGTGGAGCTGTCTACATCTGGAGAAAATCATTTTAAATTTGCAGTAAGTAAATTTATTTTGCATAACTCAATTGAAAATGGAATGCTCCTACTAGGAGAATGGAACGCTCTACCACTAATGTATCTCCATCAGTGTCTACCATGCAAAGCTATAATTTGATCCTTGGGGGAGGGGTCTAGAATATTTTTGATATGTGAAGTACCGGAAGGTCCAGAAAAGTTTTGAAAATTATAACAATAAAACTGCATTTTCTTGCCTTTTTTGAAGTATGTATTTAAAGATATTACTTTGTTAATTGTTTATATATTAATGATGGTGCCGTTAACAAAGTTGCTTTTGGGAGGGGGTACAATCCTGTTCATCCCCCCATTAATATGCCCATCATGCCCATAAGATCATCTTGTTATAAATTACTTCTAGGATGTGCTGATGAAGTTCTCGAACCGAGTTTAAAGCCAGACTGGTGAAAAATGAGAATGAAGCTTAATGAAGCACAAATATAATTAAAATCTAAATTTACCCAGAGAAAGAGAAGATAATTTTCCTTGAGGTCTTCTTTTCCTCATTTTATCGTAGTTTAAAACTATTAAAATCCACTGCCCAATGTGAGTACCTTTTTCCGCCGCGTTCGCCTCTATTCTGTGTTCAGCCAGAGCCACCTAGAATACCTATTCCAGGTGGCTCTGGTTCAGATCGCCTATTATCTCCCTGCTATTTTCCAACCGCGCCATCTCTGTCATTGTATCGAAGTATCATATTGCTATTGGCAAGATATTTATTGAAAAGGAGGCTTCAGACGCAAAATTGAGGCACAAAGTCGTATTCTTCGTACCTGATGGCAATACAAATAATAACACCGGCTCTTATGTTTTTTTTTTTCATTTAATGGTAACCTCATCCGAAGGTATCCTTTACAATATATTCATTTCGACACCTTAGTTCTCATCCTACCGTTACATTAAAAAAATATTCTCTAGAATTTTTTTGTTTTTTTTTCGTTTTAGAGGGAACTCAGTTAAAACTTAATATTCATTCTGTGTCAAAGGAAATAGGCTTCGCTCATAAAACAAGCCGGCTCCACTAAATCTGAAAAAGAAGCAACCATTTTTCACTTACAATGAAGGTACTTCGGAACATAAGGCACCAATCTTTTATATTCGGTAGCTTTCCAGAATACATAATTTCATTTAAATGTAAAACCTCTTCAGGAAGCATCTGTCAAAAACGTTAAAACTTACCTCATCTATGATTGCAAGGAGAAATACCCATTCTGGTTAAAGGTAAGAGAAAACTATTTCTGCATCTATAGGCGCGCACTCGTTCAGATATATAATATATGCGCAATTCACGACGTAATAAAATATTGAAACAATTATTTGGTATCGTAAATTAATTATTTAACTTAAAAGTATCTCATTTAATATACAAGTAAAAATTACTGTCTAGAACTCATTTTTCAAAAAAAACGCCAGTATTAGCCAGCCGGTAGTATCAGTCGAAAACCCAGGAAAATGATTTTAGTTACTCGAAGTTTGTTTAAACATAACTTGAATTGGAAGAGACTCTCACTGAAACGGTCCCATATTTATGTAACCAAGGTTGTACAGAAGAAGTAGAATAAAGGAAAACTGGGTACTACACACATCAGTGGCGGATACAGAAAAAACTCAAGGGGGGGGGGGGCGCAAGTTATCGCGACGATTGTAGCTTTCAAACTGACCGCCTGGCAGCGACTCTGCTTCCCTTATATATGTAGCTCGGTTGTTTCGAGAACAATCGGTGCCAGAATGTTTGCTTCCGGACTTATAAGGAGTGTGAACAAATACAAACAGTAGAATATTCGTGACTTTTCTCGAACAAATGCCAGACAGAATAACGTATCGAGATCACTAAAATGGCCGCGACTTTTCTCGTAGGTTAGCTATCTATGTGCCAGACAGAAACGTATAAAATACGATGACGCGGACGCGCGCGCGCGTGCTACATAAGAAAGTACAACTACTCGATAACTCGACTCAGAGTCGACTGACGAAAGACACGAACGAATAGCGTGCGGGCTGACTGGCGGGGGCGGCGCGGGCGGCAATGCGGGCGGCCCCGCAAGGGGGGGGGGGACGCCCCCCGCGCCCCCCATATGTATCCGCCACTGACACACATTCATCCCACCAGGTACCATATCTTTTGAACGTAACGCTAAATCCCCCCTTGAATACGCCTATGGTTTTTTAAATCCTTTTCTTATCGCTGAATTCTATTCGATGACAAAATTAAAATAGTAACGGGGTGAAATTGGGAGCCTTCATTTAATGTCCGCGGAATCATTCTTTCTAGTGCACCAAATCCTGGTGCTTTTTGCATCGTTGTGTCTCAGCTATGTTCTTCCTGCATAAATTTTGTGAAGCGTGTGAATCGAATATACTACCAGTGACGGATGATCTTTAAAGAGTGGATTATGATGTCCAAGACACAATTTTTCCAAAGAAAGTGCGTTTTCCTCCCCGTTTAATAGTGTTGTACCATCACATGAGATCTTTCAATGGTCATTGGAATAGTTCAGTCAGTGCAAATTAAGGTGCAATTATCACTTTAAGTGCCATTATCACAGGGAGAACACTAGACTGCCATTCAAGGTTTGTTAGATTTTTCCTGTGTAACAATTATATTCATTCCTCTCAACACTTTTAATGCATAATTATAACAAAATCTACACTCTTTGATTACGATGAAATGGTGGTTATTCGGGGCAGATTTGTTTGCTTAAAACGATATCATGTGAATTGTATACGACTTGTTATGAATATTTAAAATATTATAAGGTTTCTCATCACGGAAATAGTACCTAACGTTACATATGCATGGACATTTATTACTGAACATTTTGACTACATTTTTCTAGATTCGGTCCCTATAAACAATACTAAATTATTATTGGAGAATTATTTAACTCATGTCTATCTTCACTATATTTTCTAACATGATAATTATCCTCCATACTATCATTAAAATTTCACGTCCCTTGATTATTGTGCTAATAAGCTATATCACTTTTAGGAATCATTTATATAATGTGGCATTCGTTTTTAATGAGACATTCATTGTCATTGAACTTAAATGACATTTTCCTTAATGATTTTTGTCATTCAGTGAATTAAATCTCTTATCTGAGAAATGTAACTCTGGTATAAGGTCTTAAGACTTAAGTGCTTCAATTTAGATAGCTACTGCCATAAGTTTTTCCTGCTTCTGTAATTACGGGTACATGAAAACTTCTCTCATCCTATCTCGCAGTGCATGTATACATAAATAAATATTTATTAGCCCTAGGTACAATATCCCTAAGATCACCAATATTACAATTACAACTATTGTGGTGAGCTTAAACAACCAACATAGTATGAAACATAAACAATGAGTACAAACATATTTGAAAACATATCAATACAAAGATATTACAAAAATTATTATGCATATTCATATCACAAAATAACGAAAAAAAACTAACAATAAAAGACATTTTAATGAAGATTGCACAATAAAAAAGTAGGAAGCGGATGGTGATATATAGATATAACAATGCGAATTAGAGATTTATGTCTATAAGTGAAAGGTAAGAATAAAGTTTCGTTTTGAATGACTGCCTCTTTTTAATGTTCTTTAGGTCTATGGGGAGAAAATTCCATAATTTTGTTGATTTGACTAGGAAAGAGATGTGGTATTTGGTGGTTCTATGGGCAGAGCAATGTGAATCAGATGCTTTACTCCTTGTATTAATATTACGGGCCTGAAGTTGGTGTATAAACATATCCATAAAATATTTAGGTTCTGTGACGGAAAATAAGGAGAACAGGATGACGCTTAGCAAGTAATTACGCCTGCCCTTGACAGTTAACCAAGTTAGTTCTTCCCTGTACGAAGAAACATGTTCATCATATCGAAGGTTAAAAAAGAATCTAATGCATGAATTTTCAATCCTCTGTAGCTTGTCATTAAGCTCTCCTGATAGGTCACCAAAAACTATAGAACAGTAATCTAAATGGGGAAATGCTAGAGTTGTAACAAGCAGTTTCCTAGTATGAGTCGGTAAGACGTATTTCTGGGTTTTGAGTTGGTAAAGAATACCGTTCACCTTATAGGAAATTGGGTGGATTTTATTATTCTAGGTTAAATTATTATTCATTAGAAATCCAAGATTTCTAACTGCGTTAGATAAGTGAACGGTCACATTGTCAATCTCCAAGCGCGGAATGATGTCGTAGTTAATTTTATTGATTAACTTAGAGTTACCAATAATTATGGCTTTGATTTTAGTGTTGTTAAGGATTAATTGGTTATTTTTGACCCATGAGGAAACAGCTTCAGCATCACATTGGATTTTCTTTATTCCATCGTGAAGGTCTTGCAGGTGACATTGAATGTAAATTTGTAGGTCGTCTGGATATAACATATACTGCCAATATTTTAAGGTTTTTGGAAGGTATAAAATGTAAATTGCAAACAAAAGCGGGCCAAGAACAGACCCCTGTGGAACACCATGTGTAATTGGTAACCTTGAAGACAAATTTCCCACGGAGTCCTTGACTGCCTGTTGGCGGTCCGTTAGATAAGAATGGAACCAGCCTAAAACGGAGGCAGAGAAGTTCAGGTACTTCAATTTTTTAAGGAGATTGGCATGATTATCTCTGTCAAAAGCTTTGCTAAAGTCAAAGAGAACCAGAATGGTCACCATTTTTCTATCAATAGCCTGACGAATGTCGTCAGTTATCTTGAGTAGGGCGGATAGAGTACTGAAGTTCTTTCGAAATCCGGACTGGTGAGGGTCCAATTTATGATTTTTTATAAGGAAATCACTTATTTGCTGGTGAACAATTTTCTCCAGCACTTTGGACAATGTGCAAAGTAAAATGAAGTAGTTTTCCACGATGATTAACCATTTTAGCAATTTAATTACTGCTAAAACATTATATTTTGCACATAGTGATTTTAAGTCATTATTACTACAATACACTATTAATAAAATACACTATATATGAAAATAAAAGTTGTAATATAAAACTATTTGTTAAAATGCTTTGAACTGGCTTATGCTTTTCTCATTAAAATAACTCTTGTCAAAGAGAGGAGGTTGGATGAATCTTCAGCACAGCTTCTTCCACATGTAGCTTTACTTATCATGACCATGATTTCTTTACAGAGTAACATCTTCAGGTCACCTCACTGAAATCAATTCTCTGATTCTAAACTCTCTATAATCAATTATTGATATTAATTGATTTATTTTTTTGTGTCATTAGTTGTAAAAAATGGGATAAGATCATGTATTTAAAAAAAAATTCTTTAATCAACTACTCTGTTACGAAACCTTGGTCGTGAAAAATAAAACTAATCGTGGAAAAAACTGTGTTGAAAATTCATCTTCATTCATCAAATTTCCTACTGCGAAGGACTTCCTTTAAGTTGCGATCGAAACCGTTTTTTATACATAATAATAAAAGATTATAAGGATCGAATGTGTTAATGCCACGGATTAAATATATTGCAAATGGGCACCTTTTCTTTAAGCAAAAAAATTCAGAAGTGGAAGCCGTTAAAACTGTTACCTAGTATTTATATTATTTTTTTTAAAGAAAAAGGTTATTCTACAAAAAGTTACAAATTCTAAAATTGACATCGTAAAATATATGATCTTATCCTTTTTTATAATCTATGACACAAACGAAATAAAACAAAATTACATCGTCATATACAAAATAGTATTAGTATCTACCATTATATTTTTTAAATAATTAATGGCACATTAAATTTAAATATGGTTTTACACTGTATACAAAATAGTATTGGATAGCAGTATTATTATTGATGATAGTCTTTCATCGATAATCAAGAAACGTTGGAGAAAAGAAATCCATCATTTACTGATAATTTATTTCAATGTTGAATTAAAAATACCTGAAAAATAATATTATTCATTCCTTGCTATAACTACGTCTGCACTAAATTCATTGGCAGGTCTACACAGACGCAAAAATTGCGATTTCATGCGCAAGAAAAGGGAACACGTAAAAATGGAATTACTTCAGACACTGCTGGAGAACAAAAATTGTGACTATTTCGATCAAAGTTCTTCAACTTCACCATACTGCGCACCCTTATCTTTAAAATAAGTTGAGACAGCTTCTCTTTCCTTTTATATTTCCAACCTTGCTATAGGTCCTATCTGAAAATGAAAATTCGCATCGCAACGTTCATAAATCGAAGCTCATCTACTATAATAATCATTAATATGTGTGTGTGTGTGTATATCATACTAATATATAAAAATGGAATGGTTTCTGTCTGTCTGTCCGTCTGTCTGTTGCTCAATCATGCAAACACTACTGAACCGATTGAGCTGAAATTTTGTGTGTAGTTAGAAAATGTATCGGGATGTAACATAGAGGGCTGGAATTTTTTTTAACGGATGGCTGAACAAATGAGGTTTTTAATTCTTTCAATGGATTTTATTTTATGCTTCGTAATTGTCAGAATATCATTTTTTTTGCTGAAATTCTCACATTTTTCTCTGAAATTAACAATAGCATATTTCCTTGACAATCAGAGATTTGAATTTCAAAGGATATTCACGCATCTGGCATTTAAGTTTTCCTGCCGGCCCATGAGAGTACGTAGAAATAAAATTTGTGTAAGAAGGGCCCAGAGTCCCAAGGGCCACATGATAGATTTCTTCGGGCGGTAATAAATAAATTCACTGTATATTTACAACAAATGTACTCTTCAATGGATGGTCAAAGACATGCCCACCATCTATAAATCTGGTTAAAATATAGACCCATCTGCTCCGAAACTTCAATCTGTATTAAGAGGGCGGAAATTACAATGACGTCACTACAGGTTTCTTACCCGAAAGAAGAACGGAAATTCTGCGCAATAAACGACATCCGTGCATGAAAATCGGCAAGTGCACCAAGAATCACCATAGATGTTTTATTTAACAACTGAAGCCAATGATTATGACTACCCTATATTCGGAAGGCGTAGTCCGGGTGATGTAGGATTCATAGGTCAAATAAACATGGCAGCGGCTGGAAATTCTCCTTTTGACGTTGTCAACCTCTGGATTATACCCTTCTCTCCAATCCTGATTAAGATACTTAACGCACATATAAACGTTGATTTGCGCAACTATGAATCAACCAACAGTCACCCATCCGCCCGTGCACCTGGAAAATGGTCAACGTATCTACTAAAAAGCAACACAACATACAATATAGATTATGAGCTCCTCAAATGGCTACGCTGACAGTGTTCTTCAGGCGTTGTGGTTTTTTTATAAAATACGCTCAATATTTTTCACAACCGTTGAATTTCATTGCGATTGCGAACAGTTTTTAGACTAATTCCCACAGCATAAACGTTACGAATTATTTGTATATACTTAAACGTGTTAAAGTGCAGTTGACTTACATTCACTCAATCATCGAGTTGCCAATTCGAGACACTCACTCGCCGCTGTTTCCCTTACTTGGACTTAAAAGTATATCCATCAACAACTATAATAGAAAAAAGGATAACCTTTCAAAAACATTTTCTAAAGCAAGATGAATGCCTTCTTTGCGAGAAAATGAGTCCTTGCATGAAAAACGACAAAAGAGACTTGGATGCTCAAAGACATGCCCACCAGTTATCTCATTAGAATCTCCCCGTTGTGTTTCTCGGATAACGCTAAGAACCACACACATTTCATCGTAACCAAACCTACTGACGGGTAACCAGCTATTAATCTGGTTCACATATTGACCCATCTGTTTCGAAACTTCAATCTGTTTTATGATGGCGGAAACTATAATAACGTCACTCCAAACTTCTTATCCCAAAGATGAACGTATATTCTGCGTAATTAATGGCATCGGTGCATGAAAATTGGAAAGCGCATTAAGACTGATCATCATAGATTTTTAGTTTTGTAACTAATGATTATGGTTTAGAAACCCATAGCTACCCTTTATGCCGAAGGCATAGTCCGGGTATTGAAGGATTCATAGGACAAATAAACATGGCTGCTAGATATTAATTTTGAGGAAAGACTAGCCACGGAGACTAGACTAGCCACGGAGCTTTACGGAGTCACCCGCAAGTGAACATAAGTGCGATATTCCACAGAGGAAAAATCATTCGCCTTGACTCCCAGTCAAGGCGAATGATTTTTCCTCTGTGGAATATCGCACTTATGGTTCTATTGAAAATGTTCCTTTTGACTTCAACCGCTGGATTATTCTATACAGTCCTAACCTGATTAAGATACTCAACGCACATATCAACGTTGAATATCGGAACTCAATTAAGTCATTGAATGCAAATATATTCATGTACACTAGGTAAGTGATCAAGCTGTTAATCACTCAGTAGACGGCTAAAGAGAACCGGAGGGACGAGGTGACCATCTACCAACCTGGGTGCTATTTAAGTATAAATGAGTCTGCGTGGCCCATTTTTGGGTTTCCCGTCCATTAAAGAGGACAAACAGTCACTCAACTCTCCGTGCTCCTGGAAAACGAACGAATTACAACGATCACAACATACAAGATAGGTTACGAACTCCTGAAATGATCATGTCGACAGTATTCTCCAGGCTTTGTGGTTTACTCATAAAATGCGGTCAACGCGTATATATATATATTCCGGGAATATAGACCGGGAATTGAACCTCGGACCTTCCGATTTCGCGCCGCCTGCTCTGACCACTAAGCTATCTAGTCTACTAAAGAAACACTGGAATCGGCGGGGGGTTTATATGAATCAAACACTCCCAAGACTTAGCCCGAAAATGTCGCCGAGAGGTGGCGTTGGGCAGTTTCACTCACTGGCAGAGAAGAAATTACGTACACAGAAGAGGAAAGCAAAGTTTGAATCAGGCAAACAGACAGTGGTAAAGATTCAAAACCAGCGTTTCGGGGCACGCAGAGCCCAAAAAATAGAAATGAGCCATTCCGGCCATACAACCATTCATTCATTCACTCAAACCATACCCAATGATTCTTTGCACTAAATAAGATATGAAGGATTTTTGCTATTAAAAGGAAAAATGTTAAGTAAATTTCATTGAACAATTTGACGTATATGTAGTGGGGGCGTTAATGTCTTAATTCAGGGGGTACCTTGCATTTTGTGATTAAAGAATGCCACTTTGCATACGTGGTCCTGGGACCACATAGAACCATTTAAGATGTGTAGCCACTGGCGGCAACTATGCAGGGCCCGTGTATTGCGGGTTGCATATCTCACAGGCGAAGTACTGTTTTTTTGTCATACACAACTATGTTGCGTGATTTGCACGCAGAAAGGATGCTTTCCGCGTATATCCGAAGCGTATATGACAGATATGAATGCACAAATTAAGTTTTATGCCGCTCAAAGCATACATTTTGTATACTTAAGACATAGTAACAATACCCAGAGGACCTGGTGCCCATGTCGTACGCTGGGCTTGCCGGACGCTTTCGCTGTAGTACATACGTCCAGTCGTGCTTTGAGTGAGAAAAGTGTATGGATATTCCGCTATAGTGTTGGGTGTGTGTTGTGAAGCTCTACTTCGTAGATGTAAGTAATAACGATCATTATTCTTCCTATTCACAAGGTTTTCAGTGTGGGGTTTGCATGGAATTAGTTGTTGATGGTGACAGTAACGAATCATGCCTTCTTTTTTCCTTTTGTTTAAGGTGGAGGATACTTAAAGGTTGAAGGGGGTTGGGTGTTATTTGCAAGTTGTATCATGTCAGGCATCGAGTGGGAACGCTGCATTATGTGTCAGATCAACACAAATGAAAGGCTGATTAATCCTACAAAAAATACACGGTCCACAATAAATGAAGGTTATGATTCACTAGCGAAAAATCTACTGGCTTTCTACGAGATAGGAGAACTTCCTTTTGATCTGGACATACATTCCCTGAACAGCGACGCAGGTTGAAAGAAAACTATGATTGAAAACAAGACATCGTGGCCAAAATAATGTTACTTAAAGTGCAACAGCACAAAGCTTCAGAGAGCTCAGGAGAGAGCTAACAAGAGAAGACAAGAGGCTGGTCCTTCGTATGCGTCATCAGTCATAACTCGAAGGTGCCACTCTACCGAGTACAAACAAGGAACCTGCCTCTTTTGTGATTTGCCGGGCTCCAGATCAAATAACCTGAGCAACGTGAGGACGACATCTTGCTGTCAAACTATTACTGGCTGTGTCCTTGCACTCAAAGATTCGAGGGTTTAAGCAAAAATTTCTGAACGCTGTGACTTAATATCATTAGAGGCACAATACCACAATAAATGTCTCACTGAGTACAAAAACAGGAGAGCCGGTGAAAAGAATGACTCAAGTGCCAGCAACTCACGGCGCCAGATTCGCAGCATCGCTTTCGCGGGTCTCGTGGCTTACATCAACGAAACTCGCGAAACGGCCAGAGATAATGCAGTCTTCAGCATGGCAGATCTTGCGAAGCTACAGGCAAGTGCTATGAAAGAGCTTGGGTTGAACTACGGCGTACATTCAATGCGACTTAAGGACAAATTATTGGAGGAATGTCCTGACCAACAATCTTGCGACCGGAAAAGATTGGAAAGTCTCATAACTTTCAGGTAAAATGTCGACTTTGCAGTGCGTTATATGGCTGCCCGAGATTTTGACTCAGACGGTGCCACTTTGTGTGAAACTGCGAAGATAGTGAGATCTGACATTTCGGTGGGAATACTGAAGACGGTAGCTGCAACGGCGGTGTACCAACGTCTCTCATAGCTATGCTGAGAATGATTATCAACGGCCCTTCCTCGGCATCAAAGTCTGCCCACAGTGATCACGATGAGGCAAAGCGTATAGCAGAGCTCATATTCTACCATTCAGTCAAGAATACCAAGAGGGGCGAGGCAAAGCGACACAACAGAAGCCAAGAGACTGCTACCCCTGTTTACCTAGCGATGAAACTTTATGCAGAAACTCGCAAGAAGGGACTTATCGACAGCACGTATCGGCTAGGTATGGGCCTTTCCTATCACCGACTGCATTATATCATTACTGAAAGAGCTAATGAGGTGTGCGGAACTTATCATCGGGATGGTGTGGTCTGTCCCCCAAATATCAAGAAAAGCCTATTCACAACTGCGGCTGTCGATAATGTCGACCAAAATGCGTCATCGTCCACAGCGAAAACTGCTTTCCATGGAACAGCTATCACTCTTATGCAGCACAGACTGCCGGAGAAGCAGGTTAGGTGTTTTTCTGTGAGGGTACAGCACTCAATATTTGATTTGGCACGTAAACATTTTTTCGTTTTTTAGGTTTGCCGCGGGAATCGGCACCAGAAGATACAGTAAGGAGCACGAGAGTTAGGCATCTACCAGCAGAATATGCAGTAGTTCAGCCGTGTTTTGTAGATGTGAAGAAAGCAGTGTGTCTTATGTCGGAAATTTTCACTTTCAACAGTTGCAGTTCCCCAAAGCCCTTCTCAGAGGAACAGGAGTGGCTGCAGATGGCCTGTACGGAAGAGTGCAAACCGTGGGCCGTTAGGGTGGCCCAAAAAAATACTTTTTTTTGAAAGTTTGTGGGGCGACTGCATTTTATGGTGCAATTTCATGTATAAACGACCCACAAAAAAATTCGGCTCGATTGCACAATATTTGACCCTGCCGAAACGCGTTTAAACATTTTCGGCTCGGATGTAGGACGTTGTGCCTACTTTACAGGAGCTATTTTCCGTTTTCTCCGGTATTCTACTGCAGAAACTGTTGTTAAAAAGAATAAATACAATCCTTGTTGATAAAAATTATTATTTAAAAAGAGTTATTTTATTATTAATTTGTTAAAAATGGTTTACATAAAATTTACATGTACCTAGACCTTTTCTTTTCCATACTTATCAAACATTCTTCTATGCTTCTGCACCACTAGTAGCAAATGCTGCCTCTCACGTTTATTACAGGTAAGATTTTTCTTTAACAGATAATGTTTGATAAGGGACACACCCCTTTCGGTGGTGTCATTGACGACTTTAATATGTTTTACAACATTTTTGCCTTTCAGGTACCTTTCGTCGCAAAGCCAATCTTCAGGGTCTCTTGACAAAAAGCCTTGATCAATGCCCGTAATGTCGAAGAAACTTTGAGAATTAGAAGAAACGAAATCGCTCAATTCCAAATCCTTAATGCCACGATTGGGAGGAAGTTGCACTCGAGGGCTGAAAACATCCAGCACTTCCTTTAAAAAAGAGCTGATCATCGCCCTCTTACAAGACAATGAAACATTAGGATCAAACAAAGATAAGCAAACTAATGTTTCTGATAAATACCACAAATGGTTGCAAAATGTTTTGAATGCTACTTGGTAGTGCTTCTCTTTGCTACTGGCCAAGGTGTTCAGAAGTTCGAGATCATGTGCTGGCGCACTAAATGCCACTGGACATGTGTACCAGGACTTAATGTACACGGAAGCTAAAAACAACATATTTGAAACACGTTGTCACTCTCTTCGGTTGACAGGCTCAATTGTTTTCCAAACATCCATACTTTGAATGAAATCTTTGAACTTCTCCTTTGTACTTCGTTCTTTCGCCTTCTCCGCTGCAAGTTCCTTCTGATGATTCCTTTTACGATTGTTTTCCTGCATGGTGCACCATTCCTTATCGATGCCGCCCATATACCCAATGCGGTCACTTTGCATGTACACGTAAAATTGGCGGTCATCATCTATTTTAATGAGCTCCATAGCTTTCTTATGGCCAATGTTGAACAACCTGTCCAACTTGGATGTAAATAATTGTCTCTTCATATCACTCTTCTTGCATTTGAGGCTCTTATCTTTTCCTAACCTCCTATATTCCCTATACACGTTTAATAGTTTCTTAACAACATCACGTGCGTTTTGAGTTGGGATGTTTGCTTCTGCCCAAAACTCCAGCAATGCACTCACCGTGTGTCTGGCGACGTCTTTGGATTTAGCAATGCCCGGCGTGGAGTGCAGTCTAGCAAAGAAACTCTTCAAAACTTCTCGCAATGTGGGAAGTTTCCCATTTCTCGGCAAGTTTTCATCGAAACTGTCACCAACGAGCCAAACATTGGTATTCCTCCTAGTGATACGCCTATAACTCTTCTCAGCCATTTCGAAGTAAAATTACACAAACTCCTAGAAAAATAACTCGGAGCCACACGGTTTCACCTCTGAAAACATGAACTGCTTTCACGAATGCTACCGCTTGCCTTGTCACTGGAGTCTTCAAGGGCGGGAGACTCGCGCAACAATATAGCCGTGACCATGAAGTGCCGTTGCTGTCTTGCATCGTTGTAGGACAATGCAAGACAGTGCATGACAGACAACAACAACATTGTTCTAATGAAGCATTGAATGAGTTTACTTTTGTCGCCAAACGATAACCGTGCCGCTTTGAACGCTTTCTTGATTACCTTTTTATCCAATTATAACGAGAATAAGCAAAATCTATCATGCCGTAGAAGGCTTTTTGTCAAGAGACCCTGAAGATTGGCTTTGCGATGAAAGGTACCTGAAAGGCAAAAATGTTGTAAAACATATTAAAGTCGTCAATGACACCACCGAAAGGGGTGTGTCCCTTATCAAACATTATCTGTTAAAGAAAAATCTTACCTGTAATAAACCTGAGAGGCAGCATTTGCTACTAGTGGTGCAGAAGCATAGAAGAATGTTTGATAAGTATGGAAAAGAAAAGGTCTAGGTACATGTAAATTTTATGTAAACCATTTTTAACAAATTAATAATAAAATAACTCTTTTTAAATAATAATGTTTATCAACAAGGATTGTATTTAATCTTTTTAACAACAGTTTCTGCAGTAGAATACCGGAGAAAACGGAAAATAGCTCCTGTAAAGTAGGCACAATGTCCTACATCCGAGCCGAAAATGTTTAAACACGTTTCGGCATGGTCAAATATTGTGCAATCGAGCCGAATTTTTTTGTGGGTCGTTTATACATGAAATTGCACCATAAAATGCAGTCGCCCCACAAACTTTCAAAAAAAAGTTTTTTTTGGGCCACCCTAGTGGGCCGTGCATCATGCTGCGGGTGATCGAGCCCCTTCCGAGCGACACGTAACAGAGGTGGCATTTCGGCCTGTATTCAGAGAGCAAGCTCACACCGCAGCAATGATGTTCCACCCCATGAACGTAGTGGCAAAAGCAATAATGTTTGCTAACCCTGGCCAGACTCCCGTCAATGTTTCTGATAAGCCCTTATACGCACTTCTCAAACATCTGCAGTACATGTATCCTGGCATAAATGGAGAAAGACAGATTTTTGTGATGATGGGAGCTCTTCATATTGTGATGGCCGTACCTAAGGTCATCGGCCAATGGCTGAGTGGTAGTGGATGGATAAATGCCTTAGTTCAAGCTCGAGTAACCACTCAGGAAAGATCTGAGTCGATGCTGACGGCATCACATGTCACACGGACGAGATATGCTCACCAGGTAAGAGTTCGACCCTTGGTTAACTACCTCGTCATTAGATTTTTTTAAAAAGCTATGGGTTTCGAAATTTCGAAATTATATATTGCGACATGTGAGCACAGATCTGGTTATCTCGAGGTATTTTTCGCGCATGAGAATCAATGCAGCCCTCCTTCACTTTCAGTCATGTGAATGATGCGAACTTGCACTAAATCAGACCGTCTGAAGTGCCTCACGAGCATCTGCGACAGTTGAACAGCGCCGAGTGCTCCGGCGGTCTCTGTGAAAGTTCTGGATGGTGTTGCAGTGATCCATATGTTGGAACCTGGACAGAGTAAAACGTTCAGAGAATACGCTGACACCGTATTCTTGCCATTCTTGAGAAGGGAACTGTCAGATGTCCAGAGGGTTGATCTTGTGTGGGATAGGTATGATAAAACAGCTTGTGGATCAAGATGCAATTGTATGAAGCGCAATCTGAAGTGTACAGAACTGTGTATTTGTAATGGAGAGTGCAACTCTCATGATCCACAAATTTAAAGAGGACGCGCATGAGAAAGCATACGCTGATCTGTAATATTTTACTTCTGTAATAAATAAAATGGCATACCACACGTACAATTGTTTTCTTAAAAGGTTCTTTTACTAGTTCTATAGGTATTTCAACCGAAAGCATCCCGAAAACGCGATCAGAATTGAAAAAAACCATATTTTAAGTGGAAATGCGCCTTCCTGCGGGCAACCCGCAATACACGGGCCCTGCACAGTTGCTGGCAGTGGCTACACATCTTAAATAGTCCTATGTGGTCCCAGGAACACGTGTCCAAAGTGGCATTCTTTAATCACAAAATGCAAGGTACCTCTCACTAACTCCCCCACTAATGCAGTCACGCTCAGTGTAGATTTTTTTCCTTCCCATTGAGATTCAACGGGCATTCGAGTGCAAGAGTGAGTTTCGATTTCTTAATTCATAACGCTATGCCTTATTACTAATAGCTATATTTATATATGCTATTATTAATAAATACCATCAGATCAAGCCACAGCTTAAATAACAAAGATTATATACTCAATATTCCACGTCTATCGACGTGATCCGCTATAGGAGAGGACAGGTAGGAATGCTACCCAGCATGACACAGCATTCGGATTTCTGTTATCCATTTACGAAAAATGTTTCCACACCAAATATTTAGGATTAGCGCTCTTACTGAAAATTGCTACGACATTCATATCATTTCGGGTATCATTCACTGAAATCCTAACCTCCACTTCTTATTCGATGTTCATTTTTTATCTTATATTTCTTACCTAAACCATGCTTTACTCTGGTTCTGCCCTCCTTGCGGGACAGGATGCTCATCTGGCCGTTTTTCTCCTGTGCTTATTTAGCAGGCAGGCCACACATGCGTAGAAAAATTGGGATGTATACCTTTTACAGCCTTTTTTCCTATGCCTTACCTGACCCCCTTTACCGTTCACTCCTCCGCGGTGGAGTGTAATTCTCCCGACGATTTTGACGAGTTGTATATTGAAGAGAGGTTTATTATAGTTCAGTCTTGTTCCGTAAATTCGCAAAGAAAGCGGTAAAAGTTTATTTTTTTTAAATTTCTATATTTTGTGAAACCAATAGTTACAATAGGAAATTTTTTTGTAAAGAAAATCTGTACCAATTTTTGGAAAATTTCAACGAAATATTCATTTTATAAATTACCAATTTTCGTCGTATCATTACAGTAGTATTTTTCAAAATTAAGTCACAGAAACCCCCCAAAAAAATATGGCACTCTGGCACCAGTTCACCATTTACTCGAAACCAACCATATATATTTTAGTCCATCCTTTCATGAAACTCCTTGAAGCACTTGTCTAGGCAGAGAGGAGGATTTTCCAGGCAATGAGGACAGTAGTAAAATAGTTTTCTTACGTTTACCTCTTTTTGTACAAAGCCGGTAATCTTTTTGTTTTCTTCTATCACCTTTGGCCGTCAATGGGCTGAATTTGGGGAAATGTAGTTATAGTGAGAGCGTATTAATACTGGGAGCCAAGACGTTTTCTCGTTTCTGACCGAAGTCGACAAGTTTACCAGTTACACTCAGTCTAAAATATTGAAGATTAAATTTCTCTCCATTTGAATACATTTTATGCAATTGGAAACTGTTCAGCAGCAGAATTTGTATAATATGAAGAGTCGCTTTTTGTCCCAACGTAAGGTCTTTTTTGAGGTAATATGGTAGGACAAAAGTTTATTTAATCTATCCACCCATTCCATGTATTCGTTATATTCCATAACTATTTCAGGAACCCCTCTTTCGATATTTCTCCTACTGACAATGTTTATTAATTCACCGGAATACTGTGTGCTAATCATATTCACCACTCGCTTGTCCTTCTATTTTAGGACATATATACCGTGGTCAGACAATTTTTCTTCCTCCTCTCCTTTTTTTATTTTTTTGATGTTACATCCACAGGATTTTCTTTTCTGTTCGTTCTCAGCGTGCCAGTGCACAGAACTTAACTGCTTAACTTGCTATTATGTCAACGCTGGTGAAATAGTTGTCCATAAACACACAGTGGCCCACTCCTCCAAATGTCTGCAAAAGTTTATGAACAACACAACCCGATTCCTCCTTCGGCAGTTTCTCCTGCTCCAGTATAAACTAAAATGTTTGCAATGAGTCCAGATGGCTCGGCTAGCATGTACAGCTTTACACCAAACTTATGTTTCATTACCTTAATATATTGACGGAAAGCCAATCGCCACCTCCGTAAAATCATGGACTCGTCAATACTTAATTCTCTCGACGGGTAATATACAAGCATTATCCATTATACCCTCAAAAAATAAAGAAGGGGTCTTATTTTCTGAAGACGATAGGATGAACGTGACTCTTGTGGTTCATCAAGGGATGCAAAATGCAAAACACGGAAAACAAACTGAAATCTGTCACGGGACATATTTGAAGGAAAGAAGGAGATATTATAAAATCTGTCTTTTCGCCGGTAATCTTGAATTTGAGATACTTGTATCATTCCCATGTGAAGTATTAACCCCAGAAACATATAAAATTCATCCCTTGTCAGAGGTATCCAATCCCCAGTGCGCGCACACGGAGATGGTCTTTCTTGGTGAAAACGTTCCGCTTTTTTGTTTGTTTCATCAATAATTTTATGGACTATTTTGTCAGAAAAAAGCAGGTGAAAAAATTTCCATGGAGTGTCTCCATTCAGTCTTACTTTCAAAGTCCTCTGTCGAGTGAATGGAATTCCACATAAAGTCGGTTCCTCAAACCAAGTGCGATCAGATTGTGGTAAGAGAATGGGAAATGTCTGAGGCATACGTTCCATTGTTTCAGGCTCGAATAGGTGGAAGTTGAATTTCGTCTTTCAACGTCTAACGAAATTCAACTTCCACCTAGTTGAGCCTGAAACAATGGAACGTATTAAACACACAAGTATAGTGAAAAAGGCCAAACTCTATCAGACCGTGACAATCAAATCCAGAATGGCGTCTTTAAACATCTATTTCAACAGTAGATGCCTTGCTTTGGGAGTTATCCCAAATTATGTCAGCTTAAAGACCAGCAGCAGATCATCAACGGGGAGGTATGCAGTCCAGGCAGCACAACGGATTTGGGTGAAGAAGGAACTCCAAAGCTGGTACGCGAAAAGGAACAGCATTGAACAGTACAGATTTCTGCTAACAAAGGAGCTGTGGCGAGACCGTCTGAGGCATAGTTGAGTAATGGAGATCTGTACTTGAGTAACCCTCGGACATACGAAATGATGAATCTTGAGAAGACTTCGAAGCATCATTCTCTGGACCGGCCAATTCCTCGGAGTCAGTTCTTCCATCATTCAACTCGCCGCTTCTAAGAACAAAGCTGTCATAACTGTCCTCGAAATCTAAAAAATCATTTTCCATGATCGCTTTAACTTCTTTTTCAGCCAATGGTCGCTCTTTCCATTCAGATTTTGATGTATGAACGTAATATTGTATGAACGTATATTATCCAGAATTCATAAGCATAGAAATATATGAGTTTAGATACCCTCTAAGTTTTTATGTAAATTATATTTTTATTTAATTGGCCGAAGCTCGGAATTTTAACAAGAGAATATGTAGTAATTAATAATAGGAATAATTTTCGTTTCTTACCAGATAGTGGCAGAAGAGCATTTGAAGGACCAGTGTTTGACTTCTCTGGTGAAGGGACCGAATTCAACGTCGTGCATGAGTCTAAAAAAGTATATGAAAATATTAATAAGTAGTTATCAAAATCAAGAAGTATAAGACGATGAAAAAAGAAAATTAATCAATAGTTACCTCGAGTTGTGTACCACTTAGGATTCCATGGTGTCTTTGCTGAACAGAATAGAAAGGCGATGTTAGTATAGGAGTAATGAAGCAGTGCAAATTAAGTGCGAAAGAAAACTGTCATGACGATAAAAAGTCACTCAGTATATTCTGGACCATTGGTGTCATAGGTTTTTCTTTTATACGAATGAACTATATGGACGTTATGACATAATTAAAAATTTTTGTCAACTCACTTAGGATCAACTGTGTAGCACTGGATGCAAAATGCACGAAGCGGAATTTGGGCTCCATTTTTTTGAGCTGTATTTTGAGTTATTATTAAATACCTACTGAAAATACCTCAAATATGCATTTTAAATGCAAAAATACTTTTTCTAGTGCATATCAAATAGAAAACACTTGAACTATTTCATTCACATATTTGAAATACTGCCCAACCCCTGTATGGGGAAGGAGTAAGAATGGAGAGAAACTCGGCGTTGGAATTAGCCTGCTCTTATTGAGAGGCTCAAAGGGACCACAGTTTAACGTCCCATCCAACGGACGGAGTACTGCACTTGAAGTGCTCTCTACACACCACCGAAGTATTAGGATCGGGATTCCACCGAAAAATCTTTGCCACCATCAGGTTTCGAACCCGGGTCCTCGGAATGGGAAGTATTTCTAGCCACATCACCCTTTGTGGAACGACGCAGGCCAGCTTTGATTCTCACGATTTTAGGAACAAACGAAGGGTACGAGTAGATATTTTGTAAAAATATTACATCTTACTAATATTAGTAAATGTAAATGATGGGGCAGTTGTAATATCTGATTTTAGTGCAAAACCTTGCGAAGCTGCTTCAAACTGTGACTCCAATTGATCACGATCTAATGGTCAACATTCAAATGCAATGACCTCTTCATGATTAGAAGACAAAAATCTCAATGTTGTACACTTCTCAGTGTAATCCATTTTTGCCGCAAAAAGGTATTAATTCCTTTCACTTATGGGTCGCGCATAAACTACGTTAGGTACCAATCTAGGGGGAGGCCTAAAAACCTATACGGTTGGGAACGAGGGGGAGGGGCGGGGGGGGTTCAACGTAGCCATTACAATGCGCCTGTTTACGTTTCTTGCTTGTCAAAATCACGTCGGCAATACTACAGAGTTTACCATGAGAAAGAGCGAGCGGGATGTTTCTTACACCCCAAGCTTCTACTTAAACACAATGTAACTGAACCATTGCCTCTACAATATTGCAAGTCTTCATATAATCAAATTACTAACATTTTAACATTCTTTGGGGTTAAATAGCGATCTCGCAAATAACACTTTTCAAGGCAGCAATCAGAAATGTGGGGAGGGGAGAGTACAAAGTAGTTGAGCACAGCACCTTGCGCCGTGATTCATGGTTGATTTTTAGAATTTAAAAATTATTATTACTTGCTCCATTTGGGATTAGATAGTTATATTATATCTAGTTCGGCCACTTTATTCGAATTATTTCAACCTATCCCTAAAAACTCACTCAATAATTGAGATGATGTTTTTGAATTTAAAGTTTCATTTGTAGAGACAACTTCACATGCCAGGCGGGGGGAGGGGAATACTTCGATTATCAAAGAAGGGGGGGGGGGGAAGGGGTTAAAAAAATCACCGAAAACGGTAACGTAGTTTATGTACGACCCCTTAGCGAAGTTTAATATTCCCACATTATTAAAATTTGATCCATGTTCAGAAGCTAATAATTCTTTTAATAATCCTTACAAAAGACCTGTTTTAAATTTGCTGATTAGTCATAACGGAGGACTGCTTAGAATGCATGTCCTTTTATTAGCGGCGCAAAACCACGGAACGATTGAGGACCGAAAACGGTTTGCTGAAAATGTTTCAACTTCATCGGCGTCAAAAAAGCCATGACGTTTTATGTTTGTTGCATATCTTTCTGCAGCTCAAAAACTTTGTCTTTTCCAAACAAAAAGAATACTTTTGGGCCTTTCAGTAGGGAAAGCCTAATGGTCTGCGGCGCGCGTGTCGGCTTTGAAAATTTCGCAATAGAGGGTTATACCGTTGGTATGCGCATGCGCTGCAAGCTGAATTTCTTATTAAAACGTACATTAGTGACAAATTTACATCCAAAATCCACTTGAAAATATAAATGCCGTAATGATTTTTACGCATATTATCTTCGCTTCTGGAGTTAACTTAGGCGTAGTTCATATGCCACCCGCACAATCGGCAGTCGAATAGTTTTTAGAAGAATTCCATAAAATCTCGAATCCGTTTATTCGATCGAATATTGACCGCATCATTACATAAATAGCTTTTCAGGCTACATCGTCTGACTTTCTGTGTCTGACGTCATGCATCTTGTAGTTGCTGCGGAGACTACTTCCTCCACTGAGGTCGTACAAGAAATACATGCATGATCTAAGAAAGATGTACATTAAAACGGTTTCCATAGCATTTTAATAGTTACAGATTAAAAAACGTACCATATCATTAACAGCGATTTTTTATTGAATTCATTTAACTTGCTGGAAAAGCATGACGGCCTGCTTTGACGGAAATGTGTGGCGCTATGATTCCCACTGAAATGTGTTTTGACGATGGTCAGTTAAGCCGCGTTTACACAGTGTAGCAAAACCTGCTTTTTAACTTTTGGTATATAACATTGTGTAATAACTTTTGCTATACAACAAAAAGTTATATTACATTTTTATAGTCAGTGATTTCGGTGCCCATGCTATATGTTATATATATAGCATACAACCGCATCCAGTATCAGAAATGTCGTGGAAAAGAGATGTAGTGCTCGCGGCCGCCATCTCTGTGATCTAGGCAAGTCAGAGACGAAGACGAAGGTTTTGGGTTCGGCCGTCGTGGGCTGCTAAGAGTGAAATACAGTGGCACCGATTTTCATGTGATCTGAATGCTGATGATCACGCTAGTGATCCTTTGTTTAGACATGAAATTCGGTGCGATGGTTGTTTCAAAAGCTTTTTAAGTATGATAAATGAAGATTTTGAATATATTATTTGCATGATTGGCCATAGATTTGAGAAAAACATAAAAAAAACAATACAGAACAGTCTCAAACGTCCGCGCACACGAGACTACAACTCTGAGCTGATGACAGAAAATACTACATGTAGCAGATGCTAGAAGAAAAACCTGCGTATAACATTGCTACATATAGCATAGTTAGATATATCACGGATTTCCTTTGATCTTTACCGACTCCCAATGGATAGCACAATTTTTGGTATATATAGCAGAATCTGCTAAATATAGCAATGTTAAATGGCACTTTTCAGAAGTGACTTTTTCAACTTTTAGCCAATGTTATGTAAACTTGCTAAATGTCATACAAATTTGCTATATAGCAGGTTTTGCTACATAGAGTAAATGCGGCTTTATATAAAAATCTTACAAACATCATATAATTAAGCATAAAAACTATGGGAAATAAAACGTCGCTTTGTATATTCCACATAAAAAACTTTATTAACAGGCCACACACACTTTTAATAAAGTTAATAAAGTTTGTGTGTGGAATGTGCAAAGCGACGTTTTATTTCCAATATCGTTGTTCCACAAAGTGAAGCCCCAAACGTTAAACCGCATAAAAACTATGCTTTAAGACAGAGGCGGATCTAGGTTTGGACCAATGGGAGTGGCAAACCCCCCAGCCGAAGGGGGGTTCGGGGTGTCCTCCAAATATCCCCCCCCCCACAGAACCGTCACTGCTTTAAGATGAATATTACATTGACACAAGCCGTGTCACCCAAACTCTCACTTGTATTGATTACTTAGATGAATAAATGAATTATTATCAGAAACTACATTTTTATATAGCCACAGCCAGTTCGTTAATTCTGGATTAAAGTTAACGTGGAACGGGTGGATTCTCATTCGCCTGTGGCTTGTTGACGAAAAACCTATATCTCACTCCGAAGGGTGGCCGGTACTTGAGTACCTACTGCGTGGGGTTTACGGTTTCGCAAATATCTTTATATATAAAAGAGGATGTCTGTTTGTCCGTCCGCTATGCGTTTCCATATGGCAGCACGGATTGCAATCAAAGTTGGTACATAGGTGCATCTCATGCTCCCGAACCCAGTAGTGCTACTTTCGATTGCGTCCGACGTGTCCTTAGCGTCATTTTCTCATTACCGAACCCGCAAGTGCGCTCAGCGCCACCTAGCACCCATCCCCGCGCTCTGCTTACTCTCCCACCTTCCGATATCAACCCCATTCAATCTGCCATGTTAGTGTGTTTGTGTGCGCTGTGTGCGAGGTGAAGGCCGATTTGGCGGCTGCCATTTCCAATGCACCTCCACAGGAAAAACGGCCAACATAGTCTATAAAGAAGTGCTATAAGCCGTCCCCCATCAGTTTCGCATTCCGGATATAAAGAGTTTTCTATTTTGCCTTTTTACACTGTTTTCTGTTTATTTAGATGACCGTCACCTAACCTGCTTTGTTCCTTTACCTACAAATCCTGCTATGTTACCATGAGTTCCAAGTATCCCCCTTCTCCTTCCCGAGCAACGCTGGGTGGCCTGCTAGTAAGCAATAAAATTTAAAGCAATAAGCATTTGACCGCTCAAGCTTCAACGCTCCTTATATGACAAGGGAGAATCTGTCATCGGCCGAACTTACCCCTCCTATTTAACTGGAGTGGAAACGCACGGCGCGCCACCGCTAGGACTTTTGAGGAAACGTTCATTTGAATGGTAATTTCTCGTGGAAGCACGGAGCAACGTTGCTAGGAGGGAAGAACTTTCTTAAGGTAAATGTGCCTAATACGTTCAATCATATATTTTAATAGACATTAATTGCTAATCAATATGCGTTTTCAAAACAATATATCCAAACACGCCAAGGGCGAATTTTAATGTTCGATATCGTGTATAAATTTATCATTCTTCATTTTCCGTAATATTATCTTCCCTTGTGACAATTTAATGTTCTGGTGTTATCCTTGAAGGTGGGATCCAGATTTCTCTATCATAAAATACGAAATTGTATATTGTTACTCTTAAGATCTCACATTTATTTCTATTTACTAATTATCAGGAAGTCCAAGCTGAAGAACGATTAGCTTACATAGTATCATCCCGTATAGCAGAATATTCCCGTGGATCATCCAGGATTACGGCATACTTGGTGAGTCTGATGAAGGGATATGAGAGCATAATGTTTAAGGTGTGGGGTGACTTGAGAGATTTTTTGGGATATTTGTTTTATGGAATTGCTTTACACCTGAGGGTAATCCTAATTAAGGTCGCGCGACGCTTTTTGGAGGAAGTAAACATCATGGCGCCTCATTTCATGGATCTTATTCAGTGTATAAAAGAATTAAAACCCCGTGGCATTCCGCACTTTTTTTTCTTACGACCTCGAGTTTTAACGATTCTCGTTGCTTCTAGTTTGTGTGTGTCAGTCATTTCAGATCAGATCCTTACTCGTCTTTTTAAAAATAAGATTTTGGGAGGATATAATTATGTTTTAAAATTTCGGACTCTTCAAACTTACCTGCGTAATACCTTTGGTCCCATCACGATCTTACGGTCACGTTGCTTACAGATCAAATGGTATTGTATTTTATAATTTCCATCCATATTTATCAGCAAAACCCCTCAATCCTGACCTTCGATATCCCATTATTATTGATTGAGTTTTGCTTATTAATTATCTTCGATTATTCTCTTGGTATATTCCTCCCCGTGCCAAAAGTGTTAACTTTTTTCTTTTTTATCCTACATCTTAAATGCCTTAGACTAACTTGAATTCTCTTTTCCCAATAATAACATTGACCATGCAACTTTAACGCCTCGAATAAATGCTCTTTCGTGGCTCAAAATCCTTAGCGTCATTTCTTCTAACTCCGGCAGAACGTCTTGTAGCTAATACTTTCTCAGCTGAGAAATACTTCTCTTAATGCGATCACTGCATTACTTATCGTGCAGAACACGTTTATAGCAGCTCTGTACTTAATCGCCAATTCTACTCTCTTTGCTTTCTTCAAAATAGGATTTGTTGTCCATCTAATCCATGCTTGCCGCTGCACGTCCCCCTTTTAATTTACGAAGCATTGCGAAAGCCTTATATCTTCTCGTCCTTTTCTCCCTGTGTGTGTCCCCACCCCTTCTTCCCCACTCCTTCCTTCGACCCCCACCTGACCCGGGTTGAAAAATTCCTCTGATCGTAATCTTAAATCAAAAAGCTCCTTTGTAGTTGCTTACTCTGCCCATTCGGACTAGTCAGCGTAATATGAATTTAACCATGAGTACCAAGATCTGTCGGAAAAACTCCCCCTCGGTGTGGTAATTTGATGAACCCGTCCCAAGTCAAGATTCTCGCGCAAGACCCTCATCAAGCTTCGCCTTGATCGGCGACTTCGGAATGCAGACAGGTAATCCGCTGCTATGACCCTCAATTTTAAACCATGTACAATCTAGCTTTTGGATTCAGTTACGTTTCAACTCATTGATGGATGAGCCATAACAATACAATGCTATTTAAACGCTTTAATTGTATTATTGCAATCTCATGACACGAATACCACAGTGATAAAACAGTATTCGCCTCTCTTGACATTAACGTTAACTGGTTTTCACTATAGGTATTGAAAGAAAATATTCTTTTAGCCATAAAATGATGTAAAAGCAGAATGTTTTATACACATTCTAGATGGACACGATATTTTTCCAGATTTAGGATACAGGTCCTATGAATATCGCAAGCATGATCACTCTTCATTATTTCTAATTTATAGGTGATTGTGCTTCTCAGGAGAGCAGCTTCCCCACGGGCAAGCCGCAATGGGAAATTATAGTTTTCACTTGGCTAAAATAATCTTTCACTGGACGAACTATTGGCTGGATTACACAGAATTTTATTGACTACGTGTGATAGTTTAGGCAGGGCATTTTATTCATTCATTAACGATTCTAACGATTTGTCTGTGTCAGAACTAGCAACTTGGAGTACTTAATTAGATTGATCGAGTTAGACGTTACTTAGTGGAAATTTACAACGTTAAGCATGATGAAATAATACTTCGTAGAGTTCACACATTTATTTTCCAATCGACTTCAACGCCTACAGCGTCATTTTCAAGATAAATTGGTCAATTTAACTTAAAAAGTACGCCTTATACGTCGAAATGGAACGGGAAAATAATGTGGAACTGTACTAACAATAAGTATTTTTTCAACAAGCTTAACTTGGAGAAGGATATAGCGATATTACGTCCTCTTCCTCCCAGCCATCTTGCGATGCACTGAAACGCATTTGTTTTTACCATCTGTTGGTCTTATATTTTCTCTCTACTATTATTAACATGAACTATTACTTACGAAAATAGAACATATAAATCAGATACTTTTATATAACTTGATTCTAGCCACTCCTTGCGGTGCTATAAATGTAGGCATTCTGGCGGTATTTTGAGATTACTTACTTCAGATACTAGCACTTAACGATGACCTTGCAGTCGAAAAGAGCATTATTTTTTCAGGTCGTACGTTTTTCGTGTGTGGGTTACCCCCCTTTTCTCCCGTAGAAGTGAGGCGGCCGTTGAGTGGTGGCGAAGTGAATAACCGGGGATAGCCGTGATTGTTAGGCTCGCAATGGCCTATTTTACTGGGAAATTTGGTGGTATCTTACCGGCAGACTTCGTTCCAATTCCAGAGTTTTGCTTACGGCTTGGTGCCGCACAGTCCTTCAAATGATTACGTCGCCTGGGAGTGAGTATGCTCTAACTCAGTGATTATCAACCTGTGTGCCGCGACACACTGGTGTGCCGCAAGCCTCAGCCAAGTGTGCCGCAAAGCTCATAAAAGTCATAAAAGATCAATAAAAATAATAAATTTAATTATTAAACTAATAGATACTTTTCAATTTTGTAAACTTTATTTAACAGTCTAATCCCTCCAACATCAAGTCTTACTCATCTCCGTCCACAGTAATTTGCCTTGAAAGAATAGGTGATGCACTGATATAGCCATTGGCTTGTTTCCCAAATCCCAAAAGCTTGTTTGCCACGTTGGCGTTGACTTGCGAGATGGACCCCATGGGGTAAGGGAGGCAGTGGAGGACTGGGAAAAAAGTTTGCGGAGGATGTTTTCAGCGTCGTTTGGAGCCAGTGACTCATGTATTTTCCTTTCTCAACTTACTCTCTAATCAGCTGTCCGAACATGATATAAATAATCCGAAAATGTTAACAAATACCCGCGTTGAAAATATCATTTCATCAATTTGGTATTGTACCAATAGATTGGCGTACTACTTTGATTTATTCACTCATTCGGGCTGTCCATCAATCATACGTTGTGGTATTTTATCTTTGCCTTCCCTGAAAGTGCTTTTGATGTGACACCATCACTTGAACTACCTACCATTCGTCTGTCTCCAACACTTCCACGTATCTGGCATGGGTGTACCTACCAGAAACAATATCGTAGTATAATCAGTATCTAAGAGCTTCGACGGCGAAGGTACTTCGAACTAATTTTGCACAAGGCCTGCAAACAGGGTAACAGCACTGGGACGAATAAAAAGATCGCCCCTTCCAATTCGAGCAGCAATGTACAGCTAAGCGATAGAACGGGAACCAGTGTTCCCGTCGTGGCTGACTATTGCCCTGGCACAATGTTATCACTATCTCCAGTCCAGCTCGGGGGTGATCTGAGGGCGCAAGCCCTTACATCACCTAGTATATTGGTAAAAAATACTCGTTTTCTTGAATTCCTACATAGTATGCATCAAACTAATAGAATCGACGAATTTTTCATTTATATATGTAGGTGAATCTGCATATTTTTAGCATCTATCTTTAGCGAAATGTTTTATTTTTCAGTAACGCCAGCTTCAAATTACTAAAGATACATCCTAATGAAAAAATGTTTCAATTACATATTTATTGGTATGATGATCAATATTATTAAGGAACAAATCATAGAGAATAATTCGGAGATAACAATTTTTTTTATGAAGGATACCTTTCATCAAGACTATCATCACGCTACGACGTCATATGGTCAAAACCATTTCGTCTCTGCTGGAAACAATTTTTAAATTAATATTTATTCCATTGAAGTAATACATTAATAAACTTAACTGTTATTGGCTTCACTTTGTAGAAGATTTGAATGATATTATTCATTATTAAATAAAGTACTTAATTTTTCTAGAGTTAAAATCTTTTAATTGTGCAACGTATTTCGCCGATTTACGGCATCATCGGTACAAAGTCGGAATGTTTATTTTTCGTTGATTGTTGTCGTAGGTACGGGAGGGGGAAGAAATAGCAAAGGTTCTGGGAAGGTTGAGAAAGGCAGAAATGCGATCAGTAGAAACGCGGATCAAGGGCTGGTGAATTGGTGATGCGGGAAAGATTATAGTTTTTCAAGGCTATTTTTTCGGAAAGGAGTGCGGCGGAACGGAATAACTTTTCTTCCAAAGGATTGAGGAAACATTTCGCTAAAAGGGGGTGTGAAGCTTTCATCCAATTTATTTGCCCTTTGTTTGTTTATATAGCTGTTTTTTGAAAATTAAGCAGCTTTGTTTTACTGCCATTTTAATCAGAGCACTTAATTCTGCGGAAACTTTTTTCAATTCAGGTAATCAATAAATTAGATTCGTTAAATACTGGCTTAGATACGTGGATGACATCCTCTTTCGGCGGAATGGAACCAACCGCCAATTGCAGTCATTCATCAACCATCTGAACAAACTCGATTCGAATATTTCCTTTATAATGGAAAAAGGTATCAATGACACTCTGAATTTCCTGTATTTGTCAAATCTCCATTTCTGGGCAAAGAAAAGCATTTTCAATCTACAGAAACAGCCGATCCCATCATATCAAGCGATTCGGTTAACCAGTTTTACCACAAACATGTAGCTTTTACTTCTTTGGTTCATCGTCCCTTACACATCACCCTTGCACCCACAAATACAGAACTCAATTGTTGACAATCATTTCTATAGCCGCTACCAATGGCTACAATACAAGTTTCGTCCAAAACATTCTTCGTAAAAACAAGAAACCCTAGCTTTAAAACAAATTTCCTTTAAACAGACAGAAGGACCGACGTATTTCAAGTTGCTCTCTTCGATTCCTTGGTAACATATCTTACAGGATATCAAACTGTATACCAAGCTCCCTTAAAGTAGCATTTTACACTCCCCTTACCCTTTTCAAACTTCTAATTAACGGAAAAGACGGCCAGGATATACTCAGATGGTCAGGAATTTACAAAATTAGATCCAATATCTGCAATAAGGCATTTATCAGTCTAACTGAAAGAAATGTAATCATATTTATCAAAGAATACACCAGAAGTTACAAAGATAGGGATTCCTTCTCAATATTTGCGAAACACCTACATCAGAACAATCATGTTAGCGACTTTACCCTCGAAACTTCACACGTTCTTTCAAAAGGCCTAAAAGTGGACAACCTCGAGCATATCGAAACTATCGGGCACTCTTCAAACCTATACAACGAGCAATTATTCCCGCACGCTTCCACACTCCTATCCCACATAACAGCCTTGAAAAATTATAACATTTCCAGTACCACCAGCCCTTGATCCACGTTTCTAATGGACTCTGCCTTTCTGACTCAACCCTCCCCGAACCTTTGTAATTTCTCCCCTCCCTCCCCCCCTGAACTTCGACAACAATACATGGAAATTGCCGGCCCCGGTGGCGGCGGGGTTAAGTCCTCGCCTGCTAATCTGAGGGTCGCGGGTTCGAATCCCGCCTGGGTCGGTTTTTCACTTGCCCAGGGCATGGATGTTTGTCAAGTTCTGGTGGTTCGGCCTCTGAAACACCTGATGACAAGCCAATGGCTTATCAGGATTTCAGGGGCATACTGACCACCAGAATCGTCGGGGAGCAAAAAAAATAAATAAATAAATAAAAAATCATACTCTAACTTTGTACCTGATGATGCCGTATCTCGTCGAAACGCGTCGTATAATTTTAAGATTTTAACTGTAGAAAATTCCAAAGTATTTTATTTATTACTAATTAATACTAGCATTAATGCTAATGTTTCGTGGAATTGTTAGTTGCGGTGATTTCTCAATGGCTTTTTCCGCTGGCGTTTTAATGGGAAGTAAGTCAGGGACTCCAAAAGCCTACCGACAAGCCTACCTGATAGAATAAATAATGAATGAATGGGTACAGCGCGCGTAGTAAGCAATTTTGATATGCTCCCAGCTGTTAGCGCATGTCACTCCTTGGAGTAGGCATCACACATTGTTCATTTTTTATGAGATTGGCGAGTCCCACATGCGTAGCAGGCCTATAGCAGCGTACTTGGAGCCTATTCTCCAGTTTTTTTTTGCTGAAGGGCAGTACGCATTAAAAACGAAACCTAAATGTAGGAAATAATTAATCTCACATTGACGTTGCCGTGGACTTATCGTGGAATTAGAATGAACTGCTTTCAAAGGTGATGTGCGTGTCATAACGTAGCGTAAACGTAACGAAAAAATATCGGGAGATATCATCGAGTTTGAAGTTTCCATTATTTGGTCTTGTTCGTCTCACAACAGCTGTTTCACGTTTATCTGACGCTAGTTTTTGCAGATAATTTTAATGGTTTAGTAGGTTGTGAATAGTAAACAGATACTTGACTAAACAGCCATGGTTAATAAAAGTAAAGGCGTTACTTTACCCTAATCTTTTTCGTAAATAACCAATGAAAACAAAGTTATATTGTGTACACACAATTTTAGTTTTATTTTGCCAAAACCTTTTCCATAAACTTGGCCTTACCACTATCGTGCTTTTTGTCACCAGTTTAATAGCAACGCTTTGAATCTTTCCACCTTACCGAGGACGGTTTTTTCAGTAACTGGGACTCTTGATCACACAATTTGGGATGCCATGGTTAACCCCTGTGGTTTACCTTACGTGGTTTCCTGTTTTTACTTACCCTATTCCATCTCAGTCTCCAATTCAAGATCGCCTTTCCATCCACTTTTGTTGACTCCTCCGAATGGGGTTGGCAACGCACGGCCCTGGCAATCCCAAGTTTGCGGATTCCAATCCCTCTCCCTTGGGAATAAATGATATAGTTATGGTATGTCTCTGGGTTAAGGTCTTTAGTTGGACGGTACGAAATAACTTATCCAGACGAAGCACCCAAAACCAAAGTTTCCTTTTCCTTCAAATCCCCGCCATCAGCTTCAATTCCTCTCCTACCGTATCTAATACTACTTCAATTTCTTTCCTCTGCACCCATTACATCACCCTTCTACATTCCCATGACTCAAAAGCCTTCAGTCTATTCCTGAGAAATGGATTAAACGTACCCTCTTTTTAATCAACTTTCAATTATTCATCTATGTCCCATTATTCAGATAGTAGGCTCGTTGTGATTTGGTCCTACAATTCTAGGACATTAAGCTCCATTTGTCGAACCAATTTTTTTAAGCTTCTCTATTTTTGGAAATTTCAGCTCGTATTGAGAGCACATGTAATTGATTGTAGTATATTATACTAAATGTTTTGAAAATCACAACTTATTTAAGAACTCCTATTTCGTATTGACAGTCTTCAGCAACTTAATCTAGTCTATGAAATAAAGTGACACGAAATATATACTTTTCCACAGCAGTATGGTTGTAGTTTGCCTCAGTTATCTTCATCTTCTCTTAAAAATAATTAATAAAATTTTAATATACCACGTTTTTAAAATGGACTAAAAAGTATAAAATAATTTTCCCTGGGCCCTTCTAAATTTTTGAGGGTGAATTGTCAGTGGCTATGGAGATATTTATAAGACTTGAAGAGAAAAACGTGGGGCGCAGGCAACCCATGATAATTAAGGAGGAGTAAAGGGACCAGGTGTCGTTTAGCAAACTCCCACAATTAATAGCATTTGCAATGCACTGAAATTGGTTGTGAATTCATCCGGATTATCTACTTCTATTATCTGCTGCCTGCACCCCACGTTTTTCTCTTCAAGTCTTACAAATATCTCCATAGCCACTAAACATTCACCCTCAAATATTTAGAAGTGCCCAGGGAAAATTATTATACACTTTTTAATCCGTTTTAAAAACGTGGTGTATTAAAAAAATATGTAATTAATTATTTTCTGCTTATTAGTCTTATCCCCGAGTGAAAGTTTCCAATCGATTTTATACATTTCGACTCTGACAGAAACACATAGGAAATTCCCAATGTATTTCAGATTCTGTACAGATGACAGTGTGTGGAATTGAAATAATTAATTATTCGTTAAAAAATTAATTATTATATCATGTAGCATTCACAGCATTTCATTGCCATCAACTTCTTAAATGGTCAAAATTACATGCCTCTACAAGCACATCAGGAAATATGTCAATTAATTAATTAATTAATCAATTAATTGTTAAAATAGATAGCTAATATTTCATTGTCATCCACTTCTGAGCTATGGTTAAAATTTCAAGTCTCTAGCTGAATGGGAAGTTAGTTTAAACTCGGTTGCAATATTCCACCCGGACAGACAGACAGACATGACGGACACCGAACTAATAAAAACGTGGTAAAATAACTAATGCGGAGGATAAGAAGGCTAAAAGGAGTTGAGTTTGATCAATTCCTCTATCTATTTTGGAATAGTTTGCCCACGAGCCCTTTGAAGCCCATACTAAATATATTTTTATTTAAAAATTCGTAATTACTATGAATAAATAGATACTATAGTTATAATTTGAGGTGGATGCTGAGTTATAAATAACTTGCTCAGTGTTTAAGCGATGCATTTTAATGTTTTTGGCCTTTTTTATATTAATGCTGGTATTTTTATTTTTACTTATAGAGTGAAAGTGAAAATGGTCGACAGCTGCTATGGTTTCCAGTCGGCTACATATTTGGATGGAAGTGGTCTGCTACCATTGAGCAAAGTACAAGTGCACCGCTGCTGTCCATAGAGGTATTCGGTGTCACCTTGATTGTATGCAGGACAGTCAAAAAAACCTTCAGTGGACATCCCTGATGATATCCTGCTCAGATAAGTGCATTTGGTTTTTTACACAGTATTTTTGTGTGTTGATCGACGGCTGAAGCCAGACCTCACTTTATTGATTTGATGAGAAAATGAATACGAATTCTTCTTAAAATTAAGTGTAAATTAATGATGGATTGGCCTTGATTGATGAAATGAGTACACGCGTAATTGTCTATTCACAGAAGTTGGTGAGAAACTTGACAAAGAGAATGAACCACCTAAATTATGCTCCTTGGTAAATCATTAGTATTGAGCCCTTGTCGTGCTTCTACTTCCGATTCTATTGCTTCTCTCTCAGATTCTCTTGCTTCGTTGTCATTTCAATCTTTGACTCTCTTCCTTCCGGTTACCCCATCGTCAAAACTTTTCTTCCCAATGCATTTCTCGCCTAGTCGCCTTCGTCATTTTCCGAGTACCAGGCTCTGTACAACACTTGCACGTCTGATTTTGTTATTCGTTTGTTGCTTTATCTCTGAGCTGTTTCCACGTCATCTATCAATGAGTCACCCAATTTTATCTTCTACCATTCCCACCGTCAGTGTTGTCACTATGCCTTTCCCTCATAATGACTGATCCGCTTCTTTTTCTCTTGAATAATGTCCATAGTAATTATCTCACTTCCTTTTCTCTGTTAAATGCCGCACTCCTAACTATTGTCTTCCAAATTTATATTCTACAGTCTCCTCAAACCCGACATTTCAAAGGCATTGACCCTGGTATCCTGTATATTTCTCAAGGTCCACGTTACACAGCTATTCAATGTAAACAATCCCCCCATAGCATTTCATCAGTCTCCTCTTCTCACTCTCTGGAAAACGGCTGCCTTATTATTGAAACCCTTTCTGATTTTATTCACTACTTCTCTCTTCCACTTCTCCATCATACACTACCAAGATATATATGCCGTTCCACTTGTTGTATATGTCTTCCAATTGTCCCATTTTTAATTTCTTCTCTGTATTATATTCTTAATACTTCCGATTTGCTGCTTTTATCTTCACTGCATTCTTCTATATATTACTTCCTCTTCAACCTATAATAATCCTTTGATACGCTGGATTATTTTCAGCAGGGTCCTTTATTCAATCCAAATAATCTTACTTCTCCCCATTACTAACTCTTAATTCTTCCTGTAGATTATTTATCTTGCCTTCAACATAACATTCTAATATTTAGCCAGAGGAAGCAGGCTGGCCATATTCTGCAACAATCTCCATCCCGTACATCATTGGTAGTTCAATCCTAAGATTTTTTGACTGCAGCATTCCATCCTTCCCTTTCTAATGTTAGTTCTTCTAATGTATATTTTTCCTCTCTAGTAGTAGTTTCCTCTCTCCTAATGTAGTTCCTCTAAGTATGACTCCTGCATTACGCTTCTGTCTTCCGCATACTAGGATTTTAGTCTTCTAATTAATTTTCATGTTCTAATCTTGAAGTACTTAGTTCATTTTTTAAATGATCTTTGAAGGTCATCACGATTTAAAGCTATGACTGTGATGTTATCTGCGAAGTGGAGCATGTTTATTTCTCCTCCGTTAATCTTAATTCCGTTCAATCCCATTTCTATTGCTTCTCTTATTGCCTCCTCACCAGTATATTTTTAACAGTTATGATGAAAGGTTGCATCCTAGTCTAGTTCCTTTATTAATTTTATCCTCTATTTTTCTCTCGTCTCTCATTCACATCGTGGTGACTTGCTTCATGCATCGTTGGTAGATTATTCTTCCGCCGTTCTAATCTATTCAGAGGTTATCCACCGCCCTGAACATCTTGTTCCACTCAACGTAGTCGAAGGGTTTCTCCAACTCCACGAATGCCTCATACAGTGTCTTGCTCACATGTATCGTTTTTTCTACCAATACTCTTAGACAGAGTATGACTTCCCTTTTTTCTCCGTCCTTTCTAAATCCGAATTGGTTTTCCAAGAGATTGTCTTCAATTTTATTTCCCTTCTATCCTAATTATTATTATATTAATAGTCGCGTAAGTATTTTCAACGCAAGTGACAACAAAATCAAATTTCGCTGCTCCTCACATGTCTCAGTCCTCTTCTTCTTCGGTATCACTATCATTAAACTCTTCTGAAAGTACTCTGTACTCTTCCGCTTTCGTAGCTATCTTTGATTATTCTGGACAGGTTGTCCTTAGATTTACTTCCAAGCGCCTTGATGATTTCTCCGTTGAAGTTATCTGCTCTCGGTGACTTGATATTCTTCAGATCTTTCACTCCTCTGTCAAATCCTCTTCTCAACCTCACTCTCGTATTTCAATATACTGTCTTTCAGCGGTTTCGGTCCATATATTCAATTTATTTCTTCCATATATTCCCAATGCCTTCACCTTCTATCAGTATATTCCCGTTCACATCCCTAATGTTGTTGAATTTGGTTTTTCTTTCTCCGAAGTGACTTTTCGCTAGATTGCATACTGTTTCGGTATTTCCCTTCTAAATTTTTTCGTTTATTTCCTCGCAGCAACTTTCTATCTAATCCTCCTTTAAGTTCTTGCATTCTCTTATGGCGTGGTTCAAAAATTTCTTCAAGATAATTACTGACCCTTCGTTTCTGAAATTCTGGTATTTTCCTCTTTCTTCTATAATTTTTCTAATGTTTGTTAAATATCTTTTGTTGTAGTTTTTATTTATATATGCACCGGAATAGCTCTTGCACTGCTTCACTTGGTACTTGTATCTATCTCTGACAAGTATGTAATTGATTTGGTACCTACCTCTTTCCCCTGGTATTTTCCATGTGTCCCTTCTCCTCAAATGCTGATCGTAGAAGGTTTTTGCTGCTACCATATTTTTATCACTGCAGAACTCCACTAGTTTTTCTCCTTTCGCGCTTCGTTCTCCCAGTCCGATCCGGCCGATTCCGTTAACTTCACCCTCTTTCCCCGTCTCACATTCCGTTCTTAACTCCTTCAAATATTTACTTTGCAAAATTTTGCAATGCTAATTTTAATTTCGTGTTCAATTATTTGATCAATTTAACATCTGTCCAGTCTACATATCTCAACCTTACCAATTGTACTCGGTCACAAACTTATCCCGTTTTTTTTACGGAACAAACGTATTCATTTTCCTCTCTTCGTACATAGTTGTCTTTATTGCACGGTGGAGTTTTTATTATTCTTCTAAAGCCATACTACTATTCTTTTGCAATTTTTCATAAGAATGCTGTTTTTGATTCAATTTGTTTACTAACATATGCGAAACTCGTTCTATCAAAATTATTTTTCCGTGTTCCCCTTGCATTTTGGTTCCTTCACATATGTGGGCTTGATAAAATAACTTTCTTAAAAAGTTTTGCGGGCATAAGACAATGTCATGTATTTGAAAATCCCTGCTGTTTCCCCATGCCTTCATATTTTTGGAGTTTAATTAATGCTGTGTGAGAGGCAAAGTGCTTATGTCGATGAGTTATTCATTATATAGACACGTAGACATTTGAGCCTATCTAGATGCTGTACTGACTCGGAAATACTGGTCATTTTCAATACCCTATAAATAGAGCCATTGTATTCTAATTATTCTGATGACAGCCGTCTGATCAACCACAAATAATGTCTTCAACCGTATTTGCACATTTATTTTTTATTTGTATTGATCACAATTGATTTTATAATAATTTAGGGGGTGGTTCAATGAATATTTGTACTCGGGAAAAGTCCCTTTTCAGCACCCTTCAATCGTCTTCCTTGCCAAAAGCCCTGTATGCCTTTAAAATGGAAAACTTGGCCTGACAAAAATTTATGAATGTTAACCCTTAAAAATGCATATTTCTGTTGTCTTTATATCTTGGACATTCGGGTTTCCCCCGCATTGTGGTGTGTCTGATCGACCAATGCAAGCAATGTTGGGATGAGTCGATCAGACACACCCCAATGCAGGGGGAGTCCAACATGTAAATACACCGAAGCATCGCGGAAACATAAAAAAGATTACTATTTTATGTATTATTCATTTCCTGAACATAAATTTAAAAAAAGTTTTCTTATACCTTAGTGAAGATTAAAAGTTAATTTGGCACCCTACTCCCAACAAAGTGATGCGTCAGACGGTCTCCCATGCCTTTAGCCACCCTTGACCAGTTATATGTGTATGATGTGTGATAAACTTATTTTATGCTTATGTATTATTTATATTTTCCATTGTGTCCAATATTGATTGATTTTTTGGTAAATTAATTTGTTTTAATTAATGATTTATGAGGTATATACCGACCTTTCTGCTTAATTTGGAGGCTGCTTGGTATTCTCTTTGAAGTATTGTCGCGTCTACCAATTATTTGTGTTTTTAATGTATTCCTGGCGATGCAATGAGGTATATAGTCTAGACCCAGCGCTAGATATTGAATAAGAAACTTATCATGCGACCATTATTTAAATTAGACCTTTAAAATCACAGCGATCTCTTGCCATTTCATTCATTTTCATTTTCTTAATGCCTATAAGTTTTTTCTTAATGCCTATAGGCATTAAGAAAAAATCATTTTCTTAATGCCTATAAGTGATAAAATTAGAAGAATTCAATTATGATCAGGATATAAAATCTTTTTAGTCCAGCGATAGTAATAGTGCTTGTTCATAGCATGCTTATTTTGTTCGTGGGACCTTCTTTCCCTGAGTGCAACTAAATTTACTTTTTTTAACATTCATCCTTATCATTCATGACGGTTTTATTCTTGGATATTTCGATGTAGTTACGTGGAATAAGAAAGGTTCTAAAATAATTATAAGCTATTTAAATTAGCGAAAACTAGTAATCAGTGGTTGAAATACGTAGTTGTAATTTTAGGTTTGAATCGGGGTCTTTCACGCTGTTTTCGGAAATATCATGTACGAATCTCACTTTGAAATTTTAGGTAGGGAGCGTTTCCATTTTTATTATGACCTTCTTGTTTTTGAAATCATAACATTTATGAAATGAGGAACAACTGGCAATTTATAACTACCCCATAAAGATGTGTATCGACTCACCTCTCCTTCCATTGGTCGGATACCAAAAATTCACTGCATCCAGCTGACCTAGCGTAATTATTTACATGATATATGTACAATGATTATTAAAAGTTCATGCAACCTTCTGCTGCAGGGTTCCACCAATCGAATTTATTTGCTTATAAGTACTTTTTAATTCACTTAATCATCATCAATATCTTTACTACATACTAATATGGTTTTTTGAAACTCTGAATTAGCATTTTTTGCTCATATTGACCCTCTTGTTACGTACTATTCGTTCCTACTATCCGTTTCAAAATTCTGTCACCCGAGTTTGAAGATAAATGCTTAAAAAACGGGAGGAGCTATTTCAGTCACTTGCATATAAAAATAATGCCTATTAATTTTTTTTAATGATTGAAAGAACTTTTGTTGAATAATGCTATTGTTTAGCAAGCACTTATGAAATTACACCCCAATAACTTTTTGCGTTTAGCTACTATTAAACTATCTATGGAAATGTAATATCTCCTGAAGCAAGCACCAGCGAAAGTCGCCAATTGAACCATTTTCTAGGTCTTTACATAGACAATGTGAATCAGGTATACCCATAAGGCTGGGATCACCAGGATATATTATAATGCTTAATAATTATTTCGGGAAAAACGCGCTCCGAGGAGGCAAAATTATTCCATAAATAGAAAGGGAGGGAGTCGTAGTAGTAGTAACCGCTCTTTCTTGATTCATGAAGTATCTTGTTTACCTTCCTCTAAAGTTATCGTAAAACATACATAAATTTGTGTATAGTTTTCGAGGTAGTTAGGTTCACTAAAGCCAAAAATTTTGTTTTATCCCCAGGTACATGGCCGTTTTAAATGACATTTTTTCCATGCTGAATTTGCGTAGGTACATCGTTTGATTTTTTTCGAGTAAAACCCTTGAAAATATCCCGTTCACCTGAGACCCTGTATTTCTCGTCATAGAACCATCTTTGTCCACTTCAGAACGAAGCCATGGATCTTATAGATCTTTCTCCCCTCTCACATTAAGGTAGTTTGAGAGAGATTTTTTCCTAGTCATAATGGAAACCATTTTCAAATTTTATTTTTTTAATTCAGCGTCTGTAAGAAGTATGAAGTAAATATTTTCATATTAATGGAGCTAAGTAAACTTATACAGGAGAAAAATTCTCAGTAATTAAATAAATATATCTACTTAAGTCTCTAACTTGACTCGTATTTGCACGTCATACGGTGAAAATGCCTATACAACAGGTTTATTCTTTGATTCTGTAAAAACTACTGCGGTGAGTAATTGATTAAATTTTATAAATAGTTGTTATAACACACAAACTACACACCGTTAGTTTTTGATGAAATCTAGAAATTAAAAATTGCTAATTTTTTCAATATTCTCCCTCTGGAGCGCACAGCTCTGGAGCGCAAAAAGTAGTCAGGAAAGGGGTTAATATTTTGATATAATTGGAAATATGAGGGGTTTCTCTTTAAAATGAGGTCCAATTCATCAAATTATAGGTCAAGTGACATCTCATTCAAAATACCTCAATTACAAATTAGGGTTTACTAGTATTCATGAATGATTCAATTCGTATCCCTTCTCATAACATGACAGAACCCACGAAGCAAGCTCTTTCGTATTTTTTCTTACTTGGACATCCAGGCCGTAATATTTTATGAATCTTTCAATTTCAACTCAAAACTTCCATAATTGCATTTAAGACTATTTATTACAAAAAATTAACGTTACGAAAACTCAAGCACGAAACATGACGGATTGAGAGCTTTCGCTAAAAAAAAAATTGCGGATTGGGCGTCATGAGTTCAAATTGCTAATACTTCGCGTGCGTCTTCTGTCTTTTTCCGAAAGTTGTAGTGTGTTTTGGTGTTCGGCTAACAACTAATTTTATAGCTAGAAAACATAAAAATTCGCTCTTGAGTGTCATGCTTACTCAAATTCGATCAAATCTAACCCTAACATTTTCCTCGACTAGAGTTTCCCGTGACGTTTTCTATAATGGCTATTTTTGTCGGCATGGTACCTGGCACAAAAAGTCTACGCTAAAGTTAATTTTGAGCTATTTTTCTTTCTATGAACGTTAACATTTTATTTGCTTCTCAGGAACCGTATACCACAGTACTTGGCCAATATTTTAGCTTCTCCTTATTGCTTACTACGCTATTATCGATTAACATGAGGAAAAATGTAGTGTTGCTCGTTGAAGTTTTCACTTTCATTGTCTAATATTCATTTTTAGATATATTCTATTAAACACCTTAAGACCTTTATTTCAGTATTTAGCCAAGGAAAGTAGCATTGTCGATTATTTCAGTAATTTCATCCGTTACCATAGTTATGTTAAGGTTAGCTTGTGATGCAGAGTTTGTTGTAAATAAAAACACAATTCATGACAATAGTTGATACCGGAAGCACAAGATTTTCATTATAATCATCATTATTTGTTTCTGGACGAAATATATGGATCATAAGTACAGGAGAAGGGTTTACTTTGAATTAGAACTTCAACAAGTTATGCTATCATCCTTTCTCCCTTCCTTTTCGATCATAGCTATGTATTTGTGTTTTGAACGCAATAAACAACAGACTCATTCTATCCATTACCTCGACGGAAATATTCAGTAGCTACTGTAAATCTTGAACTCTAATGTAGCTATTCCCATTCGTTATTTTGTCAGTAGTCATAAATCCGAATATTGGTACGCTGCAGCACTCCAGTCTACTCTTCTCTCTGCCAACCGCTTCATTCCTACAGAATTAATCACTTTCACTTCTTCGTATTTTGCCTGGCGTGTTCCATTGAAGTTTGAAGACTCTGTTCCATCAGCATCTTCCTCTTTAATTAATTTTCATCTTCCAGTTCATTTCTTCTTCCACTATTGTTTCCAATATGCTGATTAGTCGCCAAAAGCGCCGAATATGTTTCTCTCCTTTTCATCTCAGATTTTTCGTTATGCTTTCTTTCTATCCAGCTCTTCGTTGGTGGTTCTCCGAGTCTATTTAATGTTCATTATTCATCGGTAACACCACATCTCCATTGCTTCCAATCTCTTTTGCTTTTCAGTCGTTATTGCCCAGACTTCACTGCCATATAAAATCGTGCTCCATATTAATTTACTTCTTTCTAACTTCCACGCTTGAGTTACGAGCTGTCAGCAGACTCCTCTTATAGTAAAATACTGTCTTTGCTTGATTTATTCTGCTCACAATATCTTTCTTGCTTCTTCCATAGCTGATGATCCTACGTCCTAAATAACAAAATTCTTTCACTTTCACAAGCTATTGTTGTCAAGTTTGACAATGATTCTGGCTTCTTGATTTCTTTATCAAACCATGATATTAGTTTTCCTAACATTACTCTTCAAGTTTATTTATTCATAGTTTTTTTCATACAGTATAGAATTATTGTCATGTCTTCCTTCTCTGCGAGAATTGTAATACATCAGAGAATTGATGGATGCTGATTTGTTTTCTCCGTGACCTTTATTCCCTGTTTTTAATTTTATATTACATAATGCTTTTTCATGGTACTCATTGAAAATCATAGGTAACAAAGCACATCCTTGTCGTACTCATTTCCTCATTTCTGCATTTTTCCTACGTATTGCTCTTCTGTCTTTAAATGACACTCCTATGCTCTTCAGTATAGTCACCGCTCTGTTCCAATACACATTATCAAATGCTTTCTCTAGATCGATGAAACTAGTATATGTGTGCTTGTCCTTTTTATTCCTCTTCTCTACGATAAGTCTCGGGCCTAAAAAAGCTTCTCTCGTTCTCCTACTTTTCCAGAAACCGAATTGTTTCTCATTAAGAAATTCTTCCACCTTTTGTTCCATCCTCCTGCAGACAATTTGGGTTAGATTTTTCGATGAATGTGCTGTTCCCAAGTCCTTGCATCTCACGGCTCTTTTCTTCTTCGGAATAGGGATGAGGACATTTTCTTTATGTCCGTTGTCATTAGTGCTGTTGAATAAATGTCACATATTAATCTATGTTGCTTATTTAGGGTCCTCAATCCTGCATATTATACGAACTCGGAGGGAATTTCAATGACAATTTTATTTTATTTACTTCGAATGACATTAACTTTGATTAAACTATCATTATAGTAACTTTTCTCAGTTTTATACGCAGCGTCCAAGTTTTTCTCTGGGAGATTACCATCCATCTCTTTATAAGAGTTTTTCATCCATTCGTCTCCGTCATTTTTAGCTTTATGGCGTATCGTATTTCTCATTATTTTATGCATCTGCTGTCTTTCTTCCGTTTTCAAGTTTTTATGCGCCCTTCTTTCATCTATTATGTCCAGGACACTATGTATTCCATGGTTACTGATTATCGGTTTTCCTCCATAATAATATCACTTCCGCTGCATTTTGTTATTCTTTTTCGATCTCTTGTCATCTCCATTTAATTAATCGTGTCTGGTCTCCATCCGCTTCTGCTTTGTTTGGAGTACTCTGATCGGCGATCTGAGTTCTATTTCCTCCAGTCTGTCAAACCACTAGCGATTTTTCTTTTATGTCTTAAGTTTTTTAAACTTTAAATGCTCTTCTGTTTCGTACTCCGCTTTTTTCTCGCCTTTGTCCAAGTTCTTCCTTGTGGGACTTTCCCTTCTATTATGCTCTTTACAAACTCGTTGTGTCTCAAAAGTGTGACCTATCCATCTGGACCTTATCCTACTGCAAGTTCCCCATATGGTATTCCCCTCCTTTTCTTTTATACCCTTTCTCATTACTGGTCATATTAGTCAATTTGAACTTCAGCATCTGCCTCCAGTACCAAGTTTCGAAATCCTCTATTCACCTTTGTTTCTGCTTTCCCATGGCCAATTTCTCTGAGCCATGAAGCGCAACATTCCACACGAATTTATTTTCATTAAACTTCCTTATTGGCAATCCAACTTCCTTTTTACACGAGAGGTATTTTTTCATCATGAATCTTTTCTTGGCTTGAGTTATTCTCAGCCTGACGTCCGTTGAACACCTTTAATCCCATTTCAGAAATCTTCCTAGGTAGGTAAAATATTGTACTCGTTCTTTGTGTCTTTAGCTTCTCTCTTTCAAATGCTAGTATTTTCGTTTTATTTTCGTTGATCTCCATGTTGTACCCCTGTGGAACATTTGATGGGAACTTGACTGTGAACACATGATCAAGGATGCTTGCAAGTCTTCTGGCTTCTCTGCTATGGCTGCGAAGTCATCGGCGAAACAAATCACGTTGATTTGTTTTGTATTTACCTTCATTCCTTTGATTCCCATTTCTTGGGGTGTTTGGCTGCTTCCTCCAGTTGAGTAGAAAAGTGCCGGCGAAAAACTTTAAAAATTCAGGCTGTGTACTTAATGGGAGAACAGAATTGTGAAAAAAGGCCACTTCGCCTCTGCACGCGATAGTTTATTTGGTTAACCCCAGTTTCGTCACTCTAGAGTCATTTCCAAAACAACATTTTTCGTGTTCTCAACAGTAATGTACAGACATACTGGGAAGGTGAGGGAAAGATGGAGAGGTAAACATTTCAAGGTAAGAGATAAGGCAGTGGAATTTTCAGGGGGACTTGGATTTGGGTGGTAAAATCAAAGAAAATAGAGGTTTATGTTTGTTATGCTAGATGAGGTTTACTTAGAGGAAATTAATAACTGTTCAAAAAAATCCATTTTATCACCATTGTCAGGAACATGCAAAATCATCATTAGTAGTCATCAATTCAAATATTGGTCGGTACGGGCTCTCCACTCCTCTCCCATCTCTGTCAAGCGCTTCATTCCTGCATAATTATTCACTTTCACGCCATAATTTTCCTGATTTATTCCATTTTTGGTCTTCCCCTGTAATTCTTTCCATTCGTTTCTTCTTCCAAAATTGTTTTCAGTAGGCTGATGAGTCGCCAAATGTGTCGAATAAGTTTGTCTCTTTTTCTTTGCAAAGATTTCATTATACTTCTTTCATCTCCTGCTCTTCGCACGACTTCTTCGTTATTGATTCTCTCCACCCATTTGATCTTCATAATTCTTCGGTAACGCAACATATACATTCCTCCCATTATTTTCTGTTCTACAGCTGTTATTGAAAGAACTTCGTTACTTCCACGCCTGTGTTGCTAGCTGTCAGCAGACTTCTCTTCTAGAATGCCTTCTTTGCTTGGGCTGTTCTCCTTAGAATGTCTCTCTTCCTTCTTCCATCGTTGGTGATCTTGCTTCCTAAATAATAAAATTCTTCCTCTTGCGCAAGTGTTTGTTGTCAAAGTGTGACAATGATTCTTTCTTCTTCGTTTCTTCCACAAACCGTAACATCGTTTTTATTAATATTTATCTTCAAGTCGTTAATTTATTCCAATCGTTTCGATTGCACAAACGATGTGGTATGCAAGTCGTGGTCACAGGTGCCAAGATACACAGCAAAGAGGGTGAAGTTGGCGCAGAAAAATCATTTCTCTTCACCGGGATTCCAACAGAATCACCTAATTGCCGGTCAGATGTGCTAGCCAGTTATACCACCAAACCTGTTTGCATAACTGGCTATCACACCTGATTGGCAATTGGGAAATCCGAGCTCAAATCCCGGTGAAGTTAAATTATTTTTCTGTGCGAGTTTCACTCTCTTTGGTGTGCTTCAAGCTATATTTTTTCATAGTTTTGTCCATGCAGTTCATTGGATTGGAAGCGTACTTCACCCGCAATGAGTGAAAACCTAAAAAGGTTTAAAATAAGGTGGCCTATGTACTTGCCTATCAAACGTCTCTTGAGATAGATCACTTTGTGAAGTTTTACTAAACTTACTAAGACCTTTTCACTTAACTTCTCCTCCTATCATCATTCTCACACTGTAATTCATATGACCCATCCTCAAGATCTTCACCGTGCACATTTTCGACTGGCTTCCTCCGGGTATCACTGATTTCGTACCCATCCCAGAAAGCCTCAACAGTTATTACACCACTCCCTTTGGTATCTTACTTTTCTCATTTTTTCTCATTTCCAAATTAGTCTCCTAATTTGCTAGGCACTTTTTTCTACATTCCCTTTCGTGGCATTGTGACTTTGTTTTTATTTAATTTCTTACAAGCCCTTCACTATTTTTTAAGTGTTCACTCCATTGAGTGGGAGCTATCCTCCAATACCGTTCTCTCTTTTCGCTTCTTAAACATCATGTCATTCCACCATGAATAGTATTTTATTCTCCTTCACACCCAACACTCACTCGTACTTTCAGAGCCTTCGATAATCCTTGAATCAGTTTTTCCCAAGTATTTCTTTAGCACTTTCTCTCTCGATGTTACCATTCTAGAATCATTCGAAAATAGTTCATCCTCATCCATGCATACATAGGTACGTACATGATTCACTACAGTTTCTCTTTTATGTATACGCTTTATTCTTCATCGATCACTTTTCACTTGCATTCACGATAGAGATAGCCGAATATGTTATTGTCTTTTCCACATAAAGCACTTTTTATGCATGCTAAAATTGCTTTTAAATACTTTTTATGTGCTATAATGATTAAATAACAATTTTAACCATTGCAATAGGAATAAATTCGATGGTGAGTAGATAAATTTTCTATACTTTAAGGTATGATTCATCCTAAAATTACGTTACTAGGCGTATGTTCAAGGTTTAATAAAATGCTCGTGTACATGCAACGAAATATACGTACAATAATATGAAAAACTATTTATTTTTCGAAAATATTCCCAGTATATTGTGTCATGGTGATGAAACACGAAAGTTGTAGGATACAAGTGTTGGGATTAATTTAACAGTTTTCTTCTTTAATAAACTTTCCTTGACAATGCGTTTGAAAGTTTAAATTTAAGCCGTTTATACTAAGCGGCATGATTAACAACATGGTATTTAGAAATTTTTACTAGAGATATCCTATCGATATTGTGAATCAGTCACGGGTGTTTTACTGAGTATACTAAGCAGTGAAAAAGTAACTTCTCTTGATTTAATATTTAGGTACTCAGGTATGACATCAACACGGGGAAATTAGCCTCAGAAATACTGTCCTAAAACGCCGTCTGCCCCTAGATTGAAACCAATTGCCTTTCATGTGTGTTCATTAAACTAGCCGGCGGCTAGAAGACTCAATTTCCAGTCTGCCAAATCGGATGATTTTGTAGCTAATTACCTCACCCCACATCCGTATTTGTTGAAGTCAATATTTAAAAGCAAAACAAACAGCTTTTTAGATTAAACCATTTTAGAAGTATAGGTACACAATTATTTTTCATTTGAGGGTCAACAATTGACCTTAGAAGCATCCCATCTCACGCTAATCAAGGTTATCATGTAAACTTCTGGGTACTCTTAGTATTCAACCTTTGTGACGGTCTCTCAAATCTTCTTCCGGATTTTCATAGCCAGCATTTCACATTTTCAGTCTCTCAATCCAGTGTCCTTTGGCATGCTAGAATCGCAATTCCACTCCTTTTTATGCTTCTATGTAACTTTTATATGCATTCTAAGCAATATTGAGGAGATATACTCGATCTTGAGCGTCAAATCTACACCCCGAGTGCCCTGACAACCTTCACCTTGTATCCATATCACCTAATCATCAACATAGAAATGCCTTACGCCATTTTCAAAGCATGAGAGCTCATCCATGAAGTGATTTTATTCGTTGTCCATCCCACTTGTCTTTTTAGTCGGCCAATCTCAAGATTTTCTGACTCCGACTATGAGCTCTTCATAATTGTGCAGAACTGATTGGTTTCAGTCAATTCTCCTTAGCTGTTGTCAATATATCATGTAAATATCATCCGTCACTTGCATGAACAGATTCCATAAGACAATGTGAAAACTTTCACTGATCAACAATGTATTGCCCAAGACCGTTCGCAACGCATAAGAATTGATCCATGGCGTGATATTCTTCGGTGAATGTTCCTTTCATTGTCTTTTTAATCTGTCAGTCTCAAATATCTTTTTTACTTTTGATAAATGTTCATCATCATCAATAGGATCCATTTGCATTTTCTGCTGCCGTGATCATTCCAACTCCAAATTCTAGGCTGTTTGTTGGAGCCACTCTTATCGTATCGAACTTTAGTCAAGATCTATGCTCTCAGCTCACTTTCTGCTGTTTGATCTCTCAGTTAGTTCTTTTTACTATACTTTTTACCTTTAGCGTTTTGGTTTACCTTTCCGTTTAGGTGATAAGCCAAGGTTTTTTACTCTTTTAGCGTCCTAGCCGTACAATTTACATGCTATAATTTCCTTTCTTGGCACCAGTTTCATTTTATTTATTTAGGGACACTAGTACTATTTTTTTAATTGTCTAACCTGATACTGTTTATAGCACTATGCAGATTGAAGGAATTGATCTATTTCCAAATTTTCTTGATTTCAGAGGAGGAATAGTCCTTACTTGGAGCCGTTCCCAGGATGAGGGCATCACTCGTCTTGTTCGTGAGATATTCCTAGCTGTTACACCAACGCGCAGTGATGCAGTGGCAGGGATCTAGAACCCCGAACAGAAGCAAAGTTGTGGATCATCCGGAATGGCTTTGCTGACATCTTATCTTTGACGCATATCATCGTCAGCACTCCTTCACGTACGGCGACCCTTGGGACTCTGGTGTATTATGGAGTAAAAGTCCTGATTCCCAGCTGCTGGGAGTCGGGACTTGAACTCTGAGTGCCAGTCTCCCATTAGTCGTCGAATGTGAAAGAGTGCAAGTAATTGTATTTTTTTGATGAAATAAAATTTTTAAATGAACCCTACCAAAATTTTATTTACCAAAGTCTTGACGCTGGACAGAAGACCCTGACAATCACGTTGGACTTATAGTAGTAATTTGAGATAATTTTTTCAAAAATTAAAAAAAAAATGCTAAAAATCAGCTACAGGACTGATATTTTTTCCAATTTAATTTTAAATATTTTTTTATTTATTGATTTCTTTTTGTTTTAAGTGAAGTCGCGAAAATATAAGTCCAAAATGTAAACATTAGCGAATAAGTCTAAAGTTCAACGGGGAAGTTCAAATCGGTAGAAACAGTTGAGGGTCAAAATATTCGATTGAAAAGGCTGTTCAAGGTTAACGAGTTTTATTAGCTTCACTGTAAACATGAGTCCATAAATGGTGAGATGTTATCAAGTAACAATGCTTGCTTAACTAAAGTAATTGTTACAATCATCAAAATGTAACAAATTTTGCCATTGAAAAATGCATGCAGCCACGCTTAATTGTATTTTATTGACGTGACTGCATGCAGTACAGAAAAAAGAAAAAATGAATCTTTTTAAAGAGTTGGCAATAGAATCTTCTGAGCTATTCCGCCATGCAGCATGAAGTATTAGTCCAAACGCCAACTGTCGTCTCGGTGACTCTTGCATTTCAGTTGGAGATAAACTCGAGCTCTTGGGGCTGTGATCATCTTAGGTATGTTGCAGATTCACGCATCGATGTAGGAGAAGTTGCAGAGCGTTGTGCATCGAAGTGGGAGAAGTTGCAGAGCCTGGTGCGTTAGTCAAGTATCTGAAACAAGAGAAACAAAAGTTACAATTGTGTCACCAAAATTTTTTATATTCATTTTCTGATTATAGTTTTATTTATTTCGTTTAACTAGAAACAAAGTATGTTTAACAGGACAAAGGTTTAAAAAACCGTTACAAAAAGCAGTAATTTGACTGTAATATCGAGATTTACTTTATGGTATTTCGACGGCAGTATAAAAGATAAACTTTGTAATTCCATAAGAACCAGAATGGAATAGACGAAAATCTTTAACTTTTCTTGGCATTAACCCGCGTAATAAACAAAATGGCAAGTGGAAAAATTGGCCAGCAATTTAATACTCTTTGTGTGATATTGATATAGAATTCTATTTTAATACACTAAGTGCTAAACCTGAAGAGATTTTTAAATTTGATAATTACTTACTGATTAATAAATTATCACTCAGTTAAAATAATACTACCATAGCAAGGACAACATACTCTTAGTTGGACGGGAGGTATAAAAGGTATTAGAGACCGAACAAAGATTTTCTTAATATTCCAGACGAAGGATAAAAGCGCTAAAATATAAACTGGAGAAAGCTGGCAAGGAATGGATATTTGAAGCATTAGAAATAAAAGCAGGAGTTACAAGCAACGGTAAATTTCTTAAAATATTGGTCATAAGACAGAATACTCCAGGAAAGATTATATTAGAGGTGCCATAAACTCCTAATCTCCACGAAATTAGGCTATTAATTTGTAAGGTGTCCGTTCAAGCTCAACTTATTGCAGTTCTGAGTATAGAGGAAAGAGTCCTCACAGAAAATCAAACTAGATGAAAAGAATATGACGATCATTCCGAAAATATTTGCAAGTTATGATTTACCTTTAAAAATGTTTGCTTAAAATGTGAAAATACTATAAAAATAAGTTAGAAGGAATAAAATAATTCCTGTAGGGAGTCCTGTAGATGCAAGAATTTCACAAAAAAAAACTACTTGACCTAGTCGAAGAACTTGAATTTTTGGGATGCAGGATCACTGGCGATGCAAGGAACAAGAACTATGAACAGAGCAGAAGCTCATGAAAAGAAATTCTTAGATGTACGAAAGAACTTTAAAAATATATTAACTGAAATGATGAATTGCAGTGATCCTTTGACGATAACGGCAGCCGAAGAGAGGAGAATGGGGAAATGTGGAGTTTTAGAAGAAAGAATAACTGTCAAATGGATAGAGGTCATACGAAGAGCAGGGGAAAAATATTTGGACGAAATCTGGAGGAAATAATTTCATATTTAGAGGCATAACCACTGCCTCGTAGCAAAAGACGAAAGGATGAACGGGGAAAATACTGAAGCTAAAGTATGTCAGCCATGCAAACAGTCATTTCAAGCAAAGAATGAACGGTGGTAAAATAATGAATGGTGAAATAAATGAAAAAAATATTCAAAGGAAGATCTGCACTAAACCAATAATGGGTTTGACGACAGCTTCGTATTTACATTCGTAACGTTCAACAACTTTTACGACGTATTAATAGTAGTACCATGAACAATACACTATTGGTTGCCAATTAATATTCTATTCTTCACTGCACATTATTTTACCCAAGGAAAATAGTCAAGATTGACAAGATTTTCTCAAATATTTAGAAAGCTGCTTCACCGAAGTTTAGTCTTTTGCCTCTTATTGAACAATCCAAAGAAGCGTTCCCAGAGTAACACCCTGTTTAGAGCTATTGATACCACTAATAAAAGAATCGGGAAATTGAGAAATTCCTGGCATGATTCGTTCAATATTTTACAGAATGCAATCAGAACAAGAAGAATTTTCTTCTCTGGAACGAAGCGTAGTACAATATAATGACGAAGAACTTCTCCCCAGAAGAATGCTGAGGATACAGTTTCACTACGCAAAAAGAAAGTGTAGGGCAACACTTGGATTAAGGTTACTGCTATTCACTACTTGATTCACATTTCTGGAGAAGAATTAAAGATATGAAATATTTGAGGTTACTTGTAGAGGATGCCAAAACCAACAAAGCACGCTCAGGCCCCAAGAAGAAAAAGGTTTGAGAAATTGAAGCTCCCCAGAATGCATCGATAAAAGTTTCATCAGAACTACTAAACTATGCCTAATGGTGACGGCATTGAATAACTTTAGTACGAGAGATTTATGCCATTACCCTTATCGAAAAGAAGAGCTTTATGACGCAAACATTTTAGAAGTATTTTTTGTGTATCTACATGAAATATTTGAAGAATTATCGATGGAAGAATGGAACAAAATGTTGACTAAGATAAGGACATACTATTCAAGAAAAAGTTGGGAAACGAGAATTCTCTTTTAAACAAAGGGAATGAGAATCATTTAATGTATACAATAAGAAGTAAATGTATGAAGAAGATTTGGATGCACTTAAATAAGGTTCCAATGCCCAGGAAGGTGAAGTAAAAGATTGCTTTAATATTTATAGTGAAATAACATGGTGAACCACGCTCATCCTTATTCAGTCTAGAAAGTGTTCTCTCCGAGTCTCGTAGTTACCTCATATTTAACAACCAAAAGAAGCTTCCCCTCCAAGCAATTCAATTTCGAATTAACTTTAAAATAAAAGCTGGAAATATTTACGCAACGAGTAAATCATCTGCTGTATAAGCTTAAATAATAATATTAATTTTACAACCTATAAAAGGCACTAACTGTTAAGGATGTATGATGGATCGAGCTGACCGATTTCTTTCTGTTCGTATTAAATCGAACCAAGCCAACGCTAACGTCGTTTGTCAACGTTCAGAAAATGAGGACAAATAATTTAAGGTGTTTATTCTCGCAATAGGCCTTTTAAACATTGGCCCCTGATTTTAAAAACATTAACATGTCTCGGAGAGATACTTGGGTAAAAGCCAGAAAATAGGAAAAAATAGGAAACCCATAAGGAGTTATTGCAAGACCTACCGTATATGTAGAACAAAAGGCAAGCATTCGAGCATAAGCGAAGCAAGTGTACAAATTAAGAGATTATAATTGCAACGCAAGTGACATCCAGGGAAGCATGGATAAAATCTTGAAGTCCCGGAGTAGGGCCTTCAAAATTACAGCAGGGAAATGTTGGAGCTGCCTACAGAACAATCCCGCTAATAGCTATGTAATTATGAGGTTGGGATATGTAAAAAATTAAAATACATCTACATCTACATATTACCCTGCGAGCCACCTCTAGGGTGTTTGGCAGGGGGTGACAAATCACCAAAATGCAGCATGCAAGCGGACCGCCACATGCACACCGCACGGTCATGAATATTAAGGATACTAACCAATTCCATCATTAACTAAAAACCATCATACAGCATGCAAGAGAATCCCCACATGCACGCCACACATGTACGATGACAATATTCTACATGCTACTTAAAGAGGGCAATCTGCCTATGAAGCTAGAACATGCAAAAAATGCTGTTAGAATCACCATAAAACTCTGCAAACATGCTTTAAGAAATACATAAGTTAGTAAGCTACACTACCAGTCAACTAATCTATTTCTAAGTCCTTACACAGCCGTTATAGTCTCTTATCGCTCGCGGAAAAAACGACATTTTGAATCTATCTGTTCTACAGTCTATCTCTCTTATTTTATTTTTATGATCTAATCTACCATAGTATGTTGGCGGTCGTAAAATATGATCAACTTCGTCGGAAAATAAACTACTCTTGAATTTACATAATAGATTTAGTCTTGTTTTCAATCTACGGTCTGACAGTGATTCCCATCCGAGTTGTTCTAAGAGGTCGGTAACACTAACAAGACTATCGTTACGGCTTTTCACGTACCTGGCTTCTCTTCTCTGTACACGTTCTAACTCTGTTTTTAAGCCTGTTTCATGAGGATCCCAAACACTGGAAGCATATTCTAAATGGGGTCTAACGAGGGAGAAGTAGCTTATTTCTCTCACTTTGTCGTCGCACTTGCCTAGAATTCTTTTAACAAATCCCAATTTACGATTAGCTTGACCTGTTATTTCCCGAATATGTTTATTCCACGATAGATCATTATTGAGCCTAACTCCGAGATATTTTACGGATTCTACCGTCTCTAATTGGGTATCCTGAATGAAATAGCTCTGTTGTGGGGAGTTATTTTTCCCCCAGAATTTCATTACTACGCATTTTTTCAAATTTAACTCGAGCTGCCACGCATCGCACCATGCTTGGATTGCAGTAAGGTCGTTCGTTAGTTTATCCTTATCTTCACTGCTACGGATTTCCCTGTATACTACAGCGTCGTCTGCAAATAATCGAAGTTTACTGTCTATTATGTCACCAATATCGTTGATATAGAGTAGGAAGAGGAGTGGGCCTATGACACTACCCTGAGGGACGCCAGAAGTGACTCTAACTTCGTTGGAGGCTACGCCGTCTAATACTACTCTTTGCACGCGATCGTTCAAAAGTTCTCTGATCCAGGAAATTACATCATCGTCTAAGCCGTATGATTTTAGTTTTACTAATAACTTTCCGTGGGGCACTTTATCAAATGCTTTTTTGAAATCAAGAAAAATCGCGTCCACTGGAATGTTGTCCTCTCCGGAGACTAAAATATCGTGGGCAAACAGCGCTAACTGAGTTTCGCATGATCTACCTTTCCTGAATCCGTGTTGAGTTCTCATTAACAAGTTATGCGTGTCTAGGTGTTTCAATACTGAGCTGACAACAATGTGTTCAAGGATTTTGCATGAAATGGACGTTAAAGATATCGGTCTGTAATTAGATGGCTGTTCCTTGTCTCCACTTTTGAATATGGGCGTTACATTGGCAATTTTCCAGTCATTTGGTACTCCGTGTTGCTTTATGTATTTTGTGAATATTAGCTGCAAGTAGGGGGCAATTTCTGTCGCTAGTTCTTTATACACGCGAGAAGGGATTTCGTCTGGACCAGGTGACTTATTTGGACTGAGCAATTTCAATAAAATTTCTATTCCGTGAGCACTAATATCAAGGGGAGGCATCTTTCGTATGCAGTGATTATCAACCGCCACGGATGAATTCTCAGATGACTCGGTGAACACGCTCTTGAAGTAGGAATTAAATAAATTGGCTTTATCGGAACTGTTTGTTAACACATCTTCATTATCGTTTCTTAGCGAACAAACGGTAGATCTTTTACCTTGAACTTCCCTAACATAGGACCAAAATGCTTTTGGGTCATCCCGTAACTGCTCTACAAGTGTTTTCCTTTTAAAATTCGTGAATGCATTTCTGAACGCTTCCTTTGTAGCGGCTTTAGACAACTTATATTTATTAATTATTAACTCTCGATCACTAGGAGACACATCATGAATGATTTTTTTCATCTTAGCATGGCACGCTCTCTGTCGCCTTAACGATTTTCTTACTTCCGCGTCATACCATCTCGGTTCGCTACCTTCTTTTTTTATTTTACTAGGGATATATCTTTTGATTCCTGAATTTATGAGCGAAAGAAAAACTTTCCAAGTCCCTTCTACATTTAACTCCATTACAGATTTTTGAAACACGGGAAAAGCATTTTTCAGATTACTCTTGAACCCATCAAAATCAGCCCTTTTAAATATGAAAACTTTTCGTTCTCGTTTAAAACTTTTTGCGATATTTAAAGAAAACTTAGCTGTTACTGCCCTATGATCACTGATTCCCTCGACGGTGCTCACATTTATTACCTGATGTGGTATATTTGTCGCTAACAAATCAAGAATATTTTCTCCTCTGTTAGGAGCGGAAGCTACTTGAAGCAATGCGTTTGATGAAAAAGCGTGCAGTAACGCATCGCAGATGACTATCTCTCCCACCGGGTATGAAGCTATAGGTCTTCCAATCTATAGAGGGTAAGTTGAAATCTCCGCCTAATATCAGATTTCTATCAGGATATTTGGATACTATGCTGTTTATTTGGGTTTCAAAATCTAAAATTGATGTTATATCTGTGTTTGGTGGTCTATAGTACGAGCATACAAATATAGTTTTCGATTTAGGACATTTAATTGAACACCACACAGATTCAACGCTGGTCTCCGGTAAGGTTTCCGCTTGGCTGACAATTGAATTCTTTACAGCTACAAATACTCCGCCTCCAGCTCGGTTAACTCTATCTTTCCTATAAACGGTGAAAGATTTTGGGAAGACTTCACTGTCTGAATCATCATCTGTAAGCCAACTTTCTGTTCCTATAATGACGTTACACTTCGTACTATGAATTAAATGGTGGAATTCAGGAATCTTATTTCTTAAACTACGGCAATTAATTACTGCCACGACTATTACTTCATCACTAATATTATTGCAATTTGGGAGTATTTTCGATTCGCTCTTTCCGATTAATTTATTTTTAGGCCCTGTATTCCTACTTCCGGGCACTGCAGAATTTTTTATCTCACTTTTTAAATGACTTTAATCTACTGACCTCTGATTTCCCGTTTTTGTCTCACCAACTGACCTACTACTTTTCCTTCCATTGAAATTATGACGCAGCTGACGTTTCCCATGCTTAAAGGTACTAAATGTTTTATTGGAAATTAGTGATGCTGAGCCTGACACGCTGCTTTTCCTTTCTATTAATCTATTCTGATTTCTGGAGGAACTTTTGTTACTAAAAACTTTAGAATTTACCCCTTTATTTATCGACCCATTATAAGCACTACACTCTGGCCTTCTCTCTACTCTAAAAAAGACCTACAGTGCTCAAATATACTACTCGCTACACATCTAGCTGATAATAGAAGTGATACAATAAATGAAAATAGTACCAATAAACCGCTTTAATGCTGGGTCGTCTAACACCAGGGAATTAGATAATGACAGTGTGCCCACAGTGAATTTAACCTCATTCTGCGTCTTGGAATTTAATTCTTAAGGATTGTCGCACCTAAGGCGCATTCTAAGATTCACACGTACAAGACAGGCGAGTCCCAATGAGTGAACATCACTAAATAAAAAAACACTGCATGAAGATTAATGCGCCGCGATCGTATGTGACCCATGACCAAATATCAAATTCGCGAAATTCAAAACAAGGAAAACCCGCGTTTCTTGAATAAAACTGCTCCGATCGAAAAGTGTAAACGCAGATAATGGAGGGACTAGAGTCGCTTGAGACAGGCTGCACGCCAGGCTGAGATAAATTAAATTCAGATCATGCGAGTTTCAGGATGACAGTATATTTTTACCTCGCACTTCATCTCTATATACGGTAGAAGTGACTGAATGAAAGGCTGCCCAACTGATAGGAACAAAAAGTCCCTAATACAGCGCACCATTTATGACCATGGCAAAAACAGCTGAGGCACCACTACCACTAACTAATCACTTTCGTTCTGCCCATTTACCTATTCCCTACCCTTTTAATGGCCTGTCTTGTTTCTTAGCACATCCCGCCACACGCTCTTGTAGTGTCTTGCAGGGTAGAATGTAGATTTAAACGGATTTTGTAAATATCAAAACTATGCATCAGTTAAGGGATAGAGGAACTAAAGTGCCTGACGCTTCTTGTTGTAGTTTCCTCGGAACTGCCGGACTATGCCTTTTGGCGAGTCGCTATGAGCAACGAGTAGTGTATGGAACAAGATAGTTTGAGCGAGATATTCTCTATTCATAATAAAAGCCATATTCCAATTTTATTATTTTTTATCATATTCATGCGTGAAACAATTTTGGGAAAACTATTGATCATAGCATCAAGCAATCTGTGGACTATGATGGAGAAATTAATTTTCAGGAAACATTGGACAAACTGTCATTTTACAACGTGTGATGAATTGAAGTAGACTATCCGACTACATGAAAGGAGTGTCTTTCAATGAATTGAATAAAAAGGCAGACCAGTTTGATGTAAATAAATGCGAAGGTATGCCGCTCTGTGCTGAAATAATGATAATTTGGCAGTGAAGAACGATTGACGAGATTGAGAACCGCTCTAAAAACTACGAAGAAAGAGAACATAAGGTCAACGTAAAGAATAGTTTTGTTCTGTGGAATAAAGATTAATTCACCGTGAGACTTAAGCAAATACTCTTTTGACGAGTGGAGGAGCAATGTTGAAAGAAAGATTGATTTAGTAAGCGAGAAGCAGAAAGTATCCCACCCAAGCCAAAACCGAAGCGAAAGCATTCATCCGAAGAAGTCTACAAAGAGCCAAAAGCGTAAGCTACGATGCACGAAAGCACTCTTCTGATAAAAGTTCATTGTCATATGGAAACTGACGATTATATTGGCAGAACATAACTGGGCGTGAATGAATGATTCCATTTGAGAATGATTTGAGATCAAATCGTACTCAATCTGCAGATAAACGGGGAGGCTAGTATTCACCGGGTAACATTTGAAAGAAAAAATACCATTAATTTTTTTCTTATCTACCATTTAGAAATTTCTTGATTGGAATCTTTTACTTAGCCTTGCCTTAAACTGCAGAAGAAAGATTAATCTCCAAATAAGTCAGTTTTCCAAATTCACCACTGTGCAAGGTAGTACCCCGACCCAAGGTGATAGAACACCTTGACCCCGACCAACCTCAACAAGCAGTGGTAGCGAGAACTTTGATCCAGAGTGGCTGGATAAAGATCTGGTTTTCCATTAACAAATTGCTGAACTAACTAGTTTTAAGGACAGCAGACCACCGAGTAAGAGTGCCGAGTAGATGTTCAAAAATTAATAATCAGTGAGATGAAAGGAGTAGAAACTGAAGTTCTAAGATTATCCACGAGAAGTGAGGGAGAAATATTTTTGTCGGCAGAGAATCTTGAGGAAGTAACGGAAAAGAAATGCGGCATATATGATGACCCCTACGGCATCAAGAAAACGAGCGATGGCCATTAAATACTACAATGCTGGTGCAAGTCGAAGAAAGAGTGAAGACATATCTAAGAATCCCTGCCGTTTTACTAATGCTTTGATTTTACTAGTCACCAGTAGGTGTGTTAATAATATTCCAATCAAATTCAAATTGGTTCACAGAACTATCCCCAGGTCCAAGCTCAACGAAATGCTGAAAAATAATACAACCCACCAGATGACTACACTAGTGACTAATATTTAAAGGAATGAAAGTGAAATATCGTACACAATACAAATAAGTTAGATTAGAAATAAAAAAGTTACTAAAATATGTTAAACATTTTTATAAAAGCCGCTGAATTACTGTTAAACAATTCAAGTCACAATAACTGAGCAAGCCTAAAGAAACAATCATCGCAGCATATAAATGTCTCACCAAAGTGTTTCATTATGCAAATCAGCATCAAATACTATGAAACATGTTAATGAATACAAGTATTTTCCTACAAATTATTGTAAGTAAAAAATTAACAAGTTCTGCAATAATTCAATTTATCATGAAAAGTGTCGCGATAATTATATTAGGGTCAAAATCCTAGCAAACTTGTGACAAAAAATTGGAATCACTATCACACCATTGGTATAAAATAAATACAAATTTATAAAGTAACTTCAAAGTTGCTATAATTTATAAAATTAAAAAAATTAGCCTGAACCTGAGACTAGCAAGGGGAGTACCCAATAGCCGGGTATAGAATTTTAACGAAAGTTGGCTGGCAGCCAGTCCGTGGATAATTTACGAATCGCGACAATTTTGGGGTTACATACCCAATAGCTTAAACATAAATCACTAGGTTTAATTGCTTTGCTGCAATTATGAAATTTAGAATTCCATTTTGCGTTCCCATGAACATTGAACGGAACGCGGAACTTAGGAGGCTAAAGGAGTGATAGGTTCTAGATTTTTTTTGGCTTAGATTTTTTCATTTTAAGTTTTGCTTGAATTCACAACTAAATACTTTTCAATTGTACCTTCAAGATTATTTTACACAATGAATGATTATTCACATTCAAAATCTCTGGTACCTAAAACTCATGCCAGAGTGGGTGCCAGAAACGGATGGAAGGACAAAAGCCCTTGATGCTACTCGCTCTGTGACGTCCATCCGCCATGAGTTTATGATGCAAATAACCCTAGACAATATAGCTCTATTTCCACGCTGCCAATAGCTATTACGATGATAATCAGGCGAATATTTGTTATTCTTTGTTTCGAAGAGGTGCAGTAACTTTAGCGTATTTAATATATGGATAGTTTAATCTTTTCATCTGAGTAAGACCCAAAGAGTTATTATAGTAATAATGCCCTTTCATTCCCTTCATTACGAAAAATTAAATTTAAACAAAGGTTGAGAGGTGATAACATTTACGGAAGACAGCTGCGCGGTGGGCTGAATTATATAAGGGTTTCTTTATCACACTCTGCGCACGCAAGGTTCACTTGCAGCCTCATAGTATGTACGACTATCTTGCCGGGAATCACTTTCATTCCATATGAGAGCCGGATTATTACATCAGCTATTATAAAACAATATTAGAATTAGCCGGAATTAAAGAATAGTTGGGATAGAGTTATTCGCGGTTCCAGATATTAAATGTCAGCTTCTGTTTGCAAAATAATATAGAAGTTTTAACGCATTAAAAATATCGGATAAACAGGTGAAAAATATTTACTGCTCGAGTAAGTCAAGTAACAAAACGGTGAATGAAAAGAAACTGATATCCATCCCAGGAATTGGAGCCTTGAACCATAACACACACTACTTTACCCCTTAAATACTTGTTCATATCAGCGATGATGCAATTCTATAGTTTTTCATCACAGAAAAAAATAGAAAACCCCTACCGTGGGACTAACTACCAGCCTAACCACCATAATATATTTTTTTTGTATCAGGCTTGGCTTAGTGGAAGTGATAGACATCTATTTTTCATAAAAAATAAATTCTTACTTTTCCACACAAGATTTAAAAAACTGCGACTGGTTTCGCCTTAAGGAATCTTCTGGCAGAAGATGCCGTAATAAGGTGAAAAGGGTCGAAGTTTTTAAATAAAATGTGGAAAATAACTAAGTTTATTATTCAAAATTGAAGCCATAATAAAGTTCAGAACATTCGCACTGCATGATATTGCGTATATATGGTTTTAAAAATCATTGCGCTAAACACCTTTCTTTGCGAAGTAGGAATTGAAGTAAGAATAACAGGAGCCCATGTTTTCAGGTTCAATTCATTGCGTCAGCGTTATGATAAACGTTTTCTCCTCCGTTACAGTAGGCGTCTTCTGGTCGAACTGATACTACCCAAGAATAAAAAGATTTGAGATTGATGCAGAGGCCATTGAAATTATGAAGAATCCAGAAATTTCTACAGCGAGGATTTGTATTCACGTGTAACAACATGGAAAAGGCTATTCAACCTCTTAAACAATGGAGAAACAGAACCGAATGAGCAGGTATTTTGGCACCACTAACTCAATTGATATCCTGCTACGATCCGACAAACAACCCCTACAGTTCGACATGAAGACGCCTCCTGTAAAAGAAAATGTTTGTAATCATAACGTTGACGCACGCAATTCAACCGTGAAACATGGAATCCGGTTCTTCAACCCATTGCAGAAGCCTACGTTCCAGCTAAAGTGAGAATATATGAGCAAGATTTAGTACCGCAGAAATCCGTGACACTATTCGATTACGTTTCAGAAGCGTGACGTTATTCCATAACACTGAAAAAACTACTGATAATCATTCATGCAATTTGAAATTTAGCCAGCTACTTACCCAATCAGTCTGCTGGGAAATCTGTGCCGTCTCATGGGTTTGTCAACTTGACGGGATCAACGCTGTAACATCGGATCACCTCTCTGCTTATCAGGTGGCAGATGTTTCACCGCTGCACTAGCCGTCTTGAAAAATTGACAACTTCATGAATCCTCGTACAATCCATGGGAACTGCAATCTCCGGCCAACACTTTGTGGTATTTAATTCCGCTTGCGGTGACTGTGGTTGTTTCCATTCACTCCCCGCGACTGCGAAAGAGAGATGAAAAAAGGGTTAAAAATATTTACGAATTCCAGTATGGAATACGATATGTGGCAGAGTAGCTAAGTAAGACAAATGTTTCAACTTTGAAAGCTATATTAAGATTCCTCCCGAGGTGAATACTCTGGGCTCACCCCGTAAAGGATATAAGTAGAGCTAGAAACGTATATCAAATCAGAATAAGACCTTTCAAAATATCGCGAAAACTGGTTGAAAGCATGGCAGAAAAAAATTAAATTCTAACCACTATGTTAGACAAGTGAAGATAAGTAATTTTAGTCATGAAACTAACTTTAAACCATCAGATACCGTTACTAAAAAAGATGTCTAACATACGCTGCAAACGTACAGACAAATGAATTGCAAAATTATTTAATTCCCGACAATGCATCCTGGCTTCAGCAAAATTACTTGCGATCTATGCTTCCTACAGGATTGGTGGATAGGTTGTAATAGGGGACGGAATTTTTCGGATTTTTAGGATGAGAGAAACCTGGCGTCGGAATTAGCCTGCTATTAACAAATGGTGCCAAGGGTTGCACAGATTGAAGTCCCATCCAACGGTCTGAGTACTTCACTTTAAGTGCTCATTTTCCAAAGCAAACAGCCAAGGATCGGGATGGTACTAAAAGATCTTTGCTGCTTAATATATTCGACCCCGGGCCATCGAAATGGAAAGCCTGTGCTACAGCCACCACTCGATCCCGATCCCCACTTTACGAGAGAGCATTGCGAGTCAATACCCTCTAACAGCCAACGCTGTCAATATTAAGACGACGATAAGACGCAATAAGAATAAAATTACACGGAATACAATACCGGGGCAGAACAGGACTCGCACACTCGAGGACATAATAATATAGTGAGACTAGCACTATTACCTCTGGGTCCTAAATCATTCGATTTCTCCACTTTTGCAAGATATTAGAAAGTAATTATGTTTTTAAAAAATTGTATGCTAAATATAAACATCAGGAGGGGTTAAACTTCAATATACGTACGTGGATTCTAAACAGGTGGCCCCCAATGAATGACACGCCGTCTCCAAGTTCTTCGCGAGGTGAAGCGATAGCTGGGTCCGTCCCAACTCATCGATGTCTGACGCTGAAATGACCAAGAGCATAGAGGGGAGTTGGGGGAATGAAGCAACGATTCAAACGGATAGCATCCATTGGTTGGATACTCTCTGTAACGGAGGATATGATTGGTCGCGCGTATGACGTCGTCGGCGATACGTTCGTCATTCAGCGAGCAATATGTTGGTGAAATGGGTGGATATTGGGATCTGCTGAATTGGAATGGGCTGTGTTGTTGAGGGGAATGACGGAATTCGCGGGAGGGAGATAGTATTTTCTGGTATCGGTTAGGGCGAACTCTCTTGAAAATGGCGGCGATCAAATTGGTATTGCCGGTTGAAAAAGATTCCAATTCGACCTAAACACTCCTCACGGATCATCGCTCTCCACTCCCAAATTCTTTACTTCTACACTTCCGTCCTTCACTTCTGGTGTCATAACAACCCCCCCTCCAACATATAAGCAATTGCGACGGCTCATTCAGCCGTTGTTGACTTGAGTATTTCAATGCTCCAACAACCAGCAACCTAGTCAAAGGGGTTCATGGTATTCGAAACCCTCCAACCCCCTCCCGAAATTTTTAATTTGTTTTTTGACAAAGGGAGCTACAGGGGGAAAACAAGCATACGTACCAGACCACATAAAAGTCTGCTTTCGTGGCCGAGATACCCACTGGTACAATATACCGGCACCGCGTAGAGGTTTAATACATCCCTTTGAAGCGTATCGCCCGATATTTCAACCAGCATAGGAGTGTAAGAAGGCATGAAAGGAGTCGTGTGCAATAACATCATTATCGTGGGCATCCACATAAAATATTCCATAACTGGGAGACAATGTATGAATTTTCTCCTATGAATTATATGAAATGAAAAATTGCTCTTCTTTGAATTATATATAAATTGTATATTTGATGCGAGGTACATAATACCAATACGTTAAAATGGCTGGAGTGGTAATCGTGAGTCATTGAGCGCACATATTAATAGCTTTTCAAGGCGAAAAAACTCTTGAACTACATTTCATTTAAGCAAATATGTTTATGCAGTGGAAATGGAAATTATACAAGAATTATATTTAAAAGTATTCGCCTTAATTCAAACATTGTTATGACTTGGGTTTTCGGCTCGGCATTCGAAATTCCAGCAAAAATTACATGTTATAATATGTTTTTTTACTCGTCATAATACCTTGATATTTTGCTAACAACTATTATAATGATATGAAATGAATTATTTCGCCTTTGAGGCAAAATCTGCACATATGTAATCGAACCATTTCGATGTACATTTCATGAACCCTAAGGCTACGTGTGAAAATAGCATTGAATTGCCAAGAAACCAAATCGGTAAAATGCTAATTTTTTCACTTTAATCTATAGATGTTTCCTACAAAGGACACGTACATGCAAAGTTTCGCGCAAGTCCGTACATGAACAAAAATAGCTCCAACCACGTTAAATGTGCTCTCATTGACACGCGATTACCGTACCAGCCACTGTGTTCATTCGTTGATGCTAATTTGAAGCAATGAAGCACCGACTTTTCGAAAAACGTCCACTGTTAGCCGTTAACTTTGAATCCACCCAATGTGCTAGGGTAAGAATAGAGGAGCAAACCACACGCCATATTTTATGTCCTTAGGCCTAAGCGACACCATGACGACCCCATATGAGTCGTAGTTACGCTAACTTTAGGGTATAGTGTTACCTTCTAAGTTCATGGGCATGGTGTAATGCATGTTGGTGACTACTCACTCCCTTCCACACACCCTTGAGGTGGCTTGCAGGGTATTTTGTAGTTGTAGAGGACAGAAAATCAGCCACTGTACTTAAATTGATCCCACGTTATTTCGGTCTTCGAATATTCAAAACGCATAAAATAACCACACAATTTCCTTTTATTGTGTCTATATAGCATATGCACACTCAAAATCAATTTTATTTAATTATTGGGATTTTAAACGGTCGCTGAATGCCAAATGTAATTCCGAAATTTTCTTCTTGCCTGAAAAATAATAAGACATTCTCAACGTGATCCAGATATCGGAGTCCACTAATTCATACTAAAATTTCATTATACTATAGTTAAATAAAACTTAAAAGCCTTGTTTAATGCGGTCTAATCTGTTCTTATGCTGAATGGAATACTTTGCCATCGATCACTACATCTACGAAGTACCGTGCAAACAACCTCCAGGGTGTGTGGCACGGGGTGATTCCATACCACGCTTGCAGCACTCGTCCCTGTACAAATTGGGACCTCGCACGTTCCCCCGGCCGCTGGGCACAGACCAAAAAGCTGTCAGGAGAAGTGTGCGCAATCGGATTAGAAACTGGGAGAGTGCTACATGCGAACCTGCAGTACACTGCTAAAGAGACATCTATAGTTTCTTTATGTGAAAGTAAAATGGGGCGGGTTTCTCAAGCGCTTCGCAGTAAGGAACCGAAAATAATCATCAAGTTTGTATGCTCGAGTCATGCCTCCTTGCCATGATGTCATGTGTTGTGTGCACGAGCGAGCTCTCTGTTTATGGTATTTCTGGAGGAAGCACAATAGCCTGACAACTCTGATGCCTTGACCTCCAATGCATTCCTTCGAATGCCAAGGAGGTGTTTCTCGGCCTCAGCTCTTCGCCCCTTCAAAACACAGTGCTATATCGTGGTATTTTTCTCCCGTGAAAGGCTGATTATTTCCAATAACTAATGATTATTTTTAAAAAAATGGAATAAAACGAATAAATTTTATTCCACCATCAATGATAAATATAAATAGGCCTGGCGATTATTAACTATAGCAGCGCCACTATTGAAGTTCAACAAATATACCAAACCAAACGTAGTTGATCGCGGCAGGGTCTCATATTACCTGCGACGCTTGATCAGTGCAGCTTGACGCAGTATACAGATCAGTCGACATGGAACGCGCTCCATTCATGGAAACCTCCTCCGCAGTAAGGGGGGAAATGGTTTGAATGGTTGCTGCAGGCCGATCAGTGGCAAAAGTAGCAAGACATTTTGGTGTCCACCGAAATTGTGTATATAGGTGGCTGAAGAGAAGCAGAGAAGGGGACACGGAGCTAAAGAGTGTAGCTCGTCCTGGAAGACCGCGGTGTACGACCGAGGAACAAAATCGCTCCATTATAGAGTATGTCCAGCAGCACCCCGTTTCTAGGGGAGGATTAGCGTCCTTGCCGCAAGAGATGGGGTTTGGCTGCAGCTACTCTACATATCGAAGTAGGGTTCAAGGAGTAGGCCTGAGAAATTATAAACCGTGCCAAAAGACATTTTTAACGCCGGCTCATAAACAGTCCAGATTCACATTTGCTCAACGATATTGTGAGATGGACCAGGCCTATTGGGATTAAATTATTTTTTCAGACGAAAAAACATTTCAGAGCAATGAGGATGGTACCATTCAACTATGGCGCCCGTGAGGGAAAAGGTAATCATAAATGAAATTGTTTTCAGTAGGTATTGTGTTCCTTCCTTATTCTGAAAATGCGTCTATATTCATTAATTACTTTCTCAACAGGTATGATCCCGCCTACATTGTGAGAAACAATTGGCCTGGCCGCGTGAGCGTCGGGTTCTGGGTTGCAATGACGGCAGCTGGGCCTGGTCCTCTCGTTAGAACACCTAAAAGAATGACATCTGTGGATTATGTCAGTATTCTAATATAAGGGAAAACATAATTTCGTACGCTTCCGAGATAGTCCCTGGAGAAGAAGAAGTAATTTTTGTCCAGGACAACTGTCCAGTTCATACTGGGCGAGTTGTCAAAGATTTCCTGGCACAAAATCCAAAACTTTGTCCCTTAGAGTGGCCGGCGCGATCGCCCGATTTCGATCCCATTGAAAATCTTTGGGGGATAATATCTCGGGAGTGGTCTGCAAGACCGCTTGAGGACCGTTCAACATCTTGAGGATCATGTCAGAGAGGTGTGGGCTTCCCTTTCCCGACGCCCAGACTTGTGTAAGAATTTAATAAATTCCATGAGATCGAGACTAACGCGGGCAATAGAATTGGAGGGAGATGCCACAGAATATTAATTCTCCCTCTCTCTCTGTCTGCAATTTTTTATGACAGTGCTGAGTGCAAAACTTATTTTATGTTGATATGAAGTTTTTTTTTAGCAAAGAAGCACCAGGTACGGGGAGTGCTCGTTTTTTTCGTGCCTTTATTTTCACAATTTTCCCCGTCCTCCATTACCACGAGAGTTTTATTTATTCGTGCCTTTAGTCATATCCCTCCATTTTTCCATTTATCCATATCTACCTTCACCTTTCATCTTTTTATTTCGGCGATTCCAGATGATGATATCTGACTTTCAGGACTCATAATGATTGAAAGTCACCGAGGGAATTAAGAAAAAGGACATCCTTGTCTCCTCAATCCAGAAAAAAAGCAGGCGAAGTTTTCTCATCCCTATTCCTTTAATCCCACTAAACTATAATTATCATGGGTGAGCGGTAAGAATCAGTCTAAATCTTGACCGATACTGTGGAAATTATTTAGAGGGAAAGAACTGAAGAAGACTTCAGTACAGGAAAACACGGTCCAGGAGTATTGGAAATTGGGTTTATTATAGCTTTAAATGAAATTGCCCAGAAAAATATTCCAAGAATACTATTTCTGTCAAACATAAAAGGATGATTCCAGCATATTATGAATTTTTAGTTTGTGACCTAGGAACGTCGGGGTTGGTAAGGGGTTTTTCTGAAAAATAAGTTATTCACATTGCGGAGTATAGAATTGGAGGGTAGAAAGCGATACGACTGAAATCCCCATGTTTTTCTCAATGTGATTTACTTGTAAGTAAAATACCGATTTTAGGACAAAAATCAATAATTTCGGGAGCATAAGGTATGTAAAATTATCTTTAGGGTGGTAATAACTGATTAATTTGAAACGTATTTAGTTGAATGATAAAATAAAATAAAGCATTAGTATATAATTAACATAAGAAGAAAGCGGAATCAAAAACATCCTTCAAATATCGCGACGATGCACGGTAAGGGGCGAGCGATGCCCGCGAGACTGCGTAGCAAATCGCTAATTAAAATCACAGGTCCCACTGAACGCTCTTTGCATTATCCGTAAAACCCTAATATGCTGGGATTCTCTGAATTTATTATAGTTAAAAGAAAAATGTCGGCTTCACTCAAATAATAAGATTGATTCTCAGAGTGATTCCTTTCTTCATTCCTTCCATGTTGATGAGCCATTACAGGCTCTCAAGTCTTCCATATCAGCGTAATACTATTTACTCTTACTCATGAAGATTTTGCACGTGAAAAAATAAATTGATTAATTTACTCATCGACACCCCATAGTACAGTTACGTTTTGGCTCTCTACCTACTATAACTTAGCATGTAACAAATATGAGATGATCGATTTTTATCATTACTGACTCTACTTCGTGGGTGGGTACCAGGAGTTAAGTTCACTATATTTAAACAGATAAAATATTTCTCCAATTGCCGTAAAATATATGCACCACTCGTCAAATTTTTTTTTTTTTTTTGACGAGTGGTGCATATATTTTACGGCCATTGGAGAAATATTTTATCTGTTTAATCTATAGAGGCCGTAGAGCTCATCTACCTTGATTCACTATATTTTATGATAAAAATAATGAACACGCTTAACCTTAGCGCCATGTAGACTATTTTGCTTGCGGATTTGCGATACTCCGCTGCCAGAGGCCTGCATATGGACAGATAGCTCGCTCGTGCACACAGCACATGATATCATGGCAAGGAGGCATGACTCGAACATACAAACTCGATGATTATTTTCGGTTTCTTACTGCGAAGCGCTTGAGAAACCCGACCCATTTAACTTTCACATAAAGAAACTAGGAGCTTAACTCATCATCTCTCCGAACTCAGCGACGGTCTGCCGCAGTTTATGGGGGAACGCATTCTCCAAAGAGCAACGCAATGCAATTCCTAATGCAACGAAAGCCAGGGAATATTTTTAACATATGGCGAAGAACTGGACAAAAGCCCCAGGATATGAATTGCCGTTACCATATCTAGCTTTATTGTATAACAAGGAGCGTAATGCTTATTAAAGGTATTCATTCATTTACATTTCCGATGTCGATAACTTTCGAAGAAAAAGAAAGCTAACGAATATAACTCGGAAGTTAACTATCTTTACCAGAGTTTACTACAACAATGACAGCCAACAGATTTTCTCGGTACCAGCATATTAGCAGCTCCTCAAGACATTCCGTAGTAGATTACGAACGCGATCGGTGAGTGTTTATTGATATGGATTATTTTAGGAACTGCAGAGTCGATAATAAGACACAGGGAAATTTGTACTCTGGAATCCACATGGAGGGAAGGAGGTAGGGGACTGTATAAAATGATGAATAAGAATTCGTGGCGAAAGACAGAAATTAATTTTTGAACTGCAGGCGAGTGATTCCGAATCCATTTCTCGAAGACGCAGACAAGGTAACTTTTTAAAAGTCGGAAATTGGGGACAACAAATGTGTTTACTTTAAATATTCAAACTGGCTTGATGTTTAAAAGCATATGATTACATGCGTAAAAATGGTAGTAACAAAAAAAGCAGAAAATTTGTTTCACCCTCGAGTCTCGAACCTGTGACCTTCGTGCCTTCGATCTTACACTCTACCCAACAGACCGTAGCCTCCATATGAACGGACAAGGAAAACATAGCTAGATTTGGCAAGCTAATGGCATAAGTACGAGTGCGAGACGTCAGTGAAATAGATTTCACGCATATTATTCAGTTTATTCATCCTAAGGATCTTGTTTTTCCACGAAAGCTACCACTGTTTACTAAACTCCAGTCAGGAGTCAAGCAGGAGGAGTCAGGGAGGCAGCTAGCGCGGAGGCAGAGAATTTTGATAGTTACTTACAAGATGATCTATTCTAGCTAGGAAATAAAGGGTATTTTGTCCAATGGTTCTTAATTTCCGAATGCTTGACGCTTGATATATATGAAGCACGGTGTCATTGATTGATATATATCACCATTTTACGCCGAAATGCCTCATTGAAAATTATTTTGATAATTCGAGTGAGGGCTCTACCTTTCGTCATTAGAAATATTTTATCATTAATTTTTACCACAATATTGTTCGACCATTCAACATACTCCCTTCTCATTGTAAAGAAAAATGGTACCATAATGTCCAAGAGTGTATTTATTGGATCAAAAATCTAATTGTTTATTAATTATCTGCATAAAATACGAGAAGCATTGTAGACTTCAGGGATACGGCCTCGAAACTAGACCAGGTGATTTTTTTACGAATTGTTTTTACGAACGCCGTCAATTTCCAGTCCTTACCATTTTCGTTGATTCTCAGTTGTCTTAGGAAATATTTTGTTTCAATTGACCCTGGAATTCGATCATTTCCGGCATTTAAATATTTTTTAAAAACCCGCCCAGTTAAAATCAAGTGTGACTTATTACACCCCATTGGTCCATACCCTGTGGTCCGTTCCATTCCTTTACGTATTAATGTGAAATTTTCCCCTACTGTCACATGCCTTTCAAGTCTCTATCAGTCAGGTGGAGCCAACATAAATTTTAACTTCACTACTTGACCGAAAGAAGCGCTGCGGATTATGCCCACAGACTTTTACAAATGACTGTACATGTCGCGTTACGCCTTTCCACCACCACTATCTCACTCCACCCCGATCCAACAGCTGCCCCGCCCTGGTTCTGATCATGGGTACACCCTTGATTGGCATCAATTAATTTCATTGGAAAAAAGAAGAAGTTTTTCGTTGGACATGGATCGGACATCATTATTTTCTTAAGTGGTCTGGGATTAGTATTTTTATGTGCATTGATATACACACACCAGCTGTTAACTGGTGGAATTGGCTTCCAGTTTCCGTAATAGGACGATAACCGACTCAAATAGCATTTTAAATGCTGCCCCGAAAATATAGTGGATAGGGTCAGTGATAACTTGAGTACTGGCTTCCCAAATCGAGGGTCCGAGTTCAAACCCCCTTAGTGAGGTAACTTTTGTGGAATCTACCTCCCCATCTGGGTGTTACGTGGAGTTTCCCTCTAATGTAGTATCCCGTCCGTCGGAGGAGACGTAAAAATCAGGACCGCTTAGAGCCCCTTATGAATAGACTTCAACTTTCTTTTCTCCCTTCTTCTATCCGATAAATAATCCTTTCATTGTAGAATGAACGGTGAAATACTAAACCTGCAATTTCCACACTACATTTTATGGATTACAATCACGGTCTCGTTTACGAAGCGACATCTTTTAGTGAACTCTGCTTAGCAAGGAAACTATGGTCTTGATCATTAAAATCCACTGTGGAAAAATCATGGTTAGTATTTCACCTCTCAATCTTCCGATGAAAGATTTCCATATCGTCAAACCCGAGACTGTCAACGAACCTTCCTTTGCCAACCACGGATTTTATATTCTTCCTTTGTCAACCGCGGATAGTCACCTATACCTAATGGAGGAAATTACTTCAGTTGTCAGTCACCTACCATTAGAACCAATCAACCAAAAACGAAAATGCCTTCAGATATGAAGGCTTCGTCTCACTCCCTTCAGTCGAAGCAGAAGACATCCTCCGGCGTTGGACGCGCTGTGATCTCGTTGATTAAGCAAGAGAGCAGTGGGCGTCTTTGCGCATGGAAGTAAAGCTTGTTTTATTTGCAAAAATTGATCCACCTACCATGGTTATCACGCGCACTTTATCCAAAATGTTTATGATAATGCAGTGATTTTTCGGAAATTATTTCCATTTTGCATTTTTCCATATAAATCATTACGGTACCACAACAATTACGCTACCTGCCGATTGAAAAGATTTCGGGCTTTCCACCGGATGAGGTTCTCCATTACTTTCAACGTTTCAAAAGGCGACTCGCCAATCTCCATCAGGAATCCTGGAATCCATTGGATTGAAATTGGATTCCGAAATCCCTGATGACGATGGGTCGTAAAGCCGCTCGTCGAAACATTGGAAGTAATGGAGAAACTTACCCGGTGAAAAACCCGAAAGCTTTCCAATCAGCAGAGTCGCCGGAGAAGCTTGAAGTCATACTTTACTAATACGTACGTTTTCATCAAATGAACTGCTCAATTGATTAATTCAATATGGCCTATTGAGCATTTTAATGGCTTCTATATTCAACTTTGCTAATCTTACCGTATAGTTACAGCTATCCTTTTATTTAATCTACACAGTGGTGCTAAAAAAGGGGGTAATGACGCAAAGTGCGTCATAAAAATATTTTGGGAAGGAAAACCCGGGATATCAAGACATTGAGATGAGGGGGGAGGAGGTTAAAATATTGTTTATGGAGGGGGATGACTCACTGAGCCTTCGGGGTGATGTGCATTGCTGATACTAAGGATTGCATCTAATCCTCGACCGAACGTTCCACGTTTGACTGAGGAGTTCCGCATTCAAGAAGTTCAAATGGAACCGAGCACGCTGACCGCAATGCTGGTGATACTTACCCCAACCTCCCCCTTGAATGGCTGAGATTTATTGCTTCCCACCCCCTGCTCGATCACACCGCTTATGTTGGGTCGTATGGGGAGCACTAATCGTGAGGGACCCCTCTCCTTCGCCCGAGAGTTACTAGCTAGTACAATAGGGGAAAACATTTTCCCAACAAACGGAGCGCCACCACAATCTCTCCCGGGGGAAAATCGCTTCCCTTTCTGATGACACATTATTTTTAGGTCTCGGCCATGACGAGGGAACTTCAAACACAGTAAAGTGATGGCCTAATCGTTCCAATCGGTGATGGAATCCCGGCCGCTCTCCTGCCCCGGGCGTGTTTTGCGCTGTCCACAAGAACGGAGGCACATTAGATAACCTAAAATGCATTTGAAACGTTCCATTGAACTCTCTCTTGTGGCTCAACCAAAACCAGATAATGAAAAAAGGTTTGCATTAAGCAAAACTCCGTAAGTATGACCAAAGACAGCTAATCGCTAAAAAAACTCATGGCAGTTGATCGGTAGGTTAGATGGAATGCGGATTTGAATGCGTTTGCTTTTGAAGACACTTTATTTTCTCTGTGATAACTTCCAGTGGTATTCACAAAATTCCATTAAGCCCAGGAGACGGGGGATAAATCGATGAGGCAGTTGAGGTAGACTCAACTGTCGCTCAGATATCGAGGGCAATGGGTTTGAATAGAAGCAGTATATTGCTCGCTAAAATGCTACAGGGAGGGGGTGAGATGATGGCATCACGACAAAGAAGCGGAGACCAAGATTAACGCCTCGCGATGATGATGGCAGCATTAGTTAACATCCTGCTGACAATCCTATTACTGTTGGCGGGGCGGCTGTGATAAATAGGATATTAAACTTAAAAACAGCTGTATCATGAGAAACCACCTCCGGTATGGGGAATTCCAGTCCGGCAAGGAAGCCAGCAATAAGAGAAACTAATTAAAAGGGAGGTTACAATTAGAATTCGTACCGGGATGTGGACCAATCATGTTGCAATATCGTAACTTTCATCGATGTAATATTAGAAGTGTTGATTATGGATATGTTTATCAATTGAGAACACGCAATTGTAGATAAATGTAGTTTTATTAATTGATAATACTTTTTACAACATTTCCCTAATTAGAAAAAAATTATATTCCTCCTGTTTGTCAGGTATCATCCAAGAAAACAACTAGAAAAAATAGACCTGGGCAAATATGTCTGCGTTTTTGGAGAGCTATTTCTGCTGTTGGGCTGGGATTGATGTTGTGAACACCACCTAGAATGGCATTTGAGGATTAAGTCCGAATCTTTTGCATTTTCATCACTTCCATACATAAACCAAGTAGTACCATAATGCGAAGAAATAATAAATTTGAATGTTTCAGGCAAGACGTCGTGGAAGTGAAAGATATCCATTTTAAATTTTAAAAACTTTGTACTTTCGTGGAAAAGTAAAACATGTTTTTAGGGGAAGAAATAATATTGGTTCAGGACATCGGTCCCATCAACAGTGCGCGAAACTCAGGAGATTCTTCGAGGAGCATTCGCAAAGTACAGTATAACCCTACCCTCCAGACTCACTATACTTAAATCCAATACAAAATATTTTCGACTTAATGGTCGAGGATGCGGACTCAGATCATAACTTGGTGATGATGAAGTGTGAAGTTAGATTCAAAAGGCTTTGTAAAGGTAGGAAGATAAAGAGGTGGTACCTTGAAGCATTGAAAGGGTTGAAAAGGAGGGAATACCAAGTGCTGGTAGAAAATAACATAGGTGAAGCAAAGCGGATGGGAACAATAGAGAGAAGATGGGAGGTTATAAAAACAGGCATCACAGGAGCGGCAGAGAAAACAATGGGAACGGTGGAAAAGAAGAGGGTTAAGAAGCAGTGGATGAGGAGAGGATGGATATGGAAAAGGAAGGATATGGAAAAACGTGAACACCGACGTAGGCAAGAGGAAGTACAAGGAATCGAATAATAAGCTCAAGCGAGTGACCAATCGGGCAAAAGAAAACTGGTGGAAGGGACAATGCGAGGAAATGGAAAAGATGCAGGAGGAGGGGGAAGTGGGCGCTTTGTACGCTAATCTGAAAATGTTATCGGGTAGTAAGAGAGGTCAAACGATACCGAAGGTTAAGGACAAAACAGGGAAGATATTAATCGAACAGGAAGATATCCAGGAAAGATGGAGAGGATACGTAGAGGAACTATATGACAGCGAGAATAGACCCTTCAGCCTAGATCTAGAGGATGAAGGAACCTCGGAAGGATATCCTCGGACCAGAGTTACTTTACAGCGAAATAGAGAGGAAATTAAGACAGATGAGGAGTAGAAAAGCCGTGGGAACCGATAACCTACCGTCGGAGCTAGTGAAGAATCTAGGTAGCAAGGGGATAAAATCGTTTTTCGAACTTATTCGCAGGATCTACGAGGAAGGAGTATGGCCCGAGGATTTCGTGAAAACAGTATTAATTCCTATCCCGAAGAAGAAGAAAGCGTCAGAATGCAAGGAGTATAGAACAATCAGGTTAATTTCACACGCGGCAAAAGTCTTGTTTAGAATACTAAATAGAAGGTTGGAGAGCAGAGCAAACTGCTATTTAGGCGATGACCAATTTGGGTTCAGGAAGGGGAGGGCAACCAGAGACGCGATTGCGGTAATGAGGACACTTTTAGATAGAAACATAGAGCATAATCAGGATATTTTCACTTGCTTTGTAGATTTCGTAAAGGCGTTTGACAGAGTAAACTGGGAGAAACTAATGCAGATACTGGGGAAAGCAGGAATAGATTGGAGTGATAGGAGACTAATCCGAAACTTATATGTGGGGCTGAGGGCTCAGGTAAGGGCAGCTGACGGTGAATCAGGGTGGGCAGTTATAGGTCACGGGGTACGGAAAGGGTGCCCGTTGTCACCTTTACTTTTTAACATCTATGCTGAAGAAATGGTGAGAGTGGTATGGGATGAGCTAGATGTGGGAATGAAAGTAGGAGGCCAGTGGATAAAGCTGGTTAGATTCGCAGACGACCAGGCGTTGGTCAGTCGGAAATCGAAAGGATTGCAAACTTTAGTATAAGCACTGGAAAAACATTGTGAGAAATACGGAATGAAGATAAATAATAAGAAAACAAAAGTAATGAGATTCTCTGGGACAAAGAAAGCTAAGCTAGTGATAAGAGTAGGAAGTCACAAACTGGAGCAAGTAGAGAACAATTTAATTATTTGGGTAGTACGCTAGAAGAAACAGGACATAGTAGTAAAGACATTAGGAGGAGAATAGCGCTAGCGAAGGAAGCGTTCAATAATAGAAGGGAGCTGATGACGGGGACCTGTAAGTAAGGATGTAAAAAAGAGGCTGGTGAAGAGTGATATGGAGTGTGGCGTTGTATGGGGCAGAAACGTGGACCTTGAGAAAGGAGGACGAAAATAGGCTGAAGGCTTTTGAGATGTGGGTGTGGAGGAGGATGGAGAAGGTGCGTTGGACGGAAAGGAAGACAAATGAGGAAATGCTTGACATGGTGGGCGAGGAGAGGAAACTTGTAGATGAGATTAGGGGAGGACAGGGTAGGTAGCTGGAAGGGGTAATGAGGGACGATGGTTTGCTGAAGGCCGTGATAGAGGGTAGGATGTTGGGTAAGCGGGGAAGGGGAAGGAAGAAAATCGGTTTTATGGACGGGATGAAGAAAGATAGTACTTATGCTGAGATGAAGAAAGAAATACTAGAAGTAGAAAGGGCACGGCACGTGTAAGAGTTCGTTGGATATTCTCTGACTTTCATCACAACCTACCTCTAACCGGTAGATTACTATAATCAATGAATGATTGAATTTAAAATACTGAAAAAATATATCTATTTACGAATACTACGGTATTAAAAAGAAGTAACTCTTCCATCTTGAATAAATACCTTCATTAAACATTTTTTTTAATATGCTGGAATATATGATCAATCCAGTTACATAATTGAAAGCAGATACGTAGGTACTCCACCTAGAGCTTAAATAGTTCAACATTTCAAAAAGACATTCAGTCATAAGGAAAATGTAATATCTTTCTTACTTATTGTTTTTTGTCTTTTTTATTTGCGTATTTATTAATTCATTAGTATTTTCGCATTAACAGATTATTTATTTGCGTACTCATTGAAAATATTCCGCCTTGCTTGAAATGTGCAATATGCATACGTTTGTATTCACGATTAAAAGAGGAAACCCTTATTCATTGCGGTGTTCTGTTAACTATCGCAGGTTATATGGATAGTAAACAGCGGGTGAATACCAGGACCTTGCTTGAGTGCAAGAATAGGAGCGATGCCAAGAGGAAAAAGAGAGGAAAGAGAAAGAATGCAGAGGAAGCTGTGGCGAGAACGAGAGCGTTCAATGATACGTTTGAAATGCATACATGTCTGTCTAATGCGCCTCAATTTGGAAGCAGTACGAATAACGCTCGGAGAATGTAATCGGCCAGTAATCCGTCACTGGCTTCGACGATGAGTCTATCACCTTTCTGTGTTCGAATTTCCATCGTCGTTGATGAGACCAAGAAATAATATTTGCCATGATAGAGAAAGCCGATTTTTCGCCAGAGCGTAAGTGGCCGTGCTCCGTTTGTTGGGAAGATTTTTTCCCCCGTAGAACATCGCCCGTCGGAAGAAAAGATGAATTTTTTCCTCAGGTTTTCAAAACTTCCAAAGCCAAGGCTTTATCAGATCAAGGCAAAAAATTCATCAGATCAATTTCCTGAAAAACATAACATCAATGCGTGAAGCAGTAACAAAAACGCTACCTTTTGATTGCAAGCCTGGCGTGCTACCAACCTGGCCTCCCGAGATGGGCGGTTGGCATTTATGTCCAGTCATTTCATTAAATAAAAGAGTAGACGCAGTATTGACACGCGAAAGTGAAGCCCGTTTTTTTTTGCAAAGAATGACCCTCCCAACATAGCTATCGCGCGCAGTTTGTTAGTAAATTTTATGAATTTAACAGTGTATTTTTGGTATATATTACATTTTTCTTGATAATTCACGATGATCCCGCGACAATTGAATCACAATTCATTGAGAACCAGCTGATGAGAATCTTTTTCAGGTTATCATCTCTCACAGATGTAGTTCTGTTACTTTTTAAGTCATTGATTCTTGACCATTATAACCAGTGCAGGTGATAAAACATTCACAAAGGAAATGTATAATGCATACTACTCCCTGAATCCTACGCCCCTTTAACATTTTAAAAAATATTGTGTAACGCCAAAGACAAAATTCCCGGAATGAGAAAAAGCATAGTTTAGATACTCATTGCAGTGTGACGACTGCCCGATAAAGTACATCGGCAAGACAGGGAGAAGTGCATAAACCAGAGTGAATGAAAAATCTAAACAATACGTACTCAATGTTTGCCAACCACCTCAGAGACAACAACCATCACAGCAGCTTGGTGCCCAAAATCCTCCATTTGGAAAAAGATTTAAGAAGATTTGATGAAGAAGCCTTAGAGTTGCTTGAAACGTGCAACACTCCCTAAACCACACCCATCTAGCTAACGAACAAGTGCTCCCCTCTCATTCCCCCATACTATTCTCTATCCCCCTAAAAACTACTGTAGTGGAAAAATTCAATGACATGTGAACTGACAAACATCATACACTGTTCTACCCCTACCACTCCTCCTAACCCAAAATTACCTTGACCCAAGCCCACCCAACCTCAGGGCCGTCCCTGGGGATTAAGGGGCCCTGTGAAAACAAAAGTTGGGGGCCCCCTTAACTTTGCATTCCCTTATTGATATAGTAGCATATTTCATGGAAAGAAGGAAATTTACCCACATACTGGCTAATGATTTCAAGAAATGAACATGTGTACTAAGTAGTAGGTAATTTCGGGTAATAGGCGGGTTTCTCCACGCCATCTGAAAGAGGCAATCCCGGGTGGGGCCCCCATAGGCACTGGACCCAGTGCAGCGGCACCTGTCACACTACCCTAGGGACGGCACTGCCCAACCTCCCTCAGTGAAGGCAACACCAAGGACTATAACTACCACTCCATCCCCACCCCCTCCCTAACCCTTCCCACCCCATAGCCCCCTCCCAACCAACTCCTGCCAAACTCTCACCCCACCCTTCCTCGTCCCATCCTTTCCCCTCCCCTACCATGATTTTGTTTGAATAGCGTAACCTAACACGTATTTTCACCTGAAGATTACACAAAGTGTCAAAACCCGGGTCGTGATAATAAATATGTATTACAAGTGGAGTTAACTAAGTTATTTTAATTCTTCAGATAAAGAATTCATGCAGTTAAGCCTTAGATATAGCTAAAAGGAAATCGTTTGCCAAAAAGTAACCAGAGCTTCTTGTTTTGTATGTTTCATATGCTAATAATGACTATGGTAGGTGCTATAAAGTAGTTACTCTGTTTCTCAGTGTATAGTAGTTAAGATGTCCATCCTGCCTCCGTGGTAGATATTTAAGAGTGATATCGTCAGGCTTGTGGCATGCCTCTCACATGGTACTTGGCAGAGTGTTTCATTCCTTAAAATGTGTGCCAGTACATTGAAAATTATCCTTCTTCTTGCCATGAGCCAATATATTGGCTTCAGCTCCTCAGGCAAAGAAAAACCACAGCTCGATATATCAACTCATGCATTTAAAATTGATAAAATCTATACAGCTTATAAAATTTGTTTATTTTTGTTAATGTGAAGAAATATGCCTATATTTTAAACAATTAAACATATAGGTAATATGGTAAAAATAAAACTGCGGCTTGAAGTTTTAACACCTTCCGTGCGGAGAGCGGCATATGCCACTCATGTTGATCCTACCCTGTGGCTAAGAGTGGCATCTGGCACCTTTGTACGGTGAAGTTCGTTTCCTAATCGGACATAGGATTACGGAACATGAAATTTTGAAATAAATTCAGGTTTGTACCTATTTTTTACTATTTTTCCAATATTTTTTCTAAGCTATTTCAATTAACTCTATAGTTAGTGATATTTTTTATTTTTTAAATAACTAGAATGCATTTATCAAGATTGTTATAACTTTCTTGGGAAAAGTTTGATATTTTTTATTTTTTTACCCTAACAACTTATTTAGTGGAAATATTTTTCCTCTTCAAGCTAAGTGTGCGATTTTCTCTGCTGATGTAAATAATTTCCGTATGCATTACTTTAAAGTCGTTATTGTATGAATTATATCTGAATCCATTTACCATTAATTTGAATTTTTACAGTGCATCCGATAAAACACAGAATCAGAAACATTTTTCTTGTGAGCCTAGAGATTGCACCAGCAGGACTCAGTGTGATTTCCTTCATAAAAGTCGAAAGGTAAACATGAATTGTTAATTGTAAGAAAATTAATTTTTTAAATCATTAAGGACCATGCATCACAAGAATAAAGTTTGCTGTATGTAATTAAAAATTATATAATTAGTCCATGCGTATATATTACATTTAGGAAGCAGTAAATATTTTCGCACAAAGAACAACGTAATGGCTGTCCACATGACAGTTTCTCAAAATTTGAACAAATTTCATTTCATTATTTTTATTGAGGGTCATTGTTACCGAGATATTATTTTGACTAAAAGTATAAATTCTTTAAAAAAATTAATCTTTCGTCAATTTTGCCCACTCACGAATAAATTTAAGTTTCCCAAATAAAAGTGCGAAAAAAATACATTGACTGGAAGCGCCCCAGCTTCTAGATTTCTTCTGCATATTAAGTTTTGTCAATATAATTTACGTAATATTTAATGTAACTTCAATTGTTTCAAACAACACTGTTGTTCATTTATGTTTTCTAGAATGGTTAAAATGAGGGGTGGAAAGAGATAACGCGATGGCTCACAGCCATCGATGCAACGGTGAGCTGACCATCCCGACAACCTTGCCTAAGGATTGTCTTCCGTCAACGTCTTAAGAAGTCCTTCCCATCAACGTCCTGTGGGACGGCCTCTCGGTCAACATCGCAAGCAATGTCCCGTACTTACACTCCGGAAGACCTGCTAAGAGTTTTGGAGGAGAGTGATGAGGACTTTGAAGATTCCTATATAGCGGAATCCAATTTTGAAAGCCCTTCCGGGGAGGAAAGCAAGGAGGAACCCTTGGCACACAAAATCCCTACCTGATCCTCGAGCAGTACCGCAGATCCTCACCCGATTATTGCTTCTGTCTCCGAACTATTAATTCCTCAGCCGGCTGCCGAAAGACGCCAGACGACACATTGGACACAGACGAAATCCCTCTGAATACCAGTCTATTGGAGTTCAGATATTTGCAAACTTTGGAGGGGTTGGTTAACATTCCATATCTATATGAAGGGGAAGATACATATATACTGTATAAAGCTATATATGTTGAGTGAACCTTCCGGTTTGGTTTTGAGATTCATCGTAAACACTGGGGCTGGTGACGTTGAATTAGGGGGTCCTGGACATGCCAGTAACGTTGTTCATAAATTGATGGAAGGAAATTTAGATAGACTCACTTAGATTCACTTTTTATAAACTACTATAGCAGATTTGACTTGGTGCACCAACTACTTGAGCGACAAACTTACTGTACAGGGACACTCAAACCAAACCGGAAAGGCAACCCCCAGCATGTAATATCCAAAAGACTAAGACGGGGTGAAGTTGTTGATTCTTTTTCTGATGATGGCGTTTGTGTCCTTTAGTGGAAATGTGAAAATGTTTGCAATTAATAATTTTGTATTTATACTAACTCATTGGCTTTGTATTTTTTGAGTGATTTCTTTACCCAGGGCTACAATTTATTTCATCAACATTTTGTAAGGAATAATGTTTTTTTATCTCCGAGGATAATTGTGCAATTAGCATGATATTTTTTAAATATTTTCAATGAGTGAATATTTGTATTTTTTATCATTTTTTAATAATCATTGCAACAATTGCAAAAATAAATCTTTTATAACAATTAATAAAAATAATAATATTTTATTTGTCCAGAGATCAAGTCGTTACAAAGGTTACACTGATATAGGACACGTCAGGTTAAAGAAACTAAATACATACAGTGGATACAGGACACATGTCAAACATAGTTAAAAAATTCATCAATGGAATAAAACATTTTTGATTTCAGATACCTTAGTAGATTAGTCTTAAATGCAGCTACACTTTTTTGAGCCTTAAGCTCAGCTGGCAATTTATTGTAGAGTTGAAGACCCATACAATTTGGACCAGCACCTGCATTCCGAGTGCGTACATATAAGACTTGCAGCTGATCAATCTGTCTCGTAGAATAATGGTGAATATCACAGTTCTTAACATACTGAGAAAGAATTCTTTTTGTATTTACAAGTACATGAAAAATATATACGCATGGCACTGGTAATATATCCAATTTTTGTAACAGGGGACGGCATGGGGCGTTGTGTTTAGAAAATGTCATGAGCCGAATGGCTCTTTTTTGAATCCTGAAAATGACCAAGGCCTTAGAGGATGAACCCCAGAAAATGATGCCATAGGCTATACGAGAATAAAATTCTCCATAGTAGAGTCCTCAAAGAACATCGACAGAAACAGTGGGTCTAACGGATCTAATTAAATAGCAGGGTGAGCTTAACTTACAAGCTAAAGTATTTATGTGTTCATCCCAACAGATTTGAAAATTGTTATTGAAGCCCAGAAATTTGGTATTTTTTCCCTGTGGGATCACCTTCCCGTCAGCTTCAGTTGAAAGTACTTTGAATGCTTTATTTTTATTTACAAAGTAAATTTGGTTTGTAAACAGGTAAATTGTTCTACTGTTATTACAAATTCATATTTCACAATTGTCACAAATTTAAAAAGCAAAACATTTATTTTTTTGCGGATTTATTTTATTATGATTTATCAAGTGGTCTTGATGAAATTTTTTGTTGAATTCATGCGTCAAAATCTGTAAACAAAACCAGTTATCAGCAGCTAACGTGTACCCTAAGTCAGAGTAAGACTTCATTATCTGTAGCACTATTGACTGACTATAAGGAACCTCACTTGCTGTTTCTAGTTTCTTACCAGTGTGAATTGCAATCTGCATGAAATTATCTGACGACCTTTTAAAGTTGTCTTTAACTTTTATGTCAAAACGAGCTCGCTTATCAATATTGTATTGACTGAAACTTAGTCTCCCAAGAAGTTTCATTTCGCTTTCATCTACGGCATGATTTTGTGGAGGATTATATATGGACTGAAATTTTTGATTCACGTTATGAATTATGGGAGATATCTTTCTTAGAATGTCACATTCATCAAGATTTGCTCTGTCAGTAAAATGCCAATTATTATTGATTAGCAAATTAAAACATCTGAATGGCATTAATTCACCGAAGAAAGAAGTTTCAATGGCTACTGGCGAATGTCAATAAAACTGAATTTTATTTTTCTTCAATTGTGCCATCAAAACACTCACTGCAAAATAGAACTGAATCTCGTCAACAGACGTTGAGAGCCATTCCTCCATCAATCTACTTCTGTGGCTCCTAGCTGCATTTAATAACTACTGTGCAAATTACAATGGCTAGTCTTCTTGCAGATCGCTCCCATGGCCAACTGGCTCCAAGTATACGGGAAAATAATAATAAATTAATTGCTTCTCGTGTATTGCTGCTCACAGCAAAATGATGTCATTTCATTTGATGCATCTCTTATTTCGGAAAACAAGGGTTTTGTCTTTTGACTTATTGTCTCCTTCAAAAACTTTGAGTGGGACAAGATATTAGGGTTGTTGGACAAACTTGGAATGAATTAAGCTATTTCAGCTATTCAGCAATGAGAAATGGGAATGAATGGAAATAAAATTAACAGAGAAGATATAAGCATGCTCGGCTTTGCAGATGATATCGCAGTTATAGCAGGAAATCGTGATGATCTTTAGAGATAAATGAACAAATGGATCAAGTTCTTCAAGATTATAACAAGTAAATAAATTAGAAGAAGAACAAAATCCTAGTATGTAGAAGAGAAAAGGTGAAAGCAGAAAGAACGCTAAGAGGAGAGAAATTAGAGCAAGTGGAATTCTTTGCCTACCTCAGAAGCACCATCATGTGGGATGGAAGAAGTACAACTGAAATTAAGTGCAGAATAGCCCAAGCTAAGATAGTGTTCATGCGATGAAAAGACAACTACCTACTGTGTTCAAAAACGAAAGGACTAGAAACAAGGAGCATGGCACTCTATGGATAGGAAGCATGGACCATTGGAAAAGCGGACCAGGAAAAAATAGAAGAAGTTATTCAAACTGCATTGCCAGGTGCCAGGTCATAAGCCAGGTACAAATATGAATGGTATCACCACAATATCATCGCCTATGTGATTTGAGATATCTTATATCTTAGATAAATATCCCAATAGATACATATATAGAATGCAACCTCTAATGAATTCCACTTGTTTTAAAAGTAGGACATATAGCAGTATTCAATCTGCTCTAAATATATATTGAATACTTGATTTAATCCTTTCACAATTCCCAATGAGTATACATTGTGCTGAGTATTCTTAAATTAATGTATAGGTACATTATAATAGCAGATTATATATAGTATCACTTTAAAACATTCAAATTTAGAGTTAGTCACCTAAAATTATACTTTAACTCTTTGTGCCGATATTTTCATAAAAAGTTAAATTTCATAATTATTGCCCTTTGTCAAATAAACTCAGTAAGTAAGTCGACTCAAACTCACACTGGAATTTACCTCGTCACCACTGGCAAGGTCCATGGCATGGTGAAGTCCTCGCTTTATTTTATTCTAGCTCCAAGGGAGGATTAAGGTTATTGTTTTGGGGCAGATTGCTATTTTGCGAGGTTCAGGGATATAGAACTGTTACAATTTTCCCTATTTCACTAGGAATTACAGGGGGAAAACCATCACCCCTGCACCATGCCTTGGTCTGCCAATGGCTAGATCTCCCAAGAATGTTTTCATAATAATTTCCAATCAGCCAATAGCATCTTAAGATGGTAAGCCAAACAGTAGTGTAAACATTGAAATAATTTTTAATTTGTACTTTGAAATTTTAAATGGCTTCTGCATATAAAGTTTAGATCATTGTAGATCAAAGGTTTACCTTAGAAAAAGCCAGGATCAGCTTAAGGTAATTTTGTAATTTGGGTGCTCATTTGATCAAATTCCTGAAGTGATTTGAAATAACAAATATCATTACTATGACAAATGCATCATAATTGAATTATTGGATAATCTTCTAAAATGATTATTAATACAATCCTGACATAGTTTTGCCATATTTTTTCATCTCATGAATCACCTGAACTCATTAAGTACAGACTAGTGAAGACATGGTTCACTACAGTAGCATACGATGGATTGACATCTGGGAAGGGATTCATTAATATTCATGTGCATCATCATAAAATGATATTTAGATTATTATTCACTAAAACAATAATTAAATTAACATTCTCTTTCATGAAGACAATTCAACTATATTTTTCAGCCAAATAAGCAAAATTCGAAATGCTAGTTCAGGTAAACAAATGAAAACGAATTCAAGTAAACATGTTTTGGGGGGTTTAAACCTTGAATCCCCCCCCTCCGTACACCACTGGTTCACTACCCTTACTACTGTCTACTGATGTGCTCCTTTAAACATTTATTGGTGAAAAAATTCCGCTGTAAGGAAAAATGAAGGAATGAAGTTTTGCAGCCAAATTGTTCATTACCCAGAAAAAGATCTGCATATTCAAAACTATAAAAAATTCTGGATATTTAAACTTATTTCACATGCCTCCATCACACAGGAAATATTTTGCTGCAGCTTGGATGTCTTATCCATCTTTGCATGGTTTGGCTATTATCACCACAATCCCTCAATATAATTCAATGCCACTACTTTGTGACTGTCATTCACATGTCCATTTTTATTCGAGATGTTTGGTGCCACAACTTCCTCTTCAAGGATACCTCCTACCTATTAATTCATATAAATAATTTATCAATAATGTTGACAATTTCTATCACTGACCAAGTTATTCAGGCTTGTTACATGCCCTCCAGATGATAAGTTCATATGTTGCCCTGGATGAAGGCATGGTATCCCTGTTATTCAGCTGAAAGGAAACCGGATAAAAATTTTAGTGGCTCACTGGGATTCCATGAATACCATGTTGTACTAGGTTGCTTGCCACCTATCAGTGATAACATTGCACACACCCTACCCATTAAACCATGGTCTGCATAATATCTCCTCTGAATACTTTATTTTAAGCATGCAGCAAGCTTTAAATTTTTCATATAGGCATATGAAAGCACTGGAAAGTATATATGGGCTATATAAGCAAGGCCCCCCCAAAGTGGGCCCTCCAGGCAGTGGCAGATTAAGGTGGAGTGTGTGGGGAGGGGGCAGGGGTTGGTGGGGAGAGGAGGTGCCCCCCTATGGTGCCCCCATTGTTCCTGGTACAACAGAAAAAAAGTGGCCATTAGGGTATTCCATACTCTCAGACCTCCAGGAAGTAGCAATCTGCCCACCCCAAAATAACGACCCTAATCCACGACTGCCTCTGTGTGTCGTTGAATGTTGCTTAACTAGAATTCTCCACAGTTTTAAAGCTTTGAACATGAAAGATTTATAAATAAAAACCCCAACTAAAAGAGTGGGGTCGTGATAAGCCTTGGGGCCTATTCAAAAGTTTTTCTTAAAGGTAGTGATTGCCATGAAACACCTTTAAAACTCCCCTGGGACTAGATGGTCCTAGCCTTTCATTCCCACAGGTAGAAGAAACTTGAGTTATCACAAATTCACCAAGTTTCCCAACTGCTATAAATTCAAATTAATATTTTTTTTTTCATCTGTCGATGTATTGGGTACATACTTACGATAACAAATTCATCAAATTTGAATCAGCGGTAAAGTGCGAAAAAACATAAATAAACGATAAAAGGAAATAATAGCTATATGTTTGCAATTTTACATAATTCTGAGCATTTAACAGAGAAATTATTACATTAAAACAATTAAACAATAAAATAGTACAAAATAAAATAATAGAAAATAAAATAATATTTACGAAATAAAATCAAGGCCTTGACGAAATATTTTGATGAAACTTAAAAATAATTTCACCATAGTAAATTGTTACAAATCTTCCCTTTCACAAAGAGCACTGGTGCACCATGAAAACGCCATGATGGCCTGCAGTGCTAGGTAACACTGCACGTAATGTTGAGTTATTCTAAATCTTGCCGTCTGAGTGCAGTACTAGTGAGACCTGAAAAAACTCACAAACAAAAAAAATCCCCCAGTTTTCGTGGCGACTTTTGCGGTATACCAGTTACAAGGTTGGTAGTTCTCTTAGACCATGTACACAAGTAGACCCGCTCCCCCGCCGGCGCGCGTTACTCATATTTACAAGTAGACCCATTACGGCATTACTCCCATTTGCTACAATGCTAAGGCAAACATTCGTCTGCACAAGGTTGACCATCCAGCAGTACGGGAGTATCTTGAAAAGTAAGTGAAAGGCCACGATCCAACCTAGGCCCTATGCCTACTTTAGTTTCCATGATACGTGGACTTTAGGGTTCCACGTTTTTCCACTTTTTTCTCAGAGCAAATTGTAATACCTGGAAAAAGTTGTCAACCCATATCGATATTACAAGTGTGATTTTTTTTCCAAATCGGTTTTTTTCTTCGGTCAGAATTTTGGCCTCAAAGTTTCAAAATTTAAACAAAAACAACAAAATTGTCATTGATTTTTTTCGGTCAAAGTGACCATATTTTTATATAAAAAGATATCAGTCACAGTGAAAATTTGCATTATAACTTAAAAATTACAGTTATAAGCTCATTTTTCATAGATTAGATGACCTTCTACGTTGCCCCCCGAGGTCATATTTGTATGTAGTAGGCAACCCGCAACACGTTTGCCTTTTTCTTTTTATACTGCAATAAATGACTCAATGAAGGAATTTTTTTCCATTCGATACTGTAAAAGTCATGAAAATAAATTGGCGAGGGAAGTTAAAGAGTTGGAGAAGTTAGTTGATTCGGATTGATTACGTGACTGGGAAAAATGCATTTATTGGATCATTTACTGCAGAAATAGAGAAAAAGGCGAACATGTGCTGCGGGTTGCCTACTACACACAAAGATATGCCAGATATACAAAGATATGCTTCTGTGTGATATGCCAGCTGTTCATAGATTTGATTGTAACATTAAAAGGATCAAAGTACCCATTTGCTCACCTGGTTTGGGATAAGTTGGAGTCATTCAGCCGGTCACTCAAGCAGTATGCCAATGGCTCCTTTCCGGAAAAAACAACTTGGATTTTGGCTGAATTTAAGAATGTCAACAAAAAAGCATTGACAGCCACGAGCCTAACATCAGCATCTGAAAAAGGCTTACAAAAATTGATTCACCATATGAAGTCATGTGATGCAAATAAACTTTCCAAAATGCGGGGACCTAATTTAATCTGACTATTGCAGGATAGAATCTCCTGGTAAGTTTGATTTTACATCTGTATGTAAATTGGATGTAGGCAGCTTACTGGGTCAATATGAAAATACTAAAATTTAATTATTTATTCTTGGTAGATGAGGCAGCGGGTAAAAGTAAAATGGCAAGTTTCCCTGCATTTAAGGGCTTGAGCATGGATTGCTTCATACACCGCCATCTACTTCAACTAGTAAAAGAAGATATCTGTGACGTCAAACAGATTCTGCTAGCTACAAAATTGGTATACCCGAAATTTTTTAAAGCTGCTCTGCGTACAATATGGGCTCCCGTAGGTAGTGTTGATGCTGAGCGTTTTTTATTCAGCCAATATAACCTGGTCTTAACAGACAGCTGAAATCTGCTCAAGGAGTCCAATGTTGAGATGTACTTGATGCTAATGTTTGACAACAACAATTTGGTCTGAACCCTCCAACCTAATCTGATCATTCACAAACCATATGTTCCTCTTATTATTGTATTCATTTACTTACTGTATAATACGATCATTGTAGGATATAATTTCGTTTTTTTATATTATATAATTTTGAAAAACCGCAGGTTTTTCCAATTTATTGCCGCCTTGAAATTGGCTAAAAAATAATAGATGCTACAAAGCGCGATAAAGTAAAATTGAAAGTGCTATAAAATTAAATTAGAAAATGCGATATACAAGTATCTTTAATAATAAGGCATGAAGTATAGTGGTAGTGGAACTTAGTGCCAATCGTCAGCTCGATGCCGGATGCTAAGGAAGGGAAATCTTGTGTGGAAGCGGCTGTATAAGTTACGGAGGGAAGAGAACAGATCATTGTAGAGACAAAACACTGCCAACATAACAATTTAACCCAAAAGAGCAGCTTAATGTCAGTGGCACGTTAAAAGGCAATATTTACGATCCTAACAAAGCTGGAGGAAAATACTCAGAAACTGTATGCAACCCATCGGATAAGTCTATCTAAGTAATTGGATTTAAAGCCATGGAGAGCTAGAGAGTTGAAATGAATAGAAGGTCAAGCATTTTGAAGTTGGTGTTGAAGGTTTGTGTAACCTTGGGAAAAGTGTTAGTCAAATGAAGTCTACCTTTATACTCCCCCGTGCAGAGCTATCTAGCATGCAACTCTTCCACTGTTAAGGGTCTTCTGTGCAACTGCCACCTAGTTTTGCTAGGGCTACTCCGGTGATACTGATTGGTTAAAAATGTACGATGCCTAATTTGAATATAGTGTTTCATGGTTATATTTTAGTCATTTTTCTTGGCTGCTGACCGCACAAGAAACTTCAAACCGCCGATAGTCATCGAAAAAAAAATCAAGCGAAAGTGCATGTTACTGCTACCCTAGTAGCAGAGGACGTTGTCACAACATTGCATCAATGTGCACATGTTTCATGACAGCGTGCACATTTCCACAACGTTGCATCAACGTCCAAACACAACATTATCAGTCGACCTTGAATCAACGTGCATGCAACGTAAATGTCAGCTATCATTTAAACTATACGTTATCTATAATTATACCACAGGGGTTGGCAAACTGCAGTACTTTGCATTCATGCACATGAACATTGTCTTCACGCATAAATATATATTTCATTTTGAATAATGTATTCTACTAGTTAGTTGTCTGCTTGTGAATGTGAAAAAACATGTAGGAATTGGATAAAATCTTTTTTATTCTCAGTAACATTGCAATAACAATCATACTATGTGGCAATATAGGTTTTAATTAATTAATGCCTGATAACTGTTATCGTGATTGGATGGTATTTCCTCTAACTATAATCATGTAAACGAAATTTAAAAAGTAGTTCTCAAAGTCACATTAATCCACGGGAGTGGCCATATATATAAGACTTTCAAGACGCGAGATATAAAATATCGGGGGCAGTGCGCTTAGATCCGCAGGACTTACCATAATTAGATAGAAACAAAGTAGTCAGGTAGATAAAAGGTAGGATAATACAATGCACATACTCATCTCATTGCATGATAAGATGCATCGTATTAAAGACTTGAATTCCCTTTTTTATTTTGAGAGGGCAGGGAAGAGTTCGTGGAGAGGGAAAGGGAGTTTTAAGGGAGAAAGTTTTACCTAAGTAACTAGGAAAGAGCTGTCTGTTGACAAATTATCAACATTAATGTTAATTATGGGATAATTTCATTGATGGCTAAAGCTAGGGAAATTTTTAAAAGTTGCCTTTAAAATGTTTCATTGATAACATTGCGGCAATGTTGCACTGAAAACGTTGCAGCAATGTGGTTTTTCGGGAAATTGGGATATTGAGGTTTTGTGCATGCAACGTTGCGATAACCAACATCAACATTGTGTGCACTTGTGCCTTTTCCCATTGTAACATTGTCACAACATTGTGACAATGTCCTCTGCTACTAGGGTATTATTGGGTATAATCGTTAGTGTCTTGTTTTGACAGCGCAGCACTACTGCATGCCATAACTGACTAATACTACAAAAATGAGAGATATAATCATCCATCTACAAACAGCTATTTGTTCCTTGCCTTTACTAATTTCTTTCATGGCTATAGCATCCTAACACCTGCTACTATGTGCCCTTTCAGCAACTCACTGGTTAGTATGTAGATGCATATGTTGATTAGGGCATCTTCTAGTTAGATTATTCAATGTCCTGATTATTTAAGGCATGAATTCTTCCTCCACACATATATTCCATTCAAATATATTTTTAGGTGACCAGATTTAAGATCTGCTACACAGGAAAAGTTTTATGTTCTCCTGTAGCATAGGCAATGTTTCATACATGTTTGGAAAGGACTTCACACTTGAATCCTATACATACAACTATTTGTGTTTTTCTGTTTGTATCAATTGATCTGACCATGTTATGTCAAATACTTGACCTAAAGAACAATAAACTCGCTTATCTAAACCTCAAATTGTGCAATTTCTTTAAGGGCTTATGATTCGAGGTTTTCACTTAGTGTAAATAGAAAATTTAAAGACCTATGCATGTTTTTTATTTTTTTTTTACTCTTATGGGGCTCTGGTACTCCGCAAAAAACATCCCAAATCTGCTACTGCCCCAGCTGAACCAGCACGCATGGCCACCTTAAAACATGCCCACCAATCACAGCATTCCCTTCTAGGGAGGTTACTGACAAAAACATTTTAGTCTAGGTGATAGGCCTGTGAAGTTGACTCTGCTTTGATTATTTCCTCCATTCAGTCCTATCCTTGAACACCTTTTTCTTTCACATTATATAATGCGTTGCTTCAAATATATATCATCCTGTTCTTAAAGACTCCTAGCCTCCCTTCTCCTCCACATACAGCATCTCTCTCACCACATTCACCCATGATCATGGCTTACCCTTTCTTCTTACAGCATTCATTCCTCTATTACAAATCTGCTCTTCTGTTCGACTCTCATCCACATGGTCAAACTAACAAAACATGCTCCTTTCATGACTCATGCAATCTTATCCTTATCCCTTCTGCTCTTAATGGAACACACCTAAGATGCACACATTCTCCATACTCGATAAAAACTAGAAATTGAAACCTTGGCTTGAATAATGCTGGCTATACATTAGTGGAAGATGCATTTTCTGCCCTACTGCTGTTATTAATATCATTTAGCTTTGATTATATTTGACCATTTATCTACTAAAATCGAATTTCTGAACCTGTGATTTTCATTGAAAGTAGATCAATATAATTATTTTCTCGGGAGGTGACCGCCAACTGTTGCCTTTAGAATCATGAAGGACTAGTTAGTAGATTGGAGAGGGAAAGTAGGGGGATAAGATGAGATGAACTAGGCTTCCTGAGGTTTCCATAGTTCTGGCTCAGCTGATGAATTGGGAATTAATGTGCACCCCATGAATCACCTAATTTGTCCAACCCATTCGGATTCTGCTGAAAAGTATCTGCCACATACTAGAATGGAATACAGTCCCCCAAGATAAGAAGCCAGTTTTTTATCCAGTCCAATCCATGGCATAGTGTAAAATGTAATCTCCAATTGTAAATCTTTGATTTTTTAGCGAAACTCCCAAGTTATTTTAATGCATGTGGAAGCAATTACTCATAGGAAATATGCTAACCCTCATAAATTCCCAGCAGTCTCTGTACAGGGTAACAAATTGCACACCTCAGCCATGAATCATTTATGTTATCAGACCATTCAAGGGTGGTGTGAATTCCCTTGTGCTGCCTAACTCCAAGGGACTGTGATTCATGATTTGTTAGTTTGTTTCATTGATTACTTGGGGAGGTGACTGGCTAGAGAGTTCATGTGCACATTCAAGGATTTTTTGGGAAAAGAGAAATAGTGAAAGTAAACTGTATTATCATCAGTCTACTCATAATGAAATTCACCAAAGAGTTCCCACTTTAATCCATCATGTGATAAATTGAATGTACTGCACTAGAAGTACTCTTCTCCATGGCACTTGAGTAGGAATCTGCATTTCCTCTAAAATAATTTTCACCATTACCTTCAAGAATTGAATCCAGGCCCACGGGAAGAGTTCAGGAATTACTCAATTCACCGCAACATGCTGATGTCCATTTTTGATTTCACCTATAATTTTTCGACATTTACTTACAAAAATAAGCGATTATATCTCACGTCAGACTCCCTATCTCAATACCCAAGTTTACTCCTCTGCACAATTTCCTCTAATTTGAAGTCTACATTCAGGTGCTAGATATGGATTCCCAATGTATTGTATTTGGGATCAAATAAGCAAGCAAACATTTCTTTTTACTGTTTCTTTTAGTGACAATCCATGGTAAGCAACGCACTGCAAAAATATGAAAGCTCCTCGTAGTGCATTCAAGTTTCCCAAGCAGACTACTTATTATGCTACATTAGTTCTTGTATTCACCAAACCAGTAATTTCATTTTCAATGATCATCTCCGTAATTTATCGTGAGGCAAATATAGCTTGGGAACTTTTATTAATAGTGTTGGTAATGTTAAAACTATTTTGTCAACTCTATTTTGAGACCAGGATAAATACATAATTATTTTTTAATTCAAGAGATTAAGGTCCATAAACAGTTATTCCTTCCCCACAGAGGAGGATACATATGGGGGGCGTACGTCCCTCACTTGCGGGGCCACCCGAATTGCCACCCGTGCCGCCCCAGACAGTCAACCTGCACTCAATTCGTTCGTGTCTTTCGTCAGTCAACTGAGTTGAGTTAACAAATAGATGTACTTTCTTATGTAGCACGCACCCGCGTCCACGTCATTGTATTTTATACGTTTCTGTCTGGCACATAGATAGCTAACCTATGAGAAAAGTCGTGGACATTCTAGTGATCTCGATACATTATTCTGTCTGGCATTTGTTCAAGAAAAGTCTCGAATATTTGTATTTGTTCACACTCCTTATATGTCTGGAAGGGAACACTCTGGCACCCAATGTTCTCAAAAAAACAGAGTTACATATATAAGGGAAGCAGATTCGCTGCCAGGCAGTCAGTTTGAAAGCTACAATTGTCGCAATAACTTGCCATCATCTGCCATTCAAAGTTTGAAATTCTTAATTCAACCATAATAAATTAAATTATGTATAAAATAGAATGGCATCCTATAGGTAATCACTGATCACGAATTTTACTCATTTAATGAAAATTCAGTGCCAAAAATTAATTATAATATTTTGTTGAGGAATTTAAAATGATTTTGCATTTCACAGAGCACTCTGAATCACTTACAAATAAAAATAAGGGCATTTTTATTCTTCACCCTTTTCCCAGCATGGGCAGAATTTAGTATGAAGTGTAGGCAACTTCTTGATACATTGGTGAAAACCATGTGGGCGGTACTTGAAAGTGGAGGGCCGCAAAATATTTAATATATTATCATCAGGCTAGTTATACAATTTTTTCAAGGGGAAGTGGACAGGGAACAAGGAAAGACCTGGTCTGAAGGACTTCTCTTTCCCTAGGTACCAAATTTGAATGAGTTCCATTTAAATGACTTTTTTTATTTTGATTAACAATCTTAAAATTTTAACAGATAGATTCTTCCTGCTCAGAGAATGTCTACCAGAATATTTCCAATATGGTTAATATCCATGTTGATTCTTTTCAGATAAAATATGAATAACTTAAATACAGAGCATTCCCACATGAACATCAACAAAGAAAGAAAATCAAAATAGTCACTACCCAAAAATGGATTTAATATAATCCCAAATTATAATTGGTTCTCAAATCTTGGAATACCAATTTTTATTAGTAAGCTAGAGGAAAGAGAATGTGCTAACAAAAATTCAATGCTAATAATTATGAGAGGAATGTGTAATAGGAAATAACTGGCAAAACCTGACATGATTAAAAAAGTTTAATTGATAAGTATATCATTACATCCATCAGACATTGAGCCGCTTTCAAATTTTTTTATTTGTACACAGCTTTCTTATTGGCTTTACTCCCGGGATGAACCTCAAGGGCAGCTCTTGTCAAATAAAGCCACCATTTTAAATGAAGAAATGTCCCTGCTGCTTTACTAACATCGTTATATCTAAAATGACTGCAAAACGTCCAGCCTGTAATGAAAATCAGGAAAAGAAGGAGAATTAACAACAGGCTGTGATGGCACCAACAATGTTCCGAGCCTATATTATTCTCTATACAAATTGAGCACATGGATTCATTTAAACCGTGAATATTACAAGTAAATTCGAAATTCTCATTTAAATTACATTATTCCGAGGTACCTATGTGTTCATGTAGACATTGCCTCAGACATAACATAAGGAAAATTTTTCAATCCAAATTTAAAGCATAACAGATTTTTAAAAAAATTAGTGAACAGCAAATTTACCATCTAATTATGAAAACCTAAATCATGGCAATTAACATTGGTAAGGACAAAAATTCAGGAATTTCCATTGACTGTACATCCCAAAATAAAAATATATTATCTATTGACTATCAATCTTGTAAACACAGGGGAAAAAATATTTCAGGGAAAACTGAAATTGAAGTACATATTAAATGCCTCTCTGCCAAAACTATATACTTTTGATGAAGCCCTTAACTTTTTGCTGTCTAGATTATCCATGTCATTTGAACTTGCTCCTGGTATGCCATGCCAATTGTAAATGTAAATCTCTGAACAGCCATGTGCAGAATATTCCAACCATTATCATAGGCTTGGTAAAGATGCCCACTGCACCTCTGTAAACCACCACCCATGGCCTGAGTGAATCTGCAAATGAAAATATTGGTGAAAATTGATTTTAATAAATAGAAAATGACTATTTATATCCCTTAACCCTTTTACTGCCAGCCCAATGCGGGTGGGATGCGAGAAGACTGCCAAAGCTTGTCTCAGGTTTTTAAAGTTGGACCATAAAATCAGGTATTCAAAGTTGATCCGATAAATCTGTCCATGGCAGTTTTCATGCAGCCAACATGGGCCGATGTAATTGGCCCGCTAGCAGTAAAATGGTGAAGTTAATTGCAAAAATCTTACCACAGAAAACAGTATTACAACTCTAAGCTAAGCTAGAAAATGACAGGCTAAGGAACAGGACCAGAATGTATTTCAGTGGGGGCTACATTTGTGGCATTGAATTTACACAGGATTGAATCTCAGCATGCCTCAAAACAATCATGTCATCAATTGGTAATTTTGAAGATTACTGAATCTCAAAGCATACCAGAGTGCCAGGTGGCAAAGGCACTATTTCAGGAGAAAATAAGAAGTGCATAAGACCCAAATGTTAGTATGAGGGTTGTGGTGCAAGTTTCCCCATCTAAACCCTGCTGGATCTATGGGCTATGACTCATTGTCAGTTTTATTTAAATAAGCACATTTACCTAAACTAAACTGTTTTTGTTGGCTTCACTGTACAAGGTATGAATGTCAGTGTTCATAATTTTCTTTATCTTATTTATTTATTAATTAACAATAACCACCAGAAACAGCTATATGGCCTTTATAATGGTGTACTAACGATTAACAATGTACGAGCAGACAGCTATGCCCAGGGAGGTAAAAAATCCTCCCCAGGCGTGACTCGAACCTGTGACCTTTGGATTATCAAGAGAGGACATTACCCCACCCTCATTGAGGATGGCTAAATGAAAGTAATACCAATTACCCCCTTAGTAAATAAAACAAATACTTGATTTGAGTACAAGTATTGATTACCCTGTCCTGTACTATAGTACTTCTTGTATATATAATACTTCCATGGCTGTAAATGGGCATGGATCATTTTTTTACAAAAGTGTGAAGTTTAGTACGAAGAAATAATCTTTTCTATATTCCCCAAATGCCTGTCGGGTGTGCTAGGTAGTTACGCCACCAGGTGTTTGAATCGCAGTCAAATAATTTATTTTTTCATGGCAAATTTACAGAACACTAACACGGATGCTAAAATATTCACCAAAGACCCTCTTTGGTGTATATTTTAGTATGTGTGAACTTGACTATACCATATCATTTGTGACTATACCATATCATTTGTGAATTTGCCAGCAATTGGAAATTTGTTGGAATTTTTCAACTTATCAGTAAAAGTTTCTTTCAATGAATTACTGCTGTCTGTCTAACGGATTTGATTGATTAGGGCTATCTTTATGCCTGAAGCAACAGACTCGAGTGAATAATTGTATTTTCTGTTATCCTTCCCAGTCTTTCATGGAACTTCATTCCAGTTCAATCATTGACACTTCACATTCATTTTCGAGTTTCCTCAACTCATCCATTGTGCTTAAATTACAGAGTTTAATTTGTTATTTAAATAATAAAAATTTCCTAGTAATGAACCAATGAGATGCTCTGTCCCATTATTTAAAGTCATTCAAATATTCATGTTTTTGTATGCAGCTAAAATTAGCTTTTAATGTTAATTCAATTACTCCTATGTGCAATAATACCATACCCAAGGCTTGCAATCAAATTCAGAGCATTATAATTCATGCATATAGCTTCGAGAAAAGTCACATTCTTGACCAAACTCAAATGTTTTTCAAGTAGGTATCTCAATTACTTGTTATGCGAATGTGACACTTTCTCAATCAGTAGAAGTGCACATGTTTAATTTTCAACTACTTCTTATTGTTATCTTTATCATGCAAGTTTGTTTTCTTACATTTTGCAAATAATTTTGATCACATTCTCAAGATTCACTCCACTTGCTGCTGTTCTACTCATCAAGGAGTCCTGAATGAGCTTTAGGACAACATTGAATAAATATATTCTCGTGCTCTTTTAACTGCTCTAGTTGTAAATGCAACATAGCACTTTATAACCCTAACAATATCATTGCCTAAGTCTGAATTCAAGCTCACAATCATTGTATGCCCAGTGCAATACTCTTACGTACACCAATGTGTGGGTGGTGATTCACTAGTGGGTGGACTGGGTGGCAGCCCGGGGCCCACGGACAAGCGTGAATAGAATTATAAAGCCCCATGCCAATGGATTGAAATATTAAGCACAAATTTGTAATTGAAATAATAAAAATGTGGACCACCATCAAAATAAAACTTTACTTCAGTAACCTGACATTAGAAACAGAAATCTATCAACCATTTACTACTTTTTCTCAGGGGTTTATTAACAATTTACTTCAGTAACCTGACATTAGAAACATAAATCTACTATCAACCATTTACTACTTTTTCTCAGGGGTTACTTTGTGGTACTCCATTACTAAGGTGGAAGAAAATTTTTACATTCCACTATTTAATTTACCTGACAAAGGTTTTGATAACGACTAAGCCAAAACAACCTGCCAAATTAAGTGGACTACACCTAGTTTCTCTTCTACCTACCAAACCTTGTTAATGCAAGACCCTTGATCCTTAGTTCAGTAATTGTTAAAATAGTCTGTAATCATCTTCAGTCGATTGTTGCTAATTTTTCATTTTTCCACTATTGGTGCATTTCAACCTCCCATGCAATGTGGTTGAGAAAATATTCAATTCAAGTCAACTCAATTAGTTCGAATTTTGAGTTTCCTCAGAAGAGTGGCGCTCATCCCCCAGGCTCCATGACCCATCACGCCCACACAATTTTTTGTCTCCCCGCCATTGCTCCCAATTTTTTTGGAATTCCCAAATTCCTCCACCTACTTCAATTCTAAGACGCACTTGGGTATTTCCATGTGATCAGTCACATGGAAATAAAAAAAAGGGGATCAGAAAATCTAAATTTAAAATGTGTACAGTGGGATTTAGAAATCTATATTTAGTTAACTAGATTTACCATGTATTAATGAAGGATTAAGAAATACATAGATTCAATGTATTTCCCAATTAAAAAAAATTAGATTTAATCCATTTCTGGTTTTTAGGGATAGCTTCATGTTAAAATTACCGTTTGGAATGGCGGTGGGGATTCCCATCGCCATCCCCTAAAGTAATTTTAACGTATAACTTAAAAATTTCCGTACTGGATATTGTTTTTATCGTTAGCTATAGGAAAGATAATTTGCGTGTGATACTGCCGCGAGCCATACGCGTCATACCATGCCGAGTGCGCGTAAACAGTAATCCCATTGAGGTAATCTACCTCAAACGAGTAATCCCAACGGATTTCTACTGCACGTACTGTGTACTCCCTCCCCCCCCCGCTTCTACCCCACTTCGCTCTGCTCCCCCCTCCCTGCACTCAAAGCATGACTTATGGTATTGAATCTATAAGAGTTGTAGTCAAGATTCGAAGCGTGGAGACGACGCGTCCTTACGGGGATTACATAATGTTCTCATCGTCTTAATGGTAATGCCGCTAAACTAAGTTCAATGGGCCTGGTGCAAATTTACTTTCTCATTGTTCCTGTAACTATGAAACACTTTTTTCCCCTCTTGACAAGCTATTATCTACACAGCGTTTTTGTCGCCCGATTTCACCTAACTTTCGTCGATTTATTGTTAGTTGTTGGGCATGAATTTTCTGATATGAAATTACTTCCTCTTGTTTCACCCACAATAGCCAATACCAAGATTGCCCAGATCAGCCGTCGTTTAATAACTTAAATATATATACTTAATCTTGAGGAACTCATTATTTGTGATTACTCAGGAAATTCACTAAACGTGTAAATGGTCATTGGAGACCATGGAAATTTCAAGATGCCCAGCGCAAGGTCGGCTTAAAGCAACAGGGCAAGATCTCAATCAGTTTGCCAATTTTTCACACCAATACAACTTTTATCCATTTAAAAGTCACCAAATGGCAAAACTCTCAATTTGGAAAACAGCCGTTTTTAGGCTTTGATATAGAGTTAAGCTATAATACGAGAATATAACAAATTGCATGTAAATATTTTAAGCGATCCGCAATGAATTAATGAAGGTATTTGAGAACTTCCTCGCAGTTCAAAGCGCTATATAAAGAGAAATTCAACCGAAAAGTAGACATCGCCACTCCAATTTAATTGGAGGTTACGAATAAGAAACCGGAATGAACAGTTTTTGAAAACAATGGTGATCAGACCGCCCTTTGAAAAAGTGGATCCAGCATTATCGCAAATGGAAAAAGGTTTGACCGCCTTTAAGAAAGGCTGTGTCCGAGAGAGCAAGCTGCTGGAGGTGTACCGTCTTGCAGCGATACCATCATAAATAGCAATATCTTATGAAAAAGTAGTTAATTATTTTAAAAGCATTACCTCTTTTTTTAGGCTCTTAAAATGTTTTTTTTTCATATTTTCAGTATGAAAATAAAAAATGATAATTTACACTTAAATGGTATGAATGTATGTACCATTTCGCGATGGCATACTGTAGGATATTACATTGATCTACATTCTATCAAACTAACGTCAGTTTATCCATCTCACATGATCAGCTACCCTACGGTCATATTTTCGTGCCCGAAATCTTATTGCCCGCGTTAGGAAAGTCATATCTGGCCACTTAATTTTAAAATAATTTTTCTATATTCATTTGCTACTTGGGATGAGAGGTTTGAAGTACTTTGTCGTAAATTTTTACTCAGTTCTAGAGAAAGTATAAAAATTTCTTGATAACAGAGTTTGCCAAATAGTGACTCAAACAGCCGTGAAAGTAAAATAGTCTCGAGAGACGAGCGAGTGTATTAGTTACTACCTCACGATACGCTAACGAGTGTTTTGCAATTGCCTATTGGAAAAATTTTGCAGTAGCTACACGATCCCGAATATATATTATTATTTTCAGCTGTTCCTATTTCCAACTCTTAAAGGATTTTCTAAGGCGATTGGAAAACTTAATCTTAACGGGAAAACGGACCTGTCAAGCCCAATTACTTCTGAAATCAACCTGACGAGGGACAACATCAAAGTTTCGGGTCTGCGCGGATCAGCTGTATTATACTGAATTAAGAATATTTACATCAAGTAACATTTAAAATTAGTTAACTACTAAGGTTAAGTTTCTCCCATCAATGTATATGGAAGTAGAATTGATTAGAAGGTTAGAGAGATCAATAGAGATTAAAGATTGCACGAGTTTCCAGTGCCACCCAAGGAGGTATCGTGCCAGCTCGTTGGACCCATTTTTCGGCCTTCGTCATAAAAATGAGACGAAGGCCGATGGCCGGTCCATCACGTCTAACTCCTGAATATCCATACGAATAGACAGGGTGACGTCCTACTGTACCATGTTACAGCGACGCCTTCAAAACAGGCGACCGCTGCCTTCGAAAAAAAGCGTTTTACACAAATTATGACTTCATTTTTACAATGTTGGGCACTTTCTATCAATAGAATTTAATTAATGTCTTCTAATGCACAGCAGATAAGGCAAAGGAAGGCTTAATTTACCTATCCATGTTATTTGGACGTCATTTCACCGTTAACTATCAAGGTTTTACTCTAGGGGTCATAAATCATATTGCATTCCTTAAAGAGCCTAATTCCTTTAAATTTCCTACCTAATTTGGATATCTAAGTCACCTTTAATTTCCCATTCCCCCCCATTCTGTAAGTGCTATTGTCCCTTAATAGAGGTTTGTCCCTTAAGCCCCTTCGTGGGGCCCTACCGCGTTAAGGATACCTTGTCTCGAATGTGTATCCCTTCACTCTACACACTGCTCTGAAAGAGGAGTCGTTCCCTTACCTTAGAATCATCTGCAAGGTCCAACGGCGGTTGAACTCTGCTTTCCATCGACGATCCCTCGTTGAACACAAAGCACTATCACTTCATCACACAACTGACCATGCACGTATCACTTACACTTTCACTTAATCACTGACACTAACACTTCACTAGCTTGGGGAATGCTCCAATGGCTGGATCATGGAAGGGGGGTGACATTTACAAAACTGCATAGCGTTGCATCAAATGGAACGAACCAACCAACCAACTTGAATCAATTCAACAAGGGGCAAATCCAGAATGAGTGAGTCATTTCTTCAAGTCTTACGAAGAAATTTGTAGGAAAATAGGCATAAATGACAAATGCCATTGCGGGAGAAATTTTAAGAAATACAGAGTTTCAAGCAAGCAATTAGATTTTAAAATCACTCTTGCGTAAACAAGATTTGGGAAATATTTAAGGAAATTGGGACATTGACAATGAGTTACCTCGTAAATTGCCGAAAATGAAAACGGTATACTGACATATCTCCATGGAAGTTCACACTTTGAAATAATGAAGATTTAAAAAAGAACATAAAATTGTCTACTTTCAGTAAATTTAAGAAGACTGTTCGGGAGACTACAGAAAATAGTACGACGATCAGTCCGACCGGAAGGGCCTTTTGCATTATTACAGAGGATTGAATTGGGAATAATTTTAGCAATGTGGGGAATGTGCCGGCGGCATGCGAAGAGGCATATGGATTAGCTGTAGACGACGATAACGCTTTGCAGATTTGCAACTGGGAAGGTTTTAAGTGGGTTTATTTGCCACAGAGTGGCTATGGATGCACATGAGCTACAAGTCTTCAGCATGCCGGCTTCCAAATCTTGATTTAGGAATTCTCTCAATGAAGCGACATTTAATGGATAGGATAACAACTGATGTCGTAGGTACCTCGATATTTTAAGAGAAAGACGACAAACGTCCGAGAGAAAATAATTTGAACGAGATTGATGCTAATCTGGAGATATAATGGAGATATTATGTGAAATAGAGCATTTGAGAAGACTTGTCTAGTAGAGATCTTTCACAAGAGGGCAAGATTCCAGAACTCAATCCCTGCAACGGAATAAAAAATTAAACAAAATTAATAAGATATATTGTGAAAATTTAAAATTTTAATCTAATACAAACTCTTAACAAAGAAGTTTTATTCACAAAGCACACAGAAAATTTACTGCGAGATATCCGATCACGCTCTGAATGTTATCCATGCGTATCAGCTGATGACAATATGACTCAAATAAGTCACTTACGAAAGTGTGTTAGATAATTTAGTTCGTACTAACAGTTCGGCAAAGTTCTACAAGTAGTGCAATACAATAATACTTACACGAAATCTTCCTCGGCATCTCAACCGCCACCAGCAGAACTTGAATTCTTCATCGACAACCGTCAGCACCTTCCACACCGACGTGATTAACGAACTCTAGTGAAACTAAGAATGAAGGTGACGAGAGGTGCTCTGCTTATTATATAGCCCGAAACTGGAAGGAGGATGAGGTGGGCATTGGGGGGAGAAAGGGATTAGGGGGTATGTTGGGTCAGTGGGGGAGGTGACGAGGGAGGGTCAAAAGGCGGTTGCCAGGACTGTAGAGGCTCTCTATTAGCATAATAGATGGCCTCTACAGGACTGAGCCAGTGCCGATTTGGGTAGTCAAATGGAGTTTGTACGGTGCGAGGAGTTCTACGCTGTAAAGGGACGCGATGAAAGTGTGAGGGGATGAGGCCCCGAGAGGAGGCAAGGGTGTGAGTAAGGATTTCGGATAGCGGCTTCGTCGAAGAGCACACGTTATACCTCGAGGCCTGCGCCAATTGTGGAATTCGAAGTTGACTGTCGCAAAGTGGGCTAAAATCGAACAAATCTGGCCAAAATTCCATTTATGATTTTTTTTATCAGTTAATTTCAAACTTCCCATGGTCACTCCCTACTGATTGTTCCTATGTGGTGTCCTATTTAGTTTTGCAAAATGACATTAATTTTTTTACGTTTTACATTTTAAATTAATTAAAGTTTCACATGGTAACATGAAACTTTTAAAAATTTGCTGAATCTCCAAATTCGATAATTTTTGGTGAAGCACGTCCACCTCTGAAAACCTCCGAATTGAAACTGCTGCAGAACCCTTGAAATAACCAAACGGGTGCCTTCCTTCGAAAAATTTTAGATCCCAGGGGGATTTGAACTTGCTTTTCTCCCAAAAATCATTCAAAAATCATTAAACTTTGTTTATCATTTACTTCCATGAAATCTCAATTTCAGGCGTCGTATTAAATTATTTGAACGAGAAGCGATTCATCGATTAGTACTACATACCTGAAAGCCTGCCCGAGCCAGGGGTCAATTGTGAGTCGACCGGTACCTTCCTTGGATGCTAGTTCCCAGATTTTCCTTTGCATTCGTATAATGTCCTGAATAAAAAAATGAGTTGTCCTGCGTGTGTTTAGAGGACAAACATCGTCCCAACCGTATGAAAACATGCTAACTATAAATTCTTTTACTGTGGAATTTACTCTGGTGTTGCGCTGGACATTTCTCGTTAATTGATTGTACAATTTGGATCTGAATATTTACCACGCAATTTTGAATCAAATCTTTTATCTCACCTCATGCGATCTTCAAAACACCACGGTAGCACATTAACCAACATTTTATCAGAAAATGAAGTGTTCGACGAAAATGTTTTAAATTTATTTCTTTCCGCCGTCAAAAATGGGTCAGAATAGTGCTCCACACTGGCTAGATTCATAATTGTCCGAGAAGTTCGGAGAATCTACGGATTCAACTAGATCATTAAACCGCACCCAGTTAAACAATCATTAAAAAAGAAATTACACTCGCAACTAACGGGAGCACGTCTTGCATGCCTGAATTACTTTTCAAAATGAAAAAGGTATAATTGCATAAATGTTTGTAGTTTACTCAATAATAGTTTATTCCTATATAATAAATAACTTTAAATATTATTTCACTTTATTAAGAAGTTCAGCATATTACTTTTCGTTGCATTTTACGTTGCAGTGGCGAATAATACTATGGTAGATTCTAGGTTGTTCGCAAGTTACTCGGTCGGCATAACCTTTCTTTACGAGCTCGCTATTGAAGAATTTGACAGTTGACGAGTCTTTAAAATGCGGCGAATGACTAATTCGCTGAAGATTTCATGCGAAGTCGAACCTGAACCCGGAAAGGAGTGCTCAGATTTGTAAAGCTCATGTCCTATTGAGCTCGGGGCTGGAGTTCCACGTGTGACTCAGAGCAGAGGAATATCCATCCGATAGTAAATTGTCATACTCGTCCACCTGGGACGTATAATCACGGACTACTTGACATCTAGGCATTCTTCTCGGGCTCTGCACCAAGTAATTGGCTTCATATTGGCCGACGTTTCGGAAAACTTGTTTTCCATTCTCAAGGCGTGTTACTCTCTGTGTGTAGGATTATACGCTGAACTGAATTGACCGTTTGACGAGTCAAACAATTAAACTCAGGTGTCTGAGCTTAATTGTTGGACTTGTACTTGACATATGTTCATGTGTATACCTACCTCTTCTTGCGTCATCGCCAAAGCAGACGCCTCGCACTTACGCAGGCAACGTGTGACTTGGAAACTTCGCTACTCTCTGTCAAATACGTAGTTCACCCCGAAATGGATTAGTTATTTCTTTATTTTACTCGAACCTCGGAGACAAACCTTCCCCTGACGAGCAAGCCGAACTCCGGGACCACCCACCCCATCCATTCGATGTCGTGGCCGAGATAAGAAGGCGAAAGCTATAAGGAAAGATAGGAATGAGAACACGATGACACAGGGAAGTATCGGAGATTTTTAAGTGCACATTCGGCCACACCCCGTGGATCAGCCGACTGCCGTGGACATGGGTTCGAATATCGGTGATAATTTTCGCACGCGCAAATAGAAATATATCTTATGGTTTCACATAAGAGACGAATCCAGATTGCCGAGTCCACGAAACTAAGCGATAAAATTAATATTTTCGAATGCGGTAATTATCACAGTGTTTCAAGAGTAGAGTCGGTCGGTAAAGTTCGCAGTTACCGTCCTAAGAATCCACTCAATCGATTAAAACTGGTGATTAAAAGCACCTGACAAAATTTGAAGAATTACGAATACGTTTCTGCTCTCATGAGTGAAATTAAAAATTAGCTATAACGCTAGCGCACGCGTTACGGAGAAAGGTGATCGCACCCCAGGACTCTCACGCACTGGCCTGGCAACGTGGATTTCGTGGAATCGAGTCCCACTTCTGACTTCAAGTGGTGCTCAGCATATGGTTGGGGTCTTAGGTTAAGCCCGTTCCACACGATACTTGATCCAGCAAAATACTTAGTATGCTAGCTTGGAGTATAGTAGCTACTTTGGATTGAGCTCGGAATTCACTATATTTCAGCCGTACTAGAAGGTTTCACATGACAATTGTTCTTTTATTGGCGATATTTCGGCGTTTTCATAAATATCGTAGCGCTTGTCCACTATCATTTTAAATCAACCAATCTATGGCACTATGATAACATATCTTATAATTTATTGAACTCAAATACTTAACATTTATTGAACGAAATTACTTGATAAAAAAAGTAAAATGCCACAGGAATGCCTTCACGCGAAAACAAATCAGTTTGGATGGATCCATTGACTCATAAAACAGGCTTCACCGTGCCCAGACCTCATTTGCTCCCGATAGACTGAGGCGTTGTGGCAATACATTTTGAACTGCATATCATTCCGGAAATGAGAAAACATAATATGACACATCACGACGATATCCATAAGCACGATTAAATACATTTGTTTGAGGAACTGAACAAAATTATTTCAATTAATCAATTATTTTCTTTAGAGAAGAGGTGTTTTGTGATATAATAATTGGGATATTTATTAGCTTATCAACGAGGTTTCGTAATGATTTAATTGATTTTTTAGGGCTCAAAATTCATAGAATTTTAAACATTGGTAATTGATATTTGATGCAATATTTAATCAAAATTATATAGGAAATTGAGAGAAAAATACTTCCGAGGTATTCTGCATCTAATATATATGATCAATTGTGTAAATACTGTGAAATCAATGAAAATGTAGCCCTGAAGAAGCAATTTGGAAACGTCGGCGATGACCTAATTTCTTACTTATGATGACTTATTATTTCTGAGACCTATTCTCTCACGAAGAAAAATTGGAAAGTTTATTGTAAAAAGAGGTGTAAAATGTAAAACATCTGAATATCGAAATTAATGTATTCGCATAACGGTCGTCATATTTTCTCTTATCAAAATCAAGCAAAATATTCACTAGATGAACGAAACCGCTACGTATCGTCGCGACGCGTCGGCTCCTTCGACGACGTGCGATGGCCTGCGGTGTAACGGGAGAGTTAGTGGGGTGGGGTTGACGGAGGGTGTTGTGGGCTGAAGATGGAGGGGAGGGTGAGGAAAGATAAGACCGGGGAGTTGTTTGTTTGGGGAGGGGGACTCGGAAGTCAGGGTCAAACCGGAAAAGAAGGAATGAATCCTGCCAGTGGACAGCTTTCAAGCTGATGACATCCTTCCCTACTTTCACCACCAAGGCCGTTAGCAAGTTCGCTCGCCGCATGAGTTTCCCCGGTGATTCTCCTAAAACTCCACGCGCTCGGGCCCTCAAAGACTTTGCGCTTCGGCGTTCGAAATGTCTATCGCTTGCCAGTGAATTACATTATTTGCTATTACTTGAAGTCAATGATGGGAAAAACTGATAGAGAACCACGTTTCAATTCATCAGTTTTTCTTTCGCTGAATAATCTACGACGTCCTACGCCACATTTTTTGTTTCTATTTGATTTAATATTTATCTGGCCATGTGCTGTGGTTGAGGAGGATCAGGAATTGGGTGAAACTCTTAATTCATATTGTAAATTCCCGCTCAAAGCCTTTGTCCCCCGTGTGACCTTAAAACATGGTAATTTCAGTTACTTGACCATGACCTTGGCTTCATATTCTCCTCAGTTTTTTTTTCTCTTAGGCAATTTTTTATTGTTGCCGCTAATCACTTAGGTAGTTAGAGAAATTTAAGCTCTTACCCCCAAGGACATTTGTGGCCCCGTGGTAATGGCATAACTTAAGTTACCAACTCCTCCGTGTAAACAAAGTTAGAAAAGTGATTATTGCTGCAATGAACAGGCAACAAAATGTTGGTAATAGCAAATTTTATCGTACCTCCGAAAATAAATTTTCTATCGTAAAGTATTTGTTTTTGAAGTATGAAACTACTACGAATATTTGAGAGCCATCTTGAAAATAAGATAACATTAGCATTGATGATAGCAGTAAAAGAACCATACGTATCTTATGCACCACTGTGACAAGTTTCATATTTCCTCAACCAGTATAAGTCATCGATATTCGGCGTTTTCATGGTGACTGTCGAATGCTTGTAACAAAATGTTTGCGTTTCCATAGCTCGGTAACTAAGGAGTTGCGACCCCATGTTCATAGGACAATAAGTGCTTAAGGATGTTCAACGCCTTGCCAGAAATGCCGCTGCAGACTCTTTTTAATTTAAATGCCATGCTCGTATTATAATAGATACGTCCATTTTGTTTTCTCTAGATTGTGCACAAAGGTTTAGTGCTTGTAACTTGCACATGAATTTCTTCTGTAATGCTTGCAAACGAAGAAATGGCATGTTAAGCTTCACTGTTATAGGCGTTTTTGAGCGCCTATTGCAGCGGTGCATGAACGTAAATGGAAAATTCCTGTGAGATACACTATCTATAATCCTTCATATAAAAGAAGAGACTAATCCCATGCGTTCATCTTACGACCCAAGCCTACGGTATCTAAAATGCGAGACGATGCATCGAGTTCTCCAAAATGAACGGAAGCTGAGGCTTTCTTTTCGAATTTTTTCCCGCGCAGCCTGCCCGTCCTCTTCCCATTCCACGTCTATATCTCGCCTCCGAGAGGGTCGAGGTGGAGGGGGGAAGGCTTCCTTATCTCCAGCGATCAAGTTTCATCCTCGCTCGCTCGCTCACTCGTGTGGAAGGTTGACGGAGGGTCTGCGAGCGTGATCTAGGAGAGATTCCATCCTGTGTATGGGCGTCGAGTAAAGAATCCACCTATTTCTGCCAAAACCACCAGAAACTAATTTTTGTTATTTTTCCATACCAATACGAATCCTGGGATTCCGGCATTGACGTACACATTTTTGTTAAATGTGTACGTCACAGTACAGTGACCCTAGTAAGTAAGTTTTCTTGGGCATGAAATGTAAAACTACACGTCTGATTTAAATGACAAATTTAAATAAATCATTTGTTATACAAAATAAAAACGGAGATTAGCTTACGGACTAAACTTCAGAATTTATTTCTAACTTTCGATGAATGGACTTCGCCACGCAATAGAAGCTATATTGATATTAACGTTCACTCCTCTGAAAGAGAATCAAAGATCTGGAATTTGAAGCTTATCTATATAATTGGAATATGCCTTCTGAAGTTTGTATTGGATTTATAAAAAAGAAATTCAGATAATTTGAAATTTCTTCAGGAAAAGACATTTTCGCAATCACCACGGATGGTGCAAGTGTAATGGCAAAGGTTGGTAGGTTAATACCAACGAATTATCACCTTTGTTTTGCTCGTGGTATCCACCTTGCAGTCATTAATGGTACGTAAAAATCTGAGGGTAGAGTAAATGTGAAAAAGATTTAATTTGAAGTAGAAGAAGAAGTCGAATTTGAAGAAATTGAATTCAGCGAAGACTTTCCGTTGAGTGATGAAACAGACGGGGATTGTCCATTTGAAGATGGAGATGCGTGTAAGAATAAGAACAAAAAATTAAGATTTTGGTCCAAAAAATAAGGAAAATAGTTCCTCTATTTAGAAAATCATTCACAAAAAACGACAGATTCCTTCAAAAATATGTGATTGAAAAATTTGGTGAGGAAAGAGCTCTTGTTATTGAAGTAAAAACTCGATCGAACACGTGAATGAAAAGGACTGGCAATTTTCCACAAGAATATATTTTAAATCGACCGGTTTCGGTGTACAACACCATCATCAGGTCCGAACACAGAAACCGTCGTTTTAAAATATATTCTTGTGGAAAATTGCCAGTCCTTTTCATTCATGATGTCATTCCACAAAATCAAGCCTGAAGCAACAACTTTTATTCGATCGAACACTTTAGTTGACATGATAGCACGTTTTCCAATGCTAAAACCTTGCGTGGCGAGGGCCTTAATTGATTTTAATTCCGAAATATCATTCCATGAATGTGAATATGAACTTGTTTCTTCTATTTTTACAACACTTCAGCTAGTGAAAATTATAGAGGAGGCGCTTTGCCGAAGAGATCAGAATGTTTTGAAGTGTGACGCTGCGTTAGAATTCTTAATGCGAAAACTAACATATGTGAATACATAGTTGGGGAATAATATGAAAACTGCCTTTCAGAATCAAATACTGAAGAGACTAATCTACCAGGGGTTTTGCGGTATTGTCACTGCGGTTCACGGGCAAGAGGTCATGATTAGGGGAATTTATATTCTGTGCTAACACTAGCAAACCTAAAAAGAGTTTTCAAAGAATACTTGCTTGGATTTCGTAATCAAATGCCACTAAAACATTTAAATCAGCAAGCGAGGAAGAAGAACAAACTTCTTTAGAAACAAAACGTCGATATATTGATGGCTTGCATAGAGCAAGAGAGAGTCAGCTGCTAAATATTCAGAAAGTGGTTCACTATGTTCGGATGAGCTAATGAAGGAACTTGATTCGGTCATTACCCAATGTTTGATTCCTTCCAAACCACATCCTCCTACCTGCAGTTCAAAGGACCGAGGATCAATAGTTCAAAAGCTAGAGAATTTCCGTGAAAGTGGACGGACGTGATAAAATATGCAAATTATTTACGAGCACTTACTAGCTATTCCTCCCATTAGTGTTGAATCAGAAAGGGCTTTTTTATCAGCGGGTTTGCTTTGCAATAAATATAGGTCAAGAATGAGCGACGAGACATTACACACTGTGTTTTTTAAGTGCATATTTGAAAAAATTGTGAGTAACTTTTCAGTCAGGATAACCAAACTCTCGAGTTTGTTCGAATTTTTTAAAAGACTACAATTTCTTTCAATTTATGAGCAATTGATACTGCTATTGTGCATTATTTTTTATCCCGCAAGAAAAACTGTATTATTTTACGTTTTAGTAAAACAGATTCTTTAGTAACTTTGTGGGGTTTTTCCAATTTTAGTACCAAAGATAAAACAATTAAAAAACAAAGTAAAACAAACGCAAGACCCGGATTTCAATACTTCAGCAACGTCATCATCACTGAAGATACTCCTCTGTTTCTAAACTTTGTGTGGTGTTGTTTTATAATAATATTAACTTTATTAATAATCGATGTTGCTTACAATTTGCGTCATTTTAATATGGGTTCCATATGTGCATGTGATATTTTAGTTCTTTTTTTATTTTAATTCCATATATGCACGTGATACTATAGATAAATCCTGGGATCTCTGGATTGAGGAAATCACAATCCCGTAATCTCGGGATTGAAAAATCTCTCCGGGATTTCAATTCTTAGTGCCCAAGTGTGTTATAACGGCCAACACTGAATTATCATGCCAATTCACTTCGAGGGTTTAATTATTTTCATCGTTTTGGCAATAGTAAGTTCCTTTCTTTCTCTCACTTACGTTGCGATTGATTGTCAGAGATACTGAAATATAATATTAGTTTCTTGAACCTTGACATGCTTTCTCGAATGATTTTTCACTCTTTGTCAGGATATTAGGTCCAATACATTTTGTTTATGGTTGACAATGGTACCCCGTCGAAAAATAGATGTGTCAAAAACTTTTCCAAGATTATCATGGCTTATTTGGTGACTGATTTCATATTTATCGCGAATATATTTTCACTCAAAATGAAAATATAGCCTACATCAATATAAAAAGTTAAGGCTGCAAGCAGCTGCAAGGCCAATGAGTTCGGTAAGGGTATGGAAGGAAACGACTTTCCACAAACCATATAAGCCCTGTAGATGCTCAGATCATTCAGCTAACGGTTGTAAACCTCCGGGACCCTTCAAACGAACTTTCCATTTTATGGTTTTCGCAAGAAATTCTCGAAAATTCGCTACTTCGCGATGGGTGGATTTTTGTTAGTCTTGAGAAACGAGCTCTTGAGAAAGGGTGCGTGTGCCTGTGTTCTCCAGCGTGCAGAAGGGAAGGCGTTATGGAAGAGTCCACGAAGCCTTATAGAAAAGCGCGGTATCGTAAAGCATACTACAAAAAGAAGAGAAGAGCTTACAATGTTCAGAGTTTGAATCGCTGGAAAAAAAAACAGATAAAGGTATTTATTTCGCAATATTATATTTACGAGATAATTAAATGGCCTCTTCGTACGCAGGTTAAACTATTTTCTCGAAGTCATAACTGATATTGTATTCATGCCTTCTTTACAGAACAATGTGAGATGGAAACTAAACCATCTGAAACTATAATATTCTCCGGGGAGGAAAATACTGAAAAGGAAAGGTAAATAGAACTAAAAATATCCACGGTCGGATTCCGATTACATTACGCAAGAAAATAGGAGACAATTTAATGCGTTAAAGAACTGCTGTAATTTCGGCTATAGGCTACAGAAAAAATACAGAATCACCAGATTCAATTAGAGACCTTGAGAAGGACTTGAAGAATGGCCCAAGCCATGTTTTTGGTGATCATGCCAGTTGTGCAGACTACTTCTGTAAGGGGCCAAAGGAAGGGGAAGTGAATCTGGTTCCACAGCTGAAGAAAAGCGGCATTTGGGAAGACATTTTGACTTCAAATGCTCTCCTCGTTCGTCACTCCCCCAGCTCGATATTGAATGTCACAAACAATCATGCCGAGCTATATAATGCATACGTGGCAAAGTATATTGGAGGAAAGAGAGTGAACTTTGCTCCGAGGGGCGCGTATCAAATGCGGTGTGAGATTACGGCAACTGCATGCAACGTTGGACCCCAATTGCATGGCTTGATACACAAGCAAATCACGGAAAAGAGCCCAGGGTTCTACATAAAAAAGTATACTACCTCCACGCAAAGGAAGGCAGACTTAAGGTGTAAACGACGCCTAGAGATGCCTTCTTCATCGAAGCGAAAAAGATTGCGGGTCGCTGGTCCGGACCAACACTATGGCCTTGTGGGTCAAAGTGAAGCAGTCACTAAAGAGACTCTAGAGATCGACAACGAACGGAGAGAAGAGTTCCTCATGTCTCTAAGACTCAGCGACCGTGGCAGAAAGAGACTGGAAGAAAACACAAGGGATCAGGGCCGCTGCGAGATGTGGATATCGGAAAGATTGAAGAGGCTAACTGCTTCCTCTTTCGGGCGCATTTGTAAATTACGACGCACAACTCCCCGCGCAAATATAGTCAAGGGTTTGCTTTACCATTCGTTTGCAGGAAGTAAATCCACGCAATAAGGGGAAGTAAGCGAACCCAAGGCAATTTCTGAGTACGAAAGGCACAGCGGGGACAAAGTTTTTCCAGCTGGTCTCTTTGTGGACAAAAAACTGCCTTTTCTGGCCGCCTCGCCAGATGGAATATTTGCCAATGGAAAGGGGTTACTACAGGTGAAATGCCCCTATAAATGCAGGGATATTTCTCCTATAGAGGGTATAAATAGGAAAATGATCTCTTACTGTGAGATTAAAGAAGGAGAAGTAAGGTTAAAGAAAAATAGTGATTACTACTACCAGGTGCAGGGTCAGCTGCACATTAAAGAAAAAGAATACTGCGTATTTTTTGTTTGAAGCCCGTTTGGAATGATAGTTCAGAGGATTGAAAGAGATGACGAATTTTGGAACGAGAAGATGGAGGTAAATTTAAAAGAATTTTATATGGATCACCTACTTCCCGAAATCGTGGATCCTCGTTATCCAAAAGGCATGAAGATCCGTTAAAAATCTATGTATTAATGGTACAGATATTCAGTGGCCTTTACAATTTGCTGTTGCACTATTTCTTAGAGTTATGTTAATATATACGATTTTATGTGCTCAATAAATGTTTTATTTTATTACAGCTTTATATAACCATTTTGCTTTCCTGTGCTAATGGTAGTTAGTTATTTCTATCCGAATTTTTACTGCAGGCTGTTATTTTCTTTATTTAAGTTTCTAGGACATACTGCTCAACTTTTAATTTTGTGTAAAAATGCACAGAACGGAAGAAATAGATAATTTACGAATAGATAAGATAATTTTCAGGGGGATCATACTGGACTTGTCTCCTAATAATTATAATTACTAATTGTAATTAACAAGTGAATGGTAGCCCAGTAGGTAGAGCGTTCAGTAACACACCAAAGGATAATGGATTGAATCCTGGGCGAAGCATCTTGGCATGATCTCGCGGTACGATTTTCGGTGTCAGAGTTTTGTTGAAAGTTGGAAAACAGGCCTCTGTACCCTGAATGTGTGAATTTCACTCGCCTTTCGCCTTAGTACGGCAGAGCGCAACTCTGTCCAACCAGTCACTGGGTTCATCAGTGCGCGAATGTTTTTAAATATGATGAATTACCTGCGAAGAAAAAAGTTTTTGAACAAATAATGAAAATATAAAATGACGTGTTGATATATTTGGAGCATTAATGCCGTTTTCTCTCTTGTTATAGAAAACATTCAATTTAACTGTTAAATCATAGCTAAACGAAAAACGTAAATGCACAACGTTCATAAACGAAATTTTTTGTTGCCTAGACCACGGATCTTCAAGAAAGAAGTACTCTTGTAAGAATTAGAGGAAAATCCGAGAGCGCTTTGGCCCTGTAAATGGTAGGAAACTTTAGAGATGTAACATTAAACTTTTACGTCAATGAAATACAATGGTCGAAAGTTGACACATGTGAAAGAGAGAGAGAGAGAGAGAATATTTTAAATAGCCTCTTTAAAAATGCTCACCAATTACTTAACGAAGCCCCAAGTGAATTTCGCTAAAATAAGTAATCAAATGGACGATATTATTAGAAATCTTGGAGGACAAATTCAGTAACTTCAGTCCATAAAATTTAACAACCACTAAAAACTCAACAATACTCCCAAGGCAACGCCGACAATCCCAAAACCCTTTAGGTGTTTTCAGTTTTAGGTAATTTCTGACCTTTCTTACTTAAAACCCAAATGAGGACGAGGAAAACATTTCACACTCGGCATCGAAAGGAAAGCTTCTCGACTTTATTTATGTTCTGTGTAACCTGATCGCCGATGATTACGCAAGCTCTTCAGCCGCCGTCGCCCTCCCCCCCCCCCCGGAAAATCCGAGCTGATAGATAAAGGGTCCCTCCCATCTGCTCCCCATTCCACTTCCTACGGTGGCGACGCTGATGGCAACTCCCAAGAACTACTAGAGCAGTGAGATCGTGCTGAGATGAGAGACCGTTAAATCGGGTATTCAAATACTCGTTGAACCACCTTAAAATCACTTCACTAACCTCCTCCAGAGGTATTGTACTTTCCTCCTGAAACACCCTGTATAAGTGTATATCTTTATATATATTCGTAAAACGGAATGTCCTGACTAACTTAATGACTGACTGAGTCACTCACTCACTCATCAACGTACAGCCCAAACTACTGGTGACAGAACTGCGAAAGTTTGAGGATGTATCCGTACTGTGGAATATAGGCGCACTAAGAAAGGAGTTTTGAAATAAACAATTTTTGGGGTTGTTTTTACCCTATTAATATTATATTTTACTCCCATAAGAAAAGCATTGACTTCGGTGTATGAGTTTTTTTATATGGTTTTTTAAATTACTTTCACTAATGATATTGAATGGAAATTTATATCATAAAACATATAAAATAATGCAGTATTTAATTATTTCATTCAATCTTCTTATACGCTTCGTTTTTGCCTTAGTATTGCGTTTTTAGCTCTGAATTCATCAATTTTTCTTCCTTTTCAACAATAGAAATTTCTTTGGCAACCAGCGTGAATATCCCTTTAATTGCGATATGATGAATGGCCATTCGTGCCTGCAGCATTCAAAGGCCAGGTTCAGTCACTAATTTGAAAGTGATCACCACAACCTCACTATTTGCGCTTCATGGATTTTACATAGTATCAGTTGTTTTTAATTGTTTTTTTAAATTTAATAATTTAAAAAATTGTTTATTTAGTATTCAGTGCATCACATTAATTATTATAGTCACATACAACGGCTTTTATGTTTTCTCTCTCGCGCTGAATTTTAACGGACATCCTCATCTTGCCCTTACTAGCATTATTTATGGCTGCAGTATGAAATCACATTACCAAGTAGTATACTTGGTATTTTTTTGCTTCTGGAATTGATATAAATTATGTATACCATCAAAAATATTCTGAGAATTAGAAATTAAAATCATGATGCGTAAGAAAATTTATTTTTCCAAGAAAAACGAACGATAAGGGAACGAACTGGATATCATGAGTTACATGAAAAGTGGTCAGTTATCTGTGCATAGAAGACATTTTATAATCCTTAAAGTTTGAAAATTGTACTTCATTTCCTTTTTGAGTTTTACACGAGCATGCATACTTTGTACATTATTTATAAGATTTTCATTATATATATATATATATATATATATATATATATATATATATATATATATATATATATATATATATATATAATCTTTGGAAGTTTTCGCCAATTGGCCACAAATATATAAATTCAAACTTACTGGAGGTAGGAGAAATAGGAAAAGATAAAGAATTCGTTCTTACGGAACGTTTCGAACCAGTTGGTCCTTCGTCAGCTGACGAAGGACCATCTTGTTCGAAACGTTCCGTAAGAACGAATTCTTTATCTTTTCCTATTTCTCCTACCTCCTGTAAGTTTGAATTTATATATATATATATATATATATATATATATATATATATATATATATAATATATGGTTTATGGCTGATAGATCGTACCTGAATATAATACGCGTCATGCATTGATTCTTATTGATAAAGGTAAATGACATCTCCCACTGAAATTCAACGGGCATGATCATCTTGCCCTTATGCACATTATTAAGCACTATTTATGGACCAAGATTGTGTAATAATATTACCAAATATGTGGTTTTTGCACCATTTGTTTATCTCTTCTTCTGAAATATCTATAAAATATGCTATTTAAAATATTCTCTAAATTAAACCTCAAATTTCATGTCATGTATACATTTTATTTAACCAAGAAAATGTAAAATGCTCAACATTAGCCCAGTTATTGTATGCATTATCGGTGCAATTCACAGCTTCCCGTGCGAAGACGGGTCCCGGGGGTATAGTTGTACTCAAAAGACTACAGTTCCCCGTTCGCCTTTCCTTCTCAATGACCATCAACAAGGCATAAGATCAACAGCTTCAGTGGTGTGTGGATAAAATCTGGAAAATCTATGCTTTTAATATGGTAAATTACATGTTGTATACTCACGAGTAGAAGAGCCAAAAAATTTGTTTTTGCAGTTATACCAAAAATATTGCAAATCCCAAAGCACTTGAATGCTTATTTTCAACTTTTAATTTAAAACACAAAAAAGCAATGTCTTTCATTTATTTTGTACATGGAAATGTGTCTTCTTTGTATATGTGCCCATAATTAGAAAGAAAAAGAGGGATTGCAACGCATGTCGGGCATTTTGAGGGTATGTGCAATTTGAGCAGATTTTCATGAAAGCGAAAATTACAAAAACGCAGACCTAAGCCTACTTGAGCGGCGACACTGGATGGGCAGACACTTGAGGGAATGCGAGAAAATAAGGTCCTACCCAACCTAAACCTAACTCGGGTAGATCAGCATAACTCTGTTTGTTTTCAATTCTGGTGGGGGTTCGTGGGCGAAGCCATCGGCATGGGGAGGTCCAGGGGGGCTTCGCCCCCCTGGCTAGCCTCTGCGGATTTCCATGCGTATAGCTCTGAATGTGCAGGAGCGATTTTGTATGGGCTGAAGCAGAATTATCCAGATTTTGTATACAGTTGAACTCCACCTTCCAATGTAGTTTCAGAAAGGGTTTTCTCCCATTATGGGAATATTTTAATAGATAAGAGGACTAACCTAAAGCGAGAAAACATTGAAATAATGCTGGATTCATACATGGAGGGGCAATAAGTGTGGACTTTTGTTAACTTAACAATTTAATTATTAAATATAGACTCATAACCTTTAATACACTGAATAAGATACAATATTTATTCATTTTTAAATGTTAATTCCTGGTATATTGCTTACTTCCACCGTTATCCTTTCCTTCCAAAGCCAATTGTTGGCGTTAAAAAGGAAATGGTTGCAGATTTCTCTTGGAAGTGCAGGGGAATATCAAGATCATAATAACAACTTAAAATCACTTATAGCTGTTAATAAGATAATTGTTCAAAGGTAATCACCCATTTTGAGAATGTGTAATGCACAGCCTATCATGAGTTATCAAATTAATCATGTAGGTATTATACTACTTTATTTAATGCAATTAGTAGATTTTTATGCTTCCTTACGATAATAATTCAATGCTCAAGGCAATTTTATTTTCCACCGATCAGGACTTATATTTACCACTATTAAGGGACCCTGTATATGGTTAATAAAAGGTAGCATAGCGAACTTAGTACAGTGAGGCTAACCTCTATTGTCATACTTACGTTATAGGCTACTTCTTATAAAATTGTTGTAAAAAATGCAGAGAAATGGACCATTTCTGAAGAGAAAAACTGAATTTTATAATGTTTTTGTGAATATCCCTTTTTAATGACTGAGTGTTTGGATCAAAAATATTTATCTGGTCATTTTTCGCTTTAAACGTGGATAACAACTGGTTTTATTGCGCTCATTTATTTTCATGACTCACCTGTAGTGCCAGCGGTACTTGGACGTTTTTATCGCTTACCTCTCATTTTCATCCTCATCCTGCAATAAAATAAGCGTGATGGAAAACTTTCTTTCTACCAAGTGTAAGGAAATCCAAACAATGAAGACTCCAGTAAGAATACCAAAAATATGTTTAATTTATTTGTGTAATAGGTTTGTTTTCATGCGAAACCTAGTAAATATTCTTCTGCCTTGAGGCGCCAAAGAATGTATGTAACACATTCCCTCATTCGTATTTTCCACATGCTTTTAAATTTATAATTTTCGATTTCAGAGCGTCCATGGAATCCATCAATTCTGGTGAGCAATTTTTGATACTCTTCTCCGTGCATCGATGGTAGTCAATCAGTGACCTGTTTTGATGAAGAAATTGTAAAGACACGTTGGATCCATAACATTTAAAATTAAAAAGGATATTGATATCTATCGATAGACACACGTATGACTTCTTAATGACTAATTTAGATAGCCCTTAAAAAATTCGTAAAATTTTGTAATTCGTATTTCCGTTTTGTAAGAAAAACGTTCGTGAATTATAATCTGCTCAAGTGAAAAATGAAATGATCAGATAAGCAAAATGATAAATATGTGAGCTAAAATTATGGCTGGTGTATTAATGTAAAAGAAATAATTTTAAATTTCCATCAATAGAAAATAAAAAAGTTTGTCACGGTTACCGGCTATTGATTCATAGCCGGAATATTAACCTGCACATTTATTTTTCTAATAATGCAATTTCGAAAAAATTTTCATACTTACTGGCATATAGACTCCTTGGTGAATAATTGATCAAGTGGATTCGCATGCTCACAGAAAACAAATGGGCTTAAGTGGCTTAGGAAATCTATGTGCTCTTCGCATTCCTTCAAACTTTCACGAAAACATTGCTTTTCATCTCCATTGCTGGCTGAAAGACGAAGAAGATAAGAAAAAATTACGTCTTTAATCTTTTTTACCCATGAGCGTAAAGGGAAAATAAATTGCAGCGTATAAGATCAAAAGGTACCTGGTAAAATTCCTGTATGACTTTCACACAAACCAGATAACATGGTCTCCACTACCTCGGCCAGAAATGGTGCCAAAATCCTTGACTTTCTATTGAGGTTTTTTATGGATTCGACGGCCTCATTCATGCACCCCTTGATTTGAGGTTCCTTTCTGCAGGAAAATAAGAATCAATACCTTAGTATAGTATTACATGGGTATACAAAAATGTGAGGAAGACATTAGCATCATGATTTAAATTGAACGGAAAGTAAAAGTATTTCTCATCTTCGTTGGCCTTTTATGAGTCCATGCACCGTAAAGTATTAAGGAAAAAAAACTTTAAGGCTAGGTAAGGGGAAAAATGTTCGGGGTGAAGGACAAATGCGGTGAATATGATGGAATGCTTCAGTGGAAAAGGATAAAACGGACTAAAGGTCAAATCAAGTAAATAGAGCTTCAACTAATTTTGCGTGGGTACGTGACATTGAGATGTGTGTATTGTTGGTCGCAAGTTATTTCACACATTATCCCCTTTAATGTTCGTTTACATAAAAACATGCGATATTTTGAACTTTTATGCAATATCCATCCCTCAAACTGGAAGATATTTTATCTCACGTATCATATAACACGTTAGAAATTACTAAAATAACGATTCCATTTCACTATTTGCTTCACACTTACATAAGAGCAATCACTTGTGCGATTTAACCCCAAAATTTTACACACACTTCCCTAAGGCCTCAAAATGTACACAGCAGAAAATGGAAACTAACAGAAAAACCTACTACCTTTGCCACATACTTTTCTATCTGTACCCCTCCCCACTTCTCTCCGATAATATTGTTAAATTAAAACCTTTCCCTCCTCACCAACCTTTGATATACGTGCCTCCTTTCTGAACCCTCCTCAAACCGTATTAATTTTTCTGCGCTTCTCCCTCGCAACTACCAAAACAGTGCCATGTTCAGCCTTACCTATAACCTCGGAGTAAAAAATAATTTCAAGATTCTCAAGAAAATTGAGCTTTGCACCTTCAACAGTAACATGTCAACCTTTGCATAAGAATGAGAATTGTAGTACCAAGCTCTTAAATGTTTAGTAAATACTGCTTTTTGTCACAATCAATAAATTATCTTTTTGTCCAATCAATTTATATTATCCTGTCTTGGAAATAAGGTGAATGGTTGAATATTAACCGGTTGTTTATTGCTAATAAAAACCTAGAAATGCATTAATGCACGCAATTTGCATTTGAGTAAGCATCAGCACTATGTTAGTAAGGCTTTTTAGGCTTTTAATAGGATAATGTTTGATACATTAGTAACTGTATGCTCATCACTTCCTTGATAGATAAACACGTCCTGACACCATATTGCATTCAGTTAACAGACATTTTAAAAGGAAGTAATGAAATATATGATTAAGATTCAGATTGCCTTCATATGATCTACGAATAATGGGGAAGTTAGAAGGCCTTAGTTGAAAACCGTACGACTTAACTGATAACTATTTGTCAATAAGTTGTAAACCTCTTTAAGCGATTCCCTCCAAAACACAACCAAACGCCTCTTTCATGATACACAAGAGGCTATTTATTTGAGAGGAATGTTAACTAGATAAGCGGCGAAAAAAAAGTATTTTCACCTGAAAAAGGAATCATTAGATTTCGTGTCCTTATAATGCTACAAGAGAGTGTTCCAGCGGTTTCAGGAGTTATGCTGCCATCAATGTCAACTCAATATCTTAGTTACAGAACCTTATCGGTAAAAAAACAAGCCTTACATGCCATAATAACCTTCACTTCGATTTCGTTCCATTAGCTTCGGAAGGAAATTGAAAACTTTAGGCCTTCTATTTACAAACAAATAAACGAAGGAAATCAGGGGTTTAGGCGTGTTTATCTCGAAGGCCACGACTGCAGTTGTGTCAAACGAGACTACATTTATATCAACCCTGTCATTGGTCACGAAGTTAAAGGAGTCGGAAACGATCCGCCTGAAACGCTACATTTGCTGCCGTCCGTTTGCCGTTGCCGCCCACATTGTCAGACTGACTGTTAGTTCAAAGGCGTATTTCATTAAAAGTAAGGTGCATAAACATAAACACTCAAATTATATCACTCTAGGTGGAGAGGAAGGCGGGCAAGTAGCTGTTAATATATTGTGGAAGGATGTAAAGGAAACTGGTTTGGAGGGTGTTTGAAGGAAGTAAATAGAACTTCATAGAACATCTAAGACTCTTTATAGAAGATCTAAGTTTGTTACTCACCTGCATATGTGCACGCATCGTAGGCATCTGGTGTCTTTATACATTTGACTTGTCTCATTCAGCTCTGTCTCCACGAACTCCTTTTCAAAGCACTCTCCCATGCCAATTAGTATCTCCTATAAAGTTGAATTTCTTACTTAGAGTGATTTTTAAATATTACGAGTGCATACTGTAGAGACCCTTTGGTTCAGGAAATTGGGGTCTTATGGAGGACGGGGTTTGTGGGGCACTGGTGATCATAGACAGGAAAAAGAATAAAATTGAATCAATATCCTGTCCAATTATGTGTAGCACATGAATATTTCGTGGAGTTATTTATTGATTGCTCTATGTTTAAAACTTAATTCCTGCTCTCATATACAATGTACATTGAAGAAAGGGGATGGGAATGTAATGGAATTTTTGGCCATATAAGGTTTTTTTAACACCTGAAGGAAACCACCCAGGGCCACCTGAGGCCCTGAGGCCTATGTTAGGACCACCTGAAACAAACACTGCAGTTCTCGGCTATTGCAGTGCGTGTCTGGAGTTAACTTGAACCTAAATGTTAATGGACGATGCCAAGTAGATCGCAAATGAATAGCGTTAATTGCCAATATTGAGTAGGTAATCTATTCAGATAACCAAAACAAAATGGAATGACAACAGAGAAGATAAACACCTCTTGGCAGGCACGTGGGAGAGGATTTTTCGGGAAGACAATCGGAGAACAAGGAAGGGACGCAAATGGTTTATTTCTAAAGTGTGTTTTGACTTAAATAAAAGACAGGCTAGACGCCTCGGGTAATACACTCGTAATAAACTTTTGAGACTGCGACCTATGTATAACGACGGCATACTACGTACTGCCTCAGCTAATCACTAGCTTGTGAGTCTATTCTTTCATCTTTTTGAGAGTAGTTCCTGTAATCTTGAATTAGTCTGTTTCTCATGGGGACCAAATTGATTGTTTTTGCATAGTAATCTTGCAAAATCCATGTAGCATTAAAAACTTTCTTATATGTGCAACAATGAAATTAAGTGAAAATTTGATTATAAGAAAAAATAATTTATATAATCAGACGCAAATTTAAGAAATCTCATTGCTAAACATGAGATATAACTTTGTAAAATTTCACAGACTTATTTATTAACGACCGGAATTAGCAGCAACACCTGACTTTGTCCACTGCCGGATCAAACCGGTCGTTAATGAAATAAGTCTGTCTTTCACACAGTTTTGAAAATCAATTATTCACAAACTGCATCCTTTGGATCGTTTGCAGCGTGAAAGCCTAAGGCTTTCAAATTGGCTTAATCGTTCAAAAGTGAAGTTTCACAAAATTACAGTTGTAAAAACAAAATACTTGTACCAGTATAATGATAAAAAGAGTGACTGGCCAAGAACTAGATGGAAAGAGAGCGTGAAGGCAAAAGACATGTTTCTCCTTCATCAAGTATCGTGTGAGGTAGTCGAGTGAAGACGACTTACAGAACACAGAAGCATAGCGGTATATTTGCAATAATAGGCTGCTACAGCTAGAAACCCAATTGCTGAATTGATTGATCGATACAAATTTGACTCATAAATAAATTTTCAATCTCGTCAACCAACAGGTTTGGAATATATATTTATTGTACTCCTGGAAAAATCATTCTCTGGTTCCTTTTTTACAATTAATTATTATATAGCATAGGGCTCATAGTTGATGGATTGAATGGAAATAATTTCTTAATGAATTAATATTTCTGATGATATTATATTTTTTAGAGAGAAATTATTTATCCATGCACACCTGTTAGCTCGTAATTACAAATTCCGTGCTTTGAAAAGGTAGCACTTACTTGAGATTGGTTGGTGCATCGTTGGGAGTTTTCGTCTAGATCTGAATAAAGTGGCTGCTGAGCGATAATGAGAGTTGAGAGCGTTGTGCAGACACCTGTACGTCAAATTAAAAAAAAATAATCAAAGAGCTCATTTGAATTTCTCAATCATTCAATGAGACATCACTATCCATTCATTCTTTTCATTCTTTCCAGTTATCTGGTGCACAGTGATTATTCAAGCAACGATTATAAACCACTTACATGGTGTTATAGAAAGAGATGCATGTACTCACAAGCAGTGGTTTACCTAGGGTTTCGTGCACCCCTGGAAAATCTGAAGGGATATTCCCCCCCTTTTTGACATAAAAGTAATATTAATTTGCCACTAAGACCTTTTTAAAAGCTAGATAAATAAAATTTTATTTGTTAAATAAGAATGTGATAATAAATGAATAAATTTGATTCCGCATAGCTTAAAAAAAGCGCTTTGCCTCCTCTGTGAAGGCGCCCCTGGCGGCGCGGCGGCCAGGCACACCACCCGTTAGATATATCTACATCTACGAAGTACCGTGCAAGCCACCGCTAGGGTGTGTGGCAGGGGGTAATTCCACACCAGGCATGCAGCACTCGTCCCAGCACAAATCAGAACCTTGCATGCTCCCCCCGCCGCTAGGCGCAGGCCAAAAAGCAGTCAGGAGAACAGTGCGCAGTCCAACCGGAAACCGGGATAGTGACACGTAAATGAACACGCAAACATGCAGAACAATGCAATAGACACATCCAGTGGCTAATATTACCAATAATATTAATGTATGAATGCTACGAGATACTACTTCATGCAGAGAACAAAACAATGCCGGACAAATCGACCGGTGTGAAGTGTCAGTAATGATGTTGTGCCACCAAGAACAAGTGAAAATTCTCCTCTACCTTTAATGGTTTTCACGGGAAATAATCGTTAAATTGATGGTGATACAGTTTAAATGGTGATAAAAGTACTGTTCACAACCAAGGATGGCAAAGAACGATTCAGAAAAAGCGGAATAAAGTTGATAAAACATCAGTAGTAAATGAACAGCTCAATGGTAATTCGATTCCAATACCCATGATTTTTCTATCTATTTCACGCTTCGTAATGATGCTTTCCTATATCATACCCTTTATTTTGCGATTGTTTCCATGAGTTACTACTTCTGCTGAGCTTCAAACTAAGGAAATTGTTTTTCGCCCAAATTTTGTGAAACAGACAAGTGTCGTGTCCCGGTAATCGGTTCACGGCACAAGGAGCGTAGTCGCTGCGTCCCGAGGATCGGTGCACGGCAGGATCTACGTGATTATGGGTGCGTCGGCTCGAGTGGCAAAGCCGGCACCCTGGGGTTCAGGCACCATAAAGCAAAAGCTTACGCGTTGGTTGGTAGAATGGCGTTTATTGAGGAATAGCAATCAGACCGGCATGGCCTCCGGCGTGCAATGATACTCGGCCCCCGAGGAGAGGGAATTAACAAGTTTATATACTCTCAGAGTCGGAAGTGGGAGGAGCTTCTTAGACTCCCAGCTTTGAGACCAAGGAGCAGTCAAATAGTTAAATGCGCCCACGCCTAAGTTTTATGTGCATCCTAGGAGCACGTGAGCGCATGCATTACCTCTGAAATCTGGGACTATGCCGCTAGAGAGGTCCCACACTAAAAGTGAGAATGAGCTTTTGTTTTAGAATTTTAGGATGCAAGTCTTCCGTCGCGGGAAACAATTGGAGACAACACAGAACTCCAAGGCACGCTCCATCTCCTTCTTCCGACTGGACGTGATCGTCCGACACCTTAAGAACAGGAGGAGGGGGGTAGCTTTCGGAAAGAACAAGGAGTAAAGCAGGCATGCATTACACAAGATCGGCAACGTGAGAGCTTATTTCTTGGGTGACTTTCTCCTTGCTGTTGCATTTACTTTTTAGCGTGACTAAGCTGGACTGTATGACTGCGTAGGGGGCCACTACCTAGACTCTCGAAGATTTTGAGCTAGGTTAATGTTATTATGGCATAAAAAATAGAAAGAAGGTATTCTACCATAAGAGGATTCCACTGACAACTAGTGACACATATATCAGGTGTATGCGCAACGTAGTAGAGGTATTATCGAAAAATGATGAAGATGAAATTGTCAAAGATCAACCGTTGGTCAACAAATCAAAATGGTCACCAACGACGAAGTCTCACAAAGAGTTAAAGAGAAAATATGTATTTTGAAAACTCTGCGGAGAGGGAGAGAAGTAAAAATATTGACCTAACTTAATGGATCAACAGCCTATTGGAAACTATTGGAAAGGGAAATGAACGGGAATGAATTGGTTGGCCGAGAGGAGAGTGGAGAGGAGAGCTGCTGCAAACCAATCTCCGAATTGATGATTACTGATGATGAATGTTTCAAGGGAGATTCACATTTTGCGATATTTGGATCGACAATGTGGGTATAGTTTTCACTTCTTTGGTACATTTGTAGATAAAAGAGCATCGACTAAATGAATATGATTGACTGTCCAATTGATAGGTTCAAGTGTTTTCTCTTAGCACTCACAGTTCACCATAGCAGATGGAGATACTTAGTTCACTAAAAGACGTGCTACTTAATATGCCTTTTCATTGACAAATCCTTTTCCAATGATCTCCCGTGCCATGATTGGAGTTGTAATTAACCCTCCGTCAGACACTGGCGGCGGCCATCAGGGGTAATAAACTGCGGCATCCATCTACTTTGCCCCCTCTTAATGTATTTCAGAAACTTCCCACCGTCAGCTACAGTCCTTTTTCATTTGTCCACATTTGTTGACACTCCTTTTCAATTGTGCAGACTGTCCAAAGGTGCCAAGTCGACTTTTACTAGTCTTTAACGGCTAAATACAAATTTTGGTACCTAGCGACAGATCTTACTACTTTTCAGGAAAATATTTATTTGACGAATAAACAAGTGGCTTAATTTTTTTAGTTTTGAAAATGATTGTACAATAATATTGCTACTTTAACCCTTTTGCAGGCGTGCTTAGTTTTCGTCACGCAAATACTATTCACTCGATCTTACCCGAATAATACAATTCGTTCTAATATATATTATTTTTAAACATTAGTATCATTTTTTCAGCAATATAGATTAATTTAACCTTAAAAGTCATCATTATAGCAAAAACTCGCATTATTGCGTGTGCGTTTGTAGAGTTTTAATAACTTGCCTGCAATGGAATATAAAAACAAATTTTTTCTTTATCGCGAAAAATCTCACTTCTAGATAAATAGAATGAGAAAAGGTAATAAATTATTTTCAAAATAATTATAATTATGGAACTATATCATATGGACACCAAGGACGGAGAGAGCACCGTTAGTAGACGCCTGGGGCCACTGTGACCCATGTGACATAAAATCTCAGTAAAATTTAAATTATTTAGTACTTAAAAATGTTTATTGGTTACAGGTGAATACAAAGTTTCGAGGAGGTACGAAGATAAAAAAGAATTCTTATCGTACATTTAAAACATTAGAATGAATAATAATTTCGAGGTGGTATGACATAATTGTCCCCGTGCGCCTACTGTGTTAAATATGATATTATTGTTTTATTTTATTTTTCATTAGGCTTTTTCAACTCTAGCATAGCGAAGGAATCCTTTATTTCCGTCCGCACCTGTTTTACAGCGAGAGGAAGTGGAAATATGAATCCCCGTCATTTAAAACTTTTTCAGCCGTTTTTTAAAACTCTAACATTTCCATTACGCGAAAAAATTTAAAAGAGTCGTAAAAAAATACCCATAATAAACGTATGAGCGTATATTATAGAAACATGTTTTTGTATACTAGTGGGAATAGAAACGTAAAAGCATTGAAAATATGAAATTGAAATTGGCGTTTGCAGGTGAAATGTAGTGTAAATTAATCATATGATCAATGAGTCCCCATGCTAATGACTCAATTAGTCAATGACTCGTTGAGTGGTGAGGACTCATTGACAATGTGTCCTCGCCATTCAATTCCCCACCCGTTATTCTGACCAGTCTCTGAATTTGGCTTTACCCGAAACGCTTCTCTTACTTCCTTTGCATTCACCCCCAACGACGACGGAAAAGAACACTGGTTTTTAGGTTTGTCCCCCCTCTCCTATCACCTCTCCATACCAAAGAAAGTTTTCTCCAAGTCCCCACTACCTCATAATACCATCCTCATTCCACAGCTGCGCTGTATTAATCGGAACTTCTAAGGTAACAATTTGGTCCCTAAGAATCATCTTAAACCGTCTAAACGAGTCGAACTTAGAAAATATATCCCTGAATATTACTTATATATCCCTGATTATATTACTTGTGTGACTCATTGGTCATATTTAAAAATTAGGTCAAATATCAATAAAATGGTAACATGCATGTAATACCTGTCAAAAGCAGCAAAAACAAACCATAGCACCACTTCTTATCGCCGAGAAATTCAATAACCCATCATTTAGCTATTTCGTCCAACTAAGAACTACAATAGTTGTTATTCGACAGTATCTATAACTATTACTTTGGACGATAAAAGCAACAGAAGAAAATTAATTTGAGCATTGTCAAGGTCGTGTTAACAATGAGCAATAATGATCGAATAAAATGAGGGAATCACTGAAGTAGAGGTTTAAGATCAGTTGGAGAGAATAGAAGAAAAACCGGCAGAACAAAAGAGATATGAGGCAATGGATATGTGGCATAGCAGACAAATGATGAATCTCAAATCGCCTGTGAAGAAGTGTAACGGAGAGCAGTGTAAATACAGTTTTACTTTAACTCAGAAAAAAGGAAGATCAAGCATATAGGACGAAATATGTGACACAGCACCCGGCTGATAATACAATAGAAGAAGAAATAAATTGGAAGATCTATCGAGGAGGACTAAGGATAGACTACATGAAACAAGTTATTAGGGACATCAAAGGCTTAGGTGGGAATGTTGTGGTAATCCGGTTTGAGGTTGGAGAGGAGAAAGACTGCTATCCAAGACTTATGACTTCAAAAGAAGAATATACCTCTCAATTCCACTTCATATATTAATATCCTCTCAGACACAATACATGCACAGCATCGATATAATTCGAAGAGCACTAGCAATAACAAAAAACATTTGTTTGATTGAATAAACAAGTTATTGAAGTTGTTAAACATATTAATATCGATTTTAATATCCAATTGTAGCAATTATTACCTACCGAAAAGAAGTAGCCGGGTCATCGGAGACATTTTTCCAGGTATTAGTAATGCAAATACGGCATGCATTCAAATCGGAACTATTCACTTTTAAGAAATACGAACCAAGAGCTGTCGAGTAAGTAAGTAGATTTTCTCTTCGTACCATAAGACTCTATTCAAGTAATCGACTATGAAAACATTTAGATTGCATTGGCCATTATCTGTATGTGGGTCGTGATCTTAAGACTCTAGTCGTTAGATATCGTGAATACAACAACGTCACGCTAGCATAAATATAAAATAGTGATTTCAGAATTTCTGAGCCATCGGTGGCTGAGGCTTACATCAGCCATAAGATAACCTAGAAAATACGTGAACTACGCTAATACGGTGCGATGAACGTCTTGAAATATATTATGTGACGAAAACGCTTGTTTGTACTTCCAAAACACGACGGACTCTCCCACGCTACCATATGGGTAAAATAATATTTTCGGATTTTAGGGATAACTTTTCAATAACTACTTTCATAAAAAAATTATAGTGGGATACGTATCTGATATCACAACTACCATTTACGAAATAAAGGTTGAAAAACGTTTCGTTGAGGGTCACGAATGAATAACGAAATTAGATGAAATGAAAACACAATACAGCCTTTCAAATCCCCAATGAATCAGTTTTGGGAACCTGTTTCAAGCTCAGTCTAGAAATATAAATTTAGGAGATGAATACTCATAGCTTAATAATGATGCTAGATTAGTTTTACAATTTTCAGGGTAGCGTTTTATGGCTCAGAAACTTAGTCGTTGTAGAAGGAAGATGAGCATTGATGGCTGCCATCGAGATGTGAGTATAGAGAAGGTAGAATGGGTAAGCGGAGCGGATAGGAAAATATGAGGATGAAGTCCAGATTGGGTGATAATCACCATATACATGTTGGAGCATCAAACGCTAATAAACATCATCAGTGATAACTCTAAAAGGATTGGATTGGCCATTTTGACCCGTATTACGTGTTCAAACTCAAATTTTACAATTCATTTGATTCTTTTTAAATTTTGTTACTTTGTGCATTTTTACTTATATTTTAATAATATGGAAAGAAAGTTTCATAATTGTTGTTGCTTAAGTTTTTAATTGATGTTATACCTAGAAGGACGATTATGGGTCATTTTGATTCATAACTTCTCTTTGTATTGGAGTTGGTTTTCTCACCATTTTCTTCTCCTATAGATCTCTGATATTTATTTATATCTACTAAACTATAACAGCGCACATTTGGATCAGTACTTGAAGCCTTTATATGTCATTTGAATGCCAGTAGTCGATAGCGAAGCTCTTCTGGTTGCGGCTTACCAAAATTACGGGAAAAATGTACTTTCAAATCGTCTTTTAATTTGACTTACAATTGAAATCGCCGTAGGTATAGGATTAAAAATGTTTCACTTTCATTCTGCCGTTGTATTCATTATTTAATGATTAATTTTATTTTTTTGTTAATGGCTGAGATTTTAACAAAATGTTTTGAAACTTTTACCTTTCCGCAGGTTATTGGGCTGGCAATTTCCTATTTACTGGTACTGCTACAGCCATGAAGGCAGAAAGAGAGGAAAATTACTGAAGACATTTGTGATCAGCTTGTACCACTATGTATAAAGTACATAAACTCTTCAATAAGTGCTACTTTGGTGTTTCCATTGCAATTATAGCTTCTGTAGCTAGTTTTTAAAGTATATCTGTCATTACATTTTTACTATAAAATACAAAGAATACCTATTATACTGACTGCTTTGTTCTCACTTTGCTGATTAATAACGAAGGGTATTGCCAATGCATAAGAAATATTTTTCTTTCATTAAAGTAAATGCAATGTTATGATAAATAAATGAGTGGAATAAATATCATGTTAACAAGAAAAGAAGCAACCATCCAACCAACAAGCGTTCCGTTCCACGCGCCGAGCGCTCGGAAGCGACTCAGCTCGGTCCGCTTCACACTTAAAATTGCTTCGAAGCTCAGGATGTGGGCCCGTGATTGAGCAGAAGTTTCTAGTTAGACCACCCCATTTTCGCATGCAGTCATCAAAGAGGTGCAGAGGAGAGGTCAAAGAGGTCATCTATTTGGTGCAGATGCGGTATGGCGTTCGATACAAGACGGGTAGTTAGTTCACTACTTCCAGCTTTGGCTACGCGTTACTTCCAACCAACAATTGAACGGAAGAAGCCATCTGAACGAAAGACGTCGTCATGCTGCATGATAGATTTTAATTTAGTTTTTGCGATTAAAAATACAGCCGGACTTTGAACGGCAAGTCTAATTTACATCCAAATTGGGTATAAAAATAATGAATTGAGCTCATTTTTGATTAAATTAGAAGATAAAAATTTACTTCGCAGATCACTCTTTTTTTAGAAATCTGATTGAGGAGTAGGAGAAAAAAAGGATCGGATGCAAGAAGCGATACCTAGAAGTGTGAAGTACACATGAGGCCAAATTGTTAAATATTTGGAAAATTAAATGTAAAAAATAAGAAACCACCGCTGAATGTTAAATTCCATTTCTTAAAAACGAGCTATTAAACTTTTGCATTTACAACTACGAGATTTTAATAAATTAAATAATAGTCTAAAAAGTTATTAGTAGGGATCCCATTAATTTGGTCTCATAAATATGGGATCTTTGCAAAACCCAGGTAGTCTTGGCAGCATTCAGCTAAACAATATTCACTTCACTGATGCATGCTCGGAAAACAGCAAAACGAATGAGAAAAACTTCACTTAATAATAATTAACTAAAAGTACATATCAAGTGGGTACGCTGCTTTCAACTCGCATACAAGCACAAGTCACCAAGCACATTTGTTTAGAAATCACTCCTGCCCGTTTCTTCTAGATCTGCCATGCTGGTCGGAGGTGGAACTCCGTCGGAAGGTCACCAAGAAAACTCCCCTGCCAATGAGCCACGATAATTGGCATTGGGAAAGCCCTAGATTGGGAAAGTACAGACTACGCAACCTAAAAATAACTACACAGTAAATGAGGAGGATAATGAGTAAACATGTTTCTGTGTGAAAACCTTAATGGTTATGCATTTAAACGAGTTTGATCCGATGTGATGCCGTCAATTGTGATATTTTATATAATACAACAACGTTCTAATGCCTCATATTTTACCCAATTCCCTCAGTTTTCGGCATCGGTCAAGGAAACTCGTTGCCCGTACTTTTCTAATCTAGAGCTTTTAATAATCGTGTTTCCTCTAGCGCTTCTCATGCGGTACCCAAGAAAAATGGCGCGTCTTTTCAAAAAGTGCCGTGTATGTCCCAGTTAGAGCGCTGACAAATGGCCTCTGTACTTGGCTATAAACGGTCGTTTGTTTATTAGTCACTGCCTCAGCTACATTTTCGACGGAGAAACTGGTGGAGAGCCCGCACCCCGGACGAGTTATCGGAAATCTGAAGCCAAATATGGTTTGGTAGTATAATTTACTATACTAGATGACTTATCACCGAGTACATTTATACTCGGTCGGCCGCATAAGTAATCGCAGCCCGCTTTCGCACTCGTAGGTTTAGGTTGTACTTAACACTCTTTATTTGGGAGGAAAGACATTTATAACCTTATTAATTATCAGCCTCGCGTTGACTTGATACTGAAACGTTCCTCCTATACCTTTTTACTATTATCTTATATTTGAGAATCAAATAACATGTTTAAATCTCACTTAAAAATTTGAATTCTGCTTAATAACTTTCCTTTTATCACTCTCTATATTCAAACCGCGATATGCCCGTACTAACTTATAAAACAAATCACTCATTCCCATATGAAATGAAATCAGAAGGTGTATTTGTTTTAAGCTTTCATAAGTGTTATCACTTTGTTTCTTCGCTCTGTGGGCCAAAAATATTGCGTCCAGAAAAATTAGTAAAGTGGTTTCGTGAAAACATAATTTTGATTGTGAAAATACCTCTTAAAAGGCTGATGTTTTACATTAGGCCAGCAATGGTCGAAAACCCTGATATTTTAGTAATAAGCACGGACCTGAGTTGGCTAACAATGCTTCACTCCGGACAAATCCTCAATTTTAATGGTGTGAAAACTGAAGGCAACGGCACAATCTATCGGTGCGATAGCCCACTCATACACCATACAGACGACGATTACAGTGAGTAGTGAGCTTGTCTCCTTCATAAATCTGCTTTCAAGGAAAAAAGTGGTGTTTCCAAAAACAGTGCGCGTGTTGGAAGATTCAAATTTGCATACTATAGCTTCCACTTCCGGTCTGTTGACGAAAGTAATTTTATAGGAGAAGACTTCAGCAAGGTGCTTTTACCAAGTTTAAAAAAAACACTCTTAGATGTACTAGTTGAGTGCATTAAAATATAGAGGTGTAATTCGTGCAATGAACACACACTATAATCAATTAAGTATAGAGTAAATACCCACAAAAACCACGAATCTTATACAGACTTTGGACGTTTACTTTTTCCACATGTAAGCATTTTTTGTAATAAAATACTCCGACTGTGTGTAGTTAGATCAAATAGATGTAAACTTATTCCAGAGAAACGATATCTTGAAAACTAACACACCGGCATTTTTCAGCTCTTATGTTTATAAATTTCATTCGTTATTCCTGGTTTCGTAAGGGATAGGACGTAAGGAATAGAAAAGTTGCTAAGCGCATAGATAATCCATAAAGCTTTTGCCATATCCTATAGGCTGTTTTCGAAAAACCCCCGTCGGGCAGCTCAACTTGGATGGTGAACCCAAGGAGCCTCAGATCGTAGGCTTATGGGAGAGTCAATATGTTTGTCCACCGAGTCAATTTCGGCAATGGCAATATTATAAGCGAGAAACCAAAAGCGAAAAGCTCTCCAGTGGAATACTGTTTTAATGTGAAAACTATTAAAGAAAATTTTGAAATGATAACTAATGGGCAAGAGTGCAACTTATTGGCACTCATAAGACGCGCTTTCTCTACAGTTACATGGGTTTTCCATCATTTTTAAAATGAATACCCCAACTGTCAGGAATTATAGACCTTACAATTTATTTTAATTTTTGTGCTTATTGTATGCACATTCAATGTTGATATGCAAACCATACTGATTCAGGTATAATGTGGTGGAACTGCTAACCGCTGAAAAACGATGGCAAATTTCCCTCTTTACCTTTCTCGACACATTTCAGTGTTAATTCCAGCGAAGGTTGTCGTCGGCAATTAAGATATATTTACCCTCAGGAGGTTTTAGGAAATCCCTATTATTTGGTTCTCAGGGCATACACCGTTACATTATCCCTCTCGTCAGAAGAGACCGCGTCGGCCGTCACCACGTGGGGCGCCCGCTTACGTCCAGGGTGTGAGTCACCTAGCAACGGGCGACGCGAGTGCCTCAGTCGTGAACGAGGCGAAACCCTGGCAAATATGGGCGGAAATCATGGAACTTTGGGAGCAAATAAATCTGCTCAAAGGGCATCGCGGCACAGAAAATTGTTCACATGTGCTTCTATTTTTCTAATGTACCATTTTGCCAAATTTGGACGAAATCGGCGAGGGGAATTTCGTGAGTGTTCCTTGTTAGCCCTTAAACTCATAAATGTGACGCATAGAAATATGTCGTATAATTTAGGAAGGAATAACTCAGCAGATTTTAATTTATGATTATTGTGGAAAATCACAAAATGCAAGCACTTTTTTCTTCCAACGAAACTTCCGAATGAACTAGTAGGATATTTTGGTCGGCGAGGTTAATAATAAGCTGTTTATAACATGCAAAGCGTGTAACAAGCCAAATGTTGTATGCTAACTCTTCTGCGTCAAAAGATAAATACAGTATTTACAATAAATAGAGTTTTTTTCTAAATACTGTATTTAAAACATATTCCTTTGTTTAAAATTTCTTGAGGCATAAATCGGAAATACAAAATGCTTCGAAAATATCAATTAAATCAATCAGCCATTCATGACTGATATAAAACCCATGTTAAAACGCAAGCTAATACAACACGCGTGACGTTTTCTTTTACTAATAGTTCACCTTTAAAACTGTTGTTGAAAAAGATCGATTATAACTGTAATAAGATGGATAAGAGAAAAGACTCGGCCCCCCCAATCTGGAGGTTTAGCAATTGCACTCTTAATGCTCCGTTTGCATCGCGATCTGGGTGTTGGACAATTTTCCAACATTCCGTGCTCAATTGTCATTTGCCCTTGTCAGTTATTTTGCCTTCTGCTGCTTTTCTTGAATTTTGATAGATTCCATCGTGTGGTGCTTTCAGACGACATATCCGTATTCACTACACGAAGCTATACCAGTTATCTACATCAACAAAATGATTAATCCGAGGTATGTAAGTAATTCACTTATTGAGTGCAAATTCACTTCTTGGTGGGCATCTTTGGAACCCACCGAAGATGAAATAGAGTTGGCGGAAAAATTAGCTGGCAAGTCTTGTTTTTATAGTTAGAAATCATGGTAAATTCATTTGTATTCCATTACATCTTGTAAGTTTCCCTGAAGTAATACATTTTTCCTGTTTTCTGATTTCTTGACGTCGTGTGTGGAGTGTGAAGACTCGACATGTGTCATAGAGGAGTATCTAATTTTCGATATCGAAGATAAGAGGGAAGAAGATGAAGTATGCAGCGAAGGCGACGATAAGAGTTGTAGATGGAAGTGGTGACGAAGTATCTCCAACGTCCTCTAAGTAACTGGAGCTGTCACACATTAAAAGAAAAAAGGAAGTAGTTACAAGCTATGTCGCAGAAGAAGATGGCAGTGGATTACTGGAGATCATTGGAGAGAGGCCCACTAAGAATTGATACGGCTCGGCACAATTTTAGATACGCAACTTTTAGGAAACAGCTCGACCTTATGAGTAGCAGATTAAATAAGTCTGCTTCACTTTAGGAAAAATTACGGAATATTTTGGTGCCTGCTCTATAGATTTAAAATGACCAAAAAGAAACCCTGATGGTGCATAAATGTGACTTACGAAGGCGGACGTACAAACAAATAGAAAAATAGAGGTATTTCTGTTTTTAATAATTTTGATAATTTTCCAGCGTTAGCTGTGGAATTAAAAAAAATTGCGTCCAGAAAAATGAAAAATGTGGTAAATCGCGGAAACATAATTTTTATTGTGAAAATACCTCTTAAAAGGATGAGGTTTTTGTGGTACATAATAGACCAGTGGTCGGCAAACTCATTAGTTAAAAGAGGCAAATATCAACAGTACAACTATTGAAGTTTCTTTTGACAGCCAAACTTTTTAAACTTAAACTATATACTGTTACCTTAATACAGATTGTGTTGGAATCTACAATGTCCTCTTTCTCTGAGAAATGAATCCAGTCCTTAATAGTTTTAATCATTCCCTTTCCAATCTCTAGGTCGACGATACGGGCTCACTCATCCACAAACTAAGGAGAATAGGTGTGGACCAAGCTCTATTGGAAGAGGTAAGGTGTAAGACGTGCTTATTATGACACTTAGAATGGCATTCATTACTTCCAGTCATACCAATTTTATATTAATTTAAATATCTCAGCAAACCATACTTTTTAGCGTTCACTTCAACAGCTACGAACAAAAAGCATAGCAAATGACGTTGTTGGCTCGTAAAAAATTCAAAGCAATTTAGGAATTCATATAAAAGCATTGTGCCGAGCAAGAAATATGCTTTAAGTTGACAATATGCCGGCGCGCGGCGCGCCGTGAGCGGAACAGCTTTGCTAGTTAACTCCCGAGATTGAACAGATTTAGAATAGAACGTTTTGCCAAGATCACTAGCCTCGGACGGAATACCACCAGTGATGGATTACCAATGAGACAAAGTAGGCATTTCCCTATAGGCTCCGAGGCTTTGGGGGTAACGGAGAGGCCTCGAGAATGTTTTTCCCTGTTCTTCTCTTGCGACTTGTTTATTAACGTGGGCCCCGTTGCTTGTACTGCCTACAGGCTCCAAGTGTGTTAATCCGGCACTGAAAACCACACTCAGATATATTGGGTTGTGCGGTATTCAAAATGAGTTGTGGATCAGTGCTTCTCTCTTAGTGCCCTTGCCAAGGTTGCGCTAATTCCTCGATTTTTCCACTCAGTTATTCATTGCTCACAGCTTAATTTATTACACGCTAAATACCTGTATTCCACCCACTTCCTCTCTTTCCATATAGTCTCCCTCCCGAAACGGCCGTAAGTTACCCATTCCCTTTCGTTACTTACTCCATTCATCGACCTCTTACTTACCTTGAAGCCTTACTCACTATGCCTTCTCTTCAGTTCACCAAGCAAATTTCTTACCTCCCTCACCGTTCCTGTACTCAATCTAGTCTTTCTGTCGTTTCATTTTCCATTCTCTTTTCTCATCCGCACCCACAACCCAAACGCTTCCTATTCTTTTCGTCCTCTTTTTAGGTATACAAAATTCACCATTATATATCCCATGGTGTTATAACAAGCACCTCAAAAAACTTTTCTTAACGCTTTTATCCAATGATTTTATTAAGGCCAGCACACACCGAATGCTATACTAAACTCGCTACCAGCTTTCGCCACGTAACAAAGGTTTCGTCAAGATTCCGTTTTCCCACTGTCCATTTACACCAAATGCAAGCCATGCTAACCGATGCGAACTTCTCTAGCGCTATGTCGCAGGGAATCGCTCAGGGCAATTTCCTTTTCGCTTAGCTTTCATGGTGCATGCGCAATGCCGATTTAGGTAAATTAACGCTTTCGTCCCGATAGCCCAAATTTATTTTTAACCTACTAACAGCAAAGCATTTTCAACCAAATTTCGTACCTTATTTTTGTACACTATGCGCATTGTAAAACAACTTACATCATTGCAATTACGCCAATATTGACGTAATAGTCAAGTGTCAAACCTGAGAAGTGCGTTTTACGTTTTCCGCCATCTTGAAATAATGTGGAGTATCAATTTACCCCCATCATATGGCGCCGCAGTCGACTAATTTCCCTTCTACTCTATTCCCTATTAAATCACCTGTAGAAGGGAAATTAGTCGACTGCATGTATTATCTCCGAGTAACAATTTGTCGAGAATATTAATAAAATAGGGAGATTTTGGAGTCATATTAATACAAGTAATTTATCTTGATCTCTTTGCAGCTGGAAAAATTCACTACACAAATTTCTATTCACAAACCCATATCAAATATATATCGATTGTTTACATTGAATATGAAGATATTTTACACGGTAGGTTCATTATATATATACTTAAAATTATACACATAACTATTTTCAATATCCCATTGCTTAATGTTATTTCTATAATTGATCTCATTCTATGACTATGTAAAATCATTCAATGTGCAGTTATACTTAATCTTTACCGTATTTTTGTCATAATTACAGATGATGTGGTCCTCCGTGTCAAATCTGCTACTTATAGTTCAATTCCAAGAAAAATGAAGCCTTACATTACGTATATATTCTTAATTAATTTTCCATATCTTCAAAGCAACTCCTAAGTCCATGTACATCGGGAAATCAACAAGTAATAACGGAAAAACACGTCGTATGAATTTGATCTCTCAAGAAAAACTTAATGAAATTGTATTTTCATTCCAATAGCAGCATGTTTTGTAATATGTTGTCAACCAAAAACCTGCCAGCATTTAAAACGTAATAAAATTATTATTTGGGTATGAGTTAGATGATTGCACGAAATAAACCTATTTATGTAAAACCTTTCAATATAAGTTAAACGAACGTGAGCGCTTTGGCTAACATGCAATACAATTGGCAATGGAACGTTTATGCTTTAAAGCATAAACGTTCCATTGCCAAGCCGAAGTTCTGACTCGTGGTTACCTGATTTCTCTAGCGACGTTTTATCGCAAATCTCTACAACACACATAAATCAGTCTAAAATTCTATCGCTACCAGCGAGAGATACCTATTCATTGATAACGTTTTACTAAATTAATGGAAAAAGTGGCTGTTTTTTAATTAAAGAGTAAATGATACACCGAGAATATAGGAATCAATCGTATGTTAGCCAAATGCTAATTTTTGTTGATTGATTGATTTACTTTTCAATTTCAAACTACAATTTACACCACACCATAATTTCATGACACCTTTCTCGAAAAAAAAATCAGCGTTAGCTGCCAATAACAACGTTCTGTGGAGTTCGGGTTGGTGTGATAGCTAAAATTATGGATTTAGGAAGTGGCTGAAATATTTCATTGTAAGTCATAAGCTTTTTGGAGAGCACAAAGTTCAGCAGTCCATCTACGGGATGGGTCGTTAACCTGTTGCTAACTTCGCCTTTGCTAAGAGTAAGCTAATGCTAGCGCCAGGTTTTTCTCCACCCTTCTGCCATTTGAAAAATATCCTTCGTTTATTAGCATAGTATCTACCTCACCAAAATTAAATAAAATATCTCAGCTTGTGGTCATATTCTCAAAACTAAAAATATTTACTTTAAATTGCCATCATTTCAAACCTCGGCGATAGACTCGATGTCCTGTGCAGTGAAAACACGCGAGTGAACGAACGACTAGCTAAGCTGGAGGAGCATGTAAACGAAATTGAACAAAAGTCCTTAAAAAATGTTATTGAAATACATGGCATTCCTAAGTGCGACGGAGAAGAAGTGGAAGAAGTTGTGTGCAAAGTCACTCGTGCACTAGGGATCGACATTTCAGTGATGGACATAGATTATTGTTTTCGGCCGAAACCTCGTGCAAATAATGGTGTCATAAAACCAGCACCCGTAATTGTTCGGTTCATACGATCTAGTGTCGTCTCTCGCATAGTAAGTGCTCGCAGGGTCAAACGGGACTTCACTACCAAAGACATAGACATGAATGAAGTCCCAAATCAATCTATCTTTGTCAATGAATCTTTAACACAAACCAATCGCAAACTTTATGCTAAAGCGAAAAACCTCAAAAGAGCAGGCAAAATAAAATATCTATGGGTTCGAGGTGGCAATATATTCATGAGAAAAACTGACGGTAGTGAACGGATTGTAATCCGATGTGAGGATGACATTGATAAACTTGCATAGCATGAAATGGGTACAATACCACTGAATGTTAATAAAAACGCTAATTTTAAGTGTGTCAACATCTGCCATGTTAATTGTCAATCTCTCCTCAGCCATTTTGATGAATTTTTGATTCACTTCTCGACCAATGTGTATGACATAATATGCTTGTCTGAAACCTGGTTAAAGCCTTCCATACCCGATGCGATGGTGCGCCTGCCAGAATATGAATTATTTAGGTTGGATAGAAGTGAGAAGATTGGTGGTGGTGTTGGAGTTTATATCCATCAAAGCTTGAAAGGCAGAGTATTGTATTCTTCACCCTCACCTTACTCATCAAAGCCCGAATTTATCATTGCTGAAGTAACAGGCTTCAATTCATCGAATTTATTATTATGTATTATCTACCGTCCACCTAAATGCTGTTTATTTAGTGATTTTGAATGTGCTTTACTTAGATATTATCCAACCTACAATAATCTTGTCATTCTAGGTGACTTTAACATTGATGTGCTCCGAAACAACTACGAAACCTCTTACCTAAAAAACTTCATTTTTAGTAATAACCTACATTTAGTCCCTTTTGAACCTACTCACCACACCATATCCAGTCATACTTTCTTAGACCTGTGCATAGTTGACGATTGTGAAAAGGTCGTCAATTTTTCTCAATATCCTGTTCCGTTCTTGTCTGCCCACGACCTCATCTGTATTAAGTACAAGTTCTCCACCCAGCGTTTTCTCTCAAGGCCATATGTCTCACGCAATCTAAGTAATTTTGACATAGTGCTATATCAGAACAATCTCCTTGCTCAAGACTGGGCTGAGATTTTCTCTGCCAGTCACATTGACCTGAAAGTGGAGGCATTAAGCTCCAACCTACTATATTGTGTAAATATGCAGGCGCCAAAACGTATCTGCTACCGTAAACGGCCTCCCACCCCTTGGATTACAGAGGAAATAAAAGACCTTATCAAGGAGAGGAACCAACTCAGACGTGCCTACATTCATACAATAGATCCCCTGGTTCACAGTAAATTTAAAACATATAGGAATAAAGTTAAGTCTCTCATCAATGGAACCAAGCGCCAATTCTACTCCAATTTATTCATTAAACCCATGCACTCTAATACAGTCTGGCGACAACTACGGCAACTTGGTTTACTGCGGCAGAAGGAAGGCCTAGTTATCAATGATTTTTCATTGAACCAGTTCAATGAATATTTTACAAGTCTCACCAAGGGTGATCAGAGTGGATCAGAGTGGATCATCGCATCGTATTACTAACATTGAACTGTTAGTCCCATACAATGATAACAACTTCTACTTTAAGCATATCACTCCCGATCTTCTTACGAAAACCCTACGTCGCTGCAAGTCACAATCCTTGGGTATCGACGAAATATCAATCGACTTCATAAATAAGGCTGGTGACGTCTTGGTCCCCGCCATCCTTGAAATTTTTAATCACTCCTTATCCACATCTGTTTATCCATCAATGTGGAAGTCAGCAATATTATTACCAATTAAAAAATCGAGAAATCCCTCTTCACCATCTGATTATCGCCCCATTTCTCTACTCTTACCTACCTTATCTAAAGTTCTCGAAAAACTTGTTCACCAGCAAGTCAGTGACTTCCTAATTAAAAATAACAAGCTAGACCCTTACCAGTCTGGTTTTCGAAAGAACTTTAGCACTCAATCCGCCCTCCTGAAAATAACTGACGATATTCGCCTGGCTATCGATAGAAAAATGGTGACCATTTTGGTTCTTTTTGATTTAAGCAAAGCTTTCGACCGAGTTAATCACGCCAATCTCCTCGATAAATTGAAGCGTTTGAACTTCTCTGCCTCCGTGTTGAACTGGTTTTATTCTTATCTCACAGACCGTAAACAGGAGTCAAGGACTCCATTGGAAACCTGTCCTCATGGTTGCCAGTTAAGCATGGTGTTCCTCAGGGGTCTGTTCTCGGCCCACTTTTGTTTGCAATTTACGTTTTGGACCTCCCAAAAACATTAAAACATTGTCGTTATATGCTATATGCCGACGACCTGCAAATTTACTTTCAATGTCACCTACATGATCTTCACGATGGAATAGCTAAAGTCCAATGTGATACTGAAGCTGTCTCCTTATGGGTCAAAGACAACCAAATAATCCTGAATAACACCAAATCTAAAGCAATAATTATTGGGAGCTCTAAGCTTACCAATAAAATTAACTACGATACCATACCGCGCATAGAGATTGATAATGTCACGGTTCACTACTCTAACGTAGTCAGAAATCTGGTAATTCTTATGAATAACAATCTCACCTGGCATGATCAAGTGAACCAAATTTCCAACCGCGTAAACAGTACTCTGTATCAGCTTAAAACCCAGAAACATGTCTTACCGACTCACATTAGGACGAAATTAGTTATTGCATTAGCATTTCCCCATTTAGACTATTGTTCCTTGGTATTTGGTGATCTTTCAGAAGAACTTAATGACAAACTTCAGAGGACCCAAAACTCTTGTATTAGATTCATTTTCCAACCTTCGCTACGGTGAACATGTGTCCTCTTATAGGGAAAAACTGTCTTGGTTAACAGTCAAAGACAGACGTAATTATTCGCTCAGTGTCTTTCTGTTCTCCTTATTCTCCGCTTCAGAACCAAAATACTTAATAGACATGTTTATACACCAACCACAGTCCCGAACTATAAATACAAGAAGTGCACAATCTGACCTTTATTGCCCCGCCCATAGAACCACCAAATATCATAACTCTTTCCTGGTCAAATCTACAAAATTATGGAATTTCCTCCCCATTCATCTAAAGAATATTTTAAACACACAGACATTCAAGACAAAACTTTATTCTTACCTTCTACAAAAAAAACATAATTCTGTGATTCAGTCTACACCAAAAATGAACTTGTGAAACTGTTGCTCAGTATTAGTTTTTCGTTTGATTTTATACCAAAAAGAAGCTGCAACGACTTTCTTTACTGTTTTATCATTGGTTTATTATTCACTAAAATGTCTTTGATTGTAAATTATGATTTAGAAATGTGTTAAAAAATTATTCTTCAGTTATCCAGTTCAGATTCTGTTTTTGCTTATGTTTACACTAAAAGGAGTATGTCACTTTTTTCATAATTGTATTCTTCGTTTAGGTTTATTTTATTTTTATATGATGCATTTTTGATTGTATGTTTTTTCTGTGATTAGAGATATAAAACTGGCATGTAATGTATATATTTATATATGTTCAATAGTAGGTTAAGTACCTTAAGCTCACCACCATTGTAAAATTGGTGCTCTTAGGGGTATTGTACCCAGAGCAAATAAATATTATTATTATTATTATCATTGCGCATGCTGATATTGTTGCTTCAAAGATTCGTGGTTCTCGAATAAAACTTGTCAGTTACACTTTATGAATACTTATAAACATATAAGCTCAATTTTATTATAAATGCAGAAAATTGGGTCTGAAAGTATGAAACAGAGGTATTTTGCGTTTTTAAACTTGCAACAAGACCCAAAAATATTCTAAACAAAATAATGGTTGCAGATGATGGTAAATTCAGTCATGACAAAAAGGCTGAAGTGAGAGCGAGTAAAAAGTGAGTGGTTTGAAATAAAAATATGTGTAAAACAAAGGATGAATTATGCCACCATAGTGGTTCGTTGTTTTTTTAGATAAACTTGCGACATTTACTAACAGTAAAAATGTCAGTGTTAAGATGTTAATGAGCGCTTTTTTTAACTGTATGCGTCTATTCAACTCAGATGATGCTGTGAAATGATCTGAAAGCACAGAAACTACAGGGACTCCTGGATATTTTCTGGGAAGCCACACGGAAGATGTATTAGGCGGCAAAATGCTTCAAAGATGAAAGTAGCTTTTTTCGTAAGGAGAGTGAAAGATTGATATTATGATGATAAAATAATATAAACTAATTAACAAGCTGACGATTTTCTTTATCTTGGTCGAACGTTTGCGAAAGATGGAAGGATAGATGAAGAGATTAAAAAGGCTTAAGAACGCCAGAAGGAAAATCCTAGTTTGTATGCTAAACATATTAAAGCATAAGCATTTGCCTATGGATGTGAAAATCAACGTGTATAAAAGTGTTCTCCACCCGACGTTATTAAATGCCAGCGAAACATGAATATGTCAGGAAAAGCATAAGATGAGGACAAATGCAGATGGAATGTGTACCTGATATGTGTATGCGGCAAAAGTAGGATGATAAGGTTAAGAACAAGTGGGACATGAAAAAATGTTGGCTGGATGCTTCATCAATGGACATATATGAAAGGAGTTTGCTTCGTTGGTTCGATCATGTTGAGAGAATGGATCAGAGTCAAATGGCAGATAAAATATATATGATAGTGGCGAGATTAGTGTGAGAGGAAGGGATAAACCGAGGAATTCATGGATGAATGTGGCGAAGGAGACTCTTATGAGATGGGATATTAGGACTCAAGAGTGCAATAGAGCATTTATGAATAAGTCCATGAATGTGCCTGAGGCAAAAGTTTGCATGAATAGGGTAGTTTGGAGGAAACTATAAAAGTCGAAGCCAATATTTTTACGTCTAACAACGATGATTGAGCTCTCTTGCCTCCCTCAAAAGGAAACAACGTGATGGGTAATTATGAATGTATTGAATAGTGGCGACTCATTTCGGGATGAAGATTGACCTAATATATTATGATTAAAACCACGTCTCAATTTCCGGTAAAATAAGAAGTAAAAATGGCTAATCTGGAAAACCGCTTGGGGTTAGAAACACATTCAGATGAAATTGAATTATGTTCCTTCAATTTCATCTGAATGTGTTTCTAACCCCAAGCGCTTTTGGTTTATGATAAACACTCAACGCAATACTGCAAGTACCCCTACAGAAATATATCTTGGCCCAAATAGTCCAGTCATTGAAGCTTTTCACCTCAGAAATATTTTACTATGAACCGATTTACATGAAATTTTGGAATTAGGCTTAACTTACCCTTAACTTCAAAAGTGATATTGACCCGACCTCCGTTCTTAGCCTGGGGGTGGTTGCCACCCCTTCTCATTAGTGGAAATTTTTTGGTCAAAATAACCTCGGGGATCAATAGAAGACGCAATTATAAGCAAAAAGTATTCTATAAAGTTTTTTCAAAAACTCAATACTTTTCGAGTTATTGGCGATTGAAAACTCAGAATTTTCCCACGTTTCTCAACGGTTTTTTGCAAATATCTAAAAAAAATATGCGTTTTAACGATAATTTCATAATAAACAAAATTGTAGCAGGTAAGAAAATGAACAAATTGATTTTTATAGAGTGTTTTAAGTGCAATATTAAGCGAGATATTGAAGATAAAATCAGTTTTTTTTGTCTGAAATTTAATCGATGTCTTCAATGCCATCTAGCGGACAACGGATGTTTTATCGATATGACAATGGGAAACTTTTATATAGTGCTTAAAATAATCTTTAAAATGATCAGTGTTAAAAGTCTTTTGCACGTAAAGTGAGTGAGTTGTAATGAAAAAAGAGGGACATCTAATATTTTTTTTAAATCGACGTGTTTCATAAGTGCCACTTCCAGCAAAATTAAAATTAATCGTATTCCGTCTAGAATTAACTTTAATATGAAGAGTCTATTGGATTCCAGCGGTTAGGCTGCTTTGGAATTGCATACTTTTCAAAAAAATAACTATTTTAAGAAAAAAATATTTTTTTACATTAAAAAAAAACCTTTTTTCCATAATATTTCAAAAACAATGAAAGATACGTAAAAAACTGTAATAATAAAAAATGTAGGTCTTTATTTGACAAAAATTTTGGTTTTTTTATTTTTTTTCTGTCAGACCAAAATTGACGGAGATATGACTGTTTAAAGAGCGCGCGGTAGCGCAAACACAGTCTCTCTCGAGCCCTTTGACCCTTCACCGTTTCAAAATAAAGGGTTTTATACTACATGTCATAATAAAAAAAGTTGTAGCACTTTTAATTACCTATAAAATTGTTTTTTGTAAATTGTGATCGCTTTAAAATTGAAGGAGTTATGGTCCAAAAACTAAACGTTTTTTTTTCTAGTTGAATTCTTTGTATCATTTACTTGAAGAACAATTACATACTCTGCTACTTTTCTATTTTTATTTAGTTTTATAAAAAAAGATGAAAATGCTTGATATATATTGAGTATTGATATGCTTGACTCCGATATTGAGTGATGAATAATAGTTTTTTTATGCATTGTAATGCTCTTGTTGCAGAATTTTTTATATATAAACACTAATTTAATTTTGTAAATTTCCAGATAACTTGTAAGTTCACATTTTATTCAATATAAAGTGTGATTTCTTACTCTATAATTAGATTATTTTAAATTTTATAAACATATATTTTCAAATTTTTATTTTAGGGGTAGTTTTGAGGGTAGAAAAGCTTAAACAAATGATAGTCCTTTTCGAGAACAAGGAACAACATTTAAATCCTTTTTAGTTCATCAAAAGAACTTTTTTAATACAATTTTTAATAGAGGGGTTGTTTTTAAGGGTTTAAAGGGGGTTAAAAATATGATAATTAATGTAGAGAACGTAAAACAATATTTACTCTATATTTAAATCTTTTTAAGTTATACAAAAGTAATTTTTTGTAATTCTTTTCAATTTAAGGGTGGTTTGCAGGGGTTTTAAAGTTTTTAAGGGGTTGAAAATGGGTTAAGCATGAGGTAATTGTGTTAGAAAACACTTTCAGATTTTACTCCTTATTATTGAATAAGTTTTCTAGCGATAAAATGGCTCAATGTCAATTTTTCCATTAAGGGGTGGTTTTCACCCCTTAAAAATAAAGAACGGAGGTCGGGTCAATATCACTTTTGAAGTTAAGGGTAGGATAAGCCTAATTCCAAAATTTCATGTAAATCGGTTCATAGTAAAATTTTTCGTAGGTAAGACCCTATTTTTCGCTTCTATAACTGGACTAAATAAAGATGTTGGACCACAGCGTGCGGACCTTTTCAGTAATTTTTTTTCATCCATCTATAAAACTAACCAACCAATTGATACTTCAAACCACAATGTTAGGAGTGTTTGTACCCATTCTCAGTCTTCTCTTTCCACATCCCCTGATGAAACTTAAACTGCTTAACTCCCTGAGGATTCACCGTGCCACCGGTTCTGATCAGCTGGGTGCAATGTTCTTGAAAAATGCCGCTCCTTCATTTTTTCTGTCCCCGTATCTACCATTTTTAACAGGTGCTTTTCAGAGGGTTACTTGCCGAAGATGTGGAAAATAGGTTACGTCTTCCCTTTTTTTAAATCTGGAAAAAGATCTTCAGTTGGTTCCTTCCAACCTATTTCAATTTTACCTATCCTACCAACTGCTCTTATCATTCACTCTTCCTTTCATTTCTGAGGAGCAGCATGGTTTTCTTCCCAGTGCATCGTCCCTCAGTAACCTTTCTATTATCCATAATTGAAGCTTTTGAGCCGTCTTCTCAGTTGGACGTCGTTTGATTTTCGTTGGACTCATTGATTTTGCAACCGCTTTTGATAAAATTAACCACCAGTTATTGCTGTTCAAACATGAAAACCGCTACAACATAGGTACATGGAAAGTTCCTGAAAATCTTAAAGTAATTCGTATCTAACAGGCAACAACGTGTTGTAATTGATGGGATTCAATCAACTACTGTTCATATTACTTCCGGCGTTCCCCGAGGTAATGTTCTTGGTCCTTTATTGTTCACACTGTATATTGACGATTTAGTGGATACAGTTTCCTCCACGGGATGTAAATTCCTCCTATATGCAGATGACTAAAATTTTCAAAAAAGGAAATTCTGTTATTGACAGCATTACCCTGCAAAATTCTCTCCATGCCCTGGTTAATTGGTCCAATAGTTGGTCCCTAAAAATGTCTCCGTAAATCTCCTCAGCAATCAACTGTCTTCTTCCGAACTGGAGAGAGTACTGGATGCAGATGTGGGTAAGGAGAGAAGAAAGGAGAGGAGGGGCAGGCAGGGGAGGGCAGGTTGGGCCAGGCTGGGAAGAGATTGGAGGAGAAAGAGGGGAATAAAGGGAGGGGCAGACAGGAAAGGGAATGGAGGGGGAAGAGGGGAAGGGAGTTTAGTGAAAGACATTGATACCCGGAGTTTGAAATGCTTTATACAGCCAAATAAAAGATAATTCCACCGATTTCAGTTCAAGGGGGGGTGCAGTTGGGGGGAGGGAAAAAAGAACTGAAACATTGTAGCAGTGGTTGAAGGATTTTTTGTGGAGGGAGGCGTGTATCGCAACGGGAAGAGAAGCAGATTGGGAAGGATTTTTACAATTAGCACGGTGATTATTAATACGTATATTGAGGGGAGTCGAGGATTTACCAATATAGTAAGCTTGGCAGAGTTTGCATTGCAAGTGGTAAACCACATTGCTGGTAATGCAAGAGGCGGGAGGAGGGTGAGGGAGAGAGGGGATGGAGGCGTTGGGAGGAGGGGGTGTGGTAAAGATAGGACATAGTTTGCATCGAGCACGATTACAAGGGGAGGGAGTGGGTTTGGAAGCAACAGGGGTTTTGGAGAGGGGCTTGGTGGATTTGAAGATATCGGACAAGTTAGCCGGCCGCCTATAGGTGATTGAGGGGGGCTTAGAGAAAATTTTGGCGGTGGAAACGTGGTTTTTAAGGATGGGATAGAGGTCTTTCAAGATGGAATTAAGGGACTGTACCCCTGGGAAATAGGTGGTACAAATGGAGAGGATGTGGGAGTCTTTGGTGGGAGGAGGTTTGGTGGAGCCGAAATTTTTCTGAGTTTTTTGAATTTTTTGATGAAGGAGGGATTCTGGGTAGCCACGCTTAAGAAGGGATTGATGAAGGTTGGTGAGGAATTTGTCGAGAAAATCTGGGTTGCTACAAATACGATGGCCACGGATAGATAGGGAGTAGGGGAGGGAGCGTTTGGTATGAGAGGGGTGGCAGCTGCTATAATGAAGGTATTGCTGCTTATTAGTAGGTTTGATGTGAACCGAGGTGTGGAATTTTGAACCTGATAAGGAAACATTAACATCCAAGAAGGTTATTTGGGAGTTGGAAATCGTGGAGGTAAAGGAGACGGAGGCAGAGGTATTGAGGGCGGAAATGAAGGTATTTAGGGAATCAGTACCATGAGGCCAGATGAGAAAAATGTCATCTATGTAGCGGAGCCACAAGATGGGTTTTAATGGATATTTGGACAAAAAAGATTGTTCTAGATGGCCAAGGTAGAGGTTAGCATAGGAGGGACTAAACCTACTCCCCATAGCACAACCTTTGGTTTGTAAGAAGAATTTTTTATTAAAAGAGAAAGAATTATGGGTGAGGATGATATTTGTGAGCTCCACAAGAAAATCAGTGCTAGGGATATGCGGATTGGGACGTTTGGAGAGGAAAAACCTGAGTGAAGACAGACCTTCAGCATGAGGGATGCTAGTATAGAGGGAGGTGACATCTATCGTGGCCATAGTAATTTGGATGTCCGAAGGGAGGGAGGTTGAATGAAGGGTTTTTAAGAAATGGTAGGAATCTTTTACGAAGGACGGTAAGGCGTGCACCAGTGGCTGGAGGTGGAAATCGACAAATGCCGATATTCTCTCAGTTGGGGAATTGCGGGAAGAAACAATAGATCGGCCAGGATGGTTAAGTTTGTGAATTTTGGGGAGGATATAAAAGTGCGGAGTGCGGGGGAAAGGAGGGGAGAGCAAGGAGATCTCGGCGGTGGATAAACCCTCTGATGGGCCTTTTTCTTGGAGGAAGCAAATTATTTCTTCTTGAAAAGTGAGGTTGGGATCATTTGGGACTACGGCATAGGAGGAAGTATCGGAAAGCTGTCTATTGCCACCCCTCCCATACCAAACGCTCCCTCCCCTACTCCCTATCTATCCGTGGCCATCGTATTTGTAGCAACCCAGATTTCCTCGACAAATTCCTCACCAACCTTCATCAATCCCTTCTTAAGCGCGGTTACCCAGAATCCCTCCTTCATCAAAAAATTAAAAAAACTCAGAAAAATTTCGGCTCCACCAAACCTCCTCCCACCAAAGACTCCCACATCCTCGGAAGGAAGGAAGGAAGGAGGAAGTATCGGAAAGCTGTCTATTAGCTTCAGCAATGTAGTCGGAGGTATCTAGGACCACAACTGTGGAGCCTTTGTCTGCTGAAGTGATGACGAGGTCAGGGTTATGAATTAATTTTTTGAGGGCAATGGATTCAGCTGGCGAGAGGTTTGATTTGGGATTAAGCGAGTTTAAAAAAGAAGAGCTGGAGATTTTAGACATAAGGAGATTGAAAAATTTCGGCTCCACCAAACCTCCTCCCACCAAAGACTCCCACATCCTCTCCATTTGTACCACCTATTTCCCAGGGGTACAGTCCCTTAATTCCATCTTGAAAGACCTCTATCCCATCCTTAAAAACCACGTTTCCACCGCCAAAATTTTCTCTAAGCCCCCCTCAATCACCTATAGGCGGCCGGCTAACTTGTCCGATATCTTCAAATCCACCAAGCCCCTCTCCAAAACCCCTGTTGCTTCCAAACCCACTCCCTCCCCTTGTATATATATATTCTTCTAGCGGATTAAATTATTATGTACTGAATTGTCATTTCAACAGGCAGTTTTGATATTATGGCTTGAAACGCATTTTCTTAAAAGCTGTCTTGGTATTACGTTCTAAAAATGTCTTTTAACTGCTTTGAATTAAAAATTAGTTTCAAACTCTCCTTAACGCTGTTAAAAACAGGATTCCTTACACGATACGATGGAGCTATTTTGCAGGCGCGGAGGCTCACTTTTGAGCGGTCACAACTTGTGATTCGCCCATGAATATAGATAGTTGCTTAGTGAGTTGATTTGAGTGTTGTTTGGTGTTGTTTTTGTTGTGTTTTCCGATAAATTAAGTCGGAAATCAAGTATTTACTGATGTATCTTAAATCAGTTTTTTTAAGTACCCTACATTCGTATTTCGGGTACAGTAAGACAGAAATAGGTTTATTTTCGCCCTGTTGGTGTTAGTTTTCATGTACAACTTATGTGCAGTTGATGGTGTTGTTACTCGTCATCCATCGTATCGTATCTCCGAAAACAAAATTTTAATCGTAAAGTATTTATTTTTGAAGTATGAAACCACTACGAATATTTTAGAGCCATCTTGAAAATAAGATAATATTGGCATTCATGATTGCAGTAAAAAATACCATACGTATCATATGTACCACTGTGACAAGTTTCATATTTCCTCAACCAGTATAAGTCATCGATATTCGGCGTTTTCATGGTGACTGTCGAATGCTTGTGACAAAATGTTTGCGATGCCATAGCTCGGTAACTAAGGATCTGCGACCCCATGTTCATGGGACAAAAAATACTTAAAATCACTTCACTAACCTCCTCCAGAAGTATTGCGCTTTCCTCCTGAAACACCCTGTATATCTCTATATATAAAACGGAATGTCCTGACTAACTTGATGGTTAGCCATAAAATCTAAAAACCTTTCTCTTGTTAAATTTTTCTTAAAATATTTTTCCATATTTAACTATTGCATGCAAATGAAAAATATTTTTTGCTAAATCTATTCCTATTATGTTATATTCCATTTTGGGACTCCCTATTGTTGTTTTAATACATTAAATATTAAATCTAGAAGAATAACAACTGACTGACTGAGTCACTCACTCACTCATCAACGCACAGCCCAAACTACTGGCGACAGAACTGCGTAATTTTGAGGATTTATCCGTACTGTGGAATATAGGCACACTAAGAAAGGATTTTAGAAATAAACAATTTTTGGGGTTGTTTTTACCCCATTAATGTTATATTTTACTCCCATAAGAAAAGCATTGACTTCGGTGTATGAGTTTTTTTATATGGTTTTTAAATTACTTTCACTCAAGATATTGAATGGAAATTTATATCATAGATCGTATAAAAGAATGCAGTATTTAATTATTTCATTCAATCTTCTTATACGCTTCGATTTTGCCTTAGTATTGCATTTTTAGCTCTAAATCCATCAATCTTTCTTCCTTATCAACAATAGAAATTTCTTTGGCAACCAGCGTGAATATCCCGTTAATTGCGATAAAATGAATGGCCATTCATGCCTGCAGCATTCAAAGGTCAGGTTCAGTCACTAATTTGAAAGTGATTACCTCAACCTCACTATTTGCGCTTCATGGCTTTTACATAGTATCAGTTGTTTTTAATTGTTTTTTTAAATTTAATAATTTTAAAAATTGTTTATTTAGTATTCAGCACGTCACATTAATTATTATAGTCACATACAACGGCTTTTATGTTTTCTCTCTCGCGCTGTATTTTAACGGACATCCTCATCTTGCCCTTATTAGCATTATTTATGGCTGCAGTATGAAATCACATCACCAAGTAGTATACTTGGTAATTTTTGCTTCTGGAATTGATATAAAATATGTATACCATCAAAAATATTCTGAGAATTTGAGCTTAAAATCATGATGCATAAGAAAATTTATTTTTCCAAGAAAAACGAACGATGAGGGAACGAACTGGATATCATGAGTTACATGAAAAGTGGTCAGTTATCTGTGCATAGAAGACATTTTATAATCCTTAACGTTTGAAAATTGTACTACATTTCCTTTTTGATTTTTACACGAGCATGCATAATTTGTACATTATTTATAAGACTATCATTATATATTATATATATATGCGAATTTCAATGAGAATTCACTCCAAGGTTCCAACATGCGGTTAATGGCTGATAGATTGTACCTGAATATAATACGCGTCATGCATTGATTCTTATTGATAAAGGTAAATGACATCTCCCACTGAAATTCTACGGGCATGATCATCTTGCAATTATGCAAATTATTAAGCACTATTTATGGACCAAGATTGTGTAACAATATTACCAAATATGTGGCTTTTGTACCATTTGTTTATCTCTTCTTCTGAAATATCTATAAAATATGCTAATTAAAATATTCTCTAAATTAAACCTCAAATTTCATGTCATGTATACATTTTATTTCAGCCAAGAAAATGTAAAATGCTCAACATTAGCCCAGTTATTTTATGCATTATTGGTGCAATTAATTCACAGCTTCCCGTGCAAAGACGGGTCCCGGGGGTGTAGTTGTACTCAAAAGACTACATTTCCCCGTTCGCCTTTCCTTCTCAATGACCATCAACAAAGGCATAAGATCAACAGCTTCTGTGGTGTGTGGATAAAATCTGGAAAATCTATGCTTTTAATATGGTAAATTATATGTTGTATGCTCACGAGTGGAACAGACAAAAAATTCATTTGTTTTTACAGAGGGTGGTAATACCAAAAATATTGTAAATCCCAAAGCACATGAATGCATATTTTCAACTTTTAATTTAAAACACAAAAATTCAACGTCTTTCATTTATTTTGTACGTGGAAATGTGTCTTCTTTGTATATGTGTCCATAATTAGAAAGAAAAAGAGGGATTGCAACGCATGTCTGGCATTTTGAGGGTATGTGCAATTTGGGCAGATTTTCATGAAAGCGAAAATTACAAAAACGCATACGTAAGCCTACCTGAGCGGCGCCACTGGATGGGCAGACACTTGAGGTAATGCGAGAAAATAATGTCCTACCCAACCTAAACTTAACTCGGGTAGATCAGCATAACTCTGTTTGTTTTCAATTCTGGTGGGGGTTCGTGGGCGAAGCCATCGGCATGGGGAGGTCCAGGGGGGCTTCGCCCCCCTGGCTAGCCTCTGCGGATTTCCATGCATATAGCTCTGAATGTGTACGAGCGATTTTGTATGGGCTGAAGCAGAATTACTCAGATTTTGTATACAGTTGAGTTCCACCTTCCAATGTAGATTCAGAAAGGGTATTCTCCCATTATGGGAATATTTTAATAGATAAGAGGACTAACCTAAAGCGAGAAAACATTGAAATAATGCTGGTTTTAAAAATGGAGGGGCAATAAGTGTCGACTTTTGTTCAATTAACAATTTAATTATTAAATATAGACTCATTACCTTTAATACACTGAATAAGATACAATATTCATTAATTTTTAAATTTTAATTCCTGGTATATTGCATTACTTCCACCGTTGTCATTTCCTTCCAAAGCCCATTGTTGGCGTTGAAAAGGAAATTGTTGCAGATTTCTCTTGGAAGTGCAGGGGAATATCAAGATCTGAATATCAACAAAATCACTTATAGCTGTTAATAAAATAATTGCTCAAAGGTTATCACCCATTTTGAGAACATGTACTGCAATAAAATAATCGTGATGGAAAACTTTCTTTCTACCAAGTGTAAGGAAATCCACAGAATGAAAAATCCAGTAAGAATACCAAAATATGTATAATTTATTTGTGTAATAGGGTTTTTTCATGTGAAACCTAGTAAATATTCTTCTGCATTGAGGCGGCAAAGAAATTATGTAACACATTCCCTCATTGGTATTTTTCACATGCTTTTAAATTTCTAATTTTCGATTTCAGAGGGTCCATGGAATCCATCAATTCTGGTGAGCATTTTTTGATACTCTTCTCCGTGCATCGATGGTAGCTAATCAGTGACCTGTTTTGATAAAGAAATTGTAAAGACTCGTTGGATTCATAAAATTTAAAATTCAAAAGGATATTGATATCTATTGATAGACACATACACGTATGACTTCTTAATGACTAATTTAGATAGCCCTTGAAATTTTCGTAAAAGTTTGTAATTCGTATTTCCGTTTTGTAAAAAAAACGTTCGTGAATTATAATGTGCTCATGTGAAAAATTAAATGATCAGATAAGCAAAATGATAAATATGTGAGCTAAAATTATGGCTGGTGTATTAATTAAAAAAAATAATTTTAAATTTCAATCAATAGAAAGTAAAAAGGTTTGTCACGGTTACCGGCTATTGATTCATAGCCGGAATATTAACCTGCACATTTAGTTTTCTAATTATTCAATTTCAATAACATTTTCATACTTACAGGCATATAGACTCCGTGCTGAAGATTTCATCAAGTGGAAACGCATGCGAACAGAAAACAATTGGGCTTACGAAGTTGCCTAGGAAAGCCATGTGTTGTACGCATTCATTCAAACTTTCACGAAAACATTGCTCATCATCTCCATTGCTGGCTGAAAGACAAAGTAGATGAGAAAAATTTCCGTCTTTAATCTTTTTTTACCCATGAGCGTAAAGGGAATAGAAATTGCAGCGTATAAGATTAAAAGGTACCTGGTAAAATTCCTGTATGACTTTCACACAAACCAGATAACATGGTCTCCACTACCTCGGCCAGAAATGGTGCCAAAATCCTTGACTTTCTATTGAGGTTTTTTATGGATTCGACGGCCTCATTCATGCACCCCTTGATTTGAGGTTCCTTTCTGCAGGAAAATAAGAATCAAAACCTTAGTATAGTATTACATGGGTATACAAAATTGTTAGGAAAGCATTAGGATCAAGATTTAAATTGAACGGAAAGTCAAAGTATTTCTCATCTTCGTTGGCCTTTTATGAGTCCATGCACCGTAAAGCGTTAAGAAAAAAAACTATAATGCTAGGTAAGGGGAAAAATGTCCGGGGTGTTGGACAAATGCGGTGAATATGAGGGAATGCTTAAGCGGAAGATGATGAAACGGACTAAATGTCAAATCAAGTAAATAGAGCTTCAACTAATTTTGCGTGGGTACGTGACATTGAGATGTGTGTATTGTTGGTCGCAAGTTATTTCACACATTATCCCCTTTAAAGTTCGTTTACACAAAAATATGCGATGTTTTGAACTTTATGCAATGTTTATGCAATATCCATCCCTCAAACTGGAAGATATTTTATCTCACGTATCATATAACACGTTAGAAATTACTAAAATGACGATTCCATCTCACTATTTGCTTCTCACTTACATAATAGCATTCACTTGTGCGATTTAACCCCAAAATGTTACACATACTTCCCAAAGGCCTCAAAATGGACACAGCAGAAAATGGAAACTAACATACAAACCTACTAGCTTTTCCATGTACTTTTCTATCCGTGCCCCTCCCCACTTCTCTCCGATAAAATTGTTAAATTATAACCTTTCCCGCCTCACCAGCCTTTGATATACCTACGTGCCCCTGCCTTTCTGAACCCTCCTCAAACCGTAGTAATTTTTCTGCGCTTCTCCCTCGCAACTATCACAAAAGTTCCATGTTCAACTTTACCTTTAACCTCGGAGTAAAAAATAATTTCATGATTCTCAAGAAAATTGAGCTTTGAACCTTCAACAGTAACATGTCAACCTTTGCATAAGAATGAGAATTGCAGTACCAAGCTCTTAAATGTTTAGTAAATACTGCTTTGTTGTCACAATCAATAAAAGATCTTTTTGTCCAATCAATTTGCATTATCCTGTCTTGGAAATAAGGTGAATGGTTGAATATTAACCGGTTGTTTATTGCTAATAAAAACCAAGAAATGCATTAATGCACGCAATTTGCATTTGAGTAAGCATCAGCACTATGTAAGTAAGGCTTTTTAGGCTTTTAATAGGATAATGTTGGATACATTAGTAACTGTATGCTCATCACTTCCTTGATCGATAAACACGTCCTGACACCATATTGCGCTCAATTAACCCACATTTTAAAAGGAAGTAATGAAATAGATGCTTAAGTATCAGATTGCCTCCATATGATTTACGAATAATGGGGAAGTTAGAAAGCCTTGGTTGAAAACCGTACGAGTCAACTGCTAACTATTCGTAAATCAGTTGTATACCTGTTTAAGCGATTCCCTCCGAAACACAACCAAACGCCTCTTGCATAATACACAAGATGCTATTTATTTGAGAGGAATGTTAACTAGACAAGTGGCGAAAGAAATTATTTTCACCTGAAAAAGGAATTATTAGATTTCGTATCCTTATACTGCTACAAGAGAGTGTTTCAGCGGTTTCAGGAGTTATGCTGCCATCAATGTCAACTCAATATCTTAGTTACAGAACCTTATCGGTAAAAAATAAGCCTTACATGCCATAATAACCTTCACTTCGATTTCGTTCTATTAGCTTCGGAAGGAAATTGAAAACTTTAGGCCTTCTATTTACAAACAAATAAACGAAGGAAATCAGGGGTTTAAGCGTGTTCATCTCGAAGGCCACGACTGCAGTTGTGTCAAACGAGACTAAATTTATTTCAACCGTGTCATTGGTGACGAAGTTTAGGAGTCGGAAACGATCCGCCTGAAATTCTACATTTTCTGCTGTCGGTTTCCCGTTGCTGTCCTGGTACTCCACATTGTCAGACTGAGTTCAAAGGCGTATTTCATTAAAAGTAAGGTGCATAAACACTCAAATTATGTCAATCTAGGTGGAGATAAAGGCGGGCAAGTAGGTGTTAATATATTGTGGAAGGAAGGAAAGGAAACTGGTTTGGAGGGTGCTTGAAGGAGGTAGATAGAACTACATAGAACATCTAAGACTCTTTATAGAACATCTAAGTTTGTTACTCACCTGCAAATGTGCACGCATCGTAGGCACCTGGTGTCTTTATACATTTGACTTGTCTCATTCAGCTCTGTCTCCACGAACTCCTTTTCAAAGCACTTTCCCATTCCAGTTAGTATCTCCTATAAAGTTGAATTTCTTACTTAGAGTGACTTAAAAAAAATTATGAGTGCATACTGTAGAGACCCTTTGGTTCAGGAAATTGGGGTCTAATGGAGGACGGGGTTTGTGGGGCACTGGTGATCATAGACAGGAAAAAGTATAAAATTGAATGGATATCCTGTCCAATTATGTGTAGCACATGAATATTTCGTGGAGTTATTTATTGATTGCTCTATGTTTATAACTTAATTCCTGCTCTCATATACATTGTAAATTGAAGAAAGGGGATGGGAATGTAATGGAATTTGCTCCCATTTAAGATTTTTTTAACACCTGAAGGAAACCACCCAGGGCCACCTGAGGCCCTGAGGCCTATGTGAGGGCCATCTGAAACAAACACTGCAGTTCTCGGCTATTGCAGTGCGTGTCTGGAGTTAACTTGAATCTAAATGTTAATGGACGATGCCAAGTCGATCGCAAATGAATAGCGTTAATTGCCAATATTGAGTAGGTAATCTATTCAGATAACCAAAACAAAATGGAATGACAACAGAGAAGATAGACACCTCTTGGCAGGCACGTGGGAGAGGATTTTTCGGGAAGACAATCGGAGAACAAGGAAGGGACGCAAATGGTTTATTTCTAAAGTGTGTTTTGACTTAAAGAAAAGACAGGCTAGACACCTCGGGGAATATACTCGTAATTAACTTTTGAGACTGCGACCCAAGTATATCGACGGCATACTACGTACTGCCTCAGCTAATCACTAGCTTGTGAGTCTATTCTTTCATCTTTTTGCAAGTAATTCCTTTAATCTTCCGGGTCGGGAAAGGCGGAGGTGGGGTCGGCGTCTACATTCATCATCGCCTTCGTTCATCGGTGCTGTTCACCTCTTCGGAGACCTATGAAGCCCGACCAGAGTTCATGATCCTTGAAGTGTATGGCATTAATTTTTCAAAACTTCTTTTATTCGTTATTTATAGACCTCCTAATATTGGATCCTTAGTTGATATTGAGCATGCTTACATGACATTCAGTCCTAATTTTAAAAATATTGTTATAGTTGGTGACCTAAATGCTGATATGTTACGGCAAAGCTATTATTCTTCATTCTTACGGAACTTTATACACAGTTACAATCTTTATCTTGCCTCAACACAACCAACTCATCACACTGAAAATAGTCATACCCTACTTGACCTCTGTATAGTAGATTCTCCAGAAAAAGTCTCAGCGTTTTCTCAATCTCCTGTGCCCTTTCTTTCCGCACATGATAAAATTGAAATTCATTATAAATTTAAAATTACTTGTTCGATTGCACCTAAAATTGTTTACCGCGATGTGAAAAACTTTGATACATTGAAGTTCCAAGCTGACCTACACGCTATTGAATGGCAAACTTTATTTGGTTCCTCCTCTATTGATTCTAAATTGGAATTTTTTAATTTAAAATTCCTGGAAATTTTAAATCGTCATGCCCCCTGGCGTACATGTAAACCCCGCAGATTCTCAGCCCCATGGCTGACGAATGACTTAAAACAAAAAATGATGGAACGAGACAAATTACGTAGAATTTTCATACGCACAAAAAGCTCCTCTGTCTATACTGAATTCATCGCATTACGGAATAGGGTGAAATGTTCCGTGACGGAAGCCAAAAGAAGATATTATTCATCTACCTTTTCCAACTTGACTCAGCCTAACCAGGTTTGGAAGGAACTGAGGAGTCTTGGCCTTGTGCAGCGGCGCAACTATCAACCAACGCTCGATTTTTCCCTGGATGATCTGAACACGCACTTTGCCTCTACAGCTGCCTCTGACGTAAATGACGTCGCGGACGTGTTCAGTCTGTCTAATCTGGATCCACTTGTACCCTTCAATAATGAAGGTTTCTTTTTTCAACACGTAACACCTGATACCTTACGTAAAACACTATCTCTCAGTAAAACAAATTCAGTTGGAGTTGACGGTATTTCAACTAAATTTATTAAGGCTTCGTCTACTACACTATTCCCAATAATACTCGACATCTTTAATTTCTCTCTAATGTCGGCAGAATTTCCAAAGGTTTGGAAATCGTCACTTATTACACCAATTAGAAAGGTAAAAAAACCAACTACTCCTCGCGATTATCGCCCAATCTCAAACTTATGCTCCCTTTCTAAATGTCTAGAACGGATTGTTTTTCAACAAGTCACTTACTACTTAAACCACAATAACCTGAACGATCCTTTCCAATCTGGTTTCAGAAAACAATTTTCTACGCAGTCAGCATTACTCAAAGTTACTGACGATATACGTCGTGCTGTTGATGAACATAAAATCACCATACTTGTCTTATTTGATTTTACCAATGCATTTGGCCTTGTGAATCATGCCTTACTTCTCCAAAAGATGAAAGATCTTAACTTCTCGAGTTCCTCACTTAATTGGTTTTACTCATATCTAAACGAGCGACAGCAGGCTGTAAAGGATAGAAATGGTAATATATCGCACTGGACTAATGTGCCTTGTGGAGTCCCTCAGGGCTCTGTCCTCGGCCCTCTCTTATTTTCTCTGTATGTCCTTGATCTTCCTCGTTGTATTAAAAACTGTAAATACATGATGTACGCTGACGACCTGCAGATTTACTATCATTGCCATTTGAATGACTTGTATGATGCAATCGCCAAAGTAAACCAGGATGTCAACGCTATCAATGTGTGGGCTGTAAACAACCATTTCAAACTGAACTGTAGCAAAACCAAGTCAATAATTCTGGGAAATTCCAAGTTACTCAGAAAAGTCGACGCTAATGCTATTCCAAAGATATTAGTTGGTGATACGGAAATATTGTATTCAAATAATGTTAAAAACCTTGGGGTCACCATGGTGTGTAATTTGTCTTGGCAAAATCACGTGTTAACCATCTGTAATAAGGTTAATATGATCCTTCATCAGCTTAAAATTCAGAAAAACCTCATACCCCTTCTCACACGCCAGCAACTTATCTCCTCACTCATTTTCCCCCACTTTGATTATTGCTGTCTTGTGTACCATGATATCACTGAAGAGCTAAATGTTAAGCTAGAACGTTTAATGAATATGTGTGTAAGATTTATCTTTAACCTCAAGAAAGATGATCATATTTCCCCCTATTTTACCAGGCTTACATGGCTGAAGGCCAAAACCAGAAGAAAATACTTCCTTGGTTCTTATATGTATTCCCTCTTTCAAAATCAGCAACCAGGCTATCTGCAGCAATTTTTTCCTCCTAGAGTAAACATGGCTAACGTTACCACCCGAATGACTCCCGATTATTTGATTCCTCCTCTACATAGGACCACTACATACCAAAAATCTTTCTGTGTGGCAGGGGCCAGGTTGTGGAATACTATTCCTATCGACATAAAAAAATCAAGTTCTGTATTTGTTTTTAAAAAAAGATTTTTTTTGTATCTATTCAACCAAGAAGGGTGTTAATTTAATAATTATGCAAAATCTCATTGAATTGTTACCTCTCATGTTATGTCTCATGTTATATCTATCATGTTATATGTTATATGTCTCATGTTATTATTGATCATGATAATGTAACTGTCTTATTAATCAATAATTTATAGAGCTCTTACAAATATGTAACTTTATTGTATGTTCTTAGTGGACGAAAACGTCCAAGAACAATAAACTTATTCTATTCTAATCTTGAATTAGTCTGTTTGTTTCTCATGGGGACCAAATTGATTGTTTTTGCATAGTAATCTTGCAAAATCCATGTAGCATTAAAACCTTTTTTTGAAAAATAACATTGTTATCTGTGCAACAATGAAATTAAAAGAAACTTTGATTATAGCAAAAAATAATTTATATAGTCAGACGCAAATTTAAGAAATCTCATTGATGAACATGAGATAAAACTTTGTTAAATTTCACAGACTAATTTATTAATGACAGGAATCAGCAGCAACACCTGACTTGTCCACTGTCCACTGTCTCCACTGTCGGATCAACTCGGTCGTTAATGAAATAAGTCTGTCTTTCACACAGTTTTTAAAATCAATTATTCACAAACTGCATCCTTTGGGTCGCTTGCAGCGTGAAAGCCTAAGGCTTTCAAATGGGCTTAATCGTTCAAAAATGAAGTTTCACAAAATTGCAGTTGTAAAAACAAAATACTAGTACCAGTATAATGATAAAAAGAGTGACCGGCCAAGAACTAGATGGAAAGAGAGCGTGAAGGCAAAAGACATGTTTCTCCTTCATCACGTATCGTGTGAGGTAGTTGAGTGAAGATGACTGACAGAACACAGAAGCATAGCGGTATATATGCAATAATCGGCCGCTACAGCTAGAAACCTAATTGCTGAATTGATTGATCGATACAAATTTGACTCATAAATAAATTTTCAATCTCGTCAACCAACAGGTTTGGAATATATATTTATTGTACTCCTGGAAAAATCATTCTCTGGTTCCTTTTTTACAATTAATTATTATATAGCATAGGGCTCATTGTTGTTGGATTGAATGGAAATAATTTCTTAATGAATTAATATTTCTGATGATATTATATGTTTTAGAGAGAAATAATTTATCCATGCACACCTGTTAGCTCGTAATTACAAATTGCGAGCTTTGAAAAGATAGCACTTACTTGAGATTGGTTGCTGCATCGTTGGGTGTTTTCGTCTAGATCTATATACAGTGGCTGATGAGCGATAATGAGAGTTGAGAGCGTTGTGCAGACACCTGTACGTCAAATTTAAAAAAAATAATCAAAGAGCTTATTTGAATTTCCCAATCATTCAATTAGACATCACTATCCATTCATTCTTTTCATTCTTTCCAGTTATCTGGTGCACAGTGATTATTCAAGCAACGATTATAAACCACTTACATGGTGTTATAGAAAGAGATGCATGTACTCACAAGCAGTGGTTTACCTAGGGTTTCGTGCACCCCTGGCAAATCAGAAGGGATATTCCCCACACTTTTTGACATAAAAGTAATATTCATTTGCCACTAAGACTTTTTTAAAACTTATATGAATAAAACTTTATTTGTTAAATAATAATGTGATAATAAATGAACTAATTTGATTCCGTATAGCTTAAAAAGAGCGCTTTGCCTCCTCCGTGAAGGCACCCCTGGCGGCGCGGCGGCCAGGCACACCACCCGTTAGATACATCTACATCTACGAAGTACCGTGCAAGCCACCACTAGGGTGTGTGGCAGGGGGTGTGATTCATCTACATTTACATCTACGATGTACCGTGCAAGCCACCACTAGGGTGTGTGGCACGAGGTGATTCCACACCAGGCATGCAGCACTCGTCCCACAACAAATGAGAACCCCGCACGCTCTCCCTGGCGCTAGGCGCAGGCCAAATGCAGTCAGGAGAACAGTACGCAGTCCAACCGGAAACTGGGAGAGTGATACGTAAAACAACATACAATCATGCAGAGAAATGCTATAGACTCATCTAGTGATTAATACTACTGATACTGTTAATTTATGAATACTACGAGATGCTACTTCATGCAAAGGTACAAAATAAAATAATGCCGGACTAATCGACCGGTGAAAAGAGTTAGTAATGGGATGTGGTGTTATTAAGCACAAGTGAAAATTCTACTCTACCTATTGAGGGTGGGAGTTTCATGTGATTGATCTATCGCAACTATTACGATTCCTTATTGTACGTGGGAAAAACGACTTTTTGAATCAATCGGTTCGGCAGTCAAATTATTTTATTTTATTCCTGTGATCACTTCTACCGTAGTACGTTGGCTCTAGCAGTATGTGTTGAACGTCCGGCAAAAAACTGTCTGCTCCGAGTTTGCGCAAAAGATTTAACCTGTATTTCTCCCTTCGATCAGTTAGAGATTCCCACCCTAATTCCTTCAACAATTCGGTAACACTGCTAAGTTTATCGTAACAACGTTTCACAAATCTTGCTGCTCTCCGTTGTATTCTATCTATTTCAGAGATTAGTCCTACTTCGTAAGGGTCCCATATGCTAGCGGCGTACTCCAAGTGAGGTCTCACGAGTGAAAAATAACACCGCTCTTTAAATTTCTCGTCGCATTTTCCTAATATTCTTTTGATAAATCCCAATTTGCGACTAGCCTGTCCGCAGATTTCCCGAACGTGTTTCCCCCAAGACAGGTCCTGAGTAAGGGTCACACCTAATTATTTAACTGACTCTACATTTGATAAGTCTGTTTGATTAAATGTGTACGTATCGTTGACCGAGTTATTTTTTTTCCAAAATTCATGATAACGCACTTTTTAAAATTCAATTCTAACTGCCAAGTATTGCACCATTCATTTATAGCATCTAGGTCTTTTTGTAACGCAATCTTGTCGGACTCATTTTCTAGATCCCTGTACAACACTGCGTCATCTGCGAAGATGAGAATTTTGCTAGTAACAACGGTAGTGATGTCATTAATGTACAAAAGGAACAATAAGGGACCAATGACACTTCCCTGAGGTACACCTGATGTAACTTTTACTGCATCTGAACTAACGCCATCTAGAACTACCCTCTGTTCGCGTTCGGCTAAGAACTCTTTTATCCAACATATTACGTCGTGGTGTATTCCGTATGCTTCCAACTTAACGAGTAACTTTGAATGAGGGACCTTATCGAAAGCTTTTTTAAAATCTAGAAATATTGCGTCAACTTGGACAAGCTTTTCTCCCGAGGAAAGAATGTCGTGAAGGAAGAGGGCCAACTGGGTTTCTCAAGACCTGCCTTTCCGGAATCCGTGCTGATTTGGCGTTAACAAGTTCTGACTATCCAAGTACCCCATAATCGAACTGACGATTATATGTTCCAATATCTTGCACGAGATAGACGTAAGGGAAATCGGTCTATAGTTACTGGGCTCTTACTTATCGCCACATTTAAATATTGGTGTAACGTTCGCTATTTTCCAATCGTAAGGAACAATATGTTGTGTTAGAGAATTTTCAAATATTATTTTAAGGTACGGTGCTATTTTTGATGCTAATTCTTTATAAACTCGGGCGGGAATTTGATCGGGACCGGGTGATTTCTTGGAATTAATGGATTTCAGATTACTTTCTATTCCACGACTAGTGATATTAACAGACTGCATTGGGTGCTTATATATCCTAGGCATTGTAGTGGTATCGTTTGGAGAGCATTTGGTATAGACGCTTTGAAAAAAGGCGTTAAGGATATTTGCTTTATCTAATTTGTCGTTTGCTCTTTCTCCTAGATTGTTCTTTAGTGACGTTACTGTTGATTTGCAGCCTTGAACCTCCCTCACGTACGACGAAAACGACTTTGGGTTATCCTCTAAATATTCGCCCAATATTTTATTTTTGAATTTAGTTAATGCATTTTGAAAGGCCGCTTTAGCTGCTGTTTTCGCTTTCTTGTATTTTTCGCATAACTTTTTATACTCCTCTTCGGGGAGATCCAGACGTACGTTCTTCATTTTTGCGTGCCGTATTCGTTGTCGCTTGAGAGATTTCCGGACGTCCGCATTATACCACCTAGGTTCAGTATTGACTTTTTTAAGTTTACTTGGTATTGCGCTAGTTATGGCTAGTTGTGTGATGTTACGAAAAGTATTCCATGTATAGTCAGTACAACGGTTTTCACTAATATCGCTATTTTTTATACGATGTCAATAGTTCTTGTTTTAAGCCTTCGAAATCCGCCTTGTGAAATAAATATACCCTCCTCTTAACAGGTGCCTTTTTGTCAGTACCAATATGGAATCTAGCTTTTACTGCTCTGTGATCTCTAATTCCGTTCACTGTTACTACATTAAGGACGCTTTCAGGTATGTTGGTCGCCAAAAGATCTAGAACGTTGTTTCCTCTGGTCGGTGTTGTAACTAATTGATGCAATGAATTAGAAGTCAATGTGTGGAGTAGAGTGTCACACAACTCTTTTTCTTTGCCACCATTTTTGAAACTATATGTCTTCCAGTCAATCGAGGGAACGTTGAAATCACCACCGATAATTATATTATTTTCGTTATTTTGACGTGTGAGACGTTTCACCTGTCTATCCAACAATAACTCTAGAACTGAATTTAAGTCTGCATTGGGTGGTCTATAATATGAGCAAATAAAAATTCTTGAGCATTTAATGGAACACCACACACTTTCTAAATCATCTGGAAATATTTCGGCTCTGCTGACGAACTCATCTTTGACTGCGATAAATACTCCTCCTCCTGTTCTCGCTGTTCGGTCTTTTCTGTATATTGCATAAGATTTTGGGAATATCTCGGTATCCGCAATTTCATTCGATAGCCAACTTTCTGTTCCTATTACTACATCAACTTCCGTGCTCCCAATGAGATGGTGAAAATCAGCGACTTTGTTTTTTATACTACGGCAATTAACAACCACAATGGAAATGGAATCCCTTGGATACGACTTACAAGTCCTGTCTATCGAGTATTTTATATCATTAATGACACTTGTTTTTGATGTACCTGAGCCACGTTTTCTATTTCTTTCGGATATTAAGTCATTCTGAATTTGAAAAAAGCTCTCATTCCTACCAATATTTACGGTGAACCCTTTACTTAATAACCCACTACATGATCTCCTCTCTGCCATAATCTCTACCCTAAAAAAGGCCTGCAGTGCTCTAAAATACTACCAGCTACACACTTAGCTGCCTCGGCCGTGTAATAGACACCAGACCGGTTCAGAGGGTTCCGACACGATCGGAAGGTCAACGAAGGAGGCTCCGATGTCCGTACAGAAACGACGCAGCCTCTGGTTTATGCCTTCCACTCGGCTCCAAACCAGGGGTCCACGATCGATCCTCGGGACCAGACTACGAATTGCGAGCGTCATGCCGACCCCCACGTCGCCACTTACCCGCTTCACCTCGGAGTCCAATTCCAGACCAGGCATGCAGCACTCGTCCCAGCACAAATCAGAACCTCGCACGCTCCCCCCGCCGCTAGGCGCAGGCCAAAAAGCAGTCAGGAGAACAGTGCGCAGTCCAACCGGAAACCGGGATAGTGAACGTAAATGAACACGCAAACATACAGAACAATGCTATAGACACATCCAGTGGCTAACATTACCAATACAGTTAATATATGAATGCTACGAGATACTACTTCATGCAGAGAACAAAACAAAACAATGCCGGACAAATCGACCGGTGTAAAGTGTCAGTAATGATGTTGTGCCACCAAGAACATGTGAAAATTCTCCTCTACTTTTAATGGTTTTCACGGAAATAATGGTTAAATTGATGGTGATACAGTGTAAATGGTGATAAAGTACTGTTCACAACCAAGGATGGCAAAGAACGATTCAGAAAAAGCGGAGGAAAGTTGATAAAACATCGGTAGTAAATGAACAGCTCAATGGTAATTTGATTCCAATGCCCATGATTTTCCTACCTATTTCACGCTTCGTAAGGATGCTTTCCTATGTCATACCTTTCATTTTGCGATTGTTTCCATGAGTTACTACTTCTACTGAGCTTCAAACTGAGGAAATTGTTTTTTGCCCAAATTTTTTTAAACAGACAAGATCGGCAACGTGAGAGCTGATTTCTTGGGTGACCTTCTCCTTGCTGTTGCATTCACTTTCTAGCGTGAATAAGCTGGACTGTATGACTGCGTAGGGGGCCACTGTAGACTCTCGAAGATTTTGAGCTAGGTTAATGTTATTATGTCATTAAAAATAGAAAGTAGGTATTCTACCATATGAGCATTCCACTGACAACTAGTGACACACATATCAGGAGTATGTGCAATGTTAAAGCGGTATTATCGAAGTATGATTAAGATTAAATTGTCAGAGATCAACCGTTGGTCAACAAATCAAAATGGTCACCAACGAAGAAGTCTTACGAAGGGTTGAAGAGAAAATATGTATTTTGAAAACTCTGCGGAGAGGGAGAGAAGTAAAAATATTGACCTAATTTAATGGATCAACAGCCTATTGAAAACTATTGGAAAGGGAAATGAACGGGAATGAAGTGTTTGGCCTAGAGAAGAGTGGAGAGGAGAGCTGCTGCAAACCAATCTCCGAATTGATGATTACTGATGATGAATGTTTTAAAGGAGATTCACATTTTGCGATTTTTGGATCGACAATGTGGGTATAGTTTTCACTTCTTTGGTACATCTGTAGATAAAATAGCATCGACTAAATGAATGCAATAGACTATCGAATTGATAGGCTTAAGTGTTTTCTCTTAGCACTCACAGTTCACCACGACAATCATAGCAGATGGAAATACTTAGTTCACCAAAAGACACGCTACTTAATATGCCTTTTCATTGACAAATCCTTTTTCCAATGATTTCCCGTGCCATGATTGGAGTTGTAATTAACCCTCCGTCAGGCACTGGCGGCGGCCATCAGGGGTAATAAACTGCTGTATCCATCTACTTTGCCCCCTCTCAATGTCTTTCAGAAACTTCCCACCGTCAGCTACAGTCATTTTTCATTTGTCCACATTTGTTGACACTCCTTTTCAATTGTGCAGACTGTCCAAAGGTGCCAAGTCGACTTTTACTAATCTTTAACGGCTAAATACAAATTTTCGTACCTAGTGACAGATCTTACTACTTTTCAGGAAAATATTTATTTGACGAATAAACAAGTGGCTTAATTTTTTAAGTTTTGAAAATGATTGTACAATAATATTGCAACTTTAACCCATAAGTAGGCGTGCTTCGTTTTCCTCACGCTAATAATATTCACCCGATCTTACCCGAATAATACAATTAATTCTACTATATATAATTTTTAAACATTAGTATCATTTATACAGCAATATAGATTAATTTTACCTTAAAAGTCATCATTACCGTAATAACTCGCATTATTGCGTATGCTTTTGTGGAGTTTTAATAACCTACCTGCAATAGAATATTTAAAAAAAATTTTTTATCGCGAAAAATCTCACTACTAGATAAATTTAATGAGAAAATGTAATCAATTTTTTTCAAATTAATTATAATAATGGAATTATATCATATGGACACCAAGGACGGAAAGTGCACCGTTAATAGGCGCCTGGGGCCACTGTGACCCTTATGACATATAAAATCAGTAAAATTGAAATTATTTAGTACTTAAGAATGTTTTATTGGTTACAGGTGAATACCAAGTTTCTGGGAGGTACGAAGATATCAAAAATTCTTATCGTGCAATTAAAAAATTATAAGGAATCATAATTGCGAGGAGGGATGACATAATTATCCACGTGCGCCTAGTTAAGGGTAAAATATGATATTATTGTATCATTTTATTTTTGATTAGCCCTTTCAACTGTAGCACAGCGAAGGAATCCTTCATTTCCGTCCGCACCTGTTTTGCAGCGAGAGGAAGTGGAAATATGAATCTTCGTAATTTAAAACTCTTTCAGCCGATTTTTATAACTCCAACTTTTCCATTATACCAAAAAGTTTAAAATATTCGCAAAAAAATACCCATAATAAACGTATGAGCGTATATTATAGAAGCATGTTTTTGTATGCTAGTGGGAATAGAAACGTAAAAGCATTGAAAATATGAAATTGAAATAAGCGTTTGCAGGTGAAATGTAGTGTAAATTAATCATATGATCAATGAGTCCCCATGCTAATGACTCAATTAGTCAATGACTCGTTGAGTGGTGAGGACTCATTGACAATGGGTCCTCACCATTCAATTCCCCACCCGTTATTCTGACCAGTCTCTGAATTTGGCTTTACCCGAAACGCTTCTCTTACTTCCTTCGCATTCACCCCCAACGACGACGGAAAAGAACACGGGTTTTTAGGTTTGTCCCCCCCCTCTTATCACCTCTCCATATCAAATAAAGTTTTCTCCAAGTCCCCACTACCTCATAATACCGTCCTCATTCCACAGCTGCGCTATATTAATCGGAAATTCTAAGGAAACAATTTGGTTCCTAAAAATCATCTGAACCATCTAAACGAGTCGCATTTATAAAATATATCCCTGATTATTTTACTTGTGTGACTGAATGGTGATGTTAAAAAATTAGGTCAAATATCAATAAAATGGTAACATGAATGTCATACCAGTCAAAAGCAGCAAAAAAAACCATAGCACCAATTCTTATCGCCGAGAAATGCAATAACACATCATTTAGCTACTTTATCCAACTAAGAACTACAATAGTTTTTATGCGACAGTATCTATAACTATTACTTTGGACGATAACAGCAACAGAAGAAAATTAATTTGAGCATTGTCAAGGTCGTGTTAACAATGAACAATCATGATCGAATAGAATGAGGGAATCACTGAAGTAGAGGTTTAAGATCAGTTGGAGAGAATAGAAGAAAAACCAGCAGAACAAAAGAAATATGAGGCAATGGATATGTGGCATAGCAGAAAAATGATGAATCTCAAATCGCCTGTGAAGAAGTGTAACGGAGAGCAGTGTAAATACAGTTTAACCTTAAATCAGAAAAAAGGGAGATCAAGCATATAGGACGAAATATGTGACACAGCACCCGGCTGATAATACTATAGAAGAAGAAATAAATTGGAAGAACTATCGAGGAGGACTAAGGATAGACTACATGAAACAAGTTATAAGGGACATCAAAGGCTTAGGTGCGAATGTTGTGGTAATCCGGTTTGAGGTTGGAGAGGAGAAAGACTGCTATCCAAGACTTATGACTTCAAAAGAAGAATATACCTCTCAATTTCACTTCATATATTAATATCCTCTCAGACACAATACATGCACAGCATCGATATAATTCGAAGAGCACTAGCAATAACAAAAAACCTTTGCTTGATTGAATCAACAAGTTATTTAAGTTATTAAACATATTTATATCGATTTTAATATCCAATTGTAGCAATTATTACCTACCGAAAAGAAGTAGCCGGGTCATCGAAGACATTTTTCCAGGTATTAGTAATGCAAATACGGCATGCATTCAAATCGGAACTCTTCACTTTTAAGAAATACGACCCAAGAGCTGTCGAGTAAGTAAGTAGATTTTCTCTTCGTACCATAAGACTCTATTCAAGTAATCGACTATGAAAACATTTAGATTGCATTTGCCATTATCTTTATGTGGGTCGTGATCTTGACTCTAGTCGTAAGATATCGTGAATACAACAACGTCACGCTAGCATCAATATAAAATAGTGATTTCAAAATTTCTGAGCCATCGGTGGCTGAGGCTTACATCAGCCATAAGATAACCTAGAAAATACGTGAACTACGCTAATACGGTGCGATGAACGTCTTGAAATATATTATGTGACGAAAACGCTTGTTTGCACTTCCAAAACACGACGGACTCTCCCACGCTACCACATGGGAAAAATAATATTTTCGGATTTTAGGGATAACTTTTCAATAATTACTTTCATAAAAAATTATAGTGGGATTCGCATCTGATATCAGAACTTCCATTTTTGAAATAAAGGTTGAATAACGTTTCGTTGAGGGTCACGAATGAATAACGAAATTTGATGAAATGAAAACACAATACAGCCTTTCAAATCTTTCAGTTTTTCAGAATCAGTTTTGGGAACCTCTTTCAAGCTCAGTCTAGAAAAATAAATTTTTACTTATATTTTAAAAATATGGAAAGAAAGTTTCATAATTGTTGTTGCTTAAGTTTTTAATTGATGTTATACCTAGAAGGACGGTTATGGGTCATTTTGATTCATAACTTCTCTTTGTATTGGAGTTGGTTTTCTCACCATTTTCTTCTCCTATAGATCTCTGATATTTATTTATATCAACTAAACCATACCAGCGCACATTTGGATCAGTACTTGAAGCCTTTATATTTCATTTTAATGCCAGTAGTCGATAGCGAAGCTCTTTTGGTTGCGGCTTACCAAAATTACGGAAAATATGTACTTTCAAATCGTCTTTGAATTTGACTTACAATTGAAATCGCCATAGGAATAGGATTAAAAATATTTCACTTTAATTTATTTACAAAATACCCTGCAAGCCACCTCAGAGGTGTGTGGCAGGGGGAACACTTCTGCCGTTGTATTAATTATTAATATATGTAGCATAAAATATGACAGTTAGATGAAAGGAATGTGAGCAGCAATGCTTCCATTCCCAGGACGAGAGGTTACAGCGGCCAGTGGTGCGACAATGGAAAAGGGAAGTCCTGACCATCGCTCGCCAAATTGTTTTGACCTCTCACTAGAAATACGCAAGTTCGCCCAGACCTTTTTTGTCGCCGAAGTTTCGGCACACTACTCAAAGCCGTCTAGAGGATTTAATATATCTATTTCCAATTGCTAGGCATGCTATAATCCAAGTGTAAGTGTAACGGCCGATGAGCAACTTCATACTATGAAATGCAGATGCCCATTTATTCAGTTCATGCCTGTAAAACCGTAAATATTTAGCATACTTTAGGCTGTTGGCCAATGCCAAAAACATATTGCTTAAATGCATTCCCGTACTGTGGGAAAAATGAATACAGACCTTCAAATCAGGTATTAGGGGAATAAGTGGTACTGCGTTTGCTTGACCCTTACAAGAACTCCGGAATATACGTCACTTATAATAGTTATTTTTCATCTGTTCAACTCGCAGATAAGTTAAAAAATGTTAAAATTTCTCTTGTTGGAGCAGAAAGCAAAAAAATAGGCGAGATTTGCCACCCGGCATCCACTTTAATAATGAGATCAATACAACGAAAGTGTATCATAACAAATTTGGACACAAATTATCAAGCAAAAAGTATATAAATGTCCTATTTAGAACCATGCACTCCGATGTAATGATTTCAGACACAGATAAAAGGAAACCGTGGACAGTACTATTTATGACAAAAATGAAGTAGGATTCGATATCCTGGACAGTATGTGTAGAAAATACTTCAAGATGGCCAGTCCATTTTCTTCGATATTTTGGACCTGGCTTGTATTAACAGTTGGGTGTTGTACAAAGAAGTGAGGAATAGTAAATTAAGTAGAAAGAAGTATATTCAAAGCCTGTTAGAAGAAGTGGCGGGAATGCCCGTTGAAACGAAAACCTTATCTTCCCGGGAAACGCACGCTACTACCCCAGAGGGTCAGAAAAGGAAACGTCAAATTTTGAAAAATGCCACTAACAAAACTGCCAATTTATTTCCTCAGCGTAATATAAGTTTTTGTGGAAACTGCGCTGAAAAAATAACTATATGTGTAAGTTGTGCAAAAACGTGATCTTACATCTTTCCAAATATATGTACGTGCGTGTGTATGTGTATGGATGTGATTTTTAAGTATATATTTTATTTGAAAAAGATTTGTAAAATTAATATTTATAAAATAAAATGATATTTATCTAAATATGCACAATTTTCAGCCAGTTGCCTATATTATCAAACTGTAATGCTTGAGAGTAGGCTAAGATCAGCACTGAACAGGCTGAAGAGGATCAACTGAAATAAGTTTAACTTTCAACAATTAATTAGTAAAAATAATTTTTATTGCTGATAATGTGTACATAATGCCTTATTAATTTCATTTGTGGAAAAAATAAATTATCGGGAGAAAAAAATAACTATTCGATGCAGAAAATCTTAATGGGTCAAAATGACCCCTGCCCGTCCTTCTAGGTAGTGCGAAACTCTCGTCCTTCTAGTGTTAAACAGCAGTAAATATTTTAAAAAATTCTATCTTTGCCGTTTTTCTGATTTGAAATGGAAAAATCGCTCTGTGTGAAATCGTATCGGCCAAAATAGAGCAGATTTTGGCATAGAATTCGAGGTGGTAGTTTTATCTGTTCCCTGTTCATTTAACATTCAATAGCATTACTTAATCACTAAAATATATGTGTTAGCATTACACAACTCCAGTATCTATTAAACAAGACTGAATACAAAACGAAATTCCGCAAATATTTTTTATTATTCCCGCTTTAAAACGTTGTCGGGGCACTAGGAGTTGTGCGAACAGGCAACACCAATCAACAGAAGTATCCGAATACACCAAATAATTGGAGTAGCTAGTGGCGATGTTATGGAGTGTCATGTTGTCGTTACCTGGTGATTATCGCCATGCCAGGACCTAACTTCAGATTTGAAGGAGAAGAAAAGGTGACTGATCGGAGAAATTAGGAAGCAGCAAGGGATTGAGGATGTATTGAGGGCTAACGAGTGGGAAAGTTGGGTAAGCGTGGGGGAGGAAGGAACGAAGTAGAAAGCTTTGAAAGTATGAACGGAGATATAGATTAGATAGATTTGGTTTGTGGAAGGCATCCGGTGGAGTTCCGAGTCGCTTAGACCCGTCGGACCATTGTGCCATCCACAAGACTTATCATCACCCATAGAGTCATATGGCCTTACTTAAGGCCAGAATATCTCTTATGGGGATGTCCCAGATTTCCTTGCGGTCCATAAATGCAGCCCCAAGAGTCCTAGAAGTTGCAGGGCAATCGCAGAGAATACCTTTGGCACGGCAGACGCCTGTCAGTAGTCCAACAATTCTTCTTAGTTGGCTTATATCCAAGGTTAGAAGTTTTCTCGTCATGCTAAGCTTTGGTCCCATGATGTGGAGTTTTTCTTGCCTAAGTCCCTGAATGGCATTCCAAATCTTAGAGTACCGTCTAGATATTCATTCTCTGGTCTCTGTACTCCAAATAGCAGGGGTAGTTGGTGAGGCTAGTTTAGGGCCAATGGGCTCGGGTATACTTATGCCAATTTTGGCGAGTTATTCATTTCCGGATATACATTTGTGTGCAGGTACCTACAAAAACCTGATTCTGCAGTGTCTAGCTATATCCAATAGTGCCTCATGACACTCTTGTAGTCAGCGTGATGTACTCAAAGTTGAGTTAAGCGCCTTTGTGGTTGCTTGACTGTCAGTACATAAATGGATTGGTTCTTTACTGAGGGCTAAACCCTTAATAATGTTGGCACAGGACAGAGTCTGTAAGATTTCCCTAAGAAAACATGGTACAATCATGGAGAGCAGCCTCCGTAAATACCTGTCCCCGCTTTTTGCCCGCTTTTTGCCTGAGTCATCTCTATACCATACTGAGGCTCCGTTGTGGAGATGTTTTTCTATCCCGCCCACTGTTCCATAGAGGGGATAACAGTCTTGAAAGGAGGGTCCTTAAAATTGACCCTTACCGCCATGTGGACTCTTCCCATCTGAAAGATTGAGCTGGACCTGCACATCTCAGTCCATATCTGTCTATGGCTAGAGATATTTCCCTTGCTATTCCATTAGCTTGTGTATTTTAGGTGATAACCTGTGGCTCTGGCCTGTCCCTCACCCACTACACGAAGTGATGAGAGGTCAAGAAGAGTTTCCAGAGCCAGAGTTGGAGCAGTTTGCAAGGCTCCAGTGATGTCTAGTCAGGCAGTTCTTTGACAGGGTCGTTCGATGTTGCTCTATCGATATGGGTCGTCGCAACAATTTCTTCCATGGGACTGCTGACCAGCTGACCGCCATTAATGCGCTTTCTGAGTAGTAACTGCTATTGCAAAACCAAAGAAATGCGTGAATATTAAAGGTGACCTAGCGTACCTCTTTATTATAATAAAAGAATTAGGTGCATCTTTTAAGCTTTGAGATGGATGGAGAATAACGCCATTGATGATTTGATTCAAAATACCGCAAATTTGTGAGTAAATATAGAGGCACACATATTTCGCTGTTGATTAATGTTTACAAAGTTATAACCTTCATTACACAATATTATCATGGACGTTTTAAGCTAAAAAGGCCTTAATGAATCTGCTTATCTTGGTAGTACATCGAGATAATATGCTCAAGCATAGTTATAGGAATATTGTCGAAAGAATATACTGTCAACAACGTCGTAATACGGTAGCCTAAGATAATTATTAAGACTACGTGGAATATATGACCTGATGCCTGCTCTTACTGTACTGCATTTCACGATTTTTGAATTACAATATTGAAATATAGACATAGTACTTGATGAAACACGGGGAATAAAGAATCACCGAAGTGTGGCATTGAAAATTGCGTTTGATGTGCTAGCGCCGATTCACTGGTTTTCAAATCATTACTGCATTGTACCATCATTTATTACGTTTTCACTGGAGAAGTAAAAGGCGATAACTAATTTACCTCTGAACTATTCTGAAATTGAAATAACCTTATCAATAGCCTTAATCAATTCACGTTTGTTTACCTACCTGAAGTCTCCTGTATCATGCTTAAAATATTTGCATGGGATAACTTTCTGAAACTAACTATACCTAACTTCCATCGGCAATATCTTGAGTTTACCAGCAACCATCAGCAGGCTTTCCATCAATCATGGTTATAGGTGTAATTACGGGAAATGAGTTTTAGTCTGAAAGTATTTGTTGATAGTATTAGAACATAGTAATTCTTGTCACACAAAAGATTTTTTTGTTGGCCTTGAGAAGTCATTAGAGGATTTAAGGAATTCCGCGTATGAAATAGTACAAATTGCTTAATAAATTACATGTGTTCATGGAACTCCAAAAGTTATATTATTATTATCTACTGTCATTATACCCCATGTTTTGTATTCCCGCCTTTTTAGTTCTTTATGTTGGCCACAGAGGGAATGCATGAATGTGTTGCCTTCTGTTGGGCGATAGGCAGTTTCTATCCTGTTTTTGTGTGAGAGCGCGAGGTAGTACAGAGGATGTAGTACGTGTCGCACATTCAACAAGCAGTTACCAACAAGCAGTCGAGGGTAGGGCAACCTAAGGTGCCGTGTGGTCGGCCGGCATGGTAAAGCAAGTCAGCCCTATATCATCGTGGGTGAGTTCAGGTATTTATTTACCTTTGTGGCAAACCATTCGAAACTATATCATTTCGTCATACAGTCCACTCTTTCACTCAAATGTCCTTTTCTCCGAGCAATTAAAACCATGGAGCGGGACTATCGTAACATAAATTTTGGTCCTTCGAGCCGGATTATGAACTCTTGCTTTCATTAAAAATCAAATATCTCTATTTGGTGTGTTCTGACTTGCTTATCTTGAGAAAAAATGCGTAATTCAATCGCTCTTTTCGTAGCATTTTCTAAACGCATAATAACTTATGATGTTATCTAGTTGTAAAGTGTGCTTTCTTTCCTTCCTATTATCTTTATTGAATAGCCTGACTTGATTTATCTTAGAAAATGTCGTCTAGTGAGGAAGAGGAGTACGAATCTACTACGCATGACTTTACGTGCTTTCAAACGGCAGTACCACAAGAAGAAGTACCAGTGTTTCTTATTAGAATTTTGGGTTTAAATGATGATTACCCTGGTTTTGGTGCCGGAGTTTTTTATGCTTACTTTAGGTGTAAATGATCTCCTGAATCTAAATTCGGCATTAGTTTTCGCGTAACAGCTCTAGTTTTTTAGATAAAAAACATGGTTATTTACCTAACGAAAGTTAAAGGTATCAATTAAATAGGAATAAAATATCACTGATTGTTAGTATTTTTATATTTTATCAAGAAGTTGAAGAAAGATATGCCACATAAAACATATTGGGAGCACTTATTTACAACTAAAATTCACTTGAAGAAAAAAAATAATGAAAAAGAGTCAGCACTTCTAAAGTTTCTTTTCCGAAAACTTCTAGAGTGAATTTGGGCATAATAGTCTCTCTGAAGGTTCCAGCAGTAATATACCATCATGTGCGTATCCGATCTTCCTTATAAGCGGTTCTCCATAGTTTTCATATCCTGATGAAATCTCTCTCCTTGTTCTTCGCTTGTGTCTCCTAAATTCTCTGGAAAACGGTCCAAGTGGCTATGTAAATACTTTCGGTCCCAAACCGGTAAACCATGATTAACAATGAAAAAATCAAGGAATGATATTTTTCTGACGAATTTGAAAAAAAATATAAAAACTTTGAATTTAAAAAAATAGGACGGACAAAGATAAGGTTTGGATCCAATTACAGACGAAATACCTATCATTTATTCTCTAACGACAGATTTGTAACGTTAAGGAATAAAGATTATGATGCTCAAGTTCAAAAAAAGTTTATATGCTGCTTTATCATCCTAGTTAGGATTAAAAATATGGCAACGACCATCATTGTTGTCGAATACCTACCTATGGTTACACGCCCTATGGTGTATCCTTGGGATCATTATGCGTTGACATGCTAGAAGGCTGTTTATGTTTTGAACACCATTGTTACCATGTATATCATACGGTAGAATTTAGTGATCAAATAACAAGCAAGATGCATGCTTACAAATAAGACACTTTACTACAAGAAAGCCATTCTATTTTTTTCAATTCCTGTCTTTATTTCTCTTTTAGTGAGTGTGAAATTTGATTACAAACTCATAACTCACCACGTTGTGTACATAATGTTAATTTTCACTTAACGTACCGGGATCACTTATTTTCACGACTCACCTATAGTACCTGTCGTACCAGTATATTTCTATTTGCCTTTTCATCATTTATAAGTATATCCTCCAAGATAATGAGCATACTGGAGATTATAATTGGGTGTTACCACTTACTTCCTGCAATTTCATGCAAAATGATTAACTCCACACCGATAGTCAAGATTCATCTATTCGTGAATTAGAATTTTTTCTAATTAGAAATTATTTATATTCTTTGATTTCTCATTATTTAAACGATAACATTTAATGATAAAAGGAACTTGCCTTACTTTTTCTCTTGGGATCTCCGGTAATATTTGGAACATGCTTCTGAGTTTCTAATTTTCGATCTCAGAAAGTCCATGGCACCCATTAATTCCCATGAGCATTTTTTAATCTCTCTCTCTGTACATTACTGGTAGTCCGATACCTGCCTGTTTAGATAAAAAAAACGTGGTCTGCGTCGGACCAGACGGTGGAAGTTATACTTCTTTGGCCGGTCGCACACACCCGCTCACACACACAGGCAGACAGGATATATAAATGAAATAAAAGACATTTTTTTCTCTTCGAAATGTTGGGGCCTGTTTCTCTATTATAATTTCAAAATCCAAGAGATAATGCATCATAGAACATTATCATTTTACATGGTTTTGACTTGTAGAATGGAGTTTCGAGGTACATTTCAGAAAGTAGGTGCATGGATTAATGTTTCCTGGAAAAACAGAGAGAGGGAAACCCGGAATAAGGTGTAAAGAGTGTTTCAGAAGCAAAATGGAGGAATCTGGAGCGATCCCAACGGATTTCGTAGGCATGAGCAAATGGAGGAGTGTCAAAGCTACGAAACAGTTTATGTATATAATTATAAAACATTGTAAAAAGTATATTTCTAAGGCATAATACCGTTAAAAGCGATTGAAATACGCACGGAGAATGTTATATTCCTTTAAGCTTAATCTTTATAGCACGCGTATAAGGTACTGGAAGTCTCGGGAACAATGAAAAAATTGCTTAGCAACGAAAATGAAAAAAGATCGAAATTTGCATTAATTTTGCGTTTAAACTTCAAATATTTCAATTTATCGATCGATAGAGAAACATCGGTTGCAAGAAGTAAATGCATTGATCTTTTGACCTCATTTCAGTCAAAGAATAAAACTTGTATCTAAATTATTTCATATTTTAATGAATGAATGAAAATTACTCTACACGTAAATTATTCGTTTTTCCCATTTAAACTCATTAAAAAACAAAATCCTATCTGGACTCGAAACCAATGAAAAATATTGGGATTTTCGATTTTTTCCTGACTCGACACCAAATTTGAACCCTTCCCTGAAAATTTCATCCTTTTAGCTCGATTAGAAATACCCAGGAATTCGTATCAATGAGTACAATTGTGGATTTTTCTCACCCAAAAAAGAGCGTGACGCGGTTTCTCGACCAACATCCCATCCCAAAAGTCTCCAACGGGCGCAAAGAAGTGTAACTTCAAAAAAATGAGACTCTCGTTAGATATTGAAATTAAATAATTTGGAGAATGTTATGAATATTAATCTGGAGCGTTTAAAAAAATTATTTACTGCATAAAATATATCCATAAAATTAATTGAGGAAAAATAAGAATGTAAAACATTATTCAGTCAACCCTCATTCAAGATCATTGCACGTCATTCACGAAATGTAACCTGTTTTATCAGAAATACCTCTAATCCTTGAAGTCATTGAGTGCCGGTAGTAGGGTAGACCGGGGCAGGTTTACACACTTTTTTTATTTTTTTTTAAATTTTTTGCGTTGCAGTTATTTACATGTGTTTCACACTCAATTATTACTTGATAATTAGCCTAAATTTTGATACATATCAAGAACCTCAAACTATCATACTTTTTTATGTACTTAAAATATAATTGAGTGAAGTCACCTGTGTAAACGTGCCCCGTAAAGGGGGCAAGTTTACACAGTACCTGGGGTAAGTTTACACACTTTAAAAAAATAATAAATTTAAGGTTGATTGCTAATAAAACACGACAAAAACTATATTAATCGGTTTTATTCTAAAATATGTATCAAACGACAAATTAAAATCCTAAAAAAGTATAAAACAATGAAAAAACATGGGAAATTGATTTTCAAATCAATATGAAATAATAAGTAGGCCTAAAACTCTTTAGAATAAGTCAGTTTCAACATCACTTTCACAGTTAACGCAAACAAAAAAAATTGAATCCGTTTCAATAGGCCAACAGTGATCATGTGCCCATCTCTTACACAGTGTGCATTGCATCCACTGTGCACCAGGTTTGGAATTTTGGAATAGTTTCAAGCAGTAAATACAAGCATAGTTATCATCGTCATTTTCGTTACCGGTTTCACATGAATTGTCATCTTTCGGTTTACTAACTTTTGCTTTTTTTTGCTATGTTTGTATTTGTGGAGCAAAACAGTTTTCCAGTTGTTTTTTCTTTCTTACTCTTGGTCACATCGATATTTCTCTGTTTTGCTTTATCCTGTTTTGCTTTTAATGCATCCTTTACGGGCGTGTCAGTTAGAATGACAGTTTTTCTCTTCTTCCATCCGTTATTAGTTCTTTTTCTTGGGCCTGCCATGGCTGCACATCTTCTGGCATTGGGAAAGACCTAGTGTTGGATGTGCTTGCGACAGATTGCCCAGAGGGAGACAGAAAGGCTGCGGAAGTAGATGGAGCATATTCGGAAGGAAGCATTGCTAGTGAATCAGAAATGGCCACAGAAAGCTCAGAGGTTGGGTTTGAAATTGGGGGAACCGGCCTGTCGGTTACATAAGATGGCATCAAGTCTGCGTCTTGAAATACGTCAATATTTAGAGGGAATATTTCAGAAACTCTAAAGCATGCTTTGATATTAGCAGGAGTGCATGCCAAGGGTAGTGCTATCGATAAAATTCCTGGGATTTCATATATCGTCATTGTACGCTTATTGCTAGACATCCATGAATCACAGGCAGTGTTGATGAACTTTTTCAAAGGGCCGTATACACTCCTGTCGAGGGGCTGAAGCTTGTGGCTGCAATGGGGGAGGGACAGACAAAAGTGTTACGCCATTACTTTTGCAAAAATCTAGCACTTAAATGAGAGGTGCGAATCATGGTTATCGAGGAGCAATAGGCATGGTCTCTCGGGAGAGCATCGAGCATGATGAACAAAGTATTTCACAAATTTTAAAAAAATTTTCTCAACCATCCAACCTGAGGGGTTGGCATCACCTTCACAGCGAACAGGGCTGTCACGAACAAAATGTGGATGGTAGCTGGTAGTGAAAGTATTAGACATTTCAAACCATATTTCAAATGTCTAAGATATAGGAAAGTGGGGGGAAATGTGATCGTAAATCTTCACCCACATCCACAGACATTTCGGTGAGGATGAATGAACGCCTCAAAAAAGATGGGGAAAAACAAGTCTAATGAATAACAGAAATGGCAATTTTCCACTAGATAAGTGGAAAATTGCCATATCTGTTATTCATTATGCTGAAATTCCACCATATCACGCCTGATACTTCTCTTTTTGAAAAACAAGTCATTTAAGTGGTTTTTTCATGTTATACTCAATTTATGATCGGTCTTAAATTCTTTCAGGCATCCAACTGCGAAAAATTCAACCCTATATCTTGAGTGTAATTGATTTAAAAAAAGTAAAATAAGAATCTCAACTCCGCTGTTTTGATAATTTAAATAGAAAATAAATAAAACATTATTTCCCTGGTTTTACTTCCATTCCGGTCGATTTTAGACCACAATTCGTGCTGAATGTCAATTTCCTTGATCACCTAGGAGCTATTCAAAATGGCGAGACTGACAAATAGCCATTGGTGATTTTGTAACATATAGATATACTTTTACTCAGAAATCCTTATCTTTGATTTGTAATTTCTCTTTTCTCTCTGGTTTATAGTCTATGTTTTGGCTTCGTAATATATTTGAATTTCCTCGTTTGATTTCGATTCCTTTGCTATCTTAAAATTGATAATAATAACGCAAGGGGTTAAGCGTTCCATAAATTATCCTTCTCTAACATATTTTATTATTTATTTCTAGTATAGCGGACCCATTTTATTGCATGCATTAGAAATGGGAAACTTTTTCATTTATTTTTCTTCAATTTCTACATCAGCCTTGGTCGTTTAATATATGTCTTCTATTAATCAATTTAGAAATGCCATTTTTTAATTTCTCCGATGTTTTCTTTCAAATATAGTTTGAACTCCACAGAGTTGAGAGAGTTTAATATGTGATCATCAGCAAAGATGAGATCTGAAATGGCCCCTATTTCCTTGTCCACTCTTTTATTCTGACGTCGGGATAAATGCGGATAATATTTTCATGACGCAATACATCCAGAATATGGGGAATGTAATGGATGACTTACCTATTCCGTGATATATAGCAGAGTAGGATTCTTTGTTTCTGGGATACCCACGGTATTTGCTCCCAGGTGGCAATAGAAAAGCTGATGGATGCGAATTGATAGGAATGGGGTGACAATCATGTTTCAGGCGCCATCGTAGTTCTCGATATTTGCTCAGGAGGTCGTGCTCGCAGTCTACGATCGTCGTCCTACCTTGCGGGAGAGATTTACACCAACTCAAAATCGTATTTCGTATGCGACACAAAAATAGATAGACACGAGGCCTCTGCTGAAGAACGAGTGTGTGTAAACGTAACGGCAGACGCGACCGTGACTTACTAGCAGCGTACGTCGCGTTGAGAGATCTGCAACATATTTGTGTTGCACTCGTACCGAAGATGTCAAATAATACCATTAAGTATACATATACAGTGAACCCCCTAGTGTATGCTTAGTGCTTACTCATGAACAGAGACAGGAAAAAGTCATAAACGTCATAGTCATAGTAGAGTCTTTCCCGGCGAATTTTTAGGATGAATAGTTCTCGGGTTTCCACAAAAAGGGAGGAATCAGGCGAGATGTTGTGGAATATGAACATAATAAGAACTATGACGATGCAATTTTCCACAGATAAAATTTTTTAATCGACCAGGGTTTCGATGCACTGCATCATCATCAGGTTTCCAGCCGGGTAATGGTGTTCAACTGCACCGACGTTACAATGGCGTAGTGCGCCATCGTCTTCAGAGTGAATGATTTTTTTTGTTGTTGTACCGAATTTTGTTAAAGAAAAAAAATCCCTTGAGTGGTTAGGTGATTGGAGGGGGGTGTAGTTGTAGTTTTTTAATATTGTAGAAAATTTAAAGAAAAATCCCCCGAGTGGGTTGGTGATTGCTGTGTGGTCAAAGTTGTAGCGCAATTTAAAAAGCAAAAAAAAAACCCTCGGGTGGTTTGGTAATTGGAAGGGGATGTAGTTGTAGAGTGGTGAAAGTTGTTGCTTATTTTTAAAAGAAAAAATCCTCGGAGTGGGTTGGTGAATGGAGGGGGGTGTGGTTTTTTTAAAATAAAAACAATGCGTTTAATGAAAGGAATGCATTCTTCCCACTGGCCCGTGACCTTTAAGGCCACCTTAAGCTCCAAATAATTCATTTAAAAATCTTCTGTACTATAACTGTGGAGTAATAAATACATTACTATTGTTATTCAACTGACGATACTTTATCATGAAAAATTTATGTATCAAATTTTTTTTTACGTCAGATAAAATTATATCATAAAATTTACTCTACATAAGATACATCCTAAAAGCTTATACAAGGTCACCCATGCTATGTTGCTAAAAGTATATAGCAATATACCTACATACAATGCAATGGCTGTAGGTAGCTTGCATGCAAGTTATAATATGGTATCAATCTGAGTGGTCAGTCGTAAATTTATTTCCAAGAAGAGCTTATTTTAATTTTACTGGCAGAAGTATAGAGGTTAGTGCAGGAGTTTCTTGTTTTGATTTTCTAAACTACTTACAATGGAAATATAAGCTATAAGTTTTCACTGTTAGGTAGTTAATAATAATAAAATGGATGACGATGAGACTTACCTACAGGCGTGTATGCAACTAAGGCATTTGGTTCTGCTATAAATTCTTAATGTTTCTTTCAGTTGTGATTCTGTGAACACCTTTCGAAGGCAGTCATCCATGCTTCGTATCAGCACCTAGAAAGTAGACGCTCTGCCCTCAATCATTTTTGTCGTTTGAGAGCATATTGATGAGGTACTGGCCCCAAGCCATTGGGGTCTCATGGATTCCATGTACAGAGAAAAAAAATTAAATTCAGATTATTTATAAGTATGCAGAAAACAACATTTAGTTTTTAGGGAGCTGATTATTGGATCCCTTGAGGGAGTGAGTATGAACTGAGAAGAGTTTGAGATTTGAGTTCGGATAAGGACGGAGGTAACGCTAGATGGATAGGCAACCAAACCAAGAAGTGCTAGTCACGGTTGAGGTAGAATTAAACCCGTGGAGGAATTAAAAAAAGATGGGATGGATCTATCAATAGGAATCAAGCGATAAGGGGTATCGGATAATTTACTGAAATGCTATTAAAAATTCGTGTATACACAAAAAAATACATAGATATACACGGTGTTTCAGGAGGAAAGCGCAATACTTCTGGATGAGGTTGGTGAAGTGGTTTTAAGCATTTTTGTCCCATGAACATGGGGTCGCCACTCCTTAGTTACCGAGCTATGGCAACGCAAATATTTTGTCACAAGCATTCGACAGTCATCATGAAAACGCCGAATATCGATGACTTATATTGGTTGAGGAGATATGAGTCTAGTCACAGTGGTGCATAAGATACGTATAATTCTTTTACTGCTATCATCAATGATAATATTATCTTATTTTCAAGATGGCTCTAAAATATTCGTAGTAGTTTCATACTTCAAAAATAAATACTTTACGATTTTAAAATTTTATTTTCGGAGATTCGATAAAATGTATTGCAACCAAAATTGTAGTAAATATCGTTGCCTATTTATTGCATTGAAAATAACTTTTCTTTGTTTATACCGAGGATATGGCAACTTAAGTGATGCCATTACCACGAGGCAACAAATGTCCTTTGGGAGAAGAGCTTTAATTTTATTAAATTACTTAGGTGATTAGCAGCAACAATGAAAACTTGTCTAATAGAAAAAGAACTGAGGAGCATTTGATGCCAAAATCATGGTAAGGTAACTGAAATTACCATGGTTTACAGTCACAACAACACAGTTAGTCGATCTTGAAAACGGATTGCAAGCTTTAATAGGTGCACCAGAATATCATTGCACGAATGAAGATAAACCGTAAGAACAATTAAGCAATGAGATTCTCCAGGACAAAGAAAGCGATGCTGGTCATTTTATTAGACGGGGTAAAAACTGGATCAAGCAGAGAAATTTAATTACTTTGGTAGTACGCTAGAATAAAATAGGCTTTGTAGAAAAAACATGATGAGGAGAGTAGCATTAGCAAAGCAGACATTTCGTAATGGGTGCTGATGATGGGGACCTTGGGTAAGGAATTAAAGAAAATGCTGATGAAAAGTCTGATTTGAAGTAAGGTGTTGTAGGGGGCAGAAACGTGGACTCTGAGAAATCAGGGCGAAATTAGGCAACAAGCGTTCGGGTTGTGTGTGGAGGAGAATGGAGGAGAAGTGTTGGGCGGAAAGGATGACAAGTGAGGAAGTGCATACATGGTTGGTGAGGAGAGGAAACTTATGGATAAGACTTGGGGGAGACAGGGTGGTTGGTTGGAAAAGCTAATGAGGAGCGATGGGTTAATTAAGTCCGTGATACTGAGAAGGATGTTGGGCAAGAGAGGAAGAGGACAAGAATTAGCTTTATGAACTGGACAAAGAAGGGCAGGACGTAAGCTGAGATGAAAATAGAAATACTAGAGGGAGGTTAGGTCCTGAATCCGTAAATCAATGGGCTTTACATAGGGTAAGTGGTTAAATGAGATAATGAGGTGCGCTGGGATAGTGTAAATGAGGAGCTTATCACCCAGCAATATTGGCACGCTTCTTCAGACGTTGGTTCCAGTTTTAACGCCGTAAGAATTAAATCGAGGCAGCTTCTTGACCAAAATATTCCTTCTCACCCCGCCCAAAGGACTGAGGTAATCCTGGCCGGGTGATGACCTCAAAGAGCTTAATGTTGGACCAATTTGCAATGTTTACATGATTCATTGTGCATTGGCCCATTTTGTAATGCCGTAAGAAATGCATTGGGGAGGCTGCAGGTTAATAATATCTTTCCGTCCAAAGCATTGAGGCAGTATTTTCGACGGGTGGACGACCTCAAATGGTTGGAAGTGGTACCTAACTGTGATCACGTAAAAAACGCACGGCACGCGATAGCAGGCAGACGCTTACCGCTGGCAGGTAGGGAAGGAGAGCTCAGGGAAGGAAGGTGGCAGCATGCTCTGCTCTGATTGAGAGACAATGGACGGGAAGGCGAGTTGAGATGAAGTGAGGAAGGAGATGTCGCTGTCTAGCAGACACCGAAGTATTCTTTACTTGAAGTCGGAAGCCTCATGAACTGTTAGAGAAGTGTAGGTCACACTGGTTAGCCGATCAATATCGGATCAGATTTCAGTTTAATGCACTTCGGGTCCTCGAGCATGAGAGAAATAGAGCACGGAAGAGACCAGAGAGCCTAGATTAACGAAGCGTAAATGTACTCGCGGCACTTCGACCTGAAGAAACCCGCTAGAATACGGCGAAACTGTTGTCAATTTATGCGGTGGACACTCGGAAATCCAGGAACATTAGTCCAGAGAAAGTTTGGAGTGTTCAACATTCGGCATTTATTTTATAGCATTGGAATAATCAACACTAAATTCAATGGAATTGCTTTTTCGAGAAGTAATACTGGTAGTGTCAGACTTTTGCATTGTCCAACAATATATTTCATGCATACATAAACGGTCACAAGTTGCAAAAATAAAATAAAGAGTACTTAATTTCTTTTTTTTTCAACGATTGCGTACTGAAAAGAAGCAGAAGATTCATCGAAGACATTGCTCCTGGTTTTAGTAACTTAAATGCGACAGGTGATTAACTCAGTTCACCATTTCCCGCGTGGAAACACGACAACAGCTTTTTCAGATGGAGCTGGAGTACGGTCATGAACCGACCACTTCGTATCATGACGCTTGATTCAAGTAAAGAACCAGCAAAATATTGTCTTTATCTTCTCATGGGTCGTGACCTAGAGACTCATCTGCTTAGATATCCCGAACGCGACATCATTAAGTTCTAATGGCATCATTTAAAAAAAGAGCTTGAGAGTTCCAAAAATATGCATGGCTGAGATTTAGACCAATCATATGGTCACCAAGAATGATGCAGTGCTTTTTATTACAGGGCATGAGGGTATACTTTAAAAAGGGTAAAAATTACGTGGACGAACAAATTCGTACATACTAATCTGAAGCGCAAAATGTCTGATTTTACTAGCAACATGACATGGGTAAGGGAATATTTGTTCTCATATTCAGTGATTACTTATAATTTCACTTTTAGAAAGGAATGGTAATGAGCTTCATACTTTGAATAGAACCTTTCATGAGCGGGATTGGGAAGTTTGTTCTGTTCATTCAAGGGTTACGAATTAAGTTTAAAATGATGAGTTCGCACATTAAAGCGTTGTATTTTCCATATGATTCAGCATTATAAACCTATTTCAAGCTTATTCAATAAAATGTTTCAAAACTAGGTTATTATGCATTATTGTATTGTTGTTACAATACAATAATTTTGGTTTTAATTAGGGGCGTTTAGGGCTCGGAAACTTAGTTACCGCGGGGGAAGATAGGAACTGACCAGGGGGTTTTGCGATGTGGTTTCAGAGAAAATGGAATGGGTAGAAGAACTCAATGGACCCCAATTGGTTAAGAAATTTCACAAACTGGCATGTTATACAATTCAATCAGTTGTAGCAGTGTTAATACGGTGCGTAACGTTTCATTGAAATGGCAAAATAAAATATTGCTTTAATGGAAAATTATTTTACCTATTTTATATTTATTTTGGTCTCTTAAAATGACACTTTTTTAACGGTATAGTATAATCAATAATTACAGGTTTTAGTAAAATTTTAGTTTTTAATTTAACCGACTGAATATATATTAGTTACATTATTGTCTGTAATTAGGGGTGGCGGAGAGTGGTATAGAACCAATAGTTGGTTGTGTAGGAATAAATATTAGCGTCGGCAATAAGATTTTTAGGAGTGGTTATAGAGAAGATGGAATAGGTAATCAGGGGGGAGAGGAAAATGTTATGCACGGGAAAAAGAGAATGTTTTGAGAAATTAGGAGGAGGCAGCGAAGTCGCCTAGAGGACGCATGTTGGGCTAACGAAATGCAAAAGAGGGCGATAGTGGGGAGAGAGTTGGGCGAACGTGGAGAATGGAAAATGATTGCAATCTTGAGCAAAAGTCAAAGAATCAAAAATTATAAAAAGAATTAAGTACTCGAAAATGAACTGAGAAGAATATTTCTTAAAAAACTCAATAAGTTCTAAGAAATTAAAGGTGGAACGTTTCAAGAAAACTCAATTTCTTTAGTAGTACACCTCGATTGATCGATTTGCACCAACTACACCTGGACTAATCGAAATTAACTTACGAAGTTTGCAAATTGGTAATTTCAATAGTGGAGTCAGTCGTACTAACAGACCTGACTGCATGCAGAAACTCATTACAATGACATTATATGGAATCAGCTTTGGAATAAAGTTGTAATAAAGTATCCAAGTTCCTAATTTATTCAACAGGGGCAATATGAATATCATCATTGAAGTGACATTTTAAGTCTTAGGTTTTTGGTTGCTTGCGGAGTGCGACCGAAAACTCAGGTGACATTGAGGAAAATTGTGTAGATTGACGAGAAAGGAACATTGGGGAATGTAGGTAAGGTGGAGTAAAACCCGGTATCAGCATCAGCGTTAACTTTGCAAAAGGAGCCAATGGGACCGCGGTTTATCGTCCCAGCAGGCAAACGGAGTACAACGCTGGAAGTTCTCTCCACATGACACCCTAGTAAGGATCAGGATTCGGCTGAATAACTACCTCTTCCTACGCTGGTCTTCAAACCCGGACCCTCCGGATGGGTAACTAGTACTACAGCCAGCATGGAAACCTGATCCTGTATTGATTCACCACTGATATTCCATGCATTTCATATTAAAAAAAAATATGAGGTGTTTTAGCTAACTGCGAGGATTTCTTTTTATGGCAATTTATAACTCGGACCTCTCCAATTTCCACGGCTTTATACAGGTTCCGCAAAATAAGCATTTGTGATAAATGTCATCATTATTCTCCTTAAGAAATAAATACTATTCACTCTTGCTTTAAAATTTATTTTTAGTGGTAAAATTGTATTTAGGAGACACTGATGTGGAATAAAATTTTCTATCAAATTATAAAAATGTGATGAGATGAATAGGGATGGGCAAAAAATTCCAGTATTCGGTACTATTGGGTAATATTCTTTTTTTCTATTTTGGTACTACCTATTAGGTATCATTCTCCTCCTGTCTCTCGGAGTGAACGGACGTGCCAGGCAGACCTCTCCCTGGAACCGGTTTTTTGTTTTCCTCAGCGACGCAGAGACCCTTTTCTACCTGCGTTGAGCTCCAGCCCTGTCAGCCTGTTCATCACCGTAGTTCCTTAGTGATAAGAAGCCTCACTTGATTTACTTACATTTCTTGTGTGTTAGAGAGTGCTTTTATTTATCTTGTTGCTGTGTCTAACTTTTTGCCTGGTGTGAGTTAGTAGAATCAGTGCTATAGCTATTTTGTAGTAGTGTTGTTAACTTCTTTTTTTTGTCTAAGTTTTAATTTTATTAACTAGTACACAGTAGTAAGGATTGTTAACTACAGAGATTGTTAAATTTATCACACTTTCGTCACCGTTAAACACAGTTCTCTCTCTCTCCCCGTCAGCCTATTCTGCCAAGCACAGGACTAGTTTATCTCAATCGAGTTTAGATCTACATCTAAAAAAGAGTTTAGTTTAAGAGCGTTTATTGCAACAGTTTTTAGCTACGTTACTGTAGGTTAGCTTTTTTTTTCTTGGGGAATTGATTTTGATAGTGTTAGGATGGCTTTGAATAGGTCTTCCGTTGCGATGATCAAAAACGACGGTGAGTGTGCGGCTCTCAGAGCCCGCATCGCTAAGTTGGAGAGAATCCTGCGGGAACTCCAGTCAAAGGTTGAAAGAGTGGTGCGCGTCCCTAAGGTGGATGGGAATTTGGGTAGCTCCTCGAAAGTTCGCCTGGCCCTACAGGCTGCACGGGTTCGACCGATTGCAAACAGCGGCTAGACGATCAGGAGTTTACCGGGAGGTCCATCTTCCGATGATGGGGCAGTGCCATTGCGTAAACCGGACGTTTGGAGGGTCGTATCTCGGCGGAGTGGTGGTAAGGTCACCCTGAAACGTGGATCGGGAGATGCTGTGGCAAATCCCATTCCAGTTTCGAACAGATACCAGTTGTTGTCGGATGGAAACTCCGAGGTGTCTGAAGTGCCTACTGCCACCCCTAGACCGGCACCTAGGAAGAGCCGTCAGAGTGGGAAGGGAGGGATTTTAGTGATAGGAAGCAGCAACGTCCGCCGTGTTATGGTCCCTTTGCGGGAAAGGGCAGGCCATTAGGGTGTGAGTGATCGTGTAACGTCATGGTGCATTCTGAGTGGCGGTGTTCCGCAGGTGACGCAGGCGATTGGTGCGGCGGTTCGGGGCACGAAGTGCTCCAGATTGCAGGTTGTGGCCCATGTTGGTGTCAACGACGCCATAGACCGTGGATCCAAGGAGATCCTGCGTTCCTTCCGGGAATTGGACTCCGAGGTGAAGCGGGTAAGTGGTGACGTGGGGGTCGGCATGACGCTCGCAATTTGTAGTCTGGTCCCGAGGATCGATCGTGGACCCCTGGTTTGGAGCCGAGTGGAAGGCATAAACCAGAGGCTGCGTCGTTTCTGTACGGACATCGGAGCCTCCTTCGTTGACATTCGGCCGGCAATCCGATCGTGTCGGAACCTTCTGAACCGGTCTGGTGTCCATTACACGGCCGAGGCAGCTAAGTGTGTATCTGGTAGTATTTTAGAGCACTGCAGGCCTTTTTTAGGGTAGAAAGTAGGGCAGAGAGTAGATCATGTAGTGGGTTATTAAGTAAAGGGTTCACCGTAAATATTGGTAGGAATGAGAGCTTTTTTCAAATTCAGAATGACTTCATATCCGAAAGAAATAGAAAACGTGGCTCAGGTACATCAAAAACAAGTGTCATTAATGATATAAAATACTCGATGGACAGGACTTGTAAGTCGTATCCAAGGGATTCCATTTCCATTATGGTTGTTAATTGCCGTAGTATGAAAAACAAAGTCGCTGATTTTCACCATCTCATTGGGAGCACGGAAGCTGATGTAGTAATAGGAACAGAAAGTTGGTTATCGAATGAAATTGCGGATACCGAGATCTTCCCAAAATCTTATGCAATATACAGAAAAGACCGAACAGCGAGAACAGGAGGAGGAGTATTTATCGCAGTCAAAGATGAGTTCGTAAGCAGAGCCGAAATATTTCCAGATAATGATTTAGAAAGTGTGTGGTGTTCCATTAAATGCTCAACAAAAAGAATTTTCATTTGCTCATATTATAGAACACCCGATGCAGACTTAAATTCAGTTCTAGAGTTGGATAGACAGGTGAAGCGTCTCACACGTCAAAAAAGCGAAAATAATATAATTATCGGTGGTGATTTCAACGTTCCCTCGATTGACTGGAAGACATATAGTTTCAAAAATGGCGGCAAAGATAGAGAGTTGTGCGACACTCTACTCAACACGCTCACTTCTAATTCCTTACATCAATTAGTCACAACACCGACCAGAGGAAACAACGTTCTAGATCTTTTAGCGACTAACATACCTGAAAGCGTCCTTAACGTAGTAAGAGGTGAACGGAATTATCGATCGTTGTACCGTTGTATGAAAACCGTTGTACTGACTATACATGGAATACTTTTCGTAACATCACACAACTAGCCATAACTAGCGCAATACCAAGTAAACTTAAAAAGGTCAATACTGAACATAGGTGGTATAATGCGGACGTCCGGAAATCTCTCAAGAAATAACGAATACGGCACGCAAAAATGAGGAACGCACGTCTGGATCTCCCCGAAGAGGAGTGTAAGAAGTTATGCGAAAAATATAAGAAAGCTAAAACAGCAGCTAAGTCAGCCTTTCAAAATACATTAACGAATTTCAAAAATAAAAATTGGGCGAATATTTAGAGGACAACCCAAAGGCGTTTTGGTCATACGTGAGGGAGGTTCAAGGCTGCAAATCAACAGTAACGTCACTAAAGAACAATCTAGGAGAAAGAGCAAACGACAAATTAGATAAAGCAAATATCCTCAACGCCTTTTTTCAAAGCGTCTATACCAAATGCTCTCCAAACGACACCACTACAATGCCTAGGCTATATAACCACCCAATGCAGTCTATTAATATCACTAGTCGTGGAATAAAAAGTCATCTGAAATCCATTAATTCCAAGAAATCACCCGGTCCCGATCAAATTCCCACCCGAGTTTATAAAGAATTAGCATCAGAAATAGCACCATAACTTAAAATAATATTTGAAAAATCTCTAACACAACATCGTGTTCCTTACGATTGGAAAATCGCGAACGTTACACCAATATTTAAAAGTGGCGATAAGGAAGAGCCCAGTAACTATAGACCGATTTCCCTTACGTCTATCTCGTGCAAGATATTGGACCATATAATCGTCAGTTCAATTATTGGGTACTTGGATAGTCAAAACTTGTTAACGCCAAATCAGCACAGATTCCTGAAAGGCAGGTTATGCGAAAACCAGTTGGCCCTCTTCCTTCACGACATTCTTTCCCCGCGAACAGAGGGTAGTTCTAGATGGCGTTAGCTCAGATGTAGTGAAAGTTACATCAGGTGTACCTCAGGGAAGTGTCATCGGTCCCTTATTGTTCCTTTTGTATATTAATGATATCACTACCGTTGTTACTAGCAAAATTCGCCTCTTCGCAGATGACGCAGTGTTGTACAGGGATCTTGACAATGAGTCGGACAAGATTGCGTTACAAAAAGACCTAGATGCTATAAATCAATGGTGCAATACTTGGCAGTTAGAATTGAATTTTAAAAAGTGTGTTGTTTTGAATTTTTGGAAAAAGAATAACTCGGTCAACGATACGTACACAATTAATCAAACAGACTTATCAAATGTAGAGTCAGTTAAATACTTAGGTGTGACCCTTACTCAGGACCTGTCTTGGGGGAAACACGTTCGGTAAATATGCGGACAGGCTAGTCGCAAATTGGGATTTGTCAAGAGAATATTAGGAAAATGCGACGAAAAAGTTAAAGAGCGATGTTATTTTTCACTCGTGAGACCTCACTTGGAGTACGCCGCTAGCATATGGGACCCTTACGAAGTAGGACTAATCTCTGAAATAGATAGAATACAATGGAGAGCAGCAAGATTTGTGAAAAGTTGTTACGATAAACTTAGCAGTGTTACCGAATTGTTGAAGGAATTAGGGTGGGAATTTTTTACTGATCGAAGGGAGAAATACAGGTTAAATCTTTTGCGCAAACTCGGAGCAGACAGTTTTTTGCCGGACGTTCAACATATACTGCTAGAGCCAACGTACTACGGTAGAGGTGATCACAGGAATAAAATAAAGGAAATTGACTGCCGAACCGATACATTCAAAAAGTCGTTTTTCCCACGTACAATAAGGGATCGTAATAGTTGCGATAGATCAATCACATGAAACTCCCACCCTCAATAGGTAGAGTAGAATTTTCTCCTTTCAGTCTTACTGCCCATTAAAATGGACATACCTATTCGGGGCCTCTCCCCGAATAGTTACATTGTGTCAATCGTGGTGAAACACATTGTATTTGTCCGCTCAACCTTCCTGAGCATTATGAAGTTGCAAACCCTTACTTACGAGCTTGAGCTTTAGAAGAGAGAAGGCTTGAGTAGAAGATGGCTGCACGTAGAGGAAGGTCTGCTGATAAGTAGCATTTTATATTATTTATAATTAAACAACTTCATAGTTAACTGCAGTTTTTTCGATTGTATTTTGAAAATGAAATATTATTAATTCCTTATGGGGTGGTTGATATACAATATTACATAAGTTTTGTGATAATATGGCCCTGAAACATAGTGTCCATTTTAATGGACAAATTACCCAAAGTGTGTGCATGTGCTTTAGACATTTTTCCCTATGTTTTCGACTTTTTGGTATTTCAACCACCAGAATACTCAGAGAAGCGGATATATTGGACGTCATTAATGATGGGAATATTTCGGAGGTGGATTTTCTTGACAGTAGCGATGATGAGATGCACGATGAGAGTAAATGAACATTGACTGGCGTAAACATCATTTTCCCTGTGTACCCCTACACCAAATTTGGGAAACTGCTGAGGTAGAACCTTTTTTTGATATATCTTCTCCTCGTGAGTACTTCAGCAGGTACATCCCCGAGGAAATTATTGACTGTGTGGTGGATATGACTAACAATTATGCTATACAAACCGATACGGCATGGTCCCCCCCCCACAAACAGGCAAGAAATTCAAGTGCTACTTGGGCTTCATATTACTATGGGAAATCTTGGTTATCCAAGGGTAACAATGTACTGGAATAGCGCAATTGGGATTCAGGTTTTCAAAGAGTCAATGGATATCAATAGGTTTTACAAACTACGGAACAATTTGCATGTTGTAAATAACTTGGAAGTGGATATAAGTAAGGATCGATTTCACAAAGTTAGACCTCTTTACAACGCCATTCGATCGCGCTGTTTGCAATTAACTCTGAAAAAGGAACTGTGTCGATGAGCAATTTATTCCTTTTAAAGGGTTCTTGAATGAAATTAATACATTAAAGGAAATCCTTCTCCGTAGGGGGTCAAAATATTTCATTTGTGTGGGAAAAGCGGAATGTGATATGATTTTCTAATTTATTAGGGTGCGACAACTGAAGTTAAAAAAGAAATGCAGCTACAAATTGGGCATGGTGCTTCAGTTGTACTGCATTTAATTGACAGAACATCAAGTGCAAACCATGAGTTTTACTTTGATAACTTTTTTAGCTCCTATCAGTTGTTGCAAATATGCAAAAAGAAAAATTTTCTGGCTGCAGGAACTACAAGAATAAACAGGTTATCTAAACTCCCACTGATCTCCGATTCGGAAATGAAAAGAAAGGGTAGAGGTCATTGTGAGGAAGTGTGTATCAGGGACGGTGACGTTATTCTAACAAAGTGGGTGGACAATAGAACAGTTGTGATGGCCTCCAATTTCATTGGAAAGGGATATATGGATGAAGCAAAACGTTGGGATGGGAAGGAAGGAAAGTATGTCCATATAACTAGGCCTGAAGTAATTAGCAAGTACAGTTCTAGCAAGGGAGGAGTGGACAAACTTTATTTTTAATCACCTTGTACAGAACATTTATACGGTCACGAAAATGGACTTAGCGCATGTTTACTATTGCACATGACCTTGTTCTAGTCAACAGTTGGCTTGAGTATCGCCAAGACTCTAAAAATAAGGGGATACCAGAAAAGTTGTGCCTCCATTTGCTTCACTTCCGAATTGAAGTGGCTGAATCTTTGATTAAATCTCGAAAATTGATAAGAAAAGGGGTCGACTACCTAGCACTGGTGAAACGCCAAGCCCCAAGGTACAAAGAAGGGACACAAAAGGGCTTTGCTCAGATGCTCGCTATGATGATATGAACCAATTTACTGAAATGGATGCTAAAAAAGAGGTTACAAGGTGTAAATTAATGAAATGTACAGGAATGAAATGTGTACTGTTTAAAATGTAATCGTTGCTTAACTAAAGATAAAAATTTTTTCAAAACTTATCACACGAAATAAATTACGCATGTGAATATCATAATACTGTATATACATAAATTATATCATTATGAGATCATATGGAGTGTTTTAGCCAACAAATTTCCCTAAAAATAAATTTAAAAAAACGGTAAAACCAATGCAAGTGGCAGGTACTCATAAAAGAAAAACACCCTTTGAGTAATTTTGTCCATTAAAATGGACATGAACAAAAAATCTTAACTAATGGACAAATCAACATAATTTTTGGTAAATATGTTTAGAAGACCATAATCAACGTAAAACATACAAAAAATAATTTTTAACTCTATGGAAAAAAAAGACTGACTGAAAGGGTTAATAACACCACATAATTACTAACTCTTCACATCGGTCCATTAGTCCGGCATTCTTTGCATGAGGTAAAATCTCGTAGTATTCATAAATTAACAGTATTAGTAATATTAACCACTATATGTGTCTATAGCATTTTTCTGCATGTTTGTATGTTCTTTTACGTATCACTCTCCCAGTTTCCGGTTGGACTGCGCACTGTTCTCCTGACTGCTTTTGGCCTGCGCCTAGCGCCAGGGGTAACGTGCGAGGTTCGGATTTGTTCTGGGACGAGTGCTGCATGCCTGGTGTGGAATCACCCCGTGCCACACACCCCAGTGGTGGCTTGCACGGTACATCGTAGATGTAGATGTAGATTATAAATGGTTTATCGTGGATCTGCCGCATCCATCGAAGCTCTTGCCAGAATATGCTATCTGATGCAATCGTAATATCTAACCATGAAGATTTCGTCAGTCACATTCTTGCAGTTTTTCTAAGCACTAACACATGACGACATGGCTGAAGAGTATCCCCGTCGATGGCTTCGTCCCATAATGAATCTATTTTTCCCTACATTCATTCAACTCTTTCAATCCAACGCAATGTACTGTTAATTTCAAACCCCCCCGCCACCATACGCTACTCCTGATGTCCACCATTCCACGGGAAGAAGACGTAGCGACACTAGTGAAGTAGCATTCTGCAATTTATAGTTTCATGTGAAGGGATATGACTCCTCTTGCAGAGCAGAGTGTAGTGTGAAGGGAAACACAATTAATTTGAGGCAAGGCATCCTTATCGTGGTAAGGCTCCACGAAGGGGCTTAATGGACAAAATTACTTTAAGGGACAATAGCACTTAAAGAAATGGAGCGGAAAAGGTGACTTAGTTGTTGGAATTAGGTAGGACCCTAAGAGGAGTTAAGTTCCCAAGTGACTTATATCTGTTTTCTACGTGACCACTATGAGTTGCCAATCTTCTCTCCATATGACAACTACGTAACACGGTTAGGTTGTTGGCGCAGTATTACCTTTTCTAATGCATTCAGTTTCAGGAATTAAAAAGTATTAACACAGTAAGAATAGCATTGAATGTAAGCATTATTGCAATTGTACTATTATAATCTTATGCTAATGTAAATAAGTATTGTAAAAAGCATTATAAAATATTTAATTCATCACTGCATTGAGGAATAACTTGTAAAAATATTATACAATGCTTGAAAAAATTTGTAAATGGAAAAGTTAGCATTCTGGTCTTTCCTTCAGACTTTTCCATCAAGAATCATCCTTGTTCACGATCTTTCCTAGCTATAAGTTTTTCCGAAGGCAGCGGTCGCCTGTTATGAAGGCTTCGCTGTAACATGGTACAGTAGGACGTCACCCTGTATATTCGTATGGATATGCAGTAGGGGCGTGATAGGCCGGCCATCGGCCTTCGTGATAGAAATGCGTGAAAAAATGCGTCCAACGAGCTGGCACGATACCTCCTTGGGTGGCACTGGAAACTCGTGCAATCGTTCTCCTTAGGGGTTACTGCTGTCTTCTATCTTTTATGTTACACCCTTCTAACTTTCAAATTCATTTTTGTGGATGGAGAAACTTCTTCTTGCATAGCATGGCTGTTTACAATAGTACATACTACCTACCTCAAAATATTAGCAGCTAGTCTTTCAATTCAACTATTTCCCAAAAGTTAATGGATGGAAATATACTATTTAGATCACACACGAATTGTTTTAAATCATACTTTTTAGTATCAAAGATAGCAAAAATGTCATCAGCCTATCTTAAATAAACATTTGGTAAATAGTTGAACGTGCTTTTGAAGGTATGCTCAAAATGACTCATAAACATATTAGCTAGAAGAGGGGATAAGGAGTTACCCATAGCTGATCCGAACTCTTATTTTTAATAAATACCTAGGAAAACAAAGAAATTTTAGTTCATGACTCAATTAGTGAGTCTAATGTATTCGTATATTTTGTAATCATTTAAATTCATGGAGATGAACCAATCCTTTAATGAATTTATGGCTATTGGCACTCTTGGGAATAGATTTGTAACATCAAATGATACCATAATTTCTCCCTCAGGTAACATAGTCTTTGACTTTGTTTACGAAATCCAAGTTGTTCTTAAGTGAATGAGGGCTTTGAAAATTCAAATAGTTCACTTCAACGGCCAGTTTGTTTTGTTTCCCCTCCCCCCCACCTCTTGACTCACTTCAACAGGTAATTAGCATCCATCCCCCCTTCACTTCAACGGTCGAAATGACTCCCACCCACTTCCCTACTTCAACGGTTTCGTTCCTTCACTACCAATCCCCAAAAGCCATGTACCACATCTATTGGCCATTGGCTCCCTTTCTCCCACCCCTCCTCGCCTCCCCAACTCTCCACTTCATCCGCATTCCCACTGCTCACCAATGACCTTTTAGCCTTTATCAATTCCTTTGGTCTTTGCCCCCCCCCCCGCTTCCCAACCCTTTTGTCCCTTCCCTATTTATTCTAGGATTGTCCTCCTCTTCATTCACTTTCAACCTCGTGTTGCAAGTGTTTTTTCCCTTCAGCTCGCTGAAGAGGACCATTTTGTGGTCGAAATACTTGTATCCGAAGTTCACCCTCGTTCCCTGTTTGTTGTTTATGTTCTATTTGACCACGCTCTTTTTGAGCTGTTCTCCCAGAAATTTGGGGCCCTATTGTGTGAGTGAGTGAGTGTTTTGTGTGATTGCGTGTGTGGTTGTGTTAATAACTTGGCAGCCTTAGTAGAGTCACTTCCGCTCTGCGAAGGATCCCAGGTTATAACCCAGGAATCCTTAGCTGGGTCCCATTAGCCTTACAAAGGATTCCAATTGGGTTGCGGGTGTGTGTCTTTGGTGGTCCCTGGCGATGAAATAACTTTCCCGTAAACTACCACAGGAGGGTATTCTGGTGGAAAGGCTGTGGTTGGTCCCTGTTGCGTAGTCCCCATTCCCGCAAACCAACACAGTAAGTGTTTGATTTTTGACGAGTGGTGCATATATTTTACGGCCATTGGAGAAATTTCTTATCTATAGAGGCCGTAGAGCTCAAATACCTTAATATTAAAAATTGTTTATTTAGTATTCAGCACGTCACATTAATTATTATAGTCACATACAACGGCTTTTATGTTTTCTCTCTCGCGCTGAATTTTAACGGACATCCTCATCTTGCCCTTATTAGCATTGTTTATAGCTGCAGTATGACATCACATTACCAAGTTGTATACTTGGTATTTTTTTGCTTCTGGAATTGATATAAAATATGTATACCATCAAAAATATTCTGAGAATTTGAACTTAAAATCATGGTGCTTAGGAACATTTATTTTTCCAAGGAAAACGAACGATAAGGGAACAAACTGGAGATCATGAGTTACATGAAAAGTGGTCATTTATCTGTGCATAGAAGACATTTTATAATCCTTAAAGTTTGAAAATTGTACTACATTTCCTTTTTGAGTTTTACACGAGCATGCATACTTTGTACATTATTTATAAGATTATCATTATATATTATGTATATATAAGCGAATTTCAATGAGAATCCACTCCGAGGTTCCAACAAGCGGTTAATGGCTGATAGATTGCACCTGAATATAATACGCGTCATACATTGATTCTTATTGATAAAGGTAAATGACATCTCCCACTGAAATTCAACGGGCATGATCATCTTGCCCTTATGCACATTATTAAGCACTATTTATGGACCAATTGTGTAATAATATAACCAAATATGTAGCTTTTGCACCATTTGTGTATCTCTTCTTCCGAAATATCTATAAAAGATGCTATTTAAAATATTCTCTAAATTAAAACTCAAATTTCATGTCATGTATAAATTTTATTTCAGCCAAGAAAATGTAAAATGCTCAACATTAGCCCAGTTATTTTATGCATTATCGGTGCAATTAATTCACAGCTTCCCGTGCAAAGACGGGTCCCGGGGGTGTAGTTGTACTCAAACGACTACAGTTCCCCGTTCGCCTTTCCTTCTCAATGACCATCAACAAAGGCATAAGATCAATAGCTTCTGTGGTGTGTGGAAAAAATCTGGAAAATCTATGCTTTTAATATGGTAAATTATATGTTGTATGCTCACGAGTGGAACAGCCAAGCAATTCATTTGTTTTTCCAGAGTGTGGTAATACGAAATATATTGTAAATCCCAAAGCACTTGAATGCATATTTTCAACTTATAATTTAAAACACAAAAAATCAATGTCTTTCATTTATTTTGTACATGTAAATGTCTCTTCTTTGTATATGTGTCCATAATAAGAAAGAAAAAGAGGGATTGCAACGCATGTCGGGCATTTTGAGGGTATGTGCAATATGGGCAGATTTTCATGAAAGCAAAAATTACAAAAACGCCGACCTACGCCTACCTGAGCGGCTCCACTGGATGGGCAGACACTTGAGGGAATGTTAGAAAATAATGTCCTACCCAACCTAAACCTAACTCGGGCAGATCAGCATAGCTCTGTTTGTTTTCAATTCTGGTGGGGATTCGGGGGCGAAGCTGCCGGCATGGGGGGGTCCAGGGGGGCTTCGCCCCCCTGGCTAGCTGCTGCGGATTTCCATGTATAGAGCTCTGAATGTGCACGAGCGATTTTTTATGGGCTGAAGCAAAACAATCCGGATTTTTTATACAGTTGAATTCCACCATCTAATTTAGATTCAGAAAGGGTATTCTCCCATTATGGGAATATTTTAATAGATAAGAGGACTAACCTAAAGCGAGAAAACATTGAAATAATGCTGATTTCATACATGGAGGGGCAATAAGTGTGGACTTTTGTTAACTTAACAATTTAATTATTAAATATAGACTCATTACATTTAATACACTGATTAAGATACAATATTTATTAATTTTTAAATGTTAATTCCTGGTATATTGCTTACTTCCACCGTTGTCATTTCCTTCCAAAGCCAATTGTTGGCGTTAAAAAGGAAATTGTTGCAGATGTCTCTTGGAAGTGCAGGGGAATATCAAGATCTGTATACCAACTTAAAATCACTTATAGCTGTTAATAAGATAATTGTTCAAAGGTTATCACCCATTTTGAGAGTATGTAATGCACAGCCTATCATGAGTTATCATATTAATCATGTAGGTATTATACTACTTTATTTACTGCTATTAGTAGATTTTTATGCCTCCTCACAATAATTATTCACTGCTTAAGGCAAATTTATTTACCACCGATCTGGACTTCTATTTACCACAATTAAGAGACTTTGTATATGGTTAATAAAAGGTAGTATAGCCAACTTAAGTACAGTGAGACTAACCTCTATTGTCATGCTTACGTTAGAGGCTACTTCTTATAAAATTGTTATGAAAAATGCAGAGAAATGGAACATTCCTGAAGAGAAAAACTGAATTTTATAATGTTTTTGTTTATATCCCTTTTTAATGAATAAGTGTTTGGATCAAAAATATGTATCTGGTCATTTTTCGCTTTAAACGTGGATAACAACTGGTTTTATTGCGCTCATTTATTTTCATAACTCACCTGTAGTGCCAGCGGTACTAGGACGTTTTTATCGCTTACCTCTCATTTTCATCCTCATCCTGCAATAAAATAAGCGTGATAGAAAACTTTCTTTCTACCAAGTGTAAGGAAATCCAAACAATGAAAACTCCAGTAAGAATACCAAAAATATGTTTAATTTATTTGTGTAATAGTGTTTTTTCATGTGATTCCTAGTAAATATTCTTCTGCATTGAGGCGCCAAAGAAATTATGTGACACATTCCCTCATTGGTATTTTTCACATGCTTTTATATTTCTAATTTTCGATTTCAGAGCGTCCACGGAACCCAGCAATTCTGGTGAACATTGTTTGATACTCTTCTCCGTGCATCGATGGTAGTCAATCAGTGACCTGTTTTGATAAAGAAATTGTAAAGACACGTTGGATACATAACATTTAAAATTAAAAAGGATATTGATATCTATTGATAGACACATACACGTATGAATTCTTAATGACTAATTTAGATAGCCCTTGAAATTTTCGTAAAATTTTGTAATTCGTATTTCCGTTTTGTAAAAAAAAAGTTCGTGAATTATAGTGTGCTCATGTGAAAACTTAAATGGTCAGATATGCAAAATGATAAATATGTGAGCTAAAATTATGGCTGGTGTTTTAATTTAAAAAAATTAATTTTAAATTTCAATCAATAGAAAATAAAAAGTTAATAGAAAAAAATTTAAAAAGTTAATATAAAATATAAAATAAAGATTTGAAGTGTGACGATTCCCGACGTTATACATCGGTAAGACAGAAAGGAGTGTTGATATTAAGACAGAAGAACACAAAAAGTGCCATGAAAAGAAGAAAAGAGAATCCATGTTCGCGAACCACCTCAGTGACAACAACCACCATAGCAGCTTCATCCCAGACATCCTGCACGTAGAAAATAATGGAAGTAGATTGGACGCCCTTGAAATCATCTACCATTTTAAAAACAACGTCCCTTTGGCGAACGAGCAAGTTCTCCCCTCCCACTCTCCCCTATTCTCCATCCCCTTGAACACCCTACGCCTAAAATAGTGGAACAAACCCAAGTGCAATGTAATTTGAACTGAAAAATATTGATGAAAAAATAGTGTATGACTAGCCTGCCCACCCGCAGTGAATGTCCTATACCTACGCCTATGGACCAACCCAACCCCTTAAACCCCCCCCCCCCAGCCTCAGCAAATTTCCAACACACCCAATGACTAACCTTCCAAACACAAGCCCTCAAAACCCTTCCCCACCTTCTACATCTACATCTACATCTACAAAATACCCTGCAAGCCACCTCAGGGGTGTGTGGCAGGCTGAACCTTCCCTTTACTCATTCCCCCTCCCCTCCAATATTTTGTGTATATAAGTGAGCTTGAAGTGTACATGTTACCTGAAGATGACACAACGTGTCGAAACCTTGGTCGTCTTAATAAAATCAAATGTGGAGTTCACTACGTTTATTCATTTGTCCATAATGAAAAACTTCCACCATATCTCGCCGGAATTCATTTCCTCTATTAGAAAATAAAAAGGTTTGTCACGGTTACCGGCTATTGATTCATAGCCGGAATATTAACCTGCACATTTATTTTACTAATTATTTAATTTTGATAACATTTTCATACTTACTGGCATATAGACTCCTTGCTGAAGATTTGATCTAGTGGATACGGATACGCACAGAAAACAATTGGGCTTACGAAGTGGCCTAAGAAATCAATGTGTTCTTCGCATTCATTCAAACTTTCATGAAAACATTGCTTATCATCTCCATTGCTGGCTGAAAGACGAAGTAGATGAGAAAAATTTTCGTCTTAAATCTTTTTTACCCATGAGCGTAAAGGGAATAGAAATTGCAGCGTATAAGATTAAAAGGTACCTGGTAAAATTCCTGTATGACTTTCACACAAACCATATAACATGGTCTCCACTACCTCGGCCATAAATGGTGCCAAAATCCTTGACTTTCTATTGAGGTTTTTTATGGATTCGACGGCCTCATTCATGCACCCCTTGATTTGAGGTTCCTTTCTGCAGGAAAATAAGAATCAAAACTTTAGTATAGTATTACATCTACATCTTCATCTACAAAATACCCTGCAAGCCACCTCTGGGGTGTGTGGCAGGGGGTGAATATTCACCAACATGCATTACAATATACCCTAAAGTTAGTTTAACTACGACTAATTATGCATTAGCATAAATCGCTAATGCTTGTCACGAGGAGAAGCCTCACAGGCATGCATTACAGTATAGATGTAATCACAATGGAGAGTAACCGTCAATATACATGCATTCTACAACTACACAGATGGACAGGGACTCAAGTATTAGGAGTACTAATACTACTAAGAGCTACACTACCTAACGACAAACCTAGATAAAAGTCTCATGGCAGCTATTATGGTCCCTTATCTTTCGTGGGAAAAATGACATCTTAAATCTATCCGTTCTGCAGTCTAGTTCCCTAATTTTACTCTCATGATCTGATCTACCGTAGTATGTCGGATTTCGTAAAATATTATCAACGTCGACAGAGAATAGACCGGTTTGGAACTTACATAATAGATTTAGTCTAAATTTTAATCGACGGTCTGAAAGCTTTTCCCATCCCAGTTGCTGCAAAAGATAGTAGGGCAGAGAGTAGATCATGTAGTGGGTTATTAAGTAAAGGGTTCACCGTAAATATTGGTAGGAATGAGAGCTTTTTTCAAATTCAGAATGACTTAATATCCGAAAGAAATAGAAAACGTGGCTCAGGTACATCAAAAACAAGTGTCATTAATGATATAAAAAACTCGATAGACAGGTCTTGTAAGTCGTATCCCAGGGATTCCATTTCCATTGTGGTTGTTAATTACCGTAGTATAAAAAACAAAGTCGCTGATTTTCACCATCTCGTTGGAAGCACGGAAGCTGATGCAGTGATAGGAACAGAAAGTTGGTTATCGAATGAAATTGCGGATACCGAGATCTTCCCAAAATCATATGCAATTTACAGAAAAAACAGAACAGCGAGAACAGGAGGAGGAGTATTTATCGCAGTCAAAGATGAGTTCGTCAGCAGAGCCGAAATATTTCCAGATAGTAATTTGGAAAGTGTATGGTGTTCCATTAAATGATCAACAAGAAAAATTTTTATTTGCTCATATTATAGACCACCCGATGCTGAATTAAATTCAGTTCTAGAGTTATATAAACAGGTGAAGCGTCTCACACGTCAAAATAACGAAAATAATATAATTATCGGTGGTGATTTCAACGTTCCCTCGATTGACTGGAAGACATATAGTTCCAAAATTGGCGGCAAAGATAAAGAGATGTGCGACACTACTCCACACATTCACTTCTAATTCCTTACATCAATTAGTCACAACACCGACCAGAGGAAACAACGTTCTAGATCTTTTAGCGACTATCATACCTGAAAGCGTCCTTAACGTAGTAACAGTGAACGGAATTAGCGATCACAGAGCAGTAAAAGCTAGATTCCATATTAGTACTGACAAAAAGGCACCCATAAAGAGGAGGGTATATTTATTTCACAAGGCGAACTTCGAAGGCTTAAAACAAGAAATATTGACCTCGTATAAAAAATTTAGTAATATTAGTGAAAACCGATGTACTGACTATGCACTATATCACTTTTCGTAACATGACATAACTAGCCATAACTAGCGCAATACCAAGTAAACTTAAAAAGGTCAATACTGAACCTAGGTGGTATAATGCGGACGTCCGGAAATCTCTCAAGCAACAACGAATACAGCACGCAAAAATGAGGAGCGCACGTATGGATCTCCCCGAAGAGGAGTATAAGAAGTTATGCGACAAATACAAGAAAACGAAAACAGCAGCTAAGGCAGCCTTTCAAAATGCATTAACGAATTTCAAAAATAAAATATTGGGCGAATATTTAGAGGACAACCCAAAGGCGTTTTGGTCATATGTGAGGGAGGTTCAAGGCTGCAATTCAACAGTAACGTCACTAAAGAACAATCTAGGAGAAAGAGCAAACGACAAATTAGATTAAGCAAATATCCTCAACGCCTTTTTTCAAAGCGTCTACACAAAATGCTCTCCAAACGACACCACTACAATGCCTAGGCTATATAAGCACCCAATGCAGTCTATTAATATCACTAGTCGTGGAATAGAAAGTCATCTGAAATCCATTAATTCCAAGAAATCACCCGGTCCCGATCAAATTCCCGCCCGAGTTTATAAAGAATTAGCATCAGAAATAGCACCAAACCTTAAAATAATATTTGAAAAATCTATAACACAACATCGTGTTCCTTACGATTGTAAAATCGCGAACGTTACACCAATATTTAAATGTGGCGATAAGGAAGAGCCCAGTAACTATAGACCGATTTCCCTTACGTCTATCTCGTGCAAGATATTGGAACATATAATCGTCAGTTCGATTATGAGGTACTTGGATAGTCAAAACTTGTTAACGCCAAATCAGCACAGATTCCGGAAAGGCAGGTCATGCAAAAACCAGTTGGCCCTCTTTCTTCACGACATTCTTTCCTCGGGAGAAAAGCTTGTCCAAGTTGACGCAATATTTCTAGATTTTAAAAAAGCTTTCGATAAGGTCCCTCATTCAAAGTTACTCGTTAAGTTGGAAGCACACGGAATACACCACGACGTAATATGTTGGATAAAAGAGTTCTTAGCCGACCGCGAACAGAGGGTAGTTCTAGATGGCGTTAGCTCAGATGTAGTGAAAGTTACATCAGGTGTACCTCTGGGAAGTGTCATCGGTCCCTTATTGTTCCATTTGTATATTTATGATAACACTACCGTTGTTACTAGCAAAATTCTCATCTTCGCAGATGACGCAGTGTTGTACAGGGATCTAGACAATGAGTCAGACAAGATTGCGCTACAAAAAGACCTAGATGCTATAAATGAATGGTGCAATACTTGGCAGTTAGAATTGAATTTTAAAAAGTGCGTTGTTATGAATTTTTGGAAAAAAAATAACTCGGTCAACGATACGTACACAATTAATTAAACAGACTTATCAAATATAGAGTCAGTTAAATACTTAGGTGTGACCCTTACTCAGGACCTGTTTTGGGGGAAATACGTTCGGGAAATATGCGGACAGGCTAGTCGCAAATTGGGATTTATCAAGAGAATATTAGGAAAATGCGACGAGAAAGTTAAAGAGCGATGTTATTTTTCACTCGTGAGACCTCACTTGGACTACGCCGCTAGCATATGGGACCCTTACGAAGTAGGACTAATCGCTGAAATAGATAGAATACAACGGAGAGCAGCAAGATTTGTGAAATGTTGTTACGAAAAACTTAGCAGTGTTACCGAACTGTTGAAGGAATTGGGGTGGGAATCTTTAACTGATCGAAGGGAGAAATACAGCTTAAATCTTTTGCGCAAACTCGGAGCATACAGTTTCTTGCCGGACGTTCAACACATACTGCTAGAGCCAACGTACTACGGTAGAAGCGATCACAGGAATAAAATAAAGGAAATTGACTGCCGAACCGATAGATTCAAAATGTAATTTTTCCCACGTACGATAAGGGATCATAATAGTTGCGATAGATCAATCACATGAGACTCCCACCCTCAATAGGTAGAGTAGAATTTTCACTTGTGCTTAATAACACCACATAATTACTAACTCTTCACACCGGTCGATTAGTCCGGCATTTTTTTATTTTGTTCTTTGCATGAGGTAGCATCTCGTAGTATTAATAAATTAACAGTATCAGTAATATTAACCACTAGATGTGTCTATGGCATTTTTCTGCATGATTGTATGTTGTTTTACGTATCACTCTCCCAGTTTCCGGTTGGACTGCGCACTTTTCTCCTGACTGCTTTTGGCCTGCGCCTAGAGCCAGGGGGAACGTGCGAGTTTCGGATTTCTTCTGGGATGAGTGCTGCATGCCTGGTGTGGAATCACCCCGTGCCACACACCCCAGTGGTGGCTTGCACGGTACATCGTAGATGTAGATGTAGATGAAAAGGTCAGTAACACTAACGAGATTATCAAAACGGCCTTTAACATATCTTGCCGATCTTCGCTGCACGCGTTCTATCTCAGTTTCCAAGCCTATCTCATAAGGATCCAAAATACTGGCGGCATATTCTAAGTGGGGTCTAACGAGGGAGAAGTAGCTAATTTCCCTAACTTTATCGTTGCACTTGCCAAGTACTCTTTTAACAAATTCCCAATTTACGATTAGCTTGACCGGTAATTTCTCGAATATGTTTACTCCACGATAGATCATTAGTCAGTTTAACTCCGAGGTACTTAACCGATTCTACGGTGTCTAGTTTTATGTTGTTTATGCAATAGCTGTTACAAGGAGCGTTTTTCCGTTTCCAAAAATTCACAACAACGCATTTTTTCAGGTTTAATTCTAGCTTCCACGCATCGCACCACTCTTGTATTGCCTCGAGGTCCTTAGTTAGCGCTTCGTTGTCATTAAAGCTACAAATTTCTCTATACACCACTGCGTCGTCAGCAAATAATCTAAGCTTACGGTAAACTTTGTCACCGATGTCGTTTATGTACAAAAGGAACAGAAGCGGGCCTATGAGACTTCCCTGTGGGACACCCGATGTGACTTTTACTTCATTAGAGATAGCGCCATCTAATACAACCCTTTGCACGCGATTACTTAAGAATTCTCTAATCCAGGAAATTACGTCGTCGTCTAAACCGTAGGATTTTAATTTCATGAGTAGCTTACTGTGGGAAACTTTATCAAATGCCTTTTTAAAGTCAAGAAAAATTGCATCAACTGGAGCGTTATGTTCACCCGAGACTAAAATATCGTGAGCAAAAAGTGCTAATTGAGTTTCGCAAGATATTCCCTTTCTGAATCCGTGTTGTGTTTTTGTTAACAAGTTTTCTATATCGAGGTGTCTCATAACTGAACTAACAATTATATGTTCAAGGACTTTGCAAGAGATAGATGTGAGAGATATCGGTCTGTAGTTCGATGGCTGCTCCTTATCACCGCTTTTGAATATGGGAGTGATATTTGCAATTTTCCAGTCCATGGGTACTTTGTGTTCGTTGATGGATTTACTAAATATATTCTGCAAATACGGTGCTATTTCACAAGCTAATTCTCTATACACGCGGGCAGGAATTTCTTCAGGACCTGAGGAATTATTTGGACTTAAAGATTTTAGAAGTTTTCTATTCCTTGAGTGCAAATATCGATAGGCGGCATCTTTTGCTGGAAGTGATCATTTAACTTTACGGATGTAATTTGCGATGACTTGGTGAACACACTTTGAAAGTAAGAATTCAATAAGTTGGCTTTGTCCGAGCTGTTTGTTAATAATTCCCCATTTTCGTTTCGTAGTGGAATAACTGTTGATCTATTGCCTTGATCTTCCCTTACGTATGACCAAAATGCCTTTGGGTTGTCCTGTAATTGTTCTCCTAATGTTTTTCTTTTAAAATCCATTAATGTATTCCGAAAGGCTTCCTTTTTAGTGGCTCTAGACAATTTGTATTTTTCAAATATTAAATTTTGATCACTAGTGGACAAATCTCTACGGAGTTTTTTCATTTTGGCGTGGCATACTCTCTGACGTCTTAACGATTTTCTCACTTCTGCATTGTACCATCTTGGTTCGCTGCCCTCTTTTTTTACTTTACTTGGAATGTATTTTCTGATCCCTGAATGTATGATCGAAAGGAAGGCTTTCCAACTACCCTCTGTGTCTAACTTTAAGCTTGATTCCTGGAATTCGGGAAGAGAATTTTTTAGATGACTCTTGAACGCATTGAAATCGGCTTTTTTAAAAATGTAGAATTTTCTTCTTTCTTTAAAACTTTTAATGAAACTCAAGGAGAACTTTGCGGTAACTACTCTATGGTCACTAATGCCCTCAACAGTGTTTACCTAATTACTTGCTGCGGTATATTTGTTGCCAATAAATCAAGAATGTTGTCCCCTCTGTTAGGCGTCGTAGCTATCTGATGTAGGGCATTTAATGAGAACGTGTGCAGCAGGGACTCGCATATATCTTTGTCTCTTCCTCCTGATATGTAACTGTAGGTCCTCCAATCTATAGAGTGCGCATTGAAATCTCCACCTATGATTAAATTTCTTTCGGTGTTCCTGGATGTGATGTTCTTTATTTGTGCTTCGAGGTCTAAAATTGAGGTGACGTCGGTGTTAGGTGGCCTGTAGTATTCGCACACGAATATTGTTTTTGATTTAGGGCATCTAATAGAGCACCATACACATTCTATGCTGGTATCTGGGACGGTTTCCGCTCGGCTGACTATGGTTTTCTTTACAGCTATAAATACTCCGCCTCCAGCTATAATTACATGGGTATACAAAATTGTTAGGAAGGCATTAGGATCAAGATTTAAATTGAACGGAAAGTCAAAGTATTTCTCATCTTCGTTGGCCTTTTATGAGTCCATGCACCGTAAAGCGTTAAGAAAAAAAACTATAATGCTAGGTAAGGGGAAAAATGTCCGGGATGAAGGACAAATGAGGTGAATATGAGGGAATGCTTCAGCGGAAGATGATGAAACGGACTAAAGGTCAAATCAAGTAAATAGAGCTTCAACTAATTTTGCGTTGATACGTGACATTGAGGTGTGTGTATTGTTGGTCGGAAGTCATTTCACACATTATCCCCTTTAATGTTCGTTTACACAAAAACTTGCGATATTTTGAACTTTATGCAATGTTTATGCAATATCCATCCCTCAAACTGGAAGATATTTTATCTCACGAATCATATAACACGTTAGAAATACATAAAATGACGATTCCTTCTCACTTTTTGCTGCACAATTACATAAGAGCATTCACTTGTGCGATTTAACCCCAAAATTTTACACATACTTCCCAAAGGCCTCAAAATGGACACAGCAGAAAATGGAAACTAACAGACAAACCTTCTAGCTTTGCCACGTACTTTTCTATCCGTACCCCTCCCCACTTCTCACAATAAAAGATCTTTTTGTCCAATCAATTTACATTATCCTTTCTTGGAAAGTAGGTGAATGGTTGAATATTAACCGGTTGTTTGTTGCTAATAAAAACCTAGAAATGCATTAATGCACGCAATTTGCATTTGAGTAAGCATCTGCACTATGTTAGCAAGGCTTTTTAGGCTTTTAATAGGATAATGTTGGATACATTAGTAACTGTATGCTCATCACTTCCTTGATCGATAAACACGTCCTGACACCATATTGCATTCAATTAACCGACATTTTAAAAGGAAGTAATGAAATAGATGCTTAAGACTCAGATTGCCTTCATATGATCTATGAATAATCTCATCTACATCTGTCTACTTCTACGATGTACCGTGCAAGCCACCACTGGGGTGTGTGGCACGGGGTGATTCCACACCAGGCATGCAGCACTCATCCCAGAAGAAATCCGAACCTCGCACGTTCCCCCTGGCTCTAGGCGCAGGCCAAAAGCAGTCAGGAGAACAGTGCGCAGTCCAGCCGGAAACTGGGAGAGTGATAGGTAAAAGAACGTACAAACATGCAGAAAAATGCCATAGACACATCTAGTGGTTAATATTACTGATACTGTTAATTTATTAATACTACGAGATGCTACCTCATGCAAAGAACAAAATAAAATAATGCCGGACTAATCGACCGGTGTAAAGAGTTAGTAATTATGTGGTGTTATTAAGCACAAGTGAAAATTCTACTCTGCCTATTGAGGGTGGGAGTCTCATGTGATTGATCTATCGCAACTATTATGATCCCTTATCGTACGTGGGAAAAATTACATTTTGAATCTATCGGTTCGGCAGTCAATTTCCTTTATTTTATTCCTGTGATCGCTTCTACCGTAGTACGTTGGCTCTAGCAGTATGTGTTGAACGTCCGGCAAGAAACTGTCTGCTCCGAGTTTGCGCAAAAGATTTAACCTACATTTTTCCCTTCGATCAGTTAAAGATTCCCACCCTAATTCCTTCAATAATTCGGTAACACTGCTAAGTTTATCGTAACAACTTTTCACAAATCTTGCTGCTCTCCGTTGTATTCTATCTATTTCAGAGATTAGTCCTACTTCGTAAGGGTCCCATATGCTAGCAGCGTACTCCAAGTGACGTCTCACGAGTGAAAAATAACATCGCTCTTTAACTTTCTCGTCGCATTTTCCTAATATTCTCTTGATAAATCCCAATTTGCGACTAGCCTGTCCGCATATTTCCCGAACGTGTTTCCCCCAAGACAGGTCCTGAGTAAGGGTCACGTCATCGGGAAGTTAGAAGGCCTTAGTGGAAAACCGTACGAATTAACTGCTAACTATTTGTCAATAAGTTGTATACCTGTTTAAGCGATTCCCTCTTAAATACAACCAAACGCCTCTTGCATAATACACAAGATGCTATTTATTTGAGAGGAATGTTAACTAGATAAGTGGCGAAAGAAAGTATTTTCACCTGAAAAAGGAATCATTAGATTTCGTGTCCTTATACTGCTACAAGAGAGTGTTTCAGCGGTTTCAGGAGTTATGCTGCCATCAATGTCGACATCTTAGTTACAGAACCTTCTCGGTAAAAAACAAGCCTTAAATGCCATAATAACCTTCACTTCGATTTCGTTCCATTAGCTTCGGAAGGAAATTGAAAACTTTAGGCCTTCTATTTACAAAAAAATAAACGAAGGAAATCAGGGGTTTAGGCGTGTTCATCTCGAAGGCCACGACTACAGTTGTGTCAAACGAGACTACATTTATTTCAACCGTGTCATTGGTCACGAAGTTTAGGAGTCGGAAACGATCCGCCTGAAACGCTACGTTTGTTGCCGTCCGTTTGCCGTTGCCGTCCTGGTACTCCACATTGTCAGACTGAGTTCAAAGGTGTATTTCATTAAAAGTAAGGTGCATAAACACTCAAATTATGTCACTCTAGGTGGAGATAAAAGCGGGCAAGTAGCTGTTAATATATTGTGGAAGGAAGGAAAGGAAACTGGTTTGGAGGGTGCTTGAAGGAGGTAGATAGAACTACATAGAACATCTAAGACTCTTTATAGAACATCTAAGTATGTTACTCACCTGCAAATGTGCTCGCATTGTAGACACCTGGTGTCTTTATACATTTGACTTGTCTCATTCAGCTCTGTCTCCACGAACTCCTTGTCAAAGCACTTTACCATGCCAGTTAGTATCTCCTATAAAGTTGAATTTCTTACTTAGAGTGACTTTAAAAAAATTATGAGTGCATACTGTAGAGACCCTTTGGTTCAGGAAATTGGGGTCTTATGGAAGACGGGGTTTGTGGGGCACTGGTGATCACAGACAGGAAAAAGAATAAAATTGAATCAATATCCTGTCCAATTATGTGTAGAACATGAATATTTCGTGGAGTTATTTATTGATTGCTCTATGTTTATAACTTAATTCCTGCTCTCATATACATTGTACATTGAGGAAAGGGGATGGGAATGTAATGGAATTTTCTCCCATTTAAGGTTTTTGTTTAACACCTGAAGGAAACCACCCAGGGCCACCTGAGGCCCTGAGGCCTATGTTAGGGCCACCTGAAACAAACGCTGCAGTTCTCGGCTATTGCAGTGCGTGTCTGGAGTTAACTTGAACCTAAATGTTAATGGACGATGCCAAGTCGATCGCAAATGAATAGCGTTAATTTCCAATATTGAGTAGGTAATCTATTCAGATAACCAAAACAAAATGGAATGACAACAGAGAAGATAGACACCTCTTGGCAGGCACGTGGGAGAGGATTTTTCGGGAAGACAATCGGAGAACAAGGAAGGGACGCAAATGGTTTATTTCTAAAGTGTGTTTTGACTTAAATAAAAGACAGGCTAGACGCCACGGGGAATACACTCGTAATACACTTTTGAGACTGCGACCAAAGTGTAACGACGGCATACTACGTACTGCCTCAGCTAATCACTAGCTTGTGAGTCTATACTTTCATTTTTTGAGAGTAATTGCTGTAATCTTGAATTAGTCTGTTTGTTTCACATGGGGACCAAATTGATTGTTTTTGCATAGTAATCTTGCAAAATCCATGTAGCATTAAAAACTTTCTTTGAAAAATAACATTCTTATCTGTGCAACAATGAAATTAAGTGAAAATTTGATAAAAGAAAAAATAATTTTTATAATCAGACGCAAATTTAAGAAATCTCATTGCTAAACATGAAATAAAACTTCGTAAAATTTCACAGACTTATATATTTACGACCGGAATTAGCAGCAACACATGAATTTGTCCACTGTCGGATCAAACCGGTCGTTAATGAAATAAGTCTGTCTTTCACACAGTTTTGAAAATCAATTATTCAAAAACTGCATCCTTTGGGTCGCTTGCAGCGTGAAAGCCTAAGGCTTTCAAATGGGCTTAATCGTTCAAAAGTAAAGTTTCACAAAATTACAGTTGTAAAAACAAAATACTAGTACCAGTATAATGATAAAAAGAGTGACCGGCCAATAACTAGATGGAAAGATCGTGAAGCGTGAAGGCAATAGACTTGTTTCTCCTTCATCAAGTATCGTGTGAGGTAGTCGAGTGAAGACAACTGACAGAACACAGAAGCATAGCGGTATATTTGCAATAATTGGCCGCAACAGCTAGAAACCTAATTGCTGAATTGATTGATCGATACAAATTTGACTCATAAATAAATTTTCAATCTCGTCAACCAACAGGTTTGGAGTGTATATGTATTGTACTCCTCGAAAAATCATGCTCTGTTTCCTTTTTTTACAATTAATTATTATATAGCATAGGGCTCATAGTTGTTGGATTGAATGGAAATAATTTCTTAATGAATTAATTTTTCTGATGATATTATATTTTTTAGAGAGAAATTATTTATCCATGCACACCTGTTAGCTCGTAATTACGAATTGCGTGCTTTGAAAAGGTAGCACTTACTTGAGATTGGTTGCTGCATCGTTGGAAGTTTTCGTCTAGTTCTGAATACAGTGGCTGCTGAGCGATAATTAGAGTTGAGAGCGTTGTGCAGACACCTGTACGTCAAATTAAAAAAAAATAATCAAAGAGCTCATTTGAATTTCCCAATCAATCAATGAGACATCACTATCCATTCAGTCTTTTCATTCTTTCCAGTTACCTGGTGCACAGTGAATATTCAAGCAGCGGTTATAAGCCACATACATGGTGTTATAGAAAGAGATGCATGTACTCACAAGCATTGGTTTACCTAGGGTTTCATGCACCCCTGGCAAATCAGAAGGGATATTCCCCCCACTTTTTGACATAAAAGTAATATTCATTTGCCACTAAGACTTTTTTAAAACTTAGATAAATAAAATTTTATTTGTTAAATAAGAATGTGATAATAATTGAACAAATTTGATTCCGCATATCTTAAAAAAGGGCTTTGTGTCCTCCGTGAAGGCGCCCCTGGCGGCGCGGCGGCCAGGCACACCACCCGTTAGATACATCTACATCTACGAAGTACCGTGCAAGCCACCACTAGGGTGTGTGGCAGGCGGCGATTCCACACCAGGCATGCAGCACTCGTCCCAGCACAAATCAGAACCTCGCACGCTCCCCCCGCCGCTAGGCGCAGGCCAAAAGCAGTCAGGAGAACAGTGCGCAGTCCAACCGGAAACCGGGATAGTGACACGTTAATGAACACGCAAACATACAGAACAATGCTTTAGACACATCCAGTGGCTAACATTACTAATACTATAAATTTAATTGTTTCAGGCTTGACTTCGTGGAAGTGATATATATCCATTTTTAATAAAAAACTTTGTACTTTTCCACACTTTACTTTGTACTTTTCCACACTTTAAAGTGTGGAAAAGTACAAAGTTTTTTATTAAAAATGGATTACCAATACTGTTAATATATGAATGCTACGAGATACTACTTCATGCAGAGAACAAAACAAAATAATGCCGGACAAATCGACCTGTGTGAAGTGTCAGTAATGATGTTGTGCAACCGAGAACAAGTGAAAATTCTCCTCTACTTTTAATGGTTTGTACAGAAATAATGGTTAAATTGATGGTGATACTGTTTAAATGGTGATGAAGTACTGTTCACAACCAAGGATGGCAAAGAACGATTCAGAAAAAGCGGAGGAAAGTTGATAAAACATCGGTAGTAAATGAACAGCTCAATGGTAATTTGATTCCAATGCCCATGATTTTCCTACCTATTTCACGCTTCGTAATGATGCTTTCCTATATCATACCTTTCATTTTGCGATTGTTTCCATGAGTTACTTCTTCTACTGAGCTTCAAACTGAGGACATTGTTTTTCGCCCAAATTTTGTGAAACAGACAAGATCGGAAACGTGAGAATTTATTTCTTGGGTGACATTCTCCTTGCTGTTGTATTCACTTTCTAGCATGACTAAGCTGGACTGTATGACTACGTAGGGGGCCACTGTAGACTCTCGAAGATTTTGAGCTAGGTTAATGTTATTATGTCATAAAAAATAGTTAGAAGATATTCTACCATAAGAGCATTCCTCTGACAACTAGTGACACACATATCAGGAGTATGCGCAATGTTAAAGCGGTATTATCGAAGTATGATTAAGATTAAATTGTTAGAGATCAACCGTTGGTCAACAAATCAAAATGGTCACCAACGAAGAAGACTTACGAAGAGTTGAAGAGCAAATATGTATTTTGAAAACTCTGCGGAGAGGGAGAGAAATAAAAATTTTGACCTAATTAAATGGATCAACAGCCTATTGAAAACTATTGGAAAGGGAAATGAACGGGAATGAAGTGTTTGGCCTAGAGGAGAGTGGAGAGGAGAGCTGCTGCAAACCAATCTCCGAATTGATGATTACTGATGATGAATGTTTTAAAGGAGATTCACATTTTGCGATTTTTGGATCGACAATGTGGGTATAGTTTTCACTTCTTTGGTACATCTGTAGATAAAATAGCATCGACTTAACGAATGCAATATACTATCGAATTGATAGGTTCAAGTGTTTTCTCTTAGCACTCACAGTTCACCACGACAATCATAGCAGATGGAGATACTTAGTTCACCAAAAGACACGCAACTTAATATGCCTTTTCATTGGCAAATCCTTTTTCCAATGTTCTCCCGTGCCATGATTGGAGTTGTAGTTAACCCTCCGTCAGACACTGGCGGCGGCCATCAGGGGTAATAAACTGCTGTATCCATCTACTTTGCCCCCTCTTAATGTCCTTCAGAAACTTCCCACCGTCAGCTACAGTCCTTTTTCATTTGTCCACATTTGTTGACACTCCTTTTCAATTGTTCAGACTGTCCAAAGGTGCCAAGTCGACTTTTACTAGTCTTTAACGGCTAAATACAAATTTTCGTACCTAGTGACAGATCTTACTACTTTTCAGGAAAATATTTATATGACGAATAAACAAGTGGCTTATTTTTTTTAGTTTTGAAAATGATTGTACAATAATATTGCAACTTTAACCCATAAGTAGACGTGCTTAGTTTTCCTCACGCTAATAATATTCACCCGATCTTACCCGAATATAACAATTAATTCTACTATATATCATTTTTAAACATTAGTATCATTTTTACAGCAATATAGATTAATTTTACATTAAAAGTCATCATTACCGTAATAATTCGCTTTATTGCGTATGCTTTTGTGGAGTTTTAATAACTTGCCTGCAATAGAATATAAAAACAATTTTTTTCTTTATCGCGAAAAACCTCACTTCTAGATAAATGGAATGAGAAAATGTAATAAATTATTTTCAAAATAATTATAATTATGGAATTATATCATATGGACACCAAGGACGGAGAGAGCACCGTTAGTAGGCGCCTGGGGCCACTGTGACACTTATGACATAAAATCTCAGTAAAATTTAAATTATTTAGTACTTAAAAATTGTTAATGGTTGCAGGTGAATACAAAGTTTCTAGGAGGTAAGAGGATAAAAAAAAATTCTTATCGTACAATTAAAAAATTAGAAGGAATCATAATTACGAGGTGGTATGACATAATTATCCCCGTGCGCCGACTTAAGTGTAAAATATGATATTATTGTTTTATTTTATTTTTGTTAACCTTTTCGACTCTAGCACAGCGAATAGATCATTCATTTCCGTCCGCACCTGTTTTACAGCGTGAGGAAGTGGAAATATGAATCCCCGTAATTGAAAACTCTTTCAGCTGTTTTTTAAAACTCCAACTTTTCCATTACGCGAAAAAATTTATAATATTCGTAAAAAATACCCATAATAAACGTATGAGCGTATATTATAGAAGCGTGTTTTTGTATGCTAGTGGGAATATAAACGTAAAAGCATTGAAAATATGAAATTGAAATTAGCGTTTGCAGGTGAAATGTAGTGTAAATTAATTATATGATCAATGAGTCCCCATGCTAATGACTCAATGAGTCAATGACTCATTGAGTGGTAAAGACTCATTGACAATGAGTCCTCACCATTCAATTCCCCACCCGTTATTCTGACCAGTCCGTGAATTTGGCTTTAGCCGAAACGCTTCTCTTACTTCCTTTGCATTCACCTCCAACGACGACGGAAAAGAACACGGGTTTTTAGGTTTGTCCCCCCTCTCCTGTCACCTCTCCATACCAAAGAAAGTTTTCTCCAAGTCCCCACTACCTCATAATACCATCCTCATTCCACAGCTGCGCTGTATTAATCGATACTTCTAAGGCAACAATTTGGTCCCTAAGAATCATCTTAAACCGTCTAAACGAGCCGAATTTATAAAATATATCCCTGATTATTACTAATATACCCCTGATTATATTACTTATGTGTCTCATTGGTTATGTTTAAAAATTAGATAAAATATCAATAAAATGGTAACATGAATGGCATACCTGTCAAAAGCAGCAAAAACAAACCATAGCACCACTTCTTATCGCCGAGAAATGCAATAACCCATCATTTAGCTATTTCATCCAACTAAGAACCACAATAGTTGTTATGCGACAGTATCTATAACTATTACTTTGGACGATAACAGCAACAGAAGAAAAGTAATTTGAGCATTGTCAAGGTCGTGTTAACAATGAACAATAATGATCGAATAAAATGAGCGAATCACTGAAGTAGAGGTTTAAGATGAAAACTGGAGAGAATAGAAGAAAAACCAGCAGAACAAAAGAGATATGAGGCAATGGATATGTGGCATAGCAGACAAATGATGAATCTCAAATCGACTGTGAAGAAGTGTAACGGAGAGCAGTGTAAATACAGTTTAACTTTAACTCAGAAATAAGGAAGATCAAGCATATAGGACGAAATATGTGACACAGCACCCGGCTGATAATACAATAGAAGAAGAAATAAATTGGAATATCTATCGAGGAGGACTAAGGATAGACTATATGAAACAAGTTACTAGGGACATCAAAGGCTTAGGTGGGAATGTTGTGGTAATCCGGTTTGAGGTTGGAGAGGAGAAAGACTGCGGTCCAAGACTTATGACTTCAAAAGAAGAATATACCTCTTAATTTCACTTCGTATATTAATATCCTCTCAGACACAACACATGCACAGCATCGATATAATTCGAAGAGCACTAGCAATAACAAAAAACCTTTGCTTGATTGAATCAACAAGTTATTTAAGTTATTAAACATACTCATATCGATTTTAATATCCAATTGTAGCAATTATTACCTACCGAAAAGAAGTAGCCGGGTCATCGAAGACATTTTTCCAGGTATTAGTAATGCAAATACGGCATGCATTCAAATCGGAACTATTCACTTTTAGAAGTACGACGCAAGAGCTGTCGAGTAAGTAAGTAGATTTTCTCTTCGTACCATAAGACTCTATTCAAGTAATCGACTATGAAAACATTTAGATTGCATTGGCCATTATCTTTATGTGGGTCGTGATCTTAAGACTCTAGTCGTTAGATATCATGAATACAACGTCACGCTAGCATCAATATAAAATAGTGATTTCAGAATTTCTGAGCCATCGGTGGCTGAGGCTTACATCAGCCATAAGATAACCTAGAAAATACGTGAACTACGCTAATACGGTGCGATGAACGTCTTGAAATATATTATGTGACGAAAACGCTTGTTTGCACTTCCAAAACACGACGGACTCTCCCACGCTACCACATGGGAAAAATAATATTTTCGGATTTAAGGGATAACTTTTCAATAACTAATTTCATAAAAAATTATAGTGGGATACGAATCTGATATCACAACTTCCATTTACGAAATAAAGGTTGAAAAACGTTTCGTTGAGGGTCACGAATCAAAAGTGAAAACTATACCCACATTGTCGATCCAAAAATCGCAAAATGTGAATCTCCTTTAAAACATTCATCATCAGTAATCATCAATTCGGAGATTGGTTTACAAACGGTACTAAAAATGCGCAAACTCGGAGCAGACAGTTTTTTGCCGGACGATCAATACATACTGCTAGAGCCAACGTACTACGGTAGACGTGATAACAGGAATAAAATAAAGGAAATTGACTGCCGAACCGATAGATTCAAAATGTCATTTTTCCCACGCACAATAAGGGATCATAATAGTTGCGATAAATCAATCACATGAAACTCCCACCCTCAATAGGTAGAGTAGAATTTTCACTTGTGCTTAATAACACCACATAATTACTAACTCTTCACACCGGTCGATTAGTCCGGCATTATTTTATTTTGTTCTTTGCATGAGGTAGCATCTCGTAGTATTAATAAATTAACAGTATCAGTAATATTAACCTCTTGATGTGTCTATGTCATTTTTCTGCATGTTTGTACGTTCTTTTACGTATCACTCTCCCAGTTTCCGGTTGGACTGCGCACTGTTCTCCTGACTGCTTTTGGCCTGCGCCTAGAGCCAGGGGGAGCGTGCGAGGTTCGGATTTGTTCTGGGATGAGTGCTGCATGCCTGGTGTGGAATCACCCCGTGCCACACACCCCAGTGGTGGCTTGCACGGTACATCGTAGATGTAGATAAACATTTTGAAAGTAAACCATTCGGACGGACACATAAATTATCTTTGGCAGGCAGTTTACTGTGTTGCAATAGGTTTATTGTTTTATGAGTTATAACATCTCAAACTCGGGTATCTCGACTTTTTGCATGGGCAGTAGATGAAAGTGTGCAAGGCAGGAGACTAGTAGCCACCAGTTTGCAAGTTCGTTTACGTAGCACTCTCGCAGTTTCTGGTTTGTCGGTGTATTGTTCACCTGGCTTCTTTTTGGTCTGCGCTTAGCGGCCGGGAAAATGTGCACGGTCATGATGTCAACTGGCTATACGGTACTTCGAACATAAAGGGTTAGATATATTGGTACATTCGTGCTTTATTTAGTTTAGGTGCTTTTCGTAGGTTCTTGCTCATTCCGTAGAGCATTTTCGTCGTTGGTAAGCCATGCGTATTCATGGTACCTCTAGGAGGTTTAGGAACTACTAAATGCACAATTTCATACCTGAACTCACTCGAAAGTATCATCCGATGCTTCACCTCGTTACCATTTGTGTTGAAACTATTCTACCGTCGGTTTTCGGACTTCGCAAAATGTATATGACAGAAATCAACAGTATGGTCACTAAAGAACGACCTAGGAGAAAAACAAACGACAATTACATAAAGCAAATATCCTCAACATCTATTTCAAAGAGTGAATACAAAAAGCTCTCCGAATAACACCGCTACAATGTCTAGGCTTAATAAGCACCCAATGAAGTCTATTAATATCAATATTCGTGGAATACACAGTCTTCTGAAATCCATTTATTCCAAAAAAAATCACCCGGTCCCGCTCAAATTCCCGCCCGAGTTTATGAAAAATTAGCAACAGAAATAGCACCGTACCTGAAAAATATAGTTGAAAAATCTCTAACACAACATCGTGTTCCTTAATATTGGAAAATCGCGAACGTTAAACCAATATTTATAAGTGGTGACAATGAAGAGCCCAGTAACTCTAGACCGATTTCCCTTATGTCTATCTCGTGGAACATAGGTCGTCGTTAGGAAGAGTCGTGGAACATAGGTCATAGTCGTAGTTACACTAACTACCACATCAGGTAATAAATGTGAGCACCGTCGAGGGAATCAGTGATCATAGGGCAGTAACATCTAAGTTTTCTTCAAATATCGCAAAAAGTTTTAAACGAGAACGAAAAGTTGTCATATTTAAAAGAGCTGATTTTGATGGGTTCAAGAGTAATCTGAAAAATGCTTTTCCCGTGTTTCAAAAATCAGTAATGGAGTTAAATGTAGAAGGGACTTGGAAAGCTTTTCTTTCGCTCATAAATTCAGGAATCAAAAGATATATCCCTAGTAAAATAAAAAAAGAAGGTAGCGAACCGAGATGGTATGACGCGGAAGTCAGAAAATCGTTAAGGCGACAGAGAGCGTGCCATGCTAAGATGAAAAAAATCATTCATGATGTATCTCCTAGTGATCGAGAGTTAATAATTAATAAATATAAGTTGTCTAAAGCCGCTACAAAGGAAGCGTTCAGGAATGCATTCACGAATTTTAAAAGGAAAACACTTGTAGAGCAGTTACGGGATGACCCAAAAGCATTTTGGTCTTATATTAGGGAAGTTCAAGGTAAAAGATCTACCGTTTGTTCGCTAAGAAACGATAATGGAGATGTGTTAACAAACAGTTCCGATAAAGCCAATTTATTAAATTCCTACTTCAAGAGCGTGTTCACCGAGTCATCTGAGAATTCATCCGTGGCGGTTGATAATCACTGCATACGAAAGATTCCTCCCCTTGATATTAGTGCTCACGGAATAGAAATGTTATTGAAATTGCTCGGTCCACATAAGTCACCTGGCCCAGACGAAATCCCTTCTCGCGTGTATAAAGAACTAGCGTCAGAAATTGCCCCCTACTTGCAGCTAATATTCACAAAATCCATAAAGCAACACGGAGTACCAAATGACTGGAAAATTGCCAATGTAACGCCCATATTCAAAAGTGGAGACAAGGAACAGCCATGTAATTACAGACCGATATCTTTAACGTCCATTTCATGCAAAATCCTTGAACACACTGTTGTCAGCTCAGTAATGAAACACCTAGACACGCATAACTTGTTAATGAGAACTCAACACGGATTCAGGAAAGGTAGATCATGCGAAACTCAGTTAGCGCTGTTTGCCCACGATATTTTAGTCTCCGGAGAGGACAGCATTCCAGTGGACGCGATTTTTCTTGATTTCAAAAAAGCATTTGATAAAGTGCCCCACGGAAAGTTATTAGTAAAACTAAAATCATACGGCCTAGACGATGATCCTCTCTGACTACCTGCGCTTGCAGCTACTGCTTGTCTCTCTGACTACCTGCGCTTGCAGCTACTGCTTGTCTCTCTGACTACCTGCGCTTGCAGCTACTGCTTGCTTGGAGCTTTTCTGCTTGCAGTGTAGTGTCTTATACTTGTAGCTTATTTTATTTATTATTAGAGTAGGATATTTAAATTAGACCTTGTCTTAATATAGTCGCGTTAGTTAAGTTTCCTGTTAGTTAAGTGTGGGTTTTTGTGAGTGTGTGTGTGCGAGTGAGTGAATCTCCAGATTTTCTTCGATCCCGGTTCGTGCGCCGAGTGTTTCTGCAAGAGTGCCTGCTTGTAGCGATAAGTAGAAACCCTATATGTATTTCTGTTAATTTTTTTTATTGCGTAGCTAGTTGCACGTTATCTTTTTGCGTGTTTTTGTGCCGTACACTAATCTGGTGATCGGATTGTTGAATAGATTCTTTACGTAGCTGCTTTGGAATTATTGTTGTCTAAGAATTATATTAGAATAGTATTTTTTATATTACTTTAATAACTTTGTGATAGTAATCCTCTTTTTTTTCACCTGCCGTTACACTTTAACTTATTATATTACACGTTAAAGTCTCTGCTGCCCATTGATAGTTATTAAATCCTTACTCACCTAGCTTTTACTTACGGACTAACTATATATTTTTTCTTAAAGAGCTTATAATATCCTTATTGTTAAAATCTGGTTATTAATAAAATCTGGTGTTCCGTTATTAAAAGAACCTCTAATTAATTCAAGTTAGCCTAATTCTTAGTGGCAGACTAGTTATATATATTTTATTAAATATTCCATTGTTATAATCTTAGTGCATTTTTAGTTTTAAGTACTGTTTATCGCTATTTAATATTTTAATATAGTTATTTTTTGTCATATGTAGATAGTTTACACTCCATTTTCACCTTTTGATTTTTATATAGATTAAATTATTTATATACATGTAGGTTAGACCGCTAATATCTAGTAAAATCTAACATATATAGACTGTTAAAATATCGATAGATTTTCTAGCGTTAATCTACTTCAATATATTTTATTTAGGTTGAATCGTACCTAGTTCGAAGAAAGGGTAGTTTTTTTTCTCTCCAAGTTACTAATCAACTGGTAACTTATTATATTTTCAACACATTCTTAGGTCTACCATCTGACTACTATCATTCGTGTAGAAACTAGCGTTAGTAGAGCCTTGCGAATTTAAAAACTTTTAAACTCTAGTCCGCCCCACACGCAAAGTATAAACAGTCTTCTATTGTTCACCCCTTACACCCGTGCATAGAACCCCTCCACAGCTCACTTGCGTCATCTGTCCTCCAACTCCCCCCCCCCCCCCCCCCCCCAACAACAACACTCTAGGAGTGAAGTCAGTTACCACCCGCTGTCAGCCCATTAGCCCATCCCCTTAAGGGAATAAAGTCGTAAAGCCTTCTGCACTCGTGAAAGGGTTTTTTGAGAATAGAATGACTCCCATTAGGACTGCTCTTAACCTCTTCAGGGGCTCACCCGATCGCGAGTCCTTGGTGGCCCGGATCGCTGGGCTTGAGAAGACGGTGGACGAGCTCCGTGCTCTGGTGGAGCGGCTGGTGGAAGGTCCTGGAAGGTCGCGGAGGAATGAGGAGGGCCCTAAGCGCTCCAAACGCGTCAAGGCCAGGGGAAGCCCAGGCTCTGTCGCGGGATGGAGAGTGGAGGACCTCTCTCGGACTTCCGTGCCTCCGGTGTCGTCTCCCTCCGTTGCTTCGGGGACATGGAAAGTGGTCTCGAGGCGTAGCCACGGGGTCACCCTCCGAAAACGAGGATTGGCAGGGGCGGAGGCTGAGTCAATCCCCGTCAGCAATAGGTTCGATGTGCTGGCGGAGGCTGAGCCATCGGAGCTAGAGCTGGGAGGTGGGTCGCCGAGTGGGAGTGGAGAGGGAAGGGAGGGAATTTTAGTGATAGGTAGCTCCAATGTCCGGCGTATAGTGTCCCCGATGCGTGGAAAGGCCCGACGGGAAGGAGGAGAACCACGGGTCACCTCCTTGTGTATACCGGGAGGAAAGGTGCCACAGGTGACGAAGGCGATGAAGTCGGCGGTCAGGGGCGCGAACTGCTCCAAGTTGCATGTGGTTGCCCATGTTGGGACCAATGATGCCGTGTTTATGGGATCCGAGGGGATTTTAGGCTCTGTGAGAGACCTATGCTCCGAGTTCCGCCGTATTCGCGGAGAATCTGGTACCAACTTGAGGCTTACCATATGCAGCTTGGTACCTAGGACGGATCGGGGTTCGATGGTTTAGAGCCGAGTGGAAGGCATAAACCAGAGACTCAGTGAAGTCTGTGGGAGCGAGGGAGCGGAGTTCTTGGACCTCAGGCCGGTGCTGGATTCGTGTCGGGTGCCTATAAATCGCTCGGGTGTCCACTATACATACGAGGCATCGCAGGAGGTAGCGCGCAGGATACTTGAGCACACTCGTCGAGTTTAACATAGACGGTGGGCTACAGGGCAGGTCAATTAGTGGGGTCAATAATTATGTGTTGCCAGTTAGTAATTTAGCTAAGAATACTCTGAATATAGCGTCCAAGAATAGCTTAATTGAAGACAGCAATCTTGAAATTACCCCGAATCGCATAAACAATAATCATGAAGCATTAGTCGTTGCAGTAGTTAACTGCCGTAGTTTAAAAAATAAGATTCCAGAATTTCACCACCTTATTCATAGCACGGAGTGTAACGTCATTATTGGCACAGAAAGTTGGCTGACGGACGATATTTCTGATAGTGAAATATTTCCTAAATCATTCAAAGTTTACAGAAAAGATAGGTCCAACCGAACCGGAGGCGGAGTATTTATAGCTGTAAAGAAAACCATAGTCAGCCGAGCGGAAACCGTCCCAGATACCAGCATAGAATCTGTATGGTGCTCTATTAGATGCCCTAAATCAAAAACAATATTCATGTGCGCATACTACAGGCCACCTAACACCGACGTCACCTCAATTTTAGAACTCGAAGCACAAATAAAGAACATAACATCCAGGAACACCGAAAGAAATTTAATCATAGGTGGAGATTTCAATACGCCCTCTATAGATTGGAGGACCTACAGTTACATATCAGGAGGAAGAGACAAAGATATATGCGAGTCCCTGCTGCACACGTTCTCATCCAATGCCCTACATCAGATAGCTACGACGCCTAACAGAGGGGACAACATTCTTGATTTATTGGCAACAAATATACCGCAACAAGTAATTAAGGTAAACACTGTTGAGGGCATTAGTGACCATAGAGTAGTACCGCAAAGTTTTCCTTGAGTTTCATTAAAAGTTTTAAAGAAAGAAGAAAATTCTACATTTTTAGAAAAGCCGATTTCAATGCGTTTAAGAGTCATCTAAAAAATTCTCTTCCCGAATTCCAGGAATCAAGCTTAAAGTTAGACAATATTGCTATAGACATACGAGGGTAGTTGGAAAGCTTTTCTTTCGATTGTACATTCAGGGATCAGAAAATACATTCCAAGTAAAGTAAAAAAAGAGGGCAGCGAACCAAGATGGTACAATGCAGAAGTGAGAAAATCGTTAAGACGTCAGAGAGTATGCCACGCCAAGATGAAAAAACTCCGTAGAGATTTGTCCTCTAGAATTTAGTTTAGAAAAATTTAATATTTGAAAAATACAAATTGTCTAAAGCCACTACAAAGGAAGCCTTTCGGAATGCATTCATGGATTTTAAAAGAAAAACATTAGGAGAACAATTACAGGACAACCCAAAGGCATTTTGGTCATACGTAAGGGAAGTTCAAGGCAATAGATCAACAGTTATTCCACTACGAAACGAAAATGGCGAATTATTAACAAGCAGTTCGGACAAGGCCAACTTATTAAATTCTTATTTTCAAAGTATAATCACCAAGTCAACGAGGAGTACATCCGTAAAGTTAAATGATCACTTCCAGCAAAAGATGCCGCCTATCGACATCTGCACTCACGGAATAGAAAACTTGCTAAAATCTATAAGTCCAAATAAATCCCCAGGTCCTGAAGAAATTCCTGCCCGCGTGTATAGAGAATTAGCTAGTGAAATAGCACCCTACTTGCAGAATATATTTAGTAAATCCATCAACGAACACGAAGTACCCATGGACTGGAAAATTGCAAATGTCACTCCCATATTCAAAAGCGGTGATAAGGAACAGCCATCGAACTACAGACCGATATCTCTCACATCTATCTCTTGCAAAGTCCTTGAACATATAATTGTTAGTTCAGTTATGAGACACCTCGATATAGAAAACTTGTTAACAAAAACACAACACGGATTCAGAAAGGTAAGATCTTGCGAAACTCAATTAGCACTTTTTGCTCACGATATTTTAGTCTCGGGTGAACATAACGCTCCAGTTGATGCAATTTTTCTTGACTTTAAAAAGGCATTTGATAAAGTTTCCCACATTAAGCTACTCATGAAATTAAAATCCTACGGTTTAGACGACGACGTAATTTCCTGGATTAGAGAATTCTTAAGTAATCGCGTGCAAAGGGTTGTATTAGATGGCGCTATCTCTAATGAAGTAAAAGTCACATCGGGTGTCCCACAGGGAAGTGTCATAGGCCCGCTTCTGTTCTTTTTGTACATAAACGACATCGGTGACAAAGTTGACAGTAAGCTTAGATTATTTGCTGACGACGCAATGATGTATAGAGAAATTCGTAGCTTTAATGACAAGGAAGCGCTAACTAAGGACCTCGAGGCAATACAAGAGTGGTGCGATGCGTGGCAGCTAGAATTAAACCTGAAAAAATGCGTTGTTGTAAATTTTTGGAAACGGAAAAACCTTCCTTGTAACAGCTATTGCATTAACAACATAAAACTAGACACCGTAGAATCGGTTAAGTACCTCGGAGTTAAACTGACTAATGATCTATCGTGGAGTAAACATATTCGAGAAAATACCGGTCAAGCTAATCGTAAATTGGGATTTGTTATAAGAGTACTTGGCAAGTGCGACGATAAAGTTAGGGAAATCAGCTACTTCTCCCTCGTTAGACCCCACTTAGAATATGCCGCCAGTATTTGTGATCCTTATGAGATAGGCTTGGAAACTGAGTTAGAACGCGTGCAGCGAAGATCGGCAAGATATGTTAAAGGCCGTTATGATAATCTCGTTAGTGTTACTGACCTTTTGCAGCAACTGGGATGGGAAAAGCTTTCAGACCGTCGATTAAAATTTAGACTAAATCTATTATGTAAGCTCCAAACCGGTCTATTCTCTGACGACGTTGATAATATTTTACGAAATCCGACATACTACGGTAGATCAGATCATGAGAGTAAAATTAGGGAACTAGACTGCAGAACGGATAGATTTAAGATGTCATTTTTCCCACGAACGATAAGGGACCATAATAGCTACCATGAGGCTTTTATCTAGGTTTGTCGTTAGGTAGTGTAGCTCTTAGTAGTGGTAGTACTCCTAATACTTGAATCCTTATCTGTTACCTAGTACATACTAACAGCACGCCTAGCATGTTTTCTACATGGGTCTTGAGTCCCTGTCCATCTGTGTAGTTGTAGAATGCATGTATATTGATGTCACTCCATTTTGATGACATCTGTAGTGTAGTGTTGCATGCTTGTGAGGCTTCGCCTCATGACAAGCATTAGCGATTTATGCTAATGCATAATTAGTCGTAGTTACACTAACTTTAGGGTATAGTGTAATGCATGTTGGTGAATACTCACCCCCTGCCACACACCCCTGAGGTGGCTTGCAGGGTATTTTGTAGATGTAGATGTAGATGATGTAATTTCCTGGATCAGAGAACTTTTGAACGATCGCGTGCAAAGAGTAGTATTAGACGGCGTAGCCTCCAACGAAGTTAGAGTTACTTCTGGCGTCCCTCAGGGTAGTGTCATAGGCCCACTCCTCTTCCTACTCTATATCAACGATATTGGTGAAATAATAGACAGTAAACTTCGATTATTTGCAGACGACGCTGTAGTATACAGGAAAATCCGTAGAAGTGAAGATAAAGATAAACTAACGAACGACCTTACTGCAATCCAAGCATGGTGCGATGCGTGGCAGCTAGAGTTAAATTTGAAAAAATGCGTAGTAATGAAATTCTGGGGGAAAAATAACTCCCCACAACAGAGCTATTTCATTCAGGATACCCAATTAGAGACGGTAGAATCCGTAAAATATCTCGGAGTTAGGCTCAATAATGATCTATCGTGGAATAAACATATTCGGGAAATAACAGGTCAAGCTATTCGTAAATTGGGATTTGTTAAAAGAATTCTAGGCAAGTGCGACGACAAAGTGAGAGAAATAAGCTACTTCTCCCTCGTTAGACCCCATTTAGAATATGCATCCAGTGTTTGGGATCCTCATGAAACAGGCTTAAAAACAGAGTTAGAACGTGTACAGAGAAGAGAAGCCAGGTACGTGAAAAGCCGTAACGATAGTCTTGTTAGTGTTACCGACCTCTTAGAACAACTCGGATGGGAATCACTGTCAGACCGTAGATTGAAAACAAGACTAAATCTATTATGTAAATTCAAGAGTAGTTTATTTTCCGACGAAGTTGATCATATTTTACGACCGCCAACGTACTATGGTAGATTAGATCATAAAAATAAAATAAGAGAGATAGATTGTAGAACAGATAGATTTAAAATGTCGTTTTTTCCGCGAGCGATAAGAGACTATAACGGCTGTGTAAGGACTTAGAAATAGATTAGTCGACTGGTAGTGTAGCTTACTAACTTATGTATTTCTTAAAGCATGTTTACGGAGTTTTATGGTGTTTCTAACAGCATGTTTTGCGTGCTCTAGCTTCATAGGCAGATTGCCCTCTTAAGTAGCATGTAGAATATTATGTGTCATCGTACATGTGTGGCGTGCATGTGGGGATTCTCTTGCATGCTGCATGATGGTTTTTAGTTAATGGTGAAATTGGTTAGTATCCTTAATATTCATGACCGTGCGGTGTGCATGTGGCGGTCCGCTTGCATGCTGCATTTTGGTGACTTGTCACCCCCTGCCATACACCCTAGAGGTGGCTCGCAGGGTAATATGTAGATGTAGGGTATAGTGTAATACATGTTGGTGATTACTCACCCCCTGCCACACACCCCTGAGGTGGCTTGCAGCGTATTTTGTAGATGTAGATGTAGATGAACTTTCGAGGAGCTACCCAAATTCCCATCCACCTTAGGGACGCGCACCACTCTTTCAACCTTTGACTGGAGTTCCCGCAGGATTCTCTCCAACTTAGCGATGCGGGCTCTGAGAGCCGCACACTCACCGTCGTTTTTGATCATCGCAACGGAAGACCTATTCAAAGCCATCCTAACACTATCGAAATCAATTCCCCAGAAAATAGGCTAACCTACAATCACGTAGCTAAAAACTCTTGCAATAAACGCTCTTAAACTAAACTCTTTTTTAGATGTAGATCTAAACTCGATTGAAATAAACTAGTCCAGTGCTTGGCAGAATAGACTGACGGGGAGAGAGAGAGAGAACTGTGTTTAACGGTGACGAAAGTGTGATAAATTTAACAAACTCTGTAGTTAACAATCCTTACTATCACTTACTACTGTGTACTAGTTAATAAAATTAAAACTTAAACAAAAAAAAAGAAGTTAACAACACTACTACGAAAAAGCTATAACACTGATTCTACTAACTCACACCAGACAAAAAGTTAGACACAGCAACAAGATAAATAAAAGCACTCTCTAGCACACAAGAAATGTAAGTAAATCAAGTGAGGCTACTTATCACGAAGGAACTACGGTGATGAATTCATTCTCCCTCCAGCTCTTGGACGGAACGGACGTGACCTTCGGGCGCTCCCTAATCCCGGGTCTACCTGCCCTCTCTGCCTCTCTGACTACCTGCGCTTGCAGCTACTGCTTGCTTGGAGCTTTTCTGCTTGCAGTGTAGTGTCATATACTTGTAGCTTATTTTATTTATTATTAGAGTAGGATATTTAAATTAGACCTTGTCTTAATATAGTCGCGTTAGTTAAGTTTCCTGTTAGTTAAGTGTGGGTTTTTGTGAGTGTGTGTGTGCGAGTGAGTGAATCTCCAGATTTTCTTCGATCCCGGTTCGTGCGCCGAGTGTTTCTGCAAGAGTGCCTGCTTGTAGCGATAAGTAGAAAACCTATATGTATTTCTGTTAATTTTTTTTATTGCGTAGCTAGTTGCACGTTATCTTTTTGTGTGTTTTTGTGCCGTACACTAATCTGGTGATCGGATTGTTGAATAGATTCTTTACGTAGCTGCTTTGGAATTATTGTTGTCTAAGAATTATATTAAATAGTATTTTTTATATTACTTTAATAACTTTGTGATAGTAATCCTCTTTTTTCACCTGCCGTTACACTTTAACTTATTATATTACACGTTAAAGTCTCTGTTGCCCATTGATAGTTATTAAATCCTAACTCACCTAGCTTTTACTTACGGACTAACTATATATTTTTTCTTAAAGAGCTTATAATATCCTTATTGTTATCATCGTTGTTGTGAAGTTATTTTTTTTGACTGTTAGGTTCTGAGATCTTTAGTAACTCTTATTTTTAGCATCAAATTCTACTCCCAGTTCGCTGTTAGAGAATATTTTTGTACATTTTTCTTCTAGTATAGTTTATCTCCTTCGCTAGTTGTTGGATAGTTAACCGTTTTTCTCGTGAAACACAGGTCCTTTCGTCCCTCTTTATCAGTGAATCACCCCCTCCTAGCTCTCACAAAAAACAACACCTGTCCTACCCTACCACTAGCGTCCTTGAAGTGTAAGCCACTTCCCCCCCGCTGACAATCCCTTCGAGTTAATCCGTTACGTCTATCCGCGTTCTACTCGGGTGAGGATTTAGAGTCTAGGAAGTAGACCTTTTTCTTCTTCAGTTATTTTTCTGTTGTACTTTTGAGCTTGTTTTTATCTCGTTGTCTTGTTAGCGTTTTTCAGTAGTGAGCTTTTTTTTAGGAGTCAACTCTTTCTAGCAACTACATTCTATCTGATTACTCTCTTACCGTATACTCTTGCCGAGTCTAAGAACGTTTATTTTTTTTTGTTGCAAAGTTTAGCCCTCGTTCTATAGGTTACATTTTTTTGTTGGGGATTTTATTGCGAGTAAGGCTAGGATGGCTTCGAATAGGTCACCCGTTGCGGTGCTCGAAAACGCCGGCGAGGGTGTGGTTCTCAGAGCCCGCATCGCCGAGTTGGAGAGAATCGTGCGGGAACTCCAGTCACTGGTAGAAAGGGTAGTACGCGTCCCTGAGATGGATGGAAATTTGGGTGACTCCTTGAAAGTCCACCGTTCCTTAGGAGCTGCACGGGTTCGCTCGATTGCAAACAGAGGTTGGACGATCAAGAGTTTCCCCGAAGATCCTTCCACCGATGAAGGGGCAGTACCACCTCCTATACCGGAGGTTTGGAGGGTCGTGTCTCGGAGGAGTGGCGGTAAGGTCACTCTGAAACGTGGCGCGGGGGATGCTCCGGCAGATCCCGTTCCCGTTTCGAACAGATACCAGTTGCTGTCGGAGGGGAACTCCGAGGTATCTGACGTGCCTACTCCTACTCCGAGACCGTCACTTAGGAAGAGTCGTCAGAGTGGGAAGGGGGGGATTGTAGTGATAGGGAGTAGTAATGTCCGCCGTGTGATGGTCCCATTACGAGAAAGGGCAGACCGCGAGGGTGTAAGCAACCGTGTGACATCATGGTGTATCCCTAGTGGCGGTGTTCCGCAGGTGACGCAGGCGGTTGGTGCGGCGGTACGGGGCACGAAGTGCTCTAGATTGCAGGTCGTGGCACATGTTGGCGTCAACGACGCCATGGACCGCGGATCCGAGGAGATCCTACGTTCCTTCAGGGAATTGGACTCCGAAGTGAAACGGATAAATGGTGCCGAGGGGGTTAGCTTGTCGCTTGCGATTTGTAGTCTTGTCCCGAGGATCGATCGTGGTTCTCTGGTTTGGAGCCGAGTGGAAGGCATAAACCAGAGGCTGCGTCGTTTCTGCACGGACATCGGAGCCTCCTTCGTGGACCTTAGGCCGGCAATCCGATCGTGTCGGACCCCTCTGAACCGTTCGGGAGTCCACTACACGGCCGAGTCAGCTAGATGTGTAGCGAGTAGTATATTTGAGCACTGTAGGTCTTTTTTAGAGTAGAGAGAAGGCCAGAGTGTAGTGCTTATAATGGGTCGATAAATAAAGGGGTAAATTCAAAAGTTTTTAGTAACAAAAGTTCCTCCAGAAATCAGAATAGATTAATAGAAAGGAAAAGCAGCGTGTCAGGCTCAGCATCACTAATTTCCAATAAAAAATTTAGTACCTTTAAGCATGGGAAACGTCAGCTGCGTCATAATGTCAATGGAAGGAAAGGTAGTAGGTCAGTTGGTGAGACAAAAACGGGAAATCAGAGGTCAGTAGATTCAAGTCATTTTAAAAGTGAGATAAAAAATTCTGCAGTGCCCGGAAGTAGGAATACAGGGCCTAAAAATAAATTAATCGGAAAGAGCGAATCGAAAATACTCCCAAATTGCAATAATATTAGTGATGAAGTAATAGTCGTGGCAGTAATTAATTGCCGTAGTTTAAGAAATAAGATTCCTGAATTCCACCATTTAATTCATAGTACGAAGTGTAACGTCATTATAGGAACAGAAAGTTGGCTTACAGATGATGATTCAGGCAGTGAAGTCTTCCCAAAATCTTTCACCGTTTATAGGAAAGATAGAGTTAACCGAGCTGGAGGCGGAGTATTTGTAGCTGTAAAGAATTCAATTGTCAGCCAAGCGGAAACCTTACCGGAGACCAGCGTTGAATCTGTGTGGTGTTCAATTAAATGTCCTAAATCGAAAACTAAATTTGTATGCTCGTACTATAGACCACCAAACACAGATATAACATCAATTTTAGATTTTGAAACCCAAATAAACAGCATAGTATCCAAATATCCTGATAGAAATCTGATATTAGGCGGAGATTTCAACTTACCCTCTATAGATTGGAAGACCTATAGCTTCATACCCGGTGGGAGAGATAGAGTCATCTGCGAGGCGTTACTGCACGCTTTTTCATCAAACGCATTGCTTCAAATAGCTTCCGCTCCTAACAGAGGAGAAAATATTCTTGATTTGTTAGCGACAAATATACCACATCAGGTAATAAATGTGAGCACCGTCGAGGGAATCAGTGATCATAGGGCAGTAACAGCTAAGTTTTCTTTAAATATCGCAAAAAGTTTTAAACGAGAACGAAAAGTTTTCATATTTAAAAGGGCTGATTTTGATGGGTTCAAGAGTAATCTGAAAAATGCTTTTCCCGTGTTTCAAAAATCAGTAATGGAATTAAATGTAGAAGGGACTTGGAAAGTTTTTCTTTCGCTCATAAATTCAGGAATCAAAAGATATATCCCTAGTAAAATAAAAAAAGAAGGTAGCGAACCGAGATGGTATGACGCGGAAGTCAGAAAATCATTAAGGCGACAGAGAGCGTGCCATGCTAAGATGAAAAAAATCATTCATGATGTGTCTCCTAGTGATCGAGAGTTAATAATTAATAAATATAAGTTGTCTAAAGCCGCTACAAAGGAAGCGTTCAGAAATGCATTCACGAATTTTAAAAGGAAAACACTTGTAGAGCAGTTACGGGATGACCCAAAAGCATTTTGGTCCTATGTTAGGGAAGTTCAAGGTAAAAGATCTACCGTTTGTTCGCTAAGAAACGATAATGGAGATGTGTTAACAAACAGTTCCGATAAAGCCAATTTATTAAATTCCTACTTCAAGAGCGTGTTCACCGAGTCATCTGAGAATTCATCCGTGGCGGTTGATAATCACTGCATACGAAAGATGCCTCCCCTTGATATTAGTGCTCACGGAATAGAAATTTTATTGAAATTGCTCAGTCCAAATAAGTCACCTGGTCCAGACGAAATCCCTTCTCGCGTGTATAAAGAACTAGCGTCAGAAATTGCCCCCTACTTGCAGCTAATATTCACAAAATCCATAAAGCAACACGGAGTACCAAATGACTGGAAAATTGCCAATGTAACGCCCATATTCAAAAGTGGAGACAAGGAACAGCCATGTAATTACAGACCGATATCTTTAACGTCCATTTCATGCAAAATCCTTGAACACATTGTTGTCAGCTCAGTAATGAAACACCTAGACACGCATAACTTGTTAATGAGAACTCAACACGGATTCAGGAAAGGTAGATCATGCGAAACTCAGTTAGCGCTGTTTGCCCACGATATTTTAGTCTCCGGAGAGGACAACATTCCAGTGGACGCGATTTTTCTTGATTTCAAAAAAGCATTTGATAAAGTGCCCCACGATAAGTTATTAGTAAAACTAAAATCATACGGCCTAGACGATTATGTAATTTCCTGGATCAGAGAACTTTTGAGCGATCGCCTGCAAAGAGTAGTATTAGACGGCGTAGCCTCCAACGAAGTTAGAGTCACATCTGGCGTCCCTCAGGGTAGTGTCATAGGCCCACTCCTCTTCCTACTCTATATCAACGATATTGGTGACATAATAGACAGTAAAGTTCGATTATTTGCAGACGACGCTGTAGTATACCGGGAAATCCGTAGCAGTGAAGATAAGGATAAACTAACGAACGACCTTACTGCAATCCAAGCATGGTGCGATGCGTGGCAGCTAGAGTTAAATTTGAAAAAATGCGTAGTAATGAAATTCTGGGGGAAAAATAACTCCCCACAACAGAGCTATTTCATTCAGGATACCCAATTAGAGACGGTAGAATCCGTAAAATATCTCGGAGTTAGGCTCAATAATGATCTATCGTGGAATAAACATATTCGGGAAATAACAGGTCAAGCTAATCGTAAATTGGGATTTGTTAAAAGAATTCTAGGCAAGTGCGACGACAAAGTGAGAGAAATAAGCTACTTCTCCCTCGTTAGACCCCATTTAGAATATGCTTCCAGTGTTTGGGATCCTCATGAAACAGGCTTAAAAACAGAGTTAGAACGTGTACAGAGAAGAGCAGCCAGGTACGTGAAAAGCCGTTACGATAGTCTTGTTAGTGTTACTGACCTCTTAGAACAACTCGGATGGGAATCACTGTCAGACCGTAGATTGAAAACAAGACTAAATCTATTATGTAAATTCAAGAGTAGTTTATTTTCCGACGAAGTTGATCATATTTTACGACCGCCAACGTACTATGGTAGATTAGATCATAAAAATAAAATAAGAGAGATAGACTGTAGAACAGATAGATTCAAAATGTCGTTTTTTCCGCGAGCGATAAGAGACTATAACGGCTGTGTAAGGACTTAGAAATAGATTAGTTGACTGGTAGTGTAGCTTACTAACTTATGTATTTCTTAAAGCATGTTTGCGGAGTTTTATGGTGATTCTAACAGCATGTTTTGCATGATCTAGCTTCATAGGCAGATTGCCCTCTTAAGTAGCATGTAGAATATTATGTGTCATCGTACATGTGTGGCGTGCATGTGGGGATTCTCTTGCATGCTGTATGATGGTTTTTAGTTATCCTTAATATTCATGACCGTGCGGTGTGCATGTGGCGGTCCGCTTGCATGCTGCATTTTGGTGACTTGTCACCCCCTGCCAAACACCCTAGAGGTGGCTCGCAGGGTAATATGTAGATGTAGATGAACAGAAGTGGGCCTGTGACACATCCCTTTGGGACACCCGATGTGAATTTTACTTCATTAGATAAAGCGTCATCTAGTACAACCCTTAATTGATAATATCTTACGAAATCCGACATACTACGGTAGATCAGATCATGAGAGTAAAATTAGGGAACTAGACTGCAGAACGGATAGATTTAAGATGTCATTTTTCCCACGAACGATAAGGGACCATAATAGCTGCCATGAGACTTTTATCTAGGTTTGTCGTTAGGTAGTGTAGCTCTTAGTAGTTGTAGTACTCCTAATACTTGAATCCTTATCTGTTACCTAGTACATACTAACAGCACGCCTAGCATGTTTTCTACATGGGTCTTGAGTCCCTGTCCATCTGTGTAGTTGTAGAATGCATGTATATTGAGGTCACTCTCCATTTTAATGACATCTGTAGTGTAGTGTTGCATGCATGTGAGGTTTCGCCTCGTGACAAGCATTAGCGATTTGTGCTGATGCATAATTAGTCGTAGTTACACTAACTCTAGGGTATAGTGTAGTTGCATGTTGGTGATTACTAACCCCCTGCCACACACCCCTGAGGTGGCTTGCAGGGTATTTTGTAGATGTAGATGTAGATGAACAGGCTGACAGGGCTGGAGCTCAACGCAGGTAGAAAAGGGTCTCTGCGTCGCTGAGGAAAACAAAAAACCGGTTCCAGACAGAGGTCTGTCAGGCACGTCCGTTCACTCCGAGAGCCAGGAGGAGAATGAATCTAATGAGTTCTAATTCTACACAATTCTTGTATAGTGCGTAACAGGTATTCTACACCCTTCTTTGACCACTTAGTTGGGTAGTAAACATTTGCATCACTTTTTCACTAAAATCCCGTTAAACGTCTCCAACAATATCCTCGGCATTGGTATATTTCAAAGAACACAAGTGGTGACGCGTAACCTATTTTTATTTCTCACTAAATTGTAACTAACTCTGATTCTCTGTCCACTTATGTGTTATACCATGAACTAAACAATATTTATATCTAGTTAATTTCTTATTTTTTCAACGATTACGTACTGAAAAGAAGCAGAAGATTCATCGAAGACATTGCTCCTGGTTTTAGTAACTTAAATGCGGCAGGTGATTAACTCAGTTCACCATTTCCCGCGTGGAAACACGACAACAGATTTTTCAGATGGAACTGGAGTACGGTCATGAACCGACCACTTCGTATCATGACGCTTAATTCAAGTAAAGAACCAGCAAAATATTGTCTTTATCTTCTCATGGGTCCTGACCTAGAGACTCAACTGCTTAGATATCCCGAAGGCGACATCATTAAGTTCTAATGGCATCATTTAAAAAAAGAGGCTTGAGAGTTCCAAAAACATGCATGGCTGAGATTTAGACCAATCATATGGTCACCACGAATGATTCAGTGCTTTTTATTACAGGGCATGAGGGTATATTTAAAAAAGGGTAAAAATTACGTGGACGAACAAACTAGTATATACTAATCTGAAGCGCAAAATGTCTGATTTTACTAGCAACATGACATGGGTAAGGGAATTTTTGGTTCTCATATTCAGTGATTACTTATAATTTCACTTTTAGAAAGGAATGGTAATGAGCTTCATACTTTGAATAGAACCTTTCATGAGCAGGATTGGGAAGTTTGTTGTGTTCATTCAAGGGTTACGAATGAAGTTTAAAATGATGATTTCGCACATTAAAGCGTTGTATTTTCCATATGATTCAGCATTATAAACCTATTTCAAGCTTATTCAATAAAATGTTTCAAAACTAGGTTATTATGCATTATTGTATTGTTGTTACAATACAATAATTTTGGTTTTAATTAGGGGCGTTTAGGGCTCGGAAACTTAGTTACCGCGGGGGAAGATAGGAACTGACCAGGGGGTTTTGCGATGTGGTTTCAGAGAAAATGGAATGGGTAGAAGAACTCAATGGACTGGAATTGGTTTTGAAATTTCACAAAATGGCATGTTATACAATTCAATCAGTTGTAGCATTGTTAATACGGTGCGTAACGTTTCATTGAAATGGCAAAATAAAATATAGTTTTGAATGGAAAATTATTTTACCAATTTTATATTTATTTTGGCCTCTTTAAACGACACTTTTTTAACGGTATAGTATAATCAATAATTACAGGTTTTAGTAAAATTTTAGTTTTTAATTTAACCGACTGAATAAATATTAGTTACATTCTTGTCTGTAATTAGGGGTGGCGGAGAGTGGTATAGAACAAATAGTTGGTTGTGTAGGAATAATTATTAGCGTCGGCAATAAGTTTTTTGGGAGTGGTTATAGAGAAGATGGAATAGTTAATCAGGGCAGAGAGGAAAATGTAATGCACGGTAAAAAGAGAATGTTTTGAGAAATTAGGAGGAGGCAGCGAAGTCGCCTAGAGGACGCATGTTGGGCTAACGAAATGCAAAAGAGGGCGAGATTTGGGCGAACGTGGAGAATGGAAAATGATTGCAATCATGAGCAAAATTCAAAGAATCAAAAAGTATAAAATGAATTAAGTACCCGAAAATGAACTGAGAAGAATATTTCTTAAAAAACTCTATAAGTTCTAAGAAATTAAAGGTGGAACGTTTCAAGAAGATTTAATTTCTTTAGTAGTACACCTCGATTAATCGACTACACCTGGACTAATTGAAAATAGCTTACGAAGTTTGCAAATTGGTAATTTCAATAGTAGAATCAGTCGTACTAACAGACCTGGCTGCATGCAGAAACTCATTACAATGACATTATATGGAATCAGCTTTGGAATAAAGTTGTAATAAAGTATCCAAGTTCCTAATTTATTCAACAGGGGCAATATGAATATCATCATTGAAGTGACATTTTAAGTCCTAGGTTTTTGGTTGCTTGAGGAGTGCGACCGAAAACTCAGGTCACATTGAGGAAAATTGTGTAGACTGACGAGAAAGGAACATTGGGGAATGTAGGTAAGGTGGATTAAAACCCGGTATCAGCATCAGCCTTAACTTTGCGAAAGGAGCCAATGGGACTGCGGTTTATCGTCCCAGCAGACAAACGGAGTACAACGCTGGAAGTTCTCTCCACATGACACCCTAGTAAGGATCAGGATTCGGCTGAATAACTACCACTTCCTACGCTGGTCTTCAAACCCGTACCCTCCGGATGGGTAACTAGTAATATAGCCAGCATGGAAACCCGATCCCGTATTGATTCACCACTGATATTCCATGCATTTCATATATTTAAAAAATATGAGGTGTTTTAGCTAACTGCGAGGATTTCTTTTTATGGCAATTTATAACTCGGACCTCTCCAATTTCCACGGCTTTATACAGGTTCCGCAAAATACGCATTTGTGATAAATGTCAACATTATTCTCCTTAAGAAATAAATACTATTTACTCTTGCTTTAAAATTTATTTTTAGTGGTAAAATTGTATTTAGGAGACACTGATGTGGAATAAAGTTTTCTATCAAATTATAAAAAAGTGATGAGATGAATAGGGATTGGCAAAAAATTCCAGTATTCGGTACTATTGAGTAATATTCTTTTTTCTATTTTGGTACTACCTATTAGGTACCATTATAAATGGTTTCTCTAGGATCTGCCGCATCCATCGAAGCACTTGCCAGAATATGCTATCTGATGCAATCGTAATGTCAAACCATGAAGATTTCGTCAGTCACATTCTTGCAGTTTTTCTCAGCACTAACACATGACGACATGGCTGAAGAGTATTCCCGTCGATGGCTTCGTCCCATAATGAATCTATTTTTCCCTACATTCATTCGACTCTTTCAATCCAACACAATGTACTGTTAATTTCAAACCCCCCCGCCACCATACTCTACTCCTGATGTCCAACATTCCACGGGAAGAAGACGTAGCGACACTAGTGAAGTGGCATTCTGCAATTTATAGTTTCATGAGAAGGGATACGACTCCTCTTGCAGGGCAGAGTGTAGTGTGAAGGGAAACACAATTAATTTGAGGCAAGACATCCTTATCGTGGTAGGGCTCCACGAAGGGGCTTAATTGACAAAATCACTTAAAGTGACAAAATCACTTTAAGGGACAATAGCACTTAAAGAAATGGAGCGGAAAAGGTGACTTAGTTGTTGGAATTAGGCAGGACCCTTAGAGGAGTTAAGTTCTCAAGTGACTTATATCTGTTTTCTACGTGACCACTATGAGTTGCCAATCTTCTCTCCATATGACAACTACTTAACACGGTTAGGTTGTTGGCGCAGCATTAACTTTTCTAATGCATTCAGTTTCAGGAATTAAAAAGTATTAACGCAGTAAGTATAGCATTGAAAGTAAGCATTATTGCAATTGTACTATAATAATCTTATGCTAATGTAAATAAGTATTGTTAAAAGCATTATAAAATATTTAATTCATCACTGCATTGAGGAATAACTTGTAAAAATATTATACAATGCTTGAAAAAATTTGTAAATGGAAAAGTTAGCATTCCGGTTTTTCCTTCAGACTTTTCCAACAAGAATCATCCTTGTTCATGATCTTTTCTAGCTAAAAGTTTTTCCGAAGGCAGCGGTTGCCTGTTATGAAGGCTTCGCTGTAACATGGTACAGTAGGACGTCACCCTGTATATTCGAATGGATATGCAGAATGGGCGTGATGGGCCGGCCATCGGCCTTCGTGATAGAAATGCGTGAAAAAATGCGTCCAACGAGCTGGCACGATACCTCCTTGGGTGGCACTGGAAACTCGTGCAATCGTTCTCCTTAGGGGTTACTGCTGTCTTCTTTCTTTTATCTTACACCCTTCTAACTTTCAAATTCATTTTTGTGGATGGAGAAACTTCTTCTTGCATAGCATGGCTGTTTACAATAGTACATACTACCTACCTCAAAATATTAGCAGCTAGTCTTTCAATTCAACTATTTCCCAAAAGTTAATGGATGGAAATAAACTATTTAGATCACACACGAATTGTTTTAAATCATACTTTTTAGCATCAAAGATAGCAAAAATGTCATCAACATATCTTAAATAAACTTTTGGTAAATATTTGAACGTGCTTTTGAAGGTATGCTCAGAACGAGTCATAAACATATTTGCTAGAAGAGGGGATAAGGAGTTACCCATAACTGATCCGAACTCTTGTTTTTAATAAATACCTAGGAAAACAAAGAAATTTTGGTTCATGACTCAATTAGTGAGTCTAATGTATTCGTCTATTTTGTAATCATTTAAATTCAAGGAGATCAACCAATCCTTTAATGAATTTAAGGCTATATCTTTTGGCACTCTTGGGAATAGATTTGTAACATCAAATGATACCATAATTTCTCCCTCAGAAAACATAGTCTTTGACTTTGTTTACGAAATCCAAGTTGTTCTTAAGCGAATGGGGGCTTTGAAAATTCGAAAAGTTTACTTCAACGGCCAGTTTGTTTTGTTTCCCCTCCCCTTCCCCTCTTGACTCACTTCAATGGTCATTAGCTTCCATCCCCCCTTCCCTTCAACGGTCGATATTACTCCCACCCCCTTCCCTACTTCAACGGTTACGTTCCTTCACTACCAATCCCCAAAAGCCATGTACCACATCTATTGGCCATTGGCTCCCTTTCTCCCACCCCTCCTCGCCTCCCCAACTCTCCACTTCACCCGCATTCCCACTGCTCACCAATGACCTTTTAGCCTTTACCAATTCCTTTGGTCTTTGCCCCCCCCCCTCCCCCCGATTCCCAACCCTTTTGTCCCTTCCCTATTTATTCTAGGATTGTCCTCTTCATTCACTTTCAACCTCGTGTTGCAAGTGTTTTTTCCCTTCAGCTCGCTGAAGAGGACCACTTTGTGGTCGAAATACGCGTATCCGAAGTTCACCCTCGTTCCCTGTTTGTTGTTTTTTCAATGAGAATTCACTCCGAGGATCCAACATGCGGTTAATGGCTGTTAGATCGTACCTGAATATAATACGCGTCATACATTGATTCTTATTGATAAAGGTAAATGACATCTCCCACTAAAATTCAACGGGCATGATCATCTTGCCCATATGCACATTATTAACCACTATTTATGGACCAATTGTGTAATAATATAACCAAATATGTGGCTTTTGTACCATTTGTTTATCTCTTCTGAAATATCTATAAAATATGCTATTTAAAATATTCTCTAAATTAAAACTCAAATTTCATGTAATGTATATATTTTATTTCAGCCAAGAAAATGTAAAATGCTCACCATTAACCCAGTTATTTTATGCATTGTCGGTGCAATAATTTCACAGCTTCCCGTACAAAGACGGATCCCGGGGGTATAGTTGTACTCAAACGACTACAGTTCCCCGTTCGCCTTTCCTTCTCAATGACCATCAACAAGGCATAAGATCAATTGCTTCAGTGGTGTGTGGATAAAATCTGGAAAATCTATGCTTTTAATATGGTAAATTATATGTTGTATACTCACGAGTGGAACAGCCAAAAAATTCATTTGTTTTTGCAGAGGGTGGTAATACCAAAAATATTGTAAATCTCAAAGCACTTGAATGCATTTTTTCAACTTTAAATTTAAAACACAAAAAATCAATGTCTTTCATTTATTTTGTACATGGAAATGTGTCTTCTTTGTATATGTGTCCATAATTAGAAAGAAAAAGAGGGATTGCAACTTATGTCGGGCATTTTGAGGGTATGTGCAATTTGGGCAGATTTTCATGAAAGCGAAAATTACAAAAACGCATACGTAAGCTTACCTGAGCGGTGCCACTGGATGGACAGACACTTGAGGGAATGCGAGAAAATAATGTCCTACGCATCCTAAACCTAACTCGTGCAGATCAGCATAACTCTGTTTTCAATTCTGGTGGGGGTTCGGGGGCGAGGCCGCCGGCATGGGGGGGGGGGAGTCCAGGGAGGCTTCGCCCCCCTGGCTAGCTGCTGCTGATTTCCATGCAAATTGCTCTGAATGTGCACGAGCGATTTTGTATGAGCTAAAGCAGAATTATCCGGATTTTGTATACAGTTGAATTCCACCTTCCAATGTAGATTCAGAAAGGGATTTCTCCCATTATGGGAATATGTTAATAGATAAGAGGACTAACCTAAAGCGAGAAAACATTGAAATAATGCTGGATTCATACATGGAGGGGCAATAAGTGTGGAATTTTGTTAACTTAACAATTTAATTATTAAATATAGACTCATAACCTTTAATACACTGAATAAGATACAATATTTATTCATTTTTAAATTTTAATTCCTGGTATATTGCATTACTTCCACCGTTGTCATTTCCTTCCAAAGCCAATTGTTGGCGTTAAAAAGGAAATTGTTGCAGATTTGTCTTGGAAGTGCAGGGGAATATTAAGATCTGAATACCAACTTAAAATCACTCATAGCTGTTAACAAGATAATTGTTCAAAGGTTATCACCCATTTTGAAAACATGTACTGCACAGCCTATCATGAGTTATCAAATTAATCATGTAGGTATTATACTACTTTATTTACTGCTATTAGTAGATTTTTATAACTCCTCACAATAATTTTTCACTGCTTAAGGCAAATTTATTTACCACCGATCTGGACTTCTATTTACCACAATTAAGAGACCCTGTATATGGATAATATAAGGTAGTATAGCCAACTTAAGTACAGTGAGACTAACCTCTATTGTCATGCTTACGTTATAGGCTACTTCTTATAAAATTGTTATGAAAAATGCAGAGAAATCTACATCTACATCTACATATTACCCTGCGAGCCACCTCTAGGGCGTTTGGCAGGGGGTGACAAGTCACCAAAATGCAGCATGCAAGCGGACCGCCACATGCACACCGCACGGTCATGAATATTAAGGATACTAACCAATTCCATCATTAACTAAAAACCATCATTCAGCATGCAAGAGAATCCCCACATGCACGCCACACATGTCGGCATCTACATCTACATATTACCCTGCGAGCCACCTCTAGGGTGTTTGGCAGGGGGTGACAAGTCACCAAAATGCAGCATGCAAGCGGTCCGCCACATGCACACCGCACGGTCATGAATATTAAGGATACTAACCAATTCCATCATTAACTAAAAACCATCATGCAGCATGCAAGAGAATCCCCACATGCACGCCACACATTTACGATGACACATAATATTCTACATGCTACTTAAGAGGGCAATCTGCCTATGAAGATAGAAAATGCAAAACATGCTGTAAGAAACACCATATAACTCCGTAAACATGCTTTAAGAAATACATAAGTTAGTAAGCTACACTACCAGTCAACTAATCTATTTCTAAGTCCTTACACAGCCGTTATAGTCTCTTATCGCTCGCGGAAGAAACGACATTTTAAATCTATCTGTTCTACAGTCTATCTCTCTTATTTTATATTTATGGTCTAATCTACCATAGTACGTTGGCGGACGTAAAATATGATAAACGTCGTCGGAAAATAAACTACTCTTGAATTTACATAATAGATTTAGTCTTGTTTTCAATCTACGGTCTGACAGTGATTCCCATCCGAGTTGTTCTAAGAGGTCAGTAACACTAACAAGATTATCGTAACGGCTTTTCACGTACCTGGCTGCTCTTCTCTGTACACGTTCTAACTCTGTTTTTAAGACTGTTTCATGAGGATCCCAAACACTGGAAGCATATTCTAAATGGGGTCTAACGAGGGAGAAGTAGCTTATTTCTCTCACTTTGTCGTCGCACTTGCCTAGAATTCTTTTAACAAATCCCAATTTACGATTAGCTTTACCTGTTATTTCCCGAATATGTTTATTCCACGATAGATCATTATTGAGCCTAACTCCGAGATATTTTACGGATTCTACCGTCTCTAATTGGGTATCCTGAATGAAATAGATCTGTTGTGGGGAGTTATTTTTCCCCCAGAATTTCATTACTACGCATTTTTTCAAATTTAACTCTAGCTGCCACGCATCGCACCATGCTTGGATTGCAGATGGAACATTCCTGAAGAGAAAAACTGAATTTTATAATGTTTTTGTTTATATCTCTTTTTAATGACAGAGTGTTTGGATGAAAAATAGGTATATGGTCATTTTTCGCTTTAAACGTGGATAACAACTGGTTTTATTGCGCTCATTTATTTTCATGACTCACCTGTAGTGCCAGCGGTACTAGGACGTTTTTATCGCTTACCTCTCATTTTCATCCTCATCCTGCAATAAAATAAGCGTGATAGAAAACTTTCTTTCTACCAAGTGTAAGGAAATCCAAACAATGAAAACTCCAGTAAGAATACCAAAAATATGTTTAATTTATTTGTGTAATAGTGTTTTTTCATGTGATTCCTAGTAAATATTCTTCTGCATTGAGGCGCCAAAGAAATTATGTGACACATTCCCTCATTGGTATTGTTCACATGCTTTAAAATTTCTAATTTTCGATTTCAGAGCGTCCACGGAATCCATCAATTCTGGTGAGCATTGTTTGATACTCTTCTCCGTGCATCGATGGTAGTCAATCAGTGACCTGTTTTGATAAAGAAATTGTAAAGACTCGTTAGATTCATAACATTTAAAATTAAAAAGGATATTGATATCTATTGATAGACACATACACGTATGACTTCTTAATGACTAATTTAGATAGCCCTTGAAATTTTCGTAAAATTTTGTAATTCGTATTTCCGTTTTGTAAAAAAAAAGTTCGTGAATTATAGTGTGCTCATGTGAAAACTTAAATGATCAGATATGCAAAATGATAAATATGTGAGCTAAAATTATGGCTGGTGTTTTAATTAAAAAAAATTAATTTTAAATTTCAATCAATAGAAAATAAAAAGTTAATAGAAAAAAAAGTTAAAAAGTTAATAGAAAATATAAAATAAAGATTTGAAGTGCGACGATTCCCGACATTATACATCGGTAAGACAGAAAGGAGTGTTGATATTAAGACAGAAGAACACAAAAAGTGCCATGAAAAGAAGAAAAGAGAGTCCATGTTCGCGAACCACCTCAGTGACAACAACCACCATAGCAGCTTCATCCCAGACATCCTGCACGAAGAAAATAATGGAAGTAGATTGGACGCCCTTGAAATCATCCACCATTTTAAAAACAACGTCCCTTTGGCGAACGAGCAAGTTCTCCCCTCCCACTCTCCCCTATTCTCCATCCCCTTGAACACCCTACGCCTAGAATAGTGGAACAAACCCAAGTGCAATGTAATTTGAACTGAAAAATATTGATGAAAAAATAGTGTATGACTAGCCTGCCCACCCGCAGTGAATGTCCTATACCTACGCCTAATGAACAACCCAACCCCTTAACCCCTCCCCCCCCCCCCCGCCTCAGCAAATTTCCAACACACCCATTGACTAACCTTCCAAACACAAGCCCTCAAAACCCTTTCCCACCTTCCCCTTTACTCATTCCCCCTCCCCTCCAATATTTTGTGTATATAAGTGAGCTTGAAGTGTACATGTTACCTGAAGCTTTCGACACAACCTGTCGAAACCTAGGTCGTCTTAATAAAATTAAATGTGGAGTTCACTACGTTTTTCCATTTGTCCATAATGGAAAACTTCCACCATATCTCGCCGGAATTCATATCCTCAATTAGAAAATTAAAAGGTTTGTCACGGTTACCGGCTATTGATTCATAGCCGGAATATTAACCTGCACATTTATTTTTCTAATTATACAATTTAGATAACATTTTCATACTTACTGGCATATAGTCTCCTTGCTGATGATTCGATCAAGTGGATACGGATACTCACAGAAAACAATTGGGCTTACCAAGTGGCCTAGGAAATCAATGTGTTCTCCGCATTCATTCAAACTTTCATGAAAACATTGCTTATCATCTCCATTGCTGGCTGAAAGACGAAGTAGATGAGAAAAATTTCCGTCTTTAATCTTTTTTTACCCATGAGCGTAAAGGGAATAGAAATTGCAGCGAATAAGATTAAAAGGTACCTGGTAAAATTCCTGTATGACTTTCACACAAACCAGATAACATGGTCTCCACTACCTCGGCCAGAAATGGTGCCAAAATCCTTGACTTTATATTGAGGTTTTTTATGGATTCGACGGCCTCATTCATGCACCCCTTGATTTGAGGTTCCTTTCTGCAGGAAAATAAGAATCAAAACCTTAGTATAGTATTACATGGGTATACAAAATTGTAAGGAAGGCATTAGGATCAAGATTTAAATTGAACGGAAAGTCAAAGTATTTCTCATCTTCGTTGGCCTTTTATGAGTCCATGCACCGTAAAGCGTTAAGAAAAAAAACTATAATGCTAGGTAAGGGGAAAAATGTCCGGGGTGAAGGAAAAATGCGGTGAATATGAGGGAATGCTTCAGCGGAAGATGATGAAACGGACTAAAGGTCAAATCAAGTAAATAGAGCTTCAACTAATTTTGCGTTGATACGTGACATTGAGGTGTGTGTATTGTTGGTCGGAAGTCATTTCACACATTATCCCCTTTAATGTTCGTTTACACAAAAACTTGCGATATTTTGAACTTTATGCAATGTTTATGCAATATCCATCCCTCAAACTGGAAGATATTTTATCTCACGTATCATATAACACGTTAGAAATTACTAAAATGACGATTCCATCTCACTTTTTGCTGCACAATTACATAGGAGCATTCACTTGTGCGATTTAACCCCAAAATTTTACACATACTTCCCAACGGCCTCAAAATGGACACAGCAGAAAATGGAAACTAACAGACAAACCTTCTAGCTTTGCCATGTACTTTTCTATCCGTACCCCTCCCCGCTTCTCTCTGATAAAATTGTTAAAATATAACCTTTCCCGCCTCACCAGCCTTTGATATACCTACGTGCCCCTGCCTTTCTGAACCCTCCTCAAACCGTATTAATTTTTCTGCGATTCTCCCTCGCAACTATCACAACAGTGCCACATTGATGTTCAATCTTACAAAATAATAATAATAATTTCAAGATTCTCAAGAAAATTCAGCTTTGCACCTTCAACAGTAAAATGTCAACCTTTGCATAAGAATGAGAATTGTAGTACCAAGCTCTTAAATGTTTAGTAAATACTGCTTTGTTGTCACAATCAATAAAAGATCTTTTTGTCCAATCAATTTGCATTATCCTTTCTGGGAAATTAGGTGAATGGTTGAATATTAACCGGTTGTTTATTGCTAATATAAACCTATAAATGCATTAATGCACGCAATTTGCATTTGAGTAAGCATCTGCACTATGTTAGTAAGGCTTTTTAGGCTTTTAATAGGATAATGTTTGATACATTAGTAACTGTATGCTCATCACTTCCTTGATCGATATACACGTCCTGACACCATATTGCATTCAATTAACCGACATTTTAAAAGGAAGTATTGAAATAGATGCTTAAGACTCAGATTGCCTTCATATGATCTACGAATAATCGGGAAGTTAGAAGGCCTTAGTTGAAAACCATACGACTTAACTGCTAACTATTCGTCAATAAGTTGTATACCTGTTTAAGTGATTCCCTCCGAAACACAACCAACCGCCTCTTGCATAATACACAAGATGCTATTTATTTGAGAGGAATGTTAACTAGATAAGTGGCGAAAGAAAGTATTTTCACCTGAAAAAGGAATCATTAGATTTCGTGTCCTTATACTGCTACAAGAGAGTGTTTCAGCGGTTTCAGGAGTTATGCTGCCATCAATGTCGACTCAATATCTTAGTTACAGAACCTTCTCGGTAAAAAACAAGCCTTACATGCCATAATAACCTTCACTTCGATTTCGTTCCATTAGCTTCGGAAGGAAATTGAAAACTTTAGGCCTTCTACTTACAAACAAATAAACGAAGGAAATCAGGGGTTTAGGCGTGTTCATCTAGAAGGCCACGACTACAGTTGTGTCAAACGAGACTACATTTATTTCAACCGTATCATTGGTCACGAAGTTTAGGAGTCGGAAACGATCCGCCTGAAATTCTACATTTGCTGCCGTCCGTTTGCCGTTGCCGTCCTGGTACTCCACATTGTCAAACTGAGTTCAAAGGCGTATTTCATTAAAAGTAAGGTGCATAGACACTCAAATTATGTCACTCTAGGTGGAGATAAAAGCGGGCAAGTAGATGTTAATATATTGTGGTAGGAAGGAAAGGAAACTGGTTTGGAGGGTGTTTGAAGGAAGTAGATAGAAGTTCATAGAACATCTACGACTCTTTATAGAACATCTAAGTTTGTTACTCACCTGCAAATGTGCACGCATCGTAGGCACCTGGTGTCTTTATACATTTGACTTGTCTCATTCAGCTCTGTCTCCACGAACTCCTTTTCAAAGCACTTTACCATGCCAGTTAGTATCTCCTATAAAGTTGAATTTCTTACTTAGAGTGACTTTAAAAAAATTATGAGTGCATACTGTAGAGACCCTTTGGCTCAGGAAATTGGGGTCTTATGGAGGACGGGGTTTGTGGGGCACTGGTGATCATAGACAGGAAAAAGAATAAAATTGAATGAATATCCTGTCCAATTATGTGTAGAACATGAATATTTCGTGGAGTTATTTATTGATTGCTCTATGCTTATAATTTGATTCCTGCTCTCATATGCATTGTACATTGAGGAAAGGGGATGGGAATGTAATGGAATTTTCTCCCATTTAAGGTTTTTGTTTAACACCTGAAGGAAACCACCCAGGGCCACCTGAGGCCCTGAGGCCTATGTTAGGGCCACCTGAAACAAACACTGCAGTTCTCGGCTATTGCAGTGCGTGACTGGAGTTAACTTGAACATAAATGTTAATGGACGATGCCAAGTCGATCGCAAATGAATAGCGTCAATTGCCAATATTGAGTAGGTAATCTATTCAGATAACCAAAACAAAATGGAATGACAACAGAGAAGATAGACACCTCTTGGCAGGCACGTGGGAGAGGATTTTTCGGGAAGACAATCGGAGAACAAGGAAGGGACGCAAATGGTTTATTTTTTAAAGTATGTTTTGACTTAAATAAAAGACAGGCAAGACGCCTCGGGGAATACACTCGTAAAACACTTTTGAGACTGGGACCTAAGTATAACGACGGCATACTACGCACTGCCTCAGCTAATCACTAGCTTGTGAGTCTATTCTTTCATCTCTTTGAGAGCAATTCCTGTAATCTTGAATTAGTCTGTTTGTTTCTCATGGGGACCAAATTGATTGTTTCTGCATAGTAATCTTGCAAAATCCATGTAGCATTAAAAATTTTGTTTGAAAAATAACATTGTTATCTGTGCAACAAGGAAATTAAGTGAAAATTTGATTATAAGAAAAAATAATTTATAGAATCAGACGCAAATTTAAGAAATCTCATAGCTAAACATGAGATAAAACTTCGTAAAATTTCACAGACTTATATATATACGAACGGAATTAGCAGCAACACCTGACTTTGTCCACTGTCGGATCAAACCGGTCGTTAATGAAATAAGTCTGTCTGTCACACAGTTTTGAAAATCAATTATTCACAAACTGCATCCTTTGGGTCGCTTGCAGCGTGAAACCCTAAGGCTTTCAAATGGGCTTAATCGTTCAAAAGTGAAGTTTCGCAAAATTGCAGTTGTAAAAACAAAATACTAGTACCAGTATAATGATAAAAAGAGTGACCGTACAAGAACTAGATGGAAAGAGAGCGTGAAGGCAAAAGACATGTTTCTCCTTCATCACGTATGGTGTGAGGTAGTTGAGTGAAGATGACTGACAGAACACAGAAGCATAGCGGTATATATGCAATAATCGGCCGCAACAGCTAGAAACCTAATTGCTGAATTGATTGATCGATACAAATTTGACTCATAAATAAATTTTCAATCTCGTCAACCAACAGGTTTGGAGTGTATATTTATTGTACACCTGGAAAAATCATGCTCTGTTTCCTTTTTTTTACAATTAATTATTATATAGCATAGGGCTCATAGTTGTTGGATTGAATGGAAATAATTTCTTAATGAATTAATATTTCTGATGATATTATATATTTTAGAGAGAAATAATTTATCCATGCACACCTGTTAGCTCGTAATTACAAATTGCGAGTTTTGAAAAGGTAGCACTTACTTGAGATTGGTTGCTGCATCGTACGAAGTTTTCGACTTGATCTGAATCAAGTGGCTGATGAGCGATAATGAGAGTTGAGAGCGTTGTGCAGACACCTGTACGTCAAATTAAAAAAAAATAATCAAAGAGCTCATTTGAATTTCTCAATCATTCAATGAGACATCACTATCCATTCAGTCTTTTCATTCTTTCCTGTTATCTGGTGCACAGTGACTATTCAAGCAACGATTATAAACCACATACATGGTGTTATAGAAAGAGATGCATGTACTCACAAGCAGTGGTTTACCTAGGGTTTCGTGCACCCCTGGCAAATCAGAAGGGATATTCCACCCACTTTGTGACATAAAAGTAATATTCATTTGCCACTAAGACTTTTTAAAAAATTAGATGAATAAAATTTTATTTGTTAAATAAGAATGTGATAATAAATGAATAAATTTGATTCCGCAAAGCTTAAAAAAAGCGCTTTGCCTCCTCCGTGAAGGCGCCCCTGGCGGCGCGGCGGCCAGGCACACTACCCGTTTGATACATCTACATCTACGAAGTACCGTGCAAGCCACCACTAGGGTGTGTTGCAGGGGGTGACTCATTTACATCTACATCTACGATGTACCGTGCAAGCCACCACTAGGGTGTGTGGCATGGGGTGATTCCATACCAGGCATGCAGCACTCGTCCCAGAACAAATCAGAACCTCGCACGCTCATCTACATCTACATCTACGATGTACCGTGCAAGCCACCACTGGGGTGTGTGGCACGGGGTGATTCCACACCAGGCATGCAGCACTCATCCCAGAACAAATCCGAACCTCGCACGCTCCCCCTGGCTCTAGGCGCAGGCCAAAAGCAGACAGGAGAACAGTGCGCAGTCCAACCGGAAACTGGGAGAGTGATACGTAAAAGAACATACAAACATGCAGAAAAATGACATAGACACATCTAGTGGTTAATATTACTGATACTGTTAATTATTAAAACTACGAGATGCTACCTCATGCAAAGAACAAAATAAAATAATGCCGGGCTAATCGACCGGTGTGAAGAGTTAGTAATTATGTGGTGTTATTTAACACAAGTGAAAATTCTAATCTACCTATTGAGGGTGGGAGTTTCATGTCATTGATCTATCGCAACTATTATGATCCCTTATTGTACGTGGGAAAAATGACATTTTGAATCTATCGGTTCGGCAGTCAATTTCCTTTATTTTATTCCTGTGATCGCTTCTACCGTAGTACGTTGGCTCAGCAGTATGTGTTGAACGTCCGGCAGAAAACTGTCTGCTCCGAGTTTGCGCAGAAGATTTAACCTGTATTTCTCCCTTCGATCAGTTAAAGATTCCCACCCTAATTCCTTCAACAATTCGGTAACACTGCTAAGTTTATCGTAACGACCTTTCACAAATCTTGCTGCTCTCAGTTGTATTCTATCTATTTCAGAGATTAGTCCTACTTCGTAAGGGTCCCATATGCTAGCGTCGTACTCCAAGTGAGGTCTCACGAGTGAAAAATAACATCGCTCTTTAACTTTCTCGTCGCATTTTCCTAATATTCTCTTGATAAATCCCAATTTGAATCCTTGAATTGATGGTGATACAGTTTAAATGGTGATGAAGTACTGTTCACAACCAAGGATGGCAAAGAAAGATTCAGAAAAAGCGGAGGAAAGTTGATAAAACATCGGTAGTAAATGAACAGCTCAATGGTAATTTGATTCCAATGCCCATGATTTTCCTACCTATTTCACGCTTCGTAAGGATGCTTTCCTATATCATACCTTTCATTTTGCGATTGTTTCCATGAGTTACTACTTCTACTGAGCCTCAAACTGAGGACATTGTTTTTCGCCCAAATTTTGTGAAACAGACAAGATCGGAAACGTGAGAGCTTATTTCTTGGGTGACCTTCTCCTTGCTGTTGCATTCACTTTCTAGCGTGACTAAGCTGGACTGTAAGACTGCGTAGGGGGACACTACCTAGAATCTCGAAGATTTTGAGCTAAGTTAATGTTTTTATGGCATAAAAAAATAGAAAAAAGGTATTCTACCATAAGAGCATTCCACTGACAACTAGTGACACACATATCAGGAGTATGCGCAATGTTAAAGCGGTATTGTCGAAGTATGATTAAGATTAAATTGTCAGAGATCAACCGTTGGTCAACAAATCAAAATGGTCACCAACGAAGAAGTCTTACGAAGAGTTGAAGAGAAAATATGTATTTTTAAAACTCTGCGGAGAAGGAGAGAAGTAAAAATATTGACCTAATTTAATGGATCAACAGCCTATTGAAAACTATTGGAAAGGGAAATGAACGGGAATGAAGTGTTTGGCCTAGAGGAGAGTGGAGAGGAGAGCTGCTGCAAACCAATCTCCGAATTGATGATTACTGATGATGAATGTTTTAAAGGAGATTCACATTTTGCGATTTTTGGATCGACAATGTGGGTATAGTTTTCACTTCTTTGGTACATCTGTAGATAAAATAGCATCGAATAAACGAATGCAATATACTATCGAATTGATAGGTTCAAGTGTTTTCTCTTAGCACTCACAGTTCACCACGACAATCATAGCAGATGGAGATACTTAGTTCACCAAAAGACACGCTACTTAATATGCCTTTTCATTGACAAATCCTTTTTCCAATGATTTCCCGTGCCATGATTGGAGTTGTAATTAACCCTCCGTCAGGCACTGGCGGCGGCCATCAGGGGTAATAAACTGCTGCATCCATCTACTTTGCCCCCTCTTAATGTATTTCAGAAACTTCCCACCGTCAGCTACAGTCCTTTTTCATTTGTCCACATTTGTTGACACTCCTTTTCAATTGTGCAGACTGTCCAAAGGTGCCAAGTCGACTTTTACTAGTCTTTAACGGCTAAATACAAATTTTGGTACCTAGCGACAGATCTTACTACTTTTCAGGAAAATATTTATTTGACGAATAAACAAGTGGCTTAATTTTTTTAGTTTTGAAAATGATTGTACAATAATATTGCCACTTTAACCCATAAGTAGGCGTGCTTAGTTTTCCTCACGCTAATAATATTCACCCGATCTTACCCGAATAATACAATTAATTCTACTATATATCATTTTTAAACATTAGTATCATTTATACAGCAATATAGATTAATTTTACATTAAATGTCATCATTACCGTAATAACTCGCTTTATTGCGTATGCTTTTGTGGAGTTTTAATAACTTACCTGCAATAGAATATAAAAAAAAAATTTTTTTATCGCGAAAAATCTCACTTCTAGATAAATGGAATGAGAAAATGTAATCAATTATTTTCAAATCAACTATAATAATGGAATTATATCATATGGACACCAAGGACGGAAAGTGCACCGTTAGTAGGCGCCTGGGGCCACTGTGACCCTTATGACTTATAAAATCAGTAAAATTTAAATTATTTAGTACTTAAAAATGTTTTATTGGTTACAGGTGAATACCAAGTTTCTGGGAGGTACGAAGATATCAAAAATTCTTGTATTGCAATTAAAAAATTATAAGAAATCATAATGGCGAGGAGGGATGACTTAATTGTCCACGTGCGCCTACTTAAGGGTAAAATATGATATTATTGTTTCATTTTATTTTTGATTAGCCTTTTCAACTGTTACACAGCGAAGGAATCCTTCATTTCCGTCCGCACCTGTTTTGCAGCGAAAGGAAGTGGAAATATGAATCTTCGTAATTTAAAACTTTTTCAGCCGATTTTTATAACTCCAACTTTTCCATTATACCAAAAAGTTTAAAATATTCGCAAAAAAATACCCATAATAAACGTATGAGCGTATATTATAGAAGCATGTTTTTGTATGCTAGTGGGAATAGAAACGTAAAAGCATTAAAAATATGAAATTGAAATTGGCGTTTGCAGGTGAAATGTAGTGTAAATTAATCATATGATCAATGAGTCCCCATGCTAATGACTCAATTAGTCAATGACTCGTTGAGTGGTGAGGTCTCATTGACAATGTGTCCTCACCATTCAATTCCCCACCCGTTATTCTGACCATTCTCTGAATTTGGCTTTACCCGAAACGCTTCTCTTACTTCCTTTGCATTCACCCCCAACGACCACGGAAAAGAACACGGGTTTATAGGTTTGTCCCCCCCCCTCTTATCAACTCTCTATATCAAATAAAGTTTTCTCAAAGTCCCCACTACCTCATAATACCATCCTCATTCCACAGCTGCGCTATATTAATCGGAAATTCTAAGGAAACAATTTGGTTCCTAAAAATCATCTTAAACCGTCTAAACGAGTCGAATTTATAAAATATATCCCTGATTATATTACTTGTGTGACTGATTGGTTATGTTTAAAAATTAGGTCAAATATCAATAAAATGGTAACATGAATGTCATACCTTTCAAAAGCAGCAAAAACAAACCATAGCACCACTTCTTATCGCCGAGAAATGCAATAACCCATCATTTAGCTATTTTATCCAACTAAGAACTACAATAGTTTTTATGCGACAGTATCTATAACTATTACTTTGGACGATAACAGCAACAGAAGAAAATTAATTTGAGCATTGTCAAGGTCGTGTTAACAATGAACAATCATGATCGAATAGAATGAGGGAATCACTGAAGTAGAGGTTTAAGATCAGTTGGAGAGAATAGAAGAAAAACCAGCAGAACAAAAGAGATATGAGGCAATGGATATGTGGCATAGCAGACAAATGATGAATCTCAAATCGCCTGTGAAGAAGTGTAACGGAGAGCAGTGCAAATACAGTTTAACCTTAAATCAGAAAAAAGGGAGATCAAGCATATAGGACGAAGTATGTGACACAGCACCCGGCTGATAATACTATAGAAGAAGAAATAAATTGGAAGAACTATCGAGGAGGACTAAGGATAGACTACATGAAACAAGTTATAAGGGACATCAAAGGCTTAGGTGCGAATGTTGTGGTAATCCGGTTTGAGGTTGGAGAGGAGAAAGACTGCTATCCAAGACTTATGACTTCAAAAGAAGAATATACCTCTCAATTTCACTTCATATATTAATATCCTCTCAGACACAATACATACACAGCATCGATATAATTCGAAGAGCACTAGCAATAACAAAAAACATTTGTTTGATTGAATAATCAAGTTATTGAAGTTGTTAAACATATTAATATCGATTTTAATATCCAATTGTAGCAATTATTACCTACCGAAAAGAAGTAGCCGGGTCATCGGAGACATTTTTCCAGGTATTAGTAATGCAAATACGGCATGCATTCAAATCGGAACTATTCACTTTTAAGAAATACGTCCCAAGAGCTGTCGAGTAAGTAAGTAGATTTTCTCTTCGTACCATAAGACTCTATTCAAGTAATCGACTATGAAAACATTTAGATTGCATTTGCCATTATCTTTATGTGGGTCGTGATCTTAAGATATCGTGAATACAACAACGTCACGCTAGCATCAATATAAAATAGTGATTTCAAAATTTCTGAGCCATCGGTGGCTGAGGCTTACATCAGCCATAAGATAACCTAGAAAATACGTGAACTACGCTAATACGATGCGATGAACGTCTTGAAATATATTATGTGACGAAAACGCTTGTTTGCACTTCCAAAACACGACGGACTCTCCCACGCTACCACATGGGAAAAATAATATTTTCGGTTTTTAGGGATAACTTATCAATAACTACTTTCATAAAAAATTATAGTGGGATACGCATCTGATATCACAACTTCCATTTACGAAATAAAGGTTGAAAAACGTTTCGTTGAGGGTCACGAATGAATAACGAAATTTGATGAAATGAAAACACAATACAGCCTTTCAAATCCCCAATGAATCAGTTTTGGGAACCTGTTTCAAGCTCAGTCTAGAAATATAAATTTAGGAGATGAATACTCATAGCTTAATAATGATGCTAGATTAGTTTTACAATTTTCAGTGTAGAGTTTTATGGCTCAGAAACTTAGTCGTTGTAGAAGGAGGATGAGCATTGTTGGCTGCCATCGAGATGTTAGTTTAGAGAAGGTAGAATGGGTAAGCGGAGCGGATAGGAAAATATGAGGATGAAGTCCAGATTGGATGATAATCACCATATACATGTTGGAGCATCAAACGCTAATAAACATCATCAGTGATAACTCTAAAAGGATTGGATTGGCCATTTTGACCCGTAACACGTGTTCAAACTCAAATTTTACAATTAATTTGATTCTTTTTAAATTTTGTGACTTTGTGCATTTTTACTTATATTTTAATAATATGGAAAGAAAGTTTCATAATTGTTGTTGCTTAAGTTTTTAATTGATGTTATACCTAGAAGGACGGTTATGGGTCATTTTGATTCATAACTTCTCTTTGTATTGGAGTTGGTTTTCTCACCATTTTCTTCTCCTATAGATCTCTGATATTTATTTATATCAACTAAACCATACCAGCGCACATTTGGATCAGTACTTGAAGCCTTTATATTTCATTTTAATGCCAGTAGTCGATAGCGTAGCTCTTCCAGTTACGGCTTACCAAAATTACGGAAAATATGTACTTTCAAATCGTCTTTGAATTTGACTTACAATTGAAATCGCCGTAGGAATAGGATTAAAAATATTTCACTTCATTCTGCCGTTGTATTCATTATTAAAATATATAGCATAAAATATGACAGTTAGATGAAAGGAATGTGAGCAGCAATGCTTCCATTCCCAGGACGAGAGGTTACAGCGGCCAGTGGTGCGACAATGGAAAAGGGAAGTCCTGACCATCGCTCGCCAAATTGTTTTTATCTCTCACTAGAAATACGGAGGTTCGCCCAGACCTTTTTTGTCGCCGAAGTTTCGGCACACTACTCAAAGCCGTCTAGAGGATTTAATATATCTATTTCCAATTGCTAGGCATGCTATAATCCAAGTGTAAGACGGCCGATGAGCAACTTCATACTATGAAATGCAGATGCCCATTTATTCAGTTCATGCCTGTAAAACCGTAAATATTTAGCATACTTTAGGCTGTTGGCCAATGCCAAAAACATATTGCTTAAATGCATTCCCGTAATGTGGGAAAAATGAGGACAGACCTTCCAATCAGCTATTAGGGGAATAAGTGGTACTGCGTTTGCTTGACCCTTACAAGAACTCCGGAATATACGTCACTTATAATAATTATTTTTCATCTGTTCAACTCGCAGATAAGTTAAAAAATGTAAAAATTTCTCTTGTTGGAGCAGAAAGAAAAAAATAGGCGAGATTTGCCACCCGGCATCCGCGTTAATAATGAGATCCATACAACGAAAGTGTATCATAACAAATTTGGACACAAATTATCAAGCAAAAAGTATATAAATGTCCTATTTAGAACCATGCACTCCGATGTAATGATTTCAGACACAGATAAAAGGAAACCGTGGACAGTACTATTTATAACAAAAATAAAGTAGGATTCTATATCCTGGACAGTATGTGTAGAAAATACTTCACTCGCTCAGCGGCAAGAAGATGGCCAGTCTATGTTTTTTTTTAGATATTTTGGACCTGGCTTATATTAACAGTTGGGTGTTGTACAAAGAAGTGAGGAATAGTAAATTAAGTAGAAAGAAGTATATTCAAAGACTGTTAGAAGAAGTGGCGGGAATGCCTGTTGAAACGAAAACCTCATCTTCCCGGGAAACGCACGCTACTACCCCAGAGGGTCAGAAAAGAAAACGTCAAATTTTGAAAAATGCCACTAACAAAACTGCCAATTTATGTCCTCAGCGTAATATAAGTTTTTGTGGAAACTGCGCTGAAAAAATAACTATATGTGTAAGTTGTGCAAAAAAGTGACATTATATCTTTCCAAATATATGTACATGCTTATGTCTGTGTATGTATGTGATTTTTAAGTTTATCTTTTATTTGAAAAAAGTTTTGTAAAATTAATATTTATAAAATAAAATTATTTTTTGTCTAAATATGCACAATTTTCAGCCAGGTGCCTATATTTTCAAACTGTTATCATTGAGAATAGGCTAAGATGAGCACTGAGCAGGCTGAAGAGGATCAACTGAAATAATTTTAACTTTTAACAATTAATTAGTAAAACTATTTTTTATTGCTGATAATGTGTAGATAAAGCCTTCTTAATGTCATTTGTGGAAAAAATAAATTATGGGGAGAAAAAAATAACTATTCGATGCAGAAAATCTTAATGGGTCAAAATGACCCCTGCCCGTCCTTCTAGGTAGTTCGAAACTCCCGTCCTTCTAATGTTAAACAGCAGTAAAGATTTAAAAAAATGCTGTCTTTGCCGTTTTTCTGACTCGAAATGGAAAAATCGCTCTGTGTCGTATCGAAATCGAAATCGTATCGGCCAAAATAGAAAAGATTTTGAAACATAGAATTCGAGGTGGTAGTTTTATCTGTTCCCTGTTCATCTAACATTCAATAGAATTACTTTATCACTAAAATATATGTGTCAGCATTACGCAATTCCAATATCTAATTAACATGACTGAATAAAAAATATAATTCCGCAAATATTTTTTTATTTCCGCTGTAAAACGCTGTCGGGGCACTGGGAGTTGTGCGAACAGGCAACAGCAATCGACAGAAGTATCCGAATACACCAGATAATTGGAGTAGCTAGTGGCAATGTTATGGAGTGTCATGTTGTCGTTACCTGGTGATTATCGCCATGCCAGGACCTAACTTCAGATTTGATGGAGAAGAAAAGGTGACTGATCGGAGAAATTAGGAATCAGCATTGGATTGAGGATGTATTGAGGGCTAACGAGTGGGAACGTTGGGTAAGCGTGAGGGAGGAAGGAACGAAGTAGAAAGCTTTGACAGTATGAACGGAGATATAGATTAGATAGATTTGGTTCGTGGAAGGCATCCGGTGGAGTTCCGAGTCACTTAGACCTGTCGGACCATTGTGCCATCTATAAGACTTATCATCACCCATAGAGTCATATGGCCTTACTTAAGGCCAGAATATCTCTTATGGGGATGTCCCAGATTTCCTTGCGGTCCATAAATGCAGCCCCAAGAGTCCTAGAAATTACAGGGTAATCGCAGATAATATGTGATGTTGTTTCATCCTCTTCTTCGCACCATCAACATCTAGGTAAGATGATTAGTCCTAAGAGGTTGAGGTGCCTTTTGGCACGGCAGACGCCTGTCAATAGTCCAACAATTCTTCTAAGTTGGCTTATATCCAAGGTTAGAAGTTTACTCGTCATGCTAAGCATTGGTCCCACAATGTGGAGTTTTTCTTGCCTAAGTCCCTGAATGGCATTCTAAATCTTAGAGTTCCATCTAGATATTCATTCTCTGGTCTCTGTACTCCAAATAGCAGGGGTATTTGGTGAGGCTAGTTTAGGGCCAGTGGGCTCGGGTATACTTATGCCAATTTTGGCGAGTTTGTCTGCCTATTCATTTCCGGATATACATTTGTTTGCAGGTACTTACAAAAGCCTGATTCTTCAATGTCTAGCTATCTCCGATAGTTCCTCCTGACACTCTTGTAGTCAGCGTGATGTACTCAAAGTTGAGTTAAGCGCCTTTGTGGTTGCTTGACTGTCAGTGCATAAATGGATTGGTACGTTACTGAGGGCTAAATCCTTAATAATGTAGACACAGAACAGAGTCTGAAAGATTTTCCTAAGAAAAAATGGTGCAATCTTGGAGAGCAGCCTCCGTAAATATCAGTCCCCACTTTTTGCCTTTTCTGGAGCCATCTCTATTCCACACTGAGGCTCCGTTGTGGAGATGTTTTACTATCCCGCCCACTGTTCCCTAGAGGGGATAACATTCTTGAAAGGAGGGTCCTTAAAATTGACCCTTACCGCCATGTGGACTCTTCCCATCTGAAAGATTGGGCTGGACCTGCACAGCTCAGTCCATATCGGTCTATGGCTAGAGAAATTTCCCTTGCCATTCCATTGGCCTGTGTATTTTAGGTGATAACCTATGGCTCTGGCCTGTCCCTCACCCACTACACGAAGTGGTGAGAGGTCAAGAAGAGTTTCCTGAGCCAGAGTTGGAGCAGTTCGCAAGGCTCCAGTGATGCCTAGACAGGTATGACAGGGTCATTCGACAGGGTCATTCGATGTTGCTCTATCGATATGGGTTGTCGTTAGCATTTCTTCCATGAGACAGCTGACCAGCTGACCGCCATTAATGCGCTTTCTGAGTAGTAACTGCTATTGCAAAACCAAAGAAATGCGTGGATATTAAAGGTGATCTAGCGTTACTTGTTATTATAATTAAAAAAATGAGGTGCATCTTTTAAGTTTTGAGATGGATGGAGAATAACGCCATTGATGATTTGATTCAAAATACCGCAAATTTGGGAGTAAATATAGAGGCACACATATTTCGCTGTTGATTAATGTTTACAAAGTTATAACCTTCATTACACAATATTATCATGGACTTTTTAAGCTAAAAAGGCCTTAATGAATCTGCTTATAATGGTAGTACATCGAGATAATATGCTCAAGCATAGTTATAGGAATATTGTCAAAAGAATATACTGTAAACAACGACGTAATTCTGTACCCTAAGTTAATTATTACGTACTTTAATAAAACTGCAGTAATTGTACTGTCCACTTAAATTTTAATGTAAGTAGTACACAACACGTGTTTCGACGTTTCTTAGGGCTTCATCATCAGGTCTACCTAGGTAGATAAAATGAATGTAATATTTGCAATAAAATTTAAGTGGACAGTACAATTACTGCAGTTTTATTTTTGTAGTAAAATGCTGTTCCACCATATAGCGCCAGAGACTGTCGAAATTAATTATTAAGACTACGTGGAATGTATGACCTAATGCCTGCTCTTACTGTAGTGCATTTCACGATTTTTGAATTATAATATTGAAATCTAGACACTTTACTTGTTGTAACACTGGGAATAAAGAATCACCGAAGTGTGGAATTGGAAATTGCGTTCGATGTGCTAGCGCCGAATCACTGGTTTTCAAATCATTACTGCATTGTACCATCATTATTACGTTTTCACTGAGGAAGTAAAAGGTGATAACTAATTTACCTCTGAACTATACTGAAATTAAAATAACCTTATCAATAGTCTTACGCAATTCACGTTTGTGTACCTACCTGAAGTCTCCTACATCATGCTTAAAATATTTGCATGGGCTAACTTTCTGAAACTAACTATACTTAACTATCATCGACATTATCTTGAGTTTACCAGCAACCGTCAGCAGGCTTTCCATCAATCATGGTTATAGGTGTAATTACGGAAAATGAGTAGACTTTTAAGATCATTTATTAAAAAAATATGATTGACAATAATATAGGCTTCAAGATAATACGAAGAATTTGAGTAAGCAAACCACTTGAAAGTACTACAAGTAGTATCGCCATACATTTATAGCAACACATCTTAGCAACTTCTCCACTAAATATGGGAAAGTTTTGTTGATAGTATTAGAACATAGTAATTCTTGTCACAAAAAAGATTTTTTTGTTGACCTTCAGTAGTCGTTAGAGGATATTAAGGAATTCCGCGTATGAAATAATACAAAATGCTTAATAAATTACATGTATTCATGAACTCCAAAAGTTATATTATCCGTCGTCATTGTATACCTCATGTTTTGTATTCCCGCCTTTTTAGTTCTTTATGCTGGCCATAGAGGCAATGCATGAATGTGTGCCCTCTGTTGGGCGATAGGCAATTTCTATCCTGTTTCTGCGTGAGAGCGCGAGGTAGTACAGAGGATGTACGTGTCGCACATTCAACAAGCAGTTACCTCGAGGGAAGGACAACCTAAGGTGCCGTGTGGTCGTGTGGTGAAGCAAGTAAGCCCTATATCATCGTGGGTGAGTTCAGGCATTTTATACATATATCTCGACAAGCTCGTCGTTTCTCACGCATCCGGCATCTACGTTGGGCATTGGAATTCCAAGCACGTTGCTTGGAATTGTTTCAGGGGCAACCGAAATGGCCGCATTCTCTTTTCCTTCCTCCACGACCGCCCTATCTTTGTCATATCTCCGTCTGAACCGAATTATCGTCCCTTTTGGTAAAAGTTAATTGGAGACGTCATCGATATCGCTCTTTTCCAAAACCTACCATTCCAACCTGATCCTAATGTCGCTCACGCTCTCTCCTCCGACCACCTTCCTATCCACTTCACTCTCTCTCTCCCTCTCTCTCTTAACTCAACTCTCCCACCTACGATTCCTTTTACCTTACCGCTATCCTGATGTTCTCGAAAGTCGTCTCACTCCCATCGTTATTCTCTCCACTGCCTCCCCCGCAATATCGATCGACGGACGTCTCTGCTGACGGATCTTTTAACTTCGGCCAAGGACTTCGTCAATAGGCACTTACCGTAGAAACCTCGCACGACCAACAGAATTCCACCTCACCTCGTGGAACTCATCAAATTTCGCAATTCCGCTCGTCACCGCTGGAAAAGAACTCACGAGCCTGCTGACAAGTCGGCCCACAATGCCCTCACCAATCAAGCAATGAAGTCTATTTCTTCCTTCATCACAGCTCCTGGGGAACTCAATTTTCCATTCTCATTTTCAAAGACCAGTCCATCTAGAAAACCCTGCGATCTCTCCGAAAGTGCCCTAAAGTCTTTTCTCCTCCACTTCTTCTCCCCGATCGAGACATCTTTGACCCAAAGATGAAGGTTGAACTCCAAGCTGATCACCTTCAAACCATTATGACCATCGACCCTTCCCCCCCCCTCCAGATGGTTGCATTGCCTCCTTCCTCTCCGACTTCCCTTCTCCTTCTGACATCCCGCAACTCACCTCCCCTTCGGAGCTTCGCGCTCTTCTCTCCACTTTGACCTCCCGCAAGGCCCCTGGAATCGACGGCATTTCTACCATCCTCCTGGGATTCTCGTCCCGGTCCATCAATTTCCTAGACCTAGCAAATATCCTCAATCCCTGCTTTTCTATCTCCAATTTCCCTTTTCCCTTGAAAGCAGGCAAAGTCATCCTTATTCTTAAACCGGGTAAGGATTCGACTATTGTCAGCTATTCACGTCCCATCACCCCTCTCTCTAATATCTCGAAAATCTTCGAGCGACTACTCCTCGGCCAACTCCAATCTCATACCCTCTCTAATCCTGTAATTAGACACTAACAGCTTGAATTTCGATCCAAATCCTCCGTAGTTCATCAGTTTCTTTGCCTGGTTGAAACCATCTCCTGGGGCTTTCTCATCATGTGACCCACGGATATCATGTTCCTTGATGTCGCGCGAGCGTTTGAAAGGGTATGTCACCGTGGATTGCTCTACAAACTTTGGTCATTGCGGTTTCCACTCTCTGACCTATGCCTCTTCCATTACCTTCACCGTCGCTCCTTCTGCGTTGCAGAAGCTGGCATTTTTTCTTCCCTGCGGCCCGCTGAGGCGGGCATGCCACAGGGCTCCCTCCTCAGTCCTTTACTGTTTTCTCTCTTTGTCAAGGAACTCCCTTCACATCTGTAAACCCAACTGCACATGTACCACGGCGATACTTGCCATCACGGCTACATCCTTCACGAGCAACGCCAACGTAAATAAACTGAATAGACACCTCCACTTAATTAGAACCTGTACAACTACTTGGAAAATACAGATCAATGCCACTAAAAGTACTCGCATCCATTTCACCCGCATTCACAAATTCAAACCGCTATTTCCTCCGATTGTAAACGGCCAACAAGTGCCAAGGGCTGATTCCAACCGTTTTCTTGGCATCTTAATCAACAAATAACTTACCTATATAGATCACCTCCACACGTGCAAGGCTGCGCGTGTTCCTTAGCTCGTTAGGCTCCTTAGCTGCGTGTGTGGCATTAAACCTTCTCTCCACTCTTAATTACATCACCGCTACCCACCGCTCTCCCATCGCACTCGCGTCCGTCTCCGCGCTTCAGTCGTTTACCACATTTTGCTTTACGGGTACGAGATTTTCGCAAATACTCCTGCCTATCGTCGGCATTTGGAGACTTTTCAACACAAATCCCTCCGTGCAATCCTCCAAATCAGTAAACTTACCAATATGCGGGATGTTTGTTGGGCATATAGTCTTCCGTCTGTGCAGGAATTCACTACCATGCTTGTCACTCAGTACAAAAGCAAAGAGCCTGGCACATATAACACACTCCTTACACACATCTGGGATTACGATACCAGTGTCCCATCCGTATACAGACTGCCTCACCAGATCAATCCCCTATGAATCTATCTTATGTATTTTCTTATCATGTTTCTTCTAATGTTATTTCATAGTGTATACTTGTTTGTAAAGGCTGTATGCCTGACGAATTTCGTTTTGGTACGACAAATTGGTGCTAGCGCCACGGGGACTCACCTTGGCCCGGTTTCGGACGTCGGTCGTTCGGAAGTCGGTTTCTTTTCTGGTGCGCCACCTGTAAATTGGCCGTTAGGGGTGAGTCTTGCACTCACCGGAACGGTATATTCTACGCGCCTTCGGCGCGACCAATCACTGCGTACCGGTTTAGAGGCAAGTGGTGGCTTATATGGCGCAAATGGGCAAATGTTGGCTGGTAGATAAATAATGGTGAGAGAAATTATAGAATGACTCTACGTGGTCGGGGAAATTGTAGCCAGAACTGTCCGTGGACGTTATATATATATATATATATATATATATATATATATATATATATATATATATATATATATATATATATATATTCAATCGACGAAGTTCACACGTGGTGAAAATATACCCAATAAGGAGTCACAGGCGTGACAAGTAAAAACATAGTGACACAAACAAAAGAAACTCACACGAATGGTTGTTTAATTTTCGACAGCAATCAACTGTCTTCTTCCGAACTGGAGAGAGTACTGGATGCAGATGTGGGTAAGGAGAGAAGAAAGAAGAAAGGAGAGGAGGGGCAGGCAGGGGAGGGCAGGTTGGGCCAGGCTGGGAAGAGATTGGAGGAGAAAGAGGGGAATAAAGGGAGGGGCAGACAGGAAAGGGAATGGAGGGGGAAGAGGGGAAGGGAGTTTAGTGAAAGACATTGATACCCGGAGTTTGAAATGCTTTATACAGCCAAATAAAAGATAATTCCACCGATTTCAGTTCAAGGGGGGGTGCAGTTGGGGGGAGGGAAAAAAGAACTGAAACATTGTAGCAGTGGTTGAAGGATTTTTTGTGGAGGGAGGCGTGTATCGCAACGGGAAGAGAAGCAGATTGGGAAGGATTTTTACAATTAGCACGGTGATTATTAATACGTATATTGAGGGGAGTCGAGGATTTACCAATATAGTAAGCTGGGCAGAGTTTGCATTGCAAGTGGTAAACCACATTGCTGGTGATGCAAGAGGCGGGAGGAGGGTGAGGGAGAGAGGGGATGGAGGCGTTGGGAGGAGGGGGTGTGGTAAAGATAGGACATAGTTTGCATCGAGCACGATTACAAGGGGAGGGAGTGGGTTTGGAAGCAACAGGGGTTTTGGAGAGGGGCTTGGTGGATTTGAAGATATCGGACAAGTTAGCCGGCCGTCTATAGGTGATTGAGGGGGGCTTAGAGAAAATTTTGGCGGTGGAAACGTGGTTTTTAAGGATGGGATAGAGGTCTTTCAAGATGGAATTAAGGGACTGTACCCCTGGGAAATAGGTGGTACAAATGGAGAGGATGTGGGAGTCTTTGGTGGGAGGAGGTTTGGTGGAGCCGAAATTTTTCTGAGTTTTTTGAATTTTTTGATGAAGGAGGGATTCTGGGTAGCCACGCTTAAGAAGGGATTGATGAAGGTTGGTGAGGAATTTGTCGAGAAAATCTGGGTTGCTACAAATACGATGGCCACGGATAGATAGGGAGTAGGGGAGGGAGCGTTTGGTATGGGAGGGGTGGCAGCTGCTATAATGAAGGTATTGCTGCTTATTAGTAGGTTTGATGTGAACCGAGGTGTGGAATTTTGAGCCTGATAAGGAAACATTAACATCCAAGAAGGTTATTTGGGAGTTGGAAATCGTGGAGGTAAAGGAGACGGAGGCAGAGGTATTGAGGGCGGAAATGAAGGTATTTAGGGAATCAGTACCATGAGGCCAGATGAGAAAAATGTCATCTATGTAGCGGAGCCACAAGAAGGGTTTTAATGGATATTTGGACAAAAAAGATTGTTCTCGATGGCCAAGGTAGAGGTTAGCATAGGAGGGACTAAAACTAATCTCCCTCCAATCTCTTCCCAGCCTGGCCCAACCTGCCCTCCCCTGCCTGCCCCTCCTCTCCTTTCTTCTTTCTTCTCTCCTTACCCACATCTGCATCCAGTACTCTCTCCAGTTCGGAAGAAGACAGTTGATTGCTGTCGAAAATTAAACAACCATTCGTGTGAGTTTCTTTTGTTTGTGTCACTATGTTTTTACTTGTCACGCCTGTGACTCCTTATTGGGTATATATATATATATATTCAATCGACAAAGTTCTCACGTGGTGAAAATATACCCAATAAGGAGTCACAGGCGTGACAAGTAAATACATAGTGGCACAAACAAAAGAAACTCACACGAATGGTTGTTTAATTTTCGACAGCATTCAACTATCTTCTTCCAAACTGGAGAGAGTACTGGATGCAGATGTGGGTAAGGAGAGAAGAAAGAAGAAAGGAGAGGAGGGGCAGGCAGGGGAGGGCAGGTTGTGCCAGGCGGGGAAGAGATTGGATGAGAAAGAGGGGAATAAAGGGAGGGGCAGGCAGGAAAGGGAATGGAGGGGGAAGAGGGAAATGAAGTTTAGTGAAAGACATTGATACCCGGAGTTTGAAATGCTTTATACAGCCAAATAAAAGATAATTCCACCGATTTCAGTTCAAGGGGGGGTGCAGTTGGGGGGAGGGAAAAAAAACTGAAACATTTTAGCAGTGGTTGAATAATTTTTTGAGGAGGGAAGCGTGTATCGTAACGGGAAGAGAAGCAGATTGGGAAGGAATTTTACAATTAGCACGGTGATAATCAATACGTATATTGAGGGGAGTCGAGGATTTACCAATATAAAAAGCTGGGCAGAGTTTGCATTGCAAGTGGTAGACCACATTGCTGGTGATGAAAGAGGAGGGAGGAGGGTGAGGGAGAGAGGGGATGGAGGCGTTGGGAGGAGGGGGTGTGGTAAAGATCGGACATAGTTTGCATCTAGCACGATTACAGGGGGAGGGAGTGGGTTTGGAAGCAACAGGGGTTTTGGAGAGGGGCTTGGTGGATTTGAAGATATCGGACAAGTTAGCCGGCCGCCTATAGGTGATTGAGAGGGGCTTAGAGAAAATTCTCGCGGTGGAAACGTGGTTTTTAAGGATGGGATAGAGGTCTTTCAAGATGGAATTAAGGGACTGTACGCCTGGGAAATAGGTGGTACAAATGGAGAGGATGTGGGAGTCTTTGGTGGGAGGAGGTTTGGTGGAGCCGAGATTTTTCTGAGTTTTTTTAATTTTTTGATGAAGGAGGGATTCTGGGTAACCGCGCTTAAGAAGGGATTGATGAAGGTTGGTGAGGAATTTGTCGAGGAAATCTGGGTTGCTACAAATACGATGGCCACGGATAGATAGGGAGTAGGGGAGGGAGCGTTTGGTATGGGAGGGGTGGCAATAGACAGCTTTCCGATACTTCCTCCTATGCCTTAGTCCCAAATGATCCCAACCCCACTTTTCAAGAAGAAATAATTTGCTTCCTCCAAGAAAAAGGCCCATCAGAGTGTTTATCCACCGCCGAGATCTCCTTGCTCACCCCTCCTTTCCCCCCCACTCCGCACTTTAATATCCTCCCCAAAATTCACAAACTTAACCATCCTGGCCGACCTATTGTTTCTTCCCGCAATTCTGCAACTGAGAGAATATCGGCATTTGTCGATTTCCACCTCCAGCCACTGGTGCACGCCTTACCGTCCTTTGTAAAAGATTCCTACCATTTCTTAAAAATCCTTCATTCAACCTCCCTCCCTCCGGACATCCAAATTACTATGGCTACGATAGATGTCACCTCCCTCTATACTAGCATCCCTCTTGGTATTGTAATTTGGTAGGTGTAAGGATTTTGTCCCATTATCATAAAAAACTGACAGTTTTCGAAAATTGGGCCGAGGTAAAGTCCAGTACCCATTTTCGGTCACTAACCGGTAAACCATGATTAATAATGACAAATTCAAGGAATTTAAAAACTTTGAATTAAAAAAAATAGGACGGACAAAGATAAGGTTTTGATTCAATTAGAGAAGAAATATCTATTATTTATTCTCTAACGACAGATTTGTAACGTTAAGGAGTAAAGATTATGATGCTCAAGTTCAAAAAAAGTTTATAAGTTGCTTAATCATCCTTGTTAGAATTAAAAATATGGCAACGGCCATTATTGTTGCCTAATACCTACCTATGGTTACACGCCCCGATGGTGTATCTTTGGGATCATTATACGTTGACATGCTAGAAGGTTGTTTATGTTTTGAGCATCATTGTTACCATGTATATCATAAGGTAGAATTTAATGATCAAATAACAAGTAAGATATAGGCATGCTTACAAATAAGACACTTTACTACAAGAAAGCCATTCTATTTTTTTCAATTCCTGTCTTTATTTCTCTTTTAGTGAGTGTGAAATTTGATTAGAAACTCATAACTCACCACGTTGTGTACATAATGTTAATTTTCACTTAACGTACCGGGATCACTTATTTTCACGACTCACCTATAGTACCTGTCGTACCAGTATGTTTCTATTCGCCTTTTCATCATTTATAAGTATATCCTCCAAGATAATGACCATACTGGAATTTATAATTGGGTGTCACAACTTACTTCCTGCAATTTCATGCAAAATGATTAACTCCACACCGATAGTCAAGATTCATCTATTCGTGAATTAGAATATTTTCTAATTAGACATGATTTATATTCTTTGGTTTTCATTATTTAAACGATAACATTAAATGATAAAAGGAACTTGCCTTACTTTTTCTCTTGGAATCTCCGGTAATATTTGGAACATGCTTCTGAGTTCCTAATTTTCGATCTCAGAAAGTCCATGGCACCCATTAATTCCCATGAGCATTTTTTAATCTCTCTCTCTGTACATTGCTGGTAGTCCGATACCTGCCTGTTTAGATAAAAAAATGAGACTCTCGTTAGATATTTATAACTAAATAATTTGGAGAATATTATTACTATTAATCTGGAGCGTTTAAAAAAATAATTTACCAAAAAAATATATCCATAAAATTAATTGTAGAAAAATAAGAATGCAAAACATTATTCAGTCAACCCTCATTCAAGATCATCGCACGCCATTCACGAAATATAAACTGCTTTATCAGAAACACCTCTAATCCTTGAAGTAATTGAGTGCCGGTAGTACTCCTTATGGTTGCTAATTTCTCGAAATTCCTATGAATTTCTTAATTTTTTCATGGTTTTTATTATGGCACGACGAGTTGCTATAGTTATTTTGCAGTACCACGAACTTTTTCCCGTGTGAAGTAGCGAGGTAGCAATATTGTTTACGTCCGATAATGAAGTCGTTAATTTGAACGACATTTAATTTCACTTTTCCTTTTTACCTCTTGATTACTTCTCTTTAAAACATTTATTTCGCTTGCCTCATTGTGTCTTTGCATTTATCCACAACGTGACTACATTCTTGACGACAAACTCATCTTTTTGTGATCCGTCATCTTAGCTGCCTGCCATGGTACCACCATGACTTACCTCCATGGCACAACAAAGGTCTTTGTATGTACCGACACAAATGAAGCCTGAAGGTTATAATAGTGACATTTCCATTGATTCCAGTTGAGCGTTTTCCACAATTAATTATTCAACTTTTGCATGGGTTATCAAGAAGACGCTTTTTTATTTTTTAAATGCACTAAATTTTTGAAAATTGATGGTTTCAGGCGTTACTTTGTGGAACTTGGAATTCATCTTGAATAACTTTAAACTTCTACCTGCCCCCTGCCCTTCTTTCCCTACCTATGACTCCACGTCATCCAAAAATCCCATTACCAGGCCAAGGGGGCACTGGTAATGGGATTTTTGGGTGACGTAAAGTGGGTGACTGATGGTAAAGGGTGGCACCATGATGGTAATAACTGATGGTAAAGGGGGCACTTGACTCACCCACCCCACCCCTTCAATCTTCTTCCCTCCCCCCGCTCATGTGTGGAGCTGAACCTCCACCCACACACCTTTTTTGTATATATAATTGAACAATTTTCTGTATTATGCACCTGATGATGACGCCCTGACGTCGAAACCATGGTCGTAGCAAAATAAATTTCAAGTTATTCAAGATATATTTTAGAAAATTTCGGTATATTTTTTAAACGACTTTTTTAAAAACAAAATAAAATAAATAGATAAAAAATAATACATATAGTTTTATTTTATATTTCACGACATTAATTTGGGTTTGCTCGATCATAACTTAAAAAGATTAGCCTAAAACGACAAAGTTCTCATATAACGTTCTTATGCAAAGCTAGAACTATGACTACGCACTTATGCAACACTAAGACAATTTTCAGGAGTTAGAAGCTGAAGACATTTCAAACTGCAATTTATCAGATGCTACTACTACGCAAATTATAAGCTCTTTTTGCACACCTAAAATCTCGGGTTCCACTCCAGATTATTAACATAATTTTCCAATTAAAAGGAATGTTGGGTTTATCACCAAGCCAGTAACAGCCACTGGCTGTTCGTTTGCAAGGGAAACATTGGACAAGTACATTTTTTCAAACATTTGATTTAGATCACAATTTTATACTAACAGGCACATATACTCCTTCGTGAAGGGATCCCTTTCTGGATTTGCATGATCACAATTAAAAGCTGGTCCCATTTGGCTCAGGAATTCTAAATGTGAATTACATTCACTCCAACTATTACGGAAGCATTCCTTCTCGTCTCCGTTGCTTGCTGAAAGTTGAAATAGACGAAGAAGAGTTGTGCCGTTAGTATTTTTCTCATAAGTGATCGCGCAATTAAAACAGGAACTTTAACTAGGCACTAATTCAATGGAATTCTAGGGTACCTTGTAATATTCCAATTTTATCTTCACACACACCAGACTTCAAAGTTTCCACAAGTTGGATCCAAAATGGTATCATAATCCTTGACTTAGTGGATAGGACTTTCATGTCATCGGTGGTCTTATATAAACAATCCATTACGTCAGACTGCTTTCTGCAAGAAAATTAGATTTGAAATCAGAGGATAGTAACTGCCGATATCGGTAGCTAGTTAGCAACTGGAAGACATTTATATAAAGATTAATGTCAATCGAAAAATGATATCATTTTGTATTAATGAGGAAAAAAAGGTCTTCAAACTTATTTTACTTGGAGGAATGCCACATTCAAAGTCATGATGCTTTGTCTAAGTATGATAGCTTTCATTTTCTTCAAGCTACTTCATCTTACTGTAATGATAGTTTAATGAAAATCATTATACACACCATATCTTTTTAAGGATCCATTGCTTTATAATAATTTTCCTGCAATACCTTATTATACAGCATTTATCTTCTCATCAAACCATTTCCTACTTTCAACTTAATAACTCTCCATTGTTCCATCAGCCTGGTGAACACACCCTTTTCACTGGCCACTTAATTGTTTTGATACTTCTATTACATTTAACAACGCTTAATTCACACGGAGACTATCAATTCTCAGTTACCATTATGAATTTAATCGTAATAAGTGATATTTAGTGCCTACCATAATTATCCTAAGTAAGCATGACAGTTCAACTAGAAAATATACAAATACATCTTTGTTTTTTATCCTGAAAAAGCACTTTGAAAATAATGTCGATTTTCCCATAGGGTATTATTCATGAGCAGGGACGTTTATGACTTTTATTTTTCCATTTCATGACCTCTATTCAACGACTTTCACGACTTTAATTTTCCTGTTTCTTGACGTCTATGTTTTGAAATTCGGTCATTTTGTGACACTTTAGCTAAAAGTATGACATTTATTTTACTGTAACATTAAAACTAATATTATGATCCGTATAGTTACTATAGGGTAAGTGCTTCAAAATAATGTATCCCCCTCACTTCCCCTCTTAACCCAAAGCACCAGGATTTGTGTATATATAGGGATGTAAAAATGATCAATGTACCTGGAGATATTACTACGTTATGAAAGCCGGGTCCTTAGAAATAAATCAATTAAGTAGACCATTACAAAGTGTAATTTTTTCCGATATGGAGAGGGGTATTTGTATCGAAGCGTCCAGTATGCAAATTCCTCCAATTCACCTGCTTTCCACTCACCTTCAACACCTACTTCACATATTTTGCTATGCTACATATGCGCATTTATACTAACCTTTCATTTTCTACATTAACCCTTTTCCTTTCCAATACCAATCACTAAAACCTGTCTGTGAAGTGCACTTCTTTCTCGACGCCATGTTTGAAAATCTGACCTTTCCCTCCTATTTCCCCGAGATGGCGCAGCGGTCGAGCAGTTACTCCTCTTCGATTTAAACACGTCATCCATGACATTCCCCCCCCCTTAAACATAAACTATCCCCGCTTTACGACGCGTTTTACACAACCACTTCCCCTACCATTACAGCTACAACTTTGACCATACTACAACCACACCCCCCTCCATTCACCAACCCACTCCGAGGATTTTTTTCTTTTAAAAATAAGCAATAACTTTCACCACTCTACAACTACATCCCTCTCCAATTATCAAACCACCCGAGGGATTTTTAAGTGAAAACTTCTCTTGGGAGGGTCTACTCTACGCCTGCTCTCGGCTTGATTTCCATGGGAGTAAACGCAAAATCGTGACACTCGAAGCGTTAAATTTTAAGCGTTCCGTTCCCACTATATATAGCACAGTTAGCGTTCGCTAGGCAGACACTTCACAAGAAAAGTGTTTCGGATGCTGGTGGTGTTCCATATGAAGTAATTTTGAATGTTGACTACTCATTAACTTTTAATATTGATACATCAGATGGATTAGTTAATGGAGAAACTGGTACATTAAATTTTGTAGAATACATTGATAATCAAGAAATAATTCGAGTATGGTTGACGTTTCCTAAAAATTCTATAGGCAGAAAAATAAGGCAAAAACTAGTCGCGCACTCTGCAAACCGCAATATAAATCCGTTGGCTGTCCCCATTGCCCAGAAAACATCGAACATTCCTCTTAATAACAATAAGACTATTATTGGTAAACGCAGAAATTTTCCATTAAGAGCAGCTCCAGCTTCTACCGTACATAGATCTCAGGGTGGTACTTATGGTGTCGTTGTATTTAATTATGAAAAGAAACTTCAGTTACCCTTAGTTTACGTAGCAATGACTAGACCAGTTTCTAGTGATGGTCTTATTTTAGTACCCACTAAGAAAGATCATACCTTTTATCATGGGCGAAGACAAGACCCAGCTATGATTGCATTAAAGCAAAAGTATGAAAGATTGTCATCAAACCGTTTATTAACAATAGAACAACAATTGCTGAATTTAATGTCCAACGAATCTCATTTCACAATATATTATTTTAATTGTCAACGTTTGGGAATGCACGCCAGTGATTTAAAAGATTCAGTTTTCAAGAATAGTACCTTATTATTATTATCGGAAACAAATGTTATTAATGAAAATAACTTCAATATTGATAACTTCACTTGTATATCTCAATTTAAGCGAAAATATATAAGATCTGGTGGAGTTTCGATCAACCACAATAATAGTGACATCGTCAACGTCGTCACTCCAACTATAACACCAGAGTGTCAATGAAATTGCCGCGAGCAATCTTGTAGGAGATTTATGTTCTGTACAAGGTAAAATAAATAAGAAAAATACTGTAATTATAATCTGCGTTTACATTTCACCAAATAATACTGTACAAAATGTAATGAAATTCTTACATTTCCAATTGTTACCGTATACAAAAATTGGTTCGCGGTTTCTCGGCGAGGACTATGATAAAATACCATTAAGAATAAGCGGAGACTATATTGTTGATATTGGAAAAGATAATGCCCAGCCATTGCTAGATTTCTTTGAAAATGAATTAGGTTTGGCAATGAATAACAATAGAAACGACGCAACAACAGAAGGTGGAACGACAATAGATACTGTATTTTCTAGATATATACATAATATTAAATCACATATTTTTGTATCCCATTAAAGTTATAATAAGCCAATAATTACTTTAATTAAAGATTGTAATAATGATGTTAAAAATTTGTCAATTGAGGAAAAATAAAAAATATAAAAATGAATAAAAAATGAAAAATAACAAATTTGATGCAAAACTAATTTTGCTTTTACATCTTAAATAAACCTGCCATATTTTACTTTAATATACACCATCAATCAAAATTTATTAGTTGAAGTTTTCACTTCTATCTACCGTCCCAAGACGGTAACAATTTTTTTTGCTTTTTAAAATACGCTACAACTTTGGCCACACAACAATCACCAACCCACTCGGGGGATTTTTCTTTAAATTTTCTACAATATTAAAGACACTACAACTACACCCCCCTCCAATCACCTAACCACTCAAGGGATTTTTTTCTTTAACAAAATTCGGTACAACAACAAAAAAAATCATTCACTCTGAAGACGATGGCGCACTACGCCATTGAAACGTCGGTGCAGTTAAACACTATTACCCGGCTGGAAACTGATGATGATGCAGTGCATCGAAACCCGGGTCGATTAAAAATTTTTATCTGTGGAAAATTGCATCGTCATAGTTCTTATTATGTTCATATTCCACAACATCTCGCCTGATTCCTCCCTTTTTGTGGAAACCCAAGAACTATTCATCCTAAAAATTCGCCGGGAAAGACTCTACTATGACTATGACGTTTATGACTTTTTCCTATCTCTGTTCATGAGTAAGCACTAAGCATACACTAGGGGGTTCACTGCATATGTTTACTTAATGGTATTATTTGACGTCTTCGGTACGAGTGCAACACAAATATGTTGCAGATCTCTCACCGCGACGTACGCTGCTAGCAAGTCACGGGCGCGTCTGCCGTTACGTTTACACACACTCGTTCTTCAGCAGAGGCCTCGTGTCCATCTATTTTTGTGTCGCATACGAAATACGATTTTGAGTTGGCGTGAAATTCCCCCGCAAGGTGGGACGACGAAAGTAGTCAGCGAGCACGACCTCCTACGCAAATATCGAGAACTACAATGTCGCATGGAACATGATTGTCACCCCATTCCTATCAATTCGAATCCATCAGCTTTTCTATTGCCACCTGGAAGCAAATACTGTGGGTATCCCAGAAGCAAGGATCCTACTCTGCTATATATCACGGTAAAGGCAATTCACTCATTGCATGCCCCATATTCTGGATGTATTGCGTCAATTGAGACCATCATGAAAATATTATTCGTATTTATCCCGACGTCAGAATAAAAGAGTGGACAAGAAAATCCGAGTCATTTCAGATCTCATCTTTGCTGATGATCACAAATTAAATGCTCAATGCTGTGGAGATTCAAACTATATTTGGAGGAAAACATCGGAGAAATTAAAAAATGGCGTTTCTAAATAAATAAATGGAAGACATATATTAAACAACCAAGGCTGATGTAGAAATTGAAGAAAAATAAATGAAAAAGTTTCCCATTTCAAATGAATGCAATAAAATGTGTCCGCTATACTAGAAATAAAAAATCAAATATGTTAGAGAAGGATAGTTTATGGAACCATTAACCCCTTGCGATATTATTAACAATTGTTAGATACCAAAGGAATCGAAATCAAAAGAGGTCAATTCAAATATATTACGAAGACAAAACTTAAGACTATGAACCAGAGAAAAAAGAGAAAGAAAAATTTGTAATTTCTCAGAAAAGAGAAATTACAAATCGGAGATAAGGGTTTCTGAGTAAAAGTGTATCTATATGTTACAAAATCGCTAATGGCTATTTGTCAGTCACGCCATTTTGAATAGCTCCTAGGTGATCAAGGAAATTGACATTCAGCACGAATCGTGGTCTAAAATCGACCGGAATGGAAGTAAAACCAGGGAAAACAATGTTTTATTTATTCTCTATTTAAATTATCAAAACAGCGGAGTTGAGATTCTTATTTTGCTTTTATTAATCACTTACACTCAAGATATAGGGTTGAATTTTTCGCAGTTGGATGCCTGAAAGAATTTAAGACCGATCATAAATTGAGTATAACATGAAAAAATCACTTAAATGACTTTTTTTTCAAAAAGAGAAGTATCAGGCGTGATATGGTGGAATTTCAGCATAATGAATAACAGATATGGCAATTTTCCACTTATCTAGTGGAAAATTGCCATTTATGTTATTCATTAGACTTGTTTTTCCCCATCTTTTTTAAGGCGTTTATTCATCCTCACCGAAATGTCTGTGGATGTGGGTGAAGATTTACGATCACATTTCCCCCCACTTTCCTATATCTTAGACATTTGAAATATGGTTTGAAATGTCTAATATTAAAAATCTATGCCCATGTTGTAAGTTTGTATCTCATGTTGTTAGCTCGATGAAGTAATATGGTATATTACTTATAATTGTTTACAATTTGCAGAAAATAAAATGGTGTTAGGTTAGTTGTAATATATGCTCTTTATAATGATTTTGTTTAATAAAAACAATGTGTTTAATGAAAGGAATGCATTCTCCCCACTGGCCCGTGACCTTTAAGGCTACCTTAAGCTCCAAGTAATTCATTTAAAAATCTACTGTACTATAACTGTGGAGAAAAAATACATTACTATTGTTATTCAAGTGACGATACTTAATCATGAAAACTTTTTTGTATCAATATTTTTTCTACGACAGATAAAATTATATCATAATATTTATTCTACATAAGATACATCCTAAAAGCTTATACAAGGTCACCCATGCTATGTTGCTAAAAGTATATAGCAATATACCTACATGCAATGCAATGGCTGTAGGTAGCTTGCATGCGCGTTATAATATGGTATCAAGCTGTGTGATCAGTAGTAAATTTATTTCCAAGAAGAGCTTATTTTAATTTTACTGGCAGAAGTATAGAGGTCAGTGCAGGAGTTTCTTGTTTTGATTTTCTAAACTACTTACAATGGAAATATAAGCTATAAGTTTTCACTGTTAGGTAGTTAATAATAATAAAATGGATGACGATGAGACTTACCTACAGGCGTGTATGCAACTAAGGCATTTGGTTCTGCTATAAATTCTTAATGTTTCATTCAGTTGTGATTCTGTGAACACCTTTCGAAGGCAGTCATCCATGCGTCGTATCAGCACCTAGAAAATAGACGCTCTGCCTTCAATCATTTTTGTCGTTTGAGAGCATATTGATAAGGTACTTTCCCCAAGCCATTGGGGTCTCATGGATTCCATGTACAGAGAAAAAAAATTAAATTCAGATTATTTATAAGTATGCAGAAAGCAACATTTAGTTTTTAGCGAGTTGATTACTGGACCCCTTGAGGGAGTGAGTATGAACTGAAAAGAGTTTGAGATTTGAGTTCGGTTAAGGACGGAGGTAACGCTAGATGGATAGGCTACCAAACCAAGAAGTGCTAGTCACGGTCGAGGTAGAATTAAACCCGTGGAGGAATTAAAAAAAGATGGGATGGATCTATCAATAGGAATCAAGCGATGAGGGGTAGTGGATAATTTTCTGAAATGCAATTAAATATTCGTGTATCCACAAGAAAATACATAGATAAATAGGGTGTTTCAGGAGGAAATCGAAATACTTCTGGAGGAGGTTGGTGAAGTGATTTTAATCATTTTTGTCCCATGAACATGGGGTCGCCACTCCTTAGTTACCGAGCTATGGCAACGCAAATTTTTTTGTCACAAGCATTCGACAGTCACCATGAAAACGCCGAATATCGATGACTTATATTGGTTGAGGAGATATGAACCTTTCACAGCGGTGCATAAGATACGTATGTTTCTTTTAATGCTATCATCAATGATAATATTATCTTATTTTCAAGATGGCTCTAAAATATTCGTAGTAGTTTCATACTTCAAAAATAAATACTTTACGATTTTAAAATTTTATTTTCGGAGATACGATAAAATGTGTTGTAACCAAACTTATAGTAAATTTCGTTGCCTATTTATTGCATTAAAAATAACATTTTTTTATTTATACCGAGGATATGGCAACTTAAGTGATGCGATTACCACGAGGCAACAAATGTCCTTGGGGGGAGGAGCTTTAATTTTATTTAATTACTTAGGTGATTAGTGGCAACAATGAAAACTTGTCTAATAGAAAAAGAACTGAGGAGAATTTGAAGCCAAAATCATGGTCAAGTAACTGAAATTACCATGGTTTACAGTCACAACAACACAGTTAGTCGATCTTGAAAACGGATTGCAAGCTTTAGTAGGTGCACCAGAATATCATTGCACGAAATATGGAATGAAGATAAACCGTAAGAACAATAAAGCAATGAGATTCTCCAGGACAAAGAAAGCGATGCTGGCCATTTTATTAGACGGGGTAAAAACTGGATCAAGCAGAGAAATTTAATTACTTTGGTAGTACGCTAGAATAAAATAGGCTTTGTAGAAAAAACATGATGAGGAGAGTAGCATTAGCAAAGCAGACATTTCGTAATGGGTGCTGATGATGGGGACCTTGGGTAAGGAATTAAAGAAAATGCTGATGAAAAGTCCGATTTGCAGTAAGGTGTTGTAGGGGGCAGAAACGTGGGCTCTGAGAAATCAGGGCGAAATTAGGCAACAAGCGTTCGGGTTGTGTTTGGAGGAGAATGGAGGAGAAGTGTTGGGCGGAAAGGATGACAAGTGAGGAAGTGCATACATGGTTGGTGAGGAGAGGAAACTTATGGATAAGATTTGGGGGAGACAGGGTGGTTGGTTGGAAGAGCTAATGGGGAGCGATGGGTTAATTAAGTCCGTGATACTGAAAAGGATGTTGGGCAAGAGGGGAAGGGGACGAAAGAGAATAAGCTTTATGGACTGGACAAAGAAGGGCAGGACGTAAGCTGAGATGAAAATAGAAATACTAGAGGGAGGTTAGGTCCTGAATCCGTAAAAATCTATGGGTTTTACATAGGGTAAGTGGTTAAATGAGATAATGAGGTGCGCTTGGATAGTGTAAATGAGGAGCTATTCACCCAGCAATATTGACACGCTTCTTCAGACGTTGGTTCCGGTTTTAACGCCGTAAGAATTAAATCGAGGCAGCTGCTTGACCAAAATATTCCATCTCACCCCGCCCAAAGGACTGAGGTAGTCCTGGTCGGGTGATGACCTCAAAGAGCTGAATGTTGGACCAATTTGCAACGTTTACATGATTCATCGTGCATTGGTCCATTTTGTAACGCCGTAAGAAATGCATTGGGGAGGCTGCAGGTTAATAATATCTTTCCGTCCAAAGCACTGAGGCAGTGTTTTCGACGGGTTGACGACCTCAAATGGTTGGAAGTGGTACCTAACTGTGATCACGTAAAAAACACAGGGCACTTCGGCACGCGATAGCAGGCAGACGCTTACCGCTTGCAGGCAGGGAAGGAGAGCTCAGGGAAGGAAGGTGGCAGCATGCTCAGCTCTGATTGAGAGACAAGGGAAGGGAAGGCGAGATGAGATGCAGTGAGGAAGGATATGTCACTGTCTAGCAGACACCGAAGTATTCTTTATTCGAAGTCGGAAGCCTCATGCACTGTTAGAGAAGTGTAGGTCACACTGGTTAGCCGATCAATATTGGATTAGATTTCAGTTTAATGCACTTCGGGTCCTCGAGCATGAGTGAAAAAGAGCACGGAAAAGAACAGAGAGCCTAGATTAACGCAGCGTAAATGTACTCGCGGCACTTCGACCTGAAGAAACCCGCTAGAATACGGCGAAACTGTTGTCAATTTATGCGGTGGACACTCGGAAATCCAGGAACATTAGTCCAGAGAAAGTTTGGAGTGTTCAACATTCGGCATTTATTTTATAGCATTGGAATAATCAACACTAAATTCAATGGAATGGCTTTTTCGAGAAGTAATACTGGTAGTGTCAGACTTGTGCATTGTCCAACAATATATTTCATGTATACATAAGCGGTCACAAGTTGCAAAAATAAAATAAAGAGTACTTACTTCAGTTCGGTTTTGACATTGCTCAAAGTTCTCTCCTGGTTCTAAATTTAGTGGTGGTATGGAGATTACAAGGGTTGAAAACGTTATGCAAACACCTGTAAGTCAAAGTAAAAAAATCAAATTACTCCTTCGGATCTCTCATCTTTCATTAATACCTCACCTCTATGACGGGATTTCGTGTTATTTATACTTTCAAAGTTATCTGGCGACCGTTTGCTATCTTATGCACGGCATTAGGTTGAGTAGGGATTATTAGCAATACAAAGGGCATTACAAAAATATGTGGATGCAGTCACGAACATGAGTGGTGAAGAATGATTCGGAAACACAGTTACAACATGGGTGCATTTGGTAGAAAACATGACGATGGAGACAGAAAGCTGTTTTTCATTAAAGGAAAACAGTCAGTTGAGTCCATGCCTGGCAAAAAAGTCTTATTTGTGAAAGACGATTTGATAGAACTTTAAAATGGAACATTGATAATCTCTCCTTAATGCCAGTGCATTTTCTTCTAACTCCAATATCTAGTTCTAATTCTACACAATTCTTGTATAGTGCGTAACAGGGATTCTACGCCCTTCTTTGACCACTTAGTTGGTTAATAGACATTTGTATCACTTTTTCACTAAAACCTCATTAAACGTCTCAAACAATATCCTCGGCATTAGTATATTTCAAAGAACACAAGTGGTGACGCGTAACCTATTTTTATTTCTCACTAAATTGTAACTAACTCTGATTTTCTGCCCACTTATGTGTTATACCATGAACTAAAAAATATTGATATTTAGTTAATTTCTTATTTTTTTCATCGATTACTTACTGAAAAGAAGCAGAAGATTCATCGAAGACATTGCTCCTGGTTTCAGTAACTTAAATTCGGCAGGTGATTAACTCAGTTCACTATTTCCGGCGAAGAAACACGACAACAGATTTTTCAGATGGAACTGGAGTACGGTCATGAAGCGACCACTTCGTATCTTGACGCTTAATTCAAGTAAAGAACCAGCAAAATATTGTCTTTATCTTCTCATAGGTCGTGACCTTAAGTTTCCACTGCTTAGATATCCCGAACGCGACATCATTAAGTTCTAATGGCATCATTTAAAAAAAGAGGCTTGAGAGTTCCAAAAACATGCATGGCTGAGATTTAGACCAATAATATGGTCACCAAGAATGATGCAGTGCTTTTCATTACAGGGCATGAGGGTATATTTTAAAAAGGTAAAAAATTACGCGGACGAACAAACTCGTACATACTAATCTGAAGCGCAAAATGTCTGATTTTACTAGCAACATGACATGGGTAAGGGAATTTTTGGTTCTCATATTCAGTGATTACTTATAATTTCACTTTTAGAAAGGAATGGTAATGAGCTTCATACTTTGAATAGATCCTTTCATGAGCGGGATTGGGAAGTTTGTTTTGTTCATTCAAGGATTACGAATGAAGTTTAAAATGATGAGTTCGCACATTAAAGCGTTGTATATTCCAGGGGTGCCCAACTTTTCTGTATATAAGATCTACTTTTTATCTTAAAAGTATGTCGCGATCGACTTATTGTCATAGGCGTAGTCTAAGGGGGAAGAAGGGGTGGCAAATGCATACTATGTTTATACACTGTGTTTCAGCATAAGGTGCATTCCAGCGAGGTATGGGTAGATATGTAAAATATATGTTCAAAACTATTTTTTATTTTTAAATCACTTATTAAGTTTTCGAGATATAGGCTCCTGAAGAAAATAAATTTCCATACCCAACTTTTGATAGTAGCATTCCGTACATGTGGTACCTAAAAAATTCGATTTTCCGACACTTTTTCGAGATAGAATTTTACTAACTTAAAATGCAATTTAATTTTTTTATCAACTGCAATGTATAAGTTGTTGTACTGTTTGTTCGTAAATATAAAAAAGTTGTTATAAAAATGCACAGTATGGCTGAAAATTTGATTACAATATTTCACTTTCTCGTTTTTTTTTGGGCCAAGAAAATTTATCATGAGAGAATAATATGACTTACTTTTTGCTAATTTATCAATAGCTCGCTAAGTACACCTCGTACTGAAATATAGATATACGGCTTTCTACCTACGTAAAAAAAACATCAACGATAATTATTTAAAGGGCCAAAAAACTCACGTCCAGGGGAATTAAAAGAACATGGATAATTATTAACAATATTTATTAATTCAAAGTAGCCACAGATAAATACAGATTTAGAATTTACTTTGTTCCCTTAACATTAATGGGAAGACTGAGTTTGCATGTCTCTAACCAAGGAATCATAATCAGGTGTATATCCTGACAAAGATAATAATAATGAGTCTTCTGTATGGGAATCAGTCAGGACAGAGCGTTGTTTAGTCTTCGTTAGCTTCAAGTATGAAAATGCCGATTCGCAAAGGTATGTATATCCGAAACAAGAATAGATATATTCGCTACATTTGGTGACACTGGGATATTTTTCTCGGTTGACAAATTTCCAAAAATCTTCTTCAGATTTTCTGGCTTGTAAGTTTAAGTCAGTTTGTAAAATTATAATTTCATTTTCTAATGCCTTTTGATACATATGAAATATGTCTGAAATTTTTTGGCTAATGCGTTACACACTTAAATCTTTTTTAAAAGGAAAAGATATAAATTCCACCATTTCTTTAATTTTTTCAAAATCCTGGAATCTTACCTCAAAATCTTCAATTACTTTTTGGATTTCCGCGACGTATTTGTCGATCTTATACTTAATATTTTTATGTTTTTGTAGGTTATTCGCCATATTTGTAAAATGAGTCAGATTATTTTGTTGCAGATATTCTATTAGCAAAATAAATTTTGTTTTATATGCGTCTATGCAGCTGATCATATCAATTACTGTTTTATTTTTACCTTGTAATTATAAATTTAAATGACTTAATATTGAGGTAAAATTGGTAAGAAATGCCAAGTCATTAAGCCAAGTTTCATCATTTAAATTTTCACAGTTTCCGTCTTGTTCGTGAAGAAAATCTATAATTTCAGGCAATAAATCACGAAATCGCTGCAGAAATTTACCTCTGCTCAGCCATCTGACATCGGTATGTAGTAATAATTCAGGTTGGCCTTCATCGAGCTGCAGTTGGAAGAGACGCCGTTTGAGGGAACTTCCTCGAATTGAATTAACAATTTTAAATGCTATGTCCATTACCTCTTTTGTGTTTAGTCTCTTACTAGCTAACCCTTGCTGGTGAATTATGCAGTGATAGCTCAAAAAGGCTGGGAATTCATCTTCAGTGCGACATAGGGCTATAAATCCATTTTTGCAACCTATCATTGCAGCTGCGCCATTCCGTTGTTATTGATACTAATTTGAAAAGTGGTACTTTCAAATCATAGAGCAAGTTTTTAAAGGCTTTGAATATGTCGACACCTCTAGTCCTTTCCTTCAAAGAAATCATACCCAACAACTCTTCTTTAGATGTAAAATCCTTAAAAATCATACGAACGAAAACAAGTAATTGTGCTGTATCACTTATATCTGTCGATTCATCACACTGAATGGAAAAACAAGAACATCTACTAATCTCATTAATTAACTGCTCTTTTACATTCCCACTCATCATTTCAATTCGTCGCACCACTGTGTTTCGAGACAATTGTAGATCTTGAATTGCAGCAACAATTTCACACTTGTTCTTAAAATCGTTAAAAAGTGAATCTGATATTTCCAAAAATATTTCCTTTACAAATTCACCGTCGGAAAATGGCTTGTATTTTTTTGCTAAGAGATAGCTTACTTTGAATGATACAGTAGTTACTGCTTGTGACTTCAACCTTGGCTTTTTAAAAACGCTTTGTTGATTTATTAATCGAGTTTTAAGATCCATAACTTTTGTTTTCTCAGTTCAGAATTTGGTGGATAATCTGTTTGATACTTGTTATGTAAAGCTAAAAAATGTCTCTCCAGATTACCCTTCTTAGCAATGGCTACCGAGGAAAGGTATATTAAACAACAGCATTTATCATTCACCATTGTAAAAAGGTAATCGAGCTCCCATTCTTCATTGAAGTGATAAGTTTTAGATTTCTTCGGTTTACTACTCATGTTCATGGGTTTACTAGAATGCAAAGAAATATGACAATTTAAAGAATAAATATTGAATTAAATATTTTCCTAGAAAATTCAAAAACTCATGAACCGCGGCAATTATCTCCGTTACATTGAGAGAAATAATAACAATCCTGCATACTACAATCGGGGACAACAATACAAGTATATTAAAATCTAATATATATATATTCGAATTTACAAGAAGTATGTTAAAGTTACAATATATTTATTACGGTTTACAATACTGACCTCTTACTTTAGATAGAATTACTGTTATTCCTAATATATTTGTAATAATGTCCCTTATTTTTCTCCCAGTGTAATGACCGCAGTTTAGAGATCTGTTGCCGAGAATACTCACTTATCAAGTAAATACATAGGTAAGAAAAGCAATTTAATTAAAAACAAAGAAAATGTACTTACATTTTAAACAGAAGAAAAATTTAAATCCAACGTGGTCACCGAGGATAAATTATATTGCTTAATAATGTCACAGTTAATACAAAAGAAAAGAAGCTACCGTATGCCACTACCAAATATTCAAGCTGACCTACTGTGTTCTTCGATGAGTCGAGTTGTAACTGTTGCGTTCGCGCGTTGTGTCCGGTGACAATGTAACACATAAGTCAAAATGTATATTGCTGGGTGAGCGGATATAACAGTGTCTGGCTGTCAGAATTCTAGGTATTCATGAACTTGGCAAGTTCCCAGCAACTATTCAACAACATTCTACTATTACTACAAAGTTTTGTCTTCTAAAATCGCTTCAAAGTCACGGGAGTACATGGAATTCTGCCCCAGACATTGCGAGAGATCGACGATCGACTAAAATTGGCCTCGCGATCGACCGGCCGATCGCGATCGACTTTTTGGACACCCCTGGTATATTCCATATGATTCAGCATTATAAACCTATTTCAAGCTTATTCAATAAAAAGTTTCAAACAAGGTTATTATGCATTATTGTATTTGTTATATTACAATAATTTTGGTTTTAATTAGGGGCGTTTAGGGCTCAGAAACTTAGTTACCGTGGAGGGAAGATAGGGACTGACAAGAGGGTTTTGCTTGGCTTTGGACTTGGTTACAGAGAAAATAGAATGGGTAGAAGAACTCAATGGACTGCAATTGGTTAAGAAATTTCACAAACTGGCATGTTATACAATTCAATCAGTTGTAGCAGCGTTAATACGGTGCGTAACGTTTCATTGAAATGGCAAAATAAAATATAGTTTTGTATGGAAAATTATTTTACCTATTTTATATTTATTTTGGTCTCTTTAAACGACACTTTTTTAACGGTATTGTTCAATCAATAATTACAGGTTTTAGTTAAATTTTAGTTTTTAATTTAACCTACTGAATTACATTCCACTGAATGAACCTATTAGTTACATTCTGGTCTGTAATTAGGGGTGGCGGAGAGTTGTATAGAACAAATAGTTGATTGTGTTGGAAGAAAGATGTACGTCGGCAATAAGCTTTTTAGGAGTGGTTATAGAGAAGATGGAATAAGTAATCAATAGGGCGGAGAGGAAAATGTAATGCACGGGAAAAAGATAATGTTTAGAGAAATAAGGAGGAGGCAGCGAAGTCGCCTAGAGGACGCATGTTGGGCTAACGAAATGCAAAAGAGGGCGATAGTGGGGAGAGAGTTGGGCGAACGTGGAGAATGGAAAATGATTGCAATCTTGAGCAAAAGTCAAAGAATCAAAAATTATAAAAAGAAATAAGTACTCGAAAATGAACTGAGAAGAATATTTCTTAAAAAACTCAATAAGTTCTAAGAAATTAAAGGTGGAACGTTTCAAGAAAACTCAATTTCTTTAGTAGTACACCTCGATTGATCGATTTGCACCAACTACACCTGGACTAATCGAAATTAACTTACGAAGTTTGCAAATTGTTAATTTCAATAGTGGAATCAGTCGTACTAACAGACCTGACTGCATGCAAAAACTCATTACAATGATATTATATGGAACAGCTTTGGAATAAAGTTGTAATAAAGTATCCAAGTTCCTAATTTATTCAACAGGGGCGATATGAATATCATCATTGAAGTGACATTTTAAGTCTTAGGTTTTTGGTTGCTTGAGGAGTGCGACCGAAAACTCAGGTCACATTGAGGAAAATGGCGTAGATTGGCGATGAAGGAACTTTGGGGAATGTAGGTAAGGTGGATTAAAACTTGGTATCAGCATCAGCCTTAACTTTGCGAAAGGAGCCAATGGGACCGCGGTTTATCGTCCCAGCAGACAAACGGAGTACAACGCTGGTAGTTCTCTCCACTTGGCACCCTAGTAAGGACCAGGATTCGGCTGAAAAACTACCACTTCCTACGCTGGTCTTCAAACCCGGACCCTCCGGATGGGTAACTAGTACTATAGCCAGCATGGAAACCCGACCCCGTATTGATTCACCACTGATATTCCATGCATTTCATATTTTAAAAAAATATGAGGTGTTTTAGCTAACTGCGAGGATTTCTTTTTATGGCAATTCATAACTCGGACCTCTCCAATTTCCACGGCTTTATACAGGCTCCGCAAAAAACGCATTTGTGATAAATGTCATAATTATTCTCCTTAAGAAATAAATACTATTCAATCTTGCTTTAAAATTTATTTTTTGTGGTAAAATTGTATTTAGGAGACACTGATGTGGAATAAAGTTTTCTATCAAATTAAAATTATTAAAAAAGTGATGAGATGAATAGGGATGGGTAAAAAATTCCAGTATTCGGTACTATCGGGTAATATTCTTTTTTTCTATTTTGGTACTACCTATTAGGTACCATTATAAATGGATACTACCCGAGGTACCATTATTGAAAGTACCGATACTTGAACAGCATTGTCATAAGCGATCAACTGCCAAGGGAAAATAGTTGAATATTGTCTATGCGTAATACTGGAATGTGTTGAGATAAACGGATACCTATTTACTGTGAATGAAAAAAAAGTTCTTATGACTTTTTTAAATTTATTTACAAAAGGGCATTGTATAATTAAATTATTACGTCGAGAATCCGACTTTGAATCAACAGAATTTTCCAAAAGATTTGATGAAAATAATTAAAAAACTGACTTCAGAAATAATTTCTAATATAAGTAGTTTGAATTTTCGTACCCGTAGTAAATAGCTACTTCGTGAAAAGGAGCCAGTATTATGGTACTGCAGCTTGTGAGCTCCCAAATTTAATTCCTGGATCTCTGTAAATCAGTCCTAAAAAGGGGAACCTAATACCTAATTTCATTAAGGTACAATAGATTTTTGGAGTTGGTTATCAGAATGTTTATCACGATCAGCAGTTTTATTTAGCAATCTTAATTTACCATAGGGTCGCATATTTTGATTTTTAATTTTGATTGGAGCGAAAATTATCACTGAGAAAGTTTTTACACTTATTTTTATTACATATATAAACATTACACCGTTTCCTTACAGGGTAGGAAGAGTTTAGAAAGCTGACCCTAGAAAACTGGTTTCTTTTAATGATTTCCTCCATAATGCCCAATCCGCACAAACCACTTTCTCTCTTGCACGAATGCCCTGCTTCATACACGCTCTCAAATTCTTAAGGAGGTTCCACTGCGACTGTGCGAGTCAAAACAAATACTAAATTCCACATTTTTTTATATTTTGTCAAAAAAATCCTGCTTTCGCTGATGAAATGCGTTGCCTACATAAAACCAAAAGTAAAATAGAAAAAATACAGATTATTCCACGAATGTATTTTAAAAGAGCACTTTTTTCCAGTCATAGGAGCCGACGGCAGCGCCATTTCCTACGAATTACCACATTTTGACTTCAATTACGGCATTAATTCCCTAATAACTAATAAAATAAGGTGGTAAGATGCCTGCATTTTATTTTTATTCAATTTCTCTGGATTATTTCCTTCTTAGAGACAGTTTTCCACGAAAATGGCATTAGTATTTTATTGATAAATACTATTTTTCTCTGTGTTTCTCTCATTCCCCCATGGAGCACCATGTGATTTCTAGTTTAATTATAGAATAAAATAGCGTGGAAAGGTATTATTTTGTTTTTCATATCAGATAGAGGACAACCTTTTCTACAAGTAGACAGAATATGAATAAAATGACATTTAAGTCATTTTACGGTGGAACCACTTTAAAGACCTCTCTCCTCTTCAGAGTCTCTTCTACCACATTCACCCATGACTTTCGCCGTCTAACTCTTCCTCTCACACCATTCATTCTACAATCATGTACTTTTTATTTATCCGATTCCTCCACTCTCTCAACATGGCCAAATCAAAGAAGCATACTCCTCTCATATATGTCTAACACTGGAGCATCTAACCCACATTTTCATCTCCCAGTCATTCCGAACACTAACCGTCTCACTTTACCCACAAGTACTTCTCAAGTACCTATTCGGTTCCACTGCATTTACCCTACTCTTGAAACGAAATTAAATCAATGCCCTATTACCAGCAGCAGGCGAAAGTGCAGCCAGTGCACCTGGAATATGGTCATGTCGCGAAATATTGCTGCTCGTAATGCAAAAGATGTTCTCTCTTATGGTTCAAGTGTAGTACCACATGAGGTGGCACTATACCACAAACAGGATCTCATGGGGAGAAACAAAGGCCCCCTGGAGTTTTGGGAGAAAAATAAATTTGTATTTCCTAATTTGTGTAAAAACAAAACAAAAACTGTTGCTCCAAAGGGAAAACAGTCGCCTCAGAACGCATTGCGTCATTGCATCGGGTGTCATTGCGTCATTGCATCGGGTGGTCTTCAGAACGTAGTTTTCAGTTTCATTTTATAGGAACCGTAGGTGATGAGTTACAGAATGTAGTTTATTATTTATTTAATTTTGAAATATTAATGGAATACTATTTGTTTTAAAAATATTTAGACTTAAATATTTTGAATTTTTATTTATTACTGTAATTTCGGTTTACTTATAAAGTCATCTCATTGAAATTATTCATAGTTTAATTCTTTGAAATTTACGAAAAAATAATTTTTGAATTTACAAAAAAGTATTTTGAGGCTTATTTCTAGTTTTTTCCGTCTTTCGGAGAATTCTTGTCGATTACCGATTTACCGATCTTGTTTTTGGCCGATTATTTGAGTAAGATATGATGGCAAATTGTTTATTGCACGTGACTTCTGTGTACCTGTGAATAACCTTTAGGAATTTTCAAAAATTTCTAAGCCAAAAGATTTTCTGCCACTGGATGGAGAACCTAAACACTGGTGATAATATACTGATTAGGTTCCTGCGCGAAATTACGAGATATAACACGCTAGATTTATTAAATAATTGATAATATCGCTTATAACTTCAAAATAATTTTGTAAACGTAGAGTAACAGGGTGATGAAGAGGATAGCTTGGTGGTTAACTAATCTGCCATCTAATAACTAATCCATGGAGAGGGGTGACGATAATATTGCAACAGCTTGGTCAGAGACTTGTGAACCTGGCGCCGTACCCTCGCACGTTTTGAAAAGGAAACGAACAGAAAATCCTAAAAACCGAAGTAGAAAACTGGAAAGCGATGTATCAAATCACAACGTGAAGAATCAGAGTGAAAATTCTAAATTAAAATGGCAGAAAAACACGGATATAAATGTGACCGATACTTTATTCCCAAACGCAGACTATTCTGACCTTCGAAATCTAACTGCTATTGATGTTTTGGAACTTATTTAACATGAAAATGTAGTAAATAACCTAGCTTCTGAGAGTAATAGGTATGCGCTATTCTGCAAATGCCCTTCTTCTAACATTTCCCCCGAGGGATAAAAATATTTTTGGAAATCTTAATTATTTCAGGATATAATGACGTCCCCGATAAGCGCCATTACTGGGAGGAAGCGGGAGACGTCCGGAACGGTTTTGTGTGCAATGAAATGCGAAGGAACCGTTTACTTGAAATAAAACGCTTTCTACATTACGCAGATAACAAGCGCTTTCTACATTACGCAGATAAACATATTCGAGAAATTACCGGTCAAGCTAATCGTAAATTGGGATTTGTTAAAAGAGTACTTAGCAAGTGCGACGATAAAGTTAGGGAAATCAGCTACTTCTCCCTCGTTAGATCCCACTTGGAATATGCTTCCAGTATTTGGGATCCTTAAGAGTAAGGCTTGGAAACTGAGTTATAATGCGTCCAGCGAAGATCGGCAAGATATGTTAAAGGCCGTTATGATAATCTCGTTAGCATTACTGACCTTTTGCAGCGACTGGGATGGGAGACGCTTTCAGACCGTCGATTAAAATTTAGAGTCAATCTATTATGTAAGTTTCAAACCGGTATATTCTCTGACGACGTTGATAATATTTTACGAAATCCGACATACTACGGTGGATCAGTTCATGAGAATAAAATTAGGGAACTAGACTGAAGAACGGACAGATTTAAAATGTCATTTTTCCCATGAACGATAAGGGACCATAACAGCTGCCAATGAGACTTTTATCTAGGTTTTTCGTTAGGTAGTGTAGCTCTTAGTAGTAGTAGTACTCCCTAATACTTGAATCCTCATCTGTTACCTAGTACTTGCAGCACGCCGTGCATGTTTTCTACATAAGTCTTGAGTCTGTCCATTTGTGTAGTTGCAAAATACATATATATATTAACGGTCCCTCTCCATTGTGATTACATCTATACTGTAGTGCATGCTTGTGAGGCTTCTCCTCGTGACAAGCATTAGCGATTTATGCTAATGCATAATTAGTCGTAGTTAAACTAACTTTAGGGTATATTGTAATGCATGTTGGTGAATACTCACCCCCTGCCACACAACCCAGTGGTGGCTTGCAGGGTATTTTGTAGATGTAGATAACAATTCTCCTGACCAACGGACAAATATTGGAAGTTGAGACCCCTAGAGAACCCAGTGCAGGAACAAACGAGGAAGCAATTTAGACCTAAACAAAATATGGGTTATGACAAAGTATGGTCGCTTATTATGAATCACATGGTTGTAAGAAATTCATCAGAGGCTAGCCGATTAGATTCGGCTACAAGGTTAAGTGTTTGATCACAACAGCTGGATATTTGGTTGATTTTGATTAAAACCAAGGGAAAAGACACCAAGGAATCAAAGGTTACAAAAAACGGTATGGGAAAGCGGCGGGACCGATGCTATCAATGATAGACCATCTTAGAGATGATGCACGGATTATACTGTACAAACTCTTTTTTGAAATCCTTTTCACGAGTAATACTTCTTAGGTTATTTTCACATATTACAATCTAGATACTATGACTTAAGGGAAATGTAGTTATGAGTATTGTACTGACAAGAATGCGAGGATCAGTTACGCTTGTTCAATGGGTGGATAATGGTGTTGTCGTGGGTGCATCCATACGCTGTGGTGTGAAACCTGTTTCTAGTGATGCTCGGTGTTAGAGTGCCGCCAAATAGAAAATTGCCGTGCCACGCTCAAAACTCTTAGAGGTTGCACAAAGGGTAAGAAAAAGACTTTGCTGTTCCACAAAATAAAATATATTTGCGACCGGTTTCGATACGGCGTATCATCATCTGGCAATTTCACATATTAGTACATAGAATTTATACCCTTGAAGAAGTTAGAGGGGCGGTGGAGTGGAGGTGGGGAAAAGGTCCTTTTCCCCACCTCCACTCCACCGCCCCTCTAACTTCTTCAAGGGTATAAATTCTATGTACTAATATGTGAAATTGCCAGATGATGATACGCCGTATCGAAACCGGTCGCAAATATATTTTATTTTGTGGAACAGCAAAGTCTTTTTCTTACCCTTTGTGCATCATGAAGGAGTTCCACCATGTTACGCCACCCACCATCGCACTCTTAGAGGTTTACAACAAGAACATGAGTGGTACTGACTTCATGGACCAAGAGGTGAATCGCTATCGGGTTGGGGTACGGAGTAAAATATATTGTGGTGGCCGCTTTTTATCTGGCTGATTGACGTGTGCATTCAAAATGCTTTGATACTAATGCGGAAAACGGGAGTGAATATAACGCAGTTATAGATAAGGAGGGTAATTGTTCAAACTTACCTTGTCGGATACGGAACTATTCCACATCAGGGGCAACAAAGAGGAAAAAATAAAGGACGACTTGCAGGAAACATTCTACGATGTGATGGGATAGATCCCCTCATAATCCTCACTCAAAATAGAAGTCAGCGAAAATGTGCTGGACATTATTGTTCGTCAAAAACCAGAACTCAATATTCGAAATATAATATTGGACTATGTGTGAAATGCTTTGCCCCTTATTACTTTAAAATTAATTTATGAAAAATATAATAAAAAGAGAACTTTTGAAAGATTTGACGGTGTTTTATTCCTTCGAACAAAAAAATACAATCATAAGCGAAAAGACCCTATCAACGCCCAGCGGTGTCATATGGCGCCAGGATGTATTTTCTGGAAATTGGGGGGGAAAAATTGTATCAATTCTTCATTTCAAATGAGCATCATATTTTAGAAAAAGTAACGATTTTTGAAGAAAAAAACCTCGGGCGCTGGCGGGTTAAGAGACGAGTCGTTGATATAAATATCATAAAGCGTAGCACCGTCCGAGAAGTATATTGGTGAATTTTTATCCAAAGTGAATTTGAGTTATACCATACAGCATTATTCAAACTACCTTAAATATATTATTCATGGTACAATAAGTCATTATGCAAGTTCGAATGAAAGGTTTTCGCGGTGAGTCATTAATTACCTACTCAAAACTAAATATTAATTAAAATTATTGGTGTGAATTTTCGCGCTTATTTATTTTTTTACTGGACTGTACTGGAATTTCATTATACATTTGTACGGAGAAAGTGGACTAATTAGGTCAGTTTTACGTTATCTTACAACAAATTTATAAATATAAACAGCCAAAAATACCGGTATACCGATAATATTGCGGCGGAACTACCGGTCCGGTACAAGTACATAGTGCTTCAAAAACGCTAGCCGATTAAATAAAGGTATTTATCTAGGAAGTACCCGTGCCTAGTGCTGACGTTCATCGTCGCGTGTTTGACAATAGTCGTCTTTCCAGTTCTTTGGATACTTTCCCCTTTGATTCCCTTCTGGGTTCTTCTGGTAGGATGGAGGTCCCTTGTTTCCTTCTGCAGCCAGGGCTCGCTGCCTCTCCCTTGCTGCCCTGCTGCTTCTGGAGAAAGTAGGGATAGCGACTCCTATGCGGAGTCAGGGAGGGTTTTAAGGAAACTGACAGGGCTTGCCAGTTTAGAAGGTGAGGAGGGCCTTACTCCAGGACAGTCCAAGGGTGGTGGTAAGGAGACCCCATGAGAGTGGCCTGCCAGGGAAAAGGTTTCCTCAGTGTTCCCCAAGGGGGACACTTCGGATGGGGGTTTCTCCGAAGAGGATGGGTGACTCTAAGAGCCAAGAGATGAAGGGTCCCTTTCGGGGCCCTTCGATGCATTTATATAATCAGGTGCCATACGGTTCCCACGAGTAGCTAGGGAATTAATGGTCCACCCATTCAGAACCCCGCAAACATGGGTAAGCCTAAATAAAATCCGGATTTCGCATAGTCTCCGGAGTTTCACCTGTTATCGACTTCTTACCCTTCGCCCCGCAGATGCGGTCATCCTTCGTCACAGGGACGCTCCGTGATGATTGGAGCATTTCTTTTCGACCACCAAATCCTTATCCGTCATGTTCTGCGAACACAAGGGGGACCTCGAAGAGGGCGTGGTTCGTCACCGCATGACGATCTTCGAGTGGAGAGAGGTTATATATTCGCATCATTCCACCCTGGGATAAATACCCTCACCCCAATGGACGGAGACATTGAAAAAGAAGTGATTGGGAGGTTTTTGGGAAAACGTTGGCTAATATGTATGGCGCAAATGGGCAAATGTTGACTGGTATATAAATAATGGGAGGGAATATACATAAATGACTCCATGTGATCGAGGATATTGTAGCCAGAACTTTCCGTGAACGTAATATATACTTAGTAGATAACTTAGGTTGATTGAAGCTGCTGTAGGAATTTACAAAAGTGGGCATCTACACTATTCATTCAAGAGTAGTAATTTACCTGACTTTGCACTAGGCAATTTGAATAAAGTTAAAAGAATATTTGTTTTTTGTTCGCACATCTATTTTGATGTATCATTCAAGGTTAGAATTCAATCATAATTTTCCCATCATGCGTAACGCAAAGTCTGTTACGATATATTCGAAATTCATGTGAAGTATCACCTGGCTTAGTGCTCACTCAATTAGAATACTTGGGCTCTTAGGGAGACTTTATACTTGTAATTTGGTAGGTGTAAGGGTTTTGTCCCATTATCATAAAGAACTGAAAATTTTAGAAAATTGGTCCGAGATAGAGGTAAGAGCCCATTTTTGGGCCCAAACCGTAAAAGCATGATTATTAATGGAGAATTCAAGGAATGATATTTTTATACCGGGAATTGAACCACGGACCTTCTGAAGCCTCAGAAGGTCCATGGTTCAATTCCCGGTCTAGACGAATTTTTTTCACTTGGAATCGGCCATCATTCCATCTTCACATCACCATTGTGTCATCACATTTTATGTGTTTCCTATACTCTTTCTTTCACCACCTGTTTGAACGAAATATTTATTATTTACGCCTGTGAGCGGTTTGAGTGAATGAATGAATGGTTATATATATATATATATATATATATATATATATATATATATATATATATATATATGTATATATATATTATGCTGTTGAATTAAGTGAACAAATTACAAACAAAATCATTTAGTGAATTTTGATGGAAGGTAGAATTCAAGCTTTGATTTCTATAACTATTTTCTTTTATTTACTAAATTCATCAAGGAATTTGTACATATTTTTAAGATTATCTATATATATATATAAAGAAGAATGTTTGTCGTTTGTCTGTCTGTTTGGTTTTTATACAAATCTACAGCTTTTCTCTGATCGTGCTGAAATTCTGCAGACTAATAGTTCAAGACAAGAGAAAAATTATTGGCTATTTTAAAAGGATCTCAGGGCCCCAAAAGGTCCCAAAATGGGGCCTTTTGGTGGTTTACGCTACGTATTGGGTTTTTTTGCAGTGGTTTCGTTGTTTGCTTTTTAAAATTACTTCCGCTCAAGATAGAGGGTTGGGGTTTTTTTTATCGGATGGCTGAATAAATGAAGGTTTTAATTATTTCAATCGATTTTCTTTTACGCTTCGTATTTGTCTGAATATCATATTTTGAGATAAAAAATCTCACATATTTCTCTGAGATCAACAAAAACATTTCCTTCAAAACCAGAAATTCGATTTTCAAAGGATATTCACGCCTAGAAGATATCTAGCATTTTAATATCAAGTTTTCCTGCAAGCCCATAAAAGCATGTAGGAAGAAAATCTTTATAAGAAGATCCCAGAGTCCCAAGGGCCCCATGATAGATTGCTTCGTGGGAAATTGATAAATGCAATGCATATTTACAACAAATATACTCTTCAATGTCTATTCTCGAAGTAGCTCTCACAGGGGCACTGCATGAATATGAGAAAAAACTTACGTAGTAAACGATACACATGAAGGAATTAAATAGACTACACATGCAATTAAATGTGCAAGAATATTTATATGCAGCGTATAGTAATGATAATAATTCCTCTATTATTACAACAATCACAGCGTTGTTAATTATCATTTAATACTCAGATGTAATACACGTAATGGAACCGTCTGCCTCTCTTTACGATTTTGAACTGCTTTTTTGACCGATTCCCACATCATAAACGTTACGATTTATTTTTATATGTTTATGTGTTATAGTGCAGTTAAATTACATTCACTCATTTTTGGTTTTCGCGTTCATGAAATAGGACCAAGAGTCACTCAACTCAGTCATAATGTGTACTATAACGAACGCAACATATAAGTCAGGTTACGAACTCTTCAAATGTCCACGACGACAGTATCCTTCAGGCTTTGCGGTTTTTTTTTATAAAATAAGTTCAACATTTTTAGCATCTATTGAATTTGAACGGGTACCCTCTGCTAGTCTATTATATAAAGAAGAGTGTCTGTCGTTTGTCTGCCTGTTTGGTTTTTATACAAATCTACAGTTTTACTCTGATCCTGCTGGAATTTTGCAGTCCAATAGTTCAAGACACGAGCAAAATTAAAGGCTATTTTAAAAAGATATCAGGTCCCAAAAAGGGCCCGGCCCTTTGGTACGTTACGTATTGGGTTTTGTGCAGTTGTTTCAGTTTTTGCTTTTTTAATTACTTCCGCTCAAGATAGGGTGTTTTTTCTCGGATGGATAAATAAATGAAGCTTTTAATTATTTCAATCGATTTGCTTTTATGCTTCGTATTTGTCTAAATATCATGTTTTTTAGCATAAAAATAACCCATTTTTCTCTGAAATCAACAATAGCATATTTTATTGACATCCAGAGATATGATTTTTGAAGGTTATTCACGCCTCTAGCATATAAATATAACGTTTTCCTACAAGCCCGTGATATCACGTAGAGAGAAAATCTGTCTAAGAAGGGCCCAGAGTCACAAGGGCCACATGATAGATTGCTAAGGGGGTAATCGATTAATTCAGGGCATATTTACAAGTATACTCTTCAATGTCTATTCTCAAAGTAGCTCTCATAGAGGCACTGAATGTATATGAGAGAGCACTTACGTGGTAAACGATACACATAAAGGAACTAAATAGACTACACACTTAATTTTATTTGCAAGAATACTTAGGTGCAGCGACTAATAATGATGATAATGCCTATGTTGCTACAACAAACACAGCGTTGTTTATTATCGTTTTAGATGTATTACACGTAGTGGAACCGTCTGCATCTCATTACGATTGCGAATTGTTTTTTTAACCATTTTTTCGTCCGTGGCACTTTCCGCTTGTATGTTTATATATGAGACACTTAAGGAACAGAAAGACATTCAATTATTTTCAATAACTGTCTTTATTTCTCTTTTTGTGAGAGTGAGATTTGATTACAAACACATAACTAATCAAGTTATGCAGATAACGTTACTTTTAACTTGATACACCGGAATCACTTATTTTCAATACCAGTGGTACCATATGTTTCCTTTCGCCAGCTCATTATTTATAAGCATATCCTCCAAAAGAATAAACATACTAGAGATTATTATTGGGTGTAACACCCAATAATAATCTCCAGTATGCAGAAATTTCAATCAAAATGATAAATTACGCACTGATACTTATAGGTATATTATCTATTTGTGAATTACATTTTTTTTTAAATTAGACATGATTTATATTCTTTGTTTTTCATTATTAAAATGGTTACATTAAATGATATAAGGAACTTTCCTCACTTCATCACTTAAGATTTCTGGTAGAATTTGGAACATGCTTCTGAGTTTCTAATTTTCGACCTCAGAACGTCCATGGCACCCATTAATTCCCATGAGCATTTTTTAATCTCTCTCTCTGTACATTGCTGGTAGTCATATACCTGCCTGTTTTGATTAAGAAAGAAAGAGTATTGTTATACCTTCATCATTAAATAATTTGGAGAATGTTTTAATATTAATCTAGAGAGTTTAAAAATATATTTTACCAGATAAAATTTATCCATAAAATTAATAGTAGAAAAATAACAAAGCAAAACGTGATTCAGTCAACCTGCATACTAGACCAAAGGATGCCATTCACGAAAGGTAAACTACTTAATCAGAAATACCTTCAATCTTTGCAATCATGGTGCATCGGAAGTGACCCTTATTGTTGCTAATTTCTCAAAAGTTCTATGAACTTGCAATTTAATTTTCTATTTCTATTAACTTTTTCTGGTTTCAATTATGACACGACCATTTGCGCTCGTTATTTCGCAGCACCACGAACTTTGTGTCGTATGGTGTTACGAGTTAGTAATACTGTTTGCGTCCGATAATGAAATCGTTAATTAGAACGCCATTAAATTTCGCTTTTGCTTTTAACCTCTTCATTACTTATCACTTTTAAAAAATTTATTTTGCTTGCCTCAACGTTTCTTAGTGATAATCCACAACGTTATTACATACTTGACGACAAACTCATCTGTTAGTGATCCGTCATCTTAGCTGCCTGTCATTGTGGTGTGAGAGATTCGTTTCCCTAATTACAAAGATGATCGTATTCGGATTTTAAATTAAAATTGAAGCAGCTCTAAGAGCCATGAAGGTAATATGTTAATATTGAATACACATAAAAACTGTTTTTTGACTAATCTCCAATTAACTACATATACACACATTTGAGAATTTATCTGGTGTTAGCGCCAGCCAATTTTTTTCGTACCTAATTTACCGTTTTGTAATGTTTTATTGTTGATCTTATTGATCTAGAGCCATGAAACTACAACGGTTGACTTCAGGAAAAGATTGTTAAATACTTAGAAATACAGGCCACTATTTTAAAGTTCTCTATTCTTACACGGAATTTTCCTTTTAACTAATGCCATTATGTTCCCCAAGCGTACCAATTACAGCGGGAACACTAGGAATTAATTGTTTCAAGTCTTACGCTGAAAATACCCTCACATTGGAATGTTTTCAAGTAATTTTATAAAATTTATTACTGAGGCGTCCTTCTCCCCTGTGGATACTTTGGTGGCTTAATAGGAGCATGATGGTCAGGACTACTAGACATATGATGTCATTAGCAAACGTGCGCTAAGCGCCACAGTCCGCGAGGATGAAGCCATGCATGGAACACAGGAGGTGTTCTCTCTTTTGACCAATTTTGAGGATACCGGGACTAGCCACGGTAGTTACCTTTACTAAATCACCCGCAAGTGCGCATAAATGCGATATTCCACAGAGGAAAAATCATTCGCCTTGACCGAGATTCGAACCCGGATCCCTCGATTTCACGCTGAGTTCTTTAACCAGTTAAGCTAACGAGGTGCTTTTCTCCCCTGTGATTTGATAAAATATACGAACCTCGCCACTTTATATTTATGACACAATCTCTTATTTACAGCATCCACGTATTAATAATTGGTGTCTCTCTGGAGCGCACAGACCTTATTATTACATTATTAGACCTTATCGTAAAAGAAACAGCTGCTCTTTCTTGGTAATTATCGGGAAAAATATTGCAAAAAGTTTCGATATATTTTACATCCTTAGAAATATGATATCTTTTTCCTCTCGTTGAGGTAACATTCATTGCGTAAAAATATCTCTTGAGCTCCTGAACAAAAGGTTTACATAGATCTTTCTCTCTTATGCAAAATTTTAAAAACTGTATTGATTTTTGAAAGATATATGGCTTTCCTGGCGTATGGCGATGTTGGAACAACCCTCAACATGTAATGATTTAGGTTGAAACTTCGGGGATATGAGCACGGGCGTCTATAGCGGCCCAACTCATTGGCTCTTCTTACTTCGCTCTATTCGCCGCGGAAGGAAGGAAGCCAAGAAAGAAAGAGATAAGAATCTTGCTATGGTATTTGTACATCTTCAAGGTTCTCCTCACATATGCTTTAAAAGGTAACAACAAATAGTATGCCTTGTTCAATAAAACACATAGGTATAGGATATGGCAGTTTGAGAATGCTATTTTCTTCTTCAAAAATGTTCGCAAATCTGTATTTAAAGATTTTTTGTACGACTTAGTCTTCAATTGTAGCGCATACACCCACTCAGGAAGATCATAGAAATTTTTTTACGTTAAAAAAGTTAAGGTAATGCTGCTTTTAATGAAAGTGTGGAATTTTTTATCTGTAAGAGGTTTTTTGGTCTTCACATCTTTAAATTTTGTTCATCGTCAAAATCTTGAAAGTGGCTTATCATCTCATTTTCTCACGAATTTATGCATGTCCTATTTATTTACTTAGCTGTTATTTTGTACTCTTATATACCACTATTGTCATGATGGTTGCTCTCCTCGGGAAATCCTTTGACTCTCCACTAATGCTCGTATGTTTTAATCCAAGTCTGCATATTTTATACGTGTACAATATATATCTTACAAAACAGCAGTTTTAATTATGTCATTAACATTGCTGTAATTTTGTATTTTATGCCATAATTTAATAGTTTACGAATAAGTGTCTATTGCCTAACAAAGTTCTATGTATATACCAACACAAATAGAGTCTGAAGTTGATAATAGTAACATCTCCATTGAGTCCATTTGGATCTTTTCCCCAAAGCAATCTTCAACAAAGGGGAGTTATTTAGAAGACGATTTTTTATTTTTTAAAAGTACTTAATTTTAGGAAATTTCGGTACATTTTGTTTTTTTTCGCCTTTTTAACCAAAACATTAACTTCCAAAACATTTTCTCCTTTTTAACCAAAGATAAATGTAAAGCAAAAATATAAGATACATAATTTAATTTTATTTTTTATGACTTCGATCGATAATTGCTTAAAAATATTAGAGTAAAGCTACAATATTCTCATACAACATTCTTATGCAACACTAGAGCTATTAATAGGTACTTATGCAAAACAAATACTGTTTTCATAGCTGTAACACATTTCATACTACAAATTATCAGATGCTACTACTACCGATAATATAATCTACTATTTGCACACCTAAAATCTGGGGACCCATTCCGGGTCATTCAATTAATTTTCCATAAGAAATGCATGTTTAGTTTATCAACAATCCATTAACAGTCACCAGCTGTTCATTTTCAAGGGAAATATTGGGCAAGTGAATTTGTTCAAACATTTGACTTAAAACACATTTTTGTACTCACAGGCACATATACTCCTTCGTGTAAGGGTCTCTATCTGGATTTGCATGATCACAAGTAAATGCTGGCCCCATGTGACTCAGGAATTCTAAATGTGTGTTACATTCGTCCCAACTACTACGAAAGCATCCTTTATCGTCTCCGCTGCTGACTGAAAATTGAAATTATTGAAGAATAAATGTACCGTTAATATTTTTCTCATAAGTGATCATGCAACGAAAACAGATATTTTATCTAGGCACTAATTCAATGGAATTCTAGGATACCTGGTAATATTCCAATTTTATCTTCACACAGACCAGACATCAAAGTTTCCACAAGTTGGATCCAAAATGGTATCATAATCCTTGACTTAGTGGATAGGCCTTTCATGTTATCGGTGCCCTTATGTAAACAATCCATTATCTCAGACTGCTTTCTGCAAGAAAATTAGATTTGAAATCAGGGGGTAGTAACTGCTGGCATCGGTAGCCATCACCAATTGAAAGACATTAATATATAGATTAATATTGAGCGAAAAATGAAACTATTTTGTATTAATGAGGAAAGGCAGGTGCTCATGTGGTTTTAAAATTATTTCACTATGATAAATGCCATATTCAAAGTTATTAGTCGTGATGCTATCGTCTGGGGAAGATAGCTTTCCTTTTCTTCAAGCTACATTACCTAACTGTAATGATAGTTTAATGAAAATCATCAGACCCTCCATATCGCTTTAGGGACACATTAATATTAATAACTTTTCTGCAATATTTAATTTCCCACCATTTACTTTCTCATTAAACTATTTCCTTCTTTCCACAAGATTAAATATTTTTTTCCGTCAGTCCCGTCAAGCACCATTTTTCTTGGACACTTCAATGCTTGGATAACTACCATCATATTTTAACAAAACATATTCACACTGATATCTTCAATTTTCAGTTATCATAATGAATGATATCGTAATAAGTAGTAATATCTACAAACGATAATTATCCTAATTGAGCAAGATAGTTCAACAAGAATAAATTCAAAAATGTTATATATGATTTCAGACTTTCCCGGCGAATGATGCTGATAAGTTCTTCTTGGGTTTTCCACCGGGTTAGGCTCTTTATGGTCGCTAATGTTTCGGCAGATGACTTTCCTGCCATTTTAAAGGCTACGAGCGGAAGGTACCCGTTGAAATTCAACGGGTATGAAAAACATTAAACTTACTTTATTTGAAAACCACAAAGCATGAAGAAAACCTGTATGTGTGGTCATTTGAGGAGTTCGTAATCTATCTTGTATGTTGTGTTCGTTGTAGTAGACACGCTGATCGTTTTTCAGGTGCACGGGAAGTGAGTGACTATTGGTCCACTTTCATGCACGGGACCCCAAAAATCGGCCCTGCAGACTAATTTCTACTTAAATAGCACCCAGGTTGATAGATGGTCACCTCGTCCCTCCGGTTCTCTTGAGCAGTCTTCTGAGTGATTTACAGCTTGAACGCTTCCCGGTGTACCTACATAAATATATTTGCATTCAATGACTTAATTAAGTTGCGAAAATCAACTTTGATATGTGCGTTTAGTATCTTAATCAGGATTGGAAAGTAAGGTGCAATCCAGCGATAGGCAACGTCAAAAGGAGCATTTGCAGCAGCAGCCAAGTTTATTTGATCTATGAGTTCTTCGTCACCCGGACTGACTGACAACTGACTGAGTGAATGTACCTAATTTAAGTGTACTTGAACACTTTTAAAAATATATAAATAGCTTGTGAAGTTTATGAAGTGGGAATTGTTCTAAAAAAACAGGTCGCAATCGTAATGTGAGACAGACGGTTCCACTACATGTAATGCATCTGAGTATTAAACGATAATAAACAACGCTGTGTTTGTTGTAGCAACATAGGCATTATCATCATTATTAGTCGCTGCACCTAAGTATTCTTGCACATGAAATTAAGTGTGTAGTCTATTTAATTCCTTTATGTGTATCGTATACCACGTAAGTGTTCTCTCATATACACGCAGTGCCCCTATGAGAGCAACTTTGAGAATAGACGTTGAAGTGTATACTTGTTAAATATGCATTGAATTTATCGATTACCCCCCGAAGCAATCTATCATGGGGCCCTTGGGACTTTGGGCTCTTCTTATACGGATTTTCTTTCTACGTACTACCATGGGCCTGCAGGAAAGCGTGATATTTAAATTCTAGAGGCGTGAATATTCTATGAAAATCAAATCTCTGGTTGTCAAGGAAATATGTTATTGTTGATTTCAGATAAAAATGTGAGATTTTTCAGTTGAAAAGATGCATTTCAGACAACTTCGGAGGGTAGAAGAAAATCGATAGATAAAATTAGAAACTTCCTTTATTCAGCCATCCAATAAAAAAAATTCCAGGCCTATATCTTGAGTGAAAGTATTTTTAAAAAGCAAAAAATGAAACCACTGTACCGAACACAATGCTTAGCATGGACCACCAGGGGGGACCTTCGGGGGCCTTAGGGGGCCCTTGGGGCTTTTTAATATAGAATATGATACAACCAGATATTTTTCTATCTACATGCCAAATTTCAGCTCATTCTGTCCAGTAGTTTTTGCGTGATGGAGCAACAGACAGACAGAGACCATTACATGTTTATATATTACTAAGGATCACACCCTTAACCCTGAAAAAATAGGGATTCGGTTAATTGAACCCTACAGTGTTTGTTGTCTATCAGTGACAAACTCGTGTTCCAAATTTCATCAAAATCGGTCCTGTGGTATAGGAGGAGATGTGGAACATACATACATACATACATACATACATTGACTTTTATATATATAAAGATGGAAATGAATTTGACAAGGATGTCGCTTTTTCCCATAGGAATTAATGATCACATACCTAAGCATACATTAGAGGGTTCACTGTATATATTTACTTTATGATACTATTTCAATTCTCCAGTTCGAATGAAATACGTTAATGTTACAGATCTCTCGTCACTACTTACACCGCTTGGAAGTCACTGGTGTCTGCCGTTACGCTTACACACTCTTGTAGTTCAGAAGAGACCTCGCGTCCATTTATTTTTATGTGCCATTTAAGGCGAAATATGACGGTGAGTTGGTATGAATCTCCCTCGCAAGATGGGACGACGATATTAGAACGCAAGCGTGACCTCAGAGATAAGAGTTTTAGGAGGAAAAGTATATCTATATGCTACCAATTCACTGGTCTGTCTGTCTGTCTGTCTGTCAGTCACACCATTTTGAAGGACTCTATGGCAATTAAGGAAGTTGAAATTTGGCACGAATCGTGACCTAAAATCGAACGAAATAGAATTAAAAACAGCCAAAACCAATTAGTTTTTATTGAATCAGTGATGAGGAGATTCTTCTTTTGCTTTTTTTAATTACTTAAACTCAAGATATAGGGTTGAATTTTACGCAGTTGGATGCCTGAATGAATTTATGGCTAAACAAAAATTGAGTAAACAGCAAAAAAACACTTAAATGGCTTGTTTTATCCCATATATAAAGTTTTTTATTCAACCTCTCCGAAACGTCTGTGGATGTTGATGAATTTTTACGATAATATTTTCACCCACATTCCTAAGACCTTTGAAATTTGGCACAAATGTGGAATGATAGTATTGAGGTCTTTCATTAAAAATATATGCCTACGTTTTAAGTTTTTTATCTTGTGTTGTAAGCTCGATGAAGTAATATTGTATACTATTTAAATTGTTTAATATTGGCGCAACATAAAATGATTTTAGATTAGCTGTTATATATGCTCCATATAAGGATATTTTGTTTCAATAACAGCAATTCATTTTATGAATACAATGCAACCTCCACACGGGTCTGTGACCTTTGAGACTGAATAAGTTCCAAATGATTTATTTAAAAATCTACTGTATTATAATTGTGGAGTAATAAATAAATTATTATTTTCATTATTACAGTTGTAACACTCCCCTCCGAGTGAAGATTCTGGTGAGGTGTTGGTGGGTGGAAGTAAACTTCTTCCACCAGAAGTTATTCACTGCATCTATTCCTGGAGCCGAGAAGTTCTTCATTCCAGAGAAGGCCTTCTTCACGTCACTTTCTGTGACTGGATGAGGTCCATCTTGTAGGGGGTGGTCACATAACTCTTTAAAGAGGCCTATGGCCGGAGTGTCTCCGTTGAATGGCTTCGACGTTTCGTAGATCTCCTTCCAGAAACGTTCAACCTCTTGGACGGGTGGCGGAGATTCGACGACAGGCGGAGGTGGTCGAAAGAGACGGGACGGGTGAAGGAGAAAGGTGGAATATTTCCTCACTGCCCTACTCCTCTTGAGGAGTATTTTTCGGGCAGTGGTGAGTGCTCGTACTCTATCGACCGCGTGCTGCTTAATGGCAAGCAGCACGCTTTTATTCAGTGTGTGATGGTTGTATCTGAGACTGCGCGCTATACACCGAACTTAAGGAGTAAAAGTTATAGGAGATAGATTTCCCTGTCAGTATCCCATGAAGGACTGCTGCATTTCTGCCCGCTCCTTCTCAGGAATCTGCTCCGCATCCAGGATGATCTATATACTCCTTAATCTGCTTTGAAAATCCATTTCTTCAGTTCTTTTTCCTTGAAGCCTCCCACCGGGAACGCAACGGGCGTAGATTCCCCGTGCCGCTACTTAAATTGTTTAAAAGAAGAGCCCTCCTTACGTTTACGCGTCCCGATATATAGGAAACAGAGGTTCATTGTTAACCCCCTACCTCGTCTACGTCAAGTGTTCTCGAAGGTTCGATAGCACGTGGTCTCTGCTGTACATTGACTGGTGGTGTTTTTGCCATGTACCTCTGACTGAATGGTTGTCACCCACTCTTCCTGTATTGTTTAAAAAAGCACGTGTACGTTCTTAAAATGATCAATATGGCGTCGTCCATCACCAATTCGTTCTAGGTAAAATATTAACGACCAAGGTTGTAATGTTACACTACTTTCCACTAAATATACCACTCTCACTCTCCTTTGTTCCATTAGTCCCGTCAACATAACATTTTCCATGGTCGATTCATTGTTTGGATTACTTCTATTACACTTTAACGATACAAATTCATATTGATACATACAACTGATACTTAGACTTATCATTTATCATAATAAAAATTATTGTAATTAGTAATAAAAAGTACCTACGATAAGCATGCTAAGTAAGCAAAAGTTCAGCTTGAATAGATTGAAATACATTATAGTTTTTTTTTATTCTAAACAGGGACTTTAACTAGGTTGTCGCTTTTTACCATAGGGTATTGTTCATGAGTAAGCATACACTAGAGAGTTCTCTGTATATTTTTATTTTATGGTATGTACTACATGGCACCATCAGTGTGAATGAAATACATATGTATCAAAGATCTCCCGCCACTATGTACACCACTAGGAAGTCACGGGCGCCTCGGCAGGCGTGCCCGTGACTTCCTAAAATCTCGTCCATTTATTTTTGTGTAGAATTTTAAGGCAAAATACGACGGTGAGTTAGTGTGCCTCTCCGTCGCAAGATGGGACGACGATCGTAGACCGCGAGCGCGACCTCCTAAGCAAATGACGAGAACTAAGTCGGCGCATGGAACATGATTATCACCCACTCCTATTTATTCGAAATTATCAGCTTTTCTACTACCACCTGGGAGCAATACCGTGGGTATCCCAGAAGCAAGGATCACTACTTGTTTTTATCTTTTTTAAGACTTTTATTCAACCTCACCCAAATGTCTGTGGACGTGGGTGAAGTCTGACGATCTCATTTTCACCCGATTTCCTACATCTTAGACATTAGAAATTTTGGCACTAATGTGGAATGGTATTATTGTTTAAATATATTCAAATTTGTGTCCATGTTTAAAGCTGGTATCTTATGTTATAAGCTCGATGAATAAATATTGTATATTATTTATAATTGTTCACAATTGGCGCAAAAGGAAATGGTATTAGGTTTATTGTTATAAGTGCTCTTTATAAGAATTTTTTTTAAATAACAGCAATGCGTTTATTTTTAGGAATGCAGCCCACTCACAGGTCTGTGACCTTTGAGGATGCCTAAAGCTCTTAACCCTCGAGTACGGTCGCCTGGGTGTTAGACACCCAGAGTGATTTAGAAATGTAATATTTTTTATGTCGTCCTTTCTGGTATATCCAACTCGACAGTAGCTGAGGTTTTTGGTTACTGAGTTTATTGAAAGTAAATTTGGCATCATTTATTTTTTCTGCGGTGAGAAAAAAAACATTTTTGAAGCTCTGGGTGTCGGACACCCACCGACCGTACTCATGTGAGATTCTTAACCTTTGCATTTGACACCCTTCTTATAATTGATACGCAATAAGTATGCCACCGCATGTTCTTACTAAAGTCGAGAGATAAAAACACCCTCGAAACGTATGATCTTCAACATCAAAACAAAGTATGCACTAGGGTTGGAGATTTTCCAAATGCCAATGTGTATATAAGTCCAGGAAGAAAATGAGTAAGCACAGTAGAGATCTTTGGCAGATGGTTTACTTTCAAGCAATAAGGCCCTCATTCAATGTACTGAGATATGGATACATATATTTTGTATCTGGTTCTCAATTTTAGTTTCCCCCTTTCTCTCCTTCAGCAGACTTATTGTCAGTACAGTGGTTTCTTTCTTTGCTTTTCGAAATTACTTGCAATGAAAATATAAACTTAAACTTTTCACTGTTAGGTATTTAAAACTAAGAAGATGGATGATGGTAAGACTTACCTACAAGCGTGTATGCAATAAAGGCATTTAGTTTTACCATAAATGCTAAATGTTTCATTCAGTTGTGGTTCTGTGAACTCCATTCGAATGCATGCAGCCATGCTTCTCATCAACACCTAGAAAACAATGGCTGCGCATTCAGTCACTCTTGTCGTTTGAGAGCAGATTGAGGAGATATTTTCCCCAGACCATTGGATTCTCAGGGATTCCATGCAGACAGAAAAAAAATAATTTCATATTATTTCTAAGCATGCGGAAAACAAAATTTCGTTGTTATGGAGTTGATTGAAGGATTCCCTTGAGGGAATGAGTATGACGTGAGAAGAGTTGGAGATTTGGGTTCGGATTAGGACGGAGGGAATGATAAATGGATAGGCAAGCAAACCAAGAAGTGCTAGCCTTGGTTGAGGTAGAAATAAAACCGTAGAGGAAAATTGAACTAAAAAGGCCAGGATGGATCTATAAATCTATCAATTTGAATCAAGCCCTAGTCATAAATGGTTTATTCTCAGTAGTTAACTGAATATACTATTTTTTGGTTTCAACTTGACTAGTTTTTTAAATGCCATACGCTGAAAATTCGTTTACAACCGAAGAATTATTTGCGATACTGTAAAAATTACAGCGGTGAGTAGTCGATTTATTTTATAAATAGTTGAGAAAGCATGCACACTAAAATTTGTTGCATTTATGACGCGATATATTTGTTAGGAATTTATTGTTTTTCATATAAATCCTCTGGAGTGCATACTCATGCCTTTCCTTTCCCCCTTCTTCTTTCCTCATTTCCTTTGTATAACGGCTGGTATTTTTTTTGGAAAATATCTCGAAACGCATGATGGTAAGTGGCTGACATTTTGCTATCATTAGATAAATGAGACATTTTTCCATTTAATGATGCCAAATTCATCGAATTTTATGATAAGAGATATCTCGCTCAATCTACCCAAGGATCCTATCTACCTGCTGAGGGTGCAGGAAATCAAATAGTCGACCGGTAGAGTTACCAGAGTAGGTGCCTATCCAAGGTCCCCCTATCCAAGGGGTATAGCAACCTATCAGGTCGGCGCCATTTTTTTAGTGGGCCTTCTACGCTGATATTGCTTTTTGTGGAAGGAAAGTAACAAGGATGAGCCTTCTTCGCCACCAGGGAAGTTTTCGTACCATGTTGAGTGACAGACGTCTAGTCACGTGGTTGGCATTTCAAGGCGCTTGAGGTTGGCTCCGCAAAATGCAAAAATGACACTCGGAAATTCAGGAACATTAGTCCAGAGAAAGTTTGGAGGGTTCAATTTTTGGCAAGTATTTGGATGCATTAGGCCAATCAACTCAGAATTTGATGAAATGGCATCTTGTTAATATTGTTACCGATAGTTACATGATTTAAACTGACCAATAATATGTTTCATGCATGCAGAAGCGGAAATAAGCCACAAATATTAAACAAAGAGCTCTTACGTCAGTTTGGTTTTTGCATTGCACAAAGTTCTCTCCTGGTTCGAAATTTAGAGGTGGTAGAGAGACTACAAGGGTTGGAAATGTTATGCAGACACCTGTAAGTCAAAGTACAACAAATCAAACATCTCTTTCTGATCTCTCAATCTTCCATCAATACCTCAACTTTATGACGTAATTTCGTGTTGTTCATACTTTCTAAGTTATTTGGCAACCATTCGCTATCTCATGCAAGAGTATGGGACGATCAGGGATTATAAGCATCACAAAGGGCATTACAAAAATATGTAGATGTAGTCACGAACATGAGTGTCAACGGATGATTCGGAAATTCAGGTATAACATGGACTTATTGGGCAGAAACCATGATCACAGAAATACGAGTATAAATAGGTTTTTTTAAAGAAAACTCAATTAAGGCCATGCATGCCAAACAAGTCTGATTTGTGAACTAAGATTCGAATAAACTTTTTAATGGAACAATGAAAATCCCACCTAAATGCCTTTAAAATATTTCCTTTTAACTCCAATATTCAGTTCTAATTCAACACAGTCCTTGTATACTGCATAGCTGGTATTCAACGCCCATATTTGACCGGTTAGTTGGGTAATGGACATTTGTATCACTTTTTCACTAAATTACCGTTAAGTGTCTCAAACGATGTCCTCATCATCGGAATATTTCAAAGAACACTAGTGGTGACGCGTTTATTTTTATTTGCCACTAAATTGTAACTAGCTCTGATTCTCCGCCCACTTATGTGTTATACCATAAACTAAACAATATTTATTTCTAGTTAATTGCTAATTTTTTCAAAGATTACTTACTGAAAAGAAGTAAAAGATCCATTGCCGACATTGCACTTGGGTTCAGCAACTTAAATGCGGTGATTAACTCTGTTCACTCTTTCCCGCATAGAAACACGACAACAGACGTTTCAGATGGAACTGGAGTACGGTCTTAAACGTCCACTTCGTATCATGACGCTCAATCCAAGTAAAGAACTAGCAAAATATTGGATTTATCTTCTCATGGGTCGTGACCTAGAGACTCCACTGCTTAATTATCTCGAAGGCCACATCATTCAGTTCCATTGACATCATTATAAAAAAGAGGCTAAATAGTTCCTTAAACATCCAAGGCTGAGATTTAGATCAATCATATGGTCACCAAGAATGATACATTGTTTATTATTATAGGAAATGAGAGTATATTTTAAATAGGGTAAAGATTACGTGGTCAAAACAACTCGTAAATACAAATCTGAAACGCAACATTTCTGATTTTACTAGCAACATGACATGGGTAAGAGAATATTTTTGGATCTCATCATCAGTGATTACTTATAATTTTACTTTTAGAAATGAATGATAATGAGCTTCGTACCTTCAGTAGAATCTTCCAAATGCGGGATGGCGAAATTTTTTGATCTGGCAAGGGTTCCGAATGAAGTATAAAATGATGGGTTCAAACAATAAAGCGTTACATATCCCATATGAATCGGCATTATAAACCTATTTCACGTTCATTCAAGAAATACCTTTAATCAAAGTTATCATGCATAATTGTATTTTTAATAATGCACTGAATTTGTTTTTAATTAGGGGGTTTGTAGGGCTCAGAAGCTTAGTCACCGTGAGTGAAGATGGTGACTGATAAGAGGATTTTGCAGTATGGTCATAGGGAACATGGAATGGAGCAAATAAGAAAGTGTAAATTATGATAGGAAAGTAAAAGGGCTGAGTGGAGGAGTCAGAAATTGATTAGAGGACGTATTAAGGGTTTACAAAGTGCTGATGAAGGTAATATAAAAGAAAATGGTAGGCAAGCGAGGGAGGGGAAAGAGAAGGACCTTGGACTGTAGAAACGAAGGAAAATTGGACGAATGCCAATAAATGCTGGGAAAAGTGTGGCGAATCAAAACCCATAAAAATTCCGGTAGTCGGAGAAATTATAGGAAAGACTGTCCAAACATTTATTTGGTAGAACAAATCGATTGACCGACATTGGTTAAAAAGTTCACAAACTGGCATTTTCAACAATTCAATTAGTGGTAGAAACTGTTTATACGGAGCGTAATTTGTGCAATGTTTGACAATAACTCTTACCTTTCTGGTGTAGATGATATACAAGAGAGTGTATTGAAGAATGACCTCTGGCTTTCCCGGCGTATTGTATCGTGGAAGGTTATTCGGGATAACCACCGGGTTAGGTTCTCCAATACGGCCGACGTTTCGATGAACGAGTCGTCCATCGTCATCAGGGCCCTGATGATGATGGACGACTCGTTCATCGAAACGTCGGCCGTAATGGAGAACTTAACCCGGTGGAAATCCCGAATAACCTTCCACGAAGAGAGTTTATTTATTATTTTTTTTTAATTTAATCATTCTCATTGAACACATTTTTATAGGTAATGTTAAGGGTTTGTAAGACCAATAGCAATGTAATTGGATTACCCGGTTGCCTGAAATAATACTTAACCTTTTTTGCAGTAACTGATTGATGAGAGGAACAAGTCGGTGTGGTGGCTTGAGTACTGGCATCCGAACTCGATTTTTCTGGTTAGAATCCATACTTTGTTTGAGATTTTACAACGAATTGCCATCCTCAGTCTAGCTTCATCCGGAGAGCAACACTTTTGCAATGATTTTTTTCCCACGAATGGGTGTAATGCAATAGAACATGACCAACATTCGTGAATATTACATTAATTAATTAAATCAACGGTTGAGTATATCCCCATTGGTCCGGTGTTTTTACAAAACAATGAAGTATAGATTGCTCTGTGATATGTGAAAGAGGATCTTACGCTTCCCCGGCGAACAATGTGTGTAAACTCTTCTCCGGCTCTCCACTGATTTAAAATGCTCAAAATTATTGCCAACGTTTCGAGAGACGACACGTCACTCATTCTCAAGGCATGAATGTCGCAAATCTTACTTTTCGGATTGGTCGGAAGCTGATTGTTGACTCCGGACACCGTTAATTAACGGAGGTTTAGCTCTTACTTTCTTATTTTTTTAAATTGGATTCCAAGCATTGCTGATGCCCTAACCGGAGCCGCGTTTCGCATTTTTAATCCCCAACCGAATGTCAATGGCTTCTTTAGTGAGTCGATCCCAAAACTTTCCTTAACTCCAAAGAAGTATTGCGCCGTCTGACTTAATCCTATGGTCCAAATTGATGCTGCGTTACCGCTGACTTCTCAGGTTGACTACCCCTGAAATATCGGTGGTGTTCCTTCTGTCTCCAGGCAATTCTTCTTCCCATCACACCCACGTAGAATTTGCTACATTTAAATGGGATTTGATGGACCCCAGGAATAATGAGGCCGATCGGGTCCTTCGCTCTCGCTAGGTAGTCTATAAGTTCAGCCACAGGCTTTTGGGCAGATTCTATGTCGTATCTCTTTATAATAGAATGCGAAATGTTTAAATAAGCATGATAATTTTCATTTTCATTTTATTAAACAAAGAATTCGTGACAATAACACTCATTATGTAGCGTGGAAAAGTAAAAAATTAAAGACTATGACATATAACTTCATATAACAGTAGCAATAAAATATTACAAATCATTAGTAAATGGATGTGCTCGAAATCTGATCAATGAAAGTTTTATTTTACAATGGAATGAGATTATTTACAAATACGCATTCGCAATGAGAATGCGCCAGTCATGACTTTTCTTCATAACTCCCTCAGAAATATTTAGCACACGATTCTGCATTTCTTAATTTAGTTTTCATTATATTTGTAATAACAATTACATCTAGGGAGCACGTCATTACATTCTCCGCTGCACAATCCATGAAGTCAGCTATTTTCCTGTTTATGAGTAATAATGGATAAGCACAGATATTAGAAATAGCTCATTCACACATTTAATTACTGACTAATTTTATCACCCGTTACTTAATCCTTTAATTAAAGTAGATTTGATGATTGGTGGATAGAAACTTTATTGTGCGTAGATCATGCAAGAATAAAATTCCAGAGAAATTGCATGTAGTTTAAATAATAATTTAATTTTATAAGAAAGAGAGAGTTATTGCTCACAAGGTAGACTTGTGTTGACGGAAAATATGGTAGAAACAATTCAGATAAATGTTAATTTTATTTATAAGTTTAGATGCACACGATTAGATTCAATCCTTTGGAGTATGAACACAATATTGTGAAACTAAACTTATTCCAGCGCATCAAATATGTTTTATTATGTCTAAGAAGCTACTACACTCAATGGACGATACCTATTCCGATTATAATCTACTGCAGGAGAGAAAACCTGGAAGACGGCTCAAAAGTAGAGAGTAGAAGTGAACAAATAACCTATGATATTTTTTTAATGTAGGCAAATAAATTACTACATAAGTAAATTATAAAACAACATAGCAACAGTCAACAGAATTCCAGTAGGCACTTACTGAAATAATTGCTAAAATTTAAAGAAATTCAATTTTCTTTTTCATGTTTTCCTTAATTTATTAAAAATTTAAGCGCGTACAGCTCTCTACTACCTTGTTTTCTGAATATTGACGAAAAAATACGATATTCATAAGTTTTATATGAGAATCAGAAACACAGTAATAGTCATCTAACTTTCAATACTGAGTGAATTACTTTAAATTAAGTAAATGCGCTAAAATAAAATGTGGTGAATACTCTTCTACTTACTGGCAAACATACTCCATTGTAAACGGGTCCGTGTCCGGATTTCCTGAGTCACAGAAAGCAACTGCCTCTAAATTTCCTAAGAATTCCAAGTGGGAGTCGCACGTTCTACAGCTATTAAGGGCACAGTTTTTATCTTCTTCATTAACACCTGAAAATTGAAATTTGTTCAAATTAAAACATAGATTAGTCTTACCCTTATAGACTTACTGAAACATAGATAGTATTAATGAAATTTTGCTTATAATGAAAAATATCGCAACAAAAAAAGCTAAAATATGTGTAGAAAAGTACCTGGCAACATTCCATCTTCGTTTTCACAAAGGGCATATACGACTGTTTTCATTAATTGGCCAATAAATGGAACCATTTCCTTTGATTTATTGGAAACGTCCTTCATTATTTCGATGCCTCCATTGAGGCACTCCAGCATCTGTGACTGTTTCCTGCGGGAAATGTTCGACCACACAATTAATATCTTACCAAATCAAATTGATATTGAATACAACACATAAGTAACTACTTAAGCTATATGAGAATTAGTCCTATCGCTTTTCAACGACAAAATTCACTCTTCCGTCCCTTGACCTAAAGCCATTCAGAGCGTATATTCGTCATGCAGTCACTATGATTAATTTTAGCTTCATGTTTTACACCAATCCTGTTACGATGTATTAAGAACACTCCTTGGCTCTTTAAATAATGCCAATTAGCTACAAGATAAAAAAGAAAATTATTCATTAATGCCTTTCAAAGCAGAGATTCAATGATCACGGAGGTATACCACCGTCACAGGCATTACTCTCTTTTCGCTTACACTCTTCTGATGCTTATCAGATGGAAATTAAATAAATAATTAAATGAACAAACGCAAGTTCTTCTGAGTAAGGAAGCGATGACGTTGAAAACATGTTTACAGAAATCACAAAACATTAAATGATTTCTGATGGTTCTGAAAAATGTGATAATTTCGGCCACCATCCAGTATAAATAAATGAAAGTTCAAAGTCAATTGGTAAAATTATTTGGCAACCAAATTATTTTGACCTCTTATGTGAACTTTAAAATTAGCCTTAACAACTTCGTCCATTCCAAATTGATGAGATCGAAGATTACTTCCTTTGTGGTAAACAACAAAGAGGGCTTACGTCTTTGCAACGGACGAATAAAGGTTAAGTTTATCTTATGTAGACGAGAGATAATGTAGTGTCCATACTATGAAAGTAATGGAATTTGTTGCTTGAAACTAAACATTTTGAGACAAAACCTACATAAAATCATTAAATAGTCTTGGCTGCTTACCTGTTTTCTTTTGAAAACGGTTCAAACACAAAGTTTGGCTTTCACTTGACACGTCATTCATTTTTTTTTCGAATAATTTTCTGTAGTTAGGCGTGCTTCAATGTACGATAAGCAATGCAGAAGTAATATATGTGATAATGCTTGAATGTTTAGGGAGTTTACATTTTGGAATTTCGTAGACATTTAGATTTCATATTTAGAATTATTTGCCGTTGATCAAATATATATTTGTTAGGCCTTCATTTTAGCCAAAATACATAACAATAAAGAAAAAAGATATAGGCCAATTGATGAAAAAATAAACTTAGTATATTCCACCAAATTTTATTGAGTGCAACCACGACCGGTTTCATCGCTCTCTGTCTTTAACAAGGGAATAAACTTTTCTCCGCGGTGAGTCTAATTTATACTCAATGAATATATGCATATAAGAACGAGCCATGGAGAAAAATGTAATCTCCCCTTGTAAATGACGCGAGAGCGTTGAAATCGGTCGGCGTCGCGCGTAATGAACAAGGTAGAATATAAAAAGTTTATTATTCGATCAAGTTATATCATAACATGAATGCATGAACATCAAAATCCGTCTTCATATTTAGATCGTGGTGAATTTATTGATTTGTAATATTCCTTTCCACCAATTTCGAAATATAAACTTCATTCAAACCTTATTTGTATCTCTAAGGAGAATTCTGTAACATCAAACATTTAACTCACCTGCAAAAGTGCTTGCATTGGGCGCATGTGGAGCCGTTATACATTCGAATAGTTTCGTTTAACTGCTCACTTGTGAACTCTTTACTAATGCATTCCATGCTGATCTCAACGAGATCCTGAAAAGAAACACAACTGAATTCGTGCATTGAATGTTTTATATTACTGGTCTAGATATAAAATTGTGTAAAATTCACAGTGAAAATAATCATTCGCACTGGGATTCGAACCCAGACCCCCCGATTTCGCGCCGAGTGCTCTACCAGTTAAGCTACCCAGCTATCTCTCACTGTGAATTTTACACAGTTGAGTGACCACTAGCGGGTGACTCCGTTTAAGTTATTGCGCGGCTAGTTCCGCAGTTCTTTGAATTGGTATAGATATATTTTTTCCTGCTTTCGTCCATCTTCCATTACGAAAGAAATTAGAGGAAAACTGAACGTGGCGCTCTTTTAGATGAGAAATCATGGAATTCTGTGTGAATGAATGTGATGTGTGATTTTCACGCGTAAAACCTACTTCCTCCTGTCAACGCAGCATTCGCTTGATTACCGCGGCACATAAATTAGGTTGCACTACTGTTAAAAAAGTTTTCCTATTATTCTTTCGAGTAAAATTTCCATTTTCCTTGTATTGAGAATTCCGAAGTGTACCAACGAATTAGTACAAGTGGTCAATGAAAGTGATTGTTAGGCAATTAATCTCTAGAAACCTGCCCTTCGAAGGCTTGTCAGAGAAGTCCATCTTAATAATTGGATTAAGAGCCTAAGAGAGTATTTTTATTCTACCCATTTTCCCAACACATGGCGAGTGGACGTTACAGATCGAGTTGCCAATGAAAGGCGTTTTCCCATCACCTCAGTTCGGGGCTCCCGGCGGCCTCCTCAAGGCAGACGGTTGGAGACTGAGTTACCCCCCTCCAATACATTCAATGCCACTCCTCTGATTGGCCGGAAAAGTTAAAGGTAGAAATAATATAACTGCGCACTCAAGGTCAGCCACCATGAGTCGAGAAAAATTGTATAGCTTTTGTGAATCACAGGTGGAGCGTTTTGAAGTTAGCCACAATAATTTTCGACCTTATGGAACCCTAGTGGCCAAACGAGGAGACGATCTGATTCCTCCGAAGCGGAGTTAGTTCGCAATTATTGGACCGATCCACTGTAAAATGATCATCGGCGCAACTGCCTTCAAGCTTCAAAACTTCTGAGCCTCCATTTTATTTGCGACCGCTGTCTTTTTTGTGATATTATAACTACTGCTGTTAAAATATTGTATTGATGCTAATACAGTATATTCTGTTGTTGTTAACAATTGGAACCTTAACATCAAGCAGTTTATTTTAAATTATGTGGGATGATGTCCTTGTACAAATAAATTATCTATCTATCAAAACAGTTAACGTTGTAGTCACCAGTTGCGTATCGAATTTTGAGGAAGAGGGAAATGAAGTCGGGAAGGGCAGCATCCCATTTCAGGGCCAATGCCACCGATCAGTACACTGTATCTGCCAAATCAATAGAAGCGGGTTTCCGGAAAAATTTATGTCGTCTGTCGAGTTTACCTTTAAAAACGAGACACTTGTTTGAATGATTGATGGAGATAGTATGGATGCCGTGATGCATATAGACCGATGCCGATAGTGCAAATAATCCGTGGTATCGACCTATAACTGCCATATTTAAAGAAATTTCATATTTTAATCAAGTAATTTTAATGCCATGATTTCCCATTGAACCCTTATATTCGAATACCCCTCTGATTTTAGTACTGCATCATTTAAATATCATTAAGATCGACCGCTTTGATTTTGTTTATGTCTTAAACTTGCAAATGAAATTGGTTCTTTTTTAAGAATGGGATATGTGATAGTTGGAAAAGTAGTAATAAATATGTATTTTACGTACATTGAAAATATGAAGTAATCTGCATGTACAATGTTCCTGATGAAAAATAGGAATTTGCGCTGAAATATTGTCAGTGAAAAAAGTAACCTACCAACCAACAGAATGGTGTAGGTGGCTAGAGCTGTCGGTCGCCGCTCGTAATTATTTCCACATCTATTTCTGAGACCCATCGACTGTGTCTTCAGCGTCAAGCACCTGCACGATGAGAAAGGCATGAATCCATATAATTCTCGAGAGGTTATTGCTACTTCTGTTCCTGTAATATTTACCTAACCATTCTTCATGAAACAGCTTAACCTTCATTGATGAAAATATGTAGGAATAATACGCACCGATCGCTGCAGATGAAAGCATAAACCTAATAGGAACTTAATGCAGGAATGTGCAATCAAACTTTTTGTCAAGTTAGGCATATAACCGGTTGAATTTGGGCAATACTCACATCAGATGTTTTCTTGCATTCACCTAAATTCTCACTTAGTACATATCCTGGTGGTATTGGAGTGACTAAGACAGCAAAAAATGTCAGACAAGCTCCTGAAAGTAAATAATAACACTGAAATGAGTTCTCGTTAATTTATCATGAGCTAAAATCTCGCTTGGTATCTTATTATCCCCGAGGTCATGCCATTTTTGTCAAACAACCCACTGCAAGAGAATGTCAGTAACATTATAAATTGGTTGAAAAAATGCTTATTTCGATTTAATTCCAAGAAACTCACCGCTAAAACCTTCTGAAGCAAACGATACGGAAAAATCGTGTAAAAATGATGAACTTATCTTAAGAAAGTTAGAACTACTTATGTTTGCAAAAATTCATATAGCGTGAGTTTCAGGGTGAAGCTGGAGGACGTTCTTGACGTTGACCCCAAACTACATCAACAGAGGTGATAAGGGCGGCTATATAAAATGAGTCTCACTTTTTGAACTTAGACTAAATGTTAATACAAACTAACATTCCTTCTTACCTTGTACCTCTATCAACTACAACAAAACACGGAGAGTTATTAAGACACTCCGTTGACATGCAATTCGTTTTCGTCCTTCCCTTCTTCTATTTTAATATCTGCTGCCCCCCCCTTTCCTCATCCGCTGCCTCAAATTACTGCGGCAGCACGCAGGGTAGGATGTAGAGGCACTTAGAAGTTACTATATTCATCTACATCTACATCAACATACTACCCCGCCAGCCGCCTCAATAGGCGTGTGGCGGGGGGTGTTAGGACACCAGCCGTTTAAAGATAAAAAGGAAACGCTCTAATGAAATTACGCCTAACATTTATTGAAGTCCCTTATTGTTCGGGGGGAAAACGAATTCCCATACCTATCCGTTCGGCAAAATATCTCTCTTAATTTATCGTTTCGGTCAGACCTGGAAATATAGGCGGGTTCTAACATGATGTTCTCCGTGTCGCTCTTAAAGATATTTATTCTCATATGCTCAAGCAATCTAAGCCTAGCTCGCAGCCTCCGAGTCTCTAGCGGCTCCCAGCCTAATTCGTTTAACATCTGTGTAACGCTGTCTGTTCGCACGTAGCAGTTTTTGACGAATCGCGCAGCTTTCCTTTGTATTTTATTAAGTTCCCGGATTAAGTCTTTCTGCACCGGATCCCATATGCTCGCTGCATATTCAAGGTGTGGCCGGGCGAGTGCGAAATAGCACCTCCCTTTTACTTTTTCATCTGAAAATCTTCCCACAATACGCTTGACGAATCCTAGCTTCTTCAGAGCTCTGCCACAAATATTTCTTGTTTCTGTTCCCCACGATAGGTTCGAAGTTATCGTAACTCTTAGATACTTCCTTTCATCTGTCGCCTTTATGTTAACATTTATTACACCTATACTAGGTTACAGACATTAGAAGGGTACATGGGTCGATCTTGGAAAAAAAAACTTCGGTTGATTAGGCGTATGATAAGTGACATTATTACCATAGGTCAGATAATGAAAAAAGCGAACAAAAATGTCTCAGTACTTGTTATGTTAGAATAAAAAGTTATGACAGAAAACCTAAGGCTGTAAATTTTAATAATTAGAGACTTTGAGGCCATTTAAAGAAAATTAGAGTAATTTGAAATTTCCAGGATGGTCTTGTGTAATCCGAGTTTGTTTATGTCATTCACAAGGTTATAAAGTACATAAACGCAGTAGTACATTTCATCATCCTGGTAAAATAAGAGGATGTGAATATATTTATGATATCTTTAAATGCTTCTTATTCCATCACACATTTTATAGCCACAATAGAATGCTAACCCATAGATTTAAGTATGTACCGCGTACTTAACCACGCACGTAAACATGGCACTAGCTTAAGATCAATTTTTCTTTGAAAAAAAAGGATGGTTATACAAATACACCGTAAAGATTGCTTTTGAGTACATCTGGAATGGGATGAATAATCTTGAACGAAATAAATTAACTTAAGTCCAAAATTGAATAAAATTTTCACCAGAATCTATTAACAGTGCACGATTTCATTGCAGGTAACCAATAAAGACAAAAATGAAAACAAATAAACGACTAAAATTTAATTTGAGACTACAGAAAACCACTATCGGTGATAAACAATTGGTTTGAATCTTGAGCAATTGAAGTTTCCAGGCATTTAATGAATAAAAAATGAGTCTTTTTGAGGGGACTAAAGTCTTACAAAGCGAAAATATAGACCCTTTTTAAGCGGATTTATTGATTAGAAAATGCTTGTCGTCCAGATTCATTGGCTAAAGAGGTACCTCGGAAATATGGACGAACTTTTGCGAATTATTCGGAATGTTTGTTTTTTCGGGTGCACCCCGCGTACTATGACCAGGTGTGAAACCTGACGTTTCGTGGCCGTTGCTGGCCACTTTATCAAAGGGATAAAGTGGCCAGCAACGGCCACGAAACGTCAGGTTTCACACCTGGTCATAGTACGCGGGGTGCACCCGAAAAAACAAACATACAGTGATAATGACCCGCGAAAGTTTTAACCAAGAATTATTCGGAAGTTTAAAAGATGTCGTCATGTATACATTTGAAGTTGCAAGAAAGTATTTCATCACTTTCCACTCTTAATTTAGATCAAAAGGCTATCGAGTTTTCACTTTTACGTGCTTAGCATCTTGCTTGACTATGACGGAATTGGCTGGTTGAGTTATTCTAAGTGACATGTATGCCAACGGAAGTGACTGTTTAAACAACATATTCAGTGTATAAATTAATATGCTGAACATCGCAGGGGATTTCATCATTTCTTAAATTATCGCATTGCTACATCTTTTCCCAATTTCATATTATGCCTAAAAAAACGTTTAGGTGAAAAAAACTCAAATAAAGGATAACAATAAAAAAAAATCACTGTGAAAATACTGACCGCGAGAATATGATGCGCAGCATCGGTGTATTTTTCTGTAATATAGCACAGAGGCTTGAATTATTTTTGCCATCGCACTTCTGGCAACACGAAATTCGATTCGTAAAAAACTTACCTACGTATTTTAAACATTAAAATATGAGAAATGGTTTCGAGCGTAACTTGGTGGAAGATTCTCATAGTAGGAAAGTTAGATGAATTTTCAACAGTGCTTTTTTCATTTTTATTTTTATCTTTCATGACCATTGTTTCGTTACAGAGTAACATCTTCAGGAAACAAGACTAAACCATGTAATCACGACATGATTTGTTTTGTCACCTGAAAATGTTATTCTGTAATGAAACCATGGTCGTGATAAATAATACGACACATGGAAAAAGCTGTATTGGAAATTCATTCAACTTTCCCACCATTAAAATATGATCCAAATCAATGAAATACAAACGAATATTCATGTCACCTTGTTACTCTCCATTGACTTACTTATGATCTAAAACAAACTCCATCTCCATTTCAAAGGTCGGTTTCTTTGGTAAGGTTGTACATCCCCTAATACTTATCTTAACCACGTGTATAAATATGGAAATAGGAAGAACTTTGTATCCTTATGTATTCTGTGGTTTTCCAGATTACCAAGGATCTCTAAAACGCTAGGGATTATCTGGTTATCATCATAAAGGTCTCTTCATGTTTTTAACCCATAACAAATGACAGTAGTCCCGGGATTTACACACTAGGCTGACCAGTCGTCGAAAAGTTATTATGGGGTTGAAAAAGAAACAATATAAATCCTAGCTTGTTAATAAACAAGTGGTCTTCATCACTTACCGATTATAAGTAGTATATTCATCGACGTCATTCTTGCGACTTGGGGTTGTTCTCAGCTTCTTATCCTCAATGGGTTTACCGTTAAATTTTTCCACTAGACGAACGGCTCAAGTGCTTTCAGATTGTAATTGTGAGAACTAACACAGACGTGCTTCTCGCAGCAAAAGACTCAGCGAAAGTAATCGGTACGAATAATATAGCCGAAGGCAATCATATTCATCTAAATAAGGGTCGCGATCGTTGAACTTCGGGTGAAATAAATAGTGCACGCAAATCCATGTCAGACTCAGTTGCGTAAATGGAAAATAGGAAATATTGATCCAGATTAGTCATTGATTCAGATCACTCATTTCCTTACTTAGAAACTAAAAAAAGGCTCAATTAAAATCCTAATAATTTATTGATTGAACTGTCCATCGCAAATCCATGTCGGACTCAGTTGCGTAAATGGAAAATAGGAAATATTGATCCAATTTAGTCATTGATTCAGATCACTCATTTCCTTAGTTAGAAAATAAAAAAGGCTCAATTAAAATCCGTAGAGTTTATTGATTAAACTGTTCTCTTATAAATTGATTTGACAAAGAAATTGATTAAACATTCATAGCACAATACCGAGATAAAATTCGTACTGATTAGACCTTTCTCATGATTGAAAATGAAAAGTTATGAAAATTTCATTTGATATTGTTTAAGCAATGGCGGTCTGGGTTGCGCAGCTCCTCGCAAGCCAACATGTCATCGCAAGACCAAATTCCGTCTCTGTTGGTTTTCAACATTAAGGACACGTTTGTGAGTGCTCGCCACGCGCATTAGCTTGACCGCAATTGACGAAATAAATTGTAAAAATGAAATGAAGATTTCCCACAGCCACGAGAAGAGTAGTTAAGATCTTTTTCCTCTTAAACAATAATAATAATAATGCTTTTCTGTCAGGAGATATGTCTATTATTCTTGAATTATCTTGTTTCTGGATTTATAATACATTTTTATTTACTTATATAATAAATTTACAAGGAACTCTCTCTCTGTCTTTGATCCCTGATGAAGCATGCTTAAAATTGCGAAACGTTGGTAAAGAGAAAGAAAATAATTTAACAATTAATGAACCTATAACTCGTGAATGAAAAAAAATTATATGATTAAGAGGTCATGAAGAGGAATCATCTCAGTAATAATTATTATTTCAACCCGCTGACGCCTAAACTATTTTTATGTATTAATGAAAAAATATGACGTGCAATTTTCCACGAAAGTATCTTCTTCCTTCCGTTTTCCCACTCACCACTCCCCCCTTACTCCCTTCCTTCCCCCACCACTCCCCAATCATGTACCTATTTATTGAAAGCTCAATTTCACAACAGTCTTCGGATTTTACATATTTATGTCATTTCTTACTCAATAGCAATGTTTATGCCTGTCTAAGAGTAATTATAGGCAGGTAAGCACAACGATTGGACAGGAACTTTGGGTGTGATCACGTTTCCTTCTTTCACGTTGTGGTTATCGATATCCAAAGCGCAAACCTCAATAGAAAGGTATTACTCTCAGCTACTGGATTTAAAGCACCTGACAAAATTTGATGTACGTCGGTCACGTTTCCGACTCAAAGCGCGCCATTGAAAAATAACGATATCGCGTGCGCACGCATTATAGAGAACCGTTATTGTGCCCCAAAACTTCCTTTTGCTTTCCGATGTATTCCATTTTCATTAAACCAATCATCCCGGTCACACTCTCTAGAATATTTCAAATCAAACGCTGCACAATGAGTTAAATGCCGATTTCCACATGATGCTGTCTCGTGTACTTCGCATTTCGAGTGCATGCATTGTATTATGAATATAAAAAAGATTGGCGTTTTTTCTGTAGCTTTGTTCTATTATTTTTTCAATTAAAAAAACACCAATTTGCCTAAGTTTCCCCTTTTTATGTAGGCTTCATCAGGGCTGAAAATATAATACATAAGTCATACATGAACAAACGTGCTTGAATGTACTTAAATATGGTTAACAGCTATTCAGTATATACCTTTAGGTGACATTTCACGAGGAGAGTCAAAGGTTTATCACAGTTATTTTCCAATGCATAACAACAATGTTCTTCTTAGAAACAAAAATTTTAACATTAATAAATATTTAAACGAAAAAAATATTTTTCATACATAAAAAATATTAAATTAATAATCTTAAGCAAAAAAATATGAAGTATATATTTAAAAAAATAAAATAGTAGAATAATATGAATAATATAAATCCAACCCCAGGGAACGAACAATTTTCATTAACCCGGCAAACATCTGCTCAAGACACTACAATAATAACACCACAATGTCCTCACCATCAGGGAAATATCTGGGAACAATCTTGGACTCTAAGCTAATCTGGAAAGAATACTTAGATTCGAGAACTAACAAAGCATGTGCAACCCTTTGGACATGCCGCCGAGCCTTTGGAAATACTTGGGGACTCAAACCCAAGGTGATATACTGGCTCTACACAGCAGTGGTCAGACCCAGTCTTACATACTGTTCAATAGTGTGCTGGAAGAGAGCCCGGCAATCCAGGAATGGCAAGGGAAATCTCTCTGGCCATAGACAGATATGGACTGAGATGTGCAGGTCCAGCCCAATCTTTCAGATGGGCAGTGACCATATGTTGGCAAGGTTCAATTTCAAGGATCCTCCTTTCAAAACTGTTATCCACTCTAGGGAACAGTGGGAGGGAGGGGGAAAACACCTCCACAACGGAGCCTCTGTGAGGTATACAGATGGTGCCAGAAAAGACAATAAAGCAGGGGCAGGCATTTATGGAGGCAACCCTTCAAGATCGTACCCCTTTTCTTTAGGGAAGTACGCCACAGTGTTCCGGGCTGAAATCTTTGCGATTTTGACCTGTACCTATATCTACATCTACAAAATACCCTGCAAACCACCTCTGGGGTGTGTGGCAGGGGGTGAGTATTCACCAACATGCATTACACTATACCCTAAAGTTAGTGTAACCACGACTAATTATGCATTAGCATAATTCGCTAATGCTTGTCACGAGGCGAAGTCTCACAAGCATGCACTACTGCACTACAGATATTATCATAATGGAGAGGGACCATATATATATATATATGTATTTTGCAACTACACAAATAAAAATGCCTACATTATTAAGGCACTCTAAGAACCAATCCATATATGCACCGACAGTCAAGCAGCGATTAAGGCGCTTAACTCACCTTGATGTGCATCACGCCTACTAGAAGAGTATCGAGAGTCACCATCAAAGATAGCTAGGCACTGTATAATCAGGCTTTTCTGGGTACCTGGACACAAAGGCATACCCGGAAATGAAAAGGCAAACGAACTCGCCAAAGTCGGCGAAAGTCACAACCCAACTGGCCCCGAACCAGTTCTACCAATTAATTCTGCTATTGGGAGAGCAGAGATCAGAGAATGGACATCTAGCCGGGACTCGGAGATCTGGAACTCCATACAGGGACTAAGGCAAACCAGGCTCCACATTGCGGGACCAAAGCTTAGCATGACGAGAAGACTTCTATCCCTAGATAGAAGCCAACTTAGAACAATAGTTGGACTGCTGACAGGCCAATATCGTGTCAACAGGCATCTCCGTCTCCTAAGACTCATTAACTCACCTATATGTCAATGGTGCGAAGAAGAGGATGAAACTACATCTCATATTCTCTACGATTGCCCTGTTATTTCTAGGACTCGCATGCGACACCTTGGGGCTGCACATATGGACCCCAAGGAAATCAGGGAATATCCCCATTAGAGATATTGTGGCCTTTAGTAAGGCCATAGGGCTCTATGGGTGATGTTAAATCACAGTCTATAGATTGGCAACAAGACGGACACATTTCTTGTAGCTGGAGGTAAGCAGCGCCCCAAGCAGAATGCGTGTATAACTACCGTAATGTAAGGTGAGTAAGTATTATTCCTTAGTCACAGTTTAGGCTCCACACGCCATTACTTCAACTTTATGCTGCATCCACCTGTCTTCTCATCTTTTCCCCTGTGGAATTAGTGTACACCGAACCATTCTCAGCACTTCTTCATTTTTTTCCAGAATTTTAAAGTCTAAACGAAAGTGGCCTAATGTCACCAGACACTGTCCATACTTTCGTCTACTCTTTTCACAACGGAGCTGCGATGTTTACAAATAAGTGACGCCACATTCTACGCCAAGGTGACCGCGTGCCTTTTTCAGCGCAGCGTATACATCTGTTTTTATACAGTGTCCTATATATATCTAATACAGTCTCCTATGCATATCTTACCTATAGTTTTGAATATAACCACTGATTATCACCATAACCACCCCTAACACTCCTACATTTGTTTTATTTTCAATCCATCGTACTATCCATCCATCTCCTAACCTATAATTTAAGTGTTCTTTCAACATATTTATCCCCTCTTTTCAATTCATTAATCATAACAATGAATAATTGAAAAATAAGAGAGTCAATCGACCAATACACCAAAAATTTACATGTTGAATTAACATCAATTTTCAAATCGAAGATCTAGTGTTCTATGGAAAATATATTTTTTTAATGCAGTTTTGCCAGGCGATAGCATTTCTGAAGATTCTACAATGTAGCGAAGTAGCTGAGGTATTAGTTTTATTATTTTATGGAACACAAGGACTTGAAATTTTCCTCATTTTTTTATTTTTATTTATGTATTTATAAAAATTGTCCACATACAGCATGCTTGCCAAGTTACAGTGGCACAACGTAGCAACAAAAAAACAAGAAAAAGATATACGAATGCATTCAAACAAAAACAATCAGCTCAGTAACAATGTAAGAAAATTAACACAAAAAGAAAGAAGCAATTAAAAATTGCCAGTGAGATACGAAAGAGCGCGACTGTTAAAGGTGTAGGAAGAAAGTGAAAACGGGTCAATATTGTCTGGAAATGAGTGTATCAGGGAAAGGAGGCAGAAGAGGAGGGAGCGCTTGATCAATTAAGAATCTGGGGATGGGCATGTGGAGTAACGAATGTGTGCGAGTAGGTCTACATGGAACATTAATGTTGATTCGGCCAATCAGTTCTGGACAGTCAATGGCAGAGTTGAGGATGAGCTTCAGGTCAGATTTGAGAAATTGTTCAGGGAGATTAAGAATGGATAGTATAGGCATAATAGTTTCATAATGTAAGAGAAACAATTGCACTTTTCCACAAATTGGTTTATTACGTACAACGCGTTTTGGCTCACAGAGCCATCATCAGGTACAAGACCTGATGATGGCTCTTGTACCTGATGATGGCTATGTGAGCCGAAACGCGTTGTACGTAATAAACCAATTTGTGGAAAAGTGCAATTGTTTCTCTTACATTATGAAGAACTTCCACGATATCTCGCCTGAATCTGTTGAATTTATAATAGTTTCAGTTGGCATATTTCGAAAATGAGGTACTCTGTATTTAACTATCTTGCAGCAGAAAGAAGTAACAGGCTGAAGGGTCTTAATGCTAGAAGGAGCTGATATAGACCAGATGGGGGAGCAATACGTGATTATTGGGATAACAATAGTCGAAAAATATGACCGTAAGGCTAGTGGATCTGTAATTTGTGTGAAGTGGTAGAAGAGGCCAAGCAGAGAAATTGCTTTATTTTTAACTGCAAGGGTATGGTCAGAGTAGTTGAGTTTGTGATCCATCGAAACGCCGAGGTCTTTAATGGAGGAGACGCGATTGAGATTTAGTGAGTTTATATTGTAACTGATTGGGTTAAATTTGAATTTACAGGTATTACACCACTCTGAGACTGTGTTTAAGTTATCATGAAGATCACAACAGTCCGTGAAATTGTGGATTTGCTTAAAAATGTTCCATTCATCTGCGTAAAGAAAGTATAAGCTTGCGAGGAGGGAACTAGGGAGGCCAGATTATCTATGAAAAGATTAAAAATATATAGTCCGAGAACACTTACCTGGGGAATCCCAGGCGTTACAGGTGACCAGTGGGATGAGGAGCCGGTAAGTATTACCCGCTGGGATCTGTTGCTGAGGAAGGAGTCAACCAAGTTTAGGAAATTACCATGCAGGTAAAATCGATGAGAAAGTTTGTGAAGGAGAAGAGAATGGTCTAGAGAGTCAAAAGCCTTTGAGAAATCTAAGAAAATAGCATCAAGTTGGGTTTTGTTGGAAATGCAATTGACTGCATGGCGCTGACAAACTGCTAAGTTGGTCAGGCAGGAGCTAGCCGCCAGGGAGGAAACCATGTTGATTCTTGGACAGAAAATGGAAAGTAAAATAGAAGAGTGTGTTATGGATAATCCTTTCGCAAACTGAGGATAATATTGGTATTAAAGATATTGGGCGATAGTTTGAAACTTCATCTTTAAGGCCATTTTTATGAATGGGAATGATTTTTGCGATTTTCCATTGGGAAGGAAAAGTGCCGAGAGAAAAGCAATAGTTAAAGAGGAGGCACAAGAGGATGGAGAGGGAGGATGCACAGTGTTTGATGAGTATGGGACAGAGGCCATCGGGACCAGGAGCACGATGGAGAGGTATTTTGCAGAGATACTCAAATGCCTCACGAGGATCTATCTTAATCATGGATAAGGAGTGGTCACTAACTGGAGTGAGGAAGTGATCACGATTCCAAATCACCAATTGGATCACCAATCACCAATTGTACTCCAAAACCTTTGGCCCTAACCATCGACCAGAATCAAAATTATGTGTAGGCATAGCAAAACTTGGTGGCACTTGCCAGGGGAGATTAAGAGGTCTTAAGGGTGAGTCATACATTGACAAGAAGGAAGAAGTGCCCTAGTACCCTTTTGGGGACTTCTGGAGGGACTTTCTACTTCGTAATAATTCTATTACTTATGTATACAGTTTATTCTAAACGCTAAGCAATACATTTCATATAATTATAATGGTTACTATGTAATATCAAGGTGTCATGCCGAGCTAAATATTTGAAAAAAACTTACATAAATCTAATATTAGCCTAAATGTCGAATACTGCACCGATAACTCAATTCAAACGCCCGCGAAACTGTTGTCGGTGTTTCAGGTGGTTGAAGCGATTTATATTTTTCCGGATCGCGGGAAGCTTTACACACGTGTTCTTAACAGTGATATCTATAGATAAAAGTGAAAAACCTTGCATCTTACTGTTTTGATTTTTTGGCAATTAAATGATATTTTAACGCTTAGGATTATAACACATGACATACATTTCCTCACAATTCGTTTAAATATATGTACAGATTTTCGTCTTAACGCGAAGTAATTCTATCACAGTATTATAACAGTTTCTAACTAATATTAAGTTGACACTATGATTTGAAGAAACATATTTGAATGGAGTTTTTTTCCGGAATAACTAAAACCGAGCCGAAAATTCAAGTTATAACTACTTTAAGTAAAGGAAGAAATGTAAACTATAATTTTTTAATCATTTCCATTTCTACATCATCTACGACGAGTTCCTCCGTAAAAACAGATGTACTTAAAAAAATAAGTGGTCGTAGAAATTTTTGTCGACCTACTAGAAAAATTATTATAATGTACACTCAATGACCCAAGATTACCGCTGCAGCAGCCTTAAGGATTCTTCCGACTACTCAGGCCTTTGGCAACAGTGATTGGAGGATAGGTCGGCAATAGAAGCATTAATTGGAGAGTGGAAAGGCGGTGGAGATTAGCCCGACGTCGGTATATCCTCGAAATGGGCTGCAAATACTCAGAGTTCATGTTTAGGAAGGGTTTGAGACTATTCATAACCACGACAATGTCGAGATTGTGACGTCACATTATCGGATACACATCGCAGCATCGTAGCAATTACTTGGCTTTCACGTCTAAATTTCGTCACTACCGATGCTCCAAAAATTCGAATCCGGTCTGAATGAGACCCCAAGGCCACCACATTGCACCAGCCCCTACACACTCTTACTGCCTTTGCCGCATAAATTAGCCTCTTGATTGGAGGGGGATCGGGTTGGTGAGGTGGCTAGACAGGCTCTTCCCAAAGGGCCCCAGTTTGAATCCTGGCAGAGGCGGAAAATTTTCAGAGTAATCCCAATTCCTACTTTGGTACTACTTGAGAATCACTTTTTTTATAGTAAGTAATCCGTCCTACAAATAAACTTCCGTAAAAAGTAGGCTTACCACAACGCCTGATTTATCTCCACCTGTCCCCCATTCCCAAATATTCCTTCACTCACCAATGCACTTAACTATCCTTAAATGCACAAAACATTTCGGTTGTCGGTCGCCTCCCTCGGATATGCAACCAAACAAATCCGGCTGGAAAACGGGAACGTTTGATTTTCCCTCGCTGATTTGACTTTTCAAACGACAGTATACACCAAACCCTTTCCGTCTATTTAACTGGCAATGAATAGTTTCTCTCACCAAACCTCTCCTGCATTTGTCCACTCTGACTGTTCTTCTCCTTCGAGTAGTCCCCACCCGGAGATCCGATTGGGGTGCCATTGTACCTCCGGAATATTTTACCGTGAAGAATGCCATTACGTCATATGAATGCGAGGGGGCATCTTCTGGGGAAAATAAGACGGTGTCTTCCCGTTGCTTTCCACATCGCAGTATTTCGGCCGATCCCGTGAACTTCACACTCGCCCGGAGCTGTGGAAGTTTATACCAGACCGACCTTCTTGATGTGCGGCATCGATGCCTTCCGCTGAGATTGCTGCCTCTCGACCGTTAGGGCAGCATGTAAAATATTCTCGTTCCAGAAAAATAGGATCTTTTCCATTTTAATATTTGGCCACCGAACTTACGACCCTCGGATTGGGAGCAGAACGCGGAACCACTGGGGACCATCCCTCCCCACCAAACCTCTCAATCAAATACCTCCCTGTTCGGTGCAGGCGCTGCCAGTGGTCTTCAGGGCTGATGCGCTCACTTTTGCAAGTGGTCTCTCGACGATGCTGCCCATGCTTGGTGTCAGAGAACGGAACATGTTTGGATCCACGTTAGAAACAGGTAAACGTAGTGTTAACTGTAGCAGTAGTATTTTAATGTAGGTATTTGGTAGGTCTACGGCTAGTGATTTTTTCTCACTACAGAAATCATTGGTTGGTAGGGTCTTTTGTGAAACGAAGAACGAATGTTTTTTTGCGATCACAATCTAAATGTATTAGTAAACTTGACCTGCTTGAAAGCTGAAATATAAATGCATTTACATTGACGCTTTTCCGTACGAGGTATCCATGTATGGACTCTTTCCCCTTTAGAGAATATTATATAATCTACTTGCTTGCAATTCCCAACAGCTCTAACATTTTTCCTCTCACATTTCCTGCTCTACCCACAGACTAACCATCAATTTACAATCTTTACTCCCCTATTTAAACTATCCAGCCTGTTCTTAGTCGTATTTTTCCTTCGTATTTTTCCTCATTTCATAAACTCAGTCTATATTTTTCTACCTCAAAAAGGGCGATTTACACGGGGCCATTTACTGCACAGGCTGATGCGTGGATGGATGTCCTGTGAAAATTGCGTCGTGTAAAGTGAAGAGCTGCTCGAACGGCTGCACGAGCAAATGAACGAGGGCCGAGGAAAATAGCCCCTGCCTTGATTCCGAGTTGCGATCACTTACAACTTGAGTAATTCCAGGTTCTTGTCACACCCCTCCAGGGAGGTTTTGTTTGAAAAGCTCGAGATAATTACGATCAAGTAGCTAAGAGTCAAGCGGTACAATCACAAAGGGTTCGAGAAAAATTTGTTTATTTAAACCATTCTTAAAAATCTCACGCATCCTTTCCGATCAGTTTTTTCACTGAGACTTCGTTAATGGAGGCGAATTTCTTGATTAGAGTCGCAATAATCAACATATCAGACGATCAATTCATCCATTCATTTCAAATACACTAAAATCTCGAACCTTTCGTTATTGTGCCACATAACTTCTTTGTACGTGACTGAAATTATCTCGAGTGGTTCAAACAACACCCCATCCCCAAGTGACTTGCTGTAAAAGAAAAGTCGCATTCAATTCCACGAAGTGGTTCTTCATTTTTAGGTGAAAGGAAATGAGTAAGATAGGGTGTATTGCCCTATTCGAGCTGATAACCTATCTGTGACTCCTCCTGGCACATGAGAGCCACACCATCATCTCCGGATTTAATTGTCGTAGTTAATTATTTTCCACGGCAGTCCAGGTTAATTCCACTGCTGCAACTATCAAACTACCATGCTGTCAATAATCGTTAGAAAGAGGACATTCGATGGCTGTTGTGGAGTGATCTACTGACCTGGAATTGTGGCCTTTCGGATGAACTACGCTAGGGATACACTGCAGTGATGTTTCCAGGATTTCATTGGAGTGGGGTTGAGTATAAGCAGGAGGGGGGGGGGAATATTAAAATAAAGAGCAAAATTGTGTTTTAGGCTACTAAAAGTGTAATTGCGATTGTAACAGACGAATTTTTTTATTGGTGCTGCGCAAATTTTTGAAGATACACAATACCCACGGGTTTCGTTTTTCGAGTCCAGCACCCCCCTCATTTCCATCAGATTCCCTCACAGTGATAAGCCCCCACCCCTCCCCCTCCCTCCCTTCCTCCCGTCCTTCCTCCCACCTCCCCGTTTTTGCAACCACCTCACTCGGTCGTTGACCACAATGCCCCCTCCACCCCCCAAAGCGGGGAACCAACCAACCCCCCCTTCCCCCCACCAGCGGGTACGAGTCATCGATAGCGACGGAGACGACCAGCGGTGACCTCCCGTGGTGAGAGATACCAGCATGGTGACGGAGACACGGCGGTGAACCACCCTCTCCCACCCACCCTCTAGCGGGCACGAGCCATCGACAACGACGGAGACCTGCTATCGCCAGCGACGGATACCCATGACGCACATCATCCTGGATTTCATAGTGCTTTACCTGACTCACTTGCACTCTCTTTATGAAACTCAACCCACAACTTCCCAGTTCCTTATCCTAGCAACACCATTTCCCCTCTCATATTTCCTTATTATTTCCCACCCCCCTTCTTTGCAAAATATGTTACACAAGCGCGCACTCGTGTCCACTTTTTACCTGAAGGTGATGTGTAAAACATCGACCGTGCAGAACAGTTTCGCGTCTTTTTCCCCTTTCCTTCCGGCTCTGATTTCTCGCGATTGTGCGACAGACAAACGTGTGTGTGTGTGTGTCTATTCCTAGCTTACGGGGAAAAAAAATATATTTCCTGCCAGACGAAATCGCGCGATCGTTAACTCCGTATTAAAAAATGAAACGTGATATAAAATGTTCAACCTTATTTTGGCTGATGCGCCAACAATCTTAGCTTCATAAACTTCATTAACGTGCTGTGTAGTGAATGTTGGAGATAACACACCCACTGCCACACACACACACTTGAGCTGGCTTGCATGGTATTATGCAGATGTAGGCCCCCCTGGCTACGTTAGTGATATGCAGATGTGGTATTCAATTTACAACCGTTCTACTCTTAAATCATCTATTTTCTCGCAAGTCCAGCCGTTGTTCTAAACATACACAAAGTAATTTAAAGAAACATTTGAGGTAAAAGACTTTTCGTATGGGGTCACATTGAAAATGATAAGGATACCTTAAAAGCTGAGCTTATGTAACTAGTGTATTGTTTACTACACTAACCTATATCTCATTACACGTTAAGTGCCATGGTGGTCCGGATGAACCGCTGTGAAAAATTCCATTGTGGCCACGGCGCATCGCACTGTGGGGCAAAATGCCAAAAAGCTGGCCAATACTAAAAAAATAAAAATTGTGATTAGAGCATAGGAAATGTTGCATTATATATATAAGAAGCTCTGATTTCATAATGAGTCATTGAAAAGACCGTCAACTGTAATCATCCTGCTCATAATTTACAGTGAAGTGACATTCACGCCAGCGGAATCTGCCGACCACGAAAGGAATCGGGGACTATTCATTTTTCGAAGCACATCGGAAATCGCACATTAATTCAATTTTAATAAAATAAAAATGAACCATTAGCTTTATGTAGGTTATTTTCAATAACAATATGTCACTCTATTGGTAGAATGCAGTAATAATATAATTAAAAAATGCATTAAATACAAAAAATATTGAAATTTAGTTCAAAACATCACATTCGGTAATGAAAAAGTAATAGTGTTCTTCAGTGATCTGACGGTCCAATTGAGACCTCATATGGAGTAGGTACTCCGCTAGCGTATGAGACCCTTATGAAGTCGGTGTTATCTCAGAAAAAGATCAAATACAGTGGAACGCAGCAAGATTTGTAAAAAGTTGTTACGACAAACTTAGCAATGTTACCGAATTTTTGAAGGAATTTGGGAGTGAATCTCAAACTGATTGAAGGGAGAAATGTAGGATAAATCTTTTGCGCAAATTCGAAGAGACAATATTTTGCCGGACGTTTAACATATTTTTCTAGAGAAAACGTATTACGGCAGAATCGATCACAGGAATAATATAAAGGCAATAGACTGTAGAGCCGACAGATTTAAAATGTCAATTTTCCCCGTACAATAAGGGACCGTAACAGTTGCGATAGATCAATTATATGGAATCCCCACCCTCTAGGGTAGGAAGAGTAGACCCCAAAATCATGGTAGAGTAGAATTTTCACTTGTGTTTAATAACATAACATCATTACTAACACTTCACGTCGCTTGAAACGTCCGGCATTATTTTGTTTTCTGTATAAAGCAGTAGCATCAAAGCTGAAGAGTATTAGTAATATTAACCATAAGTTGTCTCTTTACCAGTGAACTGCATGCTTTAATGTTCGTTTACGAATAACTCTCCCAATTTTTTGTGTGACTGCGCACTATTCTCCTGACTGATTTTTGGCCTGTGCCTAGCGGCCGGGGCAACGTACGAGGTCCTGATTTGAACTGGGACGAGGGCTGCATTCCTGGTGTGACATTATCACGTGTCAGACACCCTAGTGGTGGCTTTGACGGTACTTCGTAGATGCAGATATGTTCGGTGGCTCTCGAGTCTTTGACCCTCTAGTTACTGTTCTCTGTAGTGCTCAGAGTGAATACAGAGATACAGCCTTGTCTTTGTCTATACTTTATTGTAATAGTCTTACTCTTTTCCATGATCTGACCATCATTATTCTTAGGAGTTACCTTCCTATAATTACCATAATTATTGCATTCGGAAGCCCAATTACCCATTTTGGAACACCTGAACCTCTTAAATTGTCCCACTGCGTCCTACCATTATCTATGATTCTTACAATCCGTCCGTCATACATCAGTATTCAGGATAATCACCAGAATATAATAAGATTCAACATTGAAGCAATCCATCAAGTAACTTCCAAACTATAACACCAATCAGATAAAGCCGAAGACTCAGTGCTAATGGTCAGTGGGCCAAATTTAGCCCGGGCGATTCAAATACTCTTAAAATCCAAATGAATGCTATCTCTCTAGTCCTCAATTCGATATTTGTTGCTGATTCGGGGAGGGTTTCTAATATATAGTGAAAGAAGCATTTATTGAAGGTTGTGTGATGGGAAGCGGTATGTTTAGGAATGGGTTCAATGAAGGGAGGAAATTTGGTGGAGTGGCGGTGCCCATTCATTCGTATGGAAAGCGGGGTAGTACACTCCACAGCGTAAAATGCCGGGCAGAAATTGCACGAGAGACGGTAGACGATATTTGTGGAAGAACAGTTGGCTGCTGAGGAAGATTTATTGGAAGAGGGCGTAGCAGAAGAGCGGAAAAAGGAGCAGCATTTGCATCTAGGGCGGTGCAAGTTTGGAGAGCGGTGGAGAGGGGGTGGTCGGTAGAAGGGTGGGTTTCGTAGATTTTAAGATATCTCGAATGGTTTGCGGGACGCTTAAAAGGTACTGGGTAATAGGAGGGCAGTGGAATTAATATTATTTAAAATTGGGTTTAGATCTCGGAGGATGTTTTTTTAGTTTTAGGGATTCAGGGAAGAACGTGGTAACGAGGCTGAGTCTGTCGGGGTGGTGGGTTTTTGCCCGAGGGAGGCAGGATTTTATTGGTAAGAAGCTTTTTGGAGTACTCACGTTCTCTGAGGGACTGATATAGATTATCAGTATATTGTTGAAGGGAATGGGCGTCGTTACAATTTCTGTGCCCGCGGACAGAAATGGAATATGGAATGGAGCGTTTGGTATGTGGTGGATGGCAGGTATTGAAATGGTGGTATAGGTTATGGCTAGTGGGTTTTTTATGGGTGGAGGTATTGAATTTGTTGATTTTAGTAGGATATTAGCATCCAGAAATGTTATGGAGGAATCGGAGATGGACGAAGTGAAAGAAACCGAAAAGGAAGAGTTTAGCGTAGCAATGAAGGAAGATAGAGATTCACGGCCATGAAGTCAAAGGACAAAGATATCATAAATATAGCGGGCCCAGAAGAGAGGTTTGAGGGGTTGTTTTTTATGGAAAGTGCTTTAAAGATGGCCCATAAAAAGATTTGCATAAGAAGGTGCCATGCGAGTACCCATGGCGATCCCTTTGATCTGTTGGAAAACTTGAATATTGAAGGAGAAGGCGTTATTAGATACTACTAATTTTGCTAGGTGGGGGGAAGATGTGGTTTTGGGAGTTGGGAGAGATAAAAACGGAGATATGCAATTCCTTCATGATGGGGTATACTCGTATAGAGGTAAATGACATCTATTGTAGCAATGAGAAGGTCAGTGTTAGTAGGGATAGCGGTAGGAGGTCAAGGAAGAGGTAGGTATCTTTGATGATAGAGGGGAGAGACATTACTAATGGTTTCAGGTAATGATCAATCAGTGGTGAGATCCGTTCAGTACGGGAATTGATGCTAGAGACAACAGGGCAACCGGGAGTGTTTGATTTGTGAATTTTTGGAAGCATGTAAAATTGGGGAGTTTTGAAATTAGAGGGTAAGAGGATAGCGATTTTGGAGGGAGTGAGGCCTTCGGCTAGTCTCAATTCCTCCAGGAATAAGGGTATTTCTTTCTTAGATTCAGCGTTAGGGTCTTAGGTGGGGGGGGGGGTATAAGAAGAAGGAAAAGTTAGTTGCCGGAGTACTTCGGATATGTAGGCATTTTTATCCAGTACGACAGCAGTTGATCCTTTGCCTGCCTTAGTGATGATGATCTCATTATTGATGGATTATTGTATAATGCGAGTGCTTCTAGACGGGTGAGATTTCTTTGTGGATTTAGTGTTTGGAGGTATGACTGTTCAGATAATTTAGTGAGGAAGAGTATAATGAAGATTTAGACAGGATGGTTAGATTGGAGTGTTTAAGGTTCCCGTTTAGTCGGCGGCGGAAGAAATTTGGAGAGGGGCTGTTGAATAGTAGGGGGGTTTAGGTTGGGATTTCCGGAATGCACGCCACCTCAAGTTTCGGCAGAATTATAAAGTGTCAGTGAGAACTTCTTTTGTCTATCTTAGAAATGTTTCTGTCCATATTAGAAATTGCCACAAGAGAAAATATAATTGACTGGTAATCAAACCAGACACCTTACACTCGCTGGTAAATGAGCAGATCACTACACTATCCATGGTTCCTGATTCCCACGACAAATTATGAACTACAATGAACAATGACAACTACAGGTCGTCAGGTTGTGGATCTTCAGGACTGGGAATTAAAATTCGCTACTGAAGGAACAAGCTAAGGTGCATTACATTTTCACAATAATCTATTAATAGTGGACGACTCCACAGTTCAAGTAATCTATGAAGACTGAGTCATGACAACGAAAATAAACTAACATAGAATTTGTGCATACAGAAGACTAATAATTTTGGAAAACTAGGAGTATGAGTCTTGGGAAAGATAGGTTTTCAGATGAAAGAAGTCTTTTGAAGGGACAGTGAAAACCTTAATGAGGTATAATAATAGACAAGGTTTAGCATTTATATTAAAAAGCCAATCTTTGTTGTGCAGCGGCCATTGATTTTAAAAGCACGTGTTAAGTTTTTGAATGTCATTTATGTCAATTTAAATGACTTATTTAGAGAAGATAATAGATAAATTATATATCTAATCATCGAAGGGCTTCGTCGAAGGGATATCATCATCAAGCTTATCAAATCGCAGTACTTAGGTATTATTTCCCCGATTTCGCATGTTGCTAATTAAAAACTTTAAGCCGAGCGATTTCAGGAGAACAATGAAAATAAAAAAAATCACAGTGGTTATACCAACCGTAAGAACATTATGCACAGCATCGGTATCATTTTCCCTTTTGTAGCAAGGCGGCTGGCATGATGTTTTGTTACGAGTCTATATGCACTTGCATATTCACCTCACGCCTTACAACCTGATATACGATTTATAAAACGTATCTCTAACGTAAAATTTGAGTTAGGTCAATAAACATAAGTAAATATTCTTATCTTTTCCATTCTCTTCATTGCCTGCTCTCCTCTTCAACCTATTTTAAAAGTCCATTCTCCTTCTCTCCCTCCTCGCCCACTCAACATCCTCTCCTCTATTATGATTCTAATCACCCCTTCGCCTCTCATCGCCTGCTCCATCCTTCTCCTCTGCTTCGTCATATCTGCATCAAGCGATTTCTCTCCTCACCAACCACGCAGAACATTTCCTCGTTCGTCTTCCTTTCATTCAATCGTTCATCCTATCTTCTTCTCCTCACGTGCATCAAAAACGCATGCAAGAATATTCTCTTCCCCTTTTTCTCACAGTCCATGTTTTTCCATCATAAAACGCTACATTTCACATTAGAGTAATTGCCAGTGTTTTCTTCACATTCTTACACAAGGACACCTCTGAAAACAAAAAGAGGAAGTCCACACAAGTATATAAATACCAGAACATGGGGTCAATAATATTCAGTTATCGTAGGAATTCAAAAAGTATGTATTCTGGATTCTTTACTAACAATTATCCTGCATCAGATGTTAAAAATGAGGAATACGTTCATAGACGTAATTCTTACGCCTTGAGGTGGTTGTTATTTGTTTCCCCAATTTTAAAATATTTCTCCACCAGACGATCGGTAAAAATACTATCAGGTCGTAACTGTTAGAACGAACACAGTCGTTCTTCTCACAATAAAAGGCTCAGCACTAGAAATCGATTTGAATCATATTTTCAACGGAAATCATGTCTTCATAAGACTGGTGATCATGGAACCTTGGGTAAATATATAGTTTTCGCAAATACATGTCTTAAGTAAATTGAATTTCGGATCATTAAGTTACTGATTCAGGTGAGGCAATGTATCAAATCAGTCACTATGTCACTTAGAACAATGAAAACGACATTAACATATTAATAGTATAGTATGCGTACTTTGTATTTCAGATTCGTGTGTACGACGTTTTTCGTCCATGTTACTTTGCTATATTAAAATGCATCTTTATGCCCTATCTGTTTGAATTTCACGACATTATTACACACAAACTAGTGACAGCCATTAATGGCTCAGACAATGTGTAACAACTATTTCCTAATGATGCCAATTGTAGTGATATGATGTTGTCATCACGATATCTTTCCATTGGAGCTTTAAGATCACGACCCGCACGAAGATAATACAGTGACAGTATTTTCTTACTCAATTCCTTGGATTGAGTCTCATTTTACGAAGAGAAATGGTTATATCCTTACTCTAATACCATCTGAAAGCTCTTTGGACGTGTCCCTTACGAAGTATAGTCTTCAGAATTGAACATTTTAGTCGCTGAAACACGGAGCAATGTCGTCGATGACTGTACTACTACTTTTGGGTAAGTAGTCTTTGACATAAATAGGCCATTATATTACTTTCCGGTGGGGCTCTACTGCTGCTGTCCGTTGATTTTAAACAGACATTGCCGGTCATTCCACGCGCTTCATATGCGGACGAAATTAACGCATGCTTGAAACAATCATACCTATGGCGTAATGTATTCAACCTAAATATGCGTATTCAACTGCAATACGATCCATTAGCACTATCATTCTCCGAATAATTGCTCAACATTGGCAATGGAAAAATTCTGTTACATGGAAATACACAATCCATCAAATTACCAGACAATTTTTGCAACATGGTAGCCACGAAAGATGCTTTGATTGAAAGCATATTCCCAAACTTGCGCGCTTATTACATTAATTGTAGTAGTAATTGCGTGGCTACGTGAACGGGCTATTTTGACCGCAGAAAATATCGATGTTGATGCTATTAATTTCAAAATACAACAGACATTGCCTGGCAATGACATGTCGTTCAAATCGATCAACACTGTTGTCAATCCTGACGAAGCAGTCAACTATCCTGTTTAGTTCTTGAATTCACTGGATTTACCGGGAATGCCACCACATAACTTGCGATTAAAAATTGTTTCACCAATCATTTTGCTTCGGAATTTATATGCACCTAAGATATGCAATGGCACGCGATTGGTCATAAAAAAATCTTGAGCAATGGTCTTGAAGCAACCATTTTGAGTGGCAAGTTCCAAGGTGAAGTTGTTCTCCTGCCACGGATCCCAATATTCCCTTCAGACTCGCCCATTCCATTCAGACGCCGGAAATTTCCAATTTGCTGGGCAATCGCAATGACAATTAATAAGTAAAAAGCCCAAAAAAATGTCCATTTGTGGGTTGGATCTAGAAAATCCGTGCTTCTCACATAGCCAATTAAATGTTGCGTGTTCTGGCGTTGGCAAACCATCACTTTTGTTCATTTATACACCTCAGGGATTGACGAAAAACATTGTTCATCAACTCGCATTAAGAAAAAAAACAAAATAAAACTTTATTTATTTTAGTATTAAGATTCAACATTTATTTAAATACTTTACTTTTTTACATTAATAAAAATATGACTGTGATGGAAATGATTTGAGTTTTTTTTTGTTTGCTCTTATTTATTCAAAATGAAAATCGTCCAAATTTGCATCATATGTTATTGGTAAGGTGTCACATTTCTCCGATACTCGCAGTCCATCTTCGGTGTACATATGGTTCAGTGGATTTACAACGTAGAAGCGTCCATTTTCATGAGTCGCCACATCTCCAGTCGCCTGTGTATCAATTATGAGCTCACAGAGCGACTGTGTTCCACGCAGTCTTCTCCATACAGCTAATACATATGAAAAAACAAAACTGTCAGGCATTAACTCACATACAAAAACGGCAGTATCTTTTTTGCAATCACGTTATTATACTTATTACCAATCTCACGAAAAGTACCGCCTCTTTCGCTAAATGTGCCAATGACAAGCACCAAATATCGTGATATATGTTACGAGAATTGAACGGCGCAGGGTAACGAGAAATTGCACTCATTTTTTTATTTTGCTTTGGGCAACAGCAAATCGCACAAGGACGAAACGAAAAGATTGAAGTGTCAAACTCAATGTCAAATGTCACTTAGTATATACGTAGTTTATCGAAAATTCGAATATCGAAAAAACCTTTGCTGAACCCGCTAATTGCAGGCTAGCCAACTTTCAGGCAGAACGTCTGTCGGATCCTCTAGTCTCATTATATATTTTGCTATTGTACAGTGAAGCAGAGAGATGATTGGTGACGCGGATTTGGCTAAAATAATCTGAGGATTGAAACAAGGTTTCCCGTTAACGCTAAAACTCATCGAATTTATCTGTGGTAGGTATATGGTGTGAGGGACTGAATGAGATTTCCAACATGAAATGTTAGATCTAAATAGAATAGTGAGAGATTGAAATGAGTTATTTGATTTATTTTTTTATTTGACTTACAGGTGTGTGCATAACGTTTTCAACCCTTGTAATCTCTCTACCACCACTACATTTCGAACCAGGTGAGAACTACTTGCAATGCCAAAACCAATCTCAGGTAAGTGCTCTTCTTTTCAATCTCGTAACTTGTGACCTCAAATGTATGCATGTAAAAATAGTTTGAATGTGCAAAATAATTATATAATCAGTAGGACTTAACGTTAAATACTGTTAATTCATTTAAGTTATGATATACTCAATGTAATACAATTATTTTCTATATGTGGAACACTGCTTCACTTTCTAAGGAATATATTACCCGAAGACGGTCGACTAGCGATATTTAATTTTTTCTTGTTTTTAATTAATTGATTTTATGCTTCGGCATCGTAAGTGTAGTGAATATTTCATAAAGGACGTCTTTTTCTACCACCATATAGTCATCCAAAGGTTGTTTTCGTGTTAGGGTGCTGATCTCACGTCCTACCAATCCTGTAAATCCAAAAACCAATGGGAAGAAAACAATTCTATAGTTTTTGCATTTTAAGGCTTATGGTTCTGCGATTAATTTTTTTTTAATATTATGCAACGGTTTCGCCGTGCTATGCTGCCTGCTTCGTCGGGCATTTAAGAGCAACAATGGCCTTTTCGCAAAAAAAAAAAACATTCCAGCAGTTGATGATTTTGATAAGTAAAAACTAAATTTCGAAGAAGTCTCTTCCAGGCATAAGAGAGTTTATAACTATCTTCTCTATTGATATTATTTGATCTTTTTTCTATTTCAATCGCCTCCCTTATGAGCCGTGGATAGTTACTGCTTTCTTTGTGTAGTACTCTTGCCGTCTCGATGTCAATGGCGTGTCCTTCCTCTAACGTAGTGTGCTCAGCCACGGCAGAGTGATACCAGTCTTTCTTCCGGATTGCACATTCGTCGAAATTAAGTTTTTACTTCTTAAAATCATCAACTGCTGGAATTGCTTATTTATTTTTTGAAAAAAGAGCATTGTTGTTCCTAAAAGCCGACGAAGCCGGCAACATAGCACGGCGAAACCGTTGCATCTTTATAAAAAATGAGTCGCAGAACCAAAATCCTTAAATAGCATATAAAATGAGCCTCGAAAATCTACAAAAAAAGTTTAATTTCTGTAGTTTAAAAAAAACCCAATCATCACCATCATCCATCCATAATATTCATTACTTTCAGCGATTTCTTCTTTCCAATAAATTTATATCCCCTACTAGCCCCTATAGTTCATTCATTGATTCATCATTTTGGGTTTTTTTAGTTATTTGTCCTGTCTTCTTCGTGGAACATTCCCATCCATTTTGCACTAATACATGTTTCTGACTAATCCATTTTGTCGGAGTGTGCCCATTTTATAGATTCTTATCTACATGTATTGCACAGTCCTTTCTTCTTCGGCTGAATCTTAAACATCCTCGTATCTTAGTCTGTCCGTCCATTTTGATCGAGGGTTTTGAAGGCCTCTATCCCTATCTGGTCCGCTTTTATCATGCTCTACTCCTCTGATCCCTCTAGGGAATCTATGAAGCGTCATAGCTCTCACAAATGCTTGCGCACGCTGTTTACTCAAGTCTTGTTATGTCTTCTTTGAGCATAGCAGCTCTCTCTTCATAATGAACATCTTAATTTTGAATAAAAAGGTAAGAAATTTGTTATATCCACAGTAGATTTTGATTTTGACGAGCATGGTTTCGACTTTACGTCATCTTCAGGTCCAGCTGTGGATCTTATGTGGAAATAACAAAGTTTTTATCTTTTTATATAAAATTAATAGCAAATTCCACAAAATTACTTTGGAAACCACCGACATCATAGTATGATTTATTCAAAATTTTCATCAGATAAATTTTATGATCGTGAAGAACGTGAATTTTAAATTTGGTTCCGGAAAATACATCTACATACTATCTCGCGAGCCGCCGCGAGGACATATGAAAATGGGTTGTTTCGGCACCAGCCATAAAAGGGAAAGATTCAGAGAAATAATTCAGAAGAGAGAAGGAACGAAGAAAAATATGTGTTTTGAGGGCTTATTTTATTGCTCTGATTGTGTTGTTATCATCAGTAGTGCACGAAAAGAAAGATTTATGGAAGTTACCTCTATGACACCGACGTCCTAGTATTGCTGCAGGAACTGTTGTTGTGTTTCCCACCGGATTAAGATAGTTTGCGCGAGGAATTTCCCAAGTCATAATGTTGACCATATTCATTTCTTTTAATTTCAGCTGTTGGGATATGCATGTAGAATATATTCTAATATTTATCCAGCAAAAACGCCCTTTGTTTGACAAAACTTTTCATAAATTAGATATTGATGAATAAATATTTATTTTGACTAGTTTTCACCCCCACCACTGTAGGCATGCCGTATTTAAAATGCCTTTAAATACATTTTCCTGGCATTTGAGAGGATATAAACGCTCAACTCACAGCACACACATGCGCATACACATAACGCATTCAGCTGCTGTGAAGATGATGTTGGAGTCAGATGTCGAAACGTTGGCCAGCATGGAGCCTTCTACCTGATGGGAAACCTGTAAAGTAACTGTATCTCATTCTCTGGGAAAATTGCAGATCTTTATTCCGCTTATTATTTTGTCTCTTCTATACAGTCAACGAGGAGATAAAATAACCCGCAGTGTCCACCTGAAACTCGTTAGATATGAACCTTTTGGGTAAACTTAGTCAGAATATAACACTCGGATCTCTAGCATTTTCCAGTTCTTCTGATCATTTTTTCACCCTTTTTGATTTCTCGCGGCAGTTTTGGTGCAGTTAAAAATGGGTTATCCCTCATCATTCATGCATTAGCTAAGAATATTCTACCACTGGGGTAGGTCGGGAATAATAGTCTAAAGTAAGACCTTCCCTACAGCAGGGTTTTTCTGGCTAACCACAATTTCAGTGAATTTTATTTCTTCTTCAATACTTTATGTCTCCAACCTGCCGTCATCCTTTTAATAATGACCTATTATTGCTTCCTGTTTCCCGCATAGTAGGCATTATCCCTTAGTCACTGTCTTAACCTTTAAAAGCCAGTGTGGAAATTGTAACTAGTGGTCCCAATGGTCAGAATTTTTCTGAACATCGAACCATTCTCAGCACTTCTTCGCTTGATTCAAAAAATTTCAAGTCCAACCGAAACGGGCCTTGCGTCAATGGGAGCAACAACAGAGGTTCGAGTTTTACGCCATTGTGACATCACATTATAATACAAGGTGACCGCGTGCTTTTTTTCTCATAGCGTATAAGTATGGCTCTCCAAAGTGTCCCATAAATATATAATTTAGTTTTAAATCCATCCATTAGAGTAACCCTACCGGTTAGAGGTAGGTTATGATGAACGTCGCAGAAAATCCAACAGGCTCTAACACGTGCCTTGCCCTATCTACCTAATTATCATCTATCTAATTATCATCTATCTAATTATCATCGGAAGGTATTCAGCATTTCAAGACCAACATGAATTTCAAGATTAACTCGCCATTGAAAAAAATTAAAAATATATCCACAAATCTATTACTCTCCCGCGCCAAGCTTTATTTCTTCTTCAACCTTCTCTAGATCTCCAATATTTGTCTCATTTTTCATCCATTGTACTATCCGTCCTTCTAAGAACCCATAATTCAAGTTTTCCTTCAATATCCTTATCTCCTCTCAACAATTAATGATTCCTACCAATGTGACTCACCATACAGGCTTTAATGAACATGATACAATAATTATATTTTATTGTTATCCTTAATGGGAAAATTTCCTCAAACCCCGATTTCTAACGGTTGTATGTCATGGAAGGCATCAAATACCCTTGTCTGCCAATTATTTATAGCGTAGCCAGAACAGAATGAGAGGTGTTTTAAGTGAAAGTTCGCCAAACATTTGATTTTCCCCAAGAAATGAAAATGTTCGCTGATTGGTCGACTTGATTGTGACGTCACTGCTCTGTTGCGGGAGTGAGCGAAGCGACTAAATAGCAGGGTCGTATGCTTCATCTTTGTTAGTTGTTCAGTTAACTTACGAGCAAGTCCCAGAGTGAGAAATGATAGTGAGATGGATGGTGTAGTATTTGTAAAAGTATCCACGGGATATCTTCCCATTGTTGAGACTTTGATGGTGGCAGAATATTTCTCGAAAAACGAAAATTACGTCAGCGTTGGGATTCAGACAAGAAAAATGGATATGTAAGTTTCATTTGGTACCTTCTAGGCGCCAATGTCGGAAATAGAAGCGTGAACTTAATTTAATCTTTTTTGGTAATTCCGTGTTAATTATATATAAATTTATCAGTCATAGAGAGGAAATCATTGTCAATTATTTTTCCCACACCGATCTGGCTGGTCTCCCTACGTCAACGCTGCGATTGAATACACGCAGGCCAAAAAAGACGCTGGAAATTCCATAGTACGGGCTCTAGTGACACCGGAGCACAAAGTTAGACAAAACGCTACAATCCGTGTGATGGCTTCCGTGGTTCAATAAATGTGAAGATGTATGTCTTCCGGGTTTCTTTCCGCGTAGGTCCATTGTTCTCGGACTACATTCTCGCCGGCGTTGCAGTCGGCTTCTACAGGTCAATGAAGTGAAGTGATTTTGGCGAAATTGTAGTCCCACCACAATGGAGCAACGCGGAAATAAACCCGGAAGACATACATCTTCAAAATTATTACAATGCTAAAGTTGAGGTAATTGAGGACGACAATGCTGTTAAAAGAGCTGCTTGCAGAGACTACACTGCGGCAAAAGGTGATATATTTTGCGTTATTTGATTTATCTCATCGGGGAAAAAGTGCTGAGGCTGATGCTTTAAATCATTCATCAATATCAGTCAAATTTCCTGGTGTTTCGTTTAAACATTTTGTTTATAAATTTCATAAATTAATATTAATATCAATTCTAAAACTGTCCAAGGATTTTATAATGCAAAAACAAGGGCTTGAAAAAATTGTTAAAGATTCCCCTGGATTTTCAAATTTAAATAGTCAAAATGTTTGCTGCGTTCACATGCATGGCTCAGTAACATAAGGATTTAAAATAATGTGGTGGGTATCAAAATATGCACATTGAAGAGTACCTTCCTGGGATATTGAATAAAATAATTTATTTTAGATGTCTCTGATGATTTGTAACAACATTTTAATATGCCGAGTATGAGGCTCTCTGTTCACATTTCAGCTTACAAAGGATTCCAAGCCACCCCCGGAATTCATGCCTTATCTTACTTGGTGTTTGTTTACCACTTTTGAATAAAACCATCCAGAAAATTCATGCTTGGTGGCTTTTAATGCTGTCACCCTATACACATTGCTTCTTTAAAATTTGGCCACTTTTGGAAAGTAATAATGCAAAGAGGATATTAAAATATTACGTACTTGAGCCACGGAAAATGTTTAATACCATTCAATTATGAAATAAGTCACTTACTTTAATATGCTTATGTAATGATGCCTTTAGATATTAGTTTTACAAGTAACTATCATATGGCAGGTTTTTTTGGCATATCGCTCATTATAGTACATATTTTCCTTACTTTCTTAATTTTATGCTGATGTTCTTAAGATTCTATGATGATGACAAAATATCATCATAGATTATTTCTTAAAAGCTGTACTATCAGGGAAAGTCATACTTCATGGCTTTCAGAATCTCGTAATAATGTTGTCATTAGAGGTATTTCTCGTATAAGCGGCGCACATTTATTTCAAACAGCGGCGAGAAAAAACTCAATTATATGAGCAAGTCGCACACTAGTGTAGGTTTTCAGTTTGTCTTAATAAGCCAAATTCAGGTTTTGATTATGTTTTCCAGAGAATCGTATCTTGAAATGGTCTTCACAGACAAAAAAACTGTTTTTGCTCTGATTTTCCCTGGCGTTCGTCTTGGCGGACAGCTTTCATCCGAGATTTTTTTCTTTTTTTTTCTAAATGATTCTCAAACAGAGATACAGCATAAATAGATAAGTCCTCTTGAGCCCCTGGCTCGTCAGGAGGTACTTGGGAATACAAATAATATTTCAGAGCATTGGTGGAGATATAATAAATTGTACACTTTACACTTGTACATGTATTATGAAGAAAGACAATCCATTTCTTCATTGGTTTTCCAACAATAAATTCTTACAGTCTCTTTGCAGTTGTGAGATAGTACTTATATTTGGTATTTTAATATATACATAATTAAGAAGTTTAGGTATAATCACACTTAACAATCTATCACCATAGTTTGTGTATGATTTTGGAATATCATATAATTCCTTGTATCTTAATTGCATTGTATCTTTTAAGTATTTTTTAATCCTATATTTATTACTGCAAAAATTTTCAGTAATGAGTACATATTCAAATAGCTTATCTACGGGCAGTACACATATGTCTTTATAGACCTTATTAACATCAGATAATCCCACATCACTTCCTAAATTATATTTACATCTGAAAATTGTTTTTATTATTTGATTTTGGGAGCTAATCAAAATCTTTTTATGTATATTAGCAGTGCTATCCCACACTGTCAGACCATATCTTATTACCGATTCAAACAGAGCTTAATAAACCTGTATTTGGACCTGTACCAGTTTTTCCTTCTTTGGGACGTAAGAGAAAATATTATGTGGCTCATTCGTTGATGTATTCTTTGTAAGAGGAATTTATAATTCATTGTTTGGTGGGCCATACTTAAATCTTCAATGAAAAACGTGTCAGTTCAGGCTGATACATACAGCACCTACGCAGTTGCAAACATAAAAGGAGCTGTGATGTTACAATATGCCGACGATACGAGTACAGCGTATCATGTCGGCGCTAAATTTCTAGCTTCATTTGTGACCTTAAAATTGTAAATGGAATTCTAATTCATTAATATAAAAGATGCATAACTAGAGTAGATTAAATTAAAGTTGATTTAAAAAATTCAAATCTTTCGCATATGCAATAGAGTTATCAGCGCAACATTAAAAATGTTGACGAAATTATATTGAAATATGTTGTTTTCGAATACTTGACTCGGCGTGACGACATGATATATGTTCGCAACAATTATAATAATTAGAAATGTACTTTTTCGCCATTGGAAAAAAATCGGTTTTTATGTAATGGGATTATACTTAAATATATGTCATGCGCCATGGTGCATGGTGCGCCATAAGACTACGTGTTAAAATAGCATTGAATTTCCAAAAACACATATCAGTATGATGCAAGTATTTTCCCATTTGTCTATAGATATCGCTAATAAGAACACGTATGCAAGGTTTAACGCAAACAAAAGTGACCCAACCATCTTTAACAAATTTTGCTTCACGGTAGCATCCCTGAAGATGCCAATATGTAGTGAACTACCTTAGGAATCGTCATCAGCAGACATCAATCCGAAGATTGATTTGCCGCAGCTCCCCACTCCGCTCTCCTACCAGCCACTTGATCCATTCCTCAATAATCCTTCACTTTGACGTCCCTCGTAATTTTTCTCATCCCCTGTTGCTACTTTCCAAATGGCGTCATTCTTCGTGAGCTGCAGATTATTGCTGCCCAAGTTTGTTGGTGATTCTAAGGTTTTGAATTCTTCCAGAAACCATATTGTTTTTAACCATATGATATTCTTAACGCTCATCTTCAAGTTTTATTTCTTAATAGTTTTGTTTACTCAGTTCATAATCCTCACCAGAACTTTCTACTCTGCCAGAAAGTGAATACATGTATTTTCAATGGGAAAAAATTATGGAATTGAAAATGCCCTTTATTCCAAATGGAATCCAGCAGATTTTGCCTTAGCCATGCCTGATAATCTAAATGTTTACATAAGTTGACAGGATATAGTAATAATAGTTCAACTTTTTACTGACTTTCATCACGAGGGTCCCACAAATCCTGTTTTTTCAGGGATTCCAATGACCCGAATAAAAGGGGTTTAGAGGATGCACCTATCACTTAAAAAATAGTAACTCAAGGTTTTTAATTAATTTTATAGATGCAGAAAAGAGTTAATGGAAAATGCCTTCATAGGGTGTTCTCGGATGCGGATATGAATGAGACACATCGAATTTATAGTGCCGCCGATTGCGTCACATGTGTGCACCTTTGCAGGTGAGTGAGACATATCAGCCTCATTGGTGTTCTATGAATCAATATAGGCAAAGAACCACAAAGCACCCAGCTCGGAATCATCGGTCCATTCCAATCCAATACTTTCACGAATCTTTGCTTTTTATGACCTCTATCATCCGAAAGGGAGGGAAAGGCAAAAGGGATCCATTTTTCAAGGGCTAATGGTAATAACTAAATTCTCTAACTTTGTCTAACATGAAAGGGATAAGGTATGTTTCTTATGTTATGTATTATCCCCATCTCAAAAGGTGACTGGTTTCTTTTGCAGCTTAAAAAAGGTGATGATTGAAAACTCATTTTAGGTTTAAATTTATATTCAGAAACAGTTCAAATATTTATCTTTTACGAGTATAAATTAAATTTTTAGGTTACTTGGTCAAATATTAAAAAAAAGTGCAAACAAAAAGGCCTTGCAAGGCGCGTGCCCGCTTTGAAAATGGCACGTAGGGAGGCAATGCGAGCTGTCTGCGCATGTGCCACGCGTAGAATCTATATATCTATTTATGTATTTATGTATGTATGTATGTATGTGTATATATATATATTTTACATATTAGACTTTATATATATTCTTTAGACTTTATATTATAGACTTTTTCTCCTGCTGACGAAGAGCTTACAGGCTCGAAACGTTCCCAGTAAGTCGTCTCTTTTTACTATTGTTTCCCCACCCCCTGTCCAGTATATATATATATATATATATATATATATATATATAATAAACTTTGCCACAAGTAGGGCGGAATTAAACATTGACACAAAAGAAGGAACACTCACACAATAATATCTGATATTTCGGTTACCATAGTAACCTTTCTCAAACACAGAAAGATACATACTCTGTGTTTGAGAAAGGTTACTATGGTAACCGAAATATCAGATATTATTGTGTGAGTGTTCCTTCTTTTGTGTCAATGTTTAATTCCGCCCTACTCGTGGCAAAGTTTATTTAAATTATCGCGTGTGTGATTTTCCACGAACTCGTACATACATATATATATATATATATATATATATATATATATATATATATATATATATATATATATATATATATATATATATATATATATATATATATATATATATATGCTAGCAACAAGGCGTTGAGGTTGGGGAAGGATAGGAAAGTAAATCAGTGGACACTCACAGGCAGATGATCAATGACGACACCGGTGTCCACTGCTTAGGGGTAGCTTTCGGGCTAAGGACCCTTCTTCAGCTGGAGGAGATTCACTACTAAGGAGTGTCACACTGGAGTTAGGAGTTTAGGGTATGTCTTGGTACGGGGTTGGTTGTTGGGGAAAGGGGATTGGTTGGAAGGAAGTGCAGGGGGGGGTGGAGTGGGAGGGGAGGGAGCTAGCGAAGATTGAGTCCGGGAGGGCAGGTTGACTTTAAAATGGAAATATAAGAGAGCTCCCAGTGGCGGAGCTCCATCATGGGTATGTCGGGTGGGAGGGCGCGGATTATTTTAATATGAAAGCAGTTGTTGAAGGAGAGGTTATGCGAGTTAGCGTGCTCCGCTACAGGCAACTGCAACTTGCATCACGCTGCTCCTGTGATTGTTTACCCGCATATTTAAAGGTGTGCTGGTGAGGCCAACGTAGAAAGCCTGGCAGTGCTTGCAGGTTATAAGATATATAACATTACTCGAGGAGCAGTTTCCCCGAGTAAGTATTTGATATGTGACATTCGTCACCGGAGTAGTGAAGAAACGGGAAGAGGTGTTGATTGGGCAAGTGAGGCAACGGGGTTTGTTGCAAGGGTGAGAGCCAATAGGGGAGAGATTGGTAACACTACTTGCAAGTGAAGTTTGACGGATCTCACGGATCCAGAGACTATTTTGTAGATTGGGAGGGCGACGAAAGGAGAGCACGGGAGGTCTTTGAATAAGGGAGGAAGTTGTGGGGGAAGAGGAGAGAATGGAGTGTGCTGATTTCAGAAGGCTTTTCAGTGAATCATCAAGACCTGGATGAAAGGTGGTTGCAAAGATAATAGAATCATCTATTGATATATTGTCCTCAGGATGAGGTACGAAGCGCGGTCTCTGAGAGGGTTCGGTCGCCTTAATGAGTTGTTCTCTCACCAAAGAGGGGGGATAGCCACGACTCACGAAAGCTTTTTCCAGGTCTTCCAAGTATCGAAATAAGTTAGAATTTTCAGAACAGATTCGGCGACCTCGACGTGCCAAAGAGAATGGGAGAGAGCGTTTGCAGTGTTCGGGATGACAGCTGTCCCAATGCAAGTACTGCTGAAGGTTGGTGGGTTTTTTATGGATGGATGTGCTGAGTTTTCTATTTTGCAAATGAATATCTACATCGAGGAAAGTGATTGAAGAAGTGGAAGAGCGGTGAGTGAAAGAAAGAGTTGGATGGGAGTGAATCCTTTGAATAAAATCTTCAAGGCCTGAGCTTCCATGGGTCCAAATGATGAAAATATCATCCATATAACGGAGCCAAATGAGGGGCTTGTGGGGGGAAGAAGATAAAAGATTTTTCTCCCATCGCCCGAGGAAGCTGGAGGCGTAAGAGGGGGCCATTCTCGTGCCCATAGCCGTGCCCCTTACTTGGAGAAAATGACGCCCTCCGAAAACAAAGCTGTTTTTGGTGAGAACCATCCTCATGAGTTTCAGAAGAAATCCGGTGGAGGGGCACGAGCCATTGGGTCTACTGTTGAGAAGTTCCTTTGCAGCTGCCAGACCTTCATTATGGAGTATATTAGTGTAAAGGGAGCATACGTCAACAGTGAGGAGAATAGTATCAGGTGGAAGTGGAGAGGGGAGGGATTTTACACGATTCAAAAAATGCTGTGTGTCTTGAACGAAAGACAGGAGGCGCCGGACTAATGGTTGGAGGTGGAAATCTACGAGAGCAGAAATTTTCTCAGAGGGCGAATCATAACTGGAGACTATGGGGCGGCCGGGAACACCAGTTTTATGTATTTTAGGGAGTAAGTAGAAGGTGGGGGTGCGGGGATTACGGGGAATTAAGAGGGCGAGCTCTCTTTTAGAGAGGCCCTCCTTGGGGCCCTCAGACCGTAGCAGCTTAGAAATGGTGGTGATATGCTTAGCGGTACGGTCGGAAGTAAGGGGTTTATAAAAGGAGGTGTCACTGAGTTGCCGATTGGCTTCCTCCTCGTATCTCTGGCGGTCCATGACTACCGTGGTAGAACCTTTGTCAGCGGGAAGAATTATAATTTTCTTATTTCGCCTAAATGAGACAAGGGCATGTAACTCGTCCCGCGAAATGTTCTTAGAGGACGGCAGGGAATCCACGAAATCTTGGGAAGATAGTTGGGAGGAAATATGATTGAGGTAGAGTTCAAGTGGATGGTTGGCAGGGAGGGCGGGTGGACAGTAACTAGAGGGTTCTTTAAATTTAGAGAGAGGATTCTGCGGTGGTAGAATATCGTCCTCCGTAGAATTGAGGGGAGAGTCTGTACCATGAGAGAAGTGGAATTTTAGTCGAATATTCCGCGCAAAGGAGTGAAAATCAGAGAGAAGGCGAAAGTGGTCGAGTTTAGGGGTGACACAGAAGGATAGTCCCTTGGCAAGAAGTGACGACTCTGAGGGGGAAAGAGTGTGGGAGGACAAATTGACCAAGGGTTCCTTTGAGGACTTCTCGCCGGGCTTGGACATCTGGTAACCACATGGGCGGGCAGCGCGACGTTTTTGAGTCCGTTGACTCTCAAAACGTTGGGGGGGAGGGGTGGGGAAACCCATTAGGTCTGCCAGGCAGGGTCTTTCTGCGAAGAGCGGTGCATCCGAGCTAAAGACTGCACCCAGGGAGAACGGGAGTGGGAGACCTAACCTTAAATGCTGGACGCACAGATTGGAGAGCTTCTTTTTAAGAGCTAGTTGATGCTTTCGTTTTTGTGAAGAAGCACGGGAAAAATAAATCTTGGTATCAATTCCTTTCGAGTAAAACGCCTGCTTTAGGTGATTTACTTTTCGGGAATGAAAATGCGCCAGAGTGCGGTTTTGAGAGAGGACTGCACGAGTAAAAGAAATAGAAAAACTATATTGTAGAACTGCAAGCGAATGGCGGCAGTCGGGGTTCAAACCTGAGAGCGGTAAATGAACCGTTAGGCCGTTGGGGGGAATACCAAGGCTAAGGCAAGAGGTGAGGAATTCAATGTGGCATGAAAGGGAAGTAGGCTTACTAAGGTGGTATTTCAACTGATAAGTTGGCTCCATTGTGACAAAAGAAAAAAGGTGGGAATATAAAGATGATAAAGAATATTTAGAAGGTGTTCTAAACGAGATGACAAAGAATAAGATAGAAATGAGTAGTGATTGGAGAAAAGGAAAAAAATTGTATATAAATATAAAAGGAAAGGAAATAAATATAAAAGTATTTGCTAGCAACAAGGCGTTGAGGTTGGGGAAGGATAGGAAAGTAAATCAGTGGACACTCACAGGCAGATGATCAATGACGACACCGGTGTCCACTGCTTAGGGGTAGCTTTCGGGCTAAGGACCCTTCTTCAGCTGGAGGAGATTCACTACTAAGGAGTGTCACACTGGAGTTAGGAGTTTTCCAGCTGAAGAAGGGTCCTTAGCCCGAAAGCTACCCCTAAGCAGTGGACACCGGTGTCGTCATTGATCATCTGCCTGTGAGTGTCCACTGATTTACTTTCCTATCCTTCCCCAACCTCAACGCCTTGTTGCTAGCATATACTTTTATATTTATTTCCTTTCCTTTTATATTTATATATATATATATATATATATATATATATATATATATATATATAATTAAAACTCTTTGTCTGTCTGTTTGGTTTTTATACAAATCTACAGTTTACTCTGATCGTGCTGAAATGTTGCAGACTAATAGTTCAAGACATGAGGAAAAACATAGGCTATTTTAAAAAGATTTCAGGGCCCCAAAAGGTCCCGAAAAGGGGCCCTTTGGTGGTGGTATGCAATGAGTTTTGTGCAGCGGTTTCATTTTTTTGCTTTTTAAATTACTTCCGCTAAAAAAGCACAAGTAGTTTGTATTTTCACAACCTTAAGCATTAAAAATACATGAAATGATGAAAAATATATTAGGCATTGGATCAATTGTACTTTTATGAAACCCTATTCATAAAATTACAATTGAATCAATGCCATATACATTTTAATTAAATACTCCAATGAATTGCACAACTATAAACTAGAAAAAAAATACATATTACCACCTTCCTATGTTAAAGAAAGAATCATTCAAGTTCTCAAAAATTTGTGGTAGAAGAGTCAATATCCCCTAAAGTTAAAAAAAATTAAAGTTTGGATTTATATTGAGATTAAATAAATATGTAATCTCTGCAAAGTGATGGTATTATGTTTTACTTTATTTGGGTAAAATTGGTAGGTACTGTGGTCATAAGGAGTTTTTGGCAGCGAAATATATACTGAAAGCTTCATATTTAATGGTAATATGTATTTTAACGTTCCGTTGAAGACTAACAACGCTATTTATTTATTTTGATTCCTTTGTAATTAAACTTATATTTCTTTTTGAATTGCGCATTCTAAACTGATAATAACTACTACTATTATTTGTCACGTAATCTACAGCAAAGACTAGATTGGAAATTATCAATTTTTATCCAGTGTTTATTTGTCCAAAATTTCATTTTCCCACTTATCCTTTCAACTGAATACATCTGGAATAATAATCAATGTCCTTTGATAGATAAGTCCTTTGCATGAGATGAAAAGCTATAATGTATTCGTGCCTATTCTAATAAAGCTCTATCATCGACACTGCAGAGTTATCGTAAGTACCGATTATTACATTCAACTTCATTTTAAGAGTGAAGTGAAAGAACAAATGAGAATTTAGTTCTTAAAACATAATATAAATTATGCCATAAATGAAGTGCTTTTGGGAAGATAATATTCGTGCAGATTTATTTGTGATATGGGAGAGTTTTCCTGTGAATGGTTTGATAAGAATATGATGATAGATATTTTGATACTACGGGAATATGATTATAAAGTAATAGTTATTTACTAATATATGGAATCTATAATGAGTAACTTATGTTAAGAGAAAAGTAACTTACCTTAAAGAAAAGACTACGTTATCATGCTCAGACGATGGTTTGGCGACGGATAAAAAATGTCATAAATGGATGGAAATTCTCATCTAAAAATATGTTTTGGAGTGCGTGAACACCTAAAATGGTTTCATTAGTATGAAGTGCTTCAATTTTTGTCCAATTCCAATCTATAAATTAGTTTATATGTATTTTTGTTGGTTACCCACATGCGCAGCTATTATCCTATTCATTTATACTCATCCTTCCTGCAGAAAGCAGACTGAGGTAATGAATTGCATTAATCAGACCAACGAAGTCATGAAGGTCGTCTCCAACAAGTCAAGAACTATGGTACCATTTTTGGAGCAGATATTGGAAGCAATGATTTCTGGCATTTGTGAAAGTAAAACTGGATTATTTATAGGTATCCTTTGATTTGATTTCATAAATACCTATCTAAAATGTATTTGTATTTTCGCAACTGCTTATGAGTAACAAGATTAGGTAACCAACTATTCTTCACCTTTTTCGTTTTTCAGTCAGCAACGGAGACGATAAGGGATGTTTCCGTGACAGTTGGGGAGAATGTAACACTCATGTAGATTTTATAGGCCACCCAGAGCAAGCCTTTTTCTGTGACCATGCAAATCCAGATAATGATCCGTACACCAAGGAGTATATTTGCCTGTGAGTATATAAACGTGATCTAAATCCAATGTTCAAAAAAAATAAATTGGGCCAATGAGAATCCCCACTTACCTTGGAAATTAGTAGCTAATGACTCTTACCTGATTTTTATTTTTAATCGAATAAAGTAAATTATTACGTATTATTCATCATGACTTTTATTAATGTTTATATTATTTTTTTATTTTTTTTCTTATTTAGAATTTTTTTCAATATTATATCTGATAGGTAACTTAATTTTTATTAATTTCCTTATCAGAAATATGCCATTCAAAGATTCACGCAAAATCTTGGGGGTTAAACTATGCCAACATGAAACCATGGAATATTTCACAGTTTGACTTTACATTCGATCCTGGTTCCAATGCGAATCCATGACACATTTCCCAAACATCCGCGAGAAGGATCAGATACTGAGTTGCGTGTGTTAATTTGCATGTTTTAGAGTGAGGGTGACTTGATCTGGGGACGTGTGATTTTTTAAATTGATATTTATACGCCATACCCCTGTAAATACTCACACACTGTACCTCAAAGGTGCATTACGCAAAAACGTGAACGAAAGATTGGCGCAAATAATTTTTATGGTGATTGAAGTTCGGAACATAGGGTTACGCTGCATCTCTAGAACATTTTCGCCATTATGTCCTGTTGCAATTTAATTGAAAAGGTTTGGAAAAATATATCGAGATATAGGATGAACTTCGTTAATTTCCAAAAAACTTCGTAGGAAAATGAAAAAAAAATGTTTACACTGCCCTAGATTTGGTAACTATGCGTATAGTTGCTGTATATTGGTCTTCATCAGGAGAAAAAGATTCAGCAAAGAAATTTTCAACAAATTAGTTTTAGCGAGAGACCACCATACATCATATTCAATGCATTTGTGCTCGTTGGAAGAATTTACTCATATTTCTAATGATACCAAATCATTAGCCATTCATAGCACTACTGTTGGAGATATTTTCAAAAATAGAAGTAGTTTCCTTGTGGTTTTATACGGTTGTGCGTCACAGAGATCGCGTCAGAAATATAACGCTGTTATGGCTATTGAAAACTCTCGTTCAAACAAACGTGAAAATCAGCTAAGGATATAATAAAAATGGATTTTTATTCCATGTGGTCATGAATACTTGGGAAACTGTCTATCATATAACTATGTATGCACATATTTATATATAAACAATCGAAATAGACACTAAACATATTCTGCGAAATTGTGAAAAGCATGCTTTAAAAGGCAGATATTAAATTGGCACTCGTTTGCTGAAGGCATATATTTCAGTTCAGTGGGTAGATTGAAGTAAATTCGTGAGGTTCCATTGTGTGGGCTACTTTTAGTTAGGATAGTGTAACTCTTGGCAAGATACCTATTTTGCTTTCCACGTGTCCCTTGGGAGTTGAAGGGGATATTTTGAGGATAATTGCACAATTTTTGTCCACGAAAGTATTTTTCAAATATGTATGTCCAAAATAAATTTCATAAGAAATAAAGGAATGAATTTTGGCCAAGTAAACGAGCTTCAGACACTCCAGAAAAGTCAACAGAATGAGCCTTCTACTCTTAAAAAGAACAGTTCAGACGTTTTTTTACATTTTCAATGTGCATTTCTAGTAGCACATGGGGTAAATCCCAGAAATTTAATTAATTATGAGCGCTATAGTCTGTATCCATTCCAGGTGAGCCAAGGGATGTAAGACTTAAAAATCAGTTTTTAGAGAATAAATAATTAGTAATTTTAACATTTTTTTAAATTAATATTGTTTGAGGCGCACTATGTGTGCATGCTAAAATCGATTAACGAGCAGACTATGACGACTGAAGAATCATCTTCAGATCAGAGACAGGGTGTGTCATTTACATACAGAATTGGTTTCCAATAAACCCATACTGGAGAACAGGTAATTCATTAAAACGAAAAAATTACCGAAGAACTTACCCCCGAGAGACGCCAAATTTTATGTGTAAAGGATTAGACTTGTTAGAGTACCTATAGCTAAGATGCTTTGCTTAAATTAAACTACATGTGGTGAAAAGAAATGAATATAGTAGAAACACATGTGATCGAATATCCGTAAAAGTAATTAACTCACAATTTTAAGTAAAACGATATCATGTCCTCGTAAAATTATTGCGGAACAAGTTTACGAATCGTTCCATGAAAAAAGCTGGAGGAAACAAAAAGAAGTTACAGAACTTTTGGAGGAGTTATCCACGTCTAGAAGTAGCCACCTGTCAACAGCAATCAAAGGTCGTGAATGTGGGTAGGACGCTTTCCTAACTCCTCCATTAATGGTATAGGTTAATTTAATAAACCAATTTTATATCACGAAATCTCTCATGTCTAACATTAATAAAATTTCCTTTATTTGGTAACGATCTAACGATACTCTTTCCATTTCTTTATTAAAACAGGAAACTGATGGACTATCATCGTTGTACTGAGAAGTATATAAAGAAATGCTCACCGGAATTATTGGGATCCATAGACATTCTGGAATCGAAAATAAGAAACTTGGAATCATGTGTCAAATACTACTGAAGGTCCAAAGGGAAAATTGAACATCTCTTCTATAATTTTATATTCTGGTTAAACACTCAATAGTTCGTAATAGCAATTAATTTTCACAGTAAAAATCCAGATATGAATAAATGAAATCTTGAGCGTCGGTATACGATTTATCAATTTGCTTGAACAAGTTCACACAATGTAAAAGGACAAATTATGCACTGAGCACTTTTCCATTTGAATAAATACATAAATGATGGGTAAGTGGAAAGTAGCAGGATGGTCTCGCTAATACTACCGCTGAGACGACAAATCCCAATAAAAATAGTTTCTAGCCATAGACTATGTATAATATAGTCATTCACGAATTTGTAGTAAAAGATCATGGCATTCTAACATAAATAAAGACTAATTAAAAATATCAAAATAATTTTATTTTTCTAAAGCAGTCCAGTTGTGTGGCATCCATCATAGCAAATAGCATATACTGCTTGCATATTACAAACGACGAAAGTAGATGTGGAATTCTGATCTTGAATTCCAACTTACGTTAGCGTTCCCAAATGAAAGTGTTGGTAATTGTTTCTTTGAATTTCAGATCTGTGCTACGACATCTTAAAGTAAATTAACAGTAGCAGCCGACAAACATACGAAAATGTGCGCTTTCGGTTATCTCGACGATTATCGAAAGAAGGAGTACCCAAACCGTTTATTTGATACTCATCATTCTTCCATTACGCCATTATGCCAATGTTCTAAGATTCTTTTTTCCCCAACTGTAATTGTCAACAGTACTGCCATTGTGCTTAATCCATATTCACCAGAGTAATTGTTAATCTAACCACTAAATTTATTTTCACATTTGAATTTTATAGCTTTCCTCAACAACAAAGAAAAGATGAGGAAAGCTACTACCTCACCTACTTATCACCGCTTCTATCCCTTTCCGATATCTATGAACCAGAAAGAGGGTACGCAAGGGATTGGAATAGTTTCTACACGCAATACTAACACTGTGGAAGTAGAATTTCTCATAGTGAGTATTTCAATGTGTACCACCTCAGTATACACCATAAACTCGTTTTCATACGGTTCACGTTGGGACTAAACAAGCGAGGTAGAACGGATAACTTGCACTCGTACGTGCAATGTAAGCAAAAACACACCAGACAAATGAATGACACTAGGTCGTCTCCTAAGAATCTGAAAATTATGCTTTCTTTCATAGTATTTATAATAAATAACCAAGATGATATGATTAAAATACCAACGCCCACAGACGGAAGTGTTACTAGCAGAAAGCGTTGGAGTTTTATAGCCTCGAAAGAGATACAAGTGCCCCTTGCATCTTATATTATCGGGCGCGGATTTCAAAAACGCGGATTTTAAAAACAATATAGAGAACCTCACGTAATCCTTGAACACTTCACGACTCGAAGGCCAAAATTTCAGAAGTTACTGGTGGTCAAGCAGCGCATGTCAAGTAGCGCAGGACCACTAAGCACCTACGGGAGTTTTATTTGCGTCTCCGCACGGATATGATGGGCGTTTAAAAGATGTTGACCTTTAAAGCGAAACTCTGTATGATTCATCTTTATGGTAACACTCTCGACGTTAAATATTTATTATATTTCTACTTATTGTTAGATAACGAGTTAATATCTGCGGGTAGCGATGCTTACGGCAGCGCAAAAGCCGTCGACTAAAGAAAAGAGGGGGGAGTGAGAGAGATATGTGGAGCCGGCTACAATACTGTCCATAAGCGCCGTAGTAAAGTGAAAACATGGAACGTACTTTAGTAGGTACTTCATGTATTAGTGAGACTGGCACGGTTGACTTGCAAGCGTTTTTACACGTAACATAGTCCACTTTGATTGAGCGGTGACTTTGACGTTATCTTGAGGGATTCGGTGACGCTTTAATTAAGTGGTTTCATCTTCTTCCCGAATTTCCGTCGCGTGGTTACTTATCTAAGACAAATCTTTCCCAATCCTGGAGTCCTCATCAGATAGGAGATTATTTTTGCTGCATTGGTGTCGGACTTCATGTTAATGGGTGGGTGGTTGTGCCTGATTGGCTGACCCGGCATTTCAAGAATTTTCCGAATTCTTGAAATAGGTATATCTGCATTCAGCACATTGCTTCAGCCCATTTCTATCCAGCTGAAAGAGTGGTGCAGATTTGTAAAAATTCACTGAAGAAGTTTTATCCGGTAGAATTCCAGTCCGAGTTGGCAAATATATCCTATTGGCATAGCATACTATTCAAAAGTTGTCATGTCTCATTGATGGGTGCATATGCCAGGATACCATCTAGCGTAAGCGAAACCTGTCAATGGCCTGGGTGGACTACAAGGAGTCATTTGACACCACTACGTACGAGCTTATGATCGCCATCCCGAAGTTAATGAAAGTCCACCCAGTGGTTTTGTCCTGCATCCAACCTCTGTTACCACTCTGGAAAAATGCTTCGTCTTGCCTTCAGACAAGCCGGCAGTTTCCACAGAGTTGGTAACATAACACCGTGGTGTTTTTCAAGACGACCGCTTGAGCCCTCTTCTATTCTGTAACGATGAAATCTATGAGTACAATGGCATCCTCCAGCACCGAATGCAGGAGGTAGCTGCAGTGAAGGAAAGACTCACCGCTAAGTACAGACAGACTCTCAGGAACATCTGGAGTTCTGAACTGTCTGGTAAGATCAAGGCTCTTACCACGAAGATTTTCGCGCTTCCTACACTGCTGTTTACATTTAGTGGAGCGTTAATGAGTTGCAGAACCTCGATAGGGGAACGAGGAAGATGATGATCATCTTTCGAATTCTTCATCCGAAATCTAATACTACTACGCCAGAACGGCGTATTTTGCTCGGCACAATGAGGCCCTGCGGTAGTTATATTTTCACCTACGACACCATTATGGCATCAACAAAACACCTGTACTGCCCTATGCCCCTGGAGATATTGAGTCCGACGTGGAGAACGATAAATGTACAATCTGGTGGAACTACTCCTTCTCTAACACCAGGCAGTTGGAGGCGACTAAACCTAATATCTCCTCCACCACCTCACACGCTCATGTTTGTGATTGAATTTTCGGCTCCGGCTGAGACGAACATGGATGCGAAGGAGGAGGAAAAACGGACGAAATATCAAGACCTGCTTATTGAACTTCGGCAAACTCCGGGTACTCCATGAAACTTGTAGTCCTCATAAATGTTTTTGGTGGAGTTAAGGACTATTTGCTAACTAGTATCAAGTGTATTGCGTACTGCAAGGCAGAAGCGGAATCTCTTGCAGCTCGCATGCAGATGGTCATCATCCTGGGGTCACTTCGTCTACTGCGTACGCATGAACCCAACGCAGTGTAGCCACCGATCAGTTGGGCTTCGGACGTGGCTGCGACAACTGCCCAACCCCTCTTGAGTCTTCAGCCATTATGACGGCATTGAAACCTGATGCTTGCCGGGGACTCGGAGGAGAACGTTGCAAAAGTAACATTAACACATTTATGCCCAACTTTTTTTACATTAGTTTCTGTGTTGAAATATAATTCAAATATATTATATATGGTGGGAAAATATTTTTAAAATTCTTATGCAACCTGTTGTTAAATAATTGGGTGGGTCGTTAACGACCCACTGGGCATAACCCCGCATGTAATGATTTTAGATTCTTGTAATGGCATAAATGAAAGCGATTTGATTATGAAGACTTTTATTGTGGCGTTTTTATGAAATGTTACTGGGAACAAGTTTTTACATATATTGTTATATAAGAAGGTGCAAAAACATACACTTTTTTTGCAATTGTGCTTGTGCTTTGGAACCTCTGAAACCGAGTCGGATTGCTTTTTTTCGAATGCACTGCTTGCATCTGTGGCAGCCAAAATCTGGATTCATTGCTTCATCTAATGATAAATTTGTTTCAGAGGAAGCGTAGCGTATGAAAGACTAATTCAGCTCGTCCAGGAGAGGTCTGATCTTATTCATTTTGTCTTCAGGTGGTAGGACTTCATTGTTGCTCACATGAAGATATTTCATTACTTCTTCAAATCTATTTCGACTCATGGAGTTGGGCTCCCATTGTTTGTACTCGTCAACATCATTTTCCCAATACATACGTCTACGAGGCAAAGGAATGTACCCGGATTAGTACAAAATTCCAAGGAAAAAATACATTTCTCCGGAAGAGATTTGAAACGCAGGATATTTTTTGCAGCATACATAATGGTGTACTCAACAATAAGGCTAATAAGTTCTTTGGGTATGAAGAGACTCCAGTAATCTAATGGAGATGATTTTTTTGGCGTGTGTATTGCGTTGGAATTAAATACATTAGCAGATGGGCTGGCTGGAAAACTACCACATTGTAAATCTCCCTTCTCTCACTTTGGAGCAGTTAACTTTCTTTTTTGTATCTTCATTCTAGAACCTGTGGAGGTAGTGTTCTCCTTAGCTTTTCGCTTCTGTATTAGGGGTTTGGGGCAAGCATTAACTGCACTTTTTAGAGCTACTTCGGATTCGTCATCAGAAACACCGCGCACTGAATTTTTGCCGTTGACAGTCTCAGTATGCTCCGCATCATATGTCACTAATTCCGCCTCTGCGTGAAGCTGGCGATGTCCCAGGCGGTCTGGGTCTAGGCAGTCTTTGTCTCCCGAATCCCCGTCAATTTCGTTCCCATGATCACCTGCAGGGGTTATTTCCCATGATCACCTGTGTTTATCTTCAAAGGACCCAGGGTTAATGTTTTATAGTGCATCCACAATCCCTGCCACTGTGAGATTCCTGCACCTGATTGGTGTCATCATGGTACAAGAGAAATAGAAAAGTCAATATTGTTTTAACGAAACTCTGAAGTGAAACCCTCGAAATATGTGACTTATAGTGTAATATTTACGTAATATACGTATCCAGATTCAATAAAATACACACTAATGTCTCTAAACCGCGAAATAACCGAAAGAGGTAGGGCGCGAGATTATGGCATCATATTGGGACTTGTGCCTAGTGAGTCGTTAGCGTCCCATGCACTTGGATACTTCATCATAATAACAATAATAGGAAGAATTTTAGTAAACTATCTAGCGGTCTTTCATGAAATTATTTTTTTAATGATGTAATCACGCACTATTGGGAAATAAAAGCGCATTAATATTTATATAACTCGCCATGTCCCAGTAGACCGCGAGGATCGTTCCGCAATGTCAACTTGAGGTGTTAACAGAGAGAAAGAAGGAGGGAAACTGAGTGCGCGGAGTGTTTCCATTATTGTAACATACATTGTGGAGTGCAGTAAGCAAACTGGCGGCCCCTACTACCGATTGAAACGATGTAAGAATTTTTTTCGCAGTGGGTAGCTATCGAAATATTTCATAAATGGGTTAAATAATATCAATAAGAACAATTATACATTCGTAAAAACAATTAGTAATTAATTCTTTTTATTTAAAATCTTAATTTTTTTATTAAAAAAAGTACTACACCAGCGTGTACTGAAATGGATATCACTGTTTTGAAACTTTTAGAAATAAGAAATTATAGAAATAGTTTTACAATCAGACCCATGTAAAAATCGTGGCGCAATAAAAATCATTTGTAAAACGTTTAACTGGCAAGATAGTAATTGTTAGATTCTGGGAAAGGATTACCAATCAAGAATTTTATAAAATAAATGGCATGCGAATGATGCTTCAATTCAAAGTAATGAGCAAACAAAGATTCAATGATGAGATGAGAAGAGAAACAAACACCACTTGGGTTCAGGCAGTCTCATTTATATTCAAAAGAACGAGAGTAAAGGCAAGGTCATTCTTATCACAAGTCACGGCACGCATAACAATATATCGAATCCTGAACATGCAACATGATCCTCCAGCTTGCGCATTCTCGGGACATACGCAAATAGTCTCGTGCAACTCCATGATTACGTATCACTTATTTAATTTTTTATCCAAAATTTGAACGAAAATATTTCATAGATATTTAGAATGGATACTTACTTTAAATTGACGCTAGAGGAGTTTGATTACTACATTTTAAATTTTACATTTTAAATCTACTTAACAACTTTGAGGAAGCGAATCCATTTTCCGAAATCGAAATCAAAATCAACGCTGTTGGCGAATTACAGAAATAATTGTAGTTGACCTTCTAACTGTGGATTGCCGTTCGGGGCGAGAGAGAGCTCCGCACCTGCCATTTTAACACTGATTTGTGCGTGCAGGTCTACTATCGGAGCTACTGTCGGAGTAGACAACCTAGTATATAAAATACCTACATTTCAAAGTCAATTTTAGCGATTTTGACCAACTTTAAGGCATTCGGTCGCCGCAGAGACGGGTGGCAGTGGATGCTCGGGCACCAGCCACACTGGGGGAGAGAATAGGGAAAAGGAGGGAACAGAGGTGATTTTAATGTTAACGGTTGTCTTATCAGCCTAACGGTGTGTCTTATCAGTCTAATGTTAGTGTCTCGCTGTTTTTGATAGAATAGCTAATGGCTATTGGAAAGCAGGAATATAGTTCGGCAGTGTTCTCTCATTTGTCGCTTATATCAGTTCTATAGATGTAGCTCGGGGTGAAAAAAAATATCATCCGTTTCGTATTTAAACTCGCCTGATCTGAAATTTTCAAGTAATATAAGCATATTGTGTAGCCTCCGAGTCTCTAACGGTTCCCAACTCCATCAGGTGAATTACACTTTCTGTTCGCGCGTAGCAGTTTAAACGAAGCGCGCGGCTTTCTTTTTGTATAATATTTACTCACTGTTAGCGAATCAATTATATCTGTGCAACGTCCCAAATGCTGACGGCCCAAATTAACAAATCCCTCAGTCCACCGTCAACCCAATTGGTGCTCCATTTCATTCCGCTCCGAACAGTATTGAAAACATTTAGAATAATATGTGAATCGTTCTTATTTGAGAATCGTAGATCATTAAGTATATATAATTCTAAGCAAATGGTAAATTCAATCGGCAGGAGCTGCCTTTGCGCATTGTAGAAAATTATTTAGTAAACCACATCTCGTTGACCGATGGATATGTCCGAAAGAACACATATTTTAAAATTGAGATATTGAGGTATAATTAACTGTAAGGTGAAGAATATACTGTAAATTTCACCCACCCAAATTTATTAAACTTCATGTCTCTTTTTCGGTTCTTTGCACGCTGAAAATTTCTACAGAAGAGCATTTTGAAAGTCCACCGCTGTTTAAGATGTAGGTATCCTGAAACGAGGAATGGAAACCCACTTGAAACTGGATATGATATCAGAGTATCCCGCTATTTTATTTATGATAGGTGGGAACAAATATCGTGGAACATTCCCAAACTTTTAACCTAAAGGCAACAAGATAAGATAAGATAAAGTTTATTTACTCTGGGACTATATAATCCCATGGAGCACAAATACATGGCATTTACATTTATTTATATTTTCGGCTGCTGATAAGATTAACAGACAAAATAAAGTAATAAAGTAATAGCTACATAATTACATGCAGAAGACATAATAAAATAGGTTGGTATTACAAAAAAGGATTAAATTACATAAAATGATTAAAGGCATAACACTTACAATGCTTTGTATAAACAGTCACTAATATTACATAATTTACAAAAAATAAAACAAATAAATAAATAAGTAAATATTAAATTTTATATACTAATGTTTAGAACATAAATACTCTTTCAAAGCTCTCTTGAATACATTCACTGATGTCAGTGTCTTTAAATTCTGAGGAAGAGAATTCCACAATTTACAAGATGTTACATAAAATGATTTATTGTAAGTAGTTGTTCTATGGCATGGTATTATTAAGTTGGAATTATTTCTAGTCATTCGCTTTTTTTTGTCCTTATTATATACAAATTGATCATATAAATACAATGGAATCTTTACATTTAATAATTTAAAAATAAATACACCCATTTGCAGCATACGTCTTTCTTCAATTTTTAACCAATTTAACATCTCATAATATGGGCTGACATGTTCATCGCGTGAGATATCATATATATATCGTATACAACAGTTCTGTAATCTTTGTAGAATGGCAGTTTGTTCTTTTGATATATTCGTGAACACCAGCGAGCAGTAATCTATATGTGGTAAAACTAAAGAGGTTACTAGCTTTTGGCGTAGCGGAAGAGGTATTAGGTGTCTGAATTGCTTGAGCTGATAAAGTGTTTTCAAAACTTTATTAGAGATACTATGAACATGTGAGTTCCAAGTCCAGGTTCTATTTATAACAACACCGAGATCGTTCACTTCATCAACATAATCAAGTTGTACTCCTTCAACAGTTATTTTAGGGAGGCAATCAAAATCAAGAGAGTTTATAAACGAAGGACTTCCTATTATTATTGGTTTCGTTCTTTGAGAGTTAAGTTTTAGGTCGTTGGCCGATGCCCATGCACATATAGCTTGAATATCCTTATTAATCAATGAAACTGTTTCCTCAATGCAATTACAATAACATTCTACATAAACTTGTAGGTCATCCGCGTAAAAATGGTACTGGCAGGTGCGAATCATATTTGATAGTTCATGGACATAAATATTAAATAACAATGGCCCTAGAATGGACCCTTGAGGTACTCCGCAAGGCAATGGAGATGGATCAGAATGGCCTTCCAAACCCTTCACCGCCTGTTGGCGATCAGAGAGGTATGATTTAAACCATGCTAGGACGGAATTAGAGCACTTCAGCTTACGTAATCGTGCCAAGAGAATGTCGTGATTTACACAGTTGAAAGCTTTACTGAAGTCAAATAGAACAAGAATAACTATTTTTCTATTATCGATAGCATGACGAATATCATCAGTAATTTTTATTAGTGCGGACTGCGTGCTATGATCTTTGCGAAAACCTGATTGATAATTGTCTAACAAGTTATTGCGAGAAAGGTGCTCTATGGTGTGATTAAAGACAAATCTCTCGAGAGGTTTGGATAGGGCGCATAATATGGATATGGGGCGATAATGAGACATATCTGTTGGTCTAGAATTTTTCTGTATAGGTCTAATAAGGGCAAATTTCCATAATGTGGGAAAAGTAGAATAATTCAGGGAACAATTATAAATATTTAATATCATAGGTAATGCAAGCGGAAGAATCATTTTAATAAATTTTACACTAATGCCATCAATACCGGATGCGTTAGACTTTATCATTGATACATATTTAAGTAGTAAATCAGGGGTAAAATGAGGAAAAAATAACAACTCACTTTTGACTTCGAAATTCTCTACAATTACCGGGGCATGAATCGGGCTACTTTGTCCCTCATGTAACAAAGGATCAATATTGTCAGTAGTATTACCAGCAGTTGGGGTAGCTATGAAATACTCATTAAGTTCGTTCAACGGAAAATTAATATTAACCTGCGCTTTACGAGTATTCCCAAGTCCTAAGCGCCGAATTTCTTGCCACATTGAGCGTGAGCTGGTTTTGTCAGCAAAACACTTGACATAGTAATCTTTCTTTGCCTGAGTTTGCATCTTCTTTGCCCTATTTCTTAATTCCTTATATGTTTCCCAACATGAGACAAGTTTTGTTCTTTGAAACGCTTTACGTGTTTGATCTCGTTGAGCCATAATAGTTCTAATCTCCCCTGTAATCCACGGAGCAGGCATTCGTTTAACCTTTACATTTTTCATTGGAGCATGAAGTTCTAACAGACTAGTAACAAAAAAATTAAACAGCGTTATTTTTTCTTCAATATTATGGGTTGTAAAAAAAATTTTCCATGGTAAGGCATACCAGTCGTCTTCAAACCTTGAGAGATCGAATTGGCTGAAGTCACGGAAACTGATCAGTGGAGGCTTACATTTAGGAAATTTAAACCTATATTTAACATACACCAAATCATGCTCGGACAGAAAGTTTACAGAACACTGACCAAAATCAACAATCTTAGACACATCATCAACAATAACTTGATCCAGCAATGTGTTACTTCCAGGCAGGTCGTGTGTTGGTTGTAGTGGCATAAGGTAGAGATTATAACTATACAAAAAATTCTTTATGTACTTACTCTCATAAGTGTGTTTCAACATATCAACATTAAAGTCACCACATAATATAACATTAACATAAGTAGAGAGGTATTTTGAAATAGCGTCTTCAAATTCTTTCATTACGTAACTGATTTTGGGTGGTCTATATAAGACACAGAGCAAAAGTTTACCTTCTGGAGCAGATATTTCAATGAAAATGTATTCAGGTTGATAATGAGCAGTATTTGACATTCCTATTATTTTAAAGTTAAGTTTCTCCTTTATGTATACACACACACCACCTCCAACTCTACCGACACGATCGTGACGAGCGAGTTGATATCCTTAAAGCCCTACCACATCATTAGTAATGTAACTTGTTAACCACGATTCAGAGACACAGATCACATGATAATCCTTGTTTGAAAAATAGACACGAAATTCATCAATATGCGCTGGAATAGATACATAGATAGAACAAGGTCACTTTTTTATAGACAGCGGAGACAGATCTAAGCATCAATACGCTTCTATTTTATTCAGTTGCAGTATTTTAAAAGAGTTATTTTCATTAAAATTTGCGACTACGACTCGGAAATAGTTTGGCCATAACTTTCGATTGAAAATATTTATCAGGGTCAAATTTTGCGAACAAGTCACACTCACCAAGAGGAATTACCTCATTCGCGCTCTTCATCGTTCTCGGTAAGTAGGATTACACTACTATTGGTTCAACTATTATTTACTTGCTTGATCAATTCAAATTACAGATTAATCCAAATTATCATTTAAATGCTAGAAATTTAGACACCTGTGCATGCATTTCGGTAATCCAAGTGATCATAGAGTGGGAGAATTAGTCTTATATACACGTACGTGCTCTCCGCGGAACAAAGTATGAGTCTTCGGACACAGACACAATCGATGACCATTATTCGCTCCCACTCTACTCATGAGCATGGCCAAACGAGAGTGACTTGACACCACTCTGTCACTTTGCCGCCCTAAGGTCCTAGAAAACTAGTCGGAAGGACATTAGAACTAGTCGTCATTTAAAGAATGCCTCAAATGCTCATGATGTGTTTTCCTCACGCTTTTGTATCGACCACAAATTCGCGAGTTCTGTAAACTAAGTGAACTTTTTTGAAAATCACTTATAGTAGGTATTCCGTCCTAGAAATGGAACTTTAATCGGTGGGAACGTTTTCGCCTTTCTTAAATGGCAGGCTTACGCCGACGCCGGGTTTCTATCCACCCGTCCTCCATTTCAAATATTCGTTCACACATCAATTCACTTAACTATTCTCAAAGGCACAAAATTGTTCAGTGTGGGGTCGCCTCTCTTGGATATGCAACCGAACAAATCTGGCTGGAAAACGGGAACGTGTGATTTTTCTTGGCTGATTTGACTTTTAAACGACATTATGCACCATGCTTTTTCCGTCTATTTAACTAGCAATGAATAGTTTCTATCACTGAACCTCTCCTGCATTAGTCCACTCTGACTGATCCTCTCCACCCAGTAGTCCCCACCCGGAGACTCGATTGGGGTACCAATTTACCTCGGGAATATTTTACCGTGAAGAATGCCATTACGTCATATGAATGCGAGGCTGCATTTTCTGGGGAGACTAATGCGGATGTTTCCCGTTGCCTTCCACATCGCAGTACTCCGACCGATCTCGTGAACTTCACTCTCGCCCGGAGCTGCAGGAGTTGATAGCAGACCGATCTGCTAGACCTGCGCCATCGATGCCTTCCGCTGAGACTGCTGCCTCTCGACAGTTAGGGCAGCATGTAAAATATTCTCGTTCCGGGAAAGTAGGATCTTTTCCATTTTCATATTTGTTTACCGAACTTACGACCCTCGGATAGGGAGCTGAACGCGGAACCACTGGGGGCCACCCCTCCCCACCGAACCTCTCAATCAAATACCTCCAGTACGGTGCAGGAGCTGCCAGTGGACTTAGGACGGAAGTTCTCACTTTTGCAAGTGGTCTCTCGACGATACTGCCCATGCTTGGTGTCAGTGAACGGAGCATGTTTGGATCCACGTTAGAAGCAGGTAAATGTAGTGGTAATTGTAGCAGTAGTATTTTAATGTAGGTAATTGGTAGGTCAACGGCTAGTGACTATTTCTCACCACAAAAATCGTTGGTTGGTAGGGAATTTTGGGAGGCGAAAGAGGAATGTTTTTTGCGATCACAATAAAAAAGTATTTGTCAACTTTACCAGCTTGATGGCTGTAAGATGAATACATTCACTCAACGCTTTTCAGTGTGAGGTATCCATGTATGCACTCTTGCCCCTTTAGAGAATATTATATACTTCTACTTTACATGCTATTTCCAACAGCTGTAACATTTCGCCTCTCATATTCCTTTCCTGCTATTCCCATTAGCTAACCATCAATATACAATCTTTCCCCACCTATTTAAACTATCCAAGCTGTTTATTTCGTCACTTCGTATCCGTCCTCATGCCATAAATTCACTCTATATTTTTCTACCTCGTTTAGAGCAATTTAAACGGGGTTCTTTACCGCGTCGGCTGACGCGTGGATGGATGTGCTCTAAAAATCACGTCGTTTTACAAGTAACGCAACTCCCGGTTCTTGTCACACCCCTCCAGGTGTATTGCAGTATGAGAAAAGTCACATTCAACGCCGTGAAGTGGTTCTTCACCTCTACGCAGGGAAATGAGCTAATTACGGTGTATTGCCCATTTCGAGCTGACAACCTCTCTGTGACTTCTTCAGGGGCATGAGGACCACACCGGCATCATCGGTTTTAAATTAGCGTACTTAATTTTTTTCCACTGCAGCCTTTGATTAATTCCACTGCTGCTACTATCGAACTATCATGCTGTCAATGACCGTTCGAAAGCATATGTTCTGGGGAAAATTGGACTTGAAGGCATGTGGTGGCTGTAATAGAGTAAACGACTGAGCTGGAATTGTGGCCTTTCGGATGAACTACACTATGGATACACAGCAGTGTCATTTTTCCCGCGAACGATAAGAGACTATAACAGCTACCTACCATGAGACTTGAAATTAGGTATTCGAATAGGTTGTGTAACTCCTAGTAGCAGTAGTACTCAATAATGCTTACATACTTATCTGCTACCTAGTATTTACAGCACGCCGTCCAAGCTTTCAACATAACTCGTGAATCTCTGTCCGTTTATGTAGTTGCAAAATAGAACTATTAATTCCTTCCTATAGAGGTCCTTAAGAAGGTCCTTCTAACATTGTTAGCATACTACATTTAGTGTAGTGCATGCTTATGAGGCTTGGCCGCCTGACAAGCATTAGCGATATATGGCTAATGCATCAATTTTCGTAGGTAATAACTTTTGGGTATAGTGTAATGCATGTTGGTGAATACTCACCCCCTGCCACACACACTTGAGGTGGCATTCAGGGTATTTTGTAGATTTAGATGCAAATGCAGTGACGTAGCCAGGATTTCATTTGTGTGCGGTTAAGTATAAGCAGGAGGGGGGGTTAAAATGTTTTAAAATTAGGAGAAAAATATTCTTTTAGGCAACTAAAAGTGCAATTGCGATTGCAGTGTAACAGCCGATTTTTTTTAAAGATTCTTGCGGTGGAATTTTCTGAAAATACACACGCAGAAAAACGGTTGTTTTCGGTAACCTATAAAATTGCTAGTAACGTGATTGTAAGTTGATGAAATAATTGCAGTTGGTCACCCTAATTATCTATTGGTCACTGTAACTATTCGAGCTTGGTAATAAGTACCAGTACAGCTAGTCGACTCGCCCACGGTTATAATGGCTATGCGGCTGGTAACGGGAATCACTTTTTCAAAGTTGGTACGACAGGTAGCCAGTTGCCGGCACACACAACCAAGTCTAGATGCTCGAGGAACCCGCTGGATTGGTAGGGGGATCAACGTGGTAAGAGTGTTTATGCGCATGCGCTTGGAGCGGGAATAGGAAAATATCTTGTTTACTTTTAGTAATATTGCATTTATATTCATACTATGGGGCAATATAGGTTTCAATTAATTGATGCCAAATAACTGCTATCGTGATGAAATGGTATTTCCTCAGGCTATCACGGAATTGTAATTTAACAATTAATTCTCGAAGTTACATAAATACTCGGATGTGGCCACATAGGTATATAAGACTTTCCTGAAGTTGGTTTATTAATATCGGGTGCGAGAATGTGCGTGAGTGAGTCATAGGGAAGATGATCATGCGAGTTAGAGACTATGTCGTTAGGTAGGATAGGATAACGTATTATAATAATGTATGGCACAGTGTTGTTATTACATTCATAGTATATGAAATACATTTTTCCATTTTTTATTTTTAGAGGGCAAGGGAGTCTCAACATCTCAACAGAGAATTTTAAGAGAGTTTCAAGAGAGTCTCAACAGAGACTGTGTTGGGTTCATGTTTCAATTTTCAACACAACTTCAAAAGAGATTCAAGGCAGCCATTTCAAGATGGTTTCAGCACAGATTCTTCCAATAGAGCTTGGTAAAGAGACCATAGTACTAAATAACTCAGACAATGAGAGATGTCTATCAGAACTATGGATCTGGTTAAGGCATAAACCGCCTTTTGGTTCTGGTTACCAGCACGACGCGGTGACGGCAACCCACGCAAGGTAACCAAGTGAGATGGTAATCTTTACTACCTTCTTGGTTAACACTAGAATGCCGGCTAGCGGTCAATTGACCGTTTAAGCATTTTATTCGGCGCAAACTCGAAAACTAATTTTTGTATGAGATTGATATTTACTGAGTTAATATTTTAGGGTCTAAAACCACTCTTTAAAATATTACGAAAAAAATTAATTTTGTTGTCGAGTAACAGGTATACCTAGCTACTTAAAAGGTTGGCGTGCGCAAAATTGACCGCTATAGCGTCTTTAGGTTTTTTGTAGAAGTTAGTGATATTTAGGATTGTATTTTGGACTATGTCGTCTGTGAAATAGTATTTAACTGTCATGTTGACCAATTCCCACTCATTTATTTAAACTTTTTAATTAGATTACTGACGCACTACTCTTCAATCTCATTACTATACGGAGTATAGACACTGATTTCTTCTTGATTAATTTACGCTTGTTTGAAGTATCGCTGTGCTTGAACACTATGAATGAGCGCTTGGTGTGTCGTCTTAGCATTCTTTCAAATATCTGAAAGAGTTCTCCCCACTCCATCGCTTGCTGGCAACGCTGGCGAAGAACCGTGGATTGATGTTTCGCTACCTTGAAGGTCAAAAATTGGTGGTAAGGAAACAGGCAAAGATAACACTGTTCGGACTCTTATTGCGCCTGGCGATCATGCTGGTAGGCGTGGTGCAATGAATACTTGCAAAGAATCATGCCCACCCACCGGCTACGCTAAGCACCACTTAGAAAATAATTTTGACAGTAGCACCTTGAAGCTTATTTTAACTAAACCAATGCTAAGACTTATAAAACTATAAGTGCTGCCCGATGAGTCGTGGTCACTGTCACTAGAAGAGCTAGACGTGTTCCTTTCTATCTTGCATGCACGTGGGGTTTGTGTAGCTCAATCAAACCATGTATCCATGATCTGTGGCACTAGCAATGAGGCCAACAATTTTTTTTATGACAATGAGTAGAGATCAGTTCAAATAAATCTTGATATTTTTACGTTTTGATGGCAAAGACAGTCATGCTCACCGTTAACAAAACCGATCAATTTGGCTTAGTTTCAGAAGTTTGGAATAGGTGGCGGATAAACCGGACAAGTTCGGGATAAAATTTTGGATTGCTACCGACGCATAAATCAGATACGTGGTCAATGCTATTCCCTGCCTAGGCAAGAATGAGGTAAAGGCGAGTACAGAAGGCGTTGGTGAAAATATTGTCAAATGTCTTGTACAGACTTTCCTAACCAAGGATAGAAACTTAACAACTGATAATTTCTTTACCTCAAATATCTCACGTAAATCGATAATTTTGAAATGTGTGCTAGAAAGGTCAAAACCATACGTAGGCCATAGTATTACGCCGCATGTCGCTGAAGTCGTTCCTTCAGACGTGGTTGGCGGCAAAAAATGCCAAATAGGCCTCTGCATACAAAACAAAACAAGGAAGTCAATCCATAAATGCCAAAAACGTGTGTGTGGTAAATTTCAAGGTGAAATAATGGTTTGCAGGAAATGTGAGGATACCTAAAACTAAAAGATTTTACAGAAGTCCAGAGCTGTAAAACATACTTTTTTGTAAAAGATATTAATTTACTATTTTTTTCATTTTGGTGCTTCGGTTATGTCTATATACCGTCAAAGTTACGTCCTAATTATGTCTTTTAAGTCTGTTATATTTAGTTAAAAACTATTTTAGCAAACCGCAACAAGGAAGTTATCGCAAGTAAGGAGATGGAGAAGGAAATGCTTGTTGTCTGTACACCATTCTTTTTTGTATTCTCTCTGAAAAAAAGTATAGTAAGATATTTAATTTTAATTATCTTATCGTAACGAAAAACAACATATGATAATTAATATAAGTTGATAGCGGAATACTTCCCGTTAAAGGCAATTTTTGCACTTACCCGTAAATTTTACTTGTTCTCCAGAACAACCGATTGTTCACCATAAAGTGTTTTGTCAGCAGATTATTATTTATTCATTCAATATATTTGTTTTCTTATAAAATACTGTTTTAAATTGTTTAAAAGCATTGTGTCCAGTAAACACTTTTATTTACCTTTACTATGATCAAGTTTTTTTAAATTGATACTGACGTGTACTTACTAACGTCTTTAATACCTTGTTAAACGGAAAACTCGTCACAAGTAAGACTATACTTACTTTGGAAAATCATCAAGGGTCAAACATAAGAGTGAAAATCACTTATTTAATTAAAAAATATTAATATGCGACATCTAAATTCATAGAAATTAAGACAAACCCCGAAAAACGCCGAGCGGTCAATTGATCGCTCACCGGCCTTTTCGGTAGGCAACAAACCTTCTAGTGTCAAATAAAAATTAACCTTCTGACTTGGTAGTGGTTACCAGCTTGTGAGTTCATGAAACCACCTACATCTCCCCGTGTACAATACCCACAGGTCTCTTACTTCGAGTCTAGCTCCCGCCTTATTTCCATCAGATTCCCCGAGTGATAAGCCCCCATCCCACCCTTCCTTTCAACGTTTTTGTAAACACCTCCCTCGGTTGTTAACGCAATACCCTCTCCGCCCCCCACGACGGGGAATCAACCAACCCCCCTCCCCCCCAGCAGGCACGTGCCATCGACAGAGAAGACCAGCGGTGGCCTCCCGTGGTGAGAGAGACCAGCGTGGTGACGGAGGCCAGAGGTGAATACCCCCCCCCCCCTCCCACCCACCCTCCAGCGGGCACGAGCCATCGACAACGATGGAGATAGCCGGTTACCTGCTATCGCCAACGATGAATACCCATGACGCACATTCTCCTGGATTTTGTAGTGTTTTACCGGATTCACTTGCACTCTCTTCATAAAACTCAACCCACACCTTCCCATTTCCTTATCCCAGCAACACCATTTTCCCCCTCCTCTTCCCTTCCTATCTTTGCAAAATTTGGCATACAAGTGCCAACATGTGTCCACTTTTGACCTGAAGTTGATGCGCAAAACATGAACGCGCGGAACGTTTTCACATATCTTTTCCATTTCCTTCCGGCTCTGATTTCTCGCGATTGCAAAACAAACAAAGACAGACAAACTCGTGTATGTACCTATACCTAGCTTACGGAGAAAAAAATATTTTCTACCGGACGAAGTCGCACAGTCGTTATCTTTGTGTTAAAAAATGATACAAGATAATAATTGTTCAACTTTATTTTAGCAAATGCGCCAACAATCGTAGCTTCATTAACTTTATTAGTGTGCTGTGTATTGAATGGTGGTGATAAGTAACCCCCTGCCACACACCATTGGTCTGGCTTGCATGGTTTTATGCAAATGCAAACCCTCCTGGCTACGTTAATGATATGCAGATGTGGTATGTAATTTACCTCCGTTCTACTCTCAAGTCATCTGCCTTCTCGCAAGTTCAGCCGTAATTCTCAAAATAGGTACACAAAGTAATTCACAGGAAACATTGGGAGTAAAAGACATTTTCTTGTGGGGTCACTTTTAAAATGGCAAGGATAAGTTATTGCACGGCGGTGCAATGGGACTGCCAAGAATTATCCCTTGGTAAACATTAACATGGCCAGGGGACCGCTTCTAAAGCACGTAACACAGTATGAACGCACCGCACCACGCACCATGACCCCAATGAGCAATACGGAGAGATGAGGAAAGTTTTAAAAATTCCCTGAATACATATGAAGATCTTAATTCCTGCCGAAAGAATGGCGATAAAATACTTAACAATCGCCATGGGAAAAAATATATCACATGTTTATCACAATTTAACCCTAGATCAGAGAATAGATCCTGTAGTTGGTTATTATATAAAGAGTTCGCCGTAAATATTGTAGGAATGCGAGCTTATATCAAATTCAGAATGTTTTACAATCAGAAAGAAATAGAAACCGCGGCTTCGGTACATAAAAAATGAGTGCCATTAATTACATAAAATATTCTAAAGAAAGGATCAGTAAGTCGTATCCCAGGGATTCCATTTCCATTGTGGTCCTAATTTCCGTAGCATAAAAATAGCCGATGTTTTTCACCATCTCATTGTGTGCACGGACGCTGATGTAGTGACAGGAACAGAAAGTTTGTTATCGAATGAAATTTCGGGTACCAAGTTCTCCATATGCAATTTGAAAGTGATAAGGGTAGCTAAAATCATATGCAATTTATAGAAAAGACCAAAGAGTGAGAATAGGAGGTGTATTTACTGCAGTCAAAGACGAGATTGTCAGCAGAGCCGAGATATTAGTAGATAATGACTTAGAAAGTCTGTGGTGTTCCATTAATCGCCCGACAAAAAGAATTTTTAATATGCTCATATTATAGACCACCCGATGCACCGTAAATCAGTTTTTAGAAATTGAACAGACAGGTGAAGCGCTTCATACGTCAAAATAAGGAAGAAAATATAATTATATGTGGCGATTTCAACGTTCCTTCGATAGTTTGGAATGTATATGGTACCAAAAATGGCGGAAAAGATAGAGTTGTGCGACACTCTACACATTCACATAGAATTTCTTACATTAATTAGTCACAACACTGACCAGAGGATACAACGTTCTAATCTTTTGAAGGCTAACATACCTGAAAGCGTCCTTAACGTAGTCACAGTGAACGGAATTAGTGATCACAGAGCAGTAAATGCTATATTCCATATTAGCACTGACAAAAAGGCACCCACATAGAGAAGGGTATATATTTTTCACAAGGTGGATTCCGAAGGTTTAAAACGGGAACTATTGACCTCGTATAAAAAAAATTATGATATTAGTCAAAACCGTTGTAGGTACTGACTATACATGGAATACTTACTGTAGCATCACCCGACTTGCCATACCGGAAGTAAACTTAAAAAGGTTAATAAGGAACCTAGGTGGTATAATGTGGATGCCCGGAAGTCTCTCTAGTGACAACGAATCCGGCAACCAAAATTAAGAACGATCATCAAGATATCCCCGAAGATGAGTACATGAAGTTACGCGAAAAATACAAGAAAGCGAAAACAGAAGCTAAGTCTGTATTTCAAAAGGCATTAACGGTATTCAAAAATAAAATATTGGGCTAATCTTTAGAGAATAACCAGACGGTATTTTGGTCGCACGTGAGGGAGGTTCAAGCCAGCAAATCAACGGTAACGTTACTAAGGAACAATCTAGGAGAAAGAGTGAACAACAAATTATAAAAAGCAAATATTCTTTTTCCCAAGCGTCTATACAGAATTCTCCCCAAATAACACCACTACAATGCATAGGCTCTATAAGCACCCAGTGCAGTCTAATAACATCACTAGTCGTGGAATAGAAGGTCATCCAAAAAATCCATTAACTCCAAGATATCACCCGGTCCCGTTCGAATTCCTGCCAGAGTTTATAAAGAAGCATCAGAAGCACCGTAATCGAAAATAATATTTGAAAAATGTCTAACACAAAATCGGTTCCCTTACTTTTGGAAAATCGCGAACGTTACACCAATATTAAGAGCGGCGATAAGGAAGAGATCAGTAACAATAGACCGATTTCCCTAACGTCTATCTTGTGCAAGATATTGGAACATATAATTTTCAGTTCGATTTTGGTATATTTGGATAGTAAAAACTTGTTAACGCAAAATCAGCACGGATTCCGGAAAGGCAAGTCTTGCGAAACCCAGCTGACCCTCCTTCACGATATTCTTTCCTCGGGAGAAAGGCTCGCTCAGATAGTCGCAATATTTCTTGATTACAAAAAATCTTTCGATAAAGTCCCTCATTCCAAGTTTCTCGTTAAGTTGAAAGCTTATGGAATACACCACGACGTAACATGTTGGATAAGAGAGTTCTTAGCCGACCGCGAACTGAGGGTAGCTCTAGATGGCGTTAGTTCAGATGTAGTGAAAATAACATCAGGTGTACCCTGGAATCTAGGCAATGAATCAGACAGGATAGCCTTACAAGAAGACCTAGCTGCTATAATTGAATGGTGCAATACTTGGTAGCTAGAATTTAATTTTTAAAAGCGTGTTGTTATGAGTTTTTGGAAAAAGAATAACTCGGTCAACGAAGCGTACACAATTAATCAAACCAAATTATCAAATTCAGAGTCAGTTAAATACTTAGGTGGGACCCTTACTGAGGACCTGTTTTGAGGGAAACACGTACGGGAAATCTGCGGGCAGGGTAGTTGCAAATTGAGATTTATGAAATAAATACTAGGAAAATGCGACGAGAAGGTTAACACATTCAATGCGGGCCCGATTTTCATGAATGTCGTCACAATCGGCCCGAAAATAAGTGAAAGGGCTTCGGAAGGGAACAACCACCAACCACGTCAATTGACGTGCTCCGCCAGTCGGAGTAGCAAAGAGAGATGTTATATGTTTCACTCGTGAGACCTCCCTTGGAGTATGTCACTAGAATATGGGACCCTTACGAAGTAGGACTAGTCTCAGAAATAGATCGATTACTACGGAGAACGGCATGATTTGTAAAAAAATGTTATGATAAACTTAGCAGTATTACCGAATTGTTGAAGCAATTAGGGTGGAAATCTCTAACTTATCGAAGGGAGAAATATAGGTTAATTTTTTTGCGCAAGTTCGAAGGACGAATATTTTTTACCGGACGTTCAACATACTTTGCTGCAACCCACGTATTACGGATGGAACGATCACAGGAATAAGATAAAAGACTGCAGAGCCGATAGATTTACAATGCCATTTTTTCCGCGTACAATAGGGGACCATAATAGGTGCGATAGATAAATCTTATGAAAGCCCCACCTTCACTAGGTAGGTTACACTTTTCACTTGTGTTTAATAGCATAACATCATTTCTAGCGCTTCACCTCGCTTGAAACGTCGGTCATTATTTTCTGCTTGAAGTAATATCTCGTAGCATTAATAAATTATTAGTATTAGTAATATTAACCAGTCGTTATCATTTTAACAGTGTACTGCATGTTTGCATGTTCGTTTACGTAGCACTCAGCCAGTCTCTGGTTTTTATTGTGCACTGTTCTCCTGACTGCTTTTTGGTCTGCGCCTAGCGGAGGGGGAACTTGCGATGTCTTGATTTAAACGGGGACGAGTGCTGCGTGCCTGGGGTGGAATTACCCCGTGCCCAAAACCCTAGTGGTAGCTTTCGCGGTCCATTGTAGATGTAGATATGTGCGGTGGCAGCCGAGTCTACGAACCACTGGTTTTCGGTTCTCTGTAGCGCTCAGAGCGAAAACAAAGATACAGCCTTGTCTTTGTCTATACTTTATTGTTATAGTCTTACTCTTTTCCATGATCATTTATGATCACCATTATTCTTTGGAGTTAACTTCCTATACTTACCATCATTATTGCATTCGGAAGCCCAATTACCCAAAATTTACTGATGTAACCCAGCTTTATATAAATATAAAAAGTATAAATATAAATAAAAATATAAATATAAATGTAATTTTAGCCTCGTCAATCCATCACGATAGAAAATTGATGATGGGTCTGGAGAAATGCAGAAGCCAGAAGTGATCACCACGCATAACTACTCTAAAGAAGGCGTTGTTACAGTAGATGAAATGTGCGGAACTTACTCAAATTCAAGGAGGTACAGGCAGTGGCCATTAGTTCTGTTTTTAAAAATGTTGGATATTGCTGGAATAAATGCCCAAATTTTACATCTTTCTAATTTTCCAGGAACTTTAAGTGTTCGGAGATATTTTTAAGGAATATTTAGTGGGATCGCAAATCTCAAAAAAAGCAGCGCTGAATAATTTGCCAAAGTATTTTTAAACTGAAATGGGTATCTAAGACAATGCACCCAACGACAGAGCATAGGAATTTTATGGAACCAACAAAAAGAGGGAGATGTAAAATATGTTCGAGACAGAATTATGTAAAAGCAAAAAAAAAACAGAATTAAATGCAAAGAGTGTTTGTGCGTGTAGCATATGAAAAATACATGTAAAAAAATATTTAAATGCAACCGATATGTGCATTGGTATTTGAAATTTGTAGTTTTGTGCATTATTTAAAAATATATTAATTTTATATTTACACCAAAATTTGTCATTTACATATGAATTCTTGTATGTACTATCAGTCTGACATTGTAAAGAAAATATATTTTGCTTTCATTAGACACACGTGATTATATAAATGTATTAGAGATACCATAAAAATACTTAAGTTGAAAGTAAAATATCACGTCTTTTATCATAATTTATGTTAGCCAAAATAAAAAATTTTCTTACTTATTATATTTAGAAGATATAGTTGTTGAGTAAAAAGAAAAAAATGGTTTTAAAATGTTATTGCAGCCAAGTTATTAGTACTCCACAAAATTATATGCAGAAATGGGGACATTTATGATAATGGTGATTTTTACGGTAATATTAACCGATATTGTTGTACAAATAATAATTATGCTTAAAAATTATATGTATCTAGAATACTCAGAGGAATTAACTTCACATTGCACAAAAACTCATTAGTAAATAAATTTAAATTCTGGGGGACAACCAGACCCCAACGTGCCTACTTGTGTGATAAAAACTGAGCGCGCCTAAAAAGTGCATTAAAAAGTGGTTGGTTCAACATCAGCAGTTTAAACCATTCAATTGGATGCTACTTTCAAGAACTCCTAAATGGGAGGATATGGGAAACTGCATCACATATGTTAATGGAAAAAGCAAATGTAAGACTAAACTACACAAAGTGTTTTGAGTTTTTTAGTTACACAAAAAGTTTTAAAGAACTATGAAAGCAAGCAAAATCAACCAACAGGTAAAGTGTGTTGTGTATTTTTCAATTAGTCTCTACCCTAGTAGCAGAGGACGTTGTCACAACGTTCCCTCAACGTGAACAAGGTTACATGACAACCTGCACGTTGCCACAACGTTGCATCAACGCCCAAGCACAACATTATCAGTCGATGTTGAATCAACGTGCATGCAACGTTGACGTCAGCTATGATTTAAATTATACTTTAAATTATACTTTATCTGTTATTATACCACAGAGGTTGGCAAACTGCGGCACTTTGAATTCGCGCACGTGAACATTGTCTTCACCTATAAATATATATGTGTATTTCATTTTGAATAATGTATTCTACTAGTTAGTTGTCTGCTTGTGAACGTGAATGTGAACAAACATATGGGAATCCGATAAATTCTTGTTTATTCTCAGTAATATTGCATTTACATTCATACTACGTGGCAATATAGGTTACAATTAATTAATGCCTGATAACTGTCATCGTGATTGGATGGTATTTCCTCTAACTATAATCATGTAATCGAAATTTAAAAATTAGTTCTCGAAGTCACATTAATCCACGGGAGTGGCCATATGTATAAGACTTTCAAGACGCGAGAAGTGTAATTCGGGGGGCAAGGATGTGAGCTTAGAGCCGTAGGACTTTTCATAATTAGGTAGATACAAAGTAGTCAGGTAGGAAATAGGTAGGATAATACAATATTCATACTTATCTCATCGCGTGATACTAACATGCATAGTATTAAAGTCGTAGATTTCCTTTTTTATTTTGAGAGGGCAGGGAAGAGCCAGTGGAGAGGGCAAGGGAGTTTTACGGGAGAAAGTTTTACCTGAGTAAATAAGCAAGAACTGTCTGATGACAAATTATCAACATTAATGTCAATTATGGGATATTTTCATTGATGGCTAAAGCTAGGGTAATTTTTTAATGCTGCCTTCAAAATGTTTCACTGATAACGTTGCATCGAGGTTGCACTGATAACGTTGCAGCAACGTGGTTTTTCGGGAAATTTGGATGTTGAGGCAACGTGCATGCAACGTTACAACAACCAACGTCAACATTGTGTGCACTTGTACCTTTTCCCATTGTAACGTTGTGACAACGTTGTGACAACTTCCTCTACTACTAGGGTAATGATGTGTCCTATTCTGAACTGCTAAAAATTGCTGAATTATTTTTTTCTATACCTAGGCATAAAGATAATACAGAATGGGTTTTTTTCTCTTACAAACGCACTGTGGGCCAAAGACAGGAACACATTTAAAATAGAAAACATGAAACGTGTGGTGTGTGTGCAGTACAATTTAAGCACTTTGACTGCTTTAGCTTTTAAGAATTTACGGAAGCTTACTTTAAAGATTTTTAAGCACTTCGGTTTCTTCATACTCAAAATATCCATGGCATAATTAAGGTTAAAGACATTGATTAGATATGTGAATCCAATGATGATTAGTTTAAAATTGTGAAAAAAATAGCGAAATAAGATGTCTTCTTTTTGATGAACCTATGGTAACCCTAGCCCTGAGGGTACTAAATATAAATTCATGTTAGTGCTTAATGTGATAGCGAATCACCACATGTAATCTGTTAAAGAATTCTTGTGATGTATTTGGGTCATACAAGTAAAATCCTGACACCAGTGCTTATGATTTGTGTGTATTGCTCACTATTTCTTACCATTTTCATAGGATGTAACTAATCTTGTTGCATTGCATGGTATTTGACTTATCCCAAAAGATATTTTAGTGTCAAACCATATAAAAACACCATTACCTGCCTTTGAGGTAACATCATCATTTGTTCTCGATCCATGCAGCAGTTCTGTATGTAGGGTGATCACCGTGCACGCTCAAGGGGCCTATTATGTAACTCATAATTCCGGAGTTACGGAGAGTATGGAGTTATAACGGCTGTCATAGCTTCTTTGGCTTTTATGGAAGTGAAAATAACTCCAATCGAAGTTAAGAATTGGAGTTATACCCTAGACCCACCCTTATTACTCCAATTCTTCATTCTGATTGGAGTTATTTTCAGTTCTGTAAAAGCCAAAGGAGCTATGGTGGCCATTATAACTTCTTAATTTCCATAACTCACGAGTTTTGAGTTATATAATAGGCCCCTAAGATAATTTACAAGCGTGGGCAACATTCTGTACCTATGACAATGTTCTTTGTCTCTAGTAGTACCAAAATAACAATAAATCTATTAATTTAGTTGGCCATCTCAAATAAGAAATAATTTTTTCATCTGCGATTTCTGATACCATACATTAATTTAAGGGACACTCCGGAGTTGCTTTGTGTATTGCTTAAAACATTGTAGTTTCCTTCCCTGCCAGGAACGAAATTTTGAATTTGTATTTTTCTCCAAATTTCCAGTTTGTGAGGAAAAACGTTGGTATGGATCTCATATTTATTTTATAACTACTTCTTTAGAGTGGTTGTTATTTTTTCTGTGATTTATAGTGCAATTTTAAACACAGTTCCTTTCATTGGGCTGGTAATAAGAATGCTAATGAAGGTAATTGCTAGTCCTTATCTTACTCTGAACTTGGTGATGATTCTATCACATTTACAAATTATGTATATAGGTACACACCTATTAAAGAAGCTAATTTTGAAGGGAAAAACATGATGTAAGTTTGTCACATTATCCTATTTTTATACTTTCTGTCCCCTATTCATATTCATTAAAAAATAGCAGACTACCCCTATGACTGGCCATCTGTGGCTTTTTCCATGTTGCCCATGCCTAGGGCAGGCACTCTGTGATCATATACTATATGCTAGTCTTTTTATATTAGCAAAGGATCAGCACACTAGGTCCTCAACAATCTGATCAATTTACTTTACTCCAGGTCTTCTAATATTGCAACCATTCACCGCAATATCTAGTATTGTATGCAGGAGGGTCCTCCAGCTTAGAATGTGTCCCATGTATGAGACTTGTTATTGCTCAACCGATAGTAATGATCATATCAATTGCAGATCCTCTTCCTTTGTAAATCTATCTACCGTTGAGCTATTCAAAATTCACAAATTTATCCAAATATTGAATACTTCAAACCCTATACTCCATGACCATTCCCAGTTTTACATTGCACTCCTATAAAGGAATGCATCCCCCAAGTATGTCATTACTAGCCTTTTCCTTAGGCCCTTGTTAGTGCTCGTTGAGGTTAAGAGGTTTGCCTTCTCGTAACAGGCTGCTTTTCCTTGATTAATTCTGCCGATGAGAACTTTGTTGCTTCCCCCATCAGTTGTTTTGTTATTACCAAGCAGTGTTGCCAGGATTTTGTTTTGGGGAGATCCATGCTGAGTATAAGAGGGGGTGGGGTGGAATAAAAAAATCAAAAGAAAAATTGAATGCTTAGGAAATTAAGAATGTAGTTGAAATGATGGTGTAACTACCAATTTTATTGGTTTCTGTTGTGCAAATTTTTTAATTTTCAAATTTTTTAAGTTTATTTTTAAAACTACGAACATACATATTAATTACAAAAGTTTTAAAAATATGTGAATAATAAATTAAATCAATATTCTCAATTTAAAAATATATACCTAGCTTTCTTCTTTATTGTCCATTTTTAAAAATAAATTCCAAGTTTTGGGGGGGGGGGGTCCCCATGGACCCCCACTTGGCTATATCACTAGTACAAAGATACATGAATCCATTCACTGATGTGAGTTTGTGACAATTCAGCAATGCATTTGTCTTTTGTAGAAATTGAAGTGAGAAATTAATCCATCTGGACTAGGAATCAAACACTTTTGGCTTTTGATTTGCTGGGCCAACGAACAGACTTGGTCAACCAATGCATAAAGGTGGACAGCCAATGTGTTAATTATGAAAATTATTTTTTTATGGTATGCCATACTATTTGTCAAGTAATCTTCTTCTAAGGCTGTTAGTATATTTTTCGTCAACAATCACTTGTTCTACCACAGGCACATAAACCCTATCATTGGCAATAAATTTTTCAATTTTTATTGCAAACTGTTAGACTACAAAATAAAGGAGAGTCTGAGTGATAAAAATATGAGACCTGCAAATGGAATCAAAACAATCCCAGTATAGATGAAAAAATTACAGGGAAGGGCCACGTCGGAAAGGAACCGGCACCTATAATTTTAAAAATAGTAGAGGAATGTGAATAATCATAATATTTCTTAAATTCCATATAAAATCAATAAAAATTTAGTCCTCAAGTTCATTAAAGCACAAATAAAAGTGGCACATTTAATTGAAAACCATTAAAAGCTAGCAGAAAATGTGAAAAAAGCATTTCAAGAACTGGGTTAGGAGGTTCTAAAGACTCAAAGGTTACAAGCTAAGCTAAGGTAACTAGATAAATTCATATCTCAAGAGTTTCAGGTTGATACAAAGAATATTTTGTGAAGCTGTATATGTATTCACTCACCTCTGCCCTGAGGACGATGCTCGATTCGAGCTTCGAAACGTCGGCCATCAATGTCAATCCTCTTTCGTCGGACATCAATGAGTACCCCAGAGATCCCTGGCATACACCTTTGCCGGGAAAGCCTGAAATACTACATTTTGTGAAACTGGTTTTAATATCTCTCAAGTATAAGAGAAAAGCTAAAAAAATATAACGACAGCTGGACCTAAAAGTTTACATTGCATGTGGAAATGGTAGTTCTTAGAGTACCTAATTCACAGAAGACAAAAAATGACTACCTGGGTGATGATCAATTTGGCTTTAGGAGAGGGGCCAAAGCAAATGATGCTACAAGTGTAAGGAGGAAGCTGATGAAGAGAAACTTAGAATATGCCCAAGATGCTTTTTAGACTTTGAGATGATGTTTGATCAAGTAGATTGGATGACATTAATGGAAGTACTGAATAAATTAGTAATTTAACTGAAGGTTAAATAGTTATTACAAATCTCTGCCTTAATTACATGGCACATGTAAGTAGTGGGCAACATTTGGTGGGAGGTGAGGCAGCGTGTCCATTATGGACTTTGTTTTTTAATGTGTGCCCATGAGAATGGTTGGGAAGGCTTGGAAGTGGAAATGAAACTAGAAGGGGAGCTGATTAACTCAGATTCAAAGATGAACAAGCATTAGAAATGTTGTAGGTTAGGCTGTAATTGATGTTGAGTGGGTTGGAAGTGCAATGCGGAAAATGCCAATGAATTAAGATAAAGGTAATGAGATTTTCCAGAGGTGGAAAGGCTTGGCTTAATGTAAAAGTAAATCTGGATGAAACAACAGCAGGTGGAAGAGTTTACCTACCTCTTTGAGTATTTTGTGGAAGAATAGGTTTTAGTAGTAGGGATGTAAGGTGTGGAGTTGTATTAGCCATGGAAGCAAATATGGGGAGAAGGGAATTGATGAGGGGGTCTCTGAGCAAAAGCATTGACAATGTTAGTCAAAACTTCAATATGGAACGTTTTAATTTATATATGGTTAAGAAACTTGATCTTTGTGGGAAAGGGATTTGCATTGGCAGGTGTTTTTTGAGACTAAGGAGTGAAGTGATATGAACGAGGAGTAAGGCAAATGAAGAAGTCTTTGTGGTGGTGGGACAGATTGATGGCAGGGATATGAAGGAGGCCACAAAAATGGATGAAGTACTCAGAGGTAAGGGCATGTCAAAGAGGATAATCATAAAGAAAGTGTTGGGCATTCCTGGAAGAGGTGGGAGGAGAACAAGAACCATGAATGACATAAAAAGAGGTGGAGGGACTAAGGTATGAGAAATAAACCAAATCTTAACACATTGAGAAGAGGCCTAATGCTGGGCGAATAGTATTGTTAGGAAAGTTATGAGACAATCCAGATGTGTAGTAAATTTAGAAGTCGCCTGTCCCGAAGCTTGCCTATACATTGAAGGGGAATTAAATCATGGTATCTTTCATGGATGGAAGGGAATAAAGTGATCAAAAGATATATGAATACTAAAATATAGGTTATTTGTGGCATTAGGAGGGTTAAAAAGATGAGTGGGTTTTATAGGTGGAATATATCAGCTAATCAATCACTATTATGAATGAGTCTTGGTTGTAACATCATTGAATAGATCATGAATATATACAAGTATTGAAAATGTCATCATTAAAAAGTGTACTCCTCAGCACATAAATTTGTAAAAAGATAAAAGAAGTATGTACGCCAGCATGAAATAAAAATTTAAGTCATCAGTAAAATAAAGAACATTGGAGTATTTGGCATTGGGAAAGTGTGGAAGTTGGTTACTCTGCTGATTTGTTTATCAACCTACAAATGTAGGGAAGACTCAGGTTTGGGGAAACATGAGCTGACAAAGAAAGTCATGGGTCATCAAATTCAATATTTGCCAGCAGTGGTGTACCTAGGGTACCCTGGCAAAATGGAAGGGGTGGCACCCTTCCCTTTGCCCCCCACTTTTATCACATTCTCTATGTTCCTCATTTTGTTATTAATTTATATTCTCTGCATTTTTCTAATTGGATGTGCAGGTGAGATTATTTCATCATCATCATCGGCACTTCAGCCCATGTAGGACCCTGGCCTTCTTTACTACTTCCTTCCATCCTTTTTTACCCTCTGCTGGTCTTCGCCACCTCTGGACCCCCAACTTCCTTAAATCCTCTTCTACATCAGCCATCAATCTTTTTCTGGGTCTTCCTCTACTTCTTCTTCCCACTGGTTTTCTTTCAAAAACATTTTTCACTACTCATTCCCCGCCCATTCTTTGGACATGCCCTGCCCAATCTAATTCTCAATTGCTTAATCTCTGTTAGTATTCCATTATCCCCATACAGCTTTCTATGTTTTTTCTACTAACAGTTTTTGCTTTGAACACTTCTTGCTAAGAATCGTATGCTCGATTTCCTGCTGCAATTCTTGCTTCAATCTCTTTTGCAAAAGAGTTATCATTTGTGACCATTGTCCCCAAATATTTAAAGTGCTCTAATACCTCTATTTGTTTGAATATTTTATCTCCATCTGACCCTCTTTCGGCCTGCTTTTTGGACAACACCATAGATTTGGTTTTTTCCTTGTTGATATTCAAACCTATTCTACTTACAGCTGCTACAACAAGATGCACAAATGACCCCTCGCGTTCTCGACTATTCCATGATAGTACCACCAGGTCATCAGCATACGCAATAAATTGATTCATCCTATTAAAAATAGTTCCTCCCGGATTATTTGTCACCACCTACTTCATGACATTTTCTATAGAATATGCCAAATTATAATGCCAAATTGAAAAGCATTGTGGAAAGGACATCATCCTGCCTTAAGCCTCATTCTATACCAATTCTTCAGAAATGTCCCTGTCAATCTTCACCACACTTCTGGTGTTTTTAAGGGTCATCCTCACCAACATTCTTATTTTGTTTGGGATGCCAAATTCCTTCATGGCTTACATAAGCTTTCCTCGAACCACTGAGTCATACACTTGCTTAAAATCTATGTACATCTGATATAAAACCACATTATAGTCATAAGACTTTTCTAGAATTTGCCTTTGGGTAAAAATCTGATCTGTAGTTGATCTTCCCTGGTGGAATCCTCCTTGATATTCTCCTCGTTGATTTTCCACTGCTGGTCTCAACCTTTTCGTCAGGAATTTAGCCGACACTTTATACCCTACACTCAGCTGTGTGATTCCTCTATAATTTCTTGATTGAGTGAGTTTATTTACTTCAACATTATCCTATCTTTTGAGGGTGGGGATGGGGTAAATATCACATAACCCCGGAGTGGCATGGATGAGTTGAGTCTTCCGGGTTCTCTTCCACGTTGGATCATCTGTGATGACGAAATGTTTCGCAGGCGTTACATTCTGCTTCTTCAGGTCAGAAGGTGACTTAGAAAGTTGATATCGGCAAGTTTATTTGACATAGATTTGGATATTTTAGGAAAAATTGCAGAAACAGTCGCTGAAGGCAACCACGAAAAACTGAATCGCCTTCCTCGGTCGGCGAAGCTTGGTACAGATTTGGTTACCGCGTAAATTTGAATCGTTGTAATGAGACGACGCGTTCGGCGAAATTTCGCTGGCCTCGAATAGCAGACGCGGAAAATCAAGAGAAATATCCGTGGTTAGGAAATCTAGTACCTACTCAAAACATATACCTGCCGCGAATAACCAACCCACACAGCATTAACGGTCCGTGGGACTTTCCATGGCATTCTCACATGCCCCACAATGTCTCGATATGATTTTTGGCTAATTGGGATTTGCACGGGATTGCACCAATTACACGGCAATTCGATGTCCAATGTCTGAATGTGTCTCATCCATGGAAAGCGAAGTAATTCATTCTTTGTTATACATTGTGCATAGTGTTCAAATATGCGTGAATTTTAAGTTCAAGGTGCTCTAGGAAGAGGGCAGTATAATCTTCAATTATTCATGAATCTATAATGACAAAGATATGTCTCCGACATGTTTCGAAAGTTATACATTAGGTATTGTGCCGTAGTGTCTGAGTTTGTGACCGTGGAAGTTGTGAAATCATAATGGATCATGTTCCAATTATACCGTGTAGAAATTGTAAATGGAACCAACCATTTTAATAGCTCATATGGAACTACGCCGACATCCTTTAGGTGTAACCGTTGAAAAAAAGTTGTGAAAGGAAAATGTCGATGGCTAAATATGGTAAATTCAAGATCCGACACTCCGTTATCTCTGAAAAAATGTATTCATTGAGCTCATAGCTATTGTTTTATATCTGGTATTTGATTGGGAACCGTTAAGTAGTAATTTATTTACATTTTCGTCTCATTTGCTTTTCAGAATTTGTTTTATCGTGTCAAGAACTCAGCAATAACGCATAGCTGAAGTCAGTGGGTTCAATGATGTATCCTTTGTTGATAAGTGCAAGAAAATGTTAACATAATTTAATAATTTTCATTTGATCGTCGATTAAAATTATTATAATGCAATTAAGTGCCTTTTTTCTTAAAAGCACTCATTATTTTATTTATTTTCAACTAATAAACCCTCTACAGCCACCATAACTCGTTGGAATTATGTAAATCCTGCAAAATATGTGGCTTGGATTCTTAGGTCCGGGTTTAATGTCGGGTTAATTTCAACTAGAAAATCATTTATCCCTTTCTAAAACTGAATATATGAGAGTTTAGGTTTTGTACAGAGCATCAGGCATTAGGTGTGTGTCCGGAGTGAGCGTCATCGAATATGGAACATATTACATTCAGTTTACATTCCGAGAAAATATACAAGATGAATTTCATCTGGTTTTCTGTTTCCCCACACACTTCCTATCATTCAGGTGGGAAGTCTATCGTGGGAAGTCAATCTGGGCATCCACTGGGTGAGAGAATTCATTGGTGCTGATTTTTCATTCAGCCCTGAAGACAGTGGACGACTCGCCCATCGAAACGTCGCGTCGTGAGTTTTTTATCCTGTTAAGTCTTATTGTACCATATCCTTATCGTGTGTATCTATTCCATTGGGTCATATTTTAAAAAAATATTCAAATCCCATTAATAACATTTACAGTGTTGAAGGTTGATTCAATCAAGTTTGGTTTTTATATCAATATATAAAGTGGTGAGTATGATGAGTGTACATTCGTACATTGACGTAAAGGGAGAGTTTCTTTTCTATCGATGAGCAGCTTTTATTTCTTCATACATTTACGTTTACCAGAATATTACATAATTTGGTCTTGGCCAAGCGAGATCAAAGAGGCTTCTCGATGGTCTCAATCTAGAATCCATCTCAGTGATCTCTGGTACAGAGGTCGACGGGCACTAGGTTACCCGGGCATCACGTCGTCACTAATGAGTAAGCGAGCGAGACCACAAACAAACAACAGGCTTATAAGCTCAATCTGGACATCCAATGGGTGAGAGAATTCATTGGTGCTGATTTTTCATTCAGCCCTGAAGACAGTGGACGACTCGCCCATCGAAACGTCGCGTCGCACAATGGGCTGAAATCGAAAAAAGCTGGCAAAAACCTCAATTTTCGAATTTTTAATTTCGAGCCGGGAATGAGAAATCCATATTCAAGAATACCCATATGATATAAAACTGAAGGTTGTATTTCATCATAGGGGTTCATTAAAGCTATACAGCTTGTCAAAAATGAATAAAAATGCACGGAACCTGGAATATGCGATTTTATCAAAATATTTCAAAGTTTTTTTAACTGGTGAAGGAATGCAGTTCAAAAGTAGAATTTTTAAGGATATTTCTTTATATTTTCATCTTTGTAGATGATAAAGAGCTATTTGTAATAGTAAATTATCTTAATTTAATGATACTATGTTTTATTTAATATACTGCTATTTTTCGCTAAATGTTTAGCTAATGTAGTGATAAAAGTACTTACCGTCCTTTGCCGCTCCTGTGATATTTACACCAGCTGTTTGGTTGAAGTCTATTTTATTTGATAAAAAAGAAAAGTCTTGCCCCTACTTGCCCTCTTTCTTTTTCTGCTCGATAACGCAAAACGAAGTGGGGAGGTTCTCGACTGCGTTCAGCGTGACACTCTTGGTAGGGCAATTGAGATATTTCCGTTTCTGTTTGAGAAACCTGAAATTCCCCTACGTCCATGCACGTTTTGTTTTCAAGTTATTCTTTCCATGGTATTCATGGAATGTACCCTCCCCAAATGTTTTGACACTTCACTCTAATCCCAGGAGCTAAGTCCATGCCGCGAGACACTCAGACGGCAAAAAACCTAACGGTACTCGGGCTCCCCATGAGCCCTTTGTCTGTGGCGGCTACTCCCTGCACATAGATTTGTTTTCTTACTTGAAACACGTGCAAAGAACATCTGCCACAATTATAAAAATTGGGTTTTCCGTAAATTCCTACCTCTCTCCTATTGGCTCTAATTTTGCCGCTGATTTGTGACCGATCGTCTTCCTTCAGTCGTTTCCCGAGGTATTATGTTTTCTAATTCAAACTTACTTGGTTATTAACTTCCCCATTTATGTCTCCGTGTATTCTTTTTCCAAATGGAAACTTACTGCAGGCAGAAAATGCAAACCACGTTTTTTTTAACACGAACTTAGGACGGGTAGAGTACGCTGTCATAAAAAATTCGTGATATGGAAACGGAATACAGAGAATCCCTAGCGGTGAACATTGTAGAATCGGAGTGGACTGCTTTTGGGCGGGAATTCACCCGTAAAACGCACAACTTTATGTCGAAATATGGCATAAATACTAATAAATTTTCAACAAAATACAAACGAATATGTTTCGCTAAAAATAGGACGGCAGCGCCCTTCATTTGATTTCCAAATTAGGATACCTTTCTCAAAAACTCAAATACTCTACAAACCTTAAACACTTATTTAATTATCAAATACTGAAATAGTCTTAATATATTAAGCTAAAATATTTCCTGAGTTTTGTGTTTAATTCACACTCTAATGTATCCTTTGAAAAATGGTAAAGACCGAATAGCTCTCATAATATTGGAGTTCTCTTGCTCATAGTCTCCTTTCACTTTTAAGAATGGCTTGGAGTAACTACACATAGGATACATCTATCTGCAAATTTGATAAAAAAAGACTGCATTCCTAAAGTGCTTTACTAACTTCCGAGCAATTCAGCACAAAGAGGAAAGCTATGTAAATATATTCATGGTACTCGAGTCAAAAATAGTAAATCTTGATTTAGACGCATGCTAGCCATGGAATTTGAAATGTCCTGATTGGCTTTCCTAATTAAAGATGCAATTAAATACTTATTAAAATTAACACGGCATTGGAGTATGTTGTATCTTGTAAGACTTTTCAGTGGATTCTTAAATTTTTTGAGTTCAAATATGAATATGTATTCGCTAAAGGAATGGATAAATGTCAGTTTCTCTCTCAAATATTAAATCGGTACGTTATCGAATTAGATACATTTTTAAACGTTCCAAGACTAAAAAGTATACCTCAGATGCAAGATAACTCAAACTCAAATGAAAACTATCACTCAAATGCTAGTGCCATGCCTAATCAAATATCATGAATCGGATGTACACACCAGTGCATTTAAAAACTATGTAACCCTGTAAAGATGGATTGATAATAATGTAGACAGGGGTATACTTCATTGTAAATAAAAAGATGATGAATGCATGATTATATTTTAAAATGATGTCGCAAGTAAGTGAAATCTTCATCCAATGTTGTACGTTTCATTAAAAAATCACGCCCGCACCAAATGCGCATGTGCGTGACATTCAGGACGTTATGGAGTGCTGCTATTTCATAATTTAATTTTTGATGCTAACATGCTTCAAAAGTCATGTTATTAAATGTGATTTCGATCTTCATTTTATTATGACGTCAGTACGTCACACATTTCCCTATTGCGTCACAGAGGTTAATTAATTTGTCTCAGAGGTTTTTTAAAGTGCCACCATCATCGTCACTTGACGTCATGAAATTGAGGATGGTGGATGTGATATCTTTGCTCCAAAGATGTCAAATATCTACTACTTTAGGTTACTTGTACTTCGACCTAATAGTGCGACTAGTACGGCTTGCAAATAAGAGTTTTTTCATGCTGTTGACGTGGGTACCTACATTAGCGTTTTGAAGTCCACTTCAAGTGAGCAATCATATTTTGAAGTTATCTTGAAGGATTCGGCGACGTGTTTTTATAGTTCCATCTTCTATCCGGATTTCCGTCGCGTGTTTACTTTTCTCAGACCAAGCTACTCCAATCCTAGATTCATCTTCAGGTAGAAGATTATTTGCGCCATATTTTGGCCGGACTTACCGATATAGGTCGAGTGGTTGTGTCTGATTGACTGCTGGGTCATCATTCATATCAGAAGAATGTCCCAAATTCTTGAAAAGTAACTACATTCAGCACATTGCTCCAGCCCCTTCCGATCCTCCCGAAAGGGTGGTGCTAATGTAAACAGTTCATTGAAAAAGTATTTATCCCGTAGAATTCCAGTGTCATTTATTGGAAAATACTCTTTTGGGATGGTATACTACCCAAAGAATGTCAACCGGGAAAATTTCCTCAGGGGTAGAATGTAGATTGTATGAGTGGGCGAGGGGCTTCTGGAGCCCTCCTGGCACTCAGACCTTTTGTTCCATTGTGCTTGCCCACATTTTCGCTGCCTGCCACTTGCAGACAGGGGACAAGAGTACCACGGTAGAGGTATGGATCAGGGGTAACCCCCAACCTCCCTGGTACAAGGGGTACCTCAGGAGTACTTATGAGTCACCAATTTCAAACAGTCCAGGATAAACTACAGGCAAAGGCTTAGCCAAAAAAGATGGAAAATGACGGAGATGTGTAGCAGTGGCCCAGTCCTTCAAGTACAAGAACATCTGGCATGAGATATTGTGTGCATTAGAGAGTATATTGAAGGGACAGTAAAAGCCTTACCGAGGTAAAAAAAAGACATGGTTAAGCGTTATTATTAAAAAGCCAATCTTTGACGCGCAGAGGCCATTGATTCAAGAAGCACGTATTAAGTTTTTGAATGGCATTTGTGTCAATTGAAATTACTTGTTTAGAGAAGAAAATAAATAGATTAGAATTCGAAGCATCGAAGGGTATTACATATATGCTTATCAAATCACAGCACTTAGTTTTTCCCCAATTTTGTATGCTGCTCACATAAAATTGTAAGCCGAGCCATTTCAGGAAAACTATAAAAAATAAAAATATCACAGTCGACATACCAACTTTAAGAACATACTGCACAGCATCGGTGTCATTGCACAGCACAGCATCGGTGGCTGGCATGATGCTTTGTTACAGAGTCAATATTCACTTGTAAAATCACCTCATTCCCTGAAATGTTATAGCCGATTTGTAAAATATATGTCTAACATAAAATGTGAGTAAGGTCATTAAAACATAATTAAATATACGCATTGTTTCCATTCTCTTCATTGGCTCCCGTATCATTAACACCATACAAAATCTGCATCTCAAATGTCAGTCTGATTGGTAAGGGTACCATTTCTGCATTTACTTAAGACGTGTGAAAATAAGGAAAGGGAAATAAGCTCACATTCTTATGCAGTGGCACATGGAAGTAGTCCTTGGCTTTTCACGCTGGGCTAATACGCTGTCGAAGACTTATTAGGTAGGTATTACTTTTTTATGAGGGGTTATCTACCAGTAAGGGTTGGTTTGTGAGGAAGTATGACTACCTCTGCTACTCTTTGATAGCTGGAGGTCCCCTCTCCCTACATTATTTCATTCTTCAACTCGGAACTCATCATTCTCCTCTTCAAACTATTCAAAACGCCAAATCTCTTTCTTTCCCTCCCCGCCTACTCAACATCCTGCCCTCTATTATGACCCTAGTCATCCCTTATCTCTCATCACCTGTTCCAACCTCTCACTCTGCCTTGTCCAATCTGCCACAAACGATTTCTCTTCTCACCAACCACGCATAGCACTTCCTCGTTCGTCTTCCTTTCATTCAATCGCTCGTCCTCTATTCTCCTACACACTTACATAACAAACGCATGCAAGACTATCCTCGTCTTTTTTTTCTCACTGTTCATGATTCACCGTCATAAAACACTAAACTTCACAGTAATTCCATCGATAATGTTTTCTTTCCATTCTTACACAAGACCACCGCTGGAAACAAAAAAGAGGAAGCCCACACAAATATATAAATACCTGCAAATGATATTCAACAATATTCAGTTATCGTAGGAATTAAAAAATAAAAATCCTAGATTATTTACTGACAATTAGCCTGCATCACATACCGATAATATGGAGTTGGTTCAAAGACATCATTCTTACGGCTTGAGGTAGTCTTTATTTGTTTCCACATCATCAAAATGTTTCTCTACCAGACAAACAGCGCAAGTGCTTTCGGGTCGTATCTGTAAGAATGAACGCAGTCGTTCTTCTCACAGCTAAAGACTCAGCACTAGTAATCGATATGAATAATATTTTCGATGGTAGTCAACATCATCTTCATAATAGTCGTGATCTTGGAACCTTGTGTGAAATAAATAGTGCTCGCAAATACGTCTTACGTAAATCGACTTTGGGATTATTAAGATACTGATTTAAATCAGGCAAAGTTTCGAATCAATCATTAGGTCAGTTAAAACAATGAAAACAGAAGGTATTTACGTATTGATAGTAAATTCAGCGTAATTTGTGCTTCGTGTTCGCATACGCGACTTTTTTCGTCTACGTTATTTTTACTGTTTTAAAAATGCATCCTTATGCCCTTACTGTTTTAATTCCGCTGCATTATTACACGTGACCTAGCGACAGCCATTGATGGCTCAGCCAATCTAATACGTCTATTTTCTAATGATGCCCATTGTAATAATATGATGTTGCCATCGCGGTATCTTCCCATAAGAGCTTTAAGATCACGACCCGTACGAAGATAAACCAGTGACAGTGTTTTCTTACTCAACTTCTTGGATTGAGTCTCATCGTACGAAGAGAAATGCTTATGCCTTTACTCCAATACCATCTGAAAGCTCTTTGATCGTGTTTCTTTACGAAGAATCGTCTTCAGAATTAAACATTTAAGTCGCTGAAACACGGAGTAATGTCGTCGATGACTGTACTACTACTTTTGGGTAAGTGGTTTTGACATATTTAAGCCATTAACTCATTTAGTTAGAGGGACTGAATGAGATTGATAATTGAGGGAAATAAATGATCAACACGGGATTCCAAAATGAAATGTTAGGCCTAAATAAAAAAAGTGAGCGATTGATTTAAGTTATTTGATCTATTTCTTAAAACTTTTATTTACAGGTGTTTGCTTAACGTTCTCAACCATTGTAATCTCACTACCACCACTAGATTTCGAACCAGGAGAGAACTTCGAGCAATGCCGAAACCAATCTGAGGCAAGTGCACTTTTTTTTCAAAGTTCGCGACTTGTGACCACAGGTGCATGTACGGAAAAAATGTTTGCCTGTGCAAAATAATGGTTTACCCAGTAGGATTTAACGTGTAATGCTTCTTATTCACCTAAATTATGATATACTCAATGATTTAGAACTATGTATAACTAAAAAGTGGAACACTGCTCTACTATCTCAGGAATATAACATCCACGATACTGAAATTGGTGGACTAGCGATATTTAATTTAAATTTTGTTTTTAATTAATTGATTTTATGCTTCACCATCGTATATGTAGTGAATATTTTTCATTGAGGCTGTCTTTTCCTATTTAAAAAATTAAATAGCGTACTGTGAGCAATCCAAAAGTTGTTTTCGTGGTAGGGTGCTGACCTCACGTCCTAATAGTCCTTCAAACCCTAAAAGCATTGGAAAAAAACCAAATGCTATAGTTTAAATTCAACCCAATCATCACCATCAGTCATTCATCCTTATTACATATTATACTAGCGGAAGGTGCCCGTTGAAATTCAACGGGTGTGAAAAACATTGAACTTATTTTATAAGCAAATCACAAAGCTTGGAGAATACTGTAGGCGTGGACATTTGAGGAGTTTGTATCCTATCTTGGACGTTGTGTTAGATGCTGACCATTTTCTAGGTGCACGGTTAGGTGCACGGAGAAATGGTCCTCTTTCTTGTACCGGAGACTAAAAAAATGAGTGAATGTAAGTTAACTGCACTTTAACACCTTTAAACATAAAATATAAATAATTCGCAACGTTAATGAAGTGGAAATTGGTCTAAAAAACAATTGGCAATCGAAATGAGAGACAGACGGTTTCACTAGGTGTAATACATCTGAGTATTAAACGATAATACACAACAATGTGTTTCAGACTGCATTGTAACAGAAACACTTTGTAGACATTTCCACATCAATTTTTATTCTACCGACCTAGGTTTCGGCAAATCCCATCCTATATATATCGCTCGCTTATTTGTTACTTCACCTTGCTAATGGCAATGTCTGCCGAAACCTAGGTCGGTGGAATTAAAATTGATGTGGACATTTTTACAAAGTTTTTCTGTTACAATGCAGTCTGTGACAATTTTCCACACACTTTCGCCGGATACCTTAAAATCTGAACGATGTGTTCGTTGTAGCATAGGTATTATTACCATTACCATATACCATTACCAAGTAACGCCTGAGAGTATCGAGTTCATTATTACCATTACTATTCGCTGCACCTAAGTATTCTTGCACATTTAATTAAGTGTGTAGCATATTTAATTCCTTTATGTGTATCATTTACGACGTAAGTGTTCTCTCATATACATGCAGTGCCTCCATTAGAGCTACTATGAGAATAGACATCGAAGGCTATACTTGTTGTAAATATGCATTGAATTAATCGATTACCCTACGAAGCAATCTATCACTGGGCCCTTGGGACTCTGGGCCCTTCTTATACAGATTTTCTTTCTACATGCTATCATGAGCCTGTAGGAAAACGTGATATTTGTCGATTTCTGAGAAAATGTGAGATTTTTCAGCTAAAAACCTCGTCGAACATTCCCATCTATTTTACCCAAATGTATGTTTCTGACTCATCCATTTTGTCGGAGTGTGCCCATTTTACCGCGTAATTCTTATCTGTATGTATTGAACAGTCCTTTCTTCTTCGGCTGTTTTTTTAAATATCCTCGAATCTTACTCGGTCCGTCCATTTTGATCGAGGGTTTCGAAGGCCTCTATCTCTATCTGGTCCGCTTTTATCATGCTCTACTCCTCTAATCACACTAGGGACTCTATGAAGTGCCATAGTTCTCATAAATGTTTGCGCATGCTGTTTACAAGGGTCTTGTAGTATCTTCTTCGAGTATAACAGCTCTCTTAATCATGAACATCTTTGCAAGAGCTATTCTTTACTATATATTCTGGGAACTTTGCTTTCGAGTTAGGTTAACGATTCCACGTGCTCATAATTTTTCTCTATTCTTTTTTCTCTACCTTCCTTTTATTCTCTTCCATCTGTTCGTTCATTACCCTCGCGCCAATTTCATCTCCTATGCACGGAAACTTTCATTTACAAAGCCATTCATACACGCCGTAAATGCCACCATTATACTATATTTTCTATGGGATTCCATAAATAATAACCTACGAAATTTAAGCATAATTTATTCATAACCTATGACAGATAATTTCACGTTGTAAAGAAAATGATTTTCAACTTTGATTCCGGCAATACCGATGCATAGGTACTATCCCGCGAGCCATCGCAAGGGCGTATGAATATGGGTTGTTAGAGCACCAGCCATAAAAGTGAAGGATATAGAGAAGTGATTCAGAAGAGGGAAGGAACGAAGAGCAACATGTGTTTTGAGGGCTTATTTTCTTACTCTGCTTTTGTTGTTACCATCAATGGTGAGCGAAAAGAAAGATGCATGAAATTAACCTCAATAGCAATGAATTCTTAGTATTTCTGCAGGAACTGTTATTGTGTTTCCTACCGGATTAAGATAGTTTGCTAGAGGTTTTACCAAGTCATAAGAGAGACAATATACGATATTTATTTTCAAATTTCGGGTGTTGTGATATGTATGAAGTATTTATTGTAATATTTATGGAACAAAAACGTACTTTTGTTTGATTAAATTTTCATAATTAGATACAAATTATTTAATTAATATTTATTTTGACTAGTTTTCACCCCCACCACTGTAGGCATGCCGTACTTTAAAGGCATTTTCAGGGAATTTGAGAGGATATAAACTCTCAACTCACGCACGTTACTTCAATTATATGCTGCATCCACCGACTATTGTCTTCTTATATTTTCCGCTGTGGCATTAGTGTACACTGTACCAGCCTCAGCACCTCTTCGTTTTTTCAAAATTTTCAAGTCTAAACGAAAGTCGCCTTACGTCACTAGACACTGTCCATGATTTCGTCTACTCTTTTCACAACGGAGCTGAGATGTATACAACAAAGTGAGGCCAAATTCTAAGCCAAGGTGACCGCGTGCCTTTTTCAGCGCAGCGTATACATCTGTTTTTATAGTGTCCTATAAATAGATAACTTATAGTTTTGAATAAATCCACATCATTATCTGTTGGTATTAAATAATTAAAGAAAAACACAATTTAAGCGTGAACTTTCCATTTAAAAAATTGAAAAATATGACCACATCCCTGTTCCCACAGCTGCTTTATTTCTTCTTCAATCATCCCTAGCACTTCCTCATTTGTTTCCTTTTCCATCCATCGTACTACCCATCCTTCTCCAAACCAGTAATTCAAGTGTTCCTTCAACATATTTATTTCCTATTTTCAATTCATAATTCCCACCAATGAGCGGAAGTCGATATTGAAAAATAAGATCGTCAATCGACCAATGCGTCAAATATTTAAATGTTGAATAAAGATATCTTCAAATCGAAAACTTAGTGTTCCACGGAAAATATATTTATTTTTGAATCAGTTTCACCAGACGATAGCATTTCTTAATATTCTACAATGTAGCGAACTAGATGAGGTAATAGTTATATTATTCTATGGAACACAAAGTTATTTAATTGAAATTTTCCTCATTCCAATTGGATTCCAAAACGTTTTGGTCCACACCATCGCCCACAGTCAAAATGATGTATAGACATAGCATAACTTGCAAGCGGAAATTATGGGGTCATAAGGGTGAATTAAGTATTGATATTAATGCAGAAATGCCTATGTACCCTTTTGGGGACCTCTAGAGGGCCTTTTGGCCCCTTTGTCCCATCCTATCTTTTATTATTTCCTCATTCTGACGTCATGCTCATTGCAATCGAATTCCACCAAGTTTTTCTACCACTATACAAAATTCAACAGAATCTAGTACCATTTTCATCATTTTAATGACTTAAATAACGAGGGTCCCACAAATCCTGGTCTTTCTGAGACCCCAATGACCTGGATAGTAGAAGTTTACAGCCTGCACTCATCACTTACAAAAGATTAACTGAATGATTAAAATTCATTTTCTAGGCGCAGAAAAGAGTCAATGGAGAATGTATTAGAAGTGTGTTCGCGGGGGCTGAAATAAATGAGACAATTCGGATATATAGTGGCGTCGATTGCGTCATATGCATGCACACTTGCAGGTGAGTAAGACATATCAGCCCCATTGCTGATCTACCAATCAATATTGGCAGGTTCAAAGACTATTCCTATAAAGAACCCAGCTCGAAATCATCGGTCCATTTTATCCCAATCCCTTCAAGAATCACTGCTTTTTATGCCTTCTAATTATCCCCATCCTTCAAGGTGGCTGGATCGGTAATTGTGGGTCATTAAGTGCATAATTTATTAATTTTTCAAGAAAGTCGAAAATAAATTCTAGGACCACACTTTATTTAAATACACCTCATTTAAATCCATGATGCGGTAGAGCTAACCATCATTGCAGTAATAAATATTGTTACGTGTTAAATTATCATTGAATTGCCCAAAATCCAGTTCGGTGTATATATATAATAATTGGAAGCTTTCACGAGCGTGAACACAAAAATATATAAAAATATCGTCACAAGGGCGACTAAAAGGAAAAAAACACACAAAAAGAGAACTCACACGGGTTTTGAATATTTCGGTGGATCGCCGCCACATTCTTCAGTGAGAGGTAAAGGAAGAAGAAGGTGGCGGCGATCCTTTACCTCTCATATATATATATATATATATATATATATATATATATATATATATATATATATATATATATATATATATATATATATAACTTCATCACTTCTAATATATATATATTCTTTTTAAGTTTTCGCCAATAGGCCACAAATATATAAATTAAAAATTACAGGAGGTAGGAGAAAGAGATATTCGTTTCGGACGGACGTTTCGGACCGGTTGGTCCTTCAGAGTAGGAATGAGGAAAGGGATAGAGATTGAGGTATGGGAGGGCAAAGAGGGGGAGACGAAGGTGGAAGAGGGGAAGGAGGGGGATAGCAAGGTGTAAGAGGGGAAGGAGGGGAAAGAGGAAGAGCGGGGAGAGGGCGAGCGGAGGGGTGAGAGGAATGAAGGGGAGCAAAAGGAAGTGGAGAGTGGAGGAAGCAGGGAAAGAGGAGATGAAGGGGAGGGAGAAACTAGTGTGATTTATTGAGTCCAGGGGGCGAGAAAGCCTGGTGGATCAAAATACAAGAAGATTCAAGATCTTTGAGCTGAAGGGGGAGGAAGAAGGGGGAAGGGAAGCAAGTAAACCAACTTAAAAAGTGTTATTGAAAGTGGAGTTGTAGGAGGAGACGTGAATGGCGACTGGGAGAGAAACAGAGAGGGAAGGGGGATCGTTACATGACGAGCGGTGCCCATTCATTCGAATGTTGAGAGGAGTGGTGGATAAGCCAATATAAAAAGAGGCGCAGTATTGACAGAGGAGGATGTAAACGATGTTTGGTGTGGTGCAAGAGGGTGAGAGGACAGAAGGGAGGGGAAAAGTGAGGAACTTGTTCGGCAAGGGCTGGGTGATGAGGATGGTGCAAGTTTTGCATCGCGGGTGGTTGCACGGGGTGGGAAGGGATTTGGTGGGTTTGAGTGATTTGGACAGGGGTTTGGTGGTTTAAAAATCGGTGATAGATTGGGGAGGCGTCTAAAGCTGATAGAGGGACATTGGGGAAATATTTTTGAAGTGGTTAGGTTGTCTGAAAGGATAGGGTAGAGGTAGACGTCTAAGAGAGTCAACACCAAGGAAGTAGGTGGTGCAGAGGGAGATATTGTGTTGAGAAATGCTATAAGTGGGAGGCAGTTTGGGGGAGTGTGGTTTTTTGAGGATTTTTTTATTAAGAAGGTGCTCTGGATAGCCTCTCCGAAGAAGATATTAATAGAGGTTCGTGAGGAATTTATGAAGGGAGTCAGGGTTGTTGCAGATTCAGTTGCCGCGAATAGAAAGGGAGTAGGGGAGGGTCCGTTTAGTGTGGGAGGTGTGGCAGCTCTTGTATTGAGATATTGTTGTTGTTTTGTGGGCTTGATATGAACGGAAGTGCTAAATGTGCGGTCTGAGAGAGAGACGTTTACGTCTAGAAAGATGACTGCATTGTAACAGAAAACACTTTGTGAATATTTCCACACCAATTTTTATTCAACCGACCTAGGTTCCGGCAAACATTGCCATTATCAATGTTTGCCGAAACCTAGGTTGGTTGAATAAAAATTGGTTCGGAAATATTTACAAAGTGTTTTCTGTTACAATGCAATCTGTGACAATTTTCCACAATCTTTCGCCTGATACTTTAAAATCTGTTTGGTAGAAAGATGACGTTAGAGGCAGAGATTTTAGCAGTCAAGGAGTGAGAAGAGGAGGCGTTGAGAGAGGAAATAAAAGAATTAAGAGAGTTTATACCATGTGGCCACAGAAGGAAGATTTCGTCAATATAAAGAAGCCAGAGAAGAGGTTTTAGTGAGCATGAGGATAGAAATGATTGTTCAAAAAGTCCAAGGAAAAGGTTGGCGTAGGAAGGACTGAAGTGACTACCCATGGCGCATCCTTTAATTTGAAGAAAGAATTTATCATTGAAAGAGAAAGCGTTGCGGGTAAGGATGAAATTAGAAAGATCAAGAAGGAAATCAGAGCTGGGAATGTGAGGAGCAGGGCGTTGAGTAATGAAATGGCCGATGGCAGAAATTTCTTCAGAATGAGGAATGCTGGTGTATAGGAAAGTGACATCAATAGTGGCCATTAAGATTATCACAGTCAGAGGGGAGTGGAATGGAATGGAGGCGATCAAGAAAATGATAAGTGTCTTTGATATAGGAGAGCAGGGAGTGGACAATGGGTTGTAGGTAGTAATCAACAAATGCGGACATGCGTTCGGTGGGTGAGTTGTAATAGGAGACAATGGGGCGGCCGGGGTTGTCAGGTTAGTGAATTTTGGGTAGAATATAGAAGTTTGGGGTGCTTGGGTGTGACGGAGAAAGAAGGGTGATATCCTGTTTAGATAGGCCTTCATCTGGGACTTTATTTTGAATAAATGAGATTATTTAATCCAAAAATTCATGATTAGGGTCATGAGAGACAGGCTGATAAGAGGAAGTGTCAGAAAGTTGCCGGTTGGCTTTATCGAGGTAGTCAGAAGAGTTGAGCATGACTACTGTGAAGCCTTTGTCAGAAGGAGTGATGGCAATATCTGGATTTAAATTTATGTTCGTTGACGTTCTTATGAATCCTTTCCTTTATTTGAATCCTTTCCTTTATTTGATTCCTTTCGGTCCTTCGAATCCTTTCGGTCCTTCATTCATATGAATCCTTTCCTTTATTTGATTCGTTTAAGTCCTTCGAATCCTTTCGGTCCTTCGTTCCTATGAATCCTATCCTTTATTTGATCCCTTTCGGTCCTTCGAATCCCTTCGGTCCATTTGTTTCTTTGGAAGGAATCGCTCCATTCGTTCCTTGAGGTCCTTTGGATCGAATCGGTCCTTCGCAACGAAAATATTTCCACAACCGGATTCGTTCCTTCTCGTTCCATCAGTTGATTCATTCAAAAGGAACGAATCGTTCTGAAATGGCCCATCACTAGTGAGAGGATAATCTACATTGGGGAAGAGGAGAGTCAATGTTGGGTAGCTATAGTACTGAATGTAAAATTAGGGATGACGGTAGTAAACATTGAACCAGTGAGCGACAGGATGTTAGTGGTAGAAATAAAACCTCACCCGCTGAACTTCATATTGATCCAGGTGCACAGGCCTACAAGTAACCATATGGAGGAAGAGGTGCATGGGGTGTATGAGCAACTAGAAGAGATAATTAGAGAGATCCCGGGCCAGAAAAACCTGATGTTAGAGGGCGATTGGAATGCAATGGCGGGGGAATGACGAGATGGATATGAAGTGGGAGGGTAATACCTAAGAATGAGAAATGACTGCGATGAGAAGACAGTTGAACTTTGTAGGTGAAATAAATTGGTAGTAACAAATGCATGGTTAAAAGATCACCTGAGGCAAAAGTACACATGGAAAATGCCGGGAGACACAGGAAGATGTCAAATTGAGTACATCATGGTAATGCAGGGGCTCAGGAGTAGGATAAAATATTCGCAAATCTGTCAGGGGGAGAATGCGGATTTAGATCACAGTTTAGTCTGGATGAAATGCGATGTAAGATTCAAAAGGTTTTGTGTAAGTGGGAGGATAAAGAGGTGGAACGTGGAAGATTTTAACGGGAAAAAAGGAGGGAATAGGTACTATGTGCTAGCGGAAAGGTATGTATGTACATTGGTGAAGAAATGGAAAGAGGAACGATTGAGGGAAGATGGATGTGTATAAAAACAGGCATAGAAAGAGCAGCAGAAAATATTGGATCCACGGAAATACGATGGATAAGGAAAGAATAGGTCACAGACGAAATTATTAAGAAAATGGAGAAGAGAAGGAAGTGGGAAAACGTCAACACTGAACTTGGTAGGGGTTCGGTGGACAGAAATGAAGACAAGCGTGGAAGTGCTTGGTTAGGTTGGTGAGGAAAAGAAGCTTCTGAATGAGATTGGGAGGAGGCCAAGTAATTGAAATTTAAAACAATCTTTATTGTTTTAGGAGTAGGTTGTTGTGAGAGGTAATGACGAGCGAAGGCCGTGAAAGAGGGAAGGATGTTAGGAACGCGGGGAAGGGGAAGGAATGGAATAAGTTTGATGGACGGGATGATGAAAGGTTGGACGTTCGCGGAGATGAAGAATTGAATACTAGAGGTATATATGGCCTTGCAGGTTTAAAATTCGGATAATTTTCTCTTACTTTCAATAAAACCTAACTTTAACCGGTAGATTAATTTAATGAATAACTCATTAGCCTCTGAATTAAAATACATTATTAACCTTGTTGTATGTAAAAGCAGAATAAATGGAAAAGTCTTATCTCTATATTAATGTGACAACTTTTTACTTTTAGAATTTAAATCGGTAGGTACCGAGAGCATTTGGATTTTGTGGCAGTGTGATTCATGTAGTGGAAGTTTACAGTTAATGATAGTAGATATTTAAACATTCTATTGAATTTTATCAACGTTATTTATTTCTTTTAATTACATTTTAATTTAAATTGTAGTAGCCCTTATAATTTCACCTGCTTAATCAATAATATTACTGTTATTTATTGTCTGATTTGCTGCAAAGAATAGATTTGAAATTATATTATCATCCAGTGTTTACCCCATTCGTCCACTATTCTTGTCTACTCTCTTAATCTAATGTCCGAAAAAAATCTTGAATAATAATGAGGAAAATCAACATTCTATAAAAGTAAAACTCCGTTTGCATGTGATAAAAATCCATAATATAACTTATTCGAATTGTACTATCCTACCTAGTTTGCATTATATGTACCGATTATCATGGATCCGAATAAAATTCAATGTAAAGAAAAGTGGATTTGTGTGTCGAATGTAGTTTATAAAAATTGATGTAAAATATGAAAAAATGTGGTGCCTTTGGAATGATGGCATACGAGCTCACTTGATTGAGATATGGGAGAATTTTCCAGTGGAAAGTTTGTAGTAGGAAATGGTTTGATGAAAGTCTGATGGTAGATGTTGCGATACTACGGGATTATGATTAGAAAATAATAGATATTTTATAAGATATTGAATCTTGATGATTGCGAGTAACCTATGATAACAGAAAGGTTAATTACTAGAAGTAAAAGCTAAGAAATCATGCTCAGACTATGTTTTGCCGACGGATAAATATGCAAATGAATGGGATTTCTCATTTAAAATATATGTTTCGGAGTACGTGATCACCTAAAATGATTTCATATGTAAGAAATACTTCAATTTTCCTCCATTGTCAATCTAGACTTTAATCAATACCTATTTTTGTTGATTACCCACATGTGCAGTCATTATCCTCTTATTTTAGACCTATTATTCTTGCAGAAAGCAGAATGAGATCATGAATTGCTTTCATGAGGCCGCCGAAGTCATGAAGGTTGTCTCTGACAAGTCAAGAACTATGGTACCATTTCTGGTGCAGATATTGGAAACTATGATGTCTGGCATATGTGAAAGTGAAACTGGATTATTCCTAGGTATCCTTGGATTTTAATGCCCATCTAAAATTTATTTTCATTCACTCAACTGCTTATGAGTAAGAAGATTAAGGAACCAACTATTCTTCCTCTATTTCGCTTTTCAGTCAGCAACGGAGACGATAAGGGATGTTTACGTGATAGTTGGAGGGAATGTAACACCCATTTAGATTTTCTAGGCCACCAAGAGCCAGCCTTTTTCTGTGATCATGCAAATCCAGATAATGATCCCTACACCAAGGAGTATATGTGCCTGTGAGTATACCAACGCAATCTAAATATTCTATAAAGAACGTTCGAAATTTCACATTTGCCCAATGGGAATGTCCAATTACCTTTGAAATTAGTAGCTGGTGATAATTATCTATTTCTATTTATAATTGATTGATTTAAAATAAGCATGTGCTATCCATCATTACTTTTATTAATCTACCTATCAGGAATATGTAATCCGTAGATTCGCGCGAATTTAAGTGGAATTTTCACATGTTTAAATTAAAATCGTGTAATATTCCACAATTAAATTTGCTTTTGCACCGGGTTTTGGTGTTAATACATGATCCGACGATGATGTATCAATATAAAAACCCTACTAGAATGTAAATTTATATTGTAATAAGATTTGATCTTTTTAATTCAACTTTCATAAATAATTATTCATCGCCTATTTATCCTTATTTAAGATAATCAACTCATATACCCTATTGAAAAATTGGTCTTTACAATCATATCATTTCACAACTTAAGAAATGACTCATCTTTATTGCTGACGCAACTTAACGACATAACGTGAAAGATGAAAGAGAGCTATCTTCTGCGATATGTTCTCAATGCCCGCTTTGAATAATCTTCACCTGACTTACATTTTGCTTTTCAACCAGTTAAAGTTACACCCTTAAATCATATATATTAATACAGAAAGGTCTTTTTCTGTCATTCCGTATGTGCTCCGTTAATACTGCACCTACAGTGATAAATGAGGTATCATTTTAAACTCTGAATCACCGGCTTCTGACTAAAAATACAATCTCAATCTCAATCTTCACTATTTACCCATTTATTTGACATAAAGGTTTCGATTTTTCCATGTCGATTACTCGCTCGAGGTGTATCGACACCACACATTTTTTATATTCTAAACTTCAAAAAAAGGTTTAAAATGAAAATAGTACGAAATCCACATAGTGATTGTACATTGGTGAATGGTCATCGGGTAAGTCAATGCAAAGACAACAAAATTGTTACTTCTAATATTGTCTTTAAAGAAGTTTTGTAAATTGCGTGCCATTATTCAGTAACAGACGTCATGATTGTTCCTACTGGTACCAAACTCTCTTGCCTGCAATGTATTCATATGTTTTGTATATTTTTGCAAGAAAACAAGTAATAATAATAATAATAATAATAATTTATAATAAAATAATAATAATGGTCAGACACGGATCTAAATGAACTGGACAGACTAACTAGGCGACTGCTAAACAAGTTCCGATGTTTACACAGTAAGGCCTCTGTCATTAGGCTGTATATTCCGAGAAAGGAAGGAGGCCGAGGCCTAATAAATATATTGCGACTGTGCAGATCTCTGGAAGAGTCTATTAAATTGACTTTAAAAGCATCAAATGATGTTATAATGAAACAGATCGTTGAAGCTGACATGGGGTACACACCTCTGAACCTGAGAGATGAGGATTATCAGAAGGACTTGCCAGACATTGCCCAACAGAAACAAGAATGGAGATCCAAAGCACTGCACGGAAAATTTCCAACATTTATCCAGGAGGATTGGGTAGACAAAACTTCATCTTTAAAATGGCTCCAGGATGGCTATCTTTACCCCGAGACCGAAGGTTTTATTATGGCTATTCAAGACAGAGTTATACGCACCCATAACTATGAAAAACATATACTTAAACTAGAAATAACCAACTGGCAAAAATAATCCACCAACACCTGGGACTAACTTACGGGCTCTTAAAGAAAAATATTCCACCATATTACAAGTATCAGCCACCTGCTGTAATTGAAACAAAAACCCATGTTTTGTACTGGGACAGACCAATTCTCACCGACAAAACCATAGATTACAATAGACCGGATATCCTATTAATCAATAAATTAGAAAAAAAGGCTAATATAATCGATATAGCAGTACCACTAAGTCACAACGTAAGGTCAACCGAGAGAGAGAAAATCTCAAAATACAGAAATTTAGCTGACGAAATAAAAAATATCTGGAAATTAAATGATGTCACTATTCACCCGATAGTAATCTCTGCTGAGGGAGTGATGTCCCATATGTTTAAAAAACAAACTGAGAAGCTGGGAATAAAAAAAATAATAACTAACCTCGGGCAAAAAGCTGTGCTACTCCAAACTTGCCAAATCGTGAGGAGATTCCTAAGCCAAGAAAATTCGGACACAGTAGGATAGGGTGAATTCTCTTCCTGAACTTCCGAGCCTAATCTTAATCCACCTTTAGGATAGGTGAAAATTTTCCAGTTGGTGTAATACTAGCTGAGAAAGTGTGACAAGTCGAAAATAATAATTTTGGGGTACGAAATCCGGACCACCAGCCTCCACGTGGCGTACCTAGCAACGGTTCTTGCCGGCTAATGGTGGACGTCTGCGTGTGGGGCTAACCACCCTACACGCAGTAAAACTGGTTCCCAATATGAATACAGAGAAAGCCACCCACAACCGGCCCCTCTCGGATGGGGGCCCTAGTGGTGTTGGGAGTGGCAACACGAATAACACCGTTACGGGAGCCCGGATGCAGTGGACGGAAGCCCTAAGGGGCGACCTCCTCGCATGCCATGCTGCCAGCGAGCCCGAACGCAGGGGGTATATGGCAAGGATGCACTCTTTGTGGTGTGAGATGCATCCAGAACACGACCACCTATCGCAGCAGAATCTGCGCGATTATGCCAACCACCTGCGAAAAAAGGAAACTCTCCACCAACCGCCAGTTCAGAGGAACACACCACCGGCCAGACCACTCTCCCCGACACGGGCAGCCTCTGCACCACCTGACGCTAGAACGGCACTCATGCCGCAGTCTATGTCAAATGGAGATGAAGCTGGTCAGGCCGTCGCTGAACTACGAACGCGGTTGTTGAGCACAATATCTTATGATGATGGACAACCTAGGCAGAGAGACATCCACCGGAAGATCTCTCTGCGGGGTAACCACCTGCCCCAGTTGAATGGTCTTATCGACGAAATCCTAACGGAAACGTCGGACCTTTGGACGGTAAATTGCGTGGTCTATGCTGCTGCCAAAATTATGGCTCACTCCCAAAAGAACACCTCTTGGGAGGACAAAGCAGCAAAGAGGCTTGAACAGTTGGAGGCCAAGATCACGCAGGCGAGACAACAGGCGTCGAGAATTCAGTGTGTGATGGAATACATGTTATCTGGGCGAGCTTTCACTCCTAAAGTTCGGCGCATAGCGCGCAGTCTCAGGTACAACCATCACACGCTGAATAAAAGCCTGCTGCTTACCATTAAGCAGCACGCGGTCGATAGAGTACGGGCACTCACCACGGCCCGGAAAAAACTCCTGAAGAGGAGTAGGGGCGTGAGAGAAAATGCCACCTTTCTCCTTCAGCCGTCCCGTCTCTTTCGACCACCTCCGCCTGTTGTTGAATCTCCGCCACCCGTCCAAGAGGTTGAACGTTTCTGGAAGGAAATATACGAAACGTCGAAGCCATTCAACGGAGACACTCCGGCCATAGGCCTCTTTAAAGAGGTTTGTGACCGCCACCTACAAGATGTGGATGGACCTCTTTCAGTCACCGAAAGTGACGTGAAGAAGGCCTTCTCTGGCAAGAAGAATTTCTCGGCTCCAGGAATGGATGCCGTGAATAACTTCTGGTGGAAGAAATTTACTTCCACCCACCAACACCTCGCCAGAATCTTCACGTCCTTTCTAAATGGTGTAAAACCAATTCCACCTTGGCTGACTGAGGGACGCACGGTTTTAATACCTAAGAAGGGAGACTTGTCCAATCCAAAGAACTACCGCCCTATAACCTGCCTCAACACTGTATATAAGGCGTTCACCTCGATCTTGAGCGACCTTATCCTACACCAAGTCCAGCCGGTTTGGGAGGAGGTGTACGAGCAGAGGGGCTCAAAGCGGGGAATCGCGGGATGCAAGGACAACCTGCTCATTGATAGGTGCATATGCCAGGATGCCATCCGGCATAAGCGAAACCTATCAATGGCCTGGGTGGACTACAAGAAGGCTTTTGACACCACTTCGCATGAGCTATTGATCGCCATGCTGAAGTTGATGAAAGTCCACCCTGAGGTTGTGTCCTGCATCCAACGCCTGTTACCACTGTGGAAAACGCGCTTCGTTCTGACCTCAGGCAAGCGGTCAGTTTCCACAGAGTTGGTAACATACCACCGTGGCGTTTTTCAAGGCGACAGCTTGAGCCCCCTACTGTTCTGTATTTCCCTCCTACCCCTGTCCCTTAGGCTGCGACGAGGTAAAGGATACATGTGTGGTGTTCCAGGTGACAGGAAGCATAAGGTCACCCATTTGTTTTATATGGATGACCTGAAGCTGTACGCTTCTAATGCGAAAGACCTTCGCACTGCCCTGGACACCGTACTGGAATACAGTGAGGCTATAGGAATGGAGTTCGGATTGGACAAGTGTGCATCCATCCACTTGGCGAGAGGAAGATTTTCGAAGATCAAGGAAGACGTGCAACTTGTTGACGGGAGCGTCATTCGTCACCTCGAGGACGATGACAGCTATGAATATCTCGGCGTCCCCCAGCGCCGAATGCAGGAGGTTACAGCAGTGAAGGAAAGGCTCACCGCCAAATACAGACAGACTCTCAGGAACATCTGGAGTTCTGAGCTGTCAGGCAAGAACAAGGTTCTTGGCACGAACATGTTCGCGGTTCCTACACTGCTGTATACCTTCGGATGCATGAATTGGAACGTCAACGAGTTGCAAAACCTCGATAGGGGAACGAGGAAGATGATGACCATCTATAGAAGTCTTCATCCGAAATCTTCCGTCGCCAGATTGTATCTCCCTCGCAATGTAGGTGGTAGAGGACTATTGAGTCTGGAATGTCTCCACAACAGAGTTGTCCTGGGTACAGCTTGCCGAGTTTTGAAAAGCAGGGACCCCCTGCTCAATCTCGTGAGTGATCACGAGAGTGCGGGAGCAGGAGCGTTTCTCTTCCAGGCGGCAAAGAGGGCAGCGGACGAAACCGGTCTCGACTTCGACCAGTCATCCGACGGAAGCGACAATGACACGACCATCTTGTCATTGAAGGCAGACGTCCTCAAGCTCGAAATAAAAAAGCCGAGCAGAAGGCCTTGCTCAAGGTGCATACCGATAAGCCCATGCATGGAGGTTTCTATCGAAACATCGAAAAGCATGGGCTATCGAAGGAGCTAAAGTTTGCCTTCCTACGCTCCGCCAGTCTGAAGTCCGAGACCGAGGGTTTTGTCCTCGCGTGCCAGGATGATGTCATAAACACACTCGTGTACCGCCGCATTATATTCAAAGCGGAGGTTGCGGACACGAGATGTAGGGCGTGCCGAGCCCAGCCGGAGACTTTGAGTCACCTTCTCTCCGGCTGTAGTTATTACGCTAAGTCAGCATATTTAGCTCGGCACAACGCGGCCCTACGTGTGTTATACTTTCATCTTCGACACCATTATGGCATCGACGAAACACCTGTGCTGCCCTATGCCCCTGGAGATATTGAGTCCGTCGTGGAGAACGATAAATGCACGATCTGGTGGAATTACTCCTTTTCCACCACCAGGCAGTTGGAGGCGACCAAGCCTGATATCGTTCTCCTCGACCACCTCACACGCTCCATGTTCGTGATCGAGTTTTCGGCTCCGGCTGAAACTAACATGGATGCGAAGGAGGTGGAAAAACGGACGAAATATCAAGACCTGCTTTTCGAACTTCGACAGATGTACCCCGGACACTCTGTGAAACTGGTGGTCCTCATCATAGGTGTGCTCGGTGGAGTTAAGGGCTCGCTGCTAAATAACATCAAGTGTATTCCGTCCTGCGTGGCACAGGCGGAATTACTAGTTGCACGCATGCAGAAGGCCGTCATCCTGGGGTCACTCCGTCTACTGCGGACGCATGACCCTACCGCAGCGTAGCCACACATCCGATGGGCGTCGGACGTGGCTGCGATTACTGCCCAACCCCTCTCGAGTCTTCGGCCATTATGACGGCAATGAAACCTGATGCTTGCCGGGGACTCGGAGGGTCATGTTACAACTGTAACAATTAAAATAATAATTTATTGGTTCTAGGACATGTGAATATACATGTATGGAACAGGTCAGCTATCTGTTACAAACTGTTACAGTGCAGGATGAGAAAATTAAAATAATAATAAAACACACATTTACATTTACACAACACCTATTTACAAGAATAACAATAATAAATAAATAGAGCAGCAGGAATGTCTCAAAGGTAATATATTATTTACGTACAGATAAGAATTCATCAGTTGAATAACAAGTATGCTGGGATAAAAACTTCTGAAATTTAGACTTAAATAAAGAGAATTTACCAATTTCCCTTAAATCCCTAGGAAGGGTATTCATAAATTTAACACCTGCATAACTCGGGTTCTTTGAGAACATGGCAGTGTTGTGGGTAACTACTCTTAAGTCTTTACATCCTCGCGTGTTATAGTGGTGTATATCAGAATTAGTTTTCAGGGTGAATAGAGAATTATTTTGGAAAACAAACGTAACAGTGTGAAATATGTATAAACACGGAATTCGTAGCATAAAGTACACGGAGTATAAAGGTAGTACTTTATTATACACCTTTTCTATTTGAAACCCAATTACACCGTTTCCTTGACATACTTTTTCCCTGATAGCATGAAAGTGCGAAATTTTCGAACGGGTTACTTAGTTATTCTTCTTATATTTTGAATGTTTACCCGCCCTAATGTCCCTTCTAATGTGGCGATATCCGATATCATTGTCGTAACATTATCCCTACTTTTCAAAACCATGGGAAATTCCAGATTTTCCTGAAGAAAAATGAAGAATTTTCAGCTTTTTATAATCTCTGAGGTTTTTTGAATCAGCATTGCTCCTGCAATGAAAAATATCGAACAATAGGATTGCTTTTCAAAAATAAATTTCATGAGAAATTTAATGAATTTTGGCTGAGTAAAGAAGCTTCAGAAAAATCACCAGGATGAGCCTTCTGTTCATAATAAGAACAATTGAGACATTTGTTTACGTTTTCAATGTGCATTTCCAGTAGCACATGGGTTGAATCCCAGAAATTTAATGGATTATGAGCGGATTTTGTTGGATCCATGCGGGGTAAGCAAAGGGATATAAGATTGAAAAAGTATTATTTAGCGAATAAATAATTAGTAAGTTTTAGCATTTGTATAAATTAATATTGTCTGAGGCGCATAAAGTTTGCATGCTATCAAGTGAATAACGAGCAGACGTAACGAAATAACGAAATTATTCTCTTTTATAATGAGCAGACAATGACAACTGAAAGGTTATCTTCAGATCAGAGACAGGAAGTTTTATTTGACTACATAAACGATTTTAAGTTAAAATTACTGGAAGATAGGTAGTCTATTAAAACGATGTAAGTGGCCAAAGAATGACCACCGAGTGACGCCAAATTTTGTGTAAAGGATTAGACTTGTTAGAGTACCTATAGCTAAAATGCTTTGCTTAAAGTAAACTATATAAGTTGAAAAGTAATGAATGTAGTAAAAACAGATGTGATCTATAAATATTTCACAATTTTAAGCAAAACGATATCATGTCCCCATAACACTATTGCGGAACAAGTTTACGAATCGTTCCATGAAAAATACAGAAGGAAACAAAAAGAAATTACAGAACTTTTGGAGGAGTTATCCACGTCTAGAAGTAGCCACTTGTCAACAGCAATCAAAGGTCGTGAATGTGGGTAGGACGCTTTCCTAACTCCTCCCTTAATGGTATAGGTTAATTTAATAAACCAATTTTATATCACGAAATCTCTCATGTCTAACATTAATAAAATTTACTTTAATTTGGAAGGATCTAATGATACCCTTTCCTTTTCTTCATCAAAACAGGAAACTGATGGACTATCATCATTGTACTGAGAAGTATATAAAGAAATGCTCACCGGAATTATTGGGTTCCGTGGACATTCTGAAATCGAAAATCAGAAACTTGGAATCATGTGTCAAATACTACTGAAGGTCCTGAGGGAAAACTTGTGAAATTTTCTCCTATAATTTTATATTGCTGGTTGAACACTCAATACTATATAATATAAACTATTCTTCACATTAAAAATCCCGACATGGATAATTGAAACCTTGAGCATAGGAGCACAAGTTCACATGAAGTAGAAATAATATGCGCTGAGCACTTTTCCATTTGGATGAACAAAAAATGTTGGGTAAGCGGAAAGTAGCATGATGGTCTTGCTAATACTAATTCTGAGACGACAAATCCCAATAAAACTAGTCACTAGCCAGTGTCTATGTGTAGTACAAATCATGAATTTGTAATAAAAACTCTTGTCATTATAGCATAAATAAAGGCTAATTCAAAATATTAAAAGAATTTTCTTTTCCTACAGCAGTCCAGTTGTGTGGAATTCATCATAGCAACCAGCGTATACTGCTTGCATATTGCAAACCAAGAAAATAGATGTGGAATTCTGATCTTGAACTTTAACTTCCATTAGCGTTCCCTAATGAATGCGTTGGTAATTGATTATTTGACTTGCAGAGCAGTCCTGCGGCATATAAAAGAAAATTAACAGTTGTAGGTCGAAAAAATATGAAAATGTGCGCTTTCGGATAACTCGACGATTATCGACAGAAGGGGAGTACTCAAACCGTTCATTTGATACTAATCATTCTTCGATTACACCATTATGCCAATGCTTTTAGATTCTTTTGTCCCCAGCTATTATTTTCAAAAATACTTCTACTGTGCTTAATGTATATCCACTATAGTAATTCTTAGGGGGGCTTCATAGGTCGGCGGCGGAACTCAGCCATTGGGCGCATTCAGGGGACGGAGCGCTCCGGGAGCGCTCAGCCAAAATTCCAGGAATTCCCCCTGAATGCGACCGCTACGTAGTTGAGCCGACGGAGCGGTCGGCCATTTTACGGAGCGGTCTTTTGGGCCGCTACCTGTACTGAGCGCTCTGTGACCGGGCGCGATTTTTCGAATGCTTGTTCTACTACTCGGCGTGGTGTCTTCACGTGAATTATCCTTACATGCTTGTGTGGTCTGGTGCATGAAAATATGTATTCAATAAATTATCTTCTTGAATGTGATTAACATTTATCTTCAAATACGATTAATATAATGCACTTTCGATGCAAGCGTGCGGTTGACTTAGTTACTTTCCGTCTCTCATTCATCGCAAAGGTTGGCTAGAATTAGTGTAGAACTCTTCTTAATTCTCATGGTATTATTGAGATGTTTGTCACAAATAAAATAAACTAGACATATCTCCCTTGCCAACGTTTTGTGTGCTATTTACACTTATTATAGGACTGGGAAAATAATACACAAGGATGAGCGAACGTAACAATTTCTTAACGTCTCGACCATGAATTTAGAATGGTCTCGACAGTGATGTATATTCTATGCCCAAAAATTTGTGTCTATCGTTGACGGTGTACGATTATGAAAGAAAAATATTCATGTGAATTGTTTGCGAGAGAATTATAAGAATACTTCACAATTCGTTCTCTAAATGATCATGCATGTCTTGTGGGCTGTTTGCTGGGCTATGGGCTAAGGTAACGATTGACATAATTTAACAAGTTTCGAGAGAGCATACGCTTATGAAACAAGCATATCGGGCATTATTAATATACTTAACATCATTAATATGTAATAATACTTTGCTCAAGAGCGCAAATAATTAACGGAGAGCTTTCTTGAAATGAAAACCTCGAACACGTCCACATTTTCCATGACGAGGGATAGGAACCACAGAGGGATCTTGTCTTGTAATACAGCATGCATAAAAGGTATTATGTCACTGTAGCGCAACACAAAAAATGTGGCCTGTGAAACACTATCACATGTTTGCACATCCCCAAGGAAATTATTGAAGTACATAACCTTTGAACAGAGTAATTTATAATATATTAATAGCAGCGTTAACTTTCAATCGATGCTCGGAAGTTCACACAACAGCAAGAGCAGCACAGCAAAAAATTAACCGTCTTCGTGTCTTCCCTCGGTGAAGTATCTACGAGAATGGAATGAGCTCACCAAGTGTAGTTGCCCATCCAAGCGTGGTTTATTGCTCATTTATTCAACTCCTTACGTCGCTTCTTTTCGTGGAAAGGATAAACTAAAGAGCATGCTCTATGAGGAAAATTTTCCATCCTTTTTGGAAATAAGAAATATTCTAGACGATGATAGCGCGGATTAACACATCTACAATTGTGCTTACTAATCATAGGAAGGTAATTTCGAGCTTTATTAAACTACTATGAGTCCTTTCCATCATTTATCTCCGATAAGAAATCTGCGGACGGAGAGAGACTACGATTCAAAAGTTCCACCGTAGCGCTCAGTCTTTTTTCCATTCAGGGGAGCTGAGTACAAACTAGGTAGCGGTCCGCTCCACCAATCCCGGTCCCATAGAGCTTACGCCCGGTAAGCTCTATGCCCGGTCCCCTGAAAGCGCCCATTGTGAACACTCCTTTAGAAATCATGACGTCAGGCCGCTCAGTGTCGCTGACTAGCGCTGGATCGCCGCGAAATATCCATCCCGACTGAAATCCCCGGCGGAGGCATTGGCCAAGAAGCGGGAAAGCCTTATTTAAGGGAAGGGAAATTTTTATTGTTTAATGCATGTTCAACAAGTGGAACTGATAACGTGTTAATGCTAATATAACCGTGTCTGGCAAGTTTTATAAAAACCGAATTATCTCATGCGCACAAATATTACGCTTGCAGCACTAAATAACGCTGGAATCCAGTCTCGAGACTTTTATTCCATCTTATTTCAATTACTTTACGAAAACGATGGAGACGTTGCACGTTTGATTAATATACATGGTTAAAGCGAAACTTTTACCATCAAATGAGCTTAAATAAATAATAACCGATTTATTTTATAACCAATTCATTCATTTGGTCACGGAAATTGAACTCAAAAGTTAAATAATTTAGCTTTTTCCAATGACTTGCAAGTATTGCAGGGCCGATGTTATTGTGACGCCTAACACCTTTCATTTGTTTTCTGGCCGCCGAGCTGTGAAGGGGTACATGTTCAGTCGGCGGCGATCGGCATCCCCGCCCGTCTCCGCCGCCGACCTATGAAGGCGCCCTTAGTCTAACCACTAAATTTATTATGACATTTGAATTTAATAGCTTTCCTCAACAACAAAGAAAATACGAAGAAATCTGCCACCTCACCTACCCATCACCACTTCTATCCCTTTCCGATAGCTTAAGCCAGCAAGAAGGTACGCAAGGGATTGGAATAGTTTCCACATGCAATACTAAGACAATGGAAGTAAAATTGCTTATGGTGCGTATTTCAATGCCTACTATCTCAGTATACCCCATATACTAGTGTCAGTATAGTTAACTTTGGGTCTAAACTATCGAGGTAGAACGGACAATTATCAAAAACAATATTCAAAAGAACGAGAGTAAAGGCAAGGCCATTCTTATCACAAGTCAAGGCACACATAACAATATAGGTATCGAATCCTGAACATGTAACATGATCCTCCAGCTCGCGTATTCTCGGGGAATCCGCAAATAGTGTCGTGCAACTCCATGATAACATATTACTTATTTGATTTTAATCCAAATGTTTCTCGAAAAAAGTTCATAGATATTTATAATGATTACTGAAATACACGCTATTGGAGTTTGTAAGTTAGAATTTTTAATTTACATTTAAAATCTACTTACCTACTTTGAAGAAGGAAATATATTTTCCGAAATTAAAATTGATGCTCTTGGCACATTACAGTAGAAATTCAAAGTTGACCTTCTAATTGTGGATTGTCGTCCGGGGCGAGAGTGAACGAAGTCTACATCTACAGAATACCCTGCGAGCCACCTCAAGTAAAATGTTGGTGACTACTCACCCTCTGCCACATACCCTTGAGGTGGCCTGCAGGGTATTCTGTAGATGTAGAAGGGTGTGTGGTAGGGGAGGTACATACCTGTCATTTCAACACTGATTTGTGCGTCAAAAGTGCGGCAAAGCCCTGAAGAAACTAGGATTCATCAAGCGAATAGTGCAGGGATCCCCAATTACATTTTATCAAGGTCCGTTTTAAATTTTTATAAGACTGCCGTGGGCCAGACACCTTTTTAACCCCAAATTAAAACAGCTTATAATTTAGGTGTTGACCGCGAAACTCTTGAAAAGGTATTACATTTAAATATTACGAAACTGTTGACAGCTGCAATGTCTAACATTCCAAAGAAGTATCTCATTGGCCACCTTATGATTTTCCTTGTGGTAGTCTTGTCTTTACAAAGTTTGTCCAATACATCCACACCGCCTTTTGTGAGATTATAAAAGTCAATTATCTCTGGTTTGCTCGACTCATTGCTAATTGTTCCATCGTGGTGCATTGATGACATTAGAAGAACCTTTTTATTATTTTTAGGGTTAAATAAAACCAGCATTTTGTTGTCCGGGTACATGAACTTTGACGATCCTGCTGGGCCGGGTAACAACATGGAAGGTGGTATCTGACGCTTATTTGTACGTAGTGTACCAAGTAACATAAGTTTTTTCTTGCATAGTTCCTCTATCAACTCATATGAAGTGAACCAATTATCGGTTGTCACATTTCGATTACTCCCCGTAAATGACTCTGTAAGCCGTAGAACATACTGAGTCGGTAAGGGAAAATCATCCTTTTTTTTGTTCTTTGCCAACATATGGTATGCCTGAGATAAAATAGAATGTTCTGGCGTCACACAGTGAAATTATTTTTAAACCATACTTGTCGGGTTTTGATGGTATGAACACCTTGAAGGGGCACCGACCTCGGAAACTAAGCAATGTTTCCTCCACCGTCAAATATTCCGAAGGGTTATAATACATTAGACAGTGGCTAACAAAAGTATTCCATGTCTCTCGAAAAACAGCAAATTTATCTTTAGCCTTTCTGGACTCCCTAGTCTTCCTATCATCAAATCTTAAATTTTGCAGAAGGAATGCAAATCTCTTCTGAGACATAGTACAACGAAAGATAGGTGGTCCGTAAATCTCTGAAAACATATCAACTTGGCTCAAACCAGAATCCTTCAAGACACCACTCATTAACAAGACACCAATGAATGCTTTCATCTCACAATCAGTCACGTCTGTCGGACGTAAAAAGAAAAGGAGGACGTCAGGACATCTTCGATATCACTGTTTGTCAGAATTTAGTCCTCAGATTCAGAAACAGATTCCTCAAGGCCAGATACCTCCTTTTCATCGTCAGAATCTATGGTCTGCTGACGAAGTAACTCAGCTAGGACGTCCTCAGTGGTTCGAAATATTTCTTTTGAAGCAATTTTGTAAGCAGAACTGCGAAAAAGAGTAAAACGTACAGAGCAAAATTCGTAACATTAACGGTACAGTAGGGTCGGATGCGACCCGAAACAAGAGAGCTTTCGGGAAAACTGAATGTAATAAGCCAACGTCACTTACCAGGTTGCTGCAACCACTCCTACACCTTTAGCAAGACTTACTGATAGGGTTCCTGGTCAGATTTCCCTCCTGCGAAGATAGGGGGGAGTAAGGGAGTGGAAAATTAAATGCTCGGGTCGGATCCGACCCCCACCGTACCGTTTGAGGGTTAAATGCTTTTCATAAGATCACTTAATGAACAAGGTTATGAATTCTTGCATTCGGTTTTTCGTATATGCTTCGCTTTTCCCTAAAATTGGATTTTTAAGGTCGAAAATCTAAAACTTTTGCACTACTTCAACATTAGAATATTTTATTTACTTATAAACCGCAGCATAGGCATGGAATAGAATCTCATGCCATCATTTGTGCGTTATAAATTCCTGTGTAGGTATGAGGAATTCATTGAACTTGGTTTTAAATTTGTTTAGGGACCGATTTTGAATCGTGAAATGGTTTGTGGGCCAAGCCATTAAATGTATGGAAATTAATGGGGACTTCAATATAGAGTATTTAATTTTGCGAATAGTCAAAAAAATCATTATCCATAATTTATTTTGTACATGTCTGCTTTGTATGTAAGTGACTACTTAGAAAGAAAAAGTGGCATTGCAACGCGTACCGGGCACAGCTAGTAAATCATAAAAATAATAAATGAAAACACATTCAATGAAGAAAGCTAAACATTTAAAACTTTAATAGGATCTACTAAAAGAATACTCAAATTATAATGATATGAACACAACAGAACAAATGAAAATTATTTTATTTGATTTCAATCAGAACGAAATATAAATCATTATTATCAAGAATATTAAAGTATGTATGATGGAAAAAACTGATATATACTAAAGTAAATGAAGTTAAGAGAAATTACATTTTTATTTTGAACTACCTCTGTGAAGTTCGAAGTTGATCCTGTGCGCCTGACTCTCATCAAGTCATTGAGGTGGCTGTCGGTGAGTCGAGAGCTGTAACTATTCCTAATGAAGTTCTTCTTAAAAAACGCAGAGTCATACGTGTATGTTGATCCAAACATTAGGCACAGTTTAATGGCCAAGTTTTTCAGTTCAGGATACTTTTGACCACTCTAATAGTTTGACCAGAACAGCTCACATGAAACTAAATGTTAACAACTCTTCTACAAACTGTTCTTTAGCACTGTCCAAAAACCGCACAAAAACATTCAATTGAGCTTTATCAGCAATATCACACGACCCTTATATTGGCCTCTTATCTCACCCTATCAAATTCTTTCAGTCATTGCCAATCAGATAGATGATCAATGATAACGTCTAAAGAATTCAATCGTTTTACAGTGCAGCCCTTTATATATCTTACCCATCTTTGTGGCTCGCGTTCTATCTTTTAGAAAGCGACACAGGCTGGCATAAATAGTCAGTTTATTTCCTTTCTGAGCGCATTTTAACTTTCAATCATTATTTCTTATTCTAGAAGTGTCTTCAAAAATAGATTTTTTGCCAATTTAAATACAATTATTAACTCAGCAGCTTTCCAGTATTCATGCATTGGGATATCCGCGAGATTTGGCACATGCGGGCGGAAATAACATAAGGAATATCCATATTGCATTTTCTTCGTGTTATATGCAAACGTTCTCTCGGTACCAAATTGGTTAATGCTACGAATCCCATCACTCGCCGATTTCAATAACATCAATTGTAAATCCCAAAAAAATCACTGCAAACTTACTCGCGGTACGAATGGGGCAATGGTATCATCACGTATCTGAAAGAAAGGGAAAATTTGAGGGGGACCACTGGGTTGCTGTCATTTTTCCGGATTTTGATCACCAGGTTTTTAGCAATGTTCGCAAAATTGTTATTTACGACGATTAAAATATGTACTTACTCGTACAATTAGCGGGAGTACGATGAAAAGATTCATTTGCGGATATATTACGTAGTTTTTAAATTTTAAATTGTAGTGGGCACGGTTAGTTTTTCGCAGAGAGCCCCCCGCTGTGTGGGTCGAGGAGAGAGGCCTCCGTTGGGTCTCCGAACTGGGAAAAGGATTGCGGATTAGAACCCTCGCGAGCTTGGACCCCACCCAACTTTCGACTATCATAGACATGGCTCCAGACAATCGAGTTGAACCTCAACGGGTACCTTCCGCTAGTGATCTATAAATGCTATTGTCCATAGAGGAAAAATCATTCGCCTTGACCTTAAGGTTATGATCTATAATGTAAATCATCTTATGTATTCATATTTATTATATGGGTGGCCTCTGATGCTTGCTGACCTCTGATTACTGACTTCTTTGTAACTACAATATATTAAGTATATATATTTTTTCGAATGCGAATGGTGTTAAATAAAAGTTCCTTCGTTCGTGGTTTATGCTGTCCTAGGTCCTAAGATCACGACCCTTGATGCTATTTCCATGGGGAATGATTTTCGAGTCGTCTGCCAGTCTTGAGTCCGTTGCCGCCACTAGAAGTCCAATTTACTCTCAGTATCATCGCCATTCAATTGGGAAAACCAAAAACAGATATAGAAAAGCCATCCCAGACGGTTACAATGCCGTCGACGAACCTATTGTTCACTATCGGTAAGTTGGGCATGCACATTTCTGGTAGGTAGATAAGATAGGTATTATATATTTTGTCCTGTGATCCACATCCACATAATACCCTGCAAGAAGGCTCTAGGACGTTTAGCGTGGAGTTGTGGGCCACCAACCATTAAAAAGTTGGGGAATTGAAAAATAAAATTGTAAAAGAGAAATTGTGAAACGTGAAATGCGTTTCGACGGATTAAGGTGACTGGAGCGGTAATCGTGTGTCATTGAATGTACATTTGATCAAGTTTTAAAGTAAGTTGAAAAACATTTCTAAGACTACATTTCATTTTAGTGCATCTTTTCATGCGATGGAACTCACAATCCGTACAGTTATGGAAATGATATAAGAATTATATTTTAAACGTTTGCCTTAATTTAAGCGTGTTTCAATTTGAGTTATCACCGCGGTATTTTCAACTTTATCGAACATTCTATATAAATATATTTTTTAAATATTTGATTCGGCATGACAACCTGATATTACTTATCAAACATTATCATAACTTGAAATGTATTTATTCTTATTTAGAGGAAAATATGTATATACGTAATAGAGTTATTACAAAAAAATATCTCATGTGCAATATGGCATAAGGTGTTTTTATAGTATTGAATTGCAAAAAATCCAAATCGGTAATGTGCAATTTTTCCGTTTATATATGGATGTCACTGATAAGAACACGTATCTAAGTTTCACGCAAATCTTTACATTGGCAAAAATCGCTCCAAGCATCTTAATGTCTCGCTCGCTTGCTCACTAGTGACGACGTGATGCCCGGGTAACCTAGTGCCCACCGACCTCTGTGCTAGAGATCACTGACATGGATTCTGGATTGAGACCCTCTGAGGCCTCTTGGAGCACGTTTAGCTAAGCCCAAGTTTTGTAATATTCTGAAACGTAGTATCATAGATACTCTATGGTAGTATGTATTTCTAATATGTTATATAAAATTAAAGATATTCCGTTTTAATGACATTCATATTTCTTTGCTCGCATATATTACAAATTATTTTCATAGCATAAACAGATTAACAAACTGCTGTGATATATCTGCATAAGAGAATGCAAACTTTGCAAAAATCGTATTAATAGTAATGCAGGTGCAAACACAGGTTTTTTGCTTTCCAATTTGAGCCATTGTTCATATCCAACATTATATTGATGAATAAAAAGCACCAGTTTTATTAATCAGTAATAGAATGTTAAACTGTGTTTTGCATAGTAGCTAGTTTACCAGCGTAGAACTCTTAGTTTTTTTGTTTAGCCCGTAATAATTTCTAAGTATATTACTGAGATCAATCGGCTGTGCCGAAATACAATTGTATGTTGGAAAACGCATGCATTAATATAAAGCTATAACTAAATGCGTTCTTGCATTTACTAACCAACAATCCCCTTATTAAACGGCTTAATGTTATCGATGAAAATCTACAGAAATGCTCAAAACCAATCGCAGATGATGATAGCATACGCTTTATATTTACTGAATATGTGTGCAACCTATATCTTTATCAAGCTAGGTATGTCACCAGTAAAATTTGGCTAATACATAGACTAGATCTATTCTGAAATTCGAAAAAATCTTCATTCGGTTCATATTCTGGTGGTGATGGAGTGACTGCGATCGAGGAAAGTATTAGAAAATCATCTGAAAAAAAAATTAAACGAGTTCATGATAATTTCTCATATCGTGAAATAGAATTTCGTATCGTACCTATGTTAACACGTGAAAAGGCCATTTTGTGTCACGCTACCCACTGCAATATGATTTCAGAAATTGTCCGAAATCGTTTAAATATAGGATCTAAGACTATATTTGCAAGAAATGCATAGCTATAAACTTCTGGTTCAAAATAAATGGAAAGCATGTCACAGTGTAAAAAAATAGACGAAGTTATTATAATTGATTCAGAACGAGTGACGCTCTTGAAAATTTCAAGCTACACGAGTTTTTTATGACAGGCACGATATAATTTTAGTCGCGCGCAATATCTCTAGAAGTGATACAACTGACAAAATATGAGACAGAATTCGACTTGCCGAGTGGGTCAACGAAAACGATAAAAGTAAAAAATAAATCACTGTAGACATGCCGACCGTTGGAGCATACTGCAGTATGCAAGCATTGGCGTGTTTTTTCCTAACCAGTACTAATATTGCGGAACAGCTTGTACAGTTGTGTGTTATCGAATCTACGGGAACTCACTTCTTGCAACGTGAAAGTCGAAGCATACATCTATCGAAGCATACGAAGCATTACGTTGAACATAAAAATTTGAACTTAATCAGTAAACCATAATGAAAGATTCATAGCGTCTTCTTCCACTCTATTGCATCACGTATCTTAAAAAAACAAATCTCAAAGGTCAGTTTGATCGGTGGAGGTGTATATCAGTAAGCACTCATCTCAACGGTTTGTGAAAATAAGGAAAAAGCATAATATCGTATTTTTATGCAGTGTGTGGTTCTTATGAACTCCAGGTATCTCGAAAACCCTAGGGTTTAGTTGGGCGTTATCAAAGAGGCATCTCCAGGATTTGAAGCCGTAGCTCATGGATAGAAATCCTAGGTTTTACACTCTGAGCTAACCCGTTGTCAAATAGTTATTATTATAAATGTAGTTAACTTTAATATTGAGGTGATCTATTGGTTAGGGTAGGCATAAATGAATTTATGAATACATATGATAAAAACCAGCCAACTATATATATTTCCCAAAACATGGAAGTCAAAAATATGTAGTTATCATAGGATAAAAAATGTATATCCTAGCTTCTTAACCTAAAATTGGCCTGCGTCACTTACCAATAATAAGAAGTAGATTCATCAACGCCATTCTTTCGGTTTGAAGTGGTTTACATTTGTTGTTCACGATGGGTATATCTAGGATGTATCCTTGTGTGTTGTTCCAGTAGACCTCCGGTCTAAGTGATTTCCGGCCGTAAGTACGAGAATAAACACGTTAAACTCTCTCCAAAATACTCAGTGCTAGTAAATGTCTCGAATAATATTGCCCATGGCAAACATCGTCATCTTCATAACGGTCGTGACCTTGAGACTCAATTGTTAAATAAATAGAGCATGCATATCCTTCTTATACAGATGGTGGAGTGGAACGGGCAGGGTGGTAGTGTAAGAGAGTGCGAAAAAGATTTAATATTATCATGGAAAGAATAATAAGGCGATATAAGATGCGGAAAACTGCCAGTGCTTAAATTAATCTGATTCTTGATACATATTTTATTAATCATACATGATAATACCCATTCTGTTACAACAACAGGACAATTATGAGAGCCAAATACATATGAACATAGCATAGCAATTATCAAATGTTCCTCTCTTCGATTAAGAATTTACTATCAAAATTAGAAAAACTATTAAATAATGCGCTAATGGTAAAGTTGAACCAGGTCCTCACTTTTACATAGGCATTAGAAATGCCGAGTGTAAATCATATCTGCAGGAATATTATGAATATTTACATTGCATTTGCATAACTGAGGAATAAAAATTCAAGACAATTCTTCACACGCCCGTCAGTAATAATTAGCACATGATTCTACATTTCTTAATTTATTTTTCAGCGTGCTCGTAGTAACAATAACATCTCTGGAGCAAACCTTAACACCGTCGTCCGCACAATCCAGGAAGTCAGCTATTTTCCTGTTGAATAATGACGGAAAAAGTGCAGAAATTTGGGTAGGAATAGATCATTCACACATTTTAGTATTGACTTTGTATCTTAACTGTAATTTTAGTCCTTAATTTAAAGTATATTTGACAACTGATTGGTTGAAACTATGGGGTGAGTAGGTATGCAAAAATAAAATGCCATAACATTTGCAGTTAATTGAACAAACCATTTCATTTTGACGAGAAATACAGTTATTGCTCAGAAAGTAGACTTATGTTGATAGAACAGGAGGTAGAATTTACTAAAATAAATGTTAACTTTGTTTAATAGTTTTACGTGCAGACGAGTAACAAAAAGCGTATATTATTCACTAGTTTGAGATAGAGTCTTACGGTAACAGTCTTGTGAAACAAAATCTATTCCTTCGCAACAAATAAGTTTTATTATTACTAAGACATCACCTATTCTATTTTATATTATACTGATTGAGATTAAAAGTGGAAGACGATTTAAAAGTGGAAAGTAAATTTGAACAAATGATATAATTTTTTTAATATTGGCAAAAACATACTACATAAGCCTTTAAAAACCAATCAACATGATAGCAACAGCCATCACACTTGAAATATTGATAGAATTGCTAATAATGTAATTCAATCCCTTTTAAATGTATTATTTAAAAGGCAGTGATTCCGTTATTACTTACCGGCAAACATACTCCATTGTCAAAGGATCGGTGTCTGGATTTCCTGAATCACAGAAAGCAACTACGTCTAGTTGACCCATGAAGTCTAGGTGAGAGTTACATGTTCTCCAGCTATTACGGATGCAGTGCTTATCTTCTTCATTGGCAGCTGAAAATTGAAATTAGATAAAAATTCATTGCATACTGGTCTTGCTGAAGTGTTGCTTAGAATTAAAAAAAAATCATAAGAAAGATAAAATTCTAAAAAATGTATTAGAGTACCTGGAAACATTCCATCTTGATTGTCACAAAGGGCTTTCATGACTGTTTCTATTAATTGGCCTAGAAATGGTACCATATACTTTGATTTATTGGAAATGTCTTTTACTATTTCTATGCCTGCCCTAAGGCACTCCTGTAACTGTGGCTGTTTCCTGCGGAGAATAGTCAATTTTTGGATCATAATAAATATTCATGAAGGAAGCATACTGGCAAGTTTTTACCCGTAATAATTCCGAATACTTTTTGTAAGATATTTGATAATTGTGAATAGAGTATATTGTAAATTCTTCTTAAAATATACGACAAAAAACTACCTGTTGACTCAATATTAAATTAAAAAATGATATGAAAACATTAAGGTCCCACCAAACCTATGGTTTGTCGGCAGGTTCCTGATAAATATTAAGAAATGTTACTCAGGAGTTTGGTTACATATAAACATCAAATGTTTAATTACATAAAAATTACTAAAGGTATATTCTTCTTAAATTTAACATATTCTCATTTCAAACATGTAAATTTAGATACTGTTATTGAAAAATATTTAATTATTTCATGGAAATTAACTTCTTCATATTTTGATTAATTAATCACATGCATCTTGTGTTGGTTAAATCCTAACTATATGTTAATTATAACCATTCGTCAATTAGGACTCAACCATGTAAAATTGATTTTGAATATCGTCCAAAAGTACTCAAAGAAAATGAGAATTTTCCTGACGCCTACTTACGAAATAGTAGCCTTTTCTTTTCCTTAGCCTTAAGTCAGAAAGACCATTTCACGTCATGCAGTCGTTGGGCTTGATCGCTTGATGTTACTTTTATTTTTTTGCCAAGCCTGGCTATTTGCATACCGACACTTTCTTCAAGGCCGGAGAGAAATTTACCTGTGAGTGGCAATGCTTTTGTATTCCACGCACACTGGAATCATACTCTTTTCCCTTATATGTTACTTTCATGCTTTTCTGAGGCTAAAACGGAAGGAAGATAATTTAATTCACCAGCAGAAACTCTACAAAGTAAATGGTATGTTGAAAGGAAAACACAAAATCTTCCTGATATATATGATTCTGAAAACATCTACTGAATTGAGCCACCATCAGTTTTAAATAACGAAGGTATTTGGTCCAATTATCTGCACAATCTTATTTTCATGTCATCACAAGCCGTCTTGTTCCGATCAGAACTGATGACCTCGAAGATTATTGGAAGTTTAATCAATAAAGGAGCCTTAATTCTCTATTTCGGACGAATTTAGGTAAACTATAGACATGTGGTAGTGCAATTTTCAGTATAATGAAATTAATATAACATGATGCTTATGTCTTACACTTTTATGGCATGACCTCTGAAAAATCTGTGAGGAGTCTCTGCTCTGTTTATCATTTTTCCGTCATCGGTTCTAACGTATGGTATTTATTTGAAATGGCATCCATTTTTTCCTAATAATTTGCTGTTGTATTCAGTTGCCTTGAATATATGATGAAAAACCACCGACAAAATCCAAGTCGTAAAAACCTGAATGGTTGGGGAGTTCACTTGTTGAATTTTATAGACATGCTTAAATAATAAACTTAGTATATTTCAACCTGATTTTTTACGTGAAAGCCTACCAAATTCAATGCTATCGTGTCATTTATAAATGAGGATAACAAGGCAAGTTTCGTACTCAAAATGACTCCATAAAAATTAGAATGCACTTCGAAGAAAGATTTTATCCCTCCTCGTAAGTGATGCGACAGCGTTGAATCCGGTTAGAATACAGCGCAATAAAAATCGTGGGATATACACACATTATTATTTGTCCATGTCGTGCCATAACATCAGTGCATGGCCATCATAATCTACCTTCGTATGCTGTTCTTATTAGTTTAGATATTTGTAACCCTACTTCCCACTATTATAAGAAATATTCACCTTAATTTAATTCACCTTAATTTATTTGCGACGAGAACGCTATAACATAACTTACTCGTGTTTGTGCCGTGTTCTCTTATAACTCACCTGCAGAAGTGCTTGCATTGGACACATGTGGTTCCGTTGTACATTCGACTAGTTTCGTTCACCTGCTCATCTGTGAACTCCCGCTTCATACATTCAATTAGGGGCTCAAGAAGATCCTGGAAATACAAATTTCTGAAATCTTTGAATTAATTATTTAAATTTATAGCCTCGATATGTTTAATAATTCTACGGTTTCTACTAAAATTTGAGAAAAAATTGAATATTACACACACAAAGATGAGAAACCCTGGAAATCTGGGTGGCCTGGGTGTGAATATTACGCGGTCTCATTGTTTTATGCGGAAAATATACTTTATTCTTCAGAGGCAACATACGAGTGACCACCGTGACACATTGGTTGTATTACACAGTGTGTTCCAGTTCTGTTAGGACTGGTTATGAAAAATAAAATACATGGGTTATGTTAAGAAAAACCACTGTATTTATTCAAAATAGTCTCCCTCTGAATCAATGTACCGCTGAAATTGATTTAAAATGGCTTTTGAAACGGTCGCTGTAGTCCTTTTTTGGAATTGCATTTAGAGCTGCAGTACAATTTTCTTGGATGTTTTAATGGCGTCGTAACGGTGTCTTTTCACTGCCAACTTCAATTTGGGGAACAACAAGAAGTCTGCTGGGGTCATATACGGCGAATATGGTGGGTGATCTAGGACTGTGATCCCTTTTCGGGCCAAACACTCGCGTACTATCTTCGCTTTGTGGGCTGGGGTGTTGTCGTGGAGGAGCGTAACTTGATTTAAGGTGGCTGGAGCGATTTTTGTTTATGTACAGATTTGCGTGAAACTTTGCATACGTGTCCTTGTTAGTAATATCTATCGATAAAAGGGAATAAAACGGCATGTTACCGATTTGGTTTCCTGGCAATTCAATGATATTTTAACTAGTACTCTTATGGCACACGGCATATATTTTGAAACAATTTGATTAATTATGTACAGATTTTCTCCTAAATGCGAAATAATAAGTTTCATATTCTTATAATACCTGCAAACAAATATCAAGGTATCATGCCGAGTAAGAAAAGCGTATTTAGATATGATTTTCTCGTAAATTTCGAATTTCGCGCCGAAAATCTAAGTCAAAACAATGCTTTAATTAAGGCGAAAATCTGAAATATAACTCTTGCATCATATACAATACTGCATGTATGGTGATATCCACTGTATAAACAGGTGTAATTGTGTGCAATGTGATCCAAGAATATTTTTTTCGACTTACTTGAAAAGTTATTAGAATATGTCTTCAACGACTCACGATTATCGCTCCAGCCACCTTAAAACAACATTTAACAACCTAACTTAACACTAAACTTGATGTTGCATCACTGCTCCACCGCCATTTTTCGACGAGTGTCGGACACGTACTGTTACATTCGCGGCCAGAACACAGATTGCAGAGCGCTTTGAATTTCCACAGGGCTGTTGCTGAAACTTCAAGGATCGTAATTCTGCAATTCGCCACGAGATAGAATTGCAGTGTGGAATTTCAAACAAGTAGTTCTAACCGAACTGGGACACAATGTGTACAATAGGGTGTATCACGAAAAACTTTTTTTTGAAATTCAAAATTGCAAGTAGATAAAAAGTTGTCACTGTGCTCACATATGAACCGAAAAAAAATTTGAGTCAAGTCGTTAAATGTTTAGGTCTCCCGGAACGGGCCTAAAGTTTGATTTTTTTTGTCAAAAAACGTAGATTTTCAATGTTTTTAAAAACGTAAATGCAAAACAAATTTTTCTTTTCAAGTACAAAAATATTAAGTTTAAAACGTTAGTTAACAGTAAAAAAAATTACACCGGTCGCGTAATATTTATGACTCCCGGATATGGTGTAAAAAATTAATTTGTGCAAAATTAAGGACGTTTTTGACAATTTAATTTACTTATTATCAACTTATTTTATTTATAAATTTCTTTTAACCATACAAATAAAAAGTATTACAATCTAATGTGTGTTTACTAGGCCGTAATTATCCTTTATTGTTTTTAATTAAGCCTATTTTTCGAGTAAGAGAAATAAAAAAAGAATTTTATTTTCAAAAGGAAAACAATATTACAAATATTAAAACGTTAAGCTTGAATAAGTAATTCCAAATGTATCTTGATTCCATAATCTATAGATTTTGGTAATTGATGAAAATTTCAGAATTTTATAGTTGTACGTGAGAAATAGGTTTATTTTAATAGGTATGTGACATCTCAGTTATCAGCACCTCTCGCAACCTGTAACCAAAATTTTTAGTTAGGCTGATTTTAAAGAACAATTTCTAGCAACTCATCTATATGCTTACAAAAAACCAAAAATATTAGACAGAGTTGATTGTTTCCAAAAAAGTAGATATTTTATTTTTATAGAAAATAAAGTCTTACTTGATGTTTATTCCTGGGCTGTAGCAGATGTGAAGTGATTTTTAGTTTCAAACTTTGGAAGATATTTTCTGTCCAGAATAGATCTAATCTTGATCAAATGAAATCATCTCTCTCTTTGTAGCCACAAACGTGCTTAGAAGCTTCTGTAACCTCATTCACAATTCTTTCCAATGCTTGTATGTGTGAAGGAGTTTTAAACTACTTTCTATCGCTAGTTACTGTTTCAACGATTAACTCTTGCTTGCTTAAGTTAGTTAGAAGAGGTGGTTCCGTTACTTTTGTAGACTGCCAAGCAATAAGATCTACATAGTCCTCTGCATCAAAATTAACTTGTGATGGTTTGAAAACCCTCTTTGCTTTGAAATCTGTTTGTAGAGCTATTTGTATTCTTTTGCTTGCCAGACACCTAATATTTTTTCGTGAATCAGACAAAATTCCCAAAAGAAGATGTTCTGGGTGTACCATAAAAGCATTTCTATGTAGCGTTGATTGAACAACAGCCTTCAGATCACCTTCTAAGTACTTGATGCGTTGTACAATCTTAAAAAAGTTTTGTGAAGCATAAATAATCCTTTGATGACATTTAATTTTAAACCATAAAGGAGCATAAACTTTTTTGACAAACTCAGCCAGGTTTTTCAACTGGTGGGTTGGATCAAGTGAAGCAATATATAAGCGTAAAATTCTGTTTGCCATTGTCAGCCATCTTGCATGGGAGATGTTTCCTGGGTTTCTGCTCTTTGGAGCATTCGCCTGCTAGCACAGCTTGACATATATGCCAGAGTTATTTCTGGTCAATGCTCAAATCCTTAAAAATCAACGTCTGGAAAAACGCTATCTATTTTATTGTACTCAACAAGTGGTAAATCTTGACAACATGCAAATCTTTTACCGATTGGGCTTCTAAAATATTTGGGCCCAGAAGTTGGACCATCAAGGGCAACCATAACTTTCCTAAGCAGCAATTCTTTTAATTGAAGTAAACAAACCGCTGCTAGTACTAGGCATTTTAAAGCCTTTAGAACAATGAATTAATCCATTATAGACTCCAGTAATAGATGCCGTACCTACCATCACAGCCAAGAGTTTTAATAGTGTTCTCAATCAATGCAGTTTTCTTTCATGAATTTCAGTATGGATGTTACTATGTCTTTCCCAGAGCCACTGGCTGGAGCAACGTGTCCAAAATATGTTGCATTTGGTTATTCAAACAAAGATATGTATTCTTCTTGTATATTTATCCGGACACATTTACCACTAACAGTTTCTTTACTTATTGTTTCATCTTTTCGACCATCGAAATAGCACCCCACCACAGTGACTTGCTGCAGCGTTCCGACGCAGCCCCGAGACGCACCAGTGAAACTACACCTGAGTGTATCATTCACCATATCATAATAATATTCTCGCTATTTCAAATGCTGTCAAACAATACGAACAATATATACAAATAATATAAATTAATCTGAAGGATGGGTTAAAATTGAAAAATAGGAGTGTTTGGTAAAAAATGTACATTTTCATGTAGATTCCGGGAGACGTAGATGTTACATGACAGATATATATTTTTTTCTACTGTTAAATAACATCCGAAACTTTAGATTTTTGTACTTGAAAAGAAAAATTTGTTTTGTATTTACGTTTTTAAAAAAGTTGTAAATCTACGATCAAACAAAGATCAAACTTTAGGCCCGTTCCGGGAGACCTAAACATTTTTCAATTTGACTCAGATTTTTTTTGTGCATATGTGAGCACAGTGACAACTTTTTATCGACTTGGAATTTTGAATTAAAAAAAAGTTTTTCGTGATACACCCCAGTGTACTATATAGATCAGAGAGCATTTCGTTTATCCTTACAAGCAAAGTATTTTATATTTCTCACAATGTAGTCTCCCAAATACACTGGCATGTTAGTACAAGTGACTCTTGAAAAGCGGTTCACTATCATAAAAACTTGTGAAACATGCCTTTAGAAAGCATTTCCTGTTGATGTGATAGTATACGAAGTTAACTTCGTAGAATTGCGAAATTTTTTATGCAAGTAATAGTTTCGTCAAATTCCACACAATGCTCTCATGCAACGTGTGTTTCATGTGTAGTACACCTTTCAAGAATGTTTTCTATCTATATTTTCATGCTATTACAAAAAAAATCATCGCTAATACAGATTTAAACCTGAAATGATTCCGTGGGATCCACTTACTGTAAATGGCATGATACCATAATTTTCCCTCGTGAAACCTCACTTAGAGAATGCCGCTAGTATGTGGAACTTGTATGAGGAGGGATTAATCTAAAAAATACATAAGAGTACAGCGGAGAGCATCTAAATACTTGAAGCGTTGTAACGATTACCTTAGCTCTGTTCAATAAATTTTAAATGAATTAAGAGTGTGAATCACTAACGTATCGAAGGATAAAATATATCCAGAATCTTTTGCGTTTATTCGAAGCAGTCAATTTATCAGGTGGTGTTCAACGTATATGGCTAAAGCCAGCGTTTTACGGTAGAAATGATCAGAAGTATTAGATGAAGGAAGTAGATTTCAGAATGAATAGCATTAAAATATGATACTTTCCGTTGGAAATTAGGGACCATAATAGTTGCGATAGATCGTTTATATTAATATTCCCACCTTCACTAGGTAGACTAGAATTTGAACTTGTGTTTTGTAACATAATTATTATTAACAATTTGTCCCGCATAACTTTTTTCTCTGCATGAGTCAATATATAATAGTATCCATGAATACCCAGGCCCAGCATACAATATTAGGATCTTGACCCGTATAAAACATGTTAGCATGTTCGCTAATGGTGCTGACTCTAGTTAGTCAAATCGGTTCGGATTCATTTCGACCCCTGTCAAAAGAGTTCACCTTTTACTCAACTGTTGTGGGATTTTGGGCCATGGAGGGGGGGGGGGAGCTAAAGTGTAGATTCCCATCTGCTCCTCCAGGGACAACGCCGCTGATCAGTAAACTGAATTTATTTTGTCATTATAATGGATGCAGAAAAAAATTTGCCGTTTTTAAAGGCTATATATAAAGAGATGCTTGTTTGATTGATTGATAATAGATTGTATGGATCCCGTTATACATATAGACCGATGCAGATATCTACCTCCTATAATTGATGGTATTGACCAATACCGTATTTAAGGAATTTCCATATTTAAAAAAATTCATTTTGATCCCATAGTATCCCATTGAGCCTGTACTTTATCAAATTTCCTTAGAGCCGATCCCATTTTTTAGGATCTGAATTCCGAATGGGTTTATCAGTTAAAGCACCTAGATACAACTGATTTTACTTTTTTATGTTTTTAACTTGCAAATGCGATAAGTACTTATGAAAGGGGCGTTTGTCAGGAGGTATTGTGTATTTATTACCTTAACATGTATTTTAAGTAGGTGTCAGGAAAATATAGAGCAGTTTGCATTATTACTTATCCTGTGAGAAATGGCATTATGCGTTAACATATCATCAACAAAAAGACCTACCTACCAACCTCTCCTGAAGGAGCAAATTGCTTAAGCTATCGGTCGCCTACCGTAATAACTTCTACTTTTGACTACACCAATAGCCTGTGGCCGTTGGCTGAAGATGACAGAATGAGCAGAGATTTAATTAATTGATGTGGTGAGGTGTACTCCATATCATTATTAAGCGAGGTTGAATATGAGTAATACTTACGTCTGAATTTTTCTGGCATTCACCAAAATTCTCACTTACTTCATATCCTGGCGGTGGTGGAGCAACTACGAAAGCAGAAAATGCTAGACAACCTCCTGAAAATGAATAAATACACTAAAATTAGCTCTTCATAACTTTTCATAACCCCAAATCTTCTTCTGTTAGGTATAATTCTCTAAGAAAACGCAATTTTTGTCTCGCCAACCACTACAAGAGAATTCCAATTATATTTCGAATTAGCTTAGAGACAAGGGCTTTGAATTTAATGGCAAGAAATTCAAAGATACAAACATATGGGGCAAAGGAAATGTAAAACATAACACAGTGAAAGAATTGACGGAATTATCATTTTAAAAAGTGGACTTCTTGAAATTTTCAGATTACGAGAGTTTCAAGATGAAGTAATATGGTCACAATAGGAGGAGACTGCGGAACTGATAGGTACTAAAACTTCTTCACAAACACATTAGTGAATGCAATAAAAATAGGGCGAGATATTAAGATACCAGGTTAGAAAAAAACTCTTTTTTGTCTTTTGCTTATTCCAATTCCTTTTTCGTTCTCATTTCTATATTTGTTGTCATAAGACCCCTGTAAACACAGTAGTGGCTCGTTTAAGTATTTAAATGGCATGTACTTATTTAGAGAACACAATAGATAAATTAGAATTCTGAGCGTCGTAGGGAATTTCATCATTTCTTATCAAAACGCAGCACTTAGTTTTTACCCAATTTCGCATGATACTCATGAAAAAGTTTAAGCCGAGCCATTTAAGGAAAGCTATAAAAATTAAAAATATCACAGTTGACATACCAACCTTAAGAATATATGTACTGCACAGCATCGGTGTAATTTTCCCTTATTTAGTGGAGCGGCTGGCATGATGTTTTGTTACCGAATCTATATGAAATTGTAAAAGCACCTCACTCCTTGAAACTTGATAACCGAGGCATAAAACAATTACGTTTCTCTAACATAAAATGTGAATAAAACATAAGCAAATATTCTTATTGTCTCCATTCTTTTCATTAGCCACAGTATCATTTATAACAAACATAATCTGCATCTCAAAGGTCAGTCTGATTGGTGGGGGATCATATCTGCAAATACTTTACGGTGTGCGATAGTAGGAATATGGAAATAATTTCGCATTCTTATGCAGTGGCACATGGCAATAGTCCTAGGCTGTTCACGCTGGGCTAACAGGTCGTCGAAGAGTTATTAGGTATTACGTTTTTATCAGAGATAATCTACCAGTAAGGGTATGTTTTTTAAAAACATTTTCGAGGAAGTAGGACTACCTGTGGTAATTTTGGACAGCTGAAGGTCCACTCTCACTGCAATATTTCATTCTTCAATTCGGCACTCATCATTATCCTCTTCAACCTATCCTTAAAGTCCGTTCTCTTTCTTTGCTTCCCCGCCTACTCAACATCCTCTGTTCTATTATGACCCTAATTATCCCTTATCTCTCCTTACCTTTTTCATCCTCCCACTCCGCTTTGTTCTATCTGCCTCAAGCGTTTTCTCTCCTCACCAACCACGCAGAGCACTTCCTTGTTCGTCTTCCTTTCATTCAATCACTCATCCTTCAATCTCCACCATACAAATCACAAACGCATGCAAGACTATTCTCGTCCTCTTTTTCTCACCATCAATGAATCGCCAACATACAACGCTACACACCACATAAGACACATCGCCAGTGTTTTCTTTACATTGTTCATACATAAGAACACCGCTGGAAACAGCCATGGGAAAACTCCACCCAGCTATATATTTCCCTTAATATAGAAGTCAATAATACTCAGTAATCATATGAATTCAAAATTAAAGGAGATTCTTTATCAACCATTAGTCTGCTTCACTTACCGAATATGAGGAGTAGGTTCATCGACGTCATTCTTACGGCTCGAGGTGGTATTTATTTGTTTCCCCACTGTTCAAATGTTTTTCCACCAGACGAACGGCCCAAGTGCTTTCAGGTCGAACTTCAAGAACGAACACAGACGCTCTTCTCGCAGCAAAAGACTCGGTGCAAAGACGGAGTGGAAAGATATAGATACGAATAATATTGCCAACGGCAATCATCGTAATCTTCATATGGGTCGTGATCTTGGAACCTTGGGTGAAATAAATAGATCTCGCAAATTCATGTCGGACGTAAATCGACTTAAGGATTATTAAGATACTGATTCATATCAGGCAATGCTTCAAATCAGTCACTATTTCAGTTAGAACAATGAAAAAAGCGCATTCAGAATCCACGTAGTTTTGTCCTAAAATTCATCTTCTTCAATCATTACACAATGCCGATCTAAATTACGCGCCAGTTAGACCTTTTTCACGGTTGAATATGAATAAGAATGTTTTTCATTTAATGTTTTTTATATTATGCCGACCTCGGCAGTGACGGGCTAAAGTCCTCGACTGCTTACTACCATCGCAGTTTCGATTCCGTCTTTGTTGTTTTAAACAATCAAGTCATGTTTTTCAGTGTTCGCTATAGACATTTACGTGATGGTAGCTGGTAAAAGCTGTTGTAAAAAATTAAGGATATATTTTGCTGGAAAGATAACTGTAGTTTAGGTATTATCCTCAAGGTATTTTTTACACAATTAACTTGGAACGAATACACTCGACCAAGCCTTAAATGTGAATTAGTGCCCTGTTGTAATTAGGTTTTGAAATTATTTTTCTCAATGCTATTCGAGATATCATCCTTAGTGTTAGCAGGTGTGAAATTTAACTCGCTGACACCGAGGCCATCTGCAAAAATATCATGGGATAATTCTTTAGTGATATTAATGGCTGCCCTCGAAGAACTTCTTAATTTCCCATTATCAGAAGTGAACTTGTTCATTTTTTCAAAAAACATATATTTAACAGGTTAGCGACATAATTAAGCTGAACCTTGTTCTTTAATTTCTATTCTCTTTTATACAAATCCATGCCTTTAATAATCTCGGTCTCACTCACTGGGATCCTTTATTTAAAAATGAAAATGATGTGAAAATCTCGTTCTTTATCACAGATTTATTTTAAACAACGGCGCGTTTCGCTGTCTTATAATATCGTCATCTAAGCTATGTTCGCGTCGATTGTTCCATCTGTCACTTCTGTACCCGAGGGAGCAGGAGGAAACAGCTGACGTCAGGGAGGTTCAAGGCACTCGACGCGAACGCTCTTTGCTGCTAAAAACATGGCGGACGATTTATTTTGCTCCAGTATATTACAAAGGCTTTTCGAGAAGAGTTTCTGTGGCGAAGATAGTGCAGAAAATGTATTAGCATACTTCATCCACAACATAGAGGCTATTAGATAATATTTCTGCATAAATTTTACGTCACGTATTTACTTAATTCAGCTGGGCAGTTACCCCTGCTAAATAATCAGCTTTGTGTTACTTTGGTTTAAGTCATAAACGCGATGGGAGATGCTCTTTATTATATCCTGCGCGTTATGGGTTCCCTGTCATGCATTTGGCTAGCTGTGCTAACTTCATTAGCATCAATCCACTGCCAAAAAAGGCCGATGTAAACATGAGTTGTCGGTTATTTAGAGTCAAGAAAATGTTCTACTTAAATTGTGTTCGGAGATTATTATGCTTTCGTATATTGTGAGTGAAGTGATTTAGGAGAAATTTAGCTTTACGTTGTGGTAATATCATAGTTGTTGTTCAACGCTAATGTACGAAGGATAAAGTACCATTTAATGTCGAAAACGTGATGGTTTTATTGGCTATTATTGTGCTCATGAAAGTAAGTGTTTACCCTAAAAGTATTGCATAAATGCGCAAGTTTTGTATGATAAGTGTGATACCGTTGTGTTGCAAGTGAGTGAAAATTGCGTTTCAGCTGGCAAGTCGAAAGCTCACCTTTACCAATGTTCTTTTCGGTGTTTAAATAACTCTTGTGAATAAGCTATATAAAACGACATTGAGACGAATATTGAGACAAGGGACGAATATTGAGAACTTAGCAAAATTGCATTGAAGTCTCACCTTTTACTTAGGTATTTGATGTGTTTCTACTTTTGTTGAAATAAATTGTACCACATGAGTTTTAATAAATTTCACCATACTCCAGCAATGATAGTTATATCTTCTTCGGATCATTTACTCATTCCCTTTAGTTTAATCCACGGCAGAAGTGTACATATCGTTAAATTTCTTGGCCTACTAATAATTGTGACGATCTCTGCTGGGCTATCCATTTTGAAAGTATAGACAAATACTATCAACCGGTGTGTTTGTTTCATAGGTTACACTAAGCACCCTAAAACTGCTATACTTTGCAACTACATGTACACACCTATATTTCGTATGGAGTCATGTTTTGGTGTCAAGGGAGTATGCAAAAACGTTATCTTGATCCAAAAGAAGGCAATATGTAGAAGAAGAGAATTACTTTTTGTAGGGGCCCTCAGATATTAACGTTACCTTGTATATATAAATATAACTCTGTGTAATGTTTTTCAAACAGTAGCCTGAACTTTTTTGTTACCACTAATGCATTTATTCACTCATTAAACTCAGCAGAAATATTACACCATGTCACAGATTAAAGGCTGAGTACTTGCAAATAGGAGCACAGTGCTGTAAATAATGTTACACGCTTCAAGAAGCATTTGAAAACATACCTATTGTAGCTTTTTTTACAGCATCAATGATTTCCAAGAAAGCAGTACAACAACTTGATGGAAGAATATTTTGTTTTTTTATTTATATTTGTGCATTGAGGTACTTTTATTAATATTTAATTAATTCGAATGTATACATACTGATTTTTTCTAATCGCCAAAAAGTACATTTATTATTAATTTAAAATTTTGCGATTATATATCATGTTGTCACTTCGATTCCATTGTTCGAAAAAAAAATCAATATAATTTCGTCTAAATTTTGAATAGGTACTGCGCCGAAAACTCTATTCACTACGCGCTATAATTTAGGAATTTTTATATTGAACGAAGTGTGTTAAAGACATTTCGATGCTTTTTTCGTTCACAGGAATGCATTTATGTTTGCTTGTATAAATCTGATAAGATGCGCCTTCAGCACGCGAGCTTGTGAGCGTAAGGACGGCCAACACTGAAGCAGTGTCAATGCCATTTGAATTTGTGTGTGACTCACCGAGAGATAATGTTGCGCAGAAATACGTAGCTCCATCGTCAGCGTGATTAACAATCAATAAAGCTTTTCACGAAACACACAGAACAGTGCAAAATATGGCGATACGAAGTATACGGCCACTGAAAATCACGTGATGCATTGTTAACATACAAAAAATGGTTAAAAAGCGTATTGAGTCAGGTGAAGAAGTACAATCAAAAGTTGACATCGGCGAGGTTATTTAAGTAGATTTGGATATTTTGAGAAACCATTGAGGAAACATCCACCGAAGGCAACCGCGGAATATTGAATTGCATTCGTCGGTCGGCGAATCTTGGTACTGACTTAGTTACCACATAAATTTTAATCGTTGTTATGAGACAACGCGTTCGGCGAAACTTCGCTGATGATCGAAAATCATAATAAAACCATCACGGTTCGGGATGCATGGGGGTTAATAGAGGTGGGAATAAAGGTAGGCGGGGATCTGATAAAGCCGGTGAGTTCCGTAGGTGATCAAGCCAGTCTAGGGGTTGCAGTGTGCTGAGTATCTAAGTGCATCAGAGATACAGTATGTTAGATATGGGATGTATATAAATCATAAGAAAACAAAGGAAGTGCGATTTTTAAAAGCAAGAAGGTGAGGCAGGATATTTGGGTGGGAGCAAAAGCGACAGTTTATGCACCTAGGTAGTATTTGGAGGAAAATCGCCAAGTTGTAGGAACGTAAAATATAGAATTTTCCTTGTATAGGAAGTACATTCGAAGAATATTCGGAATTGATAAGGGTTTGTATGATCAAAGGCTTAAAAAATAGATTAGTAAAAACTCTGATAGAGAGTGTAATCCTGTATGGATTGGAAACTTCGTGATTGAGAGGAGAGTATTCATGGAGAGAGATGGCATTTGAGATGTCATTGTAGAAGAATGGAGAGGGAAAGCTGGGTGGCGTGGAAAACAAATGAGGAGGTATTTAATATGAATGGATAGGAAAGTAAGGTGGTGGCAAAGGTTTGGAGAAGGCAGAAAAGGTGGATGGTGGGCATTTTGAGAGGCAGGGCATGTTGAAGAGGGTGTTAAAGGGGAGGACACTGGGGAAGCATGGAAGAGGATAGGAATTTTGCAGGACATAAGGAGAGGTAAACGGTATGAGGATCTTAAGAGAGACTTGATGGCAAGAAAGTAATGTGAGGAAAAGTTTAGCCTACCAATCATCTGTTAGAATAATCTATGGTGATGATGACCTTGAAGAATAGGACGAATCTTCCCACATATACATACTGTTGCAAATGACCTCAGGGGGGCCCCCTATCTATGGTTAGACCCTTGTAAATGAACCCACCAATGGAATGTTATTCTGGCAAGATTAGTACAACTTCAAGGGTGCTATTTTGTAAAATTCGTGCCGAAAGTTCATTCTATTATCTTCATTATCACATCAATTACCAGACTTTCGTAGCCTATAATGGACCTTGCTCTAATTAACATGCTACATGTACCTTTGGTCTTCCTAGTCCAATCTATTATTTGCTTCTTACATGGTAGTTTTTAGGAGGCAGTTATGTCTCAAAATGTTTCCAGACATGGGTTATTCTACTTCAGAAAGTTTTCAGTCACATTGAAGCATATTTATTCGCCAACTCTTTGAAGGACATCATCTTTGGTAATATTCTACGCCATCTTGATACTTTAGCCACTGTGCCTCTGCCACAGCCCCTTGAGGTGGGTTGTAGGGTATATTGTAGATGTAGATATTTTTTCATTTTCTATACTTTAGTTCCCATTACTTCAAGATCCTCAATATTTTTGCTGCAATTGTTCAAACGTTGATTCTATCGTCGTTAGTATGTTAATGATGGTATTATTTCTTCATAAAATATCTTATGATCTATAACGTAAATGATCTTGTGTATTCATGTAATAAATATGTGTGGCCTCTAATGCTTACTAACATCTGATTCCTGACTCGTTTTTAACTGCCCTGTGTTACATACTTTTTCGAATGCGAATTAAGAAAAAGAAACGTTCTTTCGTTCGTGATTTATGCTGCCCTAGGTTCTAAGATCACGACCCTTGAAGCGATTGCGTTAGAGAATGATATTCGGGTCGTCTGCCAGTCTTAATTTCGTTGCCGCCACTAGTAGTCCAATTTACTCTCAGTATCATCGCAATTCGATTTGAAAAAACAAATACGGATATATATAAAGGCCATCCGAGACGGTTACAATGGTGTCGACGAACCTATTGCTCATTATCGGTAAGTTAAGCATGAACATTTTTGGTAGGTAGATAAGATAGGTAATACCATAGAGTAAGTATACTTACTCTATGGTATTTTATCCTGTGATCCACATAATACCCTGCGAGAAGTGTCAAGGAGTTTAGCGGTGAGTTTGGGTAACCAGTCTGATGTGCCCCACGCGGCGGCAGATAATTCGAATCCACCCGTCGCGCCAAGAAACCACGCGGGGGACCGTCTCGTAGTTCACACGCCACCGTTTTCTCTTCCCCTACCCCGGCCGGGCACCAATGCGAGCCACCAGATAGTTCCAACGCCGCCGCAACCACTACTTCTCCTCCGGCCGAGCGACCACGTGACGGAATTTCCCGTACGTCACACCCTCCCCTCCTCTCCTCCCCTCTGCCCCTTTCCCCCACGCGCGGAGGAGGAGACAGGAGCTCACCCCTTCCCCCACGTGACTCCTGCGGAGCTCGCCGGTTGGCCGCCGCCCTGCCAAGGATCCACATATAAGGAGGACCTCCGGACCTCAGAAGACACAACGGAGGAGGGAGTGTTAGGGAATAGTCGCCGCGAGTCAACTCCTCGGCCGTCTCCCTCCTCCTGCGTCCCGTCGAAGCAAACGCACTCCTCGGCACTCTTCCTCCACCCGCACCCCTGCGGCCCGGAGGACTTGTGGACCGTTCCGGCCGTCGGCCGCACCCGGAACCCGCGTCCCGCCAGGAGGAGCACGCCGTCACCCGCTCCCGCCGCAGTGGGACAAGCCGCAAGCGCCGGACGCACCGCTCCCGCCACAGCCGGACAACCCGCAAGCGCCGCTCCCGCCAGCGCCACCACCGGGAAGCATCAACGAGCCTGGCCGAAGCCCAGCGGAGTCCAGCACCCCGTAGCCGCGCCGCAGCCAGCGAGCCACTCGCCCTTCAGGCACTCCTTACCTTTCGGTCCCCCTTTCTGGGACCCCCATTGAACTCACCCATGTAAATATACTGAATAAATCCAGTCAATGTTTAAAACTCTATTTTCCGTCTCTTGATTTTACTCGCATCGTGACCCAGGCACCTTCGCTTGTCGCCGAGTTCCCACGAGAACACGATCGCGCGTTCCGGGGTGGGTTGCTCTACCGCACCCGGACGCCGACGTTGCGACAATTGGCGACCAAGGACGTGGGGCCTGTGGCAGCTCGGAGAGCAGCCAGTACCCGATCGACCCACCGATGAGCGAGGCCAGGGCCAACGAGAGCGGAAACATGAAGTTTAAACATTGACCAGGAGCCCGCCGCACCCGCCATGGCTCTTCCGAGAGAGCCACAACAAAACTCGGTGGCGCCCAACACCACACGCACTCGCACCCGGGACCAGTGCGAGGCGCGCACCTGCACCGGCGAAGGGAGATATCTGATTTCCTGCGCCGGCTGCCATCAATGGTACCACCATCTTTGTCTCGGGTGGAGAGACGAAGACCGGGACACCACCGGTCTACGGTTTGTCTGCCCCCCGTGCAACCAACGGAATACAACCCGCAGCACACTGCGAGCATCCCCGGAACCAACCTACCACACACCGTGGCCGGTATTCCTCGGGAGGGAGTCCGAAGACCCCGAAAACTTCTTCAGGGACCTGGAAGCCGCATTCAGGGAGGACCAGCTACCCGCATCCTGGTGGGTCCGCCGAGCGGAACAACAACTGCAGGAAGGAGCGCGCCAATGGTGGGCCCCGTACCGGGAGTTCTCCTTCGGCTGGGAAGGTTTCAAACAGCGCCTCCGCGGGAGGTATGATACTCCCGCGCAGAGGGCGCAGATCCAGGCCCAACTCTACGGCAGCGCCCAGGGACCACGAGAGAGCGTGTAGATCTTCATCCTCCGCAAACTGCAGTTGTTCAAGCGGCTGTTCCCTAACGGAGACCGGGAGAGCATCCTCCCGAACCTCACCGAGCAGCTCCTCCCGCGCATCCGCCAGATGCTCCGCAATTACCCGCCGAGAGATGTGGAAGACCTCATCAGGCAAGCCACTGCCGTGGAACGAGACCAGGCAGAGGAATGCGCACCCACCCGCCCCACCGGACCGCCAAAATGCCGGCTCTGTCCGGGATACCACCTTCACCGGGATTGCCCGGAGAACCAAGGGGGAAACGCCAGGACGGGAAACAGCAAAGCCCCCGCCCGACCTGCAATAGGGGCCACCCAACGAGAGCAAGACGGACCACCAGAACGCTCCCTACGGATCCGGGTAGGAATCGGCGGAGAAGAGCTCTCCGCCCTCATAGACACCGGGGCCGGTGTGAATCTGATCTCCGCTCGGAATTTACCAGGACCACTGCGACGGGACGCCACCCAGGAACCATCCCAGATGTGCACCGTGAAGAAAGGAGACACCTTTGAGACCTGCGGGAGCGTGTGGACCACACTCCTAATTCAACGGCAGCAGTTCCCGATCCTCCTACACATCACGGACGACATCGACGAGGACCTCATCCTGGGCCACCCATGGCTACACCGCACAAACGCAGTCCTGGACTACCTCCAAGGAACGATCTCACTAGGGACGACGGAACGAATTACCGTCGCCTGCACCCGCCACATAAAACCCGAACCACCATGGCAGACTAGTGTGTTCCCTCACACAAGTCCACCCCCTGTCCTACGGACCAGTGAAAACTCCCCTATGCTACGGACCGCCCCCAGACGGCCTAGTGAAAATGCCCCTGTGCTATGGACCGACCCAATACGGCCTAGTGAAGTTTCCCCTGCGCTAAATACCGCCCCCAGGCGGCCTAGTGGTTCTGGTGCAACAGAACCCCGCCGACCAGGCACCCAGGAACCCCTCGAATTATCGCCGAACAGGGAGGGGTGGATTGATGTGCCCCACGCGGCGGCAGATAATTCGAATCCACCCGTCGCGCCAAGAAACCACGCGGGGGACCGTCTCGTAGTTCACACGCCACCGTTTTCTCTTCCCCTACCCCGGCCGGGCACCAATGCGAGCCACCAGATAGTTCCAACGCCGCCGCAACCACTACCTCTCCTCCGGCCGAGCGACCACGTGACGGAATTTCCCGTACGTCACACCCTCCCCTCCTCTCCTCCCCTCTGCCCCTTTCCCCCACGCGCGGAGGAGGAGACAGGAGCTCACCCCTTCCCCCACGTGACTCCTGCGGAGCTCGCCGGTTGGCCGCCGCCCTGCCAAGGATCCACATATAAGGAGGACCTCCGGACCTCAGAAGACACAACGGAGGAGGGAGTGTTAGGGAATAGTCGCCGCGAGTCAACTCCTCGGCCGTCTCCCTCCTCCTGCGTCCCGTCGAAGCAAACGCACTCCTCGGCACTCTTCCTCCACCCGCACCCCTGCGGCCCGGAGGACTTGTGGACCGTTCCGGCCGTCGGCCGCACCCGGAACCCGCGTCCCGCCAGGAGGAGCACGCCGTCACCCGCTCCCGCCGCAGTGGGACAAGCCGCAAGCGCCGGACGCACCGCTCCCGCCACAGCCGGACAACCCGCAAGCGCCGCTCCCGCCAGCGCCACCACCGGGAAGCATCAACGAGCCTGGCCGAAGCCCAGCGGAGTCCAGCACCCCGTAGCCGCGCCGCAGCCAGCGAGCCACTCGCCCTTCAGGCACTCCTTACCTTTCGGTCCCCCTTTCTGGGACCCCCATTGAACTCACCCATGTAAATATACTGAATAAATCCAGTCAATGTTTAAAACTCTATTTTCCGTCTCTTGATTTTACTCGCATCGTGACCCAGGCACCTTCGCTTGTCGCCGAGTTCCCACGAGAACACGATCGCGCGTTCCGGGGTGGGTTGCTCTACCGCACCCGGACGCCGACGTTGCGACAAGTCTTTAAAATGTTGGGGAATCGGTAAAAGAAATTTTAATAGAGAAAGAATGAAACGTGGAATGCGTTTCGACGGATTAGGGTGGCTGGAGCGGGTGTCATTGAGTGCACATTTGAAAACGTTTTCAATTAAGTTGAAAAAATATTCTGGGACTACATTTCCTAAAGTGCATCTATTCATGCGATGGAGCTCACCATACGTGCAGTAATGGAAATGATAAAATAATTTCATTTAACATTTTTGCATTAATTGAAGCATGTTTGAACTTCAGTTATCAGCGCGGTATTTTAAATATGCATCGGCAAATATTTTAAATACATATATTTTTCGAATCTTTGATTCGGCGTGACACATTGGTATGATTTATCAAACATTATAATAATATGAAGTGTATTACTTCGTGTTTTAAAGAATATATGTTCATATGTAATGGAATGATAACAAATATGCCTCATGTGCAATACGGTATTGAATTGCCAAACATCCAAATCGGTAATGCCTAATTGTTTCGTTTATATATAGATGTTACTGTTTAGAACGCGTATGCAAAGTATCACGCAAATCTGTAGATAGACAAAATCACTCCAAACATCTTAATTATCTCACTCGCTCACTAGTGACGACGTGATGACTGGGTAACCTAGTGCCCGTCGACATCTGTGCTAAAGATGATTTCAACAAAAGGAATTGGAAAGAAGACGCCAGAATTTGAATTTGGATGGTGAAAGTGGAAGGCCCAGTATAGGTGTAGCGATACTTGGTGGCACTTGCTAGTGACGAGCATGATGCAAAGGAGAGGAGAGCTCACAAGAGATGTGGGATGAAGCGTTTGAGTGTTCCTCCAGAGGCCCCTCCGGATGTTCTTCGGTACCTTTCCCCACTCATTAGCGATTGATTCAACTTAAATGGCCTCTGATTATCCCCTAATGAGTGCCACCAAATTTTGCTATACCTATGCAAGTAGCGAGTACGTAAAACGTTTGGAGCAACCTAGCACCTCGTCATCGTGTCTAATGGATTTGGAAAGTGGCCCAATAGACGTAGAAAGTAACGACAATTCCATTGATATTCAGGATGACAATACTGAGACTCGTACGGACAGTAACAGGTCAATGGCGCGTTCAGATCTTTCGCTCGATTTGACAGATAAATATGCTGCATGCGATCGCCACTTTGTGAAAATGTTCTTTGACAGTGAATTTGGACTTGGTTGTGATGTTTGTAATCGACTTTGGTTCGTTGAAGTTAAAAACTGTAACATTTTGTGTAGCGAGTTCCCCGACCAAATAGTGGAGGTTATGGTAGCTCTGACAAAAAAATAAAAGAATCTCCCAATTGTGTGTAATTCACAGTGAAAAAATCATTCGCCTGGACTGGGATTCGAGCCCAGACACCCCGATTTTGGGCCTTACCAGTTAAGTTACCCAGGTATTATCGCTCGCTGTGAATTTCACGGAGGCTTTAAGGAGTGAGATGCCTTCACAGGTACCGTGCATACAATGCCATGGAGTACCCGTGTGTGCGAGCGCTAACCGCCACTGTCCACGAGGTAAAGCCAAACTTTAAACACAAAGGTGTTTACTTTGACAAATTCAAAGAACTGCGGAACGCCTGGGTAACTTAACTGGTAGAGCACTCGGCGCCAAATCTGTTCGAATCCCAGTCAAGGCGAATAATTTTTTTCACTGCGAATTTCACACAATTGTGTGACCGCAAGCGGGTAACTCCGATAAAGTTACTGCGCGGCCAGTTCCGCAATTCTTTGAAAGAATCTCCCAATAACGAGAGTAACTTATGTAATTTCGCATTCACGAAATAAAGATCCGACAGGAGTATCAAGAATACTCCATGTATTTTTTCCCATTTAGTGGTCAAACAAAATGTGTAGATGGTATAATGTGATGGGATCAAGGTAATTACGTGGCAATTCGCGCTTAGAATTTTAAAATTTCCGCATTTTTTAAATATTTTTAGACTTTCTTGGCTATAACGGAGCCCTTTGATTATGTTATAGCTTCTGGGCTATTCCTAAATAAATATTAGGCATTGGATGTGTCTCGGATAGAGATGGGTGCCGCGCCGCCTGCCGTGCAAGGCACGCCGCGCCGCCGCCACCGAGGTAAAATCTACGGCGCGCCGCCGCCGGTCATTTTAACAGCGGCGGCGCGACGCAACTTGCATTTTAATACCAATTCCTACAGTAGAATAAGTACCGACAAGTTGTTTGAGCAGATGCGTATCGGATTGATTTTTCCGCTGCCACGCTAGTTCGACTTGTCAACATTTCCTCTACCTTCCCACTGCCAGCTTCGCATGCCCGCTCAGCTGCCTGGCGGACGTGGTCTAGATAGGTTTTAATTTGCACCCGAGTTTGGCCCAACAAAAAAAGAACGTAGGTGGTGGAAAGTCACAGAGTAGGTACGCAGGAAGAAATAGGTGCGAACTCAAAAAGAACGTAGCTGAGTGGATGGATATATTTCCATTTAAATTAAAATTTGCTTGATTTCTTGGAACTAGAGCGGCTTTATGTCTACTGACGAGCGTCCTATCGTCAGGATAACATGTTTCGGTCAGATTGTGTAAAACTGAGGGAAAATTAGGAAGCATAAACAAACAAAGTTTGTGTTCAAATTAAATTTTAAAATTACGACGGTAGCATTCGTTTATTTGTTGCCCAAATGAAATATACTCTTTCATTAGTAGTTGAACCTTAATAAGTCGAGAGAGCTACTGGAATTTCAGTGGTTACGCACGGTCTAAATAACCATATTGACGAAAATTGGAAAAATAAATATTTTTAAAAGTATTTTATGTGAAATTTAACAGTATATCCACATAAATCATCATTAATAATACATGATAAATTTTTGGTATCATAGTTTTTATACATATAACTGGAATGTATACATTTGCTTGACGGTAAAGTTGAGGTATAATTATATTGTTATTTGCGCTATATTGGATAGTTTAAAATTTAAAGTAGAAAGCGCATTTTTTTCATAATGTGAAACGCATTAAGCCGGTGTCCCACAGTAATTTAGTTCGTACATTTGTTCATGAATTCTATATTCATGAATAGAGTTTCGTGAACAGCTGGACTCCATTTCACACGAGCAGGAAGAATTCATGAATTGGGCGCTGATCGGCTGGTGGCCGAGAAGAGAATATTTTCTGCTATCATACGTGTATTATCTGTACGTAAGGAACAAGCAGAGGAGATATTTTAGCGGGACTTACGAGACACGATATGGAATAACACAAACCTTTTGCTGTAATTACCCGGGAATTACTTTAGCCATACGTATTAAATGAAGGAATTGCAAGAACAAACATGCTCGCTCACGATGGAACACGTCAGAATCCTCATGTAGAAGTTCCCCAGCCCTGAGTCGCCGAAACTTTCACCGTAGAAAAAGTCCGAAACTAGAGATAGAAATAACGATCTGATAAGACTATCCATCACTGTGTAATAAAATATTACAATAACTGAGTTTTAAAAATTTTGTGACCTAAAAGAATGTGTTCATCAAATATTTCTCCAATGGAGAATGGAAACGACGATCCTTCACACGCAAGGCGAGCGCGATCCTCACCAGACTACGGCTCATTAAGCGATATTTGGCGAGAGGTTCCCAACTCATGGTATGGCCTACAGATACTTTCCTCAGATTCTAGTTATTTTTACGCGTATAATTCTTTATATTTTTCCCATTTATCTTATTTATACGCGAAAACTGTTATAATTTACATGTATCCGGTCGAGCTTCATATTTTTGGAGGAAGTTCCTACAGATATCGTAAATTATACAGAAATCAGGTGCAATCCTCTCGTTCTGAAAGTCTCTGAGTTAAGCAACGCATGTACTGAGCGAACAATTGATGCTTGCTAAATATCAAGCACGGTAACAATTAAATATATAAAAGCATAAATCAGCAATCTATATCAAAGTAACCTCAAATAAAGTTATTTTGAAAATGCGAAGTGAGAAATTTCCCTCCCGTCGAATACAAATATTTTGTGGTTAATTTTGACCATAATAGTATATCTCGCATTATCTACAAATCTCTTTCTTAACTTGAATCAAAGCGGCAAAATTATGTTGAGAATCGCAGTTCCAACGTCAAACAATTACCGATATATTAAATGATAGAATAATATTCGAGGTGCGAGATACTACAAGAACGTGATGGTTGTGGTCGAAGTGCATGCGCGCAGAAATGCTAATCAGTGACCGAGTTTCATGAAGAATTTACGGAGTTTTTGTATTTACAGACATTTACCGAATATTGGTGTGCGCATGGGCAGTGTAATTATGAGAGTATTCAAGAATAGGGTAGTTTCCTCCATCAAAGAAAACGGAATTCATTCACTGCGACTCGTTGCCCAGCATAAGTTTGTTATACGGAAATAATTTGGATTGAGAAACTGCGATTAACAAGAAAATTAAGTGCAAATTTTAAACTCATTTGATAAAGCCCAGAAATGGCGGGACTGTGGTATTTTGACATTGCAAGGCATAGGGAATTTTCGTAATTTGAACTTACATTGGGTTTCAGAGTCCGTCAGCTCTGGTAAACATGTGTAATGATTACTTATGAAAATTCACAAATCTGGGAAAGTCGCCTCCGTTTTACATGGTATTAACAGTCGTTTTCTAACATCCTACGCTACCTGCTAGTAGTCGTCAGCTACCACGAAGCCCTTCTGTTCTCCAGTCTATGGCGTACGTTCCTTCGTCATGTGCAGTAAGATGAATTACGAAATCCGCATGCCTTTGATTTCGTGTTCTGGCTCGTTCCAACACGTTTCCTTGCAGTATGCTCACTCTCGTTTTTACCGCAGCTGGGGATTTTGCCAACCTCCTATCATTTTGCTCTAATTGTAAACGCTGAGAGAATTGCTAATAAATTTAGTTCAATTTTCAAAAAGTATTTTGACTATTTTTATTTGAACGAGGCAAACTCTTTCCTACAAACATGCTTCAATGTTAAAATATTTTTTTCCAGAAATTCCTTCTAAGTCACAGAAAGCAGAACTAAGTAAACGGTTCATGAAATTTAAGTGGGATTTTCATATTTTCCAGCTAAAAAACAAGCAGCTCATATCTTCATTATTTGCATCTGAAAAATGAAATTTGTCCGAAATTCACATCATACCGTCTTGGTGAAGTTTTACTTAAAATTAAAGATCTCATATCAAAGGATCAGATCTCACAAACTTTTTAAAAATGTAGAAAGGATATCTGGTCATTTTCCATCTTCATTGTCAAAAAGGGCATGAATTACGAAGTTCCCAAGAAATGGAACCATATACTATGCTTTATTGGAGATGTCCTTAATTATTTCGATGCCTCCCCTGAGACAATCCAGTGCTTGTGCCTGTTTCCTGAGGGGAATATTCAGTCAATGGATTATAATAAATATCCATGAAGGAAGCATATATACAAGTTCCATGCAATAACTAATTCCTCATAATTTGAATTCAACCATATAAAATGTGTATTGAATATATCTTATTGGTAACTAAAGTAAATGGGTATTTTCATGACGCCAGCTTACGACATAATCGCCTTTTCTTTTTCTTAGCCTTAATCCATCCACAACATCTAACCGTTGCGTTGTGCAATCACAATGCCCCATGCAACTTTCACATTCTTATGAAGCTCGGTTCTTTGCTCACTGATATTGGCTACAAGGCCTGAGAGAAATTTCATCTGGGCATGGCATTCGATGATTCCGTATTCTATGGTCACAGGAAGAATTCTCCTATCGCCTTCAATCTTTTTTAATGATTTTCCGAGGGTAATCCCATAGAAAATTAAATTATTCCAACTTCCCGCAAGAAATTTAACATATTTTGCTCCAGCCAACGTACCTACTATGGTAAAAGAGATCAGAAGCATAAGAAGGAAAAGAGATATGAGATCGGACATATTTAAAATGCCATTTTATCTGTTGACAATTAGGGGCCATAAAAGTTGTGATGAAACTTTTCTATATAATTTTTACTCTCGCCAGTTTGATAAGTCTTATTTGTATTTGCGTAAATTAACTTATCACTTATGCTAACACCTAAGCCTGCAAGAAATAGTGTCTGCCATAAAACGCTCAACAAGAGATTGGAATTCCCATGTAAGGTGTCAGCCACTCTCGGTATTCGAACGTAGAACCTATACCAGGGGCCCAAGTCTGTAACTTGGATCTCTCCCGAAAACGGGAGATAACAGATCCGCGGGGTGCTAGAACGAACCTTTTCTCCTGTCGGTAGTCTGTAACGGTTTTCTCTGGGAGAAAGGAGTAACACGAAACGCCCGGAGAGAACTCGTCGCCCTACCCAAGTCTGTAACTCGGCGAAGCGACTTCCGGTTGCCCCAGATGAGAGACAAGTTACGTCGGCCTTGCTAGACCGACGTAAGGTTTCTCCGTAGGAGAAAAGTACACATTACGACAGTGATTTTAAGATCTGACCAATGGCATAAGAGAGTTCACGATGATTTACTTCTGCTTGGAAAACAACAAATCCACCGTCCATAAGAATAAAGTCTGTACTTTTCGCGTATTTACACGTACATGAGTATAATATATACATTTTGTCAGTTTCCAATTGAAAGAGCAATGAGGGCCGGCACATTAGCATAGACCTCATCCACATTAATTATAATGAACGAAGCGTACTGATCTGAAATCTCAATTTTAGACTACGTAAATATCGACATGTAAACATAATAAGAAGCGGAGTCTTCAAATTTGATGTTTGAAGTTTAAACTTCCACCTTTAAATGCTCACAACAAATGAAAATCTGCTGCTCTAATTAAATTAGAGAAGTGTTTTACGATTAATAATGTACCATACACGAAGCACACGTTGAATTAAAGCTTAAGTCCCGTATCATTATCTAGGTTATTATAATGACTTATACAAATTTCACTCCATTATTTTTGCAAGCTTCACGCTGATCGACAGTTTTAAAGACATTTGAGTTTTCAGTTACCTTATACGTATCGTACTGAATCTCACTTGGGTACTAATTCAACGAAACATCATATTTTCGTTTACATTATGACGATTATTCGTATCATTTCCAATCGCCGTTCCAATCCACCGTAGTCGTACGGGTAGCACGTACGATTTAATGTGGACGCATATCGGTTGTGAGTTGGATGTCATACTGTGTACACGGAAGAACGGGCATTACAGCTGTGAACGCTAGCGAATATGTTCTGTCTTGTATTTGTTCGTATATTCTAATTCATCCATGTGTGTGGCTATAGTCTTCTAGTATACTTCCCATGTATTATTTTACACCAGTGACACAAGGGTAAGAAGTCATCCGTTAACTTGCTCCACTGACAAAGAATTGTCATTTTTGTAGCTGTTCTCGTTACGCTAATATTCCGATATTTATTTTGATTGAACTAAAATTCCATGTTGAACGCCGCTATATAAGTGTTTGGGATGCTGATATAATCCTAAACTACACTATCGACTAGAACGATTTGAGCATATACCACGGCATATATCACTCGATTCATGGATTTTACGCTGATACGTTTCCCCACAATGAAGGAACTCTCCCTTGGTGTTTGATATTTTACTTTTGAAGTGATGCTCTTGTGATACGTATGTTATCCTGAAAATATAAGTGAAAATCATCGGCAACTTCCCTTAAAAAATCGGTGTGTTTTATAATGTGTTACTGTGGCCAAGCATTGGATATTTCATGCAAGTTTTGTGGCATGTTTGGCGTTTACTTGAACTTTTGATGCTACTTTTTAAATGCTTAATAATAATGACGTGTGTTGTCGAGTGGTTAAGCTGATTAATGTCAGTATACTGACAGTACACGTGTTTAACGTTTGTGAAACTGACGGCTATTACTGTTTTCAATCTTGTAAATCGTCCATTGATCATGTATGTAGCCCATTAAATAAATGTGTTCATTAATAAAATTACATATTAGAAAATTATTCAGTTTAATATCCATGTATCACTGTTTCAACAAATGTAATTCCAATGAAGTTTACACAGCAGGTGTGATATATATGCCAATACTATATACACTTTCGGAGTGATTTAAACTAGGATGAAGGGTAACGGATACTCGAAAGTACAATCGTATTAATTATCTTACTAGTACATACTTTGCAATAGCGGAAATTAATCAATATCGTGAATATTCGTCTTCAGAAATTTCAGTTAGTGAAACGTCGAGCAATTGTAACGTCAGTTAACAGACGGATATTTCTATGTTTTCAATCTTGTCAATCATCCATTTATCATGTAAGTAGCCCATTCATTAAATGTGTTCATTTTTCGAATTACATGTTAGATAATTATTCAGTTTAATATCCATATATCGCTGTTTTAACAAATTTAATTCCAATGAAGTTTGTTGATACGGGATGTCTTTCTGTCGGGAAGATTTAATAATATGCCCTTTCGGTGTGTTTTAAAATAGGATGAAGTGTAACGGAAACTCGAGAGTATAATGGTATTAATTATCTGACTGGTACATACTCTGAAATAGTGGAAATTAAGCAATATCGCGAATATTCGTCCTCAGAAATTTTGTAAACAAAGCAGAACAATCCTTCGCTCCTACAGCTGTGAAAAGGTACAGTCGATTTCATTGATTCTCAAAAGTAGGTCACTGAAATATGTCCAATAGTCAGCTTTGGCTTCAGAAATTTTCACACCCTCACTTTTCTCCTTCCGGTTCATGCGGCTGAAGCTTCTCCACCCAGTTACAGACTACGGACAGGTGAAATTTTCGGGCGACAACTCGCTTCTCCTGTCTCCGGCGCCCTAAGTTACAGACTTGGGCCCCAGACAATGATTAGAATGGCTGATACATGCAATACAAAGGCATTGCAGAATTCGAATGTCATGGGAGAAGGAAGAAAAATCATCGGCATAGGATTAAGTACGTCGTTGCTCCAATAAATTGATTACTCTACCTTTCTTTCATATTTAAGACTATTTTTCTGCCATTTACAGCCTCCATGTTTATATCCAATATTTTTCTTGGACTAAAGAAACATAACACACCATTTCACTCATTATATTTTCTACCCTATACACTCAGGTTTTATCTGGTAGTATTGATCATTGTTTTTCTGCCGTAAACGTGTATTTATTCAAATTTTTTCCATCCTCTATGATCATTGCTATTTTGATCGACCCATCACTGTTCATGAGATAGCTCACGGCCACCAAATAACTCTCTAAAAGAATAAATAACGTAAGATTACATCATGAAATGTGAGGCACAAATGAAAGAGTGAGAGATAAGAAGGGGTTATTTGATTTATTTTAAATTTTACTTACAGGTGTGTGCATAGAATTTTTAACCCTTGTACTCTCTCTACCACCCCTACATTTTGTGCCAGGAGAGCACTACCAAGAGTGCCAAAACCGATCTATTGTAAGTAGCCTTTTTTCAAATTTCGCAACCTGTGGTCACAGTTGTATGCTGGGTAACATAGTTTTGGATGTGTCTAAATATGGTATAATCATCATTATTAACCGTATGATGCAATTAGTTCATTTAAATTATGGCATACTCGTAATTATGTACTATTATTTTCTAAAACTGATTCTGCGGCTATACTTTCTCAAAAATATAATAACCTTGAACTTGAACCCGGTGGGCATTTAATTTTATTTATGTTTTTAATTGACTGATTTTATTTTTTGCCATCGTAAGTGCAGTGATATTTCATTATAATTTCTGTTCCTATTTGAAAAATTAAATAGCATACTGCGAGCCATCTAAAGGATTTTTCTTGGCAGGGCACTGACCTCACGTCCTACTAATTCTAAATATCCTAAATGCAATGGGAAAAAAACGCAGGTCAAAGTTTTATTTAAACACAATTATCAACATCAGTCATCCATCCATAATATTAATTACTTGCAGCAATTGCATATTTCCAATCAATTTATATCTTCTGATAGCCCCTATAGTTCATTTATTGCTTCATAATTTTGCGTTTTTCTTAGTTATTTTTCCCGTCTTCCTCATGGAACCTTCCCATCTCTTTTACCCAAATGGATATTTCCTTCTAACCAACTGTTTAGGGTGTGCCCAATGTCCAGGTTACCTATTTTTTCTTATCTATATGTATTGCACAGTTCTTTCTTCTTCGGCTGTTTTTTCAAACATACTCGTATTTCATCTGTCCGTCCATTTTGATTGAGGGTTTCGAAGGCCTTTGTCCATATCCGGTCTGCTTTATCATTCTCTACTCCTCCGATCTCTCTAGGGAATCTATGAAGTGCCGTAGCTCTCTGTAATGGATGCTCACGCTTTTTACTCGGGTCTTGTTGTATCTTGTTTGAGCATAATAGATCTCTCTTCATCGTGAACATCTCTGCTAGAGCATTTCTTCGCTTGATGTCCTGGTAACTCAATCTCTCCCATGTTTCTCTGCTTCCGAGTTAGGTAAACGATTCTTCGTGCTCTTTATTTTTCTCTTTTCTTTTTCTCTACATTCCTGTTTTCTTTTCTATCTGTTCGTCCATTTTTCCCGCGCAAAGTTCATATCCTATTTTTTTTGGAAACTTCCACTTTCTAACGCATTCATGCATGCCGCAAAAATGGTCCTTCTAAATATATGTTTTTTGTGGGAACTATAAATAAAATAACACCACATCCCCATTACTTCCAAACTATTGCTCAACAGCTTTAAACGCCTTGACTTCACTCCCACATAAAAGTATGCTCCGGAATCAAGTTTTCATAAAGTGCTTCCTTACATCCAGGCTTGAAAAATTAGCTGTCAGGTGACTCCTCTTCTGGTAGAATACCTTCTTTGCTTGGGGTATCATGTTCACAATATCATTCCTGCTTCTTCCATCGATGTTGATTCTGCTTCCCAGATGGCGGAGTTCTTCTTGGGCCATAAGTCTTTGCTGCCCAAGTTTTACGGTGATTCTAGCAACATGATTTCTTCAAGAAAAGATTTTGTATATTCTCTAAGTATTCAACTTCAAGTTTATTTCTTCATAGTTTTATTTATATAGTTCATAATTTTCACCAGAGCTTTTTTCTATTCCAGAATATAAATGTATATTAAATGGAAAATATTATTTAATCAAAATTTCCTCATTCCAAATGGAATCCACCAAGTTCTTGCATCAACCTAAGCCATCACTGTAAATGTGGCACTTAAGTCGATAGGGTATGGTAATATTTCACCTCATTTCTGACTTTCATAACGAGTCACTGGTCTTTTATGGACTCCAAAGACCTGAATAAAAGGGGCGTAGAGCATGTGCCTATTGCTTACAAAATACTAATTGAATGTAAATGAATTCTTCACGGGTTTCCTACCAAGTGAGATGTTCAGCCAAAGCCGACGTTCCAATGGTTAACTATGCTATAGTCCTCAGGGCGATGAGTGCCGGGTCAAAATTAGTCCAGGTTTATAAATTTCCGGCCGTGCGTCAGATAGTTTGGATCCACGGGCAGGAAGCTCTCCAGAAATTCCTCCACCACATGAATGACCAACACCACAACATCAAGTTCAAGATGGAGCAGGAGAAAAATGGGTTTCTGCCGTTCCTTGACATCCTAATGCATCGAAAGAAAGACGGATCCCTGTGTCACCGGGTGTATTGAAAGGCCACTCATACAGACCTTAATTTGAATAGTCGATGTCACCATCATCCCGTTCAACGAAGAGGGGTTCTGACACCTTTAGCTCATCGTGCCCGAAACATAGCCGATGAAGAAAGCCTGCCCAGCGAACTGAAACACCTGCGGAAAACGTTCAGGCAGAATGGATACAGTGAGAGGGACATCCATCGCGCTCTTAAGAAACCCTACGATGAAGATATGCTGGTCCTGAGTAGGACCGACGAGGAAAAAGAGAAATCGGTCGCGAGGGCTTGCCTCCTTTTCGTCTCCACTATATCCGGGAAGATATCGATAATTCTGGAAAACATCAGATTGAGACAATCCATAAGCCACCGTGGAAACTGAAGAGTCAACTAACCAGATTTAAGGGCAATCATGGACTGAAGACCCCAGGAGTATACCAAATCCCCTGCGAGTGTTGAGAGAGACTACATTGGAGAGACTGGTCGGACTATCGAGACCCGGATTAAGGAGCACAAGACATGAATCAGACTGGCCCACCCCCAGAAGTCAGCCGTCACGGAACATAGTCTCAACCGGGACAATCGAATCACGACGCAAAATCTCTACTGGGACCTGTTGACAAAAGAGGCTATTGAGATAAGGTGGGCGGATAAAAACTTCAACCGCGATACGGGATACGCGATCAGCCATGCATGGAAACCAGTTCTCAGGATAATTAAGACCGCGAAAAAACAACCACAGGATCGACGACGGCCAATCAGAAACGACTTTACGCACGGCCGGAAGATTCATAAACCCGGACAAATTTTGACCCGGCACTCAACGCCCTGAGAACGATGGCAGAGTTAGCCATTGAAACGTCGGCTCTGGCTGAACCACTCACCTAGTAGGAAACCCGTGAAGAATTCATTCACAAAGTGCGTCAGGAAAGCACCAAGTCATACATTACTAATTGAATGTTGTACGTTCATTTTATAGATGCAGGAAAGAGTTACAGGAGAATGCATGGATAGAGTGTACACGGAGGCGGATATGAATGAGACGCGTCGAATTTATAGTGGGGTCGATTGCATCAGATGCATTCACATTTGTAGGTGAGTAAGATAAATCAGCCTAATTGATGTCCTACGAATTAATATTGGCAGACTAAAGGGCAATACCCACAAAGCAATCAACTCGGAATCATCGGGCCATTCCAGTACAATACTCTCACGAGTATTTCCTTTTTATTACCTGTATAATTCTATTGGGAGGTAAAGGTAAAACTGATCCTGTTATCTAGGGCAATAACGAACTTCTCTGACTTTGCCTAACCTCAAAGGGAATGGCGTGATGATTATGTATTTTATTCCCATCTCTAAAGGTGATAAGAGCGGTAATCATGGGTAATTGAGTGCATATTTTAATAAATATTTCAGATTAGTCGAAAAAATTGGAGCACGACACTTTGCTTGAGTACGTCTGGGGAATTCCTTGCAAACTCAACTAAGGCCGTGGCTCGACCATGCTCGATTCTGTTCTCGACACGGACGTCCGCTATGTGCGCGCACACCAGAAACTAACCATGTTGTGCTATGTAGCAAGATGGCGGACAGCGTAAAACGTACTTCTCAGGTTTGACACTTGACTATTACGTTAATATTGACGTCATTGCAATGATGAATAATTTTATGCAATGCGCATAGTGTGCAGAACTAATGTACGTAATTTAGTTGAAATTGCTCTGTTGTAAGTAGGTTAAAAATGTATTTGAGCTGGCGGGACGAAAGCGTTCATTAACCGCAATAGAAACTGCGCATGCGCCATGAAAGCTACGCGAAGAGGAAATTGCCGGCCGAGTGATCCCTTGCGATATAGCGCTAGGGAAGTTCGCATCGGTTCGCATGGCTCGCATTTGGTGTGAAGGGACAGCGAGAAATCGCTTTACGGGATCTTAAGACACGTGGCGAAGGCTGATAGCGCGCTTAGCATAGCATCCGATGTGTGGTGGCCTTTATTAAGATTAATAAAACTCAATAATTTTCTTTTCGTGGTTGTTGCAACTTATTTAGAGTATATATTTTTCCTAGACAGTGCATAACCATTTCCAGCATTTATATTTTTTTCTTTGTTTTCATTCTACTAAAAATATAACTGCCAAAAAGCAAAGGTTTTGTTGTTCCTAATACCTTATTTTCCATCAATATAAAATCATTTACTTATAATTTTAAATCTTCTCGGTCCAACTAATATAAATACTTGAAACGGGAAACGTTTGTAATATTATTCCTCTTCATTCCCACAATAGATTAAATGGATTTTAAATGCACCGTCCTCACTCAGTTTATATTAAAAACCACATTTTTTGTATTTCTTGTACACTTGCCTACATTATACTTTTTTAAAACCTTGAATATTAAAACTCTATCCATAAAATAAAAATAAATTTAATACCTATATATTTTAATGAAATTTAAAATTGAATATCACACGTACAAACTAGAAAAAATTAATGTTTCTACTTTCCTATATGAAAGAAAGCATAATTAAAGTTCTCAATAACTAGTGGTGGATAAGTCAGTATCCTCTTAATTTAAAAAAATTAAAAATCTTCTTTTTTTAAATTGAGATTAAAGTAATAGGTGCTAACTTCAAAGTAATGGTTTAGATTTATTGTGTAAAATTGGTATTTCCAAACAACATAAGGTGCCTGCCTTAAGCTTGCCTGTCATATTTTCAATAAGCTGCCTCTTAAAATGAAAACCATCTCTTCCATTAATATATTTAAAAATTACCTACAAAATTACCTACTTTTAAATTGTTTTATTCTTCGAATGACTTTCTAAATGGGAGGAATGCCTAAGTTTATTTTGTTACTTTATACGAATTTTTATAACCTTCATATGTCATGTTATGTGTATTGTTATGTATGTCCATTTTAAATGACAACATCTACGTTACTTTTGTAACCTACAGAAATAAAATTATATATAAGAATTTCTGGAAAATATTAATAATAAGATAGATAAGTAAGAGAGATGATGGCAATATATTCTGGAAGCTTCGCAGTTAATCTTAGTAGATAAGTTAACATCCAACAAAGCTTAACAATGTATTATTATTTATTTTAATTTCTTTGTAATTTTTATTTTTATTTTTTTCTAATTTCACGTTAAATTAATAAGACCTACCACTTTTATTTATTGCGTGATCTACAATAAAGAAGAGACTTAAAATTATTATAATTTAATCCAATATTCACTCCATTTGTCCATATTTTCTTGTTCCCTCTTATGCTTTCGTCTGAATACATCTGTAATAATAATTTACATCCTATGATAGTCAAGTCCTATGCATGAAATTAAAAGCTATAAGATATAAAGTCCCTATTCTAATAGAGATGTTCTATCTACACTGCATAGTTATCGTAGGCACCGATTATCACTTATCACATTCAAATTTATTTTAAGGGAGAAGTAAAAGCATAATGACAATTTGAGTTCTTAATACATGATAGAAATTATGCAATAAATGAATTGCTTATGAGAAGATTTATGCAGGTAGAATCATCTGAGATATAGGATAGTTGTCAAGTGGAAAATTTAAAGTAGGAAATGGTTTGACGAGAATCTGAATGGATGATGTTGTGATATAACGGGAATGTGATTAAAAAATAATAGATATTTTGTAAGATATGGAGTCTATGATGATTGCTAGTAACCAATGATAACAGAATGGAAACTTACCTTGAAGTAATAGGTTAGAAATAATGCTCATACGATGGTTTGAGGACGGGTTAATACGAAAATAGAAGATATTTCTCATTGAAAAATACGTGAGAGTACGTGATCACCTAAAATGGTTTCATGAGTAAGAAATGCTATAATTCTCGTCCATTATCTAGTCATTAATTGATACCTATTTTTGTGTATTGCCCACATGTGCAGTTGCTATACTCTTATTTTAAAACTATTCCTCCTACAGAATGCAGACTGAGCTTATGAATTGTATTAATGAGACCGCGGAAGTCATGAAGGTCGTCTCCATCAAGTCAAGAACAATGGTACCATTTCTAACGGAGATATTGGAATCTGTTATGCCTGGCTTTTGTGATAGTGAAACTGGATTGTTCCTAGGTATCCTTGGATTTCATTTCATAATTACCCATCTAAATTTTCTTATCCATTTTCGTAACTGCTAACGAGTAAAAATATTAATAAACCAATTAATCTATATGTATTTCACTTTTCAGTCGGCAATGGAGACGATATCGAATGTTTCCGTGACATTGTAAATGGATGTGAAAGCCATTTAGATTTCGTGAATCACATAGTGCCAGCCTTTTTCTGTGACCATGCAAATCCAGACAATGATCCCTATACCAAGGAGTATATTTGCCTGTGAGTACAAATCAAATGTTCAAAAAAATAAATTGGCACATTGGGAGCGACGAATTGCCTTGGGAATTAGTTGCTAGTGACTTTTATCTGATTTTTATTTTTAATCTATTGATGAACATTTTTGCGTGCAAATCAAAATAATATATTTTTATATACCATACAAAGATTCAACGCTAAATTTAGTGGTATTCAACCATGATGAATTGAAACCGTGCAATTATCCACTGTTTCGACGAATATTCGACCCTGTTTTTAATGTGAATAATGATTTGACGATAATGAATCAACAAAGAAACCCGGGTAGTAAGTAAATTGTATCTTAGAAAACTACATGCTTTTAATTCAAATTTCAGTAGTAATTTTCCATCGCCTATTTATCGTTTTTCAAGCTGATCATCTCATTTTCCGCATACGTACAATGGATTTAGTGAAGTCTTCTCCGGTCTTCCTCCAGGTCAGGTATTTCGTTGCTGACGTTTCGTAATCCTCAAACGCCATCGACTTTAGGGCCATAGTTGCCAGACGATTTCTGCCTCCTATACGAGCTTATCATCCCGTTTTCGTCGAATGCTAAGTGCCTCTAGCGACTTGAAATATTCGACCATATTAGGTCTCGTCGAAAAGTCAACGCCATTAGATATTCCACCTGATGTTGACTATTCAATGAAACGTAGTCGGAAATAAATTAAAAAATCTGCGGAAGATGCAATTATTAACTTGGTGCTACATCATGAAACTCCACATAGTTGAGCCGGATACTGTTCTGTTCAATAATATTCATGTATTGATGCTCCATAACGTAGCTCGAGCCTCCGTTTAAAGGACTTAATATTGTGTAGCGAGTGTGTTTCCGTGAATTTAGTGTAGTTATGATTTGATCTGAGGAATTGTGATAAATTTAATTAATATTTTAACCACTTACCCCCTCATTGTACGTCACCACGTTTGGTACATGTACTTACTATGTACGGCCAGTGCAGTTCCATATGCTATTTCAATACACAGTAAGACCGCAGAGTTCCACCATTAACGATTTTCATTTATTTTCTCAATCGCTACACTACATCCCTGGAACATCCTCAACATCGTGTGCATTTATAATTGCATTGATTAAGGTTCGATAAAAAGGGAGAACTTTTAAATTGCCTCGTCATTAAATGAAAAGCATTTTTCCTTACCGAAGAGCTTATATTTGGCAACTATTGAAGTGGTTCAGTTATATATCCCTGTAACCTCTGAGTAACCCTTGAAGGTCAAGGGATGAAAATATCACAAGACAAAATGACAAGGGGTCTGAAGGCCTTACCATTGATCTTGGCACCTTTTTAAACCTATGATTCGACAGATTTATAGCGGCGATTCGCTTTTTGTCTCCGCTGTGACCTTGGCTGCGACCTTATAGGGGATATGGTTGCATTTTCGAACTCGAAAGTTCTTCCATCGTGTTTTTCGTTCTTAAAAAACCTTTTAATAAAAATTTTCTAAAAAAAATCAGTCTTTCTTTTATTTCCAATCATTTAACAATGAAAGCTCAGATGGAATAATTTGGATATTTCGTTGGACCCTATTTCTGGAGACAAAATATCATAATTATAAAAAATCTTTACACTCAGCAAAACTAACCACATTTTTCTGCTTAGGTACCAAATTTCATCAATATGGCACGAAAGCCTAAGAAAGTGTTTGCGAAACTTTTAACTGTAAGGTTTTTGAGTACGAGAAAAGAGTTGGAAGAATTTTCGAGTTTCAAAATGTAACTGTGTCCCCCGAAATGGCAGAGTCAAGGTTGTTTTTCGATTAATTTAACATTGAAAGCGTATGAGACCAAATTTTGATAAATGGCTAGATCCTATTTCTGGGGTCATAAGGTCATATTTAAAAAAATTACCATTCATTCAATATAACTTACTACCTTTTTCTACCCAGTTACCAAATTTTATCCATGTGGGACGAAAGAAAGCGACAGATATTATAGGTTAAAAATGGCACACGATCAACGGGAGGCACTTTAGTAAATTTATTTAGTAAATTACTGAGTAAATATTTTGCTATAAGAAATTCTTTACAAAATTTATTATATATAGTATTTACAAAATCCTTTACTTAATAATCAGTATGGACAGGGTCCGAATTGGAATTATTCTTTTTAAAAGAATTTCTTCAAAAAGGTGGCTACCATGATTGCATTTAGTAGCCCCTATCGCAGGATAAAGTCTACCCCAATGCTCTATAATGTTGATATATTTTATATCAGATTGTCCGTAATCCCCAGCCCTTCCAAATGTATTATTATTTATAACCAGTTTATTCGTCGCGAGCAGTACTAAAGTCAGATGCTTGGCAGAAGGGCTATTTCAAACGAACTCAAGAAATGCTAATCTTCATACATACATGGGCTCTAAATCAGATAATTAAATATTTCACTGAAAACAATATTGTGCCCTCATGCGGAACCAAGTTTGAGATTCCGGGAAATTTCCCCGGAAACAAGTAGCGCCATTACAATACCAGGAAAAAACGAAAAAAATATTCCAGGACTTTGCGCGGAGTTAGTAACGTCAAGAAGTGACCACTCGTCAATGTCATGCAAAGGTCTTGAATGTGTGTGGCCGCTTTTCTAACAATTCAATTAATAGTATGGGTAAATTTCATCAAACCAAATATATCAGGAAAGCTCTCCATTAAAACATAAACAACATTCTCTTTCATTTGTAATTTTAAGAATCTAACAGTATCCTTTCCATTTTTTTAATCAAAATAGGAAACTGATGGACTTTCTTCGCTGTACAGAGAAGAGAATAAAAAATTGCTCACCGATAGTAATGGGTTCCATGGACATTCCTAAATTGAAAATAAGAAACATGGAGGCATGTGTGAAATATTACTGAAGGTCATAAGAGAAATATTTTCCATATTTTAACATGGCTCGTTTAACACTCAATACCAAAGAATATCAACCATTTTTAAAGTGAAAGAAATCATATGGCATAATAAATGAAATATATATATTGAGCATCGTCATTGGATTTATCATTTTATTTGAATTGGTATACACAAAGCAGAAAGACTATATCTACTAGGTATTATTCCTGGAGCATTAGTATATAAATTCTGGGTAAGTGAAAAGTAGCGTGCTAATTTCGCTAGTAATATCATTGAGGCATACTATTCTAACTTCTAACAATCCATATTATTCGTGTATTGCTATTAGTCACGAATTTGTGATATAAACTGTCTTTTTAAGATAAATAATAACTAATTAAAAAGTAATTAAAGGGGTGTGTATAACCATAGAGTAAGCATATTATAGAGGGCTCACCGCACGCGCAAAATTAGTATACAGTTTTGATGTAGTTAGGGAGGGATTTCGTAGATGGTGCAGATGGCGTTGAAAGAAATTCTGACAAATTATGAATTTGCTTGTTCCACAAGCCTGAAAATATATCCTGAAGCAGAAAGGGTCGCTACGTTTAGTGGTGACAATAGTTAGTCGATTTTGTTCATAACAAGAGTTATAAAAAATATTTCTTTGAATTTCGGGTAGTAACTTGGCTCTTCCGAGTTTATGTTCCTAATCCTGTTGCTGGCAGACTGTATGTACTTACTCTATGGTATAACGAGGTGGTTTGCCAATTTCTCAAAAATCGGGAATGGCCCATTGATTTAATGGGAAATAATGATAGAAAAAACTATGGTAACTCTCTGGCTGACGTCCATGGGGTGTTGTCTCATCACCTTGGAGGTGGGGGTTACGTCCTGTTATTCCTCGCTTGCTCACTCCGGAAGCCATATGAGTGTATCACTTACACTCATACGTGCATGTGCTGACGAAAAATGGAAGGTGACTTAAAGTGGAAAACAAACAGTTCCTTAGTCACCGTGCACTCATTATTGTGAATCAAGGGGCCAGGTACCTCTTGGACATAACAATATTTATCAGGATCAAATTTTGTGAACAAGTCACACTCACCTGGAGGAATGACGCCATTCACGCTCTTCATCGTTTCGTTCAACTATTTTTTACTTGCTTCATCATTTAAAATTACTGATCAATCCAAACGATCAAATAAATGCAAGTTATTTAGACTCCTGTGCATGCATTTCGGTCAACCAGGTGATCATGGACTGGGATAATTAAAATCTCGTTAACGCGTTCGTGTTGACCGATGATCAAAGTTCAAGTGTTCGGACACAGACACAGTCCATAGCCGACATTTTTCACTCCCACTCTACTCATGAGCATGGCAAAACGAGAGTGGCATGGCACCTTTCTTTAACTTTGTCATCCTAAGGTCCGTCCAACTATTCGCTCGTTAACTGACAATTTTCTTTTATAGAATGCCGCAAATGCTCAGAATGTGTTTTCCTCACGCTTGTGTATCGAACACTAACTTCGAGTTCAGTGAACTTAGTGGACTTAAGGTGGTTGGAGGTATTTTTATATATTTGAGGATTTTCGTTAAACTTTCCACATAGGACTATTCTAATTAGTGATATCTCTAGTTAAAAATGAAAAATTGCATATCACCGATTTGGTTTTTTGGCAGTTAAAAGCTATTTTAACGCGTAGCCTTATGCCACCTGCGATATCGTTGGCAATAATTCAATTACTTATGTATGAATTTTCTCCTAAACGCGAAGCAATGCATTTCATATTATTTTAATGGTTACTAGTTGATATCAAGGTGTTATTCTGAGCCAAATAATCAAAAAGAACGTATATAAATATAATATTAGCCTAAATTCAGAATACCGCACCGAAATCTCGATTCAAACGCTGGCGAAACTGTTGTCGGTATTTAAGGTGGTTGGAGCGATTTTTATGTACAGATGTGTGGGAAACATTAGACACGTGTTCTTAACAGTGATATCTTAATATGAAAACGAAAAACATTGCATCCTACCGGTTTGATGTTTTGGATATTGAATCTTAATTTAACGCTTAAGATTATGTCACATGACGCATTTCGTCATAATTCAATCGAATATGTGCAGATGTACAGATTTTTTTCTAAACGCGAAGTTATTTGTTTCACATTATTATAATGGTTTCTAACAAATATCAATTTGTCACCCTGATTTGAAAAAACATATTTGAATGGAGTTTCATTTGCAATTTTCCAGACCAATTGGTACTTCGTGTTCGTTGATGGATTTACTAAATATTTTCTGCGAGTACGGGGCTTTTTCACAAGCTAATTCTCTATACACGCGGGCAGAATTTTCTTCAGGACCTGGGGATTTATTAGGACTTAAGGATTTTTCCACTAGAACAGATTTTATATTCCGTAGGTCCAAATATCGATAGGTGACATCTTTTGCTGGAAGTGACCGTTTACAATTAATGATGTCATCTGCGATGATTTGGTGAACACGCTTTAAAAGTAGGAGTTTAATAAACTCGATTTTCCGAGCTGCTTGTTAATAATTCGCCCTTTTTGTTTCGTATTGGATAAACTGTTCATCTCTTGTTGATCGGGGGGTCTGGGTTCGAATTCCAGTCCAGGCGAATGATATTTTCACTGTGTATTTCACACAATTGTATTCTACTAATGTTATTCTTCCATGAATGCATTCCTAAACACTTCCTATGTAGTGGCTTAAGAAAATATGTATTTTTCAATTATTAAATTGTGATCATCAGTGGACAAATCTCTACGGAGTTTTTTCATCTTGAGGTGGCATGCTCTCTGTCGTCTTAACGATTTTTTCACTTCTGCATTGTAACATCTTTTTTTTACTTAAATTGGGATATATTTTTTGATCCTGGAATGAACGATGGAAAAAAAAGCTTTCCAACTACCTTCGGTGTCTAACTTTACCCTTGATTCTTGGAAGTTGGGAAGACAATTTTTAGATGACTATTTAACGCATTGAAATAGTTTTTTTAAATGCAGAACTTTCTTCTTTGTTTAAAGCTTTTAATGATATTCAAAGAGAACTATGCGATAGCTACTCTATGGTCACTAATGCCCTCAACAAAGTTAACTTTAAGTACCTGTTAAGGAATATTTGTTGACAATAAATTATGAATATTGTCCCCTTGTTAGGCGTCGTAGCTATCTGAAGTAGGGCTTGTGATGAGAACTTGTGGATCACTGACTGCCATTCAATCTATGGAGGGGGCATACAAATTTCGACCGATTTAGGAAAGTTTCACTATCAGAAATATCGTCCCTCAGTCAACGTTCTATGTCAATAATGGCGTTACACTCCGTCCTATGAATAAGATGGCGAAAATCTAAAATATTATTTTTTAAACTACGGCAGTTAACTATTGCAACGACTACTGCTTCATGTTTATCGTTAATTCGTTTAGGGGTTACTTGAAAATTGCTGTCGGGAATATTTTTTGCTGAAAAGCTAACTGAAAAAATAGCATAATATAAAAGTTTTAACAAATTCATTGTTACCTGGAATGTTAATATTTAATATCAGCGTCAATATCTGATGGAATACCCTATAAGTGGAAGCAGATCAAATTATTAAAATCTATTTTCAAAAACACTTTCAATGAAGAAATTATGCCATGTTTCGGCTTCTAATCCACTTAAAATGAAAGTTATGTAATTTCTATTTATTTCATCTTCATTTTATTGAAAATTTCCCAAGCAAAGGAAAAAAACAGGAATCGTCTAAAATGATCGCTACCGGCACTTTTAGGTGTGCGGAAAATCCGGCTCTTCCTGTGTTTAAAAAGATTTTGGACTTTGGGCACTACATTCTTTAAAATACCTATTCATTTTGTTGCTTAACGTGATAACATCACTAAATTTAATCTGTTATAGATATCTTATGATATATTTTGGCCATACAAGTAAAATCCTGACACCAATGATAATGATTTGTGTGTTTTGACCACTATTTCGTGCCATTTTCATAGAATGTAACTCATATTGTATGTATAGCATAGTATTTGACTTATTCGCAAAGATATTTTAGTGACAAATCTTATAAAAACATTCTTACCTGCCTTCGAGGTATCAACATCATTGGTTCTTGATTAATGCACGAGTTCTTGATTAGCTTGAATTAAGGAGAAGTGTAAATTAAATTGAAGCTGGGTATCAAAAGTGACCCCTAAGTCCTTTATGAAATTATCTTTCTTCACAGTACTTCCCTTTATGGTATATGGGTAATCAATAGATTCTAGCCCCCGGTTAAATGATATATAGAAACATTTATTAATATTCAAGGCCATTGCGTTTTCTTCGCTCCATGCTATCAATCCTTCCAAACTCTTCTGTAACATATAAAAATCATCAATTGAATTTATTGTAGCAAACATTTTTAAATCGTCGGCATATAGCAAGTACTGGGATGGCCTAACACTAGAACCAACATCATTGATAAATATGTTGAACAACAAGGGCCCTAAGTAAGACCCTTGTGGTACACCAGAAGTTACATTGAATTCACTCGAATTTACTTGTCTCATCTTCACAAACTGCCGGCGATGTGAGAGATAACTTTTTATCCAATCTAGCAATTTACCAAATATACCAAAAGATTCCAATTTGGCTAACAATAACCTATAATTCACTGTGTCAAAAGCTTTACTGAAATCAGTGTAGATCACATCAGTTTGACTGCCCTTTTCAAAATCAGATATGATGCTCTTCTGCATTAGTAATAGGTTAGTTGTAGTTGACTTACCCTTACAGAAACCATGTTGACGAGGGTCTATGATATGTCTAAGCAAGGGTTCCAGGTTGTCAACTACTAAACGCTCGAGTAGTTTAGCAAAACAGGATTGAATCACAACTGGACGATAATTTTTAATATTATTTCTTTGCCCGGTTTTAAAAATGGGAATTACAGATGATAATTTGAGTATTTCAGGAAACATCCCACTTTTTAAAGACTTATTGAAAAGAATGAAAAGTGGGTACGATAGTGATACGTGACAATTTTTAATTAAAGTTGGAGGAATGTCATCAGGACCACGACCCTTTGTGATATTAATATACCTCAATATTGTATCCAATTCCTCAACAGATACTTGCAGGTTTGACACAGAAATGGTGTTATTAACATTGTAAGCAGGAATGATACAAGGATCAGAGTGACTGAAGACTGACGATAAATGTTTAGCGAATAATTCCGATATATAATTCCAGTTGTCTGCAACAATATCTCCTAAGAACATACTTTCAGGGAAATCAGATGTGTTCCTAACTGATCGAACATAAGACCAAAAATAACGTGTGTTCTCAACTAATGATTCGCCAACCTCTCTGATGTAATTGTTGTAACATTTGGTAGAAAGTACTTTGCACTGTCTTCTTACTAACATGAACTCATTGTAGTCCTCATTAGTACCAGTAATTTTAAATTTCAAGTGAAGAGACTTCTTAGATTTGATTAGAGACCTAAGTTCATGAGTGAACCATTTTGGATAGCTCGATGAGTAAATATATTTCAAAGGGGTGTACCGAAAAACAATATTATACAATATATCATAAAATTTTTGAAAGGCTTCATCAACATTAAGGTCACACAGAACTCCAGCCCAATTTACAGACTCCAAGGACAAATTAATCGAGTTAAAGTCACTTTGTTTGAAATCATAATAAAATTTAGAACAACTATCGTTAGTGAAAACTTCAGTGGGGAGAGAAATGCACAGAGCTGGATGATGAGAGTCACAACCCACGAGAGGTAACTGTGAGTAAGTGACATCCGCACAATTATTTTGAGTAAATACTAAGTCAAGGACCCTGCCTAATGAGTTATGGCACTTGTTGAGTTGGTTACATTGCAATAGTGAAAATGATTCAATAATGGGCCTAGCCGCAGGTGGGTAGGTCAAATCACAGTCACTGAATCTGCAGGCACCATTTAAGATCTCCCAGTTCTTGAATTCCGGTATATTATAGTCACCTAAAAATATAACATCTGAGTAGAAACTTGATGAAAATGCTTCTTCTACAGCCAAGCAGTGATCAGAATACACATCGAAAGAGGTATTTAGTGGTATGTAAACAGCACCAATAAGGATTTTAGAAATTCCGCATCCAACCGAAACAAACAGATGCTCAATGTTACACATGGAAGAGGGAAGCAAGATGCTAGACACATTGGTTCTAACTGCAATCATGACTCCACCACCTCTCTTCTTGATGCTCGTTGGTTCACTTCTATCACATCGAAAGACAGTAAAGTCCGTCAATTGCAGCTCAGAGTTACTAATGTCTGGGCTCAACCAAGTCTCGGTTAACACTATTACGTCATATTCGTCAAGGCAGGCAGTGGTACTAAGTTCAGATAGTTTTGTGCGTAAACCACGAACATTTTGGTAGTAAAATCGGAGAGATTCTACTTTCTTAGTGTGGGAGACTCCTCGTTTTTTGACACTATTTTTGGGAGACCTTTTGTAAACCTGATCGTGACATCCGCTTCACCTTCATTTGTTCTCCTGCTTAGTTCCTGTTTAAGTTCTTGCAAATACTTGCGCTCGGCAAAAGTGCGATCACAGGATAAAGATATATTGAAGAGCGTAGCACCATTGTTAAAGACACTATCATTTGCCCTCTTTAGGTCATAAAAGAGACGTAGGGCATCGGAGACTTCGGCTTCTGATCGCAAAGTATACTTCAATGGCCGTGTCTTACCCAATTGCTTTCGACCAATACGAAAACAGTGATTATAATTATTGTCGGTGTGATTCGGGAGTAGAGTGGCCAATATCTTCACCGCAAACTCACTATCAGCATTTTTCACAACGGTTTGATTCACATCATCACTCTCCGGAATCCCATGAATGATCACATTCCTTGCGATTTTCCGACGTTCGTTAACTTCGCAAATAATTGTTTCCAAGCCTTCACCACTCACCGAACGGTCAGTATTATCACCCATTCTCTTCTTCAAATGTTCATTCTCTTTTTTAAGGTCAGCAATCAGGTCCTTCAGTTCTTTAATAAAATTCATCTAGAGAGACTGAGTATCATTGGACGCATCACGCGACGATGCCTGAGACCGATTTGGTTTTCAGGCGAGACAAAACCATTCCACATCCTTATATAAATCTTGAACACACTATCTCGGAGTTTACTGCACTTTTTGTGAACAAATCCCTCACATAAATTGCAAATAATGTGAGTATTTTCGGTATTAACGACCTTAGTGCAAACAACAGAACTCTCACCGTCGGCCATCTTGAAACAATGCTTTGATCTTTTGAGATTTATATACATATTAAAGAAGATAAATTTGAATGAAAAATCATGGTCTCATTTTCCTATTTTCATACTTTCTGTCCCTTCTTAAACTTTCCCTCACATTAATTTTTTGCCATCGGGTTTCTCTCAAGATCCTTATACTGTATAGATTTCCTTATATTCCCCAAAATTCTTATCCTCTTCCATGCTTCTCCAGTGTCATTCCCTCTATCACCGTATTCAACATGCCCTCGTCTCTAAAGTTCTCCTCCAACACCTTTTTTACCTTCTCCAAATATTTGCCACAGCATTCCTTTCCGATCCTTCCATATTCAATACCTCCTCATTTTTCTCTCTCACCACCCAGCTTACACTATCCTTTCTTCTACAATCACATCTCAAATGCCACCTCTCTGCATACATTCTCTCCCCGCAATCAAGCAATTTCCAATCCACACAACATTACAATCTCTATCAGTTTTTTTTACTATTTTTTTCTTTAAGCCTCTGATCATACCCACCCTTATCAACACCCTTCTATTCGAAAATTCTTCCTCGGCTTGGCAATTCTTCATCTTATGTCCCTACAACTAAGCGATTTTCCTCCAAAAACTACCTACATGCATAAATTGTCCCAGTTGATCTATTTTATTCCTTCCCTTCCAAATATCCAGCCCCACTTTCTTACTCTTAGAAAATCGTATTTTCTTGTTTTCTTATGGTGAAAGTGTACTTAACGTAAATCATCTGATATATTCATATTAAATATATATGCCTAGTGTGGACTTTGATTGCAGACTCGTTTTTAACTGTCCTGTATCATATATTTTTTTAAATGCGAATGAAGAAAAATAAACGGCCCTTCGCTCGTGATTTCTGCTGCCCTAGGTCCTAAGATCACGACCCTTGATACGATTGCCATAGAGAATGATGTTCGGGTCGTTTGCCAGTCTTGATTCCGTTGCCTCCTCTAGAAGTTCAATTTACTCTCAGTATCATCGCCGTTCAATTTGGAGAACCAAAAACGGATACATATAAAGGCCATCCCAGACGGTTAAAATGGCGTTGAGGAACCTATTGCTCATTTTCGGTAACTAAGCATGAACATTTCTGGTAGATAAATAATATAGATATTATCGTAGGTTACGTATACTTACTCTATGGTATAATTTATTTTATCCTGTGATCCACATCCACATCATACCCTACGAGAAGGCTCAAGGAGTTAGCGAAAAGTTTTGGGTAACCAGCCTTTAAAAATTTGGGGAATAGGAAAAATAAATTGAAAGAGAGAAAGAGTGAAACGTGAAGTGCGTTTCTACGGATTGAGTCGGCTGGAGCGGGTGTCATTGAATGCAAATTTGATCATGTTTTCAAGTAAGTTGAAAAACAGTTGTAAGACTACATTTCATTAATGTGTATCTTTTCATGCGACGGAATTCACCATACTTGGAGTAATGGAAATTAAACAATAATTAAATTTTACATTTTTGCCTTAAATTAAGCATGTTTTAACTAGAGTTATTACCGCGGTATTTTAAACTTTATTGAACATTTTATATTAATATATTTTTCGAATAGTTGATTCACCGTGATAACTGGATATTAATTATCAAACATTATAATAACTTAAAGTCTATTTATTCGTGTTTAGAGGAAAATGTGTATATATATATATTAGAGTTATTTCAAATATGTCTCCTGTGCAATGCGGCATAAGGTGTTTAAATAGTATTGAATTGCCAAAAAGCCAAATCGGTAATGTGCATTTTTTTCTTTTATACATAGATGTCACTGATAAGAACACGTATGCAAAGTTTCACGCAAATCTGTACAAAGGAAAAAATCGCTCGAAGCATCTTAATGTCTCACTCGCATGCTCATTAATGACGAGGTAATGCCCGGGTAACCTAGTGCCCGTCGACCTCTGTGATAGAGATTACTGACATGGATTATGGATTGAGACCCTCAGAGGACTCTTGGAGCACGTTTAGCTAAGCCCAGTTTAAGTTTTGTAATATTCTGATACGTAGTATACATTTCTAATATTTATATAAAATTAAAGATATCCCATTTTAATAAAATTTATATTTCTTTGATCGTAGATATTACAAATTATTTTAATAACATGGATGAACAGGTTAACAAACTGCTGTGACATATCTGCATAACACAGGGCAAACTTGGCAAATATTTAATTAATAGTAACAGGTTCAAACAGTTTTTTTGTCTTTCCATTTTGAGCTCTTGCTCATATCCAATAGTATCGAAGAATACAAACCACCAGCTTTATTAATCAGTAATAGTATCTTAACACGTGTGATGTATTTTATCATGTTTGCCAACGTAGAAATCTCATATTTTCTGGTTTTGGCCGCAATTATTTCTACTTCTATAGCTGAGGTCAATCAGCTGTGCCTTAACCGAAATACAATTGTATAGTGAGAAACGCATGTACCCATATAATTCTCGAAATTCTATAACTAATTGCGTTCTTTCACTTACTAACGTAATATCCCATTATTACAAGACTTAATTTCAATGACGAAACTCTACTGGAATGTTTAACACCGATCGCAGATAATGTTAGCATACGGTTAATATTTACTGCATACATGTTCAACCCATATCTTTATCAAGCTAGGTATGTCACCAGTGAAATTTGAGTAACACACAGACTAGATCTATTTTGACATTCAAAAAAGTCCTCATTTGATGCATATTCTGGTGTTGTTGGAGCGACTGCGATCGAGGAAAATGGTAAAAAAATTTCTGAAAAAACTAAAACAAGTTCATGATAATTTATCACAACTTGAAATAGAATTTCGTATCGTATGCAATACGTAAAAGGGCCATTTTGTTTCGCACTACCCAATGCATAGGATTTCAGCAATTGTCCGAAATTCTTTAAATGTTCGGGCTAAGGCTTTAATTGCAAGAAATGCGCAGCTATAAACTTCTGGTTCAAAATAAACGATTGCATGTCACAGTGTAAAAAATAAACCAAGTTATCATAAGAGTCAGAACGAGTGAAATTCTTGAAAAATTCAAACAACACAAGTTTCTCAATCACACGGTGGATATGTGACAGCAACGGCTCGCCAGAGTATTTGAGCTGACGCGTGCGTCAACGTAAACTTATTTTTGGAGCATAATCAATAGATAAATTTTAGTGTTGGACATCGCTGAGGATTTCATCATTCCATAACTTATCTCAGCACTCAATTTTTTTCCAATTTCTATCGCTGCTCAAGAAGAAGATAAATGGGAGCAATGTCGGGGAAACTGAAAAAATAAATCACTGTGATCATACTGACAGTAGGGAAATACTGCACTGCATCGGTGTATTTTCCCTTAACCAGCACAAATATGGCGGAATAGCTTGTATTGTTTGTCATTGAATCTACGGGAACTCATTTCTTGCAACGTGACACTGAAAAAATACGAAGCATTACGCTGAACATAAAAATTTGAATTTAGTCTGTAAAATATAAGGAATGATTGATAACGTCTCCTTCCACTCTATTGCATCACGAATCTTTGGAAATAAAAATAATTTCAAAAGTCAGTTAGATTGGTGTATATCTGTAAGCACTAATTTCAATTGTTTGTGAAATTAAGCAAATAAGCATAATTTCGTATTCTTACTCAGCGTGTGATTCTGCGGATCCCCAAGGATTTAGAAAACCACAGGGTTTAGTTTGACGTTATCAAAGTGGTATCTCCAGGTTTTGAATCCATGGCTCATGGGCAGAAATCCTAGGTTTTACACACTGAGCTAACCCGTTGTCAAATAGTTATTATTATATAGTTATTTATAATACTGAGATGATCTAACAGTTAGAGTAGGTTTAAATATGCTAGGGATGAGACGATTCCACTTTGTTTCGATTCAGATTCTTTCAAATCCATTCCCGATTCTCGATTCCGATTCCATCGATTCTTAATCCTAATATCAGGATATTGATATTAGGATTAAGAATAATTAATCCTAATATCCTAATATTGAAAAACCTGTACTACTACTATTTAAATTCAAGTAATAAAATGACAAAGACAATTATGTCGCCCAAAAGTGTATGTAATATAATGACAAATACCAATTATATCATCAGCTTATAGCCTATTTTTAAAATATTTATCTATCTGAAATCGATGGAATCGGAATCGACTTTAGACGATAGGTTCTCGATACCGATTCTAAGCCTAAGATCGGTGGAATTGCGACATTTATATATATACGAGCGGAAGGTACCCATTGAAATTCAACGGGTGTGAAAAACGTTAAAGTTATTTTATAGGAAAACCGCAAAGCCTGAAGAAAAACTGCATTCGTGGTCATTCGAGGAGTTCGTAACCTATATCGTATGTTTTGTTCGTTGTAGTAGACACGCTGACCGTTTTACAGGTGCACGGAGAGATTAGTGACTATTGGATGTCGTTAATTGCGCAGAATTTCCGTTCTTCTTTCGAGTAAGAAGCATGTAGTGACGTCATTACAATTTCTACCATCTTAAAACAGATTGAAGGTTCGAAACAGATGGGTATATATTTGAACCAGATTTAGAGCTGGTTACCCGTCCGTATGTTGGGTAAGGATGAAATTTGTGTGGATCTTAGCGTAACCAGAGAAATACTACGGGAAGATTATCATGAGATCGCTGGTGGGCATGTCTTTGAGCATCCAAGTCTAACTTTGGTTGTTTTTATTTCAAGGGCTCATTTTATCGCAAAGAAGACATTCCTTTAGCTTTAGAAGATTTATTCGAAAGGTTACTCTTTTTTCTATTAGACATGTGGATGGATATATTTTTAAGTCCAAGGAGGGGAAACACAGCGGCGAGCGAGAGTCTTGAATGGGTAACTCAATGATTGAGTGAATGTACCTAAGTTAACTGAATTTTAACACTTTTAAACATATAAATAACTCGTGACGTTAATGATGCGGGAATTGGTCTAAAAACAGTTCGCAATCGTAATTAGAGGCAGACGGTTTCACTACGTGTACTACATCTGAGTACTAAACGATAATAAACAACGCCGTGTTTGTTGTAGCAACAGAGGCATTATTACCATTGATATTCGCTGCACGTAAATATTCTTGCACATATAATTGTGTGAAATCAATTAATTTCCTATATATGTGTATTGTTTACAACGTAAGTGTTCTCTCATATACATGCGATGACCCTTTGAGAAAGACGTTGAAGAGAATAATTGTTGTAAATATGCATTGAATTTATCGATTAACCCCTGAAGCAATCTATCATGGGGCCCTTGGGACTCTGGGCCCTTCTTATACGGATTTGCTTTCTACATACTATCATGGGCCTGCAGGAAAACGTGATATTTCAATGCTAGAGGCGTGAATATCCTTTTAAAATCAAATCTATGGTTGTCAAGGAAATATGTTATTGTTGATTTCAGAGAAAAATGTTAGATATTTCAGCTTGAAACATGAATTTCAGACAAATTCGGAGCGTAGAAGAAAATCGGTTGAAGGAATTAGAAACTTCAATTATTCAGGCATCCGATAAAAACAATCCCAGCCCTATATCTTGAGTGAAAGTACTTTTAAAAAGCAAAAAAATGAAACCACTGCACCGAACCAAATGCTTAGCATGGACCACCAAGGGGGACCTTCGGGGGCCTATGGGGGTCCTGAGGGCTTTTTGATATAGCATATGTTACAACCAGATATGTTTTCTATCTGCATGCCAAATTTCAGCTCAATCGGTTTAGTAGTTTTTGCGTGATGAAGCAACAGAGAGACAGACACCATAATATTTGTATACATAATAGTAAGGATCACACCCCTAACCCTGAAAAAAATAGGGTTTAGGTTAATTGAACCCTACAGTGTTTGTTGTCAACCACTAACAAACATGCGTTCCAAATTTCATCAAAATCGGTCCAGTGGTTTAGGAGGAGATGCGGAACATACATATATATATATATATATATATAAAGGCACGCATAGCCGAAGAAGAAGAAAAGAGCCACCAAGGCCAAATATACTCAATCATTCGAAAACATGACGCTCAAAGGCGCGAATAAATTCATACATTCATAGAAAATGGAAATGAACACATAAAAGGACGAATACAGGGTTTGGTGGGGAAGATGAAAATGAGTCAAATCCAGACAGAAAAAATGTCACCTTAGCCGGGATTCGAACCCGGATCTCCCAATTTATTCGCGCCTTTGAGCGTCATGTTTTCGAATGATTGAGTATATTTGGCCTTGGTGGCTCTTTTCTTCTTCTTCGGCTATGCGTGCCTTTAAACGTACTGTTCTCTTTATATGTTGTATGCCTGTATTCCTCTTTACCTTTCAACCTTCCAATTGTGTTTGTCCCCTATATGGTGGGTGAAACCAGAGTCCTCTGGATGGCAGTTCTCAACACTACTCCTTCATCTGTTTTTTTTTCGATTTTCGCAAAACGCTTTAAATTATATTTTTATTTGGTGAGGCAAACAATTTCACCAATTTTCATCAAAATCTGAGAGGTCAAGGGTCAACTCCTGTCTGAAGTGGTGTGGAATGACCCATATATGATAAAACCCAACCAACTATACATATATCTCTAAACATGGAAGTCAAACACAGGTATGTAGTTATCATAGGATAAAAAATTAAACACCCTAGCTTCTTAACCTAAAATTGGCCTGCGTCACTTACCGATGATTAGCAGTAGATTCATCAACGCCTTTCTTTCGGTTTAAGGTGGTTAACATTTGTTTGTTCACGATGTGTATATCTAGGATGTATTTATGTGTATTTTTCTAGTAGACCTCCGGTCTAAGTGATTTCAGGCTGTAAGTACGAGAACAAAAAAAACGTTTTTCTCTCAGCAAAATACTCAGCACTAGTAAATGTCTCGAATAAAATTGCCCATGGCGAACATCGTCATCTTCATAACGGTCGTGACCTTGAAACTCAATTTTTAAATATATAGAGCAATCATATCCATCTTATACAGATGGTGTAGTGTAAGGGGCAGAGTGGTGGTGAAAGAGAGTGCGAAGAAGATTTTATATTATAATGGAGAAAATAATAAGGCAAGATAAGCTGCAGGCAACGGATAGTGTTTAATTCAATCTGATTCTCAATGCATATTTTATTGATCATACATGATAAAACCCATTCAGTGGCAACAAGTGGAAAATAATGAGAGTCAAATACATATGAACATAACATAGCAATTATCAAACGTTGCTCCCTTCGATGAAGAATATATTTTCGAAATTTAAAAAATATAAGAAATATGTCTTATTTTACCTGCTCTTATATGTCTTATTTGTCCTCACTTTTACATAGTCATTAGAAATGCGGAGTGTAAATCATATCTTCAGTAATGTTATGAATATATTCATTACATTTGCATAACTGAGGATTCAAGTCAAGACAATTCTTCACACTTCCGTCAGTAATATTTAGCTCAAGATTCTGTATTTCTTAATTTATTTTTCATCTTTCTTGTAGAAACAATTACATTTATGGAGGAAAATGTAACGCCATCGTCTGTACAATCGAGGAAATCAACTATTTTCCTGTTGAACAATGACGGAAAAAGTGCAGACATTTGGGTAGGAATAAATCATTCACACTTTTTATTATTGAATTTGCATCTGAAACGTAAATTTAAATTAAAAATTAAAATTTATTTAACACTGATGTGTTAGAACTACAGAGTAAGTACGTATGCAAAAATAAAATTCCAAAGCATTTGCAGAAAATTGAACTAACCATTTCATTTTACGAGAAATATAGAAAGTTTTTGCTCAGAAAGTAGACTTAGTATGATAACACAGGTGGTAGAATTGACTAAAAAATGATAACTTTGTTTAATAGTTAACGTGCAGACGACTAACTAAGAGCGTATCATATTCACTAGTTTGAGATTGCGACTTACGGTAACAGTCTTTAAAAAAAAACTATTCCTGGGCAGCAAATAAGTTTTTATGTCTAAGACATCAGCTTTTCAATTTTATAATATATTGATTGTGGAATGCGAATACTAATGTGGAATACGAATAAAAGAGGAAATTAGAATTGAACAAATGATATATTTTTTAATATTGGCGGAAAAAATGCCACATAAGTTTTTACAAAACGATCACCATGATAGCAACAGCCATCACACATGAAATGCTGAAAGAATAGCCTAAAATGTAACTCAATCCAATTTAAATGTCCTAATTAAAATGTAGCGATTTATTTACTATTTAATGGCAAGCATACTCTATTGCTTAAGGATCGGTGTATGGATTTCCTGAGTTACAGAAAGCAACTATGTCTAATTGACCTATGAAGTCTAGGTGAGAGTAAATGTTCTGCAGCTATAAACGATGCAGTGCTTATCTCCTTCATTGGCATCTGAAAATCTAAATATTTTAAAAATGCGTTGAATACTGAAGTCATGCTGAAGATTTGCTTAGCATTTAAAAAAATCATAAGAAAGATAACATTCTAAAATATGTATTAGAGTACCTGGAAACATTCCATCTTGATTGTCACAAAGGGCTTTCATAACTGTTTCTATAAATTGTCCAAGAAATGGAACCATATACTTAGATATATTGCAGACGTCTTTTATTATTTTAATGCCTGCCCTAAGGTACTGCCTGTAACTGTGGCTTTTTCCTGCGGAGAATACGCTGTTATTGGGTCATAGTAAATATTCATGAAGGAATCATACTGGCAAGTTTTTCCCCGTAATAATTACAAATACTTTTAGTAAGACATTTAATAATTACCAATAGAATATATTGCAAATTATTATTAAGATAAACTTCGATAAAAATAACCACATGGTGACAAAATTTTCTATTGAAAAATGTTAGTCCCACCAAACCTAAGCTTTGTTGGTAGGTTCCTGATTAACATATACAAATGGTACACAGGAATTTGTTTACATATGAACATCAAATGTTTAATTACATAAAAATTACTAAAGGTAGGTATATTCTTTATGTCTAACACATGCTCATTTCAAACGTAAATTTAGACACTGTTATTGAAAACTATTAAATGATTTGATGGAAGTTGACTTTTCCATATTTAAGTTAATAAATATCATGCATTTTGTGTTGCTTAAAATCCTAACCATATATTAATCCTAGCCATACGCCAAATAGTAGACACCTTTCACGTTCCATTTGTAGTGAGCAAGTACATGTATCATACAACGATACGCTTCTAATGAGAGACCAAAGTCATCACATGGCTAATCACTTCCGATAAAAATATTTCTAGACGGCACTTGAACCTACTTCCCAAGACAGAATCATTGAGAAAATACCACGCAGTGATTTTACCCATAATATTTCCCTAAATTTGTTAACCCCTTCACAGACCGAAGTAAACTTTTCCATAATAGTGTTAGAGGTGTTACTCAAGGTGCAAAGCTCGATATCATTCATTTCTTAAAGAAAATTGGTAAATTAATCACCGAGAATTAGATCCACCCATGTCAAATTCATAGTTAAGTATGCGTACTTTGTGTTTCAGATTCGTATGTAATACTTTTTTTATCCATATTATTTTTGCAATTTTAGAAATGCATCTTTATGTCCTATATGTTTGAATTTGCCAGCCATTTGACAGCAATCGACGGCTTAGACATTATATTACGGCTATTTAGTAATGATGCCAATTATAATGATATGATGTGGCCATCACTATATCTTCTTATAAGAGCATTAAGTTAACAAACCATACGAAGATAATACAGTGACAGTTTTCTTACTCAATTACTTGGATTGAGTCTCATGCTACGAAGTAAAATGATTATATACTTACTCCACTTTCCATCTGAAAGCTCTTTGATCGAGTGTCTTGAGAATGAAATTTTTAAGTCGCTGAAACACGGAGTAATGTCGTCGATGACTGCACTACTACTTTTGGGTAATTAGTCCTTGACATAATTCGGCCATTATCAAACCATATATTTTGATATTGAACAGTGATAAAGGGAAATGATTGGTGAAATAAAGTTGGCTAAAGTAATCTGATTAATCTGATAAAATGTTATCGATGACTGTACTACTACTTCATGGAAAGTTGTCTTTGACTAAAGTTGGCCATTAGTTAAATATAAATTTTGCTATTCTATGGTGAGACGGGGAAATGGATGGTGAAATGGAGTTGATTGAAATACACTGAGAAGTGAAACATGGTGTCCCGTTAACGCGAGTACTCCTCGAATATATATCCTCCGCCTCCACTCCTCGAATATGTGTCCACTCCTCTATGGTAGTTAAACGTTTTGAGATACTTGATGTAATATTCATTAAGGGGCGATTCAACTAGAAAACCTGATGCATTCGAGTGTAAGCGAGTCAGCCAAGAGGTCAGACACGGTTAGTCGGTCATTTGAGGAAGTGTGACTGACATCTGAGGTCATTTGCGCCATGGAAGAACAAGGGGGTGACTTGGTAAGGAAAGAGTTATCAAGGAATCTGAAGGAGGTTGTAGAGAATTCAGGCGTAGAAATTATCCTGCTCTTAAGTAGAGGAACCAAGGAGATCATAATTTAACATATACTCTACATGAAGTGTCTGCAATGAAAAGCCTAAGTAGGGGTCGAAATTCCCATGTAAGGACTCAGCCACTCTCGGTATTCGAGCTTAGACTCTCCTCCAGGCAAATATTAGAATGGCGGTTATGTGCAATAAAAGGGCATTGCAGCATTAGAATGTCAAGAGAGAAGGAAGGAAATTCATCGGCATAGCCTTGGGTTTATCGTTGCGCCACAAAATTGATGAATCTACTTTTATTTCGTATTTAAGACTGTTTTTCTACCATTCACAGCCTCCATGCAATATTTTTCTTGGACTAAATTAACATAGCACTCCATTTCTGTCATTATATTTTCTACCCAATACACTCAAGTTTTATCTGGTATTCTAAATCTTTATTTATCAGTCGTGCACGTGAATATTTCCATATATTTTCGCTGCGATATGATCCTTGCTAATAAGTCTTGATCGACCCATCACAGTGTTTGTGATAGCTCACGGCCAACAAATAACTCTCTGAAAGATTAAATAACGCAATATTATATCATGAAATCTGAGGCACAAATGAAAGAGTGAGAGATTAAAGGGGTTATTTGAATTCCTTTCAATTTTACTTACAGGTGTGTGCATAGCATTTTCAACCATTGTACTCTCTCTGCCACCACTAGATTTTGTGCCAGGAGAGCACTACCAAGAGTGCCAAAACCAAACTGATGTAAGTAGACTTTTTCAAATTTCGCAACTTGTGGCCAAAGCTGCATGCATGGTAAATATTTTTGGACATGTAAAAGCATGGTAATATCATCATTATTAAAAAGTGTAATGCAATTATGTCACTTAAAATTTTGATTTACTCAATGCTATGCAATTATTTTCTAAAAGATCAATGAACCTGAACCCGGTGGGCATTTTGTTTTCTTTTGTTTTCAATTGATTGAATGTAAGCTTCGCCATCGTAAATGTAGTGAAGTCAAAGATGTATGTTCCTGTCTGTAGTTTCCAGAATGTCCGTTCCTATTTGAAAAAATTAATAGCATACTGCAAGTCAACCAAAGATTGTTTTCGTGGTAGGGTGCTGAAACCACGTCCTGCTAATTCTTAAGATCCTAAAAGCAATGGGAAACAACCGGAGGTTATAGTTTATTGTAAACCCAATTATCACCATCAGTCATCCATCCATCATATTAATTACTTACAGCAATTTCTTATCTCCAATCAATTTATATTCTCTACTAGCCCTTTTAGTTCATAAATTGCTTCATCATTTTGCGATTTTCTTAGTTTTTTTCAGGTCTTCGTCATGGAACCTTACCCAAATGGATGTTTCTTACTAATCCATTTTGTCAGGGTGTGTCCAGTTTACCTCTTTATTTTTATCTGTATGTATTCCACAGTTCTTTCTTCTTTGGCAGTTTTTTTAAACATCCTCGTATTTTACTCTGACAGTTTTCATTGAGGGTTTCAAAGGTCTGTTTCTGTCCTTATCCGGTCCGCTCTTATCATGCTCTACTCTTCCAATCCCTCTAGGGAATCTATGAGGTTCCATAGCTCTCTCAAATGGATACACTCGCTTTTAACTCGGGTCATGTTGTTTCTTCCTTGAGCAAAAAAGATCTCTCTTAACTGTGAACATCTTCACTTGAGTCTTTCTTTGCTTTATACCCTGGGAACTTTATTTCTCCCATGTCGATCTGCTTCCGAGTAAGGTAAACGATTCCACATACTCTTCAGTTTTCTCTTTTCTTTTTTTCTACCTTCCTTTTTTATTTTCCATCTGTTCGTCTGTTATTCCCGTGCCATTCTCATCTCCTGTGCTCGGAAATTTTCATTTCCTAACCCATTCATACTGAAGTACCTTAGGGAGAAGGGATATAGTTTTGCTCGCCAATAATACCCGAAAAAAACAAACACTTTCCTAGTTTGGGCGAGACAAATGAGATAATTGAACGAAACACAAGTATTATTAATCAATAACTGAACTAACAATACATTTCACACGAAATCAACCAAATTACATGCAAATTACCAACAGGTCGAGTGCTTGGCGACCAATGTGAGAGTTTCCACTCAGAAAATGATTAAGATATAAAAGTACGAGAGGTTGAGCCTCTAAGTACAAATTGACTAAAAATCAGCAGGTTTATACGCAGCGGTGTAACTCGGTCGCCGTCTCGACTGCAAAAGATAGCGTTCTTCGGGATGAGTGAGCTGAGGAGGGGGGTGGGAAAGGACGAGGTTGTATGGGTAATAGGGCGGATCGGAAAAATCGATTTTTCGCGGAGAAACTTGGCCTTCTGGAAAAAGTTGTCAAAGTGACTCAAAATAAGGCCAGAAAAATTTGGGATCTCTAGGTCAACCTTTGGCTCGCGCCGTGGCCATTTATGATGAGGGGGGCTGAAAATAGAAAAAGTCACGTTTTTATATCGGTTCCCCATATATTTTGCCGAGTTGCGACCCTAAAGGGCAAAAATTTCGTCCATTAGGATGTATCTGCAGCCGTTAAGCCACAAAATGTCTATTTTGAGTACGCGGCCGCGCGTAATTATGCAACGACCACGCAGCGTCGCGACGCGTCGCAGCGCAACGGTCAGCAGGCCGCTCGCGCCTCCTGCCGGCTCGCGTCTCCTGCCCGCTCGCCGCGAATGCAGCAAAACTCATCATGCATGCGTCTTCCGTCGTTGGTCTAACTAATATTAGATAATTAAGCATAATGCCCATGGAATAACCATTACGGAAGAATTATTAGAAATCAATATAACCTTTCTAAATTGCCTCAGGTGGCTTTTGGTCGGTATTCGGCGCTGACAATGTATACATATTTTGTTGTCTGAGTTTGTTAACCCTGGTAAAACTCCCAATACCCTCGCTTTCCACCCCTTCCGTCATCGCCTCTCCTTTCTCCCTTCCTTTCCCTACCGCCTCAAAAATATGTATATATTGTCAGCGCTTTGCACCATTTCATTAAGTGGAAAATTGCACCTTGCTATTTCAGTGAGCATATACTGTGCAATTCTCTACTAGGTATTCAGTGAAGTGCTTTTCTCTACGCCTTCTGCCTTTTGGTCAGTGCTGTGGTAGTCATTTTTAGTGAGAATTTGGAAATAAGTCAAATCCCTTAGTGATTTGGATAATTTAACTGTGCGATAATTTGGACTTGGAAAATGCAAAAAAAAGGATGCGTAGTGAGGTAAATTATCCCTTTTTTGGTGTCTCGTCTACATTAAACGAATTGACGCTACCAACTTTTAAAAAAGTGATAAATATTTTTGTATGCTTGCGACATATTGAGATCCGAAAACGCAGGCAAGGAGCCTGCAGTGAATCAAGTAGCTAGTCTAGTGGCGAAAAAAAGAGTCCGAACTTAGGAAATACGCCTCTATTCCAATCATTCCGGAACGTGGTGTGATTAAAATGATTTTACGGTACCATAAGACGTACTACGGCTTAAGAATAAGTTCAAGCAAGTCTACGAAAGGTGTCAAATTGACAAAAAAAATTAATAAATTTTTAAATGTATCTGAAAAACTATGTGATATTTGTGCGTGGAAGTGCAAAAGAATCAACGAGTGTAAGTATAAGAAGGAGAATAAAGTTCCCCTAAATGAAGTGGCATTTTTTATGGATCAAAGAACAAAACGAAAGATGATATCCGGTGATTTGGATGCTTTAGAAACTCGGCGATTGAAGAAAAAACTTAGAAGAGGATCGTCGCAGAGCTTCGAGTCAAAATCATTCATTCTTGAAGAGGAAAAAAGTGAGCATCAAGAATTTTCTTCCTCAACATCCCGAGAAAATTCAATCGACGAGGAATCAGCCGACTTGGACCTCAACGTTCCTCATACGATTAGGGATGAAAATCAACCTGGACCTTCTTCGGGGCTAATGTGTCAACTGTGGCGGAGGTATGTGCAAAAACCGGCATGTCCCTCAGAGCAGCAGCAATGAACGTCAGCGCAACTTTAGCCGACGCAAAGCTCATAACTCCGGAAGACACATCAGAGGTAGTGGACCGGAATTACTTAGGAAGACAGAAAAAGAAGATGTTAGTTTCAGTATAAGCAAAGAGAGAATAATCAAAAAGTGCAATTTAAGGGTTGTATTTTGACGGAAGAAAGGATGAAACAATTAAACTGGAGAATATAGGCAAGAGGACTAATCAATCTAAGGTTTGGGAGGAACATGTCGTGTTAGTCAAACAGCCAGGCTCCCACTATTTGGGGTGTGTCTCCCCCACTGGAGGATCTGCAAGAAACATCAAATCTGCAAAACTTGATTTTTGTGCGAAATAAAATATTGAACTTTCAAATTTAAAAGTTATTGGATGCGACGGCATCAAAGTGAATACAGGTCGGAAAGGAGGCATCATCCGTTTACTAGAACCATAGCTCCGACGTCCCTTACAGTGGTATATTTGCCAATTACACTTGATTGGCTTAACGCTGAGGCATTTGGTAGAAAATTAGACGGGCAAACTAAGGGTCCAAATTTATTTGCAGAACCTATTGGCTCCGCCCTTCAAGACTGCCAGACTAATGATATCATACGATTTGAGCCAATTGCAACAAAATTTATCCTACGAAGTAGACTTGACAATGCTGAGCACTGACCAGCAGTAACTTTTGGAAATTTCCAATGCAGTGTCGAAAGGATATTAATCGGAATATTTGGCCCAGAAAACTCCAGGGAAAGTGGCTCATTCTCACTGGCTCACTACGGCCAACCGACTACAGTGGCTATACGTGTCCACTGAAAGTCCAAGTACAAATTTAGAAAATCTGGTGACATTCATTCAAAACGTATACGCACCTGTCTCGTTGTCAGTGAAGCGACACCATTGTATATACGACGGTGTTGTAAATTTATGGAAACTAATAAATTGGTCGAGATATCTACCGGAAGGTCTTCAAAAAGTCATTGATCCTGTTATCCAGAGAAACGGGTTTTTCGGAATCACAGAAAATTTACTCCTCTCAATGATTTCTGACCATCGAGAGGAAGTGCGAAGAGATGCGTGGAAAAAATATTAGAGGCGCGAAAAAATACGCGTGCGACCGAAAATTCAAGAACTTTTGAATTACTATCAGTTTTTAATTTTGATGCAGAAGACTACACGCTGCTGATCAAATGAGACTAGAACACCGACCCTGCTCTATCGCATATGGCTGAAGAAATTCGATAATTACTTGAGCAATGCTCAACTTTGGAACTCAATTTTTCCTACCACACGCAAGCAGTGGAAAGATTAGTGAAAGAGGTAAACCAAACTTCATTGACATCCGCAAAAGACGAGGAGAGACAATTAGAAATTCTGAAAAGACAAGAAAGCAGAACCAAAATGCCGACCTTCGAAACCAAGTCTCAGTTCATGCTGTGATAGGGTGAGTAAGTTTTACATTTATCTGCCTGACTTCAAAAATAAATATATCAATAATGACCTTAAGTGTTCAATGAAAATAATTTTTAAAGACGAATACTTACTCACAGATAAACCGATTGGTCTACAAAATGACCACTTGCTTATTTTTCATATAACATATAATCTGATAAAGTAAATGCGTTACTCAATTTTATTTGAGTGGGTGGGTGGGCGGGGTAGGTCATAGTTCAGGTACCTTGACGTGGTGAGCTCTGGTGACTATTTTTGGATTCTTTCTCCATGTTCAAAAAAAGAATTGTAAAAGTAGACTAAATCCTGCACAATCAGGGAGTTGTTCTCTAATTCCTTAATGATGACGTTGTATTATATTAATTTCAAATAATTCTTCGGTAATTGTTATTCCATGGGCATTATGCTTAATTATCTAATATTAGTTAACGGAATAACGACGGAAGACACATGAATCATGAGTTTTGCTGTATTCGCGGCGAACGGGCTAGAGACGCGAGCCGGCAGGAGGCGCGAGCAGCCTGCTGACCGTTGCGCTGCGACGCGTCGCCACGCTGCGTGGGCGTTGCATAATTACACACGGCCGCGTACTCAAAATAGACATAAAAGGACGAAACTTTTGTCCTTTAGGGTCGCAACTCGGCAAAATCTATGGAGAACCGATATAAAAACGTGACTTTTTCTATTTTCAGCCCCCCTCCTCATAAATGGCCACGGCGCGAGGTTAAAGGGTTGACCTAGAGGTCCCAAATTTTTCTGGCCTTATTTTGAGTCACTTTGACAACTTTTTCCAGAAGGCCAAGTTTCTCCGCGAAAAATCGATTTTTCCGATCCGCCCTAATGGGTAAGCTTAGGATATAGGCGATTGGTAGCCTTGGAGGGGAGGAAATAACGGTATGGGGGATAGATGGGGTGTAAGTTTTCAATTAGAACAACAGGAATTGTTTTCTGATTTCGGCCGCAGAATACAGGATCACAGCTTTTGTGCCTTGGTCAGAATGACCGCATTTTTGGAATCCTTCCTCACATCAGGGACTATATAAACGATGCAGGACCTGGCGAGGGAATGGCGCAGCAGAATGGGTGGAGAAAGGCGTGGCGGAAGTCGTGGCAGACGTTGCTGGCAGGAGTCGCTGCATTTCGGAGTCGTAGGCATTTTGGGCGTCGTTGGCGCACATGTCGTTAGCGCGCAAAACGGGGCGCGCCTTGGGGTATGTCCGGAGGGTAAACAGTCTGCAGAGGGGAAACATTTCCAAAGAGGGGAATTTGGAAATAAGGGGGTGGGGGTATATAAAAAATGCCACAATATACACCGGAAAAACAAGCATTATAGAATATTACCTGTGGGGCACTATAAATGATCATATTACGATTTTATAGCATAATTTATTCAAAACTTTTAAAAGATAAATTTTATGTTCGTTAAGAAAGTGAATTTAAAGTTGGTTTGGGGAAATACATCTCGCGAGCCACCGCAAGGGCGTATGAAAATGAGTTGTTAGGGCACCAGCCATAAAAGGGAAGGATACCGAGAAATTATTGAAAAGATGGAAGGAACGAAGAGTAAGATGTATTTTGAGGCCTAATTTTCTTGCTCTTATTTTGTTGATGTCATTAGTGGTGCGCGAAAAGAAATGTTTATGAAATTTATCTCTATGACAATGAATTCCTGGTATTGCTGCAGGAACTGTTATTGTGTTGTTGTGTGTTATTGTTAAAATAGTTTGCGCGAGATTCTTCCCAAGTCATGATGGAGACCATATTCAATTTAATTTTCAAATCTAGGCTCTTGTGACATTCTTGGAGTATGCAATGTAATATTTATGAAGTAAAATTGTTTTTGTTCGGTTTAACTTCCTTAATTTAGTTAACACTAAAGACAGACTAAACACCCCACCGGTTCCAACAATTTTACCTGCTTTTGAGGGAATTTCCAGTAAAGTGGACGAATTTGTTGGATTGTTGGAACAGTAATAGTAATGATGCAAGAATTGTATTTTGATCCTTTCCTTAATTAAAGTATGTAATGACGATAATTTCGGTGCAGTACTCAACATTTTCACGACATTATATTGAAAATTTTCAATTTTTTAATATGTACTGGGCTCGGCGTGACATCTTGATATTTGGCCGCAACAATTTTAGTAATAAGAAATTTACATTTTTGCAATTAGAAAAAAAGCTTTTCATGTAATCCCATTATAATTAAATATATTTCATCCGCCATAAGACTACGTGCAAAAATAGCATTGAATTTCCAAAAACACATATTAGAATTATTTACTTTCTTCCTTTCTGTCTAAAGATGCCACTAATGAGAAAACGTATCCAAATATATACAGTAACAAATATTATCCAACCACCTTAACCATTTTCGGTGCACAGTAGCATCCCTGAAGATGCCACAAGGTATCGAACTACCTTAGGTATCATCATCAGTAGTCATCAATCCGAGGGTTGATTTGTCGCAGCTCCGCACTCCGCTCTCCTACCAGCCAACCGCTTCATTCCTCCATAATTCTTCACTTTGTCGTACTTCGGAATTTTTCTCATCCCATTCACTTCTCCTTTCATTACATGGTTTCGGAGTATCGTGTCGCAAAATGCGTCTAGCAAGATTGTTTAATATTCTTCACAGGGTTTTCATTGTACTTCTCTCCATGTGTTCGTACGACTTCTTCATGGGTTATTCTTTCCGACCATTTGACCTTAATCATTCGTTCTTCGAAAACACCATACACCCATTGCTTCCAATCTCTTTTGCACTACATCTTTGAGCACCCAGGATTCTCTGCCATATAAAAGCATGCTCCGGAATCAAGTTCCATTAAGTGCTTCCTAACTTCTAGGCTTGTGTAACTAGCTGTCAGCAGACTCCTCTTCTGGTAGTCTCCCTTCTTTGCTAGGGATATCGTGGTCACAATATCATTCCTACTTCCATCGCTGGTGATCTAGCTTCCCAGAGGTTGGAATTCTTCTTGTGTCGCAATTTTTTTCAGCCCAAGTGTGACGGTGATTCTAACGACTTGATTTCTTCCAGAAACCATATTGTTGATTTTCATAGCACTCATCTTCAAGTTTTATTTCTCCATTGTTAGACAGCTCATAATTTTCGCCAGATCTTTCTTCTATGCCATAAATTAAATATGTATTCAATGGAAAAAATTATTTAACTGAAAATTTCCTCATTTCAATTGAAATCCACCAAGTTCCTCATTTCAATTGGAATCCTCAACCTTAGCCGACACTTTAAATGTTGTACATAAGTTGACAGGATATAGTAATATTTCACCTCTTTTCTGACTTTCATCACGAGAGTCTGTGCACAAACCCTGGTCTTTCAGGGACCCCAATGACCTGGATAAAAGGGGTTCAGAGCATGCGCCTATTGCTTACAAAGTACTATTTGAAATTTGTCTGTTCATTTTATAGGTGCAGGGAGATATCGCAGCAGAATGCTTTCATAGGTTGAAAACGGAGGCAGAGTTAAATGAGACACATCGAGTTTATTCTGACTTCGATTGTGTCGAATGCGTGAACATTTGCAGGTGAGTAAGACAAATAAGCCTCATTGATGTTCTATGAATTAATATTGGCAGACTCGAGGACAATTCCCACAAAGCACCCTACTCGGAATCATTAGTCCTTTTCACTCCAATTCTTTCACGAATCTTTGCTTTTTATGACCTAAATCATTCTATTGGGAGGCAAAGACAATATTGATCCTGTTTTCTAGGGCTAAAAGCAATAACTAAATTCTCTGAATTCACCTAACCTGTAAGGGAATGGCGTAATTATTATGTATGTATTCGCGCCCTCAAGGTTGTATCTTGCATTTTTTTACTTCTTCAAATTTCAATGTAACATTGTCGTATCTTGGTATCGGGTGGACCGGTGCCTGGTCGACCGGTTGCAACTCCGTCGTTTCCTCTTCAATATTATTAATTTTGCTTTTTATTGCCCGTCAAGCCTAATTTAGGCTTAGGCCCACATGCTTTTCAATTTTTTTCCTCATTCATATATACTTACTGCTTTCATAGTTTACAATATTTCATAGTTTACATAACTGCTTAGGCATAGGCATACACATTCCTGGGCCTGTAGGTTAGAGTTAGGCCAGAACTAGGCCCCTAGCCAACCTGGTCGTATTCCTAGGCCCTAGGCCACAAAATGTATACTTGGCATGTTACCAGCATACAAAATGTTGTGCCAAGAATCCACACCATATTTGTAGGCCTATTATGGTTTTCGATAATGTAATCTAGGCCTAGTAGGGCCTTATGTGGAGTACTGTGGAGCACCATACGCCAAAGAAGAAAAGGTTGGGTTGGCCATATCATGAGACACAATATATACGTAGGAAGCATGATGGAGGGAAAAATGGAGGGAAGAAGAACAATTGGGAAGCGAATGAACTGGCATGGGATAGAGCGAAATGTAGGGCTGTACTATACCAATTCTAGGATTGTAATACTATAATAATGAGGCCCTTATGTGTTAGGGGGGGTATCTAGTCTCTTAGGGACAGAGTGTAGGGTTACTGGGGCCCTGTTATGTAAATGTCTGTGTTGATGGTGCTAAATAACGCACAGAAATATTTAGGGCCATAAATACCGGCCCTGCTGCAATATGACCAAACTATTGTATTAGTAGGCCTAAATAAAGGGTTGTAGATTTTAATTCCTTTTTCTTTCAATTTGTCCAAAACAAATTGGACAATGAAAACCTCGAGCTGAAATCAGCTGTTTTTTTAATGTCGAAAGCTAAATCTATAAAACCTAACTGCGCATCTTTCAGCCAGGGTAATGCACAATATGATATGAGACCGAGATGGGTCGTTCGGGAAACGAGTTGGCCAGCGCTATCATAAAAGTGTTGGAAAGTGTGGTCGAAGAGCATCTCACACTACAAAATATAACATGTTGGAGTGATAGTTGTGCTCCCCAAAATCACAACTCACACCTATCCTATGCAGTATTAATGTTTTTTAATGATAATCCTACCATTCAGTCTGTAACACTTAAATATTCCACACCAGGGGGGTTATTCGGGAATGTCGTCGGTCATAATGTCGTTACTCATTCATTGAGGCATTCAATGAACGGCAAAAAGACCCAATCGAACGACATTTTGAACGAATCTATGAGCTGATGTCAGTGCCGTTGGCTCAGTTTTGTGTTCCGTTTTTAGCGCACCGCTACGAGTTTCGCATTTGTTTTTATTGCAATTTGGCGGCATATTAAATGAACGAAAATGGAACCCACAGAAGGCTGTGAGTTTTTAACCTAGGATTATGAATTATGTGTAATTTAGCATTCATATTTGTGTGTTACTTAGAAGATTTAAACAATATTTTATGCCATGAATACATGGATTTAATTAATTAACGGCGGATGAGGTTGTTAATTACGTTATCATTATTATCCAGTTCCGTAGTAATATTTATTTTTGCACGTCCGTTTTACTAGTTTGAGGCAGATACATTTAGTTCTAATTAATCATAGGCAACCGTTACGTGACATTGCGCGAAGTCCTGTTGGACTATATGGAGAGGCATAGGTGCTTGCTGTCGGCCTGTGTAAAGGCCCGGAAGAGGCTACCACGAAAAGACCGATGTGGGAGCACCTCTCTGCGTCCCTTAAATACGAATTTTTCTATAAGTATAAACGGCGGGATTGTCATTAATCAACCTCGAATTATGGAAATATGTTAAAAGTAAATAAGCATTACTTACTTGACTCTCAAATACCGCCAAAACAATAAACAAAACACTAACGGAAAGCGCTTGAAAAGCTCGGCTGCGGAGGCAGGGCGGGGGGATTTCCCATGATGCTCTTAAATTTCCGTCGCGACGCTAGCGCCGTCCACCGAAGAATTACGGTTGACACGGAAGCTTCGGTTTTGAGTCGGTCCGTGAACGAAGAACTGCCAAATGAGCCGTGGGCGCCATCTTTGACGGGAGTTGATGACGTATTTCTCAAAATACGGGAAGTGATGACGTAATGTCACCGTTATCGACATTCCCGGATAACCCCCCAGGACACTCCTGTATACAGGAAGTGGACAAAATCCACAGTAACATAGAGAAAGCCATGGTCGTATTCGAGTTTTATTCTCCAGTTTCTTTCATACGAATTTTGCTTAAGGTTAATCGCAAGAAACCGTACCGTGTTATTCAAATGCGTCGAAATTGTTTTAGGGAATATCATGCGCGAAACAATTGAATTTCAAGTTAGTTCCCATGTGAAAGTAGTCTCCTTGAAGGTCACCCGATCATTATTTGAAATAAATTTTAAGACATCGCACTTAGACGAAGATTGGACAAAAGTAAACAATAATGTGGTGGACCGTTCTAAACAAAGAAGTGAAGTAAGTTATCAACTATAAACTCCTAAAGTAGCAGCTAAACGTACAGAATTTTGTGCAGAGAAGGTGGCTGCAATCAAATCGATGTAGAGATGGATGTCGTTAGTTCATCTGCAGTATTACACCACCTTGTTTCCAAAAACTGGGCAGAATTGATAACGCCTCAATAAAATGAACTGTACTTTCAGCTACCTATTCAATTATTTCAGTTATTTTTTCACTTTTATTGTCATTTTCTTATCAAGTAAAAATAATCTAATCATGCAATGAGTTAACTGCTAATTTTAGTTAAAACTTGGCAATATTCTACAGGTTATGGTAGATTCAAATGGAGCGCAGTAAAAGTCATCTACATTTTTACAATGTGTATTACGTTAAGAAGTCAACCATCACTCATTCTTTTTTACATGTCCGAACAAATTAAATCTTCTTCCTTTTTAAGTCTTTCTTATGTTCTTTACATCCATAATTTTTCTCACCACTGTGTTTCTATTTCCATTTCTTTTAAATTTGTAAACAGATGCCATCCAAACACTACCTGCCTCGTAATATTTTTCTTTTCGTTGTTGTTGTCTTTTATCTCTTATTTATAGTACATATTTCGCCTCCGTAATGCTTAACAATTTCCAGCATATATAAGTTTATCTTTGTATTTGTTCAACTGATAATGTAACAGCCCAACATTAAAGGTTTTGTTGTTCACTAATACCTTATATTCCGACAATATGAGATCATCTACGTATTTGTAATTTAAAGTTTTCTAGTTCCAACTGAGCCTAAACACTTGACATGGGAAACATTTTTTTAATTGTATTCCTCTCCAATCCCACAAAATATTTAATGGATGTTGAATGCACCGTCCTCACTCTGTATGTTTTTAAAACCACATTTTTTTGTATTCCTTGAACACTTTCCTGCACACAGAGCTTATATATTTAAATCCATGAAATAAAAAAAGAACTATTCATAAAATTTAAATTCATTTAATATCTAAATAACTTCATTTGTTTCAACAATGAATACTACTACTGAAACTAGAAAAAAATATTTATTTCCAACTTCCTATATGAAAGAATGCATTATTTTAATTCTCAATAATTTGTGGTGGACAAGTCAATATCGTCTTAATTTTAAAAAATAAAATATCCTGTTTTATTTCATTTGAGATTAAAGGAATAGGTGATATCTGCAAAAATATGACTATGTTTGACTTTTATTGTGTAACATTGGTAGATACTGAAGGCAACAAAGGTCTTTGGCAGAGATATGCATGCTGGTAGCTTCGCAGTTAATCTAAATACGTACTTAAACGTTCCAATACAGCGTAACATTGTTATTTATTTCTTTTAATTACTTTGTAGCATAAATTTTTTTTTATTTTTCTAATTTTTCTTGCTAAATTAAAGATACATACCGCTAATATTTATGACGTGATTTACATCAAAGAAAAGATTTCAAATTATTATATTTTCAGCCAGTGTTTACTCCATTTGTGCAAATTTTCTTGTTCTCTCTTATGCTGTTATCTGAGTACATCTGAAATAACAATTTACATCCCTTGATAGTTAATCCTATGCATGTGATAAAAAGCTGTAACGTATATGTCCCAATTCTAATAGAATTGTCTTATTTACACTGCATAGTTATCATAGGCACCGATTATCATTTAGCACATTGAAATTAATTTTAAGGGAGATGTAAAAGCATAAATGTGAATTAGAGTTATAATAACATGAAATAAATTATGCTATATTTTTGTCCTAATGGGAAGATTTTATGCAAGCAGAATTATCTGCGATATGGGTAAGTTTTCCTGTAGAAAGTTTTAAGTAGAAAATGGTTTGCTGAGAATCTGAATGGTAGATCCTGTGATATAACGGGAACGTGATTAGAAAATAATATTTATCTTATAAAATATGGAATCTATGATGATTGCGAGTAATCTATGGTAACAGAGAGGAAACTTACATTGAAGTAAAAGCTAATTAATCATACTCATTCGATGGTATGACGACGGATTAATAAGATAATGGAAGGCATTTCTCATTGAAAAATATCTTGTGGAGTGCGTGATCGCCTAAAATGGTTTCAATAGTTAGAAATGCTTCAATTTTCTTCCATTATCAATCTAGACTTTAATTGATACCTATTTTTGTTGGTTACCTACATGTGCTGTTATTATCGTCATATTGTATACCTATTCTTCCCGCAGAAAGCAGACTGAGTTTATGAAATGTATTCATGAGACCACCGAAGTCCTGAAGGTCTTCTCCAACAAGTCTAGAACGATGGTACCATTATTGGCACAGATATTGGAAACTATGATTTCTGGCTTTTGTGACAATGAAACTGGATTATTCCTAGGTATCCTTGGATTTTATTGCACAATTACCCATTTAAGATTCTTTTCCGTTTTTGCAACTGCTAGTGAGTAAAAGGTTTAATAAACCAACTAATCTATGTGTATTTCAAATTTCAGTCAGCAATCGGGCCGATAATGAATGTTTCCGTGACAGTGCCTGGGAATGTCGAAGTCATGTAGATTTAGGGGAACACCTAGTGCCAGCCTTTTTATGTGACCATGCAAATCCAGACAATGATCCCTACAACAAGGAGTATGTTTGCCTGTAAGTATATACACGTGATCAAAATCAAATTTTCAAAATAATAAATTGGAATAATGAGAATGCCCAATTACCTTGGGAATTAGTTGCTGGTAGCTGTTACCTGATTTTTATTTTTAATCGATTGATGTAAATTATTGTGTAAAATTCATAATTATTTTTAGTAATATGCTTTCCTCAAATTCACGATAATTTAAGTGGGATTCAACCATGATGAAAAGAAACCGTGCATTTTTCCACAATTTGAATAAGCATTCGACCCTGGTTTCAATGTGAATACATGATCTGGCAATGATGTATCAACATAGAAACTCGAGTAGAAAGTAAATTGTGTCTTATAAAACTACATGGTTTTAATTCAACTACCAGAAGTAATTTTCCATCGCCTATTTACAGTTATTTTTTAGCTGAGCATCTTATTATACACATACGTAAATTGGATTTAGTGAGGTCTTCTCGGGTCTTCCACCAGGTCAGGTATTTTGTTGCCGACGTTTCGATAGCTACCCACGCCATTGACTTCAGGGCCATAGTTGTCGGACAATTTTTGCTCCCTATGCGAGCTTATCCTCCGGCTTAGTTCAAATGCTAAGTTTCTCCAGCTCACACTAATTTTACGCTTTCCACCTTAATTTTGCAGAGCGCGGGTTTCCACGCATCGCTCAGCGCGTAGCCATGGTCGCGGTTAAAAGTTCTCTTGTTGATATAGTTGGCGATAAAGATTCAAATGGATACAATAAACTTAACCATGACACTTTCTGACCTTGACCCAAGCCGGATGATATATACACGGCAGACTTAGTCCATGAATCATAGCCCTGAAGTCGATAGTGCATGCAACGGTTGATGCGACGGACACCAAATACCTGACATAGTGGAAGATCCCAGAAGAGTAACAGCACTACTTCACTAACAGCATACGCTGGGAAGGATTAAATCCTACTTGGGTGTATTGGACTTAAAATATTCGACCACATTAGGACTCGTCGAATAGCCAACGCCATTAGATTCAATGAAACGTGGTCAGAAATACATTTTAAAATCTGTGGAAGTTACAATTAATTTCTTGGTGCTAGTGAAATGGTTGAGTCATGTATCCCTGCGACATCGGAACAAAATCTGAAGGTCAAGGGCTGAAAATATAATAAGACAAGAGAACAAGTGATCGGAAGAAAATACCGTCGATCTTGGCAGATTTTAAAAACCTATGATTCAACAGGTTTGTAGTGGCGATTCGTTTTTTTGTCTTTCCTGTGACCCTGGCTGTGCCCTTTCAGAGGTTATGGTTACATTTAATAACTCGAAAATTCGTCGTGTCCATCCTTCCATCGTGTTTTTCGAGCCCAAAAACCTTATATGTAACTGATAGTTTCACAAAAAAATGTTTTTTTTTTTAATATTTCGAATAATTTTACATTGAAATCCCATGAGGCAAAATTTGGATATTTGGTTGGATCCTATATCTGGTGGAAAAATGTCATTTTTATAACATTTTCCTTACACTCAACAAAATATACCACCTTTTGTCTACCCAGGTACCAAATTTCATCTATGTGGCACGAAAGAAATTTGTTGAAATTATAGGTAAAAAATGACACACGATCAATGGGAGAATGTATATTTAGTTAATTACGGTGTAAATATGCTCTATGACAATTATTTACACAATTTGTCATATCTATTTACGTAATCCTTTATTTAATAATCAATTTGTATAGGGTCCGAAATGAAATTAATCTTAACAATAATTTCTTCAACAAGTTGGCTACCATGATTGCATTTAGTAGCTCCTCAAGCAGGCTAAAGTCAGCCCCGATGCCCTATACTGTTAATTAATTTTATCATAGATTGTCCGTACTACCCACCACTTCCAATATTACTATTATTTTTAACCAGTTAAGTCGTTACGAAAGGTACTGTAGTCAGATGCTTGGCAGAAGGGCTACATCAAACGGACTCAAGAAATGCTAATCTTCATACATATATGGGCTTAGAATGAATTTTAAACCCTCTAATTACCAAAAATTGGACACTAATTGTGAGCGAAAGGTTGTCAGATAAACCCGAGTGCGTGGTTTAACCAAGAAAATTAGTATCAATGAACATATACGTTAACACCCGAGCTTTTTAGCTCAAGTAAATGTTAATTCGCCTTGAAACTTAAGTGGGGCTCCATGGTAAAAATCTCCGCAAACATCAATTTAACAGAACAAATAACAATTGTTGTTAACATTTATAGTTTATAATATATTTTTATCTCAAATAGCCACGACGCTGAGCAATTAGGAAAATTTTAGGCTTGTAATGCATGTCTGCTGCATGTATTCCAAAAGGGTGAGCCGACGGGCCGCGCGAGAGAAAATTGTAAATGTTTAAATATTTATAAAACATGCATTTATGAATTGTCACTAAATTTTATTTTTGAAATAGTTAGCGGGGTATTTTTAGATTACGAAAAAAAAGTGTCTGCCGATTCTGAAGTGGATTATTTGAGAAAAGTTTATTATCAGTTATTTAAACATTAGTAATTAACAACAATTAATAGGGTATAGAAGAAAATCATTTTATATTGATATATTTGCATTCAATAAAGATTAAGCTTAAGAGTTATTAATCATTTCTGAATGACAATTACAAGCGGAGATATAAGTGATAACACGATTTAAGGCTCGGATGGCTCGGATTTTTGCTAAAAATGCGAAAATAATAAAATATGCATAATTCGATCAAATTGTTTTCACAAAACGGTTTGAGGGTATTCAGTTTGAGTTGATTATGTACCCATACACCGATTTTTATCAAAATCTGAGACCCTAAGGGACAAACGTTTGTTAAATTGAGGTGGCATGACCCATATATAAATGAAACCTTTTATGCGTTCACACTATTTGTTATGTAATGGATTATAATATTGATACAATAGTTCAAGTGCCTACACTCAAATACAAAACATTGTCTCCCATGCCAGTGTAGCTTCGGTTCGTAGTCCACTTCTGTCCAGCTCCCGTCGGCTGACGTCCCTTTGGCCGCTCCTGACCATCGTAATACTGCTCCGTGCTACAAAACCTTTGTCCCTGGACTTCCAAGGAGCTTCCCTTTATATAGACTCCCTCGCTCGCCAGTCTATTTTTTCTCGACTGCCTCCTCCGCTGGTTAATGAACAAGCCCCTCCTCCTCCGTTCTATTTATTTAATTTCCCCTTCAGCGGGCGTCGGTTTTTGGGAGCTTTGTCGTAACCGCCCCTCTTCCCCCTAATTTTCCCCGCCGATCCGCACAACAATAAATATACGCTTCTGAAGGTATTGCAGGGCTACCATGCGAAAACTTTACTCCACTACCAGCCTAACACATTCGGCTGGACGTGTTACAACTTTTCAAAAGCATTTCATTCTGTCAATCACTCTCTTCTGGTCCACAAGTTAAAATCTCGCTATAGCATCCACGTCAATTTCCTTTCCATTATTGAGAACTTCCTTACTTCACGTAAGCAGAGGGTGTTAAATGACGGCATTTCCTCTAAACTCCTGCCTGTGTCTTCTGAGGTACCACAGAGCAACGTTCACGGCCCCTTACTATTCTATCTATAAGTAGTCTATATTGTCGACTCTATCACCTCCAAAGGATGCAATATCTTACTATACGCAGACGACTGTAAAATCTTCAAACAAGTTGACGGTCCTTCCGACCACCTAGCCCTTCAATCTGCACTGGAACTTTTCAACTTGTGGTGTGCTCAGGGGCAGTTGCGCATTAAACCTACTAAGTCAGCTGTCATGACCTTTTCTTGAGACATAAACCCGCCGATCATTCTTAAACACTCCAAAATAGCCTTATTCCAGCAGCGAGATAGTCTTGCCCTTAGAACAGTATTCTTTGGTTGTGTCCTCCCAATCTTAGAATACTGATCACCAATTTGGTCAACTGCTTGACTATCCACTCTGAAACTTCTAAATCGTCCCGTCAATTTTTTCCTAGCCATTTCCCGTCATCGCATTCCCTCCCTCAAGGATTCAACCCGTGAATCCATTTCGTCATTCCTAGGAATTCCTCTGCTCTCCCATCGCCGCGCTCTATCTGACCTGAAATTCTTACACATTATAATAAATGGACAGTTTCGTTCCTGCGATCTTCTCTTAGTATTTCCAATTCGTGTCCCTCCTCGCCTCATGCGAAACTTCAACCTCCTACACATCCCGAAATTCCGGCTTTCACTATCACAGCGTTCCCTGTTTAACCGAATCCGTACAAATGTAGCATATTGTCTGACCTCAGCGCACCCGTCCCTTGACCTCTTTTCTTCACCCAGCATATTCAAGTTATTCATCAAGCGGCACTTGGGTATGGAACCCCAAGATTTGAGTTAATTTGTTTTTTGTGTTAATTTTTAAAATTTTTTATTCATTCTTCATGTTTTCATTTATTGTTGTCCTATATCTATTTTTTTTGCATCGACCAATGTAAATAGACACTATCCCGTTTTTGGTTATATAAGATAATAAATAAATAATAAATAAATAGTTAATTAATAATTCAAGGAGAGGTAAAGAATGAGGTTATATTCTTGTGACCTTCTCGCTTATCATACTGAACCCGAAAGTGACGAAAAATATTCCATGTTGAATACTATCTGGCTGATAATGCTTTGATAACAGCTAAGTGAAAAGAAATGAGTAGTTAAGAAGCAGAAATGATCCAAAACCCATCAAATTACAGATTTAAAAGTTCAGTTAAATCGATGATGTGCCCTCATGCGGAACAATTTTGAGATACTGGGAAACTTCCCTGAAAACAGGTCGCGCCATGAATAAACCAGGAAAAAATGGAAAAAGATTCCAGGACTATACGCGGAGTTAGCAACGTCAAGAGGTGACCACTCGTCAATGCCATGCAAAGGTTTTGAATGTGGGTGAGCGCAGGGGAACTTTTCTAGCATCTCAATTAGTTGTATAGGCAAATTTCATCAAACCAAAGCTTCATACATAAAAAACATTCTCTTTCATTTGTAATTTTAAGGATCTAACAGTGCCCTTTCCTTTTCTTATTCAAAATAGGAAACTGATGGACTTTCATCGCTGTACAGAGAAGAGAATAAAAAGTTGCTCACAGGAATTAATGGGTTCCATGGACATACTGAAATCAAAAATAAGAAACATGGAGGGGTGTGTGAAATATTACTGAAGATCATAAGAGAAATATTTTCCATAATTTAACATGGCTAGTTTAACACTCAATAGCAAAGAATATCAACCATTTTTAAAGTGAAAAAATCATGTCATAAATAAATGAAATATATATATTGAGCATCGACATTGGATTTATTATTTTACTTGAATTGGTATACATGTTGCAGAAATACGTCTACTAGGCATTTACCTGGAGGATAAGCATATAAATGCAGGGTAAGTGAAAAGTAGCATGCTAATTTCGCTAGTACTATAATTGAGGCGATCTATTCCAACTTGTAACATGCCGAAATCATCGTGTAATACTATGAATCACGAATTTGTAATCAAAAATTTCTTAATAAGATACATAATGACTAGTTAAAAAGTAATAAAGGATTTTCTTGTCCTGAAATTGTCCAGTTGCAAGCATTCATCATAACAACCAGTGTAAGCAGCTTGCATGTCGCAAACGAAGAAATTTAGTGTGTAATTATAATCTTGAGTTCCAGCTTCCATTAGCATTCACTAAATGAATATGTTGGTATTTAGTTAGTTAGTTCGATCTCACAGTAGCCCTGTGCCATCGAAACGAAAGTTGGCAGTGGTAGCCGAAAAAAAAGCGAACGTAATCGATTTCGGTTATCTCGACGATTACCGACAGAGGGGTACCCAAACTTATTCACCGTTGTATCTCTCCGTTCATTCGATATTCATCATTCTTCGATTACACCACTATGCTAATTTTATTTTCCGCTTTTTTCTCAAGCTATTATTGTAAGAAAATTACTTTTCTTATTTTTGTATAACAGTGATAGTAATTTCTGGTCTAACCCCTAAGCTATTTTGACATGTTTCATCAATTGGCTTTCCTCAGCAGTAGAGAAAAGAAAAGGTCTGCTGCTATCTCACCTCTTCTTTCCTTTGCCCATGTCCATTGCTAATTGATAGCTGCTTCACGTAATACTAAGACAGTTTGGAAATAGATCAAGCCATACGCCATGTTCCAATGTATGCCACCTCACTAAAACCCGTGAAGTAGATTCATAATGGTTAAAGGCCGGTCCGTATTAGCGAAGTGAGACGGGCAACTAGCGCTCGTACCTACATGTTGCCTAAAAATATCCCACACAATTAAGTAATGGCAGCCGTCACCTTCGAATGTATGGTAAAAGCCTAAAGAACTCAAATGTCACTATCCAAAGAAAAGTTTATTAGTTTTTGAGGGATCATTGTAGCATTTTTCAAACATAAAAATGGTATGATAATTAAAACAGGAATTTAGTTTAACTAAATCATCTTCCTCGTATTGATCGCGACAATTGCAGCAAGAGATTCTTTAAAAGCAATCGTTCATTTTGATGTAATTTTCAATGTGCTTCCAATTATGCACTTATTATAAAAGGATAGGGTAAGCTTTCACTTAGGGTTTATATTCTTATTTAATTTCACACAGGTTTTATATCTGAGAGTCAATACTGAGATAACCTCCTCCACATGCTTATATCGCAAAAAAATAATGCACTTCGCAGTTATGAGCGTCGCAGGGAATTTCATCAATTCTTATGAAAACGCAGCACTTATTTTTTCCTCAATTTCGCATGATGCTCATAAAAAAGTTTAATCCGAGTCATTTCAGGAAAACTATAAAAAATAAAAATATCACAGTCGACTTACCAACCTTAAGAGCATAATGGTCATTTTCCTTATCTAGAGGAGTGGCTGGCATGATGTTTTGTTTCCGAGTCTATATGCAATTGTAAAAGCACCTCACTCCTTGAAACTTGATAACCGATGCATAAAACAATTACGTTTCTCTAACATAAAATGTGAATAAATCATAAGCAAATATTCTATTGTCTCCATTCTTTTCATTAGCCCCAGTATCATTTATAACAAACATAATCTGCATCTCAAAGGTCAGTCTGATTGGTGGGGGTTCATATCTGCTAATACTTTACGGTGTGCGATAGTAAGAATATGGAAATAATTTCGCATTTTTATTCAGTGGCACATGGCAATAGTCGTAGGCTGTTCACGATGTGCTAACAGGTCGTCGAAGAGTTATTAGGCATTACGTTTTTAACAGAGATGATCTACCAGTAAGGGTAGGTTTTCGAGGAAGTAGGACTACCTGTGGTAATCTTGGACAGCTGAAGGTCCTCTCTCACTGCACTATTTCATTCTTCAATTCGGAACTTATCATTCTCCTCTTCAACCTATCCTAAAAGCCCGTTCTCTTTCTTTGCCTCCCCGCCTACTCAACATCCTCTGTTCTATTATGAGCCTAATCATCCCTTATCTCTCCTTACCTGTTCCATCCTCCCACTCCGCTTTGTTCTATCTGCCTCAAGCGTGTTCTCTCCTCACCAACCACGCAGAGCACTTCCTTGTTCGTCTTCCTTTCATTCAATCACTCATCCTTCAATCTCCTCCATACAAATCACAAACGCATGTAAGACTATTCTCGTCCTCTTTTTCTCACCATAATCATTTGCCAACATACAACGCTACACACCACATAAGACACATCGCCAGTTTTTTCTTAACATTTTTCATACATAAGAACACCGCTGGAAACAGCCATGGGAAAACTCCACCCAGCTATATATTTCCCTTAATATAGAAGTCAATAATATGCAGTAATCATAGGAATTCAAAATTTAAGGAGTTAACCATAGGATTCAAAAATAAAAGTAGCTCCTTTATCAACTATTAGTTTGAATCACTTACCGAATATGAGGAGTAGGTTCATCGACGTCATTCTTACGGCTTGAGGTGGTATTTATTTGTTTCCCCACTGTTCAAATGTTTTTCCACCAGACGAACGGCCCAAGTGCTTTCCGGTCGAACTTCAAGAACGAACACAGACGTTCTTCTCGCAGCAAAAGACTCGGTGCAAAGACGGAGTGGAAAGAAATCGATACGAATAATATTGCCAACGGCAATCATCGTAATCTTCATAAGGGTCGTGATCGTGGATCCTTGGGTGAAATAAAGAGTTCTCGCAAATATATGTCAGTCGTGAATTGACTTTAGGGTTATTACGATATTGATTCGTATCAGGCAATGCTTCAAATCAGTCACTATTTCAGTTAGAACAATGAAAAAAAGCACATTCAGAATCTATGTTGTTTTTTCCTAAAAAACATCTTATTCAATCATTACACAATGCCAATCTAAATTACGCGCCAGTTAGACCTTTTTCACGGTTGAATGTGAATAAGAAAGCTTATCATTTGATGTTTTTTATATTATGCCGACCTCGGCAGTGACGGGCTAAAGTCCTCGACTGCTTACTACCATCGCAGTTTCGATTCCGTCTTTGTTGTTTTCAACAATCAAGACATGTTTTTCAGTGTTCGCTAAAGACATTAACGTGACGGTAGCTGGTCAAAGCTGTTGTAAAAAGTTAAAGATATATTATGCTGGAACGATAACTGTAGCTAAGGTATTATCCTCAAGGTATTTGTGCACAAATAACGTGGAACGAATACACTCGACCAAGTCTTAAATGTGAATTGGTGCGCTGTTGTAATAAGGTTTTGAAATTATTTTTCTCAATGCTATTCGAGCTAGCATCCTTAGTGTTAGCAGATGCGAAATTTAACTCGCTGATACCGAGGCCATCTGCAATAAATATAATGGGATAAATCTTTAGTGATATTAATGGCTGCTCGCGACGAACTTCTTAATTTCCCGTTCTCAGAAGTGAATTCGTTCATTTTTTTCAAAAAACATATATTTGGCAGGTTAGCGACATAATTAAGCTGAGTCTTGATCTTTAGCTTCTAATCTCTTTTATGCAAATCCATGCCTTTAATAATCTCGGTTTCACTCAATGGGATCCTTTATTTAAAAAATGAAAATGATGTGAGAATCTCGTACTTTATCACAGATTTATTTTCAACAATGGCGCGTTTTGCTGTCTTATAATATCGTAATCTAAGCTTTGTTCGCGTCGCTTGTTCCATCTGTGACGTCCGTAACCGAGGGAGCAGGAGAGAACACCTGACGTCTGAGAGGTTTAAGGCAGTTGACGCGAACGCTCTTTGCTGCTAAAAACATGGTGGACGATATATTTTGCTCTATTATATTACAAAGGCTTTTCGAGAAGAGTTTCTCTGGCGAAGATAGTGCAGAAAATGTATTAACATACTTCATCCACAACATAGCGGTTATTAGATGATATCTCTCCATAAATTTTGCGTCACGTATTTATTTAATTCAGCTTGGCAGTAACCCCTGCTAAATTTTTGTATTACTTTGGTTTCGTAAGTCATAAACGCGATGGGAGATGCTCTTTATTGTATCCTGCGCGTTATGGGTTCCCTGTCATGCATTTTTCTAGCTGTGCTAACTTCATAAACGCCAGTCCACTGCCATAAAATGCCGATGTAAACATGAGTTGTCGGTTATTTAGATTTAAGAAAATGTTCTAGTTAAACTGTGTTTGGAGATTATTATGCTTTCGTATATTGCTAGTGCAGTGATTTAGGAGAAATTTGGCTTTACGTTGTGGTAATATCATATTTGTTTTTCACCGCTAATTTACGAAGGATAAAGTACCATTAAATGTCGAAAGCTTGATGAAGACCGATAAAAACATGAGTTGTCGGAGATTTAGGGTCAAGAAAATGTTCTTTTTAAATTGTGTTCAGCGAGTATTATGCTTTGATTTATTGTGAGTGCAGTAATAAACGATAAATTTGGCTCTACGTGGTGATAATATCATAGTTGTTGTTCAAAGCTAATGTACGAAGGATAAAGTACCATTTAATGTCGAAAACGTGATGGCTTTTGTGGCTATTGTTGCGCTCATGAAAGTAAGTGTTTACCCTAAAAGAAATGCATAAATGCTCAAGGTTTGTATTATAAGTGAAGTGAAATTTATTGTGATACCGATCTGTTGCAAGTGGGTGAAAATTGCGTTTCAGCTGGCTAGACGAAAGCTCACCTAAATAATTCTTGTGAATAAGCTATGTAAAACGATATGGGACGAATATTGAGAACTTAGCAAAATTGCATTGAAGTCTCACCTTTTACTTAGGCATTTGAAGTATTTCTACTTGGGTTGAAATAAATTGTACCAAATGAATTTTAATAAATGTCACAATACTCGAGCAAAGAGAGCTTTATCTTCTTCGGAGCATTTACTCATTACCTTTAGTTGTAATCCATGGCAGAAGTGTACATATCGTTAAATTTCTTGACCTACTAATATGTGTAAGGATCTCTGCTGGACTATCAATTTTTAAAGTATAGCCAAATACCTACTATCAATCGGTGTGTTTGTTTCATAGGTTACATTAAACACCCTAAAACTGCTATACTTTGCAACTACATGTACACACCTATATTTCGTATAGAGTCATGTTTTGATGACAAGGGAGTATGCAAAACAACAATGTAGTCATGTGTTCCTTTAAAGAAAATTGTACTGTGTCAACATACCCTGATGTTGATGTTACAAGACATCGAAACACGTCGTTGTTTAAAAATATATGTGGAATAGTACAAAATCCTCACTTCATTTTCAGTTTGAACTTTCACAATTTTACGCCTGAATCCGTAGATTGTATCTTTCAGTTAGACACGGCTCAAGTCCTAAATGTAACTCAATGATGGCTTACATGCAATGCTTTCTTTGCACTTCCCGTACGCAGTTCATCCACTGTAATATGAACATCCATAACTTACTAGCAACTCATTAATAACCGAAATAAGAACCATGTGTAGACCCTGGCCAACAACGAGCCCCACTCTCTTGCCTTTTGTGTCCTTGGAACAGTCCTGTCACGGAGGTTCCCTTTGGCCGCGCAAGTGCTATCAAATAAGGAAACCCACGTCGTAATCCCGATGAAACTTAGTGGAACTCATTCCTACTTGAAGTAAAACATATAACCTTGGTGCTTCCACCGAGTTTTGTTTTTAAATCAACACTAGGCTCTGGCGTTGGACGTCATTATCAGGTCAACACCCTTGCAGACGCTAATCATATAAAAGCGGACGGCATCCGTTGATATTCAGCGATGTAAATAAATAATGTATTATGATAGCATAATATATTCCTTTAATTCCTTTAAGTCCGCTGCTCAAAGCGTATTGAGAAGGCTTGGAACGATTGATCACTACCCGCAATTCGTAAGGTGGACAATGTTCACTAAATAAGCGGAACAATGTTTTTGTTTCAAAAGCCATGCACTCTCACTATGCAATAAAATTGCTAGAGCGTTGAAAATTAATTTATCCTAAAAGCCCTCTTTTATTCCATTATTCGTATTTTCCAATTCCCCCGCTTTCCTAGTCCATATTCTTCGAAACCACATCACATAAGTCTCTTGTGATGTTCGTCTTCCTTCTGTAGTGACCACGTGTCTGTCATACAACGCTACGCTCCTAATGTTGTTGCCCAATCAAAAGTTGACATCGGCGAGTTTATTTAAGATAAAATTTGGACATTTTGAGAAAATATTGAGGAAACATCCACCGAAGGCAACCGCGAAATATTGAATTGCATTCCTCGTTCGGCGAAGCTAGGTACAGATTTAGTTAACGCGTAAATTTGAATCGTTCGGCGAAACTTCGCTGATGATCGGAAACCATAATAATACGATCACAGTTCGGAAAGCATGGGGGTTAATAGAGGTGGGAACTAAGGTAGGAGGGGATCTGATAAAGCCGGTGAGTTCCGTGTGTGATTAAGTCAGTCTAGGGGATGCAGCCTATGCTGAGTGCTGAGTAGCTGAGTGATTAGAGGTACAGTATGAAAAACATGGGATGAATATAAATCATAAGAAAACAAAGGAAAGGCAATTTATTAAAAACAAGAAGGTGAGGACAGATATTTCGGTGGGAGCAAGTGGTGCAGTTTATTCACCTATTGTCCATTAAAAAAGTCGAGTCCCTCGAGTTTAGGAAGTTGTATCTTAAAGTAGGGTTAACGGATTTTTACGAAATAAAAACCGTGTGATAGAATGATCATTCCTACGTTTATCGATACTTGTTGAAAAATGTTTCTATACTTATCTGCCCTTATACGATATTTTATTAGAAAAAGTCACTATTTTCGGCACCCAAAATCCGATTTCCCAACTTCATGTTATCACTGTTCTCTTAACATCAGACATAGAAACAGGAAATTCTAGTAAAAGTTAGCTAAACATGTTATTAACGTGGTAAAAGAAATAAATTGTTTATAAGTGGAGTTGGTGTGAAAGTAGTTAACCTCCGCTTATTTCGAAACTAATGATGTGATAATAAGTTTGAGGTATACTGTTGTGACGCGCGGTAACAACATGACAGCATTGCAAATATAATATATAATAGGTAGTATTTGGAGGAAAATTGCTAAGTGGTAGGAACGTAAAATTTAGAATTTTCCTTGCCTAGGAAGTATATTCGAAGAATATTAGGAATTGATAAGGGTGGGGCATCAAAGGCATAAAAAAAAGATTAGTAAAAACTCTGATAGAGAGTGTAATGCTGTATGGATTGGAAACTTCGTGATTTGCAGGGAGAGAATGTATGCAGAGAGATGGCATTTAAGATGTCATTGTAGAAGAATGGATAGGATAAGCTGGGTGGCGAGGAAGACAAATAAGGAGGTATTAAATATGAATGGATAAGAAAGTAAGGTGGTGGCAAAGGTTTGGAGAAGGCAGAAAAGGTGGATGGAAGGCATTTTGAGAGGCAGGACATGTTGAAGAGGGTGATAAATGGGAGGAAACTGGGGAAGCATGGAAGAGGCTGGGAATTTTGCAGGGCATAAGGAGAGGTATACGGTATGAGGATCTTAAGAGAGACTTGATGGCAAAAAAGTAATGTGAGGAAAAATTTAACCTAACAATCAGCTGTTCGAATAATCTATGGTGATGATGACCTTGAATAGGACGCCCTCATAAATGAACACACCAATGGAATGTTATTCTGGCAAGAATAGGACAACTTCAAGGGTGATATTTTGTAAAATTCGTGCCGGTTGTTCATTCTATTATCTTCATTATCACATCAATTTCCAGACTTTCGTAGCCTTTAATGGACCTTGCTCTAATTAACATGCTACATGTACCTTTGGTATTCCTAGTCCAATCTATTATTTGCTCCTTACATGATAGTTTTTAGGAGGCATTTATGTCTCAGAATGTTTCTCAGATTTGGGTTATTCTACTTCAAAAGTTTTTATTCGTATTATAGCATATTTAATCGCCAACTCTTTGAAGTACATTATCTTTGGTAATATTCTACGCCATCTTGATACTGTAGCCACTGTGCCCCTGCCACACCCCCTTGAGGTGGGTTGTAGCGTATTTTGTAGATGTAGATATTTTTTCATTTTTCTCTACTTTAGTTCCCATTACTTCAAGATTCTCAATATTGTTGCTGCTATTGTTCAAAAGTTGTTTCTATCTTCGTTAGTATTTTACTGATGATATTATTTCTTCATACAAGATCTTATAATCTATAACGTAAATGATCTTATGTATTCATGTAATCAATATGTGTGGCCTCTAATATTTGCTACACTCTGATTACTGACCCGTTTTTAACTGCCCTGTATTATATATTTTTTTCGAATGCGAATGAAGAAAAAGAAACGTTCTTTCGTTCGTGATTTATGCTGCCCTAGGTTCTAAGATCACGACCCTTGAAGCGATTGCCATAGAGAATGATATTCGGGTCGTTTGCCAGTCTTGATTCCGTTGCCGGGACTAGAAGTTTAATTTACTCTCAGTTTCATCGCCGTTCAATTTAGAAAAACAAAAACGGATATATAAAGGCCATCCCAGACGGTTACAATGGCGTCGATGTACCTTTTGCTCAATATCGGTAAGTTAAGCATGAACATTTCTGGCAGGTAGATTAGATAAGTAATAACGTATTGTAAGTATACTTACTCTATGGTATAATATATTTTATCCTGTGATCCACATCCACATATTACCCTGAGAGAAGTCTCAAGGAGTTTAGCGGGAAGTTTGGGTAACCAGTCTTTAAAATGTTCGGGAATTGGAAAAAGAAATTTTAGTCGAGAAAGAATGAAACGTGGAATGCGTTTCAACGGATTAAGGTGGCTGGAGTGGATGTCATTGAATGTACATTTGAACAAGTTTTTAAGTAAGTTGAAAAAATATTCTGGGACTACATTTCACTAAAGTGCATCTATTCATACGATGGAACTCACCATGCGTGCAGCAATGGAAATGATACAATAATACCATTTAACATTTTTGCATTGATTGAAGCATGTTTCAACTTCAGTTATCAGCGAGGTATTTCAAATACAGGCAAATATTTTATCTACATGTATTTTTCTAATACTTCACTTTGAAAAATCGAAGCCTTGCAGAATTAAGTTTTATGAACATTAAAATGCAAACATTGAGTTTTAAATTATACAGGAAAAATAATTGACGTTATTTTTTAATGGGACGGCTTTAAGTACGTACTCCAGGTGTTATAAACTTTCGATTAAAACAATTAAAAAATAGGAAACTACCCTATTATTTAAGAATAAATTTACGAAAACATTTACCGTGGGACACCGGCTTTAGAAATAATTTACAATCCTCCCAACTGTGTTGTTCTTCCTCATCGTCCTTTGTCTGTCTCCAGCTTCAGCGAAACCTAGAAAAGTTGTGACGATGTGCTCTGTGCAAATACATTTTGGAAATATTTCACTGATTGTTTTACTTTGCCCATTCATTCTTATTAGCAAAACTCACATCTTCCTGGGCCCATCTCTGTGTCTTCCCTGTGTAATATACTGAGTATTGCAGCGTATTTCAACGAGAATTGCTGTTCCACATTGCCACTGTCACTCTCTTCGGCAGATTTTTTGCGTATTATATTCGTTGTCGGCAAAACACGAATAGAGTCAATGTAGCGTCAATTTATATGAAAATTGGCGATTTAAAAAAACAGTTTGAGAACCTTACAATTTTGTGGGAAAGATGAGTGTATTTTTACGAGATGGTTCCATAAATTACGAGATAAATTAACATTTTGCGATTTCATACATTGAGTTACCACGTTGAAAATTTCCTACCCTTAAAAGTATTTATGATTATAAATGAAAAGGACAATGTATATAATAAGTAGCGTAGCTGAAAACGTTCTGGTTTCCACCACCAGTTTATTCCTCCTGAGAATTAGTAAATTAATCAAGTAATGTTATTTCATTATTAGTGAGATGTAAAAATAATAAATACAGAAATTTATGATGTCAAACACTCACTTCAAAAAACTACAAAATTGGTTCCTCTCAATCGCTAAATGAGACTGACTGGGTAGACATATCACCAGAGTATCTTTTATCGTCCAAGCACAGATATCGAGATGGACCAGACAAGCGCCGCGGGCTCGCAGAAATGCAGATGCCACAAAGTAAACACTTAACTCGTACAATGTGGCTTCATTAGGAGAAATGAGCTATTATTTTCTGCCCAGTTAGGGCCAGGCAACGTGGTGGATAAGCGTGTGGATAAGTCCTACAAATTAAATATTTGAAGATCAGCTGTGAATCGCTCAAGAATGTTGATATTGCCTCAATGCCGTCTACTCACTCACACGGTCTCTTTCGCAAGTGTTGCGCCAGTTTTTGTGCGTCCCTGCCCTCAGCACACCTATTGCACGGAGTTTCAATATCTGTGGGATCGCCCTTACAACAAAAAATAGTAGACTATAGAACCGCAGCGCCAAAATAATATTGTTTTTATTCATGAAAACTATGACTTAGGTAAAGAGTTTGTTGATAGAGTGAAGTGTCTTATTTATTTTTTTATTTGTATAGCCTATAGCGTGCCATTGTGACTGCGTGAAATAAAAATTATTGTCGTATTTTGATCTGCTAAATTAATCCCTTTACAACGCAGTATTTAACATTTTTGGTGGTTTTAATAAAATGCTCTGAGATTTTCCAGTTATTCACTTTTTTACTCTCGTATACGGACAGACGTTAACACGCTGCGCCGCCGATCAATATCAAAATGGCGCCCATCTCTAGTCTCGGATCGAATGTCATTGAACTATGTCTGGTGGTTATTGAGATATGGCCCCGAGAGTGAGTCCGAGTTTCCGAAGTCGCGTCTTCCAGCGAAAGCGCTACGATCTACTAAATCCGCTGCCGAGTGTCTCGTCATCGATACACTCTTTCCTTGAATTTATCGAACTATTTTTTTTCCGGATATCTTCGAAATTATTTTACACATATGCTTCCTTATTTACGTGTTTTTGAATGAAAGTAACCAAAACCAGAGAAGAGTTCGAGTCCTTCTTGCAGTAAACCAAGTTATTTTACAAGTGCGGGAAAAGTTGACTTTGACCGCACATAGTAATTAATTTATCGATTGCGAACTTTAAAACCACGCGTTAGTGACTTGTACAATAAAACCATAGAACGGAGTTTAAAATTTTTTTTTATTTAATTTTAAGCTTCAAATGTTTTCTAATATATAGTACATAGTACGAAAGTCTTCACAGTAATTATCAAATGTTCTTAAAGGACCAGTACCGGACCGATTCCCCACATCTTATACCTTGAAAATTCTTCACCAAGCGCTGGATATATTATGCTCGTCGTTGTGTGTTTCACTATCTCAATAGCCTCCCGGATAAATTAGTGGTGGTATCGGCTATCCTTGCAAACTAATATTGGTTCCTTGAAGTCGGTCCTGTGCCCAGGAAGCCAGCCACAGTCATCAGTCTTTCAACGCTGAGAGAATTGCTAAAAATGTAGTTCTAATTTCAAAAAGTATTTTGACTATTTTTTATTTAAACGAGGCAAACTCTTTCCTACTTATAGGCAAACATGCTTCAATGTTAAAATATTATTTCCGGATCTTCTGAGTCACAGAAAGCTGATCTATGTAAACGGTTCATGAAATTTAAGTGGGATTTTCATAATTTCCAGCTAAAACCTAAGCAGCTCATGTCTTCATTATTTGTATCTGAAAAATGAAATTTGTCCGAAGTTCACATAATACCGTCTTGCTGAAGTTTTACTTAAAATTAAAGATTATAAAGGGTACTTTTTAAAAATGTAGAAAAAATATCTGATCATTTTCCATCTTCATTTTCAAAAAGGGCATGAATTACGAAGTTTCTAAGAAATGGAACCATATACTATGCTTTATTGGAGATGTCCTTCATGGTTTCGATGTCTCCCCTAAGACTCTCCAGTACTTTGACTGTTTCCTGAGGGGAATATTCAGTCAATGGATAATAATAAATATCCATGAAGGAAGCATATAGACAAGTTCCATGCAATAAATAATTCCTCATAATTTGAATTTAAACAATATAAAATTTGTATTGAACGAGCGGAAGGTACCCGTTGAAATTCAACAGGTGTGAAAAACGTTAAACTTATTTTATAAGAAAACCACAAAGCCTGAAGAAAAACTGTATGCGTGAATGTTTGAGGAGCTCGTAACCTATCTTGTAAGTTGCGATCGTTGTAGCAGACACGCTGACCGTTTTCCAGGTGCACGGAGAGATGAGTGACTATTGGTCCACTTTCATGCACGGGGAACCCAAAAATCGGCCATACAGATTACTTAAGTAGCAAAGTATTCATTACTACCTAAGTAGCAAAGGTTGATAGATGGTCACCTCGTCCCTACGGTTCTTTGGAGCCGTCTTCTGAGTGATTAACAGTTTGATCGCTTCCCTTGTGTACATACATATATTTGCATTCCATGACTTAATTCAGTTGCACTATTCAACGTTGATATGTGCGTTGAGTATATCAATCAGGATTGGACAGAAGGGTACAATCCAGCAGTTGATAACGTTGTAACGTAAACTTAATTTATTGTCACAAAAAATACACTCCACGGGAATCTGCCGAAAAATACACTCCACGGGAATCTGCCGTGTCCACCCTCTCTGCTCTCCACCCGAGCTCCGTCCCGACTGCCGCGACTCCCTCTCTTCCTCCGCACTCCTCTCCTCTTCTCCGAGGCGACCCCTCTCGGCGAGGCCGTGCGTCAGCCCCAAAACAAGTGGGGCCTGAAAAGGCGCACTTTACCCGTAACACAGCTCCCCCTCTGAAAAAAAAACCAATACCATTATATAACGGGTCGGAGGTCTTCGACGTGAACGGTGCATTCGTTCTTTCTTCGCAGAGATTCTAGTCGGTAAATTGTTGGGGACACTTTCTTCACGACTCGGTATGGACCTTCGAATTTCGGTTCTAATTTCTCGGCGCGGAACTTAGAGGCATCTGATAAAATGTGGTTACGTTTCCACACGAGAGTCCCTATCTCATACTCCACGTCCCTTCTCCTTAAATTGAAATACCGTGCTTGCCTCTCGCTTGCCTTTCGCATCGCCATTTCAGCGCTTTCATAATACCTGGATAATCGGCCTTTCAATTCTTTGTGGTAGGCCGTGGGTTCAAAAGGAGTGCCTTTTGAATCGTTCAGAGCTCGGAACGGTTCGTTCGGTCCCCTAAGCTCCCTTCCCAAGTTTAAAGCAGCCGGGGAGAAACCAGTAGTCTCTTGTTTGGCTGTTCTCAAGGCAAACATAAAATGGGGAATACCCTCATCCCAAGTTCTTTGTGCGCCACGACAATACATAGCGATCATAGACTTCAACGTCTGTATGCTCCTTTCCGTGGGGTTTGCGCGGGGATGGTAGGGTGCGATATGCGCAAGCTGAATTCCATAGGCTTCACAAGCACGCTGCAATATTTTCGAACGGAACTGGGGGCCGTTATCACACAATAATATCTCTGGACACCCCCAGTGGTTAATGACATTGCAAAGAAGCAGTTTAGTTACATCTTCTGCCCTAACAGAGCGCAAGGGAATAGCGATTGGCCAGCGCGTACTTGTGTCTAGAAAAACCAATACATATTTATTCCCTGACCTCGACCTCGGAAGGGGTCCGACGATATCTGTCGCGACAATAGTCCAGGGGGGGGTCAGGTCCTTCTTCGCCCTCATTTCTCCAGCCCCTTTTCTCCTATCGGTTTTATACCTTTGACAGGTCTCGCAACTCCTCACGTATTTTGCTACGTCTCTCCGTAGTGTGGGCCAGAAGTAAAACCTTCTCACTCGGTTATATGTTTTGTAAAGCCCTAAGTGTCCAGCATAGGGCTTATCGTGATTTTCTACTAAGAGAGTTTGTCGGCTCTCGAGGGGCACAACAAGTTTGGCCTTGGAGCCAGTCTCTCCTTTGCGGTGTCCATGATGGTATATTTGGCCGTCAACTATTACGTAGTCTGGATTTGATTCCGGCTGGTTCTCTAAGCTCTTATACAATTCTAAATACCAAGGATCAGCGACCTTTTTCCCCTCCCATTCGGGAGTTCCGATAAAATAGATGCGCGAAAGCGCGTCTGGGACGACATTCGATTTACCTTTCCTATGGGTGATAACGAAATCATATTGTTGGAGTTGCGTGACCCACCGAGCCAGTCGCCCCTTCGGATTTTGGGAAGACAGAAGCCAAACCAACGAAGCGTGGTCGGTAATAACTTCGAACCGATAACCTTCCACATAAGCCTTAAATTTAATTATAGCGAATAGTACGGCGAGGCACTCTCGCTCCGTTACGCTATAGTTTCTTTCAGCCGGGTTCAGAGTTCGCGAAGCGTAGGCAATCACGTTTTCACCAGAGGCCGTTTTCTGACACAGAACCGCACCTACTCCGACTTCCGACGCATCACATTGGATTATAAACGGGAGCTTAAAATCAGGGCAAGTTAATATCGGGGCTTTTGTTAAATATTCTTTCAATTTGCTAAAAGCGGCCGCCTGAGTCACCTTCCACTGCCACGAAGACCGTTTTCTTAGCAAGAAGGTCAGAGGCTCAGCCACCGAAGCAAAATTCGGAATAAACCTGCGATACCATCCAACAAAACCCAAGAATCGTTTTAGTTCGATAGCGTTTTTTGGGGTAGGATAACTTCGAACGGATTCTATACGCTCGGGATCGGCTTCGAGTTTCCCGTTACCTACTATGTACCCAAGGAATTTCAACTTTTCCTTGAAGAAGCTACACTTTTGGTGATTGATTTTCAATCCGGCCTTTCGGAGCAGAGCAAAGACGCGGTGAAGCATCTTCTCATGGTCCTCATATGTTTCACTGACAATTATAATGTCATCCAAATACGTAAAACAATACGGTTCCAACTCTGCTCCGATCACCGTGTCCATCAATCTTTGAAAGGTGGCCCCGGCACTGTGCAATCCGAACGGCATTACACGGAACTGAAAAAGGCCCTTACCCGGTACGGTGAACGCGGTTTTATCCCTACTTCCTGGTTCCATTTCCACTTGCCAATATCCCTTCTCTAAGTCAAGAGTGCTTACCCACTTGGCTCCCTTGAGTCTGTCGAGAATTGTGGCAATATACGGTAGTGGGTAGGCATCCTTCCGGCTTAAGGCATTCACCTTCCGAAAGTCTACCACAAACCTACGCGACCCGTCCTTCTTAGGAACCAGAATAATTGGGGACGACCAAGGGCTCTTAGATGGCTCTATTACGCCGTCCCTTAACATTTCATCCACTTGGCCATTAATTTCGTCCTGAATTTTGGGAGAAACAGGATAATACCTTTGTTTAATGGGGACGGCGTCTCCAGTATCAATACGGTGACGAATAACGTCAGTTCTCCCAGGTACGCTTTGAAAAAGTGCCAGCTCCCGCTCCAAAAACTTCTCGGTTTCATCATTCACTTCGGTCGTTCCTACGTCGTTGGTCTCTGCCGACCCTCTTAGAGGCGGGTCCTCTCCGAATGTCATTACCGGGACCTTGGTTCCATCAGTAAAAATCAATACTTTTTCGTTATCGAAACGTATTGTGGGGCCACATGTGAAGAAAAAGTCTGCCCCCAACAGAATTTCACACGGCATCCCTGGTAAAACATATAGCTTGCTTACCCATTCGAAAGAGCCAATTTTTACAGACGTACATATGGGTGGGTCTAAAGGTACTATTCGACCGTCAGCTACCTCGACATGTTTGTCATGGCAAGGACAGGCACGTTCACCCATATCCGTGAGATAGTTCGCGATCTCTTTATTGACCAGGGAAATGGATGCCCCCGTGTCTAATAGCGCCTTCACTTCACGCCCCTTTAATTCGACTGACACAAAAAAACGTCCCTCTTTTGCGTAGCATACACGATCTTGGACCTTAGAGTTCATGAAGCCACGAACGGTCTCCACCCACTCTTTCCAATCCTTGTTTCTAGACGACGGGTTGGAGTAGCGACTCTCTGACCCCGTGATTAGAGAGTCGCGTTCTCGTTTAAATCCACGCTCGCGACAACTGACCTCTTAGATATATCGGTGGACTTTCGCGGCTCAGGGCATGAACGAGCTAGGTGTCCCGTTTTACTACAGCGCCAGCAACATTCGGCCTTAGTCGCATTAGTGCCTCCCTGTACCTCGCGTCCGACCGTTGGGAGATAGCCAAACTCGCGATCAACCATTTCATTGGGGCGTGGAGGAGGGCGATAGAGTTTACAGCGTTCTTGACGCGCCTCTATTTCTGCTCCCACGCTAACGAGTTCGGTGAAATTATGTATGCCCTGCAATGTCATCTTGGTTAAATAGAACGGATGGAGATTATCTAGCGCTAAGGAGAGTAGTTCCCCTTCCTCTAACGAATTCTCCAGCCTAGAATTCATCGTTCTGAGCACCGTAACGAATTCATTTATCCTCTCCCCTTCCCCTTGCGTGCGGGCAAACATATCCTTCTTTAGTCTAATATCGTACCCGACCGGCAAGTACGCCCTTTTTATTTCTCTTTTGAACTCTCCCCAAGTGGATATACTAAATAGGTTTGCTCGGAGCCATTGAGTCACCTTCATTCCGATCATTTCCGGAACTAAACCCCACATTTCCTCGTCTGAAACCCTTTTGTATTCTTTAAAGGCGTCGGCGCGTTCCAAAAAGAGATTTACACTTTCACTCTCATCACCGTCAAACCGTAAATTCCAACGACAAATATCGCTCGTCAACCCTCGCAAACGTGCTTCATCGCGATCAGGACTATGAGGGGAGAACCGCGTCAGGGCATCTATTAGTTCAGCCAATTGATCTGTTACACGCATTGGCGTTGAAACCCCTCCCGCTTCTTCCTCCGATACGCTCGCGGCATGAATCTCTCTTACTCGATCCCTCAACCGTCGCCTGACTTCATCCAAAGTTCCGGAATGGTCTAATGCGAACCTGTTACACCATTGCACTGCGTCCTCCTTCGAAAGGACATTAATCCAACTAGTCCCTGCTGGAGCAGCCATTACGTGCAAATAATTCCCTATGCCAAAGGATTAAGGTAAAGGTACTATGTCTTCTCGCCTCCGAGGTCCGTCGGGGCATTAATCTACAGGATGAGGTTGGACCGTGGTATAGGAACGAGGGGTTTGGAAAGCGAAAAACTAACTAGAACACTAAATCAGCTGGCCGTTCCACAAAATAACACTTGATAGTACACTAGTTGTAAATTCTTACTTACAGAATGATGTCGAGCCCCACGTTGGGCGCCATGTAACGTAAACTTAATTTATTGTCACAAAAAATACACTCCACGGGAATCTGCCGAAAAATACACTCCACGGGAATCTGCCGAAAAATACACTCCACGGGAATCTGCCGTGTCCACCCTCTCTGCTCTCCACCCGAGCTCCGTCCCGACTGCCGCGACTCCCTCTCTTCCTCCGCACTCCTCTCCTCTTCTCCGAGGCGACCCCTCTCGGCGAGGCCGTGCGTCAGCCCCAAAACAAGTGGGGCCTGAAAAGGCGCACTTTACCCGTTACAACGTCAAGAGGAGTAATGGCAGCAGAAGCCATGTTTATTTGACCAATGAATCCTCCATCACCCGGACTGCGCCTTCGGCATAGCCATAATCATTGGTTTCAGTTGCTAAATAAAAAATATATGGTGATTCTTAGTGGACTTGTCGATTTTCATGCACGAATGTCGTTAATTGCGCAGAATTTCCGTTCTTCTTTCGGGTAAGAAGCATGTAGTGACGTCATTATAACTTCCGCCATCTTAAAACAGATTGAAGGATCGAAACAGATGGGTCTGTATTTGAACCAGATTTAGAGCTGGTTACCCGTCCGTATGTTGAGTAAGGATGAAATTTTTGCGGATCTTAGCGTAACCCGAGAAACACCACGGGGAGATTATCATGAGATGTCATGTGGTGGGCATGTCTTTGAGCATCCAAGTCTAACTTTGGTCGTTTTTATTGCAAGGGCTCATTTTCTCGCAAAGAAGACATTCCTTTTGCTTTAGAAGATTTATTCAAAAGGTTAGTCTTTTTTCTATTAGGCATGTTGATGGATATATTTTTAAGTCCAAGGAGGGGAAACATATACTTAAGTTAACTGCACTTTAACTCTTATAAACATATAAATCACTCGTGACGTTAATGATGTGAGAATTGGTCTAAAAACAGTTCGCAATCGCAATGAAAGGCATAAGGTTTCACTACGTGTAATACATCTGAGTATTAATTGATAATAAGCAACGCCGTGTTTGTTGTAGCAACAGAGGCATTATTACCATTGATATTCGCTGCACGTAAATATTATTGCACATTTAATTAAGTGTGTATTCAATTAATTACTTTATGAGTACCGTTTACTACGTAAGTGTTCTCTCATATACATACAGTGCCCCTTTGAGAGCTACTTTGAGAATAGACGTTGAAGAGTATACTTGTTAAATATGCACTGAATTTATCGATTACCCCCCGAAGCAATCTATCATGGGCCCCTTGGGACTCTGGGCTCTTCTTATACGGATTTTATTTCTACGTACTACCTCGGACCTGCAGGAAAGCGTTATATTTGAATGCTATAGGCGTGAATATTCTATGAAAATCAAATCTCTGGTTGTCAAGGAAGTATGTTATTGTTGATTTCAGATCAAAATGTGAGATTTTTCAACTGAAAACATGAATTTCAGACAAATACGGAGCGTAGAAGAAAATCGATTGATAAAATTAGAAATTATATTTATTTAGCCATTCAATAAAAAAAATTCCAGCCCTATACCTTGAGTGAAAGTACTTTTAAAAAGTAAAAAATGAAACCACTGCACCGAACACAATGCTTAGCAGGGAAAATACCAGTTTATTTTCTCTTTTTCCCAGCCGTGAAAAAAAAACGGAAAATTAGGGAAATTTTAAGCTGTTGGTCTAAAATAGACATTGTTTTCTGACAAAGGTAGATATTTGCAATATTGGTAACCATAAACAATTAAGTAACTGATTCTGAAAATAGGCATAGACACATGGTCATTTCATTAATATATTTGATAGAAATAATCCCAATTAATGCTATAAGGGCAAAAGGGGTTTTTGACCCTCTTTTGTAATTCAAGCGGTTATCTTGGGAATTACCTTTCTTTCGATTGATATGAAATTTCGTTAATTTGTTCATTATTACTTATATTTTAATGAGGTTTAAATATAATATCCTTATATTTTTTCTAGAAATGTTACAATAAGTTCTAACTTGAGTGACGGATAGGGGTACTTACGTTCGGTGGAATTATTTGAATATATTTACAGTTCCTTCTTTTTTAGTAATTATACTACCGATTTTCATTACTTTTTACGAATCATTATACATTTATGTGACGATAATTGACTTTCTTATCTTGGTCAAAATTCCGATAAGTGAATAGTTTATACAGTAAATATTATAAATAGTGCGTGTATCTCGTAATTGAGCTTTGGCAGAATTTATTTTAAACTATTGGAAAGTAATATATGCATTAAGCAAACTCTTTTCTATGGTGGAAGGTTTGTATGTAATACGTTACAAACCTATGTGATGTCACATGTTTAGATATCTATATCCGTGAAGACCATCCACTATTACTTGTATTCCTATTAAAGGAAGAACCAGGGGAAGCGCTGTGTTTGAAATGAAAGGAATAAGCCCTGCCGTCGTTAAACATTGTATTTCACTTCAACCAGCGTTACATCCACAAAAACTCATAATTTTCTATTTACCGTTATCGCTAGTACATCTCCAATTGTATCTATGTAATTATACGGCTTGAGATATTTGATGCAATATTCATTCACGGGTGTCGTAATTAGGAAACCTAATGAATTCGAGTGTCACCAAGTCACCTAAGAGATGTGACACGGTTGGTTCGTTATTTGTGGAGGTGTGACTGACATCTGAGATCATTCGTGCCAAGGAGGATAAAGGGGGTAAGTGGGTATGAGATAGAGTTATTAAGGGATCTGATGGAAGTTGGAGAGAAATCCGGCGTAGGAATTGGTCTGCTCTTAAGTAGAGGTGCCAAGGAGACCATAATTTAATGTGTACTATACTTGAAGTGTCTGCCATAAAACGCACAACAAGAGATCGGAATTCCCATGTAAGTTCTCAGACATTCTCGGTATTCGAACTTAGATCATCAGACAGGCAAAGATTAGAATGGCTGACACATGCAACACCAGGGCATTGCAGAATTCGAATGTCATGGGAGAAGGAAGGAAAATCATCTGCATAGGATTGGGTTAATCGTTGCTCTAATAAATGGGTGACTACTTTTCTTTCATAATTAAGACAATTTTTCTGTCGTTCACAGCATGAATGCGATTTTTTTTTCTTGGACTATAGAAACATAGCACACCATTTCACTCATTATATTTCCTACCAAATACACTCAAGTTTTATCTGGATTTTTGATCATTATTTTTCAGTCGTGATCGTGAATATTTCCATATTTTTTTGCTGCGCTTTGATCATTGCTAATAATTCTTGATCAACCCATCACTGTGCTTGAGATAGCTCACGGCCACGGAATAACTCTCTGAAATAATAAATTACGCCTTATTACATCATGAAATATGAGGGGAAAATGCAAGTGTGAGAGATAAAAAGGGGTTATTTGATTTTTTTAAATTTTACTTCCAGGTGTGTGCATAGCATTTTCAACCCTTGTGATCTCTCTGCCACCACTAGATTTTGTGCCAGGAGAGCACTACCAAGAGTGTCAAAACCGATCTATTGTAAGTAGCCTTTTTTCGAATTTCGCAACTTGTGGTCACAGTTGTCTGCTGGGTAAAATAGTTTTGGATGTGTCTAAGTATGGTATAATCATCATTATTTACCGTATGATGCATTTAGTTCACTTAAATTATGGCATACTCGTAATTAATTACTATTATTTTCTAAAACTGATTCTGCGGCTATAATTTCTCAAAAATATAATAACCTTGAACTTGATCCCGGTGGGCATTTAATTTTATTTATGTTTTTAATTGACTGATTTTATTTTTCCCATTGTAAATGCAGTGATATTTCATTATGATATCTGTTCCTATTTGAAAAATTAAACTGCGAACCATCTTAAGGATTTTTCTTGGCAGGGTACTGACCTCACGTCCTACTAATTCTAAAGATCCTAAATGCAATGCGAAAAAAACGCAGGTTATAGTTTTATTTAAACACAATTATCAACATCAGTCATCCATCCATAATATTAATTACTTGCAGCAATTTCTTATTTCCAATCAATTTATATCCTCTAATAGCCCCTATAGTTCATTTATTGCTTCATAATTTTGCGTTTTTCTTAGTTATATTTCCCATCTTCCTCATGGAACCTTCCCATCTCTTTCACCCAAATGGATATTTCTTACTAACCAACTGTTTAGGGTGTGTCCACTATCCAATTTTCCTCTAGTATTTCTTATCTATATGTATTGCACAGTTCTTTTTTCTTTGGCTGTTTTTTCAAAAATACTCGTATTTTATCTGTCCGTCCATTTTGATTGAGGGATTCGAAGGCCTTTGTCCATATCTGGTCTGCTTTATCATTCTCTACTCCTCCGATCTCTCTAGGGAATCTATGAAGTGCCATAGATCTCTCAAATGGATGCTCACGCTTTTTACTCGGGTCTTGTTGTATCTTATTTGAGCATAATAGATCTCTCTTCATTGTGAACATCTTCGCTAGAGCCTTTCTTCGCTTGATATCCTGGTAACTCAATCTCTCCCATGTTTCTCTGCTTCCGAGTAAGGTAAACGATTCTCCGTGCTCATTATTTTTCTCTTTCTTTTTCTCTATATTCCTGTTTTTTTTTTCATCTGCTCTTCCATTATTCCCGCGCAAAGTTTATATCCTTTGTTTGGAAACTTCCACTTTCTAACGCATTCATGCATGCCGCAAATGTGATCCTTCTAAATATATATTTTCTGTGGGAACTATAAATAAAATAACATCACACCCACATTACTTCCAAACTATTGCTCTACAGATTTAAACGCCTAGGCTTCACTCCCACATAAAAGCATGCTCCGGAATCAAGTTTTCATAAAGTGCTTCCTTACTTCCAGGCTTGAAAAACTAGTTGTCAGGTAAATCCTCTTCTGGTAGAATACCTTCTTTGCTTGGGGTATCATGTTCACAATATCTTTCCAACTTCTTCCATCGATGGTGATTCTGCTTCCCAGATGGCGGAATTCTTCTTGGGCCACAAGTCTTTGCTGCCCAAGTTTCACGGTGATTCTAGCAACATGATTTCTTCAAGAAAAGATATTGTATATTCTCTAAGTATTCAACTTCAAGTTTATTTCTTCATAGTTTTATTTATACAGTTCATAATTTTCACCAGAGCTTTTTTTTATTCCAGAATATACATGTATATGAAATGGTAAAAGTTATTTAATTGAATATTTCCTCAATTCAAATGGACTCCACCAAGTTCTTGCCTTACTGTAAATGTGGTACATAAGTCGACAGGATATAGTAATATTTCACCTCCTTTCTGACATTCATCACGAAAATCTCACAAACCCTGGTCTTTCAGGGACTCCAAAGACCAGGATACAAGGGGCATAGATCATGCGCCTATTGCTTAAAACATACTAATTTAATGTGAATGAATTCTTCACGGGTTTCCCACCAGGTGAGATGTTCAGCCAGAGCTGACGTTTCAATGGCTAACTCTGTCATCATCCTCAGGTCGTTGAGTGCCGGGTCAAACTTTTTCCGGGTTTATAAATCTTCCAGCCGTTGATCAGGTCGTTTCTGATTGGCCGTCGTCGATCCTGTGGTTGTTTTTTTGCGCCGTCTTTATTATCCTGAGAACTGGTTTCCATGCATGGCTGTTCGCGTATCCCGTATCCCGTTTGAAGTTTTTATCCGCCCACCTTATCTCAATAGCCTCTTTTGTCAACCGTTCTCAGTATCCGCTTGATTTGAAAAGCTTTTCGCTGTCCAATTCGATTCGAAGGTCCCGGTTGAGACTATGTTCCGCGACGGCTGGCTTCTGGGAGTGGGCCAGTCTGATGCATACCTTGTGCTCCTCAATCCGGGTCTCGATAGTCCAACCAGTCTCTTCAATGTAGTTCTCTCCACACTCGCAGGGGATTTGGTATACTCCTGGGGTCTTCAGTCCAAGTATTTCCTTAACTCTGGTTAGTTGACTCTTCAGTTTCCACGTTGGCTTATGGATTGTCTCAATCTGATGTTTTCCCAGAATTCTCGATATCCTCCCCGATATAGTGGAGATGAATGCTTCATCGGAGGGTTTCCTAAGAGCGAGATGGATGTCCCTCCCACTGTATCTATTCTGCCTGTACGTTTTCGGCAGGTGTTTCAGTTTGCTGGGCATGATTTCTTCATCGGCTATGGTTCGGGTGCGATGAATTAAAAATATTCAGAACCCTTCTTCGTTAAGCGGGATGATGGTGACTCCGACCGTCTTCCTTTCGATTTATTAGGATGTCAAGGAACGGCAGACATCCATTTTTCTCCTGCTCCATCGTGAACTTGAGATTGTGGTGTTGGCCATTCATATGGTGGAGGAATTCCGGGAGGGCCTCCTGCCCGTGGGGCCAAACAATTAATGTGTCATCTAAGAAGCGGTAGAAGCATTTAGGCTTATGTCGGGTGCTGGATAGAGCCCTCTCCTCAAAATCCTCCATAAAAAATGGCTATAGCAGGAGAGAGGGGAGATTCCTTGGGGACGTCTTCCGTCTGCTCGAAGAATTTTCCATCGTACATGAACTACGTCGACACCGATATAGCACCCGACATAAGCCTACTTACTACCGCTACTTAGATGACACATTCATCGTTTGGCCCCCCGGGCAGGAGACCCTCCAGGAATTCCTCCACCACATAAATGGCCAACACCACAACATCAAGTTCACGATGGAGTAGGAGAAAAATGGATGTCTGCCGTTCGTTGACATCCTAATACATCGAAAGGAAGACGGATCCCTGGGCCACCTGGTGTATCGAAAGCCCACTCATACAGACCTCTATTTTAATGGTCGGAGTCACCATCATACCTCTCAACGAAGAGGGGTTCTGACAACTTTAGTTCATCGCGCCCGAACCATTACAGATGAAAAAGGCCTGCCCAGCGAACTGAAACACCTGCGGAATGCGTTCAGGCAAAATGAATACAGTGAGAGGGACATCCATCGCGCTCCTAAGAAACCCTCCGATGAAGACATGCTGGTCCTGAGAAGGACCGACGAGGAAAAAGAGTCACCAGTCGCGAGGTCTTGCCTCTCATTCATCTCCACTATATCCGGGAGTATACTGAGAATTCTGGGAAAACATCAGATTGAGACAATCCATAAGCCAACGCGGAAACTGAAGAGTCAACTAACCAGAGTTAAGGACAATCTTGGGCTGAAGACCCCAGGAGTATACCAACTCCCCTGCGAGTGTGGAGAGAACTACAATGGAGATACTGGACGGACTATCAAGACCAGGACTAAGGAGCACAAGACATGCAACAGACTGGCCCACCCCCAGAACTTAACCGTCGCGGAATATAGTCTCAACCGGGACCTTCGAATCGCATTCGACACAGCAAAACGTCTTTTCAGATCAAGCGGATACTGAGACCTGTTGACAAAAGAGGCTATTGAGATAAGGTAGGCGGATAAAAACTTCAACCGCGATACGGGATTCGCGATCAGCCACTCATGGAAACCAGTTCTCAGGATAATTAAGATGGCGCGAAAAAACAAAACCACAGGATCGACGACGGCCAATCAGATACGACCTGACGCACGGCCGGAAGATTTAAAAACCCGCATAAATTTTGACCTGGCACTCAACGCCCTGAGAACTATGGCAGAGTTAGCCATTGAAAAGTCGGCTCTGGCTGAACATCTCACCTTGTGGGGAACCCGTGAAGAATTCATTCACATCGTGCGCCAGGAAATCACCAAGTCTTGCATTACTAATTGAATGTTGTGCATTCATTTTATAGATGCAGGGAAGAGTTGCAATGGAATGCTTTAAAACAGTGTACATGGAGGCGGAGTTAAATGAGACTCATCGAATTTATAGTGGCGCCGATTGCATCAGATGCGTTCACATTTGTAGGTGAGTAAGACAAATCCACCCCATTGATGTTCTACGAATTAATATTGGCAGACTAGAGGGTAATTCCCACAAAGCATCTAACTCGGAATAATCGGCCCATTCCAGTCCAATTCTCTCACGAATATTTACTTTTTGATACCCTTATCATTCACTGATTTCGAGGATCACCGGAAACCACGTGAGAGGTTAGGAATTACGGTGATCTCCACCTGCTTCTGGATAATAATACTGATATGATTGAACGCGTGTTTCACTTTTTATGGTAGTTTGAGGGAGATATCACTTCAGATAAAATTCCTTAAATTTTGCCCCATCATAAAGAAAAATATCTCAACAATAAGGCAAAATTGATCATGTTATCAAGGACTAAAGGCAATAACTAATTTCTCTGACTTTGCCTAGCCAGAAAGGGAATGGCGTAATGATTATGTATTTTATTCCCATCTCTAAAAGTAACTAGAGCGGTAATCATGGGTTATTGAGAGCATATTTTAATAAATATTTCATTTTAGTCGAAAAAACTGTAGCACCACACCTTGCTTGAGTACGTCTGGGGAATTCCACGCAAACTCAACCAAGGCCGTGGCTCGACCATTCTCGATTCTCACGAATTTTTGCACAAAGGATTGACATAATAAGAGAAGAAGATGTGCTAAATATTTAGTTAGCTTTGAGTGTGTATAAATTATAATGTTATGACACTTTGAATACCACAAAATAGCGCAAAATGGCTCGCAAGAACCCCAAGTTGTAACTCAAATAAATGTCGATCTGGTGGTCAGAATCAAATATAATGACATTTTCGTAATTTGAAAAAAATCTGCGTTTATTTTTAACTTTTGGTTGGATAGACACCTATTCTGAACTCTTACATGACTTCAAATTTCCGATTTTTCTTCCGACCAATGTTTACGGCCTAATAACTCCCAAACTCATTCTTAGAAATTGTTAGGCTTAACATTTCGGAGCAGTCATGACCAGAACTGTACGAAGACTAAATAATCTTTTATATGTGGCTCATAACCACGGCAAAATTGAACAATAAAAACGGAAAGGTGAAATTTTTGTTACTTTTTCTGCATAAAAAAGGTGATGTTGTAAAACTCATTTCACACATAAATTTACCGTTTAAAACAGATCATATCTTTATCTTTCAAAAAAAATTAAATTTTTGTGTTATTTGATCAAACATGAAAAAAAAATGCAAACGAAATGACCTGGAAGGCGAGCACCCATTTTGAAAATGGCATGTAGGGAGACTATGCCAGCGGTCTACGCATGCGCCGCGATTTGAATTTCTAACTAACCATAAGTGAAATGATACGTGACTAATACGTTATGATCCCCACTGCTGTGAAGATTTATTATAAACTTGGATCAGAGGCTCTTCTTCAGTTATAGCGCCGAAGTTCTGATAGTCCGACATCAACAGAAAAAGGTAAGACATTCAGGTTAATATCGGCAATTAATTGATAAATTGTCGTATTTCGGATGAAGTTTTGTCTCCGAGGACAATCACGACAGATGATGTTCGGAAGACATACTTCCCCTTCAACATCTGTTATTTTTATGCAGTAGAGCATTAATGGAGCATGGAAATTATACAAGAATTGTATCAAACATATTTGCCTTTATTTTTCCAAAAATTAAGCTTCTTTTGACTTGATTTTTGGCGCAGCAATCGAAATTGGCGGATAAATTATATTTAATACGTTTTTTAATTTTAGACTCGTTGTTATAAATTAACGTTTTTAGCAAATATTATCATAGTACCCAATGTTTATTATCGCGCTTAGAATAAATCGCACGCATGAAATTGAATTTTTACAAAACATAAATCATGGGCCATAACATTGAATTGCCCTAAACCAAATCGGCAAAATGCCACTTTGATGCATAGATATCACTAAAATATACCTATGCTAAGTTCTAGGCTTGAGCAAAAAATATCGATACATCAAAAACTCGATATATATTTTAAAACCTATCGATAATTAACGTGGATATTTTTCATGTCGATATATCAAAAATTGGTTTTTTCCGAGTATCAAATGCGATATATTTGTTTAGCACGTCACCGTTGTAAAGTTGTTTCTGCAGCTGCGGTGTCTAATGCTATAACGAAAATAAGTGATGATATTCGCTTAGAACATAGGCAAATGGGGCAACGTTCTCCAGAAGTACTATCTGCACAAACAGAACGAAAAAACGCTGATAGAAGTCCAATTTGGTCCAGACATGAACACCTATTATCTCTTAGCACTATTATTTATTTATTTATTTTATTTATTTATTTATTATAAATCACCACCGAAAACAGCACATATTGGCTTTACATCGGGGTATTTAACACTCAACAACGGACAAGCACAAACAACCATGTCCTGGGAAGTGAAAAATCCTCCCCAGGCGGGATTCGAACCCGCGACCTTTGGGTTAGCAGGCGAGGACGTTACCCCGCCGCCACCGAGCACGAGAGGTTCCTAGCACTGTCCCTAATGAGCTGAAGCAGTATCTGGACCAACCACTACTGGAGAGGAAATCAGACCCAATAAAGTTTTGGGTGAACTCCCGACACTTCACACCGGTTCTTTCGGAAATGGCGCTGAAGTACTTAATATGCCAAGCCTTATCTATACCATCCGAAAGAGTGCCTTTTGCAGTTAACTTCGTTGTACCGGACAACAGGAGTAGATTAACGGGGGAACATGTAATACAGAGAGTTCTTCTGATGTCAATATCAGACAAATACTGGTTTGATTGATTAAAATTGATTGTAAAAATAAAAAAATAAAAGATATTTTTATTACTTCTACATGTCCATAGTTTTCCAAATTTTAATTCAACATTTTATATTTTGGTGAAACTTTATGAAACCACTTGTTTTGGCAAAATTATCGATATATCAAAATATCGATTATTTTGGCTCGATAACTATCGATACATGTTTTAAATATCGATACGATATATTTTTTTACTTGCCCATCCCTACTAAGTTCTACGCAAATCTGTACATAAGCTAAATAGCAACAACAGTTCTGATCGCGCCGAAGGCGCTTAGATTATATCGTTCCGGTGAGTGCGAGACTCACCCCTAGCGGTCAATTGACTTAAGCAAAAATCACTCCAACCACCTTAAACTCTTCATATCTCCTACACCTTTTCACGCCGTCCGAAATTCACAATTTTCTTCTACCTCTCACCTTCCTCTTCTGCAACCACCTGTTTTAAACTCCCCAACCAGCTTCCTTCCCTTCTTAACCTTATTTTAACATTTCCTCGTTCGCCTTCCTCTCGACTGCAGCGAAAAATCACTTGTGCCATTAGTAACCTTAAGTTATGGTAACTCCATCTACGGTACGTACTTTCACACTAGGGACTCTGGTAAGTCATTTTTTACTCGCCTCACAATATTTTCTCTTCTTCCTCCATTGAATTTACACCTTATAATTTATAAGTTGCTATTATTACCTGATATTCAGGTAGGTTCAAATGGAACGCAGTAAACATCGTCTGCATCACAAGTGCAGGGCCCAATCCAACGTCCTTCCCCTCTTCATACTGTCCATAAAACCTATTCTGCTTGGTCCCCTTCCCCGCTTGACCAACAATCTTATCTTCCCTCGGTCATGGCTTTAAGCAACCCTTCGACCCCATTACCTCCTCCAACCACCTACTTCGCCTTTCCCTAATGCTATTCAGAAGTTTACTCTCCCCTCCCACCATACCAAGCACTTCCTCGTTTGTATTTTTTTCCATCCCCAGCATATTCACCATCCTCCTTCACACTCACCTTTCGTACACCTGTAACAATTCTCGACATCATTTCTCATTGACCGCGAGAATTCCATTACTTTACGTCAGGTGTCGCTTGCCATTAATACACGTACTTTTGACGCGCACGTACGCACACGTACGCACGCACGTATTTTCCAATGTTTACCTTCCCTGAAAAATAATAAATTTCCTACAATGGTTAAACAGTGAAGTCTCGATTATCCGTAGTAATGTGGACTGAGGCCTACTAGGACCATACGAAAGACGTGCGAGAATAAATGGAACAAAAATTAGATGTTTCGATATTTTACCATAATTAATTTTTTGACATGGGATAAATTCTTAGGTGTATCGCTTTGCATTTAGAAGTCAAAGTGTTTGCTGATTCCTAACGTTCATTCGCATGAGATTAAATGTTATCTTGCGGGCACAACAATTGGATGTGTACCCTCAGTACGTCGGAACTCGGAAAATCGAGAGATTACAGTTCTGTCAATTTTGAACAAAATTATTTGTCATGGCTTCAGCGATAAGATTTTGATCATATTCATGTTTGTCAATACTAAATCGGTATACTCAGCACGGAATCCATAAAGCATTTATGGGTGACACATTGGTTGAAATACAAATGAACTTGGTGACACTGATCAGCATGAATCTGCAGGCCTGGGAGGTAATGCAAGGGAACGGGAACAATTTTCAACTGGAACCAATCTGCTATAAAATTATGAAATAAAAAAGGGGAGTGGGAACATGGAGAAATGAGGGGAGGTCAGGAATTGACGGTTGATTGGAAGGAGGATGGGTCGGGGAGAAGACTAAGTTAGGTGGGGAATGGTGGTGGGGCGGGAGTAAAGTCGGGTGGTGGTAAAATGCGAGGAAGGGGTGGGTTTGTAATAAAGCAATCACTTTTATCAATGGTAGACAAACAGAATAGGAACTTTTGAAATCCATCGAGACATCTGAAATAGATAAGCCTGGCAGTTTAAATATTTCCTTTTGTTTGTCTTGTAAATGACGCTTTATACGTCGAAACCGGTCGACAGCATTAAAATAAAAAGTGGAATTTTGTAGTGTGTTTTTGTCATAATGTATTCCAAATAAATCTTATTTCTTCTTTTGTCTTTAATACGTCATTTACATCCATAATGTTTCTCACAACTGTGTTTATGATTCCTTTTCTTCTAAATTTGTATACCGATGCCCTCCAAACACTACCTGCCTCGTAATAATTTTCTTTTCGTGGTTTTTGTTTTTTATCTCTTATTTAGAGTATATATTTCGCCTCCACAATGCATAGTATTTTTATCTTTGTTTTAATTCTACTAATAATATAACTGCTAAAAAGCAAAGGTTTTGTTGTTCCTAATACCTTATTTTCCGTCAATATAAGATCATATATTTAAAATTTAAAATCTTCTCTTTCCAACTAATATAAATAATTGAAACGGGAAACTTTTTTAATATTATTCCTCTCCATTCCAACAACAGATTAAATGGATATTGAAGGTACCGTCTTAACTCAGATTATTTTTCAAACCACATTTTTTGTATTCCTTGAACACTTTCCTGCACATAGAGTTTACTTTTATAAAACCTTGAATATTAACACTCTATTCATGAAATTAAAATAAATTGAATACCTAACTATTAAAAAAAATGAATTTCACAAGTACAAACTAGAAAAAAATTAAGGTTTCCACTTTCCCATATGAAAGAAAGCATCATTAAACTTCACAAAAACTAGTGGTTGATAAGTCAGTAACCTCTTCATTTAAAAAAATAGAAGTCTTGTTTTTTTTCAATTGAGATTAAAGTAATAGGTGCTATCTGCAAATTGATGGATTAGCTTTATTGTATAAAATTGGTAGTTACTGACAACATAAGCTGCCTGCCTTAAGCTTGCCTGCCATATTTTCAATAAGCTGCCTGTTATAATGAAAACCATCTCTTCCATTAATATATTTAAAAGAGACCTAAAAAATGCCTAATTCTAAATTGTTTTTATTCTTTGAATGACTTTCTAAATGAGAGGAATGCCTAAGTTTATTTTGTAATTTTTAAACTTTCATGTGTCATGTTATGTCTATGTTTATGTATGTCCTGTTTAATATAAAATTTCTATGTTACTTTTGTAACCTACAGAAATAAAATTATATCTAAGGAGTTTCAGGCAATTATAAATAATAAGAGAGATAAGTAAGAGAGATGATGGAAATATACGCTGGAATGTTTGCAATTGATCTTAATAGATATTTTAACATTCCGTTTAAGCTAAACACTGTCATTTACTTCTTTTAAATCCTTAGTAATTTTCATTTTTATTTTTTTTCTAATTTCACATGTTAAATTAATAATACCTACCACTATTATTTATTGTTCACTCCATTTGTACAAATTTTCTTGTTCCCTCTTATGCTTTCGTCTGAATACATCTGTAATAATAATTTACAATCTACGATAGTCAAGTCCTATGCATGAAATAAAAAGATATAATCTATTCGACACTATTCTATTAGAGCACTAAATAGTTATCGTAGGCACCGATTATCACTTATCACATGGCACCGATTATCACTTATCACATTCGAATTTATTTTAAGGGAGAAGTAAAAGAATGAATGAGAATTTGAGTTCTTGAAACATGAAAGAAATTATGCAATATCTTATGTGCTAATGGTAAGATTTTATGCAGGTAGAATTATTTAAGATATGGGTAAGTTTTCCTGTAGAAAGTTTTAAGTAGAAAATGGTTTGATATGAATCTGAATGGAAGATGCTGTGATATATCGGGAATGTGATTAGAAAATAATAGATATGTTATAAGATATGGAATCTATGATGATTACGAGTAACCGATGATAACAGAATGGAAACTTACCTTGAAGTAATAGGTAATAAATCATGCTCATACGATAGTTTGGTGACGGGTTAATATGAAAATGGAAGGTATTTCTCATTTAAAAATACATTTTGGAATACGTGAATACCTTAAAAGATTTAATGAGTAAGAAATACTTCAATTCTCGTCCGTTATATTTACTTTAATTAATACCAATTTGTGTTGGTTACCCACATGTGCAGTTGTTATAGTCTTTTTTTAAACCTATTCCTCCTGCAGAAAGCAGACTGAGCTTATGAAATGTATTCATGAGTCCGCCGAAGTCATAAAGGTTGTCTCCATCAAGTCAAGAACAATGGTACCATTTTTAACGCAGATATTGGAAACTATGATGTCCGGCTTTTGTGACAGTGAAACTGGACTGTTCCTAGGTATCCTTGGATTTCATTTCATAATTACCCATCTAAAATTTCTTATCCATTATCGCAACTGCTAAAGAGTAAAAAGATTAATAAACCAATTAATCTATATGTATTTCACTTTTCAGTCGGCAATGGAGGCGTTAATGAATGTTACCATGATAGTGTATATGAATGTGAAAGCCATTTAGATTTCGTGGAACACCTAGTGCCAGCCTTTTTATGTGACCATGCAAATCCAGACAATGATCCCTACACCAAGGAGTATTTTTGCCTGTGAGTATATAAACGTAATCTAAATCAAATTTTCAAAATAATAAATTCGCATAATGAGAATGCCCAATTACCTTGGGAATCAGTTGCTGGTGACTGTTCCCTGAGTTTTGTTTTTAATCGATTGATGTAAGTCGTGTGATTCATAATAGTTTTTATTTATATACCATCCAAAGTGTAAACGTTAAATTTAGTGGTATTCAACCATGATTAAATTAAACGGTGCAATATTCCACTATTTCGATAAATATTCGACCGTGTTTTCAATGTGAATACATGATATGACGATGATGTATCAACATAGAAACCTGGGTAGAAAGTAAATTGAACCTTAGAAAACTACATAGTTTTAATTCAACTATCAGAAGTAATTTTCTATCGCCTATTTATCGTTTTATAAGCTGTTCATCTCATTTTCCGCATTTTTTTTAAAATTGGATTTCGTCAAGTCTTCTCGAGTCTTCCTCCAGATCAGGTATTTCGTTGCCGACGCTTCGATAGGTGCCCACGCCATCGTTTTCAGGTCCACAGTTGCCGGACGATTTCTGCCTTCTATGCGAGCTTATCCTCCGGCTTAGTTCAAATGATAAGTTCCTCTAGCGCGCACTAATTTTACCCCTTTCCTCCTTATTTTTGCAGAGCGCGGGTTTCCACGCATCGCTCAGCACGTAGCCATTGTCGAGGTTAAAAGTTCTCGTGTAGATATTGTCGGCGATGAAGATCCAAATGGAATCAATAAACTTAACCATGGAATTACAATAAACTTAACCATGGCACTTTTTGACCTTGACCCAATCCGGATGATATATAGACGGCAGACTTCGTCCAAGAATCATAGTCCTGAAGTCGATGGATGGCGGAGGCAATCGTCGGTACGCCGGAGACCAAATACCTCACATGGTGGAAGACCCGAGTGGACTTCACTAACAGCATACGCCGGGAAAGAGTCAAAACCCACCTGAGTGTATTGGACTTAAAATATTCTACCACAATAGTTCTTGTCGAATAGTCAGACGTCATTAGATATTCCTTCTGATGTTGACTATTCGAATGAAGCGTGGTCGAAATAAATTTAAAAAATAGTGGAAGATGCAATTTTTTTTCTTGGTGCTACATCATGAAATTCCACATAGTTGAGCCGGATGCTGTTCTATTTATTTACTTATTTATTTATTTATTTATTTGTTTATTTGTTTATTTGTTTATTTGTTTATTTGTTTATTTGTTTATTTGGTTATTTGTTTATTTGTTTATTTGTTTATTTGTTTATTTGTTTATTTGTTTATTTGTTTATTTGTTTATTTGTTTATTTGTTTATTTGTTTATTTGTTTATTTGTTTATTTGTTTATTTGTTTATTTGTTTATTTATTTATTTATTAATTTATTTATTTATTGGTTTATTGGTTTGTTTGTTTGTTTGTTTGTTTGTTTGTTTGTTTGTTTGTTTGTTTGTTTGTTTGTTTGTTTGTTTGTTTGTTTGTTTGTTTGTTTGTTTGTTTGTTTGTTTGTTTGTTTGTTTGTTTGTTTGTTTGTTTGTTTGTTTGTTTGTTTGTTTGTTTGTTTGTTTGTTTGTTTGTTTGTTTGTTTGTTTGTTTGTTTGTTTGTTTGTTTGTTTGTTTGTTTGTTTGTTTGTTTGTTTGTTTGTTTGTTTGTTTGTTTGTTTGTTTGTTTGTTTGTTTGTTTGTTTGTTTGTTTGTTTGTTTGTTTGTTTGTTTGTTTGTTTGTTTGTTTGTTTGTTTGTTTGTTTGTTTGTTTGTTTGTTTGTTTGTTTGTTTGTTTGTTTGTTTGTTTGTTTGTTTGTTTGTTTGTTTGTTTGTTTGTTTGTTTGTTTGTTTGTTTGTTTGTTTGTTTGTTTGTTTGTTTGTTTGTTTGTTTGTTTGTTTGTTTGTTTGTTTGTTTGTTTGTTTGTTTGTTTGTTTGTTTGTTTGTTTGTTTGTTTGTTTGTTTGTTTGTTTGTTTGTTTGTTTGTTTGTTTGTTTGTTTGTTTGTTTGTTTGTTTGTTTGTTTGTTTGTTTGTTTGTTTGTTTGTTTGTTTGTTTGTTTGTTTGTTTGTTTGTTTGTTTGTTTGTTTGTTTGTTTGTTTGTTTGTTTGTTTGTTTGTTTGTTTGTTTGTTTGTTTGTTTGTTTGTTTGTTTGTTTGTTTGTTTGTTTGTTTGTTTGTTTGTTTGTTTGTTTGTTTGTTTGTTTGTTTGTTTGTTTGTTTGTTTGTTTGTTTGTTTGTTTGTTTGTTTGTTTGTTTGTTTGTTTGTTTGTTTGTTTGTTTGTTTGTTTGTTTGTTTGTTTGTTTGTTTGTTTGTTTGTTTATTTATTTATTTATTTATTTATTTATTTATTTATTTATTTATTTATTTATTTATTTATTTATTTATTTATTTATTTATTTATTTATTTATTTATTTATTTATTTATTTATTTATTTATTTATTTATTTATTTATTTATTTATTTATTTATTTATTTATTTATTTATTTATTTATTTATTTATTTATTTATTTATTTATTTATTTATTTATTTATTTATTTATTTATTTATTTATTTATTTATTTATTTATTTATTTATTTATTTATTTATTTATTTATTTATTTATTTATTTATTTATTTATTTATTTATTTATTTATTTATTTATTTATTTATTTATTTATTTATTTATTTATTTATTTATTTATTTATTTATTTATTTATTTATTTAGTGCAGTCCAAAAACAGCACAAGGCCAATTACAGAGGACTAATAATGACAAAAAAACAACTAACAAACAGTAAATAAAATGTAGACAACAATGAACAAAACAATATTCAACAGTATTATCAGATAAAAAACAAAACGGTAGTATTCATAGGGTTTAGAGAGGAGTAGAGGGAAAATTACGATGGAGATGGTAAGAGATAGATGAGGGATGAAAAAAAGGATCAAAATTGGGAACACATTTTGAAAAGGAGTTAATGGAAGAAGGGAGACTGAATAGAAAAGAACGTTTGGAGACAAAAGGCGTGGGGTGAAACAGTGAAAAAGGTCACTCAACCTCGTCGTGCGCGAAGGAACACGAAGCGGGAAAAAGGAAAGAAGGTCAGATGATCTGTATTTGCCATTAATAATATTTATGATGAGTCTCCTGTCATTGAGGACACGGCGATCAGCTAGAGTCGCAATACCAAGAGAGGATCTAATCATATTGAGGGAAAAGTTTCGGAAAGGCTTGTGACGGTAGCGGACAACAGACAGGAAAATATTAAACGGGCGTTCAAGGAGCTTTAGTGAAGAAGGTGGGGCCGTAGCCCAGATTAGGCTGCAGTATTCTAGGACCGGAGAGACACAGGAAAAGAAAAAGGTGCGTAGAGCAATTAAATCGGAAACTTCTCGTTAGCGATACATTATGCCCACCAACGACATAGCACGTGCGGAAATGGATTTTATGTGTTCACGGAAGAGCAGCTTAGAGTAAAAAATAACCCCTAAATCTCTCTGAGAGGAGACTGAAGGAATATTATGCCCAGATAGTCGGTAATTATGACTCGGATAGATTTCCGTAAAGAGAAAGGTAGGATAGTAGACTTGGTTGGATTAATTTTTAGACACCATTTCTTTGACCATAGGTCTATTGCATCAAGAGCATTTTGCAGAGCAAAGCAGTCACTTGGGTAATCAATTTGTTTAAAAATTTTACAGTCATCTGCATACAACAAGATTTTACAAGTAGTGGAGGAGATAGTATCAACTAGATCATCAATGTATAATGCAAAGAGTAAAGGCCTCAGGACACTCCCTTGCGGAACTCCGGATGAGACAGGAGCCATCATAGAATGTGATCCATCAATTAAGATGCGTTGGTGTCTGTTGGCTAGGAATGATGCCAAAATGGAAAGAAAAGTGCCATGAACATTGTAGCAATTTTCAAGTTTGTAGAGTAGTAGCTGATGGTTAATTTTGTCAAACGCTTTGGCAAAATCAATGTAGCATACATCCAGTTGTGCTGAATTCTCAAATGCCTCAATACAATGTTTGTGCAAAATGGACAGATTAGTTAGTGTAGATGATCCGGGAAGGATACCATGCTGTTCGTCAGATATGAAAGGATGAGAGAAAGATAACAGACGTTGGTGAATGATGCGCTCACATATAGTTGATAGAATTGGTAAAATTTAAATAGGACGGTAAGATTTTACTAAAGATTTCTTTCCGGATTTGAAAAGAGGGAAAATGTTGCCAATTTTCCACACAGCGGGAAAGTATGTCATTGAAAAACATCTGTTAAAAATGATGGACAGGGGAACAGCCAAGGAAGGAGCTGCATTTTTTAGAAACATTGCGCCCAACTGATCAGAACCAGTTGCACGGTTAGTTTTAAGGGATTTCAACAATTTAAGGCATTCATCGGGAGTAGTGGTGAGGAGAGAGAGTGGGAACTAACACATTTAATATCAAGACCAGAGGTATCCAAAAGTTTGTTAGAGGTGTAGGTGGATGAAAAAAAATTGGAGAAAAGGTCTGCACGCCGTGGACCAACAGCAGTTTCATCACCAAAAGACATTTCCATAGGCGTGGAGGCAGTATTACGCCTGGTGTTGATCATAGACCAGAAGCGCTTTGGGTTGGAAACACATTCGGAGGAAATTGAGGTTATATAGTTGGTAAAGTCTAACTTAATTAGATAATTAGCATGACGCCAATGATTCTTGAAAGTTATTAATGTGTAGGGGTTCGGAAAACTTTTGTACAGGCGCCATGCACTTAGTTTATTTTTTAAAACAAAAACTGTCTCACTCTTCATCCAAAGGGGGTACATTCTCTAACGGGGCTTCCGATGCGGAATGCAGTCCTTCACGACTACGACCAACCAGTCATAAAATATACCAAATTTGATAATATTCATGTATTGATGCTCCCTAACGTAGCCCGAGCATCCGTTTATAGGACTTAATATTGTGTTGCGAGTATGTTTCCGTGAATTTAGTGTAATTAGAACTTGATCTGGGGATTTGTGATATTTTCAATTAATATTGTAACGCATTACCCCCTCATTGTACGTCACCACCTTTGGTACATGTACTTACTATTTACGGCCAGTGCAGTTCTATATTCTCTTTAAATACACAATAAGACCGTAGACTTCCACCATTAACGATTTTCATTTATTATATCAATCGCAACACTACATCCCTGGAAAATCCTCACCATCGTGTCCTTTTATAATTGTATTGATGATGGTTTGGAAAAAATATATCAAGCGAGAGGAAGAACTTTTAAATTGCCACGTCATTAATGGGAAAGCATTGTTCCTTACCGAATACCTTATATTAGGCAACTATTGAAATGGTTGAGTTATATATCCCTGTGACCTCTGAGTAACCCTTGAAGGTCAAGGGATGACAAGATCACAAGACAAAATAACTAGGGGTATGAAGGTCTGCCCATCGATCTTGTCACCTTTTTAAACCTATGATTCGACAGGTTTATAGAGGCGGTTCGCTTTTTGTCTCCGCTGTGACCTTGGCTCCGCCCTTATAGGGGACATGGTTGCATTTTCCTACTCGAACGTTCTTCCGTCGTGTTTTTCGTTCCCATAAACCTTATAATTGAAAGTTTCGAAAAAATCCTGTCATTCTTGTATTTCCAATAATTTAACATTGAAAGCCCACAAGGAAAAATTTTGATATTTGGTTGGACCCGATTTCTGGAGGCAGAAGATCATACTTATAAAAAAATCTTTACACTCAAAAACATTGACCACTATTTTCTGCTTAGGTACCAAATTTCATCAAAGTGGCACGAAAGCCAAAGAAAGTGTTTGCGAAACTTTCAATTGTAAGGTTTTTGAGCACGAGAGAAGAGTTGGAAGAATTTTCGAGTTTCAAAATGCAACTGTGACCACCGAAATGGCAGATTAAAGGTTGTTTTTCGAATAATTTCACATTTAAAGCGCATAAAACAAAAGTTTGAATAATGGTTGGATTATATTTCTTGGGTCATAAGGTCGTATTTATAAAATTTTACTTTCATTCTATAAAACTTACTACCTTTTTCTACCCAGTTACCAAATTTTATCTATGTGGCACGAAAGAAAGCGACTGATATTATAGGCTACAAATGACACACGATCAATAGGAGGCACTGTACACTTAGTAAATTACTGAGTAAATATGTTGTTATAGCATATTATTTGCCATATCTATTATATATATTTACATAATCCTTTGCTTAAAAATCAATATAGACAAGGTCCGAATTGGAATTATTCTTAAAAAAAGAATTTCTTCAACAAGGTGGCTACCATGATTTCATTTAGTAGCCCCTATCGTAGGCTAACGTCTACCCCAAAGCTCTATACTGTTGATATATTTTATCCCAGATTGTCCTTAATCCCCAGCCCTTCCAAATGTATTATTATTTATAACCAGTTTATTCGTCGCAAACAGTACGAGAGTAAGATTCTTGGCAGAAGGGCTACATCAAATGAACTTAAAAAATGCTAATCTTCATACATACATGGGCTTAGTAGTAAGGTGATACACTCACTAATCGCCAAATACTGGACACTCAGCTAATTGTCAGTTAAACCCTTGTGCGTGGTTTTGCCAAGGAAATCTATATCAATGGCCATGTAAGTAATTAATAAATCTAGGAGAGGTAAAGAATGAGATTATTTTCTTGTGAGTTTCTCGCTTATCACACTGAATCCGAAAGAGGCGAAAAAAATTCCATGGTGAATACTATCTCACTTAAGTTTAGTAAAAATGCTCTGCTAACAGCTAAGTGAATAGGAATGAGTAGTTAAAAAGCAGAAGTGATCGAAAATCTATCAAATCAGAGAATTAAATAGTTCACTGAAAATGATATTGTGCCCTCATGCGGAACCAAGTTTGAGATTCTATGGAATTTTCCCAAAAACAGGTCACACCATGACAAAAGCAGGAAAAAATGGAAAAAGGTTCCAGGACTTTTCGCGGAGTAAGAAACGTGAAGAAGTGACCTCTCGTCAGTGTCATGCAAAGGTCCAGAATGTGTGTGGGCGCTTTGGTGCTTTTCTAACAATTCAATTAGTTGTATGGGTAAATTTCATCAAACCAAATATATCATGAAAGCTCTCCACTTATACATAAACAAAATTCCCTTTCATTTGTAATTTTAAGGATCTAACAGTACCCTTTCCATTTCTTTTTCAAAATAGGAAACTGATGGACTTTCATCGCTGTACAGAGAAGAGAATAAAAAATTGCTCACCGACATTAATGGGTTCCATGGACATTCTGAAATCGAAAATAAGAAACATGGAGGAATGTGTGAAATATTACTGAAGATCAAAAGAGAAATATTTCCATATTTTAACATGGCTCGTTTAACACTCAATACCAAAGAATATCAACCATTTTAAAAGTGAAAAAATCATATGGCATAAATAAATGAAATATATATATATTTAGCATCGTCATTGGATTTATCATTTAACTTGAATTGGTATACACAAAATAGAAAGACGATATCTACTAGGATTCCAGGAGGATTAGCATATAAATACTGGCTAAGTGAAAAGTAGCATGCTAATTTCGCTAGTACTATCATTGAGGCAATCTATTCCAACTTCTAAAAATCCATGTTATTCTTGTATTGCTATTAGTCACGTCTGTCTTTGTAAGATAAATAATAATTTATTAAAATGTAATTAAAGAGGTGGGCAGAACGAGGTGGTTTGCCAATTTCCCAAAAATCGGAGAAAAATGCCAAATTGATTTAATGGGAGCTAATAATTGAAAAAACGGTGGGAATTCTCTGGCTGACGTCCATGGGGTGTTGTCTCATCGCCTTGGAGGTGGAGGGTTACGTCCTGTTATTCCTCGCTTGCTTACTCCGGTAAACGTATGAGAGTATTACTTACACTCATACGTGCATGTGCTGACGAAAAATGGAAGGTGACTTAAAGTGGAAAAAAACCAGTTCCGTAGTCACCGTACCGTCGTAATCGTGCATCAAGGGGCTAGGGGCCCCTCGGACATAACAATATTTATCAGGATCAAATTTTGCGAACAAGTCACACTCAATTGTGTGAAATTCACAGAGAAAAAATCATTGCCTGGACTATGATTTGAACCCAGACCCCCCGATTTCACGCCAAGCGTCCTATCAATTATGCTACCTAGGCGACGTCGCTCGCTGTGAATTTCACGGAGGCTTTAAGGAGCGAGATGTCTTCACAGGTACCGTGCATACAATGCCAAAGTACCCGTGTGCGATCGCTAAGCGCTACTGTCCACGAGGTAAAGCCAAACTTTAAACACAAAAGTGTTTACTATGATAAATTCAAAGAACTGCGGAACTGGCTGCGCAGTAACTTTAACGAAGTCACCCGCTAGGTAGAACACTCGGCGTGAAATCGGGGGGTCTGGGTTCGAATCCCAGTCCAGGCGAATGATTTTTTTCTCTGTGAATTTCACACAATTGTGTGTCCACTAGCGGGTGACTCCGTTACAGTTACTGCGCGGCCAGTCCCGCAGTTCTTTGAATAAGTCACACTCACCTGGAGAAATGGTGCCATTCATCGTTTGGTTCAACTATTTTTTGCTTGCTTTATCAATTAAAATTACTGATCAATCCAAACTATCAATTAAATACAAGGTGTTTAGACATCTGTACATGTATTTTGGTCATCCAGGTGACCATGGACTGGGATAATTAAAATCTCGTTAACACGTTCGTGTTGTCCGAGGAAAAAAGTCCAAGTGTTCGGACACAAACATAGTCGATAGCCACCATATTTCGTTCTCACTCTACGCATGGCAAAACGAGGGTGACATGGCACCTTTCTTTAACTTTGCCATCCTATGGTCCTTCCAACTATTTGCTCGTTAACTGACAATTTTCTTTTATGGAATGCCGCAAATGCTCAGAATGTGTTTTCCTCACGCTTGTGTGTTGAACAGAAACTTCGAGTTCAGTGAACTTAGTGGTCTTAAGGTGGTTCGAGGTATTTTTGCATATGTGAGGATTTTCGTTAAACTTTTCATATAGGTATTCTAATTTGGTGATATCTCTAGATAAAAATGAAAAACGGCATATCACCGATTTGGTTACTTGGCAGTTAAAAGCTATTTTAACGTGTAGCCTTATGTCACATGCGATATCGTTGGCAGTAATTCAATTACTTATGTATGTACTTTCTCCTAAACGCGAAACAATACATTTCATATTATTTTAATGATTACTAGATATCAAGGTGTCATTCTGAGCCAAATAGTAAAAATGAACGTACTGTAAATGGCTACTCCGCATTCTTCCCCACCTCCCGCCGGCTTCCGTTCGTCGCTCGCTGATGCTGACTCGCTTTCCCATGGTCGCTCGCTAAGTGTGAGTCTGGGGGGGGAGTTGGAATGTGCTTGTGTCGGCGTCAGCAGAAGCGAGGCGGACGACGGGTGCACGAAGGAGGGACGCGTGGGAGACGCGGAAGTTGGGTTTTGGTTGTTGAATAAAAACCATGTCATAGAGCGTACGGCTTTAATTCTCCCGCCAACTCATCACCCCGTTCCCTTGATGCATCTTCGACGAACCTGCCAATCGGTTACTGATTTACAACTGGTGTCAGAAGTGGGATACAATATCGATTGATCGGAGAGCATCAATATCGTGGGTGGTGAATTTAGAGATACGAGATGGCGGGTCGCGTGAGTGTGGGAGGCCGAGAGGTAGAACTACAGCAGGTGATCGACGAGTTTAGTGAAAGGTTAAGTCACCTTACGGCGGAAAATGAGAGTTTGAAGGAAAGGCTTCCCGAGGATGGCAGGGAGTCATCATCGTCCCTAAAACGAAGCTTCGCGCTCCTCTCCACAATTGATGCTTTCTCGGGGCGACCTGGGGAAAGCGTGGAAGCCTTTTTCGACCGCCTGGAGCAGGTGGCTGACCTAAGTTCGTGGACGGAAGAGGAGACGCTCAAGGCGGCGAAGATTCGGCTGAATGGCGATGCAGCGGAGTTCTGCCGGGCGAAGGAGGAGTGCCGCGATGCAGACACGTTCGCCGCCTTTAAGGAGCACCTGCTAGGGAGGTACAAATCAAAACGTACCGCTCGTTTCTACCGCGAGCTTCTGGCTTCAATCAGCATGGGGCAGAACGAAGACATAGAGGCCTTTGCTGACCGAGTTCGTGTCGCTAATGCGCGCACTTATGAGGCGACGGGGAACGCCGGTCAGAGGGAGGCCATGCGATATGAGGCCGACCAGAGAGGCCTGGACGCATTCCTTAGGGGAATTCCTGGGGAGTTAGGGAGGCTGTGTCGGTTGGCCATGCCTGAGACCCTGGATGCCGCCGTCGAGACAGCCGTCCGGATCCGAGAGGTGGAGAGAACGCCGCGGCCGCCGTCACCGGCGAGAAGGGTGTTTCGGACGCCGAGGGAGGCCGTTTGCTTCAATTGCGGGCGCCCCGGCCATTTCCAGCGTGAGTGCGAGAGCGGACGCCGTTGTTACACTTGCGGAGGCACCAATCATCTGGCCAGGGACTGCAGAAGGGAGAGCCAGCGCCGAGGAGGGCCGTTAAACGACCGTGGATTCGGCGGCGCCGTCCCCGGCGGATCCCTGTGAGTATGATCCTGCCCCGTATCGCTTCGGCGGCGGGAGAGGAGGATTTAGTGGCGGAAGTGACGGTGTGTAGTGTTCCCTCTAGGTTATTGATAGACACGGGTGCCCAGATTTACCTAATTTCCCGCGATGTTTGTGGACTGAGTGGCTTGAGGAAGCCATCGTGCAGGATAAGGGGGATTACGGGACAGCAAGTTTGGAACTATGGTGAAAGGACGATACCTCTTATATTTGACGGTGGTTGTTACACCAGTAGCATGCAAGTAGTAGACTCGGTAGGGGGATATCAAGGTATTCTAGGATTAGATTTTTTACGTAAATTTGAAGGTGTTATTGATGTTGTGAGAAGGACATTAAGATTAGGAAAGCGGGAAATCCCTTTGGTTGGCTACGATTTGAAGCATGAGAAATCGTTGGCGAGAGCTCCACGAACACGCGAGGCGCCGCGTGGCGCAGTGGTAGAGATCCCGGTGAGATTGGCAAAGTCGGAGATAATACCCGCGAAATGCGAACGATTGTTGCGAGTAAGAGTGACGGAAGGTGGGGTCAAGGAGGGTGATGTATTTATGACGCAACCTAGGGATTTAGAAATAGAAACCTGTGCCATCGCCCGTAGTCTGGGGAAGATCTAAATGGAGGGGGAAATACTTTTGCAAGTAGCTAATTTCGGTGACGGGCCGCTTACGCTGACAAAGGGGACTAGTGTAGCTACGTTATGTAGGGTGGATGAAGTAGAAGTGCAGGAAAACGCTGAGGGAGAGGGCGCCCTTGTGAGAACCGTGGAAGGCAGCGAAAGAATTGATTTCGAGAAGAAGTTATGTCACTTGAAGGGACGGGAGAGGGCAGAATTACTTGCCTTGTTACAAGAATTCGAGGGAATTTTTTGTGAGACCAATTTGCCACCGGCAACAGATATTGTCTATCACCAAATCCCGACGGGAAACGCGGCTCCTATTTACCGGCGCCCTTATCGGCTGCTACATCACCAAAAGCCCTTGGTCGAAGAATTCATTGATGAGCAATTAAGGGCGGGGGTGATAGTACCGAGCGAAAGCCCCTGGGCCGCTCCTGTGGTTATTGTGCCAAAGAAGTCAGCCAACGGGACCCCTAAGTTCCGGTTCTGTGTTGATTTCAGGGCCCTTAATGCAGTTACTACGCCTGACGTATATCCAATTCCCAATATTACAGAGACCTTAGACTATTTAGGAAATTGTAAATATTTTTCAACCTTAGATCTAACGTCGGGGTATTATCAGATTCCGATACACCCGGAATCTCAGGAAAAAACAGCCTTCAACGTGCACAATGGCCATTATGAGTACACTAGGATGCCGTTCGGGCTTAGGAACGCCCCTAGTTCGTTCCAACGATTGATGGATTCTGTGTTGCGTGGATTGAAGCCATCACGCTGCCTTGTGTATTTAGATGACGTCATCATCTTTGGAGCGAACATGGAGGAACACGCTTCTCGACTAAGGGAGGTATTTTTGAGACTGCAAAAGGCCAAATTATCGTTAAAATTAGAAAAATGCAATTTTGCTTTAGAAGAAGTCAAGTACCTTGGGCACGTTATCGGCAGAGAGGGTGTGAAGCCAGATCCTAGCAAGATAGAAGCCGTTATTACTTTTCCGACTCCCACCTGCGTTAAGGAAGTGCAATCCTTCCTCGGCTTAGCCAACTATTATCGGCGGTTTGTCAATAATTACGCCGTCATCGCGCGCCCGTTGACGCGCATGATGAAAAAGGGGGTGGCTTTTGTGTGGACGCCGGAATGCGAGGAAGCGATGAGGGCGCTGACGAAGGCCCTGACCACCAGCCCTGTGTTGGCTTATCCAAATTTTGATGAACCTTTTACCATTTCGACAGAGGCCTCCCATTTCGCCATTGGAGCGGTGTTATCGCAGGAAATTGGAGGCGTAGAAAGGCCTGTCGTGTACGCCTCCCGGCAGCTCCACGCAGCCGAAATCAACTATTCGACTACCGAAAAAGAGTTATTGTCCGTGGTCTGGGGTGTGGCTCACTTCCGGTGTTATATATTTGGCCGAAAATTCAAAATTATTACAGACCACGCGGCCCTAAAATGGTTGTTTGGGCTTAAGGACCCCAATAGTCGCCTTATGCGGTGGACCTTGAAGCTGTCTGAGTATGATTACACGGTGGAGTACAAGCCAGGGAAGTTGCACTCGAACGCGGACGCTCTGAGTCGGAAGGTAAGGAGGGTGGAAATTTTGGAGGAAAACGATTTGAGGGCTGCGCAGGCACAAGATGAGGAGTGTGTAAAGATGATAGGTGAACCAGGGTTTGAGATGCGTGATGGCCTATTATGCAAAATTGGTCGGGGAGAGAGGAAAATAGTTGTCCCGAGGGAAGCACGTATGAAAATTCTAAAACAAAATCATGATCATCCGATGTCAGGTCATTTGGGGGTTGGGGCAACAAGTGCACGTATAGGAGACCAGTACTGGTGGCCTGGTTGGAAAAAGGCCTGCGAGGGGTATGTTAAGGGTTGCGTGATGTGTCAGCAAAGAAGCCCGTATGGTAGAGGCAAGGCCCCATTACAGCCCCTGCCCATGGCTAATGAACCGTTTGAATTCATCGCGCTAGACATTGTTGGGCCTCTCCCAAAGACTGATTTAGGAAATAAGTATGTATTATCGATAATAGACCATTTTTCCCGGTATCTTGTAATGATTCCCTTGCGGGACCAAATGGCAGAGACAGTGGCAGTAGCCCTAGTGAGGGATTGGATACTTAAATTTGGTGTACCATGTAGCCTCCTCACAGACCAAGGGAGTAATTTTACGTCCGATCTATTCAAAAGGATTGCCGAACTTCTAAAAATTTGTAAGTTAAGGACGTCCCCTTTCCACCCTCAATGCAATGGGAGAGTGGAGCGAGTGCACCGAACCATCGCCCAAATCCTGTCCCATTACGTGAACTGTAAGTCAAATGATTGGGATAAGTGGCTAGACTATGCTGTAACGGCTTATAACACCAGCTGGCACTCGAGCATTAAGTTTTCCCCATATGAGGTTATTTTTGGGAGGAAGATGAGGGGTCCGTTTGAGTACGCAGTGCGGGATCACCCTACTTGGGACGATACTTACGTATCCACTTTGAACGAAAGGCTGCATACGATGTGGGAAAAATGTAAGGAAAATAGCAAGGAGGCCCATAAGAGACAAGCAAGGTCAGCAAAGATCACCAAACAGAGACATTATCAGGTGAATGACCTCGTTTATTTGAGTGATCCAACGGTGAGGAGAGGGGGGGTAAAGAAATTTCACAAACCGTGGAAAGGGCCTTATAAGGTAATCGAAATTCTCCCACCCTCCAATGTGAAATTGCAATTACAGCACCGCACAGTGGTTGTTCACCGTGATCGCGTGAAGCCCCATCCCACCCACTTGTCACTTCCGCCCCCTCCTAGTGGGGAGAGAAAGAGGGGAAGGCCTCGGAAAAATGCGCCTTCGACAAAGAAAGAGGAAAGTTCGGGAGAGTGGAGTGATTTTGATGGTGACGACAGCCCTCATCGCAGCGACGCTTTGCTCTTAGCAGAGGAAGGCGGAGATTCCACCCCGGGAATCCCTTTCCGCCCCCGCTCCGACCCCCCTTCACCACCGGACCCCGCAGACAGCACGTCGCCGCCGGCCATCTCAGTTGATAGCGAAGAAGAGAGAAGCCCCCCTGCCCTCGCAAACCCCCTTGCGGTGACCACCTCTACGGGAGAACACGCTCTCGGCACGCGCGCTCCCTGCCCATTGCCCCCGCCCCTCCCGCCCAGATCACCGTATGCGCTGAGATCCCGAGGTCCACCGAATTTTCCCTCCGCAGCACCCGAGGACCAGAGAGAAGAGGAGAGAGAGAAGAACAATTCCCACGCGGAGGTTGTGTACAATTTACGCCCCCGCGTGTAGTGAGAGGGGAAGATGGTGGTGTGCTTTACGATTGTAATATTGTTGTTAGCGTGTTGGCTGGGAGCCATCACGGCATACTTGTGGCGTTATGGGCTGAGATGGGCGTGTGAAAGAGGGTTCGAGTTGGGGTAGTGTGGAAGTGGGTTGGTGGTGACGACAAATTTTTGTTAATGAGAAACATTGAGACTTAAGGATGTGATTTTGGAAGTGATTATTCTGTTGATGGGAAATGATTTTGTTGTATTCTGGGTATAATTAATCGCATTAAGGTGTGTTGTAAGTTGATGGGATTAACTTTGTGAATTTCAAGGTGAAGAGACAATTATGATTTTACGATTCTCTCTAATATTTTGTTTTGGTGTTCTGTGGGTTTTTTGGATTGATTGACTGTTCTATACTGTTTTAATTTGATTAACGTATGTCTGTTTATAATGGCGGTCTATTGGTTTGAGACTATCAACTCATTATAATTTTGTGGAAGGTTGTAATTTAAATATCCGCCAGCTGAGATTTTTCTTGCTTGTTCATTTTGTAGTAATAATTAGTTGTGTTGTAAATGCTGACTGGACTTTTAATGCAAATCATTTGGTGGTGGAGTAGAAAAATTTCCAATGTGTCAATTTTTCTCTTTGTGGGGGGAGCGATGTAAATGGCTACTCCGCATTCTTCCCCACCTCCCGCCGGCTTCCGTTCGTCGCTCGCTGATGCTGACTTGCTTTCCCATGGTCGCTCGCTAAGTGTGAGTCTGGGGGGGGGAGTTGGAATGTGCTTGTGTCGGCGTCAGCAGAAGCGAGGCGGACGACGGGTGCACGAAGGAGGGACGCGTGGGAGACGCGGCAGTTGGGTTTTGGTTGTTGAATAAAAACCATGTCATAGAGCGTACGGCTTTAATTCTCCCGCCAACTCATCACCCCGTTCCCTTGATGCATCTTCGACGAACCTGCCAATCGGTTACTGATTTACAGTACATAAATTTAATATGAGCCTAAATTCAGAATACCGCGCCGAAAAGTCATTTCAAACGCTGGCGAAAGTGTTGTCGGTATTTAAGGTGGTTGGAGCGATTTTTATGTACAGATGTGTGGGAAACATTAGACACGTGTTTTTAACAGTGTTATCAAAAGATAAAAGGGAAAAACATTGCATCATACCGGTTTGATGTTTTGGATATTAAATCATATTTTAACGCTTAGGATTATGGCACATGACATGCATTTTGTCGAAGTAATTTTTTTCACATTATTATGCGTAATGGTTTCTAACAAATATCAATTTATCACCCTGATTTGAAAAAACACATTGGAATGGTTTTTAGCCGGAGTTTCGAAAACTGTGCCGAAAATTCAAGTCACAGCTACTTTTAACAAATGAAGAAATGAAAACAAAAATTTTTTAAAATAATTTGCATTACTATGTGTGCAAAGATAGGTGTGCTTAAAAATTATGTGGTCGTAGAATTATTTTTCGACTTACTAGAAAATTATTATAATATGCACTACAAGACCCAAGATTACCGCAGCTGCCACCTTAAGGGAAGCGACCGACTACTCAGGCCTTTGATAACAGTGATTGGAGGGTAGGTTGGCAAGATAAATATTAATTGTAGAGTGTTAAGACGGTGGAGATAAGCCCGGCGTCGTCATTTTCTCAAAATTGGCTACAAGTACTCAGGGTTCATGTTTAGGAAGGGTTTGAAACTATTCATAACCTCGACAATGTCGACATTGAGACATCACATCATCGAATAAACATCACAACAATCGAGAATATGGCATTGACGTCGAAATTTCGTCACTATCGATGCTCGAAAAAATCGAATCCCCTCTGAATGAGACCCCAAGGCCACCACATTACCCCAGCCCCCTGTTACCTACTCTAAATGCCTTGCCGCTTAAATTAGCCTCTTGATTGGAGGGGGATCGGGTTGATGAGTTGGCTAGACAAGCGGCTCCTCATCCCAAAGGGCCCCAGTTTGAATCTTGGCAGACGCGGAAATTTTTCAGAGGAATCCCAATTCCTACTTTGGTGATATTTGAGAAGAACTTTATTGATAGTAGGTAATTCGTCCTACAAATGGACATTTAAACGGTGGAACCGTTGAAGCCTTTCGTAGAGAGTCGGCTGCCGTCGACGCCAAGTTTCTCTCTACCTGTCCTCCATTCCCAAATACTCCTTCACTCACCATAGCACTTCAGTATTCTCAAAGTCACAAAACACTTCAGTTGTGGATCGCCTCCCTCGGATATGCAACCAAACACATCCGGCTGAAAAACGAGTACGTTTGATTTTCCCTGGCTAATTTGACTTTTCAAACGACATTTTACATCATACCCTTTCCGTCTATTTAACTAACAATGAATAGTTTCTCTCACCAAACCTCTCCTGCATTTGTCCACTCTGACTTATGTTCTCCACCCAGTAGACCCCACCCGAAGATCCGATTGGCGTACCATTTTACCTCCGGAATATTTTACCGTGAGGAATGCCATTACGTCATATTAATGCGAGGCTGCATCTGCTGGGGAGTCTAAGGCCGTTGTTTCCCATAACCCTCCACATCGCAGTACTCCGACCGATCCCGTGAACTTCACTCTCACCTAGAGCTATTAGAGTTGATACCAGACCGGACCGACCTTCTTGATGTGCGCCATCGATGCCTTCCGCTAAGAGTGCTGCCTATCGACAGTTAGGGTAGCATGTAGCATATTCTCATTACAGGAAAGTAGAATCTTTACCATTGTAATTTTTTGGCACCGAACCTATGACCCTCTGGTAGGGAGCTAAACGTGCAACCGCTGGGCCACCGCTCCCAATCGATCCTCTCAATCAAAATATAATCCCCTGTACGATGCAGGCGCTTCCAGTGGTCTTCAGGACGGACGTGCTCGATTTTGCAAGTGCTCTCTCAACGATGCTCCCCATGCTTGGTTTCGGAGAAGCGGAACATGATTGGATCCACATTAGACGCAGGTAAACGTAGTAGTTGGAATTTAATATACGCAACTGGTGGGTCGACGGCTAGTGTTTTTTTCTCAGCACACAAATCTTTGTTTGGTAGTGTATTTTGGGAGGCGGAAGAGGAATGCTTTTTGCGATCAGAATCAAAATTTCAACTTGACCAGCTTAACAGCTAAAAGACGAATACATTCACTTGAGATTTTTCCGTGCATGGTATCCATGTATGCACTCTTTCTTCTTTAGACGAAAGAGTGCAATATAATGTACTTCTACTATACATGCTATTACCAACAGCTCTAACATTTCCCTTCTCTTATTTCCTGATTATCCCAAAGGCTAACCATCAATTTATATTCTTTCTCACCTATTTGAAGTATCAAACCTGTGTTTCAGTTACTTCGTATCTTTCCTCATACCATAAATTCCGTTTGCATTCTCTACCTCTTTAAGTGCGATTTAAGCGGGGCTCTTTACCACGCAGGCTGATGCGTGGGTGGATGTGCTGTGAAAATTGCGTCGCGTAAGCTGCTCGAACGGCTGCATGAGCAAATGAACGAGGGAGGGAAAAATAGTCCCGGCCTTGATTCCGCGTTGCGATCACTAACAAGTTGCGTAATTCCAGGTTCTTGTCACAATCCTACAGGGGGGTTTTGTTTTAAAATCTAGAGATAATTACGATCAAGTGGCTAAGAGTCAAGCGGTACAACCACGAACGGTTCGAGAAAAATTTGTTTATTTAAACCATTTTTAAAAATGTCACGTATCCTTTCCGATCAGGTTTTCCACCAGGATATGGTTGATGGAGTTGAATATCTTGATTACAGTCACATTAATCAACATACCAGACGACAGTCAATTCATCCATCCGAATCTTTCCAACACACCAAAATGTCGAGCTTTTCGCAGCAGTGCCACGGTACTCCTTACTTACGTCATCGAAATTATCTCAAGTGGTTCAAGCACAACCCCCCAGGTGTCTTGCAGTATGAGAAAAGTCGTATTCGACGCCACGAAGTGGTTATTAATCTCTGTGAAGGGGAGCTGAAAACCTCTCTGTGACTCCACCTGGATCATGAGTGCTACACCGGCTTACATTGCGTTAAATGGTCAGTACCGATCCACTGAAATACTCCCATACTTCTCACTTCACATCCCCGGCCGTTTCTTACGCAACAATCACCTTATACACCAACCTAAATTCCATCTTTCTCTCTCCCAGCGATCCCTTTTTTACAGGCTTCCTGCCTTGTACAACACCATTTCATCTGCCTGCCCTTCCCTCGATCTCTCTGCTCCTTTCGGATCATTCAAGCGCCAGCTTAGAAAAGCGCTTTCTCCCTGATTCCCTAACTTTCCATGTTGTTGTAATGTATTCTTTATGTTATTGTCTCTTTGTTTTTATTTGATGCTATTTGCCAACACATGTTTTTTTTTCTTATTTTATTTTGTTAATACTGCAGATTTTAAGTTGCAAATATTCAATGTAAAGGCCGACATCGGCTGTTTTTGAGTGTTTAAAATAAATCAAATCAAATCAAATCACCGATTTTAATTGGCGCAATTAATTTGTTTTCCACGTCAGTACTGGATTACTTCCACTGTTGCAGCTATCTAGCTATCATTTTGTCAATGAACATTATAAATCATAAATGTTCTAGGGGAAATGGGAGACATTCGAAGGCTGTTGTCGGGTGATCGACAGTGCCGGAAATGTGGCATTTCGGATGAACTACATTGTATATACACAGCCATGACGTAGCCAGTATTTCATTTGGGTTGAAGTTGGTATATGCAGAAGGTGGGGGGGGGGGTTAAATATATTAAGATTAGGAGAAAAATGATGTTTTTAGGCAACTAAGAGTGTAATAGCGATTGCAGTGTAACAATTGATTTTTAAAAGATTTTTTCTGCGCAAATTTCAAAAGATACACATTACCCACAGGTTTAGTTTTTCGAGTCCAGTCCCCACCCTCATTTCCATCAGGTTTCCCGAGTGATAAGCCCCCCACCCCTCACCCTCCCGCTCTCTTCATCAAAACCATTCCCCCCACCTCCCCGTTTTTGCAACCACCTCTCTCGGTTGTTGACCAAAGTGCATTCTCCACCTACCACATCGGGGAACCAACCAACTCCTCTCCCTACCAAGCGGGTACCATCCATGGATAACAACGGAGACCAGCGTGGTGACGGAGACCGGCGGTAAATATCCCTCCCCCATCCCATCCACCCTCCAGCGGGCCCGAGTCATCGACAACGACGGAGACCAGCGGGTTACCTGCTATCGCCAGCAACGGGTATCAAAGACGCACATCCTCCTGGATTTCATAGTGTTTTACCGGAATCACTAGCACTCTCTTTGTAATGTGCTAACAACGGTAGCTTCCTTAAATTTATTAGCGTGTTGTGTATAATCCGAAATCCAATAATCCAATCCAATAAATCCAATAAATCCGAAAACTACCATGAACTTGCATAAAAATAATGTACTAACCTAATCAATAAAGAAATGCTTAAGAGTAGACAGAGGAGGGTATATATTTCAACCTAATAAGTAACACTGAAAATTCAAAATCAAACAGGATGTAGGAAGATTAATTCACACAATTCACAAGAACTAAAAGAAAGCAAATAAATAAAAGAAAAATGGAACATCCTTCCTTCCAACGTCCTTCAAATTTCATACTGTCTGGAAAGCACTACTCCATCTTTCGATTGCCTCCGTCCTTTCCTAGGGCTTTGTTATCGTCATCTAGCAGTCTATTGTCCCATAACCCTAGGGTGTACACTTTACATAGATCCAAATCACTTTAACTAGAGATAAGGCATGGAATAATTTGGCAAGGAGTACATGTGCGTTAGTCAGTTTATTTCACTTGATCTTAGCAAAAAAATGAATTATCCGTGATTTGTGGAGGGAGAGAGATTTCTGATATCAAATTCGATAACAGAAATGCCGCATTACCACAATAACATTATATTGCAATATTATTTTGACGAATTGGCAGTGACCCTTTTGTTATTCAATTTTGAACTTCAAATAAGAGCGAGTATAATACGTTAACCGAAGTATCATATTTTATAATATGAAGATCATTAAGCAGCCTGATATCTCGATTGTGCCCACCTTCCATTCTGGAATCCAATGAGTGCGGCCTTTTTTTACTCCTTTCCTTAGTTTACAATTCATTACAGGGACAGTTCCTAAACTTTTAATTTGTTCTCTGCATGAAGTAGCATCTCGTAGCATTCATAAATTAACAATATCAGTAATATTTACCACTAGATGTGTGTATAAAATTGCTCTGCATGTTTGCATGCTTATTTACATATCACTCTCCCAGTTTCTGGTTGGACTGCGCACTGTTCTCGTGATTGCTTTTGGTCTGCGCCTAGCGCCAGGGGGAGCGTGCGAGGTTCTGACTTGTGCTGGGACGAGTGCTGCATGCCTGGTGTGGAATCACCTCGTGCCACACACCCTAGTGGTGGCTCGCACGGTACTTCGTAGATGTAGATGTGTAGTGAATGTTGGTGAACACCCACCCCTTGCCCTTAAGGTAGCTTGCAAGATATTATGCAGACGTAGAGGTAGACTCTCCTGGTAGCGTAAGTGATATGCAAATATGTAATTTACCTCCGTTCTACTCTTAAGTCATCTGCTTTCTCGCAAGTTCAGCCGTCATTCTCAAAAGAGGTACACAAAGTAATTCACAGGAAACATTTGAAGTAAAAGACGTTTTCATTTTGGGTCACTTTGAAAATAACAAGAACAAGTTAAAAACTGAGCTAGTGTAGCTAACTACACTAATATATATTTAATTTATTAACACGTTAAGCACCATGGCGTATGGACCAGTGTGAAAAATTCCATTGCGGCCGCGACGGTCCAATGGGACCGCCAAGAATTTTTCCAAGGTAAGCCTTGACATGGCTCGGGGACCGCTTGTAAAGCACGTAACACAATATGAACGGACTACTATGGCCCCAAGGAGCATAACAGAGAGAAGAGGTTTGGGGATTGAATAAATAAACCATAAAATTTTCAATATATTTCTCTAGCGTGGTGAAATTGAAACATATTTAAATTGAATTCATTGCAGTTTTTTACCCATTCAAGCAGTTCTGCACTTAAAAAAATTTAAAAGTGGTATACATATTTTTATCGCTATAACACCCATACTGAGGAAATGGTAAGAGAGGCATGGGAAGAGTTAGATGTGGGAATGAAAGTAGGAGGCCAGCGGATAAAGTCGGTAAGATTCGCGGACGACCAGGCGTTGGTCAGTCGGTCATCGAAAGGATTGCAAACTTTAGTAGATGCATTGGAAAAGCAGTGCGAGAAATACGGGATGAAGATTAATCATAGGAAATCAAAAGTAATGACAATGAAAGCGAGGCTGGTGATAAGAGTAGGAAGTCACAAACTGGAGCAAGTCGAACAATTTAATTACCTGGGTAGTACGCTAGAAGAAACAGGACATAGTAGCAAAGACATTAGGAGGAGAATAGCGCTAGGGAAGGAAGCGATCAATAATAGAAGGTAGGTGATGACGGGAACCTTAAGTAAGATTGTAAGGAGGAGGCTGGTGAAGATCCTGATATGGAGAATGATATCGTAAGGGGCAGAAACGTGGACCTTAAGAAAGGAAGACGTATATAAGCTGAAGGTTTTCGAGATGTGGGTGTGGAGGAGGATGGATATGGTGCTTTGGATGGTAAGGAAGACAAATGAGGAAGTGCTTGACATGGTGGGCGAGGAGAGGAAACTAATAGATGAGATTAGAGGAAGTCAGGGTTGGTGGCTGGAAGCGGTAATGAGGGGCGATGGTTTGCTAAAGACCGTGAACGAGGGGAGGATTTTGGGTAAGCGGGGAAGGGGAAGAAAGAGAATTGGTTTTATGGACGGGATAAAGAAAGGTAGGACTTATGCTGAGATGAAAGAGGAAATACTAGAGATGGATAGAGCACGGCACGTGTAAGTCTGTTGGATATTCTCTGACTTTCATCATGACCTACCTCTAACCGATGGATTACTCTAATGAATGAATGAAGTGTAAATAAATGAATTCGTAAAAGAATAAAGCCATAAATGTGGATTTTCTTCACCTTCTTCACAGGAAGTAGTTACTTTTGGCTCTTTTGAGCACGTATGATACCTTTCGTTTTCTATTTATGGCAGCCATTTCGGTTTTTTCCTACTTTTTGATATGGTTGATTCTTTTTTTAGGGAGTGAGGAGTACTTTTCCATCTTTTGTTAGATACGGATGCTGACTCATCGTTCTCAGCCTCTTTCTCTCGGTAGGGCCGATATTATGTATTTAGAGTAGTACTAAATATCTCCTGAATACATATGAAGGACATAGGCTGGGACAAGTGCTGCATGCCTGGTGTGGTATCACCCCGTGCCCCACACCCTAGTGGTGACTTCCACGGTACTTCGTAGATGAAGATGTAATCCAGGAAATTACGTCGTTGTATAACCCGTAGGATTTTAATTTTATGAGTAACTTTCTATGGAAAACTTTATCAACGGCCTTCTTTAAGTCAATAAAATTGGCGTTAACGTTCTGTTAACCCGACACTAAAATATCGAGGGCAAAAAGTGCTAATTGAGTTTCGCAAGATCTTCCCTTTCTGAATCCGTATTGCGTTTTTATTACCAAGTTCTGCATATCGAGGTGTCTCATAACTCAACATACAATTATATGTTCAAGGACTTTGCAACACATATATGTGAGAGATATCGGTTGGTAGTTAGATGGCTGTTCCTTATCACCGCTTTTGAATACGAGAGTGACATTTGCTATTTTCCAGCCCATGGGTACTTCGTGTTCGTTGATGGATTTACTAAATATTTTATGCGAGCACGGGGCTATTTCACAAGCTAATTCTCTACAAACGCGGGCAGGAATCTCTTCAGGACCTGGGGGATTAATTAGGACTTAAGGATTTTTCCACAAGGAACAGGTTTTATATTCCGTGAGTCCAAATATCGATAGGTGACATATTTTGCTGGAAATGACCATTTGCATTTAAGGATATAATCTGTGATGATTTGGTGAAGACACTTAGTTGGTGAGCAAACTTTGAAAGTAGGAGTTGAATAATTTGGTTTTTTCCCAAATGCTTGTTAATAATTCGCCCTTTTTGTTTCGTAGTGGATTAACTGTTGATCTCCTGTTAATCGGGGAGTCTGGATTCGAATCGCAGTCCAATTGAATGATATTTTCACTATGAATTTCACACAATTACATTCTACTAATGTTATCCTTTTAAAATCCAAGAATGCATTCCTAAACACTTCCTATGTAGTGGCTAAAGACAATCTGTATTTTTCAATTATTAAATTGTGATCATCAGTGGACAATTCTCTACTGAGTTTTTTCATCTTGGTATGGCATGCTCTCTGTCGTCTTAACGATTTTTTTCTTTTCTAAATTGTAACATTTTGGTTCGCTATTCTATTTTTTTCTTTAATTGGGATATATTTTTTGATCCTGGAATGAAAGATGGAAAGAAAAGCTTTCCAACTACCTTCCTTGTCTAACATTACCCTTGGTTCTTGGAAGTTGGGAAGAGAATTTTTAGATGACTCTTTAACGCATTGAAATCGGCTTTTTTTAAATGCAGAACTTTCTTCTTGGTTTAAAGCTTTTAATGATATTCAAAGAGAACTTTGCGATAGCTACTCTATGGTCACTAATGCCCTCAACAATGTTAACCTTAATTACTTCTCAAGGTATATTTGTGGCCAATTAATTAAGAATATTGTCCCCTCTGTTAGGCGTCGTAGCTATCTGATGTATGGCATAGGATGAGAACTTGTGGAGCAATGACTGTCCTTTAATTTATGGAGGAGGTATTTAAATCTCCACCTATAATTTAATTTCTTTCAGTGTTCCTGGATGTGATGCTCTTTATTTGTGTTCCGAGTTCTAAAACTGAGGTGATGTCACTGCCAGATGGCCTTAAGTACTTGCACATTAGGGTGTCCCTTATATGGCCGAAAATATTTTTTTTGGAATTTCATTTTGCACCACTATTCATTTTTTTCCTTTGTAATAGTAAATAAACAGTGCAAAATTTCAGCTCGATCGCATTAGTTTTTCACGTGCCACAAGACCGGTGAAATTTTGAAATTTAGTGAAAAAACAGGGAAACAAACTTATGTGTCGCTGGAAATTTTTTATTTATTTTTACGAAATGATAAGTCACTGTGAAGCTATGATTACATATCTACACTAAATAATATTTTGAAAAATCCTAACTACAGAGAGGGAAAATGAGGGTTAGCATGAAATACTGGCTAAAACATGATTTGAGACAAATTGTCCTTGGTGCATTCTCTATACTTTTGACGTGTTGCTTGCGTCACAATAAGTATATTTTGCAAATTATCTTCACTTCTTACACTATGGTATGGTATGAGTAATTGCAACACCTCTCTCTGCTGTATCATTAGTCACACACATATCAGAGAAAAACATGCAGGCTTCTTGAATATCCTGACATTGATCCCATTTACTTGGATGCTCATCAACAAATTGATGAGATAACCCAAATCTTTTGAATAAATATAGAGTATAAGGGCCAAAAAAATCATACAAATTGCTATTAACCAACGTATTCAGCTCATTTAAATCAATTTTCGGACGAGTATCTCGGTACTCTTGCATAGGAACAGAGCATTTACAAGACTTTATCTTTTCTAACATCTTTTCTTTGCAGTCTAACGTTACAGCTCGATCTAGTAAAACCAGACCTGTAAGTTGCAGCGTACGATACCACAAATGCCTGGAGAATGTTTTTGCAGATTTTTAGGTCACTCGTTTGTTTACATTTTCATACAATCAAATGTTTTAGGAAATTTAAATCATTGTGTGGGGCAGAAAAAGCGTTGGGAGCAGATAACCAATACTTAACATACAGAAGCACAATGAACAAAGAAACATCTCTTAAACCATTTTCTTCTCTTTTCGTCATCTGGAACAGGCCTTTGAATGGCATAATTTTCAACGAGTAAATTTCATTTGCCATAAATCTAGCTTCATGTACGGCACCCGGCTTCGCGAACTTAATTTCGCGTGGAGGTGTGCCTCCCAGGTATATGCAGACGAGCTCCAAAAATTCCTGGCAATCATGGCTGTGTCCTTTCTGAGCAGAAAAAATAAAGCCTTCGCCCATTCTTTCGCTGGTTTATCAAGAAAGCTTTATCTTCCTCATTTGTCATCACCTGCAGTGCATCAACCGTGGCGATGTCAAAAAGATCTTCAAAAGAATTCCCGAAGGAGGTCTCCCTCGCAATTTGGGTCTTGTCGCGGTGAGTGCGGGTTTTCTGGAGTGATATTCATTCCATGTTTTAAAAGTTCACTAGTTTCAAATGCAGGGCAGATGTTTAGAGGGTATGCTAACTTTTTTCCAAAACCATATCAGTTCCTTTGCGGTGCTATTGCACGCTTTGGAAAAGGAATATTTGTGAATGCATCCGAAAAAAAAACTTAATACCTGTATGTGCGAAGGTAACTTGGCACCCGTTATCTCATCTGAAGAATTTCCTATGGGAAATATATGCTTCCGAAGAGCCTTCTTGGGGTTGGTACTAACACGCAACATAATAAACTAAGAGTCCTGTAGCTTTCAGTCCACGTTCTGTTGCGCAACGAAAGCGATGCAATACTGTCACTGGTCCTCCAATTTTTCCCTCACGGACCGATATTTATAGAAAACACATACTTTGTATATTTTTCCTGCTATTACAAGCAACGGGCTCCCGCCGCCTATCAGCAGCGGCCGCCTTTGGCTTGTATTAACAGAACGCATTATTTTGTTCCGTAAGTCGTAGTGGCAGTGTGGACTGAGGAGGTGGGGCAAGGGGAGATTAAGGATGAAGGGAACGGCGGGAGGGAGGGGGGGGGCAGTAATAAGAAAAACTGGAACCTTACAAACTTCAGAAAGTGACACTACAGTGTATAACATTGATTTGACGGCTTAATTCCTCTCATGATAATTCTTGTATTTTTCAATTAAAATTGTGAACCTTCAAACACCTTGTGGCACGGGAAAAATTTCTCTGATCATGTTGAAATATTGCATAGTAGCTAATTTTAACAAATGGAAAAGAATAAAAAGTGGTGCGAATAAAAATATTGAAGTTAATTTTTAAGGGACACCCTATTGCACATGAGTATTGTTTTTGATTTAAGGCATCAGCACCATACAGATTCTAGGCTAGTATCTGGGACGATTTCTACTTAGCTTACGATGGTATTCTTTGAAGCTATAAATACTCCGCCTCCGGTTCGGTTGGACCTATCGATTCTACAAATTTCGACCGATTTAGGAAAGTTTCACTATCAGAAATATCATCCATCAGCCACCTTTCTGTATCAATAATGGCGTTACACTTCGTACCATGAATAAGATGTGATAATCTGAAATATTATTTTTTAAACTATTGCAGCTAACTATTGCAACGACTATTACTTCATGTTTATCGTTAAATTCGTCTAGGGGCCACTTAAAAATCGCTATCTTCAATAAAGCTGACCTCGGGCCTTATACTCGGAATATTTTTTGCTGAAATGCTAACCGAAAAAATAGCGTAATCTTAAAGTTTAAACAAATTGACTGTTACCTTGAATTTAGTTTAGTTATTTAATATCAGCGTCAATATCTGATGAAATATCCTACAAGTGGAAGAAGATCAGAGTGCTAATATCTATTTACAAAAATATTTTAAATTAAAAAGTTATGCTGTATTACGGCTTCTAATCCTCTTAAAATAAAAGTTATGTAATTTCTATTTATTTGATCTTCATTTTATTGAAAATGTCCCAAGCAAAGGAAAAAAACAAGAAGCGGTCAAAATGACCGCTACCGGCTCTTTTATATGTGAGGAAAATCCGGCACTTGTTGTGTTTAAAAAAACTTTGGACTTAGAGCACTACATTCTTTAAAACTCCTATTCATGTTGTTGCTTAACGTGATAACATCACCAAATGCAATCTTTTATAGATATCTTGTGATATATTTTGGGCATAGAAGCAAAATCCTGACACCATTGATAATGATTTGTGTGTTTTAACCATTATTTCGTACCATTTTTATAGGATGTAACCCATTTTGTATGTATAGCAAAGTTATTGACTTATTATTGACAAAGATATTTTAGAGACAAATCATATAAAAACATTATTACCTGCCTTCGAGGTACCATCATGATTGGTTCATGAATTATGCACAAGTTATCCATGTAGGGTAATAATGCAAGCCCAAGATAATTTTAAAGCGTGGTCAACATTTACTTAGCCATCTCTGATAAAAAATTTAGTTTTTCATTTGTGATTTCTTATACCATATATTGATTGAAAAGGCACTCTCAACTTTCAGAGTGATGCTATAACATTGCAATTTCTCTCCCAGCCTGGAACTCTATTTGCAATTAGTATTTTTCTCCAAACTTCCAATTGTGTGAGGAAAAGTATTAATAGGTATCACGATATCACATATTTATTTGTACCTACTTCTTTTGGATGGTTGTTATTTAAACTGTAAATTATAGTGCAATTTTACTCACAGTTCCTTTCATTGGGCTGGTGATAAGAATTCTAATGAAGGAAACAGTGTATATGTCTTTCACAGAACTTAGTGACGAGTCTGTCACTTTTGAGATTTATATGCCTATTAAAGAAGATAAATTTGAATGAAAAAAAATGGTCTCATTTTCCTATTTCCTTATATTCTGTCCCTTCTTAAAGTTTCCCTCACATTAATTTTTTCCCATCGGGTCTCTTTCAATATCCTCATACCGAATAGATCTCCTTATATTCTCTAAAATTCTTATCCTCTTCCATGCTTCTCCAGTGCCAATCCCTCTATCACCCTATTCAACATGCCCTCGTCTCTCAAGCTCCCCTCCATCACCATTTCTGCGTTCTCCAAATCTTCGCCACTACATTCCTTTCCTTTTCATATTCAATACCTCCTCATTTGTCTTTCTCGCCACCCAGCTTACACTCTCCTCTCTTCTACAATCATATCTCAAATGCCACCTCTCTGCATACATTCTCTCCCCGCAATCAAGCAATTTCCAATCCACACACCATTACACTCTCTATCAGTTTTTACTATTTTTTTCTTCAAGCCTCTGATCATTCCAACCCTTATCAATTCCCTTCTACACGAAAACTCTTCCTTCTTATGTCTCTACCACTAACCTATTTCCCTCCAAATACAACCTACGTGCATAAATTGTCCCACTTGCTCTATTTTATTCCTTCCCATCCAAATATCCAGCCCCGTCTACTTACTCATATAAAATCGTATTTCCCTGTATTATTATGATGAAAGTGTACTTAACGTAAATCATCTTATGTATTCATATTAAATATGTATGCCTAGTGTGGACTTTGATTGCTGACTCGTTTTTAACTGCCCTGTATTATATATTTTTGAAATGCGAATGAATAAAAATAAATGGTCCTTCGCTCGAGATTTCTGCTGCCCTAGGTCCTAAGATCACGACCCTTGATACGATTGCCATAGAGAATGATGTTCGGGTCGTTTGCCAGTCTTGATTCCGTTGCCCCCACTAGAAGTCAAATTTACTTTCAGTATCATCGCCGTTCAATTTGGAAAACCAAAAACGGATATATATAACGGCCATCCCAGACGGTTACAATGGCGTTGAGGAACCTTTTGCACATTTTTGGTAACTAAGCATGAAAATTTCTGGTAAATAGATAACATGGTATTATTGTAGGTTACGTATACTTACTCTATGGTATAATATATTTTATCCTGTGATCCACATCTACATAATACCCTACGAGAAGGCTCAAGGAGTTAGCAAAAAAGTTTTGGGTAAACAGCCTTTAAAAATTTGAAGAACAGGAAAAATAAATTGAAAGAGAGAAAGAGTGACACGTGAAATGCGTTTCGACGGATTAATTTGGCTGGAGCGGGTATCATTGAATGCATATTTGATCAAGTTTTCAAGTAAGTTGAAAAACAGTTCTAAGACTACATTTCATTAAAGTGCATATTTTCATTCGACGGTATTCACCATACTTGATGTAATGGAAATGATACAATAATTGTATTTTACATTTTTGCCTTAAATTAAGCATGTTTTAACTAGAGTTATCACCGCGGTATTTTAAACTTTATCGGACATTTTATATGAATATATGCTTTGAATATTTGATTCACCGTGATAACTAGATATTAATTATCAAACATTATAATAACTTAGAATTTTATTAGAATTATTACAAATATGTCTCATGTGCAATACGTTATTAGGTGTTTAAATAATATTGAATTTCCAAAAAGCCAAATTGGTAATTGCAATTTTTTCTTTTATATATTGATGTCACTGATTAGAATACGTATGCAAAGTTTCACGCAAATATGTAAAAAGGCAAAAATCGCTCCAAGCGTCTTAATGTCTTGCTCGCTTGCTAATTAGTGACGACGTGATGCCCGGGTAACCTAGTGCCCATCGACCTCTGTACTAGAGATCACTGACATGGATTCTGGATTGAGACCCTAAGAGGCCTCTTGGAGCACGTTTAGCTAAGCCTAAATTATATAATATTCTTACGCGAAATATGTATTTGTATGAATGAGATAAGCTGCGGGCAACGGCAAGTGTTTAAATTAATCTGATTCTCGATGCATATTTTATTGATCATACATAATAATACCCATTCAGTGGCAACAAGAGGAAAATAATGAGAGTCAAATACATATGAACATAACATAGCAATTACCAAACTTTGCTCCCTACATTTAAGAATTTATTTTCGAAATTCTAAAAATTTAAGACGTCTTATTTGACCTACTTTTATATTTCTTATTTGACCTAACTTTTACATAGGCATTAAAAATGAGGAATTTATATCATATCTGCCAGAATGTTATGAATGTTTACATTACATTTGCATTACTGAGGATTGCAATTCAAGAATTTCCTTCACACGTCCGTCAGTAATATTTAGCACAAGATTCTGCATTTCTTCATGTATTTTTCATCGTTATCGTAGAAACAATTACATTTATGGAGGAAACTGTAATACCATTGTCTGTACAATCAAAGGAATCAACTATTTTCCTGTTGAATAATGACGGAAAAAGTGCAGACATTTGGATAGGAATAGATCATTCACACATTTTTGTATAGACTTTGTATCTAAAACGAAAAATTTAATCTTAAAATTCAAATAGATTTGAAAAATGAAGTGTTAGAACTACAAAGTAAGTACGTATGTAATAATAGAAAGCCATAGCATTTGCATTTGATTGAACTTACCATTTCATTTTACGAGAAATACATAAAGTTTTTGCTCAGAAAGTAGATTTAGGATGATAACACAGGTGGTAGAATTGACTAAAAATGTTAACTTTGTTTAATAGTTTACGTGCAGACGACTAACTAAGAGCGTATTAACTAGTTTGAGATTGCGTCTTACGGTAATAGTCTTATGAAACAAAATCTATTGCTGTGCAATAAATAACTATTTTTATGTCTAAGACATCAGCTTTTCAATTTTATGATATACTGATTTTGGAATACGAATACTAAAGTGGAATACGTATTAAAAGTGGAAATTAGAATTGAACCAAATGTATATTTTTTTAATATTGGCGGAAAAATATTACATAAGCTTATAAAAAACCATCAACATAATAGCAACAGCCATCACACTTGAAATTTTGAAAGAATAGCTAGAAATGTAATTCAATCCATTTTATATGTCTTAATTAAAATGTAGTGATTCATTTACTATTTAATGGCAAACATACTCCATTGTCAAAGGATCGGGCTCTAGATTTCCTGAATCACAGAAAGCAACTATGTCTAGCTGACCAATGAAGTATAGGTGAGAGTTAATGTTCTGCAGCTATTACGAATGCAGTGCTTATCTTCTTCTATGGCACCTGAAAATCTAAATATTTTCAAAATTCGTTGAATACTGAAGTCATTCTGAAGATTTCCAAAGAATGAAAAAAAAGAATACCTGGAAACATACTATCTTGATTGTCACAAAGGACTTTCATGACCGTTTCTATTAATTGGCCAAGAAATGGAACCATATACTTCGATTTATTGCAGACGTCTTATATCATTTTAATGCCTGCCCTAAGGCACTCCTGTAACTATGGCTGATTCCTGCGAAGAATAGTCTGTTATTGGGTCATAGTAAATATTCATGAAGGAATCATACTGGAAAGTTTTTACCCGTAATAATTCCGAATGCTTTTTGTAAGAGATTTAATAATTACCAATAGAATATATTGCAAATTATTATTAAGATAAACTTCGATACAAATAACCACATGGTGACATAATTTTCTATTAAAAAATTATAGTATCGCCCAACCTAAAGTTTGTTGGTAGGTCCCTTATTAACATATATAAATGGTACACAGGAATTTGTTTACATATGAACATCAAATGTTTAATTACATAAAAATTACTTCAGATATATTATTTATAAAGTTAACACATGCTCATTTCAAACGTAAATTTAGACATTTGTATTGAAAATTATTAAATGATTTCATGGAAGTTGACTTTTCCATATTTAAGTTAAAAAATCACATGCATTTTGTGTTGGTTAAAATCCTAACAATATATTAATCCTAGCCATTCGCCAAATAGTACTCAACCATGTAAAACTGATATTGACAATAGGCCAAAAGTTCATAAAGATAATGAGAATTTTCCTGACGCCTACTTACGAAATACTCACCTTTTCTCTCCTTAGCCGTAAGTCAGTAAGGCCATCTACACGTATTGCAGTCGTTGTACTACATGTTACATTTATTATTTTTCTAAGCATTGCTCTTTGCACACAGGTATTGCCTTAAAAGACGGAGAGAAATTTATGCTATGAGTGGCATTTGAATGATTTTGTTTTCCATTCTCACCGAAATCACACTCCCTTCATGCTTTTCTAAGGGTAAAACAGAAGATAATTTAATAAATCAACGGATACTCTCAAGCCGTCTTGTTCCGATCAGAAGTGATGAAGTCGAAGATTACTGGAAGTGGTATTAATAAGGAAGACTTAATTCTCTGTTGCGGACGAATATAGGTAAACTATAGACATGCTTAAATAATAATCTTCGTATATTTCAACCTGTTTTATTAAGTAAAATACGACCGTATTTAATGATCTCGTGTCATTTACAAATGGGGATAACAAGGAAAATTTCGTGCTTAAATGAATACTACAAAAAATTAGAACGCACTACGAAGAAATATTTTATCTTTCCTCGCGATGCGAGAGCGTTTAAACTGGTCTGAATTCAGCGAATTAAAACAGCGTGGGATATACTCACATTAATATTTATAAATTTCGTGCCATTACCTCAGTGGCCTTATTTTATTCCTGATGAGAACGTTATAACTTAACTTACTCGTGTTCGTGCCGTGCTCTTTTACAACTCACGAGCAGAAGTTGCACGCATGCACGCATGCTCATTGCACGCATGTGGTTCCGTTGTACATTCCACTAGTTTCTTTTATCTGCTCGTCTGTGAACTCCCGCTTTATGCATTCCATTAGGGGCTCAAGAAAATCTTGGAAATTTAAACTTCTGAAATCGTTGAATTAATTATTTCAATTTATAGCCTCGATGTGTTTATTTATGATATGGTTGCGACTGAAATTTGAAAAATAAAATTGAATATTTCACCCGCAAAAATGAAAAATCGTGGACATATGGGTGGACTGGATGTGAATTTTATGTGGCCTCATTGCTTTATGTGGAAAATTTACTTCCTTTTTCCGAGGCAACATCCGAGTGACCACCGTGACTCATTAGTTGTGCTGCAAAATAGATCAGAGAGCATTCTGTTAATCCTCTAAACCAAAATTTTTATTTTTCTAAAAATGTAGTCTCCCAAGTGCACTGGCAAGTTAGTAAAAGTAACTCTTGAAAAATGGTTTATTATCATAAAAACTTGTGCAACATGCATTTAGAAAGTATTTCCTGTTGACGAGATAGTGTACGAAGTTAACTTAGTAGCATTGCAACATTTTTGATACAATTAATAGTTTCGTAAAATGCACACAATGCTATCATGCAACGACGAGTTTTATTCATTGTGTAGTACTTCATTCAAGTATGTCTTCTATCTACATTTTCACGCTATGATAAAACATCAACGTTGACAGTCGTAAAAAGATATACTTTAACCTTAAATGATTCTGTGGGTTCCATTTACTGCAAATGACGAGATACCATAATTTCCCTTGTAAGACCTCACTTTGAGAATTCCACTAGTAAACGGGTGGATGTTAGTAAGAATGTTTTTCGTTTAATGTTTTTTTATTTTCTGCCGACCTCGGAAGTGACGGGGTAAAGTCCTCGCCTGCTTAGTGCCATTAAAGTTACTATTCCGTCCTTGTTTTGAACAATAAAGACATGTTTTTGAGTGTTCTCCAAAGACGTTAACGTAATGGTAGCTGGTAAAAGCTGTTATAAATATCCAAATATATATTCTAATGACACGACAACTTTGGCTAAGGTATTATCCTCAAGGTATTTTGATCACAAATAACATGGAACGAATACACTCGACCAATCCTTAAATGGAATTAGTGCCCTTTTGTAATAAGTTTATGAAATAATATTTCTCGATGCTATTCGAGGTAGCATCCTTAGTGTTAGCAGGTTTGAAATTTAACTCGCTGACACCGAGCCCATCTGCAATAAATTCCATGGGTTAATTCTTTACTCCATAGTGATATTAATGGCTGCCCGTGAAGAACTTCTTAATTTCCCGTCATGAGAAGTGAATGCGTTCATTTTTTCATAAAAATATTAGGCAGGTAAGCAACATAATCGAGCAGAAGTCTAATATTTTACCTCTATTCTCTTTTAAACAATTCCATGCCATTAATTATATCAGTCATACCCTCTGGGATCCTTTAATTAAAAAAGAAAATGAAGTGAGAACTTTGTACTTTTTCATTGATTTTTTTAACAACTTCGCGTTTCGCTGTCTTATAACTCCGGGTAAAAAACAGTAAATCTCCGGGTCCGGAGGGAATACCCGCGCGTGTCCTCAAAGATTTAGCGCCACAGATCGCACCGTTCAAAGACATAATATTCAAGAAGTCATTGTCTGAAGGAGAGATACCAAATGGCTGGAAAATTGCAAACGTTACACCGATATTCAAAAAGGGAAATAGACAAGACCCAGGGAACTATCGACCAATTTCATTGACGTCGATTATAGGCAAGATACTCGAAAATATCGTCGTTAGGAATATCATGATGTCCCTGAACAGTCGTAGCTTCCTCCATGGCTGTCAGCACGGCTTCCGGAAAGGTAGATCATGTGAAACACAGCTTGTACTCTTTCTTCATGACGTTCTCAAATCTGATGAATCGAAAAGACAAGTGGGCGCATTATTTCTAGATTTTAAGGAAGCTTTCGATACAGTACCTCACAACAAACTTTTATACAAATTACAGTCATGCGGCCTAAACGAAACAGTAGTAAACTGGATACGCGACTTTCTGAGTGATCGTAAGCAAAAAGTAGTTCTTGACGGAATTAGCTCTGATGTAGTTAAAGTGACATCAGGCGTCCCAAAAGGAAGCGTAATCGGCCCCTTTTTGTTCATTATAGACATAAATGACCTATGCTCTCCAATTAGCAGTAAAATACGTGTATTTGCTGACGACGCTGTCATCTATCGCGAAATTAGTGATCACTCTGAAGTTGAAATTATATCATCGGATTTAAACAACGTTCATGTGTGGAGCCAAGAGTGGGGACTCGAACTTAATTAGAGCAAATGCATGGCGGTACATTTCTTGCGGAGGTCGTCTAGTCGTCTATCTATCCCCATGTATATGCTGTGGATGGTGTTAACATAAAGGCGACAGATGAATTGAATTATCTGGAAGTTACGATAACCTCAAACCTATCGTGGGGAATACATATAAGAAATATTTGTGGCAGAGCTCTGAAGAAGCTAGGATTCGTCAAGCGTACTGTGGGAAGATTTTCGGATGAAAAATTAAAAGAGAGGTGCTATTTCGCACTCGTCCGGCCACACCTTGAAAATGCAGCTAGCATATGGGATCCGGTGCAGAAAGACTTAATCCGGGAACTTAATAATATACAAAGGAAAGCTGCGCGATTCGTCAAAAACAGCTACGGGCGTACAGGCAGCGTTGCATAGATATTAAACGAATTAGGCTGGGAGCCGCTAGAGACTCAGAGGCTGCATGCTAGGCTTATATTGCTTGAACAATTGAGAATAGATATCTTTAAGAGCGACACGGAGAACATCATATTAGAACTCCACTATCTATCCAGGTCCGACAGAAACGGTAAATTAAGAGAGATATTTTGCCGAACGGATAGGTATGGAAATTCGTTTTTCCCCCGAACAACAAGAGACTTTAACAAATGCTAGGCGTAATTTCATTAGAGCGTTGCCTTTTTTATATGTAAACGGCTGGTGTCCTAACACCCCCCCCGCTACACGTCTATTGAGGGGGCTTGGGTAGTATGTAGATTTAGATAACATCGTCATCTGGTCAAGCCTGACACAAGAAAATTTTCATTAAAGGACATGTATATATGGTTGTTCTGGGTCAGGCTATGGAAGGGGCGGTGTTTGAGGAGTGGGGTTGGTGGAGTTGAAGGCCGAACGGTGATGTAATATTCGTCCAACTCTAGGTGGGAAAGGAGGGTTAAAAGGGCAAAGCCAACAATGGGGAGTGATGTAAAATGGAGAGAGGTTTGAATTCAACCCACTATTCTTACCCATAATTGGAGGATAATTGTGTCGTCGTTCGGCCGTCAACTCCACAAATTCTCCACTTTACAACCCCCTCCCCTATTCACCTGGCCACCCTTCTATAGTCTGACCAACTATACATACACGTGTTCCTTTAAAGAAAGTTGTCTTGCATCAACATTCCCTGATGATGGTGTTACAACACATCGAAACGTCGTTGTTTAAAAAAATCTGTGGAAAAGTACGAAATTCTCACTTCATTTTTAGTTTGAACTTACACAATATAGCGCCTGAAACCGTGTATGGTATCTTTCAATTAGACAAGGCTCAAGTCCTATGTGTAGCTATTTGACGGTTTACAAGCGATTATTTATTTGCACTTCGCATTCGTAGCGTATGCTTTCATAGCGTACATCCATAACTTACTAGCAACCCATTATTACCCGAAATGAAAACCATGTTTGTACCCCATACCTCCACGAACCCCACCCTCTTGCATTCCGTGCCCTTAGAACAGTCTTGCCACGGATTCCCTTGCGACTGCACAAGTCATATCAAATAAGGAAACCCATGTCGTAATCTCCGATGGAACGTAGAGGAACTCATTCCTACTTGAAAAACAACGTATAAACTTGGTGATTCCCACGAGTTAATTTTCCCACTGGCGTCGGACGTCATTATCAGGTCAAACACATTTTCAGACACATCATTTTAAAGTGGAAGATTGTGATTGAAGGCATTGAGATTCAGAGATGGAAATAAATATTTTATTATGATAGCATAGTATATATAATACAAATAAGTGCTTCAAGTCCGCTGTTTAAAGCGTATTTCCAGATATCAAGCAACTAAGAAGGCTTGGAACGATTTATAATTACCCGCAATTCATAAGGTGGACAACGTTCACTATTTTAGCGGAATATAAATTTTTCGTTTCAATAGCCATGCACTCTCACTATGCCATAAAATTACAAGAGCGTTGAAAATAAATTTCTCCCAACAGCCTTCTTTTATTCCATTAGACATATCTTCCATTTTCCCTCGCTTTCCCAGCCCATATTCGCCGAAACCACATCTCATAAGTCTCTTGTGACGCTCAACTTCCATTTTTAGTGACCAAGTACATGTATCATACAACAATACGCTTCTAATGATAGACCAAAGTCATCACAGTTAAGCAATAACAATTATGACTAATCACTTCCGACAAAAATATTTCTAGACGGCACTTGAATTTACTTCCCAAGACGGGATCATTGAGAAGTTGCCACGATGTGATATTACCCATAATATTTCCCTAAATTTGTTGACCCCTTCAAGAGCGAAGTAAACTTTTCCATTATATATATTAATGGTACTACTCACGGTGCAATGCTCGTTATCACTCATTTCTTAAAGAAAATTTTAAAATTAATCGCCGAGAATGAGATCCACCCATGTCAAATTCATAGTAAAGTCTGCGTACTTTGTGTTTCAATTTCTTATGCACGATTTTTTTCGTCCATGTTATTTTGCGATTTTAGAAATGCACCTTTATGTCCTATATGTTTGAATTTTCCAGCCATTTGACAGCCATCGAAGGCTCAGACATTATATTACGACTATTTCGTAATGATGTCAATTGTAATGATATGATGTGCTATATCTTCTAATTAGAGCATTAAGTTAACAAACTATACGAAGATAATGCAGTGACAGCATTTTCTTACTAAATTACTTGGATTGAGTATCATGCTACGAAGTGAAATGATTATGTGCTTACTCCACTTTCCATCTGAAAGCTCTGTGATCGAGTTTCTTTGCGAAGAATAGTCTTGAGAATGAAATTTTCAAGTCGCTGAAACACGGAGTAATGTCGTCGATGACTGCACTACTACTTTTGGGTAAGTAGTCCTAGACTAAATTCAGCCATTATTTTATTATATACTTTTCTATTGTACAGTGATACAGGGAAATGATTGGTGAAACGGAGTTGGCTAAAATAATCTGATTAATCTGATAAAATGTTATCGAGGACTGTACTACTACTTCTTGGAAAGTTGTCTTTTACAAAATATGGTCATTAGTTAAATGTACATTTTACTATTGTATGGTGAGACGGGGAAATGGATGGTGAAACGGAGTTCATTGAAATACACTGAGGAGTGAAACATCGTTTCCCGTTATCGCTAGTACTCCTCGAATTGTATCTATGGTAGTTGAATGGTTTTAGATACTTGATGTAATATTCACAAAGGGGAGATTGAACTAGAAAACCGGATGCCTTCGTGTGTATGCGAGTCATCCAAGAGGTCACGCACGGTTGGTTGGTTATTTGTGGAAGTGTGACTGACATCTGAGGTCATTTGCGCCATGGAAGATCAAGGGGTGTCTTGGTAAGGAACGAGTTATTTAGGGATCTGAAGGATGTTGGAGAGAATTCAGGCGTAGGAATTATCCTGCTCTTAAGTATAGTTACCAAGGAAATCATAATTTAACAAATACTCTACATGAAGTGTCTGCAATGAAAAGCCTAAGTAGGGGCCGGAATTCCCATTTAAGGTCGCAGCTACTCTCCTAATTCGAGTTTAGACCCTCCTCCAGGAAAAGATTAGGATGGCTGTTTCGTGCAATACAAGGGAGAAGGAAGGAAATATCAATTTCATGGGAGAAGGAAGGAAAATCATCGACATAGCCTTGGTTTTATCGTTGCACCACTAAATTGATTACTCTACTTTTATTTCATATTTAAGAGTATTTTTCTACCATTCACAGCCTCCAAGCGATATTTTTCTTGGGCTAAAGAAACATAACACTCCATTTCTCTCATATTTTCTACCCAATACATTCAAGTTTCATCTGGTATATTAAATCATTATTTTTCAGTCCTGATCATGAATATTTCCATATATTTTTTCGCTGCGGTATGATCATTGCTAATTAATCGACCCATCGCGGTTTCTTAAGATAGCTCACGGCCACCAAATAACTCTCTAAAAGAATAAATAACGCAAAATTACATCATAAAATATGAGGCACAAATGAAAGAGTGCGAGATTAAAAGGGGTTGTTTGAAAACTTTACTACAATTTTACTTCCAGGTGTAGGCATAGCATTTTCAACCCTTGTATTCTCTCTGCCACCACTAGATTTTGTGCCCGGAGAGCACTACCAAGAGTGCCGAAACAAATCTGAAGTAAGTAGCCTTTTTTCAAATTTCGAACCTTGTGGCAACAAGTGCATGCATGTTTAATTGTTTCGGATGCGTCAAAGCATGGTATAGTCATCAGTATTGACCGTTAAATGCTATTATTTCACTTAAATTATGAGTTACTCAATGCTATACAATTATTTTCTAAATGTGCTTCTGCTGCTATACTTCCTCAAAAATAAAATATCCAATAACCTGAACCCATTGGGCATTTAGTTTATTTTTTGTTTTCAAATGATTGAATTTATGCTTCGCCATCGTAAAAGTAGTGAAGTCAAGTATGTCTGTTCCTGTCTGTAGTTACAAGAATGTCTGTTCATATTTTAAAAATTTAATAGTATATAGCAAGCCTACCAATTGTTGTTTTCGTGGTAGGATACTGAAATCACTTCGTAATAATTCTAAATATCCCAAAAGCAATAGGAAATAACCGCAGGTTATAGTTTAATGTAAACCCAATTATCCCCATCAGTCATCCATCTATAATATTAATTACTTGCAGCCATTTCTTATTTCCAATCAATTTAGATCCTCTACTACACCTTATAGTTCATGAATTGCTTCATCATTTTCTTTTTGCTTAGTTATTTTTCCGTCTTCCTCATGGAACCATCCCATTTCTTTTAACCAAATGGATGTTTCTTACTAATCCATTTTCTCAGTGTGTAAAGTTTACCTCTTTATTCTTCTATATAAGTATTGCACAGTTCTTTCGTCTTCGGCTACTATTTTAAACATCCTCGCATTTTACTCTGTCCTCAGTGAGGGTTTCTAAGGCCTGTCTCTGTCCTTATCTGGTCCGCTCTTATCATGCACTTCTCTTCCGATTCCTCTAGGGTATCTATGAAGTGCCAGAGCTCACTCAAATGGATACACTCGCTTTTAACTCGAATCTGGTTGTATCTTCCTTAAGCATAAAAGATCTCTCTTCATTGTGAACATCTTCACCAGAGTCTTTCTTCGCTTTATATCCTGGGAACTTTATCTCTCACATGTCGCTCAGCTACCGAGTTAGGTAAACGATTCCACATGCTCTTCAATTTTCTCTTTTCTTTTTCTCTACCTTCCTTTTTTATTTTCCATCTGTTCGTACGTTATTCCCACGCCATGTTCATCTCCTATGCTCGGAAATTTTCATTTCCTAATCAATTCATATTGAAGCTCCTTAGGGAGAAGGGATTAAGTTTTGCTCGCCGATAACACCCGAAAAAACAAACTCTTTCCTAGCTTGGGTGAGACCAATGAGGAAATTGAACGAAACACAAGTATTATCAATCAATAACTGAACTAGCAATATATTTGACACGCAAATCAACCAAATTACAATCAAATTACCAACAGGTCGAGTGCTAAGCGACCGATGTGAGAGTTTCAACTCCGAAAATGGTTAAGATATACAAGTGGGAGAGGTTGAGCTGCTAAGTACAAATTGACTGAAAATCAGGAGGTTCATACGCAGCGGTGTTGCCCGGTCGCCGTCTCGACTGCAAAAGACAGCGTTTTCAGGGGTGAGTCAGCTGAGGAGGGGGATGTGAAAGGACGAGGTCGTATGGGTAAGCTTAGGATATTGGCGATTGGTAGCCTTGGAGGGGAGGAAATAATGGGATGGGGGATAGATGGGGTGGAAGTTTTCAATTGGAGCAATAGGAATTGTTTTCTGGTTTCGACCGCAGAATACAGGATCACAGCATTTGTGCCTTGGTCAAAATGACCGCATTTTTGGAATCCTTCCTCACATCAGGGACTACATAAACGATGCAGGACCTGGCGAGGGAAAGGCGCGTCAGGAGGGGTGGAGAAAAGCGTGGCGGAAGTCGTGGCAGACGTTGCTGGCAGTAGTCGCTGCATTTTGGAGTCGTAGGCATTTTGGGGGTCGTTAGCGCACATGTCGTTAGCGCGCATGACGAGGCGGGCTTCGGGCAAATCCTACGGCTAAGTCCGGAGGGTAAACAGTCTGCCGAGGGGAAACATTTCCAAAGAGGGGAATGGGGAATTTTCACATTTTTTGTAAACACTTTAAAAATGTAGAGGACCACTAGAAAATAATATCTGCCAAGGGAAATTTCAATAAAAGTAGTAGTTTTTGAGATATTAAAGGTCAAAGTGGAGGAGTGGGGGGTGCGAGCGAAAGTAGTAAGTTCTAGAGGTGTGACGTCATTTTTCCCCAAGCGAACTTGCCAGCGTTCGAGGTTTGCTACGTCCGTGTAAGACGGGCGGGACAGGATTGTGTAGAGTGCTGTGTAAGATGTCGGACTATAAATATTGTGCGGTGCCTCCAGTGGCGGATACAGAAAAAACTCAAGGGGGGGGGCGCAAGTTATCGCGACGATTGTAGCTTTCAAACTGACTGACTGGCAGCGACTCTGCTTCCCTCATATATGTAGCTCGGTTGTTTCGAGAACATTCGGTGCCAGAATGTTCGCTTCCAGACTTTTAAGGAGTGTGAACAGATACAAATAGTAGAATATTCGCGACTTTTCTCGAACAAATGCCAGTCAGAAAATCGTATCGAGATCACTAGAATGGCCGCGACTTTTCTCGTAGGTTAGCTATCTATGTGTCAGATAGAAACGTATGAAATACGATGACGCGGACGCGCACGCGTGCTACATAAGAAAGTACAACTTTTCGATAACTCGGCTCAGAGTCGGCTGACGAATGACGCGAACGAATAGCCTGCGGGCTGACTGGCGGGGGCGGCGCGGGCGGCAATGCGGGCGGCCCCGCAAGGGGGGGGCGCGCGCCCCCCATATGTATCCGCCACTGGGTGCCTCTGTGTACAAATACTTCAAGAAATTCAAATAAAATATTCATAGGGATTCCAAACAATGAAGGGAGAAGAAATAAATGATATAAAGCGATGAAGAGGAAGAACGACCTATCGACGAAAACAACGGGATTTGTTAGAGAAGATCATTTTAACGTGAGTAATGAATGACAACAGCCATAAATTTATAGTCAATATATGAATATTTACGTTATTTTTGCTGTGATTCACCTCAGTATTCACTCGGGTACAGTGGCGGATACATATGGGGGGGGGCGCCCCCCCTTGCGTGGCCGCCCGCGCTGCCGCCCGCGCCGCCCCCGCCAGTCAGCCCGCACGGTATTCGTTCGTTTCTTTCGTCAGTCGACTCTGAGTCGAGTTATCGAGTAATTGTAGAGACATTCTTAGAGATCATTATCCTCTTGACGTTAATATGACATTTAATATTTTAGGAATTCAACATCTCACCCTCAAAAGTGGCACGACATTTTTCAGGCTCCATTATTCCGGTGGCTAGTAACTTGAAGGAGCTAGTTTTTTGGGTTGATAAAAAGAAAGTGTTACTCAATCTTCCAATTCCCTTTCGCATTCGTTATTCTCATGTAGTGTCAGTAATCGACTGCTTAGAAATTGAAATTGAGAAACCAAGTAACCCGTTTAACCTGGTCAGAGTACAAAAAAACAAACACAATAAAATATTTAATTTCATCCACCCCAGATGGTTATGTAAATTTCATGTCAAGGGGTTATGGAGGCAGTGCAACAGATAGTGTCATTCTCAAGGACTCTGGATTTCTTGAACAAATTCCCGAAGGGTGTGGGGTAATGGCAGATCGAGGGTTCAAGCAAACTGCTCACTTATTTAGTGGAAAAAATTGTGAATTGATAAGGCCACCTAGTGTTTCTAAGAATGTAAAGACCTCAAAAGAGGAAGTCAAATTACCAAATAGCAAGCCTAAGGATCCACATTGAGAGAGTAATAAGAAGGGTCAGAGAATATCAATTGATTGTCCCTCATTCCTGTATTGACAACCATTTGGTGAAAAAAATTGATTCTGTTATGAAAATTGTATGTGGACTAATTAACTTGCAGAGCAAATTAATTAAATAATCTATTTCTAATTAAATGAATGCTAGGATGAAGAAAATTTAATTCTTTCTTGATGTGCCAAGGGTTTATAGTGAATTATGTGTTGACAAATAAACTGTTTACCAAGCTGATGGTGAAATTTCAAAACAAGATTTTATTAATTTTCAAGAGCCTTCCTAACAGAGATGTTTGATTAAATTTCCTTGAACTGATACCACCTTTCATTCATTCCCATTAAGAAACTTGCTGAAAAGTATTTTTCTCAAAACATTTTCACTTTAACCTCCTTTTCATGAACAGTTATCACCATATATGGTTATAAGACCACTAGGGTTTTATAACAAAGGTAAACAAGACTGCAGGCATCATTTTTTAAGTGAATAAGACATTTAATTTGACTCGGTTAAATTTGAGGAAAAGATGTTTTTAGTTCTTTACTAATATATAAGGTGAATGCAATAATCTTGGTTTCAGCAGTCACCTTGACTATCGGTAGAAAATATGAGGGGATGTCTTAGTCATGAAATCTGTTTTTGGTCTACGAATACTGATTTTATGGATGCTAAACAAAAACTTAATCTATGGAAGACTAGATCACTATGTCCATGGCTGAATATATTTACTGCCTCTAATAAATATGTTCATACACCTATGATTAATAAGAAAGAATGCCTACCTACTCCCTAAAAGATGAGCCCTTTACAACTATGTCCAATAATAATGTCTTCAAGGCTAAAGGCTTTGTAAAGCTAAAGCTTTTTCCCACGATTAATACAAAGATTTCATGCTGCACTTTCACTGATAATATTATCTTTGAATGTTCAGCGTGAAATATTCCTCAGTTAATCCTAAGCCAGGATACCACTGGGGATTTATATCGATACTGAATGTGGTTACAGGCACCATTTTTGAAACGAATAAGCCACTATCCTAGACTGCTAAATCTAATGAAGTGATGTTTTCAGTTCTTTACTAACATATGAGGTAAATGCAGTATTCTTGGTTTCAACAGTCAGCTTGACTATGTGTAGAAAATATTAGGGGATGCCTTAGACATGAAATCTGTATTTGGTCCACGAATACTGATTATGTGGATACTAAACAAAAACTTCATTTAGGGAAGACTAGATCACCATTTCCAAGGATGAATATTTTAACCGCCTCTAATATATATATGTCCATACATCTATGATTAATAAGAAGGGATATCCCACCTACTCCCTAAAGGATGAGCACTTTTCAACTTTGGTCAATAATAATGTACCTATTCAATGTTAAAGAGTTTGTATTAAACGTGGAAAATAGCTTATTGGTGAATGTACAGCATGAAATCTTAAAAAATACAGTATTAAAATATTAGGTACCTGATGATGACACCGCTGTGTCGAAACATGCCGTACCAGGAAAATAAATCCGTGGAAGGAAACCAAGTTACTTTTTCATTGGTGAAATTCAACTTCCACATAGTTGAGCTTGAAACCATGGAACGTGAAATCTTCCTTACTTAATCTTAAGCCAGGAAACCACTCTGGATTTATGCTATGGGGATGCTAAACTAGGCTGCTGGCCGCAATGTTTTATTGTAAATAAGCCACTATCATAGACTCTGTTAAATCTAGGGAAGAAATTTACCTGTTCTTTACCAATACAAATCTCTATTTAGTCCATGAATCCTGGTTACATGGAATCTATTCAAAACCTCATCTGATAATATTTTTACACATGACATAAAATTTTCTTTTCACTTGCTCAGCATAAGGTATATGAAGTATATGTACCTACGTTTACATACTTGATGTGATCTTTTTCCTCAATACTTCTGACCAGTAAACTATTGTTATTTTAATAATAATTCAGTCTTCAAGGATATCATCAGTGCTACCACAGAATAATAATAATGCCAATGTAGTTATTATGTACAGGTCCATAGTAATGGAAGCTAACATTTCTCTTTGATATAATTATTAAATAAAGTTACTAACTATAAAGGGTTAAAAATAATGTGCACAGTCGGAAATATTCTCTTCATAAATGTTACATGATATCCTTTTTTGTATAGGAAAGGTTAGAGTAGTCAATTTTCTGGCTTATAAGACACCAATTAGTTTGAACTTAACCTTAATTCACATTTGCAAGGCAAATAGGCACTTCTATGTTCTCAAACGCTAGTCCACCAATAAATAAATATTTATACTAGAAAAACTTACCGTGAAGTGACTTTTAAAGTATAACGCCATCATGATGGAATCCACTTTAGATTGTCACTACAGCCTTTCACGAAGGAAAAGAAGGGGGTAAGGGTGTATAAAAATGGCACAATTCATGCCGGAAAAGCAAGCCTTATAAAATATTATCTGTGGGACACTATAAATGATCACATTACGATTTTATAGCATACTTTATTCAAAAATTTTAAAAGATAAATTTTATGTTCGTTAAGAAAGTGAATTTTAAGTTGTTTTGGGGAAATATGTCTAGGTACTTACATACCATCTCGCGAGCCACCGCAAGGGCGTATGGAAATGGGTTGTTAGGGCACCAGCCATAAAAGGGAAGGATACCGAGAAGTTATTCAGAAGAGGGAAGGAACGAAGAGTAAGATGTATTTTGAGGCCTAATTTTCTTGTTCTGCTTTTGTTGATGTCATCATTGGTGCGCGAAAAGAAATGTTTATGAAATTTATCTCTATGACAATGAATTCCTGGTATTGCTGCAGGTACTTTTATTGTGTTGTAGTGTGTTAATTGTTAAATATGTTTGTGCTAGATTCTTCCACAGTCATGATGGAGACCATATTTAAATATAATTTTCACATCTAGGATGTTAAAATATGCTTAGAATATGCACTGTAATATTTATGAAGTAAAATACTTTTTGTTTGGTTAAACTTCCTTAATTTACTTCACTATGCATGATTAAACACCCCACCGATTCCAACAATCGAACAATTTCACCCGCCTTTGAAGGAATCTTCAGTAATGGGGTGAATTTGTTGGATTGTTGGAACGGTATTGGTAATGATGCAAGAGTTGTATTTAAATCCTTTCCTTCATTAAAACATGTAATGACTAGAATTTCGGTGCAGTACTCAAAATTTTCACGAAATAATTTTGAAATATGCTATTTTCGAATACTGGACTCGGCGTGACATCTTCATATTTGGTCGTATCAATATTATTAATGAGAAATTTAAATTTTTGTAGTTAAAAAAAATCGGTACATATAATATCATTATAATGAAATATATGCCATGCGCCATAAGACTACGTGTAAAAATAGCATTGAATTTCCAAAAACGCATATTAGTATGATGCACCTTTTTTTCCTTTTAGTCTATATATGCCAGTAATGAGAACACTTATCCAAATCTATACATTAAAAAAAATTACCAACCACCTTAACCCTTTTCGGCGCACAGTAGCATCCCTGAAGATGCCACAAGGTATCGAACTACCTTAGGTATCATCATCAGCAGTCATCAATCCGAGGGTTGATTTACCGCAGCTCCCCACTCCACTCTCCTACCAGCCAACCGCTTCATTCCTCCATAATTCTTCACTTTGACGAACTTCGGAATTTTTCTCATTCCATTCACTTCTCCTTTCATTACATGGTTTCGGAGTATCGTGTCGCAAAATGCGTCTAGCAAGATTGTTTAATATTCTTCAAAGGGTTTTCATTGTGCTTCTCTCCATGTGTTCGTACGACTTCTTCATAGATTAATCTTTCCGACCATTTGACCTTAATCAATCGTTCTTCGAAAACACCATACACCCATTGCTTCCAATCTCTTTTGCACTACATCTTTGAGCGCCCAGGATTCTCTGCCATATAAAAGCATGCTCCGGAATCAAGTTTCATTAAGTGCTACCTAACTTCTCGACTTATTTAACAAGCTGTCAGCAGACTCCTCTTCTGGTAGATTCCCTTCTTTGCTTGGGATATCCTGGTCACAATATCATTCCTACTTCCATCGCTGGTGATCTTGCTTCCCAGATGGTGGGATTCTTCTTGGGTCCCAATTTTTTGCTACCCAAGTTTAACGGTGATTCTAACGACTTGATTTCTTCCAGAAACCATATTGTTGATTTTCTTAGCATTCATCTTCAAGTTTTATTTCTCCATAGTTTTATTTAGTCAGTTCATAATTCTCACCAGATCTTTTTTCTATGCCATAAATTAAATATCTATTCAATGGAATAAAGTATTAAATTAAAATTTCCTCATTTCAATTGGAATCCACCAAGTTCTTGGCTCAATCTTAGGCGGCACTTTCAATGTTGTACATGAGTCGCCAGGATATAATAATATTTCACTTATTTTCTGACTTTCATCACGAGAGCCTTTGCACAAACCCTTGTCTTTCTGGGACCCCAATTACCTGGATAAAAGGGGTTTATTGCATGCGCCTATTGCTTACAAATTACTATTTGAAAGTTGCCATTTCATTTTATAGGAGCAGGGAAGAGTCACTGGCGAATGCTATCATAGGTTGCACATGGAGGCGGAGTTAAATGAGACACATCGACTTTATTCTGACTTCGAATGCGTCGAATGCGTGCACATTTGCAGGTGAGTAAGACAAATAAGTTCCATTGATGTTCTATGAATTCATATTGGCAGACTCGAGGACAATTCCCACAAAGACCCTACTCGGAATCATTACATCTTTTCACTCCAATACTTTCACAAATCTTTGCTTGTTATGACCTAAATCATTCTATTGGGAGGCAAAGGCAATATTCATCCTTTTTTCTAGGGCTAAAAGCAATAACTAAATTCTCTGAATTTACCTAACCTGTAAGGGAATGGCGTGCATATATGACAACAGCTAAAGTAAACTGGCAAAAGTGGATTTCTTAGTTTCTTGTGTTTGTAATGTTTATTCTGCACATGTTCTGAACTTTTGCTTCCATAAACAATGCTTTTGCTCCTATGATTTGATCCGTTATGGCTAGATGAAACCTAAATTTCAACCTCATTGACATTTAAAATTATTTTGAAGATGATATTGATGATCCTGACTTCTATCTCTGTGAGAATAATTCAAAGAAAAGATAAATATTGCATATGTATCTTAGTTTAGGGCCTATACCTGATAAATAGCCACATTTTATTGCCCGTATTTGCTAATCTAGGCTTAGTCCAACATGCTTTTCATTTTTTTTATCATTCATATATACTTACTCCTTTCATAGTTTACAATATGGAAGCTTAGTAATAGGCATCCATACTCCAGGGCCTGTAGGTTAGGGTTAGACCAGAACTAGCCCCTAGGCCACTAGCCAACCTGGTCGTATTCCTAGGCCCTAGTTCACAAAATGACTACTTGGCATGTTACCAGCATACAAAATGTTGAGCCAAGAATACACACCACATTTGTAGGCCTATAATGGTTTTGGATAATGTAATCTAGGCCTAGTAGGACCTTATGTGGAGTACTGTGGAGCACCATACGCCAAGGAAGAACATGGTGGGTTGGCCATGTCATGAGACACAACATTTACGTAGGAAGCACGCAAATCTGTTCATAAGCAAAATTCACTCCAACCACCTTAAACTCTTTATATATCTTACCCTTTTTCACGCCGTCTGAAATTCACAATTTTTTTCTACCTCTCTCCTTCTTCTTCCGGAACCATCTCTTTAAATCTCCCCAACAAGCTTCTTTCCATTCTTAACCTTATTTTAATATTTCTTCGTTCGCCTTCCTCTCGGCTAAAATAACTTGTGCCATTGGTAACCTTAAGTTATGCTAACTCTATCTACGATACTTTCACCCAGGACTAATATTATAACATATTTGCATGTCCTTTTTTACTCCCTTCACAATATTTCTTTTCTTTCTCCATTGATTGTTCACCTTATAATTTATAATTTGCTATTATTAGGTGTTCTACAGGTTATAGTAGGTTCAAAGGGAGCGCCGTAAAAGTCATCTACATTTTTACAATATGTTTTACGTTAAGAATTCAACCATCACCCATTCTTTTTTACGTGTCCGAACCAACTAAATCTTCTTCCTTGTTTAGCATTTCACATTTTCTTTACAACCATAACATTTCTCACCACTGTGTTTCTATTTCCTTTTCTTTTAAATGTGTAAACATGCCCTCATAAAACTACCTGCCTAGTAATATTTTCCTTTCATTGTTGTTGTCTTTTATCTTTAATTTAAAGTATATATTTCGCCTCTGCAATGCTAAACCATTTCCAGCATATATAAATTTATCTTTGTTTTTATTCTACTAATAAAGTAACTGCCCAACAGCAAAGGCTTTGTTGTTCCCAAATACCTTATATTCCGGCAATATGAGATCATCTACTTATTTGTAATTTTAAATTTTCTAGTTCCAACTGAGCCTAAACACTTGAAATGGGAAACATTTTTTAATTTTATTCCTCTCCAATCCTACAAAATATTTAATGGATGTTGAATGCACCGTCCTCACTCAGTTTATTTTAAAAACATTTTTCGTATTCCTTGAACACTTTCCTGCACACAGCTTAGATAATATTTAAAACCTTGAATATAAAACAATTACTCAAAAAATTTAAACTCATTTAATATCTTAATATATTAATGAATTATAACAACAATGAATAATACTACTATAAAATAGACAAAAAAATATTTATTTTCAACTTCCTATATGAAAGAATGCATTATTTAAATTCTCAATAATTTGTGGTGGACAAGTCAAAATCGTCTTAATTAAAAAAAATAAAATATCTTGTTTTATTTCATTTGAGATTAAAGGAATAGGCGCTATCTGCAAACATAAATGATTATGTTTTACTTTTATTGTGTAACATTGGTAGATACTGAAGGCCTATCACGTTTTTGTCAGAGATAAGTATTCTGGTAGCTTCGCAGTTAATCTAAATAGATACTTAAACGTTCCATTACAGCGTAACATAGTTATTTATTTCTTTAAATTCCTGTGTAATTTAAATTTTTTATCTAATTTCACATGATAAATTACTATTATATCTTACGTGATTTACATCACGGAAAAGATTTCAAATTATTATATTTTCAGCCAGTGTTTACTCCATTTGTCCATATTTTCTTGTTCCCTGTTATGCTGTTGTTTGAGTACATCTGTAATAATAATTTACATCCTTTAATCCATTTAATATTATAGTTAATTCCTATGCATGAGATAAAAAGCTATAATTTCTTCGTCCCTATTGTAATAGAGCTCTCTTATTTACACTGCATAGTTATCATCGGCACCGCATCATTTAGCGCATTAAAATTAATTTTAAGGGAGAAGTATAAGCATAAATGTGAATTTGAGTTCTTAAAACATGAAAGAAATTATGCAATAATTTATGTGTTAATGGGAAGATTTTTTCAGGCAGAATTATTTAAAAAATGGGTATGGGTAGTTTTTCCTGTAGAAAGTTTTAAGTAGAAAATGGTTTGATGAGAAACTGAATGGTAGATGCTGTGATATAACGAGAATGTGTTTAAAAATAAGAGATATTTTATAAGATATGGAATCTATGATGAATGCGAGTAACCTATTATAACAGAATGGAAACATACGTTGATGTAAAATTTAAGGAATCATGCTTATTCGTTGGTATGAAGACGGATTATTATGATAATGGAAGGCATTTCTCATTGAAAAATATATTTTGGAGTGCGTGGTCACCTAAAATGATTTGATTTGTTAGACATGCTTCAATTTTCTTCCATTATCAATCTAGACTTTAATTGATACCTATTTTTGTTGGTTACCTACATGTGCTGTTATTATCGTCATATTGTATACCTATTCTTCCCGCAGAAAGCAGTCGGAGTTTATGAAATGTATTCATGAGTCCGCCGAGGTCATGAAGGTCGTCTCCAACAAGTCTAGAACGATGGTACCATTATTGACGCAGATATTGGAAACTATGATTTCTGGCTTTTGTGACAATGAAACTGGATTATTCCTAGGTATCCTTGGATTTTATTGCATAATTACCCATTTAAGATTCTTTTCCGTTTTCGCAACTGCTAATGAGTAAATAGATTAATAAACAAACTAATCTATATTTATTTCAAATTTCAGTCAGCAATCCAGTTGATAATGAATGTTTCCGTGACAGTGTGAGGGAATGTCAAAGCCATTTAGATTTCGTGAAACAACTAGAGCCAGTTTTCTTCTGTGACCATGCAAATCCAGAGAATGATCCCTACACCAAGGAATATATTTGCCTGTGAGTATATATACGTGATCAAAATCGAATGTTCAAAATAATAAATTGGCACAATGGGAATGCCCAATTACCTTGGGAATTAGTTGCTAGTGACTGTTACCTGATTTTTATTTTTAATCGCTTGATGAAAATTATTGCGTGTTATTCATAATAATTTTTATTTATATGCCATACTCTAATTCAACTATCACTGTTAAATTTAGTGGGATTCAATCATGATGAAATGAAACCGTGCAATTTCCCACAATTTCGATATATATTCGACCGTGTTTTCAATGTGAATACATGATATGACGATGTTGTATCAACATAGAAACCCGGGTAGAAAGTAAATTGTATCTTATAAAACTACATGGTTTTAATTCAACCACCAGAAGTAATTTTCCATCGCCTATTTATCGTTTTTTTAGCTGATAATCTCATTTTCCGCATACGTAAATTGCGTTTAGTGAGGTCTTCTCGGGTCTTCCACCAGGTCAGGTGTTTCGGTGCCAACGTTTCGATACCTGCCCACGTAATCGTCTTTAGGGCCAGCTGTCGGACAATTTATGCCTCCTATGCGAACTAATCCTCCCGTTTCAGTCAAATGCTAAGTGCCTCTAGCGCGCATTAATTTTACCCCTTTCCACCTTAATTTTCCAGAACGCGGGTTTCCACGCATCGCTCAGCGCGTAGCCATTGTCGCGGTTAAAAGTTCTCGTGTAGATATAGTCGGCGATAAAGATTCAAATGGAAACAATAAACTTATCCATGACACTTTTAGACCTTGAACCAATCCAGATGATATATGGACGGCAGACTTCGTCCAGGAATCATAGTCCTGAAGTCGATGGTGGTTATAATCGTTGATGCGTCGGAAACCAAATACCAGACCTAGAGGAAGACCCGATAAAACTAACATCACTACTTCACTAACAGCATAAGCCGGGAAAGAATCAAATCCTACCTAGGTGTTTTGGAATTGAAATATTCGAACACATTAGGTCTCGTCGAATACTCAACGTAATTAGATATTCCACCTTATGTTGACTATTCAATGAAACGTGGTCGGAAAAAAATTAAAATATCTGTGGAAGTAACAATTTATTTCTTGGTGTTAGTGAAACGGTTACCCACATGTGCTGTTGTTATCGTCATATTGTAAACCTATTCTTCCTGCAAAAAGCAGTATGAGTTTATGAAATGTAAGATGTTTCTCCATTCGAACATAAACAACATTCTCTTTCATTTGTAATTTTAAGGATCTAACAGTGACCTTTCCTTTTCTTTAACAAAATAGGAAACTGATGGACTTTCATCGCTGTACAGAAAAGAGAATAAAAAAATGTTCACAGGAATTAATGGGCTCCATGGACATTCTGAAATCAAAAATAAGAAACATGGAGGCATGTTTGAAATATTTTCCATAATTTAACAAGGCTAGTTTTTTACTCAATGCAAAAAAGATTTTCAACCATTTTCAAAGTGAAAAAATCATATGTCATAAATAAATGAAATATATATCTTGAGCATCGACATTGGATTTATCATTTTAATTGAATTGGTATACACGATACAGAGATACAAATTCCTCTAGGCATTTTTTCCTGGAGGATAAGCATATAAATTCTGGGTAAGTGAAAAGTAGTATGCTAAATTCGCTAGTACTATCATTGAGGCGATCTATTCCAACTTGTAAGAAGCCGCATTCACCGTGTAATACTATGAGTCACGAATTTGTAATCAAAACTTTCATTATAAGATAAATATTATTTAATGGATTATGCCACAATTGAAACACGTCGTAGTTTAAATATGTATGTGGAACAGTTTGAAATTCTCATTTCATTTTTAGTTTGAACTTCCACCATTTTACGCCTGAATCCGTGTATTGTATCTTTCAATTAGACACGGCTCAAGTCCTAAGTGTAACTCAATGATGGTTTCCATGCAATGCTTTCATTGCACTTCCCGAACGCAGTTCATGCACTGTAATATGAACATCCATAACTTATTAGCAACTCATTAATAACCGAAATAAGAACCATGTTTAAAGACCGGCCATCGAAGTGCCCCACTCTCTTGCGTTTTGGGTCATTGGAACAGTCCTGTCACGGAGGTTCCCTTTGGCCGCGCAAGTGCTATCAAAAAAGGAAGCCCACGTCGTAATCCTGATGAAACTTAGTGGGACTCATTCCTACTTGATGTAAAACATATAACCTTGGTGCTTCCACCGAGTTTTATTGTTAAATCAAGACTAGGCTCTAGAGCTGGACGTCATTATCAGGTCAACACCCTTGCAGACACTAATCATATAAAAGTGGACGGCATCCGTTGAGAATCAGTGATGGAAATAAATAATTTATTATGATGGCATAACATATATAATTTTTAAAAAATCCTTCAAGTCCGCTGCTCAAAGCGTATTTACAAATATAAACCAACTAAGGAGGCTTGGAACGATTGATCATTTATAAGGTGGACAACGTTCACCAATTGAGCGAAACATAAATTTTTTGTATCAATAGCCATGCACTCTCACTATGCTATAAAATTGCAAGAACTCTGAAAATTAATTTCTCCCAATAGCCTACTTATATTCCATTATTCATATTTTCCACTTCCCCCTTTTCCTAGTCCATATTCTTCGAAACCACATCCCAAAAGTCTCGTGTAATGTTCGTCTTCCTTTCTGTAGTGACCACGTGTGTGTCATACAACGCTACGCTCCTAATGTTGTTGCCCAATCAAAAGTTGACATCGGCGAGTTTATTTAAATAGATTTGGACATTTTGAGAAACCATTGAGGAAACATCCACCAAAGGCAATCGCGGAACATTGAATTGCATTCCTCGGTTGGCGAAGCTTGGTACAGATTTAGTTACCACGTAAATTTGAATCGGTGTAGTGAGACGACGCGTTCGGCGAAACTTCGCTGCTGATTGAAAACCATGATAAAACCATTACGGTTCGGGAAGCATGGGGGTTATAGAAGTGGGAAAAAAGGTAGTAGGGGATCTGATAAAGCCGGTGAGTTCCGTAGGTGATCAAGTCAGTCTAGGGGATGCAGTCTATGCTGAGTAGGTGAGTACACCAGTGGTACAGTATGAAAGACATGGGATCAAAATAAATCATAAGAAAACAAAGGAAAGGCGATTTATTAAAAGCAATAAGGTGAGGCTGGATATTTGAGTGGGAGCAAGTGGGACAGCTTATGTACCTAGGTAGTATTTGGAGGAAAATCGCTAAGTGGTAGGAACGTAAAATATAGAACTTTCCTTGCCTAGGAAGTATATTCGAAGAATATTCGGAAGTGGTAAGAGTGGGTATGATCAAAGGCTTTAAAAAAAGATTAGTAAAAACTCTGATAGTGTAATGCTGTATGGATTGGAAACTTCGTGATTTGCAGGGAGAGAGTGTATGCAGAGAGATGGCATTTAAGATGTCATTGTAGAAGAATAGAGAGGGTAAGCTGGGTGGCGAGGAAGAAAATGAGGCGGTATTGAATATGAATGGATAGGAAAGTAAGGTGGTGGCAAAGGTTTGGAGAAGGCAGAAAAGATGATGGAAGGCATTTTGAGAGGCAGGACATGTTTAAGAGGGTGATAAAGGGGAGGACACTGGGGAAGCATGGAAGAGAATAGGAATTTTGCAGGGCATAAGGAGAGGTATGCGGTATGAGGATCTTAAGAGAGACTTTATGGCAAGAAAGTAATATGAAGAAAGAGTTTATCCTACCAATCAGCTGTTCGAATAATCTATGGTGATGATGACCTTGAAGAAAAGGACGAATCTTCCCACACATACATGGTGATGCAAATGACCTCAGGGGGCCCACTATCTACCTATCGTTACACCCTTGTAAATGAACCCACCAATGGAATGTTAGTCTGACAAGAATAGGACAACTTCAAGGGTGATATTTTGTCAAATTCGTGCCGATCGTTCATACTATTATCTTCATTATCACATCAATTTCCAGACTCTAGTAGCCTTTAATGGACTTTGCTTGAATTAACTTGCTACATGTACCTTTGGTATTCATAGGCCAATCTATTATTTGCTCCTCACATGATGGTTTTCAGGAGGCAGTTATGTCTCAGAATATTTCTCAGATTTTTGGGTTATTCTACTTGAAATGTTTTCATTCACATTATAGTATATTCAATCACCAACTCTTTGAAGGACAACATCTTTGGTAATATTCTACGCCAATTCGATACTTTAGTCACACTATCCTTCCACGCCCCCGTGAGGTGGGTTGTAGGGTATATTGTAGAAGTAGATATTTTTTTCATTTTTCTATACCTTAGTTCCCATTACTTCAAGATCCGCAATAATGTAGCTGTTATTGTTCAAACGTTTATTCTATCGTCGTTACTATGTTACTGATGATATTATTTCTTTATATGAGATCTTATGAGCTATAACGTAAATAATCTTATGTATTCATGTAATAAATATGTGTGGCCTCTAATGCTTGCTAACCTCTCATTCGTGACACGTTTTTAACTGCCCTGCATTGTATATTTTTTCGAATTCGAATGAAGAAAAAGAAACGTTCTTTCGTTCGTCATTTATGTTGCCCTAGGTTCTAAGATCACGACCCTTGAAGCGATTGCCATAGAGAATGATATTCGGGTCGTTTGCCAGTCTTGAGTCCGTTGCCGCCACTAGAAGTCCAATTTACTCTCAGTATCATCGCCGTTATTTCTGGAAAACCAAAAACGGATATATAAAGGTCATCCCTACGGTTACAATGGCGTCGATGAACATATTGCTCCTTATCGGTAAGTTAAGCATGAACATTTCTGGTAGGTAGAAAACATAGGTAATAACGTAGATTAAGTATACTTACTCTATGGTATAATATATTTTATCCTGTGTCCACATCCACATAATACCCTGCGAGAAGTCTCAAGGAGTTTAGCGGGTAGTTTTGGGTAACTAGTCTTTAAAATATTTGGGAATTGGAAAAAGAAATTTAATAGAGAAAGAATGAAACGAGGAATGCGTTTCGACGGATTAAGGTGGCTGGAGCGGATGCCATTGAATGCACATTTGAACAAGTTTTCAAGTAAGTTGACCAAATATTCTGGGACTACATTTCATTAAAATGCATCTATTCATGCGATGGAACTCACCATACGAGCAGTAATGGAAATGATAAAATAATTACATTTAACATTTTTGCATTGAAACATGTTTCAACTTCAGTTATCAGTGCGTTATTTTAAATATAGGCAAATATTTTATATACATATATTTTTCGAATCTTTGATTTGGCGTGACATCTTGGTATGATTTATCAAACATTAAAATACCATGAAATGTATTACTCCGTGTTTTGAAGAAAATACGTCCATGTTAATGGAATGATAACAAATATGTCTCATGTGCAATACGGTATTGAATTGCCAAACATCCAAATCGGTAATGCCTAATTTTTTCATTTTTTATATAGATGTAACTGTTTAGAACACGTATGCGAAGTTTCACGCAAATTTGTAGATAGACAAAATCACTCCAAACATCTTAATTATCTCACTCGCTCACTAGTGACGGCGTGTTGACCGGGTAACCTAGTGCCCGTCGACATCTGTGCTAAAGATGATTGGCATGGATCTGGTTTGGGACCCTCTTTGAGTACGTTTAACTAAGCCCAAGTTTTGTTATATTCAGAAAACGTAAATGTCTGGAGATTCAAAAAGCTGGTCAGCGATAGAAAAGAACTCTCCCTTAACTATAAACGCATTTACACTCGCCATGCTCACCACTTAATATTTCGAGATAAACACCAAACTCGTTTGAATCAAACTTGAACACTGGCAATGTCATTAGTGGGTTATGAATTTTATACAAATATGATCCAATGGAATAAATGAACATGTTAAGGTTATGGTTCGATATGGCTCGACAGGATAAAGTGCCTTCCTTGATAGCCCTTCCTTGATAGAAATGATAGCCTTCCCATCTGAATGATAGGAAGTTCATGGGGAATCCAGAAAACAGGATTAAATTCATCTTTTATATTTATCGGCATGTAAACTGAATGTAATATATTTTCTCATCGACGACGCTCAATCCGAATACACACACCAATTCTTTTTTCGATGTACAAAACCTGAACTTTCACTTAAATCCAGCTATAGAAAGGGATAAATGAATTTCCAGTTGACGTTAAGCAAGCATTAAATCAGGGCCTAAGAGTCCTAGCAAATGTTACCCAAAGGTATATCCTATGGATTAGATGAACACGATTAAGACACGATAGCATAAGGCTCGACAAGATTGATTACGGTATTTCCCTTCTCTCAGCTTATAGTTTAATGTCCTCCATGTGGTTACGTTCTACGGTGTCGGCCCAGGGATAGTGCATCGTGGGCAAAAGCCAGATTAACTTCCTTCATGTATTTCAATCCAAAATGACCTCCCTCAGTGTGTCGTAAAAGTGACTAGCATTCATAGCCAACTTTGACTAGAGTACTGTTAAACCTACGGACAAACAGCTTCCGTGTTTAGCATTCCTCATAATGAATACAACACTTTGTAATCTTGAACATTATCTGTGGAAGATTAGAGAATATCTAATTAATTATGGTTATCGACAACTTCCACCGCGGCCAGTCTGAATCAGTGATATTTATTTGGAATTCTTTCCGCCAGCTCATTGAAAGGAACAGCGGCTGAAATCGCAACACAATTTACATTGGGACTTGCACCCGTCCACAAGACTTATTCATAATGTTAATAAATCCCTATAAAACGCAAAAATCAAATTTATAGATTAAATATTCAGTTCTTGGAGGGAAAGGAAACTTCTCTCAACATCCATTTAGTGCGTTGCGTAACATTCATTTTTCATTTATTTTTAAATTTCCTGCAAATTAATTATTTGAAGATTAGCTGTGAATCTCTCAAGAATGTTGATGTTGCCTCAGTTCCGTCTACTTACTCGCACGGTCCCTTTCGCAAGTGATGCGCGAGTTCCTGTGCATCCCCGCCACCAACACATCTATTGAACGGAGTTTCAATATCTGTGGGCTCGCCCTTACAGCCAAGAATACTTTATTACATTAATAATACCTCACAGACAAGAATACTTTACTATATGGCCGCAGCGCCTAAATAAAATAGTTTTTATTCATTAAAAATATGGCTTATGTAAAGAGTTTGTTCATAGAGTGCAGTGACGTATTTATTTTTCTATTTGTATAGCCTATAGCGTGTCATAGTGACTGTGTGAAAAGCAAAGTATTGTCATATTTTGATCTGCTAAATTATTACCTTTACGGCACAGTATTTAACATTTTTGGCGATTGTAATAAAATGCGCTGAGATTTTCCAGTTATTCACTTTTTTCCTCTCGTATACAGACAGCCGCCGATCAATGTCAAGACGGCGCCCATCTCTAGTCTCGGATCGAATGTCATTGAACTATTCCTGGTGGTTATTGAGATATGGCCCCGAGAGTGAGTCCGAGTTTCCGAATTCGCGTCCTCCAGCGAAAACACTCAGATCTACTAAATCCGCTGCCGAGTGTCGCGTCATCGATACACTCCTTGAATTTATCAAACTCATTTTTTTCCGGATATCTTTGAAATTATTTTATTAATATGCTTCCTACTTTACATGTTTTTGAATGAAAGTAACCGAAATCAGCGGAAAGTTCGAGTCCTTCGTGCAGTAAACCAAGTTATTTTACAAGTGCGGAAAAATTGTATTTGACCGCTCCTAATAATTTATTTATCGAGTGCAAGCTTTAAAACCACACGTTAGTGACTGGTAGAATAAAACCATAGATCGGAGTTATAAAGTTTATTTTTAAAATTTAGATTTAAGCTTTAAATGATCTGTAGTATATAGAACATAGTACGAAAGTAATCTCAGTAATTATCAAATGTTCTTAAAGGACCAGTACCGGACCGATTCCCCACATCTTCTACCTTGAACATTCTTCACTAAGCGCTGGATATATTATACTCATCCTTGTATGTTTTACTATCTCAATAGCCTCCCGGATCAATTAGTGGTGGTATTGGCTATCGTTGCAAACTAATATCGGTTCCATGAAGTCCGTCCTTTGGACAGGAATCCAGCCACAGCCATAAGTCTTTCAACGCTGAGAGAATTGCTAAAAATTTAGCTCTAATTTCAAAAAGTATTTTGACTATTTTTTATTTAAACGAGGCAAACTCTTTCCTACTTACAGGCTAAAATGCTTCAATGTTAAAATATGATGTTTATCTTCTGAGTCACAGAAAGCTGAACTATGTAAATGGTTCATGAAATTTAAGTGGGATTTTCATATTTTCCAGCTAAAACCAAAGTAGCTCATATCTTCATTATTAGCATCTGAAGTTCCGAAGTTCACATCATACCGTCTTGCTGAAGTTTTACTTAAAATTAATGATTTCATATCAAAGGTAACTTTTGTAAAATGTAGAAAGAATATCTGGTCATTTTCCATCTTCATTGTCAAAATGGAAACGAAGTTTCTAAGAAATGGAACCATATACTATGCTTTATTGGAGATGTCCTTCATGATTTCGATGCCTCCCCTAAGACTCTTCAGTACTTGTGGCTGTTTCCTGAGGGGAATATTCAGTCAATTGATAATAACAAATATCCATGAAGGAAGCATATAGACAAGTTCCATGCAATAATTAATTCCTCATAATTTGAATTCAACTATAAAAAATTTATATTGATCACATCTTATTGGTAACTAAATTAAATGGGTATTTTACAAACTCAGCTAACGGCATTATCGCCTTTTCTTTTCCTTAATCTAAATCCATCGACAAAATCTAACCGTCGCGTTGTGCAGTCATTATGTCGCATGCTACTTTCACTTTTTTATGAAGCTCGGCTCTTTTTACACTGATAGGTATTGGCTAAAAGACAGGAGAGGAATTTCATCGGGGCATGGCATTCGAGTGATTCCGTATTCCACGGTCACAGGAAGAGTTCTCCTATCGCTTACAATCTTTTTTAATGATTTTTTTAAGGTAATCCAATAGAAAATTAAATTATTCCATCTTCCCACAAGACATTTTACATATTTTGCTCCAGCCAACGTATTATGGCAAAAACGATCAGAGGCATAAGATGAGGAAAAGAGATTTTAGAACGGATATATTTAAAATGTCATTTTATCCGTTGACAAATAAGGGGCATAAATGTTGTGATAGAACCTTTCAATATAAGTCTTACTCTCGCCAGTTTGACAAGTCTTATTTGCATTTGCGTAAATTAACATATCATTTATCATATCATATCCTTCAAGAATAATTGTCCAATTATATCCATGAATTACCAGTATTAATAGGTAATCAGTACTCTTATCTAGACCTATGAGTTGCGTGCGAGACCTCGGAAAAAATACAAAAACACTAGGGAAAATACCAGTTTATTTTGACATTTTCCCAGCCGTGAAAAAAACGGAAAGTTTGGGAAATGTTACACTGTTGGTCTAAAAATGACATTGTTTTCTGACAAAGGTAGATATTTGCAATATTGGTAACCATAAGCAATTAAGTAACTGATGCTGAAAATAAGCATAGACTCATGGTAATTTCATTAATATATTTGATAGAAATAATCCCAATTAATGCTATAAGAGCAAAAGGGGTTTTTCGACCCTCTTTTGTAATTCAAGCGGTTATCTTGGGAAGTATTTTTCTTTCGATTGATATGAAATTTCGTTAATTTGTTCATTTTTACTTATATTCTAATGAGGTGTAAATTTAATATCCTTATATTTTTTCTAAAAAGGTTACAATAAGTTGTAACTAGAGTGACGACTAGGGGTAATTACTTTCGGTGGAATTATTTGAATATATTGACAGTTCCATCTTTTTTCGTAATTATACTACCGATTTTCACTACATTTTACAAATCATTATACATTTATGTGAAAAAATTGCTTTCTTATGTTGGTCAACATTCCGATAAGTGAATGGTTGATACAGTAAATACAATACATAGTGCGTGTATCTAGTAATTGAGCTTAGGCAGAATTTATTGGAAACGATTGGAAAATAATATATATTTAGCAAATTTATCTCTATGGCGGTAGGCTTGTGTCTAATACGTTACAAACCTATGTGATAACACATGTTTAGATATCTATATCCGTGAAACCATCCACTTATACTTGTATTCCTATAAAAAGATGTTACCAGGGGAAGCGCTGTGTTTGAACTGAAAAGTATGAGCCCAGCGGTCGTTAAACATTGTATTTCACTTCAACCACGGTTACATCCGCAAATACTAAGAATTTTCTATTTACCGATATCGCCAGTGCACCTCCAATTGTATCTATGTAATTATACGGCTTGAGATATTTGATGCAATATTCATTCACGGGCTTTTTAATTAGGAAGCTTAATGAATTCGAGTGTCTGCAAGTCACTTAAGAGTTGAGACACGGTTGGTTGGTTATTTGTGGAGGTGTGACTGACACCTGAGATCATTTGTGCTAAGGAGGATAAAAAGTTATTGAGGGATCTGATGGAGGTTGGAGAGAAAACCGGCGTGGGAATTTGTCTGCTCTTAAGTAGAGGTGCCAAGGAGACCATAATTTAACGTGTACTATACTTGAAGGGTCTGCCATAAAACGCCCAACAAGAGATCGGAATTCCCATGTAATGTCTCAGGCATTCTCGGTATTCGAACTTAGACCCTCAGCCAGGCAAAGATTAGAATGGCTGACACAAGGGCATTGCAGAATTCGAATGACATGGGAGAAGGAAGGAAAATCATCGGCATCCATCGGGGTTCATCGTTGCGCAACTAAATTGATGATTCTACTTTTATTTCACATTTAAGACTATTTTTCTGTCATTCACAGCCTGAATGCGATATTTTTCTTGGACTGAAGAAACATAGCACACCATTTCACTCATTATATTTTCTACCCAATACACTCAAGTTTTATCTGATATTCTAAATAATTATTTTTCAGTCGTGATCGTGAATATTTCCATATTTTTTCGCTGCGATATGATCATTGCTAAAAATTCTTGATCGACCCATCAATGTGCTTGAGATAACTCACGGCCACCTCATAACTCTCTGAAAAAATAAATTACGCAATATTAAATCATGAAATATAAGGTAAAAATGAAAGAGTGAGAGATTGAAGGGGTTATTTGATTTCTTTTAAATTTTATTTCCAGGTGTGTGCATAGCATTTTCAACCCTTGTGATCTCTCTACCACCACTAGATTTTGTGCCAGGAGAACACTACCAAGAGTGCCAAAACCGATCTTTTGCAAGTAGCCTTTTTTCAAATTTCGAAACTTGTGGCCACAGTTGCATGCTGGGTAAAATAGTTTTGGATGTGTCAAAGCATGGTATCATCATCAGTATAGACCGTTAAATGCTATTATTTCACTTAAATTATGATTTACTCAATGCTATATTAACCATGTTATTCAATAAGTTCACTTAAATTATGGCACACTCAAAAATATGTACAATTATTTTCTAAAAGTGCTTCTGCTGCTATTATTTCTCAAATATATAATAACCATGAACCTGAACCCGATGGGCAATTTATTTTGTTTATGTTTTGACTGATTTTATTCTTTGCCATCGTAAGTGCAGTGATATTTCATTATGATTTCTGTTCCTATTTGAAAAATTAAATAGCTAACTGCGAGCCATCCAAAGGTTGTTTCCTTGGTAGGCTGCTGAGCTCACGTCCTACTAATCCTACAGATCCTAAAAGCAATGGGAAAAAAACGCAGGTTATAGTTTTATTTAAACACAATTATCAACATCAGTCATCCATCCATTATTAATTACTTGCAGAAATTTCTCATTTCCAATCAATTTATATCCTCAAATAGCCCCTATAGTATTTATTTATTGCTTCATCATTTTGCGTTTTTCTTTGTTTTTTTCCAGTCTTCCTCATGTAACCTTCCCATCTCTTTTACCCAAATAGATATTTCTTACTAGCCAACTGTTTAGGGTGTGTCCACTGTCCAATTTACCTATCTTTTCTTATCTATATGTATTGCACAGTTCTTTCTTCTTCGGCTGTTTTTCAAACATACTCGTATTTTATCTGTCCGTCCTCGTATTTTTGATTGAAGGTTTCGAAGGTCTTTGTCCATATCTTGTCTGTTTTATCATGCTCTACTCCTCCGATCTCTCTAGGGAATCTATGAAGTGCCATAGCTCTCTCAAATGGATGCTCACGCTTTTTAGTCGGGTCTTGTATCTTCTTTGAGCACAATAGATCTCTCTTCACCGTGAACATCTTCGCAAGATCATTTCTTCGCTTGATATCCTGGTAACTCAATCTCTCCTATGTTTCTCTGCTTCCGTGTTAGGTAAACGATGCTACGAGCTCTTATTTTTTCTCTATTCTTTTTCTCTGCATTCCTGTTTTATTTTCCATCTGTTCATCCATTATTCCCGCGCCAAGTACATAACCTTTGTTTGAAAACTTTCACTTCCTAACCCATTCATACACGCCGGAAAGGCGAGCCTTATAAATATACATTTTATGTGGTAACTATGAATAAAATAACATCACACCCCCATTATTTCCAAACTATTGCTCTACAGATTTAAACGTCTAGGCTTCACTCCCACATAAAAGCATGCTCAAGTTTTAACTAGTGCTTCGTTACTTCCAGGCTTGAGTAATTAGCTGTCAGGTGACCCCTCTTCTGGTAGAATCCCTAGGCTTCACTCCCACATAAAAGTATGCTCCGAAATCAAGTTTTAATAAAGTGCTTTCTTACTTCCAGGCTTGAAAAACTAGCTGTCAGGTAGAATCCCTTCTGGTAGAACCCCTTCTTTGCTTGGGGTGTCATGTTCACAATATCATTCCTACTTATTCCATCGATGGTGATTCTGCTTCCCAGATTGCGGAATTCTTCTTGGTTCGAATGTCTTTGCTGCCCAAGTTTCACGGCGATTATAACAACATGATTTATTCAAGAAAGGATATTGTATATTCTCAAAGCATTCAATCAAGGTTATTTCTTCATTGTTTTATTTATACAGTTCATAATTTTCACCAGAGCTTTTTTTCTATTCCAGAATATATATGTACCTATATTAAATGGAAAAAAAATTTAAATGAAACTTTCCTCATTCCAAATTAAATCCACCAAGTTCTTGCCTTAACCTTAGCACTGTGAATGTGGTACATAAGTCGACAGGATATAGTAATATTTCACCTCATTTATGACATTCATCACGAGGATCCCACAAACCCTGGTCTTTCAGGGACTCCAAGGACCAGGATAAAAGGGGCATAGATCATGCGCCTATTGCTTAAAACATACTAATTTTATGTGAATGAATTCTTCACGGGTTTCCCACCAGGTGAGATGTTCAGCCAGAGCCGACGTTTTATTGGCTAACTTTGCCATCATCCTCAGGGCGTTGAGTGCCGGGTCAAAATTTGTCCGGGTTTATAAATCTTCCGGCCGTGCGTCAGGCCGTTCCTGATTGGCCGTCGTCGATCCATTGGTTGTTTTTTTTCGCGCCGTCTTAATTATCCTGAGAACTGGTTTCCATGCATGGCTGATCGCGTATCCCGTATTGCGGTCGAAGTTTTTATCCGGCCACCTTATGTCAATAGCCTCTTTTATCAACTTGTCCCAGTATCCGCTAGCGACTTCTGGGAAAATATCAGATTGAGACGATCCATAAGCCACCGCGGAAACTGAAGAGTCAACTTACCAGAGTTAAGGACAATCATGGACTGAAGACTCCAGGGGTATACAAAATTCTGTGCGAGTGTGGAGAGGTCAACATTGGAGAGACTGGTTGGACTATCGAGACCCGGATTAAGGAGCACAAGACATGCATCAGACTGGCCCACCCCCAGAAGTCAGCCGTCGTGGAACATAGTCTCAACCGGGACCATCGAATTGTATTCGACGACGCAAATTTTTTTGCAGATCAAGCGGATTCTGGGACGGGTTGACAAAATTGACCGGTTGGTGGGCATAATGTATCGCTAACGAGAAGTTTCCGATTTAATTGTTCTACGAACCTTTTTCTTTTCTTGTGTCTCTCCGGTCCTGGAATACTGCAGCCTAATCTGGGCTACGGCCCCACCTTCTTCACTAAAGCCCCTTGAACGCCCGTTTAATTTTTCCTATCTGTTGTCCGCTACCGCCACAAACCTTTCCGCAACCTTTGCCCTCAATATGACTAGATCCTCTCTTGGTATTGCGACTCTAGCTGATCGCCGTGTCCTCAATGACAGGAGACTCTTCATAAATATTATTAATGGCAAATACAGATCATTTTACCTTATTTCCCTTTTCCCGCTTCGTGTTCCTTCGCGCACGACGAGGTTGAGTGACCTTTTTCACTGTTTCACCCCTCGCCTTTCTGTCTCTAAACGTTCTTTTCTATTCAGACTCCCTTCTTCCATTAACTCCTTTTCAAAATGTGTTCCCAATTTTGATCCTTTATTTTCAACCCTCATCTGTCTCGCACCGTCTCCATCGTAATTTTCCCTCTACTCCTCCCCATGAATACTACCATTTTGTTTGTTATTTGATAATACTGTTGAATTTTCTTTTTTTCATTGTTGTCTACATTTAGTTCACTGTTTGTTAATTGTTTTCTTTGTCATTATTAGCCCTTTGTAATTGGCCTTGTGCTGTTTTTGGACTGCATTAAATAAATAAATAATAAATAAATAAAAAGAGGCTATTGAGATAAGGTTGGCGGATAAAACCTTCAACCACGATACGGGATACGCGATCAGCCATGCATGGAAACCAGTTCTCGGGATAATTAAGATGGCGCGAAAAAACAACCACAGGACCGACGACGGCCAATCAGAAACGACCTGATGCACGGCCGGAAGATTTATAGACCCGCACAAATTTTGACCCGGCCCTCAACGCTCTGAGGACGATGTCAGAGTTAGCCATTGAAACGTATGCTCTGGGTGAACATCTCATCTGGAGGGAAACATGTGAAGAATTCATTCACATCGTGTACCAGGAAAGCACCAAGTCTTGCATTACTAATTGAATGTTGTACATTCATTTTATAGATGCAGGGAAGAGTTGCAGGAGAATGCATGGATAGAGTGTACATGGGGGCGGATATGAATGAGACACATCGAATTTATAGTGGCGTCGATTGCATCAGATGCGTTCACATTTGTAGGTGAGTAAGACAAATCTGCCTCATTGATGTCATACGAATTAATATTGGAAGACTAAAGAGCAATTCCCACCAAACACCCAACTCGGAATCATCGGCCCATTCCAGTCCAATACTCTCACGAGTATTTGCTTCTTATAAACCTGTATCATTCTATTGGGAGGTAAAGGCAAAACTGATCCTGCTATCTAGGGATAAGGGCAATAACTAATTTCTCTGATTTTTCCTATCCTGAAAGGGAATGACGTGATTGATATGTCTTTTATTCCCATCTCTAAAGGTGACTAGAGCGGTAATCATGGGTAATTGAGTGCATAATTAAATAATATTTCAGATTAGTCGAAAGAATTGTAGCACCACACTTTGCTTGAGTACGTCTGGGGAATTCCACGCAAACTCAACCAAGACCGTGGCTCGACCATTCTCGTTTCTCACGAATTTTGGCACAAAGGATTGACATAATTAGATAAGTCGATGTGCTAAATACATAGTTAGCTTTGAGTTTCCATGAATGTTAATGTTCTGACACTTTGAATACCAAATATTAGACAGAATTTATACATTAATCTTTGTTTCGGTTCTACTAATAATATAACAGTCAAAAAGCAAAGGTTTTGATGTTCTTAATACCTTATTTTCCGTCAAAATCAGATCATATATTTATAATTTAAAATCTTCTCGGTCCAACTAATATAAATACTTGAAACTGGAAAAGTTTTTAATATTATTCCTCTCCATTCCCACAGTATATTAAATGGATATTAAATGTACCGTCCTCACTCAGTTTATATTTAAAACCACATTTTTTGTATTCCCTTAACACATTCCTGCACATAGAGTTTACTTTTTTTAAACCTTGAATATTAAAACTCTATTCATAAAATTAAAATGAATTAAATGCCTGTATATTTTAATGAAATTTAAAAATTAATTTCACACGTACAAACCAGATAAATTAATATTTCCTTTATAAAAGAAAGCATCATTGAAGTTCTTAATTAATCAATCTCAATAACTAGTGGTGGATAAGTCAGTATCCTCTTAATTAAAGAAAAATAAAAATATTGTTTTTTTTTTCAATTGAGATTAAAGTAATAGGTGCTATCTGAAAAGTGATGGTTTAGCTTTATTTTGTAAAATTGGTAGTTACTAACAACATAAGCTGCCTGCCTTAAACTTGCCTGCCATATTTTTAATAAGCTGCCTCTTAAATTGAAAACCATTTCTTCCATTGATATATATATTTAAAAAGGACCCAAATAATTACCTACTTCTAAATGTTTTTTATTCTGTGAATGACTTTCTAAATGGGAGGAATACCTAGGTTTATTTTGTAACTTTATACGTATTTTTAAACCTTGATATGTCATGTTATGTGTATGATAATGTATGTCCTATTTAAATGACAATTTCTATGTTACTTTTGTAATCTACAGAAATAAAATTATATATGAGGAGTTTCTGCAAATATTAATAATAAGAGAGATGATGGCAATATATGCTGGAAGCTTCGCCGTTAATCTTAATAGATATGTTAACATCCGTTAAAGCTTAACACTGTCATTTATATCTTTTAATGCTCTTGTAATTTTTATTTTCATTTTTTTCTATTTTCACATATAAAATTAATAATACATACCACTATTATTTATTGCGTGATCTACAGCAAAGAAGAGATTTCAATTTATTATAATTTCCTTCTATGAAACTCAAGTCCTATACATGAAATAAAAAGCTATAATGTATTCGTCACCATTCATTACATCTAAGTCTTATCTACACTACATAGTTATCGTAGGCACCGATTATCAATTATCACATTCAACTTTATTTTAAGGGAGAACTAATAGCATGAATGAGAATTTGAGTTCTTAAAACATGAATGAAATTATGCAATAAATGAAGTGCTTATGGGAAGATTTTATGCAGGTAGAATCATCTGAGATATCGGATAGTTGTTCAGTGGAATATTTTATGTAGGAAATGGTTTGATGAGAATCTGAATGAATGATTTTGTGATATAACGGGAATGTGATTTAAAACATAATGGATATTTTATAAGATATGGAATCTTTGATGATTGCGAATAACCAATGATAACAGAATGGAAACTTACCTTGAAGTAATAGGTAAGAAATCATGCTCATACGACGGTTTGAGGACGGATAAATATGCCATTAGAAGGCATTTCTCATTGAAAAATATATTTTGGAGTGAGTGATCACCTAAAATGGTATCATGAGTAGAAAATGCTTCAATTCTCGTCCGTTGTCTAGACTTTAATTAATACCTATTTTTGTTGGTTACCCACATATGCAGTTATTATAGTCTTATTTTAAACCTATTCCTCCTGCAGAATACAGCCTGAGCTTATGAATTGTTTTCATGAGACCATGGAAGTCATGAAGGTCTTCTCCATCAAGTCAAGGACAATGGTACCATTTTTAACGCAGATAATGGAAACTGCGATGTCTGCCTTTTGTGACAGTGAAACTGGATTGTTCATAGGTATTCATTTAATAATTACCAATCTAAAATTTCTTATCCATTTTCGAAACTGCTAACGAGTAAAAAGATTAATAAACCAATTAATCTATATGTATTTCACTTTTCAGTCGGCAAAGGAGGTCAAAATGAATGTTTGCGTGATATTGTAAAAGAATGTGAAAGTCATTTAGATTTCGTGAATCACATAGTGCCCGCCTTTTTCTGTGACCATGCAAATCCAGACAATGATCCCTACACCAAGGAATATATTTGCCTGTAAGTATATATACGTGTTCAAAATCGAAAGTTCAAAATATTCAATTGGCACAATAGGAATGCCCAATTACCTTGGGAATTAGTTTCTAGTGACTGTTACCTTATTTTTATTTTTAATCGATTCATGAAAATTATTGCGTGTTATTCATAATAATTTTTATTCATATGCCATACTATAATTCAACTATCACTGCTAAATTTAGTGGGATTCAATCATGATGAAATGAAACCGTGCAATTCCCCACAATTTCGATATATATTCGACCGTGTTTTCAATGTGAATACACGATCTGACGATGATGTATCAACATAGATACCCAGGTAGAAAGTAAATTGTATCTTATGAAACTACAAGGTTTTAATTCAACTATCAGAAGTAAATTTCCATCGCCTATTTATCGTTTTTTAAGCTGTTCTTCTCATTTTCCGCATACGTAAACTGCATTTAGTGAGGTCTTCTCGGGTCTTCATCCAGGTCTTGTATTTCGTTGCCGACGTTTCGTAAGCTTCAGACGCCATCGATTTAGGGCCATAGTTGTCAGACGATGTCTGCCTCCTATACGAGCTTATCATCACGTTTCAGTGCCTCTAGCACGCACTATTTTTACCCCTTTCCACCTTAATTTTGCAGAGCGCGGGTTTCCAGGCATCGCTCAGCGCGTAGTCACTGTCGCGGTTAAATGTTCTCGTGTAGATATAGTCGGCGATAAAGATTCAAATGAAAACAATAAATTTAACCATGGCAATAAATTTACCTTGACCCATGTCGGATGATATATAGACGGTAGACTTCGTCCAAGGGTCATAGCCCTGAAGTCGTTGGGGGAGGCAATCGTCGGTACGCCGGAAACCAAATACCTCACATGGTGGAAGACCCGAGAAGACTTCACTAACAGCATACGCCGGGATAGAGTCAAATCCTACCTGGGTGTATTGGACTCAATATATTTGAGCACATTAGTTCTCGTCGAATAGTCAGACGTCATTAGATATTCCACCTTATGTTGACTATTCGATGAAACGTGGTCGGAAATAAATTAAAAAATCAGCGGAAGTTGCAATTATTAACTTGGTGCTACATCATGAAATTCCACATAGTTGAGCCAGATACTGTTCTTTTTAATAATATTCATGTTTTGATGCTCCCTAACGTAGCTCGAGCATCCGTTTTTAGGACTTCATATCGTGCTGTGAGGGTGTTTCCGTGAATTTAGTGTAATTATGATTTGATCAGGGGATTTGCGATATATTTAATAAATATTTATACCACTTACCCCCACAATTGTACGTCACCACGTTTGGTAAATGTACTTAATATTTACGGCCAGTGCAGTTCTATATTCTCTTTGAATACACAGTAAGACTGTAGAGTTCCACCATTAACGATTTTCATTTATTTTATCAATCGCCACACTACATCCCTGGAACATCCTCACCATCGTGTCCATTTATAATTGTATTGATGATGGTTTGGAAAAAAATATTTCAAGCGAGGGGAAGAACTTTTAAATTGCCACGTCATTAATGGAAAAGCATTGTTCCTTACCGAATACCTTATATTAGGCAACTATTGAAATGGTTGAGTTATATATCCCTATGACCTCTGAGTAACCCTTGAAGGTCAAGGGATGGCAAAATCACAAGACAAAATAACTAGGGGTATGAATGTCTGCCCATCGATCTTGTCACCTTTTTAAACCTATGATTCGACAGGTTTATAGCGGCGATTCGCTTTTTGTCTCCACCGTGACCTTAGCTGCGACCTTATAGGGGACATGGTTGCATTTTCTAACTCGAAAGTTCTTCCGTCGTGTTTTTCGTTCCCAAAAACCTTATAATTGAAAGTTTCGAAAAAAATCCTGTCATTCTTGTATTTACAATAATTTAACATTGAAAGCCCACAGGGAAATATTTGGTTGGACCCTATTTCTGGAGGCAAAATATCACATTTATAAAAAACATCTTTACACTCAACAGAACTAACCACCTTTTTCTGTCTAGGTACAAATTTCATCAATGTGGTACGAAATCCAAAGAAAGTGTTTGCGAAACTATCAATTGTAAGGTTTTTAAGCACGAGAAAAGAGTTGGAACAATTTTCGAACTGGCAGATTCAAGGTTGTTTTTCGATTAATTTACATTGAAAGTGCATAAGAAAAAAATTTGAAGAATGGTTGGATTCTATTTGTGGGGGCATAAGTTCATATTTATAAAATTTTCCTTTCCTTCAATAAAACTTACTACCTTTTTCTACCCAGTTACCAAATTTATCCATGTGACACGAAAGAAAGCGACTGAGATTATAGGCTAAAACTGACACACGTTCAATGGGAGGCACTGTATATTTAGTAAATTACTGAGTATATTTGTTGCTCTAACATATTCTTTGCAAAATATATTATAAATATTTACATTATCCTTTACTTAATAATCAATATTGATAGGGTCCGAATTGGAATTATTCTTAAAAAAAAGAATTTCTTCAACAAGGTGGCTACCATGATTTCATTTAGTAGCCCCAATTGTAGGCTAAAGTCTACCCCCGTGCTCTATACTGTTGATATATTTTATCTTAGATAGTTCGTAATCCGCAGCCCTTCCAAATGTATTATTATTTATAACCAGTTTATTCGTCGCGAACAGTACTAGAGTAAGATTCTTGGCAGAAGGGCTACATCAAACGTACTCAAGAAATGCTAATCTTCTTATATACATGTGCTTAGTAGTAAGTTGATACACTCACTAATGGACAAAAATTGGACACGAAGCTCATTGTCAAATAAACCCTAGTGCGTGGTTTTGCCAAGGAAATCTATATCAATGGCCATATAAGTAATTAATAAATCTAGGAGAGGTAAAGAATGAGATTATTTTCTTGTGAGTTACTCGCTTATCACACAACCCGAAAGAGGCGAAAAAAATTCCATGGTGAATACTATCTCGCTGACGTTTAGCTAAAATGCTTTGCTAACAGGTAAGTGAATAGGAATGAGTAGTTAAAAAGCAGAAGTGATTGAAAATCTATCAAATCAGAGAATTAAATAGTTCACTGAAAACAATATTGTGCCCTCATGCGAAACCAAGTTTGAGATTCTGTGAAATTTCCCCGAAAACAGGTAGCACCCGGACAATACCAGGAAAAAACAGGAAAAGATTCCAGGACTTTTTGCGGAGTTAGCAACGTGAAGAAGTGACCTCTCGTCAATGTCATGCATAGGTCCAGAATGTGTGTGGGCGCTTTGGCGCTTTTTTAACAATTCATTTAGTTGTATGGGTAACGTTCATCAAACCTAAAATATCATGAAAGCTCTCCATTCATACATATACAAAATTCCCTTTCATTTGTAATTTTAAGGATCTAACAGTACCCTTTCCATTTCTTTTTCAAAATAGGAAACTGATGGACTTTCATCGCTGTACAGAGAAGAGAATAAAAAGTTGCTCACCGACATTAATGGGTTCCATGGACATGCTGAAATCGAAAATAAGAAACTTGGAGGCATGTGTGAAATATTACTGAATGTCATAAGAGAAATATTTTCCATATTTTAACATGGCTCGTTTAACACTCAATACCAAAGAATATCAACCATTCTTAAAGTGAAAACATCATCTGTCATAAAAAATGAAATATATATATTGAGCATCGTCATTGGATTTATTATTTAACTTGAATTGGTTTACACGATGCAGAAAGACGATATTTACTTGGTATTATTCCTGGAGGATTAGCATATAAATGCTGGGTAAGTGAAAAGTAGCATGCTAATATTTCTAGTACTATCAATGAGGCAATCAATTCCAACTTCTAACAATCCATGTTATTCGTGTATTGCTATTAGATACGTCAGTCTTTATAAGATAAACAATAACTAATTTAAAAGTAATTAAAGAGGTGGGCAGAACGAGGTGGTTTGCCAATTTCCAAAAAATCGGGAAAAAATTGCCAAATTGATTTAATGGGAACTAATGATTGAAAAAACTGTTGGAACTCTCTGGCTGACGTCCATGGGGTGTTGTCTCATCGCCTAGGAGGTGGGGATTACATCCTGTTATTCCTCGCTTGCTCACTCCGGAAGACGTATGAGTTTATCACTTACACTCATAAGTGCATGTGCTGACGAAAAATGGAAGGTGACTTAAAGTGGAAAAAACCAGTTCCTTAGTCACCGTACCGTCGAAATCGTGCATCAAGGGTCCAGGGGCCCCTGGGACATAACAATATTAATCATGATCAAATTTTTTGCGAACAAGTCACACTCACCTGGAGGAATGACGCCATTCACGCTCTTCATCGATTGGTTCTACTATTTTTTACATGCTTGATCAATTAAAATTACCGATCGCTGGCGTAACTGTTGTCGGTATTTAAGGTGGTTGGAGCGATTTTTACGTACAGATGTGTGGGAAGCATTAGACACGTGTTCCTAACAGTGTTATCTACAGATAAAAGGGAAAAACATTGCATCATACCGTTTTGATGTTTTGAATATTAAGTAATATTTTAACTAAATGATTATGGCACATAAGATGCATTACGTAAAAATTCAATTACATATATACAGATTTTTTTCTAAAGGTGAAGTAATGTGTTTCACATTATTATAATGGTTTCTAACAAATATCAATTTATCACCATAAATTTGAAAAAATATACTTGAGTGGAGTTTTAGCCGGAATTTTGAAAACCTTGCCGATAATTCAAGTCACAATTACTTTTAACAAATGAATAAATGTAAACTATATGTTTTTAAATAATTTCCATTACTATATGTGAGCAGATTTCCTCCGCAAAAACAGGAGTGCTTAAAAATTATGTGGTCGTAGGATTATTTTTCGACTTACTAGAAAAATTATTATAATATGCACTCAATGACCAAAGATTACCGCTGCAGCCACCTTAAGGGAAACCACCGACTACTCAGGCCTTTGACACCAGTAATTGCAGGGTAGGTTGGCAAGATAAGGATTAATTGGGAAGTGGAAAGACGGTGGAGATAAGCTTGGCGTCGTCATTTCCTCGAATCTTGCTACAAGTACTCAGGGTTCATGTTTAGGAAGGGTTTAAAACTATTCATAACCACGACAATGTCGAGATTGTGACATCACATCATCGAATAAACAACACAGCAATCGATAATGTGGCTTTGACGTCGAAATTTCGTCACTATCGATGCTCGAAAAAATCGAATTCTGTCTGAATGAGATCCAAAGGCCACTACATTACCCCAGCCCCCTGTTATCTACTTTAACTGCCTTTGCCGCATAAATTAGCCTCTTGATTGGAGGGTGATCGGATTGATGAGTTGGCTAGCCAGGTGGCTCCTCATCCGAAAGGGCCCCAGTTTGAATCTTGGCAGATGCGGAAATTTTTCAGAGGAATCCCAATTCCTACTTTGGTGATTAAAAATGGAGAACTTTATTGATAATAGGTAATCCGTCCTACAAATGGAAAATTAAACGACGGATCCATTGAAGCCTTTCGTATAGAGTAGGCTGACGCCGACGCCAGGTTTCTCTCCACCTGTCCTCCATTCCCAAATATTTCTTCATTCCCCAATGCACTTAACTATCCTTAAAGGCACAAAAATTTCAGTTGCGGGTCGCCACCCTCGGATATGCAACAAAAACATCCGGCTGAAAAACGAGAACATTTGATTTACCGTGGCTCATTTCACTTTTCAAAATCCATTTTACACCATACCTTTTCCGTCTATTTAACTTGCAATGAATAGTTTCTCTCACGGAACCTCTCCTGCATTTATCCAGTCTGACCGATGTTTTCCACCCAGTACTCCCCACCCGATGATCCGATTGGAGTACCATTTTACCTCTACACCTACCAAAACGGGGAACAAACCAACTCCTTTCCCCACCTAGCGGGAACCAGCCATGGACAGCGACGGAAACCAGCGAGGTGACGGAGACCAGCGGTAAATCTCCCGCCCCCCCTCACACCTACCCTCTAGCGGGCCCGAGTCATCGACAACGACAGAGACCAGCGGGTTGCCTGCTATTGCCAGGGACGGATACCCAAGACGCACATTCTCCTGGATTCTCGTATCGTATATAGTGTTTTACCGGAATCACTAACACACTCTTTGAAATGCGCTAACAATGGTAGCTTCCTTAACTTTATTCGTGTGTTGTGTAGTGAATGTTGGTGAACACTCAACCCTTGCCATACACCCTTAATTAAGGTAGCTTGCAAGCTATTATTCAGATGTAGAGGTAGACTCTCCTGGATGCGTTAGTGATATGCAGATGTGGTAGGTATGTAATTTACCTCCGTTTTACTCTTAAGTCATCTGCTTACTCGCAAGTTCAGCCGTCCTTCTCAAATTAGGTACACAAAGTAATTCACAGGAAATATTTGAAGTAAACGACGTTTTCTTGTGGGGTCACTTTGAAAATGACAAGAATAAGTTAAAAGTTGAGCTAGTGTAGCTAACTACACTAATATATATTTCATTATTTAACTCGTAAAGCACCATGGCGTATGTACCGCTGTGAAAAATTCCATTGCGGTAGCGACGGTCCACTGGGACCGCCAAGAATTTTTCCAAGGTAAGCCTTGACATGGGGTCAAGGTGGTGTGGAGGGGTAGTACCTTTAGTACAGGTTAAACCTGACACTGGTCTCCACACACCACTAGGGGTTTAGCAGAGAGGTGGCCGACGAGCCACCTTGAGGATGCTATCTCAAGACCGTCCGTGATGCAGTGCTGAGTGAGAGACAACACTGCAGCGAGGCGATGAGCCACGTCCTGCACGAGGTGGCCCTGCTCATACAGAACACGGCGGATCTAGACTGGGAAGTCGATAAACATCCCTGGTGGTGGACAACAGCAGCCACCAGTACTGGCATGGGGCCGAAGATGGTATGAGTCGGTAGGGCCCATGGCCGGACATTATCTGGCGGAGCTGAAGGGCAGCGGTACGGCAGATGAACTGTGGGGGCAGACAGGGCTCCAAGTCATGGCAAAGACAGCCTGTCTAGGAGAAGAAAACTCCGAAATCAAAGTACCCGGTCCTCCAGGTTGAAGGTTTAGCATAGGGTTAACAACCCTATCTTAGAAAACAACCATGTTACGGATTCAGAATATATGCCTCGGAATAGGACTGGAATTAAGGAACAGACCCGGCGAACGAACTGACTGAGTAAGGTTAAAGGAAACATATATCTAGCCACATGGAATGTACAAACTATGAGAAAACCAGGTGCATTAAGACAGCTGAAAAACGAACTAGTAAAATACAGAATAAAAATTGCAGCTTTACAGGAAATGAGATGGTCAGGAAATGGAATAATGCAATCAGAAGATCACATCGTCTTATACAGTGGAGGAAACAATGGAAGGAATGGAACAGGTTTCATCATAGAACAATGTATTAAACCTGACATCTTAAAATTCAATCCTGTTAACGATCGAATTTGCTCCCTTCGACTAAAAGCTAGGTTTTTCAACATAACAAAATTTTCTATATATGCACCTACAGACGACACTGAGGAGGATGTTAAAGATAAATTTTATAGTAAACTAGAGGAGGAATATGGAAAAGTATCCAATCATGATGTCAAAATAATTTGAGGAGACTTAAATGCCAAGATTGGCAGGGAGGAGCAATTCAGAGAAACAATAGGGAAAGAAAGTCTTCATCTACAAAGCAACAATAATGGATGGCGTGTGATCGACTTTGCCACAAGCAAGAACATGGTAGTTAGGAGTACTTGGCTGCAGAGAAAAAATATTATTAATAAAGCCACATGGTGCTCACGAGATGGCAAAACATGCAACCAGATTGACCACGTACTCATAGAGAAAAGACACGCAACGGACATACTTGAAGTGAGCAGTTGCAGAGGTGCCGACTGGGACTCAGACCACTACTTAGTAAGAATAAAGTATAGGCAAAAGATTGATGTAGCTAGAACAAACAAGAGAACCATGAATGAGAGATATGATGTTGAAAAATTAATCAAAGATGAAGATAAGAAAGAAGAGTACCAAATAAAAATAGCCACTAGTCTTCAGGAAAACAAGAAAGAGTGGGAAGGAAGTGATCTAGAAGGAAAATGGAATATTATGAAAAAAGCGATAAGAAAAACAGCTAAGGAAGTAGTTGGTAACATTCAAAGGAAAAAAAGGGAAGAGTGGTATGACAATGATTGTGCGTTAGCAATTGAAGAACGAAACCTAGCCAGAAAGAAAATGCTTCAAAAAAGAACAAGACAAACAGTCAATGACTACAGGCAAAAAAGGAGGATTGCATCTAGAGAATGCAGAAGGAAGAAAAAAATATTCGAGAAACAAAAAATCACAGAACTAGAAAATATGAGAGATAAAAGAGAAATAAGGAAATTTTATCAAACAGTGAAAGAAACAAAAAAGGGTTTTGAGCCTAACTCTGTTTTCTGCAAAGACTTAGATGGAAATCTCATAGGAGACAAAAAGAACATATTAGCCAGATGGCGAGACCATTTTGAACAGCAGTTAGACAGGAATGAAAGCGATGTATTAACACAAGTGAATGTAAATGAAAAAGGAATTGTGGACTTAGAAGAAGACTATGAGAAAAGTGAAATTACCAGGAGCCCAAGTATGGAGGAAGTCATAAAAGCAATTAAAAAACTGAAAAAAAACAAGGCTCCAGGGGAGGATAGTATAACTGCTGAAATGGTCAAAAATGGCGGAACAGCTGTAGAACAACATATGCATGAGATTATTAAAATTATATGGAAAGAAGAGAAAATGCCTGAAGACTGGAACATGGGAATCATACATTCTGTCCACAAGAAAGGTGATAAATCTAAATGTGATAACTACAGGCCAATAACACTACTTAGTATAGCATACAAAATTTTTAGCAATATCCTAACTTCAAGACTCGAACCGTTCATTGAACAAAAAGTTGGAGATTATCAATGTGGTTTTCGGAAGAATCGTTCTACCACTGATAAGATTTTTATTACGAGACAAATATACGAGAAGTGTGATGAACACAACATAGAAGTACATAGCCTATTTATAGATTACAAGCAGGCTTTTGATTCTGTCAAAAGGAGTGCACTATATGACGTCATGAAAGAATTTCACATCCCCTCTAAATTAATAAACCTCATTAAAATGACAGTAGACAATACTAAAAGCAAAGTTAAAGTGAATGGAGAACTATCATCTCAGTTTGAAGTCAAAAGAGGAGTCAAACAAGGAGATGCATTATCATCAATGTTATTCGTATTGGCTTTGGAGAAAGCAATGAGACAGCTCCCAATAAATCCTGGAGGAACAATAATGAACCGACCAACCCAATGTGTTGCCTATGCTGATGACCTGGCTGTAGTCTCAAGAAACAAACACTCAATGGAAGAGATTTTTATTTCTATTGATGACGCATCACAAACACTGGGATTAAAAATTAATGAAGATAAAATAAAATACTTGAAAATGGAAAGAAATCAAGAAAAAACTAGAGAACCAACAATAAAAATTAACAGCAAACACTTTCAAAGAGTGGAAAGCTTCAGATATCTGGGATCCTTGCTAAAAGAAAAAAATCAGATTTCCCTTGAAATTCAAGACAGGTTACACATAGGTAATAAATGCTATTATGCACTGCAGCCTATTTTCAGGTCAAGAAATATTTCAAGAAACACCAAAATAATCATATACAAGACAGTGCTAAGACCTGTTGTCCTCTATGCCTCTGAAACATGGACACTAACAGTTACACAAGAAGAAATAATCGGAAGATGGGAAAGAAAGATTCTCAGAAGAGTATGCGGTGCCATGATAGATGCAGGAATATGGAGAATAAGAACAAATGCTGTAGTATGTGAACTATATGGTGAACCAGACATCATATCAGTTATAAAGCAAGGAAGACTTCGTTGGGCTGGCCATGTGCAACCCATGGAGGAAAGCAGGGCAGCCAAAAAGGTCTTCAATGGCACTCCAGGAGGGAGGAGAAGAAGAGAAATATCACGAAAGCGGTGACTTAATGATGTGGAGACAGACTTGAGAAAACTGGGAGTCAGGAGATGGAGGCGTGTTGCAGAAGATAAAGAAGAATGGGGGCAGATAATTCTTGAGGCCAGAGCACTACATGGGCTGTAGCGCCAATAATGATGATGATGAAGCCTTGACATGACCCCGGGACCGAATGTAAAGCACGTAACACAATATAAAAGGACCACTATGGCCCCAAGGAGCATTACGGAGAGAAGAGGTTAGGGGATTGAATAAATAAACCATAAAAATTTAAATATATTTTTCTTTCGTGATGAAATTGAAACATATTTAAATTGAACTCATTGCCGTTTTTTTACCCATTTAAGCAGTTCATCAGTTAAAAACTTTATAACTGAAACTCAAATTTTTATCGCTATTACACATATGCTGAGGAAATGGTAAGAGAGGCTTGGGAGGGGCTAGATGTGGGAATGGAAGTAGGATGCCAGTGGATAAAGTCGGTTAGATTTGCGATCGACCAGGCGTTGGTCAGTCGGCCATCGAAAGGATAGCAAACTTTATTAGATGCATTGAAAAACAATGCGAGAAATAAGGGATGAAGATTAATCATAAGAAAACAAAAGTAATGAAATTCTCTAGGACAAAGAAAGCGAGGCTGATGATAAGAGTAGAAAGTCACAAACTCGAGCCGGTAGAACAATTTATTTACTTAGGTAGTACCTTTGAAGCAACAGGACATTGTAGCAAAGACATTAGGAGGAGAATAGCGCTAGCGAAGGAAGCGTTCAATAACAGAAGGGAGCTGATGGCGGGAACTTTAAGTAAGGATGTAAAAAAAGAGGCTGGTGAAGAGCTTTATATGGAGTGTGGCGTTGTATAGGGCAGAAACGTGAACCTTGAGAAAGGAAGACGCAAATAGGCTGAAGGCGTTCGTGTGTGGAGGAGAATGGATAAGGTGCTGTGGAAGGAAAGGAAGAAAAACGAGAAAGTGCTTGACGTGGTGGGTGAGGAGAGTAAACTTGCGGATAAGATCTGGGGAAGGCAGGGTAGGTGGCTGGAAGTGGTAATTAGGGGCGATGGTTTCCTGAAGGCCGTGATAGAGGGAAGGATGCTGGGTAAGCGGGGAAGTGGAAGAAAGAGAATTGGTTTTATGGACGGGTTAAAGAAAGGTATGACTTATGCTGAGATGAAAAAGGAAATACTAGAGATGGATAGAGTATGGCACGTGAATGTCTATTGGGTATTCTCTGACTTTCATCATGACCTACCTCTAACCGGTGGATTACTCTAATGAATGAATGAAGAGTAAATAAATGAATTCGTAAAAAAATAAAGTCATAAATGGGGATTATCTTCACCTTCTTCCTAAGAAGTAGTTACTTTTGGCTCTTTTAAGAACGTATGATACCTATCCTTTTCTATTTATGGCAGCCATTTCGGTATTTTTCTACTTTTTAATATGATTTATTCTTTCTTTAGGGAGTGGGGAATACTTTTCCATATTTTGTTAGATACGGATGCTGACTCATCGTTCCCAGCCTCTTTCTCTCGGTAGTGGCGATATTATGTATTTAGGGAAGTTTTAAAAATTTCCTGAATACATATGAAGGAAGATCATCATTTCTGTTAACAAATTGGCGGTAAAATACGTAGCAAACACCGGGGGAAAAATTATCACATTTTTATCACAATTCCAAGGTAGGAGGGGATCTGATAAAGCCGGTGAGTTCCGTAGGTGATCAAGTCAGTCTAGGGGATGCAGTCTATGCTGAGTGCTGAGTAGCTGAGTGCAACTGAGGTACAGTATGAAAGACATGGGATGAATATAAATCATAAAAAAAGCAAAGGAAAGGCGATTTATTAAAAGCTAGAAGGTGAGGCCGGATATTTGGGTGGAAGCAAGTGGGACACTTTATGCACCTAGCTAGTACTTGGAGGAAAATCACTAAGTGGTAGGAACGTAAAATATAGAATTTTCCTTGTCTAGGAAGATTATTCGAAGAATATTCGGAATTGATAAGGGTGAGTATAATCAAAGGCTTTAGAAAAAAGATTTTAGAAAAACTCTGATAGAGAGTGTAATGCTGTATGGATTGGAAACTTAGTGATTGCGGGGACAGAATTTATGCAGAGAGATCGCATTCAAGATGTCATTGTAGAAGAATGGAGAGGGAAAGCTGAGTGGCGAGGAAAACAAATGAGGAGGTATTGAATATGAATGGATAGGAAAGTAAGGTGGTAGCAAAGGTTTGGAGAAGGCAGAAAAGGCGATGGAGGCCATTTTGAGAGGCAGGGCATGTTGAAGAGGGTGATAAAGGGGAGGACACTGGGGAAGCATGGAAGAGGATAGGAATTTTGCAGGACATAAGGAGAGGTAAACGGTATGAGGATCTTAAGAGAGACTTGATGGCAAGAATTAATGTGAGGAAAAGTTTAGCCTACCAATCATCTGTTAGAATAATTTATGGTGATGATAACCTTGAAGAATAGGACGAATCTTCCCACATATACATACTGTTGCATGACCTTAGGGGGCCCCCCTATCTATGGTTAGACCCTTGTAAATGAACCCACCAATGGAATGTTATTCTGGCAAGAATAGGACAACTTCAAGGGTGCTATATTGAAAAATTCGTGCCGAAAGTTCATTCTATTATCTTCATTATCACATCAATTTCCAGACTTTCGTAGCCTTTAATGGACCTTGCTTGAATTAAATTTCTACATGTACCTTTGGTCTTCCTGGGCCAATCTATTATTTGCTTCTTACATGATAGTTTTCAGGAGGCAGTTATGTCTCAGAATGTTTCTCAGATTTGGGTTATTCTACTTCAAATGTTTTCGTTCACATTGTAACATATTTAATCGCCAACTATTTTAAGGACATCAACTTTGGTAATATTCTACGCCAATTTGATACTTAAGCCACTGTGCCCCGCACACACCCCCTTGAGGTGGGTTGTAGCGTATATTGTAGATTTAGATATTTTTTTATTTTTCTATTCCTTACTTCCCATTACTTCATGATCCTCAATATTGTTGCTGCTATTGTTCAAACGCTGATTCTATCTTCGTTAGTATGTTACTGATGATATTATTTCTTCATAAAATATCTTATGATCTATAACGTAAATTATCTTATGTATTCATGTAATAAATATGTGTAGCCTCTAATCCTTGCTAACCTCTGATTCCTGACTCGTTTTTAAATGTCCTGTATTATATATTTTTTTCGAATGCGAATGAAGAAAAAGAAACGTTTTTCGTTCGTGATTTCTGCTGCCCTAGGTTCTAAGATCACGACCCTTGAAGCGATTGCGTTAGAGAATGATATTCGGGTCGTTTGCCAGTCTTGATTCCGTTGCCGCCACTAGAAGTCCAATTTACTCTCAGTATCATCGCCATTCAATTTGGAAAACCAAAAACGGATATATATAAAGGCCATCCCAGACGATTATAATGGCGTCGATGAACCTATTGCTCAATATCGGTAAGTTAAGCATGAACATTTCTGGTAGGTAGATAAGATAGGTAATAACGTAGAGTAAGTATACTTACTCTATGGTATAATATATTTTTTCCTGTGATCCACATCCACATAATACCTTGCGAGTAATGTCAAGGAGTTTAGCGGGTAGTTTTGGGTAACCAGTCTTTAAAATGTTGGGGAATTGGTAAAAGAAATTTTAATAGAGAAAGAATGAAATGCGGAATGCGTTTGTACGGATTAAGGTGGCTGGAGCGGGTGCCATTGAATGCACATTTGAACAAGTTTTCAAGTAGGTTGAAAAAATATTCTGGGTCTACATTTCATTAAAATGCATCTATTCATGCGATGGAGCTCACCTTACGTGCAGTAATGGAAATAATAACATAATTACATTTAACATTTTTTCATTAATTGAAGCATGTTTCAACTTCAGTTATCAGCGGGGTATTTTAAATATAGGCATTTTTTATACACATATACTTTTCGAATCTTTGATTCGGCGTGACACCTTAGTATGATTTATCAAACAATATAATAACATGAAATGTATTACTTCGTGTTTGACAAAAATACGTTCATATGTAATGGAATGATAAGAAATATGTCTTATGTGCAATACGGTATTTAAATTCCGAACATCCAAATCGGTAATGCCTAATTGTTACGTTTATATATAGATGTCACTGTTTAGAACACGTATGCATAGTTTCACGCAAATCTGTACATAGGCAAAATCACTCCAAACACCTTAATTATCTCACTCGCTTGTCACTAGTGACGACGTGATGACGGTAGTAACCTAGTGCCCGTCGACCTATGTGCTAGAGATGATTGGCATGGCTCTGGTTTGGGACCCTCGAGAGGCCTCTTTGAGTACGTTTAGCTAAGCCCAAGTATTGTAATATTCTGGAGAACGTAAATGTCTGGAGATTTAAGAGCTGCTCAGCGATAGAAAAGATCTCTCCCTTTAAAATATACGAATCATTACGTCAAACGTAGATTTTCCCGGTATGCAATAGTTTTCCGTCGCGTTTTCGCAACATTGCAAATTTTCAGTTTTTAATTGATCAGGAAAATACTTGACGTTATTTTTAATGGGACGGCTTGAAGTACCTACTCCAGAGGTTATAAACTTTCGATTAAAACAATTAAAAAAAAGGAAACTATCCTATTATTCATGAATAAATTTGCGAAAATATTTACCGTGGGACACCGGCTTTATAAATAATTTACCATCCTCCCAACTGTGTTGTTCTTTCTCATCATCCTTTGTCTGTCTCCATCTTCAGCGAAACAAGAAAAGTTTTGACGGTGTGCTCTGTGCAAATACATTTTGGAAATATTTCACTGAGTGTTCTGCTTTGCCCATTCTTTCTCATTAACAAAACGCACTTCTCCCTGGGCCCATTTCTCTCTGTCTTCCCGGTGTAATACACTTAAGTATTACAGTGTATTACACCGGATATTTCTGTTCCACATTGCCACTGTCACTCTCTTCGGCAGATTATTTGCATATCATATTAGTTCACGGCAAAACACGAATAGAGTCAATGTAGCGTCAATTTATATGAAAATTTTCGATGCACAAAAACAATTTGAGCACCTTCCGACTTTTCAGGAAAGATAAATGCATTTTTACGAGATGGTTCCATAAATTATGAGCTAAATTAACATTTTGGATTTCAAAAATTGAGTTACCATGTAGAACATATACAATCCTTCAAAGTAGTTATGGTTATAAATAAAAAGGACAATGTATACAATAAGTAGCATAGCTGAAATCTTACTGGCTTCCACCACCAATTTATTCCTCCGGAGAATTAGTAAATTTATCAAGTAATGTTATTTCAATATTTGTGAGAGGTGAAAATAATAAATACGAAAATTTATTATCTCAAACACTCACTTCAAAAAACTGCAAAATTGGTTCCTCTCAATCACGGAATGAGACTGACTGGGTAGACTTATCACCAGAGTATCTTTTATCGTCCAAGCACAGACATCGTGATGGACCAGACAAGCGCCGCGGGCTCGCAGAAATGCAGATGTCTCAAAAAACACTTAATTCTTACAATGTGGCTTCAATAGGGAAAATGAGCTGATATTTTCTGCCCTAGTTAGGGCCATGCAATGCGGTGGATAAGCGTGTGGATAAGTCCTACAAATTAACTATTTGAAGATAAGCTGTGATCCGCTCAATAATGTTGATGTTGCCTCAGTTCCGTCTACTTACTCCCAAGGTCCCTTTCGCATGTGATGTGCAAGTTCCTATTCATCCCTGCCACCCTCGGTGGAGTTTCAATATCTGTGGGCTCACCCTTTCAACCAAAAATAGTAGGCTATAGAGTCACAGCGCCAAAATAATATTGTTTCTATTCATGAAAACTATGACTTATGTAAAGAATTTGTGTAGAGTGCAGTGACATATTTATTTTTTTATTTGTATAGCCCATAGAGTGCCATTGTGACTGCGTGAAAAACAAATTATTGTCATAATTTGATCTGCTAAATTAATCCCTTTACGACGCAGTATTTAACATTTTTGGCGGTTGTAATAAAATGCTCTGAGATTTTCCAGCTATTCACTTTTTTCCTCTCGTATACGGACAGACGTTAACACGCCGCACCGCCGCCGATCAATATCAAGATGGCGCCCATCTCTAGTCTCGAATCGAATGTCATTGAACTATTCCTGGTGGTTATTGAGATCTGGCCCCGAGAGTAAGTCCGAGTATCCGAAGTCGCGTCCTCCAGCGAAAGCACTCCAATCTACTAAATCCGCTGCCGAGTGTCTCGTCATCGATACAAACTTTTCTTGAATTTATTCAACTCGTTTATTTTTTCCGGATGTCTTTGAAATTATTTTGCAAATATGCTTCCTAATTTACACGTTTTTGAATGAATGTAACGGAGGCCAGAGTCATTCGTGCAGTAAACCAAGTTATTTTACAATTGCGAGAAACACTGCATTTGACCGCTCCTAATAATGTATTTATCGATTGCGAACTTTAAAACTACGCGTTAGTGACTGGTACAAAAAAACTATAGAACGGATTTTTAATGTTTATTTTTTAAATTTAATTTTAATCTTCAAATGTTGTGTAATAAATAGATAGTATCATAGAGTAAGGTATGATAGTACATAATACGAATGTAATCATAGTAATTATCAAATGTTCTTAAAGGACCAGTGCCGGACCGATTCCCCACTTCTTGAACATTCTTCACCAAGCCCTGGATATATTATACTCGTTCTTGTGTGTATCACTATCTGAATAGCCTCCCGGATCAATAAGTGGTGGTATCGGCTATCGTTTCAAGCTAATATCGGTTCCTTGAAGTTCGTCCTGTGGCCAGGAAGCTAGCCACAGCCATCAGTCTTTCAACGCTGAGAGAATTGCTAAAAATTTAGTTCAATTTTCAAAAATTATTTTGACTATTTTTCATTTAAACGAGGCAAACTCTTTCCTACTTACAGGCAAACATGCTTCAATGTTAAAATATGATTTTCCGGATCTTCTGAGTCACAGAAAGCTGAACTATGTATACGGTTCATGAAATTTAAGTGGTATTTTCATAATTTCCCGCTAAAACCGAAGCTGCTCATATCTGCTATGCTTTATTGGAGATGTCCTTCATGATTTCGATGCCTCCCCTAAGAATCTACAGTACTTGTGGCTGTTTCCTGAGGGGAGTATTCAGTCAATGGATAATAATAAATATCCAGGAAGGAAGCATATAGACAAGTTTCATGCAATAATTAATTCCTCATAATTAGAATTCAACAATATAAAATTTATATTGAAAACCTCTTTTTGGTAACTAAAGTAAATGGGTATTTTCATGACGCCAGCTTACGGCATATCGCCTTTTCTTTTCCTTAGCCGAAATCCATCCACAGCATCTAACCGTCGCGTTGTGCAGTCACTATGCCCCATGCTACTTTTACTTTTTTATGAAGCTCGGTTCTTTGTACACTGATATTGGCTACAAGGCCGGAGAGAAATTTCGCCGGGAATGACATTCGAGTGATTCCGTATTCCACGGTCACAGGAAGAATTCTCCTATCTCTTACAATCTTTTAATGATTTTCCGAGGGTAATCCAATAGAAAATTAAATTATTCCAACTTCCCGCAAGGCATTTTACATATTTTTCTCCAGCCTACGTATTATGTTAAAAGCGATCAGAAGCGTAAGATAATGAAAAGAGATTTTAGATCGGATAGATTTAAAATGTCATTTTATCGGTTGACAATTAAGGGCCATAAAAGTTGTGATGAAACTTTTCTATATAAGTCTTACTCTCGCCAGTTTGACAAGTCTTATTCGTATTTGCGTAAATTAATTTATCATTTATACTAACACCTAAGCCTGCAAGAAATATCCAGCATAATTTGCTTTCCTTCCAGAATAAATATCCAATTTTATCCATGAATTAAAAGTACCAGTATTAGTAGGTAATCAGTACTCTTATCTTGACCCATGACTTGTGTGCGAAACTTCGGAAAAAATACGAAAACATTAGGGAAAATACCAGTTTATTTTTACGTTTTCCCAGCCGTGAAAAAAAACGGAAAGTTAGGGAAATTTTAAACTGTTGTTACTAATAAGTTGTAACTAGAGTGGCGGCTAGGGGTCATTACTTTCGGTGGAATTATTTGAATTTACTGACAGTTACTTTTTCTTTTGTAATTATACTATAGAATTTCATTACATTTTACGAATCATTATACAATTATGTGACGATAATTCACTTTCTTATCTTGACCGACATGCCGATAAGTTAATAGTAGTGGATTAAGTAAATACAATATAAAATACGTGTATCTAGTAATTGAACTTTGGCAGAATTTATTTAAACCGATTGGAAAATAGTAAATATTAAGCAAATGTTATTCTATGGCGGCAGGTTTGTGTGTAATACTTTACAAACCTATGTTTTGGCACATATTTAGATATCTATATCCGTGAAGACCATCCACTATTACTTGTATTCCTATAAAAGGAAGTTACCTGGGGAAAGGCTGTGTTTGAAATGAAAAGTATGAGCCCTGTCATCGATAAACATTGATTTGCACTACAACCAGAGTTTATCCGCAAATACTAAGCAAATGTTATTCTATGGCGGCAGGTTTGTGTGTAATACTTTACAAACCTATGTTTTGGCACATATTTAGATATCTATATCCGTGAAGACCATCCACTATTACTTGTATTCCTATAAAAGGAAGTTACCTGGGGAAAGGCTGTGTTTGAAATGAAAAGAATGAGCCCTGTCATCGACAAACATTGATTTGCACTACAACCAGAGTTTATCCGCAAATACTAAGAATTTGCTAATTACCGTTATCGCTAGTACACCTCCAATCTTATGTATGTTACTATACGGCTTGAGATATTTGATGCAATATTCATACAAGGGCGTTTTAATTAGGAAACCTAATGAATTCGAGTGTCAGCGAGTCAGCTAAGAGGTGTGACACGGTTGGTTGGTTATTTGTGGAAGTGTGACTGACATCAGAGATAATTTATGCCATGGAGGATAAAGGGGGTGAGTGGGTAAGGATAGAGTTATTAAGGGATCTGATGGAGGTTGGAGAGAAATCCGGCGTAAGCATTGGTCTGCTCTTAAGTAGAGGTGCCAAGGAGACCATAATTTAACGTGTACTATACTTGAAGTGTCTGCCATAAAACGCGCAGCATGAGATCGGAATTCCCATGTAAGGTCTCAGCCACTCTCGGTATTCAGGCTTAGACCCTCTGCCAGGCAAATATTAGAATGGCTGATACATGCAATACAAGGGCATTGTAGAATTCGAATGTGATGGGAGAAGGAAGGAAAATCATCGGCATAGGATTGGGTTCATCATTGCTCCAATAAATGGGTGACTCCACTTTTCTTTCATATTTAAGACTATTTTTCTGCCATTCACAGCATGAATACGGTATTTTTCTTGGACTGAAGAAACATAGCACATCATTGCACTCATTATATTTTCTACCAAATACACTAAGGTTTTATCTGGTATTCTAAATCATTATTTTTCAGTCGAGATCAACAATATTTCCATATTTTTTCACTGAGCTATGATAATTGCTATATTGATTGACCCATCACTGTTAATGACATAGCTCATGGCCACCAAATAACACTTTAAAAGAATAAATAACTTAAGATTACATCATGACATGTGAGGCACAAATGAAAGAGTGAGAGATTAGAAGGGGTGATTTGATTTATTTTAAATTTTACTTCCAGGTGTGTGCATAGCATTTTCAACCCTTGTACTCTCTCTGCCACCACTAGATTTTGTGCCAGGAGAGCACTACCAAGAATGCCAAAACCGAACTGATGTAAGTAGCCTTTTTTCAAATTTCGCAACTTGTGGCCACAAGTGCATGCATGGTAAATAGTTTTGGATGTGTAAAGCATGGTATAATCATCAGTATTGACCGATAAATGCTATTATTTCGCTAAAATTATTATTTATTTAATGCTATAGAAATAATATCTAAAAGTGCTTCTGCTGCTATACCTTCTCAAAAATATAATAACCATGAACCTGAACCCGGTGGACATTTAATTTTATTTTGGTTTCTAAATTGTCTGATTTTATTCATCACCATCGTAAGTACAGTCCTACTAATCCTACAGATCCTAAAAGCAATGGGAAAAAACCGCAGGTTAAAGTTTAATTTAAACACAATTATCACCATCAGTCATCCATCCATAATATTAATTACTTGTAGCAATTTCTTAGTTCAAATCATTTTATATCCTCTGATAGCCCCTATAGTTCATTTATTGCTTCATCATTTTGCGCTTTTGTTGTTATTTTTCTCGTCTTCGTCATGGAACCTTCCCATCTCCTTTACCCAAATGGATGTTTCTTACTAATCCATTTTTTAGGGTGTATCCACTGTACAGTTTACTTATTTTTTCTTATCTATATGTATTGCACAGTTCTTTCTTCTTCGGCTGTTTTTTCAAACATACACGTATTTTATCTGTCCGTCCATTTTGTTTGAGGGTTTCGAAGACCTCTGTCCTTATCTGGTCTGCTTTATCATGCTCTACTCCTCCGATCCCTCTAGGGAATTTATGAAGTACCATAGATCTCTCGAATATATGCTCACGCTTTTTACTCGGGTCTAGTTGTAGGTATCTTCTTTGAGCATAATAGATCTCTCTTCATTGTGAACACCTCCGCTAGAGCCTTTCTTCGCTTGATATCCTGGTAACCTAATCTCTCCCATGTTTCTCTGCTTCCGAGTTAGGTATACGATTCTACGTGCTCTTAATTTTTCTCTTTACTTTTTCTCTACATTCCTGTTTTATTTCCCATCTGTTCGTCCATCATTCCCGCGCCAAGTTTATATCCGTTTCTCGGAAACTTGTACTTCATAACCCATTCATACACGCCGGAAAAGCGAGCCTTATTAATATATATTTTCTGTGGGAACTATGAATAAAATAACACCACATCCCCATTACTTCCAAACTATCGCTCTACAGATATAAACGTCTAGGCATCACTCCCACATAAAAGCATGCTCAAGTTTTCATATAGTGCTTCCTTACTTCAAGGCTTGAGTAATTAGCTGTCAGGTGACTCTTCTTCTGGTAGAATCCCTTCTTTGCTTGGGGTATCATGTTCGCAATATCATTCCTACTTCTTCCATCGATGGTGATTCGGCTTCCCAGATGGCGGAAATCTTCTTGGGCCGCAAGTCTTTGCTGCCTAAGTTGCGCGGTGATTCTAACGACTTGATTTCTTCCAGAAACCATAAGGTTGATTTTTTTAGCATTCATCTTCAAGTTTTATTTCTTCATAGTTTTATTTATGCTGTTCATAATTTTCGCAAGAGCTTTTTTCTATTCCAGAATGTAAATAAATATATAATGGAAAAAATTATTTATTTCAAAATTTCCTCATTCCAAATGGAATCCACCAAGTTCTTGCCTCAACCTTAGCCATCACTGTAAATGTGGTACATAAGTCGACAGGATATAGTAATATTTCACCTCATTTCTGACTTTCATCACGAGGGTCCCACAAACCCTGGTCTTTCAGGGACTCAAAGACCTGGATAAATGGGCATATATCATGCGCCTAAAAACCTCCACAGGAAGTCCCCTATCACACGCACCGAAGGGCCAGAGTCGCCCCCGCTCCCCTTGCATCTTTCCCTCGCCCCCTCCTTGGGCTTGGCACCTCAATTTCCCCCTCCCTCACTCTTTCTCCAATTCTTCTTTCGTTGGTCAGCTGGGCAATTTGCGTCCTTTGGGGCAAATTAACTGGTGGTCGGTGGAGAGGACTAAGGAGTCGGTCGCCCGTAACTGGAGTCTCCAAAGACCGAAATATTGTATCAAAAAAAAAGTTTTCTTTATAAAAAATGTTTGTAGAAATTAACACTAGACGTATTACTAGGCAATCATATTGGGAGTGTAAAAATCAGGTGTAATAGGATTATTATATTTAATTAATCGAAACCACGGGAATTTGCATCGTTTCTACACTTGGTAAAACTGTTACAATTTTAATTTCTACCTGAGGTGTAGAATCTTATGAAATTAGTATATAGAACATTAGCTGATTGATTGGTGACTCCCTCCCATGCTTAGAACTGCCGTTTATTTACCGAAAATGACTATTGACTTCATCGATCTGAGGTTACGCATTTATTTTTTTATTAATGGAATACAATTATCGACCATTTAAATCCGAATGGATGTTTTTGTATGGGCGAAAGTATTTTCATGGTAACATCAAAATGCTCCTGACAAAATATTTGCGTTGCCTTAGCTCGGTAACCAAGGAGTTGAGACCCCATGTTTATCGGACGAAAACGCATCAAGTCACATCGAGCCTCTATTATATATTCAGAGGATACGCAGGTTCCTCCTGAAACAGCCTGTACATGTGTATTTCATTGCTATATATGTCAGATGAGTTAAATGTGACTTGGACCAATCACGTTGACTTTACAGCAGTGAAAATAATTCTGGTTTGTCAATGCACATTTATTCCTAAAAAGTTTTGAAGGATATTTTCACCATAAATAATAAACGAGTGATACTTGGTAACTTGGATTGAATGCAACAAACATATGGTACTCAATCAGGCTAGCCTGTATTTGGGGCACCTCATTTAAATCACAAACATAGTCTTAAAAACCGAGAAAATAAAAATTAGCTCAACTGGAATAATAGAAAATAATACGGAAAACTATTAGGAAAAAAATCACCCTGGTTCAGTGGGATTCGAATCCACTCCCCTCTTTTGTATTTGGCCTCAATGTTAACTATGTCTCCTGAGACACACTGATGACCGAAGGCGAGAACTTCTTGTTTGTAGAAACACCTTCGGAAATTCAATTGGATCGCAACTGAGATATCGGTTCACATCCTATTCAATTCTTTTTTGGGGCTATAAATGCAAAACAACCTACCACAAGGTGACAATCAAACAGTGAGAAGTCACTTTAAAGAGCGTCCCATTTAAACTAATTATTGAGGAAAAATTAAAAAATGAATAGAGGAAAAATATTGATTATCTCATTAACAATAATGAAAAATTGAAAATATGGGAAGAATACATTGTAGTAGATGGGAGAAAACTTTTTAACATACTCTCGCCTCTCAAAATATCCTTCATCCACCTTTTCTGCCTTCTTCAAACTGCGCTACCAAATTCCTTTCCTGTTCCACCATATCCATTAGGATTTTCATTGAGCCCCTCCTTGGACTTCCTTTCCATTTTAAATCGCTTCCTTGGCCAGGGAAATTCTACATCAGTCGTCCCTACTACTTGAGCCATTTTCTTTGAAAATACTAACTGGATGCGTAAACTGTTCAACCCTCTCTACTTCATCCCCTCCCATCCTGACCCACCTTCTTACTAATAAAAATTCTCATTATCCTCGTCTTCTTATGATTTATCTTCATCCCACATCTTCCGCACTGCACCTCTAACATATTCATCATTAACTGTAACGCCTTGACTGACAGGGAAGCCAGCGCTTGGTCATTGCAAATCTCACTGACTTTAGCAGTCAGCCTGGAACTTTCTCATTCATTGCAACTCGCTCAGCTCAATGTACTGGGCTTTTTTCCCTACCTTAAAGCTCTTAAACATATTCTATCCACCTCTCCTGGTTATCTTTTAGTTCTGTAATCAACTTATCTCTCTTGTTTGTTATCGTTAAAATTAATCGCACTGAGGAGATTTTATTACTTAGACAAATATGTAATCTACCTGTACATACTGATAATTTTATTTATATAAAATATAAATATATATGTATAAAAGTGCCTATATGTATAAATTTGCCTAGACCAAGACTTGATTTCAGATTCCCCGATAACGCTCCAAGATTAATTGGCCAAAGCCCTCTGGGCGCTATCGGGTAATCTGGAATCGAGACGTGGTATAGGCAAATTTTACCACCGAGGAATTTTCATATTGATCCGCTCACTTTTTTTTAGCTGTTATGGTTTTTATGTAAAATTTTGTATGGCTTCTGAGGGGAGTGTAATCGATTGAAGGCATTTGGGAAGAGGGGCCGGAGAAGGATATGATAGGAAGACAAAAAGGCGAGTTAAATATGTATTTGGCAAACTACGAAATATCTTGGTTTTAAATAATTCCTCTAACTAGGTACATCCATATTTATTGTTGATGGGAACATCCAGTTACTTCGTAATTGCATTCATAAGTAGAAATTAGGCGGCCAGAACTTCTAACTATTATATTTTTCTGTTTTACGTTCAAGTCGACACTCACCTTCTTACACTCCGCCACTTATCTAGGTGATCTGGGGATGTCATGCAGCATGCTACTCATTGATTGATTGAGTGATGCTACCAGCCCCATTGATTTTGAGTTTCTTACCTTCCTTGGGCAGCCGTGAGGTAACCTGTAGTGAATATATTTTAGGCCAATTTAAAATTTACCACAAATACAATTTGCAGGCCAAATACCAAGCTGAACCTACATGCAAAGCAGGTGATTTGAGGCCAAATCCAAAGTCCTCCTGATACCCCTGTAAGATGTGAGGTGGACACCTCAGAAATTGCTGAATAGCTTGTTTACGGCCATATTTGGAATTTGCTTTGCAGGAAAGGTTTCATGGAAAACAATAGCTCAGAATAGTTATATTATTTACTACATATATTAATAATTGCTTTTGTTTCTTATATTATTTGTACAACGCAATTGAAGAGGACATCAGTTACCTTCGCTTCGATATTGTAGCTTTGGCTATGTAAGAGACACACGTGCCTTTTATACTATTCACTGCACTTTCAACTTTTAATATAACTTCACATCTTTGACTTGAATTACTGTTAACCAATTAATCAATTTAATAATTATAACTCTTTATTAGGAAAGAATTGGAATTGAAATAAGAAAATTCTTCGAAGAGTTCGTTCGGACAAATAAATAGCATCAATATTTGGGTTTAATTTTTATTTTATAATTCAGTACAATTTTCCCAACAACATTTCATTCATGCCAGCATCTTCCCTGATAGCACTAAGAAATGTACCCACGGACGCCAGCTGTGTCCTCCATTGAAAGAAAGCATGCACTTGGAGGACCGTCCAGCATCCACATCAAGGCTGGCAACGCTCCACACGAATCCTGGAGGTGATCGTCTAAACTCTGAAAATAGCAGTTTAGGATGGAGTAAAACTCATTATTTGCAAAAAAAAACAAATACTTCATGGATTGTTAGGTGAGATAATTTTAAGAATATTTTTCCATATCAATCCTTACATAGCAATGACTTCTCGAGTACAGTATTACCGTTAGTTAGCTTACTTTCACCCAAAAAATACCTCCATCTCGGTTTCAATTTTTTCTACTACAATAAACAGGAAATACATAGTGTTATGTTAATCTGCTCATGCCATTTTTTAAAATGCCAGTCTCCTGAATGAGAGGGAGCCGTTAATCAATTCGGTATTCTTAACGACTTCGTGCTAACTGCAAAATGCTCCAAATAAAATGTTTGAGTTACCATAGCTCAATGACTCGAAGAGGTTAGAGCCACGTCTATAGGAGAAAAAATACTTCATACCCCTTCACCAGCTCCTCAAGTTTTTCAACTGTTGATCCTTCGTGAATCACCGCGGATTTAGCAGCCACCTCCGTTCCTTACTCAGCACGAGTATTTTCCCATCGAGAAAATGCTCTTGGCAGCCAACATCTTTCTCCAGACTAACAGCATTATCAATATCTAATCACTGTTGGAGATGCAGTTACAGTTTATTTCACTTAGGACAAATTGCATAATAATAATGTATGACATTTTTTGATAAATTATGGCCATAGTTTTCACAAAACTACATAGAAGAAAAATTAAACAGTTTTATCCATTTTTTGCTATTTCTTTTTCTCTCTCTAGATATATAGCACAGGCCGAGAAAAATGAAAGTCAAAAATGTCAATTGCCAGACAAATTAACATTCATTTTTAGAACTTTAGCACAACATATGAAAATTAGCAAAAACAAGTCTTAGGCAAAATTGAAAAACATTTCTCTAGATTTGATTGAGAAAAATTATTTTATTGAAGGTTTTGAAATACAACAGTCGAAGAAAAAATTGAGTGGATCTTAAAGGAAGCAACAACATTTTCAATGCAATCACGATATCAAAAAATGTTACTCAGTATACTTCAAGCCTTAAAAAAATGCGTGGCTGCATGCAGAATATGAACCTGATGGAAATATATCAGCATATTCTCTAACTGGACCATTGCAAATCTTAGGTAACCTTGAACCATCTTATTTCATTGGCAGAAGTTGGGTGGGCGATGTTTTCTACCAAATATTCAAGTCAGCTGTCGGCCTATTACCCAAGTTGAGAACATGTTCAATTCCTGCTTCATGAGCAGCTCTTTTCATGCTGAAAGTGTCAATGATGGCTCTGGTCTAAAGGCAAGTGAAGTGGTTTCAGCTCGCGATTAAGTGTCTCAAAAAGTCTCAAATGAAAACTCTGAATAATTCGACATATGAAAGAGAGAGAAAGTAAATGCTGACTCAAATGTACACTCATGAAATGGATTCCATTTAAATGTTAAAACAAAATGTTCAAGGAAGAGGCAATCATATACTGATTATACATAAAGGCATCAACTCAAATTAAGAAACCAAATCCGTGGTCCTTTCCATTTAGCAAGAATTACATTCTAGGTTCTCTAAACCAAGGCAATAGTGTCCACTAAGAATCAAGAAAGAAAAACAATTTCACTGAAATAATCACCACCTGTAGTTCTTCAGCACTTTAAAAGAGCTAGTTTACGACGAGCTTGCCGACAATCAGTATTCTACCCCTAATAGCCATTTTTCTTGGGATAACATTGCAGCAATCAAGATGAAATTCTGTATTAAAGAATGATCATCGACAAGAGCCTATATATTAAAACAAGACTTCAATGATGTCTGTGAAAGTACATCCAAAGGCATACCTATAAAACTGCATGGTATCATGTTAACAGCGAACATCTTAATATTTTTTTACCTTGCAGCACTATACGTAGGAACTTTCAAAAAGCCTACCAATCAGCTGGCAGAAAACTCATGATGATCACCTTGGGCGCCCATACATGGGAAACATTTTAGAAACAAATGTAGAAAATTGTCATTCACCTTAGATGTTCCAAACATGTACTCCAGTGATCTCAAATTTACTCAAATTTCTGGGAGAGGGCACCTCGGACCCCCTTATTATACCTTTGCCTTGCCCCCCCCCCCTTGGAAAATATTGTATAGGCGCCCTTGTGTCCTTCGGGGTTGATCGGACGAAGACATCGACGGACGCCACTTTACCGTGTGTCTCATCAAATGAAATATTTACGGTGACTAGATTTGGGGGACTTTCGCAACCTCACTCCAAACCCTCAAAAGAACTCCAATCCCAAATTCCTTTGGATCGTACGCATCGTGACGTTCTCCTTGTTCTCCCTCCCCCTCCCGCGCCCCTCCTTCGAGGCAACCTCCTCCGCTCCCTTTCACGCTTTTCCCTCTCGTCGCCCGCCTGCTCGCAGTCGTGAACGTCGTCAGCTGGAGGTGTGACATCGAGGGGTGCGATGACTTGACTGATGGAAATGGACTTCCCAGGGACTCTGTTACTAATGAGTAAGTTGTGAGTGGCCATTATAACCTCTAAATTACAAATATCTGCCTCACTAATGGATTGCACTAATTTAAAGACCCAGCTGTATGCGAGTTGACGTCAAATGCGGTTTAGTTGACCGAACTTACATCTATCCCCTGACCAGAAATCCCTCTGTATTTCAGTGATCAAACTCAATAATTGGGTTACGATGATTATTTGTATAGTGTAGTTCCTCAAAAACATTGGAACAAATTTTTTTGGAGCAGTTTACGAGGTTTGACGTGATGTTCAACGATCAGCGATTGATGCTTTGCCCTATTCTATTGACTCATGTTCTCCTTTTCTGCGAACAAATGATTGCATGATTGCGTTGCCTAAGTGGAGAGTGGAATATTATTCGAGTTATCCATCAATGAAACCCAGAAACACAGGTTTTGAACGTTGTTATTTTTAGTTAATTTACTAGTGATAAGCCGACCCTGCAGGGGCACGTAGACCTTTTGGGCCATTGTGCCATCCATTTCGAGTTTTTACCTCTGGAGGCCTACAGCTATGCTTGTGGCCTACCTAGATGCTTTCTATGGGGAAATCTGTTACGTCCTTTGATTTGCGTGGGAGGTGCGTACCATGGTATTTCCCTACCTGGGCGTTAAGGTGCTTAGACTTCTAGTTGGGCCGTTGTGCCACAATCTACCTTATTGAGTTTTAACCATGGCGACCCTTAGCCTTCCCGAAGCCTAGAAAGTCTCCAATGGGTACTTACCATATCGTTTGGTCCTACATTGGGACTACTCGGGTACCGATTCCAGAGGTCTAGTGATTGATAGGCATTCACATAGTAGTAGTTAAGGGAGAGATCCTTCCGGAATGCTCCAATTTATTTTCACAAATAAAATGTTTTACATTTGAGGGTTCCTTTAAATGTACCCCTCCTTTTTACTCGTTTTAAACTTTTTTGTTTCTTATTTTCATATTTTGGTATATAATTTTTAAGAAAGTTTATTTCTTCTGCTCATTTCTGTTTCTAGGCAGCTCCTCCCCGCTCCGTTGTCCCTTCGGCTCAGCTGTTCTCCGGCTACTCACTCTTCCTCGCCCGCTGTTCCTTCGTCCCCCTCCCTTGGCTGCGCTCCATCTACTTCATACTCCTAGGCTTTCCTCCGGTCCATCGTGCTATTAAAAGATTGTAGAAAATTATTAAGTAGGTATTTCACTTAAAAATAATACAAATATTCATAACTTCTACAAAGTGAAGCCTGCAAAAGTAAAGTTTAGTCCATATATAAATTTTGGGCTAGTCTCGATGCTCTGATCTTCATGAACCAATAATTATCATAAATCCTCATCTCAAAGGGAATAAATTTCAGTTAATTCCAATTATTTTAGTGGTTAGACAACATAATTAAAAAGATATTTAGTGTTTATTTTTGAAAGAGTAAACATTACTATCATCAAAACATTCTACTTTGGGTCGAGAAGAAAGTGCATATCCCCTTCTTGCTTTTCTCCATCATAGAGCCACTAATATACCTAACTAAACTGCCTTCATCATCAAAATTTATGGGCCATCACTTAAGATTTTATTTTCAATTTCTGTAAAAACTTTGCAACCACTGTGTCAAGTCATTGCCAAAATTTTTGGGCCATCCGTTAACATTTAATCATTAAATTTTTTGTAAAAGGTTTGCAGCCATAAATCGTCAATTTTAAGATTACTAAGGGCTAGTTAAAACATGTGTGTATGAAGACATGTATACATGTAGGAGAACAAAAGAATTTGCACCCTGAAATGTTGGGGGTGATTTTCATTTAAAAAATCTCTTGAAAGCTCAAGCAACCGAAATAAAAGCTGTTATGGATACCCTTGTCATGTTGTCTTAAGACTGTGGCAGTAAAAGTGTGTTGTAAAAACCGCAATCTTTGTGGGAACATATGCGTAAAATTTTTCAAAATTCTCTTTGGATGCCCAATACTGCATATTTGTTTGAAACCCCAATTCCTAAGTCACTGTTGGAAAGTAGCAATGATAGCATATGGGAAGGACAGAGTGAGGAACAAGATATGTACCCCACCCCAGACTGTCAGGCCCAGGTCTGGTAGTCTTGTTAAGCCCCCTCGGAGATACTGACTCTGATTTTCCTTGATGGTTTGTTCTCTATATATTTTGCCTTTTTTCATTGCCATCTGTATGGTATTGAGCTCTGGTAGCATGCTCCTGCTACAAAAGATTTATTCATCTCACAAAAAAGGCAATAAGAATTATTTCTAATTCCCACCCCAGGGAGAACTGTAAACCCCTCTTTTAGCATCTTGGAGTCATGACTCAGTATTGATTATATATTTTCAAATGCCTTTGAGATGTCAGAGTGAATATTGACTCCTTTGAAACAGGAGCTCTAGTTCATCATTTTAACATAAGACATGAAGATAATCTGTTAATACCACAGTGTAGACTGTCCAAATCTTATGGATCATTCAATTTTCTCATAATAAGGTTTTTTAACCTCTTGCCTCTAGAGGCTAGAACTGTATCAATTGCAAGGTTCAAAAATATCTCTGCATATGGATTATTTCTAAAGGGTTTTATTGCTTTGAAGAATTTTTGGAATGTAATACTATACCCATAAATTTCTAATTTTTGGTGTTTACCATTTGATGACAACTGCAAAATGTGTTTTGTTTAATGTCAAATAAATATCTATCCATAATGATTTTTTTAAATTGTTTTAGTTGAAGTTTTGTTGAGGTCCTTGAAGTGTGAATGTATCATTCATTGGTATCAGTCAGTCATTCCTGGTAGATCACATTGTCTAATTAATGAAAGAGTGAAAATGTGCAATCTGGCAGCAAATTATTTTGAAGTTAAGGCATAGGTATTAAGTGCATCCTGCTGATCATGATTTTTTAAGTTCTTTCAGGGGTTACTGAGGTTTCACTGCTGTGCTGCTGTTCAGTCATGGGCTGCTCACCGTTAGGACCTGTCTACAGGAGTTAGATGCTGGGGAAAGTGTTTTCATGGAATGCACTGTGACTGTAATGGTTCTGATTTCTTAACCGATGAAGGTAAAATGGATTGTATCGTTAATATTCATGGAAATCAGGGGACAAAAAGGAACAATTTTACTTAGTTTTATTTTTTTAAAGCTGGTGGTTGGTTTTGTAAAAAATGGTATTTGTGTAACATTTGGTGGGGTTCCTCCCAAGCAGTCCCTGAGGCACTTAGACCTATTGGTCCATTGTGCCAGTGTGATATGAGTTGTCTTGTGTATTATCATTTCGTTCAGTTTGTGTTATACTATTTCTGAAGGCGTTTAGGACCATCTCTTGCCCAGCTTACCTTCAGAGATTCTCGAGACCTTTGTGATAATCCCCCACTTCATTTAAAGTCCTTCCAAGATAATAGCTCAGTTGAGCATTCAAACCTACGACCAATAAGTGTACCAGCATGCAAATGCCTATCAGTGATACAGACATGACGTAGTCTCAATGCCATCATGAATATTTTCAATTAATTTTTTCAATGCCATTTTATTCTGTCAAATGCCAATCTTCCTGGAAGCTAGTAATGATTAAATATTTAGAAACTGTTCAAACTAGATAATGAAATCCTTTATGGAAATTAGCAGAGACTAGTTAAAATCCCAGTTCCACCAATGTGTACTGTAAAATAAAAATTAAGCAGTGCCATCATGCCGGCAAAAATATGACTAATAACTAACGACAACACTAAACAATATTTAAAATAGTATAATTTGATGATTTATACTGATTTGGATTATAATGTAATGAAAAGTAAACACTTGATTCATGATCATATGAAAAAGCTAAAGTCAACATCTTGGATTCTTAGGCCTTGGCACTTCCCCAGAAGCATTGAACAGGTTTACTTTTTGGTTCATTATTAATTGTTAACTGCACCATTATCTTGGACAGATTAAAATCTGCAATCCCTCAATTATCTCGAGATGTACCTATTTATCATTCACATGTAGCCCTATGCGATTGCACTGTATCAAGGATCTCTTGGGCTAGTTAAAATTAAGATCACTGGTATTCTACCAAACTAAGTCTTCTAGGCTTGCCATTTATTTCCATCTCCTCAGGGATCGTTCTGTAACATTTTCTATGTAAAGCTATTACTTCATGTAATCCCTATTCAATACTTCATATCTTTTGTCCCCTTCGATATCATTGGAACTCACGATTCTTCTCACCCCTCTCTCAAGCTTACCGAACTTCATTTGCTCTTTCACCCTCTTCAGAATGTTGTTTTATCCCTGGTCAACACTTCCTCCAGCCACTACTGAGCAGTCCTTTGAATTTCTCCCTCAAGCCTCCTTTCCTCTGACTTTTTTTGAAGTTTTGAAGTTTCATCTCACGTACAATTTTATGAAGCCTTAAAACAATCACTCTTAAATTTTAAATTTATTTTGAAACTCTTGAATTGGTTTTGTTTTTCAGCTTTTGCTAGAACCACTGCTCCATTTCTTTGGGCAGGGGCTGCCTTCTGCACCCCTTTCGTGATAAAATTTGGCACTCTGCAACATTTTAGTGGGGGCTGTTAATGTGCCTATGTATCATAGAATAAACCAAACACCTGTTGGTAAGAGTAAAAAAGTTCGAAATGTACAACGTGAGAAATTGTTTCAAAGAAATAACCAAACTTAAGGATGATGACTTGACAATAAATTTTAAATCTTTAATTTTAAGCCACTGTCATATTCCAAATCTGAAGTCATTCTAACTTCAGAAGCAAGTACAGATAATAATAATTCTTAAGAGTCAATAATGAAAATTATCTTACTTGAGAAACTTAGTAGTGATGACATATGCCTACCATATTCGTGTGTACATGGTGCTCTTTTTTTACACTGGGTTACATTACATAAAAAAGGACTATAAAAACAATAAAATGTGGCCAGCTACAAATGAAGACTATGATTACTAAGTCATCAATAGTTGACCCCATTGTAATTGGAAAGTGGATTATTTTGTTATTGGGATGGTGGCTGACAAAATTATTCAAGAGAGCCCTTCCTTAGTTTGATCTCAGTTCTACAGCTGCATTATGTGGCCAAAAGTAATGAAAAACTCCAATAGCTGTAAAGTTGAAGCACCCAATGCAGTATGGAACAAGGTGTACAGAAAAATCATTCTTTGCAAAAACAAATTCCACATTGGTTTCTTGTATTAATGGTTCTTGCATTTTTTTGTGGAAAGATTTGCCCTATTTCTTCGCTCCTTTCCAAGTATGGTGTTTTGACGTATACAGCAATAGTTTTTCTTTGTTTCAGGTTCCAAAAGGCTTATTGCATTTCTTGTGTGGGGAATGGATTCTCTGAACTACATATAGTTTCAGAAATTGTGGCTAATGTATCCATGTGGCCTATATATATATATATATGTATTATATATATATATATATATATATATATATATAAACACAAATATAAATATACTTTTAAAACACAGGCACACAAAAATTAAAAGGACACTCACAGAATAATTTGCGGGACGTTTCGACGGGCAAGCCGTCATCGTCAACGACAAGAGACTAACTAGTGGTCTGTTACCTCGGGTGGGGGAGGAAGCGGAACAGGAGAAGGGAAGGGGGCTGGTTGGGAGCGGGAGCAGCAAGGGGTTGCTATTGGTCAGTGGGCCAAGTTAAGCCCGGGCGATTCAAATGCTCTTAAGAACCAGATGAAAGCCATCTCGCGAGTCCTCAACTCAATATTAGTTGCTCATTAATCATCATTTTAATATATATATATATATATTAAAATGATGATTTTAGTAAAATTCAGTTGCTGTAGGTAATGGTAAAACTAATTGTAAAAGGGTTTCATGGCTTGCCAAAGTGTCGTGGCCTTCAGCACCCACTATCCCCTCATTACCTGTTTGAACCTCCTACTCTGTCTTCTCCTTATCTCTTCCTGCAGTTTCCTTTTCTCACTCACCATGCCAAGCACTTCCTCGTTTGTCTTCCTTTCATTCCACCACACCTGCTCAATCCCCCTCCCCATATCATTTTGTACTATGTATCTTGAAAGTCAGCAGCCTAATCTCCTCTTTCCCAAGAGTTCATTTTATTGCTCCTTGCAATGCTATACTTCGTTATATTCTTTGATTGTCTTTTCTTCACATTTTAACTCTAGGTACCAATTATTTATATTCTCCCATTGTTGAATGCCTTATTTGCTAGCTCAATTCTCCTTCTAATGTCTCCTTCGAGTCCTCCTAAAATCTTTGCTACTACGTATTATAATTTCATGTTGCTACCCATTTTTTAATTCTGGCTGGCAGTGCCTGCTGAAGGAGTTTTAATCCATATGATTAATATGAAAGCTTCCTTGTCCCACTTTATTTTTACTCGGAATTTTGAATCTAACATCATATTTCATAAGTATGCCCTAGATTATGATCAGAATCTATTTCTTCTCTTAATAAGATGCATTAAGTTTTGAATCAGTTGCCTAACTTCTGCCTGAACGTATTATAATCTATTTTATGCTTCACTTTCTTTCCCAGCCTTTTCCATGGATGCCTTTGCCTCTGCTGATGTCATAACCATTTTTATTCTATTTTTATTACATTATGTTTGCTATTATGTATTAATTAACTTCTCCAGCAAAATTCCACTATCTTCTAACCACAGGTATTTCCTGTGTATGGGCCATATTCTCCCCCTTCATTTCTGTCCTTAATACTCCTTTCCCCAACCACCAAAAGCCAATGGCACATCATTATTGGGTTTTTCCTGCCTGGATCTTCCCTTATGGCTTCTTGTAGTTTCCATATCTTCCACCTTGTGGGTAGTTGTCAGTATGTAGGTATATAGATTCATTATCTTTGGTTTATCATTGAATTTGTACTAATTTCGTTTGTCCTTTATACTTAATGAAGGGCATTTTGGTAGGGTGTTAAGTCATGTTGAATGGCTGCTTGAAATTTTTTTATGTAAACTGTGTAGAAGCAGTGGTGGATGTTTGGGTGAACTTATCGGCCTGATCTGTTACCAGCTGTTCAGGAACTGTGCTTCATGTGTACTCGAAGCGTTCTGTTCAGAAGCTGTTCATAATTGAGTTTATTATATTAACTGAGTGAAATTAGATACTTAGTAGCATTTTCATCCCATAAATTCCTAGTTAAAAGGGTATTAATTTCTTGACACTGACAAATTCATTTTCATTTTATTTTTATATCAGATTTACCCAAATTTCTTTTGGGAAATGAAAAATGGTGCGAGTTGGAGAAGACTGGAATCCAAACAAATTGAAGACTGGAATCCAAACAAATTGAAGACTGGAATCCAAACAAATTGAAGACTGGAATCCAAACAAATTGAAGACTGGAATCCAAACAAAAAGCACGAAGAGTGATTCCTGTGATTGCTGGACAGCAGCTGCTCACTGGTGCTGGAGGGCATCGCATTTGGGCAACTGGCTTACCCAAATCTTGGATATCTCAGAAAATGAAGTAAAAATATGTTCTATTGTGAAGAACTAAACTGGATCCTACTGGGACTCCTTACTCAATGTATAAATGTTATCTTCAACCATTAAAAATGAACTAAAAAGAAATATTCTGTACATTTTCATTTACCCATGGGTAATGTAGTTTTTCCACATTTTGTTACGAATGGTGAAGAGCAAAAATTATGCAGGTATCTAAATTTTTGCAATTTCAACATTGGTAATTTGGTAATTTCCTTTAACTTTAGGATTACTGTTTCAAAGGGTAATTGGCCAATTTATTTTCATTAAATTAAGTGCATTATTTGGTTGCACTGTGCATTCTCTTGTACTTTACATTCATTCAAAGATTGATTTTGGAAATTAACTTCACTCGAGTCATCTCAAAAATTTCCAGTAACGGCTTAAATATATCTTTGAACTCCCACCAATAAAAGCATAATATTCTACAGAAGGTCAGTACGTTGAAAATATGATTGGTAAAATTTGGCTTGTGCCACCAAGTTATGCGATGGTTCCGCTGATTCCTTGAAAAGCAGGGCTTCATAGCAGAGAGGAAATTGAGGGCGGAGGAACAAGGGGACTACAGTCGAGTGCCACCAAGTTTTGCGATAAAAAATACTTCCCTGAACCTTGGTCGGAGGCTGTATCTCGCCAAGTCTGGTTCAGAGATAAGAGAAATGATAACCTTCACCGTGGTATGACTCGTTCCATATTAATGCTCCTTACGCCCCGTGGTTAAATCAGTTAAATGGCACTCGTTCGCGGCCAGTCCACCCGCCTTGGCAGCCATTGTTCAATCCAAGCGTTCGGCCACGACATCGGTGTCTCTTCAGAAAGAAAAGCCTCTAGTCTGACTGTCATTGCAAAGCAAACGATTCGCGAAATCGCCGGAGCACAAAATTATTCTAAGTCCAGAGCCTCCCTCACAGAGCGAGAAGGATTTCCAAGGGGTTGCCATGCCTCGAGACCCACGGAAGGCTATTCGGCTCGCTTTGACCAAAATTTTCAGAAAAATGACTAAGTCCTCAATTTTTGACCTTAAGTACTAGTTTTGAGTCCAATTTTCACAAGAACCCGGGTAGCCGGGGGGAAAAGAGGAAGGAGCTGTTGGTGAGAATATAGCGATTGTTGCAACGAATCCTTTTGCCGGCAATTTTTTTTATTTCTAGAATTTTTTTTTTAAATTAGCAATTTATGCTAAACATTCTCCTGGGGTTTTTACTATGTGTTCAGGATGACGTGAGACGTCCAGAAAACCTTAATTAGTTGACCATTTTTTGTAAATCCGCCGATTTTTTCCCGGCGGGCCGGCCGGGCGCCCGGAAAAAAATCGGCATTTTTACAAAAACTGGTCAACAATTAAAGGTTTTCTGGACTTCCCATGTTGTCCTGAACACAATATTAAAACATAGAAATGCATTTATTATGAAAATGCAGGGGGGATTCTCGGGGGAACCCTAGTTCAAAATTTGATCAATAGATGGCGTCCGCATTTACTAATTCACAAAAGCACTTCCCGGAGACCTCTAATTTCAAACTTGACCAACAGATGGCAAGTGCCTTAACTTTTCGTGAAGTCGGTATAAAAATTTGGATCACCTGATGACAAACGCGGGAAATTCGATTTTCCGAATTTAATGACCCCTTTTTCGGAATAGCTTCCGACAGTTGAAATATATAAACAAAACACTGTCATAATTCCAATCGATATAGGCTGATTACGGAGGTCCTAGCAGAACTACGCTATTCTCATGCCCCTGTGATTATCCAAATATAATCTTAGTTTTAAGAATAGAGTTACATTACAACCAACGAGAACTTGTTTCAATTCTCTCCTTTCTTCGTGACACGAAAAACCAAAGACAGCTGAAGATCACTCTCACATTACTGCGTTCTCCCTCGGAAACACCAACCCAGCCGTGAACGAAGTAACACAACGGATACATATATATTCCACGAGGTTGGAGTTGAAGGGGTGAGTGTTTATAAAATATAGTGGTGTCTAAGTCGGTTGGGGAGGCTTATGCGTTAGCGGTGTAAATTTGGTTAGTCATTCAACTTAACATAAAATTCAACCCCCGATTAGTGATTTCTTAGCCTTTACCTCCATTAGAAATGATTTGCAATCCGTGCAGATTGCTACATAATTGGAATAGGTATGTTTCCCTAAAAATGTTTAATTGCCAAATAAAACAACATGTGTCGAACTCTTTGAGTACGTCACATTGTTTATTTTACATATTTATAACAATATCCAACCTTTTGCATATCTAATCGTTTCAACAAATGGTATACATCTATTTAAAAATAAGTATAATGTGCATTCATTTTTCTATTTCGTATTTTATTCTGGTTATCTATTCAATCAACTCAATTTTTGTAGTTCTATTGGAGTTAAATGATAATGAAAAACAAGTGGAAGAGATAGCTTTTTACAGTATAAGTTTTTATCTCGCCCCACGATTGACATCATACAAACACTGCCACTCCATTGCGGCGCACGGCCCACAGAGCTACATAAACTATTAAAGACTATTGAAGTAAAGGCTCTAAGTGAATATTGAACCTTAAATGTTTGAGTAAGTTTGATAAATATTATTCTCCCACTTTTGTTAAAATTGTTTTTCAAAAATTTAAGTCTTGTAAAAACGAAATGAATATTTTAGCATCATGTTTTAATAAAGCAGCAAGAGGGACACCGATGTATGTAGGTAGGCGTATGAAAAGTTGCACCTGATCCTAATTAAGAAATTAATGGAGAGGAAGCACTGCGGCTGGCTTTAAATTACACCCACCCTTGCTACATAAACTTCCGCGATATGTACAGGAACGCTTACAAGTAATACCAACCAACTTACCTTTTAACCATAGAATACCATATCAATGCTAGTCACTTGTCCTTAAGCAGTCCTCCTGTGTCCACCGGATGACCTCGTCTGAAATGTTACTTACCTCAATAGTCTCATTTTTTCATTATATTTTTACCCTAACCCTTTGAAAAAACTTTTCCCAGAGGTCCTGTGCTGCAATTTAAATCACGTTTTATGTAATAATATTGTAATTCTATTAGAGGATAGTGTACCTACGACACCTTTTTCCCAATTGTCCAATCTAAAGGTACGAAATGAATGCAAGATGACATTACTAAAATTATAATTTACAATGAAACTAATGGTATAATATTGTATAATTAAATATAACAACCCACTACTCCCATTCTTTATGCTCCAATATTGCTGAGGAGTATAAATTAATGTTTAACTATTAACTGAATGAATTTTATTATTTTTTCCAACAATATATTCCATCCTTTTCGAAGCAAAAACCCAAGGATACAAACATTCTAATAATACGCCATCCTTCTTCCTTCCCAAGGAGAGCCATCTATTGTTTCTATAGCTGCTATGATGTCAATTAAAACCATCCGATGGGATAGCAAACTTAGTTTCTCACACTCAGACAGTAGTATATTATTCCTACAGTACATGACCCGAAAAATGAGTTTGGTAATTCTTTCAACACAGCTCACATCAAATACCAATATATTTTAACAACTACCGATGCAGTGAAAACACCGCTAGTCAATTTCAGAAGAGCAAAATTAAAAAGCCACATTACTGACGGGAAATGTTTGAGTAACTGATAATAAACTGCTAGTGGCTAGTCCTACTCCGTTGAATGACTCCCGATATGTTACACCGCTAACGCATAAGCCTCACCAACCGACTTAGACACCATTAAACTCTCACCCCTTTGACTCCAGCCTCTTTGAATATGTATGCCCCACTTACCTTGTGTAATGAGCCTTTAGACCAAAGCCAGCATTTCTACATGAGGTAAACTTGGGATCACGAAGGATAGGAATTCAGAAACAATCTAAAGAAAAACTAATTGAAATTAACAGGTTTATTGACAAATGGTAAGGGTAAATTTTGAAAGTTACAATTTTCATGAGAAGTCAAAACACTGGTTTGATTATGTAGTACATTTTATTGCTAAAAGAATCAATTTTTATATTCAAACAACCACATCGTCACCACATGGTGATTACGTGGTTATAAAATGGTTTAAGGCCAATCACATCCCATTAACAACCCAATTGCATTAAGGATAAATCAATTACTAAACAAATTCAATGCGAATTGACATACATGATCTCTTGGAATATTAAAACATAAGCGGCAAGATGCTTCCAGCTTTTAAATGGAGAAGGGTTCGTAACAGTTTATAATGCCACAACGAAGACAGATCCAGTACATGAAACAATATTGAGCATACTAGCAGTATTTTTTACATTTACAATTTAACAAACAGAACATCTAAATATAAACCCGGAACCCGGGAAATAAATATGGTAATGACCCATGTTCCTATCATCCTTCGATCCCTCGCCCAAGACAATAAGTCACAATGGTTATCTTTGTATCAATGTCTTGATAAATGTACATAGTCCCGAGCTATAAGGAGAGAGGAGGGAGAGGTACTTCAATTAACTGAAAACAAGGACAGAGGAAGGAAACAGCGAGGGAATGAAGGGAACTAAAAACAGGAATAGAAGGGAGGTAATCTGAGTGGGATGGCCTGGGATGATGGGAGGGCACCAACACACAGGTTGAAATAGAATCATAAATAAGGAAAAGGGACAAAACTGAACAACTGAATTTAAGTGAGCGTAGGAATGAAGTGACGTAAATAAACCACTCTGTTTAACAAATTTCGGTTAACATAAAAATATGAATGACGAAGAAGAGTTCTGTAGAAGCAACAGTTCGGCAAGCTGTGAACCGAACGAAGAAACGGGCACAATAAGGACAGCTATGAACAAAAGACAAGGCGAGGGTGCACCAGAGGAGTCCAGGCGATGTAGCAACATAGACTGCACCAAAAGCCGTAGTCTTCCAAAACATTATGTCCCACGGAGGAGAAAAGTCGAAGACCACTCCACCAAGGTGAAAGAGAAAAAAAGAGCATTAGCATTTGAAAAAATGAATGAATAAATACATCACATTTGAAAAAAGCAACAAAAACAAGATTAACAGCTGAAACGAGAAAAATATTATTAGGAGCTTATATTGTAGGGTTGTATACCATGAACTAAATGGAGTCTTAAAAAGTGCCTTTATAAAAAGATTAGGGAGAGGAGAATATTACTTAATACTTGTGAAATGTATTTCACTCAAGTATTCATTTGTACGTTCTAAGTTCATACACACTTATATGACAATAAATCATACATTGCGAGAGCCTGAAAAAGTATTACATTTCATCATAATGTAACAAATATAAATACAGTATACAGTATAAATCCGTCAAAATACATGCTTGCAGTTACATTAAGTACAGTCTAAAGTGTTGCATAACATATGATTGACCATAAATGTGATATGCAACGTTAAGCTGCAGTAAGGAAAACAAATATGCTACCTGCTTGGCCGTAACGTGACCTGAATGCTACCATTATAATTGGCATTCAGCTCACGTTTAGCTCAAGTGACTACAATTTAAGTACTATTTGTTCTTAAGTTCAATATCCCACCACTTTACATGTCCTGCCTACATCGTCAGCTAAGTCACTTTAGTTCACCCCCCACATCTCTAAATGAGCTAAGTCCCAAAATGATAGACCCCTCTCAGACATCCCCCAGTTATAAGGGGAGGCCCTTTTACCTAACCTGAACCTAACTGCCTAATTGAAAAAGGACCAAGACTACAAGACAGGTGAGAGACACCTGAGAGAGGATTAGCAATAATGAAGACAAAAATTTAATATACATAAAGGCCGTGCAGTGAAAAATTATAGCTATTAGTGTATGGGACATTTTTATACATATATGTATGGAAGATACAACTCTGTTTCAATTTTTTATGTGAGTAGATAAGTTACTTGGGTAAAGTAACTTAACTCCAGGGATATTACAATCGTGATATTAAACCAGGAAAAAAATCTTACTCTTAAGCCGTTAAGACTTTTTCGAAGGCCTAATTCCTACCTCTTTGAATGTTTTCCATAAGGGAAGTAACTTATTTTTAAAGACAATTCCAACTTCTTTGAATTACGAGTAATTTATCTAAAGGGAGTTAACTTTAGTTTCCTTTAAAGTGAGGTTACTTTATGAAGCCCGTGGAGGGCCCTACGATGCGTTCCTGATGGGAACCCATTTCATACTAACGCGATTCACGGCGTACACCTAGATTGCATGCAAGGAGAGGAGACGACACCCTACCACAGTACTGCAAGGTCCAACGGCGGCCGATTCTCAGGTTTCCATCGACGATCCATCGATGCACACGCACTTATCACAAACAATGCAACATCACTGACCATCACACAATTATGACCATACACAAGACACTAGCACAACACTTTCCATCGACGATCCCTCGATGCACGTCGCACAAAAAAAGGCACCACCACTAACACAATAATGACCATGCACAAGACACTTATCACTTTCACAATCATCAGGAAGCTGAAGACATAGAAAGGATAAAATGAAGATCTCCAGCGCCGATAAACTTCATTGCTGCACCAGTGACCAGCATGATGATATTCCCTTCCCATGTGTACATGTAAATGTTTGGATATCCCTATACAAATGGCTGGTGGTTATGTTAAATCTCACAAGGATGTATTTGAGCTAAAACAAGCAACTAATTCTAAAAATATTTCGAAGGACTATTTTAGTAAAAACCTTGTCCGCTAACAATACGCATAACATGCTTCAACAGCGCACACAGATTTACGATTTCACAATCTTTACAAACAAAAAAGAATTTCCAGCATTACCATCCTTCGTCACTGGCATTCATTTGTGACGAGGGTCCCCCTAAATCATACATTTTATTTCGAAATACTAACAACTTTCGCGTCCATTAGTCATCAACCCAAATGTTCTTCAATAGTGTGATGGAGTTGTCTCAACATTATTGAAGTACGACCTTTTCATAGTATGCAAGCTTGACGAATTTAGTTTGGTGAGGCATTAGTATTGATCATACAATTAAGGTACACATTCTGAGCCTAACTTCCAACTTCAAAGACTGCTAAAATAATGGACTACCGTGTATGGAAAAGTAGATCACCTTTGGTATATTCTTCCGAAAATTTGTCGCAATCTTCTATCCATCCCATTTCCCTTAAGTGCATCCTTGAAATGAATAGTGACTTTAATGAACGTATGAAAAAATTCAAAAGGAAAGCACAGGCTGAGTTTAATTTTAAAGGTAAAAATTGCAGAGGCAACTAAAAAAACAGCAATCCATTTCCTTTGTAAGTGGGAGATCGTAATGGAGAACACTTTTCGTCAGACCACTTCGTGAAGAAGCCGAGAGAATGAAACTCACTCACTGCAAGAAAGTGAAGAGATTGATACAGCTGCAGATCTCAAACCAGGTCAGAAATCGAATGCCATTACATATCATATGACGAGAAAGTTTACTCTAGTATTTGGATTCATGAGCAAACCAAATCAGGCTTTGTTGGCATTTACGTGGTATATTAAATGAATGGCTAGCAAGTGTAGGATTGAAGATATTATTATTCAAAGAGTTCTTAAAACCGTAAAAGATGAGATTTTAAGAGAGAGACGGCAAGCCGAAAACGGAATCAAACTGGCGAATAATGAAACCAGGAGGAAATTTATTCCAAATGAATCCTGACAAAATTAATATTAATAAACAACATCACCGTCAAGACTCGGACAAAATATCGAAACGATTTGTTGCCATGTTCCAGAAGATGAATCAAGAAGAATTAAAAAAGCGAAGACCACAACATTGCCATAATTCCAAAACATTTTCATACGAGAAAATCCGTGATTCTACGGATCCAAGAATTTGCTGTACGTTTCCTTGAAACTAACACGCCTTTTGCCTTATTAGGTAATAGACTAATTAAAAGATTCTTTAACTGGCTATAAGGAGCATACTTTCAGGCTAGCTAGATTATGGTGCCAAAAACTCAGTTTCATTTAAGCAGATTTGAGTGTTAAAAAATAAGAATTTTAGACCAGGATCTTAGATTACAGAATGAAGATACTGCATAGCAAGACAGCATAAAGAGTAAAAACTAATAAGTGGACAGCGGCCGTTTATGAGGAAATATTGGCAATCAAGAAAAAAGCATGTGATTTGCGGATGATAGGAAATACCATCGAAATTATTATGTCGCTTGCCTTATTAGTTAACAGATATTGAAAGATAATATCTTTTTGGCTGTCGGGAGCCTCTGAGAAGAGTATCCACATTAACTTAAGGCTAGTATATATTTGACGATCTTTACATTGAATATTAAATAACTAACATTGAATATTATCTCACTGAAGAGGATGCTCCTATAGCATGCTAAGAATGCAGAATAGATAATTAGAATAAATACCAAGACGTGGACAGAAGCCGTTTATGAATAAATTTTGCCAATTAAAGAAAAAAGCAAGTGATATTGCGGATGATAGGGCATACTGTCCATTTCATGGAAAGTATCACGTCGCATGCCTCATTATGTAACAGACAATGAAAGCAAATAAATCTCATTTTGGCTGTAGGAATCTCTTAAAAGAGTAGCGGTATTAAGATTAGTTTATTCATTTGAAGGCCTTTGCCAAGAATAATTAAATCATGAAGACTGTTTGACCAGTAACTAAATGAAGAGGATTCTCATATTGCAAGCTAAAAATGCGGAATAGATAAATAAAATAAACACAAAGATGAGGAAAGAGGCCGTTTACGAAGACACATTGGCAATCGAGAGAAAAGCAAGTGATATTGCGGATGATAGGTCATTTCGCCGGTTTCATGAAAGGTAACACGTCGCTTCCATTTTCAGGTAAAAGACATTGAAAATAAAATTTCTTTTTGGCAATAGGGATCTCTTACAAGAGTAGCAGGATTCAGATTAGTTTACTTTTCATTTGAAGACCTATGGGACAAATGATTAAATCATGAATGTTGACTAATAACTTATTGAAGAGGATGCTCATATTGCAAGCTATGAATGCGGAATAGATAAATAGAATAAATTAAAAGGTGTGGATAGAGGCCGTTTATAAAGAAACATTGCCTATTGTGGAAAAATGCAAGTGATATTGCGGATGATAGGTCATTTCGCCGGTTTCATGAAAGGTAAAAGGTCGCTGGCCTTTTCAGGTAAACACATTGAAAATAAAATCACTTTCTGGCTGTAGGGATCACTTACAAGAGTATCAGGATTTAGATAAGTTTACTTTCCATTTGAAGACCTTTGCCAAAAATAAATAAATCATGAAGACTGTTTAACCAGTATCTTGCTGAAGCGGATGCTCATATTGCATGTTAAGAAAGCGGAATAGATAAATAGAATAAATACAAAGGTGTGGAAAGAGGCCGTTTAGGAAGAAACATCGGCAATCGAGAAAAAAGCAAGTGATATAATTGATGATAGATCATTTTTTTGGCTCCATGAAAGGTAACACGTCACTTGCCCTTTCAGGTAAAATTAACATTAGAAGTAAAATCTCGTTTTGGCTGTAGGGATCTCTTAAAAGAGTAGCAGGAATTAGGATTAGTTTACTTTTCATTTGATGACCTTTGCCAGAGTTAAATCATGAAGACTGTTTGACCAGTATCTTGCTGAAGAGAATGCTCATATATCAAGCTAAAAATGTGGAATAGATAAATAAAATAAATACAAAGGTGTGGAAAGAAGCCGTTTATGAAGAAACAGTGGAAATCGAGAAAAAAGCAAGTGATATTGCGCAGGATAGATCATTTTTTAGTTTCATGAAAGGTAACACGTCACATGCTTTCAGACATTGAAAATTTCATGTAACAGACATTGAAAGTAAAATTTTTCTTGGCCGTAGGGATCTCTTACAAGAGTAGCAGGATTCAGATTAGTTTACTTTTCATTTGATGACCTTTGCCCGAGTTAAATCATGAAGACTGTTTGACCAGTATCTTGCTGAAGAGGATGCTCGTATATCAAGCTAAAAATGTGGAATAGATAAATAAAATAAATACAAAGGTGTGGAAAGAAGCCGTTTATGAAGAAACAGTGGAAATCGAGAAAAAAGCAAGTGATATTGCGCAGGATAGATCATTTTTTAGTTTCATGAAAGGTAACACGTCACATGCTTTCAGACATTGAAAATTTCATGTAACAGACATTGAAAGTAAAATTTTTCTTGGCTGTAGGGATCTCTAACAAGAGTAGCAGGATTCAGATTAGTTTACTTTTCATTTGAAGACCTAGACACGAATAAATAAATCATGAAGACTGTATGACCAGTAGCTTGCTGAAGAGGATGCTCATTTTGCATGTTAAGAATGCGGAATAGATAAATAGAATAAATTAAAAGGTCTAGATAAAGAGGCCGTTTAGTAAGAAACATTACCCATTCAGGAAAAATGTAAGTGATATTGTGGATGATAGGTCATTTTGCCGGTTTCATGAAAGGTAACACGTCGCTTGCCTTTTCAGGTAAAAGACATTGAAAGTAAAATCACTTTTTGGCGATAGGGATCACTTACAAGAATAGCAGGATTATGATTAGTATACTTTTCATTTGAAGACCTTTGCCACGAATAAATTAATCATGAAGACTGTTTGACCAGTACCTTGCTGAAGAGGATGCTCATATTCCATGTTAAGAAAGCGAGATAGATAGAATAAATTCTAAGGTGTGGAATGAGGCCGTTTATGAAGAAACATTGGAAATCGAGGAAAAAGCAATTGATACTGCGGATGATAGATCATTTTTTTTGGTTTCATGAAAGGGAACACGTTACATGCCGTTTCAGGTAACAGATATTGAATGTAAAATCTTTTTTTGGCAGTAGGGATCTCTAACAAGAATAGCAAAATTTAGATTAGTTTACTTTTCATTTGAAGACCTTTGGTACAAATGATTAAATCATGAAGAATGTTGACTAATAACTTATTGAAGAGGATGCTCATATTGCTATCTATGAATGCGGAATAGATTAATAGAATAAATTAAAAGGTGTGGATAGAGGCCGTTTATAAAGAAACATTGGCTATCGATAAATCAGCAAGTGATTTGCGGATGATAGGTCATACTGTCGGTTTCACGAAGGGCAACACGTCTCTTGCCTTTTCAGGTAAAAGACATTGATAATAAAATCTCTTTTTTGCTGTAGGGATCTCTTACAAGAGTAGCAGGATTAAGATTGGTTTACTTTTCATATGAAGATTTTTGCCATGAATAATCAAATCATTAAGACTGTTTGACCAGTAACTTACTGAAGAGGACGCTCATATTGCATGCCAAGAAAGCGGAATATCTCTATAAAATAAATACAAGGGTGTGAACAAAGGCCGTTTATGAAGAAACGTTGACAATGGAGAAATAGTATATGATATTGCGGATGATAGGTCATACTGTCGGTTTTTATGAAAGGTAACACGTCGCTTGCCTATTCAGGTAACAGGCATAGAAAGTAAAATCTCTGTTTAGCAATAAGGATCTCTTACAAGAGTATCAGGATTAAGATTAGTTTTCTTTTTATTTGAAGACCTTTGCCACGAATATCTAAATCATGAGGAATATTTGACCAGTAGCTTACCGAAGAGGCTGCTCATATTGCATACTAAGAAAGCGGAATAGATAAAAAAATACAAAGGTGTTGACAGAGGCCGTTTCTGAAGAAACATTGCCAATCGAGAAAAAAGCATATGATTTTGCGGATGATAGGTCATAATGTCGGTTTCATGAGAACTAACATGTCTCTTGCATTTTTAGGTAAGATACAGTGAATGTATATATTTCTCTTTTTTTCTGCAGGGATCTCTTACATGAGTAGTCGGATTAAGATATGATTACTTCTCTTTTGAAGATCATTACGTTGAACAATTAAATAATGAAGACTGTTTGATCAGTATCTTACTGAAGAGTATGCTCATATTGCATGCTAAGAATGCGGAAAAGATGAAAAGTAAGAATAAATACAAAATGTGTTGACCTAGGCTGTTTTTGAAGAACCATTGCCAATTGAGGAAAAAAATCTGATTTTTCGGATGATAGGTCATAATGTCAGTTTCATGACAAAGTACAAGTCGCTTGCTTTTTTATGTAACAGACATTCAAAATGTCTTTTGGCTTTATGGATACTAACTAGAATTAGTAGCCAGATTAATATGAGAATAGTAATCATTTTTAAGATCACTGTCTTGAATATTTTAATAACGAAGACTGACCAATATGTTAAAAATATGAGAAAAAAGCATGTGAATTTGTGGATGAAAGGTAATACAGTCAGTTCATGAATAGTAACACATCGCTTGTCTTTTTAGATAACACATATTGAAAGTAAGTAATCCTCTGTCCATTTGTCTGAAGATATATGTTAGAAAATTAGCCGGATTAAGATAAGTTAACATTTCATTTGGAGATCATTGCGTTGAATATTTAAACAACGAGGACTGTTTGACCAATATCTTTCTGAAGAGGATGCTCATATTTCATGCTAAGAATGCGCAATAGATAAATGGAATAAATGCGAAGGTCTCACAGAGGCCGTTTATGAAGAAACATTGCCAATTGAGGAAAACGCATGTGATTTTTGGGATGATAGGTCATACTGTCAGTTTCATGAAAAGTAACACGTCGCTTGCTTTTTTAGGTAACAGACATTGAAACTCCCTTTCTTGGCTTTAGGGAGTCTACTAGAAGTAGTAGCCAGATTAATATGAGGCTAGCATTCAATTGAAGACCACAAGATTTGAATATTTAAATAACAAAGACTGACCCATATGTTACGGAAAAGGATAATTATATTGCAATAAAAAAATGTAACGAGAATAAATACAAACAAGCGATGTTATATATGCAGAAATGTTGCCATTCGAGAAAAACGCATGTGATTTTTGGACTGGAAGATCATAGTGTCTGTATCTTGTAAATTATTATGTCCTTTGTTTTTTTAACATAACTAACACAGAAATTAAATGAATATCTTGCTGGATATAGGGTCCCACTAGAAGACTTGCTGACATGTTCAGTTCTCATTGGAGGATCAAAGGAGTGTACCATTTCCAATCGAGAAAAAATAATATTTTAAATGCACATTAAAGATCCCTCTTTCATGTAATCCAACATGTCTCTTGCCTTTCATGGTAACAGCTGTTGAAATGAAATGATTCTCTTCTTGACTGTAGGGAGTCTACTAGAAGACTAGCCGGATTAAGATGACTTTTCAAGTTTTCATTTAAGCTCATTGCGTATCATTAACTTGCTTCATATAGGAGCCCACTAGAAGACTTACTGACAAGTTAATTTTTCATTTTAACTTTATTGCGTTGAATATGTAAATATGTACGACGTTTTGACCACTGACTGAAGAAGACGCCCTTATTGCATGCTAAGAATGCAACAAGAATAATTATTATGGAGCGGACCGAGGCCATAAAAGAAGCCAGTATCATACTGAAGAAGATGGCGATGTTAATGGTTTGAGGCGTAACTTTATAGAACTCCTCCTTTATGTAACTCCTTATGGAATTATTTTATGTGGAACTAAACAAAGAAGATGGCGACATTGTTAACTGGGAATGCAACAAGAATTAAAACAGAGTGGTTCAATGCCACACATGAAGCATTGACAAGAAAAAAAGCATGCGATTTGCGGATGAAGGAACATGCTGTCGGCTAATTGGAAGTTTAAGTTAAGGATTTAAGTCGAACACCACTTTTTTCACTTATCGCCGACATCTTCACCAAGAAACATCAATTTCAAAAAGATTAAATATTGATAGTGTCCTTTTATTTAATGTGCGGTTCAAGTTAATTTTTCAACGACAAATGATAAAGAGTCAAAGAACTATCGCACGGAGTGTTTTTCCCAAAACTCTTGGTCTATTTATTTTCGTATAATTAATATGCTCGGATGAACGAACATGGTGTGCCCTAATATCCCCGTTACAGGCATAATTCATTTGTGACGTGTGAGCCCTTTATTTTTTAGTTTTATTTCTGACAGCGAACGAACTATTTCTGACAGCGAACGAAGAGTTTAACTCAGACACAGGAAATCAATATTTTTAATGAGCAGGGGACTTTAACGAACGATTGTTGCGTTCTAATATCCCTCAGCCATGTTTGACAGTAGGAATGTTTTACATTCCGAGCAGCGAACTAACTGATAATACCCTACGTCATGAAATACGCCACGTTTTTATGAGTTAGGGTTATATTTTAAGTTTTGAATAATGAACGAAGGAATACGCGTCCTTAAATCTGTAGCCAATTTTTTCGTTCATTTTCAATGCAATTCCGATTTAAGTCTCCTCTCAACCACGTACATGGGTGAGTTGGCATTTACACTTCAACAAAAATCGCTTATTGGTTTTTCATCAACGTAATATGTTTATAATAATTTTAATTTCGAGATTACCCTTCCATATTATCCATTTACTTCCGCAACATTACCCTTCTTTAAATAATATTTATTCCTATCATCTTTCGAAAGCTATTCAAATTTCAATTTTAAACTTAATTTTTGTCGAAAGAATTATTGTTTTCATTTTCTTATAAATTGTGTTTATGGTTTCAAGGTGTGTTCTGCCCCATTTCCTGAAAACAAAAAGGAGAAATACAATCGTAAATAGGTAAGCAGCATCATACACATTTCAGTCAACCTTTTTCAGATATGCCACAAGTTCTACGAGTTATAGCAAGATCGTGTCAATCAGCAGCACAGTGAAAACTGACCGACGAAAATATACAATAATATAAATAATTTAAATAACACACCGGAGACAAGTCTTATAAATATAAAAAAATAATAGCAAGTTATGTAATGTTTCTTTTAAAAATTATAGAAGACAACGAGTTTCCACGACTCAATTACGCTATGAAAATCAAATACATCGAGTGATCCACGTTGGACTGAATAACGCCAAGACAATGTTAGTCTATTGATAATCTGGCCCATGACTATCCGCTAAGACAGTCTTTTACCAGTGGAAAATCTGAGATATTACTAGGGAAGATACTGAGAACATTTCCTTCTGTGAACCGTCAAAATACATAAAGTAAAGTTATTTATCTAACCCGATTCAAGGTAAAACGTTTCATAAGTCCACTAATAGCGCGCTGGTTAAACACCGAACTGATTAAAAGAATTTGGCGTGAGTCAGTGAAAAACAGTCTTAATATTAAGTTTCGTTAGCCTAAACCACGAGTCAAATTACCCAAGATATACTACATTTCTGAAGTACTACAAATTTGTTCAAAGCTCATCACTGCTCTCAATTCGTTCCATGATCAAAGTAGCCATTACATGAGCTAAAGGGCTTTGCTCGAGATTGTGACTGGCGAAACTCAAGATGCAGAACTACTATAGACTGACACACCGAAATTAGGATCAAGTCAAATATAAACGAGAAACTTGTCGGTAGTAAGTTAATTTCATTTCGCTACAATATAATAAAAATTGAGATATCATGTTCATATTAAGGTGGCGTTCTAGTTAAGATCTTCCCAGACCTCCAAAAAGCTACCCTAGCTTTGTATTACTTCTGTTCCGAAACTAAAACACGAAGTCTATGAAATCTAAACTTATCTACATGATTGCACAGACGACTAAAACAAGAAAATTGCCACCTAAAAATTGTGTCTAAACAAAAATACACCGACAATGTGCTATAAATTCAAACGGGTACTCACTTTTAAGACGATCGCCGACCGCCCATCTCCAGAGTTCCCCCGTGCTCCGAAAACGTTCTTCCTGTCGAACGCGCGTCTTGCAACTGCATTACATTGAAGAGAATTCAAAGAAGAGGTTCTTGAAATGACAACTGAAAATAATGAGAAAAGATCATTAAAACCTAAACTACACAACATAGCAACTTACAAAAATGATCTATCAAAATATTAAACAATACCATGAATAATTAACGAAAGACCTGAATGCATTTCACTGCTTTGCATTGATATTTCACGACTGTTTTGCACTATGGTAGAATTATTTCTATTTTTTCAATTTCCAACTACACCTCAGGGCGGAAAAGATTCCTTTTGGGGTGTTAGTTAAGTACGCCATATTCCGTCCAAGTCAATATATGCCCTCCTTTATTTTCGTGCAATTGCATGTGTAAGTTTTCCTAAAAATCAAGCGTTTCCGGAAATATTCTTCAATAAAATCGGCGAATAGTACAGTCAAAGTATCTCCCCGGGCAGGAAATTTAAAGCTAGCCCTGCTAACTTACATCTGGAACGATCTATTTTTTGCGCTAAATATCAGAAACGAAATATCAGAAATTTCAATAAGTTTGTCAACTCGCGGAACAAATTGCGCTCAAAATATGGGTTGCCTAAAATTTCATTCAAGTGACATTCGTTATGCCGAAAAAACCTGCAGTTTATTCTTATTTTCCATAAACGAGGTGTAAGAGCGTCCCCGAAATTGAGTTATTACTAAAAAAAAATTGTTGGCGAAATCAATATTACTTAATTCACAGCTGCGTCGGTATAGGGCCTTTTCATTTTCAGAACTACTCGTGACTTCATACAAAACAATGGCTGCATACAGCCACTCCATACTCAACCCTATCCACCCAATAACGAGGGCTTATTTTAATTATTTTTTCCTGTCGTTACGACGAATTAATATTTTCTGCCCTGCTGTTTAAGGAGGCAATCTTATTCTACTAAAATCAGTTTCTGTCAACTATGTATGCTCCAGCCGTTCGGTCTTTATCTCGTAGGCATGCTGGAAATTAAGAATAACTACATCTACAAAATACCCTGAAAGCCACCTCAAGGGTGGGTGGCAGGGAGTGAGTTTTCTCAGATATGCATTTCAGTATACATATAACAAATACACTAAGCGTACACCCTGTGCCGATTGTTAAAGTTCATCGGATACTTGGTGAACTACACTGAGTTTTTTTAAACAAAACTTGAAAGGAAAATGTCCATGACAGCAGACGGAAGATTAAAAAGACCTAGGCATAAAATTAAGCGTCAAACATTATTTAAAAGTTGGGAAAACTAATCATGAAAAGAGAGTAACAACTTAGGAAATTCCCAGTTTTTTTTATTTACAATTTGTGGAATTAATAAGTTACCTATTTTTCTCATTTAAGAGTAAGCTAAGTAGGCTATCTTAGTATTTCAAAGTACATAGGAAAATTCCATGAATTCACGCCAGGGACAACTATTTGTATCTAACCTAATCATATGAGAGTTTGCATCTAACCTAATCATACGGGTGTACATACACGAAACGCAAAGTTTAAGAAACAAGTTAGCGAAAAGGCTACGTCATCATCCGATCAACGTCAACTAGACGGAAGTAGGCCTGGGTGATTCTTTACTCTTCACCCGAGATCACAAGCATCGCTACCACGGTGAACAGGAAACTTAAAGTTTGTACTAGCCGTCACGTTAACCACCGAGCCTTAAATTAGAACTGTGTATTAGAAAGCACTAGACGTATGGGCGACATGAAGCTAAGGTTTCGCAAAAAAACTAGTACTACATCGTCTAATCAAATGTAACTAGAGATAGCTAGCGGACGATGAATTATATCTGCCGCGCTAATACCACAAAAGAGAACTTTATAGGTTGCCATAAAATCACCGACGAGCGACTTCATTTTAGTAAAAATTTAAATAATGGGTTGGGAAACGCAAGGGACTTGTGGCTAGGATGAAATGTTAAATCTTTACAAACATTCGCAGTTTTGCTAATGCACCAACAGTAGCCTCATTAACTTTATTAGGCTGCAGTGCAGTGCACATTAGTGATAAGTTCTCACTTATGTGCACTGCACTGCAGCCTAATAAAGTTAATGAGGCTACTGTTGGTGCATTAGCAAAATCACTGATAATTGCCCCCTGCCACACATCCTTGAAGTACCTTGCAGGGTAATATGTATATTTAGACTACGTAACTGGAAAAGTTGAGAAAAAGCGAGTTTAATTAAGCCCTAAACGTCAAACCTGATGATTATTTAGGTGCCCCGTCACCCCCTGCCACTTTCCTTTTCGCGACTTCCTGGGCAGAATATCAAGATTATCGCAACTAAAGCACTTATGTAACCACTCCTTTTCCTAAATTCTTTCTATTGGTCTACTAACACTCCATGCCATTCCCCCATGCGGCGGCTTCGGCGGGAGGAGTGCACGCAGACTTTTAGCTATCGCAATAGTTCCTGGCTCAGACCAGCGTGAGTATGAAGATAGGTACGAGTGGAAGAGGAGAATGGAACGGAGGAAGGGGAGGCAGGGGAACAAAAATTGTTTCGCGAAATGTGCTAAAAATGCCGTAATTACTGCTGCGCACAAGGCAGATGCACGAGGAAAAAACAAGCTCACTTAACTACCAACGCCATCTTATTAGTTCCATGAGTAAGGCTGAAGGAAGATTCACACTAACAAAACGCGGAAAGCTGAGCGCGGAGACTGAAGACGGACGAGCGGAAATACGGAATGGGGTTCAGAAGGAGACAACGGCAGTAAAAATGAACTGTAGGTGTGCGGATTCTCACTGAAAAACAAAATTCTGAAGCGATGGCGTTAAAATAAAAAATATTCAAGAAAAGAGATTTTTCCATCTAATAAATTTTGTATCAAGGTCTTTGGTATGTACATACTAAGAATTAAAACAATGTATAAACTAACACGGAAAAATCTTTGTGGCTTTAAACTAAATCGAGGCATGAATGGCAAGCTATTTTCTTGATATAATAGCAAGGGTCAGTAAAATATTTCTATTATAATTAGTCAATAACGTACGTAGAGCAGTATTTTCATGAAAACTACCATTTCCGTTGTGAGTAGATATAGTATCGTTTATAAGACTTAGTTTTTCTTTGACAATAAAATTAGGCGTTCCGCATCGGATTATTGTCCCACGACCGCGGCGGATGTACCTACCTTTTATTTCTTGAATCACATTCCGCTCACGGAAGGTAAGTATCAAAAAATTCTTTCCGCCAGTTCACCCATCGCCACGACTTTGCTAGAGACTATCACTTTGAGTGCAGTCTAAATCAAACTGCAGGTATTACCCTCCACACTAAACCCGTCTCCCCCTCACTGCGACATCACATCAAAGAACATGTTAATGCAGGAAAGGGTATCACAATGACCCTATAATTTACATTTATGTCTCCCCATCCTCCCCCACTCTGTCTCGCGAGGTTTTCAGATTTCCGCAAATCACGTGCCAAAAACCCCCACAGCGCAGCGCCAGGAACTTTAGCGAGAGCTATAGATAAGTACCTACTACCTCCATTGGCCCCGGTGTGAGTACCTGAGGTCAAGCATATTCTCATATAATGGTGGCAGAGGCCAGTTAAGATTAAATACTAAGTCGCTAAATGAAACAATTCACGGATTTTTAAAGTTGATAATGATAATTCCGACTGCGACATTCTCATTGTTTCAGGCAAAAAATAGCCACATGTCACAAATAACTAGTTCATTAAGTTTTCATTTCTGATTGGCGATAACGCTTTTAACACCGGGGGTACCGACCTATTTTCAGAAGGTTATACACTGCATACTACAACGCAATTAACATTAGTTCCTCTCTCCCATGCGTAAAAATGCCAATTCATTTCCGACAAATTCGAACATTAAGATTCACCCATTACATAGGCTCGAAATTTCGGCCTTCCACAATTCTCGCAACATTAAAAATCACTGCTGTTAATCATGCAGGAAGTTCAGCCTCAGCAAAATACCGCGCGCATGAAATACACTAAGAATTAGTTTCATTAACTTACCAGGATAGTAGGCAGTATACTAGCACATCATTCCACGAAGTGCCAAAGCTATGCAATTTTTTAAAAGAACAATTTATGCTTTACGAAATAGAGATCTCAAATAATCACAGACTTATTCCATCTGCATGTTTTAAAATAAATGATTGCTCAAAGAACCATTTCACTCTCCAATCATACCTCTTAAAAAACAAATTTCGTCAGACATGTGCAAACAAAACTAATGAGAACCGATTTCTTATTTAAGAAAGTCATTTCATCACTTTCCGTGCGCCATCCATCATGGATAAAACATGTAAGACTACCTAGTTATACTTTTAACTAACTAATTACTTCTCGCAACAATGCTTTCAATTAAATAAATTGATCCAACAAAAACTCAGTTTACCTTAACTTGAAGAAATTATGACAAAACTTTACAGCAAATGAGGTACATTATTGTTTCATGGTCCTAATCCATTGACATTTCCGGCACACAACTGAGTGAAAGGCGAATTCTCCAGTAATCGTCACGTGTTTCAAGACATTTATCAGTAGATGTTACTCTTAATGCTATAACCATAACCTCAGTATGTTTCTAAATTAACGCAAATACAGCCACTTTCATGAATTATTGGTTAGTCTTCAAAATACGCAAATGACTACGCAATACATTGGCTCTCTGCCCTCCTTTTCATTCCGGTAATATTTTAAACTAACTCCCCTAGCGATATTTTTTTTAGCCTAGCCTTAGGAAATTACAATGATTATGACAAGAATGATACGCCGCAACACAAAATCCTAGCAACAGTATACGCTAATTATTAAATCTAATCGTCATGAGAAACAAAAGCGCGTTTAATTATGAAAATAGTTCCCGTCGGATACTTTCGAAACGCTTGCTTAGAGTTACCAAACGCCACACAGCTTTGATCATTATGCATCATGAGAAATGACCCTACATAGATATTTCACGTCAGACAACACGGATACTAACACAGTAAGTAAAATGAAGGTACTCACCACTTCCACGATGGACGCTGGTAGCCGGTTTCCAGAGTCCTTGCGTGCGATGAACAGTCTTCCTGTGGGAATCGCCACAGTGATTGTTTCAACCGTCGACCTTCGAAACATGGGCAGCGATCATGAAGATTTTGACCCTGTAGATGGTTCTTAAAGCAAACGGCCCATTATTAAACAGCATTCCATTGAAGAGAAAAAATTTTGTAGGATCTCTTTAAGCCCCCTCCGTCAATCCTCTGGTTATGACTGAAAATATGACGAAATTCAAATTAAGTTTTCATTCAATCAGGTAGCAAAAACAATAGTTTACTGCGATAAAATAAAGATTACAAGTCCACTGATGAATTCGACGAGAAAAACATTTTGAATTCAATACAAAAAAGTTACCTTTCGAATCCACGACGCTCTTTTAACACGACCGTTCCGCCTGCCGCTCGTGGTCTTTCTGGTGGTCCCGTGTACTTTAAAACACGGCACTTGTGTCCACGACTTCTCCCGCCGAATGCCGCAAATATGTCAACTAACAACGGTGAACTCTACTCTCTCGAGAGTTGTCGCGTGGTAGTGCGGTGAACTTTGTTGATCCAATTAGTGCTTCCAACTTGTATCACATAGCATAGCAAGTAAAGTACTGAGACTGAAAAAAATGGGACCAGATATAAGTTTAATGCAGGAGAACTATACCAGCAATTTTAAAAAATGAGCCACATCAGCATTATAATAATGGCTAGACTAACAAAGATTTCTTTCGCATCACATTATAAATTGAGAATCCATGAGGTAATAGTACTCACCCATAAAACACGTGCAACCGTGTTATTTGACCATGCCGTCGTCCGAGGAGTCCATAATTTGTGCTGAAAAATGTTCTCCGACAACCCTTCCCTCGAGTTATTGCCGTCGAAATAAATACCTATGTATTAAATAACTAACTATGACTGCGCTGATAATATTACATTCCCATGAATCACTGGATAAAATTTAACGCGAATTCACGATGTACCACGGGAGCACATCGTGCTAAACTACTCCGCAGCAAGAGCAGATAAATCTTCACTGAGCATTGCAAGATTAAAAAAATCTTCAAAACGTAAAATTCAAGCCACAACGTTCACCTCCGCCGATGACCGAATGAAACAGAACTGAACAAGGTTGAGGGGGCGCTCGTGACTTCATAGCTTCAGTGGTAGTAGGCTTAAGGGGAGGCAGCATGTTCAAGGAGGGGGGAGCCGAGGGAGGTAAGTCAAAAAAAGAAGAGGTGGCGGGGTTGTGCGAGTGGCAGGGTTGAGCGGTGGGTAGATGGAGTCGTGGAGGAGTTAGGTCGTAGGCAGCAATCGCGTATATCTCCGAGAGTCGAATGGAACAATCACCGTGGCGAAGAGACGTGTGGCCACTACGACCCGTTCGACCCCAGCCTTCTTTTTGCACCTCTTTTAGCCCGTGGGGAGAGACTTTCGAAACCAGAGAACGATTCAAAAGCGAAGAAAACATACTACAACGCGCTACAATCAACGTCTAATACTAGTTGGCTCGAAAATAGACAATCAGTTAATTTCGTTTTATGGCATCGATTTTACGCAGGATCATGTTTGCATGTTATTCAAACGGAAAACACATCCACTATAAATGTAGTATTAGAAAAAAATAGTATTAATAAAAAATGTATCTTATGTTAGTGTATCGTCCTATTCTTGATATAATCACTAATTTTGCTAGGAAAGGGGTAGCTATTATACCTATCAGTTCGGTAGTGTATCTCTCTTCGATTGTCGCTTCTGTAAGTTCTATATATATATAGCTAGATAAAAATAATACTCTCCGTGTCAATCTGAAACTCACCTGATCAGAATTGGTCAATTAGGTAGGACTCAGGAGAGTACAAGCTAAGCTTATCTTGTACTTTCCTGAGTCTCTTGCAACTCCCACCCAGTGCCGTCCTAGAGTATTGCGACAGGTGCCGCTGCACTGGGCCCCGCCCGGGCTTGCATATTTCAGGCGGCGCACAGTGGTCCCAAATCGAAAAAAGCTGGCCAAAAGTCATTTTTTCAACTTTCGGCGAGGAAGTTGTGAATGGTGTATTCGGATTATACACGATATGGTTTACAGTATACGCTACTACATTGGTATTTACGTTGATCAGAGTTGTCTCGGGGATCCGTCAAACGTGGAGCATTCAGTGTGAAAATGCCATTCGCGTGAAAACAGTAGATTTCGGATAAGTTCATCTAATAGGAGGACAACTTTGAGACGATATATTTAGCCAACAAACGTTATACTATATTGATATAAACCTTTGCGTAGTATATAAACCTAGCTTTGTTCGAATTATGTTCTATTTACTATTTTTAGTATTTTTTAACTTTTAGCGTTTTTTGCCATAATTTTAAAATAAAAAGTTCAATATCGTTTTTAGTGCCTCTTTTCTCCCCAGAGTTTTTTGTATTATTTAAAAGATTATAGTGTATGTAACATAGCAGTAAAGAAAAATCTTGCTAATACTTGCAAATTTGACCACAAGGTGAATTTAAATAAAACGATGCATTGCGCTGACGCGGGCGGCGGCCGTGCTAGCGCGTAGTATATCTCTTAAGGGAATCCCATTTTTGTGGCTACTTTTCAAAGTTGTTGCATATGTTGCTTCTTCTACCACATTTTTATTTCATAAATGAACCACTATTCTCGCTGATTACACATTCTCGTGTCTATCCACGGCATGCAGTTGTGCTCAAATATTATCTGTGAATCCCGATATTCACCTAAAAATAGCGTGATATCTCCAACGGAAGGAAATAGACGTAGTTAGGGAACAAGTAATATACTAACAACTTGAAAGCATTTAGAATGGTAATGGTATTTAGTGTAAACGATTAATGAAGTAGAGTAATAATTATCAGAGATAAATAATACTAACTTCCAAATTAGATTCCTTAGATATAAAATACATTCAAACATTTGCGAAGCTAAACAAATTTCATTTGGTTCATTTAAAATTACTTGTTTAAAAATTGTTGAAATAATAACAATAGTGATCAATATATAGCTGTAAGAAAACATCAAATTCAGATTTATCGGATATATAATTTATATTTACAATTGCGGAAATAACCTTAAATTACATTTGGATTTTTAAAATCATTGTTTAAACAAATGCTGCAATAAGAACAAAAATATCACAAATACAGAAAAAATAACTTAAAATTCGAAATTAATTGATAAAAAATCCATATAAATCAACCTTTATATCAATTAAGTAAGCAATAATAGCAGCGGTATTAATTTTGGCCAGCTTTTTTCGATTTGGGAATTCTTTCCATGAAATATGCTTACGGCTGGGGTTGGGGGTGCGGTAAGGGGCAGGGTTGGGGGCAGGGTTGAGGGCGGGAGCGGGGGCAGTGGGGAAAGGAGTTCATCGCGGTAGTACGACGGATCACCAGTTGAGTCCAGCTCCCTCCCTTTTGAGCGAAAAGACTTCGTTAGGTATATTTTTAAGATGGGCAACGGCCGCTGGCATACCACTCAGGGTTTCATCCTTCAATCCTCTACACTCGTTGGGTCATACCTTCGTTTACTCCTCTTTCATATTTCTTTCGGGAATATGGAACGTTATGTACAAAAATATTTGTACTTTTCCACAGGTTTTTCCCCGTAGAACGCGATTCGATGCTTATTCATCATCCTGAGGTACTTGGTGTAGACACAGGGCCGGTTCGAGGCCCAAGAGAAGCAAGCAATTGCTTGGGGCACCAAAGCGTGACAAAAGAATAAAAATACTGTCATTTTTTTGCAAATATACAATACGTCAATATCTTAATTTTAATCATAATGATTATAGCTCTAACAGCGAAACTGTATATACGGTTCGCGAAAGACTAAACGCTGTGCGACGAAGAATAAACTATCTGTAGATATATTTAATGTGACAGGCCCAAATTGGTGGAAATTCATAGTCATTAACAAAAAATACTTTGTAACATCTCACAAGATTTATTGAGTATACTACCGGTTTCAACGCATAGGCACCTGATGATGTCGCCTATGCGATGAAACCGGTCGCATACTACATAATCTCGGGGTACAAGTTACTAAGTAATCTTTGTTCTAGAAGTGCGCCTGAATCACAGCAATGTATTGGCATTGACTTATCACTGTCAAAACAAAAAACAACGCTTAATATCACAACGCAGTCTTTCAGTTAATGTTGTGGAGGGCTCTTGTTCTGTGTACGTGTTACCAATTTACTTTTGGTACATTTTTCGGGTGCGTTTGAGAGTTTCTGTATTATAATACCAACTTGTGTTTCACTAACAAAAATATGTCTGACAAAAAGAATTGTCCAGTGCGTATTTTCGAAAAAGAAGAGCGCAAGAAATTTATGAAAATCAGAGACAAGCTAAGGCGATGATAATTTTTTGCACGCTTCCATCTACAAGCATCGACCCATCTAACAGGGAAACACCGATTTCAGATGATGGCCTCCGTGCACCTACAGCAGTCTCTTCAAGAGTCGAAGCTATACCTTACAAGACTTACAGTCTTGTAAGGTAAAACTTACAGTAAAAAAACAGTCCCCATTAGAAAACTAGAAATAGAAACGGAATGCGGCAGTGTCAGTGACTTGATTGGTATGTCAGAATGTGCCGAACCAAACGATAATCTAAATGGACCCAATCTTCTTGTTTTTACAAAGGTACGGTAATTTTCAAATCATACATACATCAATCATTTGTATTTAATATTTAAAAATTACGTTTTGTATTGTAATTGTAGGACGGAACACCTACCGCGCCTATTGTTGACTTGTCAAATGATGACTGCGGAAAATGGCCTGAAATATTAAATGATAACACGCGACAGACAATTGTAGAAAGAGGCCCTTTTCAAGTAGTTGATGCTGAACTTCCTGTCGATAATACTGGTAGAAGATTTACTCCAGCAAACCATAAAAGAAAATTATCTAACGGAGAAGAAATCTGCAGAGAGTGGCTGGTTGGTTGTTTAAAAAATTCACTATTTTGTAAACATTTTAGAGCTGAAATTTCACTCACTTTCAGGCACACAGATTTTCATACTGGCGAAATATGTCCGGATTTCTTGCCCAACACGAGAAATCCCCAAGCCATATAAAAGCATACCATTCATGGCGAGAATTACATCTGCGTCGGCGCCTAAGTAAAACAGTTGATGATGAAAATCAAAGACATTAGCCATTGAAAGCGACACTTTGAAATTGATTGACACAGATTCTATATTGGAAGAATTTGCGAATTTAAAAGATAGAAAATTTTCAGTTTATTATTTTTTACTCAAAGGAACAATATTTAGTATGTACACGGTGTAAATGTTAACAAATTTATAAGCTATAGGGTTAATTCGTTTCATTTATAATCTATTAAAAATATGAATTTCATCTTACAACTCACTATCTACTCTCTAATTTCCTATAAGTTTATTAATTAGAATTAAAATATATTTTTTACAATTTTTAAATTTATCCAAAATAATACAGCAGTTCGTTGTGCGTTTACTAAAACCTCTTGAAAATCTAAAATTCTTGTAATTTTCTTTCCATTCTGTAACAATTTTGAAACAGGGCAGTAGCCTATTGAATAAATAAATAAAGTTCCAGTGGAATGTCTTGGCTATATTTAATTTAAATGAAGAAACAATCCATGCCCATAATATGTAAGTAAGAGTTCATTATTTTAAGACTCGAAGGTCCTATTAAGATCGCTAAAAACATGAAAAACACAAGAGTTTGGGAGGGTGGCCAAAAAAATACTTGGGGGGCGCCAAACGCTATCCCGCTTGTGTAGAAAAATGCTTTCGGACCGGCCCTGTGTGGACACATACATCAAGTACCTGAGAATGATGTATTTGCATCAAAACGGGTTGTATGATAAATAAAAAAAAATCCTGTGGAAGAGTACAAATATTTTGGTTCTTAGATATTGAAATGAACTTCCACATATAGGAGACAGATTCCGTCAATTAAATATGAAACTAGCTGGCCCGCTTCCAATTGAAACCAATACCAGTTATCAGAAACGACAGAAACCCGAACAAATATTTTGCGCAAATAGTCATTACATATTTATGTGAACAACTGTGTAGAAAATATGTGTTTCTTTCAGACAATGCACATTGCGTTGTTTTGTGCCGATCACACGCCATAATGCATTTTCAATGCTTCTTCAACTGTATAGCTCCTCATTTTTACAGGACAAAGATTTAGGTAAATAATAACTCAACCCTTCTTTCCCAGGACTTGGTCTCCGCAAAGGAAGGTACAAGCCGAGCATCCACACCTGGGCTCTCTTTCTTCCACTCATATCCTCAAAAATATCACGCACACCTGACTTTTATATTAATTTTTGGGAAAAATGTGAAACACGTAACGCAACGTAAATGTTAATATATATCGCTCTCCGTCGACTTTACCAATGTTCATGATCATCACTTCTCCGTTCGCCCAGTTGATCTGCAAATCATTTCTTACTTGCTCAGGATATAAATGTGGATAGGCAATCCCTGAATGTAACAACATTAAAGAACTCATCTGATGGAGAAGGTGCAGAGAAAAACTTTTCTTACAGACTTTCATTACGGGATAACAAATCCTAAGGAACTGGAAGAAAATACTGAATCTCCTCAAAGATCATCAATTCCTTTCTTGCGAAGGCATACTCCATCCAAAGCAAAAGTGGATTTCATACTTTATAAATTGCATACCATTGTCACAGTGAAAGTGCAATTGTGTCAAACCATGCTGAAAGGCAAGGGCGAAGTTGTTAGGGAGCGTTTAGCCGTCGAGTTCGGTTTCGCAGCGAAGGGGTGGGAGGTTATGATGAGTGCTATCGCTGCCCAGGCGGGAAGAGATGAGCGGATGGCTTGAAAGCTGGTCGGTGGTTGACAGGGTGGGCAAAATTAGGAGGGAAAGGGGCGATGGAAAGGGGAGTTGACGGTGGAACGGGAAGGGGCGGGGAAGGGCTGTGGGGCGGGGGTGAAGCAGGGTGATGGATAGGGACGGTGTGTGCGAGGTTCATGGGGTGTAAACTAGTTATAAGTACAAAGGGAGCGCGCGATAACTGCGCAATGCATTGCTTGTGGGGCCAGCCGATTGTAGCGGCGTCGGATCCCTGTTAGTCACTGGTAGTAGTATTGGGTATTATTTGGTACGTCAACTGCATGATCCTTCCGCACCTTTCAAGTGCTTCCTAGCTCACTCGTTCGAGTGGCACCTGACGTCACGAGCTTCGTTGTCGTTTAGAAGACTTCCATTTTCCCCGAGGACGAATCTTGCCTACATGTGATTAATAACGAGAGTATTGAGGGTTAAGGGAAGATAGTCGGTAGAAAGTGGGAAGGGAAAGAGGTTGGGAAGGGGAAGAGAGTGGGAAGGGGAAGATGGAGGGAGAGGAAAGAGTGAGGGGGTGGGGGAGGAGGAGAAATGGTGGGTAGGGAGGGTGGAAATGTGAACATGGGACGTGGGGCGAATGAAATCCTATTCAATTGCATATCTGTTTACTCGAAACTTCTACGAACCCAAGCAGCAGGGGAATGTTAGACCTTCCCTCATCCCACTGCCCACCCACCCCACCTCCCCGTTGTCCGTTGAGGCAATCTTCGGCCCATAGCGAGGTTTTAGGAGCTATCTTCTACGGCGAAAGTCAAATGGTACATCAACGCAAGGGACTTCAACGGCTGTTTTTCTTCGCTCGGCAGATTTTTCGGACGTAGGGACATGACGGCATTTCGTTCTCCAGAAAATCACATATTCCCGAATAATTGACAGACAATCAGTCGGAAGTTTTTCACCGCAATTAACAAAGGAACATCTAGGATCTCTAAATGATCGAAATTATAACAATATTCACTAAGTTGCATGTTCATAGGTTAACCATAAGTTGCAAAAATGTACCTATGCCCATTTAAAAAAGTCTGATTTTAATCCGATTCATCGGCTCAGCGATCGAGCGTTGTGTAAAACTGACAAAAAGTGCCGGTACTTGGATGTAAATGGAAAATCTCGCTCGCAACTTGCTATCACCAATGTGCTTACATTAGGGTCTTAAAAACGAGGAATCATTCGTAGCAACTAGTTTTTTTAAGGGGGAGGTCATAACGGAAATAGTTTTTGTCACCTCATTTCTTCACTTACATTTTCATAATTTTTTAGCAGTTTCCGTTTCCGAAAGCGCAGGGATGCGGGTGGCGCACAGGGTTCCACCGAAGGGGCTGCTAACGACCGCCTTATACCTTTCTCTCAGCACATGATTTGCCCCCCTCTTCGAGAAATATAATAAGTTTATTACAATAATTTGGGTTCACAAAGCCTTAAATCAACAGCGTAATCCATCACGACGTACATGAGGTTTTTACATCTTAAAGGGCAACATTAGTTACAAAATATTACATCAATTGTTGCATTAAAAAACCGGATATAATTTGCCATTTTCTGAGTAACGATTTAAGTAACTTATTGGTGGAACAGGAAATTATAATATTTGCTCTTAAAGTATGGCAATTTATCATAGGTTTTTAATTCGCAAGGCATTGCAATTCATTTAACGGTACACCTGACGACGAAGGATTTGTTCAACTTTGTGACTCAGTGTGCAGGTAAATGAAGACTAGATAGTTTCGCGTTTAGTTTACATGGTCCTAGTTTCTGACGGAAGCTTGTTTAGTCCGATGTCCTTGTTCGTCAATTGTCTTCTCCGTCACCCCCTCAACTTCAGCTCGGCCGTCGCTGTCCCTTTATAGCATCCTCCTGTCCTCCAGCACCCTCCTTTCATCAAGAGTCTACTGTATGGCTCATACTGATAATAAGTATATATCTACTTAAAAGTACCTATTACGCAGGTAAGACCGTTTCACTCAAGCTTACTAATCCCTAAAAATAGTTAATATTTTTGTAAATTATTTTTTGAAATACTTATGTAGAAGTTTGGGGCTAAAAGCATTACACCTCTGTAACTACGATAGTAATTCATTCCATCACGGTATTGTTAAGGTATTATTTCATCATTTAATACGTCAGTTTGAATTGTTGTGGAAGTTCATATGGTGTGTATAGGTGTGGTCAGTATTTGTATCCAAGACACAGCTAATCAGTGGATTTCCTTTGTTAATTTCCTTATTTTCTTCAGTGCTGCTTAATATTTCTAGAGGGAAATTAATATTTTTCAGAGTCTTTTTTCCGTACTAATCTCCTAATCGGACAAGATAAAAGACATATGATAACGAAATGGCTGTTGTGGTTCAAATATTCATCAATGGGCAAGTGGTTCATCAGAAAGTAGACAAGTAGACAAAATAGGCATAGGTAAGAAAAATACCCTTGTCACGTAAATGCAATGTGCTCACGAAATTCATTGGGTGCTGGTTTTGGTAAAGCCACTTCATGAAAAATAGTTCATCATTAGCAGTAATCAATCCCAAGATTGGTTTACTGCGTTGAAAAATCTTCAGAAAAACAGTAGTAGCATTAAACCATTTCCCCACGGTAATATTTTTTTTCAATTGAACCATGAAATCCATATTCATAAAACAAGTTACATCAACGTTTATGCCTCGCTGTGACACGAGTAGGAAAAAATCAAGAATTTGGCGCTTATCCCGTGACGCTTTTCTTTCGAAGGTTTCCCACCATCTTACGAATAAATACGTCTCCACCAATCACGGCTGACCTAACCTGAAGGCTAGATTATCTATTTATCCCTTTCGCTACGAACGCCGTGTTAGCATGGCGTAAATGTTTCTATGGAAACGGACAAACGATTATTTTAAACCGACACCTTAAACCACCCGATATCCAGAGCCATGAGGACGATGGATATCTCTGGGCCAAGAAAACATCTGCGGAAATGGAGAACCTGACCCGGTCGGAAGCCCGAGAGACTTCGAGAGAAGCTCCGCTTACCACCCCCGAATTACGCCACTGACAATAACTGCTGCAGTGAAAAGGAGATTGGAAGCAATGGAGTTGTGGTGCTATCCATGGATGATGAAGATTAATTAGGCTAACAAAAAGAGAATCACCAACGAGGTAGTCCTACGAAGTGTTGGAAAGAAAAGAAATATAATGAAAACTCTGAGAAGATGAAGAGACAAATTGGACAACTTTTACGACACAATAGTTTATTGAAAACAATAATGGAATGGCAAATAGATGGGAATAAATACAGAGGAAGAGCAAGACTCAAATGCATCACACAAATAATGGACGTGAAAATAAACTTTCTGGAATGAAGCGGTTGTCTGTTAGGACTGTGGAGTGGAGAGCTGCAGCAAACCAGTCTTCGGTTCACCCAGATAAGATATCATATTATGTATCAAACAATTATATATCATCCAGACTTTCTTAAGTAGATGCCAAGAGAATGACACGCGCCAGATATTTAAGGCATCAACGGAGAAACGTTGAACGCAATGAGCAGAGGAAATCCACTCTCATATAGAAACACTGGACACGCCTATCACAGTCAATGACTGTTCATACTTATGTAATGACAGAATACGAACTTAAAAACATTGCGATGGAATAAATTTTGAACTGGGACAGGCGATTACAATCTAATGTAGGGGAAGGAAGGGAATGTAATCTAAAAGGTCTACACGTTTCAAAAAATATATAACAAAATATTATAAATTATTAAAACAATCTCAATTGAATATCTGATATCTTAAAGTGAGGCTATTACTCAATATGATACACAAGTTGTTCTTTAGTAAAACAAGGCGAAATAAAAACTGGCTGCTAGGCTGTCATTAACTCGGGAGCCTGATGCTTCTAGGAGTAAGAAAAGTCCTCCAGTAGTCCGACTCCGGTTCTCAAAATCCGAAAAAATCAGTCGATCGAAAAACAACAGCCGCGGAAGTGACTTAGGTTGATGCGCTATTTGAGCACGACGTAAGATGAAAGCACCGATGAGTTAATTTTTACTTTGCGAATAGAGAGGAAAGTTTTTCTTTGGTTTTTTGCTGCTTGGTTTCGGGGAATACTCGAGTAAACAGATATCTACATCTACATCTACAAAATACCCTGCAAGCCACCTCAGGGGTGTGTGGCAGGGGTATTCACCAACATGCATTACACTATACCCTAAAGTTAGTGTAACTACGACTAATTATGCATTAAAATAAATCGCTAATGCTTGTCACGAGGCGATGCCTCACAAGCATGCACTACTACACTACAGATATTATCACAATGGAGAGGGACCATTAATATAGATGTATTTAGCAACTACACAAATGGACAGAGACTCAAGACTTATGTAGAAAACATGCACGGCGTGCTGTTAGTACTCGGTAACAGATAAGGATTCAAGTATTAGGGAGTACTACTACTACTAAGAGCTACACTACCTAACGACAAGCATAGAAAAATTACGTCGTCGTATAAACCGTAGGATTTTAATTAAAAGAGTAGCTTGCTGTGGGAAACTTGATCAAATCCCTTTTTAAAGTCAAGAAAAATTGCATCAACTGGAGCGTTATGTTCACCCGAGACTAAAATATCGTGAGCAAAAAGTGCTAATTGAGTTTCGCAAGATCTTCCCTTTCTGAATCCGTGTTGTGTTTTTGTTAACAAGTTTTCTATATCAAGGTGTCTCATAACTGAACTAACAATGATATGTTCAAGGACTTTGCAAGAGATAGATGTGAGAGATATCGGTCTGTAGTTCGATGGCTGTTCCTTATCACCGCTTTTGAATATGGGAGTGACATTTGCAATTTTCCAGTCCATGGGTACTTTGTGTTCGTTGATGGATTTACTAATATATTCTGCAAGTAGAGTGCTATTTCACAAGCTAATTCTCTATACACGCGGGCAGGAATTTCTTCAGGACTTGGGGTTTTATTTGGACTTAAATATTTTAGCAAGTTTTCTATTCCTTGAGTACAAATATCGATAGGTGGCATCTTTTGCTGGAATTAAACATTTACCTTTACGGATGTAATCTGTGATGACATGGTGAACACACTTTGAAAGTAGGAATTCATCAAGTTGGCTTTGTCCGAACTGTTTGTTAATAATTCACAATTTTCGCTTCTTAGTGGAATAACTGTTGATCTATTGCCTTTAACTTCCCTTACGTATGACCAAAAAACTAGTAGTAGTACTTCCTAATAAATACAATGAAAAAGTACAATAAAAAAAACAATGCAAAAAAAACAAAAAAATAGAGAAACTGAAAGTGACAGCATAGGAGACAGCAGCAGTTCAGTATTAATTGTTTATAATTTACACACGTAGCACACATCTTGCATTATTACTAAAAATGGGATTACTCTTCATCATTACACAAGAGCGTGCGAGGTTCGGATTTGTTCTGGGACGAGTGCTGCATGCCTGGTGTGGAATCACCCCGTGCCACACACCCCAGTGGTGGCTTGCACGGTACATTGTAGATTTAGATGTAGAAGACATCTTTAAATTTTCATATTAACAGAAAAAATATAAATAATGTAAATATACCACCTGGTATCTTGACATTCACTCCACCAATCTCATAACCTTGTGCAAATGGAAAACTACGATATTAAAACTCTACAGTGATTTTACAATAAATTCTGATCGGTATATAATGTTTTGAAATAGGTTCAATCACATTTGAAGGGGCACAAATTGCACATTCTAAAGAAGGGCGCTGCCATGGAGGATATATTGACAAATCGGAAACGAATGAGCGGAAAACTGGCAAAAAGAAATTTAAGTGGTGATTGCGTACTTGAAAAGGCGGCTGACAACTGAGGTCATTTTCGTATTTAAAGGTTAGCGGGTAGGACTTTGGGAAGTAAAAGTGCTGATAAGGGCACGGTGGCTTTGGGAGAGGAAAAGTGGAGAGAAACCAGGCGTCGGCATTGGCCTACTGTTGACGAAAAACACCGAAGGAACCTAAATTTAACGTCCCATCCGACGGAAGGAGCACTATATTTAAGATATTTCTCAGGCGGCACAGGGATCGATATCTCTTGAATAATGCATAAAGTTAACGGGATCGGAAAAAAACCCCTACAGGGATTCAAACCCGGTTTCTTAAGGACGGAAAGCAAGTATCCTAGCCATCAGCCCAAACCGATCCCCAAAGAAATGTAAAATAAGTCATAGAGTGAGAGAGCAATATAGAGAGTGGAGGAGGAGGTAAGGCGGATCACGGCGAAGTAGATAACCTAACTAGATGGCTGTTTTGTAGGCTCTTCGTGCATTGTACATGACAAAAGAGAAGCAGGAAGCGAAGAAATACAATATATTTGATAAATTGTCCAACAGAAATTAACTTAAAAAATTATTATTTTAGGGATTAGACAACGACGTATGTTTTTGGATCAGGAAATTCTGATACGATCGCGGACAAATAGATGTGCCAGATCATTGTAGTCTCGGTATTTTCCATGTATATCTACGCCTGAGATGATGCGTAAAGCCAGGTGATTTTATTAACCATTATTTTATCCTACAAAATTCAACTGCCTCTTACCCACTGTCGTTTCCTGTTCCTTTCCCGTGCCCTCCGAGTTTATATTTATCCCTACCTTCCTCCACCACTGCATTCCAGTTGCCCATTACTATCATATATTTTTGTCCGGGACCTCTCTAATTATCTCGTCCAGTTGCTTGTACACACCATCCACCGCGTAATCCCTATGGTTACCTGAAGGCATGTGCAATTCAACCAATACTAAGTTCGCCGGGTGTGCTTAAATTTCAATCACTAAAAGCTTTTAACTCTCCTGTTCAATTATTGCCCCCAACATTTGAATCATTACTTTACCTGTCCACGTTGATTCATATCTTCTGCATTATATAACCCTGTAACTATCACTACAAAGGTCTCTGCTTTCACTCCACCTCACAAGCTCCCAAACCATGAATTTTCCCCTTTGTCAACCTCTCCCAAAACTGCACGAGATTTGTACGCGAAAGACGCGCTAAGATACTACACCACGAAACTGTGGCGCTGGATACATTTTTTACGCTCGAAATATTTAAAGAAGGAAATAATGGCCATGATATTGGTTTTTCCATTGAAATGGGGCCAAGGGTTACCTTAGCAATATGGGAACGTTTAATTATCTTGCTATAAGTCTCCAAGAATTCCATACGTCTTGTCTCTGTATAGATATCAGTATAACTGAAATCTGTTACACTCATGTATACATTTAAAAGATTAAAGACAAATATGTATACATAGCATGACAAACGTTGACAATAACGCACGCAGCCATGCGATTCCGGTGCAATACGTAACTTATCATTATCTGACTCGCGTACGCGGATGCCGTGAAAAATGTTTTGCTAAAAAGTAAAGCATTGATTCTCCGTGTAGCTGCACGAGCATAAACAGAGAATAGAAAACAAAACATGACCGTCCTTGGAATGAGGAATGGAAGTTTTGCAGTTTCTTCCTTTGTTGTGAGCTTATCAACTTAGACAGAAAACGAAAACTATTAATCGAAAAACAATTTTCGATTTTCAAAACAAATTTCGATTTCAAAGTTCGTGCTCAGATATCTCAAAAGATTTGTCATAAAGGAAATACGTCAAAGTTATATCATACGATACCTCATGCTCAAAATTAAACATCGTGCCGCATATATAAGGGCTAGATTTCCTTGGCGTGGGTCTGAGAGTGAGACAGTAGAGTAGACGCTCTGCTCTCATAATATCCTGATAATTGAATGATAAATGAATGTTTATTGTCAATAAATAAGATTCTACGAGATTAAAAACATCGCTGACCTCAGAATACCTCTCCTGGAACTTCAGCCTTCTTATTGGTCCTGCAACCTCGGATTCCTGCCGCCAAACCAAACCGACCAATCACAGCCCTTCCTGCCTTCAAGTCTTCCAGATCCTGTTTTCCTGCCTTTTCGTCTCCTGCATTGAACCTTCCACTGCCCTCAAGCCATCCTGATTCCGTTCCTGCCGCCTACCTTCCGTCTCCTGACTTGGTTTTCACCAATTCAGTAATCTTCGGATAAAATTACAAAAGCTAAATCAAACTATACAACGAAATAAGCAAATTAGAGTGCTCAAATGGGGTGGCTAACCTGCTCCACCTTGTCACCCGCGAGCAGCGTCCGATCTTGCTTCTCCCCTCCCCAGGTTTTCTTCGCCGGTTACCTTGAGCAGAGGGCTTGCACCTCCACTGCACGCTCAGGGGACCCGGCGGGGTCCACTTGTTATGGTGATAGGCTTCCTCCACTGTTCCTCCCTGATACAAAAAAAGGTTTCTGTGTACTCCGACGGCCTCTGAACTGCCTCGGACTAATCTGACAAGCATTATGTTGACCAATGCAGCTCCCTATTCGCCTCCTACCATGTCTGAAGCTGACATTCCTGAAGGCTTTTCAAATGAGACCATTATTTCAATGTTTAATAGTCTAACACCGTCTCAAAAAGGTATTTTTATAAAAATGATCCCGCCTTCAACCATTCCTTCTGCCATCCTTCCGATGCAGACCGAATCAACTGCCGTCGTCATACCTTCTGTAATTGCACCGGCTCAACCAATGTCAACTCCTGAGTCTTCATTCTCCACAAACGCCATCACTCATAGTCATTCTCCCGGTAGCCCTGAGGAATTTCAGAGAATTACAAAACGCAGACGTCATACTATTACCGTTAAACCCGCCCCGACTGTTCTTCAAACTTCAAATAGATATACATTGTTGACTGAAATTCCGAATCCGGCCCTTCTTGGGGCCAATGATGAAACTTCAAACTGTCAATTAATTTCAACCGCTCCTCAAGCTCAGCCATCAACTTCAACCTCAGCTCCCCCTATTCATTCACTATTATCCCAAAACGCAGTAACAAGCGTCTCCACTCCAAATCAAACTACTCCTTCCACTCGTATCAGAATTCCGCCTATCCAAATAGAATACTCTGGTGTATGGTCTACCCTTTGGTCCTGCCTTCAGCGGGCCTGCAACACCCCCCCAGCCGCCCACTCTACCGGTCCCAATGCCGCAACCATCAAATGCACGTCCATAGAAGATTACCGCTCCTGTTTGAGCGTTCTCAAACAGAATAAAATAGAATATAACACGTACTCATTTCCTGAATCCCGCCGTAAGGAATTCTCAATGCGTGGCACGTTCCCTTCCGTCCCTGAGGAGGACATCCGCGACGATTTACTGTCCAAAAATATTCCTGTTATTTCAGTTCACCGCATATTCAGCACCAGACCTACCGATCAACAACGCATCAATGGCATAAACTCCGTCCCCCACTATCCAACTCGTACTTGTCATGTGATATGCGAACCCCACACAGACGTCAACACTGTGATGGATATTCGATCGCTTTCTGGTCTCTCAGTAAAGTTCGATACATTTAAAAAACCAGCCGAACCTGCTCAATGCCACAGATGCCAAAATTTAGGTCATACGAAATCATACTGTGAAAGAACTCCTCACTGTGTCCGCTGCGGTGAACCTCACTTTTCAAATGAATGTCCGAAAGACCGTAGCCTTCCCCCGAAATGTTTTCTCTGTGGCAACAACCACCCCTCAAACTACCGTGGTTGCCCAGTCCATAAATTTCACAAAAAGCGAATAATTGATCTTAGAAATAAAACTACAAACTCCGCTCAACCTAATCCGTCTCCTTCTCCACCGCCGTTAACCAGATCATTCGCCGCAGCGGCCTCCGACTCGTCCTCCTCAGCCTTTCCGTCTCTCGATAACTCTCCAAATGTTCAACCTTCATCTTCTTCCTCTGCACCAACCAATGAGCTTCACTCTTGGTTCGCTGATGTTATTACTAAAGTCTCCTCGTTAAATTCAATGTTAGAAAAGAAAATGTTTTAACTTAATCAGCTACTCCTCCTTCACACACCATGAATAACAACATTAAAATTCTTTCTTGGAATTGCAATGGAATATCAAACAAGAAACACGAACTATTGCAATACGCCTCAGACCAACACATAGACATCATACTTTTACAAGAAACTTTCCTTAAACCCAACAACTCTTTCTTCTCACCTCTTTACCACGTTTACAGACTCGACAGAATATCACTCAAAGGAGGAGTAGCAATCATGATCAGAAATTCAATCCCTCATTCTCTTCTGAACGTGCCCGCATTGACCAATATCGAAACAATTGGTATCGCCGTCAACACTCCGCACGGCCCACTTAACATCTTCTCCGTCTACCAAATCGCCTCTAAATTATTACTAGCAGAGGACATGGAACTCTTGTTCTCCACCTGCAAAAGTGGAATTTTTGCAGGTGACTGGAACGCCAAGCATCAATCCTGGAACTGCAGAACAAAAAATAAAAATGGCCGTACCCTCCACTCGTTTCTTTCCCGTTTTCCGGTCTCCATTTCTGCAACTTCCGAACCCACTAATTGTCCTCCACAAAAGTATTCACTAGGTAACGTAATAGATTTTGCAATTCTTCACAATATCCCATTTCAATCTCAACCTTCTCTTATCTATTCCTTTACCTCCGACCACTTCCCTCTCCTTTTCCATATCCTTCTTTCTCCCGTTATCTCTCCACCTACCACTATCTCAATTACCCACTGGAACCGCTTTCCAGAAGTTCTTGCTGAAAAACTTTCGAAAATTCCCCCATTAAATTTTTGTTCTGAAAACGACGTCGATTCCCGTGCGAGATTACTTACAGAAGTGCTTATGTCTTCCCAAAAATCCGTGTCCCACCTTAAAATCCGAAAAGAAAGAAATAGCAACTTTATTAAACATCTCCCTTTATTCATAGTCAATCTAATTAAAAAACGTAATTTTGCTCGCCGTCAATGGCAACTTTTCAGAAACCCCGTTCATAAATCAGAATATTACCGCCTCTCAAACTCCGTCAAAAAAGAAATCGCCCTCATCTCATCAGCCGCTTGGGCTGAGCATATTTCATCCCTTAATTTCGAAGATGGTTCACTCTGGAAAATCATGAAATCTCTACGCTCTCCATTTAAAGTCACAAACTCCCCCCTCCTTTCCGAAAATAAAAAATATATTTATGATCCAAAATTAAAAACTGAAATCCAAGCTGATTTTCTCCAAGCCACCATGTCACGTGACCTCTCCATTACCAGCACCAATAAAATAGTCAATAAAGCGCTTTCGCAACTCCCTATTCCTCCCAGTAACCTTGATAAAATCTCTTCTCCTTTCCAACTGCGTTCAATTCTATCCTCCCTTCCCGCAAAAAAGGCACCAGGTCTTGACGGCGTCTCAAATACTCTCCTCATTCATGCCTCACATGTCCCAATTTTCTTAGATCTACTTTCAAACCTTTTCAACCAATCCTTCTCCCTTTTGCACTTTCCAACTCCTTGGAAATCCAGTAAAATCATACTTATTCCGAAACCCGGAAAAGATCCCACGATCCCTGGTAATAGCAGACCAATCTCTCTCCTTTCTAACATTTCAAAAATACTTGAACGCTTGATTCTTTCCCGCCTCGAACTCCACACCCTCCCTCATATCCGTCCCGATCAGCTTGGTTTTCGTTCTCGTATGTCAGCTATTCACCAATCCCTCCGCCTTGTAGAAACTATATCACACGGATTTAACAGGAAAAAATGCACCGACGTAATCTATCTCGACGTTGCCAGAGCGTTTGACCGAGTCTGGCATGACGGTCTTCTTTTCAAATTAATTCAAATGAACGTCCCTACTCCTCTCATCCATTTCATCCGAAGTTACCTTCACCGCAGATCCTTCAGAGTATCCACGGAAGGAATTCTTTCTTCCGTTCGACCCGCTGATGCTGGCGTTCCTCAAGGTTCGCTCCTCAGTCCTCTGCTATTCAACATTTTCGTAAACGACATGCCTTCTACACCCAAAACACAACTACACTTATACGCGGACGACACAGCAACTTCAGCCACATCATACTCTGGAGACACTAATGTCCGTAAACTCAACAAACACCTACAAAAGATACACCGATGGACAAAAAACTGGAAAATATCAATAAACGCCACTAAAAGCACTCACGTTCACTACTCACGAAAACGCAAACAATTTCCCTTACTTCACGCACTTTTCAACAAACAGGCGATACCAATTGTAAACCACCATCGATTCCTCGGCATTATTTTAGACTCCAAATTAACTTTCCAAACTCACCTCTCCATCGCCAGCCATAAAGCGCTTATCGCTCGTCAAAAGTTATCCGCATTATGCCATGTAAACTCCACCCTCTCCCACTCCTCCCGTATCAGATTATACACCTCAGTAAGCAGACCAATTCTGTTATACGGTTGCGAAATATTCGCAAATAATAAACAAATTATTAAATCTCTTGAAACATTCCAGAATAAATCTCTTCGCTTGTTGCTGCGTTTAAGTAAATTAATTAAAATCGATCACGTTAGAAAAGCACACAATGTCCCAACAGTTATTGACTACATCCGAAAAATCATTAAAAATTTTCAAAAAAGGCTACCGGAAACACAAAACCCGCTTCTCACATCGATATGGGACTACAATGTAAATACTCCCAAGACATACAAACTGCCTAACTGCCAAACTGTCCTATGTCTTTCTTCCTACGATTAAGAGTGTTCAAAAATCAAAATTTTCCGTTTTTTTTTCTCGTTTTTTTTTCTAAATTTTATTCATGACATAAGCATTATTCAGTCATGTTGTTGTATCATCCAATATCTGTTCATTGGTGCAAAGTGGGGAACGTAATAAATCCAAAAAAATAGAAATATATTTAAAAAGAAAACAAATAAAAAATATAAATACGTTCAAAAAAGAAAAAAAACATAATCCAAGAGGTATTAAAAAAAGAAAATAAAAATGATAAATCAATTAAAACTCTTCAAAAAATCAAATAATAAATTACCAAAAAATAAAAAAAAAGTAATAATAATAAAGTAAAATAACAATAACCTCATAAATCCACTAAATCACCTTTTATTGTAAACCATCTCGTTTTGTTTTAATTTTTTTTTAGATTTAAGCGTTATGTATCAAGTTAAACGCATATTGTTTATAAACTTCCTATTTTCTCACAAACAACACTACTACTCCACAGTCATTCCCACATTCTTCAGTTAATACACCGGTTGTAGAGAGCAACGCTCTCCGGGACGGTAAATGAACTCGCGCCTTCGGCGCGGCGAAAACCACGAGCGGCGTTGGCGTGGGTCTCATTTATCTTTGGGCCTGGTGTTCCTCTGGACGTTGGCACTCCGCGCAAGCAGATCTTCGGCTGTTGGTCCCAAGGTATTGCTCACTTGCAGTGTTTTAACGGTAAGCTTAACATCATCACTTAAAATAGCATACATACCTAACTCTTTCTTTATATCTCTATTAGTGCGAGGGTGCATTGGTATTCAAATCAAAAATCATATATGGACGGGACAATGAATGGAAGCAATCAACCTGCTCGTACGGGGGGAAAGCGCTCAGCTAATGGTCAACCACCGGTTCTTCAGAAAGATGTGCCACCATACTTAAGTTTTTATGGGGCATGGTTGGAGACTGAAATGGACCTTGTGGCTAATGACATAAAAGTAGTTCCAAACTATATCACTACTCAAGAACAGGACACCTTGTTGTCTGATGCGCTCACAGATCTAAATGATGCCAAGCATATTGCAATGGAGACTGATTACGTACGTATATCGGTTTGCTTTGAAAGTTACCGAATCAAACGATAAGCCACATTTACCTAATTCTATGTATCATACCAATCAAATACTTCAACTTTTTTTTATTTATATAATCAGGTGACGCCATTCTTCAAGCAAATCACGATGATGGCATGGAGTGCTGCAAGCTGGGAATTGATAAAGAAGATTCTAAAGTTTTTATGTCCTATGATGACCTCAATTTATCCAGTCGTACATCTACTAGAAATGTTCGAGACTTCGTACGTCCAGTCGCACTGGTCGTGCCGAAGAGTAAGTACACTCTTACACGATTCTCGAAGGCTGAATTGTGTTATACACTTGCTGATCAGTGTAAGTGGAATGATATTTATGAAATCGTCTCCTTTACTTAATAAGCTTAGATCAGGATTAAACTCCACACTTGTCTCTCCGTTTTCTTCATTCGTGGCGGTATAGTAAAATCCTTTATCCCCGATTATTATGGCAATTCTTTCACCACTTTGCACTCGCTCTCCTTTTAAGAAAGAGGCCTCCTGTGGTAGAGTTTCACGCCAGAGCATGTACTTGGCCTGTGGACTGAAAGAAAAATGTGTTCAAAATCAACATTATTTCTAACTAATTTTATGTAGTGAATGTATTATATACATTTTAAAGGAACGAGGAAAACTTACTTCATCACATACACGCTTTTTTCCGGCAGATGAACATCCACGAATTTCCGTGGATCACCGAAGTAGGTAAGTCTCATAACCACGGAACCATACACATTGATTCCGGCGAGAATGCTTCCAGGGCACTGAAAAAAAGGATACATGTAAAATAAGGGAAATGAAAATGAATTCATGAAGGCATTTAAATTGATATAGCAGCAGAAAACCAATATCAACTGTTTTGATTTTATCTTCATACTGTAATGTGATGTGGAAATTTTATGTGGTTTTTAACACACTATGTGTAGCCTCTAGAACCATGTCATCCCCGACTTCATCCTACAATGTTTACTTAAATGCATTTTGGCTTTAACCAGTCATTATGTTCGGACAGATGAAAATGTTAATCAATAATGACCCACGTCTTCTGGGTGTCAATGAACTGTTTTCTGACTGACTGAATTTCGTTATCTTTGACCTGTGTAGTTTGAGCACGATGATGAAATAACTTTTTTGCCTACTCTGCGTGCACAACTGTACTCATCGCTTGGCCTTTCTTATTCGCTGATAATTTACCGCTGTCTCAATTACTGCTTATACTATCGCTACTTTGGCGGCAGCAGTTCACTGGAAATACAATTTGCAACGGCCGTTTCCCATTCTAATGAATAGGAAAATACGAGACATAAACCTGATTACGATATAATCAATTTCGTGCGGGCTCCGACGAACGTAAATGTAATTAAATGATTCTTAAAGAGATTTTTGGAAGGGGTTTTCTGTGATCATCTTGTTTCCAGAAGTGGGTGATATAATCATCTGACAGATTAAAACCATGAATTGCTTCTTAACTAGCCGTTATTTCTTCCCGTTTAAGGTTAAAAAAAGCGCAAATCCGTAAATCTAAATATACAAATCTACAAAATACCCTGCAAGCCACCTCAGGGGTGTGTGGCAGGGGGTGAGTATTCACCAACATGCATTACACTATACCCTAGAGTTAGTGTAATTACGACTAATTATGCATTAGCACAAATCGCCAATGAATGTCACGAGGCGAAGCCCCACAAGCATGCACCACTACACTACAGATGTCATCACAATGGAGAGGGACCGTCAATATAAATGCATTCTACAAGTCAATATACATGCATTCTCCGTAAGTTTTGATTAGGATGGTCCTCTTCAGGCATACGGCCGAAAAGTGGCGCCGCACACGGCTGCATCAGAAAACGTATCATAGACAAATTAAGGGTTAGCGATCTTTTAAACTCAAGTATCCTAACTTCTGCGCACTTAAAGGAGACGATTTCATAAATATCATTCCACTTACACTGATCAGCAAGTGTTTAACACAATTCAGCCTTCGAGAATCGTGTAAGAGTGTACTTACTCTTCGGCACGACCTGTGCGACTGGACGTACGAAGTCTCGAACATTTCTAGTAGATGTACGACTGGATAAATTGAGGTCATCATAGGACATAAAAACTTTAGAATCTTCTTTATCAATTCCCAGCTTGCATCACTCCATGCCATCATCGTGATTTGCTTGAAGAATGGCGTCACCTGATTATATAAATAAAAAAAGGTTGAAGTATTTGATTGGTATGATACATAGAATTAGGTAAATGTGGCTTATCGTTTGATTCGGTAACTTTCAAAGCAAACCGATATACGTACGTAATCAGTCTCCATTGCAATATGCTTGGCATCATTTAGATCTGTGAGCGCATCAGACAACAAGGTGTCCTGTTCTTGAGTAGTGATATAGTTTGGAACTACTTTTATGTCATTAGCCACAAGGTCCATTTCAGTCTCCAACCATGCCCCATAAAAACTCAAGTATGGAGGCATATCTTTCTGAAGAACCGGTGGTTGACCATTAGCTGAGCGCTTTCCCCCCGTACGAGCAGGTTGATTGCTTCCATTCATTGTCCCGTCCATATATGATTTTTGATTTGAATACCAATGCACCCTCGCACTAATAGAGATATAAAGAAAGAGTTAGGTATGTATGCTATTTTAAGTGATGATGTTAAGCTTACCGTTAAAACACTGCAAGTGAGCAATACCTTGGGACCAACAGCCGAAGATCTGCTTGCGCGGAGTGCCAACGTCCAGAGGAACACCAGGCCCAAAGATAAATGAGACCCACGATAAGGAAATCTAGTCCTTATATATGCGGCACGATGTTTAATTTTGAGCATGAGGTATCGTATGATATAACTTTGACGTATTTCCTTTATGACAAATCTTTTGAGATATCTGAGCACGAACCATGAAATCGAAATTTGTTTCGAAAATCGAAAATTGTTTTTCGATTAATAGTTTTCGTTTTCTGTCTAAGTTGATAAGCTCACAACAAAGGAAGAAACTGCAAAACTTCCATTCCTCATTCCAAGGACGGTCATGTTTTGTTTTCTATTCTCTGTTTATGCTCGTGCAGCTACACGGAGAAACAATGCTTTACTTTTTAGCAAAACATTTTTCACGTCATCCGCGTACGCGAGTCAGATAATGATTAGTCACGTATTGCACCGGAATCGCATGTCTGCGTGCGTTATTGTCGACGTTTGTCATGCTATGTATACATATTTGCCTTTAATCTTTTAAATGTATACATGAGTGTAACAGATTTCAGTTATACTGATATCTATACAGAGACGAGACGTATGGAATTCTTGGAGACTTATAGCAAGATAATTAAACGTTCCCTTATTGCTAAGGTAACCCTTGGCCCCATTTCAATGGAAAAACCAATATCATGGCCATTATTTCCTGCTTTAAATATTTCGAGCGTAAAACATGTATTCAGCGCCACAGTTTCGTGGTGTAGTATCTTAGCGCGTCTTTCGCGTAAATACTCGGGCAGTTCTGGGAGTGGTTGACAAAGGGGAAAATTCATGGTTTGGGAGCTTGTGAGGTGGAGTGATAGCAGAGACCTTTGTAGTGATAGTTACAGGGTTATATAATGCAGAAGATATGAATCAACGTGGACAGATATAGTAATGATTTAAATGTTGAGGGCAATAATTGAACAGGAGAGTTAAAAGCTTTTAGTGATTGAAATTTAAGCACACCCGGCGAACTTAGTATTGGTTGAATTGCACATGCCTTCAGGTAACCATAGGGATTACGCGGTGGATGGTGTGTACAAGCAACTGGACGAAATAATTAGAGAGGTCCTGGACAAAAATATCTGATAGCAATGGGCAACTGGAATGCAGTGGTGGAGGAAGGTAGGGATAAATATAAACTCGGAGGGCACGGGAAAGGAACAGGAAACGACAGTGGGTAGAAGGCAGTTGAATTTTGTAGGATAAAATAATGGTTAATAAAATCACCTGGCTTTACGCATCATCTCAGGCGTAGATATACATGGAAAATACCGAGACTACAATGATCTGGCACATCTATTTGTCCGCGATCGTATCAGAATTTCCTGATCCAAAAACTTACATCGTTGTCTAATCCCTAAAATAATAATTTTTTAAGTTAATATCTGTCGGACAATTTATCAAATATATTGCATTTCTTCGCTTCCTGCTTCTCTTTTGTCATGTACAATGCACGAAGAGCCTACAAAACAGCCATCTAGTTAGGTTATCTACTTCGCCGTGATCCGCCTTACCTCCTCCTCCACTCTCTATATTGCTCTCTCACTCTATGACTTATTTTACATTTCTTTGGGGATCGGTTTGGGCTGATGGCTAGGATACTTGCTTTCCGTCCTTAAGAAACCGGGTTTGAATCCCTGTAGGGGTTTTTTTCCGATCCCGTTAACTTTATGCATTATTCAAGAGATATCGATCCCTGTGCCGCCTGAGAAATATCTTAAATATAGTGCTCCTTCCGTCGGATGGGACGTTAAATTTAGGTTCCTTCGGTGTTTTTCGTCAACAGTAGGCCAATGCCGACGCCTGGTTTCTCTCCACTTTTCCTCTCCCAAAGCCACCGTGCCCTTATCAGCACTTTTACTTCCCAAAGTCCTACCCGCTAACCTTTAAATACGAAAATGACCTCAGTTGTCAGCTGCCTTTTCAAGTATGCATCCACCACTTAAATTTCTTTTTGCCAGTTTTCTTTTGGATGGTTGTTATTTCAACTGTAAATTATGAAGCAATTTTACTCACCTTTCCTTTCATTGGGCTGGTGATAAGAATGCTAATGAAGGAAACAGTGTATTTATCTTCCACAGAACTTAGTGATGAGTCTGTCACTTTTGAGATTTATATGCCTATTAAAGAAGATAAAATAGAATGAAAAAACGTGGTCTCATTTTCTTATTCTCATACTTTCTTTCTCTTCTCAATGTAACCCTCACATTATTTTTTTCCATCGGGTCTCTCTCAAAATCCTCACACTCTCCTAATATTCCCTATAATTCTTATCCTCTTCCATACTTCCCCAGTGTCCTCCCCTTTATCACCCTCTTCAACATGCCCTGTCTCTCAAAATGCCCTCCATCCACCTTTTCTGCCTTCTCCAAACCTTTGCCACCACCTTACTTTCTTATCCATTCATATTCAATACCGCTTCATTTGTCTTCCTCGCCACCTAGCTTACCCTCTCCATTCTGCTACAATAACATCTTAAATGCCATCTCTCTGCATACATTATCTCCCCGCAAATCACGAAGTTTCCAATCCTTACAGTATTACACTCTCAATCAGAATTTTTACTATTTTTTTCTTTAAGCCTCTGATCATACCCACCCTTATCAATTCCCTTCTATCCGAAAATTCTTCCTTGGCTTCGCAATTCTACATCTTATGTCCCTACCACTAAGCAATTTTCCTCCAAATACAACCTAGGTGCATAAATTGTCCCACTTGCTCTATTTTATTCCTTACCATCCAAATATCCAGCCCCGCCTTCTTACTCGTAGAAAATCGTTTTTCCCTGTTTTATTATGATGAAAGTGTACTTAACGTTAATCATCTTATGTATTCATATAAAACATATATGCCTGGTGTGGACTTTGATTGCTGACTCGTTTTTAACTGCCCTGTATTTTGTATTTTTTTAAATGCGAATGAAGAAAAAGAAACGGTCCTTCGCTCATGATTTCTGCTGCCCTTGGTCCTAAGATCACGACCCTTGATACGATTGCCATCGAGAATGATATTCGGGTCGTTTGCCAGTCTTGATTCCGTTGCCGCCAATAGAAGTCTAATTTACTCTCAGTATCATCGCCGTTCCATTTGGAAAACCAAAAACGGATACATATAAAGGCCATTCAAGACGGTTACAATGGCGTCGATGAACCTATTGCTCATTTTCGGTAAGTAAGCATGAACATTACTGGTAGATAGATAATATAGGTATTATCGCAGGGTAAGTATACTTACTCTATGGTATAACATATTTTATCCTGTGATCCACATCCACATAATACCCTACGAGAAGGCTCAAGGAGATTGCGATAAGTTTTGGGTAACCAGCCTTTAAAAATTTGGGGAATTGGAAAAAGAAATTGAAAGAGAGAAAGAGGGAAACGTGAAATGTTGGAGCGGGTGTCATGGAATGCACATTTGAACAAGTTTTCAAGTAAGTTGAAAAACAGTTCTAAGACTACATTTCATCAAAGTGCATGTTTTCATGCGACGGAATTCACCATATGTGGAATGGTGTATGGAAATGTAATGGAAAGTAATAGAAATTATACAAGAATTATTTTGATTGATACAAGAGTTCATGATAATTTCTCATAACTTGAAATAGAATTTCGTATCGTATGCAATACGTAAAAGGGCCATTTTGTGTCGCACTACCCAATGCATAGGATTTCAGCAATTGTCCAAAATTCTTTAAATGCTCGGGCTAAGGCTTTAATTGCAAGACATGCGTAGCTATAAACTTCTGGTTCAAAATAAACAAAAGCATGTCACAGTGTAAAAAAATGGACTAAGTTATCATAAGAGTCAGAACGAGAGAAATTCTTAAAAAATTAAAACAACGCAAGTTTCTGAATCACACGGTGGATATGAGACAGCAACAGCTCGCTAGAGTATTTGAGCTGACGCGTGTGTCAATGAAAACGACTTATTTTTGGAACATAATCAATGGATAAATTTTAGTGTTGAGCATCGCTGGGGATTTCATCATTCCATAACTTATCTCAGCACTCAATTTTTTTCCCAATTTCTGTTGCTGCTCAAGAAGAAGATAAATGGGAGAAATCTCGGGGAAACTGAAAAAATAAATCACTGTGAACATGCTGACAGTAGGAAAATACTGCACAGCATCGGTTTATTTTCCCTTAACCAGCACTAATATGGCGGAATAGCTTGTATTGTTTGTCATTGTATCTACGGGAACTCATTTCTTGCAACGTGACACTGGAAGCATACAAAGCATTACGCTGAACATAAATATTTTAATTAAGTCTGTAAAACATGAGGAATGATTCATAACGTCTCCTTTCACCCTATAGCATCACGAATCTTTGGAAATAAAAATAATCTCCAAGGTCAGTTTGATTGGTGTATATCTGTAAGCACTCATTTCAATGGTTCGTGAAATTAAGGAAATAAGCATAATTTCGTATTCTTATGCAGTGTGTGGTTCTCCGGATCTCCAGGGATTTAGAAAACCACAGAGTTTAGTTGGACTTTATCAAAGTGGCATCTCTAGGTTTTGAATCCATGGCTCATGTGCAGAAATCCCAGGTTTTACACGCTGAGCTAACCCGCTGAGAAATACTTATAATGATATTGTTAATTATTATACTGAGATGATCTACCGGTTAGAGTAGGTTTGAATATGTTAGGGATGAGACGATTCCATTTTTTTTTCGATTCCGATTCCGATTCTTTCAAATCCAGTCCCGATTCTCGATTCCGATTCCATCGATTCTTAATCCTAATATCAGGTGGGATATTGATATACCAGTAGCTTACGACTATTATTTAAATTCAAGTACTTGCTGTAATAAAATAACAAAGACTATTAAGTCGCTCAAAAGTGTGACAATTAGCAAATATACAATCAGCTTGTAGTCTATGTTTAAAATATTTTTTTTCTGTTGTATTCAGTTGTCCTTGAATGTACGCTAAAATCACCAACTAAATCCAAATCATAAAAACCGGAATGGCTGGGGAGTTCACTTGTTGAATTTTGTAGGCATGCTTAAATAAGTATCTTCGTATATTTCAAACTATTTTATTATGTGAAAGCCTACCGTATTTAATGCTCTCGTGTCATTTATAAATGGGGATAACAAGGAAATTTTCATACTCAAGATGAATACTACATAAAATTAGAACGCACAAAAAAGAAATATTTAAGTGATGCGAGAGCGATGAAACTGGTCTGAATTCAGCGCAAAAAAACAGCGTGGGATATACTCACATTAATATTTATAAATGTCGTGCCATGATATCAGTGCATGGCCATCAATATCTACCTTCGTATTTTGGCCGTTGTGAGTCAACATATTTTTTGCCCTACTTTCCACTAGGAAAGGAAATATTTACCATATTTTATTCCTGACGAGAACGTTATAACTTAACTTACTCGTGTTCGTGCCGTGTTTTCTTATAACACACCTGTAGAAGTGCTTTCATTGGATGCATGTGATTCCGTTGTATATTCGACTAGTTTCTTTTATATGTTCATCTGTGAACTCCCGATTCATGCATTCCATTATGGGCTCAAGAAGATCCTAGAAATTTAATTTTCTGAAATCGTTGAATTAATTATTTTAATTTATAGCCTCGATGTGTTTATTTATTCTATGATTACGACTAAATTTGAGAAATAAAATTGAATTATACACACACAAAGATATATTCTGGTGCCGCGAAAACTGTAGCTTAGGTATTATCCTCAAGGAATTTTGATTACAAAAAGCATGGAACGAATACACTCGACCAAGCTTTAAATGTGAATTAAAGCCCTGTTATAATAAGTTTTTAAAATAATTTTTCTCGATGCTATTCGAGCTAGCATCCTTAGTGTTAGCTGGTGTGAAATTGAACTCGCTGACACCGAGGCCATCTGCAATAAATATCATGGAGTAATTCTTAACTCCATAGTGATATTAATGGCTGCCCGCGAAGAACTTCTTCATTTCCCGTCATGAGAAGTGAATGCGTTCATTTTTTCATAAAAAATATTCTTCTTTCTACATTCAATTCTTGATCGACCCATCACTGTGCTTGAGATAGCTTACAGCCACCAAAGAACTCTCTGAAAGAATAAAAAAAACGTGGTCTGCGTCGGACCAGACGGTGGAAGTTATACTTCTTTGGCCGGTCGCACACACCCGCTCACACACACAGGCAGACAGGATATATAAATGAAATAAAAGACATTTTTTCTCTATTATTCAATATATTTCTCTTCGATATATTGTTATGAGTGATTTAATTTTTATAATATACACCTATATATTATCTGTTATATACACCTATATACTATATGTACGTTTTTGTATGGTTTTTTGTACGTTCGAACTTTGAAAAGAAGTTTTGTTTAAAAAAAAATCGCCCCAACCGGGAGTCGAACATGGGACTCTTAGGTGAAAGTCGAGTGCGCTACCGACTCACCCATCGATGCTCTTGTACGTACAAAAACCATACAAAAACGTACAATTGTGGATTTTTCTCACCCAAAAAAGAGCGTGACGCGGTTTCTCGACCAACATCCCATCCCAAAAGTCTCCAACGGGCGCAAAGAAGTATAACTTCAATAACGCAATATTAAAAAATAAAATCTGAGGCACAAATGAAAGAAAGTGAGATTAAAAGGGGTTATTTGAATATTTTTCAATTTTACTTCCAGGTGTGTGCATAGCATTTTCAACACTTGTGATCTCTCTGCCACCACTAGATTTTGTACCAGGGGAGCATTACCAAGAGTGCAAAAACAAATCTGATGTAAGTAGCCTTTTTTCAAATTTCGCAACTTGTGGCCACAGGTGCATGCATGGTAAATAGTTTTGGTTGTGTAAAAGCATGGCATAATCATCGGCATTGACCGTTTAATGTTATTATTTCACTTAAGTTATGATTTAATCAATGCTATATAATTATTTTCTAAACGTGCTTCTAAAACTAGGGAACGTGAGCTCTGCGGCCTCTTCTTGTGGCAAGGTATAAACATCTCCAATGGTCGTAATAAATTGGCACCACTCGTCAAAATTGCGGGGAAAAAACCAACACAGCAAAATAAGAACTTCTGCTGCTATACTTCCTCAAAAATAAAATATCCATGAACCTAAACCCGGTGGGCATTTAGTTTTGTTTTTGTTTTCAATTGATTGAATTTATGCTTCACCGTCGTAAAAGTAATGAAGACAAGGATGTCCGTTCCTGTCTGTAGTTTTAAGAATGTCTGTTCCTACTTAAAAAAATTAATAGCATACTGCAATACAACCAAAGGTTGTTTTCGTGGTAGGATGCTGATATCACGTCCTACTAATTCTAAAGATCCTAAAAATAATAAGAAACAGCCGCAGGTTATAGTTTTTATTTAAACACAATTATCACCATCAGACATCCATGCACAATATTAATTACTTGCAGCAATTTCTTATTTCCAATCAATTTGTAACCTCTAATAGCTCTTGTAGTTCATTTATTGCTTCATCATTTTGCGTTTTTCTTAGTTATTTTTCCGTCCTCATCATGGAACCTTCCCATCTCTTTTACCCAAATGGATGTTTCTTAATAATCCATTTTGTCAGGGTGTGTCCAGTTTACCTCTTTATTCTTATCTTTATGTATTGCACAGACATTTATCACATTTTGTATATGCAAAACACTATTAAAAAGCATACACTAAATTATAAATAATACCTTTAGATTTATTGTGTAAGACTTATGTAAATTTAGATTAATTTATCTATATCCGTTCACAAATTGCATGTATTTGGGTGTTTCATGATATGGACCATTTCTTTAAAAAGTCTTTTGTGTAAATTTGATTCATAATCTATAATTTTGGTTTTATTATCATCGAAACTTTGTCTATTCGTTATGGCATGATCAGCTAGGGCACAAGTTTGTTTCGATAATTTTATTAAAATGATGGCGGTTAAATAAAGGAATTTTAGCTGACCGAACCTCAATAAATTAAAATAAGATTTTATTTAGACAGTTCATAATTTTCGCCAAATCTTTGTTCTATGCCATAATTTAAATATGTATTCAATGGAAAAAATATTAAATTGAAAATTTCCTCATTTCAATTGGAATCCACCAAGTTCTTGCCTCAACCTTAGCCGACACTTTAAATGTTGTACGTAAGTCGACAGGGAATAGTAATATTTCACCTCTTTTCTGACTTTCATCACGAGAGTGTGTGCACAAACCCTGGTCTTTCAGGGACCCCAATGACCTGGATAAAAGGGGTTAAGAGCATGCGCCTATTGCTTACAAAGTACTATTTGAAAGTTGTCTATTCATTTTATAGGTGCAGGGAAGAGTTGCAGGAGAATGCTTTAAAAGTTTGCACACGATGGCGGAGTTAAATGAGACACAAAGAATTTATTCTGACTTCGAATGTGTCCAATGCGTGCACATTTGCAGGTGAGTAAGACAAATAAGCCTCATTGATGTTCTATAAATTAATATTGGCAGACTCGAGAACAGTTCCCACAAAGCACCCTACTCGGAATTATTGGACCATTTCAGTCCAATAGTTTAACGAATCTTTGCATGTTATGACCTCAATCATTCTATTGGGAGGCAAAGGCAATATTGATCTTGTATTCTAGGGCTAAAAGCAGTAACTAAATTCTCTGAATTTACCTAACATGTAAGGGAATGGCGTGATGATTATGTATGTATTCGTGGCCTCAGTATTACAAGTTCGCATCTCACATTTTTTTTACTTCTTCAAATTTAAATGAAACATTGTCGTATCTGGGTATCGGGTGGACCGGGGCCTGGACGACCGGTTGCAAACTCCGTCGTTTCCTCTTCAATAGGATTCGATGAAGTAAACACCCTAGAAAAAATGTTTCGCGTTTCGTTTTTGCCCCTTGGCCTATTCATGGCTCTGGGGTCGAATGCTCCCCTACCCCTACCCTTCTCACCCATCCTTCTTTCCTTTCTATTCCCGCACCCTTTCCATACCCTCGGTCATGAGCGGGAGCTCGCATACCGAGGGGAGGGGTGGTGCCCTGTTCGGAGGACCCGCTTATCCACTGTCGTATCTGGGAACAAGATGTCACCTGAACGTCCGCTAGGTCGTAGCACTAACAATGAAAATATTAAAGCCATTTTTGTATCTACAAAAACTTTTCTCCCACTGTTACAAAGTCGTATCTGTTTGAGAATGGGTTTGTTATTGGCTGAGCATATGCCAGTAACCAGTAAAACTGCGGGTAATATTAGTTTCAAACAATCATAAGCAAAATATGACAACAGCCATAGTAAGCTGGCAAAAGTGGATTTCTTAGCATCTTGTGTTTGCAATGTTTATTCTGCACATGTTCTGCACTTTTGCTTCCATATATTAGGCTTTTGCTCCTATGATTTGATCCGTTATGGCTAGAAGAAAGCTAAATTTCAACCTCATTCACGTCTATAATTATGTTGAAGACGATATTGACGATCCTGACTTCTATCTCAGTGAGAATAATTCAACGTAAATATAAATATTGCATATTTATCTTAGTTTAGGGCCTAGACCTGATAAATAGGCGAATTTTATTGCCCGTCAAGCTTAATTTAGGTTTAGGCCTACACGCATTTCAATTTAGTTTTATCATTCATATATACCTACTGCTTTCATAGTTTACAATATGGAAGCTTAGGCATAGGCATACACATTCCAGGGCCTGTAGGTTAGGGCTAGGCCAAAACTAGGCCCTAGGCTCCTAGCCAACCTGGTCGTATTCCTAGACCCTAATCCACAAAATGACAACTAGGCATGTTCAAGCATAAAAATATTGAGCCAAAAATCCACACCACATTTGTAGGCCTATTATGGTTTTGGATAATGTAATCTAGGCCTAGTAGGACCTTATGTGGAGTACTGTGGAGCACTATACGCCAAAGAGGAACAGGGTGGGTTGGCCATGTCATGAGATACAACATTTACGTAGGAAGCATGATGGAGGGAAAAATTGAAGGGAAAGTCCCCAGAGGAAGACCGTGAGACAAGTACTTGGGGCAAGTCAAGAGGGATACGGGGAAGAAGAACCAAAGGAAAGTGAAGGAACTGGCATGGGATAGGGCGAAATGGAGGGCTGCAGTATACCAATCTTAGGATTGTAATACTATAATAATGAGGCCCTTATGTGTTGGGGTGGGGTATCTTGTCTCTTAGGGACAGAGTGTAAGGTTACTGGGCCCTATTATGTAAATTTCTGTGTTGATGGGAATAAATAACGCAAAGAAATATTTAGGGCCATAAATACCGGCCCTGAGGTAATATGACCAAACTATTGTACAAGGAGGGCTAAATAAAGGGTTTTAGATTTTATTTCCTCTTTCTTTCAATTTCTCCAGAAAATACTTGGACAATGAAAGCCTCGAGCTGAAATAAATTGTTTTTTACTGTCAAAAGCTAAATCTATATAACCTAACTGCTCATCTTCCATTCACCAAACAAGAGTATTGCACAATATGGACTGAGACTGAGATGGGTCGTTCGGGAAACGAGTTGGCCAGCACTATCATAAAAGTGTTGGAAAGTGTGGTTGAAGAGCATCTCACACTACAAAGTATAACATGTTGGAGTGATAGTTGTGTTCCCCAAAATCGCAACTCGCAACTATCCTGTGCAGTGATAATGTTTTTGAATGATAATCCTTCCATTTTGTCTTTAACACTTACATATTCCACACCAGGACACTCCTGTATATAGGAAGTGGACAAAATCCAAAGTGCCATAGAGAAAGCCATGGTCGCATCCGAGTTTTATTCTCCATTTTCTTTCTTACGAATTTTGTTTAACATTAATCGCAAGAAACCATAAGGGGTTTTTGGCGGAGATATGTATGCTGGTAGCTTCGCAATTAATCTAAATAGATACTTAAAATTTCCATTACAGCGTAACATTGTTATTTATTTCTTTTAATTCCTTTGTAATTAAAATTTTTTTATCTAATTTCACATGTTAAATTAATGATATATACCACTATTATTTATGACGTGATTTACATCACAGAAAAGATTTCAAATTATTATATTTTCAGCCAGTGTTTACTCCATTTGTCCAAATTTTCTTGTTAAAGTTAATTCCTATGCATGTGATAAAAAGCAATAATTTATTCTTCCCATATTACAATAGAGCTGTCTTATTTATACTGCATAGTTATCATAGACACCGACAATCATTCAGTACATTAACATTAATTTTAAGGGAGAAGTAAAAGCATAAATGTGAATTTGAGGTCTTAAAACATGAAAGAAATTATGCAATAATTTATGTGCTAATGGGAAGATTTTATGCAGGCAGGTATTTAAGATATGGGTAAGTTTTCCTGAAGAAAGTTTTAAGTAGAAAATGGTTTGATAAGAATCTGAATGGTAGATGGTGTGATATAACGGGAATGTGATTAGAAAATAATAGATATTTTATAAGATATGGAATCTATGATGATTGCTAGTAACCAATGATAACAGAATGGAAACTTACGTTGATGTAAAAGTTAAGAAATCATGCTCATTCGTTGGTATGACTACGGATTAATATGATAATGAAGGCATTTCTCATTGAAATACATTTTTTGGAGTTCGAGATCACCTAAAATGGTTTCATTAGTTATAAATGCTTCAATTTTCTTCTATTATTAATCTAGACTTTAATTGATACCTATTTTAGTTGGTTACCTACATGTGCTGTTATTATCGTAATATTGTAAACCTATTCTTCCCGCAGAAAGCAGACTGAGTTTATGAAATGTATTCATGAGTCCACCGAAGTCATGAAGGTCGTCTCCAAAAAGTCTAGAACGATGGTACCATTTTTGTCGCAGATATTGGAAACTATGATTTCTGGCTTTTGTGACAATGAAACTGGATTATTCCTAGGTATCCTTGGATTTTATTGCATAATTACCCATTTAAGTTTCTTTGCCGTTTTCGCAACTGCTTATGAGTAAAAAGATTAATAAACCAACTAATCTATATGTATTTCAAATTTCAGTTAGCAATCCAGTCGATAGTGAATGTTTCCTTGATAGTGTCAGTGAATGTCGAAGCCATTTAGATTTCCTGGAACACCTAGAGCCAGCTTTTTTCTGTGACCATGCAAATCCAGAGAATGATCCCTACACCAAGGAGTATATTTGCCTGTGAGTATATATACGTGATCAAAATCGAATGTTCAAAATAATAAATTGGCACAATGGGAATGCCCAATTACGTTGGGAATTTGTTGCTAATACGCGTTACCTGATTTTTATTTTTAATCAATTTATGTCATATGTTGTTTATAATTCATCATTATTTTTATTAATATGCATTCCAAAGATTCACGCTATTTTGAGTACGATTCAACCATGATGAAATGAAACCTTGCAATTTTTCACAATTTAAATAAGAATTCGACCCTGGTTTCAGTGTGAATACATGATCTGACGATGATGTATCAACATAGAAACCCGGGTAGAAAGTAAATTGTATCTCATAAAACTACATAGATTTAATTCAACTATCAGTAGTAATTTACCATCGCATATTTACCGTTTTTTTAGCTGATCATCTCATTTTACGCATGCGTTAATTGGATTTAGTGAAGTGTTCTCCGGTCTTCCACCAGGTCAGGTATTTCGTTGCCGACGTTTCGTAAGCTTCAAACGCCATCGACTTTAGGGCTATAGTTGTCGGACGATTTCTGCCTCCTATCTTATGCTTATCTTCCCGTTTAAGTCAAATGCTAAGTGCCTCTAGCGCGCACTAATTATACCCCTTTCCACCTTAATTTTGCAGAGCGCCGGTTTCCACGCATCGCTCAGCGCGTAGCAATTGTCGCGGTTAAAAGTTCTCGTGTAGATATAGTCGGCGATAAAGATTAAAAAGGAAACAATAAACTTAACCATGACACTTTTAGACCTTGACCCAATCCGGATGATATATGGGCGGCAGATTTCATCCAAGAATCATAGCCCGGAAGTCGATGGGGGATGTAATCGTTGATGCGTCGGAAACCAAATACCTACCTGACATAGTGGAAGACCCGAGAAGACTAACAGCACTACTTCACTAACAGCATACGCTGGGAATGATTAAGTCCTACCTGGGTGTATTAGACATGAAATATTCGACCACATTAGGTGTCGTCGAATAGTCAACGTCATTAGATATTTCACCTTATGTCGACTATTCAATGAAACGTGGTCGGAAATAAATTTAAAAATCTGTGGAAGTTACAATTTATTTCTTGGTGCTAGTTAAATGGTTGAGTTATGTGTCCCTGCGACCTCGGAGTAAAACTTGAAGGTCAAGGGATGAAAAGATAACAAGACAAGATGACAAGGGGTCTGAATAAATTACCAGCGCTCTTGGCAGCTTTAAAAAAACCTATGATTCAACATGTTTGTAGCGGCGATTCGTTTTTTGTCACTCCTGTGACCTTGGATGTGCCCTTTTAGTGGTTACGGTTACATTCTCTAACTCGAAAGTTCGTCGCGTCCATCCTTCCATCGTGTTTTTCGAGCCCAAAAACCTTATAACTGATAGTTTCACAAAAAAATATTTGTTTTTTTATATTTCGAATAATTTCACATTGAAATCTCATGAGGAAAAATTTGGATATTTGGTTGTATCCTATTTCTGGGGAAAAAATGTCACATTTATAACATTTTCCTTGCACTCAACAAAACTTACTACCTTTTTCTACCGAGTTATCAAATTTCATCCATGTGGCACGAAAGAAATTTGTTGAAACTATAGGTCAAAAATGACACACGATCAATGAGAGACTGCATATTTAGTTAATTACGGAGTAAATATGTTCTTATAACAAATTCTTTTCACAATTTATTATGTCTATTTACGTAATCCTTTATTAAATAATCGTGAGGAATGGACGTATAAAGGGAGGTAACGTCTATAGTGGCCATGAGTAAAGTAGTATTAGGGGGGATAGAGACGGCGTGGAGAAGGTCGAGGAAGTGGTAAGAATCTTTGATGAAGGAGGGAAGAGATATGACTAGGGGTTTGAGGTATTGGTCAACTAGTGCTGAGATGTGCTCTGTAGGGGAATTGATGCTGGAGACTATTGGGCGACCGGGATTGTTGATTTTGTACACTTTCGGGAGCATGTAAAAATGCGGAGTTTTGAAATGAAGGGGTGAGAGTATGGCTATGTCAGAGGGGGATAGGCCTTCATTTGGGCCGAATTCCTGGAGGAATGAGCTGATTTCTTTTTGAAAATCAGGATTTGGATCATGAGGAAGAGGGGTATAGGAGGAAGAATCATTTAATTGCCGTAGACCTTCAGCTGTATAGCTCCACTTGTCAAGAACGACAACGACAACGTCTTACTACTACTATACAACTAACTATTCTATCTATATGTAGACGACATTGTCGACTCTATCATCTCCCAAGGATGCAATATCTTACTATACGCAGACGACTGTAAAATCTTGAAACAAGTTGACGGTCCTTCCGCCCACCTAGCCCTTCAATCTGCACTGGAACTTTTCAACTCGTAGTGTGCTCAGGGGCAGTTGCGCATAAACCCTACTAAATCAGCTGCATGGTACTACTAATGAGTAATAGTTTAGTAGTACCATGGTCAGCTCTTATGACCTTTTCTTGAGACGTAAACCCGCCGATCATTCTTACACACTCCACAATAGCCTTATTCCAGCAGTGAGATTCCACTGCGACCTAGATGTCAAATTTGACGATAGGCTGCATTTTCAAGACCACATAAAAAGAGTTGTTGGCGCGGCGATGGCGGTGGTTGGCCTACTGTACCGTCACACAAACATTCAAGATCCCCTTGCCCTTAGAACAGTATTCTTTGGTTGTGTCCTTCCAATCTTAGAATACTGCTCACCGATTTCGTCAATTGCTTGCCCATCCACTGTGAAACTTCTAAATCGTCCCGTCAATTTTTTCCTAGCCATTTCCCGTCATCGCATTCCCTCCCTCAAGATTTCAACCCGTGAATCAATTTCGTCATTCCTAGGAATTACTCTGCTCTCTCATCGCCGCGCTCTATCTGACCTGAAATTCTTACACAGTATAATGAATGGACAGCTTCGTTCCTGCAACCTTCTCTCTCTTTCCAATTCGTGACCCTCCTCACCCCATGCGAACCTTAAATCTCCTGCACATTCCGAAACTCCGGCTTTCCCTATCACAGCGTTCCCTGTTTTACCGAATCCCCTCCAAATTGAACATATTGTCTGTCCTCAGCGCACCCGTCCCTTGACCTCTTTTCTTCATCCAGCGTATTCAAGTCATTCATCAAGCGGCACTTGGGTATGCAACCACAAAATTTGAGTTAATTTTGTTTTTGTGTTAATTTTTCAAATTTTTTATTCATTCTTCATGTTTTTATTTATTGTTGTCCTACATTTATTTATTTCGTTGCATCGACCAATGTAATTAGACATTGTTCCAATTTTGGTTGTATGAGATAATAAATAAATATTAAATAAATTGTTAATTAACACTTCAAGGAGAGGTAAAGAATGAGGTGATTTTCTTGTGAGTTTCTCGCTCGTCACACAGAACCCGAAAGTGACGAAAAATATTCCAATGGTGAATACTGTCTGACTGAAGATGCTTTGATAACAGATAAGTGAAAAGAAATGAGTAGTTAAGAAGCAGAAGTGATCGAAAACCCATCAAATTACAGATTTTAAAAGTCCACTTAAATCGATGATGTACCCTCATGCGGAACAATATGGAGATTCTGGGAAACTTCCGCGGAAACAGGTCGCGCGATGACAAAATCAGGAAAAAATAGAAAAAGATTCCAGGACTTTTCGCGGAGTTAGCAACGTCAAGAAGTGACCATTCGTCAATTTCATGCAAAAGTTTTGAATGCGGGTGAGCGGAGGGGCGCTTTTCTAGCATCTCAATTAGTTATATAGGCAAATTTCATCAAACCAAATATATCCTGAAAGCTCTCCATTCAAACATAAACAACATTCCCTTTCATTTGTAATATTAAGGAACTAACAGTGCCCTTTCCTTTTCTTAATCAAAATAGGAAACTGATGGACTTTCATCGCTGTTCAGAGAAGAGAATAAAAAATTGCTCACAAGAATTAATGAGTTCCATGGACATTCTGAAATCAAAAATAAGAAACATGGAGGCATGTGTGAAATATTACTGAAGATCATAAGAGAAATATTTTCCATAATTTAACAAGGCTAGTTTTTTACTCAATGCCAAAGATTTTCAACCATTTTCAAAGTGAAAAAATCATATGTCATAAATAAATGAAATATATATCTTGAGCATCGACATTGAATTTATCATTCTACTTGAATTGGCATACACGATGCAGAAATACAATGCCTACTAGGCATTTTTCCTGGAGGATAAGCATATAAATGCTGGGTAAGTGAAAAGTAGCCTGCTAATTTGGCTAGTACTATCATTGAGGCGATTTTATTCCAACTTCTAACAGTCCATGTTATTCATGTATTGCTATTATTCACGAGTTTGTGAACTAAACTGTCTTAATAAGATAAATAATGACTAATTAAAAGTTAATAAAGGATTTTCTTGTCCTGAAATTGTCCAGTTGTAAGCATTCATCATAACAACCAGTGTAAACTGCTTGCATGTTGCAAACGAATAAATTAAGTGTGTAATTATAATCTTGAGTTCCAACTTCCATTAGCATTCACTAAATGAATATGTTAGTATTTAGTTAGTTAGTTCGATCTCACAGTAGTCCTGTGCCATCGAAACGAAAGTTGGCAGTGGTAGCCGAAAAAAAAGCGAAAGTATTCTATTTCGGTTATCTCGACGATTACCGACAGAGGGGTACCCAAACTTAGTCACCGTTGTATCTCCCCGTTCATTCGATATTCATCATTCTTCGATTTCACCACCATGCCAATTTTATTTGACGCTTTTTTCTCAAGCTATTATTGTAAGAAAATTACTTTTGTGATTTTTTTAAAACAGTGATCGTACAGACAACTAGCGCTCTTACCTACATGTGGCCTAGTAATAAGCCAAACAATTAAGTGATGGCAGCCGTCACCTTCGAATCTATGGTGAAAGCGTAAAGAACTCATATGTTTCTGTCCAAAGAAAAGTTTATTAGTTCTTGAGGGATTATTGTAGCAGTTTTCAAACAATAATATTTAAAAAATAATTAAAACAGGCGTTTTAATTTAACTAAATGATCTTCCTCGTATTGACCGCGACAATAGTAGCAACAGATTCTTTACAAGCAACCGTTCATTTTGATGTATTTTCAATATGCTTCCAATTATGTACTTTTTATGACTCAATAAGGATAACTTTGACTTAGGGTTTATATCCTTATTTAAATTCACAGAGGTTTTATATCTGAGATTCAATACTGAGATAACCTCCTTCGCACGCTTTTACCGCAAAAAAAAAGAATGCACTTATGCGCATTTTATATCTCTGAAGCAGATGGGAAAAGTATAATCTCCTTCGTAGACTTTTATTCGAAGGAAAGAGGTCCTCAGTTCCATTTCTAAGAACAATAGGAGGAAATATCATCTGCTGTGCAAGCCTCAATTACAAGGCACATAGGGGAAAATTATCTTTGACCCCAACTCTGTGGGGAATACACTAGAAAATTGGGTGGGAAATTATGCAAGCTTACGCGGAGGTTTATGTCATTAAATCATAAATTCGGCTCTCAGATATAAACTCTGTGGTGAGGAATGTTCTAGAAAATGTCTGACGTAGGTGGCTCATGCGATTGCATTAGGCATTTGGCTCCGAGATTAATTCAAGCTTTCGCGGAAGCTCTATTGGATTCAATTAGAAATTTGGATATAAAAATGTCCCATGTGGTGAACATGTGGTCAAGTCACACTCGCGCGCGAGACAAAAACTGATAACGCAACTTCAAATCGGAGGCGCGCGGAAATATTCGCGATATCTCCGCTTAAACTCAGCCGTTCTCTTCCTTAATTCAACACTGGGGTAGCTTGAAAAGTTAATAACAACCACATAATTGGTCTTCAATAATAATGCGTATTTATACTGTTTTTATACGAATTTTCAAGTTTTTCAGTTTTTCTAACACTAATGAAGTACTAGCTTTATAAAAACTACTAATATTTACTGCCAACATCGATCTGTTTCATATTTAGTTGATCTACAGTCATGGGAAAATAATTTGCAGGTGAGCACATGAATTTTGGTATGCCGCGCAGTTCGACTCATTTTTTCTCCATATGCCTTCTTGCGCCACTCTCCGGTGAAAATGTTGACGATTTCAACTGCATTACACGCCATAGCATCGTCGGGTAAAAACTGCTAACGGGGAAAAATCGGGTGTAAAGCCATCGTGGACATATTTGTGTATATTTTATCATGAGCATACAACATTTTCATCCTAACATGTGCAATATCTATTATACATCTTTAAGCGATACCTTGAGCACCGTCGACCCAGTTAAAATTAATAGTGGAGATAATAAAAGTTTGATGTATGGTTTGATGTTTGGCTTGCACTGGACCTGATATTGCTTTCGCAGTAGGTAAGTTTGGCAGGTATAAAATTTGTTACACCATGGAGCATTTGGAGAATACAAAAATACTTATTTGTTGTCTAAAGGAAACTATTCAGTGGCGAATATAGATCATAACTTTGGGGAGGACTGGCTAGCTATCGGTAACCGGTTGTAGTTTAGATATCCGCGCAGCCTCCGAGCGCCTCTCGCTGCGGCCTTATTTATGGGGGGGGGGGCCCACTCATATATTTGCCACTGTAATCATTGATTATGGTATAGTGTACTGAAAGTCTGGTAAGCAACTTGAAGAATGTGTTGATGATGACTACGCTAGTGAAAAAGAAGATAGTGTCCCGTTCTGGTTGTGTGATCATGTTTTCAGAAGGTGCATTAGCATGGGCAAGTAAGAAACAAAACTCTGTTGCCACGTAAACTGCAGAGGCTGAGTATGTCAGTGTTGAATTGTGCTGCCAATGATAGCTGATGTTTTTGAAAAAATAATTATTGTAAGATTAACACCACAAATGAATCAAGGAGATGATTTTTTTTGCAACATGATTAAGTGAGGGTGTTGCATTTTCTAATCTAGATGCGAACTGAAATTTGAATTTTTGTTGCAGTTCGCCAACTATAGTTAATGCCTGTGTACTATGTGTGTAAATCACAAGCTTGTATTCCAGTTTTGATTACCAAACATATGGACGTTTCTTTCTTTTGTTGGACTTTACTAGCAAAAATCCATTCCGTCTTTTAAAAAACCAAGCAGTATAAAGTTCTTCTTTCTTCGTCTACATTAAGCCAGTGGCCTGTGATACCTTAATGCCTAGGTTCTCCTTCCATCGTCTTCTGGGTCTTCTTACACATTGTTTATCAGGTATTTAAGTACATTCAATATGACTACAGGAAAATAATTTAAAACATATGTACCAAGGGAAGAGATCTTAGGTTTCCAAGAAGTTAACAGTGTTGGTCAGAGGTAATAATGTTTCGAGGACTATGACTACTTGAAGGGAGACTCAGCCCTTGTATAGCCCATTCTGAACAACACCACTCTCCCCCTATTCATATCCAAGCCGTGGTGGCAGTAATGTTTTTCACATGTAAACATACCTACTTATTGTTAAGAGTGCTAATCACCTAATTTGTTGGATGCCTCTTCAAGTACACTGAAGTAAGCTTCGTCAACCATAATCTAAATTAATATCATGCTTTCATGTGTGGTTTTGTTCATTAGGATACATTCAAAGTCACAGCATTTTAATAATGATATTTTTTTAGTCTAGGAAGGGAAAGGTGTTGTGAAGTGGGTATGGTGAGGGTGCTTTGGTCACAATTTTCGAATCTCTAAGATAAAATATTTATGTTTGCCAAGTTAGTTCACGACAAGCAACAACTATAAAGGAAGTGCTATTAAATCTTCAAACATCCCATTTGATACACTAGTGGACGTTTTTCAATCTCAAGGCTCAAAAAATATGAATAATAACGCAATTCACGCTTTCCATTACATTTGTTTCACTTTAACACCATGGTGCATTTGTAAATCGAACCAGCCCAGCCTCTTCAAAAAGCGAAAAACATAATAAAATAGCTATACCACGAACCATATGGCTCAGGAATACTGGCACTTTATTTTTTTCATTCAGTGAGGTAAATACAAATTTTAGGACTGCAAACTATTGTATTATTTACATTTAAACCTTTTTTATTTATAGACTAAACATTTAAATCAACAAAAGAACAAATCAATCTAAACATGATACTTTTATACACAAATTATGTCTTCCTTGAACTGAGGCCTTGACGTGGTGGAAGGGCTTATGCGTTCATATGACCCCTAGAGCTGGACTGGCAGGAGCAAGTACTATTGCTCCCGGTAGGGCTACGCATAGGTCGAAGGGTAGGAGCCAGACGAAAGATAGTTCCGTGATGGCGTCACGCAAAAAATACCGTTGAGTGGCGTGGGAGTACCTCTCAACTACTACTTCCTATTACATGAAAGTCATTCACAGAGAATAGATTCCTGGCAACTACGAGACGCCGCCCACTACGCAAGGGTATTGTGCTCGATAGCGGGAAAAAGGCAAGGCCTCCGCAGTCGTCATCAAACAAAACCCTTGCACAGCATCATCATCGGCGGAAACAAGGGATAGGAGGAAGAAGAAGAAGAAAAAAGAAAGAGACGGAAAACAGCGGTAAAAATAGGAACTTTGAACGAAAGGACCATGATGAGGGCCGGGAATCTTGATCATATTAAACAGGAAATGGAAAAAGGAAAAATAGATGCTTTGGGATTGTGGGAGGTGAGATGGAAGGAAAGCGGCGAGTATTGGAGTGATAACTACAGGGTCGTCTATAGTGGGGGGAAAAGAGAGTTAACGTGGGGTATGCATGGTACTGAACACCAAATTGGGGTTGAGGGTGGAAAACATTGAACAGGTGAGCGACAGGATAATAGTGGTAGAAATAAAAGCATGCCCGACGAATTTCGTATTGGTCCAGGTATACATGCCTACATGCAACCATAGGGAAGAAGAGGTGGAAGAGGTATACGAGCAAGTAGGAGAAATAATTCGAGAAGTGTCGGGAAAGAAAAACCTGATAGTGATGGGTGACTGGAATGCAGTAGTGGGGGAAGGGAGGGACGAATTAAAAGTGGGAGGGTTTGGGCTAGGAAGAAGAAATGATCGCGGTGAAAAGGCAGTTGAATTTTGTAGAAGAAATAAATTAGTAGTGACAAACACTTGGTTTAAACATCACCCCAGGCGTAGGTACACATGGAAAATGCCGGGTGATACTGGGAAATATCAAATTGACGTAGGCATGAGGAAGTACAAGGCATTGAATAATAAACTCCGGCGAGTGACCAATCGGGCAATAGAAAACTGGTGGTAGGGACAGTGCGAGGAAATGGAAAAGCTGCAGGAGGAGGGGGAATTGGGCGCTTTGTACGCCAAGGTGAAATGTTATCGGGTGGTAAGAGAGGGCAAACTATACCAAAGGTTAAGGACAAAACAGGGAAGATATTAATTGAACAGGAAGATATCCAGGAAAGATGGAGAGAATAAGTAGAGGAGCTATATGACAGCAAGAATAGACCCTTTAGCCTAGATCTAGAAGATGAAGGAACAATAGATAAGGATAATCTAGGACCAGAGTTACTTGACAGCGAAATAGACAGGGCATTAAGATAGATGAAGGGTAGAAAAGCTGTGTGAACCGATACCCTACCTGCGGAGCTTCTGAAGAATCTAGGTAGGAAGGGGAGAGAATTATTTTTCGAACCTATTAGCAGGATCTACGAGGAAGGAATATGGCCAGAGGATTTCGTGAAAACAGTATTAATATTAAAACATATCCGAAGAAGAAGTAAGCGTCGGAATGCGAGGAGTAGAGACTTCTGAATCAGTTTAACTTCGCACGCGGCAAAAGTTTTACTTTGAATAATAAATAGAAGGTTGGAGAGCAGAGCAAACTATTATTTATGCGATGACCAATTTGAGTTCAGGATGGGGAGGTCCACCAGAGACGAGATTACGGTGATGAGGAAACTTGTTAAAAGAAACATGGAGTATGATCAGGTTTTTTCGCTTGCTTTGTGGATTTCAAAAAGGCGTTTGACAGAGTAAACTTGGAGAAACTAATGAAGATACTGGGGAAAATAGGAATAGATTGGCGTGATAGGAGACTCATCCGAAACTTATATATGGGGCAGAGGGCTCAGGTGAGGGTAGCTGACGGTGAATCAGGGTGGGCAGTTATAGGTCGTGGGGTGCGGCAAGGGTGCCCGTTGTCGTCTTTGCTTTTTAACATCTATGCTGAGAAAATGGTACGAGAGGCATGGGAGGAGCTAGATGTGGGAATGAAAGTAGGAGGCCAGCGGATAAATTCGGTAAGATTCGCGAACGACCAGGCGTTGGTCAGTCGGTCATCGAAAGGATTGCAAACTTTAGTAGATGGATTGGAAAAGCAGTGCGATAAATAGGGGATGAAGATTAATAATAAGAAAACAAAAAAATGAGATTCTTTAGGACAAAGAAATCGAGGCTGGTGATAATAGTAGGAAGTCACAAACTGGAGCATGTCAAACAATTTTTTTATTTGGGTAGTACGCTACAAGAAACAGGACATAGTAGCAAACACATTAGGAGGAGAATAGCGCTAGCGAATGAATCGTTCAATAATAGAAGGGAGCTGATGACGGGGACCTTAAGTAAGGATGTAAAAAAGAGTTTGATTTGAAGGGAATGCGAAAGGAAGACGAAAATAGGCTGAAGGCTTTCGAGATGTGAGTGTGGAGGAGGATGGAGAAGGTAAGTTGGACGGAAAGGAAGACAAATGAGGAAGTGCTTGACATGGTGGGCGAGGAGAGAAAACTTATAGATGAGATCAGTGGAAGGCAGGGTAGGTGCGGCTGGAAGCGGTAATAAGGGGATGCTATTAGATGGTGTTCTAAAGTCCGTGATAGAGGGAAGGATGTTGGGTAAGCGGGGAAGGGGAAGAAGGAGATTAGGTTTTATGGATGGGATGAAGAAAGGTGGGACTTATGCTGAGATGAAGAAAGAAATACTAGAGGTAGATAGGGCACGGCACGTGTATGAGTACGTTGGATATTCTCTGACTTTCATCATAACCTACCTCTAACCGGTAGATTACTCTAATGAATGAATGAATACACATTATATTTTCGAGCATAAACTCCTCCAAAATTCTTCCCAAGCTGGTTAAGCCTGCCCAGTAAATGCAAAACTCAGGTATACCTTCAGAATCATAGAGATTGGGAGTTTGGTGACTGGGTTGACATATAAAATCAAGTAAATTGCAGTGTGGACAAATACTAAGGGTGTTCAGACATTCCCTATTAGGCCAACCTCCAAAACATTCTCTTAGGTTCGTCATATCCAGAAGCATAATAATCCTTTTCGGAAGATCAGGGGTAGCCAATGAGCCGCAGGTGAGGGTGAACAATTAGATCATGTTGTTGGTCCCAAGGCCATGGATGTGGTCGAGGTGACTTACGGGTTGCCGAGGAGTAAACCCGGGAAAGAACTACAAGTAGGCCAACATCCAACACTTTCTCTTCAGTCCATCATATCCTGAAGCATAAAAATCCTTTCCGGAAGATAAGTGGTAGCCAATGAGCCGGAGGTGAGGGTGAAGGATAAGAAGATGTTGCTGGTCCCAGGGTCATGGATGTGGCCGCGGTGAATTACGGGGGTGCCGAAGGGTAAACCTGGGGAAGGGCTACAAGGCTGATTAGAAGATTTGGGAAGTTGAGGGGGAAGAAAGGGAGACTTCTGTCGTCCTTAGCCTTCCTTCTAAGCTGCCGGGACACAAAAACCATTCCTATATGTGTGGAAGTTAAACACCGCCTGAAAACGTGTTCTGCCAAGAGAATCCTCCACCGGGCTAGCAAGGCTCTACTGAGAGAACTCGTACAAGACACTCGCCTTTCTCTTCACCATTGTTCGGAGGAACTGTACCTGAGGAACTACGTTTGAACGGCATACTGAATGCTGCCGATTGAGACACAATAGAGAAGATAACTCACTTCTCATTGCAAAATGCTGAATCTACTGCCCGGATAACGCAAGAAAAGAAGTTTGACAAGTTACACAGCAGGCAACACCTATCAGAGCAACTTGTACGGAACCGTTCTGAGGTTAACCTGACTGACAGACAATTGGACAATGTCCCGATACAAAAGGCGTCGTTAATGAAGACACTGTTTCACCGGGCCCACCGCATTTCGGACGCGGAGTCGCTAGCAGAGGAGAAGAGAATCTTATTGCAGCACTGAGGCAGAACGGTTTCCAGGATTTGGCCCTGAAAAGGGCCTCGAAGCTGAAAGATCCGAAAACAAACACCAGTGAAAATGAAGACAAGAAAGCATGGGCTATCATTCCTTACATCGCAAGAACCACAGAAAGGATTGCCAGAACATCGAAGAAGCACGGCGTCACCACAAGGTTCAACTGTGCCACAAAAATCGGCGACATACTACCCTCGGCCAAGGACAGAATCCACCATGACCTACACGAAGGAGTCTACCAGGTGCCTTGTTCCTGCGGAAAAGCAAACATCGGCGAGACTTGCCGTTCACTGAAGGTACGGATGCAGGAGCAACGAAGAGCCACAAAAAATAGACAATTTCAGCTGTCTGCCATATCTGAGCACGCCTGTACCCCGGGACACGGCGTAAAATTTGACGAAGCTAAGGTGATTGTGAGAGAGGGCAGATATTACCCTAGACTAATTAGGGAATCAATTGAGATAGCCCGGACGAACAATTTTAACCGAGACGAGGGATACCACCTGGACTACACTTGGAGAAGAATTCTGAAACGAACCAATGGGAGGGCAGCAGCAATAATTTGCGGGAAAGAAGCTTCATATAATGAGGACCAAAATTGTGAACCGGCTGTACACCAAATTTAATGACTTAAAGCTCACATGGCTAATAATAAACTGTAAATACTTCTTAATGACCCAGCCTCTCTGGCCACTAATACGGATATAAATATAAAGCCTTGCTGTATATACTGTATATTAACACCAAAATCCACATTACAGAAAAAGCTCGAAGGATCGCATACAACCAACAACCAAAGACACCTGGATAACAGCGGAGAACACCACTGCGGGCACATCATCCATCAACATAAACTACACGGTGGTCTGCGTGGAGTTTTGCCGGTTTCCCTCGCGTCTCGGGCGAATGCCGGACCGCTAAGCCATCCTGGAGGAAAGGAGTTACAGAAAACCAAACGCTGCTACAAGCTCACCAACAAATTATTACTAACAAATTTGACAAACCCTGAAGAGGAAATTATTCTTATAACGAGGTCCTTGCTGTATATATGTATAAGGAAACGATACATTACGATGTAAATATTCATGTACACTAGCAGTATGGGATATAAACACCTTTTGACTTGACTTGTGAACCGGCAGAAGGGTAGAGGAAAAACTTGAGTAGAGGACGAGACAAAGAGGAAAAGAGATGACCACGGTAAGAAGGCGGTCCTCTCGTAGTCAGTCTCCGGACGACTATGCAGGGGTCAGCTGGATGACCGCTGGCAGGAAGACAAAGGCCAAAGTTACAGGAGTCCTCGCCACCATCCCGGAGTCACCGGCCGCCGAGTCCACCTCCACGCCTCCGAAGAAACCAGCAACGACAGCCCATCGATCTTCCACCTCCACCAAACCTCCCCCCTCCACCAAACATTCCCCCTCCTCCAAACTTTCCACCTTTTCAATACCTTACCCCTCTTCACTGCCCAACCCAAGCACCCCCGCAACCAACCCCCTCCAGTCTTCAGCCTCCTCCTCGACCACTGCGCAGACCTCCCAACCCGCACCCGACTCCCATTTCCTCCGTTATGACACCTCGGTGTTCATTACGGACCTTCCCAGGAACACTTCACAGAAAGTGTTCTATTGCCACCTGGTCAACATCTTCCCTTCCTTGCGCTGCGCAGAGGTTTCCGTCTTTTCGGCGGAGAGGAGTGCCAGACTCCGCATCCCGCCGGTGTTTGCACACTTCTTCGAGGAGGCGGAGAAGACTCGACTTGACCATAACCTGGGCGAGAGGTGTTGCGTCACCGTGCGCAAACCCTCCGCCCGGGTTCAGGCTAAGAAATCCTCTTACTCCTTTTCAGTGGTCATCCGAGGAGTAGACTTGGAGACGTCGGAGGATGACATCAGAGAGGGACTCCGGTTCGCAGACCTCCGGATTGAAAACGTCTACCGCATCACGGCACGACGCACAGGGCGACCCACCACCCTCCTGAGAGTAATCACTAAGGACCAGGAGACCACCCGACGCCTGCTCCACGAGGATGTCGTTTCCTACGGGAAAGGATATCGCGTGGAGCCCTCACGCTCGTCTCGCTCAATGCCGCAGGTGTCATGGTTTCGACCATAAGACGCATGAGTGTAACAAGGGCCTCCTCTGCGTACGATGCGCGACTAGCATAGGACCGCGGAGTACAAGGCGGCGGCCCTGAAATGCGCCAACTGCGGCGGCGAGCACCACGCCGGCAACTTCCGGTGCCCTATGCGCCCTAGGGAACCGGCGGGGCTGGGCAAGGCGACGCCGGTGACATCCTGCCCTGTTTTATCACCTACTGGCGCAGAGGCGGCTGCCGAGGAGGACACGGTCAGCCGACGGGGTCTCCTGAGTATGTTGCTGGCCAACCTTCACCAGGAGGAGAGAGCAACGGCTGCGGAGACCCTGGACGCTGCGGCCCGCGAAATCCTTGGATACAACGTCTAGGCGGTGTATTCCTGGAACCAGCAGCTTGCGGTGGTGGAGAGAGTGACCACCGCCTAGATATCAGGCTAAGACTTTATTATAATTTGACAATGCCCTTCAGGCAATAATAAAAAAGCTGAAATATGCAGTTGTAAATAAAGTAATATAATATATCTCTAATATATTGACATTGCCCGTTAATAGTTACTACATGACAAGAGCTAGCATAGCTATCAACCTCCTTGCATAGAGACCTTGGGCTTAAACTGTGAATAATAAACTGTATATATTTCTATATAATAATCCTATCCACTTTAGTAATACCTTATTAGCATTGTAATGAAATATAATATATAAATATGTATAGTAATCCCGCCTTATTCTACAGGAACAACAGAACAGAGCTTCCTACTCATCAGAACCACTGGCCACAACATCCAACTGAGGCACGAGTATAGGAACGAGAAGCAGCAACACCACTACATTACTCCAGCATTCCTACTAGCAACCGAAACTTTAACATCTACACGGCGACCTGCGTGAGGTTTTGCCGGTTTCCCTCACGCCTCGGGTGAATGCCAGGTCATTAAGTCATCCTGGAAGAAAAGAGTTCCAGCACCTATACTTAATCTGCTACACGCCTATGTACAAAGTTAAAATATATATAAATGTTAAATGACAAACCCTGAAGAGGATTATATCCTATAACAGGGGCTATTGCTATAAATATTATAACAATTAATGAGATTATATTATGTAAATATTTGTATATGTATTTGAATTAGCAATAAACACCTTTTGACTTGACTTTGTGAAACAGCATCTTCGACCTGAAGATGCTGGCAGTAGTGCCAGCGAAAGTGTTGTCATCACCACAGCAACCAACGCAGTAGAACCCGGAAAAATGAAGAAATTCATCTTAGCCAAATTACTTTTGCTCTCATTTTTATTTTTATAAGCACTTAAATGTTCTTTTCTTCTTACACCTAAGCTTCTTCCTGTCTGTCCCACGTAGACACCCTTACACACACTGCACTTTAAAGTGTAAATCCCACATCTATCTATTTTGTGTATCTACTCTTTACATTTTACAAAGAGCCTTCTGAGAGTGACACTTGGTTTGAAAGCAATACGAAATTCATCTCTTGGTAATTTTTTAGCAATTTTATAAGTAAATGCATCCAGGTATGTAAACGCACACCACTGCTTCTTATTGCATCCCAGTGAATGGCTAAACAGTGAAGTGTTTTTTTATTCTTCATTCAGTGAATTTTCCCACCCCAAGTGGAATTTATTAATTTCATTGCATTTTTGTCTCCAATGTGATTTTGTTTAAATAATTAATCTGTCTATATTTAAGGCAGATAATGACTAATTAGAAATAGGCATTAGGATTTGTCCTTGGCAGATATTATTGTAATTGTAAAATATCTTAAATTGTGAGTGTGGTTGGTTGTTTATGTCCAAGTGAAAGGGTGATGATTTTTTTGTCAATAATTATGCAATTTATGTTGTTTCATTATGCTTCATTCAGTAAATTTTACCACCTCAAAAGTTGTCTTCATTTACTCGACTTGATGTCAATACCATGGATTGTTCCTCTATTTGAGTGACACTGTGTGTGACTGGAGAAATAGTTTAATTATTTAAAGAAGCCTTATATATCTCACAGTATACGTATTCATGTTTGCCACAAGAAAGCCCTTGACCCGCAGTAAACGGTCTTCTAAAAGTGAGTTACGTAAACGTACTTATAGGTATTTCTATTCGATTTGCTGGGACAAAGGTTGTGTTTAAATAGTAATGAAGGGTGATTAGTGTGTTAATGCTGGGGTCTAGCCCAAGTATAGTATTTAAGTGTCAAAAAATATCCAAACCAAATTATGTCTTAAGTTATATACCAAGGTGTCATATTTGTATTAGTGTAGTTATGGTAAATGACCTTAGAAGTGATAGGATTGAGTGTGGGTCACCGTTAAATGCTAATTCTGTGTAGAAAAAAAGTATATAAAATCTATATAGATATAGGATATAATCCTTGTTTAATCTGTATTTCCAGAAAGCATAATATCTAGATTATTCATAGATAATATATGAAAATTAGAGGACATTTGGTAAAGGTTTCTAAAGATTTTATCCAGATGCCATGTATACAAGAATCTGTGTTTTATCCAGATTTAATCCTTTTTGTGCAATTAGGGATAGTGGGGCTAGTGTTTCCTGATTGTGGAAGATACATATCACAGGTTTTTCAAAGATGTTTTCCTCTCTAAATGTAATCTGGCCTTAAAATCAGTTACGGGGGACCAGATTTCTGTACATGGGAAAATCGAAGTGAGTGTAACCAACCCATGTAAAGGAAACAGCGAGGGTCATAAGCTTGAGTTAGTAGTGGTCTCTTCAAAAGGTAAAGTTAAACTCCTGTTGGGTCGCCCATGGCTTGATGCCTTGTATCCTGGGTGGAAAAATGTATTCATTCATAGTTTCGATGACGTGAAGGAATTGAGTAATAATTCAAGAAGTATGTCAATTTTTCAATTGGAATCCAACCCTGTTCCTCAAGGTACTGAGTTCAAGTCTGTACTAAGTGATGAAAGCATATTAATCTCAAAGTATATTTCCAGATATCCTTATGTTTTTAATTGTAAGAAATCTGATATTATTAACCATTTTATTTAAATCTGGTTGTGAAAGAAGGGGCCATTCCAATATTCCACCAACCTTACTCAGTCCCTTTTGCCTTAAGGGCTGAGATGCAAAGGCAGCTCAAAGAAATGGTGCATAATGGGGTACTGAGACAGGTTCACCATTCAGAATGGGCATCTCCCATCTTGTGTGTGCCAAAGCATGATGGCGGGGTGTGAATGTGTGTGGACTTCAAGGTCACATTAAATAAAGTCCTGGTTACAGACTTTTACCCCCTACCTAAGTTAGAGGATGTCTTTGCTTCTCTAGCAGGAGGAACTGTTTTTGTTCTTAGACCTCCAAAATGCATACTTGGAACTAGGGGTGGGCTCAGAATCACAAAAGTGCCTTACCATTAATACTGATTATGGGCTGTTTCAATTTACCCGTCTACCTTTTGGCATTTCAAGTGCAACTGGTACCTCCAGGTGGTAATGCAAGAGATACTCAAGGGTTTACCAATGGTTGTGTGCTATCTGGATAACTTATTGATCACTGGGAAAGATGTGCATGTTTGCAAGCAAAGGGTAGAAATGGTGTTAACCAGACTTAATGAATACAATGTGAAAGTGTACATGGCCAAATGTATGTGGTTTGCTGAATCTGTTGACTATCTTGGTCACACTATAAATGCACAGGGAGTTCGTCCAATGGCACATAAAATGGATGCCATTGGGAAGGCCAAACCTCCAAGAGATGTCACTCAACTAAGGTCCTTTGTGGGGATGTTGAATTTTTATCCCAGATTTTTACCTGACCTCTCTAGTCTTATAGAGTCTTTGTATAACTTGACTAAGAAAAATGCTACTTGGGAATGGACTGATGAGTGCAACGAAGTGTTTGAAGAAAGTAAAAAACTGCTTCTCGGACATTCCTTGTTGGTACACTATAACCCTAAGTTCCCCATACTGGTTTCAGCAGACGCTTCATCTTATGGGGTAGGGGCCGTTCTTAGCCATATGATTGATGGTGTGGAGAAACCTATGTTGTTTGTGTTAAGTACCCTTACTGTGGCACAGCACAACTATTCTCAGTTGGACAGGGAGGCATTAGCCTTGATTTTTGCGGTTAAAAAGTTTCATAAATACCTGTATGGCCAAAAGTACACATTAATCAGTGACCACCAACCCCTCTGCCATATATTTGCACCTCATAAGGGAATTCCAACTGTGGCTGCTGCACAACTTCAAAGATGGTCCATTGTTCTGGCAGCTTATCAATATAAAATTGAATATCATAAGTCTGCCTTGATGTGTCCTGCTGATGCATTATCTAGGCTACCAATTGCCTCGGAAGACTGTGGAAAATATTCAAAGTGTACTTCCCACTAATTTTCCCTTAACTTACAGGGAAGTTGCAGCTGAAACTGACAGGGATGTAGTGCTTGGTATGGTCATGGATTTTACTAAGCAAGGCTGGCCAAATTATATTGATGGTCATGCCATTGCTCCATATTTTCGCCAGAGGTATGAGATTTCATTGGAAAATGGCTGCCTTTTAATGGGCAATAGGGTGATCATCCCTAGAGTCCTTCAGGATGTGATTTTAAAATTGTTGCATGATTCTCACCCTGGTATAGGGAGAATGAAGGCATTGGCTCGCTCTTTGTTGGTGGCCAAACATGAATACAGACATTGAAGATGTGTTACGTAACTGCGAACAATGCCAACTGATAAATTTCAGACCAGACTGTTCAACAAATGTAACCTGGCCTAAGGCAGATGTTTGGTGCAGGGCGCATTTAGATTTCTTTGTATTGGAGCAAAAATGTTTTATTATTATTGTTGATAGCTGTAGTAAGTGGATTGAAGTCTTTTACATGTCATATGGAACCAATGCCCAAAAAGTGTGTGAAAATTTAAATATTTAGTTTAGTACCTTTGGTTTCCCTGTGCAGATCATGACTGACAATGGCCAACCATTTGACTCCCCAAGTATTTTACAGAGTTTTGCATGTCAAAAGGTATTCATGTTCTGAAAGCACCTGCCTACCACCCTCAATCCAATGGTATTGCAGAGAGGGCAGTGCAAACAATTAATAAATCGCTCAAAAAAGAACTAGGCGTGTGTACTTTAGATCACAGGGGAATTCAAGGGGTTATTAACAAAATACTGTTTGCCCACCACACCACCACGGGTGGTTTAATTCCATCAGAATTCATGTTGAAATTTAAGCCCCACACTCTCCTCTCCCTAATCAAACCTCGGTCAACATTCCCTTTTATTCATAATCAAGATTACCCAGAATATAGGCCAGAGGAAGGAGTGCTGGTAAGAATAAAGCCCAAAAGTGAGCCTGGGCATGGGATCATTAGGAGAAGGGTCAGCCAAGTTATGTATGAGGTAGACATTGGAGGTCAAATCAGACTCATCCATAAGAATCAGATGAAATGCTTGCCATTACCCCATGTCACTGCTAAACATAATAACACCTTGTGTTTGCCATAACCAGCTCCAGCTAGATCCAGGTTGGACTCATCAGATCCTCCCTCAACTTCCCTGTTGGAGCCCCATACCTCCCTCTTACCAGCATGTCTCTGGCCGCATGTTCCATTACTGACTCCAGCACTCATTTTTTAAACAGAATTCAGCCAATTTAGGGTAGTCGCTCGGGAGGCCTTGGTTTGTGAGTTGCTTCAATATATTGATCGAGTCCAATACAGGCACTTTAGTGATACATATAACATACCCTCCCGAGCGACTACCCTAAGTTGACAGAATTTTGTTTAAAAAAATTATATTTCATGTGGAACGGAGAAATATATGAGCAAAGGGACTATGGGGTCTCCTCTTTCTCCTGTTATCCCCAGCCTATACATGGAAACATTTGAAAAAGAAGCGTTAAACACCTTTGACCATCACCCAACAATTTGGTTAAGATACGTTTACGATACATCCGTCGTTTGGCCACATGGAACAAAGATACTCGAGGAGTTCCTATTACATCAGAATAGTCAGCATCCTTCGATTCAGATCACGATGGAAATCAAAAAAGACAGACCGCTACCATTCCTGGATGTCCTAGTCAAAAGAAAAGATGATGGTACACTTGGACATAGTGTGTACAGAAAGAAGACTCATACCGATCGGTATCTTCACGCACGCTCACACCACCATCCACAACAGAAGACTTCTGTTATCAAGACCCTGTTTGTTCCCGCCAGAAAAATTTCCGATCTTGATTCCATCACACAAGAAATACACTAAAGAAGGCATTAAACAATAATGTGTAAAGTAACAAATTAATTGAAAGAGTGAAATCAAAAAAACCTTCAGAGAAGGAGACTCCTAAACCTCTGAGGTATGTTACGCTGCCTTAAATTGCGGGTACAACCGATCGCATAGGTGAAATAGTGAAAAAGTATAACATTATCACAAGATACTACAGAGTACAAGATCTCCAGAGTACGAAATCATCTACGAGGGACTAAAGATCCATTACCACCGACAATGTATGAGGGTGTGTACGAACTTCTCTGCAGTTGCGGAAGATCATAGGTGGGGCAAACCAAGAGAGCAATTGGATGCCAATTAAAGGAACATGAACATGCAATCCGGAAGAAAGACTGGTATCACTCTGCCGTGGCTGAGCACACTACGTTAGAGGAAGGTCACGCCATTGACATCGAGACGGCAAGAGTACTACACAAAGATAGCAGTTACTTTCCGGGGCTCATAAGGGAGGCAATTGAAATAGAAAAAAGACCAAATAACATCAATAGAGAAGATAGTTATAAACTTCCTTATACCTGGAAGAGACTTATTCGAAATTAAGTTTTTTACTTCTCAAAATCATCAACTGCTGGAATTGTTTATTTACTTTTTGGAAAAAGACCAATGTTGTTCTTAAAAGCCTGATGAAGTCGGCAGCATAGCACAGTGAAACTGTTGCCTAATATTAAATAATTTAATAGCAGAACCAAAAGCCTGAATACCATAAATTATTCTTATTTATCTTAATATCAGGCTAAAATTTAATTGATTTAGGCTTGGTCACGGTCATTCCAGCCTAGGCCATTTCCACATCAGTTGGACACCATGTGTAGACCAGCTTGATGATGTTACAGAACATACGCAGACACGGGCGGCTCCAGACCAGAGGTTCGGGTGGAGGGGGCACCATCGGCTCTTGGGGTATGGAATACCCCCCAGGAAAAGGGGTTTGTGGTTCTCGTCCCAGATATTCGTAACAAACTATTTGCAAAATGGTTTTGGGGGGGGGGGGGGGCAATTGCCGCCACTGCCCCCTGCCTGGGGCCGCCAATGGTCCCAGAACAGTTTGACTGTCATTATTATAGGCGAGATCCAGACCATGAGGTTGACCTTCTGTCCAAACCAGTTTGGCTCCCACAGTGAGATACCAGTTAAAGAGCAGCTCCAGACCAGATTGAGACTCTGTATCCGGACCATTGCTGCTCTTCATCTGTGTCATAGACAACAGCCAACAGACACCCTAGGGCATGGGCAGATAAAGATGGGGTGCAGGGTGCCTCCCGTAATTCTTGGGAAAATAGAAAAAATTTATCATATGGTATTCCAAGCCCCCCAGACCTCTGGAAAGAAGCATACCACCCCCCAAAACAGCGACGTTAATCCACCCCTACCCTAGGCTGTTAGGAATTAAGTCCCATTCTGAATATTCAAGTCTACATATATTATAAACACCCTTTGTCTGGACTTTAGTTTAGACCTCTTACAGATCAGTTTCCTCTGTTGATGTTCTGAGGGAGACTTGTCAACAGCACTTATTTGATTTCTCCTCAGTTACTGACCAGTTTTAGTTAATTATGTACAGAACAAGTATTTTCAGGATGGTTTTTATAGGACTCAAGTCTAGGATGGAAAAAAAAGTCGAAATCTATTACAAAATGCCACTTAGGAAACTGTGGAGGTGCATGGGGTGAAGTGGTACTCTTCCTCCTCAAATGAAATATTTTTTTTAAATTTCCTCCCCAAAGTGTATGCTGTAATTCTTATCCCTAATAGCAAATAATATCTATACATCTGTACAATATCCACCCATAACATCCATACAATATCCAAATTTCATCCAAAGACATTGTATGGATATCTATACAGTATCCGAAGTTGCCGCCAGTTGCCATCCACACAATATCCAAGTCGGATATTCGCTGAAAAAAGGGTCCTTGTCAGCTCTTTCATATCTTTTTGCTATTAATCTACTTTTGTGATTACATTTCCTCTTTGAATATACGTCACCAGTTTGAAAAAGTATTTCATTCCCTTGGGAAAGTAATTAATTGAAGTAAAAACATTTATCTAAGTACAGTGTTTTGCAATGCAGTTTAAATTACTAAAAGGTTGGTTATTGATTGGTTATTTACTAAAGTAGTCACTTAAAGCACTTTTAGTCACCTATGATCAGGTAGAATAACTCTTATTGGCTAAAGTATTATTAGATTAACTATACCTACATCATTTTTATTAACTGAAATTGAAAATTTTTCGAATGACAGTAAAATGAATACTGTAATTTCCATGTAAACATACTATTTATTGAATAGTAGCAAAATTTTATTAATTAATATTTAATTTTATTTGTTAATTTTCTTATGATGGCTAAATTTGGCATGGTGTAACCAATCTTTCACATAATTTTCCAAATCTTTTGAAGAGATACCTTCCCACTTGGAATGCCGAACAGCATCTATAAGAAGAGAACAAATCCCATTACTTGCTACAGACAGCATGTACATGCAAATTACTATTTAATTAGTCTTTATGCTAGGAATAAGACAAGCTAAAATGAAGTAATTTAAATAATATCAATGGTATAACTCATTGTGAAGAACAAATTAAGTGCTGTGACAGTGAGACACAGAATGCCAATTCTTCTATGAACAATAACTATAGTTTGATACATATAAATAAAGATAGATCACCCTGAAAATTACTGCAATAGTTTTCATAAATTAGCGATTTCTGAAATTTCATTAATATGTGGAGTATTTCATCTACATTACATACAATCTAACCTAATTCTAGTAAATTTCTGCATGTATTCTTAGAACTATGAATATGTACACATTTTCACACACACCATGGATGTCAATATTCCATATTGATGTCTATGATAATCTATGTTGCCTGTTTTAATTTCTCAATCCTTAATGTGTGATCTTAAATTGTGCACTGTTACCCTAATTTTCACATGTTATTTATTCTCTTATTCATTGATTATTGTTGGTTTATATGTAGTGTTCCTTAACCCGTTCAACGCGGCACCATTTTTTGACTTACCTATCCGGTGGCTGAAATTTTATTTACTTATTTTCCGATAGATTTTAACCCTTAAAGTCGTTATTCAGTGTTTAAAAATTTCTAACTTTAAAATTGAAATTAATAAAAATTTTTTAATAAATGACGGGAATCCCCGTCACGAATCACCGGCATGAACCTGTAGTGCGTGTTGCATAGATATCTCCCATTCCTTTCTGGCATACTTTTTACATTAGGTCTCTGTATTATTTAATATTCCCATATTATTTCATTAGGCTTATATGTAGAGACAAATAATGAATTAGAGCAAAGCTTAATGTGGAAACTGATAAAAGGGACATTTTTTGTAGTCGTGGCTTTTCCTTTCACATCCATAAAACTGCAAACCTTTGTGTATAAGAGAGAACTAATTCCTACATTTTGGAATAATGAGGTGCAATTTCCACAAAAAATAACTTTTAATGCGACTGGGCTTTCAATGTCGATACATCATCGTCAGGGTACAAATGGTGTTAGGTGTAGCCAATATGTACATCTTTTGGAAGAGGTGGGGTATAGGAGGGGAGAGAGGAGAGGTGATAAGTGGAATAACCGGAGGAGGTGAAAGGGGATGGGGAGGAGTGGAGAGTGGGGAAATGGTGGTTTTTTTCAGGGTTAACAAACTTAGACAACACACAATTCAGTGACAAACAATAATCGGTGGTGGTCTTTCTCTTCTTTCGGATCAGGTCAAAATTTTCGGGGTGTTGCTTCCCCCCTCCTTTCCATTGAGTTGCAATTGTGTGCTCCCAAGACCAGTTTCCACCCCCCTCTCACCTCTTCCCCCATTCAAAGTGTTGAGGCATCTTACTGGGAACCCCCCCCCCCCACCTGCCCTCAGACGAACCCTGCCTCGAGTGGGCCACGCCTGATCCGCATGGCTGCCTGCCTGCCCAGGGATACTCTCCATTCAACACCACTCACCGAGGGCCTTTGGGCACAACACCACGAAATTTTTGACCTGAGCGGAAAGAAGAGAAGAAGACCGCCACCAATTATTGTTTGCCACTGATTTGTGTTGTCTATGTTTGTTAACCCCGAAAAAACCCACCATTTCCCCGCTCTCCACTCCTCCCCATCCTTCTTCGGTTTTTCCTCTCATCACCTCTCCTCTCTCCCCTATCTCTTCCAAAAGATGTATATATTGGCTACACCTATCACAATTTGTACCCTGACGATGATGTATCAACATTGAAAGCCGGGTCGCATTAAAAGTCATTTTTTGTGGAAGATTGCACATGATTTTTCCAATATGGACAAATTCCACTCCATCTCGCCTGAATCCTCTGATTTTAAATAATTCTTACATCTTGACACACCTTTGTTAATAGGTGCTTATTTACCTGCTTTAAAATGTATAAATCGAAGTACAACGCGATAGTCTTCTAATTACCTACCTTTGTAGAATATAGTAATATGTGTAGTTTACGTATTCAATAAAAGAATAAAATCAATGAGAAATAAAATTTTAAGGCATTTTTCAATAATTTTTAAAAAGAGGCAAAGACACTTTTACATTTAAACTGGTTTACACTAAAACTGGAAAAAGCACATGCATTACAAAAGTTTAACTAACATCAAATATATATTTTTCCATATATTTTCCGCTACCAAGTTTTCAATATTAGAAGATGAATGATCTATTCAAAGAAGCAACATGTATTTTTGCGTATTATGTAGGATATTATTTTTTAAATCACAATTACTTTTTTCTAAATCAATATTTTAGTTATGTTTCCACATTTATTTATACACATCTTTTGTCTTTATACACAATTAATTTATATGCATCTTTAATCTTTATGATAATCCACAAAACATGGAATGAGACATAAGGGAGGGCAGCCATCATACTCCGGACAGTAGAAACTTGTCTCCTTCCTTTGTCCCTTTCTATAGCACTCCCGGCACCTTTTTTGGAGTGTTCTTTTCCTATTGTTTTGCTCATTTGAACTAAGCATGGCTGGGAAATATTTCGATAAGCCCATGATCCTTGGAGTTGGAGAAGGTCGAGCAGTAGGTGTGGAAGTAGAAGGTTGGAATAGAGATTTTACTACGGAGAGTTGGAAAGCATAGAGAGATACCCTGGAGTGGGATTTTAAGATAAAGGAAATAACTGTTCACAAGGAGGAGGTGGAAAATGTGGATGACCAACTTCCGATAACATTTAAGTGTCTTCCTCTCTATAGGGTAGTAAGACATCATTTGATCCAAATGATCCCTAGAAAAATTGAAATATTAATAGCATATGAATTCATTGCTTCATAGCAGTAAGTATGATTAATATTCTAGGGAAAACTCTACTTACGTCAAATTGTTTTTGCATTGAACTCTCCAAAACTTCCTTCAATTTCCTGCTCTTAATAAAGCCTGGAAAAATAAATAAACTTTAATTGAAGCAAAAATGACAAAATATGATGGTTGATTTCAGGTATAGTTATTTTGAAAGATAACTTTGCACTTGGGTCTAAATGCTACGATAAAAAAGACAAGATGCTCAAAAAACCATCACCATCCGTAAATATAAGTAATGACAACACAGTGGCGTAAAATTGACGTACTTTATAACTTTAACAGTATTATTTTGAAAGAAAAATCGAACTAAACCTTGTAATACAAAAATAAATGCAAATTATTTTAGAAAATCAAAAAACATCGCAGGTACATACTAATTCATCAAATATACTCCAAGTTTATAAATTGAAAAAAAGAGAAACAAAATACATAAGGTTATATAATAATTGAACATGATATTTTACGGAACACATATGCTATGAAAATATAATACATCTATAACAACGGAATGCACACCTAACGTTATTATATGAGGAAATTTAGACCTATTTCCTTAGATAGAACGTATAAATGTACAAATAAAGAGATAAACAAATATGTGTAACGGAAGACGATAAGACGCCATGCATTCTACTCTTATCCAAAGGCATATGTTTATCTGAGAAAATAAAATGGTTAGTTTTATTGAATAAAGATAGCAATAAAACAATGAATTGTCTCAAAAAACATTGGAAAAAAAAGAAACTAGTTTTTTTATACACCTAGAAAGTAGGCAAAATGCAATTACAAGTGATTAAAAAACAATAAGAAATTTGTAAAAAAATATTTCTTTCGTAAGAATATTATCCCTAATCTAAAAATTGTTCCAATATGGAAATAATGAATGGAAAAACACGAAAGACATTAATAACTATATAAGTAAAAAGAAAGGCTAAGTAGCAGTAAAGAAAACGAAAGTAATGAGATTTTCTAGAAGTAAGAAGGTGGGGCTGAATATAAGGGTGAGAGGGCAGAAGATAGAGCAGGGCGAGCAGTTTACGTATCTGGGTAGTATTTTGGAGGCGAATGGGTTTAGTGGTAAGGACATCAGATGCAGAATTGCGTTTGCTAAAGAAGCATTTTCGAAGAGAAGGGAATTGATGAGGGGGGGTCTGAGAAGAGACATAAAGAAGAGGCTGGTGAAAACTTTAATATGGAGCGTGGCGCTATATGGGTCGGAAACATGGTCATTGCGAAGGGAGTATGTGCGTAGACTTGAGGCGTTTGAGATGTGGGTATGGAGAAGGTTAGCTGGATGGCAAGAAAGATGAACGAAGAGGTATTGGATATGGTCGGAGAAGAGAGGAAGCTTGTGGCAGAGGTTCGGAGAGGGCAGAAGAGATGGATGGAGGAGGTTTTGAGAGGAGAGGGCATGTTGAAAAGAGTGATAGAGGGGAGAACACTGGGGAAGCGTGGAAGAGGAAGGAGGAGGATAGGAATTCTGGACGAAATAAGAAGAGGTAGAAGATACAAAGAAATAAAGAAGGATCTAATAACGGGCCATCCTTAGGAGGGAAAGCGAGAAAATCTCTATTAGGTTGGGATACAGAATGGGGACTGTCCAAGAACCTACCAATCAGCTGGTAGAATACTTGAATGAAAGTATCAGTACTCATCAAAATGTGTAGTCTTAAAAAAAAAAGCTCCCGGAAACAAAACTGACCGCACTCCCTCAAAGTAGGGTTCAAACTGATGACTGCAGCGCGACGACAGAGCCCTTGCGCGTGACTGAGAGCAGCAGGAACTGTTAGAAAGACGCTTGTACCGGTGACGGGAACTCCCGGCATGAGTTACCGGATAGAACCTAGAATACGGGAATTCCCGTCATGCCGCGTTGAATGGGTTAATAAAATTTGTATGTATTGCTCTCACCATTGGCCCCATTTGTTGTGGCATGTAATAATATTTCAATGCTCCAGGGGACTTAAAGTCGCAGAGCAATAAAGACTGTTTTCAATTCAATTCAATGAGGAAATTCATGGAGACTTCAAGGTTTCCGAGAGAATTCTACTGGAACTTTTAGAGATACCAAAGAATCTGATATTCTTACAAGAAGATTGTTAGGAAATCTATTCGGCAATCTTCCACTTATCCAAACTCTAAATAGCCTTCTCACAACTCCTAAACACAATAAGTGCATATAATCTAATGGAAAGGAATCCACCATATCCAGAGATGGAATTTGGGTGAGAAGTGAAACTCCCTGGTAATAATCTTCATCTTTTGGTTCATAATGAATAAAGACACTTGGTAATCTTCCACAGATTTATTTATTTGACACGACGCGTTTCAACACACTGTGGCATAATCATGTGCAGGGTTCTTCGCTTTAGGTCAAGCATATATAGCTTTCCACCAAGGCGTTAGGGAGTGGGGGGAGGAGGAGGGGGAAAGGCTAAGGGAGGAGCGGAGAGGGGGGGGGGTAGGTGGGGGTGGGAAGAAGGAGAGTGAAGGGGCGGGGTGGGAGGGGGGGGACTAAGGGTTGGAGTGGACACTGGACAGAGGGCGGAAAGACATAGGAGAAACGGATGCAGGGGTTAGGACTGGGTGATGATGGAGGCCTCCTTTCCTTGAGAACTCTGGATGGTGAGGGAAAGGAGGGGGGGGGGTCAGAAGGTTTTAAATGGCCAGTGCACTGCCCACACCAGAGCACTGGAGAAGGGGGGGGGGGAAGGAAGTAGAGTGTGAAAGATTTGGGACATGTGGCTGGAGTCGGTTGGAAAGAAAACTGTTAAGGGAGGGGGGGGGATGCTTTAGTCTGGGAAATATTTTGTGGCCAATAAAGGAGAAGGGTTGTGAAAAAGGATGTCATTACCTAGTTTTGTATCATTGCACTTTTGTTCAATGAAATCCATATGAGTTCTCTTTTTACCAACTTTACCAGGAAAACATACTCTATTATATCTATATTCATCCTCATTGTCACATCTTGTGCATGAATGGTACCCAGTATGCCCCTTCACACACACTATGAAGGACTTTGCAAGAGGGTCATTCCATGCAAAATCACCGAACACTTGTTGCAGCACCATTTCAGAAAAAATTCAAATTTTACACACTTACCACTACATGTCTGTAAGGCACAAAACCAATTTTTGTTTATTTTTTTCTCATGACATCAAGGACTTACAGCCCCGTGAAGGTCGCAGCGCGTTGTAAAAATGACACTTCCAGCGAGTATCGGTAATTAGAGTTACTCGAAAACTACAAGTTGTAGGAGAATGTTTCAAATACCAGATTAATCATCACAAATTGTGCTTTCATTTGACATAATTTTCAATAACTTCACTGTATAATATGTATGAGAACAATTAGTCCAAACTTTTTATAGAAAATCACTGTTTTTTTACAACTTATGCTATTTTTTTCTTATAGAGGGGTTGTGATCACAAGGTCTATATTTTTGTTAGAGTGTATTAGGCATCATAGTAAGTGTGTGTAAGAAAAACTTTGTGTGTTTGTTAATCCTCTAGCTGTTACAAGCTTCGAAAAATAAGAAAAATTGAAAATTTACCATTTTTGGGCCCCCGTATCTCTGGTGGAGGACTTTTTAAAAATTGGAAATTTTCAGTATAATAAGCTATGATCCTATTAAGAATGCACTAAAAATTTGGATTATGTATTTTGACTTGTTTGGAAGTTACATCATACTGAAGTTGCAAAAATATTTACTCCTGCCCACTGGGTAGAACCAATGTACGGATCGGTGCATATCCGAGTGCGAATCAAGCTTCTTGTTGAGGGGGGGAAATATTTAGCCAGTCTACTTCCTGCACATACATCAAAATAAATAGCATTTATTTTGATGATTATCTTTCGACCTTTCATTAGCCTCAGTTACGCTAATGAAAGGTCGCGCGAAAGACTGCAATTTTAGGGGATTCGACTCCTACGCTACAGTTTCTTTAGTACACAGATGACTGGTGTGTACTGTACAAGTAACCATAGGTTACTAGGAGCAAGAGAGGGGGGAAACAATTTTCCCTGGCAGGGAAAAATATTGCTGTCATCAGCCAGGGAAACAATTTTACGAGCCGGGGAATTCCCCCCTTTCCCCCCCGTTGATTCGCACACTGGTGCATATCATAAAATGTTGCCTTAAATAAGTCTAATTTTGATTGATAATTAGCAAACTAGTTACCAGTTTAATGTGTTGATAGTTGTAGATTTCATGTTTCACTAAGAATAAAAATGTCTCGTAAGCAGAATATTAGCTAACTATTTAGCCTGAATTGGTTTTGCCACTTCTCATGGTAATGACACACATTACTTACAGTTATTCCAACTCTTACGTTAATTAATCATTGTTCTTGTTCACTAAAATCACTTATGTTTTTAACATGATTAGTAACTGGACCATATACGAGTTTATGGCACTCTTCTAACAAAATTATTCCAACAGAACACTCCATGTTTACAAGTGACCTTCTCCATGAAAAGAGCTAAACCGTCACAACCAATTAGCGAAGGTGGGCTATACCCGGAACTTGATTTAAGAGTTTTAAAATATCAGATAAAGCAGAATGGGTGATGTTATGGCTAATTGCCCATTCTCCCAATCCCAAATTGATGTCCACAGTCTGAGTTTCAGGTGGCTCACGATTACTTACTGGTGTATCTTGAGATACATAACTATGTACATATTCAGTATTCCCATCCTCAGAAGAATACGATTCAGCAGACAAAAAGATCGGATTGCCACTTACTGCATTTTGCGAGTAGGAATTATCACTCTCTTCACTTTCTGAGTCAACATCTGAGGGAGAATTTTCTACTGCATTTGAATTTAAATAATTGATAGGTCTGGGGATTCACCACTTTCCGGCCTACATTTTTCGGACCCACTAGCATTGAGAAACATAGGGTACCCTAACGACTCAACATCAGTCTCCAAACACTGCTGTAAATCAGCTTTTAATTATTTATTTCGACCGCTTTTAGTCAATTAACTGAATAGATTCCTCTTATTATTCATTCTGAGTGAATTTCATCCACAAATGTATGACGATGGAGATAAATGGCTCTAAGAGAACCTGAAGAAAACGAGCTAAATATAATATTGGACAAGTTGCTAACATTGGATGTTTTTGTAAATGTCTACAATCAGTATGTTTAAGAGTTTTGCTCACCAAATTTGAGTTCTCAGCAGCACGATTACATTTCGTATGCCGAAGAATGGTGAAGTCCAGCCACGTTAAAATACTCGTGTTCACACATCCACACTGATCCACACCATGCGTGACCATGCGCACGTTGAACCACATTGTATATTCGATCGTGAAAATTGCTGCGCGCCCCCCGCGAAATTTGCATTCGAATTTTGAGCAGTGGAGAGAATCTCCGTTTGGAATAGAAAGCCCGGAAAGCATTCCGGTGGGATATCCACCTACGCTACACGATGTCAATATGTCTTTGTAAAAATAAACAATTTTACCATTTATTTTTAGAATATAAAATTCGAAATCAAATTTCGCATGGAGACTTCTTTCGCCGGATGGAGTTTAGTGAACATATTCAATATTCATTCCAGAAGACAGATAATTTGACTAATATTATTATCATATTTAAAATAATATGGCCTAATATAATATAATGGAATCGGACCCATTATAATTGGCAGAATTTCTACCTTATAAGGGAACAAACCGAATAATTGGAATGTTAGAAGATCTCTAAACGTGCTTAGAAACACATTTCCTTTGGTATTTTCTAACTCGCCACTCCGGAATTGATTATTAAAATATTAAGTCCAGAAACCGGCTTAGTGTCTAAAAAAACACTTTCCGTAGAAAGGTGTTCAATCACCTCAGTCGACCACCAAACGCGTTTAGAAAGTATATATTTCCTATGGTATTTTCTGACTGGCTACTCCGGACTTAATGATTGAGATAAGGGCCGCGGACCGATATTTTTTCCCAAGTCCTGAAACCGGCTTAGTGTTTTTGAAAAAAAAATTTCCGTAGAAAGGTGTTCACCGCTTCAGTAACGCGCGTTTAGAAAGTATATTTTCCTATGGTTTTTTCACCCTTCAACATTATTGCAACTTTCTGTGGTTACTGGGTTAATATCCATGTAATATCTATACAACATTAAATGTGGACATAATGCTTTTTGGATTATGGTAAACCTTTATGTATATTGTATAGATATTACTTGCTACTAGGGTAGTTTTCCCCTGAAAAAATAATAAATATAATTAACTTTTTATCATAATCTGCAATTTAAGGCATTAAGCACTGATCTACTGATTACCTGCTATTGCCAACATGTTGATAGCTATAAATGATCTTGAAGCTTAGGATGTTGAGCTCTTGGCTGTAGCTCATGAATGCGTATTGTTTCATATTATTGTGAAGGACTAGATATAACAGGCAATTTATTTTTTCGAGAATCAAAATTGACATTCATGACTTAAAGCAATGTTAAACCTCTATCAATTTATGATCAAGATCACTTTGACAGCAAGAGAACATCCTAGCGTTATAATCTGATTATAATCATATATCAGATTATAATTGTCGATAATAAAAAGCCACTATGTAAATTAATGCGAATGAAGTGCATACGGTGTGTCGAAGTTACCCGATGATCTCTCTTCAATGCTATGAGAAGAAAGGTGGCCAGAAATTGATCAAAATGATCCCAAATTAGTGCATTTCCGCATAAAAACATACCTACATATTTCGGTTTTTGAAATAATAAGTTGAGTTTTCTCTCAGAACGTTTCGTTTTGGTAGAAGCTTTCGCGGGGATATGCTTAATATAGACCATGGTTAAGAAGGCCGTAAATTTCTTTATTTCCATAAAATTGATATAGGCACATATAAAGGCACTTTGCTTACGCAGACCAAAGAGACCAATCTTCAAACAGGTGATGCGTGTGATGCCGTCCCAGATGTTTCAATCATCTGTTCATAGATGTCGCAGCCTGTAACTTCCATTTCAAATAGCTACATTTGAAGTAGTCGTTTGAAAGGGATCCAACAGATGGAGATACGTTATTCGCGGTTCACGTTCTGTGTTCCTGAAACGAAAGTAACTGCTCAGTGAGTGTCAAAGTGGTGTTGGTGGTGTAAACTGTGTCGTGTTCATGCGAGGGAAAGAGTTTATCTTGTGTTATTGTGATTGTCACTTCCCGGGGAACATCTCAGGAGGATGCGGATTATAAATTAGGTAAGTGTGGTACTATAATTCTTGTTGGAATCGGCGTCGTCTATTCGTTAGCGTTGGAGATTGACTTAAATTTGTAATTCCAAGTGGGGCGCATGCTATCTGAATTGAGATGGCTGTTATTGCTTTAATAAGCTCATGTGCTTTGAGCTGCTGTTTAAGTGACATTGTACCTATAAAATGATTGCTACACTTTGCTATGGAGTGCTATGTAGTTGGCTTCTGAAGGTCTGGGAGTGTCTCATACCTAGTAAGCTTCTATTTACTCTCTCTGATCGTACTTACCGTCAAAGGTTTGCTGTCGAACTAGGATTCTAAGACATGAATTACCTTTTCCTGATTATTTGCTGTATATCTTTCATGAATCTTTGCCCGGAAAGCTATTCAAGTGGTGGCAGCTGTGACGGGACTAGCGCGGTTGGCGTTTACTTTTTACCATGTTTACGTTGGTTACGCTTCGTTTATTGGAATCTTTGGGAAACGCTTGTGGGGTGTAACACAGGTTGCTGTGCCATACTTAGCTTCGTTTTCATGTCCTTCATGATACAAATAAATCAGTTTTTCAGTGTTTTAATATACGTAATTGCGTAAAGCAATAGTTATGAGTTCTGGAAGGTCGTGTCGTAGCTAAAATTGTGTGTGTACACATCTTTCGTTTATTTTCAACTGTGTGGGCATTTCCACCCATGGATACCTTCCTTACACCTTACTTTGTTGTTCCACTATGAAAGAATAGTCAAGCCCCCTGGCCGACAGTGTTATTGCTGGCGGCAAAGAAGAAAGTTTTCTTTTGTGACTAAGTACTGGTTACTTTGTGATGGATTTATGATTCCTTGGCTGCGTTACAATTACCGCACTTTTCCCAGTGTTATTGATGTAGACAATTAGTATAACTCCACATTTTGAATCCATTTTACTCTTCCTGCCTTCAAGTAATGTCTCCAGTCTGTTCAATCCCATTTATCGGTATTGGCAAATGAAAATTATTATGTATAATTAGCTATTAGTTTTACCTATTTTGGTTACCCACAAACCAGAATTGTCCATTTGGAAAACTAGAGGTAGTTTGTTGGAGATAACCATTCTGGATTATGTGATTTCAATATAGTTCCATATCGAAAAGGACAACCTTGAATTTTCCACAAAATTCAAAAGCACATTGGGGAGTTCTCCTAAGTACTCGAAGTGAACGGGTGAGATGTGGCATCTCCTGCCTGCTAAGAGTGTTCTATCGCCTGTTATTTACCCTGGGGATTTTCTTTGACATTAAATGATAGAGATACGGAATTAATAATGATAAACAATTGGGAAACTTGATGCTCGAGTCCGAAAACACGCAGAATCTTTTATTACTCAATATCTATGATGATTTTTAGATTTAAAACTGAATAATCCCATAATAGAGTTGTGGAGCAATGATCTTTGGAGTCGATGAAATATTTGTGGTATTATTTTTTTAAGGTTTAGTTGAGTTTGGAAATCGTTAACTTTCAGCTGTTTGGTCTAATTATATTGCAATTAATGACGCGAGTAACCCTTGAAGGAGACTAGAGCCAAATTTAACATTTTAATTTTCAAAGGTCTACTGACATTTGACGTTGAAAATAAGATTTTTTACTGTCCTCCTGATAAATTAGCTTTAAACACTCAAAAAGTGTACATTAATTGTTTATATGTATATGTATTTATTAGGTATCCACATCAATTCGATTTCGGTATTAATTTGCCTGATGTAATAGATTGTCACCCCTGCAGTACCAAGGATATTGCCACAGAGTAAAGATATATATATATATATATCTTTACTCTGTGATATTGCTATTCGACTGCCTGAAGTTTACGTCAGGTACCTAATCCGCAACACTTGCCAATGACGGCGAATTGCATTGTTCTGGCTAAAATGAACACAAACTTCAACCAATACTTAATAAGTATTCCTCAGCATGAATTTTTAAAATGCGTTAGTTTCGCCACTCCGTAGCATCTGGATTAGAGGACCCATTCGAGCTATACATAATATCTGTGGTACGGTAAGTAATTTTCATTACTCCACTGTTTTATATCATTGCGGACTTCCACGAAGTGTTGAATTCAGCTATATATGAAATTTCATAGGTAGAATAGCCAACAAAAAGAATTTTTTTACGCAATCGGCTTTCATTTTGGTATTGTTTTTAAATTACTCATTTATTCTACTTGGAAATATAATTAGCCTTTTATTTTAGTGTCTGAAGTTTGAAAATTATGCGCTATGCTTTTTTGAAAGTAGTATTTAATCCTGCATCTATTTTTGCCGAATAATTTGCATGCTACCCAGTTTCCCTTGTTTTAGACAGCGCTCAAGGAATGCATTTGTCGAACTCCACAAGTCGACTTATACCCCGTCGTGTCGTACATTTCCATGTAATTTTCCAGATGAAGGGTTATTATTTCAGGAAATATTTTGACTGCCAACAAGAGTTTTTACTTCATTTAAGAATGAAATACTTACAAAAAGGGAGCAATCAGGCGAGATGTTGTGAAATTTGAACATAATAAGAACTATAACGATGCAATTTTCCACATAAAAATGTTTTTAATCGACCCGGGTTTCGATGCACTGCATAATCATCAGGTGCATAATTTTGAAATCCTGATCCAAATTTATGTACCTGATGATGATTCAGTGCATCGAAACCCGGGTCGATTAAAAACATTTTTATGTGGAAAATTGCATCGTCATAGTTCTTGTTATAACATACTTAGTGAAAATTAAAAATTATGAAATAGAGAGCGAATTTATACATGTCCGGGTGTATAAATATTATGACGATGGGCATGGACTACCTAGAATCGGCGGAATTGTGTAGGGAAGTAACGTTGGAGTATATTGAATGAATATGTGTATAGTACAAGGACATCTGAGATGGCAAAGGGTGAGAGACAAAGACAACAGAGATGCCAAAAAAGCGAGAGAAAGTTGGTTGGAAAACAAATGTTAAGCAATTAATGAGAATGTGGCAAAGGAAAATTTAGAAAAAGCATACGCAGACTTAAGATCAGAGTTCAACAGAAAAAAACAAAGACCCTATCAGTTATGAGAGAGAAAGACGGAAAAGTGATAACAGATGAATTAGGGATTATCAAACAGTGGCAGGAATACATTGAAGAGCTCTATAGGGGACAAGAGTTAGATGAAAACATCTTAGAAAACGAAGAAAGCATAGAAGAGGATTTGATTAGACCACCATTACTGAGAGAAGAATTTGACAGGGCACTAAAATCGCTGAAAGATCGTAAAGCTCAAGGAGTAGATGAAATTCCGGGAGAAATTTTAAAATCTCTTGGTAGAAAGGCAAAAGATTGTCTTTTCGAAATGATCTGTGAAATGTACGATAAAGGAATAGTGCCAGACGACTTAAAGAAAATACGCATGATATCTATTCCTAAGAAGAGCTCAGCACAAAAATGTGAGGATTATAGGACCCTAAGCCTGGTTTCCCATGCTTCAAAGATACTTACTAGAATAACATATCACTGAATTGAAAATAAAATTGAAGAAAATCTTCAAGATGACCAGTTTGGTTTCCGAAGGAGCCGAGGCACAAGAGAGGCCATTTTAGCCTTAAGACTAATTGTGGAAGAGATGATGAGACTTAATAAAAAGTTAGTCATAGCCTTTATTCACATCGAAAAAGCCTTCGATTACATCAGTTGGAACACCATGTTTAAAGTCCTTAAAGAAGCCAAAAAAAGACTACCGAGATAGGAGGATAATTCTCCAACTTTATCAAAACCAGGAAGCTATCCTAAGTGTAGATGGAATAAAAGCAAAGATCTCTCGAGGTGTTAGGCAGGGATGCAGTCTATCCCCAATACTATTCAATCTGTACATGGAACAGGCAATGAAGGAATTTACAGAAACAAGTAAGAATGGAATAAAAGTGAATGGTAACCTTTACACAACTATCCGATTTGCAGACGATATCGCTACTGGATGCATTACATGAAATGAACCAAAATTTTAAAAATAACTGGGACATGAAAATAAACAAAAAGAAAACTAAAATAATGAAATGCAGTAGAGATGGACTAGAGGAAGCCGGGGTATATCTAGACGGAGAAAAACTTTCGCAAGTCACTACATTGAAATATATGGGTAGCTGTATCACATCTGATGGTAGGTGCACAGCGGATGTGACAAGCAGGAAAGCACAAGCAAAACAAGCTTTTATCAAGAAGAAAACTCTCTTGACATCAAATAATGTTTCTCTATCAACCCGGAAAAAAATTGTTAAAACGTATGTTTGGAGTATGTGTACCTATGGCTCAGAAACTTGGACACTGAGAAAAGCAGAGAGGAAAAAGCTGGAGTCCTTAGAAATGTGGTACTGGAGAAGACTATTAAAAATATCTTAGACAGAAAGGGTTACCAACCTGGAAGAACTACAAAGAATTTGGGAGGGACAAACACTGCTAAACTCAGTATGTAAAAGAAGAAACGTAATGATTGGACACCTACTACATCACTCCGAGTGGATGACAACCTTAATGGAAGGAGTGGTAGAGGGCCGTGCTGGAAGAGGTAGACCAAGAAAAGAATACCTGGAGGAGATCTTAGCAGGAAGAAGATACATAAATGTTAAGAGACTTGCTATGGAAAGAAAAAAAATTTGGATGCCCACCAACCTTATGGTTGAGGAGAAGAAGAAGAAGACAAGGACGTCTAGAAAAGGTAAGCAGTGTTTGAGGTAGCCATAAAAGGAGAGATTCAATGAGGGGGAAACTTTATCTTTGACGAATTAACAAGTTTTCATATTTGAACGAACAATTTTAATGTAGGAAAACCTTTGATCCGTATCGTTAATTTTGTATCGATAATGTTATATTTCGTGTCTACAGTATTCTGATGTGTTGATACAGATTTCTCGATAAACTTGATTTTGATTGTCCATCCGCAATCCTGACTAGGTTCAGCCATTGCATTGCGCATTCTTTTGGAGAGCAAAGACTACTCAACAAAATTCGTTTGAGTGTGTATCTCCCTGCCGAAAAGTCCCCCTCAGCTTTCTGAAGAGCTGCTGTCATAATTCCGACATTTATTACGGATGACATCAAGTTTATTTTCGGAGCTGTCAGTGCTGTTAATTTCGTTCAGTATAGTATACATTTGTAGAATATCGCCAGAGGAGGTTTCTTGGGTTATTCTATGTATGCAAACGAACGCTTTTACTATTGGCATACTTGGGCGCAAAAATTGTTTCCGTTGGAAGTTGTATGATGATTATTGCAATATCCTATTATTTTGGATTGATTTATAATCATTCTTGTCAGTGATAAGTTCTGCGATACATTTTGATGCAGCACCCAACCCACCTTCTCCGTCTGCGAATCGCTTTTGTGATAATTATTTTCGCTCTCCGGTCTTTGTTGACAGATATAGAAAACGCACCCGTGGTCTTCCTCGGTAGTAGTCATTCCTGTTCCCTAAACCTTCCTCCGCGGCCTAAAGAAAGCTATCAGAAGGCCATTCCTTTGCCTTTCCAACATAGTGGAATTTTGTCGTTTCACAATCTTTCGAATTCAGGTAGTCAGTTGTCCGTCCCTGCTATAAAGTTCCATGCCTAGTGGAAAGGTAACCACTAATTCACGAATGAATTTTCGTGAGTCCTTAGTCTTCATACCGGTCGTAATTGTACCAGTATTCTGCCAGTACCAGGTCCGTTAAGTAATAACTAGTGTAATGGAGGGGACTCGACTTGGTCTTGGCGGTAAACGTTTACCTTATGAATGAAATGCTCATGAAATCCAAGCCCTACGACCTCGCCAAATCGTATTTGAAAATTCCAATGAAATCTTCGTGCCACCCGGTCAGCTAGTAAGTGGGAGTGTATCCATCGCTTTAAGTTTATCCTGTCGCATTCAAACTCAGTTTGATTTTCGTGCCATATACCGGTTCTTTCCACAGCCTTAAGAATTTTCCAGCAAGTTGTTGGGTTTGAAAAGACGGCGGCTCGTTGGCTACACAATCGTCCGGTGTAGAAGTAGAGGTCGACAAACTTAGCTGTCGCGTGCCGCTGGCAGTTGGTCTTATTACTTCACAATTCACTCGCACCAACCTTTTCCGTATAAATTAATTCCACGTCATAAGATTATTTTTTTCGCTGCTTATGAACTTCTCCATCGACGCGAGAGGGGTTTCTTTGGGAAAACTGCTAAAATATGCTAACCTCAATATTTCAATACTGTTGTTTTAGCGGTCGAAGAACAATAAAGATCCCTGCACTATTGCCGTCGTATTCAATTTTCTCTAGCAATACGAGCCAGCAATTTAGCACATTGCTACTTTTTAGATCAATCTGTAATAATTTGTCGTAATAAGTTTTCTTCGGCTATAATTTTCGTATTTAATTTTTATCGGTGCCCGGTTTCATGTACAATTTACCGAGTTGGGGTTTAATTTTAATTTTTTTCTGTTCCTCTTGCTGGAGAAATCGAGTCACCGCGGAAATTGGACAGCAAAACTAATAGAAGTGGAAGAATTTTGCTCTCTGGGAAGTGATTAAGAAGCGAGAAAGATGTAATGAGCAGAATAGCCCGAGGAAATAAAACATTCTGTCAAAAGAGGATTCTACTGGCAGCTAGCAGTTCATCCTTGGGAGTGAGGAAGCACTTCATTTAATCTTAGATACAGAAATTGCTCTTAAATTGCAGTGAATCTTGGACGATAATGGCAGTAGAGCAGAGGAAATTGAATGGAGAAGAATTGTAAGGGTCAATTAATGGGACGGTGTTGATGGCCAAGTTTTGGGAAGAAAGATGCTTGATGAAAACTCTTGTGAAGTTGAAGAAAGAAACTTATTTTACTCATTATCAGACATGCAAGCCTGCTGAAAAAATGGGGGGGAGAATGGGAAGAACTACTTACCAAGAAAGATAAAGGATGGAATAAGTGAAGCAATTTATTGGGGATGTTATAGGGAAGACCTACGTGGAAATGAAACTGTTAGCTGAAAGGAGAAAAGAGAGGTAAGCTACAGCAAATCAATCTATTGGAGTCTGCTGATGGTGATTATCCGTTCCTCTGAGCCCAGATGAGGTAGACAACGACGGATAATTACCTCTTGGTTTAAATGCAGGATAGGCAGCTTCTAGTCACCAGCGTTAATTCGGTTATCATGAAAATACCAGTTAGGAAAAAGTGAAATTTAGTTTTCTCCTTGTGCTTTCATACTGCCTTTTATTCGATATGTTAACCGCTTTTAATTTGTAAATGTAAATAAGAGTGAATAATCAAAATTAAATTGATGATGTTATATTGAATGGATGTTAAACGGCAGCGGAGGAGGAAAGGAATAGGGATTTCGATCTGCACAAAGTAAAAAAGAAAACTTTAAAATCTAGAGAGGTTAACAATATGGGCCAGGAGAAGATTTTTGCGGGAAGATATGTTTTATATACTTGTCCTTAATGACGGATAGAACTTCTTTACAGGCGGAGACTATTCCACGGCTCGCTTTGGTTGGTGGTGTAATTTTCTGCGATACAATTCTCAATTCTGCAAATAGTTATATCAGTCCATCAAATTTCTTTCGTTTTTCTTTCAATACTTTTGAGTAAACTCAAATCCACCAGGTATTCTATAAAAACGAAACTGTTATTGACGGTTTTTTTTACTTCGTCTCCTTAAAGGGTACCATGCGCATCGTCGCTTCCAAATATGGTCGCCGAATTCTTCATTTATGATCTCATATTTGTTTCCCAAATTATTTTTTCATTGCAGTAGCGATAAATTTCGTCTCTAATTACGTTTATATCATCGCCACCAGCAGCCATGAATCTTTATATCGATTTTCTGCTGCTCTTCACTCGATTCTTATATCAGCCAACTGTTGAATGCCTTCACAGGTCCTCATTTTGACATACTTCCTAATTTGCTTAAAGTATTCCATCCTTTTTGACCCTCGATAACTCTTACAATTTTTTATTTCATCCATCGTAATTTTCAGGATGCTGTCATGTTTCAGAATTTTTCAGGCAATTTTGTCTCTTCTTAAACACACTGCTATTTTGAACTTTTGCCCCTATATTCTTCAATGCCTAATAATTACGAGGTTTTTGAGAGTCTTTACCTAAGGAATGAATGTTTATTTAAGTAAGTTGGCAATGATCACAGCACACAATAATGCACTGGTATTGGAACTTGGTTACGTCAGGGTAAGCATGGACAAGTGCAGTGACTATGGGATATCTGAGAAGTGTTTGCGGTAAAGATAGGAGGGATTGGGTCGGAGATGAGTGGACCGTGATAGAATTGGGTTCATACTTACGACCCGTAAACAACTGAAATGAAAGAGACGTGCTTTTTTGTTTTGGCGATGTTGAGAGAATGGATAATTGTGGAATAGCGAAAAATATTTACAAATGACACCAGAGTAGTAAGTTCTGTGGTATTATGGGCTAAAACCGTGAAACTTATGAGTGAATGTTGTGGTATAATGGGCTTAACTGAGGAAATTATGAGTGAATGTGGTGGTATTACGGACTTAACTGGGGAAATTACACTACGAAACAAAATTTGACGAAGTTTTTGTTTAAATAATATTTGTGTGTTTATTGCTTAATTTAGTGATGCTGATTATGAATACATAAGTATAAATATTTTTCTATAAGTGTCAATATTTTGGATGTGATAATGAATTTTTCAATTTTCTTGAAAGCTACTAATATTGCATGCTTATTTAATAGAGTCATATAGAAGAAATATAACATACAGTACCTCAATAATAATTGGTGGGAATATACAAAGATATTGAATAACACTGAATCTTCATACAAAAATGGTGACACTCAAAAATATACATTGGAATGGTTTTTCCTTTTTATGTTCTTCTGTCTCCTCGGCTCGTACTATACCCCACACACAGTCTCCCATCATAGCACAGTCCCAACATCCCTGATACCTTCTTTCCATGCAGTGAATGTCTTGGTGAAAGCGTTCACCGTGTGCTTCACTTACAGCTCCTAAATTTGGCCCATAGAAATCAATATGAGAAAACAAATAGTGCATTGTCACCGGCATTCTACATCCAAGTACATGATAACTCTGTGTCAAATTCTCTATCAGTTGCAGGTCATTCTCACTTCTATTGTTGCCCAAATATTGTTGCATTACCATTCTAAAAGGATTCCAAGCATTTCGTTCATCGAAAGTCATTGCATCTACTACTTCTTTTGATTTTAACATCACATGAATCAGAGGTCCGGTGAAAATTCCACCTTTTGTTTTTGCTTCAGATAACTTGGGGAACATTTGTCTGATGAGGCTCAGATAGTAATAGGTTCATAATTATGAGTGAATGTGGTGGAAGATACTCTTGATAGGAGTAATAAAAGAAGTCTTAAGAACTGAAGAGCGTGTTTGAAGCAGTGCAGGAATGTAGTAGACACAGAAGAGGTATACATTGTGTAATAAATAATGGAAGAAATTGTGATAACGCGGAGGGAGTTTCCCAGGCCTAATACCGACAATGAACCTATTTTGATTGTGCCTGCCTCTGAGGGGAACAGCGTAGTGGTTATCCGTCCATGTAGAGACTCGACGACAGGCGCATTTACTTCGTGGAATGGATTCGTGTTGGTGACAAAAAAACACTTGGAAATTTCCCCCATCTTTATTATTTTTATCCTTACCTGTATTGGTGATCCCACATAATTGTTTAAGGTGCTTTTCTATAATGGTGTGAAATCGCGGAAACCGGTCAGGTTAAAAAGAGTAAATTGTGGAGAATAACTGCGTGTTTTTGTTGCAAACATGAACCAATGTCACTGAGTTAGGACCCCTACCATTGAATCTCTACATGCAGACATATCTGTCCATCACGCAGTTCTCTTTCGGGATAGGCACAGTCGAAATAGGTTCTCCTAAATACCGAAATAATCGGTCCACCCACGTGTAGGTATGTAAGTTAAAACATTTATTTATTCGACATGAAAAATCGGTAAAAATAAGTTAACGTGGCTGGAGTGGTAATCGTGGGTCGTTGAATGCACATATTAATAATTTTATGAATTGAAGGAAACTTCTTGGATCACATTTCACTTGAGTGCATCTGTTTATGCGTTGGAACTCACAATACAGGCAGTTATGGATATGATACCAAAGTTATATTTTGAAAAAATTCCCGACAGAATTATGGCTTGAGTTTTCGGCGCAGTATCCGAAATTTAGACGAATTTTATTGAAACATATTGTTTTCCAATTATGAATATGGCGTGACGCCTTGATATTTGTTAGCAACAATCATAGGTAATAGTTGCAAATGTTTTATTTCGTGATAAGAAGAAAGTCTATGCATATGAAAAGATTACGCAATAGGTATGTACAAGAATTAATGCGCCATGCACGTTATGTGCCTCAAGACAATAGCATTGAATTGCCCAAAAACCAAATCGGTATGCTGCAAATTTTTTTAACCGTTGTCTATGGATACATATTACTTATGAAAACACGTATGCGAAATTTCACGCAAATCTGAACATGAACAAAAATTGCTCCAACCACTTGAACGGGAGTCATTACCGATCTCGCGGCGCGCGAGTCGATCGCTTCACCACGCAAAGCGCTCGTCCGCCGAGACTCAAACTGCAGTTCCACCCCCGCCTTCGTCGCTCACCTCAGACGCCGCGTCCCTCCCTTACCCCCCTCCCTCCGAATGCAAGGAACGCCACCTCCCCCCCATTCCCCTTAGTGTTGTATAAATCCTCCCTCCTCGCGCCACTCACCCACAAACACCACCCCCTCTCTCTCCCTCCCTCTTTAGCCTATAAATACTACTTGCGAGTAACGGGAGTCGAGTCGGTGACCTTTCCCTCCGATCTCCCCTTTCCTCCTTCGTTCGTCTACACTCCCCTCCCCCTTCCCACCTCTCTCTCCTCATTCAACTCTCTTGCCGCTGCACTTTCTTGGTTCTACCCCTCCTCCCCTCTTCCTCCCCTCATTTCCCTCCCAAGTATGTACCTACTCCGAATGTTCACCTCGGAGCGTGGGTGGAGTGTGGATCTCAAGGGGGATGGGTGAATACTGCGCCCGGAAAGGCGCCTTCGTGCCACTTAGGTTTTCATCGTCACGGTTTCCTGCTCGTAGACGAGTGTGAAATTCCAGAGAGGAAATATCATTCGCCTTGACCGGGACTCGAATCCCGATACCTTGATATCGCTCCGTGTGCTTAAGCCAGGCGTAACCTAGGCGTCCTCCAAAAAATCCCCTGTGGCTGCTTTACCCGCCAAGGCCTCACAGTCCGCCCTAATTGCTTCCCTGCCACCACCCCCATAGCTACTTAGCGAAAGCTTTTGAATTTTGGCGGATTTCCATTTTTATTTCCGAAAAAAGCATCCGCTCCCCTAATAGTAGATGTATCCTAGTGCGAGGGTCGGTCAATTGTGGCTATCGGAATTTAGGTTACGTAAATGTGACTCTGAAGTAGTAGTGGAAAAGAAATTTTAACTGTCGTGGTTCCATTCATAAAAAGTGAATACAAATTTTCAAAGGATTTGCTCGTAAGACGGTGATTTATTTCTTCGTTTATTAAATGTACAATTAAAATTATGGCTTGTTTTAACGATGCAAATAGTTTCAAATAAGGGAACAATTTGTTTAAAGACTTACTATAAAGGAGATGAAAATGTTATTTGCTTCATCATTAAAACACGGGATTAGTATTACAATTTGAAGCATGAAGCAACCCCTGAAGTAATACTCCTTCTGGGTTACCATTAGCAAAACCATGCCATTACATAAGTGACATGAAGCCACGAATTAATCAGTTACAAAATTATGTATTTTCTAAAATATCAAGAATAAATAGATCAATGAATCGTCACAATGACAATGCCTTGTTACTCTGGTGGTCACGTCCGGTGAAAATCTCTCTTCTGAAGGAAAGGCTTTACCCTTAGGAGTGAAACTTTTTATCAATTAACGGACACGTAATAGGAGACTAAACGGAAAAACAATGCAATACGATACAATTTTCCACAAAATATCTTCGACGAAAAAGTCATCGGGTCAATATGACCCGACGCGACCGATTGAGGATGAAAGCGTTAAATGCAACGCATTTATATATCTGCCCTGTTAACCTTTAAAATATGTGCCTCGTTTTAAATAAACCAAAAACTGTTGAGTATTCTGGGTTTGGCGGTCTTTTAAGTCGTTCTCCCTCCTGCCTCCGGCCTTCTTAAGGCCATAAAGCGAGAGATCGTAACCTAAGGAGATAAGAATTTGTATTTTTTTTCAATTGCGTGATAACATGAAATCGTGAATCTTAAATGAAGAATGCTGTCATTTTTATTCCCCACTTGTTGCACGAGCTGCTTCGTATCACATAATGCGGTAGATGGATAAGAAGCGAAAGGAGGCGGAGAAGGCTTTTTTCCCTTCTGTCGATGCAAGGGTTTTGAAGGGGCGTTGTAATAATCGATGGATGCCTTTATGTGGTTCTCTTAGTAACGCTGGGTTGATTCATCCCCTTATCGCCTTTGTTTTCATCTTCACGAGTGCTTAGTGTTTGATTTCATGAAGTGGTCTTCCATCGCCTGATGTATTCCTCGTGGGGCCCACTTGAAAAGGAATGATTTTGTCCCCATCAGAGGGATTATGTCTCGAAATTCAAACGGTTTCGTCGATCATGCGTTGTTTTTGTTGTTGTGGGTGTTTCCTCCCTAAGCCTTCTCATTTATTCTAAAGACCGTTGATATTTTATTTTAACTGATCTAAATTGACGATTCGGGGTCGTTATATTCATCCCGTTTCCCAGCGGCCGTTCCATGCAGATAATGAAGCCACATGCACCTCTTTGGTTGCATACGTATGGCTCAGACATTTAATTGAAAGTGAAAATAATACTATCATCGTAGTTACATTAATAAAATATTTGTAGGAATTTTTCCACATGTTGATGATTTTCTCCATTTAATAAAGATGGAAATTATATTTTACATGTAGAATTGCTTATAGTTTGTCTTACCTATGTCTAAACATGTATTTTTGGCTTTTGAATAATTTTCAATTTGTTGTGAGGGGCAGGTATTACTTTTCCGTCCTATAATTTTGGAGACCCATGAATTCTTATAGCATTCTTAAAATACGATTCATAGGCTTTAGTGGTTTTCAATGGCTAGAATTCTGGCTATTTCTCGGTGCATCCCGCGTTATTTATATATATATTTTTTTCGGGTTTCGTCACCTTACCTTCGCTATCATACGTAAGGTGGAGGATATGTTCGCCTATGTGCGCCTATGTTTCAAGTAGGGAGTGCCGGAGAGATGGTGTCTTATGCCTAAGATAGTTCGTGATTCTTAACTCGTTGAAATAGATCCTGCCGATTCCTCCTTTTCATTTAAGCTGTTAATGCAAAAAATTAATAATTAAGAGCATTTTTTTTGCCTTTTACCCCGTTTCCCTAGCCCCATTAATTCCTTGATGTGTGTACTCTTTGCCTTTTACCCCGTTTCCCTAGCCCCCTTAATTCCTTGATGTGTGTACTCTCATCGGTATTAGTGTAGATATTTCGGTGAAAAGATTTATAACCTTTTCATCGAATAAGTTCTTGGAAGGGATATACGCGAGGTTAATGAAGTAATGCGTGAAAGTCGTACGTTCATATGAGTTCAGCGAAAATGTAGCCCGCTTAACGTGACCTGAAGTGCTCCTCTCGTTTCTCTAAGTACAGGGAGGTTCACGTGCCTTCTTCATAGTCTTCCTCCATTCCACTTAACTGCTCTCTCTTCCCAACTCCTTTCGATATCGGTCGTCATAAAAGTTCGTAGATTAAGGTCTCTTCCGCATGAGCTTGGGGACGGGTTTATGAAAGGGGTCAGAGGGTGAGCTAAGACGGCACAGTCAGTGCCTGGAGGATGTGGTGATCTTCGACCGCACGTCCTGGCGTGGTCAGTTTGACTGAACGGTGAAAATGGCATATCGCATAAATACCGATGCATCAAAATTGCAACGTAAGTGAACCGCGTCGAATTTCAAATCCGACTCACGATCTTTTCAATTTGAGTGTCACCCACCGATTGAATTAAGCCGATTGACCTTTATCCGATAGAAGCGATAAATAATGTATGTTCACTGCCGGACTAATAGGGTCAAAAACTCTTTCTTTCCACGCACCTTTAGTGATATTAGCAAAAACAGCGATATGTCGACCCTTTTGCTGCGAAGTTCGTATATATCCGAATGAATATTTCCATCCGCTAAATGTGGAGTTTGACTTTACCCCACGAGCTCAATAAATATATTTTAATATCCATACCAAATAATAAACTTAGTACTTTTCCACAGAATTTACTGTGGATAAGTACAAAGTTTATTATTTAGCATGGTTAATAAATACTTACACGAAGTGAAGCCTGAGTGTAGGTAAATATATTTTAACTCTACTGCGGAGATAGAGGTTATCCCCACAGGTAAAATACTGTAGTGATAAAGTTTCTACCATGCAACAACGGTTTTTAAATAATTTTGCAATATCTCAGTAAAACTATGCAAATTGTTAATATTTAACTTAAAAAATGGAAAAAAACGCAATGAAAGGGCTAAGACACTTGAAACGTTAACATGAAATTTATTTTCATTCTCCCACTATTCGTCGGCGCCGGTGGCGGCGGGGTAAAGTCCTTGCATGCTAACCAAGGGTCGCCGGCTCGAGTCCCGCCTGGGTGGCTCATGAAGCACCCAGGACATGGTTGTTTGTGTGACTTAAAATGAGTTATATGAAAATATGTATGCATATAAATGTATGTATGTATTATTTATTAAACCCTTAGGTTTAATAAATAAGTTTTGAGGAAAAAATCGAAGTTTTGTTGGGAAGTGCGAGTTTAGATACATTTGGTATTTTCTTAAAAAGCGAACAGTGCTATTCTATTGGGATAATGGGAACAATTTTTCCATTACCCGGACAACTTCTCTCGAAATCTGGGAACGAGAATCCATTGAAATTTTCGTGAACGGGAGACACTGATCCCTCCTATACTCGTATCTGTGCCCTTCTCCCCTTCTTTATTCATCCCAATTCCTTCTCCGGATCACGGAAATTTCCTCGACCTTCCCCCCACCCTTCTGTTCTCACTCCTCTAGTCACCCCCGTAAATTACTCTACTGCTTAGGTCTTCGACTCCCTTGTGCGTGGCCCAGGAAGTGAGCGTAGTGGAGGCGAAAGAACGCATAGATCTCCATGAATCTCTCTTCAATGATGTGTCTTTTTCTGTTTCCAAATAGAAGGCGGTGATGTTTGTGGCCGGGATTTTATCTTTCCGTGGAAATCTCGTCCAGTACCACATCCTACATCTCCCTCTCGCCCAGCTCCGTTACTTTTTTATGTCACGTCTGAGGATTCTGACGTTTCTCCGGAAGGCGATCTCGCGCATGTGTGGTGCTTTGACTTTTTCTCAGTGTGTTTCCAGTTTTTATTTCTACGTCGCATTTGCTCGTCTGGTTGCGACATGACGGAGTTGGACTGGGTTTCGATGCGTGAATCATGCGGTTTTGCCTATTTCTTCCGCGAAGGGCTTCAGAGCCATTCGTTTTTCACGAGTGTTTCATAACGGTATGATGTGCGGCCGAGTAATCTATGTGCATTGAAAAGAGCAGGTGTCCATTTGAATGTTAGTATTGAAATTGACGTAGTGATTACATCTTTGAAACGAGAGTAAATTTAGCCATCAACCTTTTGTCAATTTTGCTTTCATGTACTCATAAGAGTCATCGTCGTTGTCCAAGTTCTGTTGGAGACGTTGATATTTCTCGGAATTCTCATAGCTAAGGCATAAAAAAGTATTACGCATTCGGTATTATATGAAGGTTCATCACGGGTGTGCTATTTCTATTGCATTTTTGCATTCATTTGTGACCAGATGTATGCGCACCCCTCTATTAAATATGCATATCTATCATTCTCTTCGTGTGCTTCATTTGTTATTTTAATAAAGAGGGACGTGTTCTATTCATTGCTGATCACTCCTCCATGGAGTTACACCAGCAATTGTGGCACAAAAATTGATCCTGCTTAGAAGCCAACTTTTTGAATGTAAAATTATCTCCGTTATCGTTACACGTTTTTGTAGCACGTTTCACACCTGTCCATACTTCGTCTTTGGGCTCACACGATAAAATATTTCCGACGCGATGTTTGGCCTCCGATGTCATAAATGTCGTCCCTTTACGATAATTGGCGTTAATCGGATTACGCGTCTACTCAAGTACCAGGAATCATCGTTTGTTAAAAAAAAACTTGTAAAAACTCAATTTATGGATGCTGGAAAACATGAACAGCCAGGAAAAGAGTTAAATTTGCATTGAAGTTTTCTTATTTTCGTAGGAACTTACCCGACCAATTTGTTGTGATTCCAAGGTGCTTGCTGGTGGTTTACATTTTCTTTATTAAAAATAAATGCTTTGTAGTTTGCTTCAATACTTTTGAGTGATTAACTCTGTTTGTTATGTTATTCTTAACTTAATGAAAACTTAAAAAGTAGGACTTCTATTTTGTTTTGTTTTCTGAAAGCCATTACCTATGAACTGGTTAGATTTTGTATCGATACTGGCGTACTATAATTCTGAGATGTGTGACCTTCGTGGAAGTTTACTGTTAATATGCAATTGTATGGAGCCAGGTAAAGTCGAAAACTGTATCCTGTGCGTGCCACAACCCAGGGGAGAAGACCTATCGGTCGGTGGACAATTCTTCTTGGATTAATATTGGTGTATCGTGGTGCTGAAGCAGAACGAAAGCGAAGGCCCGTCCGTCAGGCCCGATTTGGGGAAGGAAAAATTCCGATTCGCAGCGCGAAGACGCGCGCACTTTCGACTGACACACTTGGGAGAGTTTTTAGAAGAAGAGGCTCGCACCCAGTCCGGTCTCGATGTTTTCATCTGGTCTCATTTCCGGTTCTGCTGGAGCAGCTGTGTGTGAGAGGGAGTGACGCAGTCTCGGGTGGAACGATGATGCTCCTCTCCGGGATTGGAGACGATGGACGGACGCCGTTGGCTCGAGAGAGAGAGAGAGTTTAGCGCCTCAGTGCTATCAAGACAGAAAACCCCTCCTCTCTCATACTCATGGGACGAGACAAAAGGTCGCATTCATCCTCCGCTGTGGCATACTGTGTCTTCTTCACTCCCCTCCCCCACCGTTATTTCTCTCCCCTGCCGTGCATTGCTCGTTTTCTTTTAATCCATCCTTGCACGCAACATTACGACGGCTAACGACACCTCCGTCACCTCGAAGGATTTTATTCTTGCGCTTGCGAATAATTTCCAGGAAAGAAAAGAGGCTATCCATATTTTCGGGGTGTGTAGTTTTAGCACTTGCAAGCGTGGGTCACTGTTCGTCTTCTCTGCTGAGGGTTTCGAGTGATTTGTCCACCGCAGAGCAAGAGGTACGCGAATGGATAATTTTGCGGCAGCTCCCCGCCACTCAGTGCTGTTTTTTTTTCGTGTAAATATTTTTTAAGTGTTTTCGTATTGAAAACATTTTTTTTCTCCATAGTAGGTATTTATTGTTCCAATGGTAACGACGCGCGTTTCGCTCCGCATTGGCATAACCATGAGGAGGTGATAATCAGCACATGATTATGCCATCGGAGCGATAAATACTGTAATTACCGGAAAGTTTATTCTTTCCAGCATGGATATCCATCGTTTCCAGCGTGTCAACCATGATTCCACCAATTTCATTCATTGAAGTCTCATTTATCCAGTCAAAAGGAAATGCATGCTTTTGTATTAATTAGATAAGTGGATTCCTCTCTTTTTATGTTAAAATAACGCATGCATAATCACTCATCATCTCGCCTTTCTGCTCCAGTTTAAGACACAGCTTCACCCCGTGTAGATATAAGATGTCTGACAGTACTTCACCTACCCTCTCTGCTGATTTCTTTACCTGCAGTAGGGCTCCGGAGAAACTCATCAGGCTGGTTTCGGTGGTTAAGTTGGTAACTTAACGGCCATACTATCCGAAGGGCGCAGAGGTCGAGGAGTCATTTCTTTTAAATAGACGTGGTCTTCGTACGAGTAAGATTACAGTTATATGGTGCGATATGATCTCAGAAGTTGTTTTATATAAAACTTCTGCCACTTTTCTTGCGTATACCTATTTCATTGTAGCCTTGATCTTTTTCTCCTATCATCAATGTATGCATAAAGCGCAGTCTTATAAAATATGTCACTCTCATTAATATGATATTTTATGCTGTGTCATTCAAGGCCTTACTCTCAGCGCTGTTTTATGGATATCATACGGTATGCTTTTGTGTAGTCTCCCAACATCCTATTTGTATAAAATCTTCTATCTTCTCCAAGTGTCTTGTTCCATGCTTAAAGGGCTGTAATTCTCTTAATGTAATGAGTGCCTTTTTCCCAGAGGTGTCGCTTTGGGAGAAAGTGCTGCGTCGGGTTTACTGCAATTACCTCACCATTGTGCATGTACATACTAAGATATATTACGATACCACGGGAGAGGGAGTGGAATGACTGCCGTATTTTTCCCGGTGAGTCAAGGAGCGGGCAATTACGCATGATCGATACGGGAAGCCCTCGAGAGATTCGGTCTCTTGTCACGGCAGGAGAGCGATCCCTTCGGCAGGGTGGGAGAAACCTGATAGAGCCCCCTCCCCTGCCCCGCCTCCCCTGCCCCGCCTCCTCCACCACTCTCTTCTGCCAGGTGCGCGAAATTTGCCGGCCCCTTATGCCCAGCGATCGACTATAATTTTCGGCACGCAGTGTTATGACCAAGTTTCGAAGTGAAGGGGCCTCCTATGTGACTTTGTTCGTTGTGTGTGGGTGGCATGCACGCTACTGGATGGTTGGTGGGGTCGAATACTGCCTCCGTAATGGACGTTTTTAATGTGCTCTAATCTAGTTTTGAATATATAGAACTCTTGACTTATTTAAGTCTCATCATCGATAGTGTTAACGTAATTCGATTTACGTTGGTGTACTCTTTAAATTTTACGCACCTACTGTGTACATTTTCTCTTACACGAAACTCCTATACGAGGAAGAAATTTATGCATCCTGAATCTTTATATTTTACGTACATTTAAAATGTTTTCTTTATCACGAAATGCCTTCAGCTGGAAGCAGATTTCAGTTCCCTTAGCCCTTCTACTTATGGATGTTCCCTTTTTCGGCTTCACCGTGTAAAAATGTCTTCTGTCAGTCGTTCGTACAGGAGGACCATACAATAGGGATTTTTGCTATTGAGCGAACTCACGCAGCCTTTGCACTTGTTGAAGGAGGAAACTTTTCTGAGATAATTTTCGTTGTTCAGACTGATTTGGACGTATATTGTCGGCAGAATATTCAGGTGATAAAGGAAGGGTGAAGGGGATAAGCATTGGCTTATTTTTGGGTTTGAATTGCACCTGAGGGTAACGACCACAAAGTAACGACCCATCCGGTGGTCGGAATATTTCCCCTGAAGGGCACTCCTCGTGGCAACCTATTGTGATCTGCATTCATCTATGTATTGAATCGATGTTGCCCAACCGCCATTGAAATAGTGTTTGACTTAACGAATTTGGTTAAATTTTGTATTGCTTGGTATGAAGATTCTCGCAGCTTCTTTTATCAATAAAAAATTATGCTTTCGGTCAGGGGCAGCGTGGGTGCTCAGGGGCCCGGGCCGCTGCACGTCCAGAGGGGCCCGATTGTTGTGACCCCCCCCCCTTTCCCCCCTTCTGAAAACATTTGTGCGTTAAAAACGCGTTAAACTACAATTCCATAGGTATTTATGTACAGTATGACAAAGTTGTACTTTCACTCAGAGATGTTTGGTCTGCTGGATGTTCAAAGTTCGGGGCCCAGCCCGCCGAGCCCGAAACTTAGTGCGTGGCCCGGGCGGGAATCCCCGCCTTCCTGCCCTGGCCACGCCGCCCCTGCTTTCGGTATTTGATTCGTATTGTCCATTTCTTAAGAACTCAAAGTTTCACTGTGAGTGTCGTCTGGATAATGTTTCTCCTGCCGACGCTCACTTTACGAGGAGCGAAACGTGGAGTTCTTTAGAAATGGACAATGTGGAACAAATCCCAGGAGCATCCTATTTTATGGTATCTTGCTTGCTTCGAATACTTCGTGAGGTCAGTATTCCGCAAGGCAAATACTAACTCAGGGTTGTGGCTCAATATCAATTGATGTGAAGTTAAATATTTTGGGGGATGGGAGATTGAATAATTAATTCATGTAATAGTTTTAAGTTTCCCAAGACCTTTTTTAAAGGTGTTGTCTTACCATTTAAGAGTGCCATTATGTTGGTTATCGCATTCCTGTACACGATATCTCAATTTGTTGTCATTTTAACCTTATTAGTGAAAATTGTGGTCATTTAGTGCGTAATTGTGGTGACTTTGACCGCAGTATGTTAATCGAACTTAAAATACAATTTCTAGGTACTTCCGTGGTTAATTTTGCTCTGATGGGAGTTAAAAAAATAAATTTTGGTGCAGCAGAGACAGATACGGAGTCCCTTTTCAGCTACCTCCTTAACCGCACTCCGTTTGGGTGTTGTAGCTTTTCAAACCATGATGACAGTAACCAATCTGAATAAAAAGTTTTTGTTGGGATATAATGCCTCAAGATGAAAGCGGAAGAAAAGTGATAAATGACCCAATCCGCCAATTTTTTCGATTTTTTATGTGAAAGATGGAATCAACATCTTATTTCTAAACATATTTTTTAAATTGATAGTTTCACATTGTGATGCTAGGTGATGTCTTTTAAAGTGCAAATGCATGTTGTTTGACGTATAGTTTCCTTTCTTAATGTCATTCGCTGTCATTTTTCACGCAAACGTTTTTATTTTTTTACTATTATATTTTTGCAAAAATTATCTCTGTAAGATGTTTTTTCATTATAGCACCTAAATCTTCCATTTATTTCTTTTTACTATCACTATTTTAGTCGTTCATGAAGAAAGTAAATTCTGCTCTTCATCTAATTTATCCTTTCTATTTCCCTCTCGAATTTCACGGTCGGAACACGGTGTCCTGAGAGCCTCGGTAGTGAGCATGTGCGCCGACAGGGGGGAGCAAAGGGGGTGCACTGGCACCCCCCTGCATTTTTGGAAATTGGAAAATTTTGGGAAACTTCTTAGGGGATGCAAGCATTTCCACTCATTTGTAGATTTTTTAAAGAAAATGAGCGTGGCACTTAGACGTTTTTCGCGCATTTTGTTAGGAGCGAACCAGTTTGTGAAACCCCCTTTTTGTTGGCCACGAGCCACCACTGAATGCACCCCACTGTAATTGTTTCTGCCTGCGCCCATGGTGGTGACTATAGCCTGCCATAGTTGGCAAATGGCTGCTAAAATTTCGACTTAACTGTCTCTTTTTTCTGTACCCTTGTTAAAAATGTTATTGTCATCTCTTGCATCGCGCCTTCTTGGTGTTGTGCTGCATCTCGCACCAATGGCAACTCATTGGAGGTGCATGACAGTGCATTGATTCAGTGCTGGAGAAATCTCTGCCATGTTCATCTAAAATTTGACTCCTCAGAATATAACTTCTTTCAGTGTTTTCTTTAGAACGAAACTGAGAACTTGTTTTTTTTTTTAATTTTATTCTTACGAATAAATGGGATTTGCAAATTTCCCAATTCAGATGCTTGAGATTTTCTGCGAAGAAAGTGTTAACCGCCCATTTATGTAGAAGTAGGGCGAGATAAAGTTGAATTATTGCGTGCAAGCTCTTCATCAGGAGCAAGCTTCTGACATCCTCATCGGTGGGGCCAAATGTGCCTCTGGATTTCTATTTATGATTTTCAATGTCAGTCTTCAATGCCTTAGTTCGTTTACCCGCAGAGTGACCAGCGATACGTGTCGAACTTGATCCCGAAATTCTTTGAACTCGTCATCATCGCTACGACCTTCTCCTGGGTGGTCCATCTTCAAGCCGCATTGCGCGTAATCATGAAGACGCATCCGATGAGCTGTCACATCCTTAAGAGTCATCATTATTAATACATACCCGACTACCAGCACAGCTGAAATAGTCCCCATCTTGTTTAGACTCCGGGTCAAAATCGAATATCGACTGGGCGATAGGGGCGGAATGAAGACGGTTGCCACTTAAATTAAGATCGATCCCGCTTAAGATCAAATGCAAGGATGTATGGCCTTAAGATCGAGTGTAATTAACTTAACAACTTACGATTGCCCTGTAACAGATCAAGAGAGTGCGTACAATATTTCACAGTTTCCATCTTTAACCATATGTGTTCATAAAAGTTTTTGTGTGCATGTAATAATACCCAGCTCACTATTTTTATCCTTGTCTACGCCATCATAGTAAAAGCCTTCCGTCTACGCCCATCCCCCTTCCGTAAGAACCTTAAGTAGCTACTTATTTGTATTTGTACTTAGTAGTACGTATTTGGGTTTTAACTTATCCTTACTCGATATCTTTGCTCAAATGTAATGCTGGTAGTACACTCCTTTTGATGCTTCCTTAGTGCTGAACGCTTATTATGCTATCCTTCGCTGGCATCCTTAGTGCTACCACCATTCTTATCCAGGTCATCATAATTATTTATCTGTCATCAATCAAAAGGTGCTCTTTATGCCTTCCCTTTGTCGTCCGACATAATTTACTTATACATGACGAAACTTTTGTCATGCCTGTAACGATTATCCACAAAGTTACGCCTTCATCTATTGATATAATTCACTTATATTTCATCCTTGAACTTCCTCGATAATCCTCCCCATTTATTTCTCCTTCAAGTACTGTTTTCAAGAGGTTCTTCTGTCGTAGGAAGTGCCCAATAAATTGTCTTCATCTAGTTTTCAATTTCCTAATTTTCCCCCCAACTCCTCGTAGGACGTGTTCAGCGGTGATTCCATGAATCCTTTTGATATTCATATTTCTTAATTTACTCTGCAGCGGTTATTCCATGCTTCACAGCCATATGACAGCATTCTCCAAATATTTGTTTTTAGTTATCAAGATATGATTTAAGTATGAAAACTTGCATTCTTCACAAGTTCCTTCAGGTGAGAAGGAGCGTATACTCGAGATACGTCTGGCTGTGGGGGCGACAAAGCGAAGAGGAACTCGTCTTTACCGCCACTTCATCCACCCCCCCCCCCACTCATCCTCTGCGTGACCCCTACGTGATCACGGAAGTGAGTCACGGTAGTGCCCTCTTGCCTTCCCATCGCGTGGGTGGTGTGAGCCACGCTTGTTGTCGCCCTGTCCCATTCTCCCTCCCGCCTTGTGCGCCGCCGACGAAGGAAGGTGGCGCCGCCACCTAATAGCCACCTCCACCCCACCCACAAACACACCACCGCTTCCCCAACCTCCGTCGCGTCGTGAGCTAGGTACTCTACCTTTCTAAACTCCTTTCCCCTCGCCCCGCCTCGCCCGTGTTCCCGCTCCTGTAGTGAGTGCTATTCTGTAACTCGTGACTCCAATCGATGAATCGTCATTTTACGTGGTGTTTTAATCCTTAGCTCGGAAGCGACTTTCTTACGAAAGTAATCGCTACCTACCACCAGTTTCACCGAATTTGAAAATCGTTTGATGTATCATATAAAATAACGACAGCAAGTCGCTGGGAATGATAATGAAACAACATATGTTTTTATCGTGTCTTATGGCCGGTTGTATAAACATTTAGCTCTGGGATTGTTGCTTATGACGTCCATAGCATTATGAACGCTCAGGGTTCTCTTTCGTAGCTTATTCCTATAGTTATTGCTTTGAATGCAGGTCTACTCTCCTACGGCCGTATAAAATGTATGTACGTTTATCTTAAGTGTAAAATTAGTAATTCAAATTTTTTATAGCTAGAATAAGTGAATAAACTCGTAGTTCTTCTGAAAATACCCCTTTTATAAGTTGATTAACCCTCCCAGGGGTTCATCGTGCATCAGTAATCTTGGTTACTCATGAGTATTAAACTTCGTTCTATCAAGCCAGATAAGTTATGAGAACATTCAACCATTTTTGAAACCAATATATTGATCGAATGTTTCTTTGACGCATATTTAAAGATTGTCTTGACTTATAGATTTTATTAGGTGACTCTTTTGGATACATGTGTATAGTGTCTGATATCGGCCGTTAGCGAGTTAGTCATCGAATAGCGCCACAGGATGCCAATTACGGAACTTATCGATCAAATTTTGGAGTGATTTGAACCCCACCGTTGTCACGTTTCCAACCTAAGGAATTCGGATTGAGTAGCTTGCTTCTGTTTGGTATCCCGATCTATGTGGACTTCCAGACCCCTTGGCGCCTTTTGGTAAGGCTTGGATAATGGTGACACCGGGTTTCTCTCCACGCCCATTTCCATTTCTCCATCTCCAACGCAACTATCTTAAAGGCACAAATGATCTCTGCTGTGGGTCGTCTCCCGAAAATTATCAACCATATTTGTTAGGCACTGGCTATTGAAAAGCGTCGCAGGTAATGAATCTCCTTTTCCGACTCCACAATTCTGTATCAGGTGATACATACTCGTTGCTTGGGGACAACGTTCATCCAAACATCTGATTAATCATTGGCAGAGCAGTGGAAAAAGGGAATGGATATTCTTTGGAAAATTTCCTTCTTAGCGAAGAAAATACAGAGGAATGTCGTTAATTATTTCTCACATAACAGTAATTTTCGCGAACAGGTCGTTACGATTGGTAAAGAAACGACAGCAGGCGCTAAGCGTGTCTAAAGGCGTTACGGAATAGCACTACAGGGCGATTACCCGTCTGCTGTTCCATAGGCTGCATCTCGGGGGTGGAATACAAAGGAGGTCTTCACGTGACATTATTTTCTAGTGTTTTTTTTACTTCCATGTGCTGTGAAGGCTCGTATCACAATGAGGAGGACAAGGTATCCTCGGCAGGGGCATGGGCCCATCTTGGGGTTTGGTGTTGTGGAAGGAGAATTGTTGCCCGTTTTTTTTTCGTAGTCCTATGCGGAGGGTGATGCTCTTTTGTCAGGCGCCCCTCCCTCTCTCGATTGGGTGGCATGGAAGGGTGGTAAAGGTGTGCCCTGGCGTCGGTCGAGTCTCATGCTCGAAGAATACCTAACCAAACCGCACGTCTTCGAGCATCGCTACGTGTCCGTCACTCGGAAGCGCGGCATACCAAGGGGACAGCGGCTCGGCCGGTACTGCGCCACCCGAATCGGACCCATTTCATGATTTTTCGTGTTTCTTGGGTTGGAGAGTTGCGCACTGCCATTTTTGAGCTACTTTTTGTCAGTAGTTTCAACTGTAGCGCTCTACATTTGAACTGTGGCCATTAAATTAATATTTCGGATAATTATTATCTTGTATGATTGTGGGTAGGTACTACTTGATAGTGGAGACCACTCTCATAGATATCACTGCGCTGTTGAGGTGATTACTGCTCTTGGATGTTGCGTTAATACCCTAAGGACAACCCCGGCTTTTCTGAAAATGTTCTTTCCTAAGTTTCTAGAGTTCTTAGAGTATGCAATCACCATTCGAAGAAGTCTGGTGAACTGTGTAGATTCCTTCTTGGTGCACGTCAGTGTTATCTCAATTTGACTATTTCCATCACGTTCGGTAGAAAAGCACTTGGCAATTTTCTTTACGCTACATTTTTTAACCTGGCCGGTTTCGGTGATTTCACGTCCGTGGTCGATAATTCACCGAAAGGGGTCATGTTCAGAACGAAAAAGCGTTTAAAATTGACATTTTTTTAACAAAAATGAGTCAGTTCCACATTGTGATGGCGGCTAGTATTGGTTCTTGTTCGATCACAAATTACGAATGGAATTCGTAGTTATGTAGGTGTACGTTTTCATTTTCACTCCAAATTCAGGAGTGGTGTCCCGGGATAAAACATGGTTCTTTCAACCTACCTATTGCTTCTTTCCCAAGTACATATTTGTTTCTGGAGAGTGTGTCTCAATCAGTACAAAGTGAAATCATCAGTTCCAGGCTTTCTTTGGCTCATATTCACTGCCGTACATATCGTGAAAAAAGTGTGAGGGATGTAGCCGAGTCAATGAAGCTGTGTATTAGAAGGATTTACTGCGTATTTTTAGAATGCGGTTTAGTGCCTGAATGTGTTTTTTTGGTAGCTTATTAACTAACTTTGACGGTGGATATCCCACTTTTCAAGTTCAGTTGCGCCAGGTGTCGGGTAGATACTAAAAATTGTTTCGCTCCCAATCATGTTTTTTCTGTGCTCCACACCTCTTGAGCGTTTTTCGCTTCACCTTCTTCGGCTTTCTACAGCCGAATTACCTTTGTCGCTGAGTTTCAAGGGCGGAAGCCGGTCTGGAGCCTAGCCGAGGGCGTGCCAGGCTCTTTGTAGCTCGTTACCGAGTGTCTACGTGTCGGTATTTTGAAGTTGGGTCGCGTGCGCCGCCGTGCCGGCGTTTCAGTTGTCAACGCGTTACCGGTACTCTCACGTGAGTCGTCGAGCTGCTATTGTGATTTTCGAGGTGACTAATTATTTGATGATTCTTATTCAAGGCGTTGGTCGCTCAAAGGCTCGAGTTAATTTACTATTCTTCCAAAAAATTGTCGTCTTTATAATGTCAAACATACATAGTGCCCCCTTACCATCCTATCAAATATGCGCCTGGATGTATTTAGGATTTTTTCTTTCTTTAAGAGGTTCTGTAGTTGCATACTATTAGGCCCGGTTGTATCATTTGTGGCTAAACATTTTTTTTGTATGATATCAAAATAGCATGCGCTCTCCCGCTGATATAATTCGCGTCAACTAACCATCGGTGAAATGTTACTCACTAAACCTAAACTCGCAGTTTACATCTGTTTTATCGCATTAACTAAAAATACAGATTCTAATAGTTAAATTTACCCAGACATTATAAAAGTGGGGGTAAGTGGTTTCAGATGAATCTTCCGTGCTAGGAAACGGTTCTCTGTTTGTTTTGGGATGCACAGCTATACCTTACTAAGTCTAAGCCGTAAAAAAGATTAAAAATAAATGGAAAAAACTTGATGAAGTATTTAAATCGTCAAATAAAAATCGACAAATTGGTACATACGTCACGGATTTTTGAGGGGCCAAGAGTCGTTTAGCCGGTTACACAAAAGATTGCAGTCGTTTGTCGCGTTACAATTTCAGTGTAAGATGTATAGCAATAGGCACAGGAACACTATATGGCCATACAATATTCCGGAACTGGAAGGAAAAGTTTAAAAAAATGTAATAACGCCAGAATTTCTTCTTCTCAAGCACCATTAATGACTACAGAAAATAGAGTCTCTTTAATGTGGCGCCGAAAATCCTTTGGCTGTATTTTTCCCTGCCACGGGACTGAAGATCCGCTGGAAGCACCACTGGAAAAATTCAGATCTCACGAGTGTAATGGTCTCGCGGAGGATATTTTTTTAATCCCGTAGTACATCGTATTACTGACAGATGCAACAATATAAGAGAGATGACACTGCCGAACTCATCGGTACACTGATGTCTTCTTTCCTCGCACCATTAATGACTACGACAAAAACAGCGAGACGCATTTATCTTATTATGCTTTACTATCCTTTTTTTAATTTCCTTTGTCCTATTCCTTTTCCCTATTCCATCACTTCTTCGTGGTTGGTGCCCTAACATCCCGTGCCACACTCCCCTGGGGCGTCTTACGTAGATTTAGATGATTGTGGTGTTGGTGGAATCATCTCAGCGCTCATAGTTGATGAGACCCATCGACAAGTAATATGAATTTTTTTCAGATGAAATTTATGGAATTAGATTCAACTTCTGGGAAATTTTTTGCACTCCCTTCGGTTCAATATTTCTGCATTACCATCTTCAGCCCTCGAACCTGGAACCATTTCAGCTCTAGTTTATGTATTACTGACCTTTGTGGAAGTAACAGCAAATGGCGAATGGTGAAAATCTGTTACTGTTCTCGTACTCCTCGACGATTACAGGTGAGGCAGTACTTCATTGAGAAGAGACAGATAAATAGTCTCATCATAGAAATACTAAATCAGTGTGCCATTGTAGGTGAAGACCTTAAGATCTTTTATTTTGCTTCCGAAGTTGTTGGATATGGCGGAGGAGTGGTAGTAATTTTCTTCAAAAATCTTTTGCCGCATAATAATTGAGAAGCTGTTTACTGGATTTGTACGTAAGGAATACGTAAATGAGTGGTAATGTATCCGTTTTAATTAATCGCCTGTTAATAATGTGGAAATGGTATTGACCTCATGGTACCGTCAGCTGCATTAGTACGTGCATAATAAAATGCCGTGTCTGTGAAAGATTCAACCAACTTAAAGGGTAAACTCTTGCCCTCTGATTGTGTGGGCAAATTATTCTGTGTGTATATGAAACTTCTCGTTCATGTTCCGGAATTTGATCTAGTGAGAGCGTAAACGATACTGTAAGTTTTAATTTTTGTGCGAGAGGCGAGGTTGTGTTTATTTAAATCCGTTTCGCTGAAAGAACGCCCATCAAAACGTCCCCTAACCGTATTCGCTCTTCGCCGTAACATTCCCATGAAAAGCCATAAAAAATACCGTGAGGTTGATTTTATTTATATGTTTCGCTGCGGGAACACCTATCAAAATTCGGTTTCACTTGCCGTACTACATATGCTATATCGCCGTGTTCTTTACCCTGTAAAACAATTTTAAAAAACCTTTGACCTTTGTGCCACGTATTGACTTTGGTTTTAAGAGCCTTTATGCTTGTGCTACATTATACCAAAGAAATGGTTTCGCGTGTAACTTTGTGGATGTCTTTCATAGTAGGAAAGTTAGATGAATTTTCAACACAGATTTTACCATATGTAGTTTTATTTTTCACGACAATGATTTCGTTACGGAGTAACATCTTTAGGTTACAGAGTTCGGTGCGGATTAAAATCTAACTGAAGACGTTACTCTGTAACCAAACCATGGACGTGATAAATAAAACTACATGTGGAAAAAAGGTGTATTGAAATTTCATCTAACTTTCCTAATACTTTATACCGATTAAATCCAGATTTATCCTCATATGATGAGCTAAATATTATGCGTTAGGGGGAACTTATTATGATTGAAGGGAAGTTGATTTTAAATTTCTGTCTATAATTAGTCGGTGTTCTTTGTTTTAATGCTCGGTGCTATGTCATTTATTAATCTAAGGCCATAATGTACTGTGAAAGTGATGAGGTGAAAGTCTATTCTTGTTAGTTGTTCATGTCCTCTTCCAAATACAGGTCGCTATTAGATGAGTGTGTGCCTACCTATATTTTTTCTCGTGAATTTGTGACCCGCGAAGGAAAATCCTATCTGATGTTTTAAACATTTTCAGGTTGTGCAATGGTTTAATATCGGATAATTATAAAAGTGATAATATACTCACTATTACGCTGTTTACCTTTAGCCTTCCAAGATTTTTCTTTCTTATTTTGGCGCATCGTGTTCGATGCACATGTAGGTTAAGTATACAAATGCAGTGTAATTTTAGAGTCTGGAGAGGGCCCATAACGTTTTCGCCAAGTTTTGTTTTTATAGCGGTATTTTTCCTGCTGGCGTGTATGCCGACCGTAGATGAAAACTCGCCTTTACTCCAAAGGGAATTGAGGTTGTGATACAAAATGGGCCATTCATTTATAGACGCTGCGGTACTTTTATTCTAATTATTTTATCTTATTCTATCGTCCGATATTTTCGCGGGCGCATGTTGATTATGATTAATCGGTAGGTATAAAACTTTGAGCCATTACAATCGGCAATGGAATATATAGATTAGTATGATGTGTCATGCCGCCTGTGGCTGCGCAATAGTAATTACATTTTTTATGCGCATTGAACCTAACTTACTGTTTCACGCACATGTTTTTCACGCACGTCTTTATTATATATATATATATATATATATATATATATATACTCAATCATACGAAAATGACGCTCAAAGGCGCGAATAAATTCAAACATTCATAGGAAAATGGAAATGGATAGGTACACATAAAAGGACGAACACAGGGTTTGGTGGGGAAGATGAAAATGAGTCAAATCCAGACAGAAAAAATTTCACCTTAGCCGGGATTCGAACCCGGATATATATATATATATATATATATATATATATATATATATATATATATAATAAAGTCGTGAAAAACACATGCGTGAAACTATATATATCTATTCTAGAAAACTGTGAAATCATTTGCGCATCATTTATGTACGATGTTGAAATTGTAGTTATACTCTACCGAAGTAGGTATTAGGGTGATGGGGTACCTCGACCTCAAGGACAATAACGTCACAGGCGTCACACACACAAATCAAAACATGTACACCTATAACGCGAACACCTTCAGAGCAAAGGGAGAAGTATAAATTAAATGATAAATATACCCGTCTGACTCAAGCTTTCAATTTTCTCATATCGTAACGTATTTCTTATAGTAACTATTCCGGCCAATATTGGATTCGCTAGGGGTATCCCTCAATCATATAAAAAGCCTTTGCTACTAGTTTTTGTATGGTTGATGACTAATAATTATTAAATAGCACTTTGAGGTGAACTGCGTAAGTAAGTTTTCTCTTTAATGAGTCAATATTTAAATTGATCGAAAATATTCTTGATTTAATTTCTGCGTGCGGAAGGTTGCGTAATCTAGCTTCGTTTTGGACGCAAATATTTTGATAGACAACCATCTTAGGGCCCTCGTAGAGATTCGAGAGTTTTTTTCTCTCCGAGCCTTTTCTATTTTATTTTGTAATTAAAGTGGATTTAGTCATTCATTGCAGATCTTGTGTTTCTGTGTTTGCATTTCTTAGCACGTCATAAAAATATACGTTCATGTTGACTGCGTCTAAATGTATTGATCTTTAGTTAAAACACTATTATTGAAGCAACGGCTTCTTGGGTTTTAATCCTTGGCATGTCGACGTAAATTTTGTTCTACAATTGAAATGGTCGCGGTAAGGAAGTTCCAAGGAACATTTTAGTACTTTTGAGACGTTTAAATAATAATGTTTTGAAATAAAAACCGTAATTTTAATTTGTGAAAATTATAGGACCCTAATCGTCTTAAATACAAAACTAAAGTTAAATTTTGTGTTCTTTGGAAAGATTGTATCACTAAAATTGAAATTTTCTCAGGTATTTAATAAACGTGATAATGCTATAAATTGTGGATGATTCAATTTATCCTAGTTCCTTAAATTATTTGCTGTGATATGAATTTTTAAACATGGCTTGGTTTTGTTGCCAGAATAGCAAATTGTCCCGATTTGTTAAGGATTTTCGGCGCCTAACGTACCTTTGATGCCTCCGAAATTATACGGAAATTACCCAAATTTTAATCGATTGTTAATAATTGCCATAGAGTAAGTAGGTGCATATTAATTAGTTCTAGCTTTTTCTTATGTTTAACTTCATGCCTTTATGGTGTTTTATTAATTCTACCCCACCTGGAGTCTTTCAATCTCACAGGGAGAGAGTTACCTTGTAATGACTCTTGTGGGAAATCTCCTCCGAGCCAAGAATTCGGGGTTTGGCTTCGCAAGGAACCACGCCTCTTTGCCGGGTTGTTATAAACTCTCGTTGTTTCCTCGGGGGCGGAGAGGGCGTTTTGCTGTGGCCTCTTTTAGGTCGATGCGTGTGTGTGTGTCAGGGCAGCGGAGAGGGATGCTGGTTGGACCGGGGGTAGAAGTAAAACCTCGCGTCCATAGCTCGTGAATGCTATTCATCCCGCATTGCAGATGTGGATTTTTCGCGTGCAATTTGGCCCGAGGTCACAGAACCGGATTCTTGCGGAACTCTCCTCAATCTATTCTCTTTCTCTCTCTCTCTCGCTCTCGTCGATTACTTTTTGCTGGATTCAATAATCGGGCCGAGTTCGACTCATTCTTTTCACTCTCTCTACCCTCTTTTCTGCGCCATAAAACCTCATCCATCTTCCCCATGCTCAATTTCTTTTCTTCGCCAATTCTTTCTTTCTCCCCTTTCCTGCCTTCTCATCCCCGCGAGGGAGGTGCAGTTGGGTAATGCGTCGATCCCCATCAATCGTTTGACTTATCTATTGACATCAATCGTACTTATCTATTGACTATTAGATGACGAATGTTTTTTGGGAGAGAAGTTTTGTTTCAGTTTAATTGTGCTCGGCATGTCTCATGGGCAATTGACTCACTCCGTGATGTGATGTGAGTCAGTAGTGTGCAAATTAACAAACATGCTTAAAGCAAACTATTTAAATGAAATAATATTTAAATAAATCGCTGAGTATTTATCCATTATTTAATTTTCTTGGAAGTTCAAGGTCAAATAAATTTTATGTAATTTTATTTAAGTATGTATATAATTTTGTAAATTAAAAAAATATATTTTGTGAAATTTGTTTTGACGCTGATGACCTTTTTGGTAATGCTCAACGGACAACGTTTAAGGGCCTACGAAAAATGGAATGTTGTCCTTATAATGCCTATACTTGTCTAACATAATGAGATAATTAGCTTTATTATATAAATCGTGGCCCCTCTTTTATTTTTTTTACTGTTGAAAAATGAGTAGTTTTTCATGGTGAGGAAGTTGCATTGAAATGGAATATGCAGCACCAATTGTGGTAGTTAAAAATTATATCTGCGATGTATTGTTGGAAGGAAAGGAATTTATTCAATAAATTAAATAATTTTCATAGTGTTTGTAATTTTTAAAAACATTTTTGTCGCAATATTATTTATAAACTATGTAAATAAAATTTCTTACGATTGTTAATTATCTATTTTATCAATCGAAAAAGCATTTAGTGACAGAAATGTTAACAAATATATGGATTAATGAATTTATTTAAAATCTAGGTAAATTATGGAAATATTGCTCATGCAAATATTAATTTTTATAATTAATTACGTAGTTACGATATAGTCGATCTCTCTATTCTTTTTATGTAAATAATACTTTCGATAATTCATCACGTAGTTTCGATAAGTGTATATAGTCGATGTGTCTGTAAAAATACTCTTGGTTCAACGTTTACATTGAGAACTCGATTTTTTGATTGCTTTGACATTTAATTAAAGTATTAATTCGTAATTTAACGAAAGTCATCTCTATAACGGCTGGAAGTTGATGTTTTATTTCATCATCTGCACTCATCAATCCGGAGATTGGTTTGCTGCAGCTCCCCACTCCACTCCCCCATCAGCTAGCTTTCATTCCCGCATTGGTGCTCATTTTGACGTCCCCCATAATATGTGTCCTGCACTCCATTTTTGACATTCCTTGTTTCCATTAATTTCCCCTTCCATTATTGTTTTTAATGGTCCATTGTGCTGCAGATTGTGTGATAAGAGTTTGTGTCTTTTATTTTGCAGAGTATTCGTTAAACTTTCTTTACACTACTATTCGTTGCAGGACTTCCGTGGTTATTTTCTCCATCCGTTTGGTCTTCATCATTTCTTATATAATTCCACGTTTCCATCACTATCTTTTTCAATGGTTCTGTTGCTGTTATCGCATTAGCTGCATTGCCAGTGTACTCATGCACATGTTGTATTTGCGAGCTAGGAAATCATAGCCCTGCTGGACTATTCACAACAGTAAACTAGCGGGTATAACTCTCTGATTAGGTGCAGAAAGGGTCGAAGTTTACAATGAAAAGGTTGATGATTTATGTATTTCCGTATAAATAATGCACATTCGTGAGGAACCTAGGAAGGAAAATTGCTCAGGGTTGAAGAAAATATAAAGACGTTACGAGTATCTTAAGGAGACTGTACGTATGTTTTCTGTTCCGATTTCTTCCGCGTATATTCTGTCCTGATGGACGCACATTGAGGTAAATAATTATTTTCTTTTTAATTGATTGATGCGTGGCGCTTTTGTTTACTAAATAATTTATGTGCCTGTGTTACTGCAATATCCACTGATGTAATTTCCTTGAAAATACTTTTTTCCTCTCTACATGAAGTATTCTCAAAATAATAAAGTGAAATCGAATCCGTAATGTTTTGTATATCTATCCGTGACTCTCCAGCGTTTATAGGGGAATTGTTCCGAATTAAGTCACGAAGGGATGTTTCCATGAATTGCAGTTTGGGGTGGAATTTTATATTTCCTTTTCCTCATTACTAGGGTTTGTCTTGAAATTCTCGCGGTAACTGTTGAAGGTTAACCGGTTAGGCATAAACACAGAGTATCCCAGGGAAACGCAAAGGAATGTTTCGGTTTTTGAATTATTTTCACGGACGCTGCAAATGCTTTATTCCCTTTCTAACTTGTCACGCCGTAACACGAAAGTTCACCGTAGTGTACGGCCGCCTATGATTATCCACTTCCTTTATTAAGTGACCGGTGAATATGAACTTAATTCAGCGGAACTGTTTTCTATTGTGACTTCTGTGTGCTGGTGGTGCTTGGGGCTGTTGTGATTTATCTATAATTATATTAAATTGTTGACTATAACCAGCTCGATAATTCCGTTACCCATTTTAAGGTAACCTAAAACGCAGCAATCTACTTTGGCCGTGAAATTGGTGATTATTCCAAGGCGCCTTTGTACATGTTTTCTTTTTTTTAAAGAGATTAAGGAAATTTTCAGGCATTTGTTCTTTTAATCAGTTTTGTATCTCACACACCATGGTAATTGTCACTAGCGTAATTTTTTCCTGGATATCCTCATGTCATCTTTGATTTTGTACCATCCATCGCTCGAGTGTCCCACGTTTCTCTGTTTATCTGTTTATTCAATTCTTAGCACTCCATGAGCCACTTCTGTAATCTCTCAAACAAAGCTTTCCTTCACTACTGTCCCAGTTTTTCTCGATATCTTCCTTTCATCTATTTTTTGTTTATCTGTTCGACTCTCTTCCATCCTTTCGAAGTTTCCATAACTGCATTGGAGGCTCCTAGCACACTTTAATCGTTCTCACTTGTAGAAAATGGCCCCCTTCCCATCCGGTCTTGTTTCCGTTGCTTGTTTATTTATTCATATATTCTACAATTCCCCTGAAGACAGCACTCTTAAGAACTTTGGTTTGCGGAAATTCACTAGGCGAAGTAGATAAAGTGGAATATTCAAAATAGTCCGGTCGTATCTTGAGCTGATAGACGAAGTGTATGAGTGTATTTTAATAGTCAGTAATTTTTTCCGCCATAACCCCACTTCCCTTGCCAACGATTGCTGAAATGGCATTTTGATTGTGAATAACTCAGTGTCGACGGGTGATTTATTTGCATGCAATCTTAATTCGGTGATAAACTTTGCTCTGCGTCCCTGTGTATTATTGAAGCAGTAAGCCCTGGTGGCCCAAATGCTTGACAGAAATGGTCACTCAATACGGATTCAATCCTTTTTAGTAAAAGTATGAAGTGATTACTTTATGGTTACTTTCTAGTAAGCATAGGGTTCTAGTTTTGCCACTCGATAAAGATCAATCGTTTTTCGTGCATATTATGGCGTAATTACTTTGAATATTCTCGGAAGTAAATAGCATAGAGTTCTAATATTCATATCATATTAAGTTACCCATTTCTCGAGATTATAGATGTGATAATGTATGCGTCTCCACTTTGTGGAATCGGGATATCTTAGGTTTTGAAACGAACTCTTGATGATGCTCGACGCTGCTTCCACCCCAGTGGTTATTTTAGCTCTGAGAGTGACGGCGATGTCGAAATCGGTCGTAATATTACGAATGAACATGAACAAAGTGCTTGTTTCTACTTCGTAGATGTGGGTTTTAGAACGGAATTTGTTTTTTTCTACGGTTTTACAATCGGGAGAGCGATTGTAGTTTTAAATATCTGTAGCAAAGCACCGATATTATTTTTAGTTTTTCCCATTTCTATCTCGAGCATTGTCTCTCTCGTTCCCTCCCACACGTTAGGCCCCCCCAACCTTCTTCCCCTTCCTCTACCCTCACCATTCTATTCTCCTTCCCCAACCACTACCTCCCCCTCCCCTTCAGTTTTTTTTTCTTTTTTTTTCCACCGCGCTGCCCCGCTGATACGTGCGTGCGACCGCGAAGGGAACGGGGGTGGGGGAGAGGGAGGGGGAGGAGGGGAAGGAGTGGACTGGTTGGATCGCTGCTCTTTCTCCTCCATGCACCACTCCTCCACCGGCCGGCTATCGCTGCGTCCGCTCTTGGAAGACGTAACCGTTTGAAAGAAACTCAGTAGTTCGTCCGGCATCGTCCTGGTCACGGTGTTCCGACTTTTCTTCTCACGCAAGTGTGCTCCTCCGATCCTCAAGCCCATCCCGACCGTACCTCACCCTCAAAGATGGACGTCACCCTGACTTCGTGAAGAACTCGCGTCGTATTGTTCTCGGGAGAATACGTTGTTGGCCTGTGTCATGTGCCCAGGCCGAGGACGGGGCAGCTGCGGGCACTTGGTCGCTCGTTCGGCCTTACGGAGTCGGGCGGCAGCAGCCGGTCGGGTTGGATAAGAAAGGAAACCAGTTCGGCGATTTCTTCGAGCGGTCAGAAACTTCTCCTCCGCCTCATGGTGCTTCTTCGTTCTTTTGTTCCGCGTGTGTGTTTGTGTGTGTTATAAGCGGGGTGATTTGTCATCGACGGCAAGACGTGCTCGCGAGGGGTGACATGATACCTTTACCCTGCGTCGGCGACCGCTTCTAACAGCGCACCCGACCCGTGCCAGGGAGTGAATGTGTTTCTAGGCACAAGTTCCCGTTTAGCCGGATCTGAGTTCGTGATTAGTGTCCCTGGGGGGTTGTCGTTAACCTAGTGCACTCCCCCTTTGATCGTTCCGTGCGTGTGTTTCGTTATTTTTTTCCAACTTGTCTTATTTCGTCGGAGTGCAATCGTCGGCAGCGGAGTCCGGCTTGGAATGTGAAGAGGCGCCCTTTCGTTCGGTTGGCTTCCCGAGATTACAGATGTGAGTTTTATCAACAGTTTTGTCGTTATCCTATCATGCCGTGCAATATAATATCGGATTTATGAACTAGCTACTCCTGCGCGTTGATTGTTTAAATTATATCGAGCGTTTTATTTGTCTAGGTTGGGGAAGTATCTGTCAATAATGATATTGAAGGGTAGCGAAATGCTGATAAGGACCTAACAGGGGAGGACGATGAGTAAGCGTTGGAGAGGGAGCAGAAGGATAGGATTACTCGAGTGTGCGCAATTCACAGTGCACTGAATTCGTAAAATGGATAAGAACGTTGGACGTGTGTAGAGAGGTTTTAGACATGAAGTTTAAAGAGATACAATTTTGGGAATTCGAAAAAGGAAATATATTTATGAAATAAACGTAAAAAATATCTGTAACATTATAAGCAAAAATGTACATCGAATTATCATTTATTGGTTGAATACCTTTGTCGATGATGGGGTATAACGGTCCCAAATGCCTACTCAAAATTTGCAACCTGGTGGCTCTCTTCCCCATCTTTCCTTTACGCACAATGATTCTGTCCGTCCGTCCGTGAACTATTCTATGGATGTAGTATACGGAAGATCCGCATGATGTCCCTTCAGTATAGCGCGTATTCGTATCAAGTGAAGGGGAAAGTTCAAACGAAGAAGCATCCAGGCGTGAGTTGCCAACCATGAGAATTCACTGCGGAATTATAAGGATTGATTTATATATGTATGTTCTTTTTACGAAGTATCATCCTTCGGGTTGAAAGGAAACGTTTTTCTGTTTACGACAAGATATGTTAAGAAGTCCCTATCGTACTCGCTTGACGAAACTCGAAAAGAAAGTTCTCTACAACTTGTGTAATTGTTTATGCAAAATAGGCACGCACCTTTTCCGGAGTGTAATTCTTCTTATGGTTTGGACGATCTATCCCTTATGCGGCAGCGAATCGAATTAGGCGTCCACCTCTTTTTCTCCTTTAGGCGAGTGCAGTGTTGCCTTTTTTAGCTTTGCTCGTCAGCTGTCGCTCTGGGGTGATGGGCATTGACGTAAACAAACATATGCTTCCATATATTCCCACCTTCCGGTTATTGACTTTACCGAGTTGCGTATAGGATTAACTTGAACTTTTGGGGCCACCGAAGTTTGACGCTTTGTGACGTTTTTTTATGATTTGCTGTCAAAGATTCATCTCGGAATGATTAGTTTAATTACTGCTGAGTAGTGGCAAACATCACCGAATAACTGTTCCTAGGCCGTAGATAAAATTGAGAATGTGTTCCAGTGGTATTAATCATGCCAGTAGGAAGACTGTCAAGGCTATGGAAATAATTACTTGGTAAGCGTCATACCTTTTGCCTTCCTTGTCTAACCGAAGATCTGTTTAATGCGTGCGAATAGAGCCCATGTTGTTTGCGTGAACAATTACCTCTGTGTGTGATGTTCACACGTACGAAATAGGTGGGCCAAATCATTTCACTTTTCCACCCGTGATGTCCTATTCAGCACCTGTGAATCCCACAGATAGTGTTCCACGGTAACTAAACTTAAGTCTTTTGTCGGATACGAACCCGTCACCCTAAGGTCAGAAGCCGGTCTACCATCTCAGCCTCGATGAAGTTTACCAATCGTCCAGTATCTACTGATAAGATTGACCATTGTCGTATTGCTACGGCTCTATCGTCCTCGGGTTTAAAACTAAAAGCGTCGGTCGGAGGTTAGTGATAATGCTGAAAGAGAGGTGGGGGTTACTACTTGACACAAGCACTAATTTGGCGGCCTTCCCCTTCGAGACATTTGGTTTTAATTCGGCAAGAAGGAGACATTTTTTGACCTTGACTGCAATGTAGAGAGTAATTAATTTTTACTTTGAATGGGGCCAATGAACCCTTTAGTGGCTTTGTCATAAGCTAACCCGTTCCAAGTTTTTCCTCTGGCGTCTCTAAGCCATTGTTTCCTACACACTGCCGATTTCCCATGAGCAGAATGGCACAGTCTCCCATCTGTCAAGCTCCTTCGGCCACTTCTGTTAATTGAGTTGTCATTTGGGGATTGCGGTGCCTTTTACGCCGTTCGTTCCTTGCGGTATCGCATTATTCTCCTCTGGGGCCGTTGTTTACATTACAGGGTCACCTTCTCGTGTCCTGCTTTACCAAACTTGGCGTTGCCGTGTTGCTATTTATCTCAGCTTCATTTAAAATATCTTGGCTTATTGTGTAATTTTAATTTTATTGATGTCCCAGTTTCCAAGTGCTATTTTATTATGTGTCGTGTAATGAAGTCAGTAGCATTCTCAGACTTGAGCCTATCGTTTAACCATGCAGTATAACTGAAGACAGTATATAGGAGGCCGGTAGCTGCATGTATGATGTCTCCTTGCATGTGACCGATGTCTCATGTTAAAGGTATTCATCCCATTTTTCTTATCCTGAAGAGCTGCGGTTCTCAACCATTTGTGCCTTGCATGTCCCTTGGTTGCCCTTTTCACAAGATAGTACCCCAGTCAGTTGGACCCCTCTCCGTATTAAATTATGCTTACCACACTTCCACCGCAATTCAGCTTTTTCGCGTACCTCTAGTCCATCAAGCGTGTACCCAAAATAGTACTCGCACCCTAAGTTGGGAACCTTTGCCTTAGAGGATTACTGAATAGAAACAAATAAGAAATTCGTAAGGTGAATTATGGAATAGTAGTACCTATCATTTTCAACCGTACATATCTGGCATACCCGCTGCTGAATAGTGTTATATTTAGGATTTTTCTCGTTTTAATGCTAGATGGATTCCCAAAAAAGTCTAGTTTAATTTCATATAATTTAGTGTACCAAAGCAAAAGTAAATCGCTGAACTGGGCGTGTAACATTTTGCCGAAGGTCGGATGCCTTAGCGAAAGTCCTCGTGTGCCGGTTTCAACGGGATGGCATGTTCCAGTCATGGGCGCTCTGGATCACATTCGCATCATCATCATCAGTATTCCATGCACATGATGTCTGATGACAGCAACCTATCGTACTTCCATTTAAGTACTAATTATCTTTCGATATGATAGTCCTTCTCAGCATCCCCTATTATTCTTCGTATGAGTTGGTTTTTGTCACCATCCTGGAATTGAAACTACCCCGATTTCATTTTCTGAACAACATTACTGTCATTATATTATGCTCCTAATAGATGCATCACATCTAAGAGTTAGCCCAATGCACTGTGTGCTTCTTATTTGACGTATAGTGCTGTACATAGAATAAAGAATAAAGTAGACGGCTTTTTGAAACACGAAAGTAAAGTGTTTTTTCGTAGATAAAGATTCTCCCAACTTGGCATAAAATGTTATATTTTTGTTAATTATTTTCGAATTATTTTCATGTAGCAAATAAATTTGATGATATCGTGATGATATTTTTAGAAACATGCTCCATTTTCGGCCCATTCAATGAATTATTGACCCTCTCAAAATGACCGACTGTGCATTTTAATGGCTTCACATTCTTATATTCAATCGCTTGGTTAGTTACGAAATGAGCGCCTTTACTCGGCAAATAAGCAGTTGTGGATAAAAAGCGGCTCTATCTAGGGGAATGGATGTAGTGGGCCATCCTTGGGTATGATGGCGTATAAATGTGACGAATACCCTTGGAGATTTTTTGACTTTGCACTGTAACGTTATATGACCCCGGTCTTTAATCTATAGCTCTCCTGTTGGTCGGCGATCCTTCTTCTGTCCCTGTCTGCACGTTCTTGTTGATACCTTTATCTCTACCGAATGTGCTGTGGCACAGAAAGAAATCATCCAGACCCGCAATGTAGCTTTGAAAACAAACGTTCTTTTATCGTACCTTTAATCTTTTGCGAACTGTAAGGTATCATGCTCGATTCGTTCCTAGGGAGTGGATGGTGAGTTTGTTTGTGTCTTAGGTCAGATGGTGCGATACTGCCTCTACAGTTTGAACTCATAAAAACTTCAGTCATCTTCCCTTCTTTCATTTGCTGAATATTGTCCAAAAATTTCGAAACTAACTAGACCTAAACTGTCGAAACTAAAAGGCCAAAAATGTCGAAGGGTGGGCGTAATCCAATGTGATATTATTTTACCTATCGATCTTCAGGCAGGCAGATGGCCTTTCCCTCTGCTTATCGGTGTACAAAGTCATCCTCCCTTGTTTTATGTGCTAGTGATCATTATTACAGTCCGTTTTGTTCCTAAAATATCCATTCTATCGTTGCATGTACCTGATGCAGTGTGGTCTTATATTGCGTATCTATAATTTTCCAAATGGACAGATACTTAAGTTCCTCGCTGTTCTTGCTCGTTTCTCATTTCATCTGTACCGAATATGCTGTGGTCCGAAAACGGGCAGAAGGAAATTTCTTCCTTCTGCTTCTCTCAGTTACGTGTCTCCGTTTCTTATTTTGTCAGTATCGAATGTTCAGGTCCAGAGCGTGGCGTTGGGAGTCTTGCGTTCATTTTTATCAATGGGAAGTGATTCTCTCTCTCGTCCCGCCCGGAGCAACGGGTTGAGCCGGGATGAGGGGAGAAGTCCTTGTGTTGAGCGCGCGAGTAAGGCACCGGACGGATCCATTCCTCGGCGGCGGCTGTGGGGCTGCGCGGCTGTCTCTCGAATCGTATATGGGTTGGGGGCGGATTGGATGGAGTTGGCGGGGGTGAGGACCGGGGAATGAGTAATGGGCGGGTGCTTGTGGTGGAAGGAGGTTCCCCTGATGCAGATGACGACCGAGATGATGATGGTGGTGATAACGGGGGGAGGAGGGTGTAGTATGGGTAGATAGAGGCGAGTGTGAGATGGCTTTAGAAGGGAGAGAAAGAAAAAGGAAGATGTTTTCTTGAAGCGAGCAGGGAAGGCGCGGGAGAAGCGGCAGACATCCTGGCAAGATTGCCACCTTTCGAGTGATGAAGAATTCACGTCCATCAGTCCTCCTTGCTTCTCAAGCGACTGGAAAGTCATATATCTGAGGAGGAGGGCTGCTCGGAGAAATTTCATTTCGGGCTAGAGGAGGAAGGGTGGGTAGCGGTTTGGTTCCTCGGAACTTGGCGGGAGGGTTGGAGCGATATGTAAGGGGTCACCTTCTTGACGCATCTGGTGTCTTCCTTTTCATTTATGTTGACTTGAGTTTTTCGGCTATCCGGAGGCATTGAGTCTTGGTCGGTTTTCCGATGAGCGTCATCTCACGCGTGACAGCTGCTGTGTTCGATTAGCAGTGGCTTTGTGTCCTCAAATTTCGAAATGGTGGCTTATATTCTTTACTAAGTGTCCAATGGAACTTATTACTATAGGAACTCTAAGAATGGATGCTTGGTGCCACCCTAACTGGGTCTGGTACAAGTATTTACTTAATATTACCACAAATAAAGCCGCTTATGCTTCTTAAGGTGGTTTCAGCGAGATAGTCCCATAGTCATAATGGAGACCATATTAGAATTTTATTTTTTTATTTCAGCGTCTGTAAGAAGTATGAAATAAATATTTTAGCATTAATGGCGCAAAGATATAGTTTTCTATGACCAAAATTCTCAGTAATTAAATGAATAAAGCTACAACTCTCTAAAGCCTCTAACTTGACTCATTTTTTCCCGTCGTACGGCTAAAAATCCTTCAAAACAGCAACTTTTTTTGCGGTTCTGTAAAAATTACTGTGGTGATTAATAGATTATTTTTCATAAATAGTTAAGAAAACATACAAACTAAACACCATTAGGTTTTTGACGAAATCTAGGTGCTAGAAGTTCCTAATTTGTTTAATATTCTCCCTCTGGAGCGCACAACCACAATCTATCCCATGTAAAACAGCTAATATTTTTAGGCAAATTGCTCGAAAAGTAGTTCGGCAAAGGGTTGATATTTTGATATCATTGGAAAGATGAGTTTTTTCTTTAAAATGAGGCAAAATTCATCAAATTCTAGGTGAAGTGATATTTCGCTCAAACTACCTTAAATTAGGTTAATAAAAAACCAATATTTTCAATTTACAAGAAATAATACTCTACTAAGAGAAAAATACCGTAATAGTGTTGATTTATGTAAGTGATGATTCCATATGACGAGGTTTTAGAAAGAAGACGAAGCCGTCACTTGGAAAGAATGGGTCAAGAGTGAGAAACTTAATTACTAGGTAACTGTGGGAATCAATGAAGGGCGTTGTTTATGTCGTTGCGTGTGGCTCAGTATCAAATGTCATTAAGGTTGTCGTATTTTTCACTGTCTTAGGCGTCATATAGTGGAAGTAAAGATTGCTGGAGAGTGAACTGGATCACCTCTATGGTTGTTTGTAGTTAGTGCTAGTTCTGCAGAATGATTTGCTTTCTGCGTAGTCCTAGTCCACTCCACCTCTCTCCCTGTCCCATCCATTTGAACATTTTCTTAATCTCTTCCCCCATTCTTTTTTTATGCTCCTGCGCAAAAAAACCTTATTAGCTTCTTGATGATACTATTGTAAAGCTGAAGCATTCTTAGTATAAAGGTTTTATTAATGAAATGGAAGAGAGCTAGTTAAGTTTCTCTCCTGTGGCCTGCTCTTACAATTAATCGTTAGTGGTTTTTCCTGCCTTCGTCATCACGGGTATTCTACAAAATGATCTTTTACCTTCCTTCCATGAAAAATCTTCGTTTAAGGCATCAATAACAAAACTCCCGTTTAGCCAATATTTTCCTCCCAGGCGCTTTATATATTTTACCTCCATTGATAACGTCAAATCTCCTTTCTTTTCGTACAGTTCGTTGTTAAAAAGATGTTTTCCAGGCAACTTGGAATGTTTTGTTTTTACTCTGTAATTTGATTTTCTGCCTGCAGATCAATGCTTACGGTAGGAAAATTAACTTACAATTATCGGTTACGCGATCTTTCGTTATATTTTACCGCACGTTCAGTTCACATTAATAGTGAATCTATGGCCAGTACTTTTGTACATTTTTTAAGAGGGCTATAGGTTATTGCTTTAATTATTGGCTCTTTAAACTTCCAAATACCCTGGAATAAAATAGAAACCACCCACAGGGGTCACATTGTGGTGGATACTTCTACGTATTTCTCTAGTGTCAGAGTCAGGAGACGACTCCGCCGCCATAGGGCTGAACTATCATCTACATCTACAGCCTTACTACACGGTGAGCTACCGCAGGACGTGTGGCTGGGGGTTTAAGTATGTACATAGCCCATGAGAAAGGGTGGGAATGAGGAAAAGAAATTGGTAGAGAGAAAGGAAAATAGTTAGATGCATGTCAACGGAAGGTCTTACTGTCTGGATCTGTTATTGTTGTTGTAATTGATCATGCGTGTTAAGAAGGAATCTTTGTCCTAATGTGTTCGACAGCGCAGTTGTTTTATTTAGCTGTTATCAGCTCTGGAGATGTAAAGTGGGGTCAAAATAATATCCTCAGTGTCCCCTTAGAGCTCGCGTGATCTGGTTTTTTAATGTATTCTCTGCCTATGATGTAGGTAGCCTCCGAGTCTCCGATTTCCAACCTAGTCCTTTCATAAGCTGTGTTACGCTCTTTAAGCTCGTAGGCAGAATCTTCGGGCGTATCTGTGTCGGATCTCATGATCAATTCGGGAAAAGAAATCCATATTGTGGATTCATATCCCTGAGGCTTAAATGCTTTTTGGCTGCTTTGAGTGTGATGATTGAGGGAAAGAGGGCGATATTGTAGTTTAGCCTGGAGCTCTGCGCCGTTCTCACTACCCGACATTTCACCATTGTCGAAAATGCTATTAACTTTCTCCTGAGATCGTACCGGTCCACAATTGCCATCGTAAAATAGAAAAAAACGGACTTTCGGTGAAAAATGAAACAATCCTTTTTTCATTACAATAATTTGGAATGTTTCTGGTTCTCACGTCCGCCAGAGAACGCATTTACCGTGAAAATCGAAATTGAAATTCAATTTTTTCTTTGCACCATTTTCGTTGTTTCCCACGCTCTTCATTCTCCGGTGCTCGAGTTTAGCAGCTTGCGGTCGCGGTACAAGTTATTGGAGATTCTTTTAGTTAGGCTATATTATTATACTAGCGGAAGGTGCCCGTTGTAATTCTGCGGGTGCGAAAAACATTGATCTAATATTGTGAGCGTGATCATTCGAGGAGTTCGTAACATATCTTGTACGTTGTGTTCGTTGTAGTAGACACGCTGGCCGTTTTCCAGGTGCACGGAGAGATTGTCTTCTTTCATGCACGGGGAACCCAAAAATGAGTGAATGTAAGTTAACTGCACTTTAACTCCTTTAAACATATATAAATAACTCGCAACGTTTATGATGTGGCAATTGGACTAAAAAAATTCTCAATCGTAATGAGAGGCAGACCTTTCGACTACGGGTATTACATCTGAGTATTGTACCATGATAAACAACGCTGTGTTTGTTGTAACAACATAGTTATTATTACCATTACTATTCGCTGCATCTAAGTATTCTTGCACATTTAATTAAGTGTGTAGTCTATTTAATTCCTTAATGTGTATCGTTTATTACGTAAGTGTTCTCTCATATACATGCAGTGAACCTATTAGACCTACTTTTGGAATAGGCATTGAAGATAATACTTGTAAATATGCATTGAATTAATCGTTTACCCACCGAAGCAATCTATCATGGGACCCTTTGGACTCTGGGCCCTTCTTATACAGATTTGCTTTCTACGTGCTATCATGGACCTTTAGGAAAACATTATATTTAAATGCTAGAGGCGTGAATATCCTTTGAAAATCAAATCTCTGGTGGTCAAGGAAATATGCTATTGCTGTTTTCAGAGAAAAATGTGAGATTTTTCAGCTAAAAACATGATATTCAGACAAAGACGAAACGTAAAAGAAAATCGATTGAATGAATTACAAACTTTATTTATTCAGCCATCCGATAGGAAAAATCTCAATCATAAATAAAATAAGCTCGTTGGTAACTTGGTGGTATTCCATAATGTAAAACGTATTTATTAAAAAACTTTTACAAACCACAGAGAAATATTCGTACAAACACGACCCGGGTTTCGGCGCTAAGCACCATCATCAGGTGAAAAGCAATACAAGCAACCTGTATATATACCACACTGGAGGAAGGGGGTGGGTTGAGTGGGTGGGGGATGTAGTAGTTAGGGGGTGTACACGGATTGAGAGAATCCTCTATCTTGAGCGAAAGTAATTTTAAAAAGCAAAAAATTAGCGTACCAAAGGGCCCTGGGATATTTTTGGGGTATTTTTGGGGTGACTTTTGGGATATTTTTGGGCCCTGAGATCTTTTTAAAATAGCCTATAATTTTCCTCATGTCTTGAACTATTAGTCGGCAGAATTTCAGCACGATCAGAGTAAAACTGTAGATTTGTATAAAAACCAAACAGACGGACTAACGACAACGTGTCAACGTGTCGTTGCTGCGAAGCAGCTTATTTCAGGGACGTCGACGTCGACTTTCGACGGACTAACGACAGACAAACATTCTTCTTTATATATATAGATATACTTTTAAGCGTAGTAGCAAAGCCATTAAGAGGAGAATAGTGCTAGCGAAGGGAGCATTCAGTAATAGTAGGGAGCTGATGACGGGGAACTTAGGTAAGGATATAAAGAAGAGGCTAGTGAAGGCTTGATTTGTAGTGTAGCGTTGTATGGAGCAGAAACGTGGACTGCAGGCATTTGAGTTGTGGGTGTGGAGGAGTATGGAAAAGGTTCGGTGGTCTGAAAAGAAGACAAATGAGGAAGTGCTTGACATCGTTGGTGAGGAGAGGAAACTTCAGGATGAGATTAGGGGGAGACAGGGTAGGTGACTGGAAGCGGCAATGAGGGGTGATGGGTTGCTTAAAGCCGTGATAGAGGGAAGGACAAGCAAGGAAGGGGAAGAAAGAGAATGAGTTTTATGGACGGGATGTAGAAGGGTAGGACTTACGCTGAGATGAAGAAGGAAACGCACTCTTTTTTCCATCCTTGTATGAACATACCTTGCTGATTGTTAGAAGTGATACAATTTTTAAGGCTCACCATTCGTTCGTGAAACAGATCACGCTCTTTCTTCATGACGTTCTCAAATCTGGTGAATCGAAAAGACAAGTGGACGCATTATTCCTAGATTTTAAGAAAGCTTTCGACACCGTACCTCACAACAAACTTTTATACAAATTACAGTCATGCGGGCTGAACGAAACAGTAGTAAACTGGATACGCGACTTTCTGAGTGATCGTAAGCAAAAAGTAGTTCTTGACGGAATTAGCTCTGATGTAGTCAAAGTGACATCAGGTGTCCCACAAGGAAGCGTAATCGGCCCCCTTTTGTTCATTATATACAAAAATGACCTATGCTCTCGAATTAGCAGTAAATACGTTTATTTGCTGACGACGCTGTCCTCTATCGCGAAATTAGTGATCACTCTGACTTTGAAATTCTATCATCGGATTTAAACAACGTTCATGAGTGGAGCCAAGAGTGGGGACTCGAACTTAATCTGAGCAAATGCGCGGCCGTACATTTCTTGCGGAGGTCGTCAAACTATCCCTATGTATATGCTGTGGATGGTGTTAACATAAAGGCGACAGATGAATTGAAGTATCTGGGAGTTACGATAACCTCGAACCTATCGTGGGGAGCACACATAAGAAATATTTGTGGCAGAGCTCTGAAGAAGCTAGGATTCGTCATGCGTATTGTGGAAAGATTTTCAGATGAAAAAGTAAAAGAGAGGTGCTATTTCGCACTCGTCCGGCCACACCTTGAATATGCAGCGAGCATATGGGATCTGGTGCAGAAAGACTTAATTCGGGAACTTAATAAAATACAAAGGAAAGCTGCGCGATTCGTCAAAAACAGCTACGGGCGTACAGACAGCGTTACACAGATGTTAAACGAATTAGGCTGGGAGCCGCTAGAGACTCGGAGGCTGCGCGCTAGGCTTAGATTACTTGAGCAATTAAGAATAGATATCTTTAAGAGCGACACGGAGAACATCATATTAGAACCCCACTATATTTCCAGGTCCGACAGAAACGATAAATTAAGAGAGATATTTTGCCGAACGGTTAGGTATGGGAATTCATTTTTCCCCCGAACAATAAGGGACTTTAATAATTGCTAGGCGTAATTTCATTAGAGCGTTTCCTTTTTATATTTAAACGGCTGGTGTCCTAACACCCCCCGCCACACGCCTATTGAGGCGGCTTGCGGGGTAGTATGTAGATGTAGATGAAACACTAGAGGTAGATGGGGCCCAACACGTGTAAAAATCTAGATGATTTTTACTGACTTCTGTTAAAACGCGCTCTCAACCGGTGGATTACTTTTTTAAATCAAGCAGGCTAGCACTTGCAAGTAAACCAATGTCTAACTCTTGACTCGAGCGTTCTGTTTAAGTTTGAAATAATCCTATCTAATCGAGGATTTGTGTTAAAAGCCCTGTGGTCCTTCAAAAGCAAGATTCTTTCTAAGGTTTCCTCTGTAATAATATTCCTATTGCTTTCTCGCCAAATGAGAGACACTTATAAGGGTTCTATTTTCCTTGCATAAATTGTCATATTTTGGACATGAATTAGTAACTCGATATGCTCGTTTACCTCAGTGTACAACTGTATCTACGATTATCTGAATTACTAGAGTTTTCTGAATTTTCTTGTCAGGTATCGTCTTATGAAATAGGTCTTCGGATAATTAAATTAGTTTCCTCTTCGTGGCTGGCAAAATGGTGTTTCTGAGCAGGGACAGAATTTGGAACTCACGAGACTACTGAGTCCCTGCGAGTTGTTCAATAAAGTCGCGTCGTCCAGCCTTTATGCTCTTATATCTTGTTGATGACCCAGTGGACTACATTTGCGTGTCATCACACCCACGCGAACAAATCTTGGATCGAAGTGTCGCGGAGGGATTTTTATTGCTAATGCCCTGCGTGCGAAACGAGGTCGTCTGTATTTACCTTGTTTGTGTAATTTGGCGAGCGTTTAAGTGTAGCCCGTTCTACTCCTTATGTAGTTAGTGTAACCTGATTCCGACAGATAATATGGTATGATAAAATTTTACGTTCTCTAGGTCGTATTTTTAAGAAATGTCCAAAATATTATAGCCTTACGAATATAGATTTTTCTTACTGTGGTGTAATTAAAAAGTTTTAAGAAATTACTTCCATGGAGTTCAGCATGAAAACATCAGTCTCATGTACGGTATGTGTTATGTTTTTGAAAAATCAGCACGCGAGAAATATTTACCAATCGTTTAACCTATTCCTAATGAGGCTAAACATTTGGCTGTTAGTGAGGCCATTGGTTAAAGATTGCCCGTATACATTTTCTGTAATCTTTGGGATCTCTTTGGCCGCACCAAAACCTCCTTGGACATTTCTGCCCACTACATAACTTTCCGTTTGATTAAATTTCTTTAGGTTTTTTACGTTTTGTCCGTAGAATTGTGCCTCAGGACTGAACCCAGCAAGGAGAGTTGATGAAAAATTAAACTTTGCCTTTGATTTCGGTAGGCATCGCTTGAAAGATCTCGGTTCGATGTTGGCTATGCAATGAATACAGCTTACTTTGGGTTATCTCATGTATCATCTGGCTGACCAGTCACCCCTATAAACCATTTTGATCACGGGACGTGGGTTGCTTTAAAATCCAGCTGCCTGCAACCCAGCTTCCTGGAAATCGTCTCAGCCCTGCGTCTTCAAGCACCGCGAGGCGGCGTTGAGTTCACCTCCAGTCACTTTGAAGTTCCCGGCGACGTGGTTTGTTTTCCTTTTTTCGCCGTGTGAACCATCTGGAACTATCTCTCGAAATACTCGTGTGTCCGCGGCCAGTAAGTCTTTCTGTTGTTTTGGTTACGTGAAATATCTTCTCTCCGTTGCTCTCACCGGTCCTGAACGCTCATTTTGGTCAGCGAATGGCATGATGTATTGGATAAAATCGGGCTCATATCGTTGGCTAATGTTACATGGATTCTGCCTCGTGAGGTGGTGTGAGAAGTAAAGTGATGTTTTTACGTATATGGCGTAGATAAAGTACGAGAGAATGAATGCATTTCGAATTTGTTGTTTCTTGTAGCTAGATGGCATGCATTCGCTCATCTAATGTTGCTGTTTTCAGACCGTTTTATATCTACTTCAAAGACCGTCCCTTGCGACCTCTGGCGCATTTTGAAGTGAAAGCCATTTAGGGCGATGGAATCAGAACTCCAAAATAAAAAGTTGACGATGTAAGCGAAGATTGGTTCCGTGTTCACTGAAACAATGCCTTATAGACCTCATTCGAAACATCAGTTATTTTTTCTTTCACGGATTGAAGGCTTGTCTGCTCCTCCTTAAGCATTACATGTTGCTTGCTCCCCTTTTGTTTGATCTCCTTGTTTTTATCTCCTTGTTTTTATCAATTGTATGGTCCAGCCATTCGCGAACCGCATAGCTGATGTTCATCCTCATTCTATTCTGAGATCCATGTAAGGTGTGGCTGATGGTTGAATTTTTACCAACTAAATGTTTTAAACGCTATGAAAATTTTAGGAGCTATTCACGTAGTAATTATGGCGTATTGATTGGCAAATAAATCCATAGAGATACTTTTTCTAAAAGCAATGTAGGCATGCGAGACATGATGTGTGAGTATTGGTTAACATGTTGAAATATGTTGCTTAGACATGTAACAAACTAGGATATCTGTCGAACAATATATCTGTCAGCCCTAATGGTAGCTTTTTCGATTCCATATGGTTCACGGCAAAAATATTACAATCCAGCCCGCTCAGCAGTCTGATTCCATAATTTTGTCTCCCATCTAATTTACCGTAGTATGCTGCGGGTCGCAAAGTATTTCTGATGCAGTCAGAGAAAGAATAGGTAGGCTTCGAACTTGCTTAAAAGATTTATTCAATGGTTTATGTATGGTATGGGAGTATTTTATGTCCTAGCTGTCGTTATAGTTTCGTGGCACTTGTAAAATTATTATGGCGTCCTTCAATAAATATTCTGGTTTTAAATGGTCTAAACAGGTCATGTGCATCTATGCGTAATTAAAGTTAGCCAATTTTCAAATTAGGGCCGCTAAAACCTTAGTGAAAGTCCCGCGGACTAACTTATCATTTCCTGAATGTGCATTTGATTTATTCTTATTTGTCGGAGAGTAAAATATTCATGGCGGATCAAATGTAATTCATTGCATGATTTTCATTATGAACAGTGGCGATGTTTGCTAGGTTTTAATTGGCAGCGGTGCCCCGTCGGTTGAGTGACTGTTGCAGCCGGCGGCGGCGTCTCGGGGCTCGTGAGAACGACATGCGTGTCTTGCTGTTTTTTTTGCGGAGCCCAACGTCTCGCTCTGAAGCGAACCCCCTTCTTCGCGGCGGAGAGCAGTTTTTGAGAGTCCTTTTTCGCTGTCCCCTTTTCGTGGAGCTAAATGAAGCCGTAATGTACGTGATACGAATAAAAGCTTGCAACTAGGTCCTTCATTTTTCCCCATTCGTTGAAATGTGTAACGTAAGCAAGCGAGTGGTGAACTTTGGAGGTCTATTGTTGATTTACAGAGCAAGCGGGAGCTTTGTCTCGGAGAACTTGAACATGGATCTTGTTGCCCGTTATCTGAATGAATACGTCATACATGCTTTATTATATCTTTTAAAATTCGAATGAACTAGTGCCACCATCATCGTATGAGGGAAGGGAGGGTTAAAGTAAATGGCAATTTTCCTTCAAGAGTCCCCTTCATACGACTAATTTTTGTGTATAAATATGCACTCTTTTTTCCATCCTTGTATGTACATACCTTGCTGATTGTTAGAAGTGATACAACTTTTAAGGCTCACCATTCGTTCGGGAAAACGTGGAATATAAAATGAGCTCAGTTTCCCATTTTGCCCCGTCCTTCAGGATTAAGTGAGGTACAGCGTACACATTCGAATCGACAACAGGCCTGGCCATTTACCTGATAATTTATACACTGATGAATGTTAAACGAAACATCTTTAAACCAATAAAAATGCACATTAAAAGAAAATATTATCGGTAGAAGAACGCAAAAAAAAAATTTGAAATATGACTCCTGATTGGAATTCCTATACAATAGAGCATCAGTTTCATTTATTATATTGCTCATTTTATACATTGTTAGCTTCCCAAGGAGGTGTTGCGTTTGGAGACTGTAGACAAATTTCATGAGATCAACCACGAGCTAGTGACGTTAGATTAGGGATTGGAAATTTAAATCCAGAATCGATTTTCGATTAATCGACTTTCGATTTAGGTTTTTAAAATCGATTTTCTAAAAATTCGATTTTTTGCCCAAAATAATCGTTAAATCGAAATCGATATTTATTCATAGTAAAGTAATTTTCTGCTGAAATACGGATGTGCTGTTGTAACAAAATGCAAAATATGGGTTAATTGAAGCACTAGGGATAAGAACCGAATACAGTTAAATTTATTAATGCAATATATTATTTTAAAGATATTAATAAGATATACAGGGAAGTAATAATCCATAACAGATACTTATGAAAACATAGGTAATTTAACAAGCAAATTACATATAGTTTAGTAGAAATAAGAATTCTATTTTGAAAAGTGGGAATACCACAAAATGAAAAACAGAATTTTATTTATTTCTTGTTTGCAAAGCCGTGAAACCACTGTTCCTCAGGGATGGACCTTAAGAAAACTAACATATTTAAATGTTCTCCGAATAATCGATTTTGCACCTGAGTTGCAATTAACCCGGCGTGAGAAAATAATCGCTCACACGGCACGGTAGAGGCAACTATAGATAAAATCGTACTGGCTAGTTTCTATATACGTGGGGATATTCTCCCTCAATCTCCTTCCAAGCTTGTAGTGGATTAGAGTTGGACTTGCGGTCGACTGGAGGGCGATTTACGAACTGGCGGAGCTCGATTGACAAAATTCAAACAATAGCTTTAGCTAGCAAGCTAAAAATCGAAAATCAACCGGCTGGAATCGATTTTGATCGGTTTTTCAAAACAAAAAGTCGACTTCGATTAAATCGAAAATCGGAGTGTGATAATCGATTTTCGATTAAAATCGAAATCGATTTTCCAATCCCTACGTTAGAGTGAACCGATCAAAATACAAGCTACCGCCCTCATCCCACGTGATCAATTAGTTAGTTGTTTTATACAAGTAGCTCATGAAGGATGATGGTCCGCTCGGGACAATCCAATTACTGCCGAGTTTTTCTGCAGAAATTTGTCGGAGCCAGCTTTGTGCGCCCCTTGCTCAATGAAAGGACTCGTTTACCTCCTCCATTCTCATTATATCATTCCTGCCCTGGAGTCTCGACCACATGGAACGCCATAAGCGTTTTTTCGTCATTCAATAACGTATATTCAGCGCTCGGGAGAAATTTCATTTGGGGAGTCAACCCTTTTTAGACCTCCGGTCTCCGAGGAAGTGAAGGGTTATCTCCCTCAGGTGAAGGAGCGGCGAATTCCGGCCGATAGGAATCTCATTGATTTCGCCTCGGAATCCAGTCATAAAGGCGAAGATGTGCTCGTTCTTAAAACCCTCCTTTTTCCAAAGGGCCCCGCTAGATATTTTTGATCCTCCGTGCTGTGATCTGGAGGCCTGCATGGCACGCCATTTGAGAGAAGGAACGTTTTGGAATGAAAATATTCTCTGGCGGTACGTGTTCTCCATCAAATGGAGGGTCGGAAAGCTTGCGAAATCCAATTTAAAGATGTGCGATTTGTAAATTTTCAATATCGATTATTGGTGTAAGACATTTCGTCGCAGCGGTAATGGATAAGTGTGGCGATATGCATATCCTCAACGGTAGGATGTTGCCTATATCGGATAAAAAGCACTTTATTATCTCATGTCCGTTACTTTGATATTCATTTGGTTTTCTGCCTATTGATTGCTAGGCTTCATTTGGTTCCGTGGTTGCCTGGATTTATTTTCGTGGTTGCCTGGGCGACGGATATTCCGGCGTCGTCTGCCGCCGTGGTTCGCCCGGGTAGGATGGGGTTGGGGGCTGGGGGTCATTCCCCAAGTCAGAAGAATATGTATGTACAATCCTACTGTGCTGCCGTTTAGCGGAGCCACCCTCCAACCCCGTGACTTTTCGGTTCTCCCTCGTTAGGCTGAATAGAGACCATCTCATCCCTTAAGGTAGTTTGGGCGATAAATCAATCCACCTAGAATTTGATGAATTTGACGTAATTTCAAAGAAAAAAACTCCCATCTTTCCTATGATATCAAAATATTAACCCCTTGCCGAACTACTTTTCGTGCAACTTGTTTAAAAATGTCAGCTATTGTACATGGGATAGAGTACGGCTGTGCGCTCCAGAGGGAGAAGATTGAAAAAATTAGAAACTTCTATCACCTAAATTTCGTCAAAAAACTAACGGTGTGTAGTTTGTATGTTTTCTCCACTATTAATAAAAACTAATCAATTACTCTCCGCAGTACTGTTTACAAAATCGAAAAAATAAACTTCTGGTGTGAAAGCGATTTCACCGTAGGAACGGCGTGAAAAAATGAGTCAAGTTAGAGACTTACGTGGCTATATTTATTTAATTACTGAGAATTTTTGTTTTACGTAACTATATTTTTGCACCATTAATATCAAAATATTTACTTCATACTTTTTACAGACGCTTAAATTAAAAGAAATAAAATTCGAATATGGTCTCCATTATGATTAGGGTTTGAATTTACTATGACTAGGGTTAGGGTTTGAATAGGGTAGGGAACTATCTCGCTCAAACTACCTTGACATCCCTCCGCCGACGAGCGTGAATGACCGTGAATGTTTTGTGAATAGGAGGTAGGGCGGCGTGTTGGGTATAGGAGGAGGATTTTCATAACCCAGCTGTCGCGGAAAATACTGCTAAGCTAACCGGTCTCCAAAAAAGAGAATGATTATTTTTCCTTGTGAATTTCGCACGTTCGTGTTTCAAAATAGAAGTTGACTCAATCTGACCGAGAGTTACCAGTACCCGATCTATTCCGTAATTGAAACTTCCTTCTCGCAATCCGCACGTTGCGTCGCTTTTGATGAAAGTCTTGTGTTCTGCCAGGGAAAACAAACCACTAGTTCTTCGGTAAGCTTAGGGAAGTACCAAGCCAATTTCAAACCGGCTGGAAACTTAGTTACTGGCTTTCCGCTTTTAAGGTAAAAAATTAAAAAAAATCGTTTGAAGTAAGACTATAATAATGAAATTTTACTGGCCTTGATTTTTACTAACAGTCTAGAAATATTGTAAATTACTGGTTCACATCCGTCATAACGTTTAGCCATTTTTTGAATTTACCAAATTGTTATTAGGGTCTATTGTATGTATCTGTATTTCCATGACTCCCATGCTGTAAAATTTAATTTATGCGGATTAATGCCAAAAATATTATTTTTTTGTTTAATTTTTTGTGTCAGATTTTGATTAATTGACTATGCTTGCTTTTTCTTCTTCACTCGTTTGGAAAGTGACTACGTAGTCACTTGTTAATGTGTAGATTTCATATACATAATGCCTTTTCAATTGCAGTTCAAGGCGGAACTTGAGACGTAAATCTAGGGTTCCTGGGCTGAGAAAAAAAGGTCGAACTGTATCTGAGACCAAAACTCAACTATCTATGTGAGAAATAGGGGGTCAAACTAAACACGAGTTAATACGATAAAAAGCCATGATATCACGAGTGTAAAGCTTACTGGGTGAAGGGAGGTTTGCCCTGCAGTTAGAGAATGAATAAAAATAACCTCATAAAAACAAAGGTTATATTATACTCACTTTATTTTCATATGCATTTCGTCACGTTTTAATGTTTCATATTCTCAGTGCATTTTATCATATTTTTTTCATTGTTTTATGGTATCTTTGCCATTAAATATTGTATTATCACATTGCTAATAAATTTAATTTGTGAAAGGAAAGCATTCTATCTTCACTGACATGTGAAATTTTTCAGACATTCGACAACCATTAGGAACATTAGTAATTCGATATGACATTTATATTCATTGTTGAACATTCAAAAGCGATAATCACAGTTGTTGACTCACCACGGTCCATCTCTCACAACGTCCAAGGGCTAAGTGATAGCTTTGATCGCCGTCATTAATGAATAATTAGCGAGTAAAATATTGCAAAAAAAAGTTTAGAGGGTAATGCGATGATGAAAACAAAATTTCTAAAGAGTGAAAACGGCTATGAGAAAAAAGAAGAAAAATATTTTCCCCAGCAGGAAATCGAACATCACACCTACCGCTCCGCAGTCCATTACCTTACCCCCGGGTTGCCGGTTGCTTGCAAAGATAGGCAGATAACGGGTCTTAAATGCTCTTTCATTTTCATACAAAAACATTTTAGTATAATTAAGTTAGTGTGTATTTATGTGTGTGTGTGTGGGTTTGTTAAAATTAATCGTTGATCACAAGGAGTCTATGGACCACATTTCAGATAGATGAGGGGAAATAGGTTTATACTTACACAGACAAGCAGACAGGCAGCGTGAGCAAATATTAAGGGAGTAAAAAGGGGGAGATAGATACCGAGTGTCAGAAAGGTTCGTGACGACATTTATGGACGGCGCCTATCCGCCTCTCACGGCAGCCCTCATTCTTTTCTCGTCTTCTCTTCAGCGTCCGATTGGTCGGCGAGATACCACGATTCAGCGGGTCATGGCTCCTTCTTGTCTGCCCGACCGGCGGCCTTGCCAGATAAAGGCCCCCCCCCGGCGGAACGGAGGAGGGGCGAATCTCGATAAATCTTTTCACTCTCTTTCAATCCCGCCGTTTGAACTTCCTGCGATCATCATTTAACCGCCCGTGTTTACCATAGATGAGACACGCACTCAGGTTCTGCGCAAATTATTGTTTATTGTGTCCGGTTAATGTTTCTTCCGAGCACTCAGGTAAACTATCGTGATGGATCGTTGACCCAAGGAAGAGGTCCTGGTGGTCAATTCTACAAATATTATGATAATTATCGCATGCAAAAATAACATTATCGCACGGTTTTGTTAAGTATCGTTAATACACCACCACTTGATATTTTCCACTCAGTAATTATCACATGTGGACAGAATGATGACGAAACCATGCGATAACATTGTGATTTTCGCATACGATAATTGCCACGGTATTCAATAATTGACTCCCTGAATGTTAGACTTACTGGCGTGTTTCGTTCGCGTCTTTAATTCCTGGAGAACATCAAGCTTTCCGAGAAAGGAAATTGAGTGGAGAAAATGATCTTCCGTCGAGGCAGACGGAACTCTCTTCAACTCCCCGTTTTTAACTACCGGTCTGATGCCTGTCTGGCTCTCCAGCTACCGGTCTATTTTTCGAACGGTTTCTCGTAGTCTAATGTAATCTTGATTTTTTCGATCAATGTATTTCGCGAGATGACTTTTTCTCCCCTTCAGTTTCGACCTCATTTTTCGTCGCTCGTCCTTCGCATTTATAGAACTCGACTCGTCTCGAAAAAAATTCCATTGCCATTCAAACGTTAAAGCTTTGATCTACATGATTGGCGGCGAAGTTTGATTCGTCCATTTTTCAGTGAACCTACTTGCTCTCCAAAGAAATTTCATTCCATCAAACTCAAAACCTGATGAAAGTGGCGTAGTATAGTCAGAAACAGAAACGTATATTTTTGTTAAGCGTGCTAAGTGATACCGTGCTATGAATTGTTATCAATTAGTAAGCTTTTTCCCGAAGAAAACTTTAGTGTACTGCGACATTAAAGTTAAATTAGCAATTAGTTGCGGTGATATTTTAATTCAGTACTTAATTGAGAAACCATTGCGTCAGCCTAAATGTGGCCAACTTCGGTATCGAAGTGTTCAAAGAGCTGGTCCCGGGTTCGTATTCCGCCTTGGGTATGGACGTTGTGTACGCGATACTCTTAAGGAGCTAAGTTAAAGGGTGCGATATTGGCAGTTGTATCTTTGGCCCAACTGTTTCTACCACAGAAATAAGGTCATTGTTATATCTGTGGAAATAAGTGAATTTTTGATTGGTAACTTCGGAAAATCAGTTTTTACCGTATATATGTATGTACCCTGTGTGATCAAAAAAATTATTAGGTTCGATACAATGCATGCTTTTGGTACAAAACTGCATCTTAATCTTCTCTCTTTAAATAGTAGCTAAGTAGGGGCTAGGACGTCTAAGCATGTCCCTAGAAGAGGTAAGAGTTAACAGTTGTCCTCAAGTGTTGCGGTCGGAAGAATTTGAAGACAAGGATGTCCCCATTCCTTGGATCCATTGACTTGGAAAGTGGGAGGCGGTATCTCTTTTTTGTCCTCCCACTCGTCAAATGAAGTGGATGAAGGTGGATTCGTCTTGCCACTGGTTTCGTTTGGAACGGTGCAAAGGTAAAAGAGAACGCGCTCAAACCAATAAAAAATATTGAGAGGTCCATTGACACAAATGACGAAATCATTGTAAAAACTGTTTCTAATCCACATTCGACCCCTATCGCTGATCTGGGCGCAGCCTTTGTTTTAAACTCTTTCCAAGAAAAAACGTAACAAGAAAGTTTCGCGATGCATCTGTAGAGAAACTCTTCGGGATGTATTTAGTTTTATCTTTAATGCTACTGATTAAAACTCTTGTGTAACCGGTCGGAAGAAAATAATATGCAGTTCTATAGTCTATAGTTTTCTATTCATTCTTTCCATGAGAAGAACGGTAACAGTACTCCTACTCACTACGTGTTGCAATTAACTGTAAACAAATAATTCAATTTCACTGGGATTCGAACCCGGATGTGTGAATTTCCGGTCTGAATTACGAGATCCGTGTTCGAATTCCATTCTAATCAAATGTTTTTTAATCGAATTCCTACACTTTCGCATTACATCTAAAATTCGCCTGCGTGACTGAGTATAGTGTTCTCTTTTGTCAATTCCGAAAGGATTCATTGAATCACCACTAATTTATGGCCATTGTGGGGGTTTTATTCCTATCACATTGTTGGAGGATCTTATTTGGAATTTTTTCTCGAGGAACTATTGAGTAATACCGGGTATAACCTTATTTGAAGAGAATGGAATTGACTTCAAATAGGCATTTGGCCAATTTATCGTTGATTAACTTTTAAGCCGAGGTAATTGGCTTCGGGGGCGACGTAGTTTCAACCGAGGGACCCTAATTTACTGTCGAAAGCGTTTTATGATAGTCCTTGATGAGTTATAACGTGGCTCAAACAAGATTAAGGAAGGGCAAGTTTTAGTTCCGCCGTGTTTATCGATTCCCTGGGAAATTGGCAAGTCTCGGGAGTTGATCGGGACAGCAAGAGCGCGGCAAGGGGGCTGGGAGCGGTCTGTCTCCATTTGAGTACCACATGTGATCAACAAGCGACTTAGCGTAAAGGAAGGGGAGGGATGGTGAGGTGGCTGGAGCTTTCCACTCGGAGGGTGGCCAACTCTTTTTCTCTGGCAATGAGGACATTTGGGTAAAACATTGAAGATTTTCGAGGCCGCTGTTCTGTAAAATACCACAACATTATCATTAGTATAACTGTGTTCTAATGCATTTTTTCCCATCTCAACTGCGAATATTACTTCTTAATTTTAAGTAAATGCGTTGCACTTGTCCGAAACATACCGTGTATATTTACCAACTTTTGATTTTTGTCATTTCCATCCATTTCTTTATACAACCATATGATTTATGACTTCTTGATCTTCGATTTGTTGATAGAAGTACATTTCAGATATTTAGTAGCTCCAACCCATATCTCAGTATATATCGCTCAATATATCGCGGTTATTTCGCATCGTCTATCCTAAGGTCTTAATGCTGAAGCGAAACAACTTTAGTGACCAAAGCAGGTTTCCATCCTGAGAGATTTGAGTAAATACGGTGTGTTACCTATTTACCACTTGTCTATCCACCGGAGCCACCAATTTTACTGGTATGTATTTAGTTTAAGGTGGTTTTAATGTTAAATGCCTTAATATCACCTGGTCAAATGTGAATTTCTCCCAAAAATCGCCTGGACATATGTGAATGTCTCCCGGACAATCAAGATGTTTGAAAAGTGAGAACATGTCCAAAATAATGAGGACGTTTTTCATCCATAAACCCGGGTTCGAGTCCCGGCAGAGATGGAGATTAGTCATTGGATTGAGATAGTGTCCTACTCTAGAGGAGCACTTCAAGTTAAGTAGGTACGTACTTCTTCCGTCGGATGGGGCGTGAAACTGTGGACCAATTGCCGACTCCCTATTATGGATAGAATTGAAAAAAAAAACTCCTAAGTTTCTCTCCACCTCCCTCCATTCCCCAAAAACTCGTTTCATCTCCAATCTACCCACCAATCCTTAATGGCACAAATGATATCAGTTGTCGGTCGCTTCCCCAAAGAAACAACCAGCGAACCAAAGGAATAGTCTGGTCTGGGTTGGAGTTTCGTTGCATCGATGGTGTTACGTGCTGCAACGTTCTCGGCTCCGTTCGGAATTCGATTTTCCCCTCGCATCTCCGGGAGCGCCTGAATTTTTTATTTCCTCTCCTCCGCACTAAACCCTCGCCTCCTTGCCCATCCTTTTTGGCTCTCTCTCCCCCACCCCCTCGCGTACGTCGCTCCTCTCAAGGGGAGCAAGGGAGCGTATCTTAGACCACGCGTTGTTTAGGGGTGGGGGAGAGCGTTGCCCTTTCAATTCACTTACGTCTCAATTCATCATCTCCGTACTTAGCTTGCCATTTCCTGTGTTCTTATGCATTTTTTTCTCAGCTCAACTGCGGATATTGCTTTTTAATTTTAAGTAAATGCTCTTATCCAAAAATTACCGTGTATCTTTACCGACTTTTGATCACCGTCGCTTCCATCCATTTTGTGTCCCGAATGGAATTAAGAAAGGGCATTGCACTTGGGCTGCACTATCTGTGCTGTGTACTATTGTACTATCTGTGCTACATTTCTTCATGACTGTGAATGTAGGGTAGGTGGAATTGCATACACGCTCACTCTATTTGATTATATTTCGGACCGGAAAATATCCCAGTCATACGCATTTTTTATAAGAAGAGCGGTTGTGATTATACATGTGGTGAACAAGTTTGTCGGTATTGGACTTCAATCATTTTGCTAAAGTTGGTGGTAACTCTTGGATAAAATTTAGTATAAATGATGCCTTCATGCTTCATGTGTTGCACAACTGCATGCTCATAGTCTTTATTCATAGATTCATTTAGTCATAGATAATTTTTAATAGGTATCAAATTCAGCATATGGATTTAAAATCGGGAACAAATAGAATTTACCCTGTAAAGCTGAAATTGGTGGAAGAGAATGCTATAATGCTCTAATGAAACGCTAATTCAAGTTTTGAGACAACACGTCTAAATGCTCCTGCATCATATTCAGCACCATTGCATCAAAATGTAGCGCAGAAGCGTCTAAATGTGTTGGTTTGACCAATAAATGTTACTTGAGCACAGTAACACAAGTTTCATTTCATCCACCCACGTGCAACTTCTATTTTCTTAAGCATCACGTGTAAAGGATTTTGCGTCGGTGTCTTAGTGTCTGGTGATGAAGCAGAAGCGTCTTTGATCAATAAAGACGCTTCTGAGATCATTGAACGCATTAGTTAGATCAATAAAGGTTGGCAGTGGACATTAACTAAGTTTAATTTCATCATCTCACGTATGAATTTTACCTCGTCCTTACGTTTTTGTTCTTCTCTATGAAAATTTCTGCCGCCAAGGGACCCGTAACTCGTGGACCGTTTGGATCAACGTACTCCCGAGCCGAATGAGACATTGGCCTCCTAGTTCTTTTATGTGGAGTATAATTTATCGCATCTCCGAATTCTCATAGGTTGAAAACCATTGGGACATGAGAAATAAAGACTGCTGGCTGGCGAACCTCCCTGTTACCAAGGCGCCAGCCGAGCATGTGGAGGTGGACGGGGGAGTTAAGGCCTTGCAGTGGGCAAAAAACATAGGAAAACGCAGCGACGAACTTCGCTACTCCCTGCCCCCCTCTTTCTTCATCTCCCCTGTCCTCCTCGGAGACGCCAAAAGAGCCGTCGTATCTCTGGCGGCCAATCTCTTCCACGATTGCGTCCGTGGTATGCATTATCCCCGGTGGCCGTTGTACTTAGTGCTCCCGGTGCAAAAGATACAGGCTGCTGCCGGCTTTGGGTCCCGTTCCTTTCGTGGCTCGGTGTTATATTTTGAACATACATGTGTGTGTGTGTGTTCAACAGTAAACGTATTAACGATTTTGTATTTTTAAATCGTGTTTGGAATGACAACTGCTTTCTCACCGTGAAAAATCGTATCGGAGTATCGGTGCTGTGAGGTCTTTTAATCCATGATATATGCTCAGTAGAAGAATGTGGGTAACTCGATTGGTAAGTCGACGATTCCATTACTATTGTGAGTGTTTCTAGGTTCCTATATTTTTAAGCCCTTTTTCCAGTTTTTAATGCACTTCGCCTTCGTGATGTCCATGTGATCGGTTCTGCAATTTGCCTATGGGATTTGTTTTTGCTCTTCCTTTTTGCGCCATTCCAATGTTATATTTATGGATTTCGAGAGGAGTTAAATTGATTAATCAAAGATCTCCATCATGGTTCAATTTCCTTTCATTATTAATCCTAACTTTTCTTTATTTAATGCGGCTCTTTAGGCGTCAATTTATCATTAGTTATTTTTTGCGTCTATGCTTCCTTCTATTTTCTAGCATCAAGACACGATTACTTGTTACCTCCCGCAGACAATTTGCTCCTCCTCGTTTTGGGAAGTCGATATTTGTTCGTAATTAATGAATAGTTCTATTCATGAAATGAACGAACTTATAAACCTCTCCTATTAAGTCAATATGAACCTAGCGTGACAGGCTAGATCTTCTTAGGAGAGTATTTGTTGGGGTTCTTAATTTTTTAAGATAAACTTATGTAATTGAAATTATATTTGCAGTTTGCATATTAGATCATTTGGTAGATATGCTACCTTTCATGATATAAAAAGCAAGAAAGAGTGCGAGAAAAACCTAAGTACACTCCAGTGGTTTATTACTTCTCCTTAAACCTGACTTGTACTTACCTGAAATTTGGCACCCATAGAATGATTTTTTCAATACTACGAAAGATAGATTTCCTATTGGGAGAAATAGTCACGTCTTATAAAATGCTGAGGCGTGGTAAAATAAATTAGCGAACTTGTTTGTTCCTCTGAGCTTAAGTGAAATTCTCGCCGTATGCTAGCCATTGAATTGACCACAACTTGAATCAACACCTTTTAATTACATCCCGGTAAAAGTGTATTTACTTACTTATTCCTTTTGTTAGTTGTTGTATTAGCGTTTGGCGTAGATTAAATATCCATTTTATTGGTTGGATTAATCCAATTTTTTTCTGTATATCCCTACTTTTACCACTCTTCTCGATTTGCAATCACTGAGTCTTTTATTGAATTTAGCAATCCCTTGCGCCTTCCATCCATTCTGGGAGACTAACACACAAAGTTTTTCAGTCTCCCCTGATCCATGAGCAAACCAAATCGACCCTGTGATCCCATTTCTCAAGTTTGTGGATCATCCGCGGCAAAGAACATGAGTACCAGAATCCATTTTGCCGCTTCCCTCTCTTGAAATCCCCCCTTCCATCCGTAAATCGAGTGAAATTTCTCCACACGATCAGCCGGCGGCCGTGGCCTTCCTTTCAGCGATGGCTTTTCATCGCCACGATTTCTCAATTAAATCCAAGCCATGCCCTTTGTGCGCATTAATCATCTCTCTCCGTTCTCCCGGGTGGCGTTAATGCTTTCGACAGTTTGGAAGGAGTCGCGCTCCGCCGGTTTTCAGTCCTTCAATTTCATTCTCCTTGACAGTAGAAAGGGATTGAGTGGCTGCATCGTTTACCTACAGCGATCATTCTGCCTTAAAATCTTTGGCGTGGCCAAGTCTCCTCTCTTCTCCTTGCTTCCTCCCGTTTACGCTTTTAAGGAACATGACGTAAATTTTCTTTACGCCTTATATATATTGAACGCCATGAGACTAAAACCGCAATTCAAAGTTTGTTCAGGCATCATTTACGATTATTGTATATTTAAGTGCAAGATCGTAATGTTATGCAATGGCCTACGGAATTCCTAGTTGCCTTGTAGAACCATGGCATTAAATTCATATCGAATTTTGTATTAAAGTTAACGATTATAATGTTTTAATACTTATGTTTACTAGTTCAAATTGTAATGTGCGTTATGATGCATGGTACTCCGAAAAAGTAATGACTTTTTGGTGAAATGTATCCATTTAGTTATGTTTTTCTATAGTGAAATATCAAAAAACAATATGAATGAAAATTTGGTTTTATTGTGTTTCACTTCATATTTCTAAAAGCATTTTCAAATGCTGTTTCAATGATTTTTTGTAATATTATCAATAATAGCCTTTCCATGTACTTCCTTAGGGCAACTCTATTGCAGGGATACATTTGCTTAATGCACGTATTCAATCATTTCTATTATCGATATCGGATTCTTTGCTGTTTTCATGCCATTTGGGTACTAATTAGGTTTCCTATAGAGTACTCTAGGAAATATTTTGTAGTAGTGCTCTTTGTTAATCGTTGAAGCGCGTTGTATGAGCCTTTATATTTTAAATAAGCGGCGGGCAGTAAAAAAAAAACTTTTTGCATTTCAGCAATGTTGAAACCGTTCCACGAAATCTCGCGGAAAACCGTTAATCATAAGTATACGATTTGGCGATGCTGTATTTTGGGTGCATTTCCTTTCTCTTGTATTTATTTCGAAATTTTGGTGAGCATACACCCGTGAGGGTTTTGCGTGGGGGAGCGCTGAGCCGTGGTTGGTATTCGTTTCCCGCTTGTTCAGGGACTGCTCTTTATGAGGGATGAAATCTCGAAAGAAGCGGGCGAGTTAATATTTAACCGGTTGAAAAAAACAAGGGAGTGAAAGAGGTGTGTTTGGGAGAGACGGTTTTGGAACAATGACGCCACTTCCAAAAAGGCGTGTACTTACGTATTGAGCGCTCGCCTGCCCGCTCGCCGAGTTCCGCATCTGTAACCCTTATCGATTCCCTTTCTCCCTATGGCCCCTCCTTGAAATGCCTTCTTGACTCCTTACCCCTTCCTTTCTTACCCTTTCTCTTATTCCTTTTCCATTTCCCTTTCTACTTTCTGCGTGTTCCTCTCTCTCTGTCTCTCAGATGTCATTTGTTTTGTTTTTCTCTCTTGCGCTCCCGACCCTTGTTAACCGTCCCGGACCTTTCACCTCCCTCCTCCCTCACCCTCATAAGTATTAAGTTTCCCGTATCCGTTCCCCAATTTTATGTTCCCTTCATCCTTGACTTTATAGCCACATATTTTTCGAGACAAGGTCTCGCAGTGGGTATAAAATCCCTCGCCGATGCTGATTTTTCTTCTTCCCCTTCTCAGTGGCACCATTTTTTTTTTATTTTATGTCCGAATGTCCTGTCCCCCGAAGTCATTTGGTCTTTCTCTTTTGCGATACCCTGCGACGAGATAAATGAAATGGCTTGGCTTGTGCACTTGCGAATTTGTTTGGGTCGACGTTCTGTGCTTCGAGTATTTCGCTTCATGACCAGAATTTATTTTTCTCGCCAAAAACTTTTTTTCACGTAATGTTGTTGATCACTCAAGTGGGGGATGCAGTTTATATGGCTTTGTCTTAAAATTATCGTTTTAATCTTGAAGGATTTAAATTATTCGTAATGAAGTTACTAAATTTGCGCCATCTGTTGTGCTTCAACTAGTGTTTTTGAGTAAATATTTTAAATGGCATTTACCTCTCTGTTATCCTGGTTGAATTAATTTTTTTCTCAGCCGCATTAGGGGTCGCCGTAGCCAATAGCGAAATGTGAGACATTGGGTTTGAGTGTGTTGTGAATTTACTTTTTCAACATTTTGGCTACTTGATAGTGTATCTTTTACTTCCTTTTTTGTCATTTTTACGTATGTTGGATCAGTGCCTATCTCATTGGGAATTAATAATTTTATATGCACATGCACGAATGAAATAGATAAAATAAACTGTGATTTTATCCTTTTATGGGCGAATCAAAATTGTAAAGTTTGAGGTGAGGCAATTCAGTAGTACTCATGAGTATATTTGTACAAATCCAAGGTCTTCGGTTCGACTTAAGAAAAATGTCCAAATTTCCTCCGACTCCTAACTATGTACTCGGACATACCAAAAATATAGGAACAATAAACCACTAGTGTTTCCTTTATTTAGCGGACGGCTACTACTTTAATAAGTATGTTTTAATGAATAAATAAACTTGCTTAGACATTATAATTGTAATTTTTATCCAACAAATGATTTCTCTAGACTTTCCTTATGTTCCAGCAAGTTTCACTTCTTTTTTGCTACACTTGTTTCGCATATTCAAGGTAAGGTTTCCCACTTAGAATGAAAGAACGAAAAACTTTAACTTATTGATTCCACATTATTTTAAATAATAAAAAATGTGGAATCACAAATTTAAAGTTTTTCATGTCAACATGAATCTATTCTGCCAGGTTACGCGTGAAACTACCAATTATGTCAAGGTTTCCTACCCTTAATCTGCATTATTTTGTGCCGGATCAGTCAGGCTAGCCCTTTTGTGCTTATTAAACAATAGAAATGGAAACCCCCGTTGTGCCTTGTGGAAATTCACGTATGAGCCAAACTTGTGCCTTATGGAATGAGCTCAGCTCAACCTGAGCCCCATTAAAACAGTCGGCATATTTTCTTTACTGTGAGAATTCAATTCCGTGAGTTATAGCCGTTCCATCAGGTGGCAGGGGTACGGGGAATCGGATTTAATCTGACTGGAGCACGTCCCATTTCATTTCTCCTCCACCGATGCGGTGGTCCTCCTTTTATCCTGTTTTATAATCTACCCTCCACCTTATCTTTCCCACGGCTGCCCGGCCATTTGGAAACAAATAATAATGCGGGACTCGTATAAAGTTCTGCTCCCACCCCTATTCGGCTCGAAACTTCGAAAATCATTGCGAAATATTCACGTCAGTCCCCCGAAAGGGAGCTCCGGGTGACGCTAGTCCTTCTAAGATGTCCTTCTCCCGTCCTTTCCCGTTCCCTCCCTTCTTCCTACGCAAAATCCCATAATCTCCTGCTTTGCCCCCCCCCCCCCCAAACGAGAATACGGTCCCCCGCTATGCAGTGACTGCGGCGTTCCCGTTAAATTGTTTCGCTAATCGCGGCTCGCTTATTGCGTCGAGGAATTCCTGCGACCAGGGTATGGAAGGGACGGATCCGGAGGGTTATTTTCCCCCATTTTCATTTTAAACTCTTCTCCATAGACCCAAGTGTGGGTGGAATTTATATAAACCTCCTGGATGATGAATCTTTCACGCTTCCGCCCCTGGGGCGTATATTCTCCATCATTTTAAAGAGTCGGATGTAATTTTGCGTGCTCCCGCTCCGCAGAGGTGCAATGAAAGTTCCCTACCGCATAATTTCCACTTTTCTTAATCCTTAGGCCGAGATAAAAAAGAATTCGAGCTACTTTGACCTTTATACTGGCTTCCTTGGTGTACCGTCACTTAGTTTTTTTGTTTTAAATGAGTTTTTGCGTTAGGTCGAGCTTTATCTGCCAAATGTTTCATTCTCCGGGACGGAACTTTCCATAATCAGAATATTTGTTGCAAACCTTTTGAATGCATTTTTTTGCTATTGAAAGACTTTAAACATTGATTGTGTTTGTAAAAATTATTGAATTATTCCCATTACGTCTGCGTTTATGTGCTTATAATGTATGCCGGTCATGCTTTTACTTGGGCTTTTTATCTCACCACCGCGGGCCGCGGTTTGGGCTTGCGTGAGATTTGAGCTTATGACCCAAGGATTTTTATGACTTTTTAGATTGCAAAATAAGGATAAAAATTATAAAATTTTGAGGAAATATTTCGACAAGATCCGCTTTTCGAGGAAATAAGGTATCTGTATTTGCCGGTGCTTTTCAGGTTCTAACGTACTGCTATGGTACTGAAGGTACTATTTTTTCGCAAATTTAAGAGTCCTACATTTAAATACCTTTGCGTAGTTCGCGCTATAATGACATTAGACATTTAGTTACGTATTTAATATTTTTTAAACCGGAGTTATTTATTGACTATAATTTTCGTGTAAAATTGTTTTAAATGAGATTGGAAATAATGTTATAAAAATTCCCACGGATTCGTTGGTTCGGAGCAGTTATTAATGGGTGTTAATGTTGTAAGAATAATCCTGAGAATGAGCTAGATTTTGCTAATGTTTCCCTTCAAATAAAAGAATGCGATTAAATCAGCAAAGTTAGCAACACCTAAAGACCCACGGTCGCCCCACTCGATACAGCTATCGAAAGTTAATAATATGGGTTCATGACGAACTTGTACATAATGAAAACTTTTTTGAGTTTTCAACTGAGAAATTTATTGCTTATCGTTGTCGATATAAGAGTATTGGTATTTCAGTTCACCGAGTTTCTTGCGAAAAACACCGGTTTTAGTGTGTCTCAGTCTCCTAGTTTGAATAATGCATATAGTTTATTACTACGTGAATAGAATGAAAACTTACTTCGTGGGCGTATTTTAGTGGTAAACTCTGTAAAGTTCTCATTTTTTTATCCTACTTACAACACCTCAACCGGTTTTATCGCCTTCGCTTCGTTATCAAGGTAGCATTTTCGAGCACAACTTGAACAGGGAAAGAAGGGGGAAGCTAAGGAAATAATGTAGGGTTGATGGACAATTTAGGTGAAGATTGGGAAATATTGAACGGGAAGTCCGTTGTTATTCCCCGTTTCCTTTTAACATTTTCCTGTCATTACTGCCTTGGTCCTTCACACCCACTATATACCCACCCCCTTTTTACTTAAGCTCAAAATTGAAAACAAGAGACAAGAACTGGACACAGCTATATTTTATCCTTGTGATAACGATCCAAAGGCGTTGAAACCAATCGAATCTTTTTCGAATCTACATTGTGTGGAATTAAAAACGTTCATTTAGATATAACCCTGGCGAAGGCTTCAGTTCATGGAAACGGTCCATAATAAAGGAATAACTTTGTACTTTCCACGTTGATTTATTCTAAGAAGGATCCGACCAAGGCTCTTAACAAATAACTGCACTTGGAAATGACAGCTACTTGTTGAAGCATGGGTTGGATCCTTTTTCGATATTTTCAGTTTTGTTTTAAATCAGTACGTGAAGTACGAATTTCTTTCTTTCATTTTATCAAAGTTCAATTTTTCTTATATTTCGCTAGTTACAGAAAAGTGCTATAAATGCTAAAATCCATTCCAGGATAAAATACAGTGTAGAGGCTACCTAGTAATCGTACAATCATTCATTTTAGTGACCTTCCCCATTAAAGTTTACTCATTTAACAATGCTAAATTTTCGTTCACTGGAATCGACCGACTGGGCTCAGTTGACTTCATGTCCACCACCCCAGAGCAGTGCGCTCAGAGACTCATCTCTTCCCATCACGTCGTTCTGTCGCCTCCACGCAGGCTACCCAGTCGGCCTCCACCATTTGAGCGGCCCTATGCCAATTTTCGTCCCTTATTATTCAGGCCCTGTTTTGTTCCTTTCCCTTTCTCCTTTCGTCCTCATCTCCGCACTGTCATCTCACCCTCCTCATCTCATCCGTGGATCCTCTCCTCCTCGGCCCATTTCGTCCCGGCAGTCTCCGTATCTCGCCGCCACTATTGTGTCGTGTCAATTAGCGTTATCATCCGGAATTAGTTTCCAAAGGGCATGGGGAGGGGGTGGTAGGTCTTCCTTCCCCTCCTACGTTCCCGTGGTTCCCTTATCCGTTATGATTTTTAATTTGGAGCTCGCTCGCTCACTCGCATCTCATCTGTCGTCGCTAAGCCATCCCTTTGGCTCTTGGAAATGAGTTGTCACAAACTTCTGCTCCTTGTGACCTTTGACAGCGACGGGAATGGAATTACGAACCGTCGCGCCGTACGGGATCCCCTCCGCCTGTGATGAGGGCAAGAAAACTCACTCCCCGGATCAACGATCGATTGAATCATGGAGGAGGCGAAGGCGCAAGAGAAAAATCTTTTGTTTGAATTAAATGTAGATGTCTCTCTGTTTGAATTGCCTGAATATTTTTTTAATGAAAATGTTATTTTTATTTAATCAATAGGATGTGCCCTTTTTGCAAGTAGACGTGCTTTACGATGCCCGGACGTGCAGGAATTCTTTTCAGTCATTCGGGGCTCATCGTGTGATTTTCGTAGCGATCGGAGTTTGCTCAGAACCCGTTACCTATGTGTGATGTGTCGACCTTTGATTTAGCAAGTGGCATTATTTTTCAATTATCTCTTTACACTTGAGACATAAAATAACTAGTTCCAATTAGTCTCCCAGGATACATGTTATCCTTTTCAATTTTGACGTATATAAGTTCGTGTTATGACGAGCATAACCTTAATCTAATCAAGCATAGTTAAATGGGTTTTCTCCTCTTGTTACGAAAAATTAGGAACTACCTTCTCAATTTTGTGCTGTGCCATACTTAATAAAATTTTCCTTTATGCAATATCTTTCATAATAATTTGAGCTTAAATTAGTCTTTTTCAACCTGCGGCTTGTATACCTTCATTACTGAGGTTTGAGTTCGTATTTGGTGAGATGTTTGGTCACGGTTTTCAAGTGTGCACGTAGCCTGCCGGCATACGGTTGCGGCGCTTTCTTTGAAACTTCGATAATCACTACATAGCTACACTAAGAGTGTGGTTGATTTTTTTTCTCCGTGCGTTTCAGATATTTCGGTACTTAGCCTTGATACCCACTGTCATTTTAGGAATTGGTGGTGGAATATGAAATAATGTGTAAGAATATGGAACGAAAGCATAAATGTTAAAATAAAAGTGTGGAAAAAGAAGCCTACGAGCTCGTAACTAGGGGAGGAGAGATAACAAGGGACCGCTATAAGCACGTGATAATAAGATTGGCGAAGTTTGATGTACTCAGTGAGGAGAGAGACACTTGTGATTTCCGCCAACCCTTGAATCGTGCACACTTTACGGTGGCGTTCCCCCGCTTTTCATTAGTCATACACTTCTCCTCTCAGGTGGCTTCTCCCCAGCCTGCCTGCCAGCCAGCGCTGCCGCCGTTCCTTGTCCCGGCCCGAAATTTAATCCGGCCCACGCGCTTGCTCCTTCCGCCCTCTGGTGTGTTCGAGCGTCCCCTCACCCAGCCCCCATCTCCCAATCCTCTCCTCCCTCTTCGCTTCGTTTCCCACGTCCTTCCTTCCGCCTTCCTCCTCATCCGCTTTTGTATTATCTCTCCGTCGTAGGCTCGGTGTCCAAAACGATGCGGCGGGAATGCTGTATGCGTGTTAGCTCCAGGGGGATCGGGCTGGTGTGATGGCTAGATTACTAGCCTCCCATACTAGGGCTGCTACTGGCCTGGAAATCGCAGAAAAGTGATGGAAAATGAACAAACCTTCAAGTCCTGTAATTTACTCTTATGCTGTGAAAGATGGAATATTTGTTTCTTCTCAGAAGCTGTGCAAATAACTCTTAGACCTCATCGTGGCCGAGACCAAAGAATAATCTGCCATCAGAAAGAAAGTACTTTTTTCCCCGAGAGCGATAGTGGCGGTGCTCCGTTTGTCGAGAAATTTTATTCCCTCATAGAACTTGCGTTGATGTGCTGTGCTCCTATTCTTGTGCCTCCTTGAAAATACACACCAAAGGACAGTTATTTTCACCAGGAAAAAAAGACAATTTTGGCCTGGAAAACCTGGTGAAGTCCTGGAATTTCGTAAAATCAGGTCTATAGCAACCCTGCGTACCAAAGCGACCGGGTTAGAATCCTTCCACTGGTGGATGTTTTCCAGTTTAATCCCGATCCCTACTTGGGTGGCTTGGAAACTTTTAAAACTCTTCTAAGTTGTTCCCTTGGGCATCTACACGCATTTTCCAGCGACTCTGCCATGCACGGTACGCGTCCTGGAAGGCGTCTTCGGAAACCTCTTTAAGGGCCTTCGTCACGGCAGTTTGGATCGCTTCTATCGTCCTAAAACGGGTTTCTTTCAGGGCGCTTATGACCCTAGGGAACAAGAAAAAGTCAGCCGGGGCAAGGTCCGGACTGTACGGGGGCTGCGGAAGTGTTGCCAAGTTGTTCTTGGCCAGGAACTCCCGAACGCGCAGAGTGGTGTGGCTGGGAGCGTTGCCTTGGTGGAGCGTACAGGTGGTGGGGATCTCCCCTCTCGTGCATAATTTGGCGGACACTTTACGCATATGCAAATTTTCCGAAACGATCTCGTGCACAATTGTTTTCGGGAGGTTTAAAATATATGCTATCATTCGGACACTCAATCGACGATCCGAATTCAACAAATTTCGCAAACGGGCCACATTTTCCTCACTTTTGGTTGACGAAGGACGTCCAGAGCGGGATTCATCGGCTACCTCATCCCGGCCATCCTTAAACATCTCTAACCATCTCGAAACTCGAGAATACGAAAGAGCTGAGTCTCCCAAAGCTTCCTTAATCATTGCGTAGGTGTCGGCAACATTTTTGTTGAGTTTTGTTCAAACTTTGATGGCGTACCATTGTTCGAGCGAGCCCTCCATCGCACGTCGTGACACATGCAGTAAAATGGGGTACACTAAAACAACGATGTTCACAATTTCAGAGCTCTGAGCACACTGAAATTGGCAGCATTGGATAGCTGAAACCTTCCCCCATCTAACACAACCAATATGCACGTTATATGACCAGTAGAAGCGCCGGGAAAAAACATTTGCCTTACTTACCGGACAGACCCTGTATGTAAGAGTTTCTTGACGGCAATTATTTCAATATGGGTGCGAGGATATGCGCGTAGAACCGTAGGGTAGCTGAACATGCGAGACAGATGCAATGTCGTTGGGTAGATACAAGGTAGGATGATACTAAAACATGTCATCGTAATAGTATCATTCATATTCTTCTGAATGCAAATTTTAATTTTTTTTGAGGGCACAGAAATAGGGTTACAACGTGCCCGCAACGGACATGAGGATGGCAACGCGGCTATAACACATTTACAACGCGATTCTTCGAGCACAGAAATAGGGTTTCAACGTGCCCACAACGTGTCGAGGATGGCAATGCGGCTATAACGTGTTTACTACGCGATTCTTCGCGTAAAAAACAGGGCCAAAACGTGCTCACAACGTGATGCCAATGCGATAACTACACGATTGCAAAATGCTCCCTCCAACGCACAAAGCGGATCCACAGTGAGATAACAACGTATCAGCAACGCGATTCACAACTGACTCTGTCCAAATTTTACAAGGGTACAACGCGGTATTCGAGGCAGCTGAAACATACTTCCAACGAGTTTACAATGCAGCATAGCGCGTGATGAGCAATGTACTTCAAACGTACATCCTTCGTCAGGGTTCTCTATGCTCTTCACGTTAACGAAGCAGTGACGTCACTCCATGTACAAATCCACATTTCTCACTGCGGTAATCATGATTTTAGGATGAGGTCGAAATTTCGTATTATGTTGGTTCAAAAATTACTGGTACCCTTTGATTTTATCAAGTTGCGTTTCATATCGCACAATATTGCTTGATATTGCGCTAGTCTCATCTTACTACATACTAAACTATCATTATGTATCGTATGCATTTCGATTAGTATAATATCTATTATTTTTTAGGGATACCTGCGCGTTACCAACGTGATGGCTGAGGCTTGAAGTATAGAACAGCAATATCCCATAACGTTGCCAACCGGGGTAGCCAGGATAAAGGTCGCGGGTTGGAATCTCACCTCTAACTTGGATGTTATGTTTTTCTAATTTTAAGATACATTGGCTTGCAGATAAGTTTCTTTACCAAAATATGAAACTTTTTTATTTTAAAAAATTAAAAAATCGGTTAATCGGTTTCGGGGAAAGTGTTAGGTCAGACAGCCTTCGCAGTTGAAGCACCTAAAAAAGCCTACTACTTCTCACATAGTGATACATCGAATTTCCTTGAGCATCATAATTGTATCGCATATCAATGCGTCGAATAGGTTAAACTCAGCCCTAAATCTGCAATGAAAGTCTGCTTTTCTTTGTCGTTGTTTAGCTTGTATCGGAATAACCTGGAGGGCGAAGGTTCCGAGGAGCTTTTGTGGGAAAGGAAAATTCGCTTTTCTCCTTATGGTTATTTATTTTCCTTCTGGGTTGAGTCACTTGCCTATTCTGCAGGCTCGTCAGCGAATGAGTGAATCCCTTGTTTTGGTTAATGCTCGGCGTGCCTGGTTAAACCCGAAGGCGCCATCACCAAATCACGAGGATTTATCTCGTGAGCCCGCTTGTCACGCGGTGTAAATTATACCATCACCCAAGACTTTCACCGAACTCTGTGTCATCGTTTCGCCTGTCCCTTTTAGGAGATAAAGTCATGCATGGTTATCTGTAATTTGTCATTTGTGATGGGCCAGATGCCAAATGAGGAAGATAGCAAGTTAATCGCCTGCATAAAGCACAGATACTTAATGGTTCAATGCTTTACCTGAGTCATACGAAAAAGGCATTCCTGTGTTAAAGTCATTGGAAAGAAGACTACTCATGCTATTCATGTTACCAAAAAAATGTTACCAAAAAAAGCTCTCCCAGAGGCTTTTAAGGGTTGTTATTCCATACTTTGAGATGGGCTTCGCGGCCACCTACTTCGTTTTCAGCTTGAAAAAACGCATAGTTGAATTCTTTTCGTTAGGTTTCCTCAGTTCCTCCCCCATTTTCTCTCGAGCTTTCCTTCTTGCGCTCCTCATGCAATTTTTTAGGCCTAAAGTATGATCTCTTTATCCTTCAACTAAAATCCTTTGAATACAGTGGACATTTTAACACGTAGAGCTCATGTATTTCAGTAGTTATATATATGGATTGATCGTGGTGTAAAATATCGTGTAGCTTACGAAATAATTCCTCAAAGACTACTCAGTAGAGAGTCTCTAGAGACAGTTGATTCAGACCCTTTCACTTTGCCTAGCCCCAGGTTGATTTAAATCTTCATAAAATATAAAACGATGAACTTAACTGTAGATAATGCTTTGATTTTTATTTTTAAGTCGTGTGCGGTGGAGGAAAAAATTGTGGAATGTACATAACTCGTGGAGAGATGTGAACTGAATGAAGTTGTATCAGATCGGAAATGAACGCTTTCGGTCATTAATAATCCTTTTTTTCTTTTGTTTTATTCAGGTAAGGCACGAACGGCTTGGGCTGTGTAATCGGCGGAAAAAGTGATTTCCTGGGACGGAAGCGCATTGGAGTACGTATAGGATTTCGATCTTCCATACATGCTGCTTAGCAGTCGTCACGCCTCCTGGTTTCGCCCTCGGGGGAGAAGGGTTGCCGTCGTGGAGGTCTATGGGCAGGGGGGCGGAGGCGAGTGGGGGCTGGCTTTACGGCCGTCTCCCTGCCCCCGCCTCACTCTTTTCCCTGCCCCCGGTGGGCTGCTGCCGATGACAGGGTAGATAGGTGAACGCTACAGCGGCGATGGAATTTTTATACCTTTAAAAGGTATTGCCTCCTCTAGGGTGGACCATCTGTAAAATCCACGTGCGTTGTGCCGCTGTATTCACCGGTATAGAAGTCGGAATCAATGGAAGAAATTCTCCCATGTTTTTTGTCGAAGCTTTTGTGGCTGTTAGTGATGAATGATTTATAATCGGGTTATCTCCGAGTAAGATTCGAGTATATATTCCACACGTTTCATGAACGTTAGTGGTCACTTTTTTTTAAAAAGGATATGCCCACCACCGATTTTTTGGGATCTTATGTGTTATTATTTCACGTTGGACCGATGAACAGTGAGGGTTAACAGTGATGAACAGTGACCGATGAACGGTGGAGGTGGGATAGGTAAGAAGCAGTCAGATCTGAGGTTTTATTTGTATTGCAAATACATTATATTGCAGCAATAATTCAATCTTATAGTAAGTGTATTATATGACTACATGAGAGACTTCCGGTGAGCATTTTGTGGATCAACTTTTCGTTTCGTGTTGCTACGAGTGTCTTCAGGAATGAAGTGGAGTTTTTTTCTCCGCTCCTGAATACGCTCACTTCAACGCGGGACGAAACGTTGAGACACAAAATACCACGTAGATTTACTCGGAAGCCTCCCTATTTGTCGCGAATAGCTTCGAAAACCTTCGATTATAATGGAATTATATAATTAATATGAAAAAACGTCTTAGAACACTTTCCCTACCTTCCATTGCTCTCAAATGAAATAGTTGTATAATTGGCAGTGGGCTCAGCCCCTCTTGGGAAAAAGTGACCATCGGCGGGCAGGAAACGTCGGTTAAATGTCACCGAGCCTAACGAGGCGATAACCCGATTGTTTTTTATCTATTCTCCGATATTTTTACTTTTTTAGTTTCACCCTGCTCTTGATTCAGTCAAAGTGAAACCGTTAACATGCCACGTGCCTTGTGTCGCTCTTTACGCTATTACAGTAGGCGCACTCAATAAAGATCTCCTCCAATATATCTTCAATATTCTTTCCTGGGCCAGCTCTCGTTCGTTCCATATTCCGTAGAGAAAGTGAAAACGTGTCACTTTGTTGATGGTAATCTTTTCTTGTGTTTCAGTCAGTCAATGCCGTGCTGAAATCTTACGGATATGAATCAGGTCTTTCGTATCGCTGTTAGTACTTCTACGTCGTTATTTCGTGTATCGGATGATATCGTATCGTATTGAAACTATCTAGACTTAGATTTAAAACGATTGTGAGATAATGAAAAGTTATAGCTTACTGTGAACATGGTGAACTTAACAGTAACGTTCTGTTCGGTATATAAATAATATTACTTTGCAATATTCCGCGTTTATTATTCCTTTCTCCTTATACCGGATCCGACCTATTCGGCCATAATCATGAGAGTTGGTCGAGTTTTGAATGTTGAATGTTTCAAAGCATTCTTATTTCTATAATTTGCAAATTACGCTGAGTTGTTACGCCTCTATTTTATTAATAGGTGCGTTGAGGTTTGTAGTTCTGTAACTTTTTCAATTTATCCCACCTTCATGTTGTTTTCAATGTTTTTTTTGGTGTTCACCTGCTATAGTGGCTGTGGAGCAATCTTTCCTCGCTGGCATTATTGCGTTGATAAATGCATAAACTCTAAATAGCCCTCTTTATAATTTATGTTTTTAACGTTTTTTTTGGCCGGTTAATGAAAAATCCAAATACTCCAAAGTTCCCATCAAGAGGTTGTGGTAATTTCTGTTTTTTTTTTTCGTTTCGGGCGAGCTTCGTGATGAACTGAAAGGCAATTTATGCGCACGACGTCAGTGGTGTGATGGGCGAGCTACGGATGAGGGTGAAGATCATCCGAGTACCTAATACGAGAGAGATTATACTCGAGGTAATGAGTTCTACGATGGGAGAAGGGGATTTGCGTCGCAGGAATGAGGCGTAAGAACTCCGGTTTAGGTTGGGTAATTGAGACGAGATGGGTCGGAAGGAGATGGAATGAGGAGTTTAAGGTGGGATGTTGGGCATTATTGATGTCGTGCATACGTAATGTAATCGGGGGAAGAAGACCGAGCTGCTCATTTGAACCCGAAGAGGTGTTTCTCCGCTTGCGGACCCCGGGAAAGTCGATTAGGAAATTGAGAGCCGTCGCGTCATGTATAAACAAACGCATTAGGATAACCCTCTTTGCTAAAGGTAGCATAAATTTTGCGTTACGCTTCCTGTCCATACCTTACATTTCTCGCTTCTCCATGGATGCTGTTCGGTCCAACCATACCAGTGACCTCCGTGCTTCTGGTTTCTATAAATATAGCCCTTTCAGGCCCATGTACATTAATGAGACGGAGAATATTCTTAAAGTGTTCTCGCTGATCATAACTTAGTTTATTGAATAATATGTCATTTATAATAATTTAAAGCTTTGAACTTACTTTTTCGAAGGGAGACAATTTTCTGATCGCCCAATATATTGACCATGGTATCCAAAATGCCTTATGCAATGTATTTCTTCGGCACAACCTTTTTGTGCAAGAATTTAAACTGCCCACAATGCTATTAAAATTGTTTTCGCAAAAATGTTATAAATAATTATTAATTAATGTATACCTGTTTTATTATTATGAAAAGTTTTGAGTTATTTATGCTGTGCTTACCAAGATTATCTTATAGGGATTTCAATTAACGTGTTTGCAATCAACATTTTTGTCAAATTTAAAACGCACAGTTAGAAACGCCGGTGTAGTGAGGAAAATAGACGCAAAATAATGGAGAATTGACCTTTGGAAGTGAGTTGTACTCAGTTGATCGATTAAACTTCACCAAAAGTAGTTAGTATCTTGCTCGCCGGCAGATTGCAAATTGCGAATTTTTATCTCGTTTAAAAGTTCTTAAAATCAAGCCTTCGTTTCGCATTAAACGTTCAGTGTAGTTATGAAGTTGCCCGTTCTCGGTGAATACCTCGGTCAGCGTATTTCGGTGAAAAAGTAAAAGGTGCTACACATTGTACCGGTTAAACGCCAATGCTCTACTGGGTGGAAAATTCAAGTGATGACTACTTGCTAGGTCGTGTGCGAGAACTGACAGGTGAGATTAATGATGCTATACGGTTCGGGGAGAGTCGTGAAGTGGGGTTTCCGAGATAGGTCGTTCGGTTAATGCTAGCTCAGAAAAGTGTGCTGGAGTCGACGCGAGCAGTCCCAGACCGGCCGCAGTGAAACGTGGGGACGCAGAAAAAAAATAAGTGGCGTAGATCTTGATTCGTGTTACCGTTATGCGCTCCGTTGCCTGAATCCCCCAATGTTTTTTTAATACTCGGCGTTTTACGTTACGGTTATGTGGGCTACAAGGTTCTTGGATAACTAGTCCTCTAGAAAACCGGTGTCTCTCTTTTTAAGTTTTTTTTTACGTTTTGGCGGAATGGCAATATTGCTTGCTTAAGGATCATTTGCCCCAAATCTGGTGTTTTTAAAAAATCACAAATTGGGCATGAGAACATGCATTTATCTACTACCATCTCTTAAAAGTTGTACAAAAACGTATGAAGTGGCCAGCGATTATGTGCTCCATACCGTATTTAATTGTCGTATGCAATTGATTTGGAATGATAAATGCGAATGTTAGTTTTTTAGCTAACGTCTTCGTTGAACGATGGAGAACTTTGATTTGAAATTGATGGATTCTGCTCTAACTTACGTGAGGGAAAATTCAATATTAATGGAAGTATGCAACCGATATTCAATTTTCAGATTATGATATTTTATATTAAAATTTGTGAAAATGGAATATTTGTTGCATATTTTCGTTAAAATTTACTTTTAATTGCTCATTTATGATAAGCATAGATGTAAAATTTCCCGTAGGTAGAATGGTAGGTTTTAATTCGCCTTAAAAATCCTCAATATCGTATACCGAATGCGACAATGTAAATTGATATATCATTCATCGAGTATTTGAAGTGTGAAAGTTTTCGTACCGGAATGACGTACTCCTTTTAAAAATTTCAATTCTTATCATGACTTTTGGATCTGTTTTAGAGCAATTCTCGATGCTTTTGGTGAATCTTAAATTATTTTGCTGCTTGGGAATATAAGAGTAATTAAATGAAAACTTTAAATACCGTAAATCCTCTAGCTTGGATGAAAACACAGAAATAAATAGCGACTTGGTCCATATTATATAGAAAAAACAATTTATTCTAAGTGATGGTAAACTCGCTATTAACAATCTCCTTCGGACATCCCGGCGTACGGAGTGTGATACCTAATGTACTCCCCACCTATAGATTTTTCCCCTGAAATAACCTCAACTACGTGTGAGTTCGAACCAGGGCCCACGGGTTCAGCAGCCCATACTGTTAATCGCCCCACAAACCGGAGCTCCGATAATGCTTATGCTCCAGCCGTTGGTCATGCTACTCAAAAGATATTGTACTCGGAACCAGAGCTTTATGGTAAGCATTTCGTCTTTTTCGCCCTCCAGGACATTAATTTGCGCAGGCTAAATCCTTTCGTCCTTGAGCGTGGTAAAAAAATATTTTCCCCCATCGGCCGTCCTCGCACAATGGGCAGCCGTTCGAGCGAAAGTTCCCATGAGTTGAATCTTGGAGGAGATCTATGGTCCAGACGCGTTTCTATCAGATTCGGGACCGGGAAAATGGGAGAATAACTTTTCGGAACCGTTCAACTCCTATTTTGGTCGCAGTCCAAGGAGTGGAAACCCTTATTGGGGTTTTTAATCTGATTCAGGCTGTTGAGGAGAATGGTCGGGGTGATAAAAAGAATATGTGGAGAGGTTTCATGGGTGTGAGTGTGAGAGATGATTGGTTTTAGGTTGAAATTATACCAAGGAAAAAGGGTTTCCTGGACGAAGAATCGAACTAGTTTCCTTCGGCTTTTCTATAAGACTTGCTAGTACGATCTTGGATTGACCGTAAAGGTACTCGACAGCTATTTCCATAAATTATTTTTATTATTAGGTAACCTACCGGTTAAGGAAGGTATAAATGGAAGTGAGTGAAAATCCTCTATATTGTTTGCATGTATAGGACCCAATCTTCTAATAATATTTCTTTCTTCACATCAGCATACGTCCTCACCTTCTTCATCCGGCCATAAAACCTATTCTCTTTTCTTCTACTTCCCAGCTTACCCATCATCCTCCTCTATCACAGCCTTAAGCAACCTTTCATGCCTCATAACCTCCTCCAACCACCTACCTTGCCTCTTCATAACCTCATCCAGAAGATTCATTTCCTCACCCATCATACCATCACTTCGTCGTTTATCTTCCTTTCCATCCAACTCACCCTCCCTTCTCCTCCACACGGACTGGTCCTTCAAATATTGCCTTCGAAAATCGTGAATCCTGGGTAGCGTCGTGTTATGGCGATTGGCCCGGGAGGCAGTAGTTCGATTCTCGGTCTAGAAAACCCCTTTTTCCTCTGGCAGTTTTCAACGCATTTATTTTCGTTATTTAATTATTTTGGGGCAGTGACCGACAGCTAAAGTCATTTGCACCACTTAGGATAGGTAAGCAGGTTAGAAAGGGAATTACCTAGAAAATGGAGAGATGGATAGAACGCCTAATTTTAACTATACGCGCCAAGGGGACCATATTTTAACGTCCCTTCCGACGTCCGGAGTAACTATTACATTTGAACTGTTGAACTTGAAGTGTAGTCGATATTCCGCCTCATGGCTACCAAGAAAGGGGTACGATTTTTTATGGAAAAATCTCCGGCACAGCATTTCCATTCATCGCGGTATATTTGATATATCGATCCGGCAATAGACTCCTTAAAAACACAGTGGCATATAGACTATTTCTGGCTGTGCATTACATGGATTAATTAGACTTTACGTTTTTGAGTATCGATTGATGCCTTTAGAACGTTTTTTACGTTTCGAAAAAAATCCTACGGGTGTTGGTGGTCCCCGGAGGAAGAGAGAGAATGGAGGAATGAACAGAGAAGGCGTGGCTGGAGGTTAAGACGGAGAGGAAGCATGGGGGTGTGGTGGGGAAGGCGTGGAGGAGGGAGGAGGTGGAGTTGGTCCTGCCGTCCTGCCTGATTCGATTCAGCGGCGTGTTGGGGTAGAGCGCGGGGATCGCGGGTGCCGAGGGGGGTTGAGACACGCCGCCGGCTCGTAGGAACGAAGTGTGTGCCGGAGAAGGGCGTAGCCGTTGGGGAAGTGTTGTCGGGTCTGAGGAGGAAATGGTGGAGGCGTGGACGTGGAGAGGTATATCCCCCGGAATTCGTGGTTGCGTTGGCCTTTTTTGTGTGGCCGGTCGGCGGAATTTCGTTGGGGTTGGTCCAGAGGAGTGGGAGAGGCCGCGATCCAACGTTTTTAGCGGGTAGAATCTTGCGTTCTCACAAATAAAAAGGGCTCTTTTTAGAGAAGCCGAGAGAATAACAAGATGACAGATATATAATTTTACAAACTTATTTACAAACCACTGAAACTTTTAAGACTCGCACATACGATTTGGGTTTCAGGTATTCAATGGATTCTTATCGTCATCTGGTATTTAATGAGGATGATGATGATAATTCATTGAAACCCAGGTCTTATGTGTGCGTGTTAAATTTTTCATTGGTTTGCGTAAATGTTTGGAAAATAAATGCTTGTTTACATGCATTACCACGAAGTCTCTACTGAGCCAGTTTTGTGAGTTTCAAGAGAGATTGTCAATGATTTCGTTTCGATGTCCTCTACATATAAAAAAAATTCCTGTTCAAGTATTTATTTACCATTTCACCCGTCGCAGTTATTGCAATTGTTATTGTCATTTATGCTATAATTCAACGCTATGGCTTCCACATTTTTTTGGGAAAAATTATTAAACTTCGTTATCGTAACGTGCGTTTATATTTATGAACAGTTGATTTCAAAGTCTTTGATAGTAATTCTTTCTACGGGTTCATTAACATCTACATTAGTTTTTGTTTATAGATTTTGCACCAATTTTATGGAGATTGGAGTCTATCGGGGTTAATTTTATCCTGTTAAGTAACTTTAGCATTTTTCACAAAGTATTTAACCTTTCACTGTATTGCAGTTAATTCGTTTGGTAATCTTATCTCCTATCAGTTTGGTCTGAGAGCTTATCGTTATCGTAAATTCATGTCAAATATTTCTCTCGGACATACCGCCATTCCAAGACTATTTAGTTTACTGCTGTTTGGAAAAAGTTGTTCATTTGAATTAAATTAAGCCGTGGCAGATTGAACATATGGATGGTATAATATGGCACAATGACAGAAGGGAGAACGGCAATTTAGCAGGGAAGTAGAAGAAAAGGGATAGACATATTGGATGTCACAAAATCAGGTATGTCGTATGCTTATCAAAAAATGCCACTGTCAGGCACGTGGTTTGAAAACTGAATTTGGTCTTGTAGTCCATAAAAACCTTTAATCGGTTGAATACTCGGTATATGCACCCTGCGTCATATTTTCCTAACATATACGATTGTCAACTCTTTCAGTTCTCTATTCGTGTGAAATTCTTCTTATACTAAAGTGAGATTCGACATTTCTTTCCTGGAATCCACCGTCCCTGGTGAATAATTTCTTCTATTGTGGTTTTATTTTGTTCAAGTGATAGCTAGGAGAGGAAGTAAAAATGGAGCTAAATAGAAATAAATTGAATCCATATGACTGCATAAAAAATTTTAACTCGTAATTGCCCCTACATGTATTGGTTTAGGTATCTTTTCCTTTATTCCTATCCTTCACTTGTCGTGAACAATTATCACGCATCGGGCTGGCCAACTTTGTTTCGGGAGGTATTGGAGGGAACGAAGGGTGCTCTTTTGGAGGTAATTCCTGGTAGAATGGCGCATTTGGGATTGATGCTACCCCGTTTCCTATGTCCTCTTCCATCGACATTAAATGGTACCTTGTTAATATGTATATGTCGTCGTGGCGTAATATATATAAATGTATTTGGATTGATCGAATAAAATACGGTGTGCTAAATAATACATAATTGTGGGCGTTGTTTGCCTCAGGAGCTGCTTAAGATCTACTGTCTATGTTCGCCGCGCTAAACAATGGGGTGAGGGTGGCTTATCATGCGTCCTAAGATGATTGAGTGATACTTATCTTCACTGTCGTCGATATTTATCAGCCAGCAAATAATCAGTTATTTCCAACTTTCCGTCCTCGCTCGATCGATACGATCTATATATGTACGATATATCCCTTTAACGTCAATATCGTATTCTTTCATCCAACCCGGATTTTCGCATTTATCAGTCCTGTTTATTTTTATTCGTTTATACCCCAATCATCAATCCAGTCGCGTATGAAGGCTTTGTCGGGGACACTAAGGAAGAGCTGAAAATTATGGACATAACATAGCCAAAATTTTCTAGTGGAGCCTGGGTTTCAATTCTGAGTTCTGCTCGATTTTTTGTTTGAAGTTTAAAGCTTCCATCTGAAGTTGACCATCGTCAGTTCACCAGATTTAGGCTCAGGGTAATGGCCTTATGTTGTAATTGCTATTGGATTTGGTCACGTGGTGTGTTTTAAGGCTCATCGTTCTCTTCGCGTTGCAGTGTGAGCTTCATGGCATTGATTCCGTGGGAATTGATAGAGTAACAGTTGAAACTGAAAAGAAGAGAAACGAGGTAGGTACCCATTGCTGAAATATTGCTGCTACTCGCATTTTTTTCGGTGAATAGGAAGTGGCTAGAAAGCATGTGAAAACGTCTCGTAATATTATGCCGAATTGTGCGAAAGAAAACATTTTCAACTTTAATATCATAACGTAGTTTTTGCCTTGTTTACGGTGTTTGGTACCGGTGGCAAGCGTACCATTTGTAGTGTTTGAGGTATATTTGGTTTTTCTCGACGAGGAGTTGTTAAGGGATAATTAAACTGTGTTGACTCTCATTTATTAGGGAAAATTAGTTAGCTGTGTGGAAAGTGGTTCTTCGATAGCTATAAGAGACTTGAATTTGCAATGAAATAGTGATGTATTCTTCCAAATCATTCGTGATTAATTTGTTTTTCAACGTGATTCATTACCTTCTGTCCTCCTCATGAGATCCTTCGTAATATTAGCAATCGCCGGTGCCGGACATCGTTTGAATATGGGGGTAGTGATGAAAACATTATGATGATCTTGTAATGGATTCAAATTTTCATCATTCTCACATGTTGGTTTTCACTTTTCACCTTTAGATTTACCTATTACTTTTTCCTCCCCATGATATCCTTCTTAGCTGGAGCTGATTATGGAAGTTACAAAAACATGGTTGGCAATACATCATGGAAAACATTTGGTAAAAAACAGCTTGAAGTATGTTTTGTTTGTACGCTACTCACTCTTACCGTTGCGTGAGAGGACATGTCCGCAAGGAGTCGAGTGCGGTGGTAGTACTCGCGGCGGCGTTGCCAATTTTCGCACTCCCCCACCTTCACCCGCAACCACGCCCCCCCTCCCCCCGTGTAGTCCCCGGTCGCCGCCGCGCCCCACTGTCTGCCACGTCCGCGCTCGGCGGCGGGCGGAGGTGGTGGCGGGCGGCCCCCTCGCCACTCCCCCCGGCGCGGTGGCGTGCAGGAGGAGACCTGCGCGTGGTGGGAGGGACCGGGAGGATGCCGTTTTGTTTTGTGATGAGGAAGCGGCTGCGATGCATTGCCCCGGCGGGGATTGCCGCCATCGAGTGGGTCTCATCACCGTCACTCCGCACACAGCAAGTCGACGTCTCCCCCCCATGCGAACTCCTCTCTGCTCAGCGGAAGTTGGCACGGTAGCCCGACTCCCGTACCAAATTCGTGGTCGTATAGGGGTTTGAAAAAATATGAGAAAATCTGACGTTAGCCCAGGAGTTGTATGCTAACGATTCAAGACCGCGATTTATCATGAGTATTCGATGCGAGAAACTCACGTTCAGTCTTAAAAACAACTATAGGAAAATAGAAGAAATATAGAGTTTTAAAAAATCGTATCCTACTGTTTATGCAAAAGTCAAGATACTTGAAGTTTGAAATTTTACATCTTGTTTCTCAATGAATCGATTGTTATGTCGTGATTTTCAAGTTGTCCTTTACGTTATTGAAATTTGTTAGTTTATGGTCGCAATATAATGTATGTGCAATGTATGTATGGGCTTCGTTAAAAGAAACGCAAGGTTATTTCTGCTAGTGATACGGTAGCATCACTAGGAACGTTTGATGCTCAAAAATGACAATGATGGTTGAGAGAGTTAAAGGAAAAATTATTATTAATAAGCTTGTGTTTATGTAACATTTTCACAAGAAAGTATTAATTTCTATTTTTGATTTGAGAAACACTTCTATGGTCATAGTTCATTGGTTGATTAGGATTTCTAAAATAACGTCGTCACTGGCTGAATGTCTGAGATGCGAGCAGATGAACGAAAACTTCCGAATGTTTTTTTTTCTCGACAGTAGCGATTTTGAAAAATCTTACTTTTTACGCTCCGGGAAATCTCCCAGCGTTGTGAGCAAGGCTTGGGAAAAAAGCATGATATTAGATAAAACTACTACCCACTCCTTTTAAATGTGATGCCATATGATTCTAATGCGTTCCTGGGTTGTAAGATCTGGTGCTTTCCCGGCGTACTTGATGCAGAATTTATTCTCAGGCTCTCTACCGGGTCAGGCTCTCTATACTGGACGACGTTTCGATGCACGAGTCGGGCATCAAAACGTCAGTCAGTACGGAGAGCCTGACCTGGTGGAGAACCCGAGAAGAACTCCTACGTTCCTTCTTTCTTGGGTTACATGTTGCTAATTCTAAAATGTACCGTCAGCTACAAATTATCCTTGGCCGATTAAAGTACTGTATAGTGTTGGAATGGTTCTAAACACAATGTACCGGACTTAAATGTCATTAGGTACAATTTTCATGACTCCTACTATAAAAAGGTAATTTATTCTACTTTTTGCTATTTTCAAGTGTTTTCCACTCCCTAAGCATCAGTATTTTTTTCAAATGTAAATTAAAATAATGTATTCGAGATTATATCTCATCGAGGGACCAGTTCTTTTGCAGCTGCGGAGTGTTTATTTCAATGAGAATGGTAATTAAGTGTATACTAATGACTGTAAGGACTGGATTGTTGCAGCTAGATGCCTGACGGTGATGATAGAATGATGTGATGATAGAAAGTGCTGTAGCAGTGGGCTGTTAAGCACTCACTGGAAATGAAAGTATACCTTCGGGAATTGTTTTTGTGTTATTCATAATAATTTGCAAATCCTGTGTGAGAGCAAGGGTTGCTTTCCACAATAATGGGTATGACATGGCACCAATATGTATTTTTTTCCTGGAATAGCTAACATTAAGCCAGTTATTTTCGGATCACCGTGTGAATTTGTTTCGTCGATTTCTCTTAGCTTACTGTGGCCTTTTTCGTGCCCATTAAGGCTTCGCTCGCATTTTTTGTGCTTGTATTATTAACTGGATTCAAGTTCACGCGTGTTTTTTTAAGGGTTTATCACGGTGCCGTCCATAAAAATAATGGCCTCTGCCAATCTCCGTTCATATTTTCATCCCGGAAATGACCGCTATCTTTTCAGCCGGTAGTTTTTGCTCCGGAGCAAACTTTGAAATTAAAATTCCTATAAATTCTCCTCCTATCTAAATTTAATGCCATTACATTGTATCTCCTTACCACCCGAAGGGCAAAGCTTGCGAGTGAAAGGAAGAGAAAATGAGGATTGTTCTGCGGATTTGTTTTTGCTTTGTTGCGTCAATAGCTGATAATTAAAGGTAAAACTGTTTTGAAAGTTTTCTATGTGTGGATCTTAGAAGGGGGTTCTACCCTATATTTTTATTCAAAATTTTTGAGCTTACCTTTATGTAATTTGATAGTAACTTACAATAAATTAATTTTGTGGCCTTCTTCGGGCTTCTTTTCTCTGCATAATATAAAGGCGCGGTGGAAAAAAATTAGTAAACTATACACTGTCTCTTTTAAACTATACACGGTCTCCGCAAGTGTTACTCAAATATGAAGGAGAGGCTACGAATTATTTAGTGAAGGGTGTGTTTAGCTTAGGGCTAGAAAGTAGACGATTGTTTAATTTTGTCTCTTCGCAAACAATCCTGCAACCTTGTCACGATGAAGGTAATTACATACCTAATGGTTTTGCTATGCAGAAGTAATTTTCGATATTATTTATGTAATGTTTACCTCTTTGTATTTTTATATATCAAGGTCTGATTTCCCCACGACCACGACGAATGGAGAATTTTCCCATATTTAAGTTGGAAGTTCTTCCAAGTCAATGTGGTGTAAGTTTTATTAATATTCTGAGACTATTAATATTTGAGACGAATTTCATGCTCCCCATTCTAGAATTGTAACGTTTTTAATCAGTTCTATTCAATTCTAATTTAATGAACATTCCCGCTTTTTATGTGTTTAAATAGTGTTATTTTTTCAGTAAATGCTATTTTCTAGCCTTGCGTTTATTTTCTTGATTATTATCCTATTATATGAGTCTACAGGAAAAAATAAAAGTACCCCCCATTGTGGCATTTGCGATTTGTTTCCAATTGAGTTTTAAGTTCATGCTGTTTTATATGCTTTTGAATCTCTTAATATACCGTGAACATTTAGCTCATTCGTAGTGTTTATTTATATTATTGAGCTGCACCTTTGTAGAATATTTAACGCTTGAATGAAAAAAATTGAAAGTGGCAAGGTTTCATGTCCTATTTAAACTAGTTTACGCGGTTGTGAAAAATGTCGCGGGTGTCGCTGAGATAGACAAGTAAAAAAGTGTGTATCCCGGCCTTGATTTTATTAAGAGCTTTTACTCATAGCATGATTTTATCAAACCCATTTAAATATTAAACAGCCGGTTATGTCCACTTATTTGAAATGTCAGGCGACGGGGCATAAATCTGCCGGAGCAAGGGTGTCCGTAGCTACGTGCTTTCACTTTCCCCATTGAATCATTTTACCACATTCCGCAAATTGAGCGGCGGTGGATTTATGGCATCAAGAAATGGGGTGCATATGAAAGTGCCTCTCTCGTGTGCAGATCTTGGTTAAAATATAGCATCACTGTTTTTTGCGAGTTTAAGGCCTTCCATGATGGGCGCTCGCTTTTCTTATAAAATAAATAAGTACGCGCGTCGTCGTTTTACGTCTCTGATTTATCGCCTCTTTATCGTGCGTTGACACTTATGACATTGCACGTCTTTCTTTGGAACTCGGTGTAGGATCGTGAGGGGAAGTGCCCTTTTCATCGTGGGGGCACGTAGAAGAGCGCGAATCCCTTTCATCGTCAGGGTAGCGGCGGTGAAATCCTCGCCTACGTGCGTTTTCTCGGTTTTCCGCCAGCAAGGTTCCGGAGAAGCATCGCATCTCTTTATCCTGCACGTTGTGAGCGATTTTCACGGCATTATTTTATCCTAAGCATTCGATAGATTCGTCTAAATCGACGTACTAACCTGCCAGCTGCCGCAAGAGTGTATGACATGGGGTGTTTAAACACGAGCCATTAAAAGAGGAAAAGTAGGGAATAAGAAAATGGAATTGGAAAGGGAAGGATCTATTTGTTAGGTGTGTGTTGGTTGGTTAGTGCCTTCATCTTCTTTTTTTGCGGTCACGATTGATGCGCGGGAGGATAGACTTCTTTTAAGGTGGTTGGAGCGATTTTTGCTTGCTAAGATTTGCGTGAAACTTAGTATGAGTGTTCTCCTTAATGATAAATTATTACGATTATGCACAGATAAAAGTGAAAAAAGTTACATGATAACGATTGTTTTTTTTTGGCATTTCAATTCTATTTAACACGCAGGCTTAAGGCACATGACATATATTTCGTAATAATTCGATTACATATGCGCATATTTTCTTCTAAATACACCGTTAGTTTTTTTCACGAAATCCAGGCGCTAGAATTTCTTATTTTTTTCAATATTCTCCCTCTGGAACGCACAGCCGTAATCTATATTTATTTATTTTGTGAATCGTTGTAGGAAAATTCGTATATTGATTCAATGTTGCCTGGTTTTTATGCCTGCGGAAATACGCCAGAATCGCGCAGGCATTGCCAGCCCGCGTATTTTCCCACCGAATTCCCTCTCGAGCTTTGCTTTCATCTGGTTTTTATTTATCATTTAAGCCTCAGTTCCCCTCGGTCAGAGTGGCAGAGGCAGCAAGGCAGCTTCATTCACTCCCCATCACACATATGTACTCTCGTGGATTGTTCCGGGGCGACCAGCAGTGCTCCACGTGCAGTGCTGTGCGGCAGTGCTCTTTTGGGGGTCCGGGTCTCCCTCTCCCGGCCATACACTCTCTCGGATCTCCTCTTTGTTTATGCAGCAAGTCTCAAACTCATCTCTCCCCTTTCTCTCTTTTCATCTCTCGTTCTAACGTCCCTTCTCACTATTCCGTTTCTTCTTGGTGTCGGAATGTAAACCACGCCGGAAATTTCTCCGACTTTCACTTTTTCCAAGCACCCGACATCCCTCTGCGACGATCAAGTTGTTGGCATAAGACATTGCGGCTGTTTGCGATTCATCTCTGATTTTTTTACAGCATTAAATATTATAGTTTTTGCTTTCGCATCGCATATATTTTATGTGGAGTTAGGACATTACGTGCAAGTTATCAACAGATTCTGTTGTGAAAATCTGCCGTTTTATCACTGTTTACCATTATTTTTTCGCCTTAAATATTATAGTTTTTGCTTTCGCGTCGCATATATTTTATGTGGAGTCAGGACATTACGTGCAAGTTATCAACAGATTCTGTTGTGAAATTCTGCCGTTTTATCACTGTTTACCATTATTTTTTCTACGTCGCATTTTTTTATTATAATTTTTATTTCGGGTCAACCCTATTTTTGCGATTTAGTACAAAATACTCCTTAACTCTTAAAATGGTTAGTCTATTGGAATACAGCATAGAATTTTTAAATGGATTGCTCATGAAAGCCCGAGGTTGACAGGAGGTCGATTTATTTGTAAAGTCAGAAGAAAACATTGAGATTTTATTTTTTTAATTAAGATTCTTGTCTTTGCGAGTAAACAAAATGTCTCTAGCCACAACCTTTTCAAATGCTTATGGTTGCGTTAGTTGGTATGGTTAAAGCGTGCATAGAATCCTGTTCGTCAACTCTATCAGCGACTAGGAAGTTCTTTCGCTGATTTTATAGTTACTTAATATTTATATTTTACTTTACATATAGTGAAAATGGAAAATTAGACGAACATTATTTTGGCGCTTAATTTATTGTATTACATTAATTTCAATATGATAGTTATTTTACTTTCTTGAATGCTAAAAGTAACCTCGCTTCAAAACAAACAAGGACATAATTCTAGAAATAATTTCTTTCCATAATAACAATGTAGGAGTGAGCATGAAATTCTTCTGAAAATAGAGCAACTTATTTTTATTTACAAATATGAATACTTTTTTTTACGCATTTTGGAATTTATGGTCAGAATTCCTACGCAATCTAGTCTTTTAAGGCATCCTGAATATGAAGGAGCATGAATCTTGTCCTGCCTAATTTTTACGTTTCATTTTTCTTGATACAAATCCTATCGTTGACAGCCTGATAGAAGCAGCAGATATAGTTCATTCGCTTTCAAATTATTTCCTCTTTCCTAGAATATACGCATCGTTTATTCGCAAATTTTTCTATCAGCTGAAGTTCAGTGACTTTTAACTCCAATCCCAGTTGAAATTTTATTCACACAGCCTTGTACGTTGGAAAACTGACTCTGGCGTAGATTTATTCTCGGTGCGTTCGAACTCTTTCCTGTTCATTCCAAGAGATTCTAATTCAAGACTTATCCGTTGTATCTTATCCTGTTTTTCCTTACGCATTTCCTTACCCATTTAAACTTAATTTCGCCTCCAGGGCTCGCACTCTACGCTAATCATCGCCTCAATGCCTTTCTCCGTCCTCTCTTTATCTCAATCTGACTCTTCCATTAGTCGCCGGGTAATTTCATCTTCTTCGTCCCATGCTTTCTCCTTGGGATTGGGCGCGGCGCAATTTCCCTCTTTGTCGCGAAGAGATTGAAGAATTTCAAGCGAGAGACCGCAGAAGTGCGAAAATTCAGTCCCGGGCAATGGCGCTTGGTTTATTTTGTGTTTAGTTTTTCCTTTTTCCATCCTCTCGTCGCCTTTGGGAAACGCCTCATTTTCTGTTTGAATTACCCGTCGAGCCCTGGCGCGTCTTCGGGGAAGGTGTGAATGGGTTCTTACGTGACTGGGGAGGGAATAAGCGTGCAGAGAGAGTGGGAAAGAGTTTTGCGAGCGCACACCTCTCTTGTGATGTCCATCGGCGCGGAAGGAATCGGGCTTTGGTAATAACTGCCGCATTGGAGTGGAAAGTGATATCCTTGCCTTCCGTCGCGAAAATTTCTCTACTCGTTCATTAGAGAGCCTTGATTATTCGGATAGGTAAATATCGCGAAATGTGATGCGAATCCTTGTTTTATTATTTTTTCCTTTTGATTACGTTGTAAAAGCATGCATAAATGTTTTCACTACTACGAGCAGGATTGCTAGCTGGTATCTCCATCCCATTTTCTCAAATTCACTCAAAGTTATGCTGATTAATCACACCTGTGAATGTTTAAAGATTTTCCTTTTTTTATCAATGTAACCGAGGGAAATAGGCTTTTGTTTTTAAGTGGCTGGATGTGATTATTCGCTAATTGGTAGTAATTCTTATTCACGAAGTTGTTCTTAAATAAGTTTTTTTCTCCATTTTGCTATTGTAGGTATTTTCTGTCGTGTTTCTGGAAAATTCGTCCAGTAATTGATTAATGCTTGTTGAGATCTAAATATTGGGTTGGGTTGATCGATATTGTGATGCGACTGTAAAAAAAATAATCCCCAACTGTAATTTTAGCATGACTCAATTCTCCATGAATGCACTTCCCAAATCCTTTCTGTGTAACAGTACCACTTCATTCAAAGCGTAATGAATAATAAGTAAATTGGGTATAAGTGATTTGTGTGTGCAGAGGACTTGAGCCTCGTGGTTAGCTTTTGTTGCTAAGCTTTTAGAAACCAATAAACCCTATTTCATCGTTCCAAAATTGATATCCAATTCCAGTAATCTGGCATAAAGTGGATTCGCGATTGTTAGGCTACGCGGAAAGTAAATTTCCTAAGTTTTGCGGGGCGCACTGATAATTGTGAAGACTTGGATTAGAATCGTATGAATAGGTGATTCGAGTTTCAAGTCCTTGACGCTCCCAGAAGAAAAGATCTGGCGGTAGGGAATAAGGGAGGGGCATCGCGGAGATAACAGCTTTATTTTCATCCGAAAAATCTAACCCGGATGTCGGGACTTTGATAATTCAATACGTCCGAAGCGGTTGGGAGTTGTGATAGTTGAATCATCTTTGAAAGGTTTAATCTAATTCGTAGATACGTAGTTAACCGAACTCGTATTTGCGTATCGAGTTTCTCAAAAGCCATCGCCTGCACTCGGTGGTTCGAATTCGTTCCCCGCTCTTCGATACGCCAAGCTTCGAATTTATCGAAACGGGGAGGAGATATGGAAATGACGTTTTTCATTTTTTCGGTTACTCCCTACGGATTTTATTTCTCTCTCTCGGCGTTGCTTCTTTTTTTTTAATGGGAACGGATAAGCGTCGCGGATGCCCGCGCGCCCATGAACCACTCCCCATAGACTTTCACTCGTCGCCTGGAGCGTTCTTAGTGAGCCAGAGCATCGTGGAAAGCCTCTCAGAGTACATATGAGCTTGAGTTTATTATCTGGTGGTGGGCGATGCCAATGCATCTATGCATGCACCTCGTCACACTTCGTGTCGGTGCCACACCTTGCTTTGGATGGCGTTCTTCGCGCCTTCCAATATGCCGGCGAAGGTCGAGTTTTGAAGAGGTTTCAGTTGGTATGGCAGTAGGACTGCGCCCAGGCTCAAATGCTTTCATACATAATTGATGGAATCTGACTCCAATATGTGGAACTTCACTTCAATAAGAACAAAAGTTTTCGTACTTCTCCACAGCCTTTTTATTTCCCGTACAACGCGTTTCGATGCGAATACATCAACCTCAGGAAGGTACTTGGTGTAAACACAAATTTTTTCTTGGAACATTTTTCTTAAAATTAAAAAAAAATTTGTTCTTATCGAATCATTTCAATGGTGGAGATTTTTCACTGCCGTGTTGAGAGCACTTATGTTGCAGTCCTGATGATCTATTTTGGAAGCCTTCGGAAATTTTGAGTCTCGACGGTTTTTGCCGCACGAACTTCAACAAATTTAAAAAAGGCCATTAATAAGTGGAATTTGTCGAGGCTGTGACGTCATGACACGATAGTGTCTTAGACAAGGTCTGTCAAAACGCTATGCTCTGCGAATGAAAAGGATGGGAAGATATTTGCAGCATTCCGTTTCATGCACACGGAGACTTGTTGAGGAGAAGAATGTACAAATTAGGCATCAGAATTTTCAGGGATCGGTTGTGTGTGGTGGCTTTCATACTGTATTCCCCACCCGAAGCGCCATATTCGAATCCTGGCGGTATCGGAGATGTTTCAGTGTAACCCTGATCCTTTTTGCGTGCATCATGGAGAGCATTCAAGGGCAGTACTCAGTCCGTCGGATGGGACGTAAAACTTAGGTCTCCAAGGCGTCTTTCATTATGCCTTTGCTAATGCTGACGTCCGGTTCCTATAAAATATTCCATATTCTTCTGAAATGTTCCCTACGGCAAAACTGCTTACCGAACGTAATTGGCGCTAATGACTTCAGCTACGGGGTGCCTCCCGCAAGAAGTAAAACTACAAACGTGAGAAATATTAAGTGCTGAATGGGAGTGCAGAGCTAAGTGCTTGGAAATGTGGGATTGGAATTTGGTGTGAAAGGGAATTAATATCATCGATGCAGCAGCCAATTAATTTAATTTTACTTCATTTTGTGTTAATTACTTTTACAACTCTCCATTTTATTTTTATTTGGTTATTTTTTTAGTGTCAAGCGCTCAAACACGAAATAGATACCTAATCAGTACATAATCGGAGATTTACCCTCATCACCTGTAGTTCTTCATATCTTCAGTCGTTCTGTACGCATTTGATATTGTTCGTATTGATAGGTGTAACGCTAAATTTCAGAGGGAGGTGAAGGTCATTTTTCTTTACATCGCCAAAAAAGAGAATCCTACGTGCTCGTGGTATAACGTCTGAAAATGCGCAGTAGACCCTTTGAAGTCCAGCTCAGAATGTGCGTATGGTCTCGGGATAGGTGTTGGAGTGAGAATGCAGGAAAAAGTTGGGCATTATTTTTTTACCCGGAGACGGAGAAGATGCGGCAGAAGGAGCGACGGGAGTGTGGATGGGCTTCGGGAGTGGGGGGGGTTGGAGTGGGGGGATGGGCGAGGGGGTGGGGAAGTGCGAAATAAAACTGAGAGCCATCCCAAGGAGGAGAGGTGGAAGAGGAAGGGGTGAGAGTGGAACGGATGGAATCCGTGAAAGGTCGGCAAGTTGACGGAGACGAATTCCAAGAGAAGGGCTTTGCGGAAAACTATACAGTGCTTCGGATGTATCGACTGTGATGAGCCTTATTCTTATGTCGACGCACTGCTGTTTAGATACACAAAGGAATTCTATCCTAAGCGTGTGTATCTTATTTTGGTACCGTATGGCTACAGAACGAATCGGCAATATTCGTTTACTATTCAGTTATTTATATTTCATTGTAGGTATTTATTCTCGTGAAGGTAATGCGTGCGTATTGACCTGACGTTGATGTCGTTACCTGATGTGTCTCGTTGAAGCTGTATTGTTGTGATCGAATTGGCAGATGTCGGTGGTGATTTTCATGAGTTCATAAAATGACGTACAAAGTTTTGCCTGAAAAGATCTAAACGTATGTGTCTCTTTCTGTTAGGAATAATAATTCGCCAACCTTTCTCTGCATCCGTGTCACTCAACCGCTAATCGTGTTTGTCACTGTAATGCCTTTGATAATATATGTCTCCGAAGCGAAAATTGCTCTGTAACCGTAAATAAAAACAAAATTCACTCAAATTATCCGTGAGGTAGTGCATCGATATCTTGTGTATGTGTATTTAGGGAGGTCGGTATTTAGGATACATATTGATGGGCCAAGTAAATATTACTTTTGGAAGTCCATGTAGACTCGGCTCTGTAAGGCCTGGTTAACGTTAGCCTAAAAAATGACGTAGCCTTTTGCTAACTTGAATGTAACTGGGAATTCTGGTTTGGAATTCATTTATTTATTAAATAGGTCGTTACAAGTAGGCTGTTGGCCTGGTGGCAACGGTCAAGAATATAACATAAGAAATGAAGTTGAATACAATAAAAAAATATACGCGTCGTGAAACTCTTGACTCATACACACAAGCTCTTATGTTATTATGCACCCTGGAGTAATTTAGCTCTTATTTCCTTTCTAAAGTTTTTTACTGTGTTAGGAATATTGCATTAGACTCAGGTAGTTTACGTGAGCGTAATCGATTGGAGGAAGTATAAAATTCGGTTTTCATGCCGAGAAAATATTTTACCCAAATTGGAAAACCGTGTATGAGAGATGAATAAGCGCTTATTGTCAGTAAAGATGTTATCAGGTAACACAATGCTGTTTAGTCTTAGAAATTTAGTTTTCGGTGCTTTGCGTTAGTTTGAAATGTGAATCGATGGCTTCGGGTTACTGTGGTGAAGTCGACTCGTTTTGCGCGTTTTGTTTTACCGAATAGCACGGCGATGCTCTTGTCCGACCCAGCATCGCTTTGTCCCAAGAAGGGCGGCTGCTGCGAAATGGTGCGTGGGCAGAAAGGGGAGGAGAGGGAGGAGGCAGGCGTGGAGAATGCATGACGTGCCGAGTTCAAGTGTGCTCCAAGGCAGCACAGGCGTCCTTGTGTGGGCGGCCTCCTGGGCTTGGCCGAGGGGGCAGTGGGACTCCGAACTCCCACGCCGGGGGCGGATGTGGGCGGGAAAAGGGTGAGGGGGTGATGTCCGAAGGGTAGTTGCTGGCTGTTGCGAGGGTTGCCAGTTCCTTTCTCGGCCTGAGGAGAAAGAAGCGGGAGATGCCGGCATGTGATGTGAGAGCGAAGGCGGGAAAGAGTGTGCTGTTGACGGAACGACCGCCATCTCCTCTCCCATTGTCACGGTGGACTACGAGCGACCTTGCTCCTTTTGTGAAAGGAGAGTTTTTTTCGTGGCTCCTAATGATGGTCCTCACTTCCCCTTTTTGTCGCCTCCAGCCATTAAAATCTTTTTGCTCCATATTAATTATTTTTTCATAAAGCCCTATTAATATTGTCCCTTCACTGCCAATTTTTGCATTGTTTACGAAGCTTCATTATTCAAAATTATGGTGATACATTTATTAGGTGTTTTAGCAAGTGATTGTAAGGTTTTTTTTGAAGGCATTACCCTAATTTGCATGATTGCAGGGCCAATTTTTAACTTTAAAGAAAAAATATCTTTTGACTTTTTAGTAAGTCTTCTTTGTCTTTTTCATACCTAAATAAGAATCTTTGCCGGGTTACTGTTTCTAAAAAACTTTCAATTTTTTATCAAGTCTCTCATAAGCGTCTTATACTTTCTTCCTCTTCTCATGTCGTCTAAAGCTTCTGGTATTTTATTTCCTCTTCTGCGTTCACTCAACATTCGCCCCTCTACCGCCCTATTTTTCTTGGTGAACGGGAGCTGGTCTTCGAAACTCCGGCTGACATGTAGCGCAGTCAGAATTGTGTATTTCGCCATGCTTCGTCAGTTTTATTTTGTTACCGCATGGCTTTGCTCTTGGCGAAGTTTGGTTTTCAAAGGCGTTGATGGCGGTTATCTGTTAAAGTATTTGCGGAAAGAGGGAAAGAACAAATAGCGAACCTATGGCTAAGTCATTATCACAGTGGTAATTTTAGTTCAAAAGCGTCCCTTGCATATTCATGGTGTTGACTATTTAATTTAGCAATTAGAAGGAGAGGAATACGTTGAAAAGAATTTCAGCGACTTCAGGAACACTAAAAGTACTCTGTTCATTTACACCGACGATGGTTACACCATAGTCCGGGTAGAGCTACATTTCTCTCGAGTATGTATATTTGGCCTGCCCACTGAAATTAATGGATGCATTCTATAATAAGGAAAGTGATGTAATGCAGGCCTATTTTGCAGTCTTCATTTATGACTAGTGGTCAAGGAAACTTGTTTATCCGACTTTCCTCTCTTGCCGACCAAAGCTGACTCTCAAAATGTATGGTAAACATTGACCGAATCTCCATCATCTCCATTTTATATTCATGAAATTATGCATTTGTGTAGCTCTTTATTACTTGAGTTGTACAGAGATAAAAGAAACTCAGTAATTCGCAGAAACTGATTCTTTCTGCAGCATTAGTCTTGGTTTAACTTCACCTTCATGAGTTGGTAAGGCAGGATTTGCTTTTATTTATTCTTGCTTTGATAGGAGGAATTGATTTTCTTAATTTTCCTGTTCAAAGTGATCAAGTAATACCCGGAAGTCATTGCTGTCTTCAACTTTTTTAATTTGTAGTTTTTTGCCTAGTTAAACAACTTCTACAATGTACCCACTTCATGATTAAACCTAGTGTCTCAGCGCTTTAGTTAATACGAAAAAAAAGGTTTTTTTTCGAGTCTTAGAAGGGCTTTGATTATCTTATACTTTATTTTATATTACTCTGTTCAGTTTCAAAGCGATCTTTTGAACCGAATGGATGCCATTACTTGATTTTAAAGTTTTATGCAATTTTGTGGCTTTATGGAGTCAAAGAAATTTCCGCTGGATAGTGAAAAATATTAGCTTTAAACGGTGCTGCAAAAATATCCCCCGATTTCTCTTGCTTGTGGTGTTGAAGGCACTTGGAATAAAAAGAGAGCGCTCGACAACTTTGCTCGTCGTCCGTCTCGCCGCCAGCTTCACTTCGCTCCTCCTTTTTTTTGCCGGTTGACGAGTTTGCTTGCTTGGTGGGCCTTCGCATTTTGTGCCGCCGTACTCTTTCTCACAGTTCGCGGCCTCGAAACTCAAAACCGCTCCCGCCTAGTCCGCGGTGACAGTGTCGTCCTCTTTTTCGTTTTGCGTTTTATTTTGTGTCGCGTACTATTTTGCGTTAGTTCGTATTATCTTGCCGACTCGGATGCAGCGCAGGAATATGTAATTAGTGGATTGAATGGGATGCGAAGGAATGCCATGCGTTTTATTCTGTAGTCCTCTACGAACACTACGAGTGTTTTGTACAGCTATCGGAGGAATTGTTGATGCAGCCGCGGGTGACTCCGAGGTAATGCACGAGACCTAAGTCTCTAGAACATTTTAAATAAGACTAGTTCGTACTCGTAGTTCAAACTAAAACCTAAGGCAAAATGCGTTAATTGCACACCCTCACCATATATGTGGCACAACTAAAGGCGACAATATGGAGAGGGACATACTGTGGAACAGGTTTTGTTCAAGATTTCTTATTTTTCCGTATGCAGCACAAAAAAGCAGCACATAACATGGTAGCATATCTCCCTTTTTCTTTGCTTTTCCTTCCGCTATTTCATGGCTGATGACCTGGCAGCACACACTCTCGCAGCGATTTGCAGGGTAGTATGTGTACAAATTCGGATACAGAAAATCGGGTACGAAGCTAGACATGTCTGATTTAGAAAAGGCAATAGGCGTGGACTTGCAAAATTGCTTGATGGGATGGTTCATAAGCGGTCAGGGTATGATGAAGCTAGTGATCGTTAGAGAAGAGAAATTATAGGCATTTAAGATGAATAGAAAGAAATTGGAAGAAACACTTGAGAATGACCTGAAAAGGTCGAAACCGGTCGTGTTCTTAATAAAATTGTGTAGAATATAACCAAGTTTTCATTTTAACTAAAATTGGAAGGTATTTTGAAATTAAAATTGAAATGGCAATGGCCATAAATGTTTGCGGATGAAATACAACGTTCAAGATAGTGCATTAAATTTATGTAATTCTTTCGTCATTGACGTATTCATGACACGATATAGACGATGTTGCTTGTTTCAGAGTTATCTGTTTTTCTTCTATGTCATCCATTTGTCACCTCTATCCTTTTGTCAGTGCCCATTTGTTGATTGTGGTCTCCCGGTCGTCTTCTCTTGGGCCCGATACTTTTTGCTTTTACTCTTTCATTTTGCTTGTTATTGCCTTGATATTCATCTCATTCGGTGCGTGTTGACTATCATTTATGATAATAATGTGCAAACAAGATTCAGTGGCCTCTTCCGAATTCCTTCGGTCGTCATTAGGTTACCGTGCTTCTCTTATTGTTCTGGTGACGCCCCTTCGACTCGGGAAACCCTGCCGAATTGAGCTCTCACCGCAAAGCATGTGAGTGGAGCTTGTTTTTTTGTCTCCTATGTTTTGAATCCTCCCCACTCCACTGAGCGTGCACTGTTCTGACGTTGGCGCAAATCCTTTGGAACTTTTTTGTGCCTCACGCACAAAAGTTCCGCATTTGCATGTTCACAAACCCTTTGATTCCGGAGCCGGTTGACTCTCAGGGTTCCCTTTTTTTCTCCTTCTGTGGCTCCGAGCTCTTTGTGATGGAATCGGATGTGAGAGAGGGGAGAGAACATAAATGTGAGGGATTTTGTTGGAGGGATATGGCGAGGAGGGTGCGGTATGGAAGGGAGGTGCGATGCGAACCCCTCGTGTGCTCACATCCACGTGCCGACTAAATGGACAAGGACGGCTTTTGCTGGATGACTTTTCGATGCTGAAACCGTAATGTCGCTGTGCGATATGAAGACCCATGTCCCACCCAACATCTTTGAAAAGAAAATAGCGTTTAATGTCGGATTCCAATGGATATCGAACGATATCACAGGACATGGAATGTAGTAGAATCGATTATCGCCCGGAGTCCTATTATAAATTATTACGTTGCGATTTTTAGGTTGTTTGATCGGGATTATTTGGTGCCATTATTATGCTATTTTGGTAGATTCAACCCCTCGGATAAAATAAGGTAGATAACCATCAGCTCCCGTAGGTTTAATTACCCCGTTTTCCCGCAAACCATTCGTGGCCACAACATAACCAAGCCAGAGCCCTCAAGCAGTTGAATGTGTCATAATTATAAACCTACGATAAATGAAATATTTATGGTACATATGACACATTTTTCGTTCAGAAACAGCCAAAAACCGCTGGTATTCTATCCTTTTCGGCCTCTAACCCTAGTGGCGGCTTGGAGGATGCAATGTCGTATCAGCGGCTCGATTTAGCATAGTTTTCACTGGAGTATAGCACATCGCAGTCCATTCGTCGCTATATCGCTCATCCTTTTCCGTTGCGACGGAGGATGGCTAGGAAGTCGGTCGGTTATCCATGCTCGCCCCGACTTTTTTTCAGCGAGAGACAAAAGGGAGGGTGTCTGTGAGGGGGGTAGCGAAGGTGAAATGCTGAAGGGAGGAACGGTGGTTGACGTGCAGCGGTGGAGGTTTCAGGTGGTAGCGGTAGGGTAACTCTTTTCCTGGCTCCGTAAGGGGGAGAGAGGCGAAAGACACCGCTACGGGGTGTGGGAAGGCTCTACTCACCCTACTCCATGGATTTTTTTCTCTCTCTCGCTCTTTCTCTCCCCGGGAAGAGAGGGAGACAGAATGCGGGTCGTGCCAGTCAAGTTGGGGTTGCCGTGCATGTGCTGCTCATCTTTTTCATTCATCTTCTCCCCTTGCCTCCTTTATCTCTATCCCTACCCTTCCCTCCCTCGCCATACATTGTTTCCTCCGAGACTCGTTTGAAGACGCGGAGAATGACGGCAGAACTTGAGGTCCCGATGTCGTCGGCCCCGATGGTTTCCTGACTGTACCACTCGCGAGTGAAAAAAGGCAAATATTCAGGAGCTTCCTTTGCCGTGTTATCGGAAATCATGAGTTGAAAAGTGGAAGCACGTCCCATAATTTTACAGATCCATCGAGTCGCTCTCCTCTCGACAACAAACACGAAAGCAAGTGTGATTGAGACTCTTGGGCACGGTTTTACAGTGTTTAGATGAGGTTACACATCACGTGATTAACCCTTTACATTTTATGCTGTTGTCTTAAAAATCATGTTTCGTATAGTGCATTTGACTGTCACTAAGTTTGCTTGAACATCATCGAAGGGAGAGCATATCCGCGTGGGTCATTAGGCAAAGAAAATCTTTAAATAGGGATTATAAAACCTCCTTGGAAGGTACCGAAATCTGAAGTTCACTTCTGACACCAATCCGATTATCAGGCTCCTTCAGTTTATCGGTAGACTTGGACTCCCCGCATAATATTATGGAGACAGACATTTTAAATGATAGGTTTGAATGATCACCTTTTTCTCGCACCATTCATGACTACCACGGAGTCACGGTATATCACTCTTAAATTTAAGTGCAACATAATTTTATGCTAAAAGTACTTTTCCATAACGCGAAAATTACTGGTGTCCTAATTCAGTCCTTATGTGTTGTTCAAAGTAAACTACTTACCCTTCCTTTAGTTGGCCCTTTCAACTGTAAATTCTCTACTGACTTAAGTATATTGTAACCCGCTTTAATTTTAGTTCACGCTATTATTGATTCAAGCTTGCTTTTGTAAAATCAACAAGCCAATATTGGCTCGTCGTAATGTTTCCCTGGGGCTGAATCACTGAAGTTATGCCCAGACATGCCATACCCTCGGTTGTGGAAAACTCACGGAATTCGAACCCGCAACAACAGGATAAATCGGGGAGGACTTAACGCAGAGGCCGGCAAGGATGACTGCATTCTCGCGCCTCGCAGTCTCAGAGATTGCTGTTCGTCCGCTGAGGCCCCTTTGCGATGGTAGGCCCTTCCTGCTTTGACCCTAGAGAAGTGTTTTTGAAGCTCCAGCCGTTGCGCGGGGAGGAATCATCGGAATTTCACACATTAGGGGCGAACGACTCACGGGATTCTCCCTTTAATGGCGGTGGTTGGAGTCCCTGAAGCAGGAACGAAGGGCTGGGTTGCCTTTAACGGCCGTAATCGGGGGAAGTGGAGCGTTGGGACCCCTTCTCCTTCCTGTGAGACCCTCCCCCCCATCCGTTTCACGGGAGCCGGCCATGGGAGCAATTTCGGTCGGTGGCTTCTTGCAGCCAAGCCCCTTTCTTAATGTCTTAACCCATTCCGCGACACATTTCGGCTTTTTCTTGTCTTACTCTTCTAACCAGATTGTTTTCAGTGGTCTGGGGTTCATTTATTAATTAATCCGTTGAAACTAATTAGTGTGTCCCAAGATGTTGAGGAAAAAACGAGTTTTTCGGCACTTATTTTGGCTATCCCTCTAACTCCTCGTAAAGGAGTCGCGAGGAACAGCCATGGTGTACCGGAATTTCAGCGGTATTATGAGCTTTTATGGACTCCTAATCTCTGTACTTGTAGGGAAATAGCCCTTTAATTCCGCGAGTCAAAGTATAATGTTGTTCTTGAATGTGACAATGTGCCGTTGGGAGAGCATTTGCATGTACTCCAGAGGCACTTGTGTTTCGTGCGCACGGAACATATCGCACGTACATTTTCATCGTGCCAAGTCTTTTGTGTCAGTTTTATGAGGCGTGGTTAAATTAAGTGACGTTGACAACAGGTCGAGTTTTATAAAGAACGTCGTACTGTGGATTAGTTGATATGAAGGCTAATGACGGAACAGTGCATCCACAGCGGTACTCATTCCGCGAAAACATCAAAACAAACGAGCAGCAGTAATGAAACGCAATTTCAATTTGTTTGTTGTATTTTTGTTTATTTTTTATTTTCGCTTTCCCCCAAAAATGCCGATAGAACTTTTTTTACATCGGGTATTACATGTTGCAATAGACGTACGCATACACCCATGCCCTATGTGGTGTAAAGCCCACCCAGGTGGGACTCGAACTCGCGACCCTGTGTCCGAAAATCGCGTAATAACGAGTGTTACACGCTATTGTCGCTCACTTACTAGATTTAGGAGCGGTAGATAATTAAAGGCAAGAAAAATGATGCTATGACGAGGAATCTAAAGGCAGGTTACAATCATTATTCCTTTTAGATAATCCCTTCGTTAACTGAAAAAAAACATTGGCAATCCGTCATCAGTTTTACTAGCTACAACTTCTAGAGTTGACTTGGCTATGTATGGCAAAATTGAATATTGAGGCTAAGCAGTGGTTAGTGTTACTGCTCAGTTTCACCAAGCGTTAAACTGGACCGTGGTCGCGCATTCGTCGTGTTTTCACCGTCCGAATCCATTGTCTCGAGTGGCAGGATGTCCCAGGGGTTATTGCTTTGGAAGATCCTCACTGCCTCAGTACCAGCTGACCATTCGGGACAAAGGACTATAAACGTTAAAGCTGTCTGGAGTGCTTTCCCCCAGTCCTTCCATTGACTTCGTGCTGAGCTCTCAAGGTTCTCTTTTTTTCCGGATTATCGAAGCGGAAAAGTGCATCCCTTTTCCGGCACCATCAGCTCCTCCTGCACGCCATTTCATGAATTGCGCCCAATTTCATACTTTCTCTGCTCATCGGCGTGAAAGCATGGTTTACTCGAAGACTTAAGAAATCCCCAGATCCGACGACAGAAATCCTCAGATCTGGCTAGATAGGTAAACCTCGAGAATGAATTGGGGAGGGATGTGTTTTTCTGTTGCTTGGGCTGAACGAAATTGGGATATTGATAATGCGTAAATGCCGTCGTGATTATATATTACAGTTGTTTAATTTTTTGTTCCCACTTCAATGGAAAAAAATGAGTAGACAGAAATATTGACTGAGGATCAAGAGTTTTTAGATTTCAAAGTCTTAATCTTTAGCGCGGAGATCTGTGGAAAATAATTATTTATTTCTGCTTCCTTCTTAATTTATTTCATTTTCAAATATTTCTGTCGTGTATCTGGTAATACTCGTCAACTTCGGTCAATTTTCACATACGTTGTTTCAGTTTTATTATGTATTGAGGGAGCGCATTGAGGGTGCAATCTCTAGCTTGAAGAAATTGGAGATTCCTTTCCTAAGTCCTTAACAAGTACAACTTAGAAAATGTTAACAAAGCTATAAACAATTGATTAATGCAGTGTGGTGACTCTGAATGAGTAGGTATGAATGTTTGTTTCAATTCTTGTTTGGGCACCTAAAGTGATGCACTGAACGATCTGAAGTTTGCCGTATGAGATGGCTCAGGCAACTAAAAATTAATGGGAATCTTGTTACTTTGGCGCATTGCAGTAGCGTGTCAATTCAATCTCAAAAGCTAAGCATTCAAATAATGTACACACAGGGAATATTACTTGCCTCGTATATCCCATAATATCCAACGACACAATTATGTCTCAAATGCCCAACTGGAGACCTACCGAGGGGAAAACCTATTCCAAGCATTTGTCGCACTGCATGAATACCACTCCACAAACTCTTCTGACGTCCCCTTCCTTGCTCGCCACTCCCCAGTGTGGCGGTGCCCATTACTATCTGTGATAGAACGTCATGCAGTGTGGCAATTATTCCTCCACCGCGTTTATTGATTCTCCGCGAGGGTCTCGCCTTTTTAACCCTTGGGTCATCACTGACCAGGGAATAAATCCACTCTCCCTTCCCACGGGCAGCGTGGTAATCATCGCGTGATCATTCCATCGCGAATGCCTTTTTCCTTTTGTCGCCCTTCCCCGAGGATAAATTGCCCTTTTTTTCTTGGGGAAATCAGAGTTCGAATTCCAGTCAATAGTTTTTATTTTTCATTTTGAATTTCGCACCCGCCTACGTATATCTTTTGTGAGCGGGTGACTACCGTTTACGTCTTAGCGGTACTCTGCAAGCCACCTCAAAGGTTTGTGGCAGGGGATTATTTCACACAAGTCATGTACTAACCGTCAAACACTCTGACATTCTGCTGTTGATTATTAAATTGAATATATGTTAATGTTAAATGAAGTAACAAGCGTGGAAGGGATAGTCGTATGCAATGAGGCTTCTAAAAATCATTATACTCATGCATGATAGACACTACTCATCACAGGAACCTTTTGTTAGGCTGTTGTCATGCTAGCATGAAAAAAAATATTTGACATTCACGTGGGGCAAAAAATAATTTGGTATCCCATGCAGAAATGTAATATAAAAAAATTAAAGAGAACACAAAAGAAACGTAATAGGCAGAGCAAAACTTGATGGCACTAGACAGCGGACAGTATTAAGGTCAGTGAGGGTGATTCAAGCTTTGTTGATGAGGCAGAGGTACCCAAAGACCCCTGTATAGACCTCTTAGGGGACCCTCGGTCCATTTTCCCCACCTCTCGTGCATGCTTTCCTCTCCCTGACGTCATGCTTTTGACAAGGGAGTGCCACCAAGTTTTGCTACACATGAGTCTGTCGATACTATCAGCCTTGAAAGTTGAAGCCGAGGAAGTTCCAATAGTTATTTCGTCCAAGGTTTTTCTCAATGTGTTTTTTAAAGTAGCTTCGACCTCGGAGGCAATAGGCAATATGCATGAAGGCGAATATTTCGTGGCGTTGTTTGCACGGTGCTTGGGAGGACACCTGGTTCCTTCTAGGCAGGGGCAACGTGGCCAGGGTGGGAAGGCGGGGATTCCCGCCCGGGCCGCGATATTAACGTCAATAAAATAAGACGTTTATAGCATCAAAAGCTTGTACGTCGTATATATATTATGTATTTGCAAACCTTTTGCCCTTAACGACCTGAAACGGGTTTTTAACGCACAAATTTTTTCAGAAGGGGGGTCACAAAAACTGGGCCCCTCTGGACGTGCAGCGGCCCGGGCCCCTGAGCACCCACGCCGCCCCTGCTTCTAAGCTTCAATGATATTCATCATAGATAAAAAACACTACGAAAGCGGTAATTGGCTCAAGCACCCTACCCGAATTTAGGGGATCTGAGTTCGAGTCCAGCGCAGACGAATGATTTTTTCTTCGTGAATTTCGCTCTTTCGTGCTCTTTTTATGGAATCGCAGAGAACGTATCTCTGATTGGTTAGATACTTGGGGTGGTGGCCGACATCAATGGTCATTTGCGCTGTTAAGGTAGGTGGGTAGGTTTGTAGTTAAGGATAGTTTAAGGAATTTTTTAATTTTGTAAATAAAATGAGTACATTTAGATACGAGGTCTGGTGGTTCATTGTCAATACCCTAATATTTTACAAATAAATACTAACAGAAGAGAAGAATAAATACCTGAATCACCCTTATTAACTAACATATAAGTAGCAGAAACCGAAAGAACCAAAATTTTGCTATTACCTCACATTCTATTGTTTATAGTCTCTATCCGTCTGTTCGTAAATAGGTACATCCACGCTTAATGGGAAGGGCCTAAATGTACATCCTGATGTGTAAGGTTCCAGTCTGTAGTCGTTTTTTTTAGGAAATGAATGTTTCTTAATGTTTGTTCTGTGGGATGATTCTATTTAAAATTCATGGTCATTTTAAACCATGAATGCTGGTTTTTCTATCGCCTTGCGAAGCTTGTTCCAAGCTGCTTCGTTATTTATTATTTTGAGCAGACCGCATAGCCGGATCCTTTGATGAAGGAAGGCTGAAAAGAAACCCGGCGTCGGCCCTAGCCAGCTTTTAACTATCACCGCCGCCAAGTGGTCCACCGCTATTGTCCTCTCCTGCGGATGGAGCACTAAGTTTGAAGTGCTCTCCAAATGGTACGGATTAGGTATCGGGATTTTAGTGATAAACTTCGGCCGTAGGGAATCGAACCTGAGCTCTTTAAGGTCGGGAGCCAGTATTTTATCCTCTGCGCCAACCCGATCTTCAGCACGCTCTGTGCCCGAGGCCGGCGTCTGTTAGGGGGGATCGAATGTGTCTCTTACCCACCGCTACACCCTTTGCCACTCGATCGCGTCGACATGATTTATCTCGTGGGGGAGGGGGTGTGTGAGTGGGAAGATCGAGGGACTACCCCGTGGGAAGATGAATGAATTCCTGCTCCCCAGTCGCTCGGAATGGCCGACGGTGTATTATATCGAGCGAGAGGGGCGTTAGGTTGCAGCGGGAGATGAGTCAAGTACGTATCTCAGAGTGAGGCTATTGCAAATTTCACCTTCCAGTTTCAAAAGTAATTTTGTATCGCAAGAGACGCTTTATTTTGTGTTTCGGTTTACTCAGCATCATGTCGTTATCCGATTACAATTTTTATCGTATAAAGTTGGGTTTACACTGACAATTTTATTGCGTAATTTACTTGCAGCAAGTGGCTTTCGATGGAATTTGCAGGTGCAAACAGTTCTGGAAGTCTGATTGCAGCACTTTAAAAGTTTCGGCTAGTCACTTTCAAAAGTATTGCTACTCGTGTTAACAGCAGCCAATCTGGCTCTTCACTAACTCGTGAAATTTTTTTCGTCAGCCTAAAATCCTCCGCAAGCTCTTTCAGAAGATACTTGCGGAAGTAACTTGCCGGCGCAAACCCACCCTTAGAGCTGAAAAATTAAGATTTCAAGTGAGGCTTAGTGGAGGTGGAAATACCATGGTCACTATATTTAACATTGCTTAATATTAACTCCGCAAATGGGAATTAAGGAACACGGAAAACATAGTATTAACGGAAAACATAGATATAATGGATGATTAACTTAGGCATATCATAGCGTATCACATGGTCTTAACTTCCAGTCTGAATGCCTGTTTGTTAACCTCGTTCTGATGGTTTGGTATTCACTACTCTTAAACTGACGCTAAGAATGCCCTAAAATTAGCCATATTGGACGCTGATAGAAACTCATAATAATTAATTTCATTGTGTTATTTTGGCGGCTGCTTTAGCGTCCTAATTTTCGAAAAAATCTTGATATTAAAATCATATGTACCCTTCGCATTGGATTTGTCGCATCCATGTGGCGTATTGATGTTTTTTCAATTTCTTTATATTGTGTAATATTCTTTGCACATTATAACTCAATCCGCATGATATCGCCAAGTGACATTTTCTAACCAGATCGAAACGGACATCACAAGAATACAGCCCTCTTTCGGTGAAAGGGTCTTTGCGTATTGAAAATATATACATTACATCGCAGAATTAATTCTGCTTCAATAAACTGGGTTCGTTGTCTGTGAAACACTTGCAGTCTTTTTGCCTTTTTATTTTCAAACGGACTGACAAATAAATGGACATAAATAGAAGTGATAAATTAAAATTTTAAGCAAGAGAAAAAACACACAATTTGACGATACTCCGATACTTATATTTACACGACCGAGCGCAGATGTTTGTTAACCTCAACATTAAGCACCTATTTATTTTTCCTCGTTTATCTTGACAACGACATCTGTTTATTTTCGCTTTAGCGATTATCTCAACTAACTCCAAATTCATAGTTCTGTACAATTTGTTGTTGCATTATGTAGCAATCCAATGTATCGCTAAGCGCGAACGATCAAATTCTTAATGCGATGTATCGCGTAGCCCGAACGATTAAGGTAGTTTTGGCGATCTATCAATTCACCTAGAATTTGATGACTTTTACCTAATTTAAAGAAAAATCTCCCATCTTTCCATTGATATCAAAATATTAACCCCTTGCTGAACCACTTTTCGAGCAATTCGCCTAAAGATTTAAGCTGTTTTACATGGGATATTTTACTGCTGTGCGCTCCAGAGGGAGAATATTGAAAACATTAGGAACTTCTAACACCTAGGTTTCGTAAAAAACTAATTGTGTGTAGTTTGTGTGTTTTCTTAACTATTTATAAAAATTAATCAATTACTCAACTCACTAATTTTTACAGAAACGCTAAAAAACTACTATTGTGAAGGCAATTTCACCGTACGGCGTGAAAAAATGAGTCAAGCTAGAGACTTATGTGGTTATATTTATTTTATTAATGACAATTCTTGTCATGATAGCATTCTAGCATGATAGATTTCCAGTATCGTGTGACGTAGAAACGGCATGCAGGCTAACGAGCATAATCGTAATCATACTGGCTGAGCTACTTGATTACATAATTGATGCGTTACTAGTTTACTACTACTAGGCCATTAAAAAAGTCGAGTCCCTCGAGTTTAGGAAGCTGTATCTTCAAGTAGAGTTAACGGATTTTTACGAAATAAAAACTATGCGATAGAATGATCATTCCTACGTTTATCGATGTGTCTTAAAAAATTTCCCTTACTTATCTGCCCTTTAACGATATTTTATTTGAAAAAAGTCACTATTTTCGGCGCTCAAAAATCCGATTTCCCAACTTTATGTTATCACTGTTCTCTTAACATCAGACGTAAAAACGAGAAATTCTGATAAAGGTTAGCTAAACATGTTATTAACGTAATAAAGGAAATAAATTGTTTATAAGTTGAGTTTTACACGAGCTGGTGTAAAAGTTGTAAACCTCCTCATATTTCGAAACTAATGATGCGATTGAAATTTTAGGTATACTGTTGTGACGCACGATAACGCCAGCATTGCAAATATGTACATGACAAATAGTAAAAATTAATGGTATTCTCAACAAGTAGCTCCAAGTAGGGCCTAGCAGCCTTCGACCAATCACATTAGGTTTTACAGACGCTGTGCGGTCTTCACTTACTGAAATCAACGGCATGTATGCCTCCTTTTGGCCATCAGTAATTTTCACGCTACTAACAGAATCAGCAATAAATAAAAATGCCCCAACTGCTGTTTTGTTCGTGTGCTGTGATTGGGTAATTTAAATAGTTTTGAAGGTTTGAATGAAAATGCCACTTCTCTGCCAGTACAAGTTCAATGATGGCACCAATCATGCTAGATTCCGTCCTCAACATGTAGTACCGGCTAGTATACTAGGTCTTGTGCTGGATCTTGTATCGTGTGAAACGGGCTTGAGATATCTCCGGTGTGTCTCATGTGCGCTGTCGATGCATCGCAGTAACGTGCGGAGCTACTTCAAGGGGGTACAGGGGTATGATCAAAGAGGTTGCCCGTGGTTGGGGGAGTCGGTTGTGTTGGAATGAATGGCGGACGTCGTCAAAGGCTTGAAGGCAGTGTGTGTATGTGTGCCGATTGGGCGGGGGAGAAAGGCCTTCTCCACTCTTCTCCTCCTCTCCCTCCCGGGGCCTGCCCATCTCCTTCGGCCGGGGAGGACTTCTCCCATCGCTTTCATTATCTTCTCTTCCCTCCCTCTCGCTTCCATTCAAAGGGACGAGAAAAAAATAAGAATTGTTGCCATCTTCCCCATCGTGTCCCCTGAGACCCGTCCTGTGGCCTGCGCGATCGGGGACCCTCTCCTGTGGAGCTGACGCAAGGAGGACTGGATATCAAATGTTTCTTTGTATGGCGACGATTTAAACATGCCGTTTGATGAGTTGGAATCTGTTCATCAATTGAGTGGGCGACTCAATTTTCGTTCTCCTACGGGCATGGGCTACATTTGCGTGCAGGATTGCTCGGTGATTTTCTAGTAGACAAACGTGGAACACAGAGTATGGGTATTCGTTGGCGATGGTGCCCAGCTTTATCAAAGTCGTGTTTGGTGAAATCCTTACCTTGTATCAATTGTAGTCATCTTTGAGTCATCCTCAACATTCAGCTTATGATGCAGCAACTGAAAACACATGAACACACCGTGTCGATTTTCAAAGATGTAAAATTGTCCGTCCAATGAATAGATGATGTATAAAGTTGATAGCGAAAATATGGATTCTGAATAATATTAATGGTTGAAGGCGTAACTTTGTGGAATGTAGTCACCGACATGATTAAAAAAATATACAACTTAGTAAATTCCACTCAAAAATTGGTTTATTATCGACCCAGGTTTCGACTGCACAGCAATCATTATCAAGGACCTTGATATTGATTGCTGTCGTAATAAACCAATTTTTGAGTGGAATTTACTAAGTTGATTTTTTTCATCATGATGGATTGTAAGCCATTTAAGTGTGATCGGTTATTAAACTTGGTGTCATTGAAAGTTATCTAAAATGATTTTCCCTTCCACCGTAATTAGTTAGTTGCTTGGTAAAGTCTTTGCATATTTTTGAAAGAGTGCAACAACTCTTCCCATCATGATTTTTGCCTGTTTTCGTTTTCCAAGTCAAAATTGAGACTAGGGTTGGTAGACAATATTAGTGCACAAATGGCAACTACCTTAGCAGTGAATCATGTCATTTGTTCAACTGGAGGACGTATTCATCGATAAGAGTTAATAGATATTTTGATATTCCAACTTAAACCGGGGTGGCTAACTAATGTCGTCGGTTTCATCTCCCCACGGCTTATCAAATGTGCATCTCAATTTGTTTGCGAGTGAGATAATGTCATCTGTCATTCTGTTCCAGCGCTTTCCTCGTCTTATCATTGCTCCCGATTATCTCTAGTTTTCAGCTGTATTCCTCTAGCATTGGATGATAGTAGTATTTTATCGCTCAATTAGGCTTAATTTCCATGATAGGCTCAAAGTTAGGTTGCGATCAAAAACCAGTTTATACTTAGTAAATCTATACTCATGGTTATCCCGCGAATCTCTTGTCCAATAGTTTCCCCTATAATTTCATCCATCGACGTTGTCAAAGAATTAAAAGAAATTAATTCACGTTTTGTGTTTTCTTTTGGTATGAAGTACGTGTTAGCGTTAATGGTTACTTGCTGTGCGATAGAGATAAAGGTTCGTGACCTTACTCAGCTTCGCTTCTGTCTTCAGATTCATTTGCGGGTGATGCATCTGGCGACCCCCTACTCTCCTTCCATTCCTAATTTTGCACTCATGCTCAGTTAAAAAAGGTATGTTACACTGAAATGATCTTAAGGTGCGCCACGCTTGTAAATGAAGGGGAAATTGCATATAGTGCATGAGGTTCACCGAGAAAATCGAACGTGATCTTGTTTGAAGAGAAGGCAGTAAGTTGTGTTAATCAGAATCTCCGTCTCTCAAAACGCCATGTAATTATATGTTGATAAGAAACGAAGTAATTACTCAAATACGCAAGTATTTAAGTATTTATTGTTAATGATAGCTTTTTTTACCTCCCGACACGGAGAAAGGAACAGAAAGGTATTTATTGCCTGCAAGATTTTGAAGGGGAAAGGTCTAGATTTTCCTATCGTTTTGACTTATTTTGATATTCTGCAAAAGTGATTGTGCCTTCAGTTAGAGTGACTGATTCTTTTAAGTGCCAAAAACTTTTGTGAAGGTGAATTTCAAGTAGTTATCGTATCATAACTTTTTATTTTAATATTCTTTCCATATTTCTACCAGTGTAATCGCGCAAGTTTGAATGGAATAATTGCGAGGGATAACAGCTGGCACTGTAAAATTATGTCCGAAACGCGGAATCTGAACGAGTTTAAAAGCTTTTATTCAGTTAAACAAATTAATGTCGGTATCCATTGTTGACTCATATCGGGATGGGGTGAGTGGAATCCATAGCTTGGAAGCAATTCACCAGGCGGAGAGGGAACAGGAGGGCGATTGTTCCATTGTTCGACTTCATCTCGCATTGTGTTCCAAGTGGCACCTCATAGTGCGTGGCCATCCTCGGTGTAGTCCATCTCCTGGCTTTGCCCGCTGCCGAGCGCGTCACGTGGTGAGGAAGCAACCCTTGAAGTGGACCCAGCAAACCCTTGAACCTCCCCACGATAATAAGAGCGTTCCCTCTGAAGCGAATTGACATTATTATTCTTGAACATTAGTACAGTTGAAGTAAAGTTGTAACTCAAACTCAATTTTTTGTCAAATTTCAGATATTTCGAAAGAAACTCTACATCCACGACGATGTTATTTGCATTTTTACCTGTCATTTGGTTAAAATTTCTTAATCACGAAATGCCTTTAGCTCGAACCATTTTTTCAATTCCGGTGCTACGTTGACGTATCTAGTTCATGCTGTTACTTGATATTAAAAAATATTTTTTCATGCGTAATATTTTGAAGTAGCGCGAGGAAACATTTTTGCTGAGGATCCGAATAATCATCCGTAACAGTTCCATTAATTATAACCAGAGACGTGGTCTTACGAATATTTACGGTTTGGGCAGCCCCCCCTGGTTGAAGTTCAAACACTCATGCGAAGCCTTTTGTTCGGGGACGTGGAGAATTCTTTAGGCAAGGGCCACGTGAATGAGGGGACACATCGAGGCGTTAAGCGTTAAGTATGGGAGTTCTCGAGGGTCGTGTGAAAGAATGTTTCTGCCGGGGAACCATTTCGCCACCCATTTCACCAGCGCAAGAATAAAGTGCTCGAGAGGGACGCAGTATCCCCATGCCTGCCATAATCGTTCCGGGTTTGGCCCGCCCCTTCGCTCGGTAAGCGGTCTTTATCACCCTTTTGTACGCGACTCGTGACTGTCATCTACGACCGGCCTAGATGACGATATCTCGTCGCCAAAGTAGATATTTTTTCCTCTTATACGAAGTCGGTGAGGAGAATCGGAAGGAAGCGTTGTAGAGGGTGTCGATAATTGTTGTCGATAGGACTATTTGAACGATATGGTTTTACTTGTTTGATAATAACCGTAATTTGTGGCTACGAGGCGTAGTTTTTTCGATGTGGAAGGTATTCTGAATAAAAAATATGGATATAATTGCCCCAAAATTTTGTGTATAGGGCCATGTGCTCGCTACGATGATGTGGACTAGAACATATGTCGCCAGTGTTTATCATTGGTAGCTAGATGGCCTGATGGGGTATTAAAATGTGAACTCTTTGGCGCCTTTCGCTTTAAACAAGCAAATGGCAATGCTGGGGTTTGTGGTTGGATTGAAGAATTTATTGATGCTACGGGTTTAGGTACCGACTAAAGAGTTAAATGATAGTTTTAGATTGAACAAAAGCACTTGGGACAAATCTAAATATACTACGTCGCCATATTCCGGGATGTTTATTTAGATTGCTCTACAGTGTAATTGGCGTGATGCGCTGGAATCTGCTTTATTTTTATATGCATTCTGCACACGTATTTTGGAAGAGTGCTGAAGTTAAACTGAAGTGGTTGGTGGAGAAAGTTCGATGAGCATGGTAGAGGCAGAAGAAGTGCAGGAACTTATGACGTCTTACTGGGAGGCAAAAAGTGTGAGGAACTAGGGAAATAGTTTTTGTTAGGAAAATGTGGAGACGACCCTTCAATTGATTTTATGGAAGTAGGGCTTGTGGACAAACCTAATCAATCGGTAGAACACTAAATTAATGAATTATGGAGGATGAATTCCAGATGGAGTGCGTTAGGAAAGATGAGGTGTTTTCCCGGCTAATCGTCTTATTTAATGTTTCACGGGCTTCCTTCCGGGTGAGGTTCTTAATTTCTCCCAACATCTCCTCGGAACTTTATTTCATCCAAACTCCCTCTTCGTCTTCATGGATAGAGGAAGCTTCTCTCATCTACTGAACTATACATTTCATGTGCAATAGGCATTTTCTCGAAAAGCAAGGGGGTATGAAGAGCCTCAACCGTTGGGAAGCCCGAGAAACATCAACTCAGGAGCACGGTAGGCATCACGAAGCCCGAATGCCGAATCCGTCCTTTTCGCCTACGTATCGCCCACTCTCCTGCGTAGCGATCATCCCACGTACGCCGCCTGGTCGCGTCCTCATCTCGCTCTGTGGCCCGAAGCGTGAAAGTCGCCGATGCTGTCTATGACGAGCCGCGAAGAGGTTCGGCGGACGGAGCGAGACTTTCTTTCGCGCCCGGGTGAGTGGGATCGCAGCAGATCGCATCGGTGGCGGTGGCTCGATGCTACAGATCAAAGAGGCGTATGGGTGGAAACAGATGAAACAATAGCGGAGGAGAACGTCGGAGCCATTCAAAATGCTTGATGGGCCACATAGTTGAGTCAGCTATGCATTTTATGAACCGGAAAGGGTGTTATTAGTTGAGATACCATGATGATTGATCTGAACGTGCGTGAACCGAGCTAATAAAATAAATTCGCAGTAAGCGATCGGTGGCGGCCGCGGCGGGGGTTTAGTCCTCGCCTTCAACCCCATGGTCGCGAGTTCAAGTTCCACTCGGGTGAGAATTTCACCACCATTTCAGTTGTTGAGTGTGTTTGCCCGAGGTTGGATGTTATATTACCTGATACAGAAGGTCCTCGCGGTTATTTTCAGGGTAGTTTAAAATTTAAAAAAATTCGTCCTTGCCTGAAAACATTCGTGCTAATGAAAAATTTGACGTATCGTTTTTGCCGAAAGAAGGGCAGGCATCACTTATCATAGCCCAAGACGCCAGATGTTCTATCCGTTAACCTTTGCTCGTCGCGACTGATCGCTGGCAGCAGGTTTGTCCATCGTCTCCGCTGCACGCATCACCGTGGGTGCCGTTAGCCGGGCTCCTTCCTTAGCTGAAGACGTTGCGAATATTTGAACTTCATGTCCTGCTGCGTCACTGGACAGTAAAAGCTCGGTCTACGCCGGACGGATATATTTGATACGCTGATATCTCTATGCGCTCGGAATGAATTTTGTCGATTATTTTTGCTCCACTGAAGTAAGTCGTACGTTTTAGTTTATATTTTGAGTGGTAAATATTCTTCGAAACGCTGACGAAAAGGGGAAATGTTCTTCTTGTGGTCAAGTGCTGCCGATCATATTTGGTGAATCCTTATACTTTGAGAAAATGGCTAAATAATTATTAGCTGAAATAAAAATTTACATGTCGAGCAACTCTAAGTGATACCAAGATTACGGTCTTTACGAAGCGGATATTATAGTATGTGATCTGTTATTAGCAACTATTGGTTATGATTCTTTCATTTCTACTTTCGTCACGTCGAAGGCATTGTTAGGAAAGTAGAAGGCATAAGAAAAATGAGTTTCTTATGCTGCATTGAGAGACTAGTTTCAGATGCTCGTCTTTCTTGGCGGGTGGTTTAGTTTGACGTTATCGTCAAGGGATTCACGGTGCCAAAAGTGCGGGAGAATGGTCAATATTGAGAATTCGTAAAAATCGCAATCAGTAAGTATTTACTTACGTTGACTTTGAGTGAAAAAGTATAAAACCAAGCCTTTTATCAAACATTCCTCATTCAAAAATTTTCAACTGCAAAAAGAGCGTATTGAGAATAAAGGGGCTCTGAAAGGCTGCCACATTGGAATAAATGCTGAACCAGAGGGAATTACATAGATTTGTGGACTGCATGAGGGGAAGGAGATGTGAAAAGTTCTAGAGAGAGACAACATTTGGCAATGGATGTGCAGCTTGTACAAGTGCACCAATTATTTTTGCATGAGAAGACACCACCTGCCTGCTGACAGGAGCTGTCGTAGAAATTGACTTTCCGGTGATGTGTTAATTCAATAACTACGTATCTTCCAATGAGACAAAACTTTCTTTGAAATTAATCTTTTTACCAAATTCTTCGGTGTCCTGAATCTGTGTCTTAATTATTACTGATAGTCTTTTACCAAGTGCTATCAGTTGAAAGTGAATTGGCCTGGCGAATCGATTTGAAACAAATCTTTTCATCTTTATTCTTGACGACGGGGACCGGAGTGGAGATGCACGTGGTGCCGTAAATTGTCCACGATGCTCTCGCTTCGTCGGAGCTTATGAACTTCGCCATCCCACCGGTCAAGTTCGTGGGTGAAGTCTTTTGAGCGCTTGGCCGCGGAGAAAGCGTCGATTGACGCTAATGGGGTGAATAAAGAGGATGGCTCATCGGGTGCTTTTCCCATGAGGCGTGCCTTTTTGTGCTGGGGAAATCCTGGCTTTGAGATAAGGGGAAATACTTCTCGCGCCCACGGAAGTTGTGGCGGTTTCTTGTGAAACATTTCTCCCAAAATGATTTTTTGGTCAGATAGAAAATTTTTCGGCGAATCAAAGCGCGTTTGGATTTTTCCGTTTGGATCTATGCATATAATAATTGTTGCACGCCGCGATCCGCCGCTAGTGTGTTTGACAAGGTATGTTAGACCGCCAGCCGTTTTGAGTCTCTTTGAAGTAATAGAATTTTATTGATCAATTTCTAATTATGAGGTATTTAGAGTTATGGGTGCTTTTCCTTGGTTCTCTGGTGATCGCCTCTTGTGCGAAGGAACAAGGATTGCATAAATATATTGGTGCTAGTGTTTTTTGGACAACGGGATGCCGCTATTGAAACTGCGGCTCCCACTTCATCACCGAAGTTAAGCGTCGTTAAACGTCTAATTAGTCCCGAATGCATTTTTTTGCCTATCTGTGAGTGGCAAAAAGTAAGTGCGAAATGAGCTTAGCTGACGAAACACGTTATCTGTAGTGCTTCTACCCATCTATATCTTTCTTCTTTTTTCTGTGAGGTCAAATCTGTGGAGTCAATGAGGAAGTATCTCGTCGGTGTCAGAACTAAACTAAAAGTTCCCTATTTTTTTCAGAAGTCTTGATCTCACTAGGTTTCTTTCTCTTTGGAGTGACTCCCATCCAAGTTAATCCAATGACTCATCGAAAACTTGCTTTTTCTCGTAAATGTTTTTTTTACGAATCTGGCGGTTCTTATCTCAATTTAATCTACTTCTTTAATCAACTTTCTATACGGTGTATCCTTAAAGCTCTCCGCATATTATTAGTGAGGCCTCACAGGAAATATTAACATCTTTCTCTTTCTCTGTCAGTACATATACCTACCATCCGTCAAATAAATTCAAGTTTTTCTTCCGAATAAAAGGTGGTTTTGCTCGAGAGGAAGGAACTCTCCTTCGCGTAAACAAAGTTTATTTTTCTAAAATATGCTTGTCTCTGTAGTATACTGACTTTTATTTCTTTACGATATTGATGCCAATTTACGTATTTTTTATTTCGAATTTTTTGTCGATGATAATGTCATCATGTTGTTTTTCCCTTCGAATAGAGTGAGATAATTTCAAGTTTCAGTTTTCATTTCGCTGTCGAGGAAGATCTCTGTCATTATCCTCTTGACGGGTTTGAGAAGTGATGGATCGACGGCATTTAAAAGGTACGATTGGAGTGAATGTAATAAACTTTCATTTTGATGCACGTCATAGCGCTGAAGAAGCTTTCATTTGAATTTTATTTAAAATTTGATGATGATGTATTGGTGTCGAGAGAAATTGTAAAAATTGCCTTATAGATGACTTAACTTTTCTTCAGAAACAATTCGTGAAAGTGAGTGATTGCTCATGGATTTGCTTTACTAGTGACGTTCTGTTCATCATGGCCTATTTTCAAATTCGTTTCCTAATTTTTAGGACTTAATTGGCAAAAACACCAATACCAAATGCACAGCATGTGCCTTATTGCAACCCTTTTGAACGGAATACAATTTTTGTAGTTATTTAATTATCTGTTTGAAAAAATCAAAAGAGAAGGCTTTTTTGTTTGACAGCTATGGGCTATTTTCGTAGCTCAGTTGCTTTGTCATTCTTTACCTCCTATACTCCCCCTCATTGCTGAATTTATTTTCGAATGATTATATAGAGTTAACACGTGGTGTCCCAAACGGAAGTGCTTTTCTTTTAATTAGTAGAGAGCATTATGGATAATATTTGTAAGATTTTCCAATCTACTCTTCTCGGACAAAAAGCCGCTAAAAATCGTTGAAGAAGGACTGTCTGTGTTGGCAGAGTTTCAAATAAAGACCAAATATTACTAGCTTTGTTATATTAGAAGTTGGGAAATGCAGCGATTAGGTGTGTATGCTCCAGAAATGTAGAGCTCTTACAAATGAATCTTTGGACTGAATACTGCTGTTGAAGACTTGTCCTAATATTTTACCGAAAATTAAAAACCGGCTTATTTTTTTAAATTTTGTATCAGTATATACAGATATTATTTTTCAGCTAAGCATAAGAGTAGGCTAAATGCAGTAGGAATGAGGTACCTGTTAATTGTTTGCGGCAATAGCAGGTTGGATAGGGCTAGGAATTAGTAAGTCATGAAAAAATGTGGATGCTCAAGCAATGGGCATATATGAAAGAAATTTGCTTCGTCGGTTTGGCCATGTTGAGATAATGGAAGAGAGTCGTGTAACATAACAGAAATATACTAGTGGAGTGAGTGGTGTGAGAGGAAGGGGTAGACGGCGAAAGTCACGAGTGATCGTGGTGAAGGAGACTCAAAAGAGGAGGAATATTAGGATCCTTAAGAATAGGAGAGCATGAATGAAGCAATGCATGAGTGTAAGAGAAGCGACCGAGGAATGCTAGAAGAGGGCATTATGGAGGGAATTCTGAATAGAGAGCTTGTTTTCTAGGCCTTACAGGCTATATCTAAGTTCTTTGACTCTGCTTACCCCGAAAGGGAATGGCGTGATGGGTATGTATATATTTTCAGCGGCCTATTTTCTGTATAGTTTGCTTTCCGCGGCTCTGTAGCGTGTAGTCAAGTCGCAATTTAAATTCTTCGCGGGCCGTGCGTGACTTTTGTTGGCAAGTTGACTGACTGCTTGTGAGTCGGAGCGCCGATGTCTCCAGAGAAATGCATTCCCGTCTCATTAGATTCATTTGCCATCGTCTAATTTTAAATGCACGTCATCCTGAGCATGCATAGATTATACCAACCAGTTTTATCGCTCTACGTTCCATGTTAGTTAGCGTAGTGAAAGCTCCCCCTTTAGTTCCTATTTTTCAGGCCTCTAGGAAACTTGTGAGGCACGCCTTTCCCTCGCCGCGGCTGCATCTTCGGCTCGGATGCTGGAAACGATTCGGAAACACGCCTCTTTATTGAAAGGAGCGCAGTCCAAATTTGTTTTCTTCCGATAGGGCCGTCAACCAATCATGCATCAGTTATTATTATTAGATTTCTTAGCCCCGGGGTACGGATTACCATCACCTTTTTTCAGGTTGGCAAAAGTCGCTCCACCGGTCAACTTGACCTGTTTTACTTCAGCCTCATCTTCGCCTCATCGACATCGCCTTTTTAAAAGCGTTCTCCTTATGCTTCATCGTTTCCGTAATTTCCCTCCGGGGAACTCGTGTTGGTCATTCATCTCGTGAACGGCGTCCAAATGGAAAGTGAATTATGAGGGGTGATGGGAGATGTGAAATGAGGGGTGGAAAGTGGGCGGGTCGGTAGACTACAGTCATTCATCTGGTTTTGTGTCGTGGAGTTGGATTCAAGGGTATAGTGAAAATGACGCCCCACCTATCGTCAAAACCACTTTCTTTTACCCCTCCTCGTTTCCCGCCTCTCCATCACCCGCATCGATCCTTTGGAACACCATTTTGAGATGAGAATCGATGTGACTGATTCCTTCCGGCTGATTTTTGATTAACCGTGTGAAAGGGACTCGTTCCCTTCAAACCTTCCCATCGCGGAGCGCGCGTTCTCATTTCGTTTCTTTTCTTTCTTTCTGTCCTACAGCTGAGGATCGACCTAGGTCGTAGAGAGCGATCTCCTATTGTTAGGCAGAACGAATTGAGATTTCGCTTTTCTTTCCATAACCCAGTCCACGATTTGCGTATTTGTGCTCTTCCCTGGTTCCGGGCGTTAAATCATTGCTCCCAAGTCTCGAAAGCGGCTTTCGGAATCTCATGGGTGTTGGGAATGAAGACGTTTTTGCACTCTGTTCTGAGGAGCTTGGTGCATGACTTTTCGCCTGTCCTTGCGAAGGCGCATAATTTATGAGCCTACACTTGTTATGGGCTGTGCGAAATAGGGAAGTACACAGTATGGATTTCCTTTTCCGACAAAGTGCGTGTCTGCTCTCTATCATCATCTATTCACACATCAACAGCACTGCGGAAGTAGTCCATTGCTCTCTCTACGATTGAAAGATGTCGTGAAATCTTCAGTGTCTCGCCGTTAACGCTTCTGACAGTCTTCCTCATAGGTGAAACACTATATTGCACTGTTTTTATTTTCAGCCGATGTAATTTTCGAATAGCATTTCGAATGGTAAAAACGAGTTCAACAATTCTCTCACATTCACCTATGCAAACAAGTTTTTATGATTTTGCATAGCATGTATGCCAGTAATAGCTTTATATTATGAAAATTCCCCCAAACATTGTTAAGATAATTAAACATACTTTATTTTTCCATTTGAGTGAAATTTTCATTTTCTTTTCATTTTCTTCGCCCTGTTACTACTATGATTAGGCAATTGAATTTGACTCCGCGTTCGGGTTATGTAATTAAATTGAAGTGCCGTATTCAGTCGGCAGACCTATTCCGTAAATTCAAGAGGATAAGTATAAGGAAGAGTTTCCAGACACTTTCCATAGTCCGGAAAGTTTATTATGGGCTTTGCATTAAATAAAATGGTTTTTATAGCCTTGTTGAGTCTTTTTTAACTGATCGAGAACACTTCAGAAATACCGATGAAAGACATTCATTGTAACGCTGAAAATGTGGCTTTTGAATCCTTAACTTATATGCATTTCAGCGCTAGCTAATTCGTCTTTATATCTGCAAATTATTATTATTACAGTTTTTTACAGCTTTTTGAACTTTGACGTATGCATTTTGATGCTATTTAATTCCCTTTTTTAATCTGCAACTTTAAATTTTTTACAGCTTTTTGATACATTTTTTTAATAGCTAATTCACCTTTTTATCTGTAAATGTAAATTTTTTCCAGTTTTTTCTCGCATCAGGCGTCGAGGGTATGGCCTGTCACCAACCAACCAAGTGTCACTTTCATTTGTACTGTGAGCATCGTGTTTGAAAAATGGCTAATGAGTCACGTATCGCACTCAACTCGAGGGGTTCCCATGGGTCATGGGCGATCGTCGTCCCGCCGCTGCCGCATTTTTCTTCTCGATTGTTTTTCTCGGTGCTCGGGTCGGCATCGTCAAAGCGAGCCTTTTGAAGACAAATAAATGTCCCTGTGTCCTCGTCGGGGACTTTGACCCTTTCGCCATGCATCACCCACCCGTGTGTGGCCTTCGCGGGCTCGCGAAATCCGTTACCTTAAGGGCGCGCCCCATCGAGGTATGGCTGTCACTCATGCAAATACGATACTACCCACGCCGCGCATCGTCCCCATCTTCCCGACCCCTCGTCATTTCGCATGTGCGTCGTAATTTGATGTGTTTTCTTCGCCATTTTCAGTCGCAAGAATGAGGAAGTACCGAACAGTCGAACGAAATAGCTTGTCTCATTGTTTTTTTTTACGAAGTCGATTGAACCTCAGTTAGATGTCTATAATTGGTCGGTCATTGCGATAGGCGAACGGTTACTGAGGTAATTTGCGCCATTAAGTATAGGTGTGTGGGATTATATGGATAAGGTTATTATATGGGAGATTAAGGAAGGTTGGAGGGAAACCCGGCGTCGGCTTCAGGGAACTCTTAGCTAAAGACGCCGAATAGTTCGCAGTTAAATGTTCCATCCATCGGATGCAGTAGGTACTGCTGCGAAAGTGCTCTCCATTGGCCATCGTGTTTCAATAGTATATTTTCGTCACTAGTGGGATTCGAACCCATGCTTTCGAGATGGGAAGCCAATAGAGTATTGGCTTCCCATCTCGAAAGCATCAGCTACATCAGTTGCGGCTACAGCAGCAACAGCCCTGTTCCTCTGTTTCATTGGTTCCAGGGTTTAAATTTGTAAATGTTCCTCATCCTTTTATTTTCTGTAAGAAATGACTTTGTCACTGTGTGTCCGTCATTGACTACCACTGCGTCGCTATACTTAAACACACGCCCGATTCTTATTTTATCGAAGTGTCCGAGCCATTTAGTCATGCGTCTAATTGCATTTGTGTGGTATTTTTTTAGCATTGACTGAAAATATTTTGATTTCCGGGAGGAATTCACTAGGGACGAGATGTGTATGGGCAACAGTTTAAGTGTATTTAAATGAAAAATTTCGAATAAAACACTGCAAAAGACGAGTGCGAGTTGGAGTTTTCTTCCTTTGGTTATTTTTTATTGCCAATATCATTTGATGCATTCGAAAATTTTCTAGACCTGACTAAACATGTTGAAATGTAGTCAAAAGAATTTTTTTTGGCAGTTTGGCAAGTACATTTCAATGGCCAAGCTTTTTGTAGTTGAATGTTTTATTGAACGGTGAATGAAGTGTGATTGCAACATTACTGTTTGATCTCGCGGTGTACATTATCGGAATTCCTTATTTCAATGTGGAAAACTTCAGGACTGTTTTAGTTTTAATTATCTTTTTTATATTATGGGAAAGTATCGCTTTCAGGTTCAGTCTTGATGTATTCTTGTAAATTATATAGTCATGCTGTTTCGTACTGGCATGCAAAGGCTTTAGAAACTACTAAAAATACTATAATGATGAGATTTGACCCAATTCTCTGTTGGTACTGTTCATTAGTCCCCATAGATAAACCAATTATTGTCAGTGTTTCACTCCATGAGAAAGTGGGATTCGGTAAATAAGTGCTCCACCGATAGCTTTTATTTGATAAAGCACGTATTCACTTGTTGTTCCACCACGTGTGGACATTCACTTTCCTCTCATACGTTTTCACTGCGGATGCAAATCATTTAAGCTCTCAATGTTGCAGTTTGGCAGGTTAACAAACGTGGCCCGTTACTTAAATGGGCTTTAATTACAATAATTTATCAGTCAGGGCAAATAGAGAGTTGTTCGTCATACTGAAATGAGTTATGAATTTGCGTTTTTTTACGAGTGCCTTTCTCGAACTGCTTTAGCGTTGGCTTTGAACGTAATTTACATTCCATTTAAAACGACCAACCATGGAAAATTAATTCATACACTGTACTGGAAATATTTTACCATTTGGTAATGGAGAATTAGCATTTCATATTTTTATGCCTCACAAACAAATTGGAGAACGAGCTAGATGTTTTGTACTGTGTTGGGTAGTTTTAGAATTTTCTCTTGAGGTAAACCCTTCTTGTATGTTTCTTGAGATTTTAAGAATCGTCTTCTGCATTGTAAGCTGTAAACCACTTCAAGACCGTGTGATGTGGGGGTTAATGTTCTCATAACATGCTCTACATTATATGCTATGAAAGCTTTTTGTACTATGTATATTACTGGATTCGGGGCCTACATGCAAGCAAAATGAGATAATTTCGAAAGTTAGCCAGGCTTGCGAGGCTCGCTGTAGTCCTGGTAAGCAAATCAATGGAAAAAAACTTCATTTGTCAATTTAATTTGCTGGACTCCCTGCTGAGAAAAGTATTTATCTATTCATAATGACATCTTTTAAGATCTCTTATTGTTCGCGGAAATAAATTACATTTTTGACGTGTTCGTTTGGAACTCTAATCCCCTAATTTTATCTTTATGGTGTAATAGGGTTGCATTGTGATATTGCTAGAGAACTAGATTATCCATTTTATTCCAAACATAATTTTTCTTTTATTTTGCGTCTTTAAGGTATTGAGTATTTGTCGTCAGCTTTAGAATCTTCCTCGCGAACTATGTGTTTGGGGAGAATATCTGAAATTTGCATTATTCGTGCTTGAAGGAGTTAGTATTCCTTTTCCAGCTCTCTGATGTTCGGTTGTGATGGAAGCATGACACGCATCCTCTTGTTAATGCATCATCTTTACTCTTTCATCCCTTGTATCCGTTTTAACTTTGAAGCAGTCGGCCTTAATAGTGTGTTCACGGGTGTGCTATGAATAGTGGATCGCCGGAATACATTGCTGCCCTGAGGGTGAAGCGTTCCCTTAGCGGAGCGGACAATATTTTTAGGGCAAGGCGCGTGACTTTTCTCATCCTGCCCTCGTAATCATGAAAAAGTAATGGCATCCGCGTCGTCCCCAGCGGGCCGTCACCCAAGTTACCAATGGCACATCGGGGGCCGTATTTTACGGTTTTATTTTCGTACAGGCCTTAACCTTACTTATATTTTTGACCCGAATATGTCGTTGCGTCGGCGCATGCGTATTATATTCATGCGTGTCAGACGGGAGTGATTCAGGCAGTCTGCCATAAACATTCGCGACCTCTTTGCTCGTTCAAAATATTCATCTCATGCCTACCAAAGAATTTGCTTAAGCGAAGACTTCATTTTGCTCACGTGTTTAATGCCGTGGCTGTTTGAAAGAAGCGTTCCTGGGTTTACCATCGTGTCTCCGGGGTCATAAGCACCGATGTTTCCACGGCAAAGACTGTCATCATCCTCAGGGCATGATAGTACATACCTACCCTAAGATAACCTGAAGGCGATGACGGCCTTCGGCATCGAAGCGACGCGTCGGTGTTAATCAACCATGAGACCCGGCGGGAAACCAGAGAACGCTTCCTCCGATGTATTCGCCGGGAAAACCTGGGGTGCTCCATGGTTGTTTTTATTAGCAGCTATTATAGAATGATTAGGCTTTTTTAAATTTCTTTATTTGATATCCCCGAAATGAATGTTATTCCAAGCCATGAAAAAGGTGAAAAAAATATTGTGCCAAGTTATGTATGTCTTAGTAAATTACATGAATGGTCATGCACCTCAAATTTATCTCTTATAGTCCTGGTTTATATTTTGAAATTAATCCCTCATCTGGTGGGCAGAAGGCCACAACTGAAATACTTAAAAGATTTTGGAGAACCTTGCGTACGTTTGAATAAACATCTTAGATAAGGGATTACACGATGAAGCAATTGCAGCGGATATGATTGAAAAGAAAAACTTTGTGAGTTCCACATTTATAGATTTTTGTTACGACCTAGGTTTAGTCGGTGAGCGACATCTGGTGATGTCGTTCAGCGACTGATGATGATGTCGTTCAGCGACGAAACCTAGGTCGTAATAAAAATCGATGAATGTGGGACCCACACATTTTTCTTTTCAATCATGAAGCTCTTCCATAAAGTTACGCCTAAAACCATTAACTTCAGCGAGTATGATTTTGTGATACTCTTATGTAGTTCAGTGAGGAACGATTTTATAATGCTTTGCTGGCCAGACCCTAGTGCTTGCTCTTGTTCCAGTAAGGCACACAACCTTCTCATTTGTTTTTGAATATACCTTTTACGGGGTGCAATTCTGGTACTTTTCCGCTGTAATTGAATTTTTAAACCTATCATTCAGTCCTACCTCCCATTTTAGTAGAAGAGAAAATGGTGGAATAAATTTCGACTTTAACTTTGGGACTAAGGAAGGAAGCGGAAAGGAAAAAGAAAAATTCGTGTCAAAATTTGAAGAAAACATCTTTCTCAATCACAAAGTTTATTGTAGTGTTACTAAGAAAGCCTATCCTTGATTCATAAGAATTTTTAAACAAGTGGAATTGCTTTTAGTTGATTAATATCAATGTTCACTCCAATTACTTGTGTACCAGTTGAACTGGTTGCTACCTCCTGCCCCACGCTCGTGGTGCGGTATATTAATGTTGATAGATGTAATATATGAGTTGATTGAACCGAGGTGAGATTTTATCCATGGTAATCATGTCCATGAGTGGAAGTTAAATGTCGTGGTGATTGATATGAAAAATCGATATTCACAGGCTATTTGAAGTTACGGCATTATAATGAGAAAGAAAATTGGCACGTTAAGTGTTGAGGTTACCAATGTACATACGTCACGATTGACGTCCCTTTACTAGCAACAACCGCTCCTAATGTGGGGGCCTGTAACGTATTATGTAGTTGTTGATTTGTGTTTAACGGTGAAAAATATTTGCTATTCTTTACAAACCGGTCCCATTAATCGTTGATCGGATTCCATCGGGTTGAAACCGTTTCTTTAATGGGGTCGTTCACTTTGAAGCAAAAAATATATTTAATTCACTAATTTGTTGGATGTTCGCGAAAGAATTTGGCAAATACTTTGGCTTCCGCGGTTGCTTCTTTAAGAAAACTGAAGTGTTCAAAAATTTTCCTGACGTTGCTTTTCCATTGAGACTTGTTACTTCAAGTTCAGATTAGGCCCGGTTCAATGTTGGGACAGCCAACGCCCTCCCCTTCCATATCACTGTTGCGATTGTATCTGAAGTCTAATGAAATAATAACTATCGGGCCACTCTCATCGATGAAAGGGTTGTTCATTACAGTGGGTGGCCGCTTATAGGCTTTTCTGAGGCTCTGTGTAACGTTGAGACCTAGAATATACTGCTTTCTAGTTTACAAATACTAAATCCGACGCTACTTGAATTGAAACACCCAGGAGTTAAGCCAAGCTATATTTCCTTTTACTTCAAGGCAAAAGCAAGAGCTACAGCTGGGTAGCACTTGGTCAGTGGAAGCAATATTAGAACAAGATAGGTGATATTTGGCAGATTTAACTTCTTGGATTCGATACAAAAATGTAATGAATAATACTTCATATATTCCGCACTTCCTTTTGAGTTAACCCCGACCGGTTTCGTCGCTATGCGGGTGTCATTTTCTAGAGTTCTATAAAAGAATTTCTGTAAATGTCTTATATACTCTTGCTTTCTATTTGGTGTAGGGATGGTTTTTGGATGTTGGGGGAGGGATTATAACTCGCTACTAGTCATGAGTAAGTGCTAAAGAGGGTAAACAGAAACATAAAGTCACGGTCAGGGAAAGATAACAGAAATGGGAGGATTCTGTAATGGAATGGTTAAAAAGGGTGAGGTGTTCAAAGGAATTTGGTAGTTCAACAAATTTTACGCTCACAATTTGGAAAAAGTTACAATTTCAAAGTTTTCCATCAAGTCCAATTTGGTACCCTTTTCTCATGCATGTAAAATTCTCGGATTGAAAACAGCTGGATGTGTCATTTCATTGAAATATTTGGCAGAGTAAGATTTGTAATTGTTATTAGAAAAAGGTTTAAAGTGTTATTTCATTCTGGTATTTATTTAGCTTTCAGTTAAGGTAAAATATGTAAAGGTATTATTTATTAAAGTAGAATTTATTTTTGTATCGCTTCATCTGCTCTGCGACATGAAAATAATATCCTACTCAAACTGAAACGCTCATTTTAATGACTTAACAGTTTTGCTCATCAAGAATATCGATGGAAAGACTCGAAATTATGCCGTGACTGGTTAACAAGTTGATCTCTTTGGTGAGCGTTTGAAGTGAGATCAAATCAAGTTTCGCCGAGTAGTGTTATTGTGAACGAGTCTTTAGGTTGTAAAAAATTCATACCGATTGACGACCCGAAAAAATGCTTCGTTTTTTTTTGTTTTTCAAACTCAATCAGATACGACAGTAAGTTAGTCCCGAACGAGCCCGTTGGGAAACTGATATTCGGAATGACTCCTATTGACGAGATATTCTGGCGATGTCATCGTGTATGCGACCGCTGTAGCCCACAATCCAATTTCCGGGTTGGCAGCGATTGCTCGGCCCCCATTCCGGCGGGCGATGTCCATCGAGAAAAAAACTGTGGTTGGATCAAGACCGGTGGTTTGTAACCTCGGACGCCGCTGTAGTATCCACATTTTAAAGACTGTCTTAATAATATGCTGCGAATATTGGGACGCATCACCAAAAAGTTGATTTGATAAGAGCATAAAGTTTAAAGAGCCAATGCCAGATGTTTAAATGTCTGTTATGAGATATCAAACGCATTTTTACTGAGTTTTCGAATGAACTAGGATGAGAGTCCATCCTAACACAAAAAAATAAGCAAGCGAAATAGAGGCTTATAGAAAGGTAAAGGGTGTGCGAGTTTAATTCAGACACTTTACGAGGTTATTGAGCTACGTCCATAGATGCCAGTACGTTGATAGATTTGACTAACCGTTTCAAGTAAGATAGGAAGACTCTAGTCTTGGTGAGTTAGGACACTCCTTTTTTCTCGGAAAATTCGTGACCATAACAGGACAATAGCAAAGTATCAATAAATGTTAATACAGTGTAATCATATACATATTATTACCCTGCAAGCCGTCGTCGGGGCATGTGGGAAGGGGTGTCAGGACACCAGCCATGGAAAATGGAGGGGATAGGGAAAAGGATTTGGAAGAGGGAAAGTACGGAAGTGAATTATATGCTTATGCCATGACTTGGTGTGTTGTCCTGATTTTGTTATACTCACTTATGGTTCGTAGGAAGAAGGAATTTTTATATGTATCAGTTGTATTGCGTATCTCTTTTATTTTGAGACACTATCAGCTCTATTTAGGTATATAGTGTGGCGTTAAAATAGTATCCTCCGTGTCTCTCTGAAAATCTCTTCGTCTGTGCGGCTTTCCTTTTTATGCATTTTATATATTTAGCATTTGCAATCTTTCTGTGCAGAGCTCCAAATGCTCACGGAATACTCTGGATGTTGAGTGAACTCATCAAGCACTTTTGAGTCTCAAAATACAAATAAGTACTGAAGTCCTAATAAGCATTGCCAAAGGGTAGCGGGTTATAACGTAGGTGTTGGTAATTAGTGTGCTTCCAGAAATAACACTCCAGGTTTCAATACCTACACCAAAAAATCTGTGGCTGAAAGTATTATTTTGAGAAAAATGTTTTTGGCCTCTACAGAAGCACGAAACATCATCCAATCAGTTGAATGCTTCTTAATTAGAGTTTTTTTTATATATACAAGCCACATAAATACGGCTCTGATACTTCCCGCCTCACGCCTTTACCTCAGCTCGCGAGATACAACGTAGTTATTGGTGAGTGAAAATTACTATTTCCGCAGTCAAGGTGACCCTCTCTCATTCTTTCTGCCTGGCATTGGCTTCGGGCGTATACGCGTGATTCGTGGCTTGGCTGGCTCTCTCAGCCGGCCTCACTCTTGAGGCTAAGGGGCGGAGGGAGGGGACCGACAGAGCGCGGCCCGTGGAATTCTTTCCTCGAGGCTCAATGGGGTGAGGCCTTCTTCCTCATATGGTTTGCCAAATGGATGGGTGGGTGGAGATTATAAAGAGGTCCCTCTTTCTCCCTCTTCCTCCCTCCCCTCGTTTCCCACTATTCCCCCCACCTCCTCTCCCTCAGCTCCCTCGCGGTCCTCTTCCTCTTGTTCCCTTCTTTGATTCACGGCCAATGGCGGTCGCAAGCGTTGTTGATGAGTCGATCCTTTTCATTTTTTTCGACTGCATGTATTTTTTTCTGCGCGTCGGCGTCTCAAATCCGCCGAAAGAAAGCGGAGATGGGAAAGTCTCTTCTCTACTTTCCTCCATCTCTTGCCCATCTCCATAATCCCGACATGCCGCACCCTTGGTGGCTAACGATGTGGGAGAAGGGTTGAGGGAACCACCTGGGGGTCCTGAGGGCAACTGTACCTTGCTTATACTAGGTAGTCTTCATATGATGCTTAGTAGTTTATACGATTAAGGCCTTTTCATGAGGACAAGTTTCTGAAAAGGTCACGTACAAGTATGATTCGCCAGTACGCTTCTGCTGAAATTGCATAAGAATCGAGTGATCACTTGTTCGGTGTGAAGGTGAGGGCAGGATCTATTTTTTTCCGAAAGTTATATAAAATTCTTAATTTTGTGAAATCAGTAATTGGTTAAAACAGCTGCGGCACGGATTACCATACACTAGCGCGTAGATGGTTTATGATTCGTTTGTATTTTTGGCGGTAAATTCGTTTTATCTCCCACTCTCTCGAATGCTGTATTTGACATTTATCAGTATTTGAAAATAACGAAACAGCAAACCATTCTAAACTACAGATTCATGCGTAACTTAAAGGATAATGTGCCAATCCTAACAATTTTTAACTCGAAAAAACAATTGTATGGAATTGTTCTAAGTACTTTTTATTCGTTGACATGGTAAAAGCCAACCATTTTGTTTATTTAGGTTTTCAATCGTTTTTAATCGAGTGAGTCAGGTTTCATTACTCTTTTATCTAAAATTTCACAAGATTTTTTAAGAGGACCATCATGCGATTTTGCAATTGAGCTGTTGTGGGAAACTTCTCCCGTGTGAAATGCCTACTAAACAAGGAATATGATTTTCACAGAAAGTGTTATTTTAGTAGTGTTAGAAAACCGTCTCAGGAAAACGTTGCAACTTCATAGTTTATTATTTTACGTCCTTTTTTTTCAACCTGCCGAGTGTCTGTTGTGCTTAACATAATCCGTCTCGCCGTTAACAGGAACCTAAAGTTCACGTTAACTCAAGTATTGATTACCAGACAACCATATTACTTACCCGTAATATCTAATACGTCCTCAACGAAATTTGAATCATGGACCCTTCAGTTTGTGCTTTAATAATCTACCTTGTGGGGCCCCTTGGCTCTCTTATCACTGAAACAGTAATAAGTATGTAGTCCTCAAAAGGAGACTATGTTCATTTTTATTTTATTATTTATTCTTGTGATTATTGGTTTTAATTAGACATCATTAGTTGTCTTACTATATTGGTACCTTAAATCGCGGGAATAGTTTCAGAATGATGATTAACCGAGAGCAAAATCAGAAATTTTGAAGATATTCCTGTAACATTTCCCCAGTTTTCGGATAATCTGGAAGGTTCAAGGGAATGCGATGTCCAATTTCATTATATCCACCCGTCCAGCGTGTTTCGCTCTGGGCAAGTTATTATCGAAGTATTTTGAGCTTGTTTCCTTCATTTTTTATGCCATGTTTTCCGTCCACATCTGGGACCCGTCATTGTGAAAATCCTCGCTTGTTTTTTTGAAGCTGTAGTCTTGATTACGCAATCATCGCATCAAAAGCCTTTCGCATTTCGGAATGTCTGTGCGGCGTGTGTGAGGGAGTGGTCTAGAAGCGGCGATTAGGTTTCAAATGTCAGAGCGAGTCGTGTTGCTGCTCCCTTTGGCATCGGTATTCAGTAGCGGCATCGCCATTGTGTTGGCAGTTGGAACCGGCGAAATATATATACACTTCCCGTCGGAGTGATGTTATCGTCGCTTTGAAGTGATTGTTTTGTTTCCTGTGTTCGCCTTTCGATTATGTTTCCAATCGGGTAAATGCTTGAAGATCCCTCAGGAAATCAGGAATCGAAGCATTGTAAGCATTCTTTCAATGCTCTTTAATTACATAATAATTTTATTTGTGAACTTATTCTTTTGCAATAATAGTAATACGTGAGACTTGATTCAAGGAGGGCATTGCCTTCTTTCTATTGGGGGATTGTTGATATAGTCTTAGACTTGATGTTCTTGGTAAGTTGTTGAGTTCGAAGGAACTTAGTGATCATTACTCTTGGAATATTCTTCGACGGTGAAGGGTGAGACAGTTACTTTCTTTTAGGTTCTGCCAATTATGAGGCCACTTTTATCGGTTCTAAATTTATCTTAGGGAGGCTTGTATCTACGAATTTTTTGTATATTTTTATTATGTCCTTTATGAGGAACCGTGTAATGTGTATGTGGCCATGTGTTAACACAGAAATTTCTCTTTGACTTTGGGAATTAGGAATGTACGAAACGTAGACTTAGAAAACACCATAGGTTGGGAGCCGGTAGAAACGAGGAGGCTACATAATATATGCTACATAATAGGCTATGATTACGTGGATAATTCATATTACACGGGTTTCAGGGTGACACGGAGAATAATATTTTAACCCCGCACTTCGTTTTCATTACTGACAGAAGTGACAAAATTATAGAGATACGCTGCCGGAATGCTAGGTTAAAAAATGCTTTCTTCCCATGCAACATTAATGACCGCAGAAAAAACAGCGCTAGACGCTGAAGGGCGTTTTACACGAGACACTATATTGCCCAGTCTAGTGTATTAATAGATGTTCAGTGAAAAATGCATCGTATACATCGAAGAATTGCTAGAGTGACTAGGCAAACGCACGAACGATTTTTCGTATTTTTTATACATTTAGCTGCGCAAGAACGTGCCTCGTGTAAAACTGCCTGAAACCTTCGTCAAAAAGTCATTTTACTTTTATTCATTTCTCTTTGTCAACGCTCTATATCCTCCTATTTCCTCCAGTTTTCATATGGCTGGTGTTCTACCATCCCCTGCCACACGCCCTTGCGGCGGCTCGCTGCGCAGTACGTAGATGTTTGTGACCTGTTGACTATTTCCTCAGACGTATCTCTGAGGTAGAAATGCCCGCGGTTCTGTCCTTCCCGGTCTCCTTATCCGCCCGGCCGTGCCATGTGATTTTTCTCCATTTCGTCGATATTCCTCCCTCCCGTCTCCTCCCTTTTGGAAATCGTCTCGTCGCATTGCCAGGTCGATCCCCTTTATCCGTTCTCGCCCACGCCCGTGCATTGCTCCTGCCCCCTCGACCCTTCATCCCTGCTCCCCCCCCCCCTTTCCCTCCCCCCTCCTATCCGCCGTCATCAAACGACTCCCTTCTCGTATCGAGTTTTTTTCCGAATCCGGGCGAGAGAGGAGGAGGAAACTTGTTTCCAGAAGGGCTTACGCAATTCGCTGAAGGTCGCGAGCTCGTCCTCTTGGGAGGATAGGGAGGTCGGGAAGAGTTGGACATCTCACCTCTCTTCTCACGACCTCTCTTTTCCTTTCCTCGTCCTCGAAATTCCTCTGGTCGAGGGACCGCGCCCCCTCCCGTGAAGGGGGAGTGCCCCCTCTCTTGCAATAGATTACCGGGAAGACGAGGGAAATCGGGAGGTGGATGACGAGAATGGAGGAAGAGGTGACTCCCTGATTGCCCGTAAAGATTACTTCATAGGGAAGTGGTGAAATACTCTCTCAAGTTCGTGCGCGTAACTCGTTGGTGTTATATAGGGTGTCTTTAAATTATCTGAACAATGTTACTGCTGTTTATATTGCTGTTAAGAAATAACTGATCAGCTGAGACGTCTCAGCAATGTTACAAGCAACCCACTGGTATAAAACTATAATGCTATTGGTTACTTGTTTCGAAAGTTTAGATTTTTTTCGAAAGTTTTAGATTAAAATGAAATTCTATACTGTTTTTATGCTCAATTGAAATTCTCCAGATAATTTTTGGGCACATTGTATTCAGGACCGGATCTATAACCCGCTAAATCCCGCAATGCGAGGGGGGGGGTCCGCACGGATTAGGGATCCGCGGTCTTAGCTGTTGTTACTTGTATGCCTTTTGTCGTTTACCTGGAATACTTTTAAATATGTCATATTATTCTCATGGTTTTGGGGTTTATTTCTATTCAGTTTTGACTTTTACGTAAAGTAGGGGTCTTCACCAATTCTCGCTGAGGGGCGCTGGCTTTATTTATGGGAGGCGGTCGACTACTGACATAATTTGCGCCATCAGGGAATGAGAGTTTGGCGGAAAGGGGACTATTTAAGGTCTGGAGGATGAGAGAGGAGAAACCTGGCCTCGGCATCAGCCTAATCTCCTTAACGAAAGGCACCCAGTCACATTTTGACGTCCCATCCGACGGATGGAGTACCGAACTCGAAGTACTCTCCTCACATCACCCGGATGGGTATCCGAATATTTAAATGAAAGCTTATCCCTGTGCCAAGTGCGGCCTCTTTTAATGCATAATTCAGTCTTTTGCATTATTTTTTTGAAATTTTTTTTTACCTTTATCGGAAAGCCACTTGTCGTCCTTAGGGTTCCTTTGAGGCTATGTAAAGGTATTTTTAAAACTTGAATTTGTTTCTGTTAATTTAGAGAGCCATTATAGTATGTATGGTCTCCTGTTGTATTCTCTTAGTCGTACTTCTACGTTGTTGATAGCAGATACGGTGTATAGTCAGTGTCGTTTCAACTCGAGAGATATGTGTTGCGTATTACGTACATCGTTTCTTGTGACCTGATGAAGTCCTCGATGAGGATTATGTGGACTTTATTGATCTGATCGAAGCAACTCTCAACGATATAGACGTGAAACCCAGTCGCAAGCGCGGTAAACAAGGAGCCTGGTTGCTGTTCACGTGCTCTCGGTCGTTTTGAAGTAGGACGTGACTAAACACTTTTAACAGCCGTCCGATTGGAAAGAATTGGAGAGTTAGTTTTTGCAGGTGGCAGAATGAGCGTGTAACCTGCCTATTGTCTTGTTATTTTAATCTCTCATATCATCGGGCTATTCTCAGCATTCCCATGTTAGTGTTATCATCATGTATGTATTCGTCAAAGTTATAAAACCGATGGTTTTCCGACGTGTACGGAAATGGTTCAAATACAATCGATCGGCATCACATGTAGAGCAATATCTTTCGTTTACCAAGGGTTTCTTGGATTGCAATGGTTCGTGTGTGTTTTTGTTCGAAGACGTAACTTCTGAAAGTCTATTCATCATCAATTCTCTTGGTTATTTTTTAGTTTTATTTATCGAGCCCATTACATCCTATCACACATAATGTACCGATTGTAAAAAATGTTTCGAGAAAAAGCTTATTGCTTAAGGATTTCTGGACATGCTAGGATGGGAGGCTCTCGCCATACAAAGAGAGCAAACCAAATTAAGATTTCTTATTCGGCACAGGGTAATCGAGTTTTTCTCTGACGTTAGCAAGTTTATTCGAATTTACTTAGACAAAATAAGGAAATGCATAATAGGATTGATAGTACTTTTCCCAACACACCATCAACTGCCAAAACGAAACCGTACCAAAGCAACTATGATGTCATTTATAGTATAATTGGGAATGCATTGAGGTCTTATTTCCATTACAAAAATGTATTTGGTTTCCTAATACCCCTTGCCTCACGCCCTTGTGTCAGCTCGTGAGGTGCTACTCATGTTAGATGTACATGTAGCGAAGGACTCAGTGTATGTGCTACTAGGACCAAGCAATAATGATTATGTAAAGAAGTCATCATCACTAGTCATGCAATCCTAAGATTGGTTGACCACCATCCTCCATTCTACCCTGCCCCCCTACTAACTCCTTTATTCCCTTGTAGCTCTGCTGTTTCCTAGCCCGTTTTACGTGACACATATCTGTCCCTCGGATTTCCTCGTGGGGCTTTCCTCTCTATTTTTTCTTCTATTATGTTCCCTACAAATTCGTTTTTTTCTGAAAGTGTGGCCTTTTCCTATATACCTTTTCTTTATGATAGTTCTCCATAAGATATTCTCCTGTATACTTCCTCGTATCTAATCTTAAGTAAAGAAGTAGAAAACCAATGTTAATACTTGGCCTACGTTGGCACACAACATCAACGTAATACCTCATCAATTGATGATGGTCTACATTTCTGCGTTTTATTACTTCGGAGAAACGGATGCGTCATGCTGTAGTTGATCGCACTGCTGTTTATCGAGAAAATCGATTGAGAAGTTACTCCGAATTTCGATGCGTCATGCTGTAGTGAATTGGTCTCGTTGCGCCAAGCCGGTAAAAGGAGTCGGACTATTGATGCAAGGCGGCAGGCAGATCCATACCCCCCGCGTTGCGTGATCTATCATCGTCTCCGATCGCGTTTCTCCGTCCTCCTTGTGTGCCCTCTCGTGTCGTTTTTGTCATCCTCGTGACTCCATGCTGCATTATTTTTTCCACTCTCAAGATGAAGTGTTGTCGTGGCTGCGTCATGAGCACAGTCCTTCACTAGTACCCGGAGACAAAGGGTACAAGTACGTATCCGTGGTGACAGTCTCTTCCTTTCATCCGATGAGGGTGGAAAGGTAGACAAGGGGTTATGGGGTCTACCTGGGAATAACCTTTAAATTTACGTACTAAAGCTCTCCTGGTTTGGTTTAAAACAATGAGAAAATTCTTGATGGCCTGTTTTTATGTATTTCTGGTTTAAACGATGAAAACATCAATTTTTCCCCCACTATTTGGGTAAAATCTCTAAATGGGGTGACCAGAATTGATCCGGTTTATCTTTTTGTTCCCCAGTTTCGTTTCTCTACTTTTCAAAAGCCTTTTACAGTAGTTGGGCCCCATGTTTGGAATTACTTGCCCAAAAATCTAAAATAGGTACACACATCATCCTTGATTATATTTAAAAGGATAATTTATAGTCTTTTAATTGATAATATCCTGCGTTTGTAATAATGTGCTCATTCTTACCGAGCTTTTGACTAGCAAATGATTATCGAACGTATATCATAGTTATTTTTCACGCATGTATTTTATTGCATCCGTTTTCATGTTATTAATTTCTGACTCACGGCTGAATTTACTTATTCTGTATTTTTTACTGACTTTACTAATGGACTCCCATATATAATACTTAAATTGTGCTTTTCACAGTGGACGCATGCATCCATTAAATACTATTATTTTTTCATTTTTTCAACCTTGTCGGTCCGTTTAGCTTGTAAGTAAACAATTTAGTTATTCCTTGTTGTTCAAGAATGTTTGGACTCTTAGGCACGTTTGGAGTAATACCGTCTTCTGCCCTACTGCAATGATGCTGTTGCTTGGTCCGTCCTTAACTTGGATATTTTTGGCAAAATATGTGGACAGTATTCCCTCAGACGACATTGCGAGAGCAAAATTTGACACCTTAACTAATGCCAGATGTTCTCAAATTCCACTGCCAGATTTTCGTATCCCCTTATTTGCGCTGCCTCTGACTAACGCACTTATTCTTTATTTTTTACTGGCTGTATTATTGCAATGATAACACCTGTCTGCATTTTGAAACTTTTTTTCAGATGATTTATTAGAAATAGGTGTTCTTGAATCGATTTTTTATGCTGATTCTAAAAATGACTTCCAAGTTTTTCTACCACGTCATGTTTTTACACAAAATAAGAATTATGGTTTCAAGATATGGAATTATGATTTCAATCACAGTTATATTATTAACATTACTTCACGCAATGACAATTTTTGTAACAAAATGAAAGAAGGATGAATAACGCTTCCAAGGTCACAACAATAGCATCAGTTACACTAACCTAAGACTAATTAGCTTGGGCCAACCTAAGGCTCATTAGCTTGTATTGAAAAATATCCCTCGCACAATAATTACCCACTGGCACATATGCACTTATCAATAAATGTTATAAGTTAAATTGGGTTCATTCTGAAAAAACTGTACGTGTTAGATGAAAACTAAGAACATTCCTGAAATCAGCATATCAAAGTTAGCTATTATCACTTACTAGTTTTCAGTAATCTGATATCATGCAGACTGGTGCAATTCCTCTGTTTTGGCTATGTTATGAGTAAGGGGTGCTGCAACACTATTATCATTGCTAGTTTTTTGGTTTTTCTCAATAAGGACTGCCTGGTCTGTTATAGTCCTCTGTCCTGTAATATAAATGTTATTAACTACCCTTCGAGCTACCGCCAGGGCTTGTGGCTGGGACTTTGTCTGGGTGCTAGCCGGGAAGAAGGGAGGGAGTGGGGAAAATAAGTTGGCTGAGGGAAAGGACTAAATGCAATATATTCCTGGGAGTATTAGTATCTCGATCTGTTTTTGTTGTACTTGGTTTTTTATAGTTTTTGGAAAGAAGGAATTTTATGCACACCTGTTCGGGAGTGTCTCTATCTTATTTTGTCGCTCTCTCACTATGACATAGGGAGGCACTTAGACAATACACATTCCACTTTTTGTCCTTGTTCTCTTTAAATATCTTTTTTCCGATCCCTTCCATTCTACGTGGCTGATCCTAACGACCCGTGCTGCATCCTCTTGCTGCGGCTTGAAGGGTAGCGCGTGGATGTCGATGCGGGAGAGGGATATCCGTGAGTGAAAAGGACTCGTTAGGCACGATTTTAAATTTCGTCTTTTCGGGGTTGGTTGAGGGGTGCACGTGGACTGGAAGGAGGGCTGGCGTCCTCATCCTTACGGGTTTTGATCCCGGATCATCCCGTTTGAGAAGTCTCAACCGGCTCTGCCGAGTCGTGCCATTCTCCGTGGTGGGGAAGCGGTGAATGGAGGCATTCCCTACTGGGATTCTGTTCAGCCTTCGGTCTTGAGAGTAGTTAGCGCGTGGCGTAACTTGTGGCATTGTCTGCCGATTCTCTTTTTGTGTGCATTTTAATCGGGGAAAGATTTTTCTGCCAGCATCTATTCTCAGCGGATATACCGGGTGGGTCGTAAATTCTGCGGCTTTCAATAAGATAAATGTTTCCAATTCTTGCTAGAGTTGACATTTACACGAATTTAATAATAATTATTATTTGTATGTTCACCAGGCCTCTCGGCAAAAACAGGAAATTAAAATGTTTTACACAAGCACGCTCACCCGTCTCTGGGTAGGGTAAAAGCCCACTCGGATGGGATTCGGACCATCGACCTCAGACAAGGGATTAACCATACCTCCACGAAGGCCAATAACTGGATTTTGCTTTTACGGCTAACAATAAGAACTTAAAATATTCTTATATCTCGTTTACACAACTCTTTATTTGCATGCTTGCATCCGTGTGAAAGTGAACGTTGTTTGTTTTGTGATGTTTCCATCACTGTTATCAGATCACTAATTTATCGTGGTGGTTTTTGTTGCCATCTTTTACCTGAAATTTGGTGGTTGGATGATAAAAATGTCCAACATTGACTAGGAACTCTCATGTTTCAGAACCGTGTGAGTGATACTTTCGTATATTTGTCCTTTCATCATGATTCAACGAGGTAACTCAATGATTGACGGTTTCATTGACTTGGGAGGAATTTTAAAGTTTAGGAAATAAGTGTTGAGGTCGCCGCAATCTCTCGGCAGCCAAAATGTAATAACATCTCGTGAAAATGACCGGTGATGCTTTTTGGACCCAGCGCTTTCACTTGAGTGATATGTTACCTACACACAAATTTCCTAAACATCTAATTGGCTTACAATTCGTTGTGACTGAGGCATCTTAATGCTGGGTTATTACCCATGGCCATTACGGTACCCGTTGGAAATTGTTTGCAGCAGCTGATCAATACTTTCCGGTTTTAATACACTTTAGCGTTTTCACTTCGCCGTGGGTTGCTGTTGTATTTAGTATCCGCATTGCCTGCTTTTGGCCGATATTTTCTCTGGCCATAAGTTACTAACAGCTTACATCCTTCGAATCGAGTATTCCGTATATTGGTCTTTTGTTAGGGCTTTAATCGGTGCAAATGTCGAGGACGGAATGTATGGGGAAATAAATGCCCTCCTTACAAATTCATTTAGCTTTTCCTCATGTTGGTTGAAAATTATATACTCGACACGATAGGCTATGTATTTATCTTTTTCTCTCTTATCTTCTTATTATGTTATCTGATTATAATTTTCTTTATTTTTCAGGTGAGCATCATTTTCCTAATTTCCTGCTAAATGCACGTTAAATTATTACACGCTCTTCTAGAAAATTTGGTGAGTGTTTTTTCTGCCATTTTTAATTCCCAGGGTGTTAAAATATGTCTCGGGAGTTTCTGCTCCATCAAGTTGTGACAGTTTTTGCGTATGGTTGGCCCAATTTTTTCGTAAATTCTCCATTTTTCATCCGAGTCTTGAATGCCTTAATTTTGTTGAAATACTTTTAATGTGGGGAAGGATATATATTTATAACATGCGTTTGCACTGCCGAAATATGGTGAATTTGGAGATACATGGGTTTTCCAGGCTACTGTGCTCTTACAATTTTCTGAAAGCGGATGAAATGCTTGTAGGCTTGGGATTCGTGAATAGTAAATCACCTGCCCCATTATTTCGCTCCGAAATGGGCCATCTGTAGTGACAAATGTATTTTCAATGATTGGTTTTTCGTCTGTTATCCTAAAGCTCTCGTAATTTAATTCCGTATTCCATTCTTAGGCATTTGTTGAATGGATATCCATTTCTTGCTTTGCCAAATTACCCCCTGTTCTTCTCTCGGGATGAAATGTATTCCAGGTTTTCTTCTTTATGAGTTATTTTGATGTTGCGGCGTATCTTTCAAGTGACGAATTATTTGTTGACAAATTAAATGTACTATGTGGCATCATTGTCACAAGTACATTTTTCTCAATCGTAGATACCAATTTTAGCATGAGTAACAATAATTTTCGAGTTAACTGATCATGAAGTGGAGAGCGTTTTGAGTTCGTAGAAATTCTTGAGGATTACGGCCATTGTACTTGTATTTGTGTTTTAATTAATCAATTTTACCGAGTCATTTTTGTGTCAGCGTTTTAATACATTTTCCATTGTTCGAAACTAATTATATCCTCACTTTTCCTACCGTATCTATTTTAAAAATTAATATTTTTGGTCGAACCTTTTTGTTGAATCACTTAAATTATTACTCAGGTGCATAAAAGTGTGAGATAAGTAGGAAATGGCTGGAATGGCTGTTTGATATTTGGATCATATTCAGTCTATGATTAGGTTTATCGTCAGTGATTTTCAATTTAAATGGCTATCCTCTTTCTGCACTTCTTTATTTTACATGATGCTTCCTTAAGGTTGGCTGTTAGATGCGAAGTGTATTTTATATTACCGGTGGAAGTAGTTAAAACACCTTGATTATGATGATACATACTGCATTTTCAGTACAGGTGTTTTAGTTCCATGTGTACGGGATGGAGGTTAGGTGTTTTTTGATGAGAAAAATGTTGTAAATGTGTGGTTTTCGTTTTCTTCGACTCATGAACCATTTCCTTCCATGCGGTGGAGAGACTCCATACAGTGGAGAGGGCGTTTATCGCATGAATTTGGAGAGAGTGGAAAGCAGTCCCAACGAGTGGTCCATTTTTTCCATCTCAAGGGCGAGAATTAGCGGCTGCGCTCGCCTTTTCACGGCTCTTGGTCTTTTAAAAGCTCACTGAGGTAGCGGTGAATTGCTTGCAAGGGGGTGAGATCAATTCACTCTAATGAGCCAGCGGCTGTGAGGAAATTATTGTGGTGTTCATTGGTCTCTCCGGCATTCCGCGAATGCATTTTTTGTTTACGGATAGACGTCTTTTAATAACCGCCGATTCTGTTCGTCAATTATCCCTGCCTATTTTTTTTCTCTGTCGCATTGTGGTTAACAGGTGTCGGCGAGAACGAAAGAAATGGTGGAGTGGATGGAGCATTTAAATCTATTTTCTCCCCACTTCAATATGCGTCCTTTCTTGCTTATAATGAAGGAGTGAATGAAATGTTTAAATGCGTATTGATTTTGGGCGCACCTGTTGGACTATTAAGTTCTTCGTCCCTCTTTTCATCAGTTGTGCTCTTGATGCACATTTTACGGCTTATTGTACGGGAGCAAGAATCTCAAATGGATATTAATGCCGTACATAATTGTTGTGCTATTATGCTATTCGTAAGATCCGTCGATTACCAGATATTGGCATTGGTATTGTCCATAAGGTATACTTAGTATTAATATTAATGATATTATGTGTGTCTGCTTCGCATGTTTTCCTTACATATTAATTGTCAATAAGCAACTTTTGTATAGCAAGCCGATCTACCTCCCTCTCCTTCTTTGTGGCTGTACTAATTATATGTGCGATTTAATTTTTTTCTTGTGAAGTAATTATTCGCGTTGGGTTCGCAATACTAATATTACCTATTACTTCTGCTTACATATATCATAAAATAGCATTAACCTTCCCTTCAGGATCAAAAAGGACTGTCATTCGTTCGTTAGTTCCAACTCAATGTGTTTGATCACATTTGAAGTAGTGACTGGTCACTATAGCCGGCTGTTTTAAAATAGAGCATTCTGAGGATCCCGGTAACGCTTGCTCCTGTCAAGCATGTGGTTAATTGAATTTTGATATCTCAAGTGAATCTCATAAATGTGATTTTTGGGTGGTGTGTGGCTTGATTCCTTCTGTGCGCTGCGTCGCAACGCACACGCGTCGTTTAGCATTATCCCGTCGGTGTTAAGGTAGTTTGAATGAAATATCACTGCATGTAAAATTATATGAATTTGACCTCATTGCAATATGAAAGATCCCATATTACTAATTATATCTAAATGTCACCCACTTATTGCACCACTTTCTATATATTTGACAACAAATGTAAGCCAATTTCCTTTGGATATGATACGGCTGTGCGCTCCTGAGAAACATAATTTAAATAATGACGATGTATTGACGCACAGATCGCGTCCTAAATGTCAAAGTAAATATGCTTTCTCACTTATTAAAAAATGATGTATTACTCACTTTAATACATTTTATAAAATCGGAAAAAAAACTTGAATTGTGTGCCTAGGTGTTTTCAGCGAGTGGCGCTAAACAAATAAGTCAAGCAAAAGCATAAAATATGTATATTTATATAATTACCGGCAAGTTCAGTCATGCGAACAACGTTTTTACGTAATTCTTATGACTATATTTCCTTCATGCTTCTTGAAAGTGCTTTAAAAAAATCGAAAATGGCCTCTGTTTTGATTCGAGATAAAATATCGCTCAAACTCTCCGACTCAATTATCTGCGTCCGGTGCAGTGCAGCGGTTGTCATTGGTCTGGTGGGGGGGGGGGGCACGTGAGTGCACGCCCCCCCCCCCCCCAATCGTGGCCCAAGGCCAGAGGCCGACGTCGTCGATTGCCCTCATCCGGCCCCATCGTCATCGGTCGCACCCCATTCTGTTCCTCGATGAAGTTATTCGCCCTCTCCCCCCATAGCTCGATGCTCCCGCCTGATGGATGTTGGGGTGAATATTTTGTGACATTCTCTGCAAAAAGATTTACTTTCCTGGCATGGTCTACGTTTGCAGGAAAATTGTACCGTCGCGAATTGCGCCAGTACCCTGGGGTATGGGATGAAATATAGCTTCGTTGTTACCATTCATGTACATTCCATTTTTTTAAATGAAATGCATGAGCATTATATTTTTTCGCTCGGTAGATCGCAAATTACCCGCGTTTCCCGAATCTTAAAGGGATATTGCGTGTATGTGGAATTTGAAGTCCATGAGTCTTTTCATTTTCCTGTATCCTAAGCGGACTTTAATGAAATTAGATTGCAAGTAAAAGTATATGGTTTACCAGTAAAATTGAAGGGAGGAGAAGAAATTAATGGAAAAGTAGATGGGTATTCATTCATTCATGTGAGTAATCTAACGGTTAAAGGTAGGTTATGATGAAAGTTAGAGAAAATCCTACAGATTCTAACTCGCGCAGGGCCCTATCTACCTCTAGTATTTCTTTCTTCATCTCTACGTAAGTTCTATCCTTCTTCATCCAGTCCATAAAACCTATTCTCTTTCTTCCCCTTTCCCGCTTGCCCAACATCCTTCCGTCTACCACGGCTTTCGGCAAACCATCGTCCATCATTATCGCTTTCAGCCACCTACCCTGCCTCCCCCTAATCTTATCTAGACGTTTCCTCTCCTCACCGACCATATCAAGCACTTCCTCATATGTCTTCCTTTCCGTCCACTACAAAATATTGAAAGATGGGAATGTACAATCTCCAAAAATCATTAAACTATTATGGTGAAAAATATTTTTATTAATTATCTCTGCAATACCGATGAAATTCATGAAGTAAATTATCTATTGTGTTAAGGTTAGCATGGGTGTGCTAAAAGTGTCTGGGACCTTGTATTATTTGTGTTCTGATCGATTTCCATAGTTTAAATGAAGACGTGTTGCAGTTTATAATTCCTCGGAATCTCTGTTGACAGCTTGTGAATGTGGCTGAATGTGTACTCCAGTGTCATCGAGGGATGTAATCCTGAACTCGGATGACTTACTTTCAGTGTGTTGCGTGCCAAATTTGGCTACGTAATCTTTGTGCTTTGATTCTCATTTAATTTTGTTGGGTGTAAAATGGTGAGTCCTCCCATCTGTCGAGGAAATTTCGTGCGCTTTTGAGGAATGATATATTTTATACGGGGTGTAGTGATTTTTTATAGTGACAGGCTGGTCTTAAGGGAATTCATTAAATTAATGGCCATATTGGTTACAGTTTTTTATGCCTTATTTTTATTCAAAGGTAATGCGGAGTTATTTGAACGACCTATTCGGCTCGAAACAAAGTCCCTGGAAGCTGCTGAAATCATTTCGGATGCCCACTTCCATGCGTTTATGCTCATCGAAAGTGAGAACGGAGCCTGTTTTCCACGGTGCTCTGCCGTCGAGACCGCTGAAGTTCTTCTCCTTTCGCCGCCCATCCCGGCCCCGCGATCGTCGACTCCGGCCCGTGATAAATGACGCCCTCGTTCTTTTCATTCCCCACTCACTCCCGCGTGGAAGGACCCGGTCTCGGACGCTATTTCGTAACGCTTCGCCACACGGTGTGCGCAGCGTAGCGAGGAAGGCGGCTAGCGCAAGTAAGAGCAGCGAAGCGGTGGGTGGGATGGATCTAACCATTTTCCCCATCTCCTCCTTATTTTTTTTCGTCTTTTTGCCCTTGGAAGGCCGGAAACTGTTTCGTCTGCCACCCTTTCTCCTCCCACCCCTCGTCCGTGTCGGGAGATAGCGCTGTGTGCGATCCGTGGTGCTGCGGGATCCTTTTTGAGGGACGCGCTCTTAAGTCCGGAAAGGGAGAAGATTGTCTCCTCTTTTTTAATCTCTCACTTTTCGTGAGCCCTCGTCAATTGTTTTCCCTCCCCTTTTCTGGAACGGCACCGTTTTAAGTCATGGTAGGGCTGACCTTTCTTTCCCTGCCACTTAAGACAATTAATAAGACCTCATTCATCGTCGCTTTTGTCGGGCTAATTCTTTCAGTTCGTTCACTTACACATTGTGAGAAGAACTCAATTGTTTGGCCCATTTCATACAATATATTGCTGCTTCCATGAAAGCTCTATTCATCTGATTGTTGGATTCATTAATAGTTGTAATCATGATTGTGTAGGTGCTGCAACTACCAAGGATTTTTCGCTCTATGTATTCTAAGTTCCTTGTCTTAGTATAGCCCTACATTCATACCCGTGTCGGGACTCGATCCGCCACCTACTGGTTAGCAGGCCGGCGCGTGTCCTACGTGTCTGTTGTGATTGGCTCCAAGTTATGTTTATTAATAGCTCATTGTAGTGTCCGTTTAGAGTAATCTAGTTTTCACTGAACGAAACGTAGTCGTTAAGGGAAAACTTTTTCCATACCCTTTTCTTATTATGGCCACGGTTTCATTTTTGGGCGATTGAGAAGACTTTTCACCGTATGCTCTCTATAAAGTGTCATTTGCTGTGTCAAAACGGGAGTGAATACGCCCTGTGATTTCCAGCTCCTAGTTATCCGTAATTTAATTTGCGCTTGAAGTAGTGACATTACTCCCCAAATCAGATATTGCCTTTGGATCGTGACAACGGTGATCGTCATTTGGACAGACACGAATCGTTTTGATTAAAAAACGAATGTATGCACATAACGCTACCCTGTGCGCCTGCGCTCGACATACTTGAGGCGTTTTAAAGCGTAAGGAACTAGATTCAGAGAGCAGATAAGATGAGTAAAGAACGAATCTCATTTCCTGTAGTCCATCTCTCGAAAATCGAGATCATGGTTTTGAGGTTTTGAGTTCATTCTTCATGATGAGTACATTGGGAATTGACAAAAAGAGCTAAAAGTTTTCTTTTGATGACCTTGGCCCCAGATAGTGATGATTCACTTGGGAGACCTACATCTAGATCATTTTCAATCCTGCCACTCCTCAGTTACGTAGGAGTTATGCAGCTTATCTATCCCTATTTACTAGATTGAAATCTTGCGTGCGTGCTATCTAGATTTTTCCTTTCCAGGTGCCTTTCTCACCTATTCGCTTGTCGAGTTTTTTATTTTATCAATGTATTTGGCAGTGGAAGCAAGGGACCGGAACGGCATGGAAACTTTTATTTTTCCCTTTATTTGAAGCGAAAAAGTGATGCAACGCTTCATAGATGAATGTACCGAATGATTAGATAGTGACGTGACTGCCGCGCCCACCGTAACTCTCGGATTTGGCTGTTGGATTTTATTTATTATCGGTGAATTATCTCATTGACTATATGAAACAAAACCCTGCTATTCTGTATGTGTATCATTGTTTTCCAACTGGAGAGATTTTTTCATTCCACCTTTCTCCCCAATGATTTTTATTTTGTAAATATCCATTGGAATTACGACTATCAAATATAAATGCATTCGATTTAAATGGCTCTGTTGCGTACGGGTCAATCCAGGACACTTGAACTGGCACCACGAGTGTTTTACTGACTATTGAAAATCGATGCGCTAAATCTAATTGAATCTCAAATGATCTAGTGAAAGTTCGTAATTTTAATCCTCCAGCGAATTTAAAAAATATATATTCATGTACTTTAATCGCATTACTAAATCTACATCTATATGCTACACTGCAAGCTGCGCATGAGCATGTGGCAGGGGGTGTTAGCACAACAGCCATGTAAATGAGAGAGAATAAGGAAAAGGAATAGGAAAAAGCTTAATTGAGTGTGAACGTAGTGCCATAGTGTCAGGCTGTTTTTTTGTTGTAGTCACTAAGGGTTGCGTGGATAGCATTAATTTTTGTATCTATCAGTTTAGCTGTGTATATCTCTTATTTTGTCTCTTCTATCAGTGTTAGAGATGTAGTGCGGGGTCAAAATTACATCCTCCTTGAAACCCTGAAACTCGTCACATACGATGTTTTCATCGTCAGATGTGTTACCCTTTCTGTACGCTCGTAGCTGTTTTAACGAAGCGTGCGGCTTTTCATTGTATTTTATTTACTTCGCGAATTAAATCTTTCAGTGCAGGGCACCGCATTGCTCGAGGCGTATTCGAGTGTTAACATAGGCTGTTTAAGGAGTAGAAGGTTTCAAAGGGTTCCTGAAAACTATCTGGGGTCGTCAATGGCATCGCATTATTTCAGTACAGCCTGAACTCTGCTATTTGATGTCTTTTCTTTTGCTCTTCTTCTCCCTCGTCGGCCATGTAATCATTACTTCCTCTAATGCCGTCCAATGTGCCCTTCGTGGGCATGAATTATTCGTTCTAGCACAGCCTTCACCATCCCTCTTTCTCTTGATATCTCTTCGATCGGCTTAAATCGCCCTCGTTGGATCTCCTCCCGCTACTTCCTCTCCTCCTCAACGAAATCTAAAATTACTTTTTTTACTTTTCTTTTAAGCGATTAATCGCCTTACCCTAAACAGAAACTCCTCCAATCTTGGCTACACCCTTCGTCATTCTTCAAATCCTTTCGGAACCAAAGCTACGTTACGTCGTCATTTGAAGCAGTTTATATCATAAGCGCTATAAAAAGGTGCTTAATGGTTTCCGAGTTTTAATGGGATAAGGCTCTCTGAAGTTCTTCCCTATCGAAAACGGTCACGGTCTGGAAGTTGAAGGTCGTCGTGCCTCGCCTGCGATGAAGTTAAGAGGAAGCGGGATTTTCCTCTGTCCTGAATAGCTTTGAATACTTGAGATGAGTATGAATGGTCGATTTTTTTAAAAAAAGATGGTGAACAGTGGGCAAGTTACATGAAATCACTAAAGTTGGTTTCTTTTGCTCGGATAATCGAGGAGGCGATTGATAACTGAGGTCATTTTTGTAATTCAGACTAGGATTATCTGGAAACCTGGAGGTAAGGTGGTGAGAAACCCGGCGTTGGTATTCCTGTAATAACTTCAAAGCATAATGTGCCTAGGGATCCAGTTATACTTCACATCCGATGAACGAAGAAATATTACTGCTCCCTAGCAGGGATGGGTTAGGAAATCTAACTTATCCCCTCGAGGCTAGTATTCAAGCCACAACTCAATAAATTTTTATTTTTGTGTGCTTGCCCAGCACGGTTATAGCATATATATAAATTTAGCTTTCATTAACTGGTTTGAATTGTCGCCAGCTACAAATTAGTGACTGGCAAAACATCGAAGATGGTTTATATCATTATCATTGTGGTACGGCTAAATGATGATTCATAAGGAGTCAGCAGTTTTCCATTTAATTAGTATCTAATTACGCGATTGGTTTCGTTGTTATAAATATTTTTCAAGTAATTCAAGAATAGTGTGAATTAAACGTAAAATTTGATATAATTTCAATGGAAAACATACTGTTTAACTCTTTGTTCATTATCATTAAATGTCAACGTTTTTTTGTTACTTCGGTAGAATAGATTCGATGGCTGTTTGGTTCTCAGCCTTTGGTGATTCTCTTCCGATGCTCATCTCTATTGAATCCCGATGTCTCTTGGGGAAGTATTTGTATGCACAAGGGAGAGACAAGGACAGCGAGCATCTTTCGGCGTTCTTTTTGGCATTCTCCGCGAGGCGAAAACACGGAGTTGTAAAAGAGAATAGGAGATTGAGGTGGGGGACTGGTTTTGTGGTCGGACCGTGTGCGGCGGAAGGCAATTTCCCGAGCCGGTCCACTTCATGCCTGGGAGGGACGTATGCGGAATGAAAGGGGTGGATGTTCTTTGTTAAAGGGATGGAGAAGAGATGTTTGGGGGGGCTGGGGGAGGGCAAAGGTCAAGGGGATCCTCTCTGCTCCCACCTCCCCGTGTCTTTATGTCCCCCTTCTTTGTCCTTTCCCTTCTCCACTTTCTCGTCTTCCAAAAACTAACCTTTCCCTTTCGACTCGTAAAAGAGCTCATCTTATCTCCTCTCTGTTGTTCCGTTCACCCTACTTTCTTTTCCCTCGGGGTAAATCAATGGTTTTGGAATTATATACCCAGGAGTTTATCTGGCTTCCCCACTCACGAACACCCGAATCTTTTACTCCCTTACCACCGGATGTCATTTTAGTGAGGCTGATGCAATTTAGTGGAGATTTGAGTATTAGCCCTCGTGTTCGTTGGATATTTTTTATGTAAAAATTAGCCAATTAGTCGTTTTACCGTTAGGATCAATGTCATTGCTCTCTTTTTAATGGTGATGCATTCTGTTTCTGTAAACATTTGAGTAGTTTTAGTCGAAAGTTTTGGGGAGCGATATTTCTCCCTTGGAAATTAACGACCCCAAGAAAAAGGTTTTCCCTAATGTAGAAAAACTGCCTTTGCTGCTTATTCTTTGCATTTTTCGGTTCAAATGTTTTCATATTTTTCTGGCTGACTCATCGGATTCTAAACATTGAGGAAACTTTTTAAATACTACAGAAATCAATGTTTTGAGACAACTAGTTGGTAATAATTTAAGGGACAGGATTAGAAATAAAGAAATGAGGCATACGTATTAAGGATAAAGTTAATTGATTGATAGAATAATGGCGTAGAGCCAAACATATCAGCCAGGTAAATGAAGCTAGAATAAATTATGTGTTTTTATTCGATTACGCAGTATCGTACTATAACGTGTATCTATCTAGAAATGCTACCCGATGCAAACACTTATATGTATTACCTTTCCCTCAATTTTGTAGTCTCTTATTTATCCATGTATGCACTTCGTATGACGCTCTTTGAAGTCAATTTTCATGTGATTTAAATTTGTGGAATGAGTTTCACACAAGGGAGAGGTAGGAGAGCGACGGTCGTCAGAACGGCCGTGGAAAATATGGAGCGACACGTGAACTCAGAATCGAAAGAACAGGCCAAATGCCCTCATGAAAAGATGAAGAAAAATGTTTTTTTTCCGAGGGACGAGCTGTAATTAATCCTCGTCCGTGCTTCGGAACCATGTCCAGACGTCAGCGCGAATGAAAGTAGCAGCGGAGGCATGGGGCGTCCTGCGCTCTTATTGTCGTGTCGGATCCTCCCAATTGGACGACCCATCTCGACGACCCATGTGTGTTTTCATTAATCCCGCCACCCGTCTGCCGGAATCCCAGATTTTCTGTTCCTTCCCGGCGGCGAGAGAGCGCACCTCTTCCCCCGTTGCTGTTGTCGCGGGCGTCCGGGCCGAGTCCGGTTTGCGGAAGGAAGTTTTTCTTTTGCTTTCTTTTTTTTCCTGGCTTCCCCAAAGCCCCTCATTACATTTCCGATGTTGGAAACGGTCACTTTTCCTCCCAAAAACGTGCCAGGATGCATATGCAGAACCTCTCGGTCGCTTCGGGGGCTATCTCTCTGCATTCTTTTTTTCTTCATCCGATCCGACCGCTTCCCATCCCCGTAATTATCTATTTTCTTCTTCCAACTCCTCTCTGACCTACTCCCGCTGACCCCACCGAGTCTCGTATCTCCCTACGCCTCAATTCTATCCCTTTCATTCATTCACCGCTGGTGTGTTTGTATCGCGTTTAATCTATAGCCTCCTCCTCCTCGTCAACGTTTCACTCTCAAACCACTGCCGACCTTTATCTTTTATTTGCTTTCGGGCTTGAGTTATCGCATTATCGCGACTGGCTCCTCATTAATTATCAGTGAAATTGTTTGCTCGGATCTTCTGTCGCTCGCCCAGGGAATAGAGGGGTTCTTTGTTTCGATCTCGCGGCAGGGTAAATACGTTCCATTCTGTCCCCAAGCCTTTCATTGACACAAATGAGATTTGTGAGCCTAGGTCTTTGGTTTTACGATGTCACAGAGGAGGCTCCATTTTTATGATGCCGATATTTTCCGTAGCCATAATTGATGGGATCACGTAATAATCTCTCGCGCAAGCACTTTATCATTTATTGGACGTATGGTATTCAATTCAAACAATTGCTTTGTGGTTAATCATAAAATAATTAGTGTGTGCCATATAAATTAATGTGTGCTTTTCAGTTAACTTTTTGTTTGGTACATCCTGACTGAATGTTTTCTTTTGGTATAATTACTGCTATTTTCTACTCTAGTGGTGACGCAGTTGGTTGTTACATCTCACAATTAGGTTTTTACTTGAGTACTTTAAACCCATGACATTGTCCATGCCAAGTAATGCGATAGCTGGGCATTTGTCGCCCCAAATAAAAAACCCTTAGTCTTTGCCGTGTAATAGGTAGCTTTAATATTATCAATATCTACTGCGTGGTGAAGTGTAATTTCCGTAATCTTTAGTTGCTTTTGAAGTTTAGAAATTAGTAGCAGAATTATTTTTTGCATTTTTAATAATATATAAAAGGAAGTAAATTTTATAGCTTTTTCTCGCCCAGTATCTTTATAATTTACCAATGAATGCGAAGAATATATTTTCAACCTCCAACTTATTTGCCATAATTTGGTGAAGGGAGTAACAATTGTTTTTTCTATATATTTTTTACTTTTGAGATACTCATGGTCTTTAGGGTTGCAATATAAGTTTCTTCTTTTGATGTTGAAGAGAACTGACCGATTGTTTTACTGTACTTCTCTTAAATATTCCGCAATTAATACGCAATATGGTAGAATTATTACATAACGTAGCACTCACATTTATTCCTGTCGGCCAGTATGTCCCAGTTTTTAAGCCAAGTCGAAACATTGATAAATCCATCTCATCCTCTTTTTTTCAGCACTTGGCGGTTGGTATCTGTGTCACGCAATTTTCGTCCTGTGCAGCTGTGGGGAGAAAGTTTGATTCACCTTAAATATTTATATTCCTCTCTCGGATAAAAGCGGACTTGAAGGTTCTTGTAGGCGAAAGTTCTTCCCTCTCGTTTAGAAATAAAAAAAGAGAAGGGACAACATTCCACGGAAAATTGCTTCCCTCCAAAATTATGGGGGATTAAGTATTTTTTTTGCGCGCGACAGTTATTTCGGAGGCAGGCCGTGGAGATCGATGAATGAGGTTGAGGTCATGGGCAAGCCCCAGAAAGCGAGGGAGAGAGAGAGAGAGACGCGTGGAGAAATTGTGGGGGATGGCGAGAGAGGGGGAGGCTGCATCCGCCGACATTTACTGATAGTTCTTGTTGAACATGAGAACGTAACTTAAGAACACAAAGTAACATAATACAGGTTAGCATATGACATAATAACGTAACTTAAAGCCTATTTCACATTGAATATAAATTAAGAACGTAACGTTAGGTGTTCTGCGAGTCGGATAACGTTCACGACGCGCCGTGAGAACAGGACAACACAGATGATGACTATCGTTCATCTTTTTTAAGTTATGCCGTGAAGTTGGCCTATCACGTAGGAAAGTGGTATTTCAAGTTGATCAGTCTGAAGGCACCCTGGCTGGTATACATGGTCCTTCAACGACTAGGAAGTGCAATTCGAAACTAAAGACAAAAAGCCTAAGGAATGGTTCCAATGTTAAAATTTGCAGTCCATTTCATTGAGCAGCACCAATGCGGTCGCTCCATCTCCACGTGTAAAGATACCATCTTGAGTAACTTCTTTTTACTTCTTCACTCAAGTTTAGTGCTGCTTTTGTTGCATGTCTTACCACTAAGGTAGCTTTCAATCGATAAATTTAAGAAAATAGTAATACACATCTTCGTAAGTGACCAACTTAACGACGTAATCTAAGCTTGAACGAGAGCCATCTTCTGCGTTATTTCCTCCAGGCGCATTATGAACGGTTCTTGATTCACATACTTGAGTGTGGCCGTTGTAAGGTGGCTGGGGCGGTAATCGTGGGTCATTGTGTAAACATTTTTATAATGTTTTAGTCGAAAAAAAAATCTTGGACCCAATTTCATTGAAGTGCATCTGTTTATTCGTTGGAACTCATCTTACAGGCAGTAATGGAAATGATACAAGAATTATAGTTAATTTTTCTCCCTTGTTACAGCGTGTCATGACTAGAGTTTTCTGCGCAGTATTCGAAATTACGACTAAATTATGTTGAAATATGTTTTTTCGAATATTGGACTCGGCGTGACACATTATTTGTTAGCAACGAATATATTAATAAGAAATGTATATTTTCGCGTTTAGAAGAAAAACTGTAGATAAATCTTGAATCGAATTATTACGAAATATATGTCATGTGCCATACTGCTACGTGTTAAAATTAAATTAAACTGCCAAAAAACCAAATCGCTATGGTGCAATTTTTTCACTTTTATTTATGAATATCACCAATGAGAACACGTTTGCAAAGTTTCACGCAAATATGTGCATAAATAAAAATCGCTTTTACCACATTACCTGCTGCATTTTTACGAAACGGCCTCTTTGGTTTGCCTGGCTCCTCTCTGATTTTTCAAGGCTGCGCGCGAAACTGTTCTCCTGCGGTCGACCGTGCCTTTCGCACTCTCACTCACTCAAGCCTCGCCTCTTGCGCGTCTGCAAAATCCCTCCCGCTCCCGCGGGCTATGAATACGCGCCATGCGATAAATTTAGATTAATGGCCCTCCATGTGCCGTGCCACGGGAGAACCATGGTACAGAGCTTAGCGTTTCCACGGTCGATTTCGCTCACTCGTGAGCGTAAGTCATCGTATCTATCAATAACGGCATTATTTGTGGTCATTGTATTTTATGCTCGTCCGAAATCAAAATTTAAGGGACCATTTTTCGAGCTCACAAAATTACTGTCGTGAATTTTCCCAGAATTTCCAAATTAGTGTCACGCATTTTATGTCCTGATGCAAGATTGTTGCGAGGTTTTAGCCCGTTTTATTCCGATTGTATTGTACGGCATTTATGAAATATTATTTATGATCATATGCCATTCAATCCTAAGTTTGGTTGGCTACAACCCTCTACCATTCTCTTTCCCCTTCCTTTATTTCCTATAAGCTCGTCTTTTTTAAGTCCCGTTTAAACTGGCTCTCATAATTATCCCTCGTATTACCCATTAGTGTACATCCACGTCCATTAGATCTGCTACATCCTCCAACAACACTAGGATTTTCTCCTGATCCGTATTTTCCGAATATTCATGTCTATCATTCGTGGAGAGTAACTTTGCACGCGAATTTTTACTGTATTAACTCCATGCTGGCGATCGAATTTCTTTTGAACGCATCAGGTCTAGGTTTGAGCTAGATAAATATTACCTATAAGCCTATCGAATTGCAACTTCTATCATGTATTTTTAGCCCGGCGCTCGTACCCGGCTGGGAGCCTCTTTAACGTACATTACCGATAATGCAGCTAAGATTTTTAGTATGAATGTTGTCATCCATAGTAGCTTTTGAATGGTAATAAATGTATGTAGTAGTTTTTTTTTCTTCAGATTTTGCTAATGTATTTTGCACTTTGTGCTGTGGTTACGTTTTTATTCTCTAAGTTACACAAGGAATTACCTTCTCCAGCTCGCGATGAGTATCGTTATAGCGATTTGAATTATGTATGATAAACTCTGCTGAAGTGATGGACACTTGAGTGAATTGGAGCCTCGAGCACACACTTACTGAGATAAGATAGCGTTGAAGCTTCTGATTCGACTGGTTGAGTGTTGATCACATGCGGAAGCGTTTATCAATTAGCTTTCCAAGGACCATGAAAACGCCTGCCTGAAAGTGTATCTTTGTTAAAACATTGTGCGAGTGATATTTGAATAATCAAAATACGGTTAGAGTTAAAAGGTCTATAATTAAAGAAAGAGTTAAAATTGATCATTTAAAGGTTGTTTTGCGTCATATGTAATAATATTTCTGCGTGTGAAGTGAAAATGTTTTTCATCATTATATTTATATTTTCCTTGCTTCCCTACGAAGAAGATTGCAATAAAGTCAATGCTAAAAATCTTGAGAAACTCCGACGAAGAGCAGTGTTTCCATAAGTGTTTTTGCACAACTTCGTAATCGTGAATAAAATAAAGAAGCATTAAGCTATAGCTAAAGATATTTTAATCCGACTATAAAGCTACTATGCTCAAAAGTTTCTTCTGTCTACTGCCAGAAATGATTTCGCCTTATTCCCATTGAGCGTTGTTTCAAAATATCATGCGGACGTGCATGAAGTTCTAAGTGCCAGTCCAGCAGCTAGCCTTCATATGGTTACAACCTCTCGTTCTGCACTGTTGAACCGCGAGAGCGAATTAAAGCGAGGGCATTTTAATTAGCCAACCGAGATCAAAGATTTCTCCTTGAAGAATCTGCGATTCGATCATCTTTTATTTTTGACCCTGGAGTATTAAATTTAATAGGGATTTCATCATATTCATTTTGGTGCCATTGACATCGTGACCCTAAGTTTCTTCCATGCATTAAAATTGACTATCGCAGAATTTCGGAGCGTGCTGACTGTGGCGTACGTCCGGCTGTGCCTACGATGTGAGAATTTTTTTGCGGTAGCCCTTAGGCTGACTACTTACAGCTGGTCGGATCTCGACCGCTGGAATGGTGGAATGGAAGAGTTTTGTGCCCGAATTCTCTGATGCACTGACATAATTTCCCCTTTCAAGGACTTGCTCTCTCAAAATTATAAATTCGGCTCTTCTTTTCTGCCTTCTTTTATGTAAGGAGTTTCGATCACGAATACGTGAGTCAAATTATATAAGAAATTTCACCTTTATGAATGCCTATTTTATGTTATAGTAGTCATGTACTGAATTCACTCTTGGAATTCCTTTGTCATTAAAAATAATGCTATTACTAGTAATAAATGAGGCACTGGAAATTATTTATACTGCACCTAGTATAGGTACAGATTAGTCATCGAATATATTTTTAGTTAATATATTTTATAGCCCGAGGAGTTAGTCGTGGTGATATTTATGTCAAAACAGCACATTTTGCCTCTAACAGTTTCAATAATAGGCTTTTAGCTGAAAATCTAAGATGGGTTGGCGCCTTTATTTAATACCACTTAATTTCATGGAAATATTAGCTCCTTTTGTAAGTTTTTCGCAAACAGCGATGCTTTAAAATTAAAAAATGCTGTTTTTCCTACGTTTTACCCCATGAAATTTCAAGTTTAATAAAAAGATAGCGTGTAGAGGTAGGATTTTTTTGAAGTTATAAGATAGAGGACACGGTTATTTTATGACAAGCACCACATTGAAAGAAATAAACTAAATTCGATGAACAGCGGAGGCGCATTAAGAATCCTCATTTGGGTCCATAGTAAGTAGCTTGAGTTAGCGTTATGGCCGATTTCGCGGGGTGCGGGGATATGAAAACGCTGCTTGCTTTTTCGATCGCGTGGTTGAGAAGCGTAATGACTTAAATGGGCCATTTAAGTGATTAAGTGGCCAAAGCATTCGTTCATCACATCGCTTCGCTAATGACATAATTCGTGAAGCGAGTCAAGGATCACATCCAAGTGTTTTATCCCATTTCCAAATTTCGGCGAACAGATGTTTTGATTAGTCATTTGCGTCGTTTTGAGCGACTTTAGCTGCAGATATTTTAGTGTGAAACTTAATACGTTCGGAAGTCGTACGTTTTCAGTAACTTGGATGAGAAACTTATGTAAACTAAATAGAATACCTAGTTAGTCACAATCGTGCCTATGTTCAGTTACCTCACGAGCCTGGATATGAACGCCGGATTTTTGTACTTGCCTTTCGTTTATGGAATGTGACGTTTAAACTTAATTTGTGATAGTTATAAATGGCGCATTGGCTCGTTCGGACTTTAGTGTCATAAAAGTACTCAACCTAAATAATTATCCTAAATAATGCAATGCATATCCAACTCCTCACATGTCTCTTTGTATTTGTGATAGTCTTTACATACCTTATCTTATCGAATTTATAGTATCATCCTAGCTGGTGGTCATTGTAGTTGATGAAATAAAATGACCACAAAAACCTTTGGTACATACGCTATGAAATAAAAATAATTAACGTAGTGTATTCACATAAATTTTATTTTTTACGACCGATTTCTTGGTGTTGTACTACATTACCATGATATTGGTACTTGTCGATGAGAAAATATAGTACGAAATCAAGTTGGACAGATGCCCCACAAATGATTACTCATCATACGTCAGGCAAGTGACATTTTCTGTAAATATTAATACCTGTATTTTTTTGACCACGATGCCGTAATGATATCGTTCAATCTTTAATTTTATTAATTTTCATGACTTTTTGAATGAGCTCATGTTTAAGACTTCAACTCATAAATGGTTGTGATTCCCTTGTTAAGCTCTTGTTTTATGCGTGTTTATTTTTTATTATAAAAACGCTAGATGTCAATAGGAATCCCGTGCTAGTGGAGCCTTGCACCGGACTTAAGTATATTCTCTCTTGAAGATAATAGAATAGAAGAATAATAGAAGCTTCTTCCATCAAAACTAACAAACTCTCATGTCAGTATTTTTTCATGCAAACATTTTGTCTTTTTGTTTATTAAGATTATATTTAATTGATATTTTCTGTATTTCCTGGGGCCCTACTTCAAATTTGTGCACAAGGCCTCAAAATCTGAAGGACGGCCCTGAATGCCATTATTTGTAATAGGGAAAACATTTATACGACATGCATTTCTTTTATAATGCAAATGTAGTACACAGAATCTTATGAGAGGAGGCCGGTGTTCTAAAGGCAGTCCTGCCACATTTATAGATGCATATAATTCAGGAAATTTATCCGATTACCCCAAGTCAATGGTTATCGTTGCTAATTTTCTAGCATGAATGCGGTTTGGTTGCTTTCCGATGCCCGAGTTTAAGTTGTGCCCGAATACCCTGGTGTCGCTTGCGTAGCTTTAAAATTTCCGAGATTCGTGTCGGAGGATCCCAGTCTTTTTTTACGTTCCTCGTTCAAACGCCTGCTCCGACACGTGGTGTGAGTGCGTCGCTGCAGCGAGATGTGACTATAGTGTCGCCACGCGGTTTTGTCACTCCGCCAAACTCTTTCCTCTCGCTCTCCACCGAATGCTTCCAAAACCTCACGCCCCCGAATTCCTCGCATTCGTCATCAAGGATGTACTGCGCGTCGGGAGAGAACGGCCTTGCGTAGGTGGGATTGTGTCCTACTCGCGGTTTCTCGTTTGAGCGTCCATGGGAGAGGGCGGGGAATTATCGATAGTTCCTGGAAGGAAGTCGATATTTTTTCCATCCATATTTTGCAACCGAAGATTTCACTCAATCGATGGTTTTCTCCAAGTTCAACTGTTTATATTTCTCATGCTACGAAATTGTCAATTTTAAAGTCAGTGTTACGCTTAGCTTACTCTGGGTGAACCCGCATTATTTGATAATATTTGTTATTCGATAAATCGATTATAATCATGGAAATCCGAAGGTAGTTAAATTGTCAGAAAAACCAGGAATAAGTTGGGAGAAAAATTTTAAAACAATGTTTTACGTGATAATGTTGAAGTTAACCGTTTCCCGGTCGAAGTTACTCAGTTTTTATACATATTTATCGTTATTCTGCCAAATTGGATCGATGGATGGCCCTGCCTATGATTTTCTCAACCGCGGGGAATTTTCTCTAACATTTCCTTCGTAACACCCAAAAAATATGCACAACATCGGAATCCCTTTAAAACCCTTCATATGATTTGCCTCCTGCCATACCGTACAGTATTCCTATAATATTATTTAAAATATTTACGGTAATGTTGTGTTTAAAACTGATTTGTGACCACCAAACGGCCATCAATTTCGATCCTTATATTTTACCGGTTTCCCTAAGCGGTCTTGGACAAGGGGATGCATCCCCGTTCGATCCAACTTTCCAGAATGAAAGTTGTTCGGTGAATCCCCCTGGGTATTCTCTGGATAACTTTTCCCAGTTTGGACCGATCGAACATTTCTTCTCCTTTCTCCCCATTTCTGTCCTCGTAACTCGGCGACGACAATGCGACACCCACAATGGTGCCCCCTAACGAAGAGAAAGTAGCCACGGAAGGATGCCAGAGTTCACGGCGGGCGATGTCACCCGTCCTGCACTCCGCCCTCTCCTCTTGCTTTTGTCTGCTTCCTCATACTCCAGTGCCTCCCTTCGTGACTATCTGAATGGACTGGCTGCGGGCAAAGGGTGAGGATTAGAACGGGGAAGGGGGGACGTTAGAAGTGGGTATGCAGATTGGGGAGTGTATATAGTGGGAATGGTCTGTGGAAGACGGTATAGGGATCGAGGTCGCTCTAATTCGATGGTGTCTACGCGGATGGTTGTGCTAGCATTTCCTCGGCCTTGTCCTTGTGCTGCTACTATGATAGAGAGATGTGTCCCTCAAATCATCAAATGGAAACCTTGTTTAGTCCCACGTTCATCACACGAGAGTTACAAGACGTCCTCAGTCTTCAGCGCTAGATTCTAGTATCATAGGTGTGCTTGATTTCACTGTGGTATCAGTGGTAATCTTTGGTCCCTCAGTGTGGCGATTTGTTGATTGAACTTCTTTCCAAGCTACATTTTTAACAATGCTTATTATTTCCGCTTCCGGCATTTTGTATTATCATGTCAATCTTTCCTCGACTACGCACAACTGTTCTAGGCCTTTTTTGATGTTTCAACTAGTGTAATTTGGAGTTTTTCATTTTAGTACCTCTTTTCATTTTTAATGTTTAATACCTACTATCATTTGCTGGGATTTCGTTGCGTAAAATGTCGGGATTTTGCTTTGATTGTTGTGATGTTTAAAGGTGTGAAGAAAAATGGGAAATTCAGCTGTGTGAGGAAGTAGGCCAACAAAACTTTACTTTGGTGAGGGAGGTAAAGAAGCTTGTGGTGAACATTCGAAGTAGGTCGAAACAACTATGGAGAGTGTATTAATTAGGAACGACTGTAGAGGGTGGTGAGGGAGGAGATCATGCTGGGTAAAAGCAGAAGAGGAAACGGTTAAAAGTATAGGATAGCAGTAGCGGAGGTAGAAGACAAGAGCAGCTGTGGAGGGACATAATATGGGAGAAATTGATTGGAGAGGAGGGTTAAAAATGCCCCTACATGGGGGAGGAGGGTATGTAGGACCGCGTATTTGTGGATGGAATTACGAAATTTACTTACAGATTCAGACCTGATTTTCGATGGTCTACTGTAGCAGGCTCAGCGCTCGCCATGTATTGTCACCCTTGTATCTCGCAGAGCAGATATTCTGCAAGCAAAGTCAGGGGAAGAGGGTCGTTTGGAGAGTTCATGAGGAGAGGTCCCGGTGGGAGACTTTTTTCCCACCCGGAGTTCACGTACAACGTGTGGGGATGGCGGAGGGAGGGACTGGGCGTAGGGAGGAGAGAGATTGGTGAGGTCCACCCTGGGAAGAGCAATTGCTTTCGCCTTGGAGGACATTTGTGTCCCTCCTGACAACCTCCCCCCCACCCCCTATCCCTCCGACGACCTCCGCCCTCACACGAACTGCTATCCTCCCTCCTCCTTTTCCCCCATTGAGAAGCACATTGTTCGGCCGATGTTTCTCTCCTCTCTCCTCAAGTACACTGCACTTTGAATTTGATGACTTGCAGAAGTGATGCGTGTTTAAAAAAAATACCAACTGCGATTAACACAACCTCGCTAAATAAACATTTTTTGAACTCTTCAAATTTTATTTACTCCTGAAAATCTCTCGTAATGTAATGGTGAAGGTATTTGAGAAACTTTGTTGCCGTAAATCATGGGATAGTGCGGGATAACTTCCATGTGTTATAACATTTGCTGCTGTTTTATTTGATTTACCACGTAAAGGTGGCATTTCTCTAATGCTTGTATTTGTGTTTGTGGTGGCGGATGTGTGCTTAAGTTCACTTTTATTTCAGTGAAACGATGGCTAAAGAGAATTTGCGTGCGTAACTAGCGTGATTTTTTGCATCTAATTTATTTACATTCATACATATGTACTTGGCATTAAGTCGCAGGGTTACTTATTTGTAGTTCAGTCTATGTGGCGATGCTTTTGCTCTCGAAATTTCCTTTTGTTTTGTGGTTGCGTATTCCACTAAGCCAATTGAAGTTAACAATGACCCTTTATCGTTGTGGAGGGGAAGCAAACCCGAGTTGAACACCGTATGACACCGCTATTTCCTCTCATGCCGCAGACCGCAAGATATTTTGGTAAGTCCCTAAGCCGCTTTACCTAAGCCTCAAATGAGTAGAAGTAAGAGGCTCAGGAACGGGTCTCCTTTTTGACTTACTGTCGAAGATTCTTGCATTGATTGAGCCGTGTTCTGTTTTATTTAGAGGTTGGATGCCTCTGCGTGCATGAATACGTCCCTACTGAAGTACTTGCGCTCTAGAATGTGTTCAGTGGATGGTGAATTTCATTTACGAGATGTGAGAGACTTTAAGCGATTGTTTAAGTGTGTTTACCGGACTGCCCTTAGCATCAAGAGAACATGTCCATAGCTTTTCATGAATTCAACCGGTTTGACCTTAATATGATTGCCGTTTATAATTCGTCTAGCATTAACAGGCTCTTTTGGCTATGAGTATAGGCTGGGAATGGGGTTGTGATAGACATCACCCGTGTTCGAACGAGGGCCTTTGCAAATAGTGGAAAATGTAGTCATATTATTCCATGGGTGATACATCACCACTATCTCAAGCATTTACAGTATATGGTTTCATGTAAATAATGATTTCTATACCTTGCTTCTTGGTTAATTAGTTGAATTTATTACAGCGGAAACTGTCATGTTCATAGCTATAAATAGGTGACAAATGACCGGAACATTAAATATTTTAAAAATTAATGGAGTAGAAGACAGGCGAATATATGCTAGAAGTCATGGTGGATGATGATTGGAAGCTGATGGAGGAAATAAGGAGACAGATCAAACTGACGGAGCAAAGTTAATGAGGGGCAAGAAGATTTTCATGGCGTTGATGAATAGGATTTTGATGGAGAATACCAGGAGAAAGAAAGTAAATGTACATTAGGGGTGAGATGAAGGAAGGCTGGAGGTATGCCGAACTGAATAATGAAATCGTGTGAGGAGTTAGGTGCCTATGGTAATAAAATATTAGGTAGAGGTAAGGCTATCTCTTAGTAAACATTTGTCAATGAATGGCCTACCTCTAAAAGTCCGTCCCTTCTAAAAAAAATCGCGCCCTGCAACATCCAATTTATTTATTTCCAAATTCTATATATGGGCGCAAATGCTCTCAATGTGGCATTTAAAAAAAGATTGCCTTTTAGCTGTTTTAACTCTTAATGATACAATCAATTGTTGGCGACGTTACTTTGTGAAGTTTGATCCTGACAAGAATGAAGAATGCTTAGTAATATTCTGCACTGTTTCATTATTGGAAGCTGACCGGTTTCGATGTTTAAAATCAGTATCAAAGGTAGTACCGATCAAGTTTTGTGACTTTAGTGAAAATGTAAAGAATCAAAACCGGTCAGATACGAGTGATAAAGCAGAGTGAGCATTTTCTAAGTAATCTTTTTTCCTCGTTATGAGTAAATTCCACCAAGTAACATCGGAACCAATTCGTTCGATCTGGATGCGGATTCAATGAGTCCTCCTTGGATCCCTGCTCTCAACCAACAATTTTTACCCGTCTTCCATATCTTCCTCGCAACTGCCCCCCATTCGCGATGACGCCAGTGTGTACCAACTGCAGTCCTTGTCGTAACCTCCTTTGTCCTCCATCAGCGCTCGACTCCCTCTTCCTCGGCTCTCTGCTCTCCGTTTCTCCCCGTCTTTCCCTCCTCCCCCGCCGTCAAACTCCTACGCACTCCTCCGCGGTGACTCAGTTCTTCGTCGATTAAGGTCCACTTTATTCCCTGCAGCTCCTCCCGCAACCATCTTACGTTCCTCCCTCATCGCGTTTAAACATTCTCTCCCTGCTATTCCGTGTCCGTCGCCTTTTGGCTCGTGTCACTAGTTTCTGGGAAGCTTCGTAGAAAGTAGGTCCGTTTTTTTAAATAGAAGCTCGTAAATGCCTAAGTTGGGTATTTTGGATGTCCCTGCTAAAAGAATAATGGCGAAGTTAAATGATCGGAAAACGGAAACAAATGTCTAGGACCACCCAAGGTTATTCTAGTATTAGCCAAGCCAATGTATTAAGTAATTAATAACATACCTCGGTTTAAATGGGTTAATGCCACGTGGTTTCTTTGGGGTTCTTTAATTTGATGTTGGTTTATAAGTTGGGATACAGTTCTCCAAGGAATTGAGTCATAGCTTACGCAAAATTCGAATAGACTGCTTGTATATAATTGGAGCTTAAAAATGAACATATCGTAAAATAACTTTTAAAAACCGTGCATATCATACCCGTCTAACCTCGAGATATGCAATATGTAGTTATCGTTCGTTTTCCGAGTAAATTTCACGTAGTGACTATGAGGAAACTTTTTAAATTATTCTGGGTATGTACCTGCATAGTGGCTGATTGGTTCCATACTTAATTAGGAAGCCGCAGTAGTCGATTTGGCCGACGAATATTTTACATAATAGACGTTTTCGTCATGATGTAAAATAAAATTTACTCCTCCGAACTCCGAACTTGACCTGTCTGGGTAATATCACTGTTTTGAATACGCTGTGTGCTGCTGTGTTTTAAAGATGCATGCATGTCATTTATCGAAAAGGAAAATGTGAACTGAATTAGCTGTGACGCATGATGTCATTTTGAATTTCCTGCCACAAGCGAAGTGGCGATCCGTAGATATTTCTGAAAGGAGTGATAGAAAAATATAGAAGAAAAAATAGAAAATTCGAGCCGATAGATTTCAGTCACTTCCCATGTTTCCATCCTAAACGCCTCTCATGTAATGACACGGCGTGAGTCACGCGGAATTCACCGAAAGTGGTTTCAAAATAACGGAATAGTTCCGGCGAATCTAAAAATAATGAGGTCCCGGGCACTCGCCCAATTTCGTAGGCGTAGTGGTCGCTGTCCATCCCTCTCCCTCTCTCTTTCTCCTCTTCTCTTCTTTCTCTCCTCGTTTTATCACTCCTGTTCTTCCCTCTCCGTGTTTCCCTTCCCGCATCTCCACCCCTCGTAATTTCCTAAGCCTCCCCCCCCCTCATCCTTACCACAATCTTATAAATTATCGCGATCTGTACCCCAGATCCTCATCGTTCCCCCCTTTTCCTTATGGTTCCCTCCTCCACTCACCTCTTCAACCCGTATTCAAATCTTCAAAACTTCTTTAAAAAACTTTCTTTAGAATTCTCGTTATCCGTCCATCACTTCACTCTTCCCCATCTATTCATCCTTTGAAAACTCTTTCTTTCTCCCAACATCTTTCGTCTTTTACTCTCACCCTCCCGAGCTATCACTTCAGTCGTCGCTTCAATTTTTGCCTGGGAATTGACGCCCCCTAGCGGCGTAAAAGTCAGTAGTTCGCTTCTCTCTCGTGGATGGGCTTTCAGCTACGATGCCCTCCGGGTCGTTCGAGGTCACCGGACTGAGTGAATGGACCCAGTGCTGCAGTGACGAGATAAGACATTGGCTTTCAAAGGATGGTCCCGGATTTAAACCGATTGTCCTTCTTAGGCGAGCTCGGCGATGTATAGAAGTTGGAAGTGGATTAATTTCATGATTAGAAACAGCAGTTGGGAATCCTAATCGAGTGTATTGTCTTTGGCTGCTACTGTGGAACGTCAGGGTTTTTTTAATACACGCTTCAAGTTTCCTTCTATCTTTGCCTCCGACCACCTTAAAAGCGATTAGTTTGTGACATTCGCTATCATTGAAAAACTACAACCATAATAGGCTTTTCATTGCTAAAGTCTATCATATATTTTTGTGCATGATATTTTAAATTTATCATGAAAATATATTAATGATGTATTTCGTAACATTTCATAACTTTGGACCGTATAATTTCTTTCCTTCCATGCTAGTCCTGTTTTCCATCTTTTCGTTGCATTTTATTTATTGACTAAAGAGATAGCATTGTGATCCGTTGAAAACCCCCAGTCTGAGTCCAGTGAGTAGATGCCTGTTGAACGTTCATCATAGCCGTCATACATATCTCGGTCCTTCCGTGACTAGCCGAGCATCGAGTCTTTTCCTGGAATACTTAGCGGACGTGCACCACATTTTTTAAACTTGCGTCATTCTATTCCGAAAGTCCGTTTTTTTACTTCATGTAGTTCCCCGTTTGCCGCTGAGGATTATCGCTCTCGGAATCATAATACATACTACTCTCGGTTGGTTGGTTACTCGAACTCTTAGGTCATTACCGACAGCTGATTTCATTAGGCTCATTTAGGTAGGTGGGTAGGATGGTGATGAAAGAATTACTTGGAGAATTAGTAAGGGTGGAGAGAAACCCAGCGTCGGCATCAACCTTCTCCTATCAGAATGCTAAAAAGAAGTCCACTGTTTAAAGTCCCATACAACGGACAGAGTATTGCACTTGGAGTGATCATCACAAAACACCCAAGTAGGGATCGGGATTATTCAGAAAAAGTCTCCTCCACCGCCGATATTCGAACCCGTGCCCAGGGTGTGGGAAGCCAGTGCTTTTAGTCACCAAGCCAACCCAATCTCACAAGCTTAATATTTTTCGTTTCTTGCCAAGCATACGAAATGCTAATACACCTGTCTATACATATTTCCCTGACTATTGGGTTGGAAAATACCGGGGATAAGTGGGGCCCTACGGATGCGAACCCGGGGGGGGGGGATTACGGTTCCTTCTTTCTCGTTATCGTAATCGCTATCCAATGCGCAAACCGCTCTAGAAAGGCAATGCTCACAGTTACTATCCTTCGACTGCGCTCCATCAGCCCTTTGAGCGCAACTGAAAAAATACGATAACGCGAGCGATAGCGCTGGGGAGAACCGTGATAGCGCCCTATCCTGCCACCATACTAACCCGATCCCGCAGTTGTTCCTCTTTCTTTGCTCATTTACTATGCCGGTTTCACTCCCGTACCTCATTATGCACCTTGCGGGTCGCAAGATTCGCTCCATAGCCCAAGCTGCTTACTTTAAATGAATTCGAATACGGCAACTTCCGTTGAAGAGCTGCGATTGTGGTGGACGTTTCGTACATACGTTCCACCACCATCCCTCTGCTCTGTTGTTTATCGCAGTCAGTTAGCGGCTCTAGGTATTTCTTGGAGGATGACTTTAAAAATCAATTCCATTTCCTCGGAAGCGATAGCCTGTGAAGAGGATGTTGTTGCGCGTCTCCGGACCGTTACTCTCATGACGATTCCTGCGTCGTTATGTTTTGATTGCTGCCATTCGCTGCATCCTTCGTGCTCGGCTTTCGTCGATACCGTCGGGTACGGCGTACCGATTCCACGACTCGGTGATTTTAACGTTATTAAAAACTAATCACATCTCGTTCCACGGAGTTTGTAGCGGTACTTCACTCATACCTCTCCAGTCGACCCAGAAGGGATTTGTCGGTATAGATGTGGAATTCTGTGGATCTTGCGTCAAACGAGTTGTGTAACCTGGGGGTATTACTAACTGCAAGGTGAATTTACGTTGAGCAGAAATGTCATTACCTGCCTATAGTTACAATCATTAAAGTTTTTTTCTATACATTTTCAGTGTTGGTGAGTCCACCTTATTTCAAGTAGTCAGCATGAACTGTTCACCATTGACTTTTTGTAGATAATTATGGTGACATATTTTGCAAGTTAAATGTAACAGTATTTTATTTCTAGGCCTTTGACGTGCCATGCTTAAGGTAATACGGAGATTAATCATACCCGCTGTCCGTAGGGTGGAAAAAAATGACGTAGGTTTTTGAAATACCTCACCAATTTTCCAAGTTTTTATGCTCCAACTTTTACCTCAAAGTGCCTAATACCGTATTAAAAATAAATGGATATCCTTATCGGTTCCTTTGTTGCCTTTTATGCACGTTTTATGGACCTGTCCACTCCCTTGTGAATTTCGTCGCACCTCTTCTCATTCGTCCATTTGAACCTCAGTTTTTGCTTCTTAGATCGTGAGCTTCTATTCTACTCAGGCTAGTTTTTACTTTGTGCCACGTCTGCGATACGAAGGGTGTCATCCCCAACCCGAATTTCCTTGTTTCTGCACTGCGTCATTGCCTCTACATGTAAATTTATCTAAGAAGGTTCCACCGTGACTATGAGTCAAAACAAATGTTAATTCCAATTTTTTAAAATTGGATTAAAAAATCCTGCTTTCATTGATTGCTATTGTTACTGTTAGCTATTGTAAACCAAAGTCAAGGTACAAAATATGCAGATCATATCACGAATATATTTTTAATGAACACTTTGTTTTAAGCCATAGAAGCCGGCTACAGCGCCAATTTTATGGTATTACCACATTTTGACTTAAATTATCGCAGTAATTACCTAATTACTCAAAAAAGGTGGTAAGATTACATCTGTCTTATTGCCAGTGAAAATCCCGGGAGTTTTTCCTACTTAAAGAAGTTTTTCGTAAAAATTGCATTAATATTAGGTAGAAAAATATTATTTTCGCCATGTTTCTCCCACTGTGATATATAACATAATGTAATTTCAAGTTCAATTTGTGATAAAATAGCGTGGAATGGTAATATTTTGTTGTTCATATCAGGTAGAGGACTTTTTTTTGTAGAGAAGAGGGTACTTGAGGGCAAGTTCCCAGAATATGAACCTTATGACATTTTTATCATTTCGTGATGGAACCACCTAGATGAGTATAGCCATGAAGCCCGAGCTCACGTGATTTCACTGGTAATAGGGAAGCAGCTTCTACTGGCGGGGTTTTTTGCGTTGTAATAAACGAAGTGTGATGTCGTTTGAAAGTGTGGTATATTCAAATAAACATAATGCTCATATTAAACTAGCGCATTATCTTTTTCAGTGTCTAACTCATTGGTCCTGTAAGACTTGGTGCTTTCCTGGCGTACGATCTGAATAATGTCTTCACGGGATTCCCACCAGGTTGGATGTTCAGCCAGAGCCGACGTTTCAATGGCTAACTCTGCCATCGTCCTCAGGGCGTTGAGTCTCAACGCCCTGAGGACGATGGCAGAGTTAGCCATTGAAACGTCGGCTCTGGCTGAACATCCAACCTGGTGGGAATCCCGTGAAGACTTTACTCATTGGTCCTCTTTTTAGGCACAACAGACTCTTGGAAACGGTAATGGTAGGAGGAGCAAATGGGGTGAATTACCAAGCAGGTCCTAGGATGCAATGCACCCGGCGAATAACGAGAATTGCTGATATGGTGACTTATGAATGAATAAAGTTGGTAGTTGAAAAAAGAATAGAGTGGAATGCTTCGGCAAACCAATCTTCGAATAAAGCTATTTTTTAAGATTTCGCCCAAGGCGATGTCTTCTATTGCTTTTCTTCCGTTTCAGAAATGTTTTTTTAGGTAATTGTATTCCACAGAAGAACAGTGCCAACGTACGGGCTTTTGTCGAACTACATTCACTCTGCCATATTGTCAATAGAGTATTCCACATTCAGTTGACGGTACTGGCCTTGTGCAGAACGCCGTTGCCTGTTGTACTCTTCCATGTTGTCAATGGAGCATTCCACGTTCAGTTTACGGTACGGGCCTTGTGCAGAACGCTGTTGCATGTTGTGCTCACCTCTAAGCCACGTAGGCAACCGTTTCCAACGCCGCATTAAATTTAAACAATTTAGTTTAGGGAGTAATATTTGTAAATTGGAGGACTCATAGATGTGTCTGAGTTATTTACTTTATTTATCATAGATGTGTAGTTTGTTAACTGCGTAGCACTATTTTAATATTCTGTGTGCAATTGGTAACGTCGCACTTCTGGCCGTATGGAGATTTACCCAGGAATCGTATCCCCGAAAGAACCCGTACTGTCAACTGAAAGTTGAACGCACTATACTTTCCCATTATTTCACCTCAAGAGTACCCACTCATCGCTGTCCACCGCGGTTGTCGCGGGTGGCGAATCCATTTCCCCTTGGCGCAGGTCGTTAGGTCGTTCGGATGTGAGCCATGCCCTTTCCATCACCACTTTTGGCGCGGAGATGTCTTCGGCTGGGTGTGGGAATCACGTCAATGGGGGAGAGGGGTGCATGTCATTTGGGTTGGCGGAAAAGGGAGGCTTCATCATCGCGTTGGCATTCATGTCGCGAGGCGCCTTCAGGAGGACGGGCCGCACTTTGTGCCCACTCTTCCCTTTCGCCGAATCAACGTCCCGCCATGTGGTTTCCCAGAAGAAGAAAAAGGCGCCCATTCTATTCGCTACCCCTCCCCCCCCACTCGTCCACACATTGGCACTTGTCTCGTGTCCCGAAACACTTTTCTCTTCTCTGACACTTTTTATTTTTCGAATTTTTTTCTCTCTAGTCCTCTCGGAATTGGATATTTTGTTTTTCCCTTCACATCCGCAGAAGCCGTCATGGGAAAAGAAATAAGCACATTCCGATTTATTATGCAATGAGTGGGAGAATAATGTGTTCCTAAATTGTTTACTGCAGGGAAGTACATACATTCCAGTATGTGTGGGGAATTTTGTGCCATGAATAGTTTCTTGAACGTGCTAGTCATTTTCAATTATCATCTACGGTGTTATTTTTACATTAATAATGCATCAGAATTGTTTAGTTACTTATTTAGGTATGACTTTTTTTAAATATTACTTAGTTTTTTAAGTATTGCAGCAATGCAAGCTATAGCCTGAACGAAAAATGGTAACTATCGTCGTCAGTATTGCTTAGTGAGTTAGCCGTAGTTATTATGATAGTTAGATAGTAGTAATACCTTTCGGTGCATTCAATAAACCTCATATTTGTGATAAATTATACATTATTCTACCCGCGAGTTGTTTTGAGTAGTCTTTTTATGTGGGGGCTCTCATGTGTTTGAAGCGCCCACAACGCTTGCGATGGACGTGACAATTTGCCGATTTGAAGTTTCACCAAATGTTCACCAATGTTTGGAAATAATTCATTCAATGAATCCTCAAAACTGCCACCGAGTTCATCAGAGATCGATACGTTTTAGAGTATTATCTTGCATTGCCATCCTTATAAATTTAACTTTTGCCACCATCATTAAATGGTATCGGTGAGGGAATCGCGCTCTCATTCTTGCCAATCTATATTACTCCTAACTATCCATTATAATAACTTAAGTAAGTCAAGATGTGTTTACCATTAGACAGATTACCTCTGGAAATTGCGTGGTCAAGGTACGACGCTCGAATCACGCAAAGGCTTTAGAGCTCGCGTCGTGATTGTAACTGCATTATGCACAAAATTGGCTCAGTCCGTGAGTCAAGTGCGTCATAGGTAGTACCAGAAATTGCCGTTTGGAATGAAACATGTGAAAGTGGAATCTCATAGACGGACAAGAAGGAGTGTTGACATCTGATTAAGTGAGGAAGCCTCATGATGATGCTCCGTGCATAACCAATGCTAAGGAACTACCATTTCCAGATACTGTGGACATGCATTAAACCCATGGCCTTTTGGATAAACTACTGATACTTCCGCGTGAAAGTGCATTCTTTGTTTCCTTCATTTATCTAGAACTTATATGTTTTCCATAGGATGTGGAAGCTAGTCATACATTTTGTATTGAGCGAAGTTAATCATTCAATTCTTTGAAAGTGGAAAACCTGTCACACGTTTTGAAGTGAAATTAAAAATTTTTTTTCCTTCAGTAGGTCGTGATAGTTTCGTAAAATCCAAGTTAACATTTTGATTAACCGTTCCAGTATTTTATGAAATGTTAAAAAATAAGCTAAAAGTAATCATATTACCAAGCGTTTTGAGTAAACGCTAGTTGTGTTACATTTAGTGAAGTAAATTAGTCTGAAGATATAGCAATAGTACTCTTATTAATAAGCAAACGGGCTGTACTTATAAATGACTAGCTAACTTAAGTATATTTTACTAGCAGACCTGCTGCCTGCCTTGCAGACAGTCTCTGTCTGGTGTGCTCTTGAGGTGAACTTGGTGTTTTTCCTTTTTTTGCACTACTCAAGTGGAAGCAGTGGGAAATGTGGCTAAATGAGTTGTATGTTTCACAAAAATGAAAAAACATTCAGAATAATTTTTGAAACATAAGTAAACATTTTGAAGTAAAAAAAGTCATAATATTAATTTTTCTGTGCATCAATTTCTCAATGTAGTTGACTGAGGAGAGTACCATTTTGAAATACAGTCACTTCGACGATTGGTTAGTCATAGCTAAAAAGATATGGGCAAATATTTCGCCTTCTATCACACAGAGAGCCACGCAAATAGCCAAAGCATTTTTTGCACATTGCATTTTTTTTGGTGCCCCACTGGCAATTTTACTTCCCGAAAAAGAAAGCACGGGAGCAATATTTGACATGCATTAACAAATATTGGTAATGAATTTTCTCCGAGGTCAGTTTCTCGCACATTCATATAGTATTCGTAATAGTATAAGTAATACTTCTAAACTTTCGACGTGAAGTTTGTACAAATATTGAGACAGCGGCACACGCAAATGTATTGAAACGTTTACGACATAGGTATTTATCCAGACACTTAAATTCATGGAAAACTCTTGAGGTTCATTTCACTTGTGGTATTACTCATTATTATGGCGGTAAAGATGGCGGAATTAAAGCACGTGTTCTTCTGAAGTAATCGAAGTATTCTCTGGAAGGTCGAAGTGCATGCGCGCAGAGAAAACCAATCAGTGGTCCCAGTTCGTTAAGAATTTACAGAGTTACCTAATTTGTAGAAATTCACAGAATATTGACGCCCGCATGCGCAGTCCGATTCTGAAGGCCATTTTACATTATGCACTTTATTGCACAATTTGATATATGTATGGATGTGCATTGAAAATTGCATCGCGTAAAGCGTTGAATTGCTAGAATGTATTCGCGACTATATAAACGACAGATGGGAAAATAGCCCCTGCTCGAATTCCGTGCCCGCGTTCTCGCAATTTCTGTCATCAAATTGTCCAATGAAGTGCCTTATGTAAAAAGACCTTGAGAATTTTCATTAATTACTCATGACTAATTTGCCACAGGACACCGGCTCAGTGGGAGGTGACGAATCCTCCTCGCGGACTCAATCCAAGATCGGTGGTCGCTCAGGGGTCTTCCGTTTGCACCACCCAGTGCTTGCCGCTTGGCGTCCTTGCTTGCGCCCGCTTCAAAACATGTTGTCGAGGAGGCCTTTCTGCGCCCTCACCGCTCAGCAGGTAGCTTTTTCAGCTCCGCGACGCGTGTGTCTTTGAGCGACCATCCATCTCGCCCCCCAACCGTCTGCCTCCCCATCGTCCTCGCTCTCACGCGCCCCTCCCCTTGTTGATATCCCCATCGACCCATCGCGTCGCGTCCGCCGTTGCAGTGCAGCACTCACTGGTAAGTCCCTCTGAGAGTTCCCTTTCATCTCAGCCGCTCACCAGGCTGGGCTGACCTGCGCCACTGTCCTCCCTTTCTCTTGCTGCCAGTTAACGTGCCGGCTTAACCCCCGTGGAGGAATACAGGGACTAAAATTGGCAACATATTTTGACCCTGTGTTTTCATCCAATTTTTGATACAGGTTTCGGTGAGTTCCTACTTTTGATAAATATTCGCATTATAATTGCTATACCATCATTACGATTATTATACTTAATAGATGAAGCAAGTGAACCATCAATTACACTAAAAACAGTAGGCCATCAATGATACTGAAGTTATGAATATTCAGACTTCATTCGAATTGGATTTGATTCACATGTGATCCCAGATCATATGTGAATAAAATTTGATTTGCTCTACCAACACTTATTAGTTTGCCCTGTCGGCGGATTGGCGTTTTAACGGCAATTAGTTGACTGCATTGAATAACAATTTGCAATTAAGGTTATCTTTTTTAAAATGGAGATAGACGCCCTAGTTGATTGTAGACTTGGGATTTTAGATGCTCCAACTGCTAACGTGATATCTCATAGTCTAACCTAAGACCATAAACCTCAGTCAGGCCTGACATCCGAGCCAGAGGTGGGATAGGAACCCGGCTACCGCGGCCACCTGGAAGTGGAATGAGGAAAGATGTCGACGCATTCTGAACGAGCTTATTACCAATGGACGTTATTAATGAGTGGAAAATGTATTCCGAACTTTTTCTTTGATTCATACGTTTCCTGGAAGAAGAACTTTATTTATTAGTTGCAAATTTGGTGTGTGGGAAGCACTGCGTTTCAGAGTGACAGTGAAAATGGTCGTGTTCAGGAAAGGCACTGCCTAATCGTTGTCATCGAGTTCTCTCTCGGAAGGCCTGATTGATTTCACTCTTGTGCATTGGTAGGATTTGATCTGATTGTACATGTACCTATTAGTTACTGCAATTATGTGGGAGTCCATGTACATAATTGTTTTTTTTGCGATTTCATCACCTTTAACGTTAATGAATGTATTTAATGGCGGTGGCTACTCCTTTCACCACCTTTGATTCTGTTCATGGACAATATATTGCTGGGGATTCCTACTGCTATTCCCATGCTGATATCTCATTCGCGCTATTCATCCCTCTAATATCGCTTGCATTCTTCCGCAAACTTGAACATCCGTTTGAATGTTTATCGATTCTCCCCATGCTTTTAAGAAGTGGTGTGAGGGTTGCCTGTCTCTTTTTTAATGTCAGTGTTGAAAGACTTCATATAATTATTTTTTATGTCATATTTCTCACAACTTCGAAAGTATCGTTATAAGTTGGCAATGCTGCAGAGTTATCTGTCTCTTCGCTGGTTTCTTCGTTAGAAGCTTCGCTTTGCTCAATTAATACGGTAGGATGGTTGTAAGTCTCCTGTGTAGCCGTCCAAACGCTCTCGTTCAGGAAAAATTTCAATCCGCTGACATCTGGCAAAGGGATATCTTTCCAAAGCCTCGCCAAACCGATTTACTCGTGTGCATTTATATTCATTCCGTTTGATCTGCCTCGCACTGATGCGTCGGGAGTTTCCTCTCTTCTCAGCCAAAGGGTTTCTCTGGATTAAACTTTTAATGGAAAGGTCCCGAAGATTACTTGAATTTAATATTACTTCGTAATAGAATTTGGTTTTGTTTACCGTACAACGAAACGATGAGACTGACTTGAATTTTGCATTTTGACTAGGAACCCATGTATTCAATAAGTGTCGTCGAACACTAAAGGTGTTATAATGATAACTTTAATGGTGAGATGCGATTTTATTGTTTTTTTTAATAGTTTGACCTATTGCTGCGGTTTTCTGCTAATTTTTCCGGCATATCTGTCATTAATTTGAAATTCGTATCCAGATTTATAAATATTGGCTGTAAGATACGTGGTGATACGTTCCGGAATGTGAGCCGTTTTCTCGTTGAGTTATATTTTAAAGTCAACTCTACTCAGGAGTCATTTTAAATATAAAGTGATTAGTTAAGTCTTTCGGTACAGTTAAAATGAAAAAAAATCAATAACCTTGGAATTTGAATGTGAATAATTGATGGCCATTAAGTTCCCTGGTTATCTGTGAATGTTTACGATTCGGAACAAACATCAGGATTTCTAAATCTCAATATTTCAGCCTAAATTCTTTGTCTCTTGCATTATTGATATCATCAGGGCCAGTCATTGTACTTCATCATGAATCCAAGCGAGCCTGCCAAATACTTCTCTTCCATTGTGCTGAAATTCCCCCGTCCTTTAATTGCAATGAACGTCCTTGCAATTTCTGCTTCATCCACTTAATCTGTCGTCATCGAATTTCCTCCCGACACTTCATGTCGGCCTCTACCATGCCCAAAAATTCTTCTTCTCTGTTCAGTTTATTTTCCTCATCCTTCTCATCACCCTACACAGAAGGCTGCCACCTAACGCGTATCCACATTCCTCAGAGATCATCCTGGTCAACTCCAAATTAGAGAATATGATGTATTGGGTGGATATTTTTGTGAGACGCTTGGGGATACATTGGCGTTGAATAAATAATAAATTATATTATTAAAAAGAACGCTCAAGTATACGAAAGAACCGGGGTAGTTCCTTGTTTTAAAAAGGCCTGTTAAGCACGAGGAAATCTTTTGAAATCCAGGGAAATTCCACCAAAAATTAGAGATTTTCATGTAAAGGCATACTATTAAAGACCAAAAAGATAGGTTAACAGCGGTCTGATCATGTTCTGGCTTCTAATAGCTTATTTATTACCGGCGGAAAAGTGATGGTTTTTCTATAGTTGAAACCGACGCCTCTTGGTAAAATGTGATGTGTAATGTATAACGCATAGAAGAAAATGAAATGACACGAAAGGGACCAAATTATTGAAGCTGGGAAGTTTTTGAAGGTAAACACTACTCCTCTTTCTCCATCTTCTGTAATTTTTTTGTACTTTAACGTTTTATATCCAAGTGTATGGATGGCCACGTGGCGGTTATTCCCTCTTTCGTTTTATTTCTTATTTCGTTCATTTTCTCCCTCGTGTATGAAAGGATAATGTTGACTCCCGTTGCTCTGCGGCTGTTGCCCTAGAGGCTACAGGGTGTAATGAAATGGTTTACCCTTTAAGCGTTCGGAGGAGAATTTCTTCGTTCCCTCCGCGTCGTCTTATAAACTCTTCGCCTCTTTAAAAATCTTCATCTACATGGTACCCGGCGAGTCACCTCATGGGTGTGTGGCAAGGAGTGAATTTTCACCGCCACAATCCACAGTATAGCCGACGAATGATATGGAAACTACGAGTATGAATGTATAATAAAATGCCTGCAATTACGTGGCATAGGGTGTATGCTCTACTCTAAATGTTGAAAATGTTATATAAACAAAGATTAATAATGCCTCTTGCAACTACATAGGAGTACAGAGAAACTAGAGGAAACATGCTAGACGTGATATTAGTTCCTAAAACTATGAATTTTTATACAAAGCATTACAGAGAAAAAAACTGGCTAATTTCACTACCCGTCGAAAAAACTAAGTTTTAAGTCTCTATTATAATCTCTTATCGTTCGCGGAAAAAATCAACTTTTATACATGTCCTGGAATCTTTTCCGTTATTTTATGCTCATACCTACCGTAGTATGTCGGGTTTCGTGAAATATTTTATCGTCTTCAAAAAATAGATCGGCATGGAACGTATTTAACGATTAATTTTAAGGTGGCAAGTTCATGCTGAGTAGAGAAGGCAGCAAATGGAGAAGTGTTAGTTAAGGCAGGGGAGAAAAGGAGAAGCTGAAAAAGTAAATTAGTAGAAAGCAGCACAAGTTAACTAGAACGTAATGGAAGACTATGACGTAATGGAAGACTATGACATGATGAAGATAAATAGGGCAGAATATTTATTTTAAATCGCGTGAGAGAGAGAGTGAAAGAATAGGAATCTTGGACGGTAGACGAAACACGTATATTTTTCATATTCGTATTCCCCGCGGTTGAGGAAATCATAGCCTGGGCCTTTCATAGACCTACTATTTATTTTACGATAAAAATACAGTTTTTATTACTTGATGTAGCAGCGGAAGCCAAAAGTAGGAGATTGGGATTGGAGAGTAATGTAATCAGAAGTCTAGAAGGTGGCATGACAAATCTGGAACTAAAACTCTGAAGTAAGAAGACCCACAGGAAGGACAAGAAAATGATGGGAAGACCAGGTTAAGCAGGACATGAACAAGATGTGAGTTACCGAGGAAGATTCAAAGACGGCTAGAAATGAATACGTGTTGGCGAGGCCGAATGCTTGGGGAAAAATGACTATAGAAGTAAAAGTTAGAGTCTTTATTTAAGCGAAATGAGTTCTACGTGGACCTCTCTTTCTATTGGCTCATCAACATCATATGAACGCTCATGCTCTGAGTGACTAAAAATCCACCTGGGCGGGACTCAAACCCGCAATCACAGGATTAGGTGAACTGCAAAACCCCTCCATCAACCGAAGCCAGAAGCATTTTATAGGATACCCATGGTGGCGAGCACATGGTAACCATCGGTGAAATTATGGTTCCATCCCAAACATTTCGGGAGTTGAGAGGGGGAGAGGTGAAGCAAGCCATCCAAGAATGATAATATTTGGAGAGAAAATAAAGTTCGATCGTTGCCAGGGGGTGGTGTGCGAAGGTGTTCTCCCTGCGAAGGCGATGGTTGAGTGCGTGGCGCTATTTCAGTCGCGCCCTAACACACCAACCACCGCCGACTCACAGAAAGGATCCACCCCCTTCAGAAGAGAGCAGCAGCACACAACGGGAGTGTGTTGGGTCAATGCACACAACCTTCTCCCGCACCCTGCTGCTCTTCGTCCTCCCCAACTCCGCCCCCCTTTCCCGCTCGTCAGCGCCCCCTCGCGCTATCGACGCGAATTCGCCTTCCCCTCCCCCCATCTCTCTCTCCCCAGTCTTCCGCCCACGCCCCCGCCCCCCTCACCCGCGCAGACTCCAGCCCCGCCTTCTCCCAGTCCCCGCGTGGACCAACTCCCTCCGGGCCCGCTCCGTGCGATGCTCGAATTGAGGCAGCGCTCCTGCTCGACGAGAATCGTCGAAAACTTCGATTCGTCGACGTCGTGGTGAGAATACTTTAAAAATTCGAATCCAGGGGTGGAAATGTATGCCTGGATATATGACTGCGAGTGAATCATAGTGCACATCACACTTCACTCGTAGATTAATGTTTCGTATGTTTATTTAGATTGGGAAGCAGAAGTATTTCCAAGGATATGCGTATGTAACCTCATAGATCTTAAAAGAAGTGAGATGGGAATTATGATGCTTTACAAGGTAATTGCGATATGTTTCGTTATATTGTTGATCTTTACCTTCTCTTTTGGCCCAAATTGGGATTCACTCTTACTATTTGGGATTAAATACAGTGAGGTTCACCTGGTATTTTTTTAAATTATCTTAGTACAAGGTTAACCCTTCTCTTTGCCAGTGGTCACTCTTTTTTATTTAGTCAATTATGTTTAAATAACTGTCCGAGTATGAAGTTAAGCTGGAGGATACTATTGGGATAAACCTTTAAACAGGTCTAGTGCTAATCTTCTAAGTGCCTTATTGATGACTCATGCTGGCGACTTTTCTTGAAGCGTCTTCCTCAAGGTATGTCTTTGTGCTCGGTCGTCTTCTTTGTACGATGGGGACACGACCTCCTTGTCTCTCCCCTGCGGCGTTCCCCGAAGTGAATGAAATATTTAAACGGAAAGAGCGTGAGCGTTGTAAGAGACTGAGAAACAAGAATAGAAGACACTACGGTCGCAATGTAGCAGGCTTTGCTAAGATTGCCTGAGACACTCTGGTCAACTTCTCATATCGATTTTACCGTCAAACTGCATGTGTGCACGGATCATATCATCTGGATCCATTGTGGGAGGTGTGGACGCGAACTCATATCTTGTTCAATCGTTATTTCTTTGTCTAGTCTACATCTACATAATGCCCTGCAATCCACCTCAAGGGTGTGTGGCAGGGGGTGAGGTTTCACCAACGTGCACTAAACTGTGCCCTAATAAAGTTAAAAGGAGCTACGACTATTGCTGCATTAGCAAAAATCTGCAAATACTTACCAGGAGGTGACATTTCATCAGCATTCACTACGCTAGAAGTATTCCACCAATGATAGACTTCTATTTGTATTAAAGTTTGATAATTAATTAACGATCTAGCCATTTTAGGTGACCATCAACTTCATTTTAGTGAAAATATTCAAGAAATGAAAATGTCCTAGCAATACGATAACAATAAATCCTTCTCGCCGAGCTTCAACACTTGTATCATTCACGTTACCTCCAATTTTTCTCTTTTTATAATTATAACCAGCAATGGGTTTGCGAAAGGCCTTTTAGTTCCTCATTAGACCGACCACTTAAATCGAATCTTGCCCTCCTGCGCTTATACCTACTTTTCGATTGAGGCCCGAAAGAGTGGAGCCGAAGAGAAATGAACCAAATATATTTTTTCTCCCTTTAATTTATCTGTATCATATGTAAGTGAGGGATATGCTCTGTATCATGCGAAACGTGTCGCGTAATATTAATGTGGTTTTATTGCAATGGTGGTTGGTGGTAGGAGGTAATGAGGGGAGAATGGTTACTTAAGGCTGTGATAGATAAAGGATTTTGGGTAAGCGAAGAAAGTATGAAAGGGTTTGGCTATAGGCTTGGCTATAAAGCAATAGGCTTTATAGACGGGATGAAGGAGAGTAGGACGTTTTCTGAGATGAAGAAATAAATATTATTGGCAGACAGGGCCCTGCACATGAAAAAGTCTTAGAGGATTTTTACTCATTTCCATTTAAACCTATCTTAACCGGTAGATTTCCTAATAATAATAACAATTCGCAATACTTCTATGCGCGAGATCGTATTTAATTTGGTATTATGCGACATATATGTATCGCGGTTTTACTGCGATTGAAATGTGAATATTGCACAGCTGTGCTTCGATGCCCTGCATCGCCATGGGATGTCGCATGAGCATCGAAGTATCGAATGTCTCTCCTCAAAACCCGGACCCTTCCATCTCTTTGCCACGGGAGACCCCTCCAGGGGTTTCCCTCTCCCTCCCGGCCCTTCCATTCGCCCTTGCCCTTCCAGCCCTTAGTCCCTTATTCAAACACTCCCGGCTTGGCACCAAGCTTTCACCTTTCCCTCTCCCTCCCTCGCCCAGCCTTCCTCCCTCTTCCATCGACCCATGACTCTTTATCTTTGACACCTCTCCCTTTCCCTCGGCCCCAACCACTTCTCTCTCTACTCTCTCTCGGATCTCAAAGCTCACTTTCCTTCCTTCTTCCAACCCGTCTTCCACCTTGATATTGCCTTTTTCTCTCATCCTTGTCCCTTCTTTTATCCTTGGTGTGTTCCCTTCTGCCACTTCAGATATCCTTTCCGACTCCCTCAACCTGTAAGGGAGTCCTCTCTGAGTCGAATATATGTATATATTTTTCTCGTAAAATTCACGTAATCCCCCAAAAAGGATGAAAATGAAACATTTTTTAACTTTAACTTTTTTAGATTCCCTCTGCTCATAAGTTTTGGGCCAGGCGAGAGAGTCGACCACTCTGTAGATGGTGGGGAAAAAGTTTTTTCTCGCCGTCTTGCTGAAAGTATATATATATCGAGGCCATTCAGGGAAATGAAAACAAATATCTTTCTCTCTTTCTCGCTTTCGAATTAATCCTTTTTTCCACGGCGTAATTTATTCAGAATGCGCCCGAATTCCCATCTTTATGTAGTGCCCCTCCTTGGAGGCTAATACGTAGAATTTTTTTTGAGCGTCTCTTTCATGCAGTTCCCTCATTTGGGAAAGGAATTATTTCCTAATTACGCTGCCGATTTCCCAGAAATGCTCGTCATTTTGGCGCGGAGAGTTTACCCGAAGAATGCTTTTTTTTCCGTCTAACTGCGCCCTTTTTAAAATTGGATCTTTCGAGCATTACCCTTTTCCCTCCTTCCCTCGTTTCAACTACGTTTGCTAACGACCTCGGTCGTTTTGCTGCCTTGAAACATCAAGCTAATTGCACTTTAGTGCTCATTTCTACCTCGTATTTCGGTTTAATTTGCATACAACTTAATTTTTAACAATCCAGGAGAAATGCCATAAAAAATATGACTAGCATTTGGGAACACGCGTGAGAATTATGCGCGGATATTCACCGTGAAATTGTTCACTTGAAGCAGCCGGTATCAAAAAACCGCCGGATTCCCATATTTTTCGTAGTGATGCTTAACTGTGAACTCGACTTACCCTCTGGGGTATGGATAAAGAATTGTTATATTCTATCTATGTGATTGATGCTGAGGGTTTGTCTCTTTCAAGATAGTGAGGACTTAATTGGGGATAGATAGCTTGCCACTGATGTTCTCTGCAGTCCTGGTTCACGTCTATGCATTTCTGATTTCTATCAGTAATTTTTTATACTAATACTATGCTCTTAAGAGATGGAATATTTCGCTGTGTTTTTCGATGTTTATTTAATTAAAGCCTTCTTTTTTTCCCGGGCTACTGTGAGAATGGGATCCTTATCTAATAACTCAAAGATCTGTAGACTCCATGCCTGCAGTTCCGTGGTTGCCTATAATTGATGTTTTGCCTATGGGGTTTTGGTCCATCGGAATCTTCTAGCATTCGTTTTGGTAGACTGAAGGCTAAAGCAAAAATGCTCGTAAGATGCCGAAAGTTATGAAAGTAAATGAGCCCAATCGTTAGTGAATATTACAGCTTAGTGCGCATGGTATGCCATATGATTTGTTTCGCTGAAAGTATTATTCCTCATGCAGATGATTAGACCCAGTTTGTACATTTCCTTTTCTATGGTCAATAATATTTAAAATGAGGCTAGCTTTTCTTTTGGACTCAATGGCCTCTAAGTTTAGGATGTTTTCGCTTTTCTCAACTTACGTCGCACGCACCGTTTACATTGTTGCGGTGTTTTTTTTGGCGAAGTGTTCATGTCAAGGGGGGAATTCTTCTCCCTTTCTCTCTAATGAAAAGTACGTAGTCTGAAAAGCGCACATCTGTCATACATTGCGTAAAGCATAATGCAGACATTCTGAATGCTCATTGAACGAGCATTGTCGGGCCTGCTTCGTAATGTTTAGGCCCTTCGTTCTTCATGAATTTTAATGTATTCGTGCAATTTTGGGAGAAACGCGCGGTTGAAATCCTTTCATTCTCTTGCCTCGTCATCGTGGAAAATGCTCTGTTTTTCGGGTTTTGTGTGGAAGGGCATTTTAATTTTCGACGTTCCAGCGACTGAATCTGCCCAAGTGCCAATCCTCCTTTTTCCTTTCATTCGCTCAACCCCCTACCCCCTTACGTCAACTTTATCCCGTTTTCTGTTTTTCTGTCACTCCATTCACTTTCCTGCAACTCTCCTCTCCTCCTCTCACTCGGAGCGTGGCATACGCGATCAATTTCTACCCCGTTGATGAATATTTGAACGGTCTACTCCGTCATGAAATAAATCGGGCGACAGGTTAGTATGCAATATATGCCTGCTGGGTCGTGTCGTACGTACGTAGCTAATCGCTGCAGAGCTTCGGGACTGTCAAAGAAAAAAGGAATCGAAACTGCCGACCGAGAACGTTTGTCAGCTAATTGTTTAATACAACGTGCCTCTAGTACAACATTTTCGTAAGTATGGTACAAAACATCTAACAGTGGGGTGAAAAGTTGTTTCTGTGCTATACATAAAAGTAACACTTTGGGACAGTAAATGTAGTATTATTCCATTCTGAAAATTAAATTTGTATGTGATTTGCCGGCCAGTGTTACTTCTTACCTAAGTATAGACATTGTTTCTTTGTTTTAATAAATGTAATAAATAATGATTCTTAAATAACTAATAGAATGATTTCGTGGTTTTCCATGGTAGTTTCATTTTATGTTTAAATTGTGAGTGGCAAAACAATTTTCTCGTAATCGTTTTGAGTGTCTTTTTCCATCAGTGGAGTGACACATATCGTGTAACTTCTACTTATACCTAAAGTCTGCAGAAAACAATACATATTCAGGTAAATCCGCTGCAATCCCCTTACATCCCTACCCTTTTAACAGTTCTCTCGTGATTACGGATGTTTTATATAAACTAAATGGAGAAGGCTGAAGCGACGGCTTCGTTCGTGCGTGGGAATTGCGAAATTTATTTGGGGGACCTTCCCGAGCATCCTTGATATTTTCTCGGTGTTATTGCTTCGGGCTGGACTGTAAATTATCTTGCGGCATTTATTCCTCGGCGGCGCCATTGTCATCCTCTGGCGTCGGAATTATTCGCCATTGCGGAAGATTGACGGTGAAAGTTGCGGAGGTCTTGACCTTGGGAAAACTGTTGAACCCGCTGAGCCGGTCTTATTTTTGGAGATCCCTGAGAATAAGTGGAAAAATTTCAATCATGTTTCAAGCAGTGCTTTGGTGACTTTTAATTTCTATCGGGAAATCATTGAACGCAGGTAAGGTATGTAACTAAAGTTGTAAATGTGGATATGACCGTTTTTAGAAGGTAAATCGGACTCAGAGGAAAAGGTTTGTGCCTGAATGGCTTTTCGATTATCACATTTGAATGTGGAGATGGGGAAAAATTGGGAGAAAAGTTAATATACATAGTGCTATGACTTAATACTTCATTATGCGCTGATATAATGAATCCTGATATTTGTATGGCATTAAATTTACAATTCATAAGCAAGTCATAAAAATTGCGGTTTATTGTTGAGAGAGCCGATTGAGTGCTAAACCTGATATTTCATTATTTAAGAATGGAGGTTCTGATGCAAATTAATAAAAAGTCATTAGTAATTGTGACGTGCGCCGGTTTACAAGACATCAAAACTTAACACTTGGGCGCGAAAACATCCCTAACTGGTTCAAGATGAACCCGAACATGTGCCAGTTGCTAAGGTAATCTCAACCTTCCTAATGGGAATAATTTTTGAAAGGAGTCCATTCAAAGAATTTTTTATAAGGTGAAGAAAAATGCTTTAATGGTCCAAATTTTAATGAGGTAGTATATTTTATCAACATTTCGGTTGAGTCACTTATAATATTTATGAATTGAAATTGAATTATATAAGTAATTATATGATAATTAAGTTAATGAGATTAATGACAAAGTTTATTTTATCGTCCATAGCTGAAGAGCATGTAATTCCTCTTTCCACCTCTCTTCGGCTTCAAAAGCTTCCCTCTTCCTTTTCTCCTCCTCCATAAAAGTATTTTTTTCTCTTCTCCTCCTCCGCAAACGCCAACATTTTCCATTCCTCCTCTCTTCTGAGCAGCCTAAGTTTTTCCTTCGCCACCTCGACCCTGTACCTCTGCTCTTCTAGCCTCAACTGGAAGAGATCTCGATCCTACTGCTGCCGCTGAACAGTGACCGTATCCTCCTTGTATCCAACTTCTCTGTCTAGGGGAAAGTGCCTATTTACTGCATTTGGTGCTGTGCTTTTATTTTTTTTCATCTATGGCCCTTCATCTGACGATGTTGCTGAAGAGTTTAAGTCTTCCACTGCCGGATTCTCCATATCATTTGGCGGCCCAAAGTCTCTGGAATCTTCCAGGGGGGTGACTGATATTTCTGTGTAAAGGGAAGATAGTTAATAGTGATGATATATTTTAATGCATCACATTTCATTACATTCCTCTTGTGAAGGAAGGGATGAAAATGCAGTGGGGGGTTAAGAAATGGTAAGAGCAAGAAATGACCACAGGGAGGAGGAAGTGGAATTTTTCAGGATAAATATGGTAGGATTAACGGAGATTAGGTTCAGGTCATTAGGAGCGCAAGAATTCCGTAAATATGCCAGAGACCGAGGAATATGTTAAATAGGAGATGTTTTGACTCGTCTCTATTAAAACTCAATTAATTTTTTATTGCCGTAATTCTGAGGACTTAAGAAGGTTATTTGGTACATCGCTGACAATGTATTGCAAATCTGAGAGTAGGAACAGTTGAGTATTAACGACTAATAAATGTTATTACCTGTTAAACTGATGGAGGCAGGCGACGCTTACAATTAGTGGAATTTTCTCCATTAAGCATGATGAAAATAAATCCTTGTTACCGTGATAATGACGCATAAACGTTCTAAAAATGGATCGGAAGATTACCTGGTTCAATTGCAGCATCATCACAATTGAAGTGATACCCTGCATGACGAGAAATGTGCGCAGTGACAGTACCCAATTCCGTGAATTACCCCGCATCAGTCCCCAACGGGCCTTCTCCAGTCCTCATGCGGCTGCCTGGTTCGCTTGCCTACTCCTTCCTCTTGGCCTTCATATTAATCCAGCATTTCTTGAGCTGGTCAAGGGTTCTCTGGAATCACAAAATCAACTGGCTTAAAATAATGTAAATATCTTTAAAGTAGCCGTTACGTGGCTCCGTAACTTCGGATATACCTATAACTCTCAAAAATAGAAAATGTGGTTCTATCCATGATATCTGATGACGTTCTTATGACTAGTTCTAATTTACGTCAATTATAAGGAATTGTATCGTAAGGTTCTCCCATCACAGCAATGGAACCGCAACGCTCTCCCAAATTACAATGTGAAAATCCGAGATCATTATCAGGGGGATGTAGTTCATCGTTATATTGTACATAATTACAATCACATTGGATGCTGTAATTATTATCTATTAAATCCAGTGTACATATATCTCTGAGATTAATTGTAAACTAGAAAACACTTCATAGTCTGTGCTCCGTAAATCCGCCCGCTAACATCATAAATGGATCAAGATCATCATCAAATTTGGAATGGATCCTCGCATTTCGGGGGTGGAAATTTAATGGCAAAATAATCAATGAATATTTTAGCTTACCTTTGTTACTTCTTCCTTGGAATTATATGCTGCTGTTATGTCTTGCCAAGCTTTCTTCTACTAAAATACTTTCAAGCTTGCCAAGCTTTCTTCTACTATACCAATTCTATTAAAATTTGTTTTTCCTCGGCAGAAAAAAACCTATGGGAAGTTATTTATTTACTGAGGTACTTTGAATGCGTAGTTTTGTTGAAATCGTCTTTTTCCGTTATTAAGAATTGATTCTTCAGCATTCACATTTACTTTACTCTCACCTTGAAACTCCAGTCAATCTAGATCTTCTGGAGATCGATCTGAGAAACTGCTGTGAATACGGACTTAGGGATGATTCTCTTCTTGACCATTTGTTCCTGAAGATGTCACTTGTGTGGCGAAATGTGGGGTTTCTCTATCTTAGTGCTAAATGTGGGGTTTCTCTATCTTAGTGCAACTTAGAAGGCTTTACGTTTTTAAAATTTCAAATCATGACATTCCTGGAAGTTGAGCCTCCTACCGTGGAAAGTATCGTCTCAGTCTTTGAGTCGTGTACGAGTGGAGGTGTTCACTACTCCGGATTGTGCTTGCGACCCCCATTGTCAATCATCTCTTTTTATCAGAGTGAACAAATCTACGGCTGTGGCGAGGAAGCCTATTAATCTCCTCGGTGTCGGAGAAAAACTCGCGTCCCATGTGCCTTTATAAAATCCTGAATGCGGCGACATTCCTGTGTCAGATGGATTGGAAGCAATTCAAGGGATTGCGGCTGCGTTTGTGTGATAGGGCTTCAACGCCAATTCTCGTCGCCAATCTCGGTCCACGTTTGCTTCTCTCGTCTCAAGAAACGTTTTCATCGGAATCCTTTCCAACCCGCCCTGTGGTTTGCCTCTCTCGAGTTCGCACTCAATCAAGCGCCGATTACGTCCAGGAGCTGCTGCCCCCACTCGGACGTCGTTAATCGGCAGCCCTCCTCTCTTTCCTCCAGTGCTGCTACTTCAAAGTCCTCTCTTCCTCTTTGGGTCTTCTTCGCCCACGCCTCGCCCGGCACCTCTCTGTCTCCCTCTCTCCGAACGACGGCTTTCTCCGCAGCCGCGCTCCCCGCCGGCCGCTCGGCCCTATGTAGGGCGCGGGCGCGGCACGCCCACTCCCACCTCTCCTCTCCAGGGGGGGTGTGCTTCCAGCTCCTTCCAGTCTGGGTGGTTCGCCGCACCCGCCGAGAGATGGCTGGAGCGTACGTTCCCCTAGTGTGAGCCCGCCTTGAGAAGTCCCCCGTGCCGGTCCGGCGTTCTGTTCCGGGGGATCGGTTGAGCGTGCTGGATTCCTCCTCGTGGAGGGTCCGGTTACGAGACCTTGCGGTGGCGGAAACTTTTCATTTCCAGAAGGATCCTTATATTTAGGTCCCCATTAGGAGAACACTTCCAGTGTTGTGCTACGCTCGTCGGGTGGGAGCTAAGCTGTGGGCATCTCAGTAACTTTCGTTTTGAATAGGTAGATGCTGACGCCGGGTTTTGCTTCACTCTTCCTTGATTCACGATATTATACTTTCTCTTGCAATATTCCGTCCGTCGGATCAGACCGAAAACTAACTGCATTTGGGCTTTTTCGTCATAGGTCTGTTGACATGGAGGTTATACTTGTGTGAGGAAATGCGTGAGAACATGCATCATCACATGTGTGAATAAATGTGTGAACGAATACGCGACAGAATGAACTGAACTATTATGGAAAAATAATGATAATCGGGGCTATTATATGGACCACTGTTCGCGCATTCACGCTGATAATCTTGTTTACCCAATGCAAATTTGGAGGAGTATCTGTCGATGCATCTTCTTGCATTGAAACATGCCCCTTTTATGCAGGATTTAAGTTATGAATAACTCAGGAATTTTCTCCTCCCGTACATTCAAACCTTTCTTTCTTATTCTAACTGGTGTGAAGTGCAAATTCCTTGCGGGACTGGGGCTATTTCATGGACAGACATTCGGCTCAGGTTGTCTAGTTCACTCGATACAATTTTCGAGTAACATCGTTTATCTACACGCACGAGTACATGTCTCTGTTGAAGTTTTCGTGGCTCATAATTTTACAACTGATGTTAGTACGTCACGACATGATGTTAGTATTACTCGGTTTATGAACGCGTGAGGCTTGAAAAAGCTTGCCGGACGTTTCCATCCCGTTTCTGCTCACTTTTTCAGGGGGGAATATCCACTGCCCATTCTGTATGTACTGTAATTGCTTTGTCTTGTTAGAAGACTTAAAGGTATATACCTAAATACCGTAAAAATTGGTAGTGGGAATATTCCCCTTGATAAAATCAGGAGCGACGGGCACAAAACGTCGGGCGTTCCTAATCAAGCCTCGCGCAGCTATAACACAATTAATTCTAATCGTTAGTACGTTTCTCACGTAAACAGGCTTTTAAACGTGGGTAATACTGGGCTTCTCCCTTCCACCCTACCTTTCCACACTTATCCAAATGCATTTCCTCCCGGTCTGAGGCGCCGGTTCCTTGCGGGACGGTCTCGAATTACGTGATGATGTTGATACCCTGGTCCGCTCGGCTTCCGTTCCCCTCTCCGCTGCTTCGATCGGTTTGTTGCCGCGCCGGGCGGTGCTGCTACTCCTCGTGCCCGGGCCGCACCCGCGTTCCCTGTGCCCGAAATTCAAATTGATTGGGCGGGAAAGAGGGCTCCGGAGTCCTGGATGAGTCTCCCCCGTTCATGAATAAGCAATGGGTGCAGGTCGCGGTCTGTTGTTTTGAGGTGGACGTAGACTCGGGGAGCGTTGGAGTGTGTTGAGGGGTCATTCGCCTTCGTGAGCACTTAGCAGACGGTCGTTATCCCTTTTGCTTATTCCCTTCGTTTTGAGGAAATGGTAGGATTGATTGCATCACTCATCGATCGTGTTCAAGGTGGGGCACGAATACATTCATTTGTGCTTAAAATGCACCCAGTGCTATTTGCCTGCTCGTGTAGACTTATAAAGTAATCAGCTAATTGTGTCTAGGAGTGCAAACTTTCCACTATCATTATTAGCAGTGCGTTGGCCTCTAAGATATGCAACGCCCTTCCAAACCGAAATAAATATTGTGACATGTTAATAATTCTATTTCGTGTCGTGACTCCAGTCGTACCTACTTAAAAATTGTCGTTCATCATTGTGAAAGGACTCGGTTGCGGCGGAAAGTTTATTTTGAAGTTAATACGAGATGATGAGCGCTAAGCTATGTCATTCACTTTTTTAAGTGAAGCGTGCAGACATTTTTTTGAGTAATTTGAGCTTAAAGTTACTCTTTGAAGGATTTTGATGTCTTTCTTTACGCTCAAGATAGGGTTTATTGGTTGTGACTCATTTTGCGGCTATATTAAATTGTTTAAGTTCAGAAACTTTCTGTCAATGTGTTCCCAGTCCTGATTTTGTGCGTAGGCCTTACGTTTTGAACCCGCGAAATTGTTGGTGACATAATACATTTGGTAACAGCATTTTGTGTTTAGGAAAGAGATGTCTCGCCCCCAATCTAGACCGAATTTAGTTATTGGCGAGCGTAATGCAAAGTTATATCTCTGTTCGTGATTCTAACAGTTGGGATGGCCAATCATGCACGGTTATCAGCGTTATATGTTTAATAATGCTATGATGATGGTATGGAATTAGTTGGAGGCAATCCTTGCAAAGGCCGACCATTTAAGGATTACTCGTCCCGGGAATCGAAGATTTGGCCGATTTCATCTGATCTAGGGCTCGTCTCATTGGAGTATTTATCTAAAAGATGTACCAATACTTCATTATGCAATTCTGAAATAGAGGCAGCTTTTTCATATCCTAATTGTCATAAATGAATTTTTAGTGTGGTTCCTATTGTCATGCCTCCATGCAATGAGATAATTGGCTCCCTTCCCGCCTTTTAAGTTGGTGATAAACGAATAGGCAATTTTGCGCAATAATGATTAAAAGGAATTCACATTCATTTCAAACGCCATGGTCCGCTTGATGAAAGGGGCTACTATTTTTCCGAACAAATCTACATTTTTTGAATCCTCTGAAGTCCTAGGATCATCGTATTTGTTAATCTGTCTCGCCGTATTTGATCCTTTGACGACTCTATTTCTTTATTATATCGAAGTTTGATTTGACTGAAATTTTAGTTTTAATTTTAGTTTTAGCATTCATTTGAAAGTAAAGCCCTCTGGAGTAATTTGGCGGGAGTGTTGTATTTTATTTTTACTTGGCTCAAAGGCTTAGTTAGGTTGCAAGAAAGGCGATTCATGCTGTACTTTATCAATTCGCGTTAGCAAAAGCTCTCGAGTAATCCCCAGGCTCAATGCTCTGTACAAGGACTGAAAGTTTGTAACTAGTTTGTACTTCTGGCGTGCCGGAGCAGTTTTAATTTCATCCCTCTCACAAGAGCGTTTTTATTCATGGAGCGAGTGTTCGCGAGTAAGTTTCATTATTATTTACACACTCGGTGCACAATCTTGCATATCTGATTTCCTCAAGAATGAATTTAAGTCGGCTACGGCATCACTCAAGCGTGAGATGCCCTTGCTAACAGCGTAACGCTTTTTGTTTTCCTTTTATGTTCAGGCTGCGCGACGGCTTTTCTGTAATCCTGCCGAGATAAACCGAGCAGAAATAGCGCCTCAGGGTTTTGTATTCGAGATAGCCGGGATCGCCGTAGCGTGGGCTTAAATCGCCGGTGACCGACGCGTTAAATCGCCTTCTCTTTTGTCTTTTCCTTCTCTTTCTCTCTCGCTCGTATTCGAATCCCCCTTTCTTCTTTTGAGCCGCTCCACCCTCGCTTTTGTGACACTTGGGTGCGCTTTTTTTCAACTTTTGTGAAGTTAAACCATCCTATTTCTTGTTGAAGTAGAAATTAACTTTTCAAGGATTGAAAAGTAATTATTTCGATGAAAAATATCCCCGCGCTATTTTTGTGATCGGGATTAATCTTTTTCCTAATTACAAGGCTCAAGTTTCAAATCTCGCACTTGACACGTTTTGATCGTGCATCAGATCAGTGTTAAAAGATACGTATGGATATTTAATTGTGCCAGTTTTGCCTTCGATTGAAATGAATCATTGACGCGAATGTCAATTATTATATGACCGTTATAATATGGGGATGAAATAATGTGAATATCTATTAGATACAGCCCATCGTGGTACTTATTTCATATTTAATCCTTGAAATTGGTCTTGAAAAACATATGTTGGGTAATATAAGACACTGTCTCCGGCGTTACTCTGTGGAACTCCTTCATTTTAATAATAATAAACACTTGGTTGTTATTCCACACTTTATTGGAAACAAAACGACCCGGGTTTCAGCATATCTGACCTGATGATGGCATGATATGCTGAAACCCGGGTCGTTTTGTTTCCAGTTAAGTGTGGAATAACAACCAAGTGTTTATTACTATTAAATATGTAGTGTATATGACCTAAGGATTTAAACTATGTGAATAGTAATTGTAGTTCGAGCGAAATATCACTACGCATGAAATTCAGTGAATTGGCTTCATGTCAAAGAAAAATATCTTATCTTTCTAGTGACACCAAAATATCATGCACTCATCGCACTATTTTTGTAGTTCCTTGCCAAAAACTAGAGTCCGTTTTCCGTTGATTATTTTTATAATTTCGGTGCGGCTATCTGCTCCCGGGACACATTATTGACAAAATGAGGAATATTTTATGCACGGGTTGCGTCAAAAATCTAATAGTATGTTGTTCGAAAGTTTTATTCAAGTAAAAAAATAAATGCATCGCTTACCGTTTTTATTTTATAAAACCACAAAAATGACCTTCGGTTGTGGAGTCATTTTCGGCATACGGCGTGAAACAAATAAGTCATGGTCAAAACTCAAATATGTATATTTTTACCATTATTTTTTTTGTTTCAGTAACGTACTTTTGAATCAATGTTTAGATAATTACGTAGCAGTTCAGTCACACTACACCAAGTTTTTGTGTCATTAATATTACCTACTGTATTTACCTAATGATTCTTACACCTTTTCCGTGAAGGCTTCCGTGGAGTCTTTGACTTGAAGGGACTAGGTTTTCGGGTCTTCTTTTGCGTCTTTCCATATTCTCTGGACAATATTTCGCCGGCGTTCCAGCTGGCTTCTTCAGGTTTGCTGAAGTGTCGATGCAGTGTTTCGTCCGTCTTTGTATGCTCCTTCGTTTGGTTGTCTTTGGGCAGAGGTATGGAATGGAGCAATCAGGACATCATCTGCCGAAAGGCGCCCGAACGGAGGAGCATAAAAAGACGGACGAAAAACTGCATCGACACTTAAGCGGACCTGAAGAAGCCAGCTGGAACGCCGGCGAAATATTGTCCAGAGAATATGGATAGACGCGGAAGAAGATCCGAAAACTTAGTCTCTTCGATTCTAACGCCTGCTTAAATTGTAACACGAAATTAGAATGAGTTCTCCATAAGAATACTTATAGAAAAATCTCACTTTTACTACTTCGTATTTCATTCCGTTTAGTTCCATCTTTTTTTCTTCGGCTCGCCCACGCTTCCGTCCTCCGAGCGCCTACTCTTCCCTTCGCATAAAATCCATCTCCCCTCGTCAAGGGCGTGAAGAGATGTGTGGGAGACAGGGCCCACCTTTTTTGCCCTCGCCGAGTATCGACCCTGCGTGCCGCAGCGTGCCGAAACCCCATCCTTCACCCACTCGCACCCTTTTGAGGGGGCGGAGAAGGTTCTGGGATAAGGGAGAGACAAAGGGATCCTCTTCATCGTCGATGCCACGCTATCCGTCTGCACGCGATGTCGCGTCGGGTCGCAGCAATGACGCGCGACGCTCCGTTTACGTTCCTGTGGTCACCGCGAAGAGGAAACGGAGGAAAGGAAAGGCGTCAGTGATCCATGTGATTCACACAATGTGACGTCCTACCCCCATCCTTGCCGTGTTTTGCGGGCATACCTGGCGTGGCAGACTCGAGGATAGAGCTTGCTAATACTTGCAGTGGAATACCGGGTTCAAATCTGCATATGCGTTCGAATAATTCAATTTAATTCACACTGTGTAGTCGTCTACGCACCTTTAATAGGTGCCATTCTCGTTAGGCTCGTTGATGTCTTTTCTCGCATTTCACTGAGTTCGCCTCGGAGAGCAGTGCATCGTTTTCGGTGTAAAATTGGCTACGTTGGACACCACATCACTTGATAACTTTCGATCGAACAATTCATTCATTGTTGCCTTTAACTTTATGCGCTGCAGCGGCCGAAAAAAAGTGGAAAGAACCCTCGCCCTTGTATTCGTAATTACCTCTACTTGTAAGGTTTAGAAATAAACCGTTCTATTTGTACCTTTATTGTCACTAGTGGATTCAGGTGAGCTCCTTACACCGCTATCTTGTCGATTATCGTGTACCTTGATCGCTACTGCAGGCATTATCCCTATTGACTAATAAATGTGCGTTAAGGGACTCAGTAGCGCCAGCAGAAGTAAATTTCCTTTAGTCAAGTGATGACCAAACTGATGCATTAAGCAACAGTTTGCCTTCATTCCTGCGACCGCGGAGTCGAATTTCTCCAGGAAAGTCGAGAATTGGATATGTCCTGCGGCTACTCCTTGGTTTCCCGGTTCGTCACCGAGGTTTGAATCATTTGCGACATTTGTTTCGTGCAGCTTGAGATCTCGTCGCTCATTTCCATCGGTTGCCATGACGAATTTGTTTACCTGAATTCAGGGAGTTTTTCATGATTTCCGTGTGGTAGTGCTCTTATGTTAAGGGCACTTTCATACACATTAATGTCATGCTCTGAAAATAACTTTTTCCCAATAACTGACTCACTCATTGTTGAGGGTCCATGGTGCAATATGGCCTGCGTGAAATATTTCGCATAGGTCATGTCAGTAATCATGGTATTGAATCTGTTTAGTTGAAGATTCTTTAAATTAAAGGAATTCGAAGAATCAGCGAAAGTAAATTGATGTATATTTCTGATTTCACCTGATTGTTCTTTTGAAGATACTCGAAAGGAAAATATGTATTTGTGTACGTTTGTATTTGACGCAGGAAACTTCTGTAACTCCTCACGTATTTTGTAATATAATCAGATTTAATATTCAAAGCAACATGAATTTTAGCCATGTTGCGATATAGTTTTATGGTATCCAATTCGGTGAATTAAAAAGAAATATGCATGCATTTGGATCGTTGGTGCATGCCCCGAAATTTTCCCAGTGAGTCCGATTTTTTACGGCCCACTCTGTAATTGCTTTCTGGCGTATTGAGTATGCTTTGAAAACACTGAGCATCGGAATAAATCAGTGAAGACTAACACATGCATAAAACCTATCAGTTGGGCAATGTATCTCTTGATTCGGTTGCTTTTATCAGTTTTATACATGTGGTGCGGGGTTAATGTAATACCCTCCGTTTCTACCCGAAACTCGCACTGTCTGAATGTTTCAAGTAATCTTAGCTTATATATGTGTAGTTACCCACATGTCTTTGTCCCCAATTTTATGATCAAGCATTTCCATTTTATTAGCTCGGTTGATATCTGTTAGCCATTTCGTGATTTAAAATGTTCCAATTGGTCTGCAAATAAGTTGGCAGAATCAATACAGACTTCGTAAATTTCGCAATGAACTTTATTTAATACGGCCGGTTTCGTCGCATAGGCGGAATCTTCACCTGATTTGGATTCACTTCTTCTGGTGAAGATGTCGCCTATGCGATAAAACCGGTCGTATTTAATAAAATTCATTGTGAAATTTGCAACGTTTGTATTGATTCAGTCAATATGGATTTTCACAAAGTTACGCCTGAGAATATCGAGTTCGTCAAATAAGTTGGCGACTCGGTAGTGTGAGTCCTCCCTCGGCGAGTGGTTGACCGGTCGATTCGGCGTCGTGACTCGTGCTGCAGTGCCCTCTCACCCTCTGTATGGGGGCTTCCTCCCGAGTATCGCCCCGGGTGTGTGCGTGAGCTATCCGTTATTCGAGGAAGGAGGAGGAAGTATTATCGTGCCGGTCGACGTATTCGTTCGGGAAAGAGAATTTCGAGCGACTTTTAAGGGATGGACTTACCCATGAAGTTACCGTTAGGAGTTCTACACTAGTAGGGAAGGGGTTTACAACCTCTGATACGCGTAACCCTGGGGGTACGCGCTTGGCGGTTATTGGGGTTTGCGGAAGAAGTTAAATGATGGTGGATATAAGTTTGAAATAGTAATAAAAATAAAGATAAAATATTTTTCAAACGTAAGTGGTACGGTTTATGGAAACGGGTGTCTAAGTGGTGCGCGAATCAATAGAGGTTCGCGACCGCTTCACTAAGGGTTAAACTAATCTGCGACCACGTCACAAATAGACGCGCAACCGCCATTTTACTGTTGGTCGTGGTTTGGCACTATCACGATCCTGTGTCATCTGCGTTTCTTCGATTTTTCAGTTATCAAGCTGTATTTTTGCAATGCCTGTGTCGTGAACTGCTAACGGCTGTACCGAAAGGCTCAAGAAGGGCTAATCAATATCTTTTTCGAAATATGACGTTTTTCTATCTATTAATTCCTTGACGAACGGCTCTAAATCTTGTACTTAGGATAAATTTGGAAATTTAACGGAGGCTTTAGTACCGTCTATTCTAGCCCAAAAAAATGTAAATGAGGTTGTCCCACTTGCTCCTAGTTCTGTCTTCAAATAGTAAACGCTATTCGAGAGGAAAAATAATGTTGGTAGTTATTGAATGACTCTATCTTTATGTTTTATGTCTATAAGGAGTTTTTTCTATGGCGCTATCTATTGCTCATAACTTCTCTTTAATTAGCGGGCAAATTTCACCCCGATTTTATTATTTATATGCGATACTCTTAGGCTATGATCCAATACATTCTCTCTTTTGTTTTCTCACGTATTAGTCCGACATGTGCTCCATGGCTCGTTAGTTGACACTGCACAGTATTAACTGTTGCCGAAAAGCTGTGAAATGAATGAATTTGTGGTTAGTAGCTCGACAAATACCGATTTCACCTGAACATTAGCGCCGGTGAAACTTCTATGGATTCATTTCTCAACCTTTTTCGACTTTCGTTATCGTCAGTAGTCTCTTTCCCCTAGGTGCACCCCTTAGTTCTCGATTCAGTTAGACCCCTCGCAGTGAGGGAATATGCGTGTCACACTGACGCCGTTATTCAGCTTTTCACACATACCCATTAACCGCCAAGCGCGTACCCCAAGGAGCATGTGTTTGTGGTTTAGTAGTAGGTACGCGGAAAAATTTGAATAACGGTGGTTGTAAGTTTGTAGTGGCTGTAAGAATCGTCATCATTAGTAGTCATCAATCCTAAAATTGGTTTACTGCAGCTCGCCACTCCACTTTCCTACCAGCCAACTGCTTCATTCCTACTTAATTCTTTTCTTTGACGTCCTTCTTAATTTGTATTATTTATTTCATTCTTGGTATTCCCCTGTGATTCTTCCCATTTTTTCTACTTCCGGTATTGTGTTTTCCGGTATTTCTCCTCGGAATATTTATTATGCATATTTTCTCTCCAACTCTTTGCAGGACTTCTTTGTTGGTGATTCTGCCCATCTATTTGATATTCATTATTCTTCCATGATACCATATCTCCATTGCTTCCAATCTCTTTTGCTCTGCACCTGTCGTTGTCCAGGCTTCACAGTCCTATAAGAGAATGCGTCAAATATATGTTTTGATTAAGTGCTTCAGTTAGAATATGAATAGTAACAATTTTTCTCATTCAAGGGATACAATTTTGTGAAATATTATAATATATTTATTACTCCACAATTACATATTGTACAGTGTATTGAATTTACAATTTTTATGGAGCTTTAGGCAGCTTCAAAGGTCACAGACCTGTGGGAAGGCTGCCTTCAATACATGAAATGCATTGCCGCTATGAAACAAAACTTTTTATGCAGAGCATGTATAATAAATTATGAACAGAAAAATAAATAAATACAGACTACTTAGTTGAAATTGTTACATGATATATAAGTTATGACATAAATATAAATCATTAATATAAAACATCAATGCTATCATGTGCCAATATCAATGCCTTTGACAATGTCAAAAATTTTCTCTCTTCCCTTATGCTTTTAATACAATCCGGTAAGACATTAAATATTTTTGGTCCCAAAAACAAGAAAAATCTCTTATACAATGTGAAATTCTGTTTTGGAAGCGGGATATTATGCTTCCTTCGTATGGGCGAAGAGGTTTGGAGTCGCTGCTCTACTGCGTAACCTGGGAACTCGATGATTTTCCCTCATATCCCAACTAGTCCACGCGCGGGTGGGTGGCTAGAGGCGCGGCGGATATTCCATTAACCCCTCTCCGCCGCCCCGCGCACTATTTCACGCACACTTTCCTCCTTTTATGATCGGCTGAGTGGGCAGGTGGGTGGGTGGAGGATGGGCGAGAGCGGTGAATAATGGCGAGCGCCCCGCGAGCGGTGTGCCTTTCCCCGTTCCAACTTCCGCGCGGGTTATTTTGATGGGGAGGATGGAAGGGTTTAAATATACAGCTCTCTCGGGAGGAGGAGGAAGACCGTCGACCACCAATCTCCTTCTCGTTTGCTTTCTTGAGCCGAGGATTAAGTCTTTCGAGTTCGAGTAGGTGAGACGAGAGGCAGTTTTGATTTCCTTCGTGGAAGGTTTGCGTTTCTTTTTTGTAAGATACCAAACTTATTGTGGAATTAACGAGACTTTTTGACTTCGGAAACAATAGTGGGAGGGGTAAATGAATGGGAACAGTTACCGAGGTAAACCAATTATGGAATGCATCATGCAACCTAGGGGCTGTCCAACCACGTAGCTCTATTTTAAATAAGTACTAAAAAATGAAAATTACGATACAATATCGTGTATAAAATAGAAATAAGTTATGAATCGCGGGCTTATTAAATGAAAATTGCTTTAATCAGGGTGTCCACGGACCCTTGAAAACCTGGAATTATTCGGGAATTTTCCGAACCTTGAAATTTCCGTGAATTATGCGGGAATTTCTGGTTAAATCCGGGAGTTTTGAAAATTATCATTTCAAGGCGAAAAATCCTTATTTTATAATTTAAATCAACCGCGAAGGCCATAAGATATATGTTGTTTGATAACTTCACGTGCTGTAATGGACTTAGCGTAGGCCACGGAGTCAACCAGTCGGGAATCCGGGAAAAAGTCGGGAATTCAGTAATGTCGGGAATTTGCTGAAAAATAATTAAAATTCGGGAAAAGGGTAAGTTGGTTGCTTGCAAATCGTCACGGTAAAAATTGGAATGGCAAACATAACATTACGAAATGAGATCTTGTGTTTCCCTTTTTGTTTATCCGTCAGTATCAAGGTGTTCTTTTAAACCTCTCTGATCAGTATGTGTGAGTTTGCGACGCTCGTCGTTCGATTATAATAATTATCCATCTGTAATAGACGTGGGCACCGTCTCCTGCATGCCGCCGCGCTACAAATCGACTCGGTCGGTTGCAGGCTGGAGATGGTATACTTCCTTCCTGCCCGTGAATGATTATTTCTAAGCAATAACCTTGACCGCGGCTATTACAACGCTACCAAAGATTCAAGTGATCTATAGATCGTATTATAGTACGATAGTGACATTTTCCATTTTGCGTTTTTCCATGACTGAGCCCTGGAAAGTAAAAACATTATATTACATCGTCGCCGATTACGCCGTATGTGCCGCCACCGGGTCCGAAGAGGGGTCAGAATATAGGTTATAGCTTTGGGGGAGCTAAGATTCTAGCCGGCTGTAGCTTAGGTATCCGCGCATGCGCCGAGCTCCTCTCGCCGTGGCCATGCGGCCTTATTTCGGGGGGGGGGGGGGGGGGGGGGGCTGAAAAATATCACTTTGGCTCTTATGTAAACCGAGATAATATAATCTGGAAATTTTTAAAAATTTAGCTTTGAAAACCTGGAATTATGCTTAAATTTTTTATTTTTGAGTTTTGTGGACACCCCGTTTCATTTATTATATTAGTTTTTGAAAAACATTTTATTATAATGTATGTACAGTTTCTTACCTGGCGAGTAAAAAACTTAAATAAGCTGCATCTTTTTTGTTTTCATTTTTAGCACCTCTCTACTTTTCTTCTCAACATTAGCAGGATGTGAGATTTTATCTTCTTTTAATGGCCTCCATGGTGCAGTCACTGCACCTTGTTGGCACAGTTGGCTTGAATTTTGTTTTTCGAGCGACTGCTAGAATAACACCTATGATTAAGTTCATAAAGATTACAAAACAAAGGCATTACATTAATAGCAATAGTGTAATTAACTTGTTCAGAGAATCGTAAAGAACAGAACTTAAAATTGTTTTTCTCTTCCGGTTATTTCATGCCTACTCCTCTTCAACTAAATGTCGATTGGTTTATGGATTGAGGCATAGCTGAAAGTCTTGTCGCTGATCGTAGACACGGAAATGTCTCACGCTCTAATACTGTTGGTGTACATAAGTTCGCCCTGTCCACTGGTGACAAGTGGACATAGCGAAGTCACTAGTGGACAGGACGAAGTTTGTATTTATATATGTACATCGATATTCTGTTCCACTTCGTTTCGCCTGACTTGGTTGTTTCCCTTTAATTTTTGTCATTCGTCATCGTATTCAATTTACGGTAGAAGCAAAAAGGTGGGATATGAAGAGAATTAGATTTGCAGCTCCCTAACGTGATTCTCTCTTCCCTAAAAATACTCATTTGTGTAGACGCAACACTGCTATTATCCTTTATTTTGCCATCGAATTGGAAAATCTCAACTATTGGTGCGAAAATTAAGTTCAGAATATGGGATGGGTCAATCGATTGTTTGGAGAAGGCTGTCCTCCAGCGTAATGCATTTAAAAATGCGCAGCGCACAGCGGGGCACACGGATCTTAAGATTTGATACAAATCTGAGCTGTGGCACTGTTCGTTACAATGTGAGTGGAGATAAATTTAACTTTTCCTAAAGTACTCATTATCACTGGATTAAACACGAAGGAGATTTATTTTAGTCAATCATATAATTGGGTATGGCCATTCACTTGTGCGGTAATGGAGTGCACACTCCGAAATAAGTTATTCCATTCTTTAGAGAGAGGGTCGGCTTGTTGTTTAGCCTGCTTGTGATATGCAGAGGGAGGAAGGATCATAGAGTTCGATATCAATCTCAGTTTTTGCAATCGCGATTACAATTCAGGGTAAATGAGTTCATTTTCCCTTAAAAATCCTAATTGTCCTTCAAATTTCGGGGGCTGATGTAATCTGATATGTGGCCATCCTTCAAACTGCATCATTGGTCCAACTTTGGAGCGATTCCTCCGTCTATATATGTCTCTTATCCGATTGGAATCGTCAATGTGAGCGCCGAGAGGATAGTGAGGCGGGGGATCGGTCGACTTCGGATTTGATTAGCCGAATCAGTTAATGGGAACGGGGGTGTGTGTGGCGGGTCGGCATCCGCGTTTGGGAATCTGCCAATTAAACGCCTCGAGGGGGTCGCGATAGGGATTCGGGGTGAACCGCGTTGTCGCCCCTCCGGGGCGGGAGAGAACCCTGGTGTAGCAATGACCGACGTGGGCCTCCTCGCGTCCCACCCGTATCGGAAAAAAATCCCTGCCCTTGTGTGGTGAGAGATGGCCGAAAGTGGATAAGGGAGGCTTCGGACGCGGCGGCGCCGAGCCAATTAACCCTGTGGGGAGGGGCCTCTCCTACTCTCCTGGCACACAGAGTCCTTCCGATGCCCTCGATCAGCTCTCAAAATTCCATTACAATTCGCTCCCCGTTTGGTAAATTCGAGCGAGGGGTTTCATTTTTGCGAATCTGCTTCCCAGTACCCCGAGCCCCGGTTTTATTTCGATAGATCCGTTCTTACGTAGGATTTGCCTCAGGAGTAGATCCACCTGGACCGGGAATCAAACCACGGACCTTTGGCTTGGCGGGCCAATGCGCAGACCACCACGGTATCCAGGCTTCCTGATTCCCGTAGCAATTTTGAGAGGATTTAAGGGAACTATATGTTCAGATCCGTTCTAGTACTCCGTGTGTACTTGCCTGCCAGCCTATTCTTCATCCGTGTGCTTTGCCCCCAGTGGTAATGTGTTCTTCCGTGTTTGACATTTAGGAATGCATTGCGACTGCTGTCGGTTATATTTTGAGGAAATTTTCCCTTCGTTTGTGCGCCTTGTTCTGACGAAAGGGTGGTAAAATCAATAATTGGTGTAAAGCGTCGTATGGTAGGATTTTATCTCGTGTTGCCTAGCACACAAGTTATTGTTTATTGTTTATTTTGGAAGACGGGCTATAAATTATGTCGTATGCGCCACCGGAACTGTTGGATAGGTCGGCAGGGGATGGATTATTTGGGGAATAGGGGAATTGATACCCCTCGTTAGCCTATACTCTTAACAAATTGCACTTAGTGGTCCATAGTTGATCGTTCCATCCGACGGACGGAGTGCTATACTTTAAATGCTCTCCACAAAGCATCCAAGTTAGAATCGGGATTCTGCTGAAAACTCCCTGCCATTGTCGAAATTCGAACCCTTTTACGTTCATACCGCAGTTCTGTTCAAAAGTAAACATACACACAGTGATCCAACCCTTGTGACCTTAAGCTCCTAACACTGTTCTTTCCTCTGCTGGTTATTTGGGAGATGTTCTTCTGACCTGTTTATTCCAACTCACTTCTCTTTCTTATGGGAATGATTAACTTGCAAAATTCACTTTTCATTCTTTCCTCCGTCGTTGTCATGGTTAAATTGTCATAGGTTCTCAACACTATCAACAGTAAAATCAATAAAACCAACAGTAAAATACTAATTATGATGTTTCCTTTTCCAAAAATTAAAACTATGAAATAATATGATAGGAGTTTCGAGATCTACTAAAATTAGTGAAAAAATGTATCTATAAATCCTCTAACCACAAAAACTGATTTCATTACGATACTTACTATATGGATGTTGTAGCACGTTTTTTAAATTTTGCTTGCAAAGTCAATTGTTTGCATTCGTTCTGTTTTTAAAGAAAATCCTTGTGATAGATGTGGAGGTATCAGTAGGTATGATTTAATAAACTTTGAGAACGTCGGAATTCCAAAAAAAGTGAGAGAATTTTCAATGTATTACCTCGTGTACCGTCTCTGAAGATACTCGTTGCCTCTGCTATTCGGTTGCTGAGAGACTTCTGGCTTGTGAAATGCGGCAGTAGTCTCGGAATCTCGGATTGAGTTATAACTTATAAGCCGTTCGGCTTGCCGCTCTGCTGGCCTCCCATTTCAAGGAAACTCAATTATTTTGTCAAAATTTCAAGCTCGTCTGTTTCTGGCTTATCCATTTGTGAGGTCTTGGTGACCATTCCTCGACTATCATTCATAGTGCTGTTCTTGGATGATTCGTTAATGATTAAGTTTTATGATTTTGTGTTAGCCAAGTTGCTCACAGTGTGTACCTACTTCTCAAGTCCTTTTTCACCATCATCAGCAGTCATCAATACGAATATTGGATTTTCTGCCGCTCTCCACTCTCCTCTCCTATTTAGTTTCTACATAATTCTTCACTTTGGCGTCCTTCATAATTTTCGTGATTTACCTTTTCTATCCTTGGTCTTCCTATGTAATTATTTCCATTCAGTTCTCCCTCCATTATTGCTTTCAATAGGCAAAATGTGCCTTGTCATTTATCTCCATCAACTATGTATGTTCTGTACAAATTTACGGGCATTTAAATAATTTAGTTCACTCTGAGATCCATATCTTAAAGATTTGGGGGATATGGGTCTCATTGTTCGGTATCATCACCGATTATCCTTCCAAGTCACGCTCATGAAATGGTCCCTTCATAAAATGCTCATTGGTTATATATATGAAGGTTCTAGTTCATATCATAATCCTAGCTGCATTTTGGGGATCCTGTAGCCTTAGCCTCGGACACGCCGTATTTTTAAAACAGAAATTCAACCTATTACACAAAAGATTCCACTAATATTTTTATCGGCCGATTTTACCTAATAACGAAATACTTAATGTTATTTACCTCGATCATGGAGTGAGCCTATTTCCCCATAGGGCTCATGATCGGAAATTGAAAGCACTGCGGAATCAACTGAGATAACGGTCTGTTTAGTCAGCCCTTGGTTAACCCTATATCTACTATAATTAGTGAAGATCCTACATCTACTCCCAATTGGTCAACCCTATATCTACTTCTAATTGATCATCATCTTCTCCCTTCGGCTATTTATGATGTGAATATCACACTATTTACAGTATCCTCGTGATAGTTTCTTAATGTATGTGCTGATGTTGTATGAATGATTCGTAGTCCTTTTTGTCTTTTATTGCTTATCGGTAGTCCTAAGTTCCCTCAGTAGCCTTTAAAAATGCCAGTGGAGACCAGATTTAAAGACGGTGACTAGAATATTTTTCACGCATGTGGAAGATCAAAAGTCCGATCTATCTCGCAGTTATAGGGCTCGCAAAACTTGGGGGCACTCGTTTGTGAAGAGCATGACGTTAGAGAGAGTTAAGCATACTCGAGAGGTGGGGCAAAGGGACCGAAGATCCCTCCAGAGGTCACCGCAGGAGTCCTACGCTATATCTACCCGCTCATCAACGCTTGATTCCCCCTGATTGACCTCTCACTCTCTGCTCGTGAGAACCACCACGTTTTGCTATGGCTAGAAAAGGTTAAGAGCACCCGGCAAGAGTTCCTGAGATCTTGGTTCGCATCTCAGTCGAGGCGAATGATTTTTTTCGTAGTACATTCAGGGGCGGATTAAGGGGGGGGGGGCGGGGGGGGGCGGCCGCCCCCCCCGTAATTCCCGGGAAAATAGAAAAGATGGTAATCATTAAGGTGGTTCTCCAATGCAAGTTTTTATTTCACCAGCCTAATACACAATGTTTAAAGATAATTGGAAAATATCTAAAAGCCACTTGTCTAATCAGACACAGTATCCTCGATGTTCGCAATTGTACTATTGTAGGCCTTTTGATGAACAGTGTTGTGAAAGCTTTGGTGCCGTAACGGAAAAGTTATAAGCTATTATAGTATGTATGCAGACCTATATACACCTATTTAATATGTATGCAGAGAACAGTGCCGCGAGTTTGGGCAGTTGAGCCGTAGTGCGTCTGCGAGAGGGGAATACAGTCTCCACGCCCTCCTTCAGCATTGCCTACCCTGCGACACCCTCTGCTCTCGTGCTCGTCGCGACATGTCAGTTGCCCGGCTCTCGCGAGTGTAATGTTTCAGTTGTAGTGAGTGACATATTGAAGAGTTCTTCACATGTTTAGGACCCTGCGTCCTTTTTCCTTTATTCTGTGATATACGTGACGTGCAGATCAACCTTTCTGCCAGAGATGGTAAGTTCAGTCGGTTAATTACAAAGACATAACTTATTTGCGCTTTCTCGCGCTCGCCATTAGGGTTGGACGGCCGGCTTCAAGCTCGGGCCCACATTAGCCTCTATTGCTATTTAAATGCTTTTTGATCAAGGAATTGAACACCCACCTATTTACTGGACTTTCATTTTCATTGTGTTATCTTAGAAATGCTGTCAGAGGTCCACCCACCGTAGTTTTGTGCTCTCTCCTTTTGATAACAGTAAAATTGAGGACTCTCTAAGCAAAATAATTTTCAAGTATTACACTACAGGGTGCGAAAAAGATATGCTTATAATGTTTTTTGCGACTCGTCGCAGAAGAAATAGTTAAGGTTTACAGGCGTCTTCTTCCAGTAGGCCTGGTACAAAGCGGAAAACTAATAGTGCCTCTGCGGACCTTCGAAGCTTTTTTTCTCGCGTCCAAAAACAAAAGACGCCAGAAGCAGCAGGAGGAAATGCATAATTTGTTAACACCATGCCTTCATGCTGCACAACTGACAATGAGACTCAAGCTGAGTCCATGGTCCTTTTACAATCCCATCCACGTAGCCACGAAAAATCGACTGAAGCTTCAATTTATTCACTTCCTTTGGCTGAACATTTCAACTGTGACATAGGTCTCTTCATTGTACCAGGAAAGGAAAGACCCGATGATAGGGAAAAAGCAAAATTTTGGAAGGCCCTAGGGCATCCACAAGCGACTACAAGTATCCCTTTTCAACTCATAGGAAGGGAACCGCGGAAGAGCGTCGTTACGTGAGGATAGAACATCTTGAAAAGTACCCTTGGCTTGTGGTTTCTCCCTCAATGAATGGAATTTTTTGTAGGCATTACACTTTTTCCCAATCAATGGCAGCTTGCGGTACAAATTTGTAGTTAAAATCCCTCGTTACAGAGCCGTAAAAGTTTTCAAAACTGCTAGGGAAACTAGATGATCTGCAAAACCACCAACTGTCTATCACAAAGTTGCAGTGCCCAGTTGGCCCTGAATTTTCTGAAAAATACAAAAAACCTGAAAATAAAAACACAAGCCAACTGGACGGCTACAAAAGGGAGAAAATCAAGAAAATAGAGAAAATCTGAAGCTGATACTTAAAAATATGATTTTTCTTGGCCGTCAGAACATACCATTCAGAGATCATCGGGACGACGCGACGTTGCATTATCATTGGAAGAGCCCTTGACGAATGACGGTAATTTCCGAGTATTTCTGCGTTTTCGTTGCTAGGTATTATAAAAAATTATTAATAATATTAAAGGAAAATAGTATTTTCTGAATGTGTACTTATATTTTTATTTCATTCCAACCAATTTTCATTTTGTAAGGCATTAAAGAAGATTTATTTCAAGGAGTTCGAAATCCTTGTGTAGGCTGCCGTGGGTTGATGGATGGGAAGATGTAGGTCTTTCGCGTTTTGCACCGCGTTGGTCTATGTTCCCTTGGACGACAGTTTCGTTGGCGTTGTAGTCGGCTTCTTCTGGTCGGTGAAATGAAGGTGCAGCCATTTGTCGTCTTATATATCTCAAGCGTTAGACCTGACTCCAACGGGTGAGATATATAATACAACAAATGGCTGCACCTTCAATCCACCGACCTGAAGAAGCCGACTGAAACGCCGCCGAAATTGTCGTCCGAGGAAACACGGACCAACACGGTGTAAAACCCGGTAGACACTTCACTTCTTCACAAGAATGGCATTCTTTACATCTTTTTTTTACGTTTTTCAAATGTGATTAGATAGATTTACTCAATAATTTATCACATCTCTTATATATAATAAAGCCACACCAAAACTACGTTCCAAGCGCTTCATTTCTTTTAATTTTCCGAGGGAAGTCCACCCGGACCTCTATTTAGTTGAGATGTATTGCATATCCCCCAGGCGCCGCGGGAAGTAGTGAACCGCCCCCCCCAAAACAACGACCTTAATCCGCCCCTGAGTGCATTTCGCACATAATCGGGAAATTGATTGGATCAATCTGAAAAGAGAGCTTCGCGTGCGATAGCGTCTCGCAATCTAGCCTCTCACTCTTCCATCACGATCCGTCACCCGACTGTATCTCCTTTTCCCGACTTGTCCCGCGTACTTAGCTCGTATGCTCCTCCCACGTAGTGTGAACATGTAACCTCCATCCCCTCCGTGCGTCAACGCCCAGTCTCTCGCATCGGACGACTCGTTCACCCGCGAGGCCAGCATTACAAGAGTGCGTTTGTTTCAGATTCCAAAATGCGAGCAAGAGGTGGGAAACTCTTCATTTTAAGAATAGGATTGGCTAACATAGAGAAGGCTTCTAAAATCCCGTCGCCGAGTTACTTACCGTATAGGGTAACATAAAACCATGAGCAACTCACGGCATTTTTCGCTAAGGATTGGGTTGGTGTGGTAGCTATAGTTGTAGCTTCATATCCCAAATATTTGTATTCCAATCTTGGCAATGGCGGAAATTTTGCAATGCAATCCCGATTCCTACTTAAGTGTTATGTGGAGAGTACTTCAAGGGCAGCACTACGAATTTCAGATGGGATGTACAATAGTGGTCCACTTGGCTCTTTCCTCGTGAGTATTCTTATCCCTTCGGTCCCCTCCTATAAAGTTTAGGGACTTACTCCAGGAAAATCTCAGTATTGTTAGCCAATAGGATAATAGAAAATAAAATTAAATACTTGCGACGTGGTATTTTTAAAACTTTTGATTTTGTATAATGTGGTGTGATTCACATAGCTAGAAAGGTGACAATTCGGAAGATCAGGACTCTCCATTCCTAAGTTCTGAGGAGTTCATACTGGAGCTATGCTTGCTTTTCATGACATATTCTTGTATAAGTGATATTTTCTACCATTCAAAATTAAATGTAAATTATGTATTGATAACGTTATTTAATGCTGTAAATTTTGTTAATTTTTCACCATGTGTACCCTCTCCCATGAATTACTTCCATTTCTCTCGTGGATATAGAAAAACTAATGGCAAATTTGAATGGAGTTGATAAAAAATACTACTTATATTTTCAGCCAATCAAAAATATTTTCTGAATTTTGGAGAGCTTTTTTCTGATTTGGTTCCACGGTTTGGCGCCGCGCCGGGTAATGAGAGGGCATTTGTGGTGGAGAGACAGGCGCGGAAAAGGTAGGGGAATCCACGGCGGGAGAGTATTTGATGATTCACTCAAGTGAGACTCTCTCTAATGAATCTCGCGCTTGCTTGTAATCTAGTCTGTGTGACTGTGTTTGTATTGGTGCGTTGAGGTCTTAGATTGGTAAAAATAATAGGTGGCGTCTTGACGCGCAAAAATGAAGCCTGTTTTCTGTGAAAAACTGTCCTCTCAGAACGGATATCGGAGGCGTTGAATACAAAACTGGAGAAGGTATTTTCCGATTTTCATCGCCATGGTGCATGCTAGTAGATACTTTTTTTCATCATTTGTCGCTTAAATATGGAGCAATTCGACTGGAGCTTGTTTGTAAACCAGTTACCAACCATATTGACAGTGAAAAGTCGCTGGACAGACCATTTTCAACGTTGCATTGCTCGGTAATTGGGATTAATATGAAATCCAACGCATGCGTTATACAATAATCCTTAATGTTTGAATTCAGTCAGGTATCGAGAATACAGGTAACATAGAATATTTGTAATCGTGATCTCCGAGGTGGATGTCATGGACTTTGCCAGTGGACTGCCGTGCAGGCAGCGCCGTTTTCTCGCCTTGCATCCCCTCTTACACCTCTGTAGTGAAATGCTTTTGCATTTTGGCCAATTTTCATTTTCCCAAAATATCCACCTTAACGCCGTATTAATAAGCGTAATTTTGAGTGTAGCCACGCGTATTCATATAAAGCACCCCTCTGCCACGACCGTTCCTATGTGGCCTCCTGTGCTATTGTGTCGGTAGTATGGTTGTATCTATTATTTTCTTTAACCGACAGTTGGGTGGTATATGGGACTGGGGGAAGGGGAATGTGGGGCGGAAAAGAGGTTTGGGTGCCGTCGTGTAGCAGTGTGGGCGTTTGTCGGGCGGATGAGGCTAATCCACGTCGCATCCATACACAAGAGCCCTCGAGCTGGGCTCCGTTACTTTTCGGCCGAGCACGTGTTCGGCCGCGTTGCGTGGGCGGGTCGGGGGAATGGGAATGGCCGGGGGTTAAAGGGGTTGAGAGAGCCAACCGGCACTCCTCTCTGTGCCTCGCCGCTATGTGGCGTCCCTTCCCTTGATTACGTCCTACATCCCTCCTCCTCCTCCCCGTTCTCTTTCAATTCCCTAATTGGTCCGAGGAGCGTGAAATTAAGAGGGTGGTGGACTTTTTGTCATATGGACCCCGCTCAGCAGACCCGCCCCCTCATATGGACCGCTGTTTATGAGATAATAACGCACCCTTCAGCGTCATCGTCGTGTCCTTACCTCGCTTGGCCCCCTTTTTCTCCTTCCTTACGGGATCGCCTCGCAATGCTCGCTCCTTCGCCCTTCAGTCGTCCTATCGTTCGTGCCGTCCTGGGAGAAATATGGGACAATGAAGCTTGAGAGCGGACACTGAAAACAAGTTCTCTTTTCTCCTTGTACCTAAGGGGTGAGGACTGTACCGAGAAATTAGGGAGTTTCTGACCTGTTGAAAATTGAGGGCAGGATGTGGTCGTAGGGGTATTCCTCGTGTCATATCTTTACATTAATATCTTAAGTTTAAAAAAAAAGTCATTTTCCTTTCAAAAATTGGTTTTTGCCATTGTTTTACTCCAACGTGACTGAAAACACTCGTTTGCAGTTAAGGTTAATTAGTGTTTATTTGGGTGAAAAAATTACTTTGACAGTGATAAATAGGAAAAAGGAAAACATGATGGGAAGGAATTACCTATGGAGTTAAAAACATGAACTTTTATTAAGAATACATCACTAAAAGTGCTGATATTGGTTGTTGCTGAGAATGATATTAATTTCAAGGAATTCCAACGAAAGGAACACAACTGCTGTCGAAATTAGCTGTAGATCGCCTTCTGGTCGTTATTATTAGCGGCTGTCTATTGCATATGCAAAGGATAAGTATTAGAAAAATTGACTGTTGTAGACATTCAGACATGTAGTTAGCCAGAAAAAGTGTATGGGCGCAAATAAGGAAAGAATAAAGGACTGCATTGAAAGAAAAGTAGTTATAAAACTTGGGCTCCGTGGTGCGTGTATGATAGGAGATGCGGGTGAGAAGCAATTGAGGAGGTGGGCGAAGATTCTATGAACGGAAAGGAATGCAAACGGCGTAGGTAATTTGTTAGGCGAGGGAGGAAACGAAGTTGATGGAGACTAGGAGGAGGAGTGGGTGGAAGAAACAAGTTATCAGAGGCGAGGGGGTGCTGTAGGATGTTATTTAAGGCGGAATGCTAGTAAATTGTGGATTAGTAAGTAAATTATAGGCTGGATGGAGAGGGATGTGTGTGGAATGTACAAAGCGACGTTTATTTCCAATATCGTTGTTCCACAAATTGAAGCCTCAAACGTTAAACCCCTGGATGGAGAGGTTGCTGAGCGGAAGTATTCCGAGTTAAAGAGAATAGTGTGAGGAAGGAGATGTTTGAAGATGTTAAAGAAGAGTAGAGACGATCCATGAAAACCTAGAGAACACTATTGTAACAGCCATATCTATAGGGGAAAAATGTAGCACAAAATTAGAAAATTTTAGTGAAGGTTTTATTCGGGAAATATTTTCTCGCTTTGTAAATTCCACACTTGTTCATTGTTTCTGACCATGGTCTTGACATATAATGTCATTATCAAGGTTTTAATAATGATGAAGTCATGTCGAAACTATGGTCGGTAACAATGAACAAGTGTGGAATGTACAAAGCGAGAAATCATTTCATGTGTCGCGTTTCCACAAAGTTTAGCCTAAAACTATAATTTGTAAAGTGTTATTCCCAGTGGTCACCGTGTTAAAGCGTTCATAGTTTCGTGGGGGTAAAATGCTTTTGGGGGATGACTGTAGTGGTTTAGGTCGGGGATCTTCCTTTATGAGACCTCGTTCAATCTCGATTCGTCGCGCTGCAACCATTCGGCCCTCCCCCCTACCTCCACTCGCTCCGTCCAACCGTTATGTGTGCGACTTACCCGCACAAATGTTCCACTTTTGAGTCCTAGACGAGAGAAAGGAGAGTGCCGGCGACTTGAGTCCTCCTCTTCCTCCTCGTGGTAAGAAAGAGATCGTCGTGGAAGATACACAACCGCGGAGATGCCGGTGAAGTCCCCCGCTTACATGGCGGCGGGCTGGCTGGAATCGTCCCGCACGTGCCCTTCATGCATCGCCGTGTCGAGGGTTTTCAACTTTTGAGAAGCATCGCGTTTGATTTTCCAGGAGACTCCACGCTTGTGTTTCGGTCGTGAGCGATTTCGTGTCTCTCCGAGATCCCATCTCTCATCACGTGCTCGACAAAGGAAGCTGCTTTTGCCGACATCTCGTGCGGCGTGTGTTTCTCGGAATGACTGTGAAGGGTGAAAGAGTGGTGTGATAAATAGATCTTAATTGGACTAAATGCCCTCTTTCGTTCGCGTTTATACCCCCTCCCCGCTAAGTGGGCGACTTCTGTGCTACTCGAGTGGTGTCTGAAGATGCGTCTGAGTGTGTACAAGAAGTGCCAGAGAAAGTTCCACGTAATGATCGACTCTTGAAGTATAATTGGGTGAGTTGACAAAACCGTAGTCACTCGACTGTATTTCCATTTATTTTGTATCTCATCGTGATAGCTTTCTGCTGAGGATGCTTTAATTTAAGGTGGTCCTTTTTATGCTGAACGGCTTCTAATATCACCGTCGTCGTATTTACCTTTTGTTGAATTTAACTTTTTAAATTATATGGCCGGATTGCTCTACATAAGTTTGGACCTAAAATTATTAACTACCTTCAGTGGCTTTCTTCCTACTCTCTTCTTGGTAGTGGCTGTAGCAAATTCTTACCGTTATGCGTAATTCTATTTTCCTCAAAAAGAGGAAAAATACGGCGCTGGCGAAAATCGTGATTTTCGCCCCACAAATTTCATGCTGCATCAATCGTATTTATCGCGTTTATTTAATTAGGGATTTTTTTACTGTAGCTGGTCGTTATTAATTCCGCCCCTCGATGAAATTTCACCATTGGGATCATCCATAAAAATGTGTATCCATATAAATTCACCGAAGTATAACAAGTTATTCACTGATTTAAGGTTTTACCGGCGAATTATATACGTGATGTTTTCTCGGGTTTGACAACGGGTAAGATTATTGAAATTCCCCCCACAGATGCCCCACAACAATGGGGCATCTGCGGCTATATATAACCGCCTGCATCCTCGCTCGACTCATTATCCTGATGACGATGGCTGAGTCAACCATCGAAACGTTGATCAATTTCAATAATCTTACCCGGTTTCAAACCCGAGAAACCTTCACGTATAAGTTATTCACTTTTCTTAGTCAGTTAATGATAGCAATGTTTTATTATTTTAAAAGAGAAGATGCGTGAGCATATTGTTGAATTTTTTTTAAATTTAAGAAAATCAATAGCGTGTCAGCTCGCGGGTGCCCTCAGTCATTTGAAGTAGGAGAGAAGAATGACATTACAGGGTCTCTCGTGGTCATCTCCTGGGTTATTGCCGAATGCTACTAAGCATGTACGTATAATAAGTATACGAGTTGTTCTCATTTAACACTTGCACATTATTCGATGAATAATTCATTCAGGCTCTCCTTGTGTTCTCATATCCATCCATGCAGTATGAACCGATAGCACCCTCAATACTACTCTTTTATGACTCATTCATATCGCAGATTTGCGGTGGCTAACGTATTGCCTTTCCTCGCGATTGAACTTAAGTAATTTCGGAAACATTTCAGTACCAATCTGACTCTTACTTGAATACAATGAGGAGAGCACTTCAGGTGCAGTACTCTGCCCGTTGGATGGGTCTTTAGGCCTTGGTCCCTGGCCATCTTTCGTTATTAACGTGATAACTCCGGTCACTCGATTCCCTTATACCCCATACCTGCCTCTCGTACCCTATAACCTAATACCTATTCTTATTTCCTTTTTGTCAGTGTGAGGCGCTGTTTCGTGCGGCTCTGATTTTAAATAATTATAAGATGATAAATCGTTGAGAGCGAGAGGCGAGCGTGTAAATGATAGATAAGGTGGCCACCACTCGTTGTTAGCAAATGCATCTCGAAATACATTTGTTTTAAATTACTTTCAAGTGGTTTAATGAGTGTGAGAAAACCGGCGTTAGCTTCCTCAAAGGAAGGGGATCTGTATCTCATCCGGCAGAGAAACTCTTTATCTGCAAATTTACATTTTTTTTTCAAAACTCTTGAAGATATCCGAAGCCTCGTCGCTGTATTTTCCTCTAGCTCAGCTATCTTTCGTGTCGGCTGTTCTTTTTATCTCCCATTGTGAATTTGATGCGTGATTCTTTCCTTCCGTGTTTTTTGATTCCCAAAACTTTGCTACCTGGGAAAACAACTTCTGCATCTTTGAAACGCATCCATTTGATTTACCCGCATGATAACTAACTGTCAGCTGGGATTGTGCGTTTGTTGACGGAAGTTTTTTTTCAGATGTGACCCGCTAGCGATGGGACGTGACCCTTTGCTCCTCGTCAGCAGCCACCTCAAGAAGATGAAATAAATTTTATTCAGATTAGGATAATATTTCTTGTTCTCCCAAAGCATTCTTTTCCCTATCATTTAGAAGGTAAAAAAGTAGTATACATTTTTTCAAGCATTTTACGTACAATATTTTCTTAAAATTTCCCATTGCAAAATACAAAGCGCGTCAAAAACGTTTTTACAGAATATATTTTTGAAGCGTTTGTTTTTAAGTTGGCTGCGATATAATTTGAAAGGATCTTATGTCACGAATCTTTGTTTTCTTATAAGCATTAAAGGACCTTGTTCATTGTCAAACTTAAAAAATATTTTTTTAAACCTCCTCGTAATCCTCGCGTTTAAACGCAGTGAAGTTAATTTTTGTGCAATATTCTTTCCTGATTCTTCTTCTTCTTCCTAGTTGATTTGGGACGTTTCGTTCTAATTTGACTATAGGGAAAATTATTATGCTGAGGTGTGATATTTTTGGTGTTTTTTCGATTCTCATGCGTGGAATTTATAGGTATTTCGCGGCTGACTATTTGGGCCGCAATATCCTAGGTAAGCGAAAATTTCCACTAGGAAAAAAACTAGCCTGGACCGGAAATCGAACCGCGGACTTTTGGCTTCCTGGACCAATACGCAGACTTTTGCGCAGACCGCTGCGCTACCCAGGCTCCCTAATTCTCGCGTACATTTTTGAGAATTCAAGGGAACCAGGGCTTTTTTCTCGTGGCAATTTTCCGCCGTAATGCGGCAGTATTGAAATGATATCCTAGAAATGAGGATTATTATACTACAATTATTTTATTTTAGCGTTAGAGCACATAATTAGGTGAGGTAGTGTAATTTTTCACATGTTCAAAGTGTGTCATATTTAGCGGTCGATCCTATCGAGTCTAAAGGCCACTTTACATCGGAAATAAGAACATCATTGTTGAAGATGATTCTTGGAAATTGGGCATTTAAGAAGAAAAACTCCTGTTCGTCAATTTAAGGAAAAGAGGGAAGTATTGTTATTGGTTGGTTTGTTTTGAACATTTGGTCGATTGCAGACTGAGCTGAAGTTACTTGGTGTTCTTAAGTAATATTCTTGCGTTCAGTGTGAAACGGCCTTTTGGCGTGTCGAGTGTCATATTCCATCTGCGGGATTCTTTCCATGAACCGAAACTGTTAGTGTGTGCTGCGAAGGAGGTTGGAATAGAAGTAGTGAAGGAGGAAATGGTATTTCGAAATTCCAAAGGATAGAGGATAGAAAATCCCCCTCGTTTTCGTCTCGTGGTTTGGTAAAAGGGTGATACCCATTCAAGGTGCGTTCCACCGTGTTCCGTTGGGAAGACGATTGTCTTCTTTTTCCTCATAGGCCGGTCTGTCTTGAATGCCTTATCAGTTCGTTTCTCTCGATCTCTAAGCCTCTTATGGTTTCTGGCTTTCGGCCTGGTGATAGGTGGCATTTTTAGAAGTCGGAAATATTATCGGAGACGATAAAAAGATACGAGACCACTTCTTGTGCGACGTGACTTTTTGACGCTCGTTGCATTTATTTTCGTTCGCGTGTGTCTTTACAATTGGCTTTACAAGTGCTGTACTTACATAAGCACGATTACTCATCCTAGGTCTTCTTGCGTGGTCGTTCTCTCATGGTATTTACATCTCCTAAACACAATACTATACTTTCTGTGACTCTCTTGCTTTTATGGAGACGCTTTTCTTACTAGGCATTGCATTTTTTCGAAGAAATAAGCATGTGAGTGGTTTAAAAACTATCGGGACTACTTAAATGCTTTTAGCGGTAAACTTGCGAGTGTATTGACGTATTTCGAATTTCCTCTTTCTCAAGGAGAAAATTTCCCGCGGAATGTATGCTGCATGTACTTACAATAGGCCTTCCATCAATCATAGATTTCTTTCTGTCATTCTCCTCGTTTCATAAGAATGCAGAACACATTTTATTGAGGAAAAACTTCAAATGATGAAATGCCGGAGATGCCTTTCATACAAATGTTGTGAGTTCGGAAGTAGTTACTAAATGGTTTGTGAGATTCCTAAGGACATTTGTTAATTAGAAAGCTTGCTCATTACAACCGTTTGAATGGAAGCTGTGGAAAACCTTGTGCTCCTGGGTAATTTTACGGAAATATTTCATACTCTCTCTTGATGATGGATTCTGTTTTTCAGAACAATTCCATAAAAATCCAGGAAAAAAAAAGTCAAAGAATGTCCTTCTGCAGTTAAAAGTCGTAATTTAGTGCACGCTGTTCCCAGCAGCGTATTCCTGCGGGTTTTAGGGACTTCGGGTAGTTATTTGAGTAATGATATGAATTGTGAAAACTCGAAGAAAACTCGCTTGATGTTTTTCTTTTGAGTGATAGTAGTAGTAATTTTGATGTTGCATACTTACCAGGCAGTTATTGTTTACTGAAATCATGTGTCATGTCATAGCTGCGAGATGTGGAAGTCACGTGTGGGGAAACAAGGGCAAGAAAACTGAAAAAATAATATCTCACGGATGTGTTTGTGTCCAATTATAGACCAAATATTAAGAGTTACTGACCTATAGTGTTAGTGTTTTTGATTTTAGTTGAGTTCCTGAGTTCTTTTCATTTATTTCTGAATATTTTCTTCCTTAAGAAGTCATTAGAGGCGCGATATCCGAAACCGTCGTAACTTGGGGCATGATTTCACTTGAAAACCGATTCTTCGATTTTTACGACAGTTAAAGAAATATGGTGGCCCGTGAACCTCTCGGACTGGGTACTGAAATTGTATATACCTTCTGGAAATTAGCTTTTTTTTGTCTGTGTTTATTCCTGATTTGGGATTAGGATTTTGTATACGACTTTGGGTATATTGGCACATTTGAAAGTTATCGTTTTCAGGAATTGCAACAAAGGTCGAAGCCACGTCCTGTTTTTCATCTAGCATTTCTTGCATTGACTCCTTACTCCGTTCTGCGCTGGGACTTCATTTCATCGGGAGTGCCATTCAGAAGAATGAAATTGACCGGTAAATGAATGAAAACAATTGTGTCCCGATGACATTACAGTCGTTTTGTAATGTTTCTTTCTAGCTGAATCTGATAACCCAGTTAGTGTCCTCTCCCTCACTTTCTATAATTCGCGTGCCGTCTTTCACCTTCCCCTTCACCCTCTTCCCTCAGCATCCGCATGGGCAGGGCATCCTCCCCCACCCCTGTGTCTGCCCGCCTCTTGAGAGCGGCCCCCTTCTCATCCGGTGAGAATCCCGTTACGCTCGAGATGGAAGCAATTTGGAGAAAGCTGGTTGCCAATCCCTTCTTAAGGGGTGGAGGATGCCATGTGCTCTGCTGGGCACTCGATCGCCGGGGGAATTGCTGAGGGAGTCCCCAGCCCACGCAGACCAGGAGGGCTTTTATTGGTTCTTCACTTCGTCGTTCTGTGGGAAAGTCGCTGAGAGGTCACGGCTCTCGAGGGACCGCGGTGGTTTCTTCCTATTGTTCGGAAGAAGGAATTAAGAGTGGGAGTGGCCTTGTTCCGGGGTCGGAAGTGTGACGTCGAAGTGTGAAAGTGGTGTCAGGGGAGATTACCTCTCGCGTCAATGATTTTATAAACCATGGGAATGTTGAATGGTTTGATCCTCAAAGACTTGAAGGAATCCTGTGGACCAAGAAGAGATCAATCCTCAGTGGTGCTCATCCTTGAAAGCTCAGTGGTGGCTCCCTCTGTGTCATAATTGTGTGACGGTTGCTTTAAGGCTACAGGGAACATAGTATACGTTTATGTTGCTTGATGTTATTGTTGGTTGGTTATTTAGGGTAGGTGTCCGACAACTGAGAGCATTTGCGCCATTGAAGACTTGTGGGTTGGTTGCTAACGTAAGCATTTATCTGGGGAATGGAGGAAGGGTACAGAGAGATCCAGCGTCGGTATTAGCCTACTCAGAAGGAAAGGTGCGAAGAGCTTCACAGGTTTACGTCCCATCCGGTGGACGGAGCACTGCTCTTGAAGCGCTCGCCTCATGACACCCATGCTGGGATCGAGATTCCTTTGTAAAAGCTCCGACACTGCCGTTATTCAAACCTGGGCTCTCAAGATGAGAAGCCAGAACACCAGCCACCACACCAACCCTATCCCTCGCTTGATCTTTTGTCATTCAGTTTATCAATGAGTGACTGATAAGCTGTGAGCAAGATAGTTGTGTGTCCTTAATGGGCTTTAGTGTAATACACGTGAATTTCTGATGCCAGTAGTCCAATAGTGAAAGAGGTTTAGTGCATGGGTGGCTGGAGTTAGTAGACTTTTGGGAATGTAATAAATTACAGAAAGCAAGGTTTATTTTCCAATTGCAGACATCTCTTACAACTTTGTGCTTGAAAGGGGATTGCCTGTTCGTTAATTTTCTTTGAATATGTGTAAAACCTACGTTAGAATTTGTTGGTGAATTGTGATTGGTCGTCTCATTTGTACTATAAAAATCTTTCATTTTGTACCTACGGTGCAATGAATGAGGATACCCAGCAAACATTTTTAATGAAACAGAATTTTTCTCTATGTTTTTTTTATTGCGGATAGAAGCAGGAACTGTTATCATTGGCTGCTAATCTATGATAAGTTGAATGCGTAGCAAACAGTCTAGTACATTTTTAATGGCAAAAATGTTCCACTATTCAAATAAATGTAAAGGAAAAAATTTACTTTGTTCATGAATGAATTTCTGCTCCGAGAAATTGGAATCGATTTTGGAAATTCTTTACGCAATGAAATCACTTGTTACCGTTCCACTTCGGTTCTTTTTTTCCGATCAATTTCAACGTTTATACGTCATTATCAAGGTCACCTTGCGTTGGTAAAAAGGATATTGGAATAAAGATCCTAAGTGGAATAATACCAAGTGATTTTTTTCATCATGCGCTTAACATAAAAATATTTCACGAATTGCCCCATGATCAGTCAATGAATCAGTATAATTTTAAAACAATATCAATCTCAAAATAAATCATGGTAGTTGGATTCTCATTTGCAATTTGACTGCAGAACCACGTGTGCGTTACCAAAGAGCCATATGCAACTCGTGAGCCTCAGTAAGCAGACCTTAGGTCTATAGGTAGGAAGATAAAGGTAACATCTACATCTACATACTACCCCGCAAGCCGCCTCAATAGGCGTGTGGCGGGGGGTGTTAGGACACCAGCCGTTTACATATAAAAAGGAAACGCTCTATGAAATTACGCCTTGCATTTATTAAAGTCCCTTATTGTTCGGGGGAAAAACGAATTCCCATACCTATCCGTTCGGCAAAATATCTCTCTTAATTTATCGTTTCTGTCGGACCTGGAAATATAGTGGGGTTCTAATATGATGTTCTCCGTGTCGCTCTTAAAGATATCTATTCTCAATTGCTCAAGTAATCTAAGCCTAGCGCGCAGCCTCCGAGTCTCTAGCGGCTCCCAGCCTAATTCGTTTCGTAAAAGTAACGTGATGGCAACGGAGGAGAAACCTTTCCAGTTGCTTACAAGACACGGGAACTAAAACCACGATGAAAGCCCCCTTCTAAGCTTCTACCAACGGAGGACAATAGGGACGTTGGGCACATCTCCCGTCCCGTGTTCCTTCTCTCATCTGCACCAGCATTTGAGGACTGTCGTGAGATTCTGTCCAGCGATAGCGAATCCCGTAATAGGTGAGGATTTTGGGTCGGTAGTAGCCGGCCGGTCAGAATGTTATCCCAACACTTGTTTGCGCGTCGCGATCCCCTGTACCTTCGAGTCGTTACTTCAAGTCTCATCCTCTTGAGCCAAAACAGCAGCTTCTGGTGACCAGCGGAGAATTTTGCATGGCGACGCAGGTGGCGTCGTGCCGAAAGAACAGTTAGTTATCTTTTTTCTCGAGGTTATCGGAATGAGAGTGCATCTTTTACAACGGAGTTCCTTCCCTTAAGAAGCTGGATCATGCCATCGTTATCTCATGCAAGTTCACCCTTTTTTGGTGGTTCTCTAGCTGTTCAACGTCGACAATGTGTCTTTTCTTGCTTTTTATTTTTGATAATTTAGATGTGATTTAATATTGTTGCCTTTTTCGTATTTTGAATCGTTTTTGCATGCAATAACATACATTCTTACTATTCTGGCCGTTCTTTTTTGAGGAAAGCTCATTGGAAAATGATATGGACGGTTTTATGCGTAACAAATTGGCTATGAATTTTAAATTTCTTCCGTAATTCCTGTCATGAATTGTCCACCGATGAATTAAAATGTAAAGAATTCAAAAAAGATATGGTACTTTTTTCACAGATTTTTATTTAAAGTCGACCGGTTTCGTCGCATAGGCGACATCATCAGGTGGTGTCGCCTGATGATGTCGCCTATGCGAAGAAACCGGTCGACTTTAAATAAAAATCTGTGAAAAAAGTACCATATCTTTTTTGAATTCTTTAGAATGGATTTTCACAAAGTGAAGCCTGAAACCATCGAGTTTATCAATTAAAATGTAATTCTACTGAATAATTTATTGAACGCATTACCTTTAATGTGCCGAAATCTTCATCACTTGGTATGTTTAGTAACCTTAATGTGGAATGGCAAATTTTTAGCCTTTCATTCCAATAGAAGCAGATTTATTTTAGTTACGTTTGAGTCCAAGAAGATTGCATTAGGATTACATGCGCAGTTTTCTGTGTATTTTTGCGGAACATTTGTAGCTTAATCCAGGTAAAAACGCATTACCATTGCGCTTATATTTACTAGCTAAAAATGTTAGTTTAGGAGTATTTTAGGATGGGCGTAGCTATACTTGTTTGTAAGAGCTCCAACTTACCATTAGCTGATATACATGGCATCGATCCTTCAGCGTTCCCATATCAGCATGTAATTGATTTCCGAAAGTCTTTCGCTCCAATTGTATCCCGTCTCTGTTTTCGCGGCTCGCGCGGTTTAGCCCCGTTCCTCGGGGAAATAAATGTAGCCATAGATTAGCGGGGTGCTCGCGAGAGGAAACTGCTTGGGGAATGTGGGACGCGGCCGAGTGGTGTTGTCGGCAGTGAGGGTCTGTGTCAGACGATTGGTAAACGTTGGGCGAGGATATTTGCCCTCTGCTCTTATCCTCTTCTCTATCTATCCCGTTCCTTTCAGGCTCCTTCATTCCCTATCTAACCAGCACCTACGGATCGCTACAGATAGAAAGTATAAATTATATTAATAGGTATAGTTTACTATCCTAGGCCGTTCCAACCCTAAGGTAATTGTTATATATCATTACGAGGATTTTTCCATTACAAAAATACAAAACTGGTTATAAAAGATGTAAAAATAAAATAAACATAAAAACAATAAAATATATACATTCTGATAGCATATTGTGTGTACGTGCTACAGTTTGAGTCATTTAAATAATTAAGTATACCTTAAAAATATTTGCATGCGTAATATTTTACAATTTTTAGATTATAACGAGTATTACCGGCCAAAAGTTGAATACAGTAAATCTCAAGGAATGTTACCGCAATGTAGCAAATATATATCAACAGTTACGATATTTAGTCTAATCATAGTTAAATCAATTTTTATTAGCAATCATTAATGAAATTTTTTGGTGTTGTTGAAGTTTTATTAAGTTGCCTTTAGAGTGACAAAAGACCTCGAGAAATCTGAGCGTGCCTAGTACAACTTTTTAAAACATAATTCATTTTTAAATGACCCGCCAATAAATTTTAGGCACATATATAGTTTTGAACATACCTAAACTCATTATTTGTGATTTTTCCGCTGAAACTAAGGAAATACTTCATCCGTAATATTTATTATTAAAGTAATGTGACTTTTTTTCAAAATTTATGCCCGTAATTTATAGAACTCTATATTCCTACCTTTTTCGTGCTATGCTCTCTCTTTGAGAAACTCGATGACAATTTTTCAGGAAATTATATTCCAAATGATAATTCGCTTACGATATCAATTATTCATTAATAATTCTTGCGCATTCTCCACTAATGGCTTGTCTTTTAGGCACTTTTTAGATATTGTTCCTTAAAAAACTATATCTTCATGATATCCTGCAAGCCGCCTCAAGAGCGTGTGGCAGGGGGTGTATTTTCACCAACATGCCCTGCACTATACTTAAGTTAATGAAACGACAAAGTTAATGAAGTGACAGGAGTGCATAAGCAAAAACCTGAAAATACCTGTCATTTATTGACGAGGGATTAGTTGTCAGAGTGGACTGTCTAATTGTAAGCCTCAATAATTAGCCTCTTACATCATCTTCTGGTGTAGATGATGGGTCAACATTGAATCCCGGGTCGGAAATATTTTTTTTTGCTTAAAAATGCGCGTGTTATTTCTTCATTCTTGTGTATAATCTGGAAAATGTTTTTGGATGTCTCTGGTCTCTTCCCATCCTTCTCATATCACCATTCACGCTCTATCTCCGCACCTTCGTCTCCTTTGCTTTCCTCGTCGTCTTCTCAGCCGCCGGCATCGTGACGGGTTCAGATCGGGAAATGGGGTTGCCCCTCTCAAGCGGAGGAGAGAGATTGCACGGCGGCTGATTTATTGATCTGGCTTAAGTGTCGGTGCAGGTGAGGGGTGGAGAATCGGAGGGGGGTTAAGGGGGGTACAGAGGGGTACGGGGGCTGATTGATTGTTTTAGCGACTGCTCCCTTGTTAGCGGCTGTGTGTACCGACATACTCGGACGGAGGCCGGGAACGTCTCGAGTATCGTGGGGGAAGGAAGGGAGGTTAGGGGTTAGTGCTCTCTGGGGGAAATGACGAGAAGGGACGAGAATCGTTGGCTGATGGCGTGAAAACATCGATAATCATTTTCCGATGTCTGTTCCGATTTTTACTATCGACGAGGGAGGACAATAATGGGAATGTTTGACGTTTCGGAGGGAGAAAAAATGAAGAGTTTAAGAGGTATTGAGTACTGGAAAAATAGATAGTTTGGTGATGGAAGCGTAGAAGAAGACCCAACGCGCTTTGGGAAATTATAGGCTTGACGGTCCGAATACCTTTACCATTTTATTCGGAGAATACCTATGGTGAAGATGGTGACTTTTTTCGTGGATTTTTTATCTTATGAATACAATCATTTAATGCTCACTTCTCTCGTGCAATTTTGGCTAGTGATAAGTAGCTGGTGGCATAGTATTTGCCCAAAAGAGTTTTACGTTTAATTCAGGCCTATTCATGCTGTAGCTACAGTATTAACATGTGACAGTTGTTTATCTTTGTTTATTAAGAATCATCATTTTAGGTATGGGAACCGTCTGGTACTTGCACGAATGAATGAAATTCAAAGCATATCACGATAAAAAATCTCTTTTCCTACTGATATTTGCGTGAATTCATTTATATCAATTTCGCAAATGTATTGAATATAGAAAAGGGCTCATCCCGGAAATGTTTGAAAATGGACGTTTTCCCTCTTTTTCATATATGCGTACAGAAAGACCGTAAAGAAAAGCAGATATGAGCGAGAAGAACTGCTTTTCATGAAGCTTTCAGCAGGAATTTTAGAAAAAACTGCCCTATTACTTCAAATGGTTTGACAGAAATTAAGTTATTTTTGTCTCCTGAAAATTTTAAAAAATATCAGATGAACCCTTATAGAAATTCATGATTCAATTGATTTCAAAAATTATATCGGAAAATATTCTAATTATATTCCTCCAATGGGGGATATTCATTCGTTTTCCCTCATACCGGGATAAGAGAAACTCCCTTCCTAGCCTCTTCTACAAGATCACGGCTGTACCCGCGTTAAAAACTTCTCATCCTAAGAATCCTGTTGAGAAATTTCGCCGTAGTGGTGCAGTGTGTGAAGAAAAAACGGGAAGCGGGAAAAACCCACGGTGCTTCCAAAAAAAATAAGGCTCGTTCCTTTCATGGATTACATCACCTTTCTCCACCTTTGTGGTCCTCCCTTGCAGCCATCTCACGGTGACGGCGACGCGTCCTCTCTTCGTGTCGAGGATCAAAGGGAGAAGAAGACTCTCATCTTAAAAACGGGTGGGCTTGGGGGCATGCTCCTCCTCGTGGGTTTACCGAGTCGATGTGTGTTTTTTCTCCTCTCTTCCTTCCTCCGCTCCAGATCGCAGTAGGGTGTGTGGCGACAGAATACGGAGCACGAACGAGCCGGTAGACGTGAGTTGAAAGGGTGGTTATGGCGGCAAGAGTGAGCGGTGAGACACGCTTTACCTTTACAAGGCGGGTCCACTATCGCTGCACAAGTCGTGTGCTGATGCTCTTTTGATATGCGCCCTAATGAGAGAGCCGCCAACGAGATAAGAACGGCCCTGGCAAGGTGGATGCCTTCCGCGAGTACACAAAGAATCACCTACGCCATGTAATTCGAGCGTATGGAAAAAGAAACGGTTCACAGAGACTTTTGTGGGATTTTCTATGGTCTCTGGTGATGTTAAACGCTTGTGAATAAAAGAAGCAGGGAGTTTGTCCATGCGCGTTGAGAGTGCGATGCTGAATTGGTGACGATGAAATAAGTAAACCTAGCAACTCGCGGAGACATCCTTCGGAAAGGGAAGCTTTAGCAAGATGAGAAGGAAGGAGATGAGGAGGGAAAATTCATGATAGTTTGGCAAATGCAGTCATAAAGCTAGCCTAAAGGGAGGAAATACTCGTGGTGAAGGATGAAATACGAGTGAGAAGTTGGGAAACTTTATTAAGAGAGCTACATGTGAATGAGAGGATTGACAAATGTGGGAATGGAGAAAAACATTAGTACAAACCCGTCTCCGGATTTCTTCCCGTTAATATCAGAGTCAATACCGATGTCTTCTATCCTTGAATTACGTTTCTTTCTTTTGGGAATCGGATGTTGTTGTGTATAGGGAACAGACTCCGCATTCAGTGGTTCTAAGTTCCAGTCCATACCGTGGAGAATTTTCAGAGACATCCCGATCCCTACTTAGACACCATGTAGAAAGCGCTTCAAATGAAGTTGTCCATCCTTCATATGAGGCGTAAATCTGTGAAACCCTCGGTGTCCCCCTTGCCCATTCCTTCGTTCCCAAAATCATCGTATCCCTAAATAATCCAACAACCAACTTTTCAATTTTAATTTTTTTTTTACTTCGTAGTATTTTTTGACGCTGTCATATATCTTCCCCCTTATTCCATTCCCCTATTAATTTTACCTAGAGCAACCTCCTCACCTTTCCTCAATAGTGCAAATAGTGGGAGTTGTAGATAGCCTCACCTGCTGAACAACAACTGGTACGTTTTCTGCTATTAGCTGTAAAACCCGTTTGGAATGATGGCACTAGATGCTAGAGTTCAGCTTATCTGGGACCATGTAAATTTTGTTTTGTAATGTCATGTTTTCATAATGATTCCACTGAAAAATGCTTTGTGGGCTGAAAGGCATTTGATTTTTTGTGCTCAGCACTGACACGGATTACCTGTGTAAGGGCGGTATATAATCATGTTTAACTTTGTGATTCATCAGACTTAAATTAATTTTCCAGTTAAATTTGCTCATCACTGCCGTTCAAGCTCCGAGCTATGTGCAAGTTCGTTATGCTACATCAGTATTATGTGGATTTTGCGATTGTGTGCTTCATACGTGGACCTTGATTGACTCTGAATTTCAAATTGATTTACACAAATAGGCTTCATTTTTATGACAATATGGAAGAGCTACTTACATTTTTTCCGTCATGAAACATGGAATTATGGTTTCTTTGAAAAGATTACCGACCCCCCATCCTCAATTGCTGAATGAGTTATACCTGAAAATTACTGTGTTTGAGTTTATTATCGTTTTTTAATTTCTTAACTTCCTCTCAAAGAGGACACATATTAAAATTACTATAATTAACATTTGACAGGTCTTCCCACATCTGTGTTGAACCCGTAATATATGTTCTTCGTTTCTTTTCTTACCCGCCAATTTTGCATCTTTGGTGTTTTCTGTATGGCAAACTCAGTGGACATGGTTGATTTCACGCAAATGACCGGGACATTTATACCAAAGTTGAAATGTCTTATGTATTCCTTTTGCATTCAGGCATGTATCTTTTCATTTTCTGCTTGATGCGACTAAGGAACTTTTGTTTGGTCTTCACTTGTGATTGGAAAACTTGACTTAAATGCATCATTAAATGATTAGCTAAGACCGTATCCTATTTTATGAAGAAAAATGTTAAGATTTACATTTCTAAAGTTATAGCAGTCAATTTTGTATTTAATGTTAATAAAGTTATAGATGTGCTTCGTTTGAAAATGAATAGGTTTCCTTGTACCTTACCATGAGATACACTTGATAAGATCCGTTCTCACGTATTTTCTGCTAACCGTGGAAGGCAGGTTAATTACGCGCCGACGTAGCACCCTTAGGTGACGTATTTAAATCAGGTCTCGTAAGGCATTGGTGTTGTGTTTTTGTCTGAGGGTTCAGGTGGTACGTTACCTATTGCGATACAATCTTCGCATTTATGGCTTCTAAAATCTGAGTCTAATATTGTAACGGATCTTCGTAATATTTTAACATTCTTGAACCTACGTTGATCTGTAGTTCGCTTTGCAGCTACTCGAACGCAATGCGACTTCACGGCTCCCCAGGATAGCTTTCCAATCACTCCCTTCCTATTCAACCTATCTATACTCGCAATTAAGCGATAGCTCTTGTGTATGGTGTGTGAAGTCCGCGTGCCCATTGGTCTTTGCGACATATACGATCACACGTCCAAGAGCGGAAGACGGAAATAAATTTTTTTAATCATGTTCTAAATTTTACCATTTGGTAAAGTCGTATACACTCTAGTCTCTAAATAATCAATCATTTTTTTATCTAATCTTCGACCTGTTTATCATTAGGAACAACTTTTCGTGATTTTTTAATGATATTGTAATGTTTCCTTCCGATCAGGTAATTTGATGGGCTTATTAATGCTCCCTGCAGATTTAACCTGTAAAAAATGTCCTTTTCTTGTACTTTGCTTACTGTAGCGTTTACTAAGGATAGAAGATTGCTGAATACGCATCTGTTGGTAAACCCCTAATTGTTTTGTATATCCCCTAGAAGGAAGGTGAGAGCAGTAGACATGGAAAAAACGAGAGTAGAGGCTTGTGGAAAGTTGTCTCTGAGAACTGAGAAGGCTAGTTTTCTTCATGTATAACTCTTTCTCCTCATGTTTTTGTCGTTTCCGCTGAAGTTTCCACTTTTTTGGAACAGGTTATCTTGACTTAACAGTGGGCATTTTGTGATGTCACGTAACTTCGGCAATTAGAGACCGAAAATATAGCGATTCAGCTTCGGATGCCGTAGGTTTTGTAATAATTCTGAGATAGTTGGGTCAGATTAAATCAAATTTATTTTGACGCAACTCGTTGAATTTGTTTCATTCTGCTTTGAAATTAAGAACCTTAAGTTTTCTGCTAAAATGTTCGTAAATGCTCGTCAAGGGTTTTATGGCCGAGCGAAAACTCTAATGCTAAAATGTTTTAATGCCACATATTTCCCCAATTGCCTCGGTTGTCGGCATCGGTTGAGGCAAAACGTCCGTACTTTTCTAATCTAGAGCTTTAGGTATAGTTACGCGCTTCTGCTATCAATTCCAGCATGTTCCGCGTAACGCATTCACCATGCCCTCGAAGCCTATTTAAGCTATAAGAGGCTTGTTGGGAATTATATGTCCGTGAAGTTGCAGTATTATTTTGTGTTGCTTCATGATTAGAGCAAATGTGACCGGGTTACTGCAAGCTTACGTCTTTACTCTAATGGTCGCCGCCTTTTTCCCACCGATAATTTTACTAGTAATGTAAAATATCATGGGGATACGTTGGTGAATGTTCTTCAAGGCAATATGTATTGCGGGGGGCAAATCCTATTTGGAATCATTAAGAAGATTAGAAGCGTTATAAATTCTACGAAAAGGCGGGTTGTTGTTTAGATTTCTTCGAAATATGGAAGGGCGAAGATCATGTGTCATTCTATACCCCCATTTTATACAGTATCGATGATGGAATGTTGCGTTTTACCTTCAGTTGCATTGGTGGGGTGTCTTGAGCATCGCTTATCTTGAAGTCAATGCCCTCTCTTTGGTGCAAAGCAACTTCTTCACTTCCTCAACATATTGCAGTGGTTGAAACGATTTGGCCTAGTTGTTGGTTTTCAAGACTGCTGAGATGTAATGCAATCAACCTTGAACAGTATGTCTCCCGCCCGTGAAATTACCGGGAGGGGCTCCGTAATGAATCTTGAGTGTAGTTGGAAATAATCCTCAAAAAAACAAAAATAAATCCTTCACAAACAACATAGTGCGTATTTAAGGGCAAATGTTATTTTATTGGCTAATCTTTTCACATTTCTACTAATATTACGTGACGTTATTTGAATTCATCTCTTTATACTGGTGGTGAGTATAGGTTATATATGAAAATTATTAAGCGAATCACCCAAGTGTGGTGACTCGGTCCGTTAGAACTCTTGAGACGGCAAAGAGAAATTCGGTCATAATGTCAATTAACGCTCGTATCACGGTTATGTTATGCTGTTTTCTCACTTCGAACTCTCTCACGCAAGTTTGCCAGTCCTTAAAAATTTACTACTCTTGGGTGCGGTGGAAATCTTAGCTACCGAGAATTCCTCAGAAGGCAATATGTTGACAGACAACCTCTCACGTTCTTAGCATTCTCGTGAATTTTTCTTTCGCCGAAGTGAAAGGAGGCTCCGTGAAACTGGAAATGCCAAAGCGATTTCTGACTCCTCGCGGAAGGTCGAACAATTGCTGCACTCACGTACGTGATAAGGTTAAATCCAGTCCGGGAGTGTTTGAGCGTGTCTGTGAAATTGAGATACGACTCGAAGGCGAATGACATCGCCCTTCCAATGCTGTCTCCTGCCTTGTTTAAAGAGTATTTTCTTAGCCATAGTTTGAACGTATCTTAATCCGAAGGCACAGTGACGCATTTCCTGTGTTTCTGCGCTCGGTTACTCCGGCGGGGAAGACAGTGGCGACGCTGCAAAGAGATAAAAAGTAATCGTAGAAGCGCACATGTTGGCGGACGTTGAGTTTTATTTTATTCGCTGGGATAATGGTGTAAAAACGTGCAGATTTGCGGGTTTTTGAAATCACCGTGTTTCAAAATAGTGACGGAATCAATGTATTAATTTACCCTTCATTCATTTTTAGCAATATATACGGACGTGGAACATGACTTCATTTTTTTAATGTTTTCAAAATCGGATACCAATCTTAGATAAAACCCAAATGCTACATTTGCTGATGTCTTCAGCATTTCGTGCGTTCGGCGGCTGTCATCGCTGGTTTCTTCATGTCAATCCGACTGCTCTGCTGTTTTGAAATGGCTGCAGGTATTTTTATGTATGGACATAATCGGCTCTAGTCCCGAAAGATGGATGCTATGTAAAGCACGTATCGTTAGTTGATAATTTATTCATGAAATACAGCATGTGGATGCTGTATCAACTTGATAATTTATATTTTCTATAACACTTATGATGAACCAAGCTCTAGCGTGGCCAAAAAATAAATATTTGATGCCTCTTAAGTGCTTCGCTACAATTTCTTGATTAAAAAACTTATGGCTTTGAATATAACGTCCGTCCGCTTGGAATGCCCTTCACCGTCATATTCCTGCTTTCTGATCTGCTTAACCTTGTTTTTTTATGACCCCATCGCAATGGTCAATTTCCCTCTACTAACGACGGATAATACCGCTGCGGAGGCCTGTTAACGCCGGACGCACCGGCCAGACTGCAATCCTCAAGTCTTTGGCCATGTTCCTTAGCCACGGAGCTTCTGCGGTACGTTATCACGCGTGTGCATACTACATATGCGAGGTCTGTGAATCCATGTCGTAATATCCGTCATCTGCTTCACATCTCTCGGGTCTGGAGGAAGAGAGGCGGGAGGTGGATGTTGTGTGCACGGAAGGAAGGCGGCTCGGCATGAACGCGAGTTGCCGCCGCTGCTGTTGGTGGTGGCGCCTCTTAACACAACCTCCTCCCTCTCCGTCCCCTCCGCTTCCCACATCCTCCCACCCACCCACCCATACGTGGGAGGCTCTGGAGCTATAGCTATGGAAGTTGCGACTCGCGTATGGGGAGTAGTATGGGTTGGAGGGGATTTGGTGAAGGGAGGGTGGTTGGGGAAGAGGGAATGCGTGGAGGAAGTGAAAAAAAACTGGACGTGCTGTCGAGAATAAGAAATTGAGGAGAAGGCATGGGGGAGTGAGTGTGTGTGTGCGGAGAGAATGTTTAAGGCCTTTCCACACGCGAGGGATTTCCATGCGCATCGCGATGCGTGGATGAACTCTGTCAAAATTGTATCGCGTTAAGTCGGAAATTCACGTGGATGACGGCGTGATTGCACGAATGGCTGCATGTAAAATAGCCAATCCTCTGATTCGTTGCATTTCATTCTTGCTATGTTGAGACCATTCAGAGTTCCCTATACTGATCGCCATGTTTGTGCAGCCGCAGTTATGTTTTCCAACCATTTACTGCTTCTGCAACATTAATTGCGCCATTTTATCCTCGTGTCCAGCTCTCTTCTTCGTAGGTGAATCTATCTTTTTTATTGATAAGTGCTCTTGAATTGATAATTACCATTGCTAAAACAAATGAACAATTCCATGGATTTTATACTCAAAAATTTCTAGTCTACGAACTCAGACTTTGTTGTTGTAGCTCTATGTATTTGTTCACGAAGTTTGGGTAATTACATCGTGAGAGAATACTCCGCATCAAATTTAAGGAATGTCTCATTTCCTCCTGTGGATCAAATAGAGAACAGCATGATTACGAATGTGTTACGTTTAAATAAATGGAGCAAAATATGTACTCTATGTCATTATTTTCTGGCTAAGTTTCTCCTCTGAACTAAACCATGAGTCCCACTGCATCGTTTATGCGTATTTCTTGTTTTAATGTAGGTAATGTTGATGTGTTGCAGATGTGTAAATTATGTAGTCAAAGGCTCTTACTGTCAACTCATATTTTCCATTGAAGATCATGCGGAATGATCTGATGATTCCACTGCAGAGGATACTTTGCGACGCTATTTTAATTATTCAATAGACTTTTTAACGAAATTTAAATTACCCAATGATAACGCTATTATAAAATTTAAACATTGCTACGAATAAATTTTATTCCTATCTGATTGCTCTTGCTTTTTTAATACCCTTTCCTTAAAAAATACGAAACTTTTTGAAAATTAACCCCGTTATATAGTACATCATTTCAATTTTGACTGCATGTACCGATGGCATTTCAAACTGCGGAGCGAAATGCCTCGTGTAAGAGGGCGTTCTCTTGTGTGCGTTGTGAAGCGGAGGCATAGGACTTGCCTTCCTCTCTAAATACGGCGAAGGCGAGGCCCGAGGCGATACGTTATCGTATGTCAGAGAGTGCGCTTTCAGTTCTACGCTATTTTCCGCTCAAAAAGTTGACCCAAGCGCGCGGTTTACGGAGTGAATTATGCGAGACGGCTCGCCGGGAGTTTTAAGCGGAGCGTCTTTGTACATTTTCCAGTCGTAATGGTGTAATTGCTTTATACCATACCTCAGTGAGCAACTGTCCGTATTGCCGTGGTTGCCGAATGTTCCTCTGCCATTAACTAGACGAGCGAGAATAATTTTATCTAGAATAAAATCTTATGTATTCTTTATTCTATGGTTTTATTCTTTCTATTTTGTGGCTTCCGTGTTATATGATAAAGCTTAGCGGAGCCTATCTCACTCTCTTACTTCAGGGCTTTGGCTTACCTGGAAATGAATGAGGTGCGACGGCTTTGACTTTTGAATAAGGGTTTTCTTTGCATCGTCAAGTATTTCCATTTTACGCTCAGTGGGTTTATGTCAATTTCGGGGAATCATTTTCTTTTCCTTTCATTTATTGTTGTCAGGTTCTTACGATATTGATATTTTATCATGCATGCGTGCTTGGATTTTCTATTACGCCGTTTTGATTGCGTCATGGAGGGACTTAAGAACGTTGGCAAATAGGTATCCCATGTACCTAAAACGACACCCGTAATTAGGTAACAGGTAGTATTTTCTATCATCTACGCTGCATTGATTCTGTTTGTGATTCATATTATTGTGGAATCGTATATCGCTCATGAGAGACCACCTTATTTTCACTTCGCCATTTGTATTAAGTGATCGTATGTGGAATACATGCATGCAGATATTCTGAGTACCAGAATGGATGAATGTTCACACAAGTTGCATCACACTCTTGGTAATCAGTATTTTGCACAATGTTGACCATAATTTGCCTATAGCCGTTATAAATTCTTCCTGAAACCTGGACAATTTTAAATCTCGTCCTGTAATACCTTTAAAATGAAAATAATATTGCCTTTAAAAAAATTCTTTAATTGCGACTGCGTTTCTTTTCGATGTGCACTTGATTATGACCTTTTTAATCTTGGAAAAGCCATATACTGTGCATTTTTTTAAAAGGCTGTCTTCTTTTCCTGAATGCATTACGAAGTATTTACATTTTCCCCGCGTCATAGGAATTCCGTTAGGAGAGCCCGCTCAAAAGAATCCCTGCCTTGGAATTTGAGTGACGTTGGCAGACGCTGAGGCTCGCGAAATTTCTCCCTCGAGAGATGTTACGGTATTAAATATGAGAGCATGCATACCTGCTCTCATGCTTGAGCATCTGGCTCCGCGCTGCGACGTATGTCGTGCCGTGGAATAAATGCGACACGCACCAACCACGCCCCTTGCCATGTCTTTCTCATTCTGTAGGTGGGGGTACAAACACACGCGTCGGCACACATTACAGAATGGAGCCACCTTATGAGTCTTAAGGAGAATTTTACTGAAAAATCGTTGGTTTGAGTAAATTGGAGTGATAAACTATGTCTCAGAACGTGGTTTTCCTGTAAATTGAAAGTTAATGCAAACCATTTTAAAATGTAATTGCTAAAGAGACTGGTTCTTGGCCCTTACGTTGTTTACTTATTTCTGAACTACGTTTTACGAGCTCCGAGAATACGAGAATAATACTCTGAGAAATAGAGGCTGAAAAAGTTGTGGGAGTCTAGCGTAATATCCGATTAAAGTCAATGAAAAATCTAGGAAAACAAGGAGAACGAAGATTGCTGGAACTATTTTTTAGGATACGAGGAAGGGAGTGAGCAAGAAGGTATCGTGAAAACAGTTTTATTCCTCGCACCTTTGAAACGAAAATCCTCACCCATTGGAATGCGAAGGCTGTAGAGAAAACGATTTATTCCCGCAGGCGGCAAAGGTTGCTCTGAGTTACTGAGAGAGAGAAGAGAGCGAACACTACTTAGGCGAAGATCATTGTGGTTCCGAAAGTCAGAGGCAAGTCGTGATGCAATTGCGGTAACGAGATAGCTACCTAGAGTGTAATTAAGACGTTTTGGTTTTTTTAGTCGATTTCGATAAAGCCTTCGAAAGCGTAAAGACAGAGGTAATTTCAGTGCTGAGTAAAAAACATATTCCTAAAGGTGGTTAACCCTGTACCTATCCCCTTCTTTATTCTTGCATTGAATTCTACTCACTCTCACCATGTTTCTGCCTCTGGGGCGAAACTTAGGGTTTGTATTAGAACAAGGATTGTGGGTCTCAAGGGGGATAAAAATGTTAAATGATGCGTGTCTTGTATCGTTCTTCCGTTGGATGTCCCGCTTGTGTCGAGAAACTTTTTTTCTGTGTCATTCCAACCGATTACGTCATTGCAATTGAAAAAAAGCTCGTAACGTTTGTGTGTGATGATGCCACCCCTTCAGTTCCATCTCCAAAATTAAAGCATGTTAGCGTTTTATTTCGTCGTGAAATTATAATACTTAATTATTTAATGACAGTGATGTAACTAACTTGTGTTATCTGTTCATCCTGAATCAGTGACGATAGTAGGCATCTTTATCTCAAGTCGCACGTTCACATTTTAATCATCTCCCTTTGCCGCTGAATGTGTATTCGAAGCCCTTCTACAAACCAGAAACAAAACTGTTCTTACGCGCAAATTAATTTATTAATTTGTATTGATGTTTTCTTTATTTACGCTACCATGAGCTGGGGAATTATATGTTTTTCTTTTTCGACTCCTTAATTGCTAACTCTTAAAAATAGTGTATGTATATTCCCTCAAAGTAAATCCATGTTTAGAAAAACAAAGAAAAACGTCGTCGTATCATCTTCACTAAATTGTTCAAAGCTAGGGAGACCTCCAAAGTTCTCCTTCCACTTTTGGTGGCTGATTTACCTTTATTTTGAGGTTATACCATTTTTATCCCGAATCTTCGTCAAAAATGTGAAACTGCCTTACTTGATGAGAATTTTTTCAGATAAAATTCATGATAGATGGATTCAAAAAATTCATGATGGATGGATTCATAAAATTTATGATGGATGGTTGGAAATGATGGCTGGTGGAGTATGATAGTGTCATAGATAGTTCAATCGTGAGGAGCAGGCTGGTGATGTTGTTGGAAAATGTTTTAAATGTTGTCTGTCTCCCAACACTGACAATGAGTATTCCCGCTCTTCTGTCCACTTCATACCCGCCGCAGGTTGCGATTGGGCGTAAGGTTGGCTCTCTTGGCCCTCCCTGCTCCCCCCCCCCCCCCCCCCGAGGGTCCCGTATTCCGTGGACCCTCTACATATGTATTCCGGTCTTTCTCCGCGATTCTCACCTGGAGGCATTCGGCGCCCGAGCGCGTTCTGGGAATACCAATGGGTCACCGGTTACCGCTTTGCCTTCTCATCTGTCCTTTTTTTCTCATCTGTCCTTTTTTTCTCATCTCGGCGAAATTTTCTGCGTCCTTTACCGCACAAAAGCAACACTATTAACCCTACTTACCACCTCTCTGGGACCTAAATACCATCCGTGTCAACCCGCAGTAAATTCAGGTTCTTTTTTATTAAAAGCTGACGTTTTCTCTCCACACTGCAGGAATATTGCGATATAAGTATTCATGATAATGTAATAACGCTATCAGGGTACCCCAGTTACGTGCCAAATAAAAAAAAGAGATAAAATACATTAGCAATATAAAGCTGGCATACATCATCAGTTACAGGTTAACAAAACAAGCAAGTAGTTTGCTCGATTGCTGTGCTCCGTCCGAGGGATGATGGGACGCTAAACTATGGCGCCTTTCGTTATGAGTTGGGTGCCGACAGATGAATCCATACATCGAGTTTCTCTCCACCCTTCAACTGTCGAGATATTTTCACCTTTTGGTTATTTCAATGTTATACAATTAGTAATAGCCGTATGGATGCATAGAAACCTATGATTTAAAAAATTGGAAATTACACAGAGACTATAAAGGCTAGCGTAATTGGTAGACAGCCTCAAGATCCTACTGGAAGTCAGTAGCACACTATTACCTCATCATCTGTGAAATTAAATTGATCTTCAGGAAAATTTGTTTGTTAAAAACAGTCCAAATTATCTCTTAATGATATAATGTATTGATACACAGAATTATTATATTCACATGCGTAATTTATTTCGTGTGATAAGTTTTGAAACAATTTTTATCTTTAGTTAAGCAAAGATAGCGATTACATTTTAAACAGTACACATGAGTTTTTCCTGTACATTTCATTAATTAACACATTGTAGCCTCTTTTTTACCATCTATTTCAGGAAAACAGTTCATATAGTGAGCATCTGAGCAAAGCCCTTTTGTGTCCCTTCTTTGTACCTTGGGGCTTACCGGTGATAGGTGGTCTACCCCTTTTCTTATCAAATTTTCGTGATTTAATCAAAGATCCAGCCACTTCCATTCGGAAGTGAAGCAAATCGAGGCACAACTTTTCTGGTATTTCCATGTTTTTTGAGTCTTGACAATACTCAAGCCAACTATTGACTAGAGCAAGGTCAATTGCATGAGTAAACATGCGCAAAGTCCATTTTCGTGACCGTATAAATGTTCTGTACAAGGTGATTAAAAATCAAGTTTGTCCATTCCTCCCATGCTAGAATTGTACTTGCTAATTACTTCAGTCCTAGTTATATGGACATACTTTCCTTCTTTCCTATCCCAGCGTTTCGATTCATCCATATTTCCCTTTCCAATGAAATTGGAGGCCATCACAATTGTTCTATTGTCCATCCACTTGGTTAGAATAACATCACCGTCCCTACTACAAACTTCCTCACAATATCCTCTACCCTTTCTTTTCATTTCCGAATCGGACATCAGTGGGGGTTTAGAAAACCAGTTTATTCTTCCAGTTCCTGCTGCCAGAATATTTTTCCTTTTGCATATTTGCAACAAGTGATAGGAGCTAAAAAAATTATCAAAGTACAATTCATGGTTCGCGCTTGATATTCTGTCAATTAAATGCAGTATAACTGAAGCACCATGCCCCATTTGTTGCTGTATTTATTTTTTAACTTCAGTTGTCGCACCCTGATAAATTATAAAATCATATGACAGTCCGCTTTTCCCACACAAATGAAATACTTTGACCCCCCACGGAGAAGGCTTTCCTTTGATGTATTGCTTTACATTCGAGGAACCTTAACAAGGAATAATTTGCTCATCGACGCACAGTTCCTTATTCAGAGTTAATTGCAAACAGCGCGATCGAATGGCGTTGTAAAGAGGTCTAACTTTGTGAAATCGATTATTACTTATATCCACTTACAAGTTATTTACAACATGCAAATTGTTCCGTAGTTTGTGAAACCTATTGATATACATTGACTCTTTGAAAACCAGAATCCCAATTGCGCTATCCCAGTACATCCTTACCATTGGATAACCAAGAGTTCCCAATAATATGAAGCCCATGTAGCACTTCAATTTCTTGCCTGTTTGTGGGGGGAACCGCGGGTTTGTATAGCGTAAATGTTAGTCATTTCCACCTTACATTCAATCATTTCCTCGGGGATGTACCTGCTGAAGTACTCACGAGGAGACGATAGATCAAAAAGAGGTTCTACCCTAGCAGCTTCCCAAATTTGGTGTAGGGTTGTACAGGGCAAAGGATGTTTACGCCAGCCAATGTTCTTCTTCTCTGTCAGTTGGTATGTATAATTCCGATAGATTTCCGGGAAAATTAAAACTGTCAGCCAGATCTGCGCCATCTTCTTCCAAATCACTGTTGTTTTCAATTGCAGCATCATCTAGAAAATATTTATTACATCAGACGTGCTATGACAGAAAATAAAGCAAGTCATGTTTCAAAAAAGTCACCTCTAATTGACTAATTGCAAAATTCTTCCTTAACTTAATTCTAACGTAACTCCTGCAAATCTGGAAATTACGGAGTAATAGAGAAAGATCTTAGTCGCACCGCATGCAAACGCATACAGATTACTCGGAAAGATTGGGTCATAAAGCATGTTTTAAAAAGTTTGAAACAGAAACAGAAATGAAGTATTGAAACAGTTTTATCACATAAAAAATGGTGGCATGACTCTCCACTTACATTTTCAATGACTTCAGTTGTTCACTTAGTGAGTTGGTTTTATTCACTCCTATGAAAACCAACCCAAACTTAAAAAAAACCCATGTCTCTCAGTAGCTCTCAGATATTGAAATACAAAGGTTGGTTATGGCTGGTAAGAAGAGCTCGCCCTGTACTGTAGAGCTCGCCCTGTAAGAGCTGGTAGAGCTCGCCCTGAACTAAGCCAATGGTAAATGAAATTTATACATTCACAAGGTAGGGGCCAGCTCCTTTCCCTATATCAATTGCTGTTTGCCAACAATTTCCAAAAGTAAAAAAAATTCATTGCATGAATTTATTGATGGCGTTTTTCAAAGAGGCTTCACCTGGATTCGAACCTGGAACTGTCTATCCGGTAGCCCAGCGCACTAAGCCACCAACACTATTCATTGCGACAACCATATTTCTTAAATAAAACTCCAGGCTGTATCTCCTATGAGCGCAACACAACAGGTTTTGCCGCACTAACTTTATGGCAAGGGAAAAGATAACTGGGATCACCTACCTTCCTCAGTAATATGATGAATTTTACTCTCATCGTGCGTCTCTTCATCGCTACTGTCAAGAAATTCCACCTCCGAAACATTCCCATTATCAATGATGTCCAATATATCCGCTTCTCTGAGTATTCTGGTGGTTTAAGTACCTAAAAGTCCAAAACATAGGGATAAATGCCAAAGCACATTCACAGACTTAGAGTAATTATGTCCATTAAAATGGACACCATGTTTCAGGGCATTACTATCACAAAACTTATATAATATATTGTGTATCAACCACTCCATAAGGAATTAATAATATTTCATTTTCAAAATACAATTGAAAAAACTGCTGTAAACTATGAAGTTATTTAATTATAAATAATATAAAATGCCACTTACCAGCAGACCTTTCTCTACGTGCAACCATCTTCTACTGATGCCTTCTCTCTTCTCAAGCTCAAGCTCGTAAGTAAGGGTTTGCAACTTAGTAATGCTCAGGAAGGTTGAGCGGACAAATACAATGTATTTCACCACCACTGATACACTGTAACTATTCAGGGAGAGGCCCCGATTGGTGTGTCCATTTTAATGGACATTATGACTGAAAGGGTTAAGTAGCTCAGGGAGTACGATAACGGTCATGCTTTTAGCCAGTATGCTGGTTAAGTATCACGTGATACTGGAAAGCTATCGTGCTTACGAACTTGGGCGGGATCAAATGATGTGTGGTACGGGATTAACTCCTATGTACCCAATGGGCCAACACTGGCTATTTTTGTTGTAATGAATTAATAAGGGCACGCAAGGTGGCTTGTTGAGTCAATCGCTTCGACGAATCATCGGAAGGACATATAAGTATTGCGTCGAAGAGAAACTTAGCCTTCTTTCGCCGCATTCTTTTTATACGCAATTCACATTCATATTTTTTCGAGTTGACTGCGAGTTTTTTTCCATCCAGCGTGATTCATCCCGCCTCATTTCGCTGGATTCGCCGTTGACCCCATCAATAAATTTCGCGTGGCCGCTCCCTTGCGACAATTTTTCACGGCCTCTCTAAAAAAAGAGCCAATTTAAATATTAAGACGGCTCAGTAATTAATGGCGTTGATGCCTAATTTATCTTACTTATGAGTGATTGATGGTCCTCGGAACGTATGTTTTTAAAATCTCATTTCATCTCTCCGGCAGCAACTTTCGTAATGCCGAAGGTATAAATGAAGTTTTATTGTCATTTCGTAACAACTTCCTCTCTCTGGCGACATCGTTTTATTGATGCGTTTTACATCAATTACGCCCGGTTGCACAACCATTTAGCTTTGGGGCCGGTTAGTTATGAGACCCGTTAAGTTATGGAACTTCTTACTTAATTCGAGTGGCGAAAATTATAGCTTCCAGAACTTATCTCCTAGTATTTTGAATAATTTTTGCTTAAAATTTTAAATTTATTTATTTTAATTTTTATTTGTACAAGAACGAACTTTTATTTTTTCATTTTTAAATTAGAAGGTTGTGTTTTTGTTTAGATTATCTTTCACAAACAAATTCTGGGCAGAGGACGAGAAACTTTGAATTACAACATAGAAAATTACAGAGAATCCGAAAACATTCTTCAAAATATGAATGACAAGTCCTTTTAAAACTTAAAAAGTAAATTATCTCCAAGCAGTTATCGCTCAGATAATGTGCTTACCACTTTTGCAATTTATTTTAATCGGCGATTTTGTTTTTTATGTATATTTGAATGTTTATTGAATGCATAACATTCCTAATGCAGGTTTTAAATAGTCAGTACGAAAAAATAAATTCGTTGTACGTCATGCGTATCTCTTCAATTAAAAAACAGGACTTCTAAGCAGTTATCGGCCGTCGTGGATAATTTTGGAACTCATTGTTGTTTCACATCATCTTTCAGGTTCAATAAGTTAGGAAAAAGTAATAGCTGTTAAATGGTTACTCAGAAAATATTTTACTAATCCCGTGGATTATGTGTCTCATTACTCCGTTGGGTACCTAGGCGTTCTTTCTGCAGTCAAACATTGGCGTACCGCGTACTTTTTTTAATTCGAATCCGAGATAGCCGTTTCGTGTTTTGCTGGTGTTTCGTAAGACGCTAGAGAAACGCGTAGCTTTCCCGCAAAACTGAATATTAAAGGCTGTTTTTCCGTGAGGAATGCTGTCAGAGATGTTGCTTTCCAGTGTCATGATTCCTAAAATACGCTGACGTTTCTTGTTGGCTCAGTTCTTTCTCCTGGAAGCGCACCTTGTAACCCTTTCAGTTCCACATGCCAGTGTGTTTGTTGATTCCATGGTGATGTACGGGTGTTCTCTTCACTATGCATGGTCTTTAAGTTTCCCTATCTGTTTTTTTCTAAAGTATTCTCTTTTTGGGATTTGGGGGTCATTTTCTCTTACAGTTTAAAATTCCGAATCGTATTTCCAAAAGGCGCATAAAACGAATAAAGCTCCTGTGTTAGATAATATTTCGGAAAGCATCTCCTCGTGTGAGTATCACGATAAAAACTCCAAGATATTAACAAGTATTGTTTCCCTGTTGTTTTTAATATAATTTCCGGTTTATTCCTCGTAACTTAATAATTCGTGGGGAGACACCTTTTTTATTTACTAATGGAAGCTCTTAGTGATAGTGGAAGGGAAAATATGCCGGAGCTTGTACGTTTTTTTACGTAAAATAGGTCAATATGGGTCCAAATGTCTTATCGATCGTTGTAACTGTATTCGAGTGTTTATATGGCCGTAATCCCTGTGGATAAGTAATTTGGGGTCTTTTAGATCCAGAGTGACAACTTAACAAAAACAGCTTTTTCTCCAAGCTCGTTGCTTGCGTAATTACCGTTCCAATACCTTTAGGAAATCTCCAGCACTGGGAGATAGCTTCCGCACAATTTCTTCAATTTCATATCTGACTAATCCGGTAAGTTGAAATCTCAGCATAGTTTGGCTTCGATTCATGTCTTATTATACATAAAAGACAAATGTAATGGGGAAATATACATCGTACCTCGGAAGAAATAACATTAATTGTACGTTTTGGAAGAAAGCTAATAAATATCAGATCTGAGAGAGAGAGGCTACAGGATCAACTAGGATCGTAATTTACAAGAAAATCTTGTAAATTATGCACTTAGTTGATCCTGTAGTCTCTCTCTGACCTGTTATTATTTATTAGCTTTTTTCCATAACGTGCATTGAACCTGTCCTGTTATCTAATTTTCTGGTTCCCAGAGTGGTTGTTTGCGTTGTCATTCAAGCCATTTCATTGTCTTTTGTCAATGCCGACGAGCGTCGTTTGCAGTCATGATTCACGGGAAAAATTTGTTCTTTCAGTTACAGAATCACCAATTCGAATTGTATTCTTCAATGGCGTCGGTTAGTTTATGTCATAGCGGACCTTTTGTGACGTGTGACATGCCCATTGACCGAGAGTCGTGATTGACTTCTTCTTGACCTTATTTAGGGTCTTATGTTCGATGTTTGTGTCCCCGGTATACTTTTGTGACTGTTTTACGGCTTCCGTCATTTTGCGCGAAATTTTTTTGTCGGTCACCCTTTAAAATTTCCTGGACTCAAATGATTTTGGCCAAGTGCCAATGATGAAATTCAGAATTGCTTGCAATAACGCGTAATATACTTGCCATTCACAACCCAAGTCTCATGCTGTGATAAAATGCTACCGATGATCTTGAATTTTTTTATGCTAACGATTATACGATGACTATTGCGATAGCTGGTTTCGCTTCACTCCACCTTATTAAGGAGTGTGTCAGTCTTTGGCGAGCTTCTATGTCATAACTTCTTTAACAGTATGTGCATTTAGATATCACTTTTTATTTTCTAACTTACGTAGTATTACGTAGTAGGCCTGAGTGCTATCGTCTCTTTGGTGCGAATTCAAGGATGCAGTTTTAAGTTATCTAATTTCTAGTAATATCAGTTTATAATAAATACATTATAGAATACACATAACAATTATATATATATTTTGTCCCCTTTAAAAAAAATTGTGCTGTTTTCAATCTTGGGCTATTAGTGGAGAGAGTTTGTTCAATTAGTCTAGGGCAGGGGTCGGCAACCTTTTGAGACGGAAGAGCCAAAAGTTACAATTTACAAAATGTCCCAGTTTTTAAAGAGCCACTAATATTTTTATTTCAAAATTATGGTATTTGATTAGGATTAGGTATATTAATTTAATTTTTGATTTTAAATAATAGCTTTAAATATGAAATATTATTTATTCATATAAAAACATACAAATGTTTCGCACAAAACATATTAAAGTATTTTAGCTAGCTATGCTAGAATAATAAAATTAGTAATCAAATAATATAACTATAATTATTGAATAATATTTGTAATATTTACATCAATGGGAGCATTGGCCTTGCATGCCTTTTGAAAGTTTGGTTAAATCTGGCTCATAACTTGTTGTTTTCAGTTTCAAGCACGCCTCTAGATTTTTATTTGTTAGTTGGCTTCCTACTTTACTTTTTATTATATTCATGCAAGAGAACGCTTGCTCGCACGAATATGTTAACCCGAAGATCGTCGGCACTCCAAATGCCAACTTCTTCACCTCACTGTAGCATTCTGGAAGACTATTACATGCGTCAAATATGAGTGCCTCAACTCGCTGCTTTCCTTTTAGAGCTGTCCACTTGTGCAGCACAACGTGCATGTTTTTCTAAACCTCCAACTCTTCTAACTTGCTCTTGAGTTCTTTGAACTTACCACTCCACAAATGTTTGGTTTTCAAATCCAGAAATTGCATTTGAAGCGAACCAGCATCAATTCCAAATGGCTCAATGTTGATCTCATTTGTATTTGTGTTGAGAGGATTTATTATGAACGTCAGAGTACTTGCGTTTGTTTTGAATTGCTCAAATACTTAAGCGAATCCATCCTTCATTTTGTTTATAGTGATGCTGAAGTAATTCCTGTCAATAGTTGCATTGGTTTCATCGCGATATTGCTTCAGATTTTCGAAATGAAGTAATTTACCGCTCTCCATGTCTTCGACAGAAAGAAGTAATTTATTTTCGAAACAAACCACTTCTTCAAGCAAGGCATAGGCTGGGTTTCCCTTTCCTTGCAGTTTTACATTTAGCTCATTTAGTTTCTTTGTGATATCCACCATGAAGTTGAATTTTTGCAGCCATTTGTCTTCTTTCAATTCGGGATGGACGATGCCTTTTTCATTGAAGAATGTTTTTATTTCACTCAAGCAAGAAGCAAAACGTTTCAATACGTTACCCCTGGAAAGCCATCGCACTTTATTAATAAATATCGGGTTTAATAAGCTGCGAATCGGGTATGTTTTGTAGTGAAGTGTCTCTCCAAATTTGACTTCTTATTGTGTGCAAGTTTTTCTTGGCAAATGAGACAAGTCGGAAGGCCATCTGTGTTGCATATGAACGCAAACGACTCCATCCAATCCTGATTAAATTGTCGATTTTCTTCTTCAGTTCGTTTTTTATTTTTATCAGATGCCATGCTGGGGGCGGAGCTGAAATAAAGATTTTTAAAATTTTATTTAGCTATCTAAAACGGCGTTAATAAACCGTCAATTAAATAGTTAATTTCGTTAATTGCTAATATGTAAAAAAGTCAACTTCGTTAAACGTTAAAGCGTATGGACAAGTAGTGTACCTCCGAAAAACATCAATTTTTTTAAATTATCCATAGAAGTATTTTTTTCTTTTTGTACCATGTTTACTTCGCGTCACTGTAACAAAATAAATAGGTATACGAAATTAATAAAATGTTTTGTACCTTTGGACGCTCGAAGGTACAACAACATGAATGTCCGGAGGTACAACAACGGGCATTTTTAGAAACTTTCACGTGTAAAATAATTTGAGGTTATGAATACATATTCAAAACAGATTTAGAAAGCTCAACATATATAGTTCATATTCATATATAATACGTATCATACCAACATGTAACAAACAGAATATACAGTACAGTATAACTATGAAAATATTTACTTTTTGATCGAAAAAAGTTCTGACTGCGACCGTTGACGACACTGTGCACCAATAACTAAACAAACAGAACAGTGTTGCCACATTTAAAAAATGTCAGCTGTCCGTATACTCTCTACTCCACCACCTATTCTCACTGTTCTCTGTTGAGTGTTTTTATCCTGTTTAAAGTTTTTTTTGCAGTATAATATTTTTTATGAGTTTTCAAAACAAAATAATATAATTATTAATATTTGCGCATGGAACTGGAGAGCCGCATCTTGACATCAAAAGAGCCGCATGCGGCTCGCGAGCCGCAGGTTGCCGACCCCTGGTCTAGGGGATTAGAAATTCCGTTGCAATTTACTCGAAATCTACGCCGAAGGCTAAAAACCTTTTCTTCCTCCGCCGAAGAAGTTTCATCTGTATCTTTACTCTAATGGATCCGTAATGCAAACATGTATGTAATATCTTCTCTTAGACTTCTACTACGATCTTTAATACGGATGGCTAATTCATTTTGAAATATCATTTGTTGGCACTGAACTTTCCGAAAAATTAACGGAATAGAAGCTTCTTATGTTGATATTTTGGTCACTTGACTTTTTAACCTGTATTTGCTTTCGCTTACTGGGTCTTATATGAACCTTCATTAGCATCTTGCATCTTCTAACAGGTGTTTTTTTATGGCGTGATGACGTTTTAGATCATTCGGATACGAGGCATTGCGGATATTGAATCTCACGTGTGTTATGCATAATGTAATAGTCAGTCCTGAATTGAGGAAAATGTTTCATTATGGTGACAAAAAAATGAAATAATGCCGAATGAAGTGGAAAACTGTAGCGTGTACGATGACATTGAAGAGTAGTAATGTCGCTGGCTGCGATAGCTTGATCACCCATGAAACTGCAAGAGCGGGTTGCGAATCTATCCCAGGGCTTGAATGCTTGTCTTAAGGTCTTTGGTTCAGGTCTGGCGGTGTTGTTTAAACTTAGAAGTAGTGGCACCTGAAACTCCAGCCTACTGGTAGTATTTAAAATGTTACGACTTATCGGTACGTCCTTTTCTGTGAAAAGCTTGGTCTGATAAGTTCATACTCTTAATATAGCAAGAGAACCATATTTTTGTGGACAAACAGACCTGTTTAATGGAAATATTTCATGCTAAATGTTATGCCAGCTTGGCACCGTAACATCACTCAAGCCACCGAGAATCTGGCGGATAACGTCGGTAATACGACGCGTATTCATGTGAAGTTTAACTAGTTTATCCTGATTTTTGGAAAATAATTGTTTCGATTGCCTTTATGGAATACAGTGAACTGTAACGATATTAGTATGATATAGTACTTCCTGATAAAATACACGTTAAGAAGTGATACCTTACAGTGACCCCAAATCAATTAGATATTGCTTTTGATCACGCAACTGTTTTAAAATTTTGGTTCAATTTTTAAAGGCAGTTATTAACGTCTGCGGTTGGCATATATTTGTATGGTTTATATAATCGAGTTTGATAGAATATTTGCTTTCATGTACTCGACGCAAATAACAATACAAATGATTTTTATTCGTGTTCCCCATTTCTAATTAATATCATCAGTAACCTGTGTACGAGTGTCCCTTTTTTAACCTTCCGTTCTCTCTCTCTCCCTTTTCTGCAGTGTGTGGCGGGTCATGTCCGGGGCCCCGTCCGCAGACGCCGTGGTGGTCATATCCGGGGGCCATCGCCCTCCTCACCAGCCTCCGGCCTCCGACCCCGCCTCCGGCCCCGCCTCCGTCGCCGCCGCCGTCCCTTCCCCCTCGCCGTCGCACTCGACTCCCAAGAGACGCAAGCTTCTGGTCCCCCGGAGGCGCGGGGGCAGCGGAGGGGATCTGAGGGCCTGCTGGGGTGGAGGAGGTAGCAACTCCAAGGGAGCCATGCCCGCGACGGCGGCCGCCGACGTGGCCATCTCGGCGCCCATCGCGGCCGCGGTGGCCGGGCACCATCACCACCACGCCGCCCACCATCACCACCACCATCTGCCGCCGCATCACACCCTGCGGCACCACCACATCACGGCCCGGGCGCTCGCGGACATCACGCCCAGATTTGCTGCCGGAGGGGTGAGTCCCACACACTTATTTCCTTCATCCGTTGCCTTCGATTGCCAACGTTAACTAGGACAGCTGTCTTGACACATGAGGGTCCTAAGAAATAGCTTAACAAGCTCCAAAGCCAGGGTAGTCATGCATTTATTGACTGGCCGTATTCAACGTTTTAGTTGGTAAGATTGGTTCCCAAGTAAGAGGAAATCACGGCTCTTTTCACCTGCACAATAGTTAATTAGTAAAACTAAAATCATACGGCCTAGAGGATGATGTAATTTCCTGGATCAGAGAACTTTTGAGCGATCGCGTGCAAAGAGTAGTATTAGACGGCATAGCCTCCAACGAAGTTAGAGTCACTTCTGGCGTCCCTCAGGGTAGTGTCATAGGCCCACTCCTCTTCCTACTCTATATCAACGATATTGGTGAAATAATAGACAGTAAACTTCGATTATTTGCAGACGACGCTGTAGTATACAGAGAAATCCGTAGCAGTGAAGATAAGGATAAACTAACGAACGACCTTACTGCAATCCAAGCATGGTGCGATGCGTGGCAGCTAGAGTTAAATTTGAAAAAATGCGTAGTAATGAAATTCTGGGGGAAAAATAACTCCCCACAACAGAGCTATTTCATTCAGGATACCCAATTAGAGACGGTAGTATCCGTAAAATATCTCGGAGTTAGGCTCAATAATGATCTATCGTGGAATAAACATGTTCGGGAAATAACAGGTCAAGCTAATCGTAAATTGGGATTTGTTAAAATAATTCTAGGCAAGTGCGACGACAAAGTGAGAGAAATAAGCTACTTCTCCCTCGTTAGACCCCATTTAGAATATGCTTCCAGTGTTTGGGATCCTCATGAAACAGGCTTAAAAACAGAGTTAGAACGTGTACAGAGAAGAGCAGCCAGGTACGTGAAAAGCCGTTACGATAATCTTGTTAGTGTTACTGACCTCTTAGAACAACTCGGATGGGAATCACTGTCAGACCGTAGATTGAAAACAAGACTAAATCTATTATGTAAATTCAAGAGTAGTTTATTTTCCGACGAAGTTGATCATATTTTACGACCGCCAACGTACTATGGTAGATTAGATCATAAAAATAAAATAAGAGAGATAGACTGTAGAACAGATAGATTTAAAATGTCGTTTTTTCCGCGAGCGATAAGAGACTATAACGGCTGTGTAAGGACTTAGAAATAGATAAGTTGACTGGTAGTGTAGCTTACTAACTTATGTATTTCTTAAAGCATGTTTACGGAGTTTTATGGTGTTTCTTACAGCATGTTTTGGATGTTCTAGCTTCATAGGCAGATTGCCCTCTTAAGTAGCATGTAGAATATTATGTGTCATCGTACATGTGTGGCGTGCATGTGGGGATTCTCTTGCATGCTGCATGATGGTTTTTAGTTAATGATGGAATTGGTTAGTATCCTTAATATTCATGACCGTGCGGTGTGCATGTGGCGGTCCGCTTGCATGCTGCATTTTGGTGACTTGTCACCCCCTGCCAAACACCCTAGAGGTGGCTCGCAGGGTAATATGTAGATGTAGATGTAGTTTCGTTTCGGAGTTAGATCTCGAATCCCTAAAATGGATAAAAGTGAAGCTGCCGAGTCAGGTATAAAAGTCAGGGAAATCATGCACCTATTGCATTATAATCTTCAACTTTTCATTCCTAAAATTGGTTCTCAAGTAAGAGAAAACCAAGGCTCTTGTCACCTGCACGTTAGTTTCGTTTGGGAGTTAGATCTCAAATATCTAAAATGTGTAGAAGTGTTGTTGCCAAGTCGGTATAAAATTAGGGAAATCATGCATCAATGGGATTGTCATCTTCAAATTTTATTCGTTCCATTGCTACAGAGGTAAAATGGAACAAAAACTTGTGCTACCGCGCAGTAGACACTTTGAAGTGTGGAAGTATCGCTACTGAGCGCGGTATTGGGTGGGTTTCTCTGTGGCCAACTAAATGGTGTTGCATCGTCTTATTCACGGGTTTAGTTTTCGTCCTAGTAAATACAGCAGCCCTCCATTCTTTCACATTCAAGTCGGTCGTTGTTGGGCTCGACTTGAAGTTGAATTGGTGATTTTCCGGTTCGTCCCCTGTTGCTGTTCCGCTGTTGCCCCTGTACCTGCTAGTGGCAGATAGTAAGTGCGAAATGAGTAAATCATGTAGCTGTTTTTTAAAACGAGCCGCAGGGCGTACCTATATAATCAGAGGACAATCCCTTTTCTAAATGAGTAACGAATTAGTATAGAGTTGAAACTAATTTTTTCTCCTGGGGTACAAAATTTTACTCCTTTTTGTTTTTGTTGGAAATATTTATGTATTCGACAGTGAAATAAATATCACTAATTATTGCCCTGGGAGTCGAAGCACGTTAAACCTGAGTACTACAGCTTGCTTTTATGTGTAGATTATGCTACAAATGCGATGTTATGCTACTGGATCTGACAAAATGCCCCGATAAGGAGGGAGAGGTTAACGATTATTGGAGAGTTTTAAAGGGGTTACTGGCAAGGAGAGTTGGAAGAGGACTTTATTTGGGGCCAAAGACATTGCGAGGGAAATTTTATGACTCTTCCGTGATGTAGGAATCAAGACGAGAATTTTCCAAAGACTTACTAATCAATTCTTAGGTTACCAATTATGAATACGAGATTATTTGGGTTGCCTAGAAGACGGATAAGCTTTTATGGACTACATAGACCAGAATCGACGCTGAGTGAATGCTCGTTTTACGACCCTTGCGTTGCGTATTTCTGGTACCCAAAGTTTTGTTGGAAACCGTTGTTGAGCCCGTGGAAAGATATACCCCTCTACTCTAGATGACTAAATCTCACATGCGTTTGAATACGTATCGAACTTTTCTCACGAATTAAACATGGAGTTGGGTTGGTTTCCAGGTGGTTGTCATGCTAGGTACTAGCCTTAAAGATGCCTGAACCAGGTGGAACATTTCAGTCTCAGGATACGGCCCTCTGCTGATAGGTTTTGGCTCTTGTTTATTAGTTGGTAAGTTAGAGAAAACGAAGCCTAGCAAGGTCTTAATATTAGACTTGTTTTGACTCTTTTCTCTCGTCTAGGATCGACTATGAAATTACAATCTTGCGAACCAACATGTCGTTGTCCGCGATTTGGCGTGCTCACTACTAGGAGTTGTATTTATGCGGTTAACTGGCCTGCTATGGAAGGTGAAAATCTAGAGGAGAGAGTGTGAAGTTCTGGAATCTTTTGAGCAGAGTTTATTGCTAGTTTTTTGTACCGACTGAAACGGGAATTTCCCTACTCTGGTAAAGCTATGAATGTAAAGGAGAAATAAAAAAAAATGAAGGAATTCCATCGAGAGAGCCGGTACACCGTCGCGTCCTATGCTATGATGGAGCACAGCCCAGTAAACGCCATAAAGTTATCATAATATTCATATTATAATTTACTCAGCACCTTATTTATTCTCAAAAGAATGGCGGGCATAAAAATTAAAACCCACACAAACAAAATACAATTAAATTGACTGCAGAGCAAAAGGACCTTTCTGAAAGCGTTGGGAGGAGAGCCCATGAATATATTTGGAATTCCCGGTTTGTGAAGAAAATTTCTGGAAAGTTTAATTTTTTTCAGTATCTGCCGTAAAAACTGTTAAGGAAATAAATTTAGTCATGTATAGGATGAATAGTTATCGGGTTTCCAGCCGGGTTATGGTATCCGGAAACCCGAGAACTGTTCATCCTAAACATTCGCCGGGCGGGTGACATAGACTTAGATCCTACATAAAGTCATGTATATCCTGCGGAATCGTTACAATTTGAAACTATTTGGAGTATGAGGTCAAATGACAATCATGCAAAGCAGATATTTTTTAAACCCATTCGTTTCCCTTGCCACAAAAGAGCTACGCTTGACTCTGCACCCCTTTCTTAAATTGCGTAATCCCGTACATTTGTGCGCAATTTGTCCTTAATCACCCAGGTGTCCGTCTGTGTGATTGTATGCATGCGGTAAACAAAGTCCATGAAGTGTCAAGCGCGTGAGTTGGGGCAGCTTTAATTGCTTTGCCAACTGGCGTTAGCCTCTGTCATTACCAAAATACATTTGAGCGTATTTGTATGCAATGCTACTAATCACCTCACTTTTGCACTTCCTCTTGATGTGGAAAATTACGCTATCGCCTGTCTCATATCCCTTGCTGCGTTGTATAATTAGTGGAGGATCAAGTAAACACCCATGTGAAAATCTTTGCCCACTTATTTGTTAATTCCGAAATGAGGATTGCCTGAATGATTCCACATGAGTACAGCGTCAACAAACATGGCTTCTTTTTACGTTAAACAGCCTGGTATTGTCAGCCTTGTTCATGTTTATTGCTAGTTCCATGTCATCTACCAGTAATTCGTCTATGAACAAGTTTACTGAAAACATTCATGTTCTCCCTGAAATGTTCAAGTAAATTTTGTTATATTTTTAGAAAATTCCTGTAAAAGCGTCCATTTTGGACGAGATTTTGCGTTAGGTTTGGTGACTGCAAAATTACGGTGAGTATAAAAAATATGAGCAATGACAACCTCCGCAGATATTATATCATTATAGATTTTTGAAAATGGCGGTGAAGGGTACCTCGATCGTTTCAATTCTTACTCTCCCTGCCGTCTTTTTTTTACACCGCACTCATTACATTACCCGGGAAATAATTGAAAATTCGTTGAAACCTGTTTTTAGCGGATTCCCTTGGGACCATGATGTTAATCCGGTTGAGGAAGTTTTCCGTGTAATTTTGGGCCGGACAATTATTTTTAAAAACACACGAGAAGTAATGCAATGCCTACGTTTTTCTGTTAATATTCCATGAAAGATGGAATTCATAAGAAATAGCGAAAGAGCTGTGTCACATGGTTTGCAAATGTTCTTGCTACGGAGGGAGAGTAGGTATACTTTATTTAAAAACTGCGCACATATACCGGCTCTTGCGTTATTTTTTCTCTCTTTTCCGTTAAATGACTACTTATGCCCCTTTTAATAAGTTATTTTAGAAATCGTAGTCAAGTTTCTCCAGGCTACATTCTTTTTAAAGGGTGGCGATCGTCAGGGAAAACCGGGAAAACCTGGAATTGTCAGGGAATTTTGAATTTCTGGAAAAATCAGGGGATTCTCGTAACAATCAGGGACACAAACTGGGATAGGAAATTCTCGTTATTTTTCTACCATTACGTTTATCGGCCAGTCTTTATTCCACCAAGACATTTCACCAACTAAAACTAATGTCCGTCGCTGACGTGCATGAAATAAGCCCCATCAATTCGTGGAACATTAAGTTGTTAATATTATTAGTTGTGAATCTTAGTTATTCAGTTGTAAATCAGACGTACAATGTATCCCTTTTTTATATCCTTATGGCGATATTTCCTAGTAGTGTTAAAATTCATTAACTCTATGTAATACTCTCATCACAAGGAATCCGAGGCTATGTTTTTCGGAAAAGTTTTCCTCGCGTTTTTTAACTTATGAAGGTAAATATATATTTTTCATTAAGATGTACTTGTAGTTTTTTTATGTATTGATTTCAGCTTCAGATTTATGACGAAAATTTAATTCAGCAGAAATAAAATGTTCCAATAATAGGTGACCTTTTGGCGATCGGTCAGGGAAATTGTTAAATCCATCAGGGAAAAGTCAGGGAATTTAAAAATTGGATATCAGTAGCCACCCTGATTTTACCTTAGTCTCTTACAATTTTCGATTTTTTTCTTTTCTGGGCATAAAATATTTTTATTTGTTTTAGGGCTTTCTTGAATATTAACTGATAAATATGTTATGGTAAATCGTTCATGAAATCCTGCTGAATCCAGATTATCGTTTCAGGGAATCTATTTCATTTACGCTTTTGACAGTTTCCTTTTACTGCACAGTCATACTGCATGAAAACCTTCTAACCCCTTACGGAACCATTATTTTTTCCGGATATGAATGGTATTCATGTAGTTCCGCATTTGGTAGGTTTCATTTTATATTTCTTCTCTTTATCATTAAGCGGCGTCTTCTCGCACATATTGGGTCTGGTTGTGCCTCACTCCGAATTACTTTCGAGCTAAGAAAATGCGAAATGCTGAGAAGTCGTTGGTAGTTCCATTTAACGTAGGTACAACACGTGGAATGAATTACAATACGCTACGTTAGTAAGTTAAGAGAAAAGTTTTACTTTATAAACGATGGTGTTCGCCGTACCGCCTTCATTCATTTTCTTTTACATACTAGCTTTAATTAGGCTTTAGTGGTAATAGATTTGAATGTTTCTTTAGGTATCCCTAAGGCTAGTAGTGCTACATCGAGCCGCCTGAGACCATAATCCTTCGGCAGACAAAATATACATGCCTAATGCTTTATTTGAACTCGCGGCCTTCTTGTAGCCATGGTGGCAAGTTCCTCCCTGATCACCAACCTGGCCACTTCAGCTGGCTTCAGCTAGGTTACTCTGTATTCTTGCTATGTAATCAATTGAGGTTTTCAGTCAAATGTTTCTGCCTGATGAATTGCCAATTTGCAAATAGGCTATTTTATACCATTGGATTTCTTGGGAACTTTAAAGGTGCAGCTTCCGTACATTAATTAGGAATATATTTTGTGGTTCTTATTCGTATTATTGTAATGTTATTTTTTTATAATCGCTATGGTCATAATGACAGCAAATTAATGCTGAATTTTATTCGTTTCTCCTCGTAGGCTTGATTGCTGTTAGGATATTTGAGCGACTTGAAATTTGTTTTCCTATATTCATGGGTATATTTCACATACCAGATCATCAGTATTTTGAATTTTTCATTGCACTTTAGCTATGTAATTGGGGCCATGGTCGTGGTATTCTTTTCCATCTTCGTCTTCGTCTATTTTTCTATGCTTGAAGCAGCGTAGTCGTAAACCTATTTTTTGTGACTGGATCTAGTTTTTGCCCATAATTCACACCTTGGTGTCCCACATTGGTGAAATAGAAATACGGAGACTCAATTGCCGTATGGGTTTGTTTCACCAGTCGTTAAAATTACGAAGTAGTTTGCAATATACATGTTAATAGTCTTCACTTTAACTCGGAAAAACTATTTAACCTTAGGTACGACGGCACGTAATCACTTAACGTCAGCTGGGGTTGGAAGCTGATTCATCTCGATTAGTCTTATATGAGACTGTGGTGTGCAGGAATTAATTACCTCCGGTGAGGTATTTGAGACCGCGACCTGGTTTTGATGCTGCAGCAACCTTCTTCTCTCGCTTGACTTTTGGGTGAAGGTAACGTCATCCATGGGAAAGTAATGGATGACGGCGTGAATTCATTCATTAACAGTTCATTAAGGTCTAGATTTAGAACCGGAGAGGCAGCCTACTTCAGCAGGTATCTTGAGGTTTGAAGTATTCCTATCTGTGTAGTCGAGCCATTGTAACTGGAATCAAGACGCTATTCTCGTGTACTTAATAAAAACATTATCCTCTGGTTCTTCATTCACTTTGTCTCAATGAAATAAATGCTTCGGAAGTATGGCTTTTCTAATGTATGAATTATATATTGCCCGAGGATTAAATAGAGCTGCTTTCTCATACCTGATGTGATGTGTATCAGTGGTATGTTTACCCTTTTCCATTATACAAGAGCAGTAGTCCATGAGGTACAGTTGGCACAAATTATGTCATTGAATGTTACTAGCTTCCAAAAAATTGATTTTCCATCTCTCGAACCTGCTCTGGTGGTAGAGACGGCTGATGAGAAAAAAAACTTCTGAAGTTATCTTTGGGCGTTAAATGACGAGTGTTCTTCACGTTTTTGTCTGTTAAATTTAATTTCCGAATATGATTTATTTTTAAGTAGTTACTATTCGATTGATCGATTTTATGACGTAAATAATTTGAACCATTGGTACTTGTAAGCACGTTTACAAGTATATTGGCAAATTTTTGGATTAAAATTTGTTTTATCATCAGATTCGTTCATTTAGTATGTATGAGGCATTGACTTGAGAGTGTATATTGACTCTCTCGAAAGAAATGGAGGCTATGATGTTTTATAGAAAATATAAAAATGAGGCAAACATAAATTTATGAAGTAAAATTATGTAATAATTGTAATATTGAAGCTTTTCGCGATGCGATTACGCAAGTAGTTTACGTTTTCCTCTCCACTATTTCTGATTTTTGGCCCATGCTACGGTGTAACCTGATGGTAGCTGTTGTTAATGTTCTCCTCTGTTGTCACCTTGTCTGCGAGGCGCGGTTAATGCCACGGGATTGCGTGTATCTTTCTCCGTCGACGGCAATGGAACCGGTCCGTGAATCAAGTGTGCCGCCCAGGAGAGATTGTGTCGCATTCGTGTGGTGACCCTCAGTTTCTCAAACGATGGCGCGCGTGACGAGAGTACATCTCGACCTCCCCATTGCCCTCAAGCTCAGCCGTAGAGAGCAGTAGGATGTTCAAATTACGCCATCGCATTGCGGTGTACAGGTGAGCGTGTGAAAGTTATCGATGCAGCTGTATTGAGATGGAATCGTAGTTGGTACGTATACGAATCACCAATCGCTAACTTTAACGTGACTTTTGTACGTATCGTGCATACATTTATTTTCTTAAGAACGGAGTTCTTCTTTGCTTACTTGCTATATTCCTACCATCTCGATACTTTTTAGCATGCATGGAATATTTCACATCTCGTGAGTCGGGGTCTGTGGAGGCCAGCATATAATCTTTGGTGGAGGCAATGCATCATCATCGTCTGCTTCTTCGCTAGTTGCGAATCTTTTTTAGCCAGATGGGTTTCTCTTACAAGCAGGTAGCGGAGTTGCTCAAGACTGTCTTTAGTGGAGTCACCCTGGAGGAGGAACTCATTCATAAGAAATTCACAGTGACAAAGTCATCCCAGCATTGGCATTTCACTTGTTCACTGTAAATTTCTATCAAATTGGTTTTTCTTCGCCTTATTATTGTTGCTAATCGTTACATTTTCGGTAAAGCTTCTAACAAAATCTGTTGCCAAACTGCTGTTTTTATAAACTGTAGGTGCTGACACAATGTTAAACCTGGGCGCGAAACGTGATTTTATAAAATCAATGCTGGATTTTAGCTGGTTCTAATTTCATTTTATTAGATTTAAGAAAAAAAATCATTAAACTTTTAAAAAACTCTCTTTGGAAAGTTTTATATAGATTTAGCAACAGTAGGACACTGTCTCTGGCGTTACTCGGTGGAACTCCTTCATTATTAATGACCTGATGATGGCATGAGATGCTGAAACCAAGGTCGTGTTGTTTCTAATAAAGTGTGGAATCATAACCAAGTGCTTGTTATTTCATTAACATTTAGCAAAATTTAATGGGCTCTTTTCCTTGAAGTTTTGCTCTGAGCAACAGGCACACCTGAGCATTCACGATCACCATTGTCGCTCATTTTATAGCTATGTATTGCATCACGTGCTCGTTCATCGGTACAGTCCAAGGAGTATAAACCATCATCATATAGCAGTGCGCTGCCGTGCATCTCGGAAACTCTAATTGATACATCACAGACTTCCATAGTCGATAGGTACTCAAGAATTGAAAGTTTCGATGTGTCGCGAAACTCCTTGTCGCGAGATTAAGGCAAAGCACACCACTGAGCCACGCCTCGACAGTGCTTGGAATGAGGTCGAAAGGTGTATGTGTGAGATGCACGGTGAATCACGCGAAATTTAGCTCCGAGGTGCGGCCCCTTCACGAGCTCCATAGTGTGCGAAGACTTCTTTACATAGTCGGACGCTCGTAGGAAACAGTGAAGACCTATTTACCCGATGAAATTTGCAAGGGCAATGTGGAGGAAGGCTCGTGCCATTGCCCTGGTTAAAGTAAAAATGTGGCTGTCATTCAAATGTATCTCTCATTTAAAATTCGAAATTTAAGTATGCTAATGCATGCGTCGTGGACTCGAATGGTAATCCACTATTACCTCCTTAGCTCTAAGCGAGTTCCGTCATATTTTATTCAATGGAATTCTCTCGTTTGGCATATTTGCCTTGAGCATTTTTAAGGGCTATTCGAGTCACCATATATAGCTTAGAAGGTTTAAAATGTAGATGAAGTTTTGTTTTTTTAATTTATACGCAGAGAATCGACCTGTGACGTGTTTGGAATGGACCACGAAAACTTTGGCGCAATCGTCGTGATGTACGCATGAATAAATAAATGTTGTATCTATCCATCTTCATTAGTTCTGTATAAAATACTCTTTTTGTATATCCGTACGTTTAGCTACCATTCTCCCTTGCTGCACAGTCTTCAACCTCCATCATTTTTATCTGTTGATTCGTTACTCTTTAACCACATTGAGCCCACCATCGACTTTTTGCATAGTCATTTTGATGATTCAGATCCTTGGCTCAATAATCCATCGGTATTCGGCATGCTTTGGTGTGATGCATATATTTATTGTTTGTATCAAAACTCTGTGTGTTCAGATCCATCTCTCCATTCCTACCACGCCAATCCCGTATCGGTTATATTTTGCGTTTACAAGCCCTTCAAATGCTGACTGAGCGCAGAAGTGGACCAATTAAGTTTTAAAGTCTCGTAGTTAATAATAAAATTAATTTTTATGAGGCCAAGTTCATATCTAAAGAGAAGCCATAAGTAATAAATAACAAAGAATAACTTCAACAGGGAAGATGGTTAACGCCTATCCAGTGCATGGAAGAGGATTTGGCGGGAGGACAAGAGCAACCACAGAGCACGGAGGAAAAAGAGAAGGCCTATATCAACGCGGTCGAAGTGATGCCCCGGCTGTCTTTTTTGTTAACAAATCAACAATGGTGCCCACATCGCAATGCTACCAACTAAATCTAATACCAATAAGGAAATTGAATTTTACAAAAAGGAACTTCACATCCGAAAAATAACATTTAAAAAATTTAAAAAATAAATTTTAATTATAAATTAGAAAAATACAACTAATACCTTACATTGATGCATAACTATATAATGTTTCATGAATTTTTATTTTTTTACCTAAATTCCTTTTTTATACGGATTGGTACTTCGACCTGAAGACGCACGTTTGAATACGGACGAAACTGTTGTCTGAAAAAGCCACATACTCGGTGGAAACCCGAAAATGGAGAAGCATTCATCTGAACGCCGCGGAAATCTACGATGGAATATCCTCTGTTTCTGCCTCAATCAAAAAAAATCACGAAGTTCCACATTAGGTGAACACTCGTGTTAAGGATGCGTTACACCGCTTACCATGATTTTTCTTGCTGCAAAATTCCTCTGGTTATTTTTTTAGCGACACTTTTCGGCAAATGTGGATGGATGTAGGTAGGCACATGCCTACCTCGTCGATTCCTGCCGCACTCTTTTTTTGCCCCTTTGTGATTCACCCTCCCCCTTTTCGTGTTCGCTGCCACTGACGTGCTCGCCAATATCTCTCCGGGGATCTTGATCGCCCGTCCGTCGCGTGCTGAACTGCACTTACGCAGGGGAGGAAAAAACTGTTGCTGAGTCGACTTACCGAATGGCCCCCGGCGATCACCCTAGGCAGGGAGAGGGAAGAACTGAAGGGGTTTTCCTCCCCCTTTAAAGGGGTCGCCATATGTACGTGTCAACTAATCCAGGCGATGCGACCCCTCATTTATTTTCAGTGTGTTTTTAGGACCTCTTCCCAACTTTTTGTTGCACTACGGGTAGCGTAACAGGAATTTCACTGTGAAGTCGAATCAGTACGCATTTTCGCCGTTCACTAGCGTGCTAGGCTCTATCAACAAATAATTATTCATTGCGAATATGAACTTCGTTCTTTGGCACCAGCGGTTGTATTTGAGTGCCAAGTGACACCGTTGTTTGCACGAACTCCTTCCGCATGTATGAAATCCGCCTTAAGTAAATTGGGCTGAGTGGTGTAACTAGCTCACGCACCTGACCGGCATTTGGAACATCCTGCCTCGCTCAGTTCAAATGGTCATGTTCCTTGTTTTCCCCACATATGTGATAGATAATCTGAAAAGCCTAATTAGGTGCTCTTGGCTCCGGGAACTGGCTCTTTGTCCGTCATATTCTTGACAATGCCCTTTCCTTCGAAGTACTTATCACATCCCACATGCTCAATCTTTCCTGAGGTGCCTTTTTCTAATGAAGACCTCTCTTCCGGTTCACGATCTTCTTTCTGTTCAAAATCCACGGGTGGGATATGGAACATTATACCTTGCTGGCTATTTGCTTAAGGCTATCTAAATTTGTCGATGTAATTCTGCAACCATTCCTTAAAACCCCTGACACCAGGAACTTCTTTGAGGCTAGCGAAATTATCTCTTAGTACTTCTATGTTCACGTTCCTATTTTCGGATATCTGTGAAGTAATGCATTAATTATTATTCCCTTGGCGTGTTCTGAAATCATAAAATGTCAAATCTTATAGTCAGGTAAACTATTGCAACTAATTATCGTCAATGTTCCGTATTATGATGGCTGTGGAACCTGCCGTCTTCTAAAACCGGAGCATCATGTGAGCTCGTGTTATTAGCTTGTGCGTGTTCGTTACAAAGAGAGCCTGCTTCTGTCTGCCCTTATGTGCACTTAAATTATCTTTGGTTTCCGTGTCGAAGTTACATAATTTTCTGCCCACCTCCTTCCTACTTTCTAGGTGGTTGTAAGCAACGACAACATACGGAGGAAACACGTCAATAATTATCGTGAGGTTGACTGCCGTTACCTCCATTCTAGAGCTAGAAAACACCTTACAACTTAGACGATAGTACATTTGTGTTAATTTACGAGCCAAGCGGGACTCTAGTAACTAGATGTCAATTTGTATCTTCAGTTAAGTAAAACAGCGTTCAAGTCATGCACCTACTGTAGTTTTCCTTCTTAACCTCATCATAGCGACTTATGAAAGCAGCTATGCCAAGTTTAGTTGCTCGAAAATTGTTCATGTTACTTTTTCTGCATTTTAAATCTATTTTTTGTTGAAATATGTCATTAAATTCCTTATTTTGCTCATATTTTATATGTTCCAGTATCATGAAAGATTTCAGGCTTTCCTGGCGAAGATGTATGCCTGTGATCTTTCGGGGTTTACACCGGGTATTTAGGTCCATGGCGGCCTAAGACCGTCATGGATCTAAATACCCGGTGTAAATCCCGAAAGTTTACTTTCCACAATTATTATTGCCGACCATGGTTTCAACATGAAATGCCTTCATCGTGGTGGTGATGACATTTCATGTATAAACCATTATGGGTTATAACCAAGGTTTGTGGAAGTAACAAAAAAGGAAATTGAGTGGCGTACATAATTTTCACTAATGAAGTCGGAAAAATTATAGCTGTTTATTTTAAATAAAATTACTTTTTCCGAAACTATATAAAGATGCGAAATGATTCGGAGTAGAAAGCTCCTGTCTACATTGATTAAAAGGGTGACTGGTGATGATAGTTTTTTTGTTGATGTTTTGTGGTTTAAACTCCAATTTTTTTCTATACATCTAAAACATTTATTTTGGTTGCATAGTGGTGGCATTTGTTTTTTCCAATCCACCTGCTTTACTAAATATTTGAGGGATCAGGAGAAAAATTATTTCTACTAAACATTTAATAAATCCTCTGGCTTATATATGCTTCACACTGCCTGTTAACATTCTTCGGTGATGGTTTTGTTTCTCATCAATAGAGTTATCATTGTGTGCTTGGAGAATAAATGCAATGAAATGCATCTGCCGGTAAACATGTGATAACCGTATTTCCATATCTTCAAGGGCTGACTTCTGACTTCTGAAAAAAATTGTAGTGTTAACGTTGCTTAATTTATGGAATGGTTAGGTTTGATCCTAGATCGCGATCATTTAACGTGGTGTATTTTTTATCGATGCGGATGCTTGAACTTTAATATCATAATTTCTTACTGTTTAAATTCCATTAACAGATCCATTCGCGATAAAATTTTACGGATGCTTTACTACGACCCCGTATACTCGTTTTATGTATTCATAAATGGCAAATTTATGACGGACCCGAGTACGTATTTGGGAAATAATAATAATAATATTTTGTTTACTCCCACATAATTGGTACAAATTGGTTACAAACAAAATAATGGGAGCTTTAGATGGTCTCCAAGGTCATAAGACCTAGCAAATTACAAAAATATGTACCATTAAAAAAAAGCCGTAACTGTTACATGAATATGGTTCCATAGAAAATACCACCAAAGTAAATGTTCAATATTTTCTTGAGAAAAAAGTCAGTATTTGGCAAATTTTAACATTTTTTGATTTTTTAATTTTTTAATTTCAGCGGGCTGTATATTAAATAATATCTTTAACAACAACAGAAAGGAGTGTTCATAAGATTTTTTTTGACGCTATTACACGAATTATTTTTTTGTTGCAAAACGAGTGCACAGTTAAATGGGTGCAAATAGAAAGGAGGAATAAGAAAGAAGCGGAAGATTTTAGCATGCTTCATTTGTTATCATTATGTTGAGTAGTTAGAGATGAATCCAATGAAAATAATGTTTTCTTAACAATTGTTTTTCCGTAATTATTTGTTTCAAGGTCTACTCGCCTCGTATTTCTCATTGTCTACTCCTACCTCATTTTGGATGCATCCGCAGACCTTAGTTAAACATCACATAGCGTTTAATTTTCATGTTATTGTTCAGGCTTCTACATCTTGTAGTAGTTTGTGGAACTGATGCTGGCAAAACTATGCCGTCCTTTGATCATGAGCCTTAGATACCGTCAGTTCGGTATCATAGTGGTCAATTAAGTGGTTAATATTTATTGTGAAGTCTTACCCGTAATAAACTCGAAAATAGCTTATCTTGAGAATAAATCGTTCAAATGTAGTATTAAAGTATGTGCATTCCCGGCATTCAATTAATAAGGATATTTTTAGTTTCAGATAGTACTCACTTTAAGAAGAAAACTGCATTGACCTGGAAATAAGCTCCTACAACTTTAAACGAAAAGACGAAGGAGGAGAAAATATTCCGCTGTGCTACATTTCTTGTCATATATCGAATCACCGGATTAAATGTTTGATAAACCAGTGATACTAATGCTGTCCATGAGGCCTAGCCATAATAACGTCTAGAATACATCTCACGCGGCTAAAAAAAGTCTTTGGTGGTTTTAGGATAGAGTTGAGGTCGGCCTAAGAATAGTCCCGCGCCTTAAAAGCATTATCCGCATAATACCTTTACCATAGCCCAGATTTAATTTTGCCGCCTTTCCATTAAAATATCTTCTGAATTCCTAATCAATACCGTAATCATAATCCAAGTTCCTTATTAGAGCTCGTATAAAGTGACTTAATTAATCTCATCGGGAATCATGTGTTCAAGGCTTAATGACAAGAATTAATGGTTGTTTATTGCACTGTTATATAATTTTCTGTAATAAAAATTCCCAATGCTTTACGAAAAATACATGCATGCGTTGTTAATTCGAGTGCCTATTTTAAAGCAGATTTTAAAATGACTTTTACCCCTCGTAGTTGCTCCAGGGATGCAATTTCGAATCATTCGAGTAGAAATACGCGAACGAAACTGCAAAAGTTTGGGAATGAATCCTTTGTAAATTTTCAATTGTTGCAATTCCGCTGCGTTGGACCCGAAAATTGAGGTCGCTCCCGCTGCCTTTGTTGAATTATCCTTGCATTTTTCTGTTTTTCGAACGTGGCGAACCTTAAAGCATTTACTTCACTCGCTGCCCATAATTTTGAAGCTGCCCAATCTGCAGGCGAATGGCTTTCATGTCGAGATACAACGCCAGTCGGCCATGGAGCGCTTGCGCTGTGCTGCGCCCGGCTCGTCCGTCGATTTTTCGTGGTTTCACGCGTTCCTACAGCGTGTTCGTGCACCGCTGTTCACGCGTCGCTGCACTGATCTTCCCCGAATAGACCACGAGGGCTCATGGCAAGCCAGGCGCACGAGCCGAAAAACCAAATTAATTATTTCGCCGGTGGAAGGACAATGACTCTCCAGAACGGAGGCGGCATTGAATTGTTTATGGCCGCTGAAAGCATGACTGCCGGATTATTTGGAAGAATTTAATTTTAATTCAGATGGCAACTATTCAGTGTTGGCATGAGAAGTAATCTTAGGTTTAATGTTCATGTTTTTCGATCAGCGATGTTTCCTTGATCATCAGAAATCAAGTCTGTAAATGCACTTCCCGATTCAATGTTGATTTGAACCTTAGTATGCTAAGGACTTATTATGACCCACTTTTAACCTTAGGGTTTGATATGAAATGTTTATTTACTGAACTAAGGAAGTGAGTAATTGATACAAAACAGTTATTTTTGGGAAGGTGTTTATTAGAGGAATGGAAACGTAGAATAACGATACAAACTTGTTAGTGTATCTCATATTTGTTGACAAAAAATAAATTAGTGAATAAAATTTAAGAATTGGCCTTTTTAATTTTTAGTAAGAATAAAAATTTTATACACTTAAGGTATCTATCGTTACTGCATGTTTTCATTTTTATTTGAAATGTCGACCCTAGGAAGAACTATTCCGTCTCAATTGCTTTAAATGTTCCCTGTAAAAAATTGTTTTGTGGAAAAGTAAAAATTTATCTAGCGATAAACTATTTATTTTTCTTTCGTAATGAAGGAGTTCCACAAAGTGACGCTGGTAATAAATTGAGTTTAATAAAGAAAACATTTTGAGTACCTACCTGATAAAACAGATAATATTTGTTTTGTTTTAATTATATAAGAGCTTTGGAAAATCATCTCCATAAAGTGTTTAAGGTTCTGATAGCGTAATGGGCTGAGGAGCTGATAGATGGGAATAGTTGTCGGTTCTTTCTAGTTGAAAACTCAAGACCAGTAGTCCCTTAACTTTTTGTTTATGCACCCCTGGGCAGCGTATTTCTTTGAAAAGCGCCACTTACATTGAAATGTTTGTACTAAATATAGTTCCAGCCATTTAAAACTTAGGTAATTTAAATCTTCTTTCTACCATAATGCAACTGTTTACTCATACCCCTTACTAACTGGCGCGTACCCCTTTAGAATACACGTATTATAGGTTGGGGGTCGCTGTTCTTAGCGATCCCATTTACCGTTCGGCTTAATTGTTTGAAGGGAATTCGTCTCCTAGATTCAGCCCGAGTGGACGACCTTTGAAGGTAAACCGGAGTCAGTCAGTAATGTCTCCCTGCTGACTGACTGCAGTTCCGCCAATACTGAATGTCTATGATCATTCGTTATTTTAGAGTTGTTGGAGTTAGCAATCCTCTTCTCTGCCGATAGTCGCTGTGTTTTTTTTGACGTCATTCGTATCATTTCACTTATCCTGATAAAATTGAAACGTTTTCTTTAATAATCATTTTAATTACCGAATCATAATCAGCAATTAGCAATTCGAAGATTTGTTTGCTGCAGCTCTCCACTTGATTCCCTTTTCAGCTGACCGTTTTATTCTTTGATATAGCCTTATTTTTGGCTTTTCATAATTTGCTTCATGTAATATATCCGGAGGTCGTTTTCGGTATATTTCTTCCCATTAATTTCTGTTATTTCTCTTTTTTTATTGTTTTTTATGAGACTGCTATGTCCCAGAATATGTACACTGTACAGTAAGTTGATCTTGCTTCCTTCGTAGAATTTTCATGATGCATCTCCTCTCCCCTGATCTTAGTAGTACTTCTTCGTTAGGGATCCTCTTCGTCCTTTATTAAAAGAACTATCCTTTGAATTTCTCCTCTTCTCTGTGATTGAAGAAGAGCTCTGTCTAAGAAGTCCTCTTCAAAATGCTCAGATTAAGTGTGGAATACGCGAAATACAATTCTAGTAATCGCCTCAATTCCACCGAGTAACTTCGCCAACTATCAACTTCTATATTTCCCTCCATTTGATCTTCATCGTTCTGCAATGAAACCGAATTTAGATTGATATTTATCGTCATTGCTATGCTTCTGCTATCCTCCAAGATTCACAGTCAATAAAGATCATGCTCCGATCGTATACTTTAATGAAGTAATCCCTAATTGAAGAAAAATATTTAATCCTTGTAATTTCTCATTCTTCGTCGCCCACATAAATGTGGAAGCCAGTATTATTTACATCGTGAACCATGTGATTTCCCATCCGTCACAATGCTTTTTGATTGCGTAGGTGACTTTCAACGCGTCACAACAAAGAACAATCAAAGCGGTGTTGACTTACGGTGGTGATCCTTCGGTGTGCAGTTGAAGAGAAACGCCCTTTTCGTAAGCGTGCCGTTTATTTGGGACCGTGTAACCGGGATGGGATTTTATTTGCCGGCGAGGATTCGCTTACAAAGACAACAAACGGGGGAGGAAGGGATGATTCGACGGGGGAATCCGCCCTCCTTCCCTCACGAGGTTTGGGCCTTGATTTTCTGTTTTCTCAGCTTTTGTTTGTTCTCCGCTTGCGTGAACTCGCGCTCGTAAGGAGGGGAAAGACAGTACGAACGACTTGGTCACTCACCCGGTAACCTCGGTTTCATCAACCAAACGTAATAAGGCTCATGCGTATCGAATTACATTTGAAGGGTTTCAATTGATTGAATAGATAAACAGCTCTTTGTTTCCATGTTCATCTTCTCCATTCCTTGAAACGTTTATGTACTTTGCACTGGCAAATCATCCAGCTTCCTTCCTAACGTCAACTTACGTTTTTATTGACAGAGCAGATTCGTCGAATTCACGTACGCTCTAGCAGTGGCTACCTCATTTTTAGTTTTAGACGGCTTTGAAGCTTGGTTAATAACATCACTAGAACAGAGATCGGAAACAATGAAAATGTAGTGTTTAAGGAGAATGGTAATAAAATGGTTGGAGAAAGACACTAGCAAGTATGTCCAGCAAAACGCAGGCGAGAAAGATATCCTAAGGGAACTGCGGATAAACTTGACTGATGAAGGCTTTACTTCGTAGAAATTACTAGTACTCATAATTGACATATCTTACTACTTTTCTACAACATTTATTATAGCACGACGCGTTTCACCGCTTTACGGCATCATCAGGTTTACAAAATATGTATATTTTGTAACTTGACGATGTCGTAAAGCGGCGAAACGCGTCGTGCTATAATAAATGTTGCAGAAAAGTACTAAGCTACGTCAATTATGAGGAACTGCGGAGTTGAAGTGGCAAGCTTATTGGATTTATTTGGAGACATACTAGTCTCCAAAAAAATCCAATCCAAATCTGCGCTCTTGAAAATAATAATGGGACGATAATAATTATGCCAAATTACTGAGCAACACATTATTGAGTGGGAATCTCAAATTTTGTTTTTAATGCCATCCTGTATAATTCGAGCACGTTGCTATAATTTTCTTTGATATTATAGTTGGTCCTAGTCAACATTTTACGGGAAGATTTGATAGTGTTATTTTTATGATTTACGTGACTTCAGGAACTAGGGCCCAGGATGCGGAAAGGAAAGTTTGTAGCACTATAGTAAAATTAGAATGGAATACTAAAAATGTAGGAATTTTTCTCGAATTCTCCACCAGGGCAGGCTCTCCATACTGGTTGACGTTTCGATGCCCGACTCGATTATCGTCATCAGGACTGTTGGTCTCAACAAGCAACAAGCCTGACTCAGTGGAGAACTTGAGAAGATTTTCTACATCAAGTACGCCGGGGAAGAACCAGATCTTACATACACTAAAAATGCTAGAAAGAAATACTTAACTAAAGCATGACTACGTCGCTCTTTGGCTACAAGCCGTGTGAGTGTCAAGGTTGTATCTAAGGAAGCTCGTGGATTATGTATTTTCGTCACAGCAAAGAATAATGGTTTTGGCATAACGAGAATTTTACGAGCGTGAATAGTATTTTTGTACGTATTTTGTGTGATTTATTATATTTAATTTTTTTAGTTACTCTGCTCATTTTTAACAAACGGAGAATGTTTTCAAGGTCTTATCGGAAACAGTGACAAAACTCGGCATCGAACTGGTGACGCTGTCCTTCGAAATGGTTTCCTCCCCTCGTATCGATTTTGCGTTTGCCTTCATATAAACAAAATCTTTGAAATTAGGCCAAGTTTCGTCACATATGACGTCAAACGGTCGTGCACACAATGTCGCTCGAGAGAACTGAATCCAATGTAAAGAAGAGTTCCTATCGTAATGTTTAAAAAAGAAGCTTTGAAATATTTTTGACGGATATTCGCGCCACTCGTCCTCGTACTCGGTGACATCCAAATACCTATCACAGTAGAGAGAGAGAGATCTAGGTTAAAGAAAAAAAAAATATATGTATCTCACAGCGCTTGGTTTTTGACTCTGTATTTATTCATTTCTATCGCGTCGGACGGAATTATCGAGGATGGGAACATGTCGTTCTAATATTTCAGATTTTTTTCGCGTGCTGCGACGTCTCCTCCTCGCTTTATTTGACGACGTGGCATTCTCTCGTCCGGGAGATGGTATTATTAGAGAGAGATTGATGCGCCCAAGCTTTCGCTCCTCTCGGAAGACGGAATTGGGGGTTTACAGACAATTTACCCGTTTAGTCGAGCCGCCACGCCCGCACTGCGCTAGAGCGCGACTACACAAATGGATGGGACTCGGCGCAGTTTTTTTCTTTTCGTTCTTTCCATCTCCCCTCTATCCCTCCCCCTCTCTCTTTCTGTTTCCCGGACGATAACAGCCTCGTCTCCCAGGGAGTGGCGAGGGTGGGTGGGTGAGCGGGTGGCGAAGAAAGAGTTAGAGCTCTCCGGGAATCATGGGTAATGGCGCGAGGCACACTTCCCCATCCAGTTTCTTGTCTCAATCTCCAGGTCCGCCCTTCCCCTGTCCTCTAACCCTTCCTATGCAAACCTCTCCCTCACTCCAATTTTCTCTCTTCATTCCCTGCGACTGTGAAATGTTCGATTTTATTAGTACCGCGGAGCTAATAGGGTTCTGTTATATTTTTTTCCGTCGAATGCTCATGTGGATGAAGAAATTCTGATGATAAACAGTGATAAGATTTAAAATGTTAAATTAGCGATGAAACACTCACGGAGGACGTATTTTGACGCTGTTCTGAAAAAGGCGCGCCCTAAGGGCTTTGATTTTGACGGCATTAGGCAGTGTACACCGTGCCGCATTACTTGAAACATTATATTTATACGTTCGTTATAGGTGTGAGCGTACAATATATTAGACGTTTATTACCTTCAAGTTTGCCGTCACTTGATATCGGCAAAGTTCCTTGTTTCGCCTTTTGTTCAGGAAGTTCGTTGATATGTGTCTAATTTTTCATTATTACTAGACTTGGCATTTTCCATACCGCAGTCCACTTCACTTGAATCCACTGCCAAAATTTCTTGTGGATTTTTGTCGTTTGCGCGTGTGCTCGATTTCCGGCAGCTTCGTTGTTAATAGTGAAACACATTCATGCAGAATGTTGTAGCAGTGATGTTACCAATCATGGCATCCCGTGCTTTTAGGCGTGGTAATTTTTGCCAGGCAGATACTGAAATTTTTCCGGGGCACGAAAAGTTCACGGAATTGAAATTACACTTGAGTAATTATTCGCGAAATTTCAATTGGCAGCGTTAATATCCAGCAAATTAAATGCTCGCTCATAACCTTATTGGAGCAAGAAGAGATTGTTTATGTGTCGAAGCTGAGGTACCAGCAGAAAATATTATCAGATTACCTAAATGTCATTCATAATGAAAACGAGGTTGTACGTTTTCATGCAGATTTTAATTTAACTCCAACCTTCCGTATATTTAACATTTGCACGCCTATGTGAGGAGTCGATGATAGAAAGCAAGCAAAGTTATGCAGGTTAAATGCATGGTGTAAACAACTGTGTACCAACTCTAATAAATAACACCGGGCACTTTCTGAAAAATACCTCAGTTAATATTGAAATGGGTAACTGAGTAAATCGTGATACAGATTTATTGGGAACCGATCATGGCTTCAACAAATCAAGCCCGATGAAGTATAAGCTTAATTATATTCCTTTGTTTATCGTATTTCGTGGCATGCCACGGGGAAATACCATTTAAGTAAACGGTTTTGGGAATAGTGAATAGCAGATATGTACATCACAAAAATTGTAGTGCAGGCTACATTAACGAATGCGTGATCAGACGGTAACAGGAATGAATCAGTCTACCGAGGAAGAAGGACGTGTAATATTATAGATTGTAAGATGCTATCAGCTGGAAGATGTTTCGGCAGAACAAGATAAGGATGGTGTGAAAATCTGTGATGAAATGAGCAGAGGATGTTATCGAGGGAGAGAGGCATTTTTCTGGAAATGAAATGGGGAAAATTGAAGTTTTAGAAAGTAATAAGAAGAAGTGACATTCAATGAAAATATTGTACTCACAACTACACAATTATTGTGCTTGTTTATCTATATCCTATTTTTATCACCATGTTGTGAGTGTATAGCAAGATCGCATTTGATCTGACAGTAAGTTTCCATTGCGACTTCAACCTCTCTTCGCATTACGTCGATTTATCGAAGTATGCGTTTCATAGAAACACCTCGTTCATATCGAGTGCCGAAATGTTTCAGGGGCATCACGAATAAAATCCACACTTCGGCCGTCGCATTCATCCCCGATCTCTTTGGAGTTGAAGGACCACATTCAAAGGTGCAATTCAAGAAGAGAGCAAGTGACAAGTAAATATAAATAAAAGGTTAATCCAAGTTTTTATTGAAATCAAAGGAATTTTGACTCCTACGCATGCATTTCGGTCATCCATGGAGACTTACCAGGGAGGATTACTACCGATAGGGAGAGTTAACTTCATAAACACGTGCATATTGTCCGAGATATTAACTCTCCCTGTCGGTGGTCACCTGGATGACCGAAATGCATGTACAGGAGTCCAAATTCTCTTTGCTTTCATTATCAATTTGGATTAATCATGAAATTGAATTTTTGGGGTGCAATCACGGTTCTCCATAACGCGTGCGCTCTCGTTATCGGTATTTTTTATAATTGCGCTAGTGAGAGCGAGATCGCCACACTTCAAATGTTTTTGGTGCTTCATGTCACTGGTTTTTAATTCTTAGAACAGTAGCTGTGAGGGTTGCCGTTCTAGAGCTATCGATTTACGCGAGCTATTTAAGCTATCGATTACGCGAAAGAAGGAAACATGATCCCACCCCAAGTTACGCATAGCGCTCATATCGCAATGTCGCCTTTAAATAGGATATCGCCTTTAAATCGAATATCGCAGTCGATTCATCGAATCATCTCAGAACCCCATTTCTCATCCCCACTCTTTCCACAACCTTCGATGGAAATTGTACTCCGTCCCTCCCGCCCTCCTTTCCTTCTCCTGTATCGCTTATTCATCCCGACTTTTTTCACCATCTCCTCCTACCATAGCCACCCTCCCGATATCGATCCAATATATTTTTACTCTTATTCCTCGTCGTTCTCGGGGAAGGAGAGGAAAGAAAAAGAACTCCTTCGAAAGTCTTTTGCTAAACCTCTTCCTTCTCCCCCTCCTCATGCTCCTGCCACTGCTTACGAGCTGACGATGTTTTTCCCCGTTTCAAACCTTTCTTTCGGAATTTTCTCATTTATCTCGCCTCCCCCAACCCAAGAATCTCTTCGCTGCGACTTTCTCCTTGGAACGTTTTTCTCATGATTACCTTTTCGCGAGTCTCGAGGCACTCCCTTCCCAGGCATTGATTTGTTCCTTGAATCTCTGGCCTCGTCACGTCATGTGAAGGAGTTTCCGTTTTTTGGTCCCCATCACAAGGATTGAGCTCATAACCTGATATTCCGGAGTATTTTTTAGGAAGATTTCCATCTGATATGCTTTGAATCGGCTGTAGCTGGCGAGGCATGGTTCAGCAGTATGTCGGTATGCTATAATTAGGCTATTATTACCTTCCCTATCCGCTGGATTTGTATTATCCAGACATGTCGGCGCTTCTGAATCATTTTCAACGAAATTTGTTTGGACAAATTAATCCAACCTGTGATTGATGCCAATTGTGTAATTTCAGTGTTTTTATTGGTCACAAATATTTTATCCATCCATGCGTAATGCCATTGAAGACTAATTCCAAACGCTCCTCTTTCCATTTCCGTCCTTACCCTGCTCCGTTTTGTTGGTTGGTGATCTTCTTACATCCCTTAATTTGATCTAAAAGATTATCCTATTCCATTCTTTCCTCCGTTTACCCAGTCCTTAAGTTTATTCCTTTTATCGTAGCCTTTGTACCTAATGCAATGTAAGCGCCTCTTATAACTTCCTTCGTGCACAGTTGTGTGAATGTCCTTCAGTAACTCTCGCAAACGGATTCCCAGCACTTATTTCATCTCTTTTTATCTTTTCATCTTCTCCATCTCTCTCTGAAACCTTTCCATTTCGTCAATCCCTTACTTTAATACTCCATGTTTCTGGGCTGTCCTTTGCCACACTCCGTATTTATGCCTTGTCTCTTCTCTTTTGTTCGTCATTTTTTTCTTCCTGAAGCTGCTACTACTACTACCACCCTCTAAACGTTCATTCTATTGCAATAAAACCGATTAAAAATACGTTTTCCATGGCTTTCGTCATCCCCTGTTTCATAAAAATTAATAATTTAACATTCTTAATTGTATCTTGGCAGTATGATGGATTTAAGTTGCTATAATCAAATCCTTTATACTTGGCTGTGAACCCACTTTCATACATTTAACATGAAAATTTAGTAAAGGTTGCTATTCACTGATTTTTGAAATCTGACATATTCCTACTTACGTCTCGTAATTCCATACCAACTTTTGTACTTTGTTAACTCCCACAACTTAACTCTCATAACTTAGTCCCTATGTTGATTTTCTTCTTCAGTCATTCAGTCAAATCTTTTGATTTGTAACAATTTTAATTAATTTTGTTGCATTTGACTTTGCATATACCCATTGAAAAAGAGGTGAGAACATAATTGTATATTTATATGTTGCTTAATATTCAAAGGCTTTGTATCTCGTCTTCTTCTCTCCTTCGTTTCTTTCGTACGCATTATATCTCATCTATGGAATGGAGAACACAATGTAAAACAGCTCTCGATTCCATGCAATTAATGGGCTTAGAATTGAATCATAAATAGTATTTATTTGCCGGTCGTTATATTTTTGCAATACTTTCCTGTAGGCTTATTTCTTCGAGTCTTATGCTTTATGGTGTTTTCTATTGTTGTTCATTGGCAGTGTAAAAATATTACAGTCTTTCTTGGTATGCCATTACATCTCGATTCTCCTAAATTAGCACACGAATGTCATCTCCTAATTCTCAATTTGACGGTCACGCTATATCTTTTTGTAAAATCTGATAATTTTGCGGAGGTTTATAGTGCTTTAAACACTCTGTTTCCTTGAGGAAGGCAATTCTGCCGAAAGTTTACGAGAAAGAAAGTACTGTCTGGAATTTGGGTGTTGTTGAATCAAGATGCCTTAATGCCAGACATTGTTGGGAAAACTTTCGTTTATGTTTCTCGAGGAAAGCGAAAGTTCATTGTGCGGCTGAAGATGGCATGAGAAACGCATTCGAGCCATTTGGCTCCGGAATTCTCAGGCTCCAAGATAAGGAATTGTAAATTCCCAAGCCATCTCGTAATATTATTTGTTGCTGTTTAATTAGGATCCTGTTAATTTCCGTGACCTGGGTTACTCTTAAGCAACGCGCCAAAATAATTTCCGGGATTCTATTGTGAGCGACGCGAGTGAAATGAATATAGAAACTAGAACATTGATACTATTTATGCTTTTGCATGCTATAATTCTATCTGAGGGATACAAGATAACTGGTGGTGGGACGCTGAACACGCGCCATCGAGTGCTCCCGGATAGACAGTAAACTTGTAATCTCATATCGTGATGCAATAATTTCTCACTTTGTTCATTCCACACCTATTTATTCATGCCGACCATAGGTTTGACGTCTAGGACCTTGATAATGACAATATAGATGACGAGATCATGGTCGGCAAGAATAAAAAAGTGTGGAATGTATGTACAAAGCGAGAAATTTTCCATGTGAGTCAGTTCCACAGAGTAAAACCTGAAAATTTTTCAATCATTGCGATTGAACAAATGTTTTGGTACGCAGTCACGCGCGCGGGTGCAAAACTGACCGGCGATTTGGAGGTCCAGGTTCGAATCTCAGTCAATTCAAATTATTTTCTTTCTTGGCGAATTTCACCCTCTGTGGTTTATATTCTGCATGAAACGTATTTCGTAAGTTTTTATGGGAAAAAATTGCTGAGCTTGAATGCTTTTTGTGGCAGAGAATGTGGCAATTCGATTTTTATAATTAGCACTTTAATTTTCCCTGTACATTGCTTCTACTATGTACTATTAATTCATCAGTTGGACCTTCCCACTCACCATTTTCTTTATGGTTCGTGACGCGTGTGACTAATTAACCATGAATACGAAATAAAGTCTGATCTTTTCCCGGCGTATAGCTTCATGGAAAGCTATTCGGGTTTGCCACCGGGTCACTCCTCTCATCGCTGCCGACGTTTCGGACCTCGAGTCGAGATCCATCCTCAGGGCTGATGCTGAATGGGTGGGAATGGCTAGAATATAGAGTCATAATCCGCCATTCTATTAATATTCTAGCCATTCCCACCCATTCAGCATCAGCTCTGATGATGGATCTCGACTCGAATTCCGAAACGTCGGTAGCGATGAGAGGAGTGACCCAGTGGCAAACCCGAATAGCCTTCCATGATGAATACGAAAGTTCAGAACGTTCTACAAAATGAAGCCTGTAACAGTTAGATTTAAGCAGTACTTTTTGATTATATAATGTTAAAACTAGAAGCTCAAGAATTTGGCGCATTTTAATTTTATTCACCCTTTAAATTAATGGCCATTATTCACCAGATTTATTTATTTTAAATGAATTAAGGCAAGAGAATGCGAAATGATGCTTTTATGATTCGGGACAACCATTATTTCCTTTCTATAACGTGTGTTATATCTGAAACATTTTTCCTCGTGCTGGACTTATTTGTCAAACGGGAGTTTGACCCAACTTGTCTAATAATTGATGAGGTAGTTGTATTAGTTAAGTTTTTCAAACCGATTTAATAGATAAATGTTGAAATTGCGATTATTTATCATAATTTTTGTACTGCTCTGAAGTGTTGAGAGTCCTGAGCGGCAACTTCTATATCGCAACAGCTGGTTTTTGCTGTCTGCGTTTGCCAAGTAAAGGAGATTAGCATGTTTGGAGATATTTCTGTTCCTTCATAATCACTTGTGAAGTGATGATATTGTGGCGGATATAAACATTATTAGGTTATTAGATATTTTGGGAGAATATTTACAATGCCGTTTTTTAGCTAATTTAACTATTGTGTAGTTCATATTATTCTTTTTTCAAACATCCATTTGAATTTTACTATTCTTTGATAACAACACGTTTTAATCTGTTCCGTTCTTCTGTTTGCTCCTGTTATCTTCCAAGCTCCTTTTCAATTCAAGAGCTTGCTCTATGCCAATGTTTTTATGAAGTACATCCTTACTTTATAATCTTCCAAACGCTAATTATGCAAATACTCTTTTAATAAGATTAATGCGTGGAAAACCTAGATTAAAACCTTATTTATTTTTGTCCTTTCGGAATGAGTAACTGATTCCCGGTAATGGACTCCGGAGGATCGGATTTTCATAACCATGGATCTCCGGATGCCGAGGCCGAGTTTTCTCGGCGGAATAGGCGACCTAGTTCCGAGCGCGGCGAGTCATGGCTCGACCGTGAATCGAACTCGTGCCGTGGTGGTCGGGAGTCTCGACCGCACGGTTACCAAGCTCGACTCCCCAGTCCATCACGTGGACCACTCTTGAGATGCTCACGCGGGCTTAAAAAATGAAAGAAATACGTTTTCGAAGCGTCGCGTCTTTTAATTTCAAGCAATCCTTCCCGAATCCCATTCGTCTCATTCTTTGTCCTCATTTCGTTTCCCTCTCGACTCCTCGTCTCAAGTCTTCTCTCTCTCTCTATCTCTCGCGGGTTCTCATCTCCTCGTCGCTGCCAACTTCTGAAGAGTTGATTGAGGGAGTTCTCCTTTCCAAGATTTGCAAATTACGGGAGGTTACGGAAAATGCACGTTTACTACTACCATGGAATGTGTATTTCTCATCAATGAACTGAATAAATGAGTGATTTCATAGCAATTTAACTATATCTAACTATTGATGTAATTTTGGTTAATTTGACGTGAAACCTTCGACACAATCATGAAGATTTGCCGATTGCATAATTGAACCTAGTTTTCCATATTATTTCAAGACGAGGTTGGAACGTAAATTCGAATACCTAGCGTGTAAACTTACAAATATTGGAATGTGTATCAAAAATGACACAATATCTGTGTCATTTTTGGTCTTAAAGACAAATTCACATAAAATACATGTGCAATAATTCACTTGAAATGCATGGCTATTGTGAATATTATAGCATAAATGTCATCATATTTCAAATTTTGTTGCACTGTCTGTTGTGTGTTTTTGTTCGCTTCTTAATGTAAATAGATTTTCTCTCATAGATAAACAATTAAGCAACATTCGAATAACTATGCGTTATAAATATCATATCATTGTACATCGTGGTGAACTTTAAGTCTTTTTTGGATGCCACACATATTTGTGTAATACCAGGGAAGTCGAATTGAATGAATGGTTGATAGAATCAGGCGAGATGTAGGTAGTGTAAGGCTTCCATGTTATTCCAATGTAAACATGGATATTAAATACTTGGAAATGAAAACTTTCTTGAGAAAAAATAAGTCACATTTACATAATCTATGATGTTTGTAGTACGTAGCTAATATATGAACTAAACATTGTTAATCGTTGGTATTGAAAATGTTGGGAAAGGCATTCTATTAAATGTTATTCGAACTTCAAGCTGAAGGAAGACGCCTGATTCAGAAGAGTTGGCAACCGTAGTAGACGTGGGAGGAATGAGATGTTGTGGAGAGGATGGGGAGGGGATGGTCCCGCAATTCCTCTGCGGATTTGAAATTCGTGCCAAGTAGAGCATCGCCTCCTCACTACCTTCCCCCCCCCAGCCTCTGTCCACTCTCCCCTTCCCTTATCTTTGTCTGCCCTCCCGTTGCTCTGCTTCGCGTAGCCTTTTGGCACGCGGGTCGGACGAGTCAGACTCCTCCGAGACCTTCCCCCCTCTCCCGTTTGAACGACTTTTCTCTTCATAATCATGTTAATGTGTATTTGCATGGGAGTGGTAACCTCGAGTGGAAGACGGGAGAATGTTGCTCAAGTGCGGAGGAGATAGGAGGAGCAATGATGAATTGAGACGGGGTGATGCCTTGGCTTACGAACTTCAAGGCTTTAGTTCGAGTCCATGTGGTGGTGTTGATTGCCAGTGGAATCCCAATCCCTGCTTGTGTACTCTGTTGAGTGCGCTTGAAGCACAGTCCTCCGCCCGTTGGATGTGCTACTAGAATTGGAAAATGGTCGGAGAAACTCGTAGGGTGTAGAAACAGAAAAAGGAGGGCATATTAAGGCTCTATCAAAGTTTTTCCTTCCTAATGTAACATACATATTTCCAAATGTCACGAAAGTTACTGCATAATGGATTACATAGTAATTTTAATCTATATTGGACCATTGATCGATTAGCGCGTGGCATTAAATTAAGAATAAATAATATTACTTTAATTTTACTATTTACCCCTCATGCTCTTTACTTCTGACACTCCACGTAATGGTATCCGAAATCCTTGCCAGTCAAAATCACTTCCCCTCGATACCACGCTTACTCTATATTTATTCTTGTACCGTCACCTTCTACTGGACAGAATATTACGAGTGATTTTTATGTCAAGTACCTGTTACAAGCTACCGTACGCGGACCTACGATCGTAATCCTAAGAAAAGAAAGTCAATATGTAAAATGGGATTTGAATCCGTGACTTTTGGGCTTTCCGGCCGAACCGACGCGTTACCAGCTTTACTACCTTGGCCGACCAAAAATATTCCAACGATTTTTTATTTTCATGATATTTTGGAAAATAGTCTTCAAGTTTCAAAATCACAACAGAGAGAATCTTAGAAAAAATGGGTGCTGGGACGTGTGCAATTCGTGGAAATGAATCTTCTGGAATTTCTTACTTTATTGCAAATTGGTCGGACACCCTATTAGGAAGCGAAGGCATTTGTATGTGTGAGGTGAAAGAACCTTCCCGCTGCTAAACACTGACGTCTTAATTAAGAGGGAAAACATTAAATTAGAATGCGGGCTGCATCTCCTACCGGCTAATTGAGTCTCACGAGAGCCAGCCAGATTGCATGCCAGCCGTATTCTGAGGGGACCGCTTTGGGGGAACACAGCCACGGCTGGCAGACGCCGAATGTTTTTCTAGGACAGTGACTGTCGGGTGGTATTCTTTGTTTTCTCCCAGTGCTGCGAAGTGAATTTTCCTTTTCTCAAACCAACCTCTCTAGCCCACCATACATAGTGACACGTCACTCAGGTAGACCTGAAGGTGATGTGTAAACATTGAAACCTAGGTCGTAATTAAGTCTTTTAAAAACTTTTAATTGTGGAAAGTTGCTTTAAACTCTGTAACCGTATCATGTTGAAATTCCACGTCTTATCGCCTGAATATTTGGAATTCTTCATATCCTGATTTTTTGTTAGGTAATATTTTATATAAATATAACGGCATTTCTTCGTTGAAGCTTTCGCGGCTCATGATGATATATATAACTGTTTAGGTGTATGCCGCGTGTTGTTATGCCCCTTCTTGTCCTACCTCCTCCCCCTTTTCCTCCTCCCCCTATTCCTCCTTCCCCTATTCCTCCTCCCCCACTTGAATCACTAGGATAATTATTGATATGAAGACAACGCCGGCAGCGAGCACATATTTCCCCTTTGAGAAGTGGCCAGTATTAATCGCGAAACGTCTGGCTAACACCGAACAACACTCGGCATACACCCGAAAAGTTATATATCTCATAACGGTATTTTGATCAATGAATTTTTAAATTTCATCTGCCAAAATTAAGTATAGTTACGGAAGCACGAAGCATTATTCTCAAATAAAATTGTAGCACGCGTGGCGACTTTTTATTTATTTACCATACACATAAAATATTTTTAGTAAATTGTGTTACGAATAGATACTTGTTTAAAAAAAATGGCATGATAAAAATGAATTAGATACGGTTATTAAGGTAACAGATGAAACCGGTATCTCGGCGAAAAATATCCGATTTATGTATCAGTGTAGAAAAATAATATGGTGCTTATCGGTATATCGATATACCTACACCACCCATACCCACCATCTCTTTTTCGCCTTTCTTTTATAACCATCTTGAATCTCGAGCATCCTCGGACGTCTGGAATGAAAGCCGTCATCCGACTTCCGGAATTTCTTTTTACTCTTCCTTGATTGGGACGTGTGTGAATATTTTCGTAGTGTGAGAGGGGCCTGGGGAGGATGACATTCTTTTCCCTAATTTTCTCTTGCATTAAAAGAGGACATTTTCCGCTTCGTCATGCATTTCCCGCGTACTCGTTTAAAAATGCCCCCCTCTTTTAGTTTCTTTTTTTTCTTGAAAAGAACCTGAGAACCGAAACCCGTCGTTGCATTAATTCTTTTCCGTAAGTCCTCTTCTGTTGGGAGTGCTTACCGAATGAATCTTCCTTTACATTTCAAAGTCTTATTTGTACTTTCATTTTTGGAGTCATGTTTTTGAGCTGGCTGACTGATTCAAGAGTGCACGTAGCGTGTAATGTATAACATATTATGCAGACATAAATCTCGCTTCCTATTTCTGTGGTTATCACGCCACGTTGCTTTCGAATCGAATTGCGTGACCTCTGCGTTTAGGATCCCAAGTATTCCGATCCGAATTAAACAATTAGTTTCAGGCTTGAACTTGTAGAAATCTTTCATAATTAAATAAAGAAAAAACTTCAAATCGTATTTATCCACTATTGATACGACCGACCCAGGTTTCAACGGATTACGGTCATTTTCAACGGATAAATGCCATTTTCCTCGAAAATTAAAGTTATCCGTTGAAACCTGGGTCGGTTGTGTCAATAAAACGGAGTGGATAAATACTATATGTAGTTTCTTCTTTCTTTAATTCCAATCCAAAATCCGAAGTAGCTTTGGTACTTGGTATTCTCGCCATTCCTGTATACGAGAAAGAGGATTCAGGATTGGAATGGAACATCTTCTTTCGTTACTTCTATGCGTAGTTTTCGTAAGAGATAAGGGTTTTTCAATTACTGCTTTATTTGGAATGCAAGATAGGGGCAGAAAGAGTCGCAGGAGGAGGGTCGTGACGTACTGTGTGAGTGCTCAGATTGCGGCGGATACGGTGGCGTCCAAATGTCGTGCTCCCACAGCGGGCGCGGCCCATTCTCCCCCCTCCCGCTCCCCCGCTACTCGAGAGCATCCCTCCACCCTGCAGCACCGGACTTCCAGGCCTCATTTCACGGAACGGACCGAAAAAAATTAGCAAGAGCGAGTAAATAAAGTCACGAAAATGGAGTTTTGAGAAGGAGTCATCCTTTCTTCTCGAATGTGCCGAGATCGAGCCCCAGGGCGTGTGTGGGATGTGCGCCGAGAATTACGCCTCCGTGGTTGCAACCCATTTCCTTCTTACTTTTTCATTTTTATGTTTCTAAAAGCGAATGCTGGCTGTTCCGCGTACTTTTTAGTCCTTTGTGTGCTTCTTATGTTTATAACAACTATTTTTTTGCTATGTAGGGGTTATTCTCTCAGATTCTCCTTTAATTCATTATTACATCATTTTTCCTTATTTTTCAGCTCGTTTTGTGTAGTCGCTTTGCTCTAAGAACGCGCAGTGTAGCCCGCTGTTAATTGTCTTAGATATTTTCAGAGATAAGGCCGTAAATTAAATAAATGAAATTTTTAATGAGAAGCACTCATGCATTGAGAAACAATCAACATGCTGCGCCTGCCTTATGACAAAAGTTTTGGAAGAGAAAAAAGATCGGAAGGAATGGCATTGAAACGGCTATTTTGAAATTCTACTTAATGATTAATGCAAATAAAACTAGCTAAAAGTTTGTGGAAAAAATCAAGACAACTAAGTCACCAAGGGACTCGGATAGCCACAACTGGAAACAGTGGCCCCGGAAAACAGAGCATTCTATCAGAAGAGGAGTTAACCTACGGCTAAGAACATAATTTTGGACGTAAGGAAGCTCTTCATTAAAACTGTTTGGAGCTTGCTCTCATATCGGATTAATGCTTGAACGATAGCTCCAGAAGATGAAAGGAATTTGGAAGCGGTAGAAATGTGGAGTTGTGGAGAAGTGTAGACTATTGTAGAAGCCTTGTAAAGAATTGGGTTGGAAATATATTCTATGCAAAGTGCGAATTTATTACAATAATCTACACTTCTTCCACCGCGCCACATTTAACCGCTTCCAATCTCCTTTCATCTTCTGGAGCTATCGTTCAAGCTTTAATCCCATATGAAAGTAAGCTCCAATCAGTTTTAATGAAGAGCGTCCTTACGTCTAAACTTACGTACTTAGCTGTAAGTTAACTCTTCTTCTGATAGAATACCTGAGACCCAGAGGAAGACCAAGGAGAAGGTGGAAGGACTGTATAGTTGAAGACGTGAGGGAGAAAAGACTTGAGTGCGGAAGATACGAGGGACAGAAAGGAGTGGAAAAAGAAAATAAGGAACAGCGATCCCTGAACAAGGGAAAAGCTAAAGAGAAAGATGCAAACTAGCGAAGTGGAAGAGACTAAGCGCACATCAGCAGAAGATAACGTCCTCTTGAAAACTTTGATGGAATAAGGAGAAAGAAAATCTGGAAAGACCTAAGGTAAAATACGTAAAAATAATTGTAATGGCTGCAAAAAAATGGAATCATCGAGCAGTGAAGCGGTTACTGGGGAAAAAAATAGTTGAGGGCTGCAGAAACAGCCCTAGGATTGCTGAATCTGATTGTATTTTAAAAAATTCTGGGGAATTGTGTGCGCTGTGATACCGTATCTTTTTTTTAGTCTTGTGTGCGTCGTTTGCTAGTCTGTGTGTGTGATGTGTGCTTACGCGACCGAGCTGACGATGTCCCCGTCTGAGACGTCCTATTTGAATCCCGTCCAACTGCGACGCGGTGCCCTTTCCCCCCCTCTGGGAGGGAACTCGCGAACTAGAGTCCCTCGAGTGCTCGGCCGTGTCACATGCAGCGGAAGCGGAGACCGGCGTTTTTTTCGTTTCTTTTCTTTTTTTATAAATTTTTTAATCGCACGGGAGAAAATTCCGCTTCTAATTCCCGGGGCCATACGTCCGCGCCCGGAAAACGAATGCCGGGATAAATAAAACATCTGCATAGAAGTTATTAAATAATGCCCGGCGTGCGTTAGCACGATGTCGGGATGAGAATCGTAATAAATGGAGTGCTCGTGGCACATTTAATGAATTTTTTAGTTTTTTCTCCAAGAATGAATTTGGCACTGTTCGAGCGCAGCTGGAAAATTATGTGTCGGTGATATCAGCTATCGAAGCTGGGTTGTGCGGTGGAATTTGGGCTTGGAATATGCAGTGGAAAAACTCATGACTGTTGAGTCATTTCCGTCATGTTGACCTGAATTTATGAAAAACTATTTAATAATAAAAATTTTGTGAAATTTTGTTGGCTGCAGCAGAAAAATAGTGCTGTTGATACTAAATTAGATGGAGCTTACGGGTATCGCCTTGCCACGGTAGAAACACCGGTTCCCGTGCGATAACCGAAGTTTTACATCATAGAATTCGGCTCATATCCTTATAAGTGGTACATAATATTCTTCTTGACTGCTTTTGCCCCTGTCCAGTGTTGCTGACTCTAAATCGGGTATAGTGTATAGCTCGTTGCCTAATGAGAAGGATAAGTAACTTGTTTTGTCGCTTGTTGGAAATGCATTAAATATATACATTTTACACGTACCTTAATAATGATTTATATAATAATGATATATCACTATCACAAACATTCTTTTTAAATTTTAACTAAGTTTACTTAACAGACCAAACATTTGCCATTGCCAAGATATTAATTATTCGGAAATATTTTTGAAATAACGATTTGAGAAAATGAAGCGAAATATTTATGCTTGTAGGTAGAAATTTCTTACCTTGTGAGAGACACTGATAATGGCAAATATTTGCCGAAACCTAGGTCGGCTAAAAAAACGTAATGTGGAAATTTACAAATTATTTTTTATTATGTTATCTTTTTTATATATATATATAATCACATATACCATAAAAACATATATCATATGATATATGTTTTTGGTTGCCATCACAAAGTCATAATAGTAATTGTATGATAATTCAATAGGCACTATAATGAGAAAGCTAGTGAAAGTGGTTGGTAATAAATCATCATTTTCCATTATTATTATTTTTTCTATTCATGTACTTCAATATTGAATCAGATGAAATATTTTTGTATACAATTTGTAATGGCATTTACTTTTTTATAACTGTTATTTTCTCTCTTACAGGTAAGTTTATCTTCCATGGTGTGAATGCATGGGGAAACATCTGGTTTTTGGGCTGTTGTGAGTTGAAATTGTCAGTTATCGTTTCATCTGTTGAAGACGGTGTATTGCGTCAGTCATCTAGCAGTATCGTCGTTTTTTATGGAGCCTGTTCTAAGAGTGAGTAAATGAGGCTATTTATGTGTATTTCATTTAAATTGCTGTTTGCATTATTTTGCTTATATCCGTTATATCCCATTTCGCCCACATTGAGCATAAAATTCGGAATGAAATGGAAATTTGTGCCTAATACCCACGTGATGTAGTGAATTTATTTTGATTTCGAGCATTTATTATAAAAGTTATTGTATTACGCATGACATTTTTATATTATTATTGTTTTTAAGGTGTAGTGGATTTTAATGATTTAAATAGTGACGGCAATAGACTGTACTTTTAGTATGATTTTATACTTTGCTCTGTCTGATACCATGAATGAACCTATAGTTTCAATTGATGTTCGCATCAATGGCATGAAAGGCATTCTTAGAGATTTAATTAATGTTTCTTAAACCAAACGGTTCTTAAATTGTCATTTTCCGTGCTCACATCGAAAAAATTACGTTAATTTTTGCGGTCAAAATATTTATTTTACACTCCCTGTTTACAACTGACGCAGTGGGCGTTTTTGCATATGAACAACTCTCTGTGGTGGCTAACTCGTAGTTCTTTTCTGACATTTCCCGTTGCTGCTCTTGTGCGAGCAGGCTTAGAACCAGGTTTTTTTCGTGATTAAAGTCTCCGTTTACTCAACCGCTTTTGTCTCAGTCTGGGCGAGTCAGCCTTCTGTCGCCTACTATTTACCTTTGTGCTCGGCTAGACATGTGGGACAGCTCCCGGATAAGGAACCCTTCTTTGCTCTTCCTTGTGCTCGACGAGTTTCCCTCCGGCGGCGTTTCTGTGTTATGCGCATCGCAAGCTGTGTGTGAATGCGATCGTGGATTCAAGCGGGGTCTACTGTCCAGAGCAGCGCTACGTGAGGTATGGGCGGTACGTGCTCGTGGGGTGAAATGTCGCTTTCGGGATCCGAGTGGTAAGAGGTCTCCCGAGATAAGGATCCCAGTGACATTCCGAATATTTGACCTCAAAATTATTTCGTAGTTCGTATCACATTTAGCGTCCAACGATAGGCACCCTTCTGTTTATAATAAATGACATGAGACATCAGGAAAGAGAGTCGAATTTGAAGTTCTAAATGATGTTTCCTTCATTAGCTGCATCTCAAGACAGTAAAGGGAAACTCTTTCGAAGAGAAATCAACGATAACCGTAAAACTCTCTCATTGAATATTTTAGATAAGGCAATTACAAATTTTTTCAGTTCCATGCCACCACATTTATGACTAATGGCATGAATTATATATTCTCTGTAGCGCAAATAAATTATTTTCAATGCGTGGACTATAAATGTATACCTATCAAAAGTAAAACCTTTTCCACCATAGAACCGCGCCGAGAATTTATTATAATATTGTATTATTTTTTCTTAGCCTGGAAATCAAAGCAAAAATAAAGTAGGTGTGATGCCAACTCTTACCTAACGATAACCGCCGTTTAGTCTTCAAATGGAGAATGAGAGCGAATTTTAGCCCTTGTAATTATATCACCTTTAGCGGTCAACGTACGCCTCTCCTCATTTAGGAATATGAGACAAAGGACCTTTTTAAAAGATATATATCTTTCATCAGCCGCATCTCAAGATAGTTAATCGCCTCTTAAGAGTATAGTTTTGTCCAAATATCAATGTTAGGGTTTTTCCTTAGTCTTTTACGCAGCATTTTATTAACACTATATATTTTGGGTATGGGAGAATTTATTTTAATTTCTCCCATTTGCTTTCTTTGCTACTTTTTGTTAAAGTTTGATGCCGTAAACATATTTGTTGTAATGATTCATGTTGACCAGTATTGCATAAAGAGAAGCATCATGAGAAATACAAGCCATCTTGCCATCGAGGTTGCTTCGAAGACGGATTACGTTACGGTCAAACAACAGAACTGCCGCAGGTTCGAGTCCCAACTTGGATTTTTTGTTTGTTTTTGCATTATTTGTGTGGGTGACACGACGCTGTGGATATGCCTTTGGTACTGTTAAATTGAAATATCCTAATCACGTGTCGATGTCTCCATCTCTTTTCCGAAGTGACACGTCCTAGATTAATTTTCCCTTCGCCTTTCCTTTAGCGATATCATCTGTGGCCAATGCCTGGGACCTCGCTGAAATGACACATCTGCCGTGGTTCCTCCATTTGTTCTTGCGCCTTTTAAATATTTACGATGCATCAGTATGGTTTTACAGCTTTCCCCAAATGATCGATGAGTGTGGCGTGGAGATAGCAAAAAAAGGGGCACACAGATATCTCCCTTTCTTTGTTCGCGGCGGTCCCTGCCACGAGGGAAGGCCATCCATCATCCATATTGATATTCGCTTCAGGTGAGGTGCTGCCCGGGAGATGAAACTCGGCCTAGTGCGTAAGCACCCGTGTACCCCACCTGCCACTTCCCAGACCTTTCCACTTGCTCCTCCACTCAGCATTTCACATTTCCTTCTCCGTCCTCGCCCGTCCCCATCTCATTCTTCCGCCGTCTCGCCTCATCTTCTGTCTTAATTGTGCCTCGCGCTCTTTCCTTTATTCGTCCAGAGACAGCTGCGCGTTCCCTGAGTGTAGCAGTTGTCGTGGTCAGGCCCATGGCCCGTCTGCTCGTTTCCTACGGCTGCCTCGCGTAAAATATATATACTAATACTAAAGTAAGTCGTATCTATAGCCGTCTCAATATTTGTGCCTCCCCACGGAAAGTTGCCTCGTCATTATCGTTTCGTTTAATTGAGCAATTTTCACGCCATAACGGCTGTATTTTGCGAATGCCCGCCACTAGGCGGTGTTGACCATGGGTCAAGCCATTTGAGGTCCGTGGAGGAGTATGGTGATGAAGGTTACACCTCCGTTATAGATTAAGTAAGGCTATTTCTCTAGCTAGTGCGATATTTATTGTCATTAGTTTTCCATTGACAGGGATAGATTTTTGCTGGATCGTTCATTTTCTCCCAGAGGCAGACGGGTATTCATGCATCATACGTGTCCTTTTCATCCCTCTTCCCTACTTTTCCAGTTTATATCCTCGGCTTCCACAACCCCTAGCCTCTAATCACGTGTTCCTTCATTGTCTTCCCTTCTTCTCTTTTAGCAACTTCCTAACATTTTCTCTTTAAGTTGGTTCTTCTTTGATCCTTTTCTGTTCCATCCGTGGAAGTTTCTCTCCATTCTTCTCCTCTCCCAGATTCCCAACGCCTCTTAATTTTTTTTTCATCCTCTCTACCCAGAGACCACTTATCGCTTCCACGCTTCGTACAAAACTTTTCGCTGAACTTTTATCGTTGCTCAGTCATCAGTTTTTTTCCGGTTGCTGAACGCGTCATTTGCCTACGCAATCCTGTACCTATCCTGTATCCCAATTGTGGTCGATTTTCTCTGTAAGGTACGTCGTTTTTTATTGGCATTTAAAAAATATATTTGTTGGTAGTTTTTCTATTCCTATGCGAAATTGTGAAACATGTTTTAATGTTTTTTTTTTGCTTGCTGATCCGTTAACCATACATTGTTGGTCAAAACGACTCGAAATTATTTTGAATCACGTCGTTCTCATCGTTGGCGCGAAATATTCCCTGCACCTTTTGTTCCCTCGAACGTGAAACGGTGGCGTTGAGTGTGCAAGTGCAAGAGATTTCCATCACTAACCGCCCAAAGTTACCTATCCATGAAGTCCCATATTCCCACCCTTTCGCTTTAAATTTAATTGTTTCGGCCAATTAGGAACGTGAGTTTCGTGAAGATGTATCGTTCTTCTTATAGAGCTTAATTCTTTCTGCTTATTGGGATTAATTACCTGTTAGAGAAAAGGAAGCTTGATTAAATTTTATGTCGGTTTTAGAGATGGCATTTCTCTGGTCTTTTCTTCTTCTGGGCAAGCTTTATAATCACGAGTAGTTACATCTTGTACTCATTTATACTCATACCCATTGTTGATTCTAGCTGCACGGATTTTAATCTGGTCATTGTTAGGTAAAGGTTTTTCTCAAGAACTATTTACCCATAGCTTGTATCTAAATGGATCCAGTTACTGATTCATGTATGATTATGCTGAAGTTTCTTGAGATGGACTTTGATGAACAAGGCAATCATGCGTGTATTATTAGGCTATTTATTGATCTAGTTTTTAAATTCATAGGTTTTTTATGCATACATTTTCGTCCGTAGATTTAATCATTTTGCAGAGCTTTCTAAAAAGTAATTTTTAATGCGCGAGAGCAATATCGTGACATTAACGTGTATCGAGGTCTTGAAAATGTGTTAAGGAGGAGAGTGGGCTTTTGGTGCATACCTCCAATTTTGAGTGTCATTTAGCTCTCGTTAATATTGCATGCAAAGTATCACGTGTACGTCAAGGGAAGGGGCTTGATGGGAATTCGATCAACCACATCCAGTCACCTATTCGTATTGATAACATTTTCACCTCTTTTGCATTCAAATTGGGAATTTGACTCGTCCACCGCGATATTCAGTTTCAGTTTAGGTGTATATATTTCAAAGTTTCGATGGAAACATCTCACGCTCGCGTTTGTCAGGGAGGAAAGGGTTTAGAAGTCCGGCCAACCTGGACCCACCCCTCGCGTAACTCAATTAAGCTGTCTTTCTGTCTCTGGACCCTCGCAACTGCGTCTCTCTTTCTTTCTCTCCATCCGTCTCCGCCGCCAAAAGCATCTTCCACCGCACAACTTCCGCTCTTTTCTCGTTTTTGTTTCGGCATGTGAAGGGCGGTGGACGTCATATCCTGAATGCGGAATGAGGTCTCGGGGAAGGGGGTTGTGGCGGATGAAATAATCCTTCTCCGCGGTTCCACCCCTGTCCTTCTAATTCTCCCCTGCCGTCGCAACCCTTCGTTGTCGCTCTTTCTCCCCCTCCCTCATTCTCCAAGAGGCGCCCCCTGGCCAGATTCGGTCCAGTGGAAGAATCATCCCGAATTCTCCCAGCTCGCCCTCTTCTCTTTTTCTCCGTCCACCATATCCCATTTCCCCCGCTGTCCACTCCATCCCCTGAAGCTGTTATTTCTTCCGTTTCTCTGTCTTCTGCTGCCATTACGTATGCCCAGTACAGTGTCATGGGGTAGTTTTCCCTATATAGATTCAGCTTTGGGGTGACTGGATATTTGAATGAAATAAAATTGTATTAACAAATATGTTGAGTTTCATGTTTACGCCTAGATTGAGTTATTGCACACGTTAATGATTTGTTTTATTTTTTCTAAAATTAATGGCTTTTTTGATAAAGGGTTGTCAGAAAGTTCAACTAATAAGTGATATAAATGTGACGTGAAAAAGAGCGTTTCTCAGCAGCCTTCCTAACTGAATACTTGCCGAAGCGTTTGGCCGAGCATCGTCGCTTTTGTCCGCCGTAGTGATGTAGCGCGGGGCTAAAATTATACTCTCCGTACTAATTTTGAAGCTCGTGTGATTTGAATTTTTCTTGGAGCTTCGGCTTGCGTGTAAGGCTTTGTAGGTCCCACCCTAATCCCTGTAATAGCCATTTCACTATTTATTCACTCGTTGTAGTTCTTAGACTGTGCTGCTTACTTTTGTATTTATTTACATTTCTTGAATAAAAAAATCATATCAGTGGGATCTAAAATGATTGCGGCGTACTCAATATAAACCAAAAATATGGGGGCACACGGATACTCCGAACTCTAAAAATTACTACAAACGTCAGCCAATATTTGCTTCATAGACACAGCAAACGCCTGCAAATCTTCCGGGCTGTACGTTCATCACGCCGAGTTTAATCACCACCGCTGTCTAGCGTTGAATTCCTTTAGTTACACTTCCCGCATTCCCCGCGTGAAAACTCCACGCGATATCTTAGCGGTAGGTGGAGGTGGCTTCGTCTTAGGCCTGCTTTACTTAACTGGTAATTCTCATTAAAAAAAAAAAAAAGACTCCGCTGGAACGGCGAAAATCCCAACTCATTAGTGCAATTTTTTTTAAATATTCTTTTCACTGACGTTTTACACGTTTTTTATGTGAGGAGAGACAGGGTTGGGCTTTGAGAGTTTTGAATAGCAAGGTTTTTGAGGGACGAGAAGACGGCGGTAGTTTGGGGACGTGTGGAAGCAACGGGTGTTTTGGAATGAGAGGTTGAGCTTGATGGGAGTTTCTGGCGTAGATACGGCATTTGAGGATATTAATCGTCGAACCCGCTTTTGATGGCGATGGCTAAATAATGTAAAATGACGTTTAATGAAGTTTAAAACGCTCTTTTCCTCTCCGTTGGTTCCTTAACCTCGGTGGTGTGAACTTAGCCATTTACAACTCTCCTTGGCGCGCTTGCTATAAAATCTTTCATCTCAAGGGAACGCATTTTCACTGCCATGAGTTAAAAAAAATCTCTTGAAGATTCATTTGCCTTCGCCTGTTGGCAGCCATTTTGTTTATGAAGCATGGCCGTTTCCTCAAATCGGTCCTCCTCCATTCATTATCGAACGAGCGAGCGCTCTCAAAACTATCTCACCACTCGGTCGCGGCTGCCTGCAATAATCAAGAAAACATACCTTTTCGCAATAGTATCCTCTCTGGTCTCATTAAGAACCCTCTATCTGAGGCTAGTGACATAAAAAAAATTACTGGTCTCGTGGGCCTTTTTTATATCCCATAAGTAATTCCGTTTTTTTTTCTAATTTGTACCTACTGTAATTTTGTATTGAAACTCTGAAATTGTGTGAAATATTTTCTGGTAACTTTATATATAAATAGTACTATATCGGTGGACTTATTGTTAGTCAAAGTTTCTTCGGATAATTTTATCTTTCGTGCGCCAGATATCTCCTTCTAAGCGTTACATGGCGGCGCTCCAAATGCCAAAAAGTTATCTCTTTATTTAGGTTGTGATTGCCAGGGGTCTATTTTAAAACATTTTCAGCACCAATGTATTGTAGACATTAGTCGTTAACATGGGCTACATTAAATAATTGTGAGTAAAAAAGTTTTGTTTGCTTTTGGCCAGGTTTTTCGCAAACCACTAGTTAATTATTTAGTGCATTTTTCCACTTTGCGATGGTTTTGGTGTGACGGTGGATCACAGTTTACATAGCCGGACCTTTAAATCCTGGAAAACCGAGAAAACCTCTAGAATTCGCTCATCATCAGCAATCACCAATCCCACGATTGATTTGCTGCAGCTCTCCACTCCGTTTTCCTAAAAGGCAAACGCTTCATTCCTGCATTATTCTTCATTTTGACGTTTTTTTATAATTTGCTGATATATTCCATCCTTGGTCTTCCTCGGTGATTCTTCCCATTCTTTTTCCATTTTTGTTTTCGAGAGGCTTATGTGTCGCAAAATATATCCAACAAGTTTGTCTCTTTGTCTTCTTATAGTTTTAATCGTAAATCTTTCCACTCCAGCTCTTCGTAAAACTTCTTCGTTCTCAATTCTCTCAACTCCTTTAGTCTTCATCTTTCGGCCATGACACCAATTTTTCCATTTCTTCCAGTCTCTTTAATTCTGCAGCTGTTATCGTCCAGGCTTCACTGCTTTGCTCTAAATTTATTAATTTATCTCATCTGATACCTTTTCGATTGTTTCTGAGATTAATTCCCTTTTTCAAATCCTCTTGAAACTCAGTATTGCTTACCTTGCGGCGATTTTTTAATTTGCGATTGATTACCATTGGGTTTTGAGGAAATTATCATGGCAGATTTCCTCTCCAAATGTGTTTCATCAACTATGATTTCAAGTATTTAATACTGGATTGACAAACGTGATTTTTTTCCTCCCCAAAAATTAATTATTACCGATTTAATCGTCCTGCGCGCTGTCGCTGCCGAAAACTGAATAGCTAAATGCTTATATTTGAGGAAACTTCAGTCGAGTGGCATAAATTGCAGAATGTTAGAGTTTTAATTCGGAAATATTATAATGACAACGATTCACGTTACACCTTGAAATACCGCTGAAAGTTTATTTCCGCACATTTAAAAAAATAACTGCTTCTTCTTCGCGGATTAGTTAGGTTTCTTACTCTGTCAGTTAATGGTTAAATTGCTTATATTGGCATTTTATGTCGATGTCGAACATTTAATTTTATCTTATGCACATGTTTTACTTAGTCCCGAAGTTTAAACGTTGTATATGTTTTTTCTACTGCTATGTGCAGTCCCGTAAGAAAAGGGAATTCAATAACGATAATCATTTTAGAGTGGAAATTTGGAAGTGAAACTACCCGAGTTACGCTTATTGGTGTGGTTTAATTATATCTGATTTCAAGAAGTCTTTAGGATATCCTAAGCAGTCTTCATCCCTCCAATCCCTCGGTAGTTGAATTAAATCCTCGAACCTGTGAAGGATGAGACGAGGGGATGGGAGCCATTACTCCCAGAAGGGAGGTCTATTATATGAAGACGAAGCTCCACTGAATCACTTGCGCCCTGTGTCACCCCATTTAATCCCATCTTTATTGCTAACGAGGGACAGTTAATCTTTCCACCTCATCGAACGCCTTCAATGAAGCCTCTCCAATCCATTAGGATTCACTGCTCCCTATCGTATCTAATTATTTACTTTTCGCTCTGTTGGGATTGTAGTAAACGAGGAAAGATCCCTGTTGAATTTCTGTGGGGAGAGCCGCCAACCTTGCGGTACGTCTCGAAAAGCAAGACAAATGTTTTCCCATTCCTTCATCCTTCGGTTCGCTAATGATATTTTGATCCACGATGGGCATATTTTGGAGGTATTGTGGCCCATCTGGATGGCGGGGTAAAATAGGCAACGTTGTTTTTTCCGAAGTGAAGCAGAAGGATAATTAATGAAAATTTGATTGAATTATCTTTATTCGGCGCAGTGGCAATAAATCAGGAATCAGTTAATCATTAAAATTCTAAGGAAATTATGTTACCTCCCGTTCGTCTGAACGTGGCAATAGTGATGTGGTATTCAAAGTTAAATATTGTTTATCCAATATCGGGCTCTTAATTGTGCGTATAATAATGCAGTAACTGTGGTGAGTGGGGCTCGTACTATCTTCCTCTTTTAATAATAGTAATTTCTTTAATGCACTGAGGTGAGCCCAATTACGTACATTCATTTCAATAAATTGTAGTTACAAATCAACGACAGACGGATATCTTTGATTTACTTGTCGAGCATGTTATGTATCGGACTCCCTGGTTTGTCTCGAAATATTTATTGCCTTTCACTCATTTTATACGTAAGTAGATAATGAGTATTAACCCGGCGTGTAGAATGACTTCGTTATGCTAGTTATTCACCGACACCCACTGTCCTCATTAATGCAAATAACAGTTTAACGTTCCTAATGTATGGAAACTTTTCTCGACTTTGAATTGTGTATTCAACTGCCGATAATTTTGTTCCAACGCTGTATAATGCTGTTGCTTGGATCATCGCTAGTTGGCATCGCAAACAGGTTTGTTACTACTAGGCTACATTGCAAGAATTACACTTAACAGTTAAAGCGTGCTTTATTCATGTATTGCAATTATTTCCAAAATAAATAATCAATTTTTATGTGTAGCCATCATTTTCTATGCTCTGTTGTCAAAAAAACTTTGCAGAAATCATTTATACATTTTTCTAATATTTTATTCCAATTGGTAGTGATTGGCGAAATTGCAATAGATCGAAAGTAAGTCGAAGGAATTAGTGCGGCCAGATGGAATTAGATGAAATAAAGTGGCTTCTGATAGAGTTGGTGAATGAAGCAAGTGATAAAGTGGTATGGAATACTGTAGGACGTGTTGGGGAAAATAATGCTGGGAAACAGGCGAAGGATAAAGGAGGAGAGGATTCATGCCATTTGGATATCATTAGGAGAGACTGTAAGTAATCTTAACTGAAGAGAGTGATCGTGTGAGGAAGTAGTATAGCACTAGAATGGGAAATATGGGAGTGTTAGTGATCCATGAAAAACTACCGTGATAGATAGAGAGATAGAACATTTGTTAAGTCAAAGTGAGAAATAATGTGAGGATTTTCGTTTGGCGATGAGAAAGCGGCACAGAAAAGTTATAGATATATGAAAACGGACCGTAAATGATTAAGCACTATTATTACTTCAAAGAACTGCGGAACTGGCCGCGCAGGAACTTTAACGGAGTCACCCGCTGATGGTCACACATTTGTGTGAAATTAACAATGAAATAATCATTCGCCTCGACTGGGATTCGAACCCAGACTCCCCGATTTCGCGCCGAGTGCTCTACCAGTTAAGCTACCTAGGCGTCAACTCTCACTGTGAATTTTATGGAGGCTTTTAAGGAGCGAGATGTCTTCACAGGTACCGTGCTTACAATGCCATGGAGTACCCGGGTGCGAGCGCTAAGCGCTACTGTCCACGAGGCAAAGCCAAACTTTAAACACAAAGGTGTTTACTTTGACGAATTCAAAGAACTGCGGAACTGGCCGCGCAGTAACTTTAACGGAGTCATACGCTGATGGTCACACAATTGTGTGAAATTCACAATGAAAAAATCATTCGCCTGGACTGGGATTCGAACCCAGACCCCCCGATTTCGCACCGAGTACTCTACCTGATGATATTTTCATGAATGATGAAATGATTTTTTCATTACCTCTCAAATTATTGCTGATAATTCCTCGTTGGTACACGTGAAAACTTAGATTAACCTAGGCGAGTTGCCGGTTTAGCATTAAAATACGGTTTCTATTTCCTAGTGGACTTGGGCAAACTTGCTGGTGCAAAAAAACGTGGGATCAGTCTTAAGAGCCGTCGTAATGATTGTCATTTGCGGTCTTTTTTCGATTTCGTAGCCCTTTTAAGTCAGTTCACGGCGTAAATGTCGATGGAGACGTTTTTTTGGGGTTCGCATTTCTCCCCTCATCTCTGTGCGCGCTCTGAAAAAGTGACCGTGCTCTGAAGCCGATTTCCCCTCCCCTCCCCCACCATCATCCTCGCTCCCCTAATGATGTTTCTCTCTGCTCGTTTTCTCCAATGCGACTGCATCTTCCCCACCTTCAGCACTTCAAATCCCTTTTACACTCATCTCCCCTCTCCCTAATTTAAATTCCTTCGCAGCTCGGTGTTGGTACCCACCCTTTTCCTTCTCCCCCTTGCCCGCCTACTCCTTCCTTCCCTCCTTTCGTGCCCTTCCCAAATTGGCCCTTTCATCGTCGCCCCCACTCTTAACGTGAATCGCACGGAACTCCCCACCTGCGGAGTGCGGTTGGTTTGCTCTTCCCCAAAAGCATCGTGTCGCACTTAACTCTCCCTCCCCCGCACGGCCTTCTCTCGCTACACTCGGTGTCTCCACCCCTGTTTGTTTCATAGTTCCCCTTCAAGGTGCAAAGACACGTGTTCATGTGTTTAATATTCGGAAGCTGAGGTACATAACAGTGTAAGTCACCCTACTCGTGTTTCGCAGAAAATAAAAATTTTGTTTGAAGTCTTCAAACTGGTTGAATTCATTGAATAGGTTCTGCAGAGAGAATGAAATATTGTAATTATTACTCGAAACAATCCATCTAATCTGGAAATTATGAACTATTTTTTTCAGGAAACGCTTGTTTTCATGGAGTATTTAGTTCATCAGTTCTCCTTTTGGGCCACATTTAAAGGAGTTGACTTGGTTTATTTGGAGCGAATTATTATTATTATTTAAAAATGTTACAAGTGGGCAATTGGCCCGGTGGTAACATAGATATGCATGATAACAATATCCTTCTTTGCCCTCTTCAGCAGTATCCTACAATCAAATCAACTGTATTCTACAATCAAATAACAACCGAATGTTTCCGCAGTGGCTGGTAAACATGTTGGAGCTAGTTTTTTCGGAACAGCTGCGCTGGTCAATTTCCATGACGACAGTTTCTCCTCCTGTAACGGAAGTGTCATGGAAATTGACCAACGCAGCTGTTGCGGAAAAAGTTGACTTGGTTGTTTCCATGGTATTTACTTGTGGCACGACGCGTCTGGGAAATAACTACGTTTGTACTTTTCAGTATAGATTCACATTGTTTCCACCATTTGAATCTTGATTTCATCAATTTTTCACCTAATGGAGTTGAATATAAACGCTTTTTCATAACTTTTTTGTTGAAACTTGGCTCTGTCTCACTTCGGATACGTACGAATTAAATTCGCTTTCTACTATTATTTTTTCTTGGCAGAACTTTCTAGCCAGAGAAGTTTCTAGCGTAAAAATATACTCTGATACTTTATCTAGAGCGGAAAAATGCATTGTCGAAGTTCCACAGACTTATCGCTCACACTGTAGGCCCAAATTACCCATGGTAACACAGTCTGTCAAAAAGTTCTCAGCATCTATGGTGAATCGATTGGCTTCACATTTCCTAGAAAGATTATTCCTTAGCTAAACAAACCCTAGAATGATGATCACTTACTCTCCTATGGTGGGTGAGTGATTCCTTTCCGAAGCTGATAGGAGCAGGGTAACGTCCTCTTTCCAGGCAAAACTTCCCAAATTACCCCTTTCATCTCCCCCTCACTACGTGAATCATGCGAACTCCCCCACCTCCGAAAAGGGGTCGGCTCTCCCCATGGTGAAAGAGGAGTTCCATGCTAACTATCTCCCCGCACGGCCTACTCGCAACCCTAATTTTGAAGTCCTTCGGAATTTCATGGCCCTCCTGCAAGTAATTTCAATACATGTGCTTCTTGCACCTACGAGCATTCAAACGGCGCGTTCATGTGTTTCATATTTCTTTCCCTAATTTTTGTACGCTTTATTTTGAAATAGCTCGTGATTATGGGGTCTTTCTACTTTTTAAGTCACATTAGCGAAAAATGAAGGGTTTAACCCCAAAACTTATTTACTTATTTAGTTTCGCGTTACGTGGCCGAATCTCACATCAGAGCGAGATTTAGCCGAAAGAGAGAAATTATCAGTCAATCTTGGCCCAGTTCTTGAATCATATGCGTATCGATTCACCTGACGTTTTGAGATGTTACTACTTTCAGTTATAAATTTCAGAGGAAGTCTTTGAAATATACCTTACATGTTGTGAGCACTAGTAATGGTTTCCATTTTGCTACGAAGTGTGAGGGATCCTAATAAATCTCATTCTTGAGTTTGGTCTTCTACCGAGTGATTGATTTGTTAATGTGTTGTCCCTGTCGTAACTTCCTCATATCGGGGTAATCTTTAAACTTTACTGCATATAACTATCTATTTACCCACCATTATGCCTCCCTTCACTTCCTCATGCCTTTTTCCCAATGCCGCGTCTACACTGACTACTTAAGTATGCACTTAATTATATTTTTCACTTGAGTACACCGCGTAGACGCCCTCTTACCGCTTAAGTAACGGGTCCAATTAAGTGGACCCGGGGACCCCCTTTTAAGTGGACTTGGATATCGATAGTGTACCACCGAGGTGGTCGAAGTCTCGTCATCGATAGGTCGAGGAGTTTCGATAATCATGCACACCATACATGTTTTTATCGTATATCATTTATATGAGGAGTTAAGTAATTGTCAAAGTGTTAGCCTTCTTTCACATTTGTTTATAGGGTTATACGAGTCTAGAAAATATCTTATGTAATTTCTCGGGCACATAATTTTTGCGTGATGCAAATTTCTTTCCATCATCACTAGGTAGCGCTGAGGTAGATATAATATCTGTGTGCAGACGCTCCCCTGCATTTAAATGCTGTACTTAATTGCACTCAACTTAAGCACACTTGTAGTATAAACGAGGCATAACCCTAATGTCCAAAATCTCATATCTTCCTTCCTTGTCCGCACTTTCATCATGCAGCATTCTCTCCTCCATCACCATCTTCCTTTCTTCTGTAGTTTCGTGTGTACGTTAGCTATTTAATTTACTAAATATTTGTATTCTTGTTTCTAGTCGACTCACACCGCATGGCGGAGGATAATGGAATTATCGTTTCCATATTTCCTTTTGTAGCAATGGTGTTCCGTCGAGCTTCCCCAACCCAATGCAAATCGCCGAACTTTCCCAATCGATGTGAGATTTTGACGCAGCCTCGGCGTACGGCAATTCAGGAACACAAATTCATTCCCATAATGGACGAATAGAAATTTTTTCTGGGGAGTTAAGGCCGTGGGGGGGAGGATTTCTTCAGTTTGCCTTTCCGACCACCTTCGCTCCTCCCTCGCTTATCGGACCCTCTGTCCCCTCCTTTTCAACCTTCCACCCCTCCCCTTTTTCCAACAGTTCGCTTTCTTCCTCTTCTTCCCGTTACGCGGGCTAAGGAGGGGCTTGGGGGTAGACCTTTTCTGACTCTAATTAAGGTAGTCCATCACCCTTCCTCCGATCCACGCGCCCTTATTCCCAGCCTACGTAACCCTTTTCAGTCCCAAAGCCCCTTAGCCTTATCCCTTCCTACCATAATCTGAATCCACTTTTCTTCCCCCAGATCTCCCGTCACCGTTCTTGTTTCGCCATCGATTTTTACCTTCCCTCCCTTCTTCCTTCGATAATCCTCGTTTCTCTCACCTTTACCTTTTCTTCCCTTCGCATTCCAAACTCCTTTGTGTTCCTAGACTTTCGAAACGCTTTTCCCACCTTGCCCGATTTGATTGGACCGGTGCGTAGTCGGTGCGGCCCAGAACTCGCTCCATCACCTCCGCTGTGTTTACTTAATGTTTTCCGATACTTCGGTCGTCTTCGCTTCATAAGGTCATTTGCGACATTGAGTATTGGTGGGGTAGCACGTGTCGTAAACGAGTGGTAGTATGTGTCGTCCTGGTTGTAAACTAGAAGTTTGGTATTTATAATTCAGAATACTTTCGAGTCTTTTTTTATCGTAACAAATAATTTATTAATAATTATATGTTATGATTACTCATTGTTATTTTTGCTTTATTTTGGCGTGCGCAAAGAACTATATGAGAACTCCAGTCAGTTGTTTGTTTGTGAATAGGGTTGGAGGTGGATTAGTAAATATAGGCTGTTCAATGCGTGGAAATTGGTTTGTATAAGAAATAAGATTATTTTTCAGGCTTCCGCTATTTTTTTATAGTTTGCATTATTTTTTGTGTCCATCGCGTTTGGTTGCTTATTTTAAAATGCACCTTAGCAACCAGCTACTATATTTAGCGGCCGAAATTCAAACGAAAATTCTTTTCCTGACCATGCCTCTAGGAAGAGAGGTGAAACGTAAAATAAGCAACCAAACGCGATTTATACCGAAAATAATGACAAGAATGAGATTAATTTTGGTTATATTCTGATAAGATTAATCTTTATCGTACGTATTTAAATACCCGCAGCGGGCACTGCCCGTTGGATTTGATTTTGGACTTTCAGTAGAAACTGTACGGATTTCAATACCGAATCCAGCGTGTATTTTTCTGCACGCACAGCCGATAGACCTTGCAATCCAGTGTACATTTATATGTACGCTACCTACTCTTTTAAGGGTTAAAAGAAGTGTTGACAGTGATAGAGTAAAAACTAAATCATCATCGCTGGGTAACGTTACATGGTAAGGTTAGGATCATATCCGGAATGGAGGAAGGCTGGAGAGAAACTCGGCTAAGGTACTAGCCTACTATTAGAGAAGGCGCCTAGGGTTGCACCGTTTAATATCCCACCGGGTGGGCGCAGTTCTGTGCTTGAATTGCAGGCACAAAGCACCCAAGTGGGGATCGGAATTCCTCAGAAAAAAAACTTCGCCACGTCGTGATCCGAGTCTTCTGTTGCTGTGAAAATAGTATAGACCTGAATAAATTCGACCGTATCTGGCGTTACGTGGTGGTACAGCATTGCAGGAATTATATTTAACTGCGGGACTTGTACTGTCCACTTATATTTAATGTATAATAATACACAACACGTTTCAACGCTTAAGACGTCATCATCACGTATACACTGTGCATGCCAGTGTATACGTGATGATGACGTCCTAAGCGTTGAAACACGTGTTGTGTATTGTAATAAATTAAATATAAGTGGACAGTACGACTCCTGCAGTTTAATTTAATTCCAGTACAGACCTGCTCTTTGATGCGTTCCACACGAAGGCTGGGCGTGCCTGGTAGGACGTATTTAAACATCGTTGGAAAGAGAATTTATTTGCCTTTTAAATAAAACGAACGATGTCATTCACCTTTCCATGGTGAGTAGTCTCGCCATTTATCAAATTAAAACACGGTAAAATTGCCCGATTTCACGACTTTGTCATGTTTACAGCACTGTGGAGAGCCACACAGTTTAGCCTAGCGTTTATGTAATTTATAATATATATTTTTAAATCGCTCTACACATTTTAGAAGTCAGAACTTCTTTAATTGATTATTGATAAGAGTTTGCATTAAGAATCGAATGGAGCCTAGCAATTTAGTCCGAGAGTGTTAAAGTTTTAACAAGTCCTTTTTTATAATTGAGAAAAAAATAAGTGAGAGCGATTTATTTTGGGATGGTAGTATAATACTCTAGCCGCCATAGCAACCCATTCCCCATACTGCAGTTCATCATGTTGCGATTTAATAACTTTGTTCTAATCCACAGTCATTTATTATTTTTGATTTCAATGTCAGTAGTGTAATTTTTAAATAATACTTCTTATAAGGTACCGACTGGTGCTTAAAAAGGACCTTGTAAATGTTGAATTTGATATTTATTTATCAAGGTTCTCCAACCACCATGATCGTAACCAAGTGGAATGAGGACCAATTTAAGTTCTTGTTTCTACTCCTTTACCTTTCCACCGAATCGGGCCTTCTGTGGACACTCAAACTTATTTCGTTTGGCTCGTTTTAGCCACGCTAAGACCGACTTTTTTTTGGGGGTTTCATAGGAGTTCTGAGTTCTGGTGTATGGTAAATAGAACGTGATCCATTAAAGCGTGGTTTCTTAGTCGGTGGTCCCCCGATTCAGGATTTCGGGGTGCGTGTGAACCGGGTCAAAACAGTAGAAATACTTAAATGGGATTTTATTGGAGAACTGAGCTCCAAGCTTTATTTATATTCGAAAAGTGGATAGTGAACCAGAGGGCTCTGAAAATGTAGAGGGTTATAAATAAGTAATGAATGGGACTTCTAGTTATATGCCATAAATGCTTTTGGATTTCCTTTGATCTCCAATGTAATATTCATTGGCGATTTTGTTTACTGCAGTGATGCGTGTAGAATCAAGAGTGTATTTGAATGTCACTCTTGCATGTGTTTTCTTAAATCCTGTCTGGCTTTCGCTTTTAACAGGTGGTCTGTAAATATGATATGTAACTTTCAAATGAAAGTTCGCGTTTCTGAATCGCTAAAATTGTTCGAGCACTGGCTTTCAATCCCAGTTTACCGGGTTCATCTCCGGTCAGTGGTGGTGATATTGTGGCAGGATCCCGATCTTGATATGGGTGTCTTGTGGAGAGTTATTGTAGTGCAAAAGCTGTCCATGGGATGGGACGAGAAAATGCAGACCCGGTTGCGAATTGTTTGTAAGTAGGCTAAAACTTACACCGGGTTTCCCTAATCCCTTCAACTATTTCCCCAAATAGTCCCACCTTCGCCTGACTGCCCTCGTACCCTTGATAGCTCAAATTACCTCAGTAGTTGGTAAGTTTCCCTATTTCTCAACCGCCGCGTAGTTCTGCTCTACTCGCAAACACAGTTAAAATTCACACTGACGTGTCTGTTGTCCTGACACCCTCTGCCAAACGTCCCATTGGCAGTTCGCGGGCCGTGTTGTACATCTGGATGCACGCACTCGAGTGAGTCAGCCCGGGAAAGGGAGGGAAACGACCGCCACGCTTCTTCTCTTGAGAGGCGTCGTTATCTGTATAAAAGCGAGCGTTCATCCCCTTGCCCGTCTTCGAATGAATGGAGTCTCAGCCGTGCGGGGAAGGTGGCTGGCTCTGAAGGGGTCCCGGTGAAGAAGGGTGCGACACGCCGTGTCACTTGTTGTGCGAGCGACGTCTCAGAGACGTCACGCAGCCCCGTCAGTCAAACATTTTGCCGTCAAAACGTCATTAACCCGACATGCCCTGTCAATCATCGGCCCGTGCCCACTTCACTGTCTGCGTCCCCCAATTTCATATAAATACTGATTAATCTTTTTGCTATCCTGTCCCAGTCGACTCAACATCTTCATATCCGTATGTATTTTGTGTGGCTTCTTCGTTTTACTCATTTAGATGAAGTAATTAGTAGATTCCGCTTCAGGAAGCGTAACTGCAGCCTACGTTTCGGCTCGAGCCTGGCTGGGTAGTCAGTTATTTGAGGCGAAGTTTAATAATAAATAAATGTAGGTTGAATGTAAATATGCTGCTCTCACCCTGATGAAGCATCCTAGAATACCATTAGTATATTGCGTATAATTTCTTCCCCTATAAATTAACGTGTTATCGTAATAATTCGTCCACTTATATCTCCCAATTTTTGCGTAATAACTGCATTAATGATTTACTCAGTTTTACCGATTCTGTGGTTCTCTGGCTACAGTTCTCCCTTATAATGTTGCGTCCTTTCTCGTCACTTTTCTGTGCAGAACGTACGTAGTGCATCAATATGCACAGTAATAATTTACTTGAGAAACAGTTTCGGGTATAACCTTGTGGAAATCCTTCATACTAAGAAAGTTTTACGAAGTTCCGACACAGCTTTTTCCACATGAAATTTTATTATTCACCACCATGATTTCGTTACAGATAACATAGTCAGGTGATTCGCCTGATGATGCTACTAATGAAACCATGACCGTGAAAAATAAAATTACGTGGGAAAAGCTGTATCGAAACTTAGTCAAACTTTCTTAATAATTAATTTGGTTACTTTTGGCGAATTCTCTCTTCTTCGTGGCTACATATTTTCACCCCGGCGTCGGTCGGACGTAGTCCTGCTGCTGCAGCCGGTGGAGTGAGGAGGAGACTCTGCCTTCTTCCCTGGGCACACCCCCCACTTTCCCTCTTATTCATCCCTCTTCCGTCTCCGCCACCCCTTTCACCTCTCCCCCCATGCCAATCAAAACCACACGTCTCTTACCCCCCTTATCTCCGCTCGATCTCCCCCTTCCTGCCGCCCAATCTCAACTTTCTCTCCCCTCGCTTCTCCTTCCCCGTACTCGTCCGTCAAGTGTCCCGCAAACTCTGGGGCCCCTCACTCTTCCTCGCCATCCGTCAAATTCTCGTTTCCTGCCCCCATCGGTTGAAAAAGGAAATGGCTCCATCCTTTCTCCATCTTTTTTTTCTATCTGCTTGTCACATGTGCGAATTTTTGGCGGAGGAAAGGGGGTTGCGTCTGTCTCTCTTCCTCTCTGTCTCTTGTTGGGATCTTTTACATCTCTCCGAGAGGGAGCGGTTTCTCTCACGCGGAGATTAAGTCGACGACTTCCGTCGTCAGGTGAAATTTTCATCGGTGTGGGCGGAAAGGGTCGAGAGTGGTGTTTTCCGTGATCTCTCTATTGAATCGCTGAAGAATCATTTTCGTGGAGATGTGGACATTGAAAATAAAGCTTAGTGATTTCTTTATAAGTACTTTCGATGTCAGAAGTTGTTGTTGCAGTCCTCGCGTAAAAATGCTTCTCGTGAGTAAGCAGTTCTATGCTGCTTGAGGGTCTTCTTTTATTGACTTTTACATTTGAAATTCAATCGGAGCGGGCCAACTTATTTGTACACCTATTTTGCTTTCTCTTACATAGAAGTTATCTATTTTCGCTTGCCGTTTTGCGGTACCATTTTAAGTTAATTTTTGTGAAGAAAAGGAAGGACTAGAGTTTATACAGAAATCTGCGCGTTGCTACTGTATACTTTGAGTTGAATTACCTAGTTTGTAATGGCTGATATAGTAAAATTTTACGCTAGTAGGTGCATTAAATTACAGAATTATGCTGAAAGATAGGCGTAGAGATAATATACAAGTAAAGGTAGCCGGCGGTTATTCAAAGTTGCAGTTAAATTTAGGCGAGTAAGTTCCAAATGTACGAATGTGATAAATTCACAGTAAGAAAATCACCCTCTTAGACGGGTTTAATTCGAACGTAGATAATTTCCAGATCTTAGATCGAACGCTTTGACAAATAAAGCTATCCTGGATTTCTCTTCCAGTGTGAGTTAAATGAAGGAACGAGATGTTCTCTCGAAGTGCCGTGCGTGTAATACCACGATGTACTCTCATGCATGCACTTTAAGATCGCGTGCCCCAGATTAAAGCCATTTTAAAACATATGATTGTGTAATTTGTGTTTAAGGGAATACAATGCTCTTAACCTCGCTTCTGCCGAAAGGAATAGTATGTGGTGTTAAGAAATTGTGAGGCTATTGTGAAAGCAATTAGGTTCTCAAATTGGAGAAGGGGCAGCAAAGGCGTTACGAACTACATGAAAGGGTTAGATAAAGTGAAATGATGTAAAAGGGAGTAGCGATCGACGTTGATTTTACTGTGCGTAAGTCTTTTAAAGGAGTGATAATGTCCGGGTATTTTTAAAAACCCTCTATTATCAAATTCTCCCAATCAGTAATGATGATAAACATTTTAGTAACCCACGACTACCGGAGAAATAAGCGAGTTTTTCGCTTCTTGCAGCCACATTTTTCTCAAACATTCTCATTTTTCTGCTTTCCCAGCATTTATATGGGAAATTTATGCTTGTCAATATTTTTGTATCCCTAGGAAACAGTCACCTCTTGCAGCTCATGATTTTATCGACTGTTATGGTGACCTTTAATGCCCTGAATTCGTCTCCATTTTTATGCTCATTTAATACGGTTTGTGTATTTTATGGGGCACGCCCCCTCTGAGATGTACCAAACTTTCTCCTCAGCACGCTATTTTTTATGGTATCCTCTTTAAGTTTATCCTTGTTTACTCCTCGGATGTGCATACTGAAGCAGCATTCCTCACCACTCACATTCCTTTCCTCTCCACCCCTTCCGTTTACATTACTAAATCCTCTTACCGCTAATTAAAATCTTGCCGGTCCTTCATCCATTTATTTATAAGGAGTTCTCGTCCCTTCGTTGAGTCTTACGTTTTATTTGTTTTTTTTCTCCTCCACCCCTTTGCCCGGGATACCCTAGGCTACTTCAGCATTCGCCTGAGTCTCTCCCCTCAGCATCATCCGTCTCTACCTTTCCACATCTCCCTTTTTCAAATGGTTCCGTTGGCTCCACGCCAGATAGGCGCCTGTCTTCTCCACCACCCGCCCCTACCAGTTTCCACCTCTTTTCTCATCCAACTCCTCTTTCCATGAGAGGTCTCACCTTTTTTTGCTAGGTCATAGATAGGGGATGAAAGAGCCCATCCACCCTGCTCGAGCTACTTTAGAGCTTCAAATAGGAAGCAGCTCCTCTAGGTTGTAGTTTTAACCAGTGGAGGAGACCGGCAGCTGAGGTCATGTGCGCAATTGAGGATAGTGGGGTAGGATATTTGAATTATCCAATATGCTCCCATTTAAAAACGTTGAGTTTATATGAGTATAAAGGTTTTTGTAGTTACTGGGGAAGTGAACGAGAAGTGGGCCCATTTGCACCGCTTAGGATTGGAAGATAGACTCTTGTGGGACAGAAGTACTACCCTTAGTGTTGTTTGGGAAATATTCTTCCTCTAATAATGAAATGAATGAGTATTCACTACTTCTAAGTAAGTCGTAACGTACGTAGGTACTTTTTTTTAAATAAAATACGTGTAATTTCTTTTGTTGAGAGGAACATGGGGAAGAACTCGGTTTGATCCTAATTGAAAGCAATACGGCAGAAATTTACTGGGAAAAACGTTTTAAAAACATTAGTTTGGCTGAAAAATGTTTCCTAGAATAGGCAAAATTTAAATTTAAAAAGTGAACGTTTTTTTGGCCATCACTATTTAAAACACACCCTCGTGAGAGGCCCCTCTCGCTCTAATTTACGAAAATAGATTAATTTTAAATGTGATTGCTATTAATGAATGCAACGGACTATTGCATTGAAACATACATAAAAAGAAAAGTTAATTTAATTTTTAGCGAAGGAAGTGAACCGTAAAATGGAAACAAAATAAAATATTTTCTTACCTATCACCAGCCCAAACACTTCTGCTGTGTGCGTCCTCTCTTGCTCCTCTTTTGCAGAATTATTTTAAAGTTAATTTTCCCTTAGCTGTACAACAGATGCGTCCAGCAAATATAATGTGATAAATTTTATATTAACTTAAAAAAACTTGAGTTCGAAAAAATAAAATGTCGAATTTAAAGAAATATTTATATATTTTTTCCCATTCCTACCCCGAACACCACCTTCCTTTGTGTGTCTCCTTCTAACTCACCCTTATGCCCCTCCCTACTCCACACACCCTTGCGCCCACTCTAAACGCTTTTGATGTTTCAAAAGTCCACTCCTTATCCTTTTTCCCTTTTCTTTCCCTCTTATTCCCTCGCTTCCCTGGCACCGTTTGCCTGAAACCCAACCTCGCCATTCGCGACAGCTTCTCGCACCGTTTCGCCTTTTCTCTCGGTCCTTTTCACGTCGAGTGTCTTTCGGTTCCTTTTCCCCCTCTCTTTCATCCCCCTCCCACAAGGACGGCCAGCCCCTTTTTTCGGGTTATTTTGTTTCTTATTGAATTTGTATCCCTTGTCGTGTGTGGTCCCGGAACCGGGACGCTCCGGATCCTTTGGAGAGGTGGAGGAATCAACCGCACGAGGGACGATCGGGTGTACGCCGTGTTGCTCCGTGAAGGGGACGAAGAGGAAACACGTTTTCACTCCAGTGGGTTTCCGTCGGGTAGACTTCTGGATTGCCGGAGAGAGGTTAAGTGGCGTTCCACTTATGAGAATTTTCATTTGTCTTTCTTCCAAGTTGGACATGTAGCGAGATATCAAGTACCCATGATAGCCTAAAATTGTGTATTTTTCTTTTGCTCCCCTGGTATTAATTGCTCAAATCGTTTACGTTTCTAGCAAAGTGCTACAGCTTCACTACCGAAGGTGTTTTATATTACTCCGTAATGAGGTTTTACTTTAATATGATATGCTTGCCATTTTTCACATACATTCATATTACTAATTGGAAAAAAAGTGTCATGTATGTGATGAAGTACTAAGAATCTCACCTTTCCTCACCATTTCTCCAACAAATTAAATTATAATAATACATTTTTTATTGCTCACTGGTATACACAAATCCAATAATGAACGGCACTCAGTAAATACTAAACGTGAATTACAGCTACTACTTTCACAAACGGCCATAACTTGGGTAGTATGCAATCACCGTGGTGGGACTCGAACCCGCGACCACCGAATTAGCAATTAGCATGAACTTTACCCTCCAACCACTGAGGTCGACCAATGAACGCAGATAGAAATATCGCTACTTTCGACTCGTCGTCCTGGAAAAAAGTATCGGTAAAAATATATTCGTCGACTAATCAGCGTAACTGGTTTCTTACATTTTCCTTCAAGTAGTTAAACCATCAGGAAGCCGTATGTTTTAAACGCCACCCACGAAAACGTGAGATATCTCTTTCGTGCTGGCCAAAACAGTCACTTGTGAGCCTTAGTAATTGGGGATTACTAAAATCAATCCTTGCATTCAAATTTGGTTTGTGTTTTGGAAGTGGTTTTACCTGGATACTTTTCAGTGGCCATTCCGAATGAAATATATTTATTCGAGGGGGTTTCTGATAAGCTTCCTACTTTTTTTCAGATTAATGTTTTTTAAGAAGATTATAGGTGGGCTTATAGTGAAATTGTATGAGTCAATATGAGCGGATTTGTACGTCTGGCTGTTTATGCTACAAAAAAAATCGCATCAATCGCTCCAAAAATAAAGCCATTGTCAAAAAAAATCACATCTAATTTTGAAAACATTGCTTTTCGCTCACTCTCCGCGTGGAGGAAGTTTTCTTCGGTGGATACGGGATTAACATTGTAAATGTTTCGGAGTCAAATCATTTTTCTGTCATTTTTAATCTCGCTTTGGGTTTCGTAAATACGCGCTCCAGTAGTACATTGGTGTAAGTAGGTGGATAAGATAATGTAGGTAAAATTGACCGTTTTTTCTTTCGGCTTTAACTGTGTGACCTGAGAAAAATTTCAAGCTGTTATTTGTTTTCTCACGCATGAATTATCTCAGTTATGCGAACTAAGATGGCTGATCTATTTCTTGTAGGCTAGACTTTAAAATATACCGATCAGCACCAACCATTGGGTTTAGTCAGTTCAGTGTCGTACTTGCCGGCGAGCTAAAAGCTGCTAAAGTGGAGAACCTTATTCCCAGCACTCAAGTTGTGCAATGAGTGGACACTTTAAGAATTAAAATTTCGGCCCTCGGTTGACCTACAATACGGTTCCCAGAGCGTCCGAAAGGAGGCGAGATGGCTACATTATCCCATCAGCATAACAATCCGATACTGGACCAAATTGTTGGTCGTTCTTCGGCCGCTTCCCCTTAGAGCTATGTAATTCACCATTCATAATGTCACGTCTCGAGTAACATAAAGGCATAACTTATGAACATACCTCACTTAACTTAAACTCGGGCTATAATCCCCCGTTTTCAAAACTAACCAATGAGATTTATTTTGAAAAATACCCATCTCCTTACGTAAGCCAACCAAATGCTTTTTTCATTGATTTCTGAGACTATTTCCATATTCACGCCATGAATAGGCTTTTTTGTTTTTTTTCTTTCTAATTTGCGATCCATTTTTTCATGAATGTGGTCGCCCGCAAACCACTTCGAAGAGGAGCATAGCGATCCATCTTAAATGAGTTTTGATATTTTACATTCTTAACTCTGGTAGTGAATGATAGGCCAAGGTCGTTTCTGATTTCAATTGTTCATCTTAAGAAATATCCTTTCTTAGTTATTGGTCAACGTAATGATATAATCTCTAGAGATGGATGAAAGCATCTTTTATAGGGCTACACGGGCTCGGGCTGAAAACTTCTCATTTCGAAGTTGCGAATATCTGGGTCTGGCGTTGCCAATTTTTTATTTTGCTAACTGCGACTATGGGGGAAAGACTGAAACTACATTACGATATACCGTGCAAGGAATGGCACTCCAGGGAGTGTGGCACAGGGTGGTTCCACACCAAGCACTTGACACTCGTCCCAGTTCACCTCGCACGGTCTCCTGTTCGATGGGCGCGGACCAAAAGCCGTCAGGAGAACTATGCACGCCTCAACCACAAACGAAAAGTGCTGCGTTTACAAACATGCTAAATATGCAGCCTGCAAACTGAAATAAAATCACATTTATTGCGTTTAAGTACAATGTGAGTCTTTTTGATATTATAATTTCCAAGTAATAGTCAGCATGTTTATCCTTTTTTCTATAATGTGTGTTTAAATATTAATACTGGCTTTGCACGGGCCGATCTCGCGAATTTACATAGAGGAAGCCGGGCTAAAGAGATGGCGGGCCGAACAAAAGAGCCCCTTGCAGCCCTTTACCACCTTCTGAGTTATGTTCTCGAGGCATGTTGTAAAAGCTCTCTTACTGATTCTCATCTTTCTTGAGTTAAGTTCTTAAGTTATGTTCAATGGAAGCGGGACTTTTAAGGGAGCAGGTCTGTGTTCTCTCCCCTTCTTAATTTTACGGCCCTTACCCACTCTCCCACTTGGCCCAAAGCACTTAAAAGGTTCATTTCTCCGCGCCCCTTCTTAATTCCCCCGTCCTCTTCATCTCTTCGTTCGGCCTCATTTGTTCATCCGCTCTGCTTCACTCGCCTCCCCCCCTATCCGCCTCTCCGTTTTTTTGCACTCTGCAGCCTCCTGGCGCACGCTTCCTCTGCCTCAGCACCGTGCGATATCCGAATGCGAATATCGCATTGCGATCTTCCAGAGGTCCCCTTATTCATCTCAATATAACATTCATAGCGTGTAACTACCACATCGAATTACTAACCCATGCTTGTTCGTCCACCTAAAAGAGTGTGCAGTGTTTTTAATACTTAACGCTCGAAAATAACTATCTACTCTTTTTATACATCATTATTCAAAATGGAACGAATAACCGATGGACTTTTCCTTCAAACAGATATATTGTAATAATTTACAGTCCTTCAAATGTTGGCTGTTTTGATAATCTCCACTTTCTGTATACAATGAAACTAATTGTCAACCTTTCTTGTGAGAACCCATTCCCATCTGTATTTTTCAAGATGGATATGTGTTTTTATTGGTCGGTGATGGCAAAAATGTGCATGGAAAATGAGCGTTAGGTAGCGCTCACTGAATGTGTTATTATTATCGTTATATATTCGCATGCACACTTATGTATTGAAGACTTAGACGGTTGTATCACATTGTAATTGCATATCGCTATTCGTTGGACATAACATTAAGGTCGCATATTACATGTTGACTTATACGAGTTTTTATTACGAGTACCCACGTATAGACTCATCTCGCTTGTTTTTGCACTCTTATCACGTACCGCATTACAATCGCATGTCGAATCATCGCAGTTTCTTTGGTTAGTGAGTAATCGCGTCGCTCTCGTAGAACTGTGGTCTAAAGTTGCTTCAGCCGGTTGAATGACGTCTAACGCAGGAGTTGGATGAGACGAAAGAACCAAACCTGTCCCTCACATCATTTGAACAATTATTCGATAGCGAAATATACGGTGTGTTTCAGGAGCGGTCTGTGTAACTCTTGTAGTAGATGTGAAATGTGATATCAAGAATTTTTGTTTGATGTACATGGCGTCGCAATTCCTTACCTACGGAGATGTGGCAACGCAAAAATGCTATCCAGCTCACGTACCAGTTGCCATGAAAGCGCCGAATATGCACGAATGTTTGGATGACATCTTGAAAATAAGCTATCATAAGCATGAATGACAGCAATTCAAAGAAATATGCATTCCTTATGTACCACTGAGACTGGAATCAGATCTCTTCTAAGATTTAGATAGGTCCCCATGGAAATTACAATATTATGCATAAAATGTTGTGGTAGCTTCGTAGGCAGAGGGTTGACCCCATGTCTATTTGACGACAAATGCCTGAAATCAGATACCTTATCTCCTTCCGAAGTTACGCAAATTTCATCTGAGACACCCTGAATATTTAACTAGTAGGAAAAATTTAAGAGACGAATTAAATGAAGTGATGGCGTTAATTAGGACTTTATTGAAGGAAGAAAACATACACAATTATGTTATTGGAATCTTTTAAATACTGTGTAAATTAAACTATGATATGTTTATTTTCATTTCTAAAGTTATTTCATAGCTGCGTGCTCGCTCCGACCTGTCGCCAAGTTGGCCACCGTGGCCGGCAATTCGTTTAGCTTAGTAGCTAAACATCCCATTGCGATGCTACACAAGTATTAAATATCACCATCGATATGTTACCAAATTTTGCAGCCTCTGCCTCGTCCTCCGCTTTAATAATATCTCCTGAATAACATCCCTTTGGTTCCTCATCCTCCTACCTCCGACTCCGATGTTCCAACCGCCTTCTCGATATCCTCTCCGTAACTCCTACTGATCAGCCACCCTCCTTGCCTTGCCCCACCCATTCACTTCTGTCCCTTCTCTCTTCTTTTCCCTCCTCCTCGCCTTCCCTCCCTCCCCCCGAATGAAGTGCTCCCTCGTCAAATTGGCTCTTCCACTCCTTTGTAATCAGCGCTCACAATTACTCATCGCTCTCACGCGTCTCTTGTCCTCCCTTCATCCAATTTTCGCCGCTTGCGCACATTCGGCGAAATGATGAACCTGACTATATTTTGTTTACTAGTGAGGCTCAATTGACCTAATCATGGGATGTGTAAAAGGAAGGGGATTGTTTTTTGCAATTAAATTTAGATATTTTAGCGTTGAAAAATAGTCTATGGGGTTTCGGAAAAGTTTTTCCGTTTTTTTTAAATCATGCACATAACTACGCGTATTATTTCCGTGACACGTGGGAATGTAATTTTTTCGTTTACGTGAATTATTTTTTATTCATTTCAAGAGCTGAAGTATGCTGGGGCTGAGTGAAAAAATTATGTGATTAAATAAGAATTTTTTACTAAATCATCAAATATTTAAGACCTATTGAAAATAAATTACAGCACCGTTGAGTAACTCACACAGTTTAGTACTTACTGGGTTAGTGCTTAAGAATAACTGAGATGCCTGATAAAGCATGCCTTGAATTTGAGTACGAGTACTCTCTGGCACGCCCATGGTGTCCGGGCCTTATGCTGCCCCTCTTCTCAAATATATGTATAAATGATGTGATCCCTGATGATTTTCCTTGAAACACTGAAAAATGTTCTTAGGCGCTTTGTTGTACGTCAAACTCGTCTTCACGGTGTAGCCACATATCTTTACTCTCTGGTGTAGATTTCTACCTTTCGTGTGACTTCTCGAGCAACGCATATGGACTCATGATGTAAGAACTAGACGATGCATATTTCCAAATGTACCGAATGTGAAATCGAGAGGGCGGCTGCCCCGGCAACTCCTCCGAGGTCATACGAGTCATGCTCCGGAGGAGTCTGGGGATGTTTGAGTGGGTGGCGAAAAGAGATGTAGCAGACCCGAGTATGGTCTTGAAGAATGCATGCGGCGCGGTTTATTTCTGGCTGTTGAACTGAAAGAGATTCCTTTTGTTTTATGAGCGAGCAAGATGGGCTGCCCATACATGGTATGATGATATTGATCTGACGTATCCTCGGCCTTGTCGTCCAACCTTTCGTTACCATTGAAGCAATGGTTGCAAATATTTGTTCTTGGTTGTGATTTTTATTAGTTTTGCAAATGTTTAACTCCTGTCTAATATTTCCTATTCAGTACTTGTGCGAATAGTTTCCTGTTCCCTACATATTTTATCCCATTTTACGAAGAAACAAAGTACAAACCGTGACTTACAACAGTCGTGAATGGCATTTGCATCCATCTCATCAGTCATTCCCTTTCTATTCATCTCACGCCTCTTTTAGCATCTGAATGGTAATTGAATTTTTCTTTGTCAGGAACTTTGATTGTTCATAGCTGTAGGTACTAAAGCGCACATTTGAGTGGTTCCGGTGGCATAGCTTGTTTTGCATCCCTGGTCCTTATTTTAGAAAATTACTGTTTCCAAAGTGAAATCCAACCCTCGTATTTGTGAGTGCCCACTGTTCTTCAATTTACTTGGATTTCGTTTGAATTTGGATTCGAATCCCTGTTGATTTTTTTCGCCTGTACAATTTATCTACATTCAGCATAGTATACGACTTAAAAAACACAAGGCTTTAAATGTGTTCGAGAAAAATTGCCTCATAATTGAAATAAAGTCCACTGAATTCCTGGCACAGCTCAAAAAAGTTACAGATTCCATTTACCCGGATAGATACTCGAGATTGGAGTTTGTAGTCCCTATCCACGTCGCATCTCCTGTAGCCACTAAGTGAAGTCGGATTGGAATATTGATCCAGTACGAAGTTTCCGGGGAAACTCATTTTTTATTTTTGCAATCCAAAGAGTTTTCAGCAATTTTTAATTAATTTTCCCTACTTTTTTTGCTTTGCATCTTCGGGATCCATTGAGAACGAATGAGGTAAGGATAAGGGTAACAATGGGATCAAGTGCTTAATCTATATACAATATATAAAGCAAAGTCGGGTTAGTTACACCATTTATAACTCAAGAACGGATGGACCGATTTTTATGATCTTTGATTTGTTGGATTTGTCTCCGCCCCGAATAGCAAAATAACTATTAAAACATCGGAAAATTCACGAAAAACATTTATGAAGAAAATTCATTTTCTCATACATTTTGTATGGAACGGCTTGAAGGTTTTTCTTTAATTGATTTTTTAAATTACTTGCACTCAAGATATTGGATGGAAATTTGAATCATAGAACGCATAAAATACTGCAGTATTTAATTATTTCATCCAATTTTCTTATACGCTTCGTTTTTGTCCAAGTATTGCGTTTTCATCTCAAAGTTCATAAATTTTTCTTCCTTTTCAACAATAGAAATATCCTGGGCAAGCAGGCATGAATATCCATTTAATAGCGATTTCATTGCTGCAAGAGTGAATGGCTATTCACTCTTGCAGCATTTTAACGCCAGATTCAGTAACTAATTTGATAGTTGTAGTCAAACGACTTGAGTTCCCCGTTCGTCTTGCCTTCTCAATGACCATCAACAAGGCACAAGGTAAATCGCTTGAAGTGTGTGGATTAAATCTGGAAAATCCATGCTTTTCACTTGGTCAATTATATGTTGCATGCTCACGTGTGGGACAGACCAGTAATACCAAAATTCAACACCAGCTGTTGAACTCAACGCTTGCCTCAAAGCGTCGCATCTTTGGAGGCATGTGCAGAAGCTCACGTTAACGACCAATATGCGCGTAAATCTGCAGCGCAATGTATGACCCATATTTTCAAAACAGCTATTGGACATTGGTAATGGAAAAGTACCAGTTGATGCCGACACAAAATATATTTGAATTCCATTGAACTTTTTTGTCATTGTTCCATCGTTTGAACAATTAATTCCGAAATTTTTTCCACAAATTGGTACCAATTACAAACATAACCAATGGCTTTGCGAACGTGCTATTTTGGCATTAAAAATACCGACGTCAATGCAATCAACTAAGCCATCCACGAAAAAGTTTCGGGTAAGTCTGGCCCCCTACAAATCGAATGACAGCGTCATGAATGCGGACGAGATTTTTAATTATTCAATAGAGATTTTAAATTCCTAGGATCTCTCTGGTGTACCACTGCACAAATTGTCACTCAAACTCGCTGCACCAATAATTCTTTTGCGTAATATTTATGCACTACGATTGTACAATGGAACCAGGCTCACTGTCAAACAACTGCTGCCAAACGTCATCCAAGCGACAATTCTGAATGACAAGTCAAAAGGAGAAGATGTGCTTATTCCACGTATTCCCATCATTCCCACCGACATGCCATTTCAAACGACTACTGTTCCCCGTTCGCCTTGCATTTTCAATGAAAATAAACAATGCACGAGGTCAATCGCTTCAAATATGTAGATTTAATCTGGAAAATCCATTCCTTTCACACGGTCAATTATATGTTGCATGCTCACGAGTGGGACAGCCGAAAAATTTATTTGTTTTTGCAGAGTTAGGACCAAAAATATTGAATATCCGAAAGCACTCGAAGAAAATTTTCAACTCCATTTTAATACACAAAAATAATTATCTTTCATTTATTTTGAACATTTAAATGTGTCTGCTTTGTATATGTGTGCCTACTTAAAAATAAAATAGGCATTTCAACGCATGCCGGGCACAGCTAGTCATACATATATTGAATCGAAGAGTTGTTTTTAGATAAGTGCTTACTGTTTCTGAATACGCTATCAATTAATTCAAAGTTCAGGGTTTGTGGTAAGCTTTGAAGTAAACGTGTTCCTATTTTCTTGGGTATTTTTGAGAAGAAGAAAAAATGTTTGATTTTCTCTTTTTGATTTATTTCAAGAATTGGTTTCTTTTTAAAAGTCTCAATTCTGCTATAATATCGATGGTGTGTCATTGCCAATTGCTAGAATTCTGGCTTATTGAAACTTTTTAAGCCAAAAGGAAAGCCTTTCTTTCCGTTGTTCTCTCGTTGAAGATTAACATCTTTAGTATTGAACGCAATTCAGGTTATTGAACAATTCGTTTTTACGGGAAAGAGTCCTCTCCTTCAAACCATGGATTGTATGGTATTGTATTGAGGGTTAGTGTCTGTGTGCGGTATCTTAGGAAATACGGAGATTGCTACAACGCTTGCGGCTAATGGGTTCGTGCCATCCAGCAGAGAAATATGAGAGCTTTTTCTGCTTGCACACCTCCTAAGTTGTTTTTATTGTTGTTGTTGTTGTTGTGTTTATGTGAGAGACGTAGTTGAAAAGCCTTTTATTTTTTAAGCTCGTATTTCCTCCTGGTTCTTTATAACAATGAATTGTCGTTCACCTTTTTTTCTTCCTCAATTCCGTCCGTATTTTTTATTAAATATCAATGATTATGTTCTGATACATATTGTTTGTAATTGGGGGTAGACAGCTGGCTGCCAGGTTTATTTTAATCATTAAGGATACTATGAGAGCTATTTAGGAAGGAAGTGTAATTAGTTTTTAAAACTTGATTAATTATCTATGAAATAGCTGATACATCGGCCCTCCACGCTTTGATAAGTGTACGCCTATGTTTGGCTTTTTGAATTGAGAGGTTAATATATTTGAAGAAAAATCTACCTCGCTGCCAAGTATAAATTTGGAGCTCTCAGCTTTAGAAGCCATTTTCCTAGCCAAAAACCACTTATTGATTTAAACATTGTAGCACATGCCTCATTCTTGTTTTCATTGCTTTCACGCAGTCTAATATCGACGAACACCTTTGACTTTAGAACTGGAGCCCGTCATCTATTAATTTTACTTAACAGCATCTCAGTTTTTGTCTGTCCGTGATGCTGTCGCAGTTTCTCTCATCACACCGGTGCACTCATCTCTGATTTGCTTGAGTTAATTGCGAATCTCGACCTTAGTTGCCTCCTTTGAGACTGCCTCTTGTGTGTATCTAAACCCACAGAGCCGGGCTTAGGTGAATAAGAGAACCGGGTTAGATTGGCCCCGCATGTGTGAGCATCCTTTTACCACCCTCAGCATCCTCCTTGTCGTCCCTAGAGGACGAAGGAGATTGCCTTCTCCTCCGGACGACGCAATCTTTGGAATCTTTGTCCGTCGCAACTGGCGCGGAAACGGCGGCGTCCTTTTCAAGTGGCGCCAGTTCGGACGGACGGTGGGTCTCTAAAGCGCCGACTCGGTATCCCACCCTGGCGGAAACACTTTCTATCAGTCCCCCGAAAATCCTCCTTGCTTCCCTCTTCCCTGCCACTCGCATGCTATCGCTATCCCTAGGCGGAAATGGTGAAGGGTGGTATCCATGAATGACGTCACGGAAATTTTGGATGGCGTTGATCATTATAGGGGAATGGATTGATGAAATACTTATATTTTCAATATTTGCATACTCTTAGTATTTATTTATTCGTTTGTTTTTTATTTTAGGGTGAAAAGTGTTTGATGTGTTACGCTTTGTTTATTATTTATTTATTCGTATTTATTTTAATGTTATGGTGAAAAGTTTTTGATGTGGTACGCTTTCAAGCACAAGGTATAGCGGTAATCTTCGGTATTAAGCGGTCATTTCACTGAAGTGGAATTCGAACACGGTTCTCCCAAATTCCGGTAAGGTGTCTTATCCATTCATAGCCAAATGAACTGCCGCTGTTGTAAGCATGTAACATACTGGACTGGTGATGTGGATAACCGTGTTGGAATTCCGCTCCGATGAAATAATATTTTCATTTCGAATTTTCAAACTTTGGATTTCGACTGTAAGCGTTTGATACAGTGACACCAGTGAACGAGAATGAACAATGGAGATCATTAGCAATGATGTGAAGAAAAGATTAGAGGAATATTTTATACATATAGTGTACACTTAAACATGATTATTATAAGAATATACTAACTGCATGTGAGATGTGGGTTTGGAGAACAGGCGACTTTATTTTCGAGCGAAATTAGGACTGTGTAGTCCTTTCTTACATTTAACTCGTACATCACACATACCCATGCCTTGAGTGGAGAAAACCCACCCAGGTGGGATTCGAACTCGCGACTTTCTGGATAGCAGGCGAGGACGTTACCCCGCCGCTGTGAGCTGAGCTTACAGGAAAACCAGCAAATGAGTGGTTGTAATGGTTGGGGGAGAGACTTGATGAAATTATGATGAGACAATATTGGTGGTTATTCACGTAAGTCAGAGCAAGTAAAATAACTGAGTCAAGGGTTTCTCTTCATCTTCATCAATTCCCCCGAATAACCTTCCCTTTACCAACCCATCTACCTAAACTCAAAGGTGCGAATGACTTTGTCCATGTGATGAGTTGTCGATCCTCTCCCCAAGTAACGAACCAACGAGACAAGTCTTGTTGGCGTGTTGACATCTTCAAGAGTGAATTGAGCGAATTTAAGCCTTCGTGTTTAGGTGGTGCCATCGCGACCGAGTGAGTCAAAACAAAAGCTGACATTCATCTTCACGTTTGTGTTGTTTGAAACAAATTTATTCCACTGGTGAAAATTCTTAGCTAATAGAAATAAAATTTAAGCGACAATATGTTCTGATTTGTTAAAAACTCAATTACTACGGCGGATTGGTGCCTATATAATGCATTAATATTCAATTCCCTGGGGGTATGCCCTTGTATTTAGCAGTTTATCGTGGAATTGGCATTTATATTAGAAAAATATTATTTCCCTCCATGTTTCACATATTCTCACTTTTAGCACCTCGTAATTTCAAGTTTTGTATGCCAAAAATTAGGGTAGAAAGGAAGAATGGTTTTCATTGATACACAGAGGACAACCTTTCGTATAAGTAGCTAGCATATTAAATCGATGACATTTTTACTCCTTATGTGGTGGAACTGCCAATTGGCTTGGGTTTCTTTTAAAAAAATATTGAAGATGTTGCATATTGGAGCATCTTGGCGTAGTGTCAGGGGACCCGTCGTCTTTCGTGACAGAGTGACAATCGCTTTGAAAGCGTTTTAAAAACTATGGACGTCATTTATGGGCGTCGCCCAGATTGTCGCCATCGTGGCGGCGTCCTTTCCCTTAAACTTTTGCTCCCTTTCACTCGAGAGTGTGTCGGCGTTGGAGGAATGGTTATGTCTTTCGGGGAGAGTGCGTGAATCTCCGAAATTTGTGTTTGAAGAGGGGAAGAAGAGGCATTCCGATCAATTAGTCCCAAGGGAGAGAGCGCCTTCTGGTCGGAGGAGGGTTGTAGACTTCAGTTGAATGCCTCCCCGCCTTACTTCTAGGGTTTTTGCGAGATGGAAAAAAATAAAAATAATTTGAAGTGTTCACCCAAAAAAGAGCCATGTTTTATTGTCCACCGGGGACCAGGAGTTTTGACCCTGTTAAGTTTTCCCCGCGTGAAAATTTTCCATTCTCTAGTGATTTTTTTGTAGTTGAATGTTCTGAAGTCTCAGCAATGACGTGTTTTTAGCTACATAGTCAGGAAACCGGATGTCTAATTAAGGGAACTATACGGGATGCAGACGTCCGAGGAAATCTAAAGCAAATTCAAAAGGGAAACATTAAAACGTGTAGGTTACAATTTCAAAGCATGGCTTATTTTTATGGAACAGTTGTGAATTACTTACCAAGAATTCTGTAAGAGGCTTTATTTACCGGCACATTTTGTGTTGCTGGGAGACTTTTGGACTGGGAAAAGTTTTATTGAACGTGATTAAAAAATCTACGTGCATGGAAATGTCAGGTCGAAGCTGGTGCAAAATAACGTTCCTGGAAAGCTAGGTAGGTAACTTGCATCTCCACTTCGCAGATTATTAAAATTCAGCTCCTTCGCTATAGGTTCTCATTCTTTCCGAATTAAGTTTGCCGGAAGAATGCATACTATAGCTCCTTTAGCTATGTGCGTAAAAACTAACTCTCTATGTCTTACGATGGAAATTAGGGAATAAGGTGTGTTGAAAAATAAAGTAGTAATACTTATTAATCTACAAACTATAAAGCAAAAAAATGGAAATTTTATTGTCTTGATTTTGTGTGATTGTCTCAGTTCATGCATGTTCAAAAGCAATGTTATTATGGTTCTCATATCCGCTACAGTCTTTATTGTATTTTTGCGAAAATAATCTCGTACGAAGTAATCCTCTTGTTATCCGATAACCTTAATTTAACTCTTTATCGATGGCCCCTGCTGCATATTTGTTTTTTAATTTCTTCAAAAAAGCCATTTGTAGCATTAGTAAAGTCGCCGAACAGCCTTCAAGCCGGCAATTTCAAATTTACTTTTTTATTTCAATTTTTCAATTTCATTCCAGGAAAAATGGAGAGAATACGTAGAGGAGCTATATGGCAGCGAGAATAGACCCTTTAGCCTAGATCTAGAGGATGAAGGAACAAAAGATAAGGATAAGTCCTAGGTTGGACCAGAATTATTTTACAGCGAAATAGAGAGGGCATTAAGAAAGTTGAAGGGTAGAAAAGCCGTGGGAACCGATAACCTACCTGCGGAGCTACTGAAGAATCTAGGCAGTACGGGGAGAGAATCATTTTTCGAACTTATTTGCAGGATCTACGACGTAGGAGTATAGCCAGAGGATTTCGTGAAAACAGTATTAATACCTATCCCGAAGAAGAAGAAAGCGTCGGAATGCGAGGAGTATAGAACAATCAGTTTAATTTCGCACGAGACAAAAGTTTTACTTACAATAATAAGTCGAAATTTGGAGAGCAGAACAAACTACTATTTAGGCGATGGCCAATTTTGGTTCAGGAAGGGGAGGGCCACAAGAGATGCAATTGCGGTAATGAGGACACTTATAGAAAGAAACAGAGTATAATCAGGATGTTTTCGCTTGCTTTGTGGATTTCGAAAAGGCGTTTGTCAGAGTAAACTTGGAGAAACTAATTCAGATACTGGGGAAAATAGGAATAGATTGGCGTGATAGGAGACTCATCCGAAACTTATATATGGGGCAGAGGGCTCAGGTGAGGGTAGCTGACGGTGAATCATGGTGGGCAGTTATAGGTCGTGGGGTGCGGCAAGGGTGCCCGTTGTCGTATTTGCTTTTTAACACCTATGCTGAGGAAATGGTAAGAGAGGCATGGGAGGAGCTAGATGTGGGAATGAAAGTAGGAGGCCAGCGGATAAATTCGGTAAGATTCGCGGACGACCAGGCGTTGGTCAGTCGGTCATCGAAAGGATTGCAAACTTTATTAGATGAATTTTAAAATCAGTGCGAGAAATACGGGATGAAGATTAATAATAAGAAAACAAAAGTAATAAGATTCTCTTGGATAAAGAAAGCGAGGCTGGTGATAAGAGTAGGAAGTCACAAACTGGAGCAAGTCGAACAATTTTATTATTTGGGTAGTACGCTAGAAGAAACAGTACATAGTAGCAAAGACATTAGGAGGAGAATAGCGCAAGCGAAGGAAGCGTTCAATAAAAGACGGGAGCTGATGACGGGGACCTTAATTAAGGTTGTAAAAAACAGGCTGGTGAAGAGCTTGATATGGAGTGGCGTTGTATGGGGCAGAAACGTGGACCTTGAGAAAGGAAGACGAAAATAGGCTGAAGGCTTTCGAGATGTGGGTGTGGAGGAGGATGGAGAAGGTGCGTTGGACGGAAAGTAAGATAAATGTGGAAGTGCTTGACATGGTGGGCAAGGAGAGTAAACTTAGGGATGAAATTAGGGGAAGGCAGGGTAGGTGGCTGGAAGCGGTAATGAGAGGTTTGCTGAAGGCCGTGATAGAGGGAAGGATGTTGGGTAAGCGGGGAAGGGGAAGAATGTGATTAGGTTTTATGGATGGGATGAAGAAAGGTGGGACTTATGCTGAGATGAAGAAATAAATATTAGAGGTAGATAGGGCACGGCACGTAGAAGAGTACGTTGGATATTCTCTGACTTTCATCATAACCTACCTCTAACCGGTGGATTACTCTAATGAATGAATGAATGAATTTCAATTATGATTCGTCGTGTTGTCTTCGAGAACCGAGTGGCTGAACGAAAAACGAAAGGAATTTATTCCCGGTGATTTAGGTGTACCCATTTAACTTGGGCATATTATTTCATTGGAATATGCGGTGGTATTTTTCTATATCCGTCTGCGTGAGTTGGGTGAAAAACATTGTTGAATCAATTTTCAATAATTTCATGTAATTACCCAGCTTCTTTTCTCTCATTTGCTGCCGTGATTGAAATTGACCGTGGAAATACTGTGGCATGATGTTCTTAGAGAGCGAGGGTTGCGACAGAACTCACTCAGGAAACTCGACCGCGTGTTTATTAAGTCCCCGTAAATACTTGTGCTGACAAAGGTTCCCGTCGTTGTTGCTTGTTGAATTCAACCTGGAATTATTATCTATCCTTCCCATCCTGCCCTTAAAGCTGTCGCCAATGCAACTCCGTCGACACGTTGATTGATTTTTTGGAGCCCGTTATTCTTTCCCTGTTGTTTACTCTCCGCAAGGGCCGCACGCGTGGCCCTCAAAAAAGAGCGGACCTTCCAGCCCTCCCCCTTGTCCTTGTGCCTTGGGTTGCCGGCCGCGATTGCAGCGCCGCCCGTGGCGGGATCGATGAATGCACGTGTAAACGAACGGGTGGTGTCGGAGGGGGCGGGATTCTCTTTTGAGGTCCAGCGGGGGGTGGGGAGGGGGCGTGGGAGTAGAGGGGAGGGAGAGGAATGTCGGAGGGGCGAGAGAGGGGGTGAGTCGGGCAGTCAGATGTTGCGATGGGTTGAAGCGCGACGTTCGATATGCTGGAGATATCGCAGGGCGATGATGATCGACCATGCTCTGCGATATGTCGAATTTCGATGTAATTCTGTACAAGTTGGTATTTGACGTAATGCGATACATACGATGCTTAACAATATAATCCGATACAATGCTATGTCATGTGATTAATTCGATATAATGCGATTCAGCGATTCGGTTCGATTCATGCTATTTAATGCGGCACAATGCGATACGTTTCGTATTCGATGTAGTGTGACTCAATGCATTACAGTGCGATATTCGATGTAATCGTGTAAGATGCTCCACTTGGCGTCATTTGCGATGCGAAGTATACGCGCGACGCGATATGGGATTTTGAGCATCGCAGAGCTCTGTAGGTGGTGGTGTTGCAGAGTATCGGCCGTGTGCGTGGGGTCGGGAGGGGCGGGGGCGTGGTGGGAATGTTGTAGGGGTGGGGGATTGTGGATCAATACCCACCGCTCGGGGTGGCGCCTTCTCTTCTGCGTGTGCCCCCCCTTCCGCCTATCCCCCTCCCCCCTCTCCCTCCCCCTTCTCCTTCTCTCTCTCCCTATCTCCCTTACCACCCTCTCATCTCGTTCCATGCATTCCCCGCCCCTTTTCCATCTTCCCTCCCTCACCAACGCAGCTTCCCTTCACAGTCCCCAACCCATATCCTTTAGCATCCCTCCTCAAAGTCCGCTTTCCTCCCATCCACACACCCTTAGATCCCGTAGCCTTCAGAGCCACCTCTCCGTTTCCCACATTGCTGGCTCCATTGCGGAGAACTGTATCGATATTTTGGCGATATGCCGGTATTTTTCGCATCTTCCAGTGGCCGCCGACAGTATCGAAAGTATTCGAGGATTTTACGGGTTCCGTGTCTCACAGTTTGTGCTGTTTTTTCCTGTATCATTTCTGACTCAGTGGGTGTGAGGTGCATAGATATTTTCACGATAAGTGCTTTCTTTTTTTTTAACATTCAAGTACCGGCTCCAATATAGACAATATTCGCGAACTTTTACGGATTTTGAATTCAATCCGTTCTGGCGTAACTTTGTGGAAGTCAATTTTCAAATAATGACAAGGCCAACTATAAAAGATCTTAGGCTTTCCCGGCGAATAATATTAGTAAAATCTCCTCGGGTTTGCCACCGGGTAAGGCCTTTAAAAGCCTTACCCGGTGACAAACCCGAGAAGATTTTACTAAGGCCAACTATGTTTAAATCCACAGAGTATTTTATTGGTACAACTACTTTCAACCTTTACCTGATGATGACGCCGTAGCGTTGAAACTAGTTGTACCAATAAAATACTCTGTGGATTTAAACATAATTGACCTTGTCATTATTTTTACGGATTTTGTTTCGCTAAGTTTAATTGCTATTTTTACATTTTCTGTAAACGTGGATAAATCATTTATTTCTAGTGTCATTACCAGTTTATCTCGTAGTAATCGTCGTTTTGATTCAAGGTAGATAGTTTCATCGTACCATTTTGGAGTATCTATTGATGATAATTAAGATGACATTGAAAACGATATTATCGGAGTAAATGTGTTATGAATTGTTAACTTTCCCCAATCTGCTCGCTTGGGCGTGTGAACAGGTTATCATCTATGGAAGATGCTCTGCTTGGTTTATATTTTTCTAACCTGAATGGAATGGCAGTATGTCTTTCTAATGAGTGAAATAGTGCCAGGCAATAGGCTATTGTGTAATATGGGGCTCTTCAACTGTTGCGGAGCATTTTAAGAAGAATTGGGAGGATGCCTGTGCCGATGGGAGCACTGATTCTCTTGAACGTGAATAGTGTCTCATTCCAGGAGTCCCTAACGATTTCTTTATCTGCAAATAAGTTAGCTACTCAATTATTTTCGCTTAAAGAGGCGTTCCATCAGGAATTGATGAAGAATTTATGGGTTGATACGTAATAAATACACTTCTAGTTTAAAGCTACATTCGCAGAAGATATTATTCCCGGCAAACGGTGGAATGAGAATTTGGTATGAAGAAAATTTATAAAGATTTGCACTTAGGTTGGCTGTCAATTTTGGAAGGCAACCTACAAACTTGTGCCCCGAAAATGCGCAATTTGCTTATTGCAGTAGCCTGCTCTTGCAATTAACGAAAGTTGCCAAGGTGACCATAGTTGAACGTCCCATCCGACGGACGCTCCGTCGGATGGGACGAATGCACTTGAAAAGCTCTATTTGCACTATACAGCATCCGAGTTAGGATCGGGACTCCAATGGAAAAATTCTGACACTGCAGGGATTCGAATCCTCTGGATAAGATGCCGGTACTAAAACCATCTAACCAACTCGATCCCTCAAATCTTCCCAGAGAAAATAAATATTTCATTGAAGGAATTCCATCACCATAGAAAAATACGTTTGGGCCCCGGATTGATCGTCACCATTTGCAGGTGCCTCATAACTTATTCATTGTTAAACGTGTATCTGCCCTCGTGAAAATTGCTACTGACGGCAGTATATGGAAAACAGTGGAATGATATGAATGAAAAGAAGAAAACGATAAAATTGCTGCATTGTGAGAAGTGAGGGAATCGGAGCTCAGGGAAATTTGGAGAAACAGCTCACTTAGAATCGGATATATTTCAAGGAATTTTGCTTTCCAGTTTCTACAGACATTTTTCCCTCCAGCATCCTTATCTCTCCAGTCCCTATATCTAACGGATCACTTCCAGAATGGCGTAGTTATATGTTTCGCGTGACCTTGTTGCGTTCCACTCCAACTTGTTTGCGTTCAACATTTAGATTCCTTGTTGTTAAATCGTCATTTTTTATTTCGTTTGATGTTTCGTTTAGTTTTCCATTAATTTAATTTCGGCACCAAACCAATTTCAAATCAACCTAAGCAATAAATGTTACTTTGCGTCCTCGAGTTGTAACTCACTGATCTACACTTGCTTCCGCCCGACCTTCTGTCGTATTTAAAAAGAAGTTTTCCGCGTTTGATGTAGAGAAAGTCTTTTATGTTTTATTTTATACATGCTCCATCAATTCAATTTTATGCTTAATATTAATTAAATATCTTTTTTGGCTGCTTTATAAAGAGTTAATCAAGTTTTTTTGTGGCGTGGAAAGTATATCTTTGGAGAGACTGTGTGGCTGTTCCAAATGCGTCTCATGAAAAATTAGCCTTAATGTGGACGCAAAGAAGGAAATTTCGTCGATAAAATGTTTGTATTTCTCTCGCTCATGATTTATAAACCAAGTACAAGTTAAATGTGCGAGATCATGTTCTTCTACGGTCAGGTACAAACCAAATTTAGTTTTAAATTTTGAGTGCATTCATTGCATATTGAGATCCAAATGTGAGTTTAAACTTAAAAACGCCCTGAAAATAATTTATTGTATTTAGAATGTTCTTATCAATAGTACTATATATTGCATAGTTTTTCTGTGGGCATTATTGTTGGCAGCTCTTACCTATAGAATTCCTCATCAAGGTCCCAAGGGAATAAAATATTTCGTCGCTAAATGATTAAGGATTATCTCCGTATTTAACTCATCGTCTGCTTATTATCGTGGATTTCTCTGATTACACTTGCAAAGTGAATAGGTTATGTACTACTCACCGTAACATTTTGATTCGAGTGAAGGGACATATTTAACTTTGACTCCGCTAGTCTGAATCGATACTAGGTTGGATCACATTCTTGTTCTACTTTATTTTTATAAAAGATTACCCCTGCGGCATGCACTGTTTAAGTTCCAATGCCTTGTTGTTGAGCAATCTCTTGTATCGAACACAATTCGTGGTTGAGAATAGTTAAAAATTATGGCATGTGTAGATATTTGGAAACATTATTGTCTTAAAACACTTTTTTTAAAAACATTTTCTTTCATGCCGCCCTGTAATGAAAAGAAGGCTTTCGAAGTCATTTTGCCGACTTCGATCTACTGCTAGTACGAAATTTCACGTTTCTGAGATAATCTTAATTGATTCTATCATATTTAATGGTTGTGAGCTTTATTCTAAAATAAGGGTAACCGTTGCGTGCGTTTATTTTGAAAAGTCTTGTATATTAAGTTGTTGAGCCTTGGATGTGAAGGGAGTATTCCTCGAGCATAAAGATGATGGGATGTTTCTCATACTATCCTCTTTATTATTCTTGCACCGTTTTGCGCCCATCTTCTCGACGATAAGACTCCGTCTCTTCTCTCGTGATGGAGCTGTTGGCTGAGCGCGTACATCCTCGCAGCGTGTATTGGAAACTTCTTAATCAACGGCCTGCCCCAGTTTCTCTTGTATATAGATTTCATACGCCTTGACCAGTTTGACTGCATTATAGCAAGGTTGAAATTTGTGTAGCTTAGAATCATGGAAATTAATCAGAGATATTCCTGCTTGATTTTCTCAGTTATAGTAGGTTTTAAATAAAATTGTGCAGTAAGATTTTGTGGAGTTTGCGTGATGAGCTTCGCGTTCCTATTATCTTTTGAATTAACATTTGTTAGTTTTATTGAGACTGGTTAAAACTTCAGATTAGGATATTGTATTTACTATTATATTTTCTCATATGTCATACTCTCTTTCATAGTTGCCTGATTAGTGTATACCGGTCGAAGGATTTGTGTCGTAATGAAAAGTACTCTTTCTAGGCTTTCTGTAATAGATTATTTCTTTTCTAGATTTACTTAACGCGTTTTTTGGAAAAGGATTATTTTGAGACCATATTCGGATATGGGAATTCCTGGAGGTGGCTATGTACATTTTCTATTTAACTCGCTGGTTAGATATACTCGTTGGTGATTATATACAGTCATGTACCTTGCCTGTAAATAATGTATTGACCTATCGTATTTCAAATCAAACTAAGTAGTGCATGTTGACTTATTGTCTAATTTAGTACCACGTCTGTGCGTGCTGTACATAATGTAGATATTTTTCCAGTCTCGTCACTGCGTGGCTCAAGAAAATTATACCGTTTCTCTTCATCGCGCACGTGGCACGTGCAAAGTTTTTATAAGCGTGTCGGACTTGGACGACAAAGTGCGAATAGCTCCGTCATAATGGTGGACCAAATTATGTTTCCCTTATGTGTTTTTCTTTGAACGACGAGCGAATATAATAGGCTCACTGTTATCTTCGACGGGAACAGATCGTTCGCATTTTATGCCGTGGTTATACTGAATGTTCTACTCGCTGCGGCATTTATTGATGGGCAATATGATAATGCGCCTCGTGGCGGTTGGTTTAAATAAAACTCTATTTATTGGCCGTAAAAGTTTTGACGGTAGCTCCGCCCCTCCCGATTATTCGTGAGTTATGTGACCGTTTGAGAAGCTAAGAGAGTGGGGCAAGGAGGGGGATCTTTTTTTGTTTTGAAGATGTTTTTTAATGATTTTTCTCCTCGGAAAAATATATCCTTTCCCATCCATCTGTCATTCCTGCGCCAACCCTCATTTCAAACTTTATGCGGTGCTTTGTCTTCCCTCTCTCCCTTTTCCCCTCGCTCGCACTCAGTCTCCTACTTATCTTTCCTCCGCGTTCCCTCCCCTCCACACCCACCCCGGTCGAACTCATCTTCGCACCTTCTGCAGCCCCGCCCCCCGCCTCGACACTTTTCCCTCATCTCCCTCCATCAACGGAACTGATCGACGTGACTGTGTATCGAAGCCAACTCGATATTTTTCAAATCACCTAGAGGTATTTTGTTACAAACAGGAAAAATCCGATGTATGGAGTGACAATTGTTATCATTAATGGGACGGGTTGACCTATATCTTTGTATTTTAAGGCAACTTTGAAGTCAACATGGTGAATTTATCAAGCAACAAGAATTAAATGTATCGCTTGACATTTATTTGCATTATTGTTGCCACGAGACGAGACTGGGAGCAGTCTTGTCGCAGAATCGTTTCCCGACCTCGGGTCTCGTCTCGAGTCTCGTCTCATGAACCTCTGTCTCGATTCGGTCTCGAGTCCCATACGATACTTCCTTCTCGTTTTGTTTTCACAAGAAAAGTAAAGGAATACCATTTATGAAAAACAGCTATTTTTGTGTTGGATATAGTTCTCGATAAAGAAAAGGAATTCGCACGTGGCCAGAGCTTTTAGATAAAATAAAAATGTTTATAATGTTGAATGAAAGGAAAAATTACTATGATATCCGTCAATATTCAATTTAAATATGATGATAAATTTAAATGATCTTGTAGCGCTCGTGCTAGGGAACCATCAAAAGCTATGGAGTGGAATAATAATCATACTATTATTGGGTGCTTCAAAAATAAAAAAGTAAGATCGAAAATAAAATATTAATGGTTTATTATATCTGCTGAAGCTCAGGCATACTTAAGCAACATTTTTTTTGGGCTAAATTGCATTAGCTTATGAATTCAGGGAAGGCAAACTTCCTTTATAGTCGTCATTTTATCATTATGAGCGCTGTCCGTGAAAGGTGGTTCTGCAGGGACTAACATCGGTGCTGGGAAGATATAGTTCCATTTTTTCCAAGTCTGTAAATTTTTTCCTGATATCCTTTCAACAAACCAATATTTTTAATCACTTAAGATCAAAATCGTAAAAACATCAACGTCTCGTGCCCATCCTAGGCTGATTATATTATTGAGTTAGTAAGCAGTGACGTTTCGGTGGTTAGAACTGACAGTTTAAGTACTCAAATGATAGCGACCGGTGTTGTAATGGGAGCTGTCCATTCAATATGTTGACGTTAGCGCAGATCGGAAAACATCAGCGCACTATAGCGCACACAGACGACGAATCGAATGATGAGCGTAGGTGAATCGTTCGGTAATCTGCCAGTAGATGTCACTCTGTAGACTCACAATAGTCACTACCGTACGTTTTGTGTACAATTATGAAATTCGTTGAAAATTCGTGTTAAAAACGCAAGCTGGTTATCATTGAGAAATAAAAGACTCCCCATGGACTGCAACCTTGACGCAGTGGAAGGGCTTAAGCGTTCCAGTGACCCCTAGAACTGAACTGGCTGGAGCAATTACTATTGCTCCTAGATCGGAAAATTGCTATAAAACAGTGCAAAAGTTTCTCTGTTTTCGAGACGAGACTCGACATGTGACAAGAAAGTCTCGCAGCAACACTAATTTGCATAAAAAAACTGTTTGTGATATATTCTTATTACTCTAAGGCAATTTTGTGTTCGTCCACAAATGTTACTCGTTGCTCCATATTCAGTTCAAAGTGTTTGACGTGTTTCAACTGCAGCATTTCATTTCTAAGGCACCATAAGGTTTACATTGTAGTCTAAATAATAATATTTTTTGAGTAAAGCTATCTTGGCTTGTTAGAATGGTTATGGTGCACATGACTCCTGACATCGTGATATTCATGAGTGATATTGTTTAAACGAACATCTTCAAAGCATCGTAGTTGCTCTATATTCAGCTTAAAAGTGTTTAGGTGTGTTTTTAGATGGACTTCAGTCATTTCTAAGGCACCGTAAGATATAAATTGTAGTCAAAATTATATTTTTTTGGAGTAAACAAATCTTTCGTGACTTATCAGAATGTGTAAGATCCACAAGACTTCTTACATGGTGATATTCAAATTGTGATACTCAAGGACATTGAATCAAAATAAAATATCAGCACCTATCATCTTTTTTTTTTTGTTATTACCAAATTGCTGCAGTGATTAAAGTCAAAAGGCGGTAATTCAAGGTATTGGCGCTGCAGTCGGCTAATGTCTCTGGAAAAAGTGTAAATAAAAAATATATTGGTCAAACAACTGCATATTTTGTACCTTAATTTTGTTCTTTAGTAGTCAGTGAAAGAAGAATTGTTTTAACCAAAACAAAGGAAAATTTATTAGTATTTGTTTTGACTCAACCAGTCGCGATGGAACGTTCTCATAGCCCAGTCTCAAGGCAAAAGTTTCTCTGAAGCAATATAAAGCGCAAAATATCTCGCACGATGAATTTACCTCGCGTTCCCACGATAGGAGGAACTCGGGGAGGCAATCTAAGCGATCTTCATTATGGCACTTGTTTAAGAACAATTGAATTAGGCACGCTTGTGATTCATTGTGCTACATAATTCGTGTTCATGAATGAATAATGAGCCGCAAAATATTGCTGCTGATCCCGCTTATAACTTCAAATATTCTACAAAAACTCTTCGGGAAGACTTCTTTAATCATCATTTTGATTGCATTACTAGTAAATATACGGCAGTGGATCAATTATCTCGTAATCTCCTTAGGACACGCTTAAGCCTTCTGTTAATGGCTTTTTTTAATGTATCTCTTATTCCTCACCTCATCAAGACGCGTGAATTCGGTATTCTGCTTTTGTCCTGTTTTTTTAATAATGTAGATTCTGATTTTCCCTTAAAAAAATGTTTGGCTGTGCAGTGCGATTTTTTAATTAACTTTAATAGTAACGGTGCCTACACATGTGGGCGTATTTCATCGGTGTTAGAGTATCCGCACCTGCGTTGGCGAATACATATTGGGTGGAATTTTCTCCCGAGTTGACGTTGCTCACTTTAGATCCGAAAACACGCGACTTCCGCTGCTGATAGTTTTCTACTAACCTACTTATTCCCCTGCCGTTGGTAATTCTCTTTTGGCGTGCTGATTCAGTCATGGTGTTAAGTCGATGTGAGATATGAAATGTAATGTCGTCCCTTGAGTCAGATGAGCTCACGGTGTAGCGATATTGAATTCACATTGCTGTGCGGTGACGTTCGGAGTGCAACATCTCACATCACAGCTCTAAGGCCGGCCAAACACTAATCTCTTCCATTCCTTTCTATTCTGTGCACTTCTTCTTTCCCTTGATACCTTGTTTCCCCCGTCGTCTGTTTGTCTCTCTCTGTATTGCGGACGTTTTTCTCCTCACGGTACCCCCCTTCGATTGTTTTTCTCCGTGCCGTCGAAATGCGAAAGTGGGTCCAGGCTTCCGTTCTCCCCTCTTAATCGCCTTGCGGCTCTCTGCACGGCCTAATTCATTGCATCCCGTGCCGGGCGTGCGCTCCTTGGGCTAAATAATGGAACGTTGGGTCTGGGGAGAGGGTGTCGGGAACGTAATCGCGCTGAGCGAATTCGACGCGTTACGTTTTATTGTGATATATGGCACTTTGGATGGCGGGGCTGGGTGTGAGTTTGGTGCGTTTTGATTTGTCGAGCCCCCCGCTCTGCTCTTGGGAAATTGTCGACGCATTGCGACTTTTGACTCTCCAAAAGGGTTTATCAAGGACGAAAATAAATCGAAAAAACATTTTTTTAAATCATCGGAACTGTTTGCTAAATGTACAGCCGGCACGGTATTATCAAGTACAGGTAGTTTTACATTATGAAATCCCTCGCCCGATAAATTGGAATGATTAATATCAAACAGTGGGAGAGAGTCACCAATGAATCAATCTAATGAAAATTTACGAAGTGGAAGACGTATTGGGCACATTCTGACACGTAGCCGTCCCTTTAAAACGCTTAAAAATGAGAAATAAATGAGAACTACGGATACTGGGTGGATGACTACTAGAAGATGAAATAATTATAATGGGATTTGTTTCACTTTGCTAAATGCATAAATATTTACGACAAATAAGGAATGTAATCAGGCACTCCAGGGTAAATATATTTTCATAATTGGTTATCTTACCTTGATTATGAATATTTTCGACTGTTAATTAACAAATATATAAATACATGATTTATAAAGATCACAACAAAAAAAGAAGTGTAAATAAATATCAGACATAGCTTAGATTCTTCTTGGGATTTCCACCGGGTTAAATTGGCGAAAAGTACTGACGTTTCGACAGGCGACTCGTACATCGTCTTCAGGGTAAATTTCGCAAACGATAGTATCCCAATAAACTAACGAATGCAGGCGGTCCACTACATTTACCCTGGAGACTATGGACGTCCGTCGAAACGTCGGTACTTTTTGCAAATTCAACCAGTGGGCATTCCGGGGAAGAATTTACGCTTAGAATTCGTCGGGAAGGCTTTAAATGTTTTTTTTTCACATATCTGGCATGTAATGATGAGTTTTAACATGAAAACTTATGAAGAAATAAAGAAGCTGGGTGTAAGGGGAGTGGTCTGGTGAGCTACAGCAAATCAATATTCAGGTTAATGACGGCTGATAGTGGCGACACAATAAGTTAATGGAGTCATGAATAATTTCCTCCTTCAATCGTTTTATTTAGTACGCTCTTTTACGTTGCAAAAATTTTAGGAATAAAAGTTTCATGATGGAGAGAGAAGCAGTATGCGCTAAATGATGGCGTTTTATCATTGAAACGCATTTTAACTAAATAAACAAAACCTAATTGGAAAATCATCACTTGTTCTAATTAATTATGAAACGAATACACTTCTTCCTGTCTGACACCGTTGATAAATTGTTCATACAAGAACAACCTGTAATTTTGACAGCACCTGATGATGCTCTAATATGCGAAACGGGTTTTTGTACGTTTAGTGGACAATTTTGAGGAATTTTTAGTGTTTTTTTAGTAGGCAAAGGTTTTTTAAATCTTCTCCTGCAACGAAATTCTACCAAGTACCGCCTGCATGCGTCAGTCTCTTTGGATATTATCATTTGCGAATCTTCTCCCGGGTCACGCTATTGATGTTCGAGATATGCTTTTTTCCTTCTGCTCTGGTCAGCCATCTCGTGTGTATACTACGTATAAGCCCTTGTTGTAATCTAGGTCGCGGCCTCTCTGGTCGCAAATGTATGTCTAAGCCTCCCAGAGTTTGCTAAGTAGTCTTTTTTAAGGCGCCTCTCCTATGGGCTAGTTGCTGATTACTCGTTTAATGCAGTGGGCATTTTCTCCGTTGGCAAGTCCATTTGTGCATACAGGCACGTACGCGCTGCGCACATAAAACTATTCGTTTCATGCGAGCCTCAAGCGGGTCAGCTCAGTGATTTGAATTCGTCATTGAATTTCTTTGGCCTTTTCTAAGTCGTCTAATTTTTTATTGGCATAAAATATGTGGAACTAATATATTTTTTGAAAATGTTTGCCCAATCAATAATCAAAACAATTTTTTAGATTCTTATATTGACTGCGATGGGATTGCTTGACTATTACTGATTTATTTGCTTGATAAAGCACTCGGACGAGTGAAATCCTGATTTTATGAGTAGTCGTTTCATGCGAGCCTCAAGCGGGTCAGCTGAGTGATTTGAATGCGTCATTGAATTGCTTCGGCCTTCTTCAGTCTTATCTAATTTTTGAGTGGCATAGAAAGTGTTAAACTTATACATTTTCTGAAAAATTTTTCCCACTCCATATTAAACAATTATTATATTCACATATTGTGTACGATGGAGTTCTTAGACTATCACTGCTTTATTTGCTTGATAAAGCATTCGGAAGTATGAAATCCTGCTTTTATTGGTAATTATTGAAATTGGGTCATTTTTTCGTCAATTTATGACGCCTGAGCGTTATATCTTTGTTGAATTCCTTCAATAGGGGGTTTGGAATATTAATGTAGATTGAGAATAGATCTATGCACTTTGAAAAGGAATATGTGGATTGCATTCGAAGGAGCGGTTGCGTCGTTTATCTTAAGTGAGTCGAAGTGGTCATGAAGTTCTGGGGAGCCTTTTTTCCACGCTCAGCATTTTTTGAATTTCGGACAATTGGTGTTAATTAGTCCCGCGTGTTCATTAGCTTCGTCATGTTGCGTTTTCAATTTTTACCTTGTAAATTAAATACGGTACTGATAGAAAATAAAATAAATATATTGAGGAAATGTACAAAATGAAGACTTTCCTCAGTCGTAAAAATATTTTTCAAAGTAGATTTATGAAAAGTATATTCTTCTGCTCTGTGGCTGGCTCCTCCTTCGAGTCACGTGATGTATTGCGTTTGACCCGAGATGAAGACGCTGAATGAGGATAAGACTAGAAGGGGGGGGGGCGGGGAAACTCCTTTCGACGTATTCAAGTGTGCAAGCTCGTGGTAGCTAGATCCAGTGAATTGCGTTTTCGCCGATCATAAGTCATTGGAGTTCATTGAGTGGGAAAATAAAATTTCCATGAGTCCTCGAGACGAAAGATTTCTGCTTGTAACCTAGTTAGTCTTTCTCTTTTATTCATTAATTACGCTTATTCTCGTACCGTTTCCTTCCAATGTGGATTTTTTTTGTTATCCGGATTTGATTAATTTTTGCGAAGGACTAAACAGGAAATCCCCTCCTCCCTCCTACTTCTCATTGGCTTATTACTCATGGCTCGGGGGATTTTCCATGCCATTTGGAATCGAAGAAAAGTTCTTTCCCTACGGTGAAATATTCGGATTCTCATTAATTGGGAAATATTTGAGTATCCAGTCAATTCACGCGAGTTTCGACTTAATTAGATAGCCTTCCTGCGGTTATTACTTCCTTTTAGCTTGCTTGACTTATTTTAGAAGTTGATTCATTATCTATAAAAAACGATACTCTCCCTTTAGAATAATTTATTATTTTGGAGGTCTCTGCTTATTTCTGGCATTCTTTGCGGAGGCTGTTAACTTAGCCTCAATACATTAATGCATATATGTTCAATATTTTGCCGGAAATCGTACATCGGGCTGTATCTGGCTGGCGGCCGTCTTTTTTCAGTTGCTTTTAGATAGTGAAGATTGTATTTCACATGTGCTGTGTGGCTGTACTGGCAATATTATTTTTGTAATAAAAAATATGTAAAAAGTTTGACCAATACTCTGGAACAATATCCTTTAATATATTATTCGTGGTCGAAAAAAGTAGTGGTTCTTTTAATATTTTTTTGCATTTTCTACCGGGTGCCTGGTACATGCCAGGGGACCGCGGTAAGGAAGTGTTTTCTCATTCAGTGAATAACACTTAATTTATATTTTGGTAAAAAAATTGCCTAGGATTCCTGTCGATGTATTCTTTTTTTAGTAAACGCATCATTTACAAATGAGATGTGTATTCTCATATAGTTCTGTTCGGTAGTCCTTCATCGATTTCCATCTACATTGCTGCAGACGTTATTTTATTGCTAGGTCTGCTATAGATCATGACATACTATGTTGAAAAAAGATAATCTTCCTGCAGTAAAGGCTCTTATCTCAACGGTGCAGTTTGATCACTTTCAAGCTTGTTTTCAGTCATCTCTCTCAGCGGCGGTGGCTGGGTGGAAAAAATATCAGTCTCAATGGAGAGAACCGATTCAGTGTGCCTTCTGCCAGGGTAATCGGTGGAGTTGGGTGGGGTTGGAGTGTGGTAATAAAGTTTGGTTTACTTGAGTGGACCAGGGGGGATGCGGGAGTGTGAGAGGCAGTCGCCCTGTGGGTTGGCTTTTCGATCTCTCCTTGGCCGCACTCCGGAGAGTCTCACTCACCCCCTGCCATTCATCCTTCGACCCCCCCCTCCTCATCCCCGGAAAGGTCCCCCGGGGCACTTAGCAATTAAGCCGGGCGAGTGCCGGAGTGCTCGTGTATGTGTGTGTGTGTTTACGGCTGGCTTGCGGGGTTGCTTGGAATGCTGGAAAAGCGGGGGTGGGTACGTGAGGAGGGAGGTGGTGGTTTTGAGGGATGAAGGAAACGCTTCCGAGGGCGAGGAAGGCATTGCTTCGGCCGAGGGAACATTGTTTGTTCGCCAGCGCGATGAGCGAGGGAGTGAGGTAGCTGGTGTAATGAGGTGTAATTGGCGTAATGAATGTTGTCGGGGTAAAATTACGGCGAGTTATTTGTTGCTCGCAATTAGGAGTGGTGTTGGATGTCCCTGCGCCTGTTGGTCCTTGGGTTTAAGCGCGCAATAAACCAGTATTTGGCTCATGTGCCACTTCAAGTGAGGGAGCAGCTGCTTCCACTCCGAGGAGCGGTTTGGGATATGAAGTGCTTGAGGAGGGGGTTGATTTATGAACGTGGAGCGTGCGACTAAGAAATGAGCATGTATGCTCTCGGGTTCACTTTATGCCTTCGAATAGTCGATAATTTTGCTTTAGGAAATTTAGGGAGGCACATGGATTTTCTGCGTCAAGAACGGCAATATTATTTTGAGTTTATCATTTTCTGTAACCTTATCATGCGGGTTTAATGACCTTAACTTCTCATCGCCCAGCGTCTCATCTCTCCGATCTCCTCTTGAAACTCCCATTTTGTGCTTCACGAACTTTCGTTCTCTCCGCACTAACGTTCAGTCGTACATAAATTTCACTATTCCTGTGAAATAAAGACCTTTTCTCCCGGTAAATCAACTATGAATTGACTTTGTTCTACTTAGAACGAACATAGGAGTTGCTTAACTCGCACACGTGGTAAAATCTCGGTGGAGAATATAATTCGGTTATTTTAGAAAGGATATTAGGATTTAGAGAAACAAAGGGAAGGGATGTATATAAGAATGAAAGAAGTTCAAGAATAAAGTAGTCACTTACTTTTTGATGCCTTGTGATGTGAGGATAATGTTATCTAATTCTTATTGGTGAGGTTGAAAGTATAAGTGTACCTTGAAAGAGATAGATAAGGATATCTATAAATATTAGGATGCGATTTATTACCTCTCTGATCTGACAATATATTTCAGAAGCTAACGATAGCGATAGCTTTCCCTTGTTTGCCGAATATTAAAATTGCTCCTATAAAATTTTCTACTTCGTAAGTGTACCTGAATCTATACCTGAAAATCTGACTTACGAATTAGTTTTATACCAGTAAGGTTAGGTTTTAATGGGACAATATCCTCTTCTTTTCCACCTTCAAACGCGTCCTTTTTCACTCTATTTCTATCTTCAACCCGGCATTTTTCCAATATCTCTTCATTCCGTCTAAGAAGGCTATCATATTCCTCCTTCCTTATCGCTTTCCTTTCGCTATTTTTATTTTGATATATTACTTATATTTTTTTCGTTGGAATGGAGTGAGCATATGCATTTCACACTCAAATATATATAATGACACAAGAAGGAGCAGATATAAGCAGGAGATTCTTGTGGTATTATATTTCAGGCAGTCTGGAACATCTTTTTCCTTTATAGCATACAAAAATCCACATGGGAGGACGCCTCGGTAGCTTAACTGGCTTGTCAAAGGAACTGACGGTCATATTTTCGCCTGGTGGAAAAAGAATCAACCGTCTCGTTGCTGCTTTGCGACCGCTTTCGCCACCTTTCATTTAATTCCCTATGCTCCTTCTCTTCTCCCTCGTCACCCCATCGCTTTTGCGTTTAATAGAAATCCTATGTTAAAGGTTCGGGGGAGTTTCCTGGCGAGGAAGTTGACGGGAGCCTCCTCGTGTCCGCAACCCTAAAGAGATTTCATTCTCCTTCCCGCGGTGTGTGTGGAGTGTTTGTATCCTTGGGTGCGCGCCGAAGGAGAAGGAGGAGGAGAGCCCCTTGGCCGAAGCGGGGTGGAGGTAGTAAATGAGCGGCGGGGCGTGCAATGGGGGAGAATGCCCGCATCCCGCCCGCTGGATGTGCGGTTTTGTATGTGCGCACAGGCGGAGAAACTCGCGGTCCGGAAGGAATCCATCTTCCTTCCGCCTTCCCATGGCGCTCGCTGCGGGTGGGGCCTCCTTCCACCCCTGCGTCCCTTCCACCATACTGCACACCGCCCCCCAAACCGAGAGGGACCAAATTCTCTCTCTCTCTCTCAATGCCTTCAACTTCATTTGGTCCCGCCACGACCTCACTCCGGGAACTTCGCCTCGAGGGCAGCGCGTGCGCCGGTGTTCGACCGCATAAATTCGTCCGAAACGGCAAAATTGATTCCTGCCACTAAATAAGTATGTCCGTGCTGCTGATCTCGCAGGCTATTGCTATCATGCCTTATAGATATGTATTAGTAAGGCATAAGAGAAAATAGAGTAGGTATAGAAGACATTATATGAATATTAGGTTGGACTTCTCTGGAAAAGAGAAGTAAAACTCGTACATAGTCCGTGCGACAGATTTAAAATCATCAACGGGGATAAAATACTGGAAAAATTTAAGTGAAGGGATGGAAAAGCCGAGTTACTTAGGTAAAAATGATCATACTCACAAAATTGGATATGCATCACAAATGGCGAACTCTGCTAAGTTTCCATTTCAAGTGAGAAGGCCCTGATCCGCCGTCGAAACGTTGGTTGCAGCCGCTTTCCTGGCCCGGTTGGAAACCCGAGAAAACATAATAATTCAATGCTTTACCGCTGCGCCTCGTACTCTGTTCCTCATTGCCTAGTTAAACGAAGGAAAATGCTCCTAAAGCATGACTCATCTCTGTATTTCGGCTCCATAGCAAGTCATTAGCCAGTGGGGCCATCGAGACTGCTTAAAAGACTGTTCATCGCTTTGTAAAAGTTTTACGCTATATGTTCTTTTCATTTTTTCATGTTTGGAAACAGAAGTGAATGGTTAACGAGCCTTGAATTATTGAAAATCGGTAATGGAAAGTCCTTCAAATAGCCCTGAGAGGGAAAAAATCTTGAACAATGGAAAACTAATTTTCTGTGAGCTAAAAAACTTTCGATATTGAATTTTCGTGCCCATAGGCTTCGTTATGCAATTCCAAAATGTTAAATTTATTTTCATATTAAGTTTTCCTTGCATTAAAAGTATCATCAGTATTTTTCAGTGTCAGTGTACCGTTAATTTATAATAATGATATGAAATAATTTACTTTAAGGGAATGAAAAATATTTTCTCTCTTTATAGCCTTAGAGAAGTTTAGAATCGGAAAACATTTATCTAGCGTCATACGCATGCATTAATTCTGGAATTTAGATCAAATATTGGCATACAAGTAAGTTCGTTTTGTCATCCGCAAAGCATTGCGCTAAGTATTGTTTTGAAGCAGTCCTTTAGTTCTCAATGTTCCGCTAAACGTAATCCTTCTACTCAGTGTAGTTGGCGCTAGAGCCGTGAATTTCGTTATGATATACCGCGCCGTTTATACACTTCCTTTTCGGATTCCTATACGAGGGGGAGGTAAAAAAATGAAACTTTATTTCGTACTAGATGAGTAATGTCAATAGTTCTTTTTTGGGTAATTAGCCCACCGCTCCCGAAATAAAATCCTTTTTACGTTAGTGGTTTCTTCTTTATTACGTCAACTTATCTTCACAGGTAGGTGGTATCTCTTTCCACAATATTCAAGGCATCCACGTTGAAAAGCCTTACGTATTCCTCGAGGGTAGACCGAGGAGGGAAATAGACATGCGTTATTGGATAATGTGTTTATGTGCGTGAGAAGGGAGCGCTCCACCTTTAAGAAATCCCTTTCGTGATGAAATGGAAAACTTTCCGAGCCCTTTCCCGTCGCTCTTAATCCCCGGGATCTCTCACCGCTCCCGCGACCGTGCGTGATGAATTGGCTCCCCCATGACTCCTTTCCATCTCGACCGCACGGTATGACGGCTTCCGCCACCCTCTCCTGGCTGTGCAAGCCCTCATTCCTTGTGCCGAAGGTGGTAGAGGTTGGGTGGTGTGATGCTGCGACGCATCGACGACTTTGTGTGATATGCCGGACATAATCGTATTGCGATATATGTCGATCGGGTCATACGATACATATCTTTCCGGTTTTGCGATGCACTGCATTGCGATATATCGCATGTCGATGCAATTTTTCGTGTGGAGCACCACTTACACACACGAGTTGACTCGTAGCTGATCGATATATACTGAGTTGACTACGAGGTCCGACTACTGTTGGAAGGTCGTGTCTACTCGTACTTGTCGCGTTTGTTGTAATTTTCGAAAGTTACTAGTGCCGCGGTGTTACCATGCGGAACCTCTAACCAAAACAAATACCTCAAAAGTAAGAGGAAGAGGTATTCTTGAATATATTTAATACATAAAGAAAAGCCGTAAGATTATGATATAACATTATTATTGGTAGAAATATTATTATTATCAAATTTTAGGGATAACATGCCTTCAGTAAGTGAGCAATACATGAAAATACAATGAAAGAATGACGCATGAGAGAATCGCACGATTATTGTAATTTTTACGAGCATTAAAAGGGCAGACTCGTACTATATTTGTTTCAAAACTCAAAATGAATCGGCAAACCTTTATGTTGATCTTAAAGAATGCTTTTAAACTTATTATAAGCCTATTATGTGTACCTCTTCGTGCAACTCGCCGCCTCTTAATCCTTCTGAAGGGACAAACGTTTTCAGTTCGTCTCCAAGTAAGGTTCTTAACTTGGACTAAAATCAACTTAAGAATTCAAACACATTATATTTATCGCAATTTAAGGCCGTTCCTTAAAAGTATCAACTTTAGAATGCAAACCTTTTGTATAAACCTTAATGCAATGTTCTCAGTCTGGTTAAGACAAACATTCAAGTATACCTCCAGGTCAGGTTCTAAATGTTCACTAACATCAACTTAGGCTCGCAAGCATTTCATATGCACCTCAATGAAGGGTTATTTACTTTACTAACATCAATTTAAGTTGACAAACCTTTTCCATATCCGTCGTATTTTAGGCTACCTCCATATAAAACGTGCGGTTTCCACTCGCCCGACTGAACACTCGGTCGATAATCGTTTCCACAACTACGACGGGCCTACTCTGTCCAAGTATCGAACAACGCCACTATTGATACCGAACTCGTATGGGAGCAGTTATGATACACGTCCAAGTCGACCTTCGAAGTGGACTCGTATAGGAGTAAACTCTTTTGTGTAATTCGCTTGATGTACGATGCGATAATTTTCGATGCAGCGCGATACACTGCATCTTTTTGTGTGCAAAATTCATATCGCAGTACGGTTATTACATACATATTCCACTCTCTCCCAAGAGCGTCAATCAGCTCTTGGGAGAGAGTGGAAAGAAGGGAACTGGGGAAGTACCTCAGCGCGGGGAATATTCTCAATCTACTTAAATCTTTCGGGGGCGTGGCTCTCGTCAGCTTGAGTGGGAGTGTGACACGCCTGGAGAAGAGGAGAAGATGGGAGGTGTCAAGTGATGAAATTGCTTTCGCGTAATCACAGATTCAAGTGAATCTCTCACATCTCCACCTCTCGAGCACTCATGGCGCGATCATCGCTTTACGAGGTGCGTTTGGAGAGTCAGGGGCGAAGTCGATAAATCCAAATGTTTTTGGTGTTCTGAGCTATTGAAATATATCCAAAAATAACTCAGCGTACTTGAAAATATTTCTCTGTATAAAATTTTATTTAATGTTATTTTCCCTTTGGAATAATACAGTATTATACGACCGCGAATCGATCCCGGATCTTCGAATTGTTGGTATGGAGGGTTACAGTGTAATTTTTTTATTCTGAATTGAAGAGTGGATTCATTTGATGGCCGAGATGAGTCCGAAAATTCGGGCGGAAACAATGGAAAACAGCCGGTCGAAAGTTAAAAAATGTACACGGCTTGGGCAAGCCGTTCGGCTGTGTCGTAGGCTATGAATTATAACCTTATGTTAATCGGTGCAAAATTCACATGTAGTCCGAATTACTCTCTCTACCTTGTCCTCCTTCTTATCTAGCCGTAAGTTATCTTCTCGTTCGTCTTGCTTCCATATTGCTCCCTCTCTCTTGCGCTTTGAGCCACGTAATCCCTTCGGCCCACATGCCGGGAATAATCCCCCCGGATTCCCTCCTCGGAATCCACTGAACTGGTTATTTTTCCCTTCGAATCCTTTCGGATGTGTGGAATTGACCGGTGGTTTGGTGGGTGGCGTGACTCTCTAGTGTGGGATGAATTCACATTTGCCAGAAGGATCAGAAGTCATGCGACGAAGAGGATCACCATTCCAATACTATCTTGTGGCGCAGGGAATATTTGCCCAAATTTATATGCTGGTGGATTAGTTCCAATCCTGGTGCAATTCAAATGCTGTAGTGTGCCTCCATAATTATGAAAGATGAAAGTTCTCATCATACTTCGCGAATTTCTAGCGGTAATGCAATCTAATTTTTCTCGTTAGTTCCTGATTAGGCAGTTTGAATTAATTTTTCTTTAAAAAAAAGGATTAGGAGGAAAAGGGTGTACGCTAGTTAATGGCTACTTGATTCGTCATGATAAAATAGGGATTGATTAACTATTTTCGCATGCATGAATATTAGGATGATTGCATTAACATAAATTCGCGCTATGGATACATAAATGTGTTTTCATTATTTGCATGCTAGGAATTCTACGTTCATTTAACTTTGACCATGTTCAGCATAGGGAGTTCCAGTTCAGCTTATCGTTGGCTGACTTTTATTTTTGAAGTGCACGTCTCCTCTGCTATTGTGTCAAATTATACATTTTTCAATATTATAGCGCTTTGCCTACTCTAGCGGTAATGTAATTGTGTACTTTACCAAATGTTCCCAGTGAGCGTCTTTTAGATGGAGACAGAAGTTTTTAATATAGTCATTAAGCAGGCACCTGCTTTTATAAATGTAACAAAAATGGTGAATAAATAATACTTAATACGATTTTTGTATTGCGCGTGACATCTCTTTTGACTTGCGCCAGTTTTCCCCACTTCACTTCGTTTTCCGTTGTGTCTAATATGCTGAAAGAGATCGTTGTTACGCCAGGAGTTTTTGCTATGATTCACTACAATCACCATCCTATTTGCAGTATTAATTTTAGTTCCCCTCCTAATGATCGGTCACTGGTTAAAATTGCTAAGCAGGCAAGACTAATTTGTTTAATTATTCATGCCGAGTCTGAAATTTCTTCTTTATTTATTTTTTCAATGCTTTATTTGCCCATTTTCATTAATTTTGGTGGATAATTTATAACACCAATATTGATACTGGCTTTTTTATTGAACATGAGGCATTTGATCATAATCAATCTCATGCCCACCTTTTATCATATTTTTGCTTGGTATTACATGCATATGCATGTTCTCTCTTTTGCAAAAAGTATTAATTCTTATAAGAGTTTTTACATCAGTTCAATTGATAAATTTTACTGAAGAAAATGTACTCTATTGATCCTGCCCTAATGGGTCCGTAATTGGCCCCATTGCTGGGCAAGTTTGTCAGAAAAATTGATTTTTCGTGGGCTCTAAAATGACCCCACAATAAATTATTTTTTTAATACTATTAAGTAAAAGTAAAAATAATCTGTTTTCTCTACGAAGAGAAATAGCCAAAATAAGGCAAAGCATAAGAAAGACGCTGTAAATGTGATGAATAGTTTGTTAGAAAATATGAGGAAGGCATAATTTAACCTTTCCAAACTTCGTGCGGTAAGTCGAATTTGAAGCTCAAATAAAGTCATTAGCAAACATGTGACCCGGAAGGTTTCCCAGGAACAAGGAAGCAATCAGTGGAAGAGGAAAAAGCTTTTGACATGAATAATTAGGAACCTGACTGACTGAAGCGGTAAGAGACGCCATGGATTTATAGGAGCAATACGAATGGGATATCACGTGGTAAAACAAGAGAAGATCAAAAAAATTGCTTGACCGTCAAGACGTCTTGAGGACAATAAAGGCATATTTCAACATGATTGCGGTGCTTGTAGCAAGGTTAGGGATGGTAGATACGATGTTGCTAAGTGATATTCGAGGTGAATTATAGGTGAATGATTGTTTGGAACGCCGCTCGCTTGCAAATTTTAAAGGGGTCGTTTAGTGAGCAGTCATGTGTCATTTTAGGAGTGAGTAGGAATCCTCGGAGAGTATCTTATTCGCGCGGGCGTATTTGTCAGGGAAATATATGCATGTGAAATACAGGGGCCAGCCGCCCCCCTTGACAGTTTCTCCGTGCACTAAATTATTCACGGGACGGTAAGTGCTCCAGGGCGAGGGCTCCTGACCGCAGCACACCTCCCAGCAGCTTCACGCAAGTCTCCTCTGCTGCTCGAGCCTCATGTCGTAAAATGTGGGACTCCCACGGCTTCTTCTTCGAAATGCTTTTAAATAATGAAGGCTGATCCTGTGGAGGATGAGGGCGCCACGTTAATGTCCGCGAGGTGTAAGGGTGCTCTTCGTCGACATCCATCGGCGGCTTTCTTAACTCGGAATGTTTCAAGAGATACACGTACTTAACGTTTCGTTCCTTTCTTCGCCTAGAAGCCTTGCTCGAGAGGATTGAAGGCTGCGCAAGGATAAAGGAATCTCTTAGCCTCTCTCTCCATTATTCATTTGAGGTTTTATCCTACAGCACTTGTAAGTATCCTAGGGCCTTGCGTTCTTTACGTTTCTGGGTCTCTCCTGTATCTAAGAGCCCATTTTTAGTTTTCGGCGTCAGAGGCCACCTTTTGCTTCTTGGCGAAGACATGCCGACCGAGTAAATATGTATGTATGGTAGTGTATATCGCTTTTACTCTTGTGATGGCTAGATTGTTTTTGCGTTGAGGAGCTCCGGCAGAAAATGCTTCTTCACAGCATGGCAATTTAATAGAAAACTCTTAAGATAAAATTCATATCCATTCCTTGAACGTGAACCTGCAATCTTGGGGTTGAGAGGATCAACAACCTGACACCCAATGGCAGAATTTTCTAAGTGACCTGACATGATCTGGTTTGTTTTATGCTTAAAACTGCCTTAACATTTATATTTTCCTATTATCAATTAGTCTTAATGCCGATTTTTAAACTAAATTTTAAATTATTTAAAAATTTTAATTAAAATTATATCTTTAGTTAAACAAGAAATATGAGTGATTTGAGCCGTGAGTTCGACGTTAATGCTTATCATAAATAATTGGTATATTTCAGTACGCTAATCGCCGACTTGCCATAATTTGAGTTGATTAATACGGTAACATAAAACATTTTTTACTTGGTTTTCTGAGCTCACTTCCTTAGGTTGTCTCCTCCTACTTTTATGATCAGCCACCCTTTCTTTGTCGCAGAAAATTTCATTACTTTAGCTTTCTAATTACTGCTGCTAATTCCGTTTTTCCTGTACCGATTTTATAATGTATCTGCCATTTCTCGCAATCTTCTGGATGCTTTACTAACCAACACCTGGCTAAGAGGAAATCTAAACCACTTTATTAGCTGTCCTCCTACTTTTATTTATTCATCTAGCTCTTACCATGCCTATTTTACCAATTCCTCGTCATTCACGTCACCTCCTCATTGTGATTGAGGAGAGAAAAATGTTCAAGGAACTTAGGAGAAGGCAGAGTAGGTTGCTGGAAAAGGTATCAGAGACGAAGGGGTGCAGAAGGCCGTGATAGAGGGGAAAATGTTTAGTTAGTAGGGGAGGGGAAGAAAAAGGATGAGCTTCATGGATAGGATGAATAGGGTGGGATACATATCCAGCAGGTGGATTAAAAGAGGAGAACAAGGACAGAATGTGTGCCGAGCAAGAGAATCAAAAGCAGGAGGGAAAAAAATGAACAGGAGAACAAGGGCATTCAGTTGTTAAAGATTAGTATAGGTATTCCTACTTCCATTTAAACCTACCTTTATCATCACCTTTAATGATAAATAATCATAGGTAATCTTCTCTTGGATTCATCTCTCTTCATTCTTTGCCTAGGTATGTTTTGTGTGCTGACACCAAAGGATATTTTAATCATCAATGGATTTAATACTTACGTATTTGTGCCAAAATATCCTTTGGTGTGCTTCGAAAAATTGTTAGTATGTTTTTACTCAATACCATTCTTTTCTTGGTATTTCCGAAAAGTACGTTCCCGTTTCGGTGGGGAGAAAATGCTCGGGATTCCTGTACGGACGGGAAATTTCGTCTTTCATTTTCCTAAATGTTTTTGCTATTTCTAAGTGTTCCTAGTTCGAACTCCACAAAAACTTTCGTGCATTTCAGCTACTCTGCGCTCTAAAAAAGACTCGTTGATCAACTAACAAACCGATCCGATACGGTCGGACGGGGTTCTGAGTTGGAGTATTTAAGTAGCCCTCACCTATTGCAACCACCAATTGCCTTAAAAAACCTGGAGTTCAGCCTCCAAACCGCAATGGCACGGTCGACCGGGTGAATAAAACCTTCCCGAGAGATTTCTTATTTGCTCATACGGTTTCCTGTCACATCGTCACCTCCACTCCATTTTAGCGGGCATGTAGCGAGAGAAAGAGAAGAAAAGGAATTATGCTTTGACGAAAATGCAGTCGGTAAAGCACGGAGCGGATGTGACGCGCCGGACGCATCGGGGTCAGCTGGTCGCGCTTGGCAACGGAAGTCGCCCCGCTGACCCGGGGAAACTAATGGCCGGGGACGACACAGTCCATCGCCCCCGGCCCTGTGGCCCGGCGAATCCCGACCCGCTCATTTGTCGCCATCCCCGAGCCTATTTTTATTATTTGTCTCCCGCCAATAGCGTAACAGAAATTTTCCGGGAATGCGTTTACTTTCCGAGATATTTGCGGTCAAAGAGGATCGGTTTTGGTGATATCTTTTGCGAAACAGAAGGTGAGATTGTCAAGTGAAACACAAGTAATAGGGTGGAGATGGTAGAAGCCCCAGATTGGCCATTAATTTTTATTTTACGAGTTACTTTTCGTTGTTTATTCCAATTATGTTTTGAGTTTATGGTGAATATTTATCTTTTTTAATCTTTACGACTTATTGGGCAATATTTCCTAACTTAAAATTGTCAACTTATGCAGCCAACAATTCATCTACCGCTTCAACTAAATTTCTTATATTCGATACTTTCTTGAAGATGCTACAGAGTAGCGGAACTAGTTGAAGTAATGAATGTATTCTCTGGAACCCAAGAGTTTTAATTTTGAAGTTTTCTAAACTCATGGTGGAAAGTTTTGGTTCGTTAAGTTTTGGTCCACAGCTCACGTTAGGATAATATATCTTGTTTTCTGCGTAACTTTTCGTAGTTGTTTTTTTAATTTCGTCGTGGAATTTGTGGCCAATATTTAACCTATTCCTTGTTATGCACAAAATATTGGTCATCTGATCGCGCTTGTTGAGGGAAGTTTACTGTCCATCGCCCTTCGCTTATTCCGACCCGCCCCTCTATCGGGCCGATTTTTATTTTTCGTCTCCCGCCATTGGCGCAGTGCACCACGCCACCGACATACGATCGTCTCTCTCTCGCATCTCTTGGCGTCGCGACGGGCGCGGCGATGCGTGGCCTCTCTCTCCGCATTTGGGGGCGCGGTGCACGAGCAAAACGGCGCATCCCGCAGCGGAGCCATCGGCGACTCGAAAAACGAGACCATTGGTATTTTGTGCGGCGAGACCGTCATCAACGCCGCAGTTTTGAAGTGCCCGGAAAGTTTCCAACGTGGCGCTGTAAAGTGGTCAGTCAACCGTGGTGCGGTTTTCACTAAATTTCCTGCGATTAGCCGGAGAATAGAGGCCAAACTCACAAAAGGGAGGTCGTTGTCGTGGGATTACAACCTTGGTATTGATTTGTGGTGTATTTTCATTCTAATCACCCGAAAGTTTCCACTACTTAGTATGGAGTCATTAACGTATCATGGATTGAAATGTAGGGTTGATCCTATATGTATATTTGAGCATTATCTTACTGTGTGATAATCTGAAAAATATTTTGTCAATTTTTATGTGATTTACCGATTTTGATAAAAATAATTATGCTTCAGCCAACGCTCTAAATAATTATTAATTTGGAAACGGTCATCATCGTTTAGATTGTTTTGCACTATTAAAACTATATTCCGTGTCTTCATTGGGAACTGACTACTGATCTGGCGATATGCCCTTCACATGAGTTTATCTCCATAGTGGATGATCTCCGTAAACGTTTGCTGCTTTTCATTACGCACTGTCTACAGTTTTCGTGTGGGAAGCGAATTTACCTGAAACTTTGTATAGTTTTGGATTATCCGCTCTATGGAATTGCGATTCGAAATTATTGGATAATTTTTGTCATAGATTCATCAATACATGTATTTTCCTGCAGGGGTTGGCATAAGTTAAGCCTTTTTTTTACCTGTACACAGCCCGCATTGACCATCTTAGGCTAAAATAATCCGGAAGTGTGGTTCTACGCTGGTTTGATGAGCTTACTTTCTTGTACTCGACGTGTATTTTCTCTGGTGCATTCCTCTTATTTGGGAGGTATTTTTATTCTGAGCCACGGACGACGACCCGACCGGATTTTCAAGAATTGGAGCCCGACTCGGGCTTTTTTCTCCTGTCCCCCGAAAGTTCGAAACGCATAGGCTTTGAGGTCGATCACCTCGTTCGCCGCTGCGAGGACGGCTCCACTGCTAATCGGTGTCAACACATCTCCTTCCCGACGATTTGCCGAATTAACCGCGCGCAGGACCACCCCCTCTCTTCACCCTCCCCCTTAACCTCACACCCTTTGAAGCTTCCCACGTGTCCCTCCCTCCTCGGCTGATAGACGCTTGCTTAATCACCCCGCCGCCATCGGATCCTAATTCCAGCCGGCCTCGGCTGTTTGGAGTGGTGTCGGCTGCGGCCGTTTGTAGTTTGGTAAACGCTTGTCGGGGGCCACCTGTGCATCTGGTGCGCGCTTCCTGCCCTCGGGGATTGATGATGAGCAAAAAAATTGTTATTCACGTGGAAATTTAGGACTTCAGAAAACCCTTCAAAACTGCCCAAATTTTGTATATAGTGTATGCGAAGACTGCCTATGCTCTTTTGTTATGAATTCCGAAGATTCAGGCGATATGGCGTGGAATTTCAACATGATAAGGTTGAAGAGTTAAAAGAAATTTTCACAAATAAAAGTTTAAAAAATGACTTTATTAAGACCTAGGTTCGATGTTTTACACGTGATTTTCAGGTATAAAACCTTCCTTTTTTACTGAAGATGATGTGTAAAACATCGAAACCTAGATCGTTATAAAGTAATTTTTTAATACCTTTATTTGTGGAAAATTGCTTTTAACTCTTCAACCTTATCACTCTTTTGTTGTATTTTTTATTTTTAAGGATTGCATTTATTTATTTTACAACTAATGTTAATATTTTTCCAAGAGTAGATACTTGTATGTATATTTGGAAGTGGAATGGCGAAAAATAATACATTTATATTGAATTTATGGGGAAATGAAATTAACAAATTTTATTTACATGCATAAATATGCCAGTGGATATATCGCCCTTTGGATTTTTTTTCAATAGTCACCAGATCGTCAAGCATACTGACGGTAAGACTACATAGAGGTTATATATTTATTAAGAGAATGCTTATATTAGCATTGAAGTGCGTAGGTATTTTTTCACATTCTTTCCTTTTGTATTTGCTTTCACGATAAAATTCAATTTTTTCTTAGAATTTCATCGTTCAGTATTTATTTCAGTCTTATTTTAACAGGGACGTTACAAGTCAGGGAAATCAGGGAAATGTCAGGGAAAATCATCGAGCAGTCTGGAAAAAATTGGATGAGGGCTAAGGTCGATGAATATTGGTCAGTAGCCGACGCACCCCAACTATACGTTCGTTCGCTGTTGCTGGAGTTGGTGTTCCATCTTCTGATTTTGTCTTCGTTTCTTATATTTTTCAATAAATTTGATGAGTAAAATTAACATTGGTTTGTTTTTTCAACTTTCATTTGCAATTTTTGGAAAATGTCAGGGAAAATGACAATTTTCGTCAGGGAATTTCTTTTCCTAAATATTGTAACAACCCTGTTTAAGTTATGCTTCATCGTTTTTATAATATTTTCTAGGACACAAAAGAAATGAAATTAGAAATATATGTAGGTGATCCATTAAAATACCATTTTATCCTTTGTATCACATAGAAATGCTTTCCGAAAACAGAAACACGTCAATACGGAAGACTCGTACGATGTGTATGCCAACGGAGAAAGCTTAGTAGATTAAGTCGATTGATATGATTTCATGGGAAGGTTTGATCAAATAAATCTTTCAGAAATAACATTTTTGTTAGTCCAATCATCTTTCGTCGACAAAATATAACATCGGTGCCTTTTTCTTAATCAAGCGATAAAAATGGCGTAAAATTCCAATATAAATAGATTTGCCACTGACTTCTAACTAAACGCAATTCAATAAAAAAGGTTTAATTTTTAGCATCACTTTAATAATCAATTAAAAACTCGAAAAAAGTCGTTATTGGAGGCATATTGTTCCACAAAACAAATGCGTGCTGTGATTGTGTTGGGGATGAATGCCAGTCATCATTTGTTTTTCGATAAAGTTAATTTCACGTTTTTTTCTGTCGAACGGAACAATCTTTTTTTAGTCTTTTCGAGGGTTCGTTCTCTAGCGGGGAGGATTGAAGGGACTGTAAAACGATTTTTCCGCGTGTATCCGCTCCTTTCACTGCAGCCTACGTCAATTAAGCCCGCCTGGACGTTGTCCAACTTCTGAGGGACATGCTGAAGGCGATTGGCACGAATAATTTTTCGAGTCGGTGGCGCGTGTGATGGTGATTTGTCTGGCTCAAAGCGTCGTCCCTTTTTAAGGAGAATTCCGTGGTTTTGGAAGTCTACCTCTCCCAGAGACTTCTTCCGCGTCTATTTTTCATTTGTGCTTCTCTGCGCTTTGAAATTCAATTAATACCAGGTGGTAACAAGACGGTGGTCCCAACGAATCTTCATTTTGTGCTCTACCATCTTATTTGCGATACCCAAAACTTCGTTAACTTTACAATACTTCTTACTTTTCTTGCATCCCCCTTGACATCCCCTTCCTGACAATTTCATTTTTATTATACTCATGGGATCTCATACCAGGGCTTTGGAGCTGGAGCTACCCGGAGCACCAAATTTTGGCTGGAGCCGGAACTCGAAATTATGTAATTTTCCCGCTCTGGCTCCGATTTTTAATTAACCTTTTTCTACAATTGGGGTATCTTTTCCACACTGCAATACAGTAAATGTCATTCCTTTTAGAATTTCGGGTGCTGCGGATGTTTAAATTACTCGAGAGTAATTTCAATAGGGCTATAATGATGTCCTCATCTTTTTAGTAAAGATCAAGACGCCAGAGTGACTACCATAACTTCTTGCTTTGCTTGACATCTTATCAAGTGACTTTACCACATTATTTTCTCTGTCGAGTCCGAAGAATTTCATTTTGTCCAAAATTTCATTGTGCGTATACTTCATGTTGTAGGGAGCATTCCGAGTGCGTGAACCTTGAGGGCAAACAATAGAACTACAGGCTCATTGTGCCAAAATTTAAGGGTGCTTAAAGCCCCTTTTCCAGGTCCGTGCTTTTCTATCAGTAAGTTATCTAAATTTTCTTGAAAGCATCATGACGCCATCCTTGTATTTAAGCGAATTAACGAATCGAGTCTGGGAATCCCACAGTCTTTCTATCTCACGTCTATGTATTAAGTAGTAATTTTCTTCGTGATAGTCTCTGCCTTATTTTCCTAAAATGGCTCCGGCAGCAGTCCTCTCTGGCACTGCGTGATCCACTCATTCATTGTAACTGGCTTTTCGTGATGAATGAATTCGCAATGCTACTCAGAAATGTTTTTGTGGAGAAAATTCAAGCTGTTGTAAAAAAACTGTTGAGTGCCAAGTACGATTTCTTTAGCAAATAAGCAGAATAAAATTGTTCCAGTGTTGGGTAATGAAACTCGGTGGGGCTCAACATTTCACGTGATTGAGTGACTTCCTTCTTAATGTCCATTCTGTGGGCAAGTTGCTGCAAAAGGCACTAAATTATTCATCTCTAAATAATCAGATAATATTGAGTGTCTTCGTGAAATTCTGTGAGAGTCTAATGATGTACCGTCAGAATTGAAAACAGGAGGTAATATGCCACGTAGGTAATTTTTAAAAGATTGACGAATGTTAATACAATAATTAGTGAAGAAATAAGTAACGCTGTCGGCTTCTTTTGTAACATTGATTTTATAATTGCAGTTACGCGTGTTCACTGCAAATTTTATCAGATAATTTTGTCTATTGTTACTTGTGATCTGGCGTATTGTTTGTATTGTATATGTTCTATGTATTGTTTATTGTAAAATGTCGAGATTGTTAAAATAAAAAAATGCTAGTTGATTAACACAGGGAGCAAGTTTTGTGTTTTTATATGAAAACACGAGAAAATATTTTAATATCCTATTTTAATATCGCTATTTGAAACCGAAAATTTTACCGGAAATATACCGGAGCTGAAGCCGCAGCCACACCCCAAGGCCTCGGCCGGCTCGGTTATCGTTTAAATCAGTGTTGGAGGGCAATGTATCCTGAAAACATGCATATTAACTCCGGTAGGGTGAAATTGGTTTTCAGTTTCACCCTACCGGACGAAATTCTGCAGGAAATAGACAAGGCTGTTTTAAGATCTATTTATATTAACTCAGGGAAGTTTTAAAAAATCTCAATATAGCATTAAGATTCATTGTACTTTCTTTTTTCTCGTAAAATAGGTGTATGTATCGAACATTGATTCCGATTTTCACTCGTTCCCCTCAATCATAAATTCCTTAGTCAATATAATCTTGTCCTTTAAGACTAATATTTTCAAATAATTTTTAATTGTATAGTTATAATATCTAGTGATGGTGAAAAACGAGGCAATAGAGTCATTTACTACACCCGGTAGTATTTTTTATAATTACTTTTGTATAGTGTATAGGATGTTGCAAGTCGAAAGCAAATATTTAAGCCAGTCTATCCATTGTCGTCTTTGGTCCTTACTTAGATGTGAGGGAAGGTAAGCTTAGAAGGCTCATACATTTTCAGTACCGCTTCATATGTGTCAAATTTGCCGATGGTTTCACCTGCTTAAGGACGTCAATCATGCCTCTCAGCACATTTGCGGCGTCGCATTTCCTTCCAAGTCCTTGAGCATTTCTCAGCGTCGCGTTCACAAGTCACATTGCTTATGAGTAAATGCGTAATATGCCTTCGAGGCACCGTTGAGCTTAGACGTAATTTATTGTATTGGCTGCGTACCCTGCCTTTCCAAGACTATCCTTGTCGGCTCCGGTGTGCGTTTTTTCTCTCATCTTAGTTTTCACTCTTTCCACTCTCCGTCATGGGAAGAAAATTGTTTTCGCGTCAAAAATTCGAGTCAATATTTTCAACTGTCTGTACATTTATCTGTACACGATTAGACTACATTTGGAATAACGGTTATCGAGGATCAACTTGTAAATAGTGACAGCTCAAAACGTATTATGTCATAGAAGAAAAAAGTTTAATATTTTCTAACTTTGTTATAAGTGGTTCAACTGATAACATTTTGGTAACAACCCGACGAAGGTTACCGCGTACCTATTGTGTAGCCGTTTAGAATGAGGGCAATGAAAAAATGGAGTGAAGTGGTGAGTAGGGATATTATTAGCTCTCGTTTTTCAAAAACGTGTCAAATAGGTAATACGAGATACAATAGCTCTAATCATCGTTCAAGGGTTAAAAGTGAATAATTGCACCATAGTAATTACTAATAATACGTCAGTATGTCAGTAAAAAATGCGCGTGCTGCTCTTTGAGTCTTAGGTCCCCATAGTTTATCTGTAATTGCACCAAAACTTCGGATGACATCGAATTGAAATATTTTCATGTATTATAAATGTTAATTTTGTCCTATATTGCATACTGCCTATGCATTTAACTTAACCCTATACGCCACTTTTTACTTCGATTGTTCGACTTTTCGGCGTTAACAGTGGATTAAATTTATCAATTATTTAGGTTGGTTTTGGTGGACATACTGATGTTGGCTTTTGTTATTTCTCAGTGTAGCAATGAGATATGATAGGATCTTTTAATCTTCTTCTTCTTTCTCTTAAGCTTTTCTCTTATTCAGGGGTCGCTGTTCCTTATTTTCTTTTTCCACTCCTTGCTGTCCCTTGTATCCTCCGCACTCAGTCTCTTCTCCCTCATGTCTTCTGCTATATGTACTATCCTTCCACCTTCTCCTTGGTCTTCCTCTGGGCCTCCTGCCCTCCACCTCCAGGTCGAGTATCCGTTTTGCACCATGGCTCTCCTCCCCTCTCATCAAATGCCCATACCAGTGTAGCCGACTTTCCTGAGCCTTCTTTGATGCCTTCGCCACTCCAGCCATCTCCCGGATTATGTCATGTAGGATCTTTTAATACCGTACTACAAATATTTTTGCTATTCCGTACAGTGAAATAAAAATCCGCTTTTATTATTTTCTTTTGAATATTGCCGTAGAAAATGTTCTTTACTCTATGGCCTTATTTTCATTCAATACAGGCTAAACAATGTGAATGTCTCGGTAGAGTTAGGATTACGATGGGTTTAAAAAAAGACTACTCTGGGAAAAGAAGCGATTAAAAGGTCGAGGAAAGCAGCTACAAGTGTTGTCGGTGAAAACCTTTGGAAAATGTTTGAACTAAAACTAGAAGTGAATGTAGTGCTGTGTGGCTGTGATACTTGTTAACCTTAGGAAAGAGGAAGTACCTAAAGATGAATGTATAGGCATATAATAGGAATACCCATTGTTTGGATGACTGAGTCTCTCTTTAATTTATCGAATATTGTGTGTAGTCTGTCACTGGCAGTTGCGTTATCCCTGAAAAATAGCCTTAAAGCAATCACTCGTATGAAGTTCTTCATAGTTTGTTTCTGGTTGTTGCGTTATACACATCCTGAGAAAAAGCCTTTTTAGAGAATAATCATCTTTGTAAAGTAATTGACTCATCATTATTTACCAACTGGCTCCTAGTCATTAGTTTGTTTCCATTAGAATTCATTCAGCGTTTTCCTTCTTGACCGTGAGCGAGTTGGAAAGGGAGAAGTCCTGCCTTACCGGCTCTGATGCCATCATGAGGGTCTGTTTTATTTAGCATCTTATTCAAGAGCGTGGAGAACGGAGGGAATCCGATCGGGACGGACGGATTCTGATCCGGCCGGCGTCAGCGGTCGGTAAAGTGACAAGTCCGCGCAAGGGGAGAGGGGGCGTGGCTGCTCGAATCACTTCGGTGGCTTCAGTCTCCTTCATAAGATTCCGTCGCTGACCCACTTATGCATGGCCCCGGGCAATGGAGTCCGATGCCTTTCTTCCCCTCCCCGTGCCTTAGGGCAGAAGATGCGAGAGATCTACACTGAATGCTCGACTAGGTTTACTGGATGCATTTCGGGTGTTAAGGGATTAGTTCGTTAGGGGATTCGGGTTAGTTAACGTTAGTAGTTAAGGGATTCGGGTGTTTGGGCTCTAGTTATTTCCAATTGTCGGCCTCGGATGCCGTACAACTATCTGCGGCGAGCGTGGCTATTTCTTGATCTCCGGCTCGATGTATTTGGTCAACTCTACTTGGTGTGAGTTGCTGTTCGGCCCACATTGGCATAATTTTTCCTTTCCTCTGCGCATCCTCTTGTGTTATTTCTTTCTACCAGCAACTCGTAAACAAATAAATATCCGTTCGTTGTGCTATGTTTTGATTATTACCACAATTTAGTTGATCGCTTTGTAGATACATGGATGTGGAAGCTGCGCGTTCATTTTAAAATGTCCCCGGTGTTGACTTTTTTTGATTCTTTTGGTCATCTGTATCTTCCAAAGGATACCGTGAGTCTTGATTGACCGCCTTGTGCTGGCTCGTTATTGTTCATTACTTATTCGTTTATTTGAGTAATAGATCAGTAGGTCGTAGCTCACTTGGAATAGGATATTTGTATGTGTTGAAGGTCATAGATGTACGTGCAAAAATGCCTAAGTAATTTAAAATACATATTTAGGTGTGCTGTGGTGGAGCTGCTCTAACATACCATGAACAAAACACAGTTTTCCACTAATAAAATATGTATTCAATACCGACTACTTCCGAAGTTTCTACATCTTCAAGTGAAGCTTTCACGTTACAGTTTCATATATATACATGAAAATATGAGAGGTTATAAAGAGCAAGGGACCAGTCCGGGAAGGTTGGGTCGGGGTGGGGTTGGGAAACAGAAACCGTTAAGGGAAACTCCAAGTAAGGGATGAGGGCGTGTGGTGGGGAGACATGACTGACTAACTAATACTAAAATTCTAATTCCCATATTATAAATTATGGTTGTAATGCCTGTTAAGTGCTCCTCTGAAAAAGCGTGCATTGATTCCAACGTTCAAATAAACCTCTTTTACCCCTTTCTGGCTAAATTTTCAACTTAAACAATTTAACATTAAATTAATTTTCCTATTTGAAAATGACGGTTGTACCTGGAAACCATGATCGGGCTCTTTTAAAATTATGTGCAACTGTACCACGTTGGTCTTCTTATGCCTGTGGACATTATTGAAACATATAGTTATATTTTTTGTTTAGATAACATCGCTTGTATTCGGTCATCATAAACGTTGTGTTTCCGTTACATGCTACTTCTGTCCACCTATGTTAAGGATGTAATTGGCGTTTTTGTATTAGTCAATCAGAAGTTACTTTGGAGGATTCATAGAGCCTTGCAGATCGACGCTAGACAGCGATATTCTGAAGCGTGAAGAGCGTCGTTCCATTACCTCTTGGGGTTTGCGTGGGTCAGTCGATCAGTGAATATGAATGCCACTTATCCTTGTACTTAATGGGTTCCAGAGTTGTGGTCTCATAGGTGCGTTTAGAGTTACACGGTTGTCAAGTTGTCTGGGAAAAGAATGAGCTTGGAAAACGTATGCGTGCACATGCTTCCCTCGATACAGAATGAATTGAATCACCGTCAACGGCGAACGTAATTCTGTTTATAGAATTTTTAGTATTATATTATTAGGTTTCGCGGCTTCGCCACCGCTGTCAGTTGACTTCAGCCCTTTTGTATTGTATTAATCTGTCCCGTCATATATACCAAAGCGGCATCATAACTTGGTCCACTCAGTAAATCCCTCTATTCTTTTCTCTTTAGGTCGTTTTTATCCTGAGTATTAATCCATCGGAGATACTGTAGCAATGGATATTCATTTTTGCGCAAAGGTTTCGTATTTTAAGCGATATATTGTGGTATTTCAAAATAGTTTCTCTTTATCTTTATTCGGTTGTATTTTTTAAACACTGAGGGATAGGTGTATTTGCTCATTTATAGTCTTTTAGCTGGTAGAAACTCAGAATTGTTCTTGGATCATGTAAGACTCGCTACCAAGCTACCTGAGAATACGAATCACAAGTTATAACGTATTTGACCGTTCAGATCTTAGAGTAAACATCATTATCAGCAGTCATCAATCCAAAGATCCAAAGAGGTTTTCTGCTGCCTCCCACTCCATATATGAGCTTCACTGCCATTTATGAGAATGCTACAAGTAGATATATGTTTTTATAAAATGCTTCCTTACTTCCAGGCTTGTGTTAGAGTAAAAATACTGACGTAAAATACGCCCTTAGAAGAACAAATGGCCAAATTAGGTGGTTGTTTTTGCCTCGAGCAAAGGAATTGGACTCGGCGACAAGAATTCTTGCGACAGCTGCCAAGAGGTGTGTTGAAAGTGGAGAGCCGCTTAAGGTCTCTACACCGATGTGACTGCCGTTGCCGCTTATCTCACAGTAGATCCTCTTTTTTTCCCTTCAGTCTTCCGTAAATGGGAGAACCAGCAGGGGGATATCCCTTTTACTCGCCTCCACACTCGCTACTTTCACTCTATCGGGTCGTCTTACTCGTCATTTGAGAACCATACCCCTCGCTTTCCCCTCGGTCGCCCTCGTATAATTTTCCCCAGAATATCTTTATGCAACCTATCTTATATTCTCCTGTGATCCTTTCTGAATCTCGTATTTGCGGAAGTAGGAATAATGCTGCGGTGAAGTTTGGTGCTGTTACGTCATCATCATTGGATATTTTACCTGCTGACCAATAGATTTTTGAACTGTCATTATCCTAACTTCCCACCACTCGGTACAATCGGCCATACTAATTGAGTGCGTATAACTGATGAACTGGGATTTGAATCTCAAGGATTTATTATTGGTCCCAGCTGATTTTTTTTTAATTTTCACTTTTAGTCATGTTTGCTGCTTGCTTGATTATTTCTGTTTTCATTGCTCATAATGCTCAATCACATTCTAGAATAGATAAATATTGCTAGTGATGTACGAGGGCGACCACGAAAGGCGATTCAGGCAACACCTAATAGTCTATTAACCCAGGATATTTTTTCCCCATCCGTAAATCACTGCATTTGACATGGTAATTGTCTCCATCATCTGTGACCCATTTTTGCCATCCTTGGCTAAAGGCTACGAGGCTAAAATGGGTTAAGTGATACTTATCTAGCCACTGCCTCCTGAGATCGACGTGTTGTGTCGCCTATCAATGAGCAACTGTTATTCGAATCGCCAACTGTTGTCATTGTTCCTGGTTTGAAGCCCCTCCCGCCCTTTTGGAGTGTGGCTTAATTTTTCTTGCTTAGGCTCTTTCATGCTGATTGTTCAACTGAGTGAATGTTTCAGAATACTATTGACTTCGCGCTATTATTTCCTAGTATGAATAAATGTAATCAGTGAACACCCTCGCGGTTACTAAAATATTTTATACTCTGGAAAATGCCTTTTATCATTTTTCTTATCCGAGCATAAATTCTGTTTATAATCAATTCATCACTTTGAAGTTCTGCTTGACCTAGGTGGTGGATAATATGCAACTGCCCTCATTGTCATTAACGATTGAAAAGTTTTTAACTCACTTGCCTTTTGCATTGAAAATTAGCCTTTCAAATGAAGACTTAGTTATTTTATTTATCTAGAGGAATTTTATTCCAAGGGTGGGTCCAAAAATTTGAATAATCTCTAATATTTTTTTTTAATTCGCTAGTTATTTTTTCGTCATTCGTTAGTTGATTTTAATTCGTTAATTGCTTTCAGTGCTAATTCTGCCTCTTCGTATATATGGTCCAAGCTAATAAAATCGACGGCATAGTCACATGTTTACTCTAAAAAATAAATGACCGAGGATGGCATTTAGGACATGTACGAATTCTTGTATTCATGCATTCTCCATTTGTTGAAAAATATTAGTGAACTAATTTTTTCCATCCTCTGAAAATTGAAATGTTTTAAAGAAATATTTAGGATTAAGTAATACGAGGACGTAGTTATCATGTTTGAGAATTCATAGCCCCAAGCAAGCTGTGATAATATTTTATAAAGATTAGGTCACTGCACAGTAGTTGAGTATCGTTCTGCCATATTTCTAATCAACGCAATGCAAGAATTTGTCTCAGAACTGTAGAATTTTCTATCCTCGATTTGAGATATTTTGACCGAGAGAAGTTTTCAAAAGTAGACAGCAAAATTCAGCAACATAAAATGTAAGTTTGACTTCAGTGCCTTGCGTTGAAGTGCGAGGATCATCTTCCGTGCGTCTCTTCTGGTCGTAATTGTATATCTCTGCTTGGAATCATTTTCTGGGAAAATGCATAATCCGCGACCACTTCCGTGGTCCTCAGGTGCAAGTAACAGTCGCTCTCGTCCACTACCAGGCAGCCACACCGAGCGATGGTGAGCTTCACGACCGCCTAGAAATTGCCACGATACCGAAGCCGCGGAACACATCAGTGAAAATGTGTTAATTGACAATTATGTTCCGTTTGTGATGGAGTATGAAACCAGTTTGTCGCAAACCATTATCAGTTACGTGAAGCCCTTAGTTTTTTCGCGTAACTTATGCAGATAATAGGCCTTACTCCTTTTCTCAAGCACATGTTTGCTGTTTTCCCGGACTAATTGTTGACATTAATTCTCTGGAGAGTTAATATTTTTACCCTCTTGGGTATTTTCTTCAAAATGGTGATGGTAAAGAATCGGTTATTTTGGGATTGTTGGCTCTTCAGTTTTTCCTTGAGTTGCGGCTTAGTCATGATGGAGCTAGTACATAATATACAAAACCATCGATTGACAGGCCTTGATTGACTCGAAATCCTTTGTTTAACTGTAGTACATTTTGCGCAGCTAGTAGAGCTATAGGAGTTATTTTTTTGTGTTGAATATAATTATAGTTGGTTGGTGTCCTACTTTTAATGATTCTCTTCTTTGCCGCTGGAAATCGTATTTTACCATCCCTGTTTATGTCGATCGCCAACAAATAAACATCTTCAATCACGATTTGTACTCTTTCCCCTCATAATTTTGTATTACCTATTTTAATCAGCGATCCTTGTTTCTGCAATAGTTGCTTCCTAAATCTTAGGAAAGATAATCAACTACATATCGCGCTCTATCTCCTGTAAATGTCTTTCATCGTCCTCGAATTTTTTTAGCCTGCTCCATTTAGTTTAAAATGAGCATTATCTTCCTCCCAAGTCTTATGTAACACCAGCAGGGTCTTTTGGTTTGCGAAGGATCACGTTAACTTTTATAGCTTGGAGTTATTTTGTTGTGGTGGCATTTGATGCCGAATGCGTGCGGCCAGCTATAGAATCCGATCTTAGCCTTGATTATTGACCGAGTTCCAATTTCTCTAGACATAGAGAATTTCTGTTGTCTCAGCCATGGAAATTATAAGCAGCTCAAGTATAATGGCTGCAGTTTCTTACTCTGATTATGGAATTAACATGTTGCCATCTCATTACCATATAGTTTTGAGTAGATTTGATTCCTTAGTTATCACTCTGAGTTTAAATTTCACTAACATTTCATTCCGTATCCAAAAATAATCCACGATTTTGTTTCTAATTGTTGAACTACGTTGTATGGCTGGCCTCTGAGAAATGTGCGCGCTGGTTCTAAATATTATTTTGAAAGTCACCTGCTATAGTGGCAAAGATTAGGCCTCATGTGTGCGTTTATTTACCTGAAACTAAAAATCTCCTTATTGTCCCGTTTTCCGACCATGCCCATTATTTACATCAGTTGGTCTCGTACATCTTAATAGAAAGTAATGAACGGAACTGATATTAGATAATGCCTTTTTTTTAAATATCCCTACTATGTATTAAAGACCAATGACGAGGATGTAAAAGATATCTATATAACCCTAATTGAATTTAAACTGTGGTGAATATTTTGGTTAATAAGGGCGAAGGGTTGTTTACAACGTTGTTTAATTATCTGTTCGTCCTTCGTAAAGCTTTGGACTATCCTGTCGTTTAGTAATATTTGATCTTATCAGAAAAATAGTCTGCGATGAACTAGTGAACATTTTTTTAGTGCTTCTCTACCGATATTTATCCGCCTCAACTTCACTTTATGATTCCCCAATGCGGTCCCGTGTTTCATCCGCAAAGGGACGTGATTTCGTTTTCAATATCTCTCTCCATTCAGTCATGATAACACGATGGCCGCTAATTAAATACCAGCCGCAGAGCATGTGCTCATCATTCCTGAATGTTTTCCCCGGCTTTAATTAATAACGCCTTTCCCTCACGCCGCAGATGCTAATTTTTAGAAATTAAATAACCCTCGTAAACAGGAGTCTAAGTACTCAATTCTTCCCGCCGTGGTGAATTAATAATAGAAAAAAAATGAAGGGAGTTAGCGTCGGCGCGGGCCGAAAAAAACTATTAATGAAATCCCGAAAATAAAAAGCGGCATCGGGAATGAGACCGTCCGCATTCTTGGGTCTTGCGCGGAGCAACTTTCACTTTCCGCCCCCGCCCCCTCCCCAGTTTGTTCTCCTCCTACACCGTCCCCCACCCCTTCCACTCCCCTCCCTCCTTGCCCTTCCTCCCATCTCTCTCTCTCTCCCCTCCAACGTTTGGAGTGTGCGTGGGAGGGCTATTGTTGCCGGTCATGTCCAAAGTTTGGAGGATCACAGTTGTTCGAGGTGGGATTTTATTAGGTCTTTGCACACGGGCCTCGTTTCACGAAGCAGTTTATCAATTTGCGAGTATGTACATACGCGTAATTACCTCTCCTAAAGTAGCGTTGTGGGTGTGAACCTAATCGATGCTTACGTCTTGCCATTCTCATCACTTCACAAGAGTTGGCATCGCCTTATCGACCTTGACTCAAAATTTTGTTAATAGTTTCTTGTCGGATTTTTCATCGCGCAAATGCCGCTTTAGTCGATACTGATTGTGTATGGTATGTACTATTACATAGTATGTAGTTGAAGGAGTAGTAAGTTGTGGGTTTAAATGCGGGATCAGTTCTCGCTCGTTTTCGGGCGATTGCACCACAAACTATGTCGCCTGCTCTATTTTCCTTGCAGAACTTTCGCCTGCAGAACTTCGGTGGAAAATGCGAAGAAACAATTTTTAATGGAGCTATTTTTATGCAACCTTTTTTAGTACTGACCCGATTGTTTCTGTGCCACGTTTCATACATCATCATCCACTCATTCATGCTTCTAAATACTCTTCCTGAGCAGTAAATTATCACATCAAAACCTAAAATATATTGTAAACATCATGGTATTCAAGAACCCATCCTAGATACGAATTATGTGATGGGGTCCTCAGATTGAACATGAATATTAATGTGATCTCAGTTTTTCATTCACTGGGCTAAGGGAACCAAATAAAGCTTTGCTAAATACCTCATCTCGTCTGTCGCATCCTTATGTAGGTATGCAATGGGGATGATAGACGTACGAAATGTATAACTAGTACCTCTGAGGATTGTGTAAATGACAGCAGGTGTCGGTCGTCCGACTTATAATGACTGCTACTGCTATAATGATCTTCCGAAATCTATCGGGAGATCGGGTCGGTGGGTTGACTAGAGTATTGACTTCCCACCCTTGAGGACTCGGGTCCATATCCCGGCCGTTGTGTAGATCTGTAATTACGATCCCTTAGATGCTATGAGGAGAGCACTTCAAGTCGTACTATCTGTCCGTCGGATGGGAGGAAGAATCTGTGGACTGAGCGTTGTCCCGCTAAACCAAGGGTCCGTGGTCCGTTTCCCGGTCCAGACGGAATTTATTTCTCGTTGAAATTTATTCGTCTTTCTTCGCTGTAATTTGCGGTGGAACTAACAACTTCAGTACACAGCCTGCCCCAGCATTAGGGATGGTATATGATTTTACCTCGTAGTGGTAGTGGTTTCTTTGAAACCCTTATTCCCTTACGTCACTCTCCTTGATGGACCGCTAGGGCAGGACACTCCTTGATGGACCGTAAGGGCAGGACATCGAGTTCCTTCTGAAATTGCCTTGAGCATTTAGAAGCCTGTGTAGCCGGGTTATCTACTCATTGGCCCCGGCAATCCAAAGGTCCGTGGTTCGTTTCCCGACCCAGGTGATTTTTTTAATCTCCTCGGGGGGGGGCTGCGTTTTAACCGGTCGAGAGAATTCCTATCGCTAAACGAAGGAGTCACGTGGTATAGTAACGGTTTGTTTGAAAATTTTTCGGTGAATTTGTACCACTTGAATAACTTAAGCGTTTGATATGTTGTTTATTGCGACTCTAATCGAGTCCATCTACAATATCTCGTCGAGAAAAACCCGATCGGAAAGGCTGCGTTAGATTTTTACGAATTGCTCTAATGCACCATATTCACGACTCCGTCATGATTGTACACTTGACTCCTTAGTTACGTGGTCGGAATAATCTCGAATGGTTCAAACACAACCCCCTTCCCAATTTATTCGTTCTCTCCACCTTTCCTATATTCCCCGGATAATTCTTCCCTTACGGTGTGAATGAAACCCACCTATCCTGCACGGCGTGAATGACCTCAGCTATCGGTCCCCTCCCCAATTAACCAATCAACCAGGCAACCGAAATCTATGGAATTATCTCCTTTTTTGCTACTTCTCCTTATGCCAAATTTATCTTAAGTTTCCCCTTATCGGTCTCACTTGGATGCTGTTTGGTCCACGAGAGCTTGGAGCTTTCCACACCCTCGCACTGGGTCGAGGAGGAAGGATGGAGGAGAGGAAACAATGGAGGGGGTGGTCGAGGGTTGGTTGTCCCAGTGGCGTCGCAATGCGGGTGCGAAAAGTTTTTAATCGAGGACGGGGGAGGAGGGTGAAGGGCGGGGAATTAAAAAAAATGGGCGGTGGTCGGAGAAATTCTCCCCGGCCATCGCGTCTGCGGCGAAGGGTACCGGGGGGGAGGGGTTTAGGGCGCGGGGGCGACGGAACTCCGCGCTGGGGGTCCCGCGGGGTGCCTAGCCCGTCTGGTGCAGCTCTCGTCCATCCCCTCCGCGCTGCTGCCGCCGCGTTTTATTGGAACCTAGCCCGATATACACACTCTCTCTCAAGATTTGCTCGTCCGGTGGTGCTCCCTTTAGTTTCCCGCGTTCCACCCCGCATCATCCGCGGGGTTATCAACCTAGTCGGGGGAATTCGCCGTGGCAATCCTTGATTGGATCGTCCGAAGTACCTACCTTTAGGATCGATTCTCTCATGCGATGCCCTCTGCTAAAGGTGGTTTGAGCGAGTTTCCCTAATCCCTAAGTTTCCCTAATCATAACGGAGACCTTAATTACATAATTTTTTTAAATTTAAGACGCTGTAAAAAGCATGAAGTAAATACTGTATTACTATTGGCGCATAATATTGTTTTATGTGACTAAAATTCTCATTAATTTACTAAGTATTAATGCTTGAGTCTTTAACTTTACTCATTTTTTCATTCCGTAAGCTAAAAACGCCTTCAAAACCGAAGACTTTTTTATTATTCTGTAAAAACTACTGCGGTGAGTAATATATTTTTTTAATAGTTGAGATAAATAGCAATTGTCAAATTTATGACGAGATCTATGCCTGTTGTGCCGAACAAGGTAACTCAGAATAAGAGTAATACCACAAAACCCGGACTCCACATTCACCACCACCTGTCAACTATCCCAAACCCCCTCCCTCCCATCCTGCAAACGGCCCAATACCAAAACCCGACTCCCACCCCCCACCCGCGTAAGTTTTAGCACTCACTCCACCTCCTCTCCCGGAGTATATAAAGAACCCCAACTGCGCCAGATGTATGTATACCTTGACAATGACGCTCAGACGTTGAAATCGATTGGGAATAAAATATACATCATATCGTGGAATAGTACAAAGTCTTTCATTTAACATGTTCAGAAATCTATGCGTTAGAAATTCCTAATTTTTTAAAGAAGTCTCTCTGGAGTGCATACCCGTATCATTTGCCATGGAAAATGACTGTTATTTTTTGGCAAATAACTCAAAAAGTATAATGGGAAGTAGGTGATATTTTGTTATCATTGGAAATATGATGTCTTTCTCTATATTTTGAGGCCACTTTTATTGAATTCTATAAAAAATAATATCTCGGTCAGACTTCCTTAAACGAAAACAAATTTAAATCGCACATTTCTTTCGTCTAGAAAAATGTATCCTGGCAAAGCAATTCATGGATGGGATCACGGTTCTTTCTTACTCGTTGTTATTGTTATCCAAAACGCACAACGCTCTTACCGTTAGGCTCCTCACAACGTACTCAATCAATTCAAAAAGTGGTTAAAATTATCTGACAAAGTTTGAAGAATGGCAATCACGTTTTCGCTCTCATGAGATCATTGAAAATTAACGATAACGCGAGCGTACGCGTCATGAAGAACCATGATCGCACCTAAGCATGCGTATCTTCTTATGCAGCGGTTCATATTTTTTCCATTTGCGTACCACTTCGTTGCCCGTTTCTAAAAATATTACCACTTGAATTTAAAAAATACGTGTTATTTTTTTACTCGCTGCTATTTAAACTTACCTCCGCCATTTTTTAAATGTTTTCGCATACTCCTAAATTGGGAAGTGCGTATCCCTAAGCTACCCGTATTAAAGGTTGGGAACCGCTGTTATAAGCAATTTGATGATGATAGGCTTCACTTTGTAAAACTGACTGTACGTAAAAGTTCGAGGTGAATTTAATCTGTCCGCGACGTTCAGATTCTCCAACTCATGTTTCCCTTACAATGTGGTCAGTTTCAACCTCGAAAATTAATACGTAGTTTCTGTTACTTAGGTTGCAACAAGATAATGTTGTCAACTCTACAACTGTATCAGGAATTTGTAGGAAATTTTTAATAGTCTTGTAAAAATTGAAACTGAGATCCTCCTGCCATTCTCCTCCATGGTAGTGCACTAATTAATGCAAAAAATGCTTTCTACATTGTTTAAATTCTGTTTTTTAGCCATTTTCCCACTCGTATCCCTCCTGAATTGTAGATGCGTTAAGCGATAAGATTTGTGGGTACATGGGAAAGAGCATGTATGAGGATTAATTATTCTAATCTTTTTTCTGTCATTGCTTGATTTTCTGCTAGAAGTTCGTGTAGTCAGCCCGCAATGTCAGAATCATCGCTCAACTATTTTAAACTGTCCCTAATATTGATTCGACGAATAAGTGAAGGCTTTTCGCATCACGTCGTTCAAGTGGACTAAAAAAAGTTAATATCGATGGCCTTCAGGTGGCGAAATCCACTTCGGTCAAGCATAAATATGCTACCTCATCGGCGTTAATGGGAATGTTTGTGACGGACGTTGTGAAGATTGAGAAGATGCCGAAATAGGAGATGGAATGGGGTGCCATCAATCATTGAGGATTTTGTGATTTTGTGGTTACAGCCGCTTAGAACTGGAATAAAGCTCTGCCGTTGAAGCATGTCATTGTTGATGACGAGGTGATTAATGCCGTGCAATTTTACGCATAAAAGCTTCTATTTTGTTAATACTTCGAATATTTTCGCAAAACATTTTTCTCATTTCGCTATACATCATAGTAATTCTATTTTTGCCGTGTTTTTGGATTAAACTAATGCTTCTCTCGCTAAGGTAATGAATTTTACTCAACCTGCCACTTCTAATTAGTTTATACTCATTATACGGTGTTTTACTATAGTTTTTACTCTCATTCTGTCGCTTCAAGGTGTTTATTTTTTGAAATCATGCACTGCTGCGTAACATATCAACATGTGACAAGTTATTTACAGACCTATCATCAAGTGATGGACCTTTCGCCGTGCGGGCTATAGATAATGGTGAGGTTGTGCTTGGTTTAGTCACCAGCCACACCGGGTTTAAATGATACTCAGTCATTGAAGCGATTCGTTCCCAGGAAAATGATTTTCGCGTGGGTTCGGTGGTGTGCATTCGAGTGAATCCGTTCGAAGCCTTTCCCTTTTTTTCCTCTTTCAATAGTGAACAGCGTCGAGGCTGAGCGGAAGCTTCGTGACCTTGTGACCCTTAGGGTACAAGCTCGTCGATGTGTAGAGAGATTGGTTGTCGAAATGTTCCCTTGTAGTATTTATGTACAGTTTGGACTGCCCTCATCCCTCCTCCTGATAATGAAAAATAAAATTCTCGCCCTACCTTATAGAACGTCTATGGAAGTCAGTTTTTTATAACAGCAAACATTTTTTCGTATTTTCCATTATTTAGAGTAAACAAGCTTTTTTGTCCTTTTAACTACTTTTTCTACAAAGCCATGTAATCTATGAATTTTCATTGAAAGATTCTACAATAGAGTGCATAATTTGCCAGCCATTACGCGACTCTTGTAAACACGGAAAAATAGTCGTTTTAGGCTAGCTAATGATCTTAATTATGAAAAGTTCTACGCCTTCGCTCAACGATGGTGAATAAATAGTTCGTGAGTATTTTTGAGGAATCACTTTAAACATTAGAGTCACCATCATAGATCTTTTGCAATATTATGGAAAGGTGTATGTGAGAGCCGGTTTACCAGTAAGGCAAAGTAGGCAGTTGCCTATGGGCCCCAGAGGGGCCTTGAGAATATTTTCCCCTTTCTTCTCTTGCGACTTGTTTATTAACGTGGGCCTTGTACTGCCTACAGGCCCCTAAGTGTGTTGATCCGTCACTGGTGCTATCTAGTGGTGGAAAAATCGATTTCGATTAAAATCGTAAATCGAGTTTCAATAGTCAAAGATCGAGGAAATCGAGATCGAGCCATGATCTACGAGTTTCGATCCAAACTCGATTTTTCAACTTCGATCTTGACAATTTCGTACCATTTCGCGATCAGAGTGCTGAGTATGATAACGTCATCCGTCCCATGTGAAAAACCTTGTAAGGCCGGTAAAATTGGAAAGGCACGCCCTAGACCATGAAGAAAGTATCTCAATCAGTTGATCTTTCTTAAAAATTTTAGTGAAGCCGAATGGATCCCAGCGGTGATCCCCAAACTTTAATGTGCGTGCATTTGTAAATTTTTACTACAAATAATTCAAGAATGTATTCCAAGTTCATTTTTAGGGATTTTTTATACTTTTCAAATATGCATTATGAGCGTTTTTCGAATGAATAATAAACATGTTTTTGTACCAACTGTATTTTTTTCAAAAATAACCTTCGATTTTTTCGATTAATCGATCTTTTGGTTCAAATTTCGATTTTTGTTGAAACGTCGAGCTTTTTATTTCGATTAAAAATCGATTGCTCGAAAAATCGACCGACCGACCGATGAAAAAATTTTTAAATACTTTTTTTTATTAATGCCTTTTTAATCTCTTCGTATCGGTTGCATCCATTCACACGAATCTATTCTTATGTCCCCTTGCTTTCCCAAAATTCTCCCTTTTATCACTCTCCACATGATGAGGTCCTCATCCTGCCAATGTTGCTGCCTGATTCTAATTTTCTTCTCTTAGTTTTCTTTCCGCTCCTGACATAAGAATTCCTCATTTATTTCCTTTTCGTCCAGCTTACCCTTGTCATTGTTCTCCGTGCCTGTACCTTCAAATTCTCCTGTATACGCTCATATTTCATTCGTAACCACCAAGTTTATTCCCTACGCGAGGCCACGCTTCATATTAGGACATATACTAGTCTCGTTTCTTACTCGTTAAAGAAAAAAAAATTCCATCCTGCGAAAAACTACGTTTTTTTTTCAAACATTTAAAACGCTATGCATGTGTCATAGGTGCCCATCTCCACCACCTAATCATGTACACGTCACATTCGGAGCATTCTTCCAATTCCCTGTTCGGGTGCGGCGGGTAGGCTCCGACTCAAGCGCCCGGCTCCGCGGCTTGCCGCTCCGCCGCACCCGGTGTCAGTGGCGCCTCGGGAGACCTTTCACCGCACCCACAACTACGCGGAGGGCGGACGGGCGAGCGAAAAAGGGTTGGGAAAGACGGTGGCGCCGCCGAGTGGTAGACCTCCGGCACCAGTGCTAGCGGAGCAGCAGCACCACCCGCTCATATTCTCTCGTGTTTTTTGTCATTCCTTCATTAGTTCCCTCCGCACACCCCTCACCGTGTTTTTTCTCTCGACTCGTTTCAGAATTTTTTTTCAAGTCGCGAGCCGTGTAATCAGAAGCAAACCTTCCTTGCACTTTTCTTTTGCTTTTGTTTTTTCAAAAAAGCGTCGGAAGGTCGTCAACCTTCACCGTTCATTCCATTGTGAGCTCGGGCAATGAGTTTAACGGAAAGCGTTTAAGCGGTGGCGGTATTCGAGTCACTTCGTCTACGAACGTTTTAAACCTCACTGGTGCGATTGAAAATTATATTCTTATCAAAAATCTGTGAGATTGTAGGCGTTTCACTCTGCTATAATACTTTCATGACCCTGTATTTTCGTGATATCAATTGAGGGCTTATACTAAGAAACTAATCTAAAGTAATGCAACTGGTGTTGTAATTTCCCTCTTAAAAGAGCATTTATTCAAATCGATGAACTTCTCCTGAGCGTTAGTAATTGGTACATCTACGCTATCATCACTAACTTGTGCATTTCAGAATATAAAATAATACACGATTGCAATATTTTACTTCGATCTGCGTATTTATTCTCTTTCTTGGCAAGCTTGCTGACTGACCAAAGACTGACTGAGTTTGAGCAAAGCGTAAAAAGTAATTTTTATGGTTCGCGAATTTGCTAGCTTAAATTTGATTCACCGAGGTATGATGCTTGGAGTTGTCCATGAATGTGTAACTTGGACCTCGTACACTTGATGTGCTGACATTATATTCCTTTCCCCCTTCTTGTGTATTAAGTTATTTGGTAGGATATATGTGAAAGAGCAAAAACAGAAAATTTAAGTCGAGTCACCTCCGTGTTTTTTGGACCTCTTCTTTGAGTCATTTGTCCCTTTCTCCTTTGCTTTTTCTCCGCAGTCTATGCCTTTGCTGCTAGCATTTTTTTTACAGTAGTTAGATAGATAGGTAGATACACAGCAGTAAGACTTCTTAGACCAGATGGATTAAATACATTCTTTTCACCATCAAAGCCAATGGGTGAGGGAAACTTGAAGTTTAAATGTCATTGCGAGATTAGTAAATCTTAATCCAATTTCTATCAGCCATTTCCCCTATTATGGCTATCATGCGCTCACACGATTGTTTTCTGTGTTACAGTGTAGTTTTCTTGTTTCTTATAAGAATGTAGGTAATGTTGTTTATTTGTTTACGTTAACAGCTGAAAAAATAATCAGCTGATATTTCATTTTTTCTATCCCGTTTTTAAATTCTTATGTCTATTGTTTTCATCCATTCTTAAAAAGAACCTATGTTGGGAATTGTTGGTAAAATTCGGTATGCAAGTGTGTTTAGATCAGGGCTGGACAAAGTAGTCTAAAAATTGTTTTTGGAATACAAAATACTCAAAAATAGAATTTAAAGTACAAAATACTTTTGAATGGTGTATTTTAAATACAAATACATGTATTTTAAAATACTCAAAATACAAGTAAACATTCAAATCAGGATAAAAATACTAAATATTTTACAGTGAAAACAATAAAAATAAGAGCACTACAATAGTATATATTTAATTTCAAATACGGGTTCATGATTACAATATAAATATAATTTGTGTTTCTTGAGTCATCTTTATCTAAAACATATGATTTTAAATAAGCAGGAAGTAGATTCAATGACTAAATTACATTTTTTTTCACATGACTCAATTTGACAATGGAACTCTTCTACTAGGGTAGACCATCCTTTAGCGTCTTCATAGGAGCTACTTTGAGAACTTTCCGATGAAGACAGTTTTGAAGCAGGTTTGAAACCAAACTGGTGACAAATGAGAATCAAGCTTGAGTGCGAAAGAAAGAGTATGTCATTACAATGAATTCTCACTCAGTTCCATTAGGGGGATATCAAAACATTACAACTGGAAAATGGTAAGCTTCAAAATATCAGCAGGAACCCAGCAACAGAAATAATCTCTCTCACAAAATTAAGATTTTAACGAAGTTCAAAACCACAAAAACGTTTTTTAAGAATTAAAAATTGGTAAAATACGAACGGAATGACAATAATGCATGTATGTACAATACGCTAAAGGCACAACCAACCCGCAAATTATTATGAGTTTACAGAAATTGCATTTCAGAAGACTATGAGATGGAATAAAATCGTAGAATTTGGGACTCATACGTATTCTGTTTCACATGATTTATGAATAGTTCGATTTCTCAAGAAACGACGATTTTAAGAAACTACTCAGCTAGGAAGGGCAACTATAACGTAAAAGTTATGGTAACCATAATTCAGAAATTCTGACGAAATTAGACCATTACGCATGCCATTTGTTAAGAGTTATCAGAATTTCCCTCCCGTGCAGAAAAGAGATTCGGTAAGTTCCTCCTTCAGTATTCAGTGACGCCAACCATTCTGTATAGCGAATATCGCAGATCTTATGTTCGTAATTGTATTGGCTGATTCACAATTCTGTAGGCTTGAGGCATTAACGCTGCGGGCCCAATGCAGGACATCAAAGGGACCCTTGTTGGAGATGTTAGATTTAATTCTGGAGGGGTGTACAGATATTCATATTGAATTTTGCCCCAGCACAGGCTGTAAAAATATGGAGGCCGTTTCTGCCCACGTGTCGAAATTTTCTTTTTTATGCAAATGGACTTCAATGACGATATGCCATAATTCAAAATTTCTATCCATCTATCTATATCTAACTATCGAAAGGCAAAATAAGAAAGATTGTCGAAGAAATGAATGCAACGAATCGTTGTACTATTCACTACTAAGTACAAAATAGCGAAATCATAATGAATAAAAGTACGGCGGAATATATAACCCTTTATCAGATTCATTCCTCACCTCCCTTCTCCTCTGTTACAGTTGGTGTTATGATATCCCTTACCTTTTATCCAATCGATGGCCTCTTATGATAGTTTGTGCATCACAACCTTCGGAATGTTATCGGCTGTTTAATGGACGCCATATTATTAAATTTATATCTGTTAACGGGTACAATAAAAGTATCAAATTCTTTATTTTTAGTAGCTTCTCTTTAAAAAAAATAAGTATATTTGTGATTTAATTGTTTAAATAATATAATAAATATATTTATTGCTCCATCAAGTTTTGTACACAATATATAACAATAAACACTGACTGGAGCTTTAGGTGATCCCTAAGGCATTTGCCTGTTGGTGGAGTCACCTTCAAAATATCACAGTAATACTAGCACAATTATTTTATTATAACAAAATGTCTCCAGTTGGAAAGAGAAACTCTTTATAACAGAAAAATAATATACATAAATAAAGGAATAGAAATAAATACACGAAAGTACAAAACAGGATATTGATAGCAAACAATCTCTAAAATAGATCCCTAATCATATTTCCGCTAGTAAATAGCCAGAGTTTCAACTGCTTTTGGAAAGTTTTGATGCTAGAACTGACTTGGGTACTCTGTGGTAAGCTATTGAAAATTTTAAATAAAAGAGTCAGGTAGGACATTGGTGTTAAATGAGGAAATAATATAGTAGCGCTATCAATAAGTGAATTCCCCCAGGTCTTCAACTTAGGAAAGTGCTATGAAACTCTGTTGCGAACAAGACATGATTAATTTGGTTGAATCTCTTTAATATAACATATTATTTATTTCTTTTTTTGTCAGTGTGATTGCTTAAATAATGGAATGTCCGGTTGAATTTGTTCAAATCTTTAGGATGGCTGTTCTAAAGTTTTTTTCTTGAAATGCCAGAGAAAACTCTGCTAGGTGAATTTTCTGCATCCCTTTATCACTTCTACCGAGCGTGCTGAAAATTTCTCATTTGGAAAGCTGAATGGGCCTTACTTATTCGAAATTACCAATCTCACTATCGGGGAGGTCCCCTTCAACGCGGGGAAAACTTCATAAAGTCGCGCGGCGGAGGCGAGAGGAGGGCCTTCCTCGGAGGGAATCACGAGAAGCGATATCGCCCGGCGTCTGCAAAACTCCGGAGCACTACTGGAGAGGAGGAGGGTAACTTTTTATATGTGAGAGGAGGGAGCCGAGGCTAAAAGGGATTTCTTCTGTGCAAACGCGGCGGTGGAGGCGGCCCCAACAGTATAGCTGCGTATATAAAACTCCCAAGGCGCGCCAACTCATCAAGAGTCCTTTTTCCGGGGTAAAAAAAATATTCCTCCTCCATTCCGAATCTCCGGGTGGGATTTTCTTGCCCGCACACATCTCTGGGGTCCATGCGCTCCCTTGGGGTACCATTCCCCCCTTCCCCTCTTACGAGAGAAGGAGGCCAATGAGAATTCATTTCGGATCACGTAATGACTTTTTCATATACGCTGGACGGTTTATAGGGATGAAGGGATGTGAACGGCCTGTGCCCTTTATGGCCCTTCGCCCAGTCCTCCTCATCCATCGCTCGTTCGCTCCTCCTTGATCCCTCTCCTCAAATCCCCCCGTACCTCCTCCGACCTCTTCTGCTTGCCCTTTAATTTGTGTTCCCCCCTTTCGGTTCCTATTCCTCCGAATTTTCCCTATGTTTATCTGCCTATCCTTCCTGTCTCTCTCATTTGGACCCTTTAGTCCTTAGCAATTTGAGACATAACTGGCGGTTTCGGTTTTCCTTCCTTTGAACTGAGCAGTCTTGTTATTAGAATATCGCTGTGCGATGTGAGAGTCACATCGAGTATCTGTTGATACATCGACGTCACTTTGGTTTTTTGTATTGGCTATTTTGGGATGCAACCGACAACTGTGTAAATTATCGTAATTATAAATTAGTTGTTTAATAGGGAAAGCGATCGATAACCTTTTCTATTGTGCATTAATATTGTAGAAAACCTTATTATTTTGTTCGTGATGATGACTTAGGTGTTTTACCACACTGAGGATAACTGGGTAGGTAGGTGAAGATTGAAATTTTCAAGGAATGGGGTAAGGGTGGGGAGAATATCGGCGTCAGTATTGGCCCCATCTTAGCGATAGTTGCCCAGGGGTCCACAGTCCTGTCCGATGGGTGGATTACTGCCCTTAAAGTGCTCCGAAGTTAACACTCAAGTTAGAATTGGGATTATACTGAAAAATATCCGCCTTTGCGTGAATCGGGTTCTCTGGACGGGAAGCCAGTGCCAGCCAGCCAGCTCACTAACGCGGTCTCCCCGGAATTCCTCCGCCCTTCTCTGATTGCTCTTTCATTTTTGATCCCGTTTTCTTTCCTATTTTTACGAACTCTGTCTTTGTTTCTCGGCCTATTCTCTCTCCCTCATTCGGGATTTTTTTTCCTTGCCTTTTGGTACTTTGCTGAAGGGTTCATGTTCCCTTCATGAAGGTGCCTCGGAATTTGAATATGGTAATGCCATACATACTTAGCCGACATACACCGCGTTGCATTTCATGCTACGTCATCGCATGCAGGGATGTTACAAGTCAGGGAAATCAGGGAAATGTCAGGGAATATGAAACCCATCAGGGAAATGTCAGGGAATATCGTCGAACTGTCAGGGAAAAATTTAATTAGGGCGAAGGTCGATGAATTGGTCAGTGGCCGACGTAACCCAACTATACGTTTGTTCGTTGTTGCCGGAGTGTATGTTCCATGTTCTGATTTTGACTTCGTTTCATTAATTTGTCAATAAATTTGATGAGTAAAATTAACATTGGTTTGTTTTCTCAACTTTCATTTGCACTTAAAATTTTCACTGCTCTCTGAACTTCAAGGAAACGCTTAAGGGAAATGTCAGGGAAAATAAAAATTTTTGTCAGGGAAATTTCAGGGAATTTCTTTTCCAGAATCTTGTAACAACCCTACGCATGGCTTACTATATCGCATGATATAGTCTTTCGAATTGACTCTGAGTGAAACTGCAAGTAGGTATCATATTTTATTTTATTTTACTTTTGCGTTACATCGAACTTGAAGAGCTAACCGATGTCTTGTATTCATTTAGAGGTGAAAGCTGCATGCATGTATTTGATTCCAAATGATTATTGTGATTCAAAGTGACTTTTTGACATGATTCTTATGTATACACCATTTAAAGAAGTTACATGTATTATTTCACGAATATTATTAATTGACCCTACAGTTTACACCTTAATTTTCAAAAGGAAATTTGTTGAAAGTGGCAGTTTTTCCTCCATTATAATGCGCAGTCGTTGATACTGGTCGGGTCATTGAAGATATTGTACCTAATATTACCAATTATTGTTCTTTTACATGATGTACCAATTAATATCGCGTTGCAAGATTTTATAGGTTTTACATTTAACAGTCTCTAGAAGGTACGGTGAACGGAAAGGAAGATAAACGAGTCAAAACTTGGTATGATAGTTGAGGAAAGAAAACTTCTGGATGTGATTAGGAAGATGCAAGGTAGGTGGTTTGAGGGGGTAAAGAAGGGCGAAGTGTTGTTTAAACATATGATAGCGGGGGGGATGTTGGGTAAGTGGGAAAGGGGAGGGAAGGGAATAGGTTTATGGACGGGATGGAGAAGGGTAGCACGTATGCTGAAATGAAGGCGGGAGGTATTATTGTTGAATAGGGCCATGTACATGTAAAAATCTAGAGTATTGTTACTTCCATTGAAACGTACCTTAACCGGTAGATTAACTCATAAGAATAATACCTTCTTCATGTCACACGGTGCTACTTTGCTCACCCCGTAGCCCACTGCGAATCCGTAGTTCGGGACTAAAATTTCGCTCTAACATTCGCCTAAAATTGGGGACACCCCCACCCCGGCGCCAGTGACGTCACCGTGTGTTGATTTTGCGAGTGATGACGTAACTCTCGACTTTAGCGAACAGCGTATTGCCCGCGCGTGTGGGTAGTAATTCATTTTCTCGACCCACTCATCATCGATTGTCTACACGGTAGAGCGACTCTGTTCGCATTTCTTTTATTCCCCGCGGGCCATTCGGGTTGGGATTCAACGCGCCCGCAGAGTGTCTCGGTCTCCTCCCGCACGTTGGCGTTTCATTCGCTCTCTCTCTTTCTCTCTACACGGCGGGATTTATACGAGCGGTTCTGCCGGCTCCCTATTTTCCGAAAATCTCGCCTGTCACATGTATTTCGACCACCCCTTTCAGTTATGTCGCTTCTTGCTCTCTCTCCGTGCATTAAATCCATATCTGATCCATGTGCCGTTTGCTGTTTGGACGCTCTTGTTGTCAAGAGCTCTTGTCTCCCACTGTTCTCGGGCCCCGTTGCCTCAATTGCGGTCACACAAAGGAGCTTCGGTGACACAGGCTCTCCAGCAATACAGATATCTCCACTCGTTAATGGCGAGTAACCCTGGAAGCTCGCGAGGTATTGGGTGACAGAGGACAAACTCCCTTTCAATAGGTGGTCCGAGCGACGTATTCCGCTGAACTTTCAGTTCCATTGTCATCATACACTCCGTGTAGTTCCGTGTGCGTGCCATATAGTTCTTGCAACCGAGCATGGCTCCCCGATGCCCCAGGCAAGATATTGAATATGACGTTGAGTTGTGAATAAAATGCTAAAAGCAATAGATCGGGAGTGCAATGGTCTCGTATTTTCTGGTGTATCATCGGTAGATGCTGGTTACAGCTCGTACACGTTGAAAAATTCGAGTCCTCAGTGTTTCAATGTTCCTTTTGTAATTTTTTTGGGAATAGCGAAACATTTACCTGCACTAATTTTACTGAGCAGAGTCATTGGTATAGTCTCTTATTTTATATTTACATTTTACACTCCTATGTAAAATACAGGTAATAGAGCAGTCTATGCCTCATTAAATTATGAGGGATATACTTTTCTCTCTGACACACTTTTGGAACTCTTAATGTCGGTCAAGGATGAAGTGCATGTATTTTCATGATGAACCATGATTAAAGAAACTGATTATAATATTACTACCCTCTTGTTCATTTTGATGACTGCGCTGTTTATAACTACGTTGTCACAGATTATGAAAGCCCTTTTTTCACGATTCATGAAGTGATTTTAATAAATTTAGCATGCCATTGATACACGCGGAGACCTATGCATTGCGTTTCGTTCTCTGAACTACTAAGGAACTTAGGTAATGCAGAGAATGCTGCTTTGAGGGCTAAGAATGCTAGTTGACACTACTGTTGGTGCGAAATTCCACAGAGGAAAAGTCATTCGCCTTGGCTGGGACTCGAACCCTGATCCCTCAATATCGCGCCGAGTGCTTTAACCAGTTTAGCTATCATGGCGTCCTACTCCCCCGTGGGTTTTTGCGGGTGACTCCTTAAAGGAAATGCCGTGGATATTCCCCGTGTCCTCAAAATTTGGCGCCCATGTATTTAATGGGGCATCAGGTTTTGGTGCCACTCTTATACAATGCGAAAAAATTCTTGATTGTAATAGATTACGTAGTAAGTTTTTTATGTCAGAATTTTTTCTTATTCTAATTTTGTGTCATGCGTGTGGAAACTAACAGATAACTTGATCAATGCATGTCATGGTAGACTGCTTTTAATTCATCGGAGTAATTTTTTGCTCTTGTGAAATTCCCTTAGGGCTCACGCTGCTTCAAACCGATAATTTTACCGCGTTGCCATGAAAGTTGTGTGAAAAGCGTGTTTCGAAACCGACACTTTTTTCTTCTCCGGTGGCTTTGCTACCGGAAAATTGCTCACGACCCAGAAGTATGCTAATCGACTGATTTGGTGAAACCATGTTCCCTCACTCCTGTCTTTGCCCTTTTCTTGAGAATCTAAAGTTAGACTTACTATTCAATAAAAATCGTGATATAACAGTGTCAGGCTGGACCTGGTGAACGTTGTCGATATTCATGATGAATAAAATAATTAGTGATCTTCCAAAGATTTACTGAAACGCGTTTTGTCTTTCAATAAATCTGTGGAAGATTACTAAGTTCATCATGAAGAATAGTGTCATTTTGACAGTTGTTAGTTTCCTGTGTTACACTCCCTCCCAAATTTCTATCAGAACTGCTCTCTTCGATTGTGCTGAAATCTGTGCTGTGCGGCTACTATTTTATTTATTGAACTGTTGAAGGAGAATATTTTAAAACTTATTGCTAATAAAAGGGTAGCAGGCTATCGTCACTAGTCATTAGTCAAATGATTGGTTTGCTGCCGCTTGATGCGAGGCGCGCCGTCTCTCAGCCTACCGTTTCATCCCTTTATAATGTCCTACCTTGACATATTTTTAATTTGCTTAAGACATTTTTTTGTGTAGATCAATCTTGAAAAAAATAAAATTGACGACTTTTTCTTTGACAAAGAAAGCGAGGCTAACCATTGTAGTATTGTTGCTCATACATTAAAGGATTATCACACACTGGACTGGTGGCACAAACTGGAGCTTGCAGAACTGTTAAATAATTCGGAAGTACATTGAAGGAAAATTGGCGTAGTAGTGAAGTTAGGTATTGTCTTAGCGAAGGAGGCGTTCACTTATAAGAAAGAATCGATTGCGGGAACCTTGTGAAAGAAGGTAAAGATAATATTCGCGAAGAGTCTAAAGTGGAGTGTAGCCTTGTATGGAGAAGAAATATAAACTCTCAGGAGAGAGGAGAATGTACTGCAGGCGTTTGGGATGTGGCTGTGAAGGAGAACGGAGAAGTTGTGGTGTACCGAAATAAAAATGAACGAGGAAGTGCTCGGTATGGTGGATAAGGAGAGGATGCTTCTGGAGGGGATGAGGAGGAGGTAGAGTTGGTGGTGGGAACTTGTAATTGGGGAGTGTTGTTGTCAGTAGCTGTGATGTTGTATAAGTTGGGAAGGAAAGACAGAGAATATAGACATCCTGAATGAGATGAATAGAGGTAGCACAAATGCCGACCAGAAGAATTAAATTATTTCAGTTAACAAGGGCGACTGTAAATGATAAATATATATATATATATATATATATATATATATATATATATATATACGAGTTCTTGGAAAATCACACACGCGATAATATAAATAAACTATGCCACAGGTGGGGCGGAATGAAATATAAACACAAAAAAGAACACTCACACTATAAGTTGATATTTCGGTTGCTCTAGAACCTTTCTCAAAGATAGATTCTGTATCCGTCTATCTTTGAGAAAGGTTCTAGAGCAACCGAAATATCAACTTATAGTGTGAGTGTTCTTTTTTATGTGTTTATATTTCATTCCGCCCCACCTGTGGCATAGTTTATTTATATATATATATATATATATATATATATATATATATATATATATATATATATTATATCCTCTTCCTCCATTCAAACCTACCTTAACCGGTAGATTTCCTCTATTAATAATGAAAAAGTGATTTTCCTGACCTTTCATGTTAAATATTCCTATCGATTCTTCCTTGAATGATTGTTTTCAGGAGGCCGTTATGTTTACGACCATGTTTTCGATACGTTTGTCTCTATCAACACGAGAATCCACCACAGTCATATTCGTGAAATGAATCTGTTAAACACCTCTGCTTTTCCACCGCACGTGTTCGCCGGCGTGCTGTTGATTTTCCATCCCCGTATGTTTCCCACGTTAACTTCCTGGGGAGTCTCTTTATTTCCTCGTCAGACTCTCACGGTGGGTCGTTCGTCGTGGGAGCAAAATTCAACTTTTATTCTGTCGCAAATTCAAGCCTATAATTTATGACGTCCTTTCAAGCTTGAAGTTCACTGAACAACGAGAAAAGAAGCAGACCGTGAATATCACGTGGTTGTGTTGTTTATGGTGGTAGTTATTCCTATTACCCTTCCGGAAGAAAAAATCTTAGGGAAAGAGAAGTCGTGGGGCCATTCGATCGCCCATTCAAGTGGCTAATAATATCCGTAATGCTCAGGTGATTCTTTAGCTTAGTATTTTGCTATTTTATGTTTTTATCGCATAGGGAATTAAACACGGGAGAACCCGACTGGAATATTCTGCGTGAAATTGTGAATCGATTTATATTATTTTTCTTGTAAATTACTTGTTATGTTGTTGTCATGAAGAAAAAGAAACTGTTGTGTACAAAGCTTATAGGATCACCAATAAGAGAGCAGTACGTGAAAACAATTGTGAGTGTTGCTGTAAATTGCTCAGAGCGTGTACTATTGGGAAGCTGGAACAAAAATGGCTTGAATTGCCATATTACCAAATCGGTATGATGCTTTTTTTCACTTTTATCTAATGAGAACTAATGAATAATGAGAACACGAATGCAAAGTTTCACGCAAATCTAAGCATAAATAAAAATCGCTTGGAGTTAGCAGCTCTCCATTGTATCCTATTCCAGAAATCAATTAATGTTTTAATTGACTAATGGTGATGACATTTCTGTTGACCATTCTAACGTTCTTCTTGAGTGGCGTTAAGCTACCCACTATCGCGGGAGTGTTTGATGTATGGGGCAGGAGAATATTTAGCGAGAGAATGTGTGAGCTATTTATTGTAAAGTCATTGGTAATTCAATTCCTAACGTAAGTATTGTGTTTTATTGTGTAATGTATCTAGCGAACGGATTTCAAATGTCCTGCTAGACATGGAATCCCTTGGCGCTTAGATATTTGTTTCATAAGATCAAATCATGGTTTTCTCTTCTGAGTGAAGTATTATTTTAGGTAAGAAGTTAAGTACCAGAGAAATAATAAATCTACAAAAATTAGCCTATAACCACGCAGGGCACAGTAATCTAATATCTTTACACCCCTTTTTCTAAACAATGTGTAATTCTATTTGAGCCAAACATAGTAATATATTATTTCTTTTATTAATAACTACTATCAGAAGAGTTACTCTGATGGAAATATTTTGAATTAATTTTGAAAGTTAGTTTCAATAGTAAGGAGTAATGTTCAACCTTCAGTGGGCTCTTTTGCTTTTTAGTGCGTAATTCCACGGAGGAAAAATCATTCGCCTTGGCCAGGACTCGTATCTGGATCCCTCGATATCGCGCCGAGTGCTTTAGTCATGAAATCAACCGAGGTGTCCTCCTCCCCTGTCCCGGTATCTTCAAAATTTATCTTTTGCTTTTATCTCTTTTCTAGGGCTGTAGTTTTTTTACTTGACTTGCAAAAATATTGATCTCTCCAAAAAGGCTTCGCTGTTTGTTAGCTCATTAATGCTGTCACGATATCGGAATCAAGCGTTATTTCATCTTTTTTCGAGCCCCAATAATTGGTTCCGTGAATTCGTCATGTAGGATGCTTCATTCGCTCGTTCGAAGCAAAAGATAGTGAATGAATTTAATAATGAAGCACATATGCTCTTTTAATTCAGCGGAAACTTTTGAAGTTTTTTTATCCCTCTATCGTTAATAATCTCGCTTAAGAAGTCATTTCACGCTCCGGAGGCCGGCGTAATAGCGATTTTCTGACGTGATGATGCCGTTCGCAATTTCCGTCTCTCTTTTATTTGCAAGGCTGGCGTTATTAATGACCGCCTTAGAAATAAGAATACCGCCTAGCGCATTGGGGCATGCTGAAAATATCGTACCTTTAGTTCTTTTGCGGCTTATTTTTCTGTCTCATTAATAAAGGTAAAAGTGAATGATCTATTTTCACGGACGGGATAGTGTGTAGTATAATTCGCGACCATAATTTTTCCCTTTTATCCGTATCCGAAACGTTGGGTCTCTTTTTTTTAATTTTGGAACTTCTCTCGCTCCGGCTCACATTTTAATTGGGAGGGTTAACCAAGTTTGGGGGTAATCGGTATAAATTTTGGGCGCTCTGGAAAAAGGAGAACTTTCACTCTGAAGAAGTTGGGAATCCCTCTCTGGATATTTCCTTTTGAATTCTTATCACTCTCTACCAACTCTCCGAGTGTCCTCGCTATAGCTGAATTTGTCGGCTGGATGAGTCCGCTAGAGAGTTCTATTATTTTGGAATGACTCCATGGCCCGGCTTCTTCCTCTCGTTCGCTTGCTCTCTCGACTCGGCCTTGTAACGACAGAAATCAAGTTTTTTAGCTGTTGAAATTCGAGAAGGGGGAAGACGCATTTGGAGGTGAGGGGTGGTTGGGGGTGGTTTTGCAAGTGGAAAGGGGGTGGATGGTTGGGGGAGGGAAAGAATTGAAGGAAGGACGGGGTGAAAGTGTTGTCGAGGGCGAATCGATAAGTCCTGCAGGGAAGAATGTGGGAATGTACCATTAAGTGAGGCTCTCATTAAGTTTTAACTGCCGGAGACATTTTGGAGGACTCATGTGGTGTTTTTATCTTTGTCTTTTGGTCGTGCTAAACCCTGCTCTTCGAACCACACGCTTTTTAGAGAACAGTTCGAAATTTAATCACGCCGACCCTCATCCAATCGTAATTTGATCTGGATTCCTCTAAACCGGAAATAAATATAAATATATTTTGAATGAGTTTAGATCTTTCAAAAGCATGCTTATTCGTAAGAAAGTGCCACGTTTCATTTAGATTTAAGAATGATATGACAGACCCAAGAACATGAAAACCAATCTCGCACTCTTGTTTTCTTTGCCTTTAGACCTCAGTAGCATTGCATACCCTCCTGTGCTTTAGCCGATAGACGTGTCGACAGAGAACTTCTTGGGTTATGTCGCTCTACCTTTGAGATGCCGGACCGGCACGTTGGCAGCCTGGCCACCGCGGCCGGGTACAGTACTGTATGAGGGATATCTGGGAAACTGGATGTAATTTGCCTCGGCCTTTTAAATAGAAGAGAAATTGCCCTCCACAATACATTCTTTAACTTCCTTCTCTCACGTACAGTCCCTCAGGATTTTATCAGAATTATCTGGGAAACTGATTTGGATTCGCTGAGACCCTTCAAATGAAAGAGAAAACACGCTGGACACAGGTCGCAAACGTTTCTCGTTTGACAATCGTGGAACGCTTGACTGAACGAATGGTGATGTAGCGGCCACTACCGGACCATCTACATCCACACGCTTTGGATTTATTTATTTTTTTCGGCCCTCCAAAATGCTGTTGGCGTGCATCAAGCCTTGTCAGAGATCTGCGCCGTCCATCGGTCGTGGATCACGTTATTAATTCCCTCGGCCGCCAATCGACTGTGAAACAAGCCACTCACTGTCGGCCCGGGTATCACCATTGAACTCGAAATCCCACGACGGAGCTTCTACATATCCATCAACGTAGTTCTCTGCATGTCACCTCGAGGGGTGTGGCAGGGTATTAATTTCCTTCAAACGTATACTACATTGTATGAATTTAAAATTTTAGGAAATACCTTTTTTTCAATGGGTGATAATGGATCAAGTACTTCTATGCATGCATATAAATGTTTGTATTTTGCGAAATGGTGCTTATTTGCAAGATCTGCTCTTAGTAGTGGTTTACCACATTCTAAGCATTATCATTGGTTTCCACCTACAATTCATGTATTCGGATATTTGAATTATGATAATTCTGATTAAATTAGCCTTGGGTGTAAAACCCAGCATCTAAGCCGCTCCTATCGCAATAGCTGTGCCTCACTTTCTGTTCTCCTTCAAGAGATTTTACTTGTGTCAATATGTCTCCGTTTTATTTTATGTTGTCCGCGGATGAGATCTATCTGTGTTGGATGCCAAACTCTTGACGATAGCGGGCAGGAAAATGTGTGTGTGAGAAAGATTTGAAGATGTCCCCGAAAATGGGAAGTTGAGGGCAAGACCGTCCGAATTCATAGTACTGAGAAGATAAAATATCCAATGATAACTTGAGATGATGCTAAGTGAAATTCACTCGCGTCTTGCTCTCCCCATCCGACTAAAGATTGGGCGAACTTGTGATCTTTGTTGGCTCCAGTAGTTTCCATCCTCTCCTTGTTCATTCCGGCCCGACTTTCCATTGCGACTCCTGAGAGAACTGGTTGTGGGAGAGCGAAAAATGATGGGGAGGTGGTGGACTGGTGGAGCATTCGTCCGGCGATTGGAGTAACCGGTCAGGTGGCCTTGTAGGACGGGTGTTAATAGCTTATCGCCGTGGATCTCCGAGACCAGATATACCTCCTCAGTCCGCCGTAAGATGGACGCAACTGTCCTTCGCGTCGTATAGGAAAACCTCACTTCCATCTCTTGCCCTTTATGCACTGTGCGGTGGGTCATCTGTATAGCAAGTGGTCGCATTGGTGTGTGCTAGAGGGTTGATTTCATAACAGAAGTATTGCAATTTACTTTACGTTTCTAGTTTTAATTCTAATGCCTGCTTCTCCTGGGAAAATTTCTCTTCAAACTTTCTACGAAATCCAAATTTTACCATAAAATTGTTTCTTTGATAAAACTGTGCTTGCTGTTGATTTAATCTGATTCCATTAAAGTATGAAAATCGTTTTATATGCTAAAAAATCAAATAGCTCTGCCGTTAACTATCTTCTTCTTGTAAAGAAGTTCAGCGGTTGATTATCGTCGTAATTTCTGCCAAAGTATGTGTTTCTCTTTCCCAGTCGCAGCTTATGCTCTACTTTAAATTAAGTTCTAAAGTTGATCGCTACCATAATTTTTCAAACATTTTTCCTCCATGTTCGCTTTAGCTGTCCTATCTCACTGAGGATCTCGTATAGTAGCTTCATATTCAAAAGGATGCCTGACAGCTGGGTGGCAAACAACTTTTCGCATGGTTTTTCCGTTATCCATTTGTTTAATCATCATCCGTGGTCAGCGTATTTACACATACTCCATATCCTTGTGTAGAGTAGTGGTTGACTGTCTTTTGCTGACTCCAACTTAGCACAGGAAAATTAAAAATTCTGACGCATTAAGATTCCCGTACACGATAATTTTTCTGAATTCATTTTTTCTTTCAAAGCTCGCAAACCACTGGAGAAAATGTGGGTAACCATAACTTACATGAAATGTGGAATTCAGTCATTGATTTCTACATATAATGTGGCTAATATTCTTGCACGTATATACCCCTGCATCCTTGCGATTACCGGGGGCGTATTTTGTAGACGTGTATTTCCTTTAAGGCAGGCAGAAGACCGCTAAGTTAGTTCTCGAGTTCATGTTGCACAAAAATGGGAATCCCCACTCGATCCCAAAAATCCTGCACTGATAGAAATTATTGAATTCTGAAACCCTAGAATTGGGGTAATAATGTTCATAGAAGTTTGAAGAAAAAAAAGGGAAATGAGATTGAAAATATTGGGAAGTTCCATCGCTCTGAGCGGAAATCCTGCAACCTTCAATGCTGTATCTGAATACGCATTTTCTGTACCTACTTCGTTTACCATTTATGCAAAAGAAACTCGCGGGAATTCCCGTCCATTCCCGAAAATGCTATCTCTACTTTGGAAGAAATGGTTGGATGATGAAACGCAAGAATTAGGACAGCTACTTAAGTGGGTATTCTCTCTTGATTATTGTTTAGTTATTATTGATTAAAGAGAAAAATAGTCTCATTTTTCGGGCAGTAACAATGGCACTGCGGGGTCTTAGTCTTAGGATGTATACTTATGTACATTTGTTGTACACGTGTATAATAGATAGATGTTAATCACTCCGCTTAAAGTCACTCAATTTTCACGAATTTTTTCTCATTATTTGACTCAGTTATGTCAATCTTTTGGTAAATTCAATTTTAATACTTTCAAATATTTACTGTGCTTCAAATTATACTCTCAAGGTCTTCCTACGAACTCAGTCTTTCGGAAAAGTTCTCCGGCACCGAAATGAGTTAGTTGTGTGATCCAACTAGACGTCCCGCGAGTGTTGTATAAAATGCCTATTTAAAATCAATGGTGCACCCAAGCGCCTCGGATGTTGTACCGATTGAAGCTGATGCTCGGATCAACATTTTGCTACCCAGCAAAAATTGAATGCCCCACCCAACTCCGTTCTCAGCCTACACCTACGCAAATTTCGGTTTCGACCCTTCTCCCCCCTCGGGTAAGTGGTCGGTGGTTGAGCCGCTGCGTGCGAGTGGGCGATCCGATAGGTGTGCAGCACGGGTGCTCTCTCGGGTGGGTGGGCGCTCTCTCAGGGAAGACGTGAAACGGTTGCGGGAGAGACGCGCCTGAATCGATTGATGGGTCTGAAATGCTGTCTGGAGCAGCCGCCGTGCGTTCCCCCGTAGTTGCCAGCCACTCGCGGAGGGAAGGATCGTGGTGCTGGCGGCGCATGGGATCCTCGAGCCGCGATCTCTGACCTGCTGACGTCGAAAGCTAATGGGTTTTTCACCTGCTGCAATTCGGTTAGCTGGACGAGATCCCGAGTAGTGTTCAATTCAGACTGGTGAAATGGATGGTTATTTGGGATTTTGTATCCGGATGTAACCTATGTAAAGTCCCGAATAAATTAATTTACTAGAGGACTCGAGTCAGTAGGTGTTTGTATTCCAGCTAATCGTTAATTTTCGACCTTTATGACTTGCATATTTTTGGATATGTGTCTGTTACCGGTGAATATAGCATTTCCACGGGCTAAAGTCAAACCTGCGTGCACTTAATTGAAATGAAAAACTTTGTGAATTCCACATCATACCTGATGATGTCGCTCATCGACGAAACTTAAGTCGTATTAAAAGTCTATTTATGTGGAATTCACAAAGTTTTTCATTTCAATTATAAATCTTTTCCATAAAGTTAAGCCTGAAGCCATTAACTTCTGCGTTCACTTAATTGTGTGTGAGATGCTTTTTTTAATTTAATAGTTACTCACTGTCGTGTTTCTTCTCTGCATATTTTTAACGGACAAGTCGTGAATTCTTTTTCTCTGCGTAAAAATTTAATTGAATGAAACTATGGAAGGTGTGTTAATGTTTTCTAATTATTTTTTTCTTTCTATTTTCAGGTAAGGATCAACCATGGTTGTGATATTAAAGCTGTGAAATTTGATGGGATTGGATATTTAGTAAGTGTTTTATATTAAGTATCACATTTCCCATAATTAGTATATTCGCGCGCGTGGTCGCGAGAATTTACAAAAAACGTCAATTTTAACCTTACCTATGCGGATTAGCCTTATGATCAACTGGCGAAGAAAACATTTCATTATTAATGGACCATTAATTTTAAACCTAGAATACATACTTTTGTCCGCCTCTACTACTGGCGTCTTCGGGGCTTAATTTTCAGCGTACGTAAATCAATGACGATATGACGCCTAGATTTTTCAGGAAAAAAATAATTTCGATCAAGTACAGTGAAGACCCTTGAACTACTTGAGGACTACTTTATATTTGAACCCTGCTAGGAGATGGATCAAGATTTTTTGGCATTGAGACAACATCAATTAAGTTGAAAGAAAGTTGTAAAAATAATCAGGTGGTGGTTCGTCCTACGTATTTATCCTTTTCTCCTCATTTGTCTTATTTCGTCACGGCTGATTCATTTTTATTGCTTTTGGTGTTTAAAATACTGCTGCATTTAATTATTTTTTTAAAATTATTGGTGTCAAATAGGAATAAAAACTATAATATAAGTTCAAAGAATAAACGAAATGCATCCATAAATTAAGTTTGGAAATAAAATTTCAAAATCATATTGTTTGTTAAAAAAAATTAATAGAATGATTAACTTTAATTCTGAGTGCTAGGGAAAAAAGTACGGAAATATTTCGAAATGAAAGTTTTATTTTTTTTTGGTGCTGCTCAAAGCTTCTTCGCCACTTACCTTTAGTAATGTTTCGCCTTTTGGGTCCGTAGTGAAGACCACTCTTGTTGCCGTGCCGTTAAGAGTCTCCCTTTAAAAAGCGGGCGTGGCCCTTCGTCGAGGAGAAGCACTGATCTCCTCCAGTCCTCATCCCTTAGGTATTTTCCCGGAATAGAGAGGACGGAGCAAGCGAGAGTATAGAGCGGGGCGCCCGGAGCGCGGCGAATCAAAATGAGGAACATTTTCCTCCTCTCCCATTTCCCTATTTCCCCTCATTGCCACCGGACAAAAATCTGAAAATCGATTCCTTCCTCCCTTTTGGGATTACAGGAACACTTCCGTACCCCCCACTTATAGGCTTTCCCCACTTTACCCCCCTCCCTCCTCTGCCTGCTTACTTGTTTCCAGTCCTCCCACCTCCTCTTCTCATCCTCGCTCCGAAACTTTTTCCCTCTTTTACCTTTTCCCTCTGCCAACCTTTTACTTTATTTCGTATCTTCGTTCCCCCTCAGCCTCAGGGGAGGCTGGCTGCCCGCGTGCATTTAGCGTACAAAAAGTGTAAAACGGGTATTTTAAGAGGGTGGCCATTGATTCTTGAATCTCTGAAAAATCTGAGAAAAAAGCGCGTGGGATTTTCTTGGTAAGGACCTGAAATCGGCCTCAGAAACCCCGAGTTAATGGAAAGGTTAAATTTTAACCTTCAAAGTACTTGATGTTACTTTGAAGTTGGAAGCGAAAGCGTGTTTATTTTATGCACCAATGGGATAAAATTCGCCGTGAAGAAATCATTTTACTTGAACAAGATTCGAACCGGGATCTCCCATTTGCCAGTTAAATGTATTAGCCAGTTTTACCCCAAGCCATCTTACTTCAAGGCGTATTTCAGCTGGAGTTTATGAGAACTAGATGGTTTCGTATCCAGTCTACATTGTATCGCAGGATACATGGCGTGGTCGTGCTTGATTAGCCTATGCCGCTGAGGATAAACCCAGCATTATCGCTTTAGAATGATGAACTTTAGACAATTTCTAAATAAATGCGAAATGAGCAAATAATATGGTACACAGTCACGCGAACGGGTTCAAAGATATACACCAAAGGGATTCGCCGTTAAAAAAATTATTTGAATTGACCGGGATCCGAACCCTAACCTCCCAAAGGTGTGGTAGCATGTTACAGTTATATTATTTTACCAGGACTACTGTAGTATTTGTGGGATAGTATTGGTGGGTTTGTTGTCTGAGATACGTTTTTGTCTCTGTTATTATTCTGAAGTGAGATGACCGACAAATGAAGTAACATTCGTCATTTTAGTGCGGTTTTCTGGGGAGTTAGACGAGGGATGCTTATTTGTGAAGTGGAAGAAGGATGGTGGGATATCCGTTGACGGCCTTCGTTCACTCTTGACAACAAGCATTTATGGATGCACAATTTGACGTTTCATCCGACGAACGCAGATGGATTACAATAGAGTTAGATCTTTCCTCATAGCACGCTATTGAGGATCAATATTCTTCTGAAAAATCCCCGCCACTGGAAGGGCTGAAACCCAGGTCTTCGGGACCGGAGGCCAGTACTCCACAAATTACAGTAATCGCCACCAAGGTACCCTCACTGTGAAAAGTATGCTTATTTCAATCATATCACAAAAATCAATAGACTTTTTAAAGTTTCTGTTCTTTTAGCTACCTCAAGTGTAAAATAATTATGGTAATTATTAATGTATGGTGATATATGATAGTACTGGAAGTGCTCCACTTATGTTGAAGAAAATAATTTTATGTGGAAGCAGGACTGAATTTGTGTAAAACTTTCATAGTTTTTGCTTTGAAATATTATATTGATGGAATTTTTCGTGTGAAAATTTACTCGTTCAGTAGATATATCCGAACCATCTGATCCCTAGGCTGTTAGTAATGTACTGAGTAATGACTACTGTTAGTAATGTACTGGGATAAAGTCTGCCGCGTTACTGCATTAGAACAATATTTATTTATTTTACTCCGGCTATTTACTGCTCTCTGTTCCGATGGAAATCCTTGTGGAGTTATGTTGCTCTAATTATGCTTTCTGTGCTTGCAGAGTATATTATTTATAGCCGTTGTAGTTTATATTGCATTGGTCGAGCAGAGTTTGCGTAGTTTGGAATAGCTAAGAATTTTATTTTTTTTAAATATTTTATGAAAATTACGTAATGTCATTGAGAATTTGGATAAAAGTTTGAAAAATAACACATATAATCGCTGTCCACCATGGGTCGATTTTGGTCAATTCACACCATTAACATTCTGTAAAATTGCCTGCAAGCCTACACTATATTGCCTGCACTAAATTTCAATTGGTAGTTCATAGGCATTTGGAATTTCTACAAATCATTGACCTCCCGGTCGTACGAAACTTTCCTCTCTCAGGCCTCCTCTACCCTGTCGACCTGTTCCAATCTCATCTCCGTTCTTTCACCACTGGATCGGAACCTCGCATGAATTCTCGCAATTTTTCATTTCGCCGGGCGTTCCCACCAATATTTTCAAGCGTCCCCCTATGCGAGTGTACATGTACCTATTTGAATCGAAAATGTTGTGTTAATTGAACGCTGTTCGTGTAAAATGCGTGCGGTTATGACTCCACTTTATCTGTGTCGCAGTCGTTTTAGGAAAGGACGAAGGTTGGTCGTTGGTATTAACGATGAAGTAGATGCCTCGATCACCTCCTGCGAGTTGCGGCTCTTTCTGGATAGAAGCCACATTATGCGGACTCTCAAACGACATCGTATTGAAACACCTGCCGCCACCAATGCATTCGCATGAGTACCTTAAAAATGTGGTGAAAAGTGGACCGACCAAAAGTTGAAGCCTTTGGTGCCTATGAATTATCGTTCTTATCGAGTTATCACTGGCAGTACCTGAAATAATAAAAAAAAACTTTGTGAGTTCCACATAAATAGATTTTTATTGCGACCTAGGTTTCGTCACTGAGCGACATCATCAGGTTACCTGAGGATGGCAGTGCCTGCAAAATATTAGAATAGCATTGGAGCATCCGCAATTTTCCATGCCCAGCGTTTTTGCTTGCGAGTGCAATGTAGTAACGCTTAATTATTAACTATTAGCAGAGTGGAGGATGGAGTAATACTTTGATTTTGGCAATGCCCTTCGCTCACACAAAATGAAATCACTCTTGTCCCTTGGGCTTGGAATGCACCTGGTCGTCTGGTCTCGAACTCTAACAAGGTCATCAAGAAAACTTTACTAACGCCCAGCAACGATAACCTTCCTGCCTTCAGCACATCTCAACGATAGCCACCAATGGCGATTCCTTTTAATTCCCGTTTAATCAAACGATACAGTACAATTATGTTCCGAATGTGCACCTGCAAAGAGTTTATTTCCCATTATAAGTAGATGTCGTGATCATTATCACCGGACTCGATTGGAGGAAGGACACTGCTTGGGCAGCTGAACTTTGTTATTAATTTTGTGCACAACTGTTATTTTAGCATAACCGTGTCTGGATCTAACTTCTGTACTTATGTGTCGCCATTTATTATTAAATATGTAGAGAATTGGACTAAAAAGTATATAAAATGGCCCACCTGCAGTAGATGTAAGTGGCGTTTCATGTACTTATATTGGGCAGGATCTGGTCAAGTCTCGCTGCCTCTCGAAGTTTAGTATTCCTTTTCCACCTCGACATATTTTCTTTTTCTTATGATCGTTATTTCCATTCCGGTTTTTTCTGCCTCCCACTAACTCAACGGTCCTATTCTGGTGAGGTTTAAATATTCAGGGGGAGTGTGTGCTGAAGGTTTGCAACGAGCATACCCTCCCCTTCCTTGCTCGGTGGTTGCGTTTTCATAATTTGACTGTCACGTCTACGGAGGCAATAACTCAATCACGATCATTATAAATTGTCGCCATCCATTTCCCTTTCATTCCGAGTCGCGCTCGAGGCTTAGTTATCGCCTCCGTGATAACCTCGGGGATTCGCAACGGCCATGTTTAAAATAAATGAGCCCAGGGTTGCGAATTAACAGTAATAACTCTTTGCTTAATGTGTAGGCATTTGCATTCCTTTGAATTCTCGAGATATTTTATTTGCTCTTTTGCTATTTTGTTTCTCATGGAGTAAACGCGGTACGCGGCAGGAAACATTCTTCATGCATAGCTTATTTCATTTTGCTCAATTAAATACTATTGCTCCGGTTGGATGTGTTCGTGTACACCGGCTTTTCGAGCATCGTTGGATTATTTTTCAAGCATTCACTCACATTATTGCTGTGATGGTGAAAAGTTTCTGTCATCATCATACTTTAACCTTTCCGCTTTAGCCATTCGTCTGACACATTCTCTTTCATTTCCATCTCTGCTTCTCCTCTGCCAGCCTTCAACTCCATCCCTTACCTTCTTAACAATTTTGACTTCATTTTTTCACCTTCTCCTTTGGCTTTCTTTAGGTTTTTGCCCTTGCCTCATTTATCAGCCATTTTAGGCATTCTTCTTCCCTCCATTCTCATTACATGTCCAAGCCATTGACTACTTTTTAATTCGATTATTTCTTCTAATGACCCAATTCCCAGTCTTATAATATTTTCATTTCTTACTCTATCCTTTCTATGTTACATATTATATTCCTATCAGAGACCTTATTTATTATTCTTGAAGCCTATTTGGGACTCGTCTTGTCAATGCATACGTCTCTGATCCATTTATTAATATTGGTTGATTATATGTTCTTTTTATAATAGAAGGCTCAGCGCCGTGAGTGACTAAGCGCCATCGCGGCTCATTTTGAGATGTTCTTATTTATTCGTCATGTTCTTCGTAACTGAGCTATCCATAGAAAATTACTTCCTCTTTCTGACTACGTTTAGAAAATCCTACATTTTCACATATACACATTTTTGCAAATATAACTTGCGTTTACAGAGGCTAATGGCGAGAATGGGTGAGGAAGAGGGAAAGATAATATTTTCCTTGTCATGTACAAACGACATTTTCACTAAAACTGATGTAAGTGGTGCAGGTTTTCAGAATATTTATGGGTAGGTATAGCATGAAAAATTTGATCTATTATAGTTTTAGGGTTATTGGCAATTTAATATGGTAATTGCTGTCAAAGTGTGATCAATAGGACTGGCGCAGCAGCCGGCACCTCGGGCTGGGAAAAGTATTAATTTTAAAGTACATACGTCGGCCAATGTGTAAATTTAGTTTTTTTTACGTGGAAGGCAGATTATCAGATGAAGTACGTCCATACCCATCACGAAGTACCCTATCGGGCTACGCATAATTAAAAAAGTTTAATCCTTGTTGACTCTGATTTATTTATTTCCTCCATACGGCCATATCCTTTCATAGGTACCTTTTTTGCTTCAGTTACTTCTGTACATTACTTTGTACGCGCTCTCTTGTTCTTAATACTCCTAATATGCCGTCTCTTTATAGTCTCTTCCACCTCATTCACCAGTGACTTTCTCGGCCTACCCCTTCCTCTCTCAGCACTCATTCCACTATCATATATATGTTTCGTTATTTGATTCGCATTCATTCTCTCGACATAGGGAAACCTTTGAAGCACTCTCCTCTCATACAGGTTCACAACCGGAGCATCCATTCCACATTCTTTTATCACATGCTCATAGCTGAGCCTATCTCTTCGTTTTGTGTAGTGTAAGTAGTTTACTTTAAGAGTAAAACTTTTTATATCGCGAAAGGTACGATTATCGCCACATTGCTCATTTATTATGCATCCTATAATTGTATTTAGTTTGGCAAGTTTTTTTTGTTTTGTTAATTTATTTCACATAAGACTCAATGTATGAAATTGTATGTGTTCCATAGGACAAGGTCCTTGAACAGCAATACATTTATTTATTTATTATTATCTCTTCTGCTCTTACCGCAAACACTTCTCATTGTCAGATGCCCCATTGGTTGAAGTAGTATTTTTTATTCGGCATTAATAAAATGGTGTAATTTCATATTTGTTTTTAGTCTCTTGCAGTTGCGACGGAACATCTTCAAGCCTCCTCCTTCCCCCCCTGGTTGTCCCTCTTCTCTCCCGCAACCTTCCTCCTAACACTCACCTTTTGTTCAATCCTCTCCCTTCTCCTCCTTGGACCGCTTCCTTGTCGCGCGGATGCTTATCACTTTCACTTTCTTCTCTCCTCTGGCTGCGCGAGTGCGCGCACAACGCCTCCCTCCCTCCCGTCCGTCCCCGCACTCTTGGAGAAGGTGGAGGTGCCTTTTTAGCGTCTTCGCTTTGTTTGCTTCCCTCCTGTGCACCCCTTTCCCTCCTCTCCCTTTTCCAGGGACATTGTTCGCCTCCTCCCTTCTCGTGGAAACGCGAACTTTGTCGGTTCCCTCTCATTTTCTTATTTTCTCTTCTTTGTCACTCTTGGGAGTGGGGAGCAGCTGTCCTCTTAGGGATTCCCTATTAATTCCTCCGGGGAATATACGTGGCCTTCGTTTAGTTGCATTTATTCTCGCCGGCAATTTGTTTAAAAATGTTTTATAATTGCTGTTTGCCGTTTGACAGCGCCATAACTAAGAATTTTGGCCATTTTGGATGTTCTTTGATATTACCGTGGGTGATAAAATCATGCCTTAAAAAAGAAAATTGAAAAATATTGTTTATTTGTTAAAATTTGTTTTAAAAGTTGATGGTGTCAGCATTGAGCTCCTTGGTCACCTTGAGCGAGAAATGCACGGTTTTGAGTCGCCGGTAAGCATGCGCATTCCGTTTCTTTTCATTCTGTTGTATTTGCAAAGCTTTGGTTTAAATTCCTAGTTTCTGTGCATATGATTGCGTTTGAGGGAAAGACAATGAAATAATTGGGGTATTTATTTTCAGTTTTCTTTCATGATGCATCTCTATTTGGAAGATAGCTTAAAATTGCTTTCGAATAATCAGTACTGAATCATACCACTCAGATCGCATACAGTAAAGCAGCTATCATGAGTTATGCTCCCTGTTGGAATGACGCTTTTATCATAGGATTTATTTTTCAGGTCCTCGCAAAGTTCATCACATAGATGAACTTTTGAAGGAAGCTGAAATGCTTAAATCCGTCCTTCAGATGGGACGTAAATATGTGGTCCCCTTGGAATCTTTTGTTAGTCGCATGCTAAAGCTTATACTGATACACTGATTTTCTCTTTACTCTTTCTTCACTCACTTGAAAACCCTACTTATGCTGTTATTGAGGTCTGTTCGGGATCTCCACCGGGTCAAATTCTGCATTTCAGCTCACGTTTCGATGGCCGAGTCGTCCATCGTTTTCAGTCCCGAAGACGATGGACGTTTCGATGGACGATTCGGCCATCAATGCAGAATTTGATACGGTGGAGATCCCAAATAGACCTCAATTACGGCATACGCCGGTAAAGCCTCAGATCTTTCTTCCTACCAATTTTAACTTCCGACCTATCCTTCAATCTCAGTGGCTCTAATGACTGAAGCTGTCTGTCGTTTTCTCTGATGATGACTACTGCTAATAGTCTTGATGTGAGAACGAATGCTTAGGCTGGGTGAGAATGTGAAGAGGTTTACTTCCTTTTTAAGTTTAATTATAAATTTTCAACGTATAATCTTATTGGTTTCCGCGGTACTTAGCACTGTGAAGAGATAACTATTGGGTTTCTCCCTCCTGGGCTTACTTCGTTTGACGCTTTTGTTTTTGCATATAATTCCGGGACCCTCCTCCTGTCACCTCGAAAGTTTGTTTTCATTTGAAGAAAATCAACGCAATGTAAACTCGAAAGTCATCCCTCTTCTCGTTAGGACTACTTTTTATCATCAGTTCTGTTCAGCCTGACTACGTAATGCTTGTTAGTGCGTCGATTGTCTTCCGATGGAGATTCCAATTGATTTTTGCCTTGCCATCGTCCCTTTTCCCGAGTTGTTAATCCGGCCTTTGATTGCCAACTCTCCCGGATTCTCCGGAAGACTCTCGGACTAGGGCTAGGATTGAAAATCTTCCGCATTGGTACTACATTGCAGAGTTTTACTCCCTTTTCAAGTTCAATTATAAATTTTCAACATATTCCTTCCTTCATTTGTTTGCTGTGATTGATAATTTTTACTCACATGTTATTAATTGCTGTGAATAACACAGAATAAGTAGTGAATGTCGACATTTTGTGATTTTAATGATCGGTAAATGAAGTTCCGTGATACAGTTAGATCACAATTGAAATAGCTATTGGTAAAGCTCGTTAAAATCTGATCACGCTGTAGAATGTTTGCTTGTTGAGAAATCACTCACAAATAACGCAATATATAATCATGTGTGTCAACATCTCCTGGTTTTAATTATCTGTACATGATACATTTTGATCATAATTGAACTAGCTATTGATGATGGTTGTTCAATTCTGACCACACTGTAGAATTACTGATTGTTTATTTAAAAAGCACTCTGCGCTATTTATAATCATCCTTATAACTTAATCTCCCTATATCTCCTAGTACTCTTGGAACGGACTTCCCTGGAATCAATTTTTCATTGGTTGGCAATCCTGGTCTCACTACCAAATCGCCGCCCCCTCTTCAAGGCTCGGCTCCCATCTCTCTGGGGAGACCCAGAATCCCACTCTCCCGCATCTCTCTTCTCTCTGTCAACGCGGACCTAATATTTCCTCTCCTCCCTCCCGTTTCAACCCCTTCTCCCCGTTCCACTATTTCGCCGCCAGTGTGCCTTTACTCATTTGCTCCGTCTCCCGCTCGGCCCGCTTGTTTGCCCCAGAGCTTTCCCCGTCCCTTTCGAAAAACTCACCCCCGATAAGATTCTCTTATTTGCGTGTCCGAGGTTGAAGTTCTCTTAGAGAGTTTGGTGGGAGAAGTGGGAGGAAAAAAGTGGCGTGGGTGGTTTGACTGGATGGTGGAGGGGTGGGACTCTTCGGGGATGCAAACGGTGAAAATTTGATTCCCTCCTCCTCCTCTGCCTTTTTTCTCCCCCCAACCTCCCATATATTTCTCATTCTTTTTTAATGAAGTCGGGCGTTGCCCTCTTCCTCAAATTTGTTTTTTTTTACCGTTTCCGTTCGTCCCTGTGCCTCATCTCTAAAAGGAGGTGGTGTCGACTCGATATTCGATTCCACCACGTTCAGCTAAAATTCCTGATTGATCTTAGCATTTTTGCTTTTTCTACCCTCTTCCTCGAGCACATGGTAGAAAAAAGAACCTTGATTAATTATTCATCTTTAGTCCTATATTAGCTGTTTGTTTTTATTAGTCATGGCAGGTGTTTGGAATGGCTTGCATCGAATGATTTTAAGAGTTTTAAAATAGTTTTTTGTGTTGTAAAAATGGCAGGAGATGTGCCACGGGTATCATACTTTTTACTTTTTGCTTGGTTTTTTAGTTGAATTTTTAGGGTGTTTTGGGAAGGGAAGTAAGGAAATTAGTGATGGATATTCGTAGACAGTGGAAGATATGGGGGAAGAATGAATTTAAGGGGAAAGGCACATTGATGAGGGTAGTGGAGGGAAGATTGCTTGGACAGCGTGGGGGAGGATAGGAGGGAATAGGAATACTGGACGATGTTGAGAGACGGAAGTATGAGTTCAAAATTAACTTTGATAGATATCTCAGTAACGTTGAAGTTAATTCTGCAAAGGGTAGTTTACTGTGGGATACATCCCAAAACCTAAAGCCTGTCGGTAGAACACTAAATGATGTCCTTGATTACGTAGACATTGCCGCTAGAAAATTATCCACGGAACCGGATATCGAACCTCGTACCTTTGGAGTGCCGGGCCAATTCGCAGGCATATACACCAGGTAAAGAAGGATGCCTGGATAGCGGTCCGCTACCAGCGGATTGGTCTCTGCATTGGTCTGGTAAGCCAGAGGTCAGTGGTTTGATTTCCGGTCCAGTTGTATTTTTTCTCGCGGCAATTTCTCCGTATCTCATCGCCGTTATTTGGCTAGGATGAAAACCATCACATGACTACCTACATGACTATCGATTATTATATTAAAGATGGGTTGAAGGAGTTATTATCCAGCGCTCAACTTTTAATCTATTATCATCTTCCCTCTCGGAAGCTTCTGAAAGCGGCGACTATTCAGAACTAAACCGGATGAATGCTTCGCTTTAATCCCGTTTTCTCCTTTCCACTTCTGTAGCCACGCCCTCTTATGCCTCTCTATTATGGCGATGTGAAGGAAGCTGTCTAGCCTCTCTCATAACTACTCGACGCATTTAAAATAGCGATCCCTTTTTTACCCCTCGTGCCCTGCCATCATCTCATTCTCATCGCTTCGCTGGGTTTTTGGGTTAACGGGGATCGTCGACCGGGTAAATTGAAGGCTCTTATGTTCATTTTTTTATTATTTGCTCCACTCGACTTCATATCCGAGTCTTGTTGGCGGTCAACCTGCTTTTCCTTATCTCCCCGATCAGTCGCTGATGCCTTTTGATGGTGCGGAATGGTAGGTGAACCGTATTGGTCGACTCCCGACTTCGCTCGGCTGCTCGTGGTGGAAATGTTATCCATCCCCCCCTCGTCGTTTGGCACTCAAGACCCGATATCTCTCAGATCCCTTTCTCGACTCCATTGGTCCAGTCGGTAGAGCCTAAAAATAAAACCTCGATCGGGAACTTTTAGGCTGAAGGCGTAAAAGTAATATAAAGTTATGCGAATTGAGTTCTATTAAAAAATATAATTGAAAGCATTGACACTCAAAATAATCGTATAAGTATAGCGTCCGTTCGTCGCATCGTATTTGAAAATGTTTTAAATGGAGGTTGCATAGCAAAACTTTCCCTTCTATGGATTTAACTATTTTTACTGTCACTTTTACTATTTTTATGGCGTTAGAAGTTTGCAAATTAATTTATTTCTGGTAATAATGCTAAAAGATGATAAACGCATTAAAACAGATATCTACGTTCAAATCAATCGTTTGAAACTTGAAACAGAAATAAGCCTTATTGTTCAAATGGCTAGAGTGACGCATTCTAAAGTTTCCGAAGCTATAAAACAAGCCAAAGCCAAGAAGTGGTTTATTCGTCTTTAAAAATGCCCAAAAATTTGTTCATGCTTATAACTCGTAGCGTGGAAACTTATTATTAGAAGTTTACGCCAAATCGTTGATTTTATTACATAGACCAAGAAAGAGTACATTTTCGAGTAGTGACACTTAAAAATTAAAGAAAAAATGTAGCATCACAATTTTATGATAATGGAAAATTATATTTGCTTTGAGACGCCCTAATGTTAGCAATAGAAAACGACAAATAGTCAATAAAACCTGAGGAAACGTGCTGTTTCAGCTATTGGGATTCGCGGTAACTAATGAGTACCTACTCTTTGTGTGCTGCACCGACGGATGAAGCAGTATCACACCGTAAACTCAACTCTTATGAATGCCTTCCAGCAATAAGCCATGATATCCCGACAGCGGAATCCAAACTTGTGGCCTCAGGGGTCGCCGGCGAGTGCATTTCCCTTCGGGGAGAACTGGGTCGGCCACGCCCATTCGCCAATTCTCACTGTCGTCGTTCACATCCTATCGAGTGTTAATATTTCACGATGAGCTCTTATGCAAGTAAAATCTAGTCAAATGAAGTTGACATTTAATTTTACTAGTTCAGCAATGCATTCGTCTATTTTATGTATCTTTATTTTCCCGAGTTCATCTTCGTTGTGAACCTGCATAGTGGTTTGCAATTTTCCTCAGAGCTAATTCCTGTGAAAAGTGAACATTAATGAGCTAGACTCTTCGTTAGCACTTATGCTTGGAAATAGTTGCCTGAATTTTTATTTTATTTCAAGGACCATGTCTATATTTGTTTGTTTTTTTCGGTCATATTTTAACTTGTGTGTTGGGGAATTCATGTGTGTTGCCTTTTTAACTGCCTTGTGTGACGCTTTACTCTCCCATGTTACGGAATCGACGGAAATCGCACGTCGAGAAAAATAAGTTGAACTTGTTATCTGAATGCCTCCATTTCATTTTGATGTTTCCTTCGCTATAATATTTGCAGTATATTCCATTGAGACATAGTATTCCCTTTGCTGTAAACTGAATTCCAAGTTATATTTTCTGTTGATTAATATATTGAGGTCAGTCTAACGTAGTGTTTTATGTGGTCTTTCAGCACTTAAAGTCACGTTAATCTAGGAGAAGATACGTTTTACTGCTATTATCTATCACTATAAAACTACCGTAATTTATCATCTGTTAAAACATATAATGCTCGAAGTTAGTTTAGTCATTACAATCACACAGTTCTTTCGTCCGTATTGTTTTTAGGATATTTTTTTGGGATACTATGCTTAATATGATTCGTATCGTTTTATAAAGTGTGCTAATGGATTTTAGTGCCTTTGTAAACTCGCCACTTTAACCCGGGTCATGTATGTAAAGCCCGTTTCACACGACACTTGATCCAGCACAAGACCTAGTATGCTAGCTGGTACTTGATATTGAGGACGAAACCCAGCATGGTAGAAACCGTACTAGACGTTTTTACACGATCATCGACCTTGTGCTTGCTATTAAGCAATTATTCCATATGATTCCATACTAATTTTAAAAAGAGAAGATCGCACAGCGTCTGTAACGTGAACGTGATTGGTAGATGGCCACTGGGTCCTACTGGGTCTAGTAGAAAACTAGTACCGCATCAAGTACGAAATCCAGTAGCTCAGCGAGTATACTAGCTAGCATGCTTGCTAGCCAGTATACTGGTTATGTTCACACGATACTGGAAAGCTAGCATACTAGCGAGTATACTAGACCTTGTGCTGGATCAAGTGTCGTGTGAAACGGGCTTAACCGGCAACCTATAGCAAGGCCTTAATGGTAGAGGCGCTCCCCACCCTACCGGTGTGGAAATAGTATCCTCTCGTTTATCTCGCATCAGAATTCCATCGCAACCTATGACGTCAATAATCGTTAATGCTTACCGGAAAAGTTGTGGTGGGAATGTTAAACAGTACTCGCCATTGATTTCCTTTATTGATCTGTTGACCACGGGCAGCATTTGTCTAGAAACATAGATTACATTTGAGGAACTTTATTCGTCTGTTGCACGTAAAACTGGGGCTAATTTTCTCCTGATAAACATCATTCCCTGTGTCGGTTCATAGTTTAATAATTTTCTTCCAAATATGTATACGTAAGCTTTACTGCCTTGACGTTCTTGCCAGGAAGAAAGTGGCTTTAGCTTCCCGCACAAATAATTTTTCTTCGGCCGACTCAATAATCGAGCTATACGCCAGAGTGATGTTGCATATTAATCTGAAATTTATTCTTTACGATGATGCTCTTACTTTTATTTATCTTGAAATTTATGTAGTTTTACCAGCGTGTTACGAAGCTGTTGCTCTACGGTTATTTCCTAATAGTAGGTATGTATTATTTAACTAATTTAGGTTACCAAAATCCAAAAGACTCGTCTAAAATAAGCGAGTATGCTATGGATGCACCATTTTGTATATTAAATCTTGTGAAACCCTAGTAAGTATCTATATTTATACCTAGTAAAATAAATTTGCTTTAAAGTAAAGACAAATTATCTTGCTCAATCGTAATATTAATCAGAGAGAAACAGTTGGCATTGGTGTTTCAATTGCAATACAAATTCTCGGACAGGCGGAATTGATTATTGCACCTTGCTTTTTAATGGTGATAAATTTTAGTTTGCCCCAGTAGGCAGTTTGAATTTTAAAATAAAAAAAGACTATCACTCTTTTTCATGATGCTATTTATTACAGATGTTCGTATTCGTGACGTTGGTTTTTTTTGCCATAAGGCGCAGGAGAGTATTTTGCTGCCTTTCTGAGTGGGTCAGACCACCCGTGAAGTTGGTCACCAATCCCATTTTAATTCGGTTGATTTATGATATTAATGTGTGGTACGTTATGAAATGAAAAGTAGATGGCTTAAATGGGTACGCTAAATTTAGCTGAAATTGCAACTAGAGTAAGGTCGTAAATTTTCCTATCTTCAAGGCTTCATTAATCTCCGAGCCCCGCAAGCGGCAAACACATGCGATGGAATTTCTCGCGACCGGATGCAAAACCTTTTGGCGGAATTGGTTATATTAGCGGTGACTGTTAAATAGCTTTGATAGTATCGGCGTGTAGGAAAAAGCCTAGGGTTGGTGATGGCGACACCATTAAGTCTTCAATATTCTCGCCCCCACTATTAATGCTTGATATTTTAATAACAGAGGGACTTTGAAGTGGTAATCTTGAAATGCAGTATTGCACTGTTACACAGCATTTCATTTTTTATACTGCATTTTGCTTCTATTAAGTAAAACTCTTTCGGACGCAGAAGCTATATTTTTGAATGAACTGATCTCATTTGTTTATAAAACGTGAACATTTTTTACTTAAGTTCTATTTACTGAAGTTTTTTTCAATTGGTGAAATCTTTGACGTTAGTAGTGAAAAATGTAAATACGTCCATTTTTCTGGCATTACTTAAGTATGAAAATTTCCTCTTCACGTAATGATGAAGTAAGTAAGTTAGACTTCAAAAACTATTAAATGATTGGCATGACGTTTTAATATTTTAGTGTAATTTGTATTCATACCCATAGATCCCGTTACCTGAGTAACCAGTTGGTATCATTACAAATGTTGTGGATTTATAGTTATTGTTTTTATTTTAATTTCAGAACAAATTGTCTCTTGTATAAACAGCCATTCTTCACCTTCTTAAAGTAACGCCTGATAGAATCTACATTAAATACCTCGTCATTCCTCGGTGTTGTTTCCCCGAAGGAGGTTTATTGTCTGGTGATCGGTTCGTATTAGGAAATTGTGTAATATGTAACAGTAGTTTTCGGAGAATTTTGCATGTTGATGAAACTAATTCTCAAAAACACAATGGTGGACTGACGAGGAAAATAGCTTCATGATAACTTTGTTTTGACAAATGACCTTGTCAGTAATTAACTAAATATACATATGTAAGGCTTTAACTTGGCATTTGTTTCACAATGTACCAACGCTGAGAAAAACCTTAAAGCCAAACTGTTTTCTGTCCGGCTTCGTTAAAAGTATTATTGTGAGTTATAAATGTATTTTTTAAGTAATCGAGGAAATATGTACTGTTACCTTTTTGACGCGATGTATGTGATAAAACTTACTTTTTTATAATACTTCGCTGTGGCGTACAGGCATTCCATATCTCATCAAAGACCACATACATATCTTTTGCAGTTATCTTGAAAAACATTGCAATGAGTGGCAGATATCTTGATAGGGCTAGAAAAATGAGATATTTTACTTGATGCTGAGGCCTAATTTATTGAATATCATGAGTAGCAATATCTCGCGCGAACTACCTTTGAGAAAGAGCTGCGGTGGTGAGCCTCTCCGTTGAGCAAGCGATAATAGTCTTCCTTAGATGGTGGTCTGGACGAGAAGAAGGTCGAATGGATGGAGAAGAGTGAGCTCTCGAGTGACCCTAGGGGTGAATGGCGAAGATGGAGCGCGTGGAAGAGGTGTACTTTGGCGAGGGGACGTGGGACTGTTCGGGACCCAACTAGCCTAAGTGGTCGCGGTGTTCATTTCTCTAAGAGTGGCGAGGGGAATGGGTTCTGCTCCTCCGTTTTATCGCGGCTTGGATTTTATCGGCACTTAGAACCATCTTCGAGAGCCAACGGTTCTGCCGGAGGAGTTGGGTTCGTTCTTTGGCAAAGGGGTGGAAACGTGGGAAATGGTACGTTTTCTCCAAGAGTTGTTACTTGGGAGTATATTTTGCGCTATCGAGGACACGTCCATTGTGAGCGTATGATTTGCATTGCTTCATGGTGCACCGAATTGGATGACTCGGAAACTTTTTCGCCGTGAAAAAAGTAATGTTTGCGCTTTTGTTGCGTAAGTGTGCCAGTTTTGGCTTTTTGCCACTCGCTGCCGGCACCAGAAGCGTGTGTCGCAGAATTTTGTGCCTTTTGGCTCCATTGGCGTGAATCGCCTCCAGAATTTTATGCTGGGAGTACGTTCCATGAGCCTATTTGGGTCAGCGTGTCATTCACTGCAGTTAAATATCTTTAGCAAACGTTCATGACCCCCACGTATTTACAGAGAAGTTTCTAACGCATTCAGTCCCATTTATCTTCATCATGCTGCTCCCTTTCGCGTGGCCACGGTCAATAAGCTAAATTATTGGGGTCTACGTAGAAAACTGAACTGAATTCAGTTAATATCCCCACTGGACTTTACTTGCATACCAATTTCACTGCTGTTACATTCATGCATTGCTTTGTAAAAGCCTTCTCCAGTCTGAGATTTAATCCCCCTTCTTTATCCTACATCTGTTTAGTTATTCAACTTTCTCTGTCTGACTAGTCATGCGAGGCACACCCCATACTTTCCCATTACGGGGACATCGAATCCACATTCCTTCGTGACTAACTCGTCATTTCTCACACATCTTTCCTACTGTTGATGCAACCACTTTAAGGGTTATGTGTTATGAATACGGCAGAAGGGAAGCGACATAGAAGCTTTCTTTCGTTCGTAAAGAATCATTGCTATCACTTGGTTATTTCTACCGATTGACGTTTCTGGGGGTCCCCAAATCAAATTTTCCATTCCGTATTCCAGGTCAACGGCAGCCAATCAGAGGAGAGCGGTTTTTCAGAAAAACAAAATTTAATTTCCAGGTTGTCCATCCTACTTTTTAACTCTACAGTGAAACAATTAACCTTCTTGAAGCAATATTTGTCAGTATTTTTGGGGGTTGGTTTTATTTTAATTATAAAATATGAAATAAGCAACTAGGTACTTCAATACCGATGACACTCCCGACTATCGTAATACGGGAGCCTTGACGGGGAGACGACATGTCATCGTCCATTTCCGTCTCGTCGGGAAACGTCAACCCTTACAACTCCTCCCAGAGCCCCTGTTATCCATTGTGTTCAATCTTCGTGAATGCTTAATTGTCTAATTTATTTTTTATTTTTTTATCATTAAACATGAGATCCCAAAACAGCCAAGGAGACCTTTGCTTTGGGTTTTTTAACAAATGATTAAATAATATAATTACAAAATATAGGACAACAAATTTTTAAACTTAATCATTGAATAATATCCACTGAATGAAAAGACAGCTTCATCCACTATGGTAATTTAGGGAGGGAGGAAGATAGGAAGGGGGATTTAGGGAGGAAGTCTGTTGAAAGCGGTTGTGAATGATGTAATAAATGACGTTATGTCAATAGAGGGGGTATTGAGGGAATTGCAGGTAAGAGGCAGCCGGTAGGTAAAGGATCTCTGAGTCACAGATAAACTGTGGTGAGGTAGATAAAAATAGACGAATTCCGGATTTTACGTGAGGGGACACAGAGAGAGAACATTGGGAGAAGAGCATCTGTTGCAACACTAAACCTTATGCCCTTATCACTATTCACATTATCATCAAAGTCATCACTGGGAATGTGAAAGTCGATGTTTTATGTCGAGTGTGATGCGCAATATTTCGGAGATGTGGCATTTCGATTACGGTTTCGATTGTCCCGGCTATGGGATGCATAGAAGTATTTCGATATCTTACGACATTCGTCGATATGTCGTGCGAAATGCAATGCATTGCGTCCTATGTGATTCAAAATTAAAATCGGGCTTTTTATTGCAATATAATTTCATTTTCGCTCACGAATTTTAAATTTACATTTATTTTCGCATACTCTTTTTTAAAATTATTGTTCAAAATAGGGTTGTAAGTTGTGCAATATTACTGTTGTCATCGACGCACCCGAACCTAAAACTAACACTACTACTTAAAATTATTATTGTTTTTCTAAATTGAAATTGGAATCCCTTAAAGCTTAACGTAACCTGTTCCACTTTCTCCGATGTTTTCCACCCATCTTTTCATCCAGTTGTGAAGATTAAGAAGGCATTATTATTTTTTCACTCCTCCCCTCCGTCACTCCTCTCCGTTCGACACTACCGTGGGTGTAAACTCACATTCAAGCTATTTTTTTTCTTTTGCCTTTTCCTCTTTCTCTTCTCTCCCCGGGCTCTCTGCATGTTTATAATTCACTCCGTGTTAATAATTTGCGCATGACGGGCACAAAGTGCCCACGCAACTCCGTTATGAAAGTAATAAATGCATGCACGTGGCAGGCTATCGATCGGCCGACCGTTCCCCAATTTCGCGCGAGCGTCCGCCTGCCCCACGCAGGTCGCGATCTCTCGCGGCGGAGCGGGCGAGGAGGTGCAAGTGGGGAGTGGGAACGATGTGTGGACGGTGCGGGAGTTGGGTGCCGAGAGGGGAAATATAAGCGTGAAGAGACAGCTGAATTGATTGAAGGTTGTTGCGCAATTGATGGGAGTCATCCGCTCTAATGATCCAGAAGAGAGAGAGTATGTTGATTGAATTCAGTGGTGTTAACGGGAGTTTACTGTCCATTTCAAAATTGTGTTACCCGAGTTTGAAGCGTAATTTCTCGAGCGTATGCAGGAAATTGTGCCCACTGTCTTAGTTTCGTTGTAATGAAGCACCAAACACGCTGCATTCGCTTCGAAAACTCGAAAATTTGGCCGTTTTTTCGTTCTTAAGGTAATAATACCAAGCGAAATCAACGTTTACAAAAGTGTTTGCTATCAATCAACGCAGAAATTAATTGGCTTTAATTTGGTGTGCAAGTGACAGGAACAGCTTTTTTGGTTTTCGAGATATTACGCTTCTTACCCAAGGTACACAATTTTGACACATACAGTAGTGATTGTCTCCTCCTTAAGTTTAGCGATGCTTGTCCGGGCCATGAGTGCGTGATTCATTTCAGATATCGGATGAGTGAGGCCTATTTATTTAGATTCAATGCCCACTCATTATTAGAGGTGATATGTCATTAAGGTTAGGTTTAGATGGGAAAGGGCTACCTTCAGTGACCCTTGAAAGCCGCAGATCCTCGTCTCCTCGAATGATTTCTCTCTTCAAATCGGCATGTGCCGTAAACCTCTTCATTCCATCCACGAAGCACAGTTTCTTTCTTCCCCTTCACGGCTTACACAACATCCTCTCCTCTTTCATGGCCTTCAGCATCCTTTCACCCGTCGTTACCTGTTCTAATCAACTGCTCTGCCTCCTAACCACCGTCAGGTGTATTTTCTTCACTCACCATACCGAGCACTTCTTCATTCGTCTTCCTTTTTGTATGTAACAGTTTCTTCTTTCTCCACCGTAACAAAATTTTAGACGCCGTCAACGTATCCTGAACATGTATCCGCTGATTCCTCACCAGTCTGTTCTTTAAAACCTACGCAAGATCCCCGTAATCTGTTTCTCCTATAAGTTTACGCCTCCTTTGCTAGCTCACTTTTCCCTCTAATATCTTTTTTTTACCATGTCCATTTTCCTCTAACGTATTGCTCAAGCAATGAAGTGGTTCGATCTGCTCCAATTTGTGCCCTCCTACTTTTATGATCGGGCTCGCGATTATTGCACGGGAATTGGTTGGATCAACAGATTCCCTTTTTCGATCTACCCTATGCAATCCCTGCATCTCATTTATTAAGTTATCTTGGTGCAAGATGTAATGTAATATCTTCTTAAATGCCACCGTAAACAACCGAGAATACGTTGAAAACTGCCAGGGAAAAAAGGGTCTCCGGTACCGGGAATGTGTTGGTGGGTCATTAAGCTCGCTCGCTTAAGCTGCAATTAATAATCTTTTTTTCCCCACTCCCTTGATTAATATTTTGTGCGTGTGGGATGATTGCTGACATTTGATTTTATCATGATTCTCAGAACTGTGGAGTGTGTCTTCCAGTCCTGGCTTATTTGATAATGCGTTTTGTGGAAATATATAACGAGAATAGGCTGGCATGAAACTTTTTTCTCAGTAAGTTTTTTAAGTTTGAAGGATGAAGTTTTTTTTATTAGAGGATCGAAGTTGTCAAAAATGTTGAGGTCGTTGTTATTTTCGTAGTTAGTAATCTTTTTCTAGAATGTGGCGCATTTGATCATGTGATGGTAAATTTTTGCCATTGGAATCCTCTTTGAAAAGACTTTTTTACCCCTAAGAGGTGGAAATGAAACACTTTTCAATTAGGAATAAGGTATTTTTCTCATATCTGAGTATGTACACTTTTTAAATACGGTAGTGCATCGAGAGTGTTCTGTATTAATTGCTCCGTCCCTTAATCTGGTTACACGTCGTGAAAGTTTGTTTTTCATCGCAGTTTTGAACTTCAAGTACAGTCCTCTGATATATAAGGGAATGTTTTTTGTGTTGATAAAGTAATGAGGGTCCTTAAAAACAGTAACACGTAAAACATAAAGATTTGCTTTCAGTCGCAGCCAGAAACTGACCGGGCGAGAATTTTTATATGCTTACGTTTCTATCTATAGTTGTTGACTCCTTTATAGTTGAGCCCAAAAAGTTCCAAATGGTGACGCACCACCGTCATGTCTATCGTTTTCACAGACTTATTTTTAATTTTGGTCCAATCTATATTTTCTAACTCCAAGCTACGTTGCTGCGAGATTATATACTACAGTTATCAGACGCGGATGTTGAATTAAAACATTGGAATTGACTATGCATCGTCGTAGCGGTCCTTATACATTGGTGTATTTACGATCAACTTTATCACGATAATAAGGGTGTTGTCTTGAGATCTATTAATTCTGCTACTTTCTTGGTATAAATCTTTAACGTGATCTAAATTTATTGGTTACTAATACAGTGTGTCAAAAATATAATTCAGAAAATGAATTGGTCATATTTTTTCTCACATCATCGGTTTTTATGAACAGTTTATAGTTTACCTGATGAATGATATGAAAATGAATGGTGATGGTGAATGATAAATTAGAATCCAATTTTGATAAGATGTAGATTTTTTGCATCCTTGCGTAACTCTAATCAGAGTAGATTATGTGTACCCAAAGTCAATTTTTTTTCCATGTCACCTTCGGCTCCCGTGCTCTTCCCTCTTGTGATGCCGAGTCTACATTTGCATTTTCCATTATTTCTCCGCTCCCGAATTTTTTACCTTTTTGCCTTGCCTGCGAATCGAAAAATCCTTTCAGATCCACACCGGTTGCCTAAATACAAATCAAAGCTAGGATAAGGTGGAGAGTTTGCGTTACATTCGAGTGCTTTACCCTGGTGGTCGTGGCTGGTGGCGGGGAGATTTTGGATCAGGATATCGTACTCACAGTTTGCATTCGAAAGGATTAAATTCCTCCTCTCGCTCTCTCTCTCTCTCTCTCTGTTCCACAATTTCATGTTTTTGCCCATACCCTCCGTGCCATCGGCCTTTACGAACTTGCTATCTGTAGTTTTTTAACAATTGCTGTTTGTTAACGATCCATTATATTTTTATTTCATCCAATTTGTTGTATTTTCCATTGACATAATTTTTTTCAACTTTTTGCGATATGCGATCAATGAAAATGGTCTGCCTCGACGTCTGCCTAAACTTAAAGCTGGTTACGAAATACTCAAAGTGAAATTAGGGCTCTAGTAAACATTTCTGGGAAGTATTTTGGGTATTTTAAAATACTGAAAATTCCTGAAACGGATTTGGAATACAAAATATTTTTTTAAATTGTATTTCAAATACAAAATACTGAAAGTATTTCTAATATGTATTTCAAATTCATGTATTTGAAATACTGCCCAGCCTTTATTGTAGCTCGGTGATAACTTACTTATCCGCCTTTGTGCCACACTGGAATTCCATTCCTCGATATCGATATAGTGAAATGCTTTAAGCATCACGGCTGAATCCTCAACGGTGCGTTGATTTTGCATTAGGCGTTTCCGTAGGCTAGAGGAGACTAAATATGTTTAGGTGTCTTGTGGAAAATATTGAATTCACGATAGTTCATTGTATATTAATCGGTATTAAAAATGTTGTACATGAAATATTTTTAGTGAACTAGAATTTTTATTTGCATGCGATCATATACAACTGTTTTCATATTATTAATGGAAAATATTATATATAAAATCAAAACTGAATATATTGTGCCTAAGGAATCAACCTTCGAAAGAGTAATGGAAAAGAACGAGAAAGACAGACTTTGCCGTATAATACGTAGAAATCGAATGATACAGAGACTTAAAACGTTACTTTCAAAAAATTGATCAAGGTAGAAAGATAACGGAGACGTATCATTTTTGTATGCAGGCATACGGGAATGGGCCGAACTACCGCGAATACGTTTAAATCCTATCCCTAAGAGCGTTCTGTTTCTAAGAGAATATAGGTACACGTTTTTATGACGAAATACATTTTTCAAGGTGATTTGACATTTATCAAGGTTTGCCTATTATCTTGTTTTTTACGATTCTCTTGCTATTGCTTGCTCATTTATTGATTTTCTACCTGTCCTGAGGGCTATTAGCAATATACTTTAATTGAAAAAATAACGTGTGCGTCACTTATAAACTTATTGAAGGTCAATACGTAGTGATTAGAGGTATTGTCAGTGGGTTAACATTGTATTTATTTGCTTCGCAGTAGGTGCGAAATATCCACCGAGAAAAAATCATTCGTATAGACTCGATCCTAGATCCTTCGATATCGCACCGAGTGCTTCAGCCAGTTAAGCTGGATGTGGATGTGAAAAATGCGCAGGGGAGAAGGACGCCTCGGTAGCTTAGCTGGCCAAAGCACTCGGTGCGCTATCGGGGGATCCTGGTTCGAGTCCCGGTCCAGGTGAATGACTTTTCCTGTGTGGGTATTTCGTTATTATTTGCACTTGTGGATTATCCCGTAAAGACAATACCGTGGATAGTCTCGGTGTCCTCGTAAACTGCAGTAAGGTATCGCGTGACCAGCTTACGGTGGTCGATATGTATCGCAGTATCCAAGTATGGTCTTTGCCCCTTTTCCTCTCTCCCGTAGAACTGACTCTTCAGCCGCCGCCTTGTCTCCCGACCCCTACCGAGCGTAAGGATGCATATCCACCCCTTTCATCGGATGAGCACTCGCCTCAAGGACGCCCTCGTCCCTCGCTTTCATCTCCCCTTGACTCGGGAGAAATGGTCTCTTTCATTATCCACCCCATGAGAGGATGCACGTAGCGTGGCGCTCTGCAAAACAAAAGCCGAGCCCTCGCGAAAGGGTAATGCAACTAGGGCCGATTGTGAGTGACTCCCACCTGGCTTACCTGACTTCTTATAAAGAGAGTGCACTCTATTCTTACTCAGAATTCCTCGGTGATATTTGTTTGTCGGATGCTACAATTCATTTTCTTCGCTCTAGGTGCTAAAAAGTTGACTATAATACTCCATTTGTTAGCGTTATTGAGTCGGTGAAAATGCGGACGCAGGATTCTCAATGTAGAAACATTTGAACCTTTCAAACTACTTTTATAATTATTTTGAATAATTGGTGTTTCAAACTTTCCTACTCCGTTTGCAGCTAGTGATCATTTATCTGGCGAGACTATTTATTGTGTTTGACTGTATTTATAAATTTTCAGTTGTAAATTAATTATTAAATCTAAAAATTATGGTCATTATATCTTATGATTATTTTTTTGCGTTTTAAATGCTGAAAAAACTTTCGTGTTACTTTTGAAGCTTTTAATGGGAATGAATAATATGCGGAAACCATGTCCCATCCAGTGGCGGATCCAGGGGGGGGAGCAAAAGGGGCAATTGCCCCCCCCCCACCGAGATAAAAAACACATAGTTCTTGCACATACAAAAACACATAGTATATCCATTGGGGGATATTCCATACCCTCTACCATCCCCCCCCCCCCAGTTATATGGCATATTAGCAGATATAGTCCCCTCGAGATTTGGTCTGGATCCGCCACTGGACTCCCATCTTCAGGGAGTTTCTCACAACCGATGTCTCATGGTTCTGTTCCCTAACGCAAATAGTACCGTTATCCATTTTAAACAAGAAAAATTAACCAGTGGCTTTAAAAAGCCGAGGAGATTTGAATCTTCCACCAAAAATCATCAACTGTAAAATAACAGCCTATGTGAAATTATTTGTCAAAGGACTTTTGTGAAAAATAGATATCCCGAAATTCAATGCATGACCTGATGCACCTTACTGCAGTTTATGATATAGCCCGGAAGTTTAATTTAATATAATATATAAAATCGAATTGTTCCAGCCATAGGTTTTACAGCGATCCTGTGAACGCTTATATTTAGTATCACGAATCGCATACCAACTCCAGCCCGGGGAGGATCAGAGCAAATTCTGTTATACTATCAATACTACAAATTCCCGCAGATAAGTGAAAAAGGGCAAAAAAGCATTAATATAAAACAGCAGTAAGCGGATTGGCCCGTTGGCTTGCTTAGAGTAATATTTTAATTTAATAAGATGCATGTAATATACTCGAAGAACGCATTCAACTGTACAATGGCAGATATGTAAAAAGATAAGGTTCATACTGTGTATTACTCATACTCAGAATATATTTTTTCGTATTCCTAGAAAACAAGACTTACCAATGAAATATTCGCACCTCCTCTTCATTCTCGATGAATGCGTAATTTAAAGTACAGTATTTTTTTCTGAAAGGTCGTTCGGCCCTCCTTTTCGAGGTTGACTTTCAAAAAGTGAGACACTCGTATTGTGTGTTTTGGCACTCTTAACTTCTCCGCATGCTGTTAAGCGCGTGCTACTCGATTTGACCTGTACGACTAGTAGTATTCAGAAATGACTCGCCTAGCATTCGTTTTATTGGCGTCTGAACCTCATTACTCGGGCGAGCGTTCCTTATTTGTTCTATAAATTACAAATATTGAGTGATTTGACCCCAAATGGAGGACGGCCGACCTCACTTTCCTATTTCTATGGCTCTAGCCACTCTCCCCTCTCTTTTTTGTGGCTTAGCAAGCCTTCCCTGGCCTCGCCCATTCGATCATGCTTGGCGGTGCAAAACATATTTGCTAGATAATGTGTCAGGTGAGCGCTTAAGAGTCCCAAGAGGGGTCGATAACCATCCCCGGAGATGAGTTCAGTGGGTTCAGGTTGGGGAGTATATACGAGACTGGTATGAAATGTTAAATTATTATCCGCTGGTGAAGTAGTCATGTGAGATAAATTAAAATATAGTGAATTGGATACTTGATTTTCGTACCGCAAGAAAAATGTTTTAATCGACGGCGTTAGTTCCAACTCCGCGTTCCTCAAGGAAGCGTGATCGGCCCTCGTATTCCTCATTTATATAAATGGTATAAACTCAGTAAGCTGAGTAAACTGAGTAATTAGCAAAATTAGATTATTTACAGGCGATGCCGTCATCTACCGAGAAATTGCCGCAAATGCTTACTTATAAGCTCTCTCACCGGACCTCAACAACATTAACTCGTGGTGTCTTGGGGGGCTCGAACTTAGCCATAGTAAATGCACTGCAGTACACCTCATATGAAAGAAATCACACAAACACTATGTCTACAATGTGGAAGTGGTTAATATAAAGGAGTCAGATGAAGTCATGTACCTGGGAATCACCCTGACTTCAGACCTAACGTGGGGGAAACACATTCGAAACTTTTGTGGCGTTGCATTAAAGAAACAAGAATTTATCAATCGAATAGTAGGAAGGATCTCTAATGAAAAAGTGAAATAGAGGCGCTACTTTGCTCTGGTTAGGCCACATCTCGAATGAACTGCTACACCCCGCCATTTGGGACCCCGCACCGAAATATTTAATTCGCGAAGTAGTTAAAATACTTAGGAAAGCCCCACGATTTGTTAATACTGCTACGAGCGCACAGACAATGTCAATTAACTGATTTCAGTATTAGGATGGGAACCGTTAGAGACTCATAAGATACACGCTAGGATTAGATTACTTGAAAATCTCCGACCATGCGAGTTTCAGTACTAAACGAGAATATTATTTTATACATCCCCGTGCTATATCTCTAGAAATTTTAGCAGTGACGAAATAAGAGAAATTCGCTGCCGAACTGATAGGTGCAAAAATTCCTTCGTTCCTTGCACCATTAGTGATTATTTAGAAAATAGCGATACATTATCCTAAGACACATCGTTAGCACAAATTTGACCTCGGTCCCTTACCCCCCTGGGGTTGGCTGTTGTCATAACACCCCCTGCCCCAATACCCACAGCCTAACACCCTCTGCGACGGCGGGCAGGGTAGTATGTAGGTGTATTGAACGTAATGTATCAGATTCAACTATGTTAATTATGAATAGATGGTACCACTCAGAACAAATAAGTGGAAATAACTTGTATGTGAGTAGAATCCACAAAGATGCTTTGATTTGCAGTACTTACTAGGTACGATTACATTAGCTAAACAAATATTATTTGCGAAATGTCTCATTGTCACTGAAATTTGTTTGTAGTTACGCGCACTGGTGCGAGACATGACAGCCTAAGCCTCCAATCAGTTATGTCTTGTTCCTTAACCATTATTTGCAGCCTTTATGTTGATGAGATGTTAACTGACAGTTTAAAATTTGTGAAACATGGCAGAATGTTGGTTAGTTAACGCCAGCCTCATCTATGGAAAAAGCGTGTCCGCATGGGCTGTCACTCCTAGAAAACCTTTCATCATACGTAATAAAACCGGATGCCAATGTATGTACTTACTAGTCAATCACAAAGGTACGATTTTTAGTTTGGTAAATGTCTCAAATTATTTTCATAAATTCTAGGGGGTGAATAAAATCTGAAGTAAGTATACATATACTTACTTCAGAGTAAGTAAGTATACATAATATTGCTTACGATTAATCTACTAATTTAGCAAAACCATATTTAATTCCTGTAATAATTTGCCTTTATAAGCTTTGGAATATACGAATCGCGACATTAGACACAATCTACCGCTTTACCCTGTGCTATAAATACTAATACTTTTATATTATTCATACTGAAATACGTAACTCGATATGATTCTACACTGTATGGCTTTAACCGACCCCAGTGTCGGCATTTTATGCCATTTTAAAGGTGAAATGTGTTTCGTTAAAAGTTAAAAATATGTTTTGCATAATGTTTTAAAGGAGTAAAGTTCTTGGAGAATTAACTTGGAGTTGGTAATTAAGTGTTCCTGTGTTTACTCAGAGACGAGCATCATGCCTGGGATTCAGGGTTGGTAGTATAAATACGCCGTCATAAGTTTGCTAAATCGAGTCGTAACTGTCCGCTATTCTAATGAGCATAATGTTTTAAGGACAGTTTTGGCCCCGTGTTTTTATCATATTGCAAATCACTACTACTGCGATATATTTAAGGTTTCTTTCTGCGAGCGGGATGCAGTGCGCGGAGGATTCCACCCGTGCCATTAAATCATTTCTGTTGCCTGGATGAGATAATGGTCACGACTGGCTTTCTGAACGTACTATCTTGAAAGCAGTTTTCAGTCAAGACTTAAGTGCAGTACATCTCTTGAGATTATTTCCTCGTCGTTTTATTCTTATCCCGTGGTGCTGGCATGGCTAAAAGTGAACGTCGAAGGGGGGATGACTTCCTCTGTGCACTTGCTTATTGAGGTCAGAAATAACGCAGTATTACTGCCGACCTTGCTGTGTGAAAGGTTCATAGTCTTGCTCCGCGAGTGAAGAGAGCCAGTCACGCAAGCCATGTTTTGAGGTCAGACGCAAAATAAGTATCGCCTTTCGCGTTTGTTTATGGGGAAGTCGTACGTATCCGAACATCGTACAGCGGACTGAGTGAGTCATTTTTTTCCTTATGAAGAAAGAGGGATGTAATGGAAGAGGGACACATTTTGTAACGACCGGGATATTTTTTCGAAAAGAATTTCCGTGGATGGGAACGCTTAATCTTTAAAAAATGGCTATAGTACAGTTTATACCGCTGAACATAAAATTATCGCTGCAACATTTAACGCCAACCGGTTTAAAAATACAGCCACGCTATAGACGTAATTTATTTTCATTTACTTCATCACCGCCAGTGAAAATACAATCCTTATATTTTGCTTTTTGCTTTAGATATCGGGTCTGTTTCACCACTGACACGAACAATGAAATTGCCTTGCATTGCCGCGAATGTTTTCAAAGAATAAAAAACAACAGTGTGCATTTTTAAAATCATTGAATCAAATAGCGGGCAAAGCTCATGATTAAGAGGCTGGGAAATATGCCGGAGACACGTTTATGTATCCACCGTCATCCTCTGCTGCGGTGATGTTTTCTATGAATTTGAACTTGGAAGGAAAACTCAGATAAAACCCTGCGAATTAGGTATTTCTCTATTTTGGTATTACTCGAGTATAATGTGTTGCCCTTGAGCATTCCGAAGCAGTGAGTGCACAATATCTACCGTTAATGTATATGTACTGTTTTTATATAATGATGCGTAAGTCTGTTCAGTTCCCATTTTTTTAATGCTGATCGCTGAAGCGATGTACTCTGACTTAAGGTAGATCGCTGTTGATACTGTGCTACTCCACCGCCAGTCAAAAGGATTGTCTTCATAGTTTTTTTGACTGAGTATCATTTTCTACGAGTTAATTATCGTATAATTATTTTTGGCATTGATCTACATGGGTAATTCCCTCGATAATGGTAGTTTATATTACGTATCCCTAATTTTTTCCATAATTTCGCAATATAGCTATGCGCAGTTATGGTAAACTATTCACATTCTTGCCCTATGTATGTTAGGTTGAACCATAAATGAAGATGGCCTATCCGTAAGAGTGACTCTAAGAAATTTCTGTTGTGCCAGAATTTCAAGAGAATCTGTGCCACAGATCTAAAGTTACCGAACTATTAAAATAAATGTCTTAAGTATACCTATATGTATTTTTTTAAATTTTGAACGCATGTATATTATTTTAATTTTTCAATATTTTTCGTCTCTTGGTTTCGGAAAACTGTGTAGTGCAGATTCACAGTTAGTGAGGTCTAAAATAAATAGGTTTATTTCGCTCAGCTACTGCGTGTTTTATTTTAACACATTCCTGGTGTTAACTTTTTTTCTCTTTTCAATAGTCCTGTAACGAAAAGCACTTTTTCGTAGCAATCGTTTGATTGAAAACATACACGCGTGCATCTCCTTTTCGAGCTGCCCATCACTACTCCCCGTTCGGCTAAAATCTCCCAGGTTTGATTCTACTCTCTCCACCTCCTTCTTTAAGGGTTTCGTGACTCCCCCACCACCCGTTCAATTTTGGTTTTCGTTTCGAACGCTTTGCGTCTTGGCGTTTGGGGGTGATTGATCTGCAGTGTCCTTGTTTCTGCTTCGCTCGTTGGCCGCCCAAGGGGGTTACCGTCATCCCTACCCTCCATCGACTCACAGTCACCGCCCGAAAACTCATATGCATGTTTCACTTGCCCTTCCTCTTTTCATCCCATTCTATCCCGGGATTTTTTTAGGAAGATTCCTACTTTACCCATCTCGTTCCCGATTCCCGGGAGGTGCCGGTGCGACCTCCTCATCCACGAAGCCGGTTCCCACCTAGAGATCGTCATCCCGTGCCCGTGGCTCATTTCCCATAGGAGCAGAGGGACTGGGCGGACATTGGCTCGTGGCCAAAGATGTCGCATGCACCTTGCATGTGTCGAGGGAGGTCCAGTTGTAGATCCAGTGTACGCATTTGTACGTACGCATTTGGGCAAAAGACAAGGATGAAATTCGAATGTCGCAAAACCAGGAGAATTAGTGTATCGGTTTGATGATTTGGGAAAATTGACATTTTTTGTGGCGCGTCGAATCTTCATGTACCTACTACAGTCGTAGTGGTGTCTGTCTTCTTAATATTTTGCAAATGTTTGACTTTTTTTTAGAAATTCCTCTGACAGTAATAAAGCTGTACGCACGGAACAACGGGTATTAGATTGGTGGTAGATATGAGGGGTCACATCTCCTGTAGTCCATCATTAGGGGGGGCCACTTCCGCGATCGTCCTAATCCGTGACCTCTCTAGGCCTCGCTTACCAGTATTTCACTTATTTTGTCGCTTTTTTCAGTTCTAGAGACATAATGCGGAGTTAAAATCGTATCATTCGTGTCACCCTGAATCTAAATTTTTCGAGTAATCTTAGCCTAGCATGTAGCCTTCCATTCTCAAATGGCTTCCATCCTAGTCTTTCCATCAACTGTGTTACACAATCTGTAGAAGTAGCAGTTTTTAGTGGCTAGTCGAAGGATGAGTTTCTGGCGCATGAACGACAATGATGTTTTTTCTTCTGCTTTAATCGGCGGTGGCGAAGAACGTCGTAGGTACCTTCCTTCATATCGCTACGGTGCTCGTCCATCGGCGTCGCTGACCTTTTCCCGAAAGTCGATCGTCCCACGCGCATATACCGCGCCGGGTGCCGCCTAGGGAACTCTTATGGTTCAATATTTAGCGCTGAGAGAGCCGTTAACAACTACACGTTTTCTCTCTCGCTCCATTAGCTAGTTGTTGGCTTTAAGAGAAAAAATCTCGAAATTATTATTTTTATTATTTCCTAAATCGTGTATAGAATATGTACAGATACATTACATGTCTACACTCTATTAGTGTTTTGGTATATTTTTTATGATGTTGTAATTTCCTATTTGTCAAGATAATACGTTCGGATATGTAAAAATATGTTCCATAAAAATCCCATCTCATCCCATTTATGATACTTGTGTCAAGAGTATAAAACATGCTACCGGTGCGCGCATTGGAAAAAAACCACTCCATGTTTGACTAACCTTTCCACATTCCTGTCGGGATTTTCATTCATTGTACAAATATAACGCTGTTATCAATTGATATACATGTTTGCGCTTTGCTATTTTACTATAAATGTATCAGTGTTACAGTTCTGAAACTCGGTGCAATATATTTTTAATTGAAAATTTTGAACAACGATGAGTATTAGTCGTCTTATGACATTCCAACATTAGCTAGCATCACTCACAGCTATCTCTGCCTGCATTGTGTTTTTTCACTTTATCTTCTTTCATTTATTTAGGTCAAAGGCAAAATTTTCTTCTCGCCGCGGACCTCTGAAATGCTCTCACAGCCACCTTAGCGGCGCTCGAAGACTTATTTTTTATAGAGGGTGTTGTGGACACATACGTGAGCATAAATGAGCTCTCTGCCCGGATTCGGATCGGAGCTCTTTCACGGTCTAATTTAATTTTTCATTATCCTCGCTGTCCTCGGGTGGGAGCACGTGTCCGAGGTCTCCTGCCCCACCATTTCAAGCAGCGGGCTGCTCCCTTCTCCTCCAGCAATCATGCGTGAAAACGCAAGGTTATTAAAATATCCTCGTTGTCTTCCTTACCGAAAGAATCGTGGGGCTATTTGTTGCCAAGGGTTTTTTTATCGACCTCCTTTATTCTAAAGAGAGTATTATTGCGTGAATTGGTGGGTTGCAGCGTAATTGCAGCGCTAACTGATAAATGTGAGTGGTAGGCATAGACCTGTAAAATTTAAATTATGCGCTTCAAAGTATGTCGCCATTTGAATCCGATTGAAAGAGAATTAGGTGCTGATGGAGGCCATGGTGCACCAGGTATATGAAAAAAGACTTGAATGGTATCTTTAATTATAATAATAATAATGATAAATTCCACGACATAAAATATTTCAGGATTGATATTGATCTCGTAGCTTAAATTCTCAGATATACCGCCTATCAAGTCTCATTAATACTCAAATGCGTCGATACCAATGGGAGATAAAATTTTAAACAGTTGATAAATGGCTAACAATTAATAATTATGCATCACATTCCGTTCCACGGTCCTGGACCTTTATTATGTTGAACAGAATATATTTTCGATAAAATTCGACTTTAAATTGATTGATAAATATTTGTAATAAGTATTTCTAATAATTTGTAAGTAATGAAAAATTGATTGATCTGAGTTTGCTTTGACCGGGTGATTTAAAATTGTTTGCATTAATTAATACACGTGTGGTTTTGTGCAAGTCACTGTCCGTCTATCTTGGCAGACAAGCTGAAACGTTGCCCTTCCTCTCTGCAAGATAAAAAATATCTTTGTGTGTGGTCCTCTGGCTCCTCGGAATATAATATATTTAATGTTCCTCGCCGCAACTCAGTTATTGTGCGTGCGCCTTCTCTTTTGTTCTCCCATGTAAATAATAATAACAGCCGCCTCTCTTGAAAGAGCTAAAAATATAGGCCGTAAGTGGTTTCCTTCGGGTGTTGGTAAACTTTAGAATACGTGAGGACTATCGACAAGACGCGAATCGTTTTTCCTAGCTCGTTCGAGGGTAGGGCTGGGCGGTATTTGAATCCCAATATCAATATCCAATATCTTAAAACATTGAAAATGGACCAATATCAATAACCTGTATTGGACTATTGAATGGTATAATGGAAAATATTGAGCATAGCACAGGTTAAATTATCTGGCTTACAATGGTTTGAAAATGCTGAAGAAACAAAATTGCTGTTCAAATAAACAATTAGGCTGGCACAGGCATGTACTTCACATTATTAGAATAAAAATTAGCTTTTCAGCATGTTCTCCTGTTAATGAATTCGTAATATCTGTGATGACCTCACCGCCAATGTTAATTCAATACTTGAATTTTTAAAATTGGTAATCTAATATTCAACATTCCAATTGCAAATATTGGTTCTTCAGTAATCAATATTCCAATTACAAATACTGTTTTTTTTCTGACCACCAATATCCAATACAGGATATTGGTATTGGTCGTTCGAAAATTGTGATTTTGGAATCCCAATATTTAAAAATATTGATATTGGAACCAATATACTGAAAAACCGCCCAGCCCTATTCGAGGGTATCTTTTTTGCTGTCCAAGGAACTCTTTTGTTTAAGAAATAGCTCCCTTCACATCGCTCCCGAACGCTGCCTAAGGTTTGTTTTCGAAGTTCTTCTGGTTGAAGATTAAGACGAAGAGTCTGCACTTGTTTGTGGCTTTTCTCAGTGGCGGATTTACCTCATTTGGTGTGTACCCATCTGGCTACTCGCAAACTCATTTGCGCGATCAAGTGACTGCTGTTTGATGACTCAGCGTATACCAAAAAGAAACGATGTGTTGGTGCTGGAAATGGTCTCTAACTAACATTCACCGAATTGGGACGGTCCAGAGTGTAAGCGTGTGTTTAGCTGATCTCATCCATTCCCCTTATGTCGGTGAAGTCTGGCTATTCGGGGCCAGTCTTAACGTTCTGAAAGCTGTTTTTAGAGTCTCACTCCGGTGTAAAGTCACGGCATGGCGGTCAGGCTAGGAATTCCATTTTAATACTCCTTTAAAAACCATACTGTGCTGCGGTGGGCGCCGCACGCAGTTCTTTTCTCTTTTCACCGTCGGCTAAAGTTAATGCTAAATCTTTTAAATAAGTTTGGAACCAATTTATTTCCTGACGACGTTAAAATATTTTCCGGAACTAGGCGTACTATTATTCGATGGAGCATTATTCGAATTCACCCGTCCTTTAAAGTGAGACACTCCAGAAATTGAAATGTTAGGATAAAAAAGTACAAAGTCCGTACTTCTACACACAAGCCGAACAGATTCTACTCCAATGAAGATTCAAGCGCCCGCAGTAAATCTAGCGTTTGTGACCCACATCCCTCAACTAGCGGATTCAAGAGGAGAAGAGAGCCCGAACAATAGTAGCCGTCTACCTTTCCATTTTCCTCTCTACTTTCACAATGCTAATGCTTAATTCCGTTCTTCATGTTTTAAGTACGCATGATTTGAGGTCGTCCCTCTGTGCGTGGGTCAAAACAAATACTGAATTCAATCTTTTGGATTGTGTTGTGAAAGAAATACTGTTTTCACTGATATAATACCTTGGCAATTAGAAAACAAAATTAAGTGACATATAAAATATGCAGGTCAGTTGAAGAATATATATTTTTAATGAGCACTTTTTTCAGCCTTAGGAGCCGGTTCCAGTCCCATTTCCATTTAATTAACGCACATCGACACCAATTATTGCAATGATTTTCTAATAGCACAAACAAATAATAATTAATGTCTATATTTCATTATCATTCAAATCTCATTGAATATTTTCTCTTCTAAAGTAAATAGTAAACTAAGGAAAGTTAGCTACCAGTTATATCAAATTAATACACTAGTCACAACTGATACTAAGGTGTTGATATAGTATGCATTGGTAGAATCAGTATTACGTTATGGAATAATAATCTGGGGAATAGCCGCAAACAGTTATACCTAAGGCAGTTCTACAGTCAACACAGAAAAAAATACTGAAAATAATTAACACAGAATATAACTTAGAACTAAATGATAAGGGTTCAGGAATAAAACCTATTGGAACAAAGGATTGCACTGATCTCAAAAGATCTATCTATCCAAAATTAGGAATAGTATGTAACTGACCTTTATAAATATGTGTTGGTGTTAAGTAATTATTTTAACAAGGAACTTAAGATCCATAATAATTGTAAACATTCTATGGAAAAGAGAAAATTCACAAATTACTACGTATCTAGATATTTTAATAACTATAGAAAAACAAAATGAACGTCAAGGTACCAATGATTCTCAATGGTTTACTTAATAACTTAAAACACATAGAATCGATTAGAGAATTAAAGGATAAATTAAAAATACACCTATTGGAGAGATGTCTACTGATGTTTTAAAAACTATGCTAAATTATCTGATAATATTATAATAATACAAATGTGTAAATTTAAATGTAGAAAGATCCTTGTAAATAAACTTATAAAATATTATAACAAAATACTAGTATTCTACTACAACATATACGATTCTTTGTAATAAATTTCTGAATTCAAATATTTGTAACTTGCCGCTCTGTAAGTAAATAGGAAACATTCTGACAAGCCATGTGGCTTAGAAGGACCTAGTATGTATATGACTTTAAGGCATTTTAATAAATAAATAAATATATTAAAAATTAAATATTAGCCAGTGAAGTATTATTTTTATTCAAGCTTTATCCATTATCGCATTAGGCATCATGTAATTACAAGTTCAGTTTGCGAAAAAAGTAGTGTGGATTTTATTATTAATTTCAAACAGGGGACACGTTTTTATAAAGTAGCCAGAAGATAAATCACATTTGGGTTATTTTACCTCATAGGATAGTATTCAAAGGACAATTCAGCATTTTTATTTGCGCTAAAGAGTAATATATCGAGTGATACTGGCGTTAAGGAGCGGACTTCCAATTTATATTGTTTCACGCGGTGAAATTGTACTCGAAATTCGAACTAGCTTCTGGAACGATTTGTGTTCAACTCCTGAGAGTTCGCTGTTCATTTTCCTCAGCAGAGCCCATCCATTGTCCCACCCGACGATCCGCAAATTTGTCGATAGCTTGCACGTGATGGCAGTTCTTGTCTCGGTGGCGAAATGTGCCCCCCCGCCGAAGGAGGAGGTGGTCAGAGTCACTCTTTCATTCTCGAAAGGGATCTTGTCGGGAGATAGTTCCGGCAGAGTGCCAAATTGGCTCTTTGCTCAAACGCTACTACTTTTCCCATCTGCCCCCACTCCTCAATGAAGAGTCTCTCCTTCCAATCCTGTCTATTATCAAAAGCGAATATGCCGTAGCCTCTTTTAGAGATGAAGGCGGAGCGAAGTGACTGTGGAAAGGGCGAAGAAGTTGAATGGGGTGTGCGTGAAAAGGTCCAACCTTCCATCGATATGTTTATCTTCACGGGTACTGGATATGCTGAGGCTTCTGTATCAGGAAATCTGACTTCGCCGCCCCTTCCTCAATGTTGTGTGTTTTCTATTAAAATTCTTTCATTCCATGTCATCATTTTGATCACACTGTTAGATTCGATGTGAGGATAAATGCTGCTGGATTGAATGTAATCTCTTTGTATGTGAATGGCACGTGATTTGGCTGGAATATTATTTCTTGAAATAAATGATGGACTAAGGAGAGAGTCAAAACCTCTTAATATCTGCTATACTATGAGTTGTATTCAAGAAAACGAAAATATGTAATGGCAAGGTGAAATGCATTCACACAAATCAACATTGACTCCTAAACAACCTGAATCCCTAAATTGCACATTTTCGAGGCTTTTTTTTATCAATAGCGTTCAGGATCTCCAGATAATCTCTTCGCCGAAATCTCAGTTGCCGCTAAGTTGCCACCAAGTGCTGCAATAGTAAATCTTTAGTCATGTGGTTTCATTTTGATCTGGAAAGACATCAATTGGTTTCATTACTTTGTCTTCGGAGGGATAGACTTTCAAAGGTAGTCGTCGATATTTGATATTGCAATACCGTCAAAGGCAAACTACCACACCGAGTCGACCTCAAAACATCGATGTGGTATTTGAATGAATCGCAAACTTTTGTTATTTTGGATTCGAAATAAATTACGTAAAGCCTGAAATCTAATGCTTGTCTGATTGAAAGCAAAATAATAAGCATGTAGACTCGTTATGAGTGGAAATATAAGTACTAAAAAATGTTTTCAGCGAACTTAACTTGCTCTTTTGTGAATGTAACGTGATCAATTAGGAGGCGAATTTTCCTTAAAGCCTATTGACCGTCATTGGCTTTAAATATTTATATTTACTATATTTTCATCAGGCGACAAGAATTGCTGTGATACCCATTCCCTCTACAAATATAAAGCATAACGATAACAGTGAAGATTATGTATATTCTTTGCTCTGTGGCTTAAGTAATTGCCGATTGCCTTTGGAGTCCACGGGGTTGCTTAAAGATTTTTCAAGAACCGTCTAAATTGTTGAGCGGAAAACTTTTCGTAGTGTATTAATGATTACCCTCATTGTGTGCTACTATGGATAATCGCTTTTTGATGTATTCGTTTTAAAAATCTCCATTGAGCCCTAGCGATGGCTTGAACTCGGTTAAACACACGCCAGCTGAGGTATTTTTTCGCTGCTGATTTTTCCACGATGGGGAATGAAAAATTGCGGTCTAACCATGCTTATAAGAAGCGCGCGCATCATTTGATTTACTCATCCCTTTTTCTAAGTATCCTCTGTTTTGATGTGACTTTTACTGTGCACGCAATATGTCATTTTTAATACAAATATACGTACTGGTATATGTACAATTTCTGCAATTTTTCTCCCCCGTGTTGTCATTTGCTTGGATATTTTTCCCTCTCTGAGCTAATCTAAATCCTCATCTTGCCTTCGGTCCTATTCCCGCGGGAATTCTATTTAATATTATTAGCCTTCATGGTATGAGCCGTGTTTATTTACCACCGTTTACGAATGTAGGAGAGAGCAACAGATTCCGCGCCGTTTTGATTCTGTGGGAGCGTGTGTGACGGTTAAGGTCTGTTTGTGCTCGTCTGAAAGGGCTGGTGGTGAGTCATGAGTGGAAAAAAGAGAATGCAGGCCAAATGGTGGGTGTCGTGGTGATGCAGGGCTTCTGGCCAAAAACTTTTAAAAACCCATGGCCTGGGCAGCTGCCCCGGAAGAGCGAGAAGGAAACACGGACAAAAGCCTATGGGCAATTCCCTTCAATGTTCTCTTTAATTGCGACCCGGGAGAGTTCTCTTTTTTCGTTGGTGAAGATATTGCTTAGTTTCTCAGTTCTCTCAATCCCAGTTCCAACCCGCAAAAATATAGGCACTCGAAGCAGCTCATTTGTGGTTTTTCTCAGTTTCTTGCGGTCGTCGTGGGTTCGACTGAGGTCTTGCTTAAGAGGATTGCTTTGGTTTTTTTTGCTGTTGAGCGACCATTGGCGTACTCATTTCGCCGCATTTACCTCTCACTGTCGCAAAAAAAATCGCCGAAAAAATTGAGAGCGGTGGGTCTGAACGATCCCCCGAAAATCCAGCGCTTGTATCCAACCATGTATGTATAGTGCGCGGCTAGCAGAAGCATAATCAACCAATCATCATTTGGTAATTTATCAGCTATTTGGTCGGATTTTGGACGGTCCCAGACTAAAATTCTCTTTATCGGGCTCATCCTCACCTTTCCTTCTCATAAATCTACTTGCCTATCATCAAGTCTCTCTTCTAAGTTTCTGTACCGGGCTGTCTCTCCTCATGTCATCCAAAATACCTATATAATTCCTTCCCCTTCAGCGTACTCCCCTCAATCACCTTCATTAAGTCCTCACTTGTTAATATCCTCTTCATCCTCTATTCCTGTCTTTCTGAATCTCCATAACTATTTTCCTTTAATTTCCCGTCATATCTGGCATGTCGTCGTTTGTCTTAGCGGCTATAAACCCTTGTAAAGGTAAATATTATCCTGAGTGGAGACACTCGATGATCAAACTGTCCCCATATTTCTGACTAATCGTTTTCCCAACCTAAATTTATCTAAATAAAGTAATTCTCATCAGTATAAAATTTTAAAATGATATTTTATTGCCAGTGCGCGTTTACAAGTCCGAAGTTCTGATTTTATTGAACATGATGTTTAACATGTAAAACAGGAATAGAAGAATGATGCTGTGATTGTATACAAATACTGGAAAAAGTCTCTGTTTTTCGGATATCACATGAACATAATAGTATGTTGAAAGTTTGATTAAATGTATGGGTATTCCCAACATTTCATTCGAGTTTCTATTCCTATAAAGAAGAATTTGGAGGGCAAAATATACCAGGTAAACATTTGCTCACTTTCACAGTCTTACCCATATATTTATAGATTTTCATAATTATTCCGGTTGTTCGTTGCGATTATTAAAATTTCAGTATAATGTTCCGCGTTTTGTTGTGTTGGCCCTGATAACGAGAGGCATTTCCATGTAAACGTATAGTATTATGCTGTTTACACAGAATCATCCTGTACCCCGTTTTACTATTACATATTTTGAATCTTTTAATTTTTTCTGAATCTAATTTCCAGTAGAAACTTGTGTATTTTTGAATTAATGATGCGTTGTATTGAATTTGATTGCCAAATTCGTTGTACCTGTGTGTTAAATTACATCCAAGACTTTTTCATGACTCTTTGCTATGAGTGGCGCTTAGAGGTGTAATTTAGCGTTGCCTTGGTTATGCAATGTGTAGGCAGTGATTCAGTTTCCTCGCAGTTGCTTCTTCATGGAGACGTATCTCTCAAGGAGACATTCCAAGATGCGCGTGACGCGTCGTCTCTATTGTCGCATCAAAGGGGAAGATGGTCGCCCCCGACGGTTCCGTATAATGTCTCGATCGCTTGAGACGTGAGCACTTTGCCGGGTAGAGGATTTATTTCGCGGCTATACAATGGGCGTCGAGTGGGGTGGTGTCGAGAGGAAAGGGCAGCCAGGAGTTCCTTCGCTGCGACTCTTGAATCTTCCTCCTCTATTCCCAGTTCATGAGGGTCACCAATAGGAGGCAGTCTAAAGATGAGCTCAGGGCGTACTTACACGGAGGCGTTGGTGATTGGACTGGGAAGAGAAACTACGGGGTTCAAGAATTTGAAAGCCACTGTGATTGCATTAGTCATTCTATCATGCTCCTTCACAGTCTCAAAAGTTGTCGTGAAGCTAATGCTGCCTAGGTTACGCACTATTTGTCCTAACCTCAGGTGCGATGTACCCTTTATCCCATCCCATTATACAATTCTCCAGATTATTTCGGGGATGAAATTCGTTGGTGACAGTTGAATATCTAAACAGCTTGTAGTGTTACCATTCCCTATGTTGCCATATTATTTAATATCTCTCAGTATTTTAATATGTATTTTAGAATAAAATTTACAAAAAAACGTTGTTGGTTGTTGAGGCCAACTTCTGTTTTTTATTTTAATGAAATTAGCCGTCTCTAGTCTTCTAATCCAATAGCAATATTCAAGGCGTTAGGATCGTTGACCGAAGTTTATATGAATCAGTGTGGTGTTGTTCGCTGGCTAGAACGGGAAATGCGTGAAGTTATCTCCACGTACTTTAATTTTGGAATCGGCTTTTTTGAGCTCATGTTTATTACCCTAATGTCGTGTGTTTAGTGGAGGCCTTAAGTTAGCTATAAAATAGCTCTATTGCATTTTAATATATGTCTATTTAGGCTCGTTTCTGCAAAACTGTTGAGAAATTATGCGGCCCTTGCAAAATGCCTTCACCGGTTGAAGTCCTTTTCATCATTAAGTATAACATTACACTTATCTACTACCTATCTATCTCTTACCGATAACTGAGTGACGATGTAGCATTAATGATTGCTTTTCCAAGGAATAGATGAACGCTTTTACTTTCAACGCGCATTGCTCGGTAAATTCTTAGCTGTAGTTAATTTTTTCATATCCCCGTTCAATGTGGCGCGTTCCCATTTTTCGTACCTGAGATTGGATGGTATGGAATACTCAATAGCTGTCTTCCCATGCATAGTAAAAACACCCATTCATGGATCACTTTAAATATCCCGCTCCCGAATAAAAGAGCAATGACTAATTCCAAGTTCCAACCCTTCAAATGCTGTTTCCAATCATTCTTGCTGAAGACTCAGGAGCGTCTTGCCAGTCGAAAGATACTGCCTGCGCGTGCCTACGCGTTCGCAGCCATTCCCGCGACCACCATTTTTGTTCCGACATCCTTCGCACGTGATCGCATTTGAAGTCTAGGAAGCAGATTGAGAAACGGAAGAAGAGAAGAAAATGCTCAAGCCGGGTGGGCGAAGTCTTAACTCCAAAATAAAGCCGCTGCCCACGCTGCTTTGGAGGTTTTATTGCCCGTGTTTCACTGCCTCGCCTCTCTACACTTTATCCCCTTCGAGCATGCACAGACTGAAGACGCCCTCAGAGGACTCATTTGTCCATAGAGGTACTCATACGTTATACACGGTATGGTACGGAAAGCGACTGTTAATTTTCATCTTTATTTTTACAATGATCAGCGTCCCATGCTGTTTTATAGCAGATAATGTGTTTTCGAAAGAAGATATGGCTAAAAATATATCCGATGTACGCCTTTTAAAATAAATGCCTGTGAAATGATAAATTCCCTTCTTTCCCTTTTATTGCCAATTAAATGCTGCAAAATGAAGCAGAATTGCTAAAATTCCTCAGAGGAGAAGGCATCCGTCTTGGTCAAGACATGATTTTTCCTTTGTGGAATTTTCACACACTAATGTGCACTTTTACACTAATAGGCGACACCGTAAAAGTACTACTGCGGCTAGCTCGCAGTGCACTAAAAATGTATTAATATATCCTCAGCTTAAAGCGATTTTTTCTGATATTCCTCGAGATCTCCGGGCTCTTACACTTAAAATTAGCGCAACACTCTACATTCATACCGTGTCTCATTCACAATTACCTCCAGACTTGCGGTCCCTAGGGAAATTCATTGCACAGATACAGCGTGCCGTCTCTACTGTGTATATAAATGATCGATGATTTTTTCTCTGTGCCCACCCCTTCACCACGCCACGCTTCCAAATATTCCTTCGCCCTTTCACCGTGCGCCAGGCACTATCTCATTCCAACAAGGTAATGCGTTTCGTGTGTCCAGTGTTGGTGTGTGTGTAGTGCCCTTTATAGGTACCTACGTGCCCCGAGTGCGCGGTTCCCCTTTTATCGCCCTTTGAGGAAAACCCTCTGCGTTTTATTGCCTTCGCCGTCGGGAGAGTTCTGTTCGGAGCCGCGATCGTCTCCTCTTCTCCACGGAGAAGAAAAGACTGGGGCGAAAAAGCAGTTAACCGCTCCGGAACTGCGCGAAGATTTGAGGATTTCACCCGTTCGGGATAGATGGATGAACGCTCTTCTCTTACTGACTGGATCTTTGAGAAAGTTTTTTGATTGGGATTGGACGAACTTGGCCGCTGGAGTCCGAAAGGTGTAAATTAGCGAAATGTCCGGTTAATTTACCCCAGCTTGCAGCAGTTCTCTCCTTCGTTCCTGAACCTGCTCCAAATTTTCCAGTTATCTGGGACTGTTGGCGGCGATATATGGTTGAGTAGTTTCATAGCACATAGTTTTACATCAATTTGATTTTTGCCGTTCAACATTACATCTCTAACTATCGTCAAAATCTGGCTCTTAGATTCTTTGCGTAATTTCGTTGTTTTTTCGATGGGTGAGTGCAGGTGATGTAGGATTTAGTTGATTTTTTAATACCCCGGCGAATGACTCGAGTGAAATCTTCACGGGTTTCATCCCGAATGACTGGATCTATTGCCGACGCGTCAAAAGTTGAGCGTGTATAAGAAGGGCAGAAATTACACCATGGAATCAGCGCTCCGAAGACGACGCCGGAGCTGGGTTTTCAAAACGTCGGCATCTGAAGCACGCATCCGGTATGGAACTCATGAGCTTTTCATCTAGGTATTTTCTAGTTTGGATGTGGACCTCTTCAGTTGCGATCGATGAGCAGCCATGGGGTCATACGTGAGGATAAATCACCATATTGTTAGGTGATAATCCTTTTTTGTAAGGTGCTTAAAATGGAAAAAAAATACTATCGCTTAACGGCAGCTGTTAAAATTAAATCCTGACATGCTTTCTTCTCGTGACTCAGTATTCGCAATTTAACTCCAGAATATCCAATGGGATTCATTTGATGTCTACGAGTTAGCCGGAAGACGATACCCCGACGGAAGTATAGTTTTCGGTTTTGCCAATGTGTTTAATTTGTTTCATGCGTGTTATTATGCACGTAGTTTTCAATTGATTATATTTTTTCTGATACTTATTTATTGCAAGAAAAATATCAAAATTTGGCGTCAAGCATCATGCAATGTGGCAGGCTCATTTTGGATTGGAGATTTTTGAATATAGCTTGTGAGATCGTACTACGTATTCGATGTCTCTTCCCGTATGGTTGTCTTTCTAATGTTGAAGGAGTGGCGTTAAAAATTTGGGATTTTTTTATTTTGAGCTAGAGAGTACATATATTTCCTCTTCTGGGAATCCGCGAAATGTGTGGAAGTTGTACAGATTTCTAGTGCGAGGCCCTATACGAAAGCTAGCAGAGAGAGGGTTTGTTTTTATGACTCGCTTTCTTTCACGCACCCAACGGGGTGAAAGAACTCACTCACTCAGTGATTCAACCCGAAGGTTGGTTGGTTGGAGAGTTGAGGGTGTAGAGCTCACCCCAGTCTAATCCACAGCCGTGTGAGTTTCACACATACAGGGTAGGGCGGCCAGTTCCTTTCCCTGGGCCACCTCGCACTCCAAGGATTTTTTTTGTTCGGAGGCGTCCAAAGGGTCCCCGTCCCGGGTTCAAATTCGTCCGAATTCAAATCCGTCGGTTCAAATCCGTCTAATCCGGGTGAAGCCCGGATTTGAACCCGGGATCATTTGGACGGATTTGAATTCGGACGAATTTGAACCCGGGACCGGGACCCTTTGGACGCCTCAGAACAAAAAAATCCTCGGCGTGCGAGGTGGCCCAGGGAAAGGAACTGGTCCCCCTACCCTGAATGTGTGAAACTCACACGCCTGTGGATTAGACCGGGGTGAGCTCTACCCTCAACTCTCCAAACCAACCTTCAGGTTGAATCACTGAGTGAGTGAGTTCTTTCACCCCGTTGGCTGCGTGCATTGCCACCACTCTATTTTCGGAGTAATATTCGAGTTTTATGTTTGTTCTCCTCGGAGAAAAATCTCTGGACTTCGAAGTATTCAAGATGAAGTATTGAAACTTTCTCCTGGAAGACTAAGTCAAAACACAAGAATCTATTTTCTTAGAATGTGAAAGGAAAATATCGGGAATCATTCAACAGCTTTGGCGCAAATACAACTAGAAATGGAATTAATTAAACGGAGAAAGCTATGTGGCAGAGGTTTTCAAATTTCTACTTTAGCTAGGTATTTTTCTATAACGTTTTATTTCAAATATCTTAGTTGCTCTGGAAAAATAATCGAAATGATTTCTTTACGCATTACGAAATTACATTTTAATTTTGTATTTTTATTTCGACATGAAGTCTCATTAAAAAGGCAGGTGTAATTATTTTTTCGTGTGATATTGTTACCTGGCAGGTTCAAATTCTGAGCTTTGTGGTTGAGTGGTTTCTTATTTACTGCAATTCATTTATTTTTATGTGATACTCAATTATCCTTCCTTCTATATCGAAAAATAATTTCCGCGGCCTCTCGGTGATTCTTCAGTCGTATTCAGTTTGCAAGAAAATTGCGTTTTCAACCTCATTTGTGGTCAAAAAAGAAGTATATGTCCATACTTAAATAATTTGCATTTTATTACACTTGTTATGCTACGGTTATGCTTTATCTTACAGGTCACGTTGTGAGTGTAGTGCGATTTCCCCCAGCCAAAATGAACTCAGCGAATAAATTGAAATCCATGTAAATGAGAGATGAGTCTGTATTTTGTTGCTCAATAAGCTACCCGAGAAAATACAGAAGCCATAAAAGTACCTTACCACTTAATACAAGGTGACATGAATTATATTGAACACGCGTCTTCAATCTGTAGAAGCTTTCTGATGGAAAGGACTATTAACTCGCAAGCCCAAGAAAAATCCTTAAGAACGAAGCATTCACAATAAGTAGCTTAAACTCTTACGGCCCAAAGTAGGTACTTAAATATTTCATCGAAAACCATTATCATTTATTTCTTAAGCTTGATAAAGTTGCCTCTTTTTTCTCGAGAAGATTTCTTCAATATTAAAGTCATTGCTCGGAATTTCGCTAGTCGATTAAACTGACCGTAAACACGATTTTCGTTCATTGGGAATAGAAGTGCTCTCGGTTACACCACTCGCCCCGCATCGTCGAATGACGTTCAGTTGGTTAGAGTTAAGCGGGGGTTTAAGGTGATTGGAGCAATTTTTGCGTAAGTACAGGTTTGTGAAACTCTGCATACGTGTTCTCAGTAACGACATCTGTAGATAAAAGTAAAAGAAATTGGATCATACCGATTTCGTTTTCTGTCAATTCAATGCTGTTTTAACAAGTAGCCTTATGGCATGACTTATAGTCCGTAAAAATGCGTAAAATATGTACAGATTTCATCTATAAACGAAGTTTTAAATTTATTATAATAATTATTATGGCTGTTGCTAACAAATGGCAAGATGTCACGCCGATTCAAATATTCGAAAAAAAAACATTTCAATGAAATTTCGTGTAAATTGCGAATTCCTCACAGAAAGCTCTGGCGGTAGCATGCTTTAGCATAGGGAAAAAATTGAATGCTGTATCATTTCCATTGCTGCCTGTTTGGTGAGTTCCAGCGCATTAGCCGATGTATTAAAATGTGGTCCTAGAATATTTTTTATTTAGTTAAAAAATTATTAACATGTGCACTCAATGACCCACGATTTCTGCTACAGCTACTTAAGTGGGCCAACCCCTTTTGTCAATTCGAGCCCCGGCGAGCGGTGCCACGTACACGCGCTTACTCTCTCATCCCGGGCCACCCCCGCTCAAGCGACCTCGCGGCCCAATCGGAAGTGCCCGGAGCGAGGGCGGACGTGACCTCACAGCGAAAGGTCGTGCGCCGCAGCCAATCATCTCGCGTGGCCGGGTCACCCGCATGGGACAAGCACGCACAGGCTACGCTCAGCCGAGTGCGGGGGAGTCAGGCCTTGCGATGTGACGCAGTTTCGACGTCAAGTCGATTGTTTTCTTCCAATCGACCCAGGTGGATTGTACGAAAGATCTTAGTTGTTTTCCCGTCGATGTTATGCCGATATATTAATACATGCGACCGTAACGGTATTTTAGCATCGATTATTTTGTCTTTTTATGGATTAGATAGATGTAACATTGTTACATCTATCTAATCCATTGTGTAACAATTAGATAGATGTAACATTTTTCATATTGACTATAGAGTGGATTCAGTGAAAATTATTACTTGGCTGTCAAAAAGAGTCAATTCTTGCTTGAGAGAAATGGTATCGTCACTCAGAACAATACAACAATCCTCTCATAATGACTGAATCAGTGTATTCTAATTGGAATTTCAAATAATCCCTACATTGCAAGACTCGTCTAAAGTGTGTGTAAATTATTTCCAAAAATGCGCTGCGTCATTTGCTTCGTAGTATTATGAACCATACTGTCGTTAGCTTGTAGTGGATTAAGAGTAAACATTGGTGGTCAAAGTTACCTTCAATTTGAAAATCGAAGCAGAAATTCATCAGCAGGATTGATAAAGATTTATACTCTGGGGCGCAACTGGCTCGGATTCCGATCAGTTACGTCACTAGCCTCGCAATTCTTAGTATCAGCTCTTTCAATCGATCCATTATTGTTTGCCGAAAAATGAGACGTGTTAAATCAGTCCATTTGGCACTTATTTCGAGTAATTTTGGAATGTGGTATGAAATGATCCCTTGGGAAAGGAATTATTTAAGGTGTTGTGCAGTAAAAGTAAGATACTCTGAGGTAGAGGATAACAATTTTGAGTCTTACGAGTACCACGGCGTCTATGAAGGAATGCATGAATGTAATACGCAGAAGGATAGCAAGGGTATGGCTATTTGGAGGAAATTATTGAACAAGAGCCAGTTGCCGTGGCCTAACGTCAATAGCTGAGCTCTGTGGCTGTTCCTGCCACGAAATGAAATGAGGGATATCTATGTGTATAATTTTACCAGTTAGTTGGTTTTTGGTTTTGTTCGGCCACGTATCGAATATGCCGCAAGCATTTGGACCCTGCACAGAAATGTTTTATCCGCAAGATACAGAGGAAAGCCGCACGATTCGTTAATAACTTAGCGAACATAGGGTGTTACACAGCTAATTAAAGGACTACGTTGGGTGCTACTAGTGACTCGAAGGCTACACGCTGGGCTGAGATGGCGTGATAAACTCAAATAAAACAAGTTTAAGGATGACACGGATGATAATATTGAAACACCTCACTTGTTAATTATTTATACACATCTCTAGAACTGATAGAATTATTGAAACATCTCACTTGTTAATTATTTTTACACATCTCTAGAACTGATAGGCGTGACAAAATAAGGGTTTCGAAAATATTTAATTATTCGGTGATCTACTGGTTAAGGTAGGTTTAAAGGGAAGTAACAACCTCTCGATTTTGGATGTGCAATGCGCTATCTGCCAATACTTCTTTTTTCATCTCAGCGTACGTCATACCCTTCTTCATTCCGTCCATAAAACCTATTATCTTCCTTCCCTTTCACCGATTACCCAACACCCTCCCCTCTATCACAGCCTAATTAACCTATCGCCCCTCATTACTCCATCCAGCCACCTACCTTGCCTCTTCCTTATCTCATCTAAAAGTTTCCTTTCCTCACACACCGTACGAAGCACTTCCGTGTTTTTCTTCCTTTCCGTCCACCGCACCTTATCCATCCTCCTCCACAACCACATCTCGAACTCCTGTATAGAATATTCTCGTCCTCCTTTCTCAGAGTCCACGTTTCTGCCCCATAAAACGCGACACTCCGTAACAAGCTCCTCACCAGCCTCTCTTTTATGTTCTTACCCATGATCCCCGTAATCAGCTCCCTTCTTTTACTGAACGCTTTCTTCGCTAGCGCTCTTCTCCTCCTAATGGCTTTGCCACTATGTCCATTTTCTTTAATTGCACTGCCCGAGTAATAAAATGTATCTGCTTGCTCCTATTTGTGCCCTTCAACTCTCCAGCCTCGCTTTCCTTGAGAGTGTCATTACCTTTGTTTTCTTACGATTTATGTTCATTATTTACTTCTCGCGCTGAAAAATATGTACACTAGCAAAGTGATTGGCACAACATTTCCTCCATCCTATGCATCATTAATGACTAGAACAAAAACAGACCAAGACCTTGAAACACTCAATTTCTTCCTTTTTTATTTTCCCTATTTCCTCTGCTCTTCGTGGCTGGTGTCCAATTACCCCCTGCGGCATACTGCCTGGCGGCTCGCGGGATAGCATATAAATGTTTCAGGTAGTTTGAGAGAGATATTTCCCTAGTCGTAATGGAGTCCATATTCGAATTTTATTTTTTAATTTCAGCGTCTGTAAGAAGTATGAAATAAATATTGTAATATTAATGATACAGAAATGTTATACCTATATGACAAAAATTCACGGTAACAAACTACACACCGTTAGTTTTTGACGAAACCTATTCGTTAGAAATTCCTTTGTTTTTCAATAATTTCCCTCTGGAGCGTACATCCATCATCTATCCCTTGTAAAACAGCTTATATTTTTTTAGGCAAATAGCTCGTAAAGTAGTTCGGCAAGGGGTAAATATTTTGACATAATTGGATAGATGGGAGTTTTTATCATTAAAATGAGGTCAAATTCATCAAATTCTGAGTGAAGTGATGTGTCGCTCAAACTACCTAAAATTCGATTGCGTTGTAGTTACTAGATATTTTCCGTATCGCTAGTCGATGTATCGCACAGCTCTGCGTGGTAGGATGATGATGTGGGCGCCTCCCTCCCTTTTCTCCGCCTTTCCCAACAACCCTCCCCCGCTCCCATCACCCCCCTCCTCCTCCGGCTTCTCCTATCCCCGTATTTGCGCCACCTGGTTCGCCGTGGTGGGTGGTATGCAAACTTACGCTCTTTTGCCGACGCGCTGCCCCTCCCTGATACTGCCATCCGTAGCTTTTTCCCTCGCTCTGTGTGTTTCCCGAAAATCAGGGACGGCGAGAGGGTTATGCCTTTGATTTTTTTCAATGGACGGGAGCGAATCGGCTCCGGGGTGATATTTTTTCGGCTTTCGCGGTCGATCTGCGTCCAACAGCATTTTTGTCATTGCTATGTTCATTTTTCTACCTCGTTCGTTCGTCATTGGGATATTTTATTTTTAATTTTCCGTCATCCCTTCTGTGGTGAGCTACCATTGGGACTTAACGTGGGAGGGTGTTGGCGAAATTGTGTTTAAATTTCTTTTCACATCAACATGAAGTGTCACGTCCTTGGTAACAGTAGACTGAACAGACAATTCTGTCGTGGATATCTTATGCCTCAGACTGTCTGTGATAATATTGTTCCTAAAAGTGAAAAAAGCAATATATTTTCATAAATTCCTCCCGAGTGTCTTCGTAGTTTTCCTCCGCGGATCTTTCTCTCGCGAATGCTTGAATATTTTAAAAATAAAATTCATCTAAATGTTGTGTGAAAGAAAATAATATGTATCTTGATAACGTTTTAGTTGCCATAATTCAGTTCTCTTTGGTTAATTTCCATCATTTTCTTGGGAAATGGATAGATTGGTGGCTTTCACCATTGCCTTTTATCACTAGTAATTTAAATTTTACACCATTAAGTAGACTGCCTTTCGTCTGGCTCTTACCCTTTGACCTATTTGGCATGGATGCCCCCCAGGAATTTTTGTCATTCCTCCCGGCTCTCCCGCTCTAAGGGGTCAAGTAAGGGAACGTGCTAACCTTCAGCCCTGTTCAAGTTGTAGACCAAAAGGAACTAGCCTGGCTTCCAGGTGTATGGCAGTTTGACTGGAAGCTCCGGGTTGGTCTGACAAAGCTGCCTCGAAGTACAAGTCCGTATTACTGGCCATTGTTGAGCATGCAGCCCATGGATTATAATTCTTTTTTTCGGGCAAATATTTGTTTACATCGTATGAATTACTGACTGAATTTGGCCCGTAGTTCTCAGCAGTGAGCCTATTTATTTGTCAAGACTTCATTCCGAATGAATTGGGGAGGGTTTATTTTTCCCCTCCGGTGGGGACGCCCTAAATATATTTACCTTGTCCCCGGAACAAGAGCAGCGATACAGTGTACACATAACGTTTCTCTTCCGTGCCGAAAAACGGAATTTTGCCCCGACCCTTTATTTTTTAAATGTTTAATGCGCCCGAGTGGAATCCATCTGTGTGCGACGCATCACCTCTGAGTGTGGAGGACACGAAAAGAGACGACTGCTGGCATGGATAGGGCCGCGATAAGTTGAGAGGAGTGTCATTTTTAACGTGCGGGCACTGTAATGAAAGAAAGGAATGGCAGGGATGTGACACTGCTGTAGACAGCGCGTTTCCGGGTATTAAGACCACACGGGTAAGCGAGTCTGTCAGAATTCACCGGTTGAAATTGGGATGATCGTTTACATGTAGGTATGTGAATACATAATATAACAGTTTTTTTACCTTTTTGTCATTTAATTAGATTTCTCCTCCATCGTAGTTCGAGCCCCTGAATATTTGAACTTTTTTCAGTGGTAATCAAATCAGCTTGTATGTATTGTCTATCAATGTCATCGGCAGATTCGCATCCTCGTTCCTCCAGGTCATTCGTGAAATCTTGGTGCTTAAATTGCATAGATAAATTCCGTAAAACTAATCACTGCAGAAAAAATACTTTCTCTTGCATGTTTGATTTGGTAAAAAATCTTGGACTCTGGTGAAAGAAAATGAGAGTAAATTGAAGGCTTTTGGGAAACCGGAGAAGAATGGAGAATCTACAAAGGTTATGAAAAAGTTTTGGGGTATGAGTAGAGAAAGCTGCTGGAGGAAATCAGCCCGATGCACAGTCGTTCTATGAACCTTATAATTTGGGAAAATGGAATATTAAGGATGGTGATGTCGGGTAGGTGGAGAGGGGACCAATATAGGCTTTTATGCCAAGCTATATAAGTAAATCATTTAAAGAAGCTGACGCTTGATGTTGTGGAAGATATGATTGAAATCACTGTATATCCATTATTTTACTTAATAATTGAAGCCTACGCAGTGGACTACCACTAATAAATAAAATACATTGCTCTCTCTCTCGGCTGGAGATAGCTCCTGTGGAGCTGTGGATAATTGTTTCAAGCGTTCATTCATATTCACCTCCTTAACCTCGAGATAATCAGCGAAAAACGCTTATTCATTGCCCGACTGTGAAATTAACAAAAAGTTAACGAATACTTAATTATATGTTCGCTAAAATTAAGAGTGATTACCTACCATACGTATACGAGTAACCAGTGAACCAATGAACCAAAATTCTTTGGATTTTCCATTAAGAATATTACACCGACCCTGGTATAAAATGTTAAACAGCTTAACTCTGTTTCGGTATGAATGTGTTTGTGGGTTACACGAAGTATGGTCGTCGAAACATAGATGCAATTCCATCATGTGACACCTTAAAACGTCAAGTTCAACTAAATAGCTGTTCCTGAATATTCATTGAAATTGAACGGGTTTGAACTGGTGAATCCGCATGTAACAGTCTTCAATTCCCTGGTTATTTTAAGGAGTAGAGAATGTCGAGGTGATAAATGTAACGCTGCATTTTCTTTCATCATAGTTTTCCCCATGGAGCCCAAGCCACGGCTAGTCGACGAAACTCTTTTGAGGATGGAAAAAGGAAAAAGTTGTGTTCTCTCCGTTCCGAGCCACATTCGCTATTTTCGTTCGTTTTTCGCTTTCTATTTTCGGCGCCTTGGGTGGGGGTGAGAGGCGTGGGTGGATGGGATAAAAGATTATAAGTAGGTAGTTCTCGCCGTGGTGGACTGCTTTTGGGCATCGCGCACGTGAATGGATCAACTTGCGTCCATGGCGTCGAAATCTTCCTCCAATGGTCGCGTGAAGGTGTTACTTGACCTCAGATTACTTAGACCTATGAATGCTACTTGTATAGTGTATCTTTGTATCTACAACGTATAATTCAATTTACCTTTTGGGTGCTAGGCAGAAGCAATCAAGGGAGAATCTACTCACTTCATCTCCGAAACACATGCTCGCAAAGGGAAGTGGGATGATGAAGGCCATGTTTGGCGTAGGGTGTTGTGAGAGAGGGGGAGGGAGAGAAGAAATATATGAATTTTGCAAGTAATTAAGTGAGCTAGGGACAGTGCAGAATCGACGAGGGAGATCGTGCGAAGCAATAGTAGGACCTAGAAAGGGATACATGAAAGTATCATTGATCCTCCAAAACGTAACATTACCGGTAGAACATCAAATGCTGGTAATAATAATGCATGTACGAGTACTTAAAATTTGGAAAATGTATAAAATTATTTATTGCTTTTAAATATGTAGCTGAAATGAGGATGGTGGTAATGTTAAGTTGCGTAATGGTGGTGTATCTGTGGCCATGAAATGACTGCTTTTGTATTATAAAATTTAAGTAGCTAAGTTAAAAGCCAATCATGTGGAAAATATTTGCTTCTTTTTTTAATGAGTACCCTTTCATACGGTTCTTAGGCAGATTCTTAAGAATTTTAAGAAGAGTACTCTCATGCTCACCGAATCGGTTAGTTCAAAGGAGTGTAGAGAGCTGCAGCAAACCAATCTTCGGATTGATGATAGCTCATGACTCGCTTTTCATTCCGAGAGCTCAGTCTCGAGTTCTACTTTATCTCTGTACATAAAATCTACTTTGCATGAGGTTGTTTGTTTTTTTAATAACAACTAAAGTCAATTTTTATTGTGTTGTTTTAACGGAAACGTCGCTTCTTATCTTTTACTGAATAGCTTGTTTGGATAAAGGTATTCTGAACTTTTTTTAATGATTTTGTTTCTTTCTTTTTTCAGGTAAGGATCGATCATAGTTCTGATGTAAAATCTGTGGAGTCTAGCGGGAGTGGATGTATCGTAAGTCAAGTGCTTACCATTCTCTTCTGATGCTTACCATTCTGAAATTAATTGATGCGCATTATGAGGGGAATAAAAAGTGGAGTGCCATACTCCATCTGCTTATCCTTAAGTATAGTTCCATTCCCTTTCATTAGTTATGTCCTATTTTTGTTTTGCTTTGATGCACGTATCAGTCGAGAATACTTCCCAAATAAGTTTTCTTCTCGATCTTGCCATCTTATTCACGCCCTACCATGTCACCTACCGTCACATGTGACATACCTTGTATGTCACATGTGACGGGTGTTCTCGCTATAGAATTATTCAGATCACCATTCTGATTTAAATACATTGAAATTAAAGAATTAATTATGCTCGAGTGTCCTTCGCTATGTTATCAAGAGGGATTGGAGTCCCTCAGATGAATCTTATCCACCTCCGAAATCCATGCCCATGAAAGTTAGTGTTTGTCCACCAGCGATGCACCACACTAAAGCCACCTCAATAACCCTATCCCATTGATTGTTATCCTTAAATATAGCTCTCATTGAGTCTACTGTGGGTGGTTTTTGGCTTATGGTAGCATCAGTTAGGTATGGTGGCCAGAGTTCTTGTTTCCCATTCAGAGGCCTCGGGTTCGATTCCAGACAATTTGAGGTTTTTTTGTGGAATGTGGTTACTACGTGGGTACTATGTGGACGACACATCCAAGTGCACTCCGTCTGTTGGAGACAATGTTATACTGTGAACACCATGGCTCCCTGCGTTGAGAGAACACCATCGCCGACGTGTTAAGGGAGTATATACTGCCGTGGAAATCGGTAAATTTGGGGGGGGAGGACACATATACCCCTCTGAAGAGTCCTTTATCAATGCCGGGTTCGTACTCGGGCTGTTGGTCTTAGAAGCCAGTACTCCAGCCAAAGAATCAGCCATCCCCATTTCCATTCTAAATTTGCAACAATTTCAATGTGGTTTCTATATGAGTACCATTCGTTTAGTTACCATTAAGCAATTTTATTAATAAATTGAAGTAAATTCAAGTAATCAGGGATCATCAGAAAAATATCTTTCACGTCAGAGATTGGAATCTACGCCCTCCATGACCAGGTTTTATATTGCCTGATTATCGTCAAAATGAGATGACGTAGCCTTTACGTTCATATTAGATTAGCTGAGAGTTCAAGTTTTTTTAATTTTATGCTAGACTGAGCTAGTTTACGTGAATGCTATCCATGGTTGACCGTAACCCCATGAGATTCTTAATCGACAAAGTGCTGGACCAGAAATTATAAAAACGTATGTGATATTAGTGCATCAAGCACCTAGCCCACAGCATCATACAGTAACCATAGTATTAACCTGACCATTACTTTTTTGTTTACGTTGGGTCTACTGCGAGTGATTCATAGCTGATGGGCGTGTAGTACGTTCTTGGTTCAGTCTTTATAATATATATTGCCTGGGGAAAGTTTGGTAAGCAGAGAGTAGGGTGAAGAGATGGGACTGAGGGGGGAAACGATTATGATTTAGATTGAATTGAAAAAAAGGACCCGGGAGTAAATACTGCGTCGAGCGTCGGCAAATTGAGTCGGGGGAGGACTCGTACCTGTTCGGGGAGAACTCCCCGAGATGAGGAGCAGGAAGAGGTCGGAGTGGGAAGGGAACTGGCGAGAAGACGCTCCTTTAAAATGCCGGGGAGCGCGGAATTGAATTAAGGGACGTCTTTCGCCGGAGTGTGTACATCTCGAGACTTGGAGGGAGAAGCTCCGTCCATCGCCTCGCCACTAATTGGAGGGAAAGAGTTGGAGAGTCGGAAAAGTGGGGGGGGGGATTTAAGGGGTGGGGTGGGATAGGGGCTGGAAATAGAGCTGTGCGATGCGCAGATTTTAATATCGCTTTGCGATGTAAATTGTCCTGCGACTGACAGCTAAGGTCATTTTCGCCGATGAGGAGGGGTTGAATGGTAAGGGAAGGAATATTCAGGGAAAGGAGTTTCTATCCGAAGGACGGAGTACGTACGAAATCCAAGCATTTAAAAACCGTAAAAAAAATTTCGCTGTTTGTAATCACACGTAACCCTTGTGAATTCATCATATTAACCTAGCGATGATAGGCCAGTGGCTAAGGCGATCGGTTAAGGGTGGCAAGGTTTCGAGATCACTGCCCTCCCAGGGAATCTTTTCTAATATTTTTTCTAGGTTTTTATTGTTTTAATTTTTATATACTGTGTTCTTATCATCGTTACTTCAGCGAAAAATATTTTTAGGCAATTTTTCAAATTATAAATAGTACTACATATACTCATATTTATAGAGGCAGGAGTTGACTTGCACTCCGTCTACGCTCCGTTAGTATTCCAAGAGGACGCTTCATTTACTCTCCGGTGTTCCAATTTACGCTCCCCAGAATCTTCTTTCACCCTCCCTTGGTGCTTGGGCAACTCTTCCTTCACTCTCCGATAGGAGCTTCGTTGGCGCCCCCTTCACGCTACATTTTCGCCAGGGACTCTGTGTCCTACAAGTGGAACCCAAGTAGGGATCGTGATTCAACCGGAAAAGCTTTGCCACTGCTGGGATTCACACCCAGAGCCACGAGATGGGTTGATGTATCGCATTGCATGACAATACATCGCATTGCCAAGCATTACTGCGCATATTATTCTGCATCGCATTGCGTATGATCGCGTAGCATATGGTCACAGAGTAGGTTAGGCTGCGAATTGTACATTTTACGAATCTTTGCTTAATTATTAAGGTTGGTGTATTTTGAATTATCTAAACTATAATTGATTAAAGATTTGCAATTTGCCACAAATTTATAAATCTTCAATTACTACCTAGGTTTCGATGTTAGGGTGAAGATGAAAGTGGATATGATGTAGTAACACCAAAACGTAGTTGTGGCAAATTGCGAATCTATTCAAACATGATGTTGACATTCCACTCATTATCGCCGGAATCTTTTGAATGTGATAATTCCATCTGTAACCATAAAGTAACTTTAGGTATATTGTTTGAAAATGGTATATATATGTTTTTATGAAAATAAAACCTCATTTTTGGTAGCAATGACCAGTGTTCCTTTGTTATTCTGAAGCAATAGTATTTGTCAGAATCGCAACTTCACCTTTATTTGACGATATCGAATTTCATCGCCATATGATATATCGCAGTACCAGGTGGATCGAAATTGCGAGGCGATACATCTCGGATATCGCAAATTGCAGTGGAGACATCGCAGCAATGCACAGCTCTAACTGGGAAGAAAGTTAATGCGAGACAGGGGTGAGGAGTGTGGCGGGGATATGGCAGGATTGAAATAGGGTTTTAGGGCCAAGGAGGAATCAAAAACAGGGTTTGACGACTGAATTGAGTTACGTCTCTATTTCGGCATTGGGAGCCCCCCTCCACCGTTCTATCTTTCCTCTTCCCATGCTCTTTCTCTCTCTGAATCTTCGCCTTCCTTCTCCATCCCCTGTCCAACATGAAAGGGATGTTATGTCGTGGGAGTTAGGGGAAGAATGACGAATAGGATGGGAGTGTGTTTTTTTTCTCCTCCTGCGTGGGACGGACGGACCTTAACCCCCGGGGCAGCATCCCAGCTATTGGAGGGAGGAGTGGGTGGGAGGAGGTTCGTGGAAAAGTTCTAAGTCCCCTTCGGGTTGGTTTTATGCGAGCAAATAAGAGAAGCGGTGCCCTCGAATGATGAAGCGTGTCCCTTCGTCCTCAGAAAAGCTTATACACATTTATTCGGCTCGTTCCTTTGACCCTATTAATTTTGGATATACACGAGTGTAAAAGATTCGTAGTGGAAAAAACTATTCGCCTCGACTGGGATTCGAACCCAGATCGTCCGAATTCGCCAACTGGGTTAGAATTCCAGGACAAGTGACTTTTTCTCTGTGAATTTCACACATTTGCGTATCTTTTCAGGTCGTGTCTCTCGCTCAAGATGTAAACTGCCACATTTGGGCTCACAGAATTTATTTGATAGTGCCACCAATGTTAGAGCAGTCCGTCTCGTGGTCCCTTTGTTACACGGTATAAGTATTTGCGCGAGTAGATGTGGGAACACTCTCGAGAACGAATGCTAAACATAAGTGGGGGATATTTCGTTTACATGCATTCGCACATTAGCTCAAGTTTTCATGTTGGCATAATGGAGTTTTCGAGGAACATCTGTATACGCATCTATTTGCGCATGTGCGTGCTTCTTGCAGAGAAACCTGTGTAGCAGTCGCGTCCACTTAACTTTTTTAGTGTCGCCCTCGACTAAATTCTATGTAATTTGTGTCAATCAATCCCGTTTTATTTTGTGTTATTGTAGTCGGATGAGTAAAAATAGACTGGTTAAATTAATTCATGAATTTAATTTACCTTGCTTGTTTTTATGATCCTAATATATAGAATATCATGTGTATTGAAACACATCTAGTCAGAAAGTTTTGTGTTAGGCATTTTTCGTTTATTTTTATTATGAGCACTACGTTTTAAGTGCTCACGTTTGAAGTACTTAAATGTTATTTATTTTTTACCTTTTTATTTGAACCTCAGACCTGAGCCGTACCCAAACTATGTCATTTTTGCTTCCAGATGGTTATATTGACTTGTTTAAGGACCCTTGTCTTTAATTTGATAGACGATGTATTCTTTTTGTGCGGCAAACATTCTAAGCAAATTTTACCCTCGGATAATATATTGATTAATGGTAGTTACTAAGTCCGTGCCTGACAAATTTTTGAACTCTGTCTGGGGCATTCCTAGCATTTCCTCCTGCACACAACTTCTTCCTTCATTTTCCCCTCTCCATTCTCCGTTATTCCTGTCCATCTTCTTGACCATGTTAAGGCAAAGCTTTTTCCATTTTTCCCTCTTTCACTCAGCATATTTCCCTTCATCATTGCCTTCAGCAATCTGCTACGTCTTGCTATATCTTCCAACCACTAAAAACGCCTCCCTCGTATTCCACCGATAAGTTTCTCTTCGTCTCCTACAAGATCCAACACCTCCTCATTCAGCTTCCCATCTCTGTGTTTGCTTTCTCCTTCTCCGAATTCGTAACTTTAAAAAAATCCTTAAATGTACCCTCAATGCCTATCAACGGCTCCAAGTTACGGTGCGTCGTAACGCTAATTCCCTCACTGGAACTTTGGCGACTCGTTTCTTCACTGGAGTGGAAGTTATTGAGTAGGCAGTACAACGAACAAAGCGGTTATGGGAATGGTGTAGGAGGAAAGGAAATGGCTGGATGTATTTAGGAGTAAGGCGATAGGAAGGAGGAAGCAAGAAATTAAAGAGGGAATGGGTAAAGTATTGGTATGTTAGAAAAAACAATTTTGGATGAGTCGAGAGGAGAGGGAAGAAAATAATGGGCATTTAGGACAGGTGAAGAGAGTAGAAATCTATTCAACTGAGGAGAGGAGTAGCATTATGAAATAAGACATGTAGATCTACGATTACCCGGATAAAAAAGTAAAAGAGAGGTGCTGTTTCGCACTCGTCCGGCCACACCTTGAATATGCAGCGAGCATATGGGATCCGGTGCAGAAAGACTTAATCCGGGAACTTAATAAAATACAAAGGAAAGCTGCGCGATTCGTCAAAAATTGCTACGGGCGTACAGACAGTGTTACACAGATATTAAATGAATTAGGCTGGGAGCCGCTAGTGACTCGGAGGCTGCGCGCTAGGCTTAGATTGCTTGAGCAATTGAGAATAGATATCTTTAAGAGCGACACGGAGAACATCATATTAGAACCCCACTATATTTCCAGGTCCGACAGAAACGATAAATTAAGAGAGATATTTTGCCGAACGGATAGGTATGGGAATTCGTTTTTCCCCCGAACAATAAGGGACTTTAATAAATGCTAGGCGTAATTTCATTAGAGCGTTTCCTTTTTATATGTAAACGGCTGGTGTCCTAACACCCCCCGCCACACGCCTATTGAGGCGGCTTGCGGGGTAGTATGTGGATGTAGATGTACCCTGCGAGTCGCCGTAGGGTCGTGTGGCAGGAGTTCTTGGGACCACTGCATTAAAAATGCGAGAGGAAAGGAACTGGATGTGGGACAGGATACAAGTAAACGGCAGGTTAAAGGAGTCTTACCCTCTTTCACTGTTTTTCTTTGTAAATAATGGTGCGCGAAAAGAATGAATTTTTACGCCTTGCTCGGCTGTGTATCTCTTTAATTTTGACGCTTCTATCAGTTCTTTAGATACTGTGCGGGGTTGAAATTATAGCGTGTCATCCTGAAACTCGTGATGTGGATTTTTCAAGTAATCTTAGCGTAGCGTGTGGCCTCTCGAGTCTCAAGCGGCTCCCAACCTAGTCCTTCCGTAGCGTTGAAGTTCGAAGATAGAAGATTGGTGAAGAAATAATCCCGCAAAACCTACCCTAGCCAGTAGAATATCAATATTAGTGATAATCAAAATGCAAGGGACTGCTCCTGGATTATCTTTGCGGGTACGCCTCATGTCAAAAGCGAAATATTTGAAAATTTCCGCACTGAATATTTATTAATCAATAATGATCCCTGGTCGTCGATCTCTCATTCAAGTTTTTTTTTGTAACAAGGTGTCTTGAAAATCAGGTCACACCACGTTCCTTCACTCCTTCTCCTTCTCACTTCCTTCTCCTCCTTCACACCACGTTCAGTTGATAAATATTAATTGTGGAAAAGTACGAAGCTTTTGAAATTGAACGCGATGGCCCAGGTGGATGACGTCGCGGACCAATATTTACCACGATGCTCTAGCGTCCGCTGCGACCGAGATTTTTGAAAACACTGGGTGGGAGTGGAGATGGAGCGATGCGGAGGGAATATAAGAGAGGGAGAATTCGGTCGAGTTGTGACGAGGAGGAGGGGGAGGTGTGTGGGACGGGGTGCGTATTTGGGTCGCCTCCAAAACTCCCGGGATCAGCTGGAGGGCGGGGTCCCTCTGCTGCCAACCACGTACCGATCTCACTTCTCTGTCCCACCCCGGGGCCGGCCAGCCTCCTCCATCTCTCCGTTCAATTCTCTTCCTCCCTGGACGTGTTCTCCCAGCCCGGCGCCCTATCCATCTTTCCTCCCCCGCCCTCGGAACTGCCAACCCTTCTCTTCCCATTAAGGCCGATCGAAATTACGGTGTATCGATTGCGATATGGCTTTGCGATATTCTGCCACCGTGCTTCTCGGTGTATTGCTCTGCGGTGATATGCGGCACAATTACATATGGAATATAATGCGGTATCATACCGCATACCATCGCGTAACTGTCGATATTGCTTTTAATACTTTTTAGTTCCCCTCAAAATGTAGTCGGGGTTATTTTGGAAACCAATTGTTAACAATTCGTTAGGTTGCAATATATTTTAAGTGCTTTATTCTTTCATGGATAATTATTATGCTTATAGTTTTAGATTATTTGTATAAATCGTTCTCTGGTAACACTAATGTCAATGGATACATTAGTTGTGTTTGATTTTGTTGGCATTCTTTTGATTGGAGAGGATGACCAGTACCTACTCGTAGTATTTTTTTATTATAACAGATTTAATTCTTCAAAATTCCATTCGATATGCGCTCTTTTACTCTATACGATGTAAGAGCTCGTGATAACTGCGAAATTCAATCGAAAACGTATTAAGCGATATTATATCTTGTCGAGAGATATTAAAGATAAATTATGCGATATGTGGTGTATGTAGATGTCAGCAATCTTTACCTCTATTCAAAGTTTTATTTCAAATATCGCTTAGCCATAGTTTTTCAGACCCATTTATCCTCCCTGGCCTCTCTTTCGTCCTCTCGTCTGACACTATTCCTCGCGTGTTCTCCTTCCCAAAAAGCCCGAGCTACCTGAGAATCCTCCATCTACATGGCACCCAACTAACCACTTAATCTTCATTCCTCCCGCTCTTTAACTCTCTCTCTCTCTCTCTCTCCCAATTAGCCTCCCTTCCTGCCTACCCCCTCCTCCTCTTCCCTTCATTTCCTCCTCTTGCCCCCGCATCATCACATCTCCTTCCTCCGTGGTGGAGCTCTCTGACCCACGGCATACACGCATCCCTTCGACCCCAGCATCCCATATTTCTTTCCCCCTCTACATCCTCTTCCCCTCGGCGCGGTCAAGTCTCAGAGCCCCGCGTACATAACATGCCTCTCGGGCGATGCTTAATGCCGTGTTGCGGGATATTCTCGCGCTCGCGACGAAAACCCAGTGGAAAGGTGGGTAATTAAGTTATCCTTTAGATGTTATCACTAATTTAAGCGAAAGTTGGTGCCAAGTATACTACTTTCTTTGTAGAAGGATTCCAGATAATTTTATGCGATTTAAGTCCATTGCCTAATGCGCAATGATGGTAATTGAGACGTCTACTAATACGTAGCATAGAAACCCGAATATATTGTAGAGCTTGGTGCTGGATAAGCATAGAACTTGAGTACGATATTACCCTATCTAATTTCTTTCAAGGAGCCTGGTAAATCACCATAGATTCAACGTTAAAGTTAGTTTTTTGGAATCCGTCCATAGTTTATTATCATCTAATTTAACGACCAGTTAAACCATGCAGTTGTTGCAGTATTTAATGGGTTTCCTTGCTGTTTGCAACGCCAAACCTAAGATCCTAATCCTAACACACACATTGCATCCATTTCTATGATGGGATTCGAAGTTATCTTTTAAGGACCCGGTGCGTTACCAACCTGGTTACCTAGGCCTACCGAATGTTACCATAATTTAGTATATTTTATTCAAATTTTGCCTTCTCAACGATTGTTGTCTGTGTATGTGTGGATCCTCATATATGGTGCATTTTTCGCATCACCCCACTTTTTGATATACCATTTTTATTTGTGACTGAATTCATTGAATTCTTTCCAGGAAGATGTTATGTTCGAGTCAGGCTCAAAACTAGAACTAATTATTTTTACCCAGCAAAGACTTGGGAGTAGGGCATCAACATTATATTGCTTGTAAATGTTGATTTACCGTACGTAATTGTTTTGTATGGTGATTGGCTTACTATCTATTAATTGAACGGGTAATCATTGGCACAACTTTCGCAACAATCCGTCCCCAAAATCGCAGTTCTGAGTCCATTGTGTGTTGAATGTTTTTCCGTCTCTCAGCAACTTTTTCATCGGAATTAGACCGTACTAATTGTGTATTGATTCTCCTTAATGTGTTTGTTGCCGCGCTCTCGGGTTTCTCTGCACCACGGATTGGATGCCTCGCGTCCGGTAGGGGCTATTTAGAGAGGGATAATAAATTCTGCTCCCGTCTCTTCTATCTCACCCACATCTCTCCAAACACAAGCCCCGAAACAGGGCAGCCTGAAAATGCTGAGCGAATTAGAGTACTCAGCAGTCTTCTCCCACGGAAGCCATTAGCCCTGATAATGTATTTTTTTGCCACCTTTCGAGAGCCAATTAGAAAACTGTTATCGGTTTAGTCGGCATGACCCTTTATTTTACGGTACAATGGTGAAGTTCTATTTATTCTTTTGTTCATTTTTCTCCCCATTAAGCCCTAATTACCTCACTGGTGCTGCTCTCGAATCATTCCGGTCACGGGAAAGACATTTAGGCGGTATAATGACTGATTTATTTGGATTTAACGAGTGGAATTGAGAGTGGAGATCGGGTTTGCGTGGATTAGGTACTGGCATCTCATGTCGAGGTCTTGTTTTCGAACCGGAGGTTTTTCAGAGCAATAACGACTTTGAATGGGTGTTCATAGTTCATTTCAAGTGTAGCACTCCGTCCGTCAGGTGGAGTGTAATACTCTGGACACCCTGACTCCTTTTGTCAAGAGTAGGCATTTAAGAATTAACAACTTAGTAATATTCTACGCTACGTTTAATTCATTGACCTGTTTCGACGTTCTTAACATCATCATCAGAGTTAAAAAAATTCGGGTATAAATGCAAGTGTGGTCTTATTTATTGGAGGGTACGTGGAGGAGGGGTTCGAAAGTGAAAGATGTTGGAGGTAGGGATTGGAAATTTTAATCCAGAATCGATTTTCGATTAATCGACTTTCGATTTTGGTTTTTAAAATTGATTTTCTAAAAATTCGTTTTTTTGTCCAAAATAACCGAAAAATTGAAATCGATATTTATTCATATTCAAGTAATTTGTTGCTGAAATACGGATGTGCTGTTGTAACAAAATGCAAAATACGGGTTAATGGAAGCACTATGATAAGAAACGAAACAGTTAAATTTATTAATACAATATATAACTTTAAAGATATTAATAAGATAAACAGGGAAATAACAATCCATTACAGATACTTATTAAGACATGGGTAAAATAACAAGAAAATTACATAAAGTTTAGTAGCAATAAGAATTGTATATTGAAAAGTGGGCATACCACAGAATGCAAAACAGAATTTTATTTATTTCTTGTTTGCAAAGCCGTGGAACCAGTGTTCCTCAGGGATGGACCTTAAGAAAACTAACATATTTAAATGTTCTCCGAATAATCGATTTTGCACCTGAGTTGCAATGAACCCGGCGTGAGAAAATAGTCGCTCACTCGGCACAGTGGAGGCAACTATAGATAAAATCCTGCTGGCTGGTTTGTATACGTGGGGATATTCTCCCTCAGTCTCCTTCCAAGCTTGTAGTGGATTAGAGTTGGATTTACGGTCGACTGGAGGGCGGTTTACAAACTGGCGCAGCTCGATTGGCAAAATTCAAACGCTAGCTTTAGCTTACAAGCTAAAAGTCGAAAATCGGTCGGCTAGAATCGATTTTGATCGGTTTTTCAAAACAAAAAGTCGACTTCGATTAAATCGAAAAACGGAGTGTGATAATCGATTTTCGTATAAAATCGAAATCGATTTTCCAATCCCTAGTTGGAGGGGGAGAGTGCACATGGATTCATTTTCAAGGACAGCATTGCCTTAGGAAAACATAAGAAAATGTCAATGTTGAGGCGATAAGGGGGTTGGGACGGTTAAAAAAGGGGTCAATTTCCAGAGTTGATAAATACCGGCGCCGGGTTTCTCTCCACCCTTTCTTCATTCCTCTGTCGAGTTGGAGATTGTGTCACTGTGGTTCCTACAGTACTGGCTTTTCTGTGTAATATGTGAATCCATTTTTACCTCTCTCCAAAAGAGTGGGCTAATGCTAGTGCCTTATTCTCCCACCATTTTATCTCTACTGCCCAAAAAATGCTACCTGTATAAAAAAATTCGCGTGTATCATTAATGGCTCGAAATACATTAGTTGTCGTCGCCTCACCTTCCGACGCCTCTTATGCTGTTGACCACACTAATTAATTCCATCGCTATCTTTGTCCTCGATTTTGTCATAAATCAACCCTTTACCAACTTGCCAACATTTAGATTTTATTTTAAACCACTTTCAGATCACACATAACAGAAGGTATACTCCTGACGTGACATTCTGAATAATCATCAGAAGTCATCAGTCCGGAGGTTGGCTTGGTGCAGCTCTCCACTCTCCTATCAGCCAACTGCTTCATTCCTTCATAAACTATCAGAATCTTGATTAAATAAAAAATAAAAGGCAAATGTTTGCTTTTCGATATCCTGAATATCACGTCTGGTTATATGGTAAACCTTCCGGTGTACATCTTTTGTAGCCCTGAAAATGATTTAAAATTAAATCTAAACATTGGCAAGTAGGGTAAGGGTTGATTTATTTATGACTAAATCATCGTCAATTACATTGATGGAATCACCTAATACCTACCTTTAAATCTAGATTTGTTTATAAACCTTTGGAACTGATACCGAAGGAGTACTAGCGAAGGCAGTCGAGCTCTCTGATGCTCGGCATCACTCAGCAAAACCCTTGGAGATTCTCCCAGGGGCAAACCGCGGTCGGTGCCAGAATTTCGAAGCATCGCCTCCCGAAGCAGACCCACCCTAGACTCAATGAGGTACCGCCGCCCTACCCAGCACCCACCTCCACTCGTAGGGCACTCCTTTGAGGGCCTCGGAACGGAAAAAAAGAAAAGCTCTTTACGCCATCCGCACACGTTTTCATCGGAGCCCCTCCTCGGTCATCCCAATTTTTTCTCCCCCTTCGATATTTCACGCATTTGCTCCCGCAATTCCTCCTTTAAGAGGGTAAAAAAATCCTCCCTCAGGTCCGTGCGTGAGGCGCAATTTACTGCGTGCGCCCTCATCCAAGTTTGATGATGTCTTTGTAAAAGTTCTCCCTACCTGCCTACCCGCCAGCCTCACCTCCCCTTCCTCTCATTTTCCCTCCCTCCGCTCTCCGTCCATATTTCATTCTCTCCCTCTTCCCTCTATTCCTCTTCCTTTTCTCTCCTCTCCTCTCTCTCGTTGATTTGTGATGTTTTCCCGTTTAGTTTTTCCAAGGATTTCCTTCCCTTTTTATTTATTTCCCTGCGGGAGAATCGATCCCGCTTATCTTTTATTTTCTCCTCCCACCATCGTTTCTCGTAGTTGCACCATCAAATGCGGAGAAGTTTTCGCGTATTTTTTTATCTGCCGTTGGCGGATCGGTTCCGCCGTATCTTTCTTCTGATTCTTCGGTCTTGGATGGCTTTTTTATCTTATCCTCCCAAGATCCACGTGTCTCAGGTTTTTTCTTACATTGTTTTTTGTTGTAATACGTTTATTTTTCATTCGTATCCTACAATATCCGGATGATCATGATTTTGGATCTTAGTGCTTTATTCTCCTTTTTATTTATCGTTATTGTTAGTCAATAGTATACTGAGCTGAAGAAGCGGGAAGTATGAAGATGTAGGTATCTGCAGTTATAGAGGATCAGATGGTAGCACTTTTGTCTCCATCCAAGCCCTCTTTGGTCGGTAGATTCCCTCTGATATTCATTTTTAGCCTCTCACTTTTGCTTGGAAATTTATGACTGTGTTTGATGAGAGTATGACTTATCGTGATGATCATTGTACTGATTTGTCTTCTTATTGAATTTTTATTTCTGTTACTGGATATTCAAATATCTGCAGTTCCCTGTGTTAGCTATTGTTCATCTTTACATACAGTACCTTTTGAGGATTAAAACTTCAGCAACACAGCTAATAAAATATTATCATGCAAATGTTCTCTTATCATGAATCAAAGGTTCAGTGCTTGCCCTCGATCGTATATTAGGTAAAGTGCTCGGATGTAGTAGAATAGATGCAATTTTCATTATGTCTTTCCTTAAATTTTATCTATTTTTTGTTTATTGAATTTGTTGCTAGGATATCTAGTTTCCTGCACACATTCACGTGACGAGTTCCGTTTCATGAGAGACGACCTACATTCCTGAGGAAAAATATTTCTACGTCGCAAATTTTTAAACGCGAACTGAGTGCCAAGAGATTTTCCGTAGATTCATCTAATTTCTCCTTTCTCCGACCGTAAATACACGGTTTGGAAGACGAAGTGTTCGGCTCGGTTCTTCCTTATTTACGGTCACTGTCTCAATTCGTCTCCTATCGAATCTTACCGATTTTTTTATTGAAAAAAAAACTGCTCTCTTTCAAAAGTACCTTCAAGCAAAAATATATCTTCTATTTGATTCTGGCACGGAAATGGTAATTTCGACTATTCTTGGAATCCCAATCCCCATTCGTTCCTAGCAATACGTCGTTCGGGAATGTATTATTAATTCCCTTTTGATGAGTCGCAATGGTTTCTATTCAAATTGACCGTCGTCCACATTCGTAACCTACTTAGTCAAATTTCAACTTTCGTATTTCATTTTCATATGTGAGTGTGAATTGGAATAATTTTCGTTCCCCGAGGAACATTGCATTGATTCTAAGGCGTGACACATTAGATGATATATGCTGAAGGGTACCACCATCAGTTGATACTTGAATTCATTTTCGCTTTGATGTTAGTTTTTCGTTGATTTTTTGATTTAGGAAAACTCTTATCAAGTATTTTTTTGTATGTAAGCTCTATATTTAACATAGAAAATACTATCAGTGATGACCAGAAGTAATAAATTCTTCTTTATTGTCAAATCACAGGTAATTATCCCATGTATTTACTTCATTTTACATTTTCTTTCACACACATTCTAGTTTATGTTTCGACGCTGGGTATTTTTGTTGTATTTTAATCTATTAAATACAGTCTTCTTGTAGAAATACATCTATTTACAAGAACAACAGTAAATGCATGCTTCAGTGATTATTAACGTCTACTATTCAAAAGTCTTTAGTATTATAAACGGAGAAAATTTTCCGTTGCCATGATTCAGTGCTAACTTAAAGAATTTGTTGTTTGTATATTCCACACTTTTTATTTCCGACCTTGGTTTCGAAAATCATTGTCACTATCAAGGTACGGTTACTAGCATTCGCAGTTCTGATATACAACTCAAAGGACTGGGAGGGGGAGGTTTGTTTTTCAAGGTGGAGTTGATACAAGGTGGTGTTTTAACAAGCCTACACTCGCTTCCAGTTCTCTTAAGTTGTTGTAAGTATGTACTGCGGATGCTAGTAATTGTACCATCATAATGACAGTGATTGTTGGAACCATGGTCGGAAATGATGAAGTGAAATACGCAATGTATAAATTCATAAAGTGACGAGTACCATTTGAATAAAGCTACTCCGGAAACCTTCGCTTATATTGAGCAATAAGTTATTTACCCGCGTAAATCATGTTTAAAGGGTTTAGTTATGCGCTGATTGTTCATTTTCAACAAGAAAGACAACAATTCCACGACAAAAATTATATAGGTGCATGCTTCAATTCGGTGTAATGGGTATGTGATTTAGTGATCCGCTTTTCGTCATTCCCCTAGCCGTCGCAATTTTCGATAACGCTAACCAGACGAAAATGTGGGGTCTGCCTGTACTCCCGATGTATTGTGATGAGGAACAGGAGTGCTATGGTAAGACGTGAGACGGTGACTTTATCACTCCCGTGAAGTGAAACTCTTGTTGAGTCTTCGCGTTAGGCAAATAATAGAGAGGGTTTTTATCCGCCGAGAGCAATTCTGGAGCCACGTGGAGGCTCCCCGGGGGAAGGCAGTGAAACGCCGTGGGTTGGAATGCGATGCGAAATCGTCCCGCCACAGATTGTGTGCTGCCGCCGATGATAAATTTTTAAGCACTTTCGCGTCAGCAACTCTTCCCATCTCCCTCTTTTTCTCTCCTCCGCCTCCCTCTCCTTCAGACCTTTTTCCCCTTAAGTGGAGATGGAGCGTTCGTCGTACTTTGTGCTTATATTTCGGTCGCCGGGATGTGAGAAGAGGCGTGGGCTGATGCTCGCGTTCTTGCTCAATCCCCCTCGAGCGAAGTAAGTGCTCGACTGCTCTTCTGCGTGACATGGGGTGGCACCCAGTCAATAATCGGTGAATTTTAGTACCCATGCGTAATCCGTGAAATTTGTTTTCGTACCTTGAATTTGAGCATGATGTGCTCCCTCGCTTACCTTATTTTATATATCTAATGGAGAAAATACAATGTACGAAAAGGAAGACGAATGAGGAAGAGGAGATTGTGGGTGAGGAGATGAACCTGCTGGAGGAGATTAGGAGGAGGCGAGGTTGATGGCTGGAACAGGTAATGAGGGGCGAAGGGATACTGAAGGCTGTGATAGAGGGGAGGGTGTTGGGTTGCCGGGTAAGGGAAAGAAAGAGAATAAGCCTTCTGGAAGGGATGAAGAGAGGTAGAACGCATGCTGAGATTAAGGAACATATTCTGTGAAGAGATATGAATGCTCCTGTAAAAATCTAGAGGACTTTTACTTATATCGTCATAAAATTACCTTCATTGGTTAATTACCCTAATCATTATAATATCGAATCGATAAACATAGTTTCTAAATACTGATATTGCTATGCAATAAAATTATTGTTATGGTGATGTTCTGAGTTATATCTGTACAAGTAATCTAATAGACCATGCTGTTGATATGATGATATGGTCGTCGATGAGACATGACTTATAGCGAAAGACGTTGTGTATGGGCTTACGGCTTTTGAACTGCGGGTGTGTAACCTTAATGGAGAAAAAGACAAACTAAGGTGTGTATTAGTTTGTCTGGAGGGGAGTTAGTAAATGTGAAGACCTTTTGAGAAACTTTACGGCGGGAGAATACTTAGTTTCGTGTAAAATAACGTTATGAGAATTACTTCGATTTGGGGCAGCTAGGGTACGGACTATCCAACAATCTGTCAGGTAGTAGGTAAAATATCAAATATGGCAATGACTTGATATCAAAATTGGTGTTCAAAGAAAGTGATCTATATCAGGGTTTCCCCATCGGTACGCGTGCCACTAGTGTGAATGTCTGGCCGAAAATTAAAAATAAATATGGGCAATTTAATGAAAAAGCAATTAGATATCTAGTATGACAGCAGGAATTGATATGCTCATCCATGAAACACAACCCCAGGATTCTTATTATTTAATGCTTTTGTGGTATTTTTGCTTATAGCAATTTTTATTTGTATTACTCTATGATTCTTTCATATTCATTCAATGAAATTATTTTAGTTCATTGTAACTGCTATTATACCCTTCAATAGTGTAACAACCTTGCAAATACATCCTACATGCATCCACACCCATCTCGCCGTTCCCTTTCGGGGTAAGCAAAGTCAAAAAGGTTTAATTCTCGGTGAGAGGCCTGCGAATCTGACTCTACTTAAATAATTTCCTCCATACGGCCCACCCTTGCATACCTCTATTGCTTCAGTGACACTCATACATTGCTTCTTTTATACGTGTGCACTCAAAAATATAAAATAACATCTCTAAGGAAAAAATAGCTTTTCTTGATACCCCAACCCCCCCCAAACCAAGTTCCCCTTCACTATGACGTCAACCCACGCTCCACTCCTAACCTCCCCCCCCCCCACTTTCCTTTCCCTCGCTTCCTCACCCCGCCTATTCACTAATTTCGACAAGTTCCTACCAACCGCTTCCATACCCTTCCCCACCCCCTCCCAACCCATTCAGTATATAACTATGCACCTATGTTTTTTGTACCACTAGTCTTTGAAGATGATAAAGTGTATCGAAACTAGTCGACGATTAAAGTAAATTTGTAGAAAGCAAAGTATTTTAATTTCCTTCTTTTCTTGATACCTTGATGGGACTTCGATTTCCTGAGATGGTGGACAGTGGAACGCTGGAGGAAAAGGGCTGGGAACCACTGCTGTATATGATCAAATTATTGTGATGTGGATGTGTGGTCGCTAGCTCGATGAAGTTTCTTTTCATCGTGGGTCGATGCTAAAAATAGTTTACGGCAGAGTCCCCTTGCGGGTGGTTAGAAGAGAAGAGTCGAGCCACCCCACCCTCGTTTCAATTCTTATGCGTCTCCCAGGGTCGCGTTGTACCCCCAATCACTCACCTGCCCCCCCCCACCCTGTTATTCTTCTTTTTTTCCCTTCTCCCTTCCAACCCCGCTAACCCCCTCCCCCCAGGGATTGTCATTCTGTCTCCTCTACCCCTCCCCCCCTTGCATCCTTAGGGACCGCCCTAATACGCATCCACGGCAACGCAATTCATCAGCCGTTTCTTTTCTTCCCTCACTCTTCACCGTCGTCGATCCAGTCCCCGCGTCTCTTCCTTCAACTTTTTCCGCACCCCCGTCCCATTGTTCCCCCACTGTTTTGTCCCCTTTTCCTCCCTCCCCTTTGCATCACTTCCAGATCGTCTCTTCGAAGCAGAAAGTCTCCCCTATCTTCTCTTCTCTATCAGTGTTTGAAGCCTGACTCGTATCATGTGTCAGCCTTGCCGCGGTCCTCTCGGTGATACCCCTACCTTATTCTCTCCACCACGTGCTCGGAGTCCGTCACGTGTTCACCAATCACCCTTCCGGGAGAAGAGGAAGTTAATTGATGTGCATGTCTTCCGTCGTGACTTATGTCTTACTATATTTAGAAGTCGAGGGTACTTGTCATGTCTTTCGCGCTGGGTCAGGAATTTTATTTTACTGAGAGAAGGAAGTATTCTTCTTGATAATTGTGGCCTCCTTCCTTTCTGGAACGGTTATCCTGTTTTCGGCTTATTATGGAAGAATTCAGTAGTCGTTTTTCATTTTGGTGTGTTTGAATATCCAATATCGTTTCGCGATCTCTCTCTGCCACTTGCTGATCTCAGCAAATACACCAGAGAGGAATTTGACAATCAGCCATCCAAATCCTAGCCGAGTTGAACTATGCTAAACTTCGGTTCGGCAACTGGTGTTTCCGTAGTGGCAGAACGCGATTTTCATTTTGCGATCATGCCCTTTTATTTTAATGAGCCTAGGCATTTTTTTCATCTCAAACGCGTTATATTTCAATGCACTATCAATAAATATTCTAATTCATCCAGCTGGAATTATATTTATGGAGTAAAATGAATAAAAAAATATAAATTTTGTCACAATTTACGTGCGAAAAAACAGAACAAATCCTGGTGTGCCGAGTATGGGATTTCGTTGAGCATTCTTGTATTCTAATCTGCGGAGATCTGTCACCCAACCAATGCGGTAAAACAGAAACCATGTTGTTGTGAAAAAAAGGTGAAATATTTAGTCGAAAATGCCGTCGTAAAGTGGAAACCAGTCGGAAATGAATTGAATCAATGGAAAGTAGGCAATTGTATTATTGCATTCATAGATCAGTTCCTCCACCTATTCATGAGGCCTCTGGGTTTTAGGATTTGTGAGTTCCTCTGGTTTTAGTTACCTGCGTTAAAGATGTTCGAGTCTTAATAGTAATGCCGTAAGCCGCTCATGTGACGACTACAGAGTATTCTTGAAATCCTTTCCTTTAGGGAGGGCTGGATAAAAAAGATCTTTCCCTGAGAGAAGAGAGCTTGGGTCCACGAACACGAGTTCATTCTACTGTGTATGAGTCTTGAAAGGCTTCAACGCGCCACCGATCACCAGACTGCGTTTAGTGAACAAAAATCCCATCATGCATCTTGTTGCATGCCCCTTGGTTTAGCATGGGGATCAAAGATAGTCGAGGCGGATGAGATTAGGGCGAGTGCTCACTTAAAAACACCACGAGAGAGGCATCGGAGCTCGGCTTAATATCCTTCGCAGACTCGTTCCCAGCCTACTTCATCCTTGATAACCTTCTTCTCGCTTATACCGTCTTGAAAAATTTCTTTGTACCTTTCGCGAGCTCCATTCTTTTAATCTTATTTCATCCGCACTCTGATGCATGCAAATGTCATCTCCTCTGGCATTTCTTCCTGTTTGTGATTCAACGTGAAAAGATATTTGCTACTTGGCATTCTTGTGAGTTTATTATTTCGCAAATGTAATACCTACTTAATACTAATGTCTTAATTAATTTCAGTATCTTGTTTGCATTGTGGTTATGGTAAATTATGCTGTAGGTACCTACGCTGTATTGTTTCATCGCTAATCATTATTCTTTATAATCCATATTGTTGGTTGATAAATGACACTGGACATGTGTTTTTAGACTATCCTGTTTCTAGGCTAGCTGTTTGCTTTGGTTATCCTTTTATGGCGTAATATTTAATTTCTTTTGGGTTTTTGCGTTCTCTGATCTCTGACTGCAATAGTAAAATAGTGATGGCTAACCACCATCACTATTTTACTATTGCAATCTCAATATTTTCTTTCGATGTGAGTTCCTTATTTGTTTTTAGCCTTTCCAAGAGCTCCCTCTACCATATTATTTATTGGCCTTATAATTAGAGACGATTTTAAGTTGTTGCTCCACGTTTAATGGTAGTTAATGAACAATTATTGTGGTATTATAAGTAAAGATATTTCTCCTTTTAGTTAGATTTTCGGAAATTGGATATTGAAAAACTTTTGTTTTTGTAAAGCTTCCAACCTTTAATGCCAAGCTCCTCAAAATATTGCGAAAAGTGATTTGGGTTGTATGTTTTTCTCTCCTGAATTGTATTTATATGTAATTATTGGCAGCAAATTATTTTTCCTGAGTCCATTGGGATCCTAGTGAAAACATATCTTTAGCGTAATCAGTAGTCTGATTAATCCCGAAAAATGATCGGCATTGCTATGTCACTTGTACACGAGAACAGTTGGTACTTGGAGGGGGAAAAAGCACTGGAAACGAAAAAAAAAACACTACAAAAGCTCTATTTAATATTTCATGACCATGTCAGCCGGAATACAACTACCAGCACCATTTGGTATTCGCATTAACATAATTTTTCATGCAGCGCGAAGTAAGAGTTCGCGGTTCGAGGTACAGCAATTTATGTTTTGAAATTTTTAGTTCCTTGGGTGTGTTGACTACCATAGCCTTTCCTCTCCCTTCCGGAGTCCCTCCTTGGTGTATTTTTTTCATTCTATCCCTCTTTGAGTCGCATTCTTCTCACGCGCGAACCCCTTACCATCTCCCTCCACCTTTTAACTCCGCTTCCCACTTCTCTCCTATCCCTCATCTCTGCCCTCCCCCGCACCCTTCTCCCTTTCCCCCCGCAAGCATCCCCCTCACCTCCGCCAGAATCGCTCTAGTTCCTCCTTTTACTCTCCTTCCCCCCTCGCGCTACTGCTCTCCTTGCTCAGTATGGATGCTGCGACCCCCATTTGAATTCGACTCTCCCCCTTCGTTCACGCAACCGAATCCCCCCCTCCCCCTCTTCTTCCCTTGTCCATCATTTCCCACCAGTTTCCCACGGCGCGAAATTCAGCGTCAGGGTGTCCACGCCTTTTCATGGAAGGCTGTCTGAAATATTTATTGGGATCGCTGAAACGTGTCGAGTGATGCGGAGGAACAAAATTGTTCGATTAAACTTTGGCCCGAAGTGGAATGAGGTCCGCTCTTTCGAAAAACAGCCCTCTAGTATCATTGGCTGCGAAGGCGCAATTATTCGTTATTCCATGGCGGACCACTAAATGCAGTGTAGTGACGATGATGATGATATCAATGTTTAAAATTGATTTCAAATATTTATATGGCCTATTTCGAATCATTTCTTACTTTTAAGCATGACTACAGAAATATGATTCCTAAAAGTACTAGTTAAGGGTATTTTCCCGTTTGCCTAAGCAGGAGGTCAGTTTATAAGTACTGATGTCACAGTTAGTAGGTATTACGTGCTATGTAAAACTTTGACATTTCTACAATGTGGTTGTTAGTGGTTTTTTACGTATTTCATTACTATTAAACTTTTATGATCATGTACATTCAAAGGGGTTTTAAATATATTTATAGCTTTGAGAAAAATACCTCAAATCATTTTGTAATTGAAAGGTTCCTGTAGACACCATTTAAATATCAATTTTCGAAATGTTCGTTATCTAAACTGTATATTACCTAAACGTTTGCTATATGTGTCTCATGAGTATTTTCGTTCTACAATATTGACATTTTTAGTGTGTTTTGCCATTTTAAAAATTTAGTCTTTAGAATGAAAAGTGAAGTTGGACACTATCTTTGGCTTTAAATTTGATATTGTAAGCAAAGCTCGTCATTAGAGTCAATGAATATCTTGTGCTCTCATTATTGAGGTTTATGTACCTTTATTGGTTAATTTCTAACCTACATTCTTGTCACACTTATATTCTCGTTTTTACACGCTATGACAAAATGCTGTTTGCTGGTGCTAATTGTTATGAGGAAAAGATTATGCTGGAAGGGTGTGTATCAGAAATCTAATTTGTTTTAATTCCGCGGCACTGAAAATGCTAAAATGATCGGTAGTTTATACTGTGAGAATTGATCAGAGATAAAAGAGTTTGGGCTTGTATCAGCAAATGAAATGGGTAAAATCGGCAGTAAATGAAAAATGGCAGTGAAATGAGTTAAAAAATTAAAATTGTTTTTTAATTCCTTAATCCTATTATTTGCCCTTATTTATTTTCACTCACCATTTGGAGTGCTTATGGATGATTGTTCCTTTCAATATAATTTTTGAAGTTGCTTTAGAGGTCGGGAATATTTGTAAATTAAGCGTTAGCATGAGCCTGTGAAAAGAATTTATTTACCTCTTACCGGGACTTTTCGCTTTCTTCCTGTCGATCTTTCCGTCATTATCGCCCCTGTTTGCTTCATTCCACCCTTTTTAGCCATCGTGTTTTGATGTCTCACCACGGCCCACAGCGAGTATAAGGTGCTTTTATTTTCATCTGGAGTCCAAGCTGTGCAAAGTCGAGGGAGAACTAATTAGCGAATAAAGGAATGAACTCCCGGTTGAGTTTCTCATTAGCAGGAAATATTCGCCCGCCGACAATACGCCACTGATTTCTCTCCCATAATGTTGTAATTAGCTTAAAAATCACTGAGGAGCTAACTGATTTGAAGTCATTGTTTAAAATGTGTTAATTTTTCGTCGTGAACCGTTGCGTTTGTTTATCATTATCCAAAATTTATCCTTGCGACCGCGCAGGGGTGAAAGTGAGAGGCTTGTGATAAAGAGGAGGGTGGCGACCAATCAGCAGACAGGAGAGGAATTGTAATGTCATTCCCTCTCCATATGCCGCTGCAATCATTTTCTTTCATTGAGTGTTGTCGTTCCACGTTTATTTATCACCATTATTTTCCTCCTACCAATTTTCGGGTGATGATATTGTACGATTATATTTTGTTAACCAATAACTATATAGATATTGAATTTTGCGTGTTGCTTGGGTGATTTTTTGTTCGTACCGTTTGAGATGAGCTGTTGGTATGGCTATGCTTTGCTTATCTCCCATTTCCTAGCAACAACTTCTCTCACAGTGGCTGTAATGTCTCTCTAGAGGAAAATGAAGTGATTTGAAGGAGGCTCGAAGGCTTTCGCCTCGCCCTCTGGCGCTAAGATAAATTTAACGAAGACTGATCATAAAAGTAGGAGGACAAAAACTGGAGGAAGTAGAACAATTTAATTACCTGGGTAGTACACTAGAAGAAAATGGGCATAGCGGAAAATACATTAGAAGGAGAATAGCGCTAGCGAAGGAAGCGTTCAATAGTAGAAGGGAGCTGATGACGGGGACCTTAAGTAAGGATGTAAAAAAGAGTCTGGTGAAGAGCTTGATATGGAGTGTGGCGTTGTATGGGGCAGAAACATGGGCATTGAGAAAGGAAGACGAAAATAGGCTAAAGGCTTTCGAGATGTGGGTGTAGAGGAAGATTGATAAGGGGCGGTGGACGGAAAGGAAAACAAATGAGGAAGTGCTTGACCTAGTTGGTGAGGAGAGGAAACTTATGGATGAGATTAGGGTAAGACAGGGTAGGTGGCTGGAAGGGATAATGAGGGACGATGGTTTGCTGAAGGCCGTGATAGAGGGAAGGATGTCGGGGAAGGGGAAGAAAGATAATAGATTTTATGGACGGGATGAAGAAAGGTAGGACTTAGCTGAGATGAAGAAAGAAATACTAGAGGGAGATAGGGCACTGCACGTGTGAGAGCCTTTTGGATATTCTTTGACTTTCATCATAACCTACCTTTAACCGGTAGACTGATGATGATGATAATTGATAACTCTTCCGAGAGAACACGTTTCAGTGTGATTACTTGTTAGCTGTTCGTACATTTATTTTGGGGATACCTCCTGGATGTTTGATCGTGCGCTTCACTCAGACGTCTGCGATCTGCAGTTGCGGTCAATATGGGTCGATTAACGCTCAGTGTGACACCATTGATGCCACTAATCGCACTCGTTTCTCGAGGGCTTGAGGAATTCCCTAGATAATCCCTTCTCTCAACCCTCCCCCTCCTTTCCCGGCTTTATAGTACATAATGCGAGCTTATACACTGGCTTAGGAGATCAAAGCGACCTACCGTTTGCTGTGGATTGAAGGCTCATTATTCTCTCGGTGAAATCTGAACGGCCATATTTCATCGGATCCATTTTGGTGAACATGTGAAAAAATGGGGATAATGTGCCATTTTTTATTTGACTTCGCTGAACGTATCGTGGGCTTATGTTTACCAGCATTGATTGCTTTTTTTATGTATCTTATATTTCAATTAGCGTGTGTTGGGTGAAATGGTGCGTGGATCGTTTTGGTTACTACCATAAAAGTTCAGAAATGCCATTGGTGGAAATTGTTTGTCTACGCATTCTCGGTATATGACGTTCATTTTCTCACATGTTGAGATCATGTGTTCCAAATGAATTGAGGAACATCATTTGGAGCGAATTTATCTTTGTATTATATTTTTCAATATTCACTGAAAAACTTGTAGTATCATCATATGCTAACCTTTAATGACAATAACTTAGATTAAATTAGATCATTTTTCTAACTTTGATCTCAAGAAAGAGTCAAGGTATCATAATTCAGAGGTGGTTCTACGAACAATTAATGTTGCGGGAATGAGATGTTTTCACGATATTCACTGTCATTTAATTCTTTATTTTTAAGGCTTTTACCCGTAATATTTAATTCTCATGTTAATTTAGAATGTTTTTTCACTTTTTACTCTTTGTGGTATGCATTCCTCATCCTATACTACGTAGTAAGTCATATTTTTCTATCGTTAAATTCTTAACTTTTGCTATTTTAAACTTAAAAACTTCATGAAGCCCAAAGAACTAAGAGATCTAAATTTACAACGTGATCAAATCACGCTTTTTAGACGTAATAATTTCCTTTAGCAGCTTGTTAAGTGCTACTGTTATCGGTAATTGGAACGATTCACCAAGTTTCCTGAAAGTCTCAGCTCTCCTCTTTCCTTGAGTTTCAATTTTATTATCTTGGAAAGCGTGAATCGTCTTCACGAAGTAGCTCTTAAAGCTCCCGGCAAGGAAGAGTTCAACGCTCATTGCACGCGACCTTCAGAGGAATGCTATTGTGAGGCCCCTCCATTAATATAAATTCTCCCCTCCTGTTGCCTTTGAGTTATGCTCCAAAGAAGTAGTGGCAATTCAAATGTTCCCCTCCTTGTTATCCTCCTGCGAGCTTCGCTTCCCCAAGTTGCTTAACACGGGAAGATTTCAGACTTTAAGGCGATATACCTTCCCTTCCTCCACCGTTAGCGCTTCCACTCCCATAATCCCATCCAAGGGTATGTAAATTCCCGACTTATGGAACTATAGGTAGGGAATCGACGCCGGGAAATCGTATTTTTAGAGAATTCTGGAGAGTTACTGGAATCATCTTTCTTATTATATTTAATAGACTACCTACGAGTAATCTAATTTAATAGACTACCTACCTACGAGACAGTAGCTGTAACATTTAATTAGCTGCAAGTCAAACTAAGGGAGCATGTAGTATTGCAAAGGTGCGTTGACGATCGTTCAAATGGTAGATGCGAAATCAATTATATAGAGTGAGAATTTCCTAATTAGAGGAAATTTATTACTCTTTTGTGTTAAATTGACATTTGACTATTAGTGGTATCATTTGGCTTGGTTTTTGTAATAGACAAAGTTTACTTAAATTTCTAATAATAGTATCATTATGTATCTCTTTAGCTATGGATTTTTGGTCAGAGTCATGAGATCATCGGTGACGTTCTAATTTTTTCTAGCGTCCTCAGGGCTAATTATTAAGTACAGCACAAAAAAGTGCTATATTAAAATAAATTCTCATCCATAAGAGTTTAAGAAACAAGAGATGTTGTGGATCTCTTCGAAAAAAAATTGATGATAGTCATTCATCTGCCATATTTTAACATTACAGCAAGCATAATGAACCGGATCTTTTATACGGTAATGTTTGTGTTGAGCCCCGTTTTCAAAGCGTCAATAACTGAAAATTATAGCATCCGTACTTCAATTTTATAAAAATAGAATAAAAAATAAGAACAAGTGCTAATTTCTCAGCCTCACATAAATTTCCTTTTCTTCTTGGACCAAAAATCCAAAGCCAAATTGATATTACATTTTGGTCACAAGAAGAAATAAGCGCTCAAAGATATGTGATGTTCATATTTTATTTGGATTGGTGAGTGATATTCCTAATGAATTTTCTCGGGATTCGGGAACTAGATGAGGAAATTTCCGGGAACGAGCGGGAAGGAAATCCCACCCCGTCCGGAAATACTGTCCCCTCCCTTAATACCCTCTCCACTCCCACCGCCTGCCACTCTACATATCATCCCCTATTCCTTTTCTCTCTTACTCCCTCCCCCTCTGGGATACACTTGCTCCATATTTCATTCTCCACTCACGCCCCCCTTATCTCCATTTCCCTCGAGCCTCCCCTCGCCGCCCACCCACCTTCACCCTCCCTCCCGACGTGTAATGCGACCCAACCCGTTCCCAAGCCCGCAGCACCTGAAAAGATCCGGGGGTTTTGTTAATTCCGTCCCCTCCTACGTTGCCACCTCCATCCTCTCCCCCCCCACAAAACCCTGACTGGGGTTCGCATAATCCTTTATAAAACCTTCCGCCGAAACACCCCTTTCACTCCAACCGATTCGGTCGAGTGCCCGCGCCTGCCGAGATTCCCCCGAAAAAAAAAGAAACCCTGACTCTTCTTTTCGTTTCCTTTTTGGAGTCCGAACGTAAGGTCGGTCAGTGGAATACGGCTCGTTGTAACTCTGGGATTTTTCCATTGTTTGTTTGTGTTTTTCCTTTTTATTTCGGGGCGTTGCCACAGTAACTCATTTCTCCTTTCTTCCCCTCCTCTCGTCCCCTCCCCATCGTGGATCCCAATATTTTTTTGGCTCTTACCCGACCATCTCTCCCGAAAGAGGTCGTTAAGAAGAAAAAAATGTAATATTTCCCATTCGTAATAGTCATGGAGCAATTGCATCTCCATCTGTTCAAGTCAACATAACTCTGCGGTACCGCACCGTGACATATTCGCCAATACTCTCGCTTAAGGGTATACTGAGCATCTCAGAGGGAAAATGTATGCATTCATGGCCTATCAATTTGTTATTTTTGTGCAAAACTTATTCGAGATGCGTATTTTTCTGCAAGCTAAAATTGTGATAAAATGAAGGCCCTCACCTGTTGTTGCGTTACATTTGTCAGGGAATTAAGTAAAGAATTTATTGTTTTCCCGGCGAACAAGACCGATGATGTTTTCTCGGGTTTCCCACCGAGTGAAGGTGGTACCAGCCCTGAAGACGATGGCAGAGACAGCCGTCGAAACGTTGACAACAACAGTCATTTTGACCCGGTGGCAAAACCCGGGAAAAATTCATCATAAGTAAATTAATTTTATGTATATGAATGACTACGATCATATCAGGTGTAATAGATGGGTGGTATGGAACTGACCCTTCGTTAGATTTTGATTTCGTATTCGGGACGAGATAACTGATCAGTATTCAGTAAGTAGTATATGTGTCCACTAATACTCTCAATGAAAGCTTAGGATATTTAAGCGTATATGCCATTCTTATTTTTATTGTATTTTTGAAAGGTGTGGTATTATGCCAGTGAAGGTGATATTTTAACTGGTTGGTCAGGTTTCACATTGGCTTTGACGTGTGCAGTTGAGGTTCAACATGCCATGAGGAGATTGGCAAGATTGTGGTTTGATTGAATCAGGGCGAAGAAGACATCATATCGTTTTCGATACCAGGCTTGTTTACGAAATGCAACTTTCTCTGATGACATTTCCAAGACCTCGAAAAGTAAAAGGAAATCAGACGCAGATTATTCAAGCAGTTAACCTTTCATGGATTTATTTTTTCAACCTCGGGATTCGATTTCCGTGTCATTTCTTTGTAAGGAGGGCATTTTTTCCTACAGCAACTAAAGGCATTCTCTAACAACACTGAAACTGAGATGAAAAATTCCGTGTATGACGTTATATATTCATGAGTACTTTACAATCTGCTACCTAATATGTTTTCTGAGAGATGAGCAATTGCTTCACCATTTTGAAAATTGTTTTTGCTTCATGACCGTGATGTGGACCTCTTGAGTCCTATTGATTTCAAGTTTTACATGTTAGAAAAGCTTTTGTGGAAACGTGGAGCTGGCGTAAAGAGGCATGCATAATTATTTTTTATTCGTAGCATAATAAAAGGTGTCAGGAATTTGATGGTCTGCAAGTAAAATGTGTGAAAGTGAAAACACGACCCCTGAAATAAGAAGTAAGCGGCAGGGTTTGTCAAAACCATACCAGTAAACTGGTAGAATAGCCGTTGACGATGATGAACTGAACGACCATTGGCGACAGACAGCTTTGGCGATTTTCGCCCATTGACGAAGATTGCCTAAGTTGTCTGTCGCACCTCAAATAACCAACTAACCAAAGGAAGGGTACTCTGAGGAGCATGTTGGTCCGAGAGGTTTATTTCATCCCAATCACGATATTTAAGAAAATGTTACTATTCTTGGATTACAATAAACCCCCTTGGGCCTTATTTTTCTCCTACCCCACCAACGCCGCAGCCTTCCCATGCACCCTCGTCTCATCTGCATTGACTTTATCTCTCGTTTTCCCACCCTCTGCCTTTCATCTCCTCCTCATCGCTTACACTGTGCGTCTCCAACCTCCCTCATCGCCGGTAATCGTGGGGCTGGGGGATGGCCGTCGCCTTTGTCCCGCCGCGCCGCCGGGGGAATTCCTCCTCCTACTTCCGCTCACCCTCGGGGCCATAATCCACATTCCTGGGCGTTCGCTCATTCTCTCCCCCGGGTTCTCTTGCTCTCTTCACCGCTGCTGTCCCATAATCGCCCCCACCTCCCCCTCGGCGTTGTTTTAATTCTTCGCCACCCACGCCCCACCCCCAGTAGTCCCTATCCATAGAATCCTCGAATGCCTCGTAAAATGGCGACCCTAATCCCAATACTTTTTCCCCTTCGCCACGGCGCGGGGGTCCTTGGGGAATTTTTTTGCTCGGATCAAACGGCTTTGATCCAGTGTCGATGGTTTTATCATAATAGCGCCTCCTGGGGATCAGTTGGTTGTACCCCGGGTGGATTTTACGGCTCGTTAGCGACTGTTCATCAACTCGCCCGCATTCAAAACTTTGGATGTGTCATAGGTTCTTAAGCCTGTCATTTTTATTTGATCTTCTATATTAATGTCGATATTTTAACGGGAAATTATCGAAAATGAAAAAGAAAGGTTAATCGTTTTATTATCGAGGCTTAAGAGATAATATTCAAGGATAACCTCCGTATGGTTATTTTATTTCTAATGTCATGACGATCTCTCGAGTATTTTAGTTATTAAGCTAAGTGGGTTAGATTCGCTGTCACATGGTGTATTTGGTTCGGGAGTTACTAATGATACATACATTTTGATGATGCATACAAACCGTGATTAAGGTCAACGAAATCAGCGCTTGTGAATTTAGTTTAAGGAATATGCCTGTAATTGTGTTCATCCAATTCGACCTAATTTGTTTATCCAATTAATTTTGCATTATCTTTCCGAGATTAATTTAAAAGAAAAAAATTTTGATTAGCTGATGGTGGAATATTTTCTCGCGGACATGGCCGTTATTAGGAATGATGGCTGAAAATTTTATTTGTCTATGTTTAAGAATTTATTCTTTTTACTTTTATTTGAAGACTAAATTCGTGTCTTATTTAGTATTTGATTGTTTTTTATTATTATTTTAATTGTTACAGTGGTAACATGACCCTCCGAGTCCCCGGCAAGCATCAGGTTTCATTGCCGTCATAATGGCCGAAGACTCGAGAGGGGTTGGGCAGTAATCGCAGCCACGTCCGACTCCCATCGGATGTGTGGCTACACTGCTGTCGGGTCATGCGTCCGCAGTAGACGGAGTGACCCCAGGATGACGGCCTTCTGCATGCGTGCAACTAGTGATTCCGCCTGTGCCACGCAGGACGGAATACACTTGATGTTATTTAGCAGCGAGCCCTTAACTCCACCGAGCACACCTATGATGAGGACCACCAGTTTCACAGAGTGTCCGGGGTACCTCTGTCGAAGTTCGAAAAGCAGGTCTTGATATTTCGTCCGTTTTTCCACCTCCTTCGCATCCATGTTAGTTTCAGCCGGAGCCGAAAACTCGATCACGAACATGGAGCGTGTGAGGTGGTCGAGGAGAACGATATCAGGCTTAGTCGCCTCCAACTGCCTGGTGGTGGAAAAGGAGTAATTCCACCAGATCGTGCATTTATCGTTCTCCACGACGGACTCAATATCTCCAGGGGCATAGGGCAGCACAGGTGTTTCGTCGATGCCATAATGGTGTTGAAGATGAAAGTATAACACCCGTAGGGTCGCGTTGTGCCGAGCTAAATATGCTGACTTAGCGTAATAACTACAGCCGGAGAGAAGGTGACTCAAAGTCTCCGGCTGGGCTCAGCACGCCCTACATCTCGTGTCCGCAACCTCCGCCTTGAATATAATGCGGCGGTACACGAGTGTGTTTATGACACCATCCTGGCACGCGAGGAAAAAACCCTCGGTCTCGGACTTCAGACCGGCGGAGCGTAGGAAGGCAAACGTTAGCTCCTTCGATAGCCCATGCTTTTCGATGTTTCGATAGAAACCTCCATGCATGGGCTTATCGGTATGCACCTTGAGCAAGGCCTTCTGCTCGGCTTTTTTTATTTCGAGCTTGAGGACGTCTGCCTTCAATGACAAGATGGTCGTGTCATTGTCACTTCCGTCGGATGACGGGTCGAAGTCGAGACCGGTTTCGTCCGCTGCCCTCTTTGCCGCCTGGAAGAGAAACGCCCTTGCTCCCGCACTCTCGTGATCTCTCACGAGATTGAGCAGGGGGTCCCTGCTTTTCAAAACTCGGCAAGCTGTACCCAGGACAACTCTGTTGTGGAGACATTCCAGACTCAATAGTCCTCTACCACCTACATTGCGAGGGAGATACAATCTGGCGACGGAAGATTTCGGATGAAGACTTCTATAGATGGTCATCATCTTCCTCGTTCCCCTATCGAGGTTCTGCAACTCGTTGACGTTCCACTTCATGCATCCGAAGGTATACAGCAGTGTAGGAACCGCGAACATGTTCGTGGCAAAAACCTTGTTCTTGCCTGACAGCTCAGAACTCCAGATGTTCCTGAGAGTCTGTCTGTATTTGGCGGTGAGCCTTTCCTTCACTGCTGTAACCTCCTGCATTCGGCGCTGGGGGACGCCGAGATATTCGTAGCTGTCATCGTCCTCGAGGTGACGAATGACGCTCCCGTCAACAAGTTGCACGTCTTCCTTGATCTCCAAAAATCTTCCTCTCGCCAAGTGGATGGATGCACACTTGTCCAATCCGAACTCCATTCCTATAGCCTCACTGTATTCCAGTACTGTGTCCAGGGCAGTGCGAAGGTCTTTCGCATTAGAAGCGTACAGCTTCAGGTCATCCATATAAAACAAATGGGTGACCTTATGCTTCCTGTCACCTGGAACACCACACATATATCCTTTACCTCGTCGCAGCCTAAGGGACAGGGGTAGGAGGGAAATACAGAACAGTAGGGGGCTCAAGCTGTCGCCTTGAAAAACGCCACGGTGGTATGTTACCAACTCTGTGGAAACTGACCGCTTGCCTGAGGTCAGAACAAAGCGCGTTTTCCACAATGGTAACAGGCGTTGGATGCAGGACACAACCTCAGGGTGGACTTTCATCAACTTCAGCATGGCGATCAAAAGCTCATGCGAAGTGGTGTCAAAAGCCTTCTTGTAGTCCACCCAGGCCATTGATAGGTTTCGCTTATGCCGGATGGCATCCTGGCATATGCACCTATCAATGAGCAGGTTGTCCTTGCATCCCGCGATTCCCCGCTTTGAGCCCCTCTGCTCGTACACCTCCTCCCAAACCAATTGATTGTTTATTATTTTTGATAATAGCTTTTTATTGGTTGATAGGTACTTTGTAAAAGGAAGTTAGGGTATTGTTGAGTGATTTCTAAAAAAAAAAAAAAAATGCTGACGGGAGCGCTCTCTCAAAAGCTGAATACCAAGATAAATAAGTGACGCTTATTTGGCATTATTGATTTATTTTAAGTTTTCCGACTCTGTAGCGTTAATTTTTTAACTTTGCTGAATTAGTTATTGACCTCTTTAATTAATGTAAGCGTTTATATTATTGAGAGTTGTTCTTGTGTTTTTAAAAAAATCTCAACTTCCTTTTTGCCTACGTTTCGCCTTTTAATTAAAGCATCATCAGGGTTTAAGGTGAGATCACATTACATACACATTACATACATTACAGGAAAGTTTATCTCACCTTAAGCCCTGATGATGCTTTAATTAAAACGCGAAACGTTGGCAAAAAGGAAGGTGAGATTTTATTTAAACGCATGACCAACTCTCAATATAAACGGTTACATTAATTTTTTTATTCGTGAAGTGTTCTCTTCCGTATAGCCGGGTGGGTGAGAAAGGAGAGGTTTATTTCAGTGCAATTACATCAAATGTTTTATTCTATAATTTTTAGGAAATTTAATTCGCCTGCTGCATACGTTTGTTGCGCTTCCTTACCTTCCCTCGTGCCTCTCGAACATATTTTCAATCGAACCCCAATGAAATCCTTTTCTTTCCTTCCAGAGTGAATTCCCTGGTTTCAGTTCCGGCGGGCTGGTCTTTCCTCCGCCGTGCCCTTTGTCACGCCGGCGCTTAGTGCTTCACCCACACCGTTCCCCTCTCCTCCTCGATCCGCTTCTTAAATTTCCCGCATCTTCCCTCTCTGCCACTTTCCTCCCTCTTCAGGGAATTCTCCATTACCCCAAGGCCCCATTTCCTCGCCCTGCACTTCTTCCCACCCCGACCCCTAATAACCGATTCACTCCGCCACGCCCTCCTCAGAGACGGCAGCGGGCGATGTTGCCCTCTGTCGCACACACAGATACGTTCACACTCCCGCGCCTTTATTCGTGACTCAGTGTTACACACCTTGACCTCGGATATTTAGTAACAATAGTTTATCGAGGGTAGGTCTAAAAAACAAAATAGCTATTCCTTGCCGACGTTCCGGAATTTAATAACTTCAATCTTCAAAGCTACAATCACGATACAGAAGGTCATCAAACAAAAACATCAACCACCAATGCTTATGCTATGAAAATATGCAATTCTACTATCGGTATTACCTTGGTATCATTTTTTTCAAATACGCCTTAATTGATATATGTCCTCATCTCTCCTGTTACTAAATCCATTTCATATTTACCATGAATACAATATACGTAAACGTGTTTATAGAAGTCTTCTTGACACACTCAAGTTAGTGTTACAGAGCCCTCTGCATGTACATAAAAAATTACACTACATTTTTACATTCACTTCATAAAAAAAGTATCACACTACACATTTGATCGTTGCCATAACGTCTCTCACTGCTTCTTGCTTTTTACGGAAAATTAAAACGTAACATAAATATGCGCGTGAAACACTGGTGTGTACGTATACAGTAACAATGAAAAGTACCTAGTACTCAATATTTTTATTTATTCATAACCTTGTTTCATCAGATCTTGGGAATTTCGTCCGATACATCTATGAAACCAGTTTTTATGCCATCGTTTTTGCGGTTACTGGCTTAAACCCCGGCGAATTTCTTCCTGAGAAAGTTAAAAATATAGCGTGATGGTTTTATGAAATTTAAACTCGTACCGAAGCCGAATGAAAAATTTTAGCCCCGTTGGAATCCTCATTTAAATCAGAGCTAAGGAAAATCTCCATATCCAGGGTTTAACTTAAAATCAATGAATACGAATGCTCCTAATTTTGAGGATGCCGGGACTAGCCGTGGTAGTTACTTTTACGGAGTCACCCGCAAGTGCACATAAGTGCGATATTCCACAGAGGAAAAATCATTCGCCTTGACAGGGATCCCGGTCAAGACGAATGATTTTTCCTCTGTGGAATATCGCACGAATGCTCCTGTTTACCTTGTGAACATCTTTGTTGCGGTGCCACTTTGGCGACTCTATGGGGATGGAAGACGTGGTAGATGTGTTCCTCTAAGGGGCCAACTAAGGGGTAAGGTAAATCGCGACGCGAAATTGTAGTGCGTCTCATTGCATTTTATTTTTTGTACTCTTCACGAATGTAGCAAGTGGATTCAGGCTTGACTATATGGAATATATACAGCGTGAAATATGAAAACATTCGCCAACTGCTGTAATCCACGCTTATGTTGTATTCACCGATCAAGTTGTCCAAGGTTAAGGGCATTAAACTTGACGGTTATCCATTTGAAGCCATGGTCAGTGAACAAAATTCAAGAGTGGATTAAGATAGCTGGCGAATTTCCTCTGAAGTTCCACCATCTAACACATCTTTCGTCGCTCCATTTCTCCAATAAATAATGGATACCTTATTTTGGGGAAATAGTAATGTGTAAGAGAGTTTATAGTTCATTCCGGGTCGAGTAGCGGGGTCTTGGTCACGTCCTAAAAATACCAATCAGTTGGCAGAATTTCAAATTATGGTAGGTTTTGGCGTCAAAAGGTTGTGGAAGAAAATGTAATGTGGTATGCTGCCACCCTTGATTGGGATGCAAAGGGATCCCCGGATATTTCGGTTCCTGCTGAGGCCTGCGCGCCGGCCTAGTGATGCGTCGAAGCCGGAGCAGAGTGGTGCCGGTTGTCTCAATCTCCATCCCTACTGCCGGCCCCTCGCCCTCCCCGCCGAACGATATCGGTGTTGCAAGGTCAAGGCTAAGTGAAATAGCGTCGCAATCGCCGAAGACGCTGAGCGCAGAGTATCCTTGCCTCCCTTCCTTTGCCCCGCATTCCATTTCCCCCGTGCTTGACTTTCCCCAAGATCACATCGCGTGTGGTTTTGTGGAGTGGAAGTACTAGGCGGAATACATTTCGATGTGTTTCGCGTCATCTCTAGTCTTTTCGAACACTTTCCGGCCTCAGTGTCTGGCAAATGAGATTCACTTGAATTTATTCCAGAAGTATGTTCGAAGACTGGAACCATGAAACTTGAATCGACCTTTGGAATTATCTGTTAATTTGTGAGCTTAGTATAATCAAATGATGATAATCCGATGTTTAAAAGTAGCCAATAAAATGTTTAATTCAGTGGAAAGGACCAAACCACTGCCCAAAGTCATGGCGGTTTTTGTTATGTTTATTGCCATTTCATTCTTTGATGAAATTTCAGGTTAGTGGACGGAAGCCTGCAGGCAGAAATTTTGTAATGAAGCATTATAAAGGATTTACTTTAAGCCGTCGGAATACGAAAACTCTGATAAACTAGTGAGTTGTAAGGCGCCTAAGGAGCCCATAGATGAGTGTCATGCTGTGTTCGCTAAATAATTAAAATTCTTTATTTGACGTACGCAAATTTTCCAAGCAAAATCGCCCTTAGGTAAAAATAACGGCATTTTAAAATTTCAGCGACTTTGGTTCCATATAACTCGCTTTGCTCCCCGGAATTAATGATTGTATCGCTTAAGAGAGCAAGACAATTCATGAAAATATTTTTTATGGAAGTTACCATAATGGAAACACAATATCTAAAAATATATAAGCGAAAAAAACTATGAAAAGAATATTTATAGGTGTAGCAAAACTTGGTGGCACTTGATCGTACAGAAAATGTCATCAGGTAGAGGTGAGCATACAAGAGAGGAGGGATAAAAATGCTAATTCGTCCTCAGTGACTTTAAACTCTCAGCTGGCGAGTGCCACCAAGTTTTGCTATACCTATACCACACCAGGGCATCGAACTCCATACCTCCAGTCCACAATCCACCACCTTACTACCGGTGTACCGCTTCCTTGTAGGAATAGGCAGTTCACAGGTCTTACAATTAAATGCGTTTTCGTGACTGTGGCTCCACCTTACAGCGTTACAGAGTCAGTCAGTCAGTGGTGAGCGTAATTATATATTCTTATTCCACCGAAAACCTTTGGAAATCAGTATATTTGGCTTTCACGACTCCCTCATAAAGACTCCTTATTTGCAATACAAATATATTCAAACTCTAGTCGTCTTAATTTTGTCGTCCAAAAATGCAGATCTTTCAAAATCCATATTTTACTATCAGTGATCGCATCATCTTTTTTCTTCTGAGGTAATGTATGGGTGTCATGACAAAGATGCTTTACATGCATTCTTGCCTACATATGGTATTTTATGCTTACTTCGACTGTTCCAATTCTAGTCAGTGCTCCAGACTTGTTATCAACCACACAGATGTTGAAAGACCTGTAAGGTTTGTCTACTTAGAAAAGGGATGCTGCGAAAGTAATGCAGTATCTGTCTACTCAAGCCAAGGTTATTTCGCAAATGGTTCTCCCGTCCTTTTGTTCCTCCGAACGAATAAGGGAGTTCACAACTGTGAGTAAAAACTGGGGCCTCCTACTCTCCATGCCAATTCTTTTCTCCAAAAGTGAAGTCCGAGTTTCTCTCGTCGAAGTTTCTCGACGCGTGACTTTTATTTTCCCGATGTCGGCCAACTTTGCCAAACCCATCCTCTCTCACTCCTCTTGCTCGTCCTTGGGGCTGTTTTTTGTGTATGCATACCCCTGTATCGATCGGCGCGTGCTTTTGATCGATATCTTGTTTCTATCCTCTAAATGCAGACGGACTTTCCCATACGGGATATCGCAGTGACTGTTACTTCCGAATAGAACCATCCTTTTGTCTCTCTCTCATTCTTTTGTCTCATCTCCAGTCTTGCCTGCCCCAAGTCGTCCTTCCTCTTGCTTCTCTCCCTCCGAATTCAACTTCCCAGCTCCGCCATTGTTCCCTTCCGAATTATTTTGCTTCTTGTTGGGCTGTACGATATTCATGCTCTCATGCCGAATTGCTATATACATTTAGCACCGCAAGAATCAGTGTATCACTTTAGATCGTATGCATATGCGTATTTCATCTCATTTATACATCGTATACCATATTGCATCGCTAAAAATATCGCATTGATTCGCAGTACACCGTTGACCGCCTTGCATTGCATTGTATTGCTCTGTGTTGCATCGCATTTCCTGAATGATCAATATCGCAATACGATTGAAGGTGCCTGGCGCAGGTTCGTGATAATTTTCGTCATTACAGTGAGATTACGTGATGAAGATGCGACGCAACGAAACCCGAGTCGTACGTTTAAAAACCTGTTGGGAAAGCCAGGGGGTTTCAGTTTCATAGTAACCGCAATACGACAATTGTGACATACAGAAAATGTGCAGTCGATGTGTCGCAAAATATTTCAGATATATCTCCCAGATGTATTTATCTCTCTCCCATTTTTTCCCCGTGGCCTTTTTCTGTTTTCCTTCGTTAACCTTCCCTCTCCCTTACACCCCAGTCTCCCAACGATGTCCTCCGCGTCTTTCTTCATCGTCTAGTGTCCTGCCTGGGGAGGTTTACGGCGCCGGCGTCTCTTCCCTCTTCATCCCCTTCGTCTCCCGTCCTTCCCAAAGATTCTTGTTTGTTTCCTGATGCGGCCGCTTCCGTCTCAGTTCATCCCTTCCGTCCGGTGGAGCTGTATAATCTATAATTTTTTCCCGCCCCTCTACTGCAGTGCAGAGCTCACAAATGATCCGGATATAACCAACTTTTACTGCGTTATTTTTTTATCTTTATATCTTCCACGATTACAGTTGAATATGGATTATGCGGAATGCAGAAGATTTCTCTGAAAATCTCTCACCACCCTAAGAACTGGTATTAAGACTATTCGAGGCATAATTGTTAGTTTTATTGTTTCGGTTGTACATAGGAAAAATTACTGAACATTTATGCATTGGTGCAGGGTATTAAGTTGACGAAAATATTTTCACATCGTATTTCCAGTTTTTTTTTACAGTTTTATCATAAATGCGATATTCCACAGAGGACGAGTCATTCGCCTTGACCGGGATTCGAACTCGGATCCCTCGATTTCGCGCCGAGTGCTTAAACCAGTTAAGCTACCGAGGCGTCCTTGTCCCCTGTGGATTATTTGGAGGCTTTAAACGAGCATGATGGTCAGGACTGCTAGACATACGATGTCATTAGCAGTTTGAAGCGTGCGCTAAGCGCCACAGTCCGCGAGGATAAAGCCATACATGGAACGCAAGAGGTGTTCGCTCTTTTGACCAATTTTGAGGATACCGGGACTAGCCACGGTTGCGGGTGACTCAGTAAAGGTTACTACCGTGGCTAGTCCCAGTATCCTCAAAATTGGACAGTTTTATCACTCTAAAGTCAACGTCGGTTTTTCTCTCCGTTCAACTTAAGGTTGGTATGGTAGTAGGATAGACTTGAGCTTTTCTCAAAAGTAGCTATTTGGCGATCGCTGTTTGTTAAGCTCTTACTAACCACATTCTGAATAGGTATGCCGATATTTATGTGGTAAATCAATTGTTTTGTTCTCATTCATCAATTTTGGATTTCATGAGTTAAAATATTTGTACACTTTGTGATGCTCCCTTACTGTATGACTAAGTACAGTGCATTTCATTGTATTTCACTCAGCTCTACGTTTCTTCATGAGTATTACCATTCGAAAAAGCTGCGCAGCACTTTATTTTGTACCCTTGGGCCTGTGATATTTTTACTTGTACTTGGTTGTCTCTTCCCTCTCATCGTTTCCATTCTATGGAATTCGGCGTAGCTGACTGCTCTGGTGTGATTTATCGATTTCGTATTGACGCAAGCCAGCCGAGTAATTATCCAGCGGACTGCAATTACTGGATGCATCGACGCGAATGGAAATGCTCAAAGTGAAAGGCGAACGACAATTTTCTCCTAAGACCGTCTGATTGCTATGGTGTAAAATCCAGGGCGTCCTGAGGCTATCCTTCTTGCTCTTTAAGTTGAATGTAGCACGTTTTACTATACTCCCGCAGCCTGCACAATGAACCCCTATGAATCATGTGAACAGCGAGTAGGCTTGGAAATTTAATCGAAGAGTATAAGTGCTGCTTTTTTATTTATCAATAATTTTTGAGAAAGTGTGCTAAATAGCATTGATTTCTATTAATCAAATGTCAGACAGCTATAATTTCAGTGTACAAGCAATAATTTAGTGTACAACAAATATTATAAGGACCTATATTGGCATGAGTAAACTCGGGATAGTTTTAAAAGCTTCAGAGGTTGATAAACCGAATTAGAATTACCTTCGGTAGCACTATCTGTTTCTCCTCAATGCCATGGCGTTATGAGGCTTGTCATTTACATTACGAATTCACCATATTGCTCTCTTAAAGAATATTACATTCCCAGTTCTCTTTCGTGGAATAATGGGAGATAATGAATCGTCCTCAACAGTGCCTTAGCAGAACCTGAAGAATATCTCTGTTACGTTCAAATAGTAAATTATATGTCCAAGTCCCACCCCAGTAAGTTATTTGAATGCTTTGAGTTCTTAAATCGCGAATGGCAAGCTATATTTAAGGCCAAATTATTCCACTGTGAAATTCAAAGCGAAAATATTTAAATGGAGATAGAGATTGCGTGTCCGTTTCTGAGTCCCATACTAGTAAAAAATCGCTAATCACTACCCAGAGCGAAGTTATTATACCTACTATCTACGTATTCAGTTTGGGTCTACAATGGTTCATCTTATATTGCCTAGTAATTTCTGGCTATTTTAATGCATCCCGTCGCTTACAAAATCCTTTAAGTGAGCGGGGCTTAAACCTGTGTAATTCAGCTGGGCGTCGAATTCACTGCTCGGCCTCTTCAAACTTTCCCTCCCCACGACGTTTCTATACAGAGAATTCCCAGAGGAATGACACAGAACAAAACATCAATGTGGTGGCTATAGCTCTCCATTTCCATCTCGAGGGCCTAGGTTCGAATCCCAACGTTGGTGGATATTTTTCAGTGCTATCTAGATCTCTACCGTGGTGCCAAGTGGAGCACGTCAAGTGTATTACCTATTCCGTCCTTCGGTTGGGGCAGTAAATTATCGGATTCTTGGAGCCTTTAGTTACAAGTAAGCTAATGCCGGCGTCGGGTTTCTCCCCACCATTCCTCCATTCTGTAATCCTTCCTTTGCCAACCTACTCACCTATTCTAAATGGCACAAGGTACCTCGGTCTTCGGTTGCCTCCGCAATGAAACAACCATCCAAGAGAAGTTTCGAAGAGATCTACTCACCCAGTTTTGGCCTAAAACGCCACTGCTTACGTTACACTGTAATTGCCATTGGAATGCAACCCTTGTTCACAAAGTTCTTTCACTGAATAGCATTCGAACCCCTGAGGTTCAGCTCGGCGGCGATTTCACTGCCCAGCCTGATCTGCGGTTTTCAAAACCTTCCCCGAGCACGCTTCTTTTCAGAGAGATCCCCTATTTATTTCCCGGCGTGCATCACTTCTTTTCGGGAGCCCCTTATTCCTTTTTCTGATACTCGTTTTTCCGGCCGGACGCGCCCACGACGCTATTGGATTCCGTTTTGGCCCCTTCTCCTTCCCTCCTATACGTCGTGCTTCCATTTCTCTTTTTCTTTCCTGTCTGTCTTCCTTCCTTACTTCCGCCTCTCCGCATATATCCCTGTCCAAGCCGCCCCTCATTGAACCTTTTTTTCCTCGATCCCACCCCTCGGCCTCCCGCAAGGGTTATGCGTCCAGTCCTCGAAACCCATGTTGTTCCCAAACCCTACTTCGTGCCTCTTCGGAGGAAGTGGGGATTACCTGAAAGGGAGACTTCGTGAAAATGGTAAAAAGGAAGTGTGATCGAGTCTGAAATACCTGGGAATGCTAGAATTTGTTTGGTGTTGATTACCGTTTTCTACGATATGACTGGGTGATGCCGAATACTTTCATTATACCTATATTGAATGGGAAAATTAAATTGTCTTGGCCTAGTATACATTTGGATACATTCAGCTGCATTTTAGGGTAATGAAGCCCCTTTAAATATGGCTGTGTGGTGATACATGTTTCATTCGTGCTTATATCATGTCTTTAGTAAGGCTTACATTATTCAACTATGGAATTCACCTTGTTCATTACCTTCTACTATATTTATTCAGGGAAATGTTTTCAGAGATTATATTTCATATATTAATGTCTTGTACATGCCGACATCGTCGTCTTAAAAATGACGCTATTGGGTCGAAACTGCGGTCGACCAAGTTAACTATGGTGTGGAGGAACAAGAGGTGCTTTTTTACAGCCTGAAACGTTTGAATGTATTGATATTTTCCTTTCTTTAATTGGGAGCTTTTGCTTTCTTTCTTGCGAGCTGAAACTCGGTGTTTCTGATATCTTTCTTCAATAAATAGTTCTCCTCCTTACCGTATCGATATTCAACTGACGCTTACGAATCCATTCTTCCGCTCCTGGCTTCAGTGTAATTCCTACACGATCTCTTTCTTCCCCTTTCAGCCCTAAGAGCTCTTTATTTACCATAACATAAATTTCTCTTCAGCTTCTTTATGATTATTCTCATCCTCATATAAAAAGCCTCCCGTCTGCTCTCCTCCTTTTCATAACAGTCAAAGTTAAGGGACTGTATGAAACCATTTATCTTCCATGTTCAGTTTTACACTAGGCATATTTTGTCTTCTCTTTCTCTCTGCTTCTTTCGTTGACGCAAAATCTCTCCCTCCGATTTTCCCTTCACCAATCCCTTTTCATTCCAGAATACTGCCGAAATCAGTGACGTATTCGTAACGCACTGATTTGTACCCTGTGAACCCTTAAGGATACCGCAGCTCCAACTTTTGATTCGAAGTTTTGCACCTTCTTGCTTCAACACATTCGCCCCTTTCGTCCAATGCTTAATTGTGATGACCCGGCCGGTCTTCCCCCTTGACTTCGGCTCGATCACGGGCGGCCAAGTAATTTCGCCGGCGTGGGGTGAAGGTAAGTAACCCAGCTTTCGGCTCCTGGTTCTCCAGCTGAAACTTTGTTCGAGTGTTGGGAGGAGAGAAATTGCGTCGAAGACCACGACGGCGGAGTTTCTAACGTGTCTTTGGGGAATCGCTCATTGCGTCGCCGTGAGTGAACGGAAAGGACTATATGTGAGTTTTCTCCCGCGTCGACAAGTCTGCACTTTCGATGCGATAGAAGACTTTTAGGTGAAAGTAATTTCATTTGCCAGAACTCATTTGACGGCTTCGGGTGTCCCTTTTGGAAACTTGTTTCCCAAGCGTGACGCTTATTTGTTCGCCAGTTAGCAGGTAGAGTTACCGGACGGAAGAGGCCCCGGGCGGAAATTGGATTTACTCGGGTGGAATACTCGGGTGGAATCGACGCGATGCAGAATCGGATGCCTCATTAAGTCGTCCTTTTGATTCGAGTGTCACTTTTTCAAGGATTGTTTCGGCAAAAGGGTGAAATCGCTCGAACTAGTGCGAATGAGAATTTCAAGTTTCTCCATTTATTCTCGCCAGAGAAATTGAGGACGCCTACCCTTTGTTTTTAAAAAAGTTCGCGTCTGGAAGAAAGGGTCTCACTTTTTTCATACTAGCTTTTTATTTCACGAATTTCCAACAATATTTGGTGATTCCGCACGGCAAACTTGTTTTTGTATATGTCCAGTGAAGGGTGAAAATTTTAAACTTTACCGTATCATCTCGTCAGATATATTGGGAAATACCACCCTGTTCTATAAGGAAATTCTCGGCGCGGATAAATAATCCTTTAGTTTTATACTATTTTTTAGTTGCTTGAAGTTTTCGACATTTTTCGCACCGTATGATGAATCACAATTTTAAGGAATATTTTGAATTTATAATGAAATCAATCTTATTTTTACAGTTGAAATTTCGCCCTGTTTCTTCTCTTCGGAGAAACTTGAGATAACTTGAGAGATTTTTCGGCCTCGGTGGCGGCGGGGTAACGTCCTCGCCTGCCAACCCAAAGGTCGCGGGTTCGAATCCCGCCAGGGGAGGATTTTTCTCCTCCCAGGACATGGCTGTATGTGTTGTCCTTTGTTACAACGCCTGATGTAAAATGGTCCTCGAGGCTGTATTCAGGTTATTGATATAAATAAAATAAAATAAAAAATAACCAATCTATGCTTCAAATAATTTCTCGGTCTTAGGGATGGATTGTTTTTTATTTTCTTCGACCTCATAGTGCTGAAAATTTTTCAATGTTTTTTTTCAACCCAATATGATTCTGTTCTTGGATTTTAATCCTCAGACTGGAATCTTTAATTAAGTCAAGGAGCTGTTTGTAGTCATCCCCTTACTTTTGATTCCATTCAGCGGATTCGCGCTTCATTTATAGCAGCCGCCTTTTATTACAGTGCGGCAGTGCATCGTAAAAAGAGCGGCTCTTCGGTCGGTATAGGAAATGACGCCGCTACTCCGGCATGGTATCATGCGTCATACTTCTCATAGCGGGCTAGGCGAGCGTCTCATTTGCGGGCGGGAAGGTTTTGTAAAAGGATCTAAAAGCCTTTTCAAAAACCCGTTGCCCCCGATTCGAGAAGGCACGTGCCGTCACGGGCTTCGAACCCGTCCCCTCTGCATAACGCTTGAATTGGTTGATTGGGTGCAGCCAGTTTGGCTTTGATTTTCCACCCTCGTTTTGCTACCCTTGTCCAATTGCGAGGGATTTTGAGATGTGTGTGTGTGTGTTTTAAAGAATAGAGACTTTTAGAGAGAGAGTTTTAAAGAATAGAGTGTGTGTGTGTGTTTAAAGTTGGGCAGCGAGAAAGATGAACAAGGAAGTGGTGGGGATGAACCTTTAAATAATTTGTCGTTAAGATGGTAAGGGAAGGATTTCATGAAACTTGGAGAGAGGGTGGAGAGAATTCAGGTGCTGGCTTTACCGTAAGTAATCTTAGGCACCTGGGGGTTACTTGTTTCACGTCCTGTCTGAAGTACGGAGTACTTTAGTTCAAGTGCTCTCCATATAGTTCTCATTTGGTATTCGGGTTTCCATTAAAAAGAACTCACCACTGCCGAACTTTGGCCTTCGGGGTGAGAAGCTGTTATTCTAGCAACGCCACCAACCCGATTCCTATGCAGGAAAGTTAAAAGGTGACCATCCTACAAGTACATGTGTGCATGTACATTCGACCCAAATATGACAGATACTCTGCCGAACTTACAGTAACAAATATTCCTTTTTTTCTCGATCCATTTGTGATGATAACAAAAACAGCGTGACGCTATGTTAAGACATCGTTTTCGCAAAATTTATCTCTATCCTCTCCTCCATTCTTTACCCGATTCCCTCCCCTCCCATGGCCATGTCCAAATACCCCCTGCCACACGCCTCTGCGGTGGGTCGCAGGGTAGTTGTAGATTGAGGTGTTCCCTGCGAGCCGCCGCAAGGGCGTGTGAAAGAGGGTGTTTGGACACCGCCCATGGAAATGGAAGGACATAAGAAGATGAAGTAGATACCAGTGAAGTGCATGTTGATGGAGCGGCTTATTGTATCGCTTTCTTTGTTGTAGTAATTCCTTGCGCGTGAATAGAAACATATTTTTAGAATTACCAGATATCTGTAATAGAAGTTTATAGTGTGTGCTGGCCTAAAATAATATCCTCCGCTTCGTACTGAAACTTACCTGATATGGATTTTCGAGATATTTCGATCGATGGGAGAAAAGGTGGAGAATTTCCAAAATCCCACATATCAGCTGTTAGAATGTTCAATGATGATGTCCCTTTTCGTTTGCTCAATTGAGATATTTTGTTCGAGTGCCTTTCCTCCCCCTATTCCCATTTCTCTCTCGGCCCCAACTCTCCTTCTCCTCCCTTATCGACATCTCCTTTTTGCCTTCGCCTCTGGAAATCTCTCGCCCACCCGTCGCCATCTCTCTCTCTTCAGGGCCGCATCAAATTCCCTTCTCTTCCACGATGGTGTCCGTCCCCCTGTCGTCTCCCCTCCTCACTTTTGTTCGAATCCAATCTTTCTCTTCCTTCCCGGGAGGCTAATGTCATTATTTCATGCGGCTGGGGTATCGGTTCTGGATATTTCGAGCGCTTATTGCCTTCTCTTTTTAAGAAATAAGGTTATGCAGACGCACAAGTCAATTCTTTGGTGGATCTTTTTTAGTTCGCTGAAATAAATCGCCAAATATTGCGCCAAGGACACTTGAGCTCGCGATCTTTCCTTGTCAGTTTCGTCTTGTCAGCTACAGGTTAAGTATCACTCTAGAGTGAAGTAATAAAATGGAGTAGGTACTTTTAATTTTCAACTATGTGTTAAATTAACAAATGATTCGTTCCATTACATCACCGAGGTGCTCTGCAAAATGCAACCGCTAGTATTTTAAAGGGAAGTTACCGTTTTTTTTCCGAAAAATTTCTATTTCTATCCTTCAATACTATGATAAATAAATTATTGATTTTTCTTATACAGAGTTTTACTACGCATGTGATTGTCAAACCTCTTGATTGTTAATTTAAAAAAAAACCCTTGATTTCCATAAATTTGCCGGCCTCGGTGGCGGCGGAGTAACGTCCTCGCCTGCTAACCCAAAGGTCGCGGGTTCGAATCCCGCCTGGGGAGGATTTTTCACTTCCCAGGGAATGGATGTTTGTGCTTGTCTATTGTTGAATGTTATATAAAGGTCAACGAGAGCTGTTTTCGATGATAAATAAATAAATTTGGTCCACAGTGTTTCGTTTTATCTGTCCGGAAGTCTATGCTTTTACCTCATTATCAGGGAAAAATTCCGGAGGAGAGGACGGTGCTCAGTAACGACAACTGTTGTTAGTTTACTATATTTTTTGGGATTCTCTGGAAAAAAGCATTATTTCCTGGCAAAACTTTTTTTCCTCCCTCAATTTATGCATAATTCGTGACGATTCATAATTTTCCGCTGAATTCGAAGTTTAAAAAAAATTATTTGGTGGTAAAGATGCGTATCTTCTGTGCCCCGAAAAATGAACAGTGCCGAAGTGGCGTTCATTTCGAGTTCACTGGTTAATTCTTTCGTGTGCTTATCTTATCGCTCATCAAGTTTCGGAAAATCCTGCATTATCTCTTACTGTGTGATCAAGAGTCTTAGCCGCAATTCGATTCTTTCTCCAATTCATTGACCTCCCCTTGCTCCCCCCTCACTCCCCTCTCGATTCCTAATCCTCCAATCCCCCTCTCTCGGCCATTCGTTACCCACGCGCATGCGTCAAACGGTTACGATTGGAACGTGCTACAGCCCCCGCCACACTCCTCTTTCCAACGTGCGGATCGTCTCAGAGTATCTCGAATTTGACGAAATAGGGTGCGTTTGTATCGCGTTCGGGGGTGTCAGCGACCCCCTTGCGACACACTGTAAATTATATATCTGCTTGTACATACTACCCTAGGATCTGCGGCAAGGGCATGACGCTGGTATGACTCCAGTCTCTTAAAGAGGAGGGAATAGTGAGAAGTAATTCGATGAGGGTTGGGAAGAGAAATGAATTTGTTTTAGTGAAAAGGTTTTTCGCTATGTAATCATTAATGATGCGTGGGGAAAAGGAAGAATCGTGCCAGTCTGTTATTTTGGTTCTCTAACTTAATTCCGCAGCTTTATTACGTTAAATAATCAGTGTTTTATTAAAATAATTTTCTCCTTTTCAACCAGAAATTTGTGTGATTGGAATTTTTCCAGCAACCTTAACTCTTCATTTAGCCTCCCAAGTCTCAAACAGCTTCCAGTCTAGTCCTTATATCAGTTGCGTCACACTTTCTATCAGTTCTCTCATATCAGCTTTAATGACACGCGTGGCTCTCATTAGTATTTTGGAGTCCGCTTTATTTTTTTGAGCTGGACTCCCAAGTGCTTGCGGTGTACTCGAGATGAGACCATACTCCAGTGAAGGTACATCTTCAATCTGTATCATCTGTCATCCTTCATTCTAGTCGCATGATAGGTCCTTGTGTCTTTGATGCTACGCTGCAATGGTTTCCGCTCTTAGGATCCGAAGGTCCGGAATAGGTCCGAAGTAATAATAGCACCTAGTTCTTGGCTTTCTTTCACCGCGTCTTTCTGTGATAGAAAAAAATATTTCCAAGGCTATCCAGCTGATCCGTGGTGAGGCATCACCTCGGGCGTGATGCTCGCTGAATAGCCGGAGAAATATTGTCATCATCTTGCTAAGACCCCGGGAAGCCCCGGAAGTTTGAAGATCCAGTCAATTATAGTATGAGTTCCTCGTATACTCTGCCACTCCTTATGTTGCCGAAAATCCCTATCCTCTTCCACATGGACGTCGAAATCGATTGGACCATAAACATAGCGTGGAATATTACCAAGATTCTCTTTTGTGGCATGGTAAACATCATGAAGTGAACAAAGTAATGTTGGAGTCTTGTCAATTAAAATCAGAGGATGATGTTAAATTACCACCTCATTACATCTGTGGAATTAGTTCAAAGTACTGCGGAAATCTTGGTAAATCTCTCGGTTGTCTCGACACATCATTTGGTCAGGTAACACCGGGAACTCCCTTCTTGCCGCTCGCAACTCCACGAGGCCTCCGCATCATTCAGGTCCCGCTCCTGCTTCCAATGCTAAATTCCCCCCCTTTACGTCAACTCCTGCGCTGAACTCTCTCCCCCACATTTCCTCCTCCTCCTCCAGCCATCCCTCACCTCTCTGGATCTACCTCCCCCCCACCACTCGCCCCTACTCTCTCTCTCCCTCCAATCCTCCCCCTCCCTCCTGAATACGTCACGCGAGGGTGACCCTCCCTCCTGCGCCGTTCTCTTTTCTCCAGCCACCCCCACATCCCGACCTCCCCTCCCCCACCACCACTCCCGCCGCCCTCCCCCCTCCCCCCATATCTGAGTTTCCCCTATCTCTCACTTCTCGCTCTCGCTCCTCTCCAGTTAACGGGAGGGCGGCGAGCAGACCGCGGAGGTCTCCACCGTTCGCTCTCCGCGACTCTGCACATTGCTCTCCCGCCTCTATCCCTTTCACCCTTATCCCCGTACCCTACTCTCAACCGGACGGAATCTCTACCGGCGTGGTCCCCTTCACGAATTCCCGGCCCTTCATTCCTTCCCCGGCGGTGGGAAGGCGACGAACGCGTTGTTCAAGGTGCCGTGGGAAAAGGAAAGAGTGTTTGTTCTCGAACTCGGCGCCAAGGGTGTGCTTATCCTCGACGCTGCTACTCCTAGCTTTCTCGAGTTCCCCTTCAACCCTTGTTATTGTTGTTGCTGACCCTTCTAGTTTCAATATCTTCGGTGATTTTGTTCGTTTCGGAGTGTTTTGAAATTTTCCTACGCCCACAGTTCAGAGGTGTTATCGTGAGGTGGGGTAACACGAAAACGTTGTACTCTTTACCGGGGTATTTCCAAGGTTTCCAGAATCCTTTTGTTTTGAAACTGGAGCCGTTTGCGGGTTTTGTGCGGCGACAGCTGCCGTCTTAGTTTCTTTTGGAGACAAAACTATTTTGTTAGTTTTGGAGTGATTTTGGATTGCCATCAATTGACTTGTTGCTGGTTGGGGTGTGTTATCGTGAGGCCTTTCGTTGAAGGTTTACTCTCTTTCCGGAATCATATCGGTTTAGATCTGTGGTGATTTTCGTGTCTAGTTCGTCGATGGCTAACAGAGATACTTTTCCCTACCTTCAGAGTGTTTTCCATGCTGGATTCTCATTGATTATGGTGCCATTTTGCGAATGTCGGTCATTTTCTGTTTGGGCTGGTGAATTGGGTCGCTACAAGTCCCTTCGCCGTTTGGGATACGTGACTCGGACATAAGAGTGTTATTTCGAACTCCTGGTGGATTCCCGTGTTGCTCCGTACGCCCTCCCGTATGTCTTCCTCTTTGAGGACCCGGGAAGTCACCTCTTTCACGTCCTTCGTCATAGTCTACCTGTGGATCCCGACTCTGTAGTGAATTGACTACTGTCCTTCGCCTTCCCTTCCACGGTGATCCCTCCCCCGTGACGCTGGGGAGAGTCACCTGGCGCCCGGTTTCTGCCCGCCTGGGTTTTGTTTACGGTTCTCCCCGTTCTTAACAGTGGCCTTCGCGAGGTACTTGTGTGCACCATCCGACGCGGTCCCGTGCACCCGTGACGTGTGCTGTGTGATGTGCTTGTCCTCTCTTGGATGTATCCGTGCCTCTCCTCTCTAACATTTTTGTTCGCGGAAAGGATACGTTACTAAATTTGTGTTATTTCAGACTCTAGTCTTCGTTCGGTTTTGGGCAATGCTACGAAATGAGTGTAAGCCGTGACGCTTTAACTCTCTCTTTCTGACCGACTTCAAGGTGATGGAAGCGGCTGGTCCGCGTTGTTGTAAAGTGTTTTGATGTATGCGTGTTGATGAGTGTATGCGTTTCGGTGATTTAAAAACTCGTACGTTTTCTCTGACACAATCCTGAGAATGACCCTGAAGTTGTTTGGGTCCAGCCACGGTCATAAGACGGAGTGACGAACTTTCATTTTTGGAACTTTCTGTGCTTCCAAATTTCAATGATTCTTTGTGGATGATTCGTGTTTTGCTCGAGGGGTGCCTTGGCCTTTACAACCAAAGAAAAAGACCCACAGTCCATGACTAAAGTAATATATGATAAAAGCAACGTGGAAATATTCTCGACTTCAGTGTGTCATTTGTTTGTTCGTTTCTCCCAAGTTTTAATGATCTATTTGGGTGATGTGTGTTTTGTTTGATTGGGTGGTTCAATGCCTATAAAGTAAGAAAAGGATGTGAATAAATTTCAGTGATTTAATCGGATGATCTAAGTTTAGGCGGTGAACTTCCTCGGTCCTTTAGCAGAATCCTTAGAGCAAAATACAAGCACTTCAATCACTCACTGAGCAAAACACTCGCATGCAGTATCAAGTGGTGAAGCACGGATGAGCCGAAAATGTTGCGGTTTTTCCGGGTGATCTCCCACCTACGGTACACCATGAGATTTGAGAGCCGCGCTTTGGTGCAACGGTCGCTCTCTTCTCTCGCCGTTTGAAGTGGATGCTGTGCTTGGCCGTGTGAAAAGGGGGCTCTGTTCGGAAGTGGTGTTGCCCGTGTATTGTGTTGTTTTCGGTGTTGGCCCCACCATCCTCCCCATGTTCGACTCCACTAGGGTCCATGTCGACGAGGATCGGCCCGATAGTGCTGTGCCGGCGTCGGCGGCTTGAAAGGGAACTTTGTGAGGCGGAGGAGGGAACATATTCGCCGTTCCCCTTTCGGTCCACGCTCGACTGAAGGGTCGTCGCAGCCGCCCCACGACCCTCCCCCTCTTTGTGCAGTGGCGGCGGCGTAAGGAGGGAGAGAACCCCGCCCTTTTTAGGGATCCCGACTCCGGCTGCTTTGACCTTTGTCGTGCGGGGCGGGGATGGTGTGGGCGGGGGGGGACCCCGGAGCAGGGGCCCCCCTCCCTGCGTTCTTCGTCGGGTCGGCGAGGAGCCAAGGTTGAGCGGCGGGCGGCCGGCCGCTCGTGAGGAGGCGGAGAATGAGAGAAGGGCCGGAGGTCCACCGCCATCACCGGAGTCGTCTTCGGTCTACGCCCCCGTGGGCGGCGGCGTCATGGGCAGGTGACCCCGAGGGCAGGGGGGCTCAGAAGCAGAAGAAGCAGCGGTGGGGCAGGAGGTGGAGGAGGCAAGGAGGCGGCGGTGGTGGTGGTGGAGGGGGCAAGGAGGAGAAGGGGGAGATGAAGCGATACTCGGATCGCTGCCGCGACTGGGCAAGGGATTGCTGCGCTGTGAGTCGGATTCTCTTTAACCCTCTTGAAAGAGACTGTGCTAAAGATGTCCTTTTGGGTGGTTTCTTACCTGAGTTTGAATTACCCTCATACTCTTGGCTACTCATAGATGGATCCATGCGTAATTCGATTGGGAGATAATCTAAGCGTTCATAGATGTATTCATTTGCTTACATAGGGTATTGAACCATAGGTATTCTACCATAAGAATGATATTCTTTGGCAGTCGTGCCATTGGTTTTTCCCACCGACAGTCGTCTCGTTAGTTTCCTTCACCTTACAAGTATATGCCCTTCCAATCCTTCGTATATTGTGCCCTCTTCCTTCATACCTTCCGAAATGATATTCTTATCCTTTCTCTTCCTTGCTAACCAAGCGTTCTCCCTTTTATCACCCATATTAACATGCTTTTACCTCCCAATACCTCCTCAATTCGTCTCTTCTGCCTTGTTGAATTTATTACTTTGACTTCCTTTTCCTCCCCCGCCATAATTAGCCGGCCTCGGTGGCGGCGGGGTAACGTCCTCGCCTGCTAACCCGAAGGTCGCTAGTTCGAGTTCCGCCTGGGGAGGATTTTTCACCTCCCAGGGCATGGTTGTGTGTGTTGTCTTTTTTTACGAGCTAACTGTTGCTCAGAATTAAGGGCCATTAATATTATTATAATTAACTCTTCATCATTTCATTGGCGTAGTAGATTGGTTGGTGATTTTAAAACCAATACATGGTGTAACATATCAATAAATAAATTGAGTGCGAATATTCTGTTTAAAAATGCTTGGTTTATTAAAATCATGCATCGTTACAATTGGAATTGAGTGGCTAAATATTTATAAGTGACAAGATATCCTGTCTGAGATATCAATATTGTCCTGACTTAAATCAATTCTGGATCGATTTAGCCTTTTTTGACTATTTATTCAAAAGATGTCGTCGGTGCCTTCAAAACTGCGTGATGTAATAAACTTACATATTTTTAAAAGACAAATGGCCTTTCTCTCCTAATCTCGTACGGGAAAACTCTTCAGCTTCCAAGGGTTCATGAAACGATCGATTCAATGAAACTAGATCCTGTTTTAGCGAGAAGGTTCTTTGTTGGTGTTTTGCTAGCTTTCTTCTACTTTGGAGTATAGCGAAAAGAGCCTAGGTTGATAAGAAAGCCAAAATTAGTGGATTTTCCTTTACCTTCCTGCGCTCGCATTCCATCTTGTGGTGTCAAGTATCCATTGCGTGAAAGTGATGTCTTTTTGTCATTCCAGTTTGACGATTTCTGACTATTCTGACGGTTTCATCTTTTGAAAGAGATATTCGATCCAGGACTTTTCGAAATTCCGAAGATGTTTTGGATATCCTAAGTGGGGAGGGAAATGGATATAAAGGGGGGAGGGACCTGCCTCGCCCTTAAGGTACATTCGTGGTTGTATACATATATTCACGAAAGTTAACGTTTAGCTTAAAAGCGTTCTTGTTTGATTTACGGGCGTACTGAGGAACTGATCCCTTCCTCACCCTACCGACCGATCGACGTTTATTTCTGCACGGCCTGTACAAAGTCTTGGTCCTCTCCCTATTTTTTTCCTCCTCTCATGTTCCGCGCACTTCCCCGTATTCGTTCTCAGAATCTTATGCCTCAACGGTCTCTACTTCCTCACACCAAAGCCGATGGTGCTAAAGCCTTCTTCGTTTTTCGTCAGTCTTCCGGACCAGATCTCGCGGAGATCAAACGGAGCGGCCTTCCTCGGTGTGGCGCATGTTGTGCATCTGTATTTATATAGAGGGCGTGTGAGGGGTCACATGAGCCGGCTGGGATGGTTCGCTGAACTTGGCCTTGTGGGTTGCTGCTCTCCTCTTGCTCGCCCTCCCCCCCACCATCCACCAATCCACCCTCCTTCTATATATCTTCCGCGGTAGGATAGGCGTCAAAGGGAAAATGAAGGATGTTAGAGATTGATTGACAGTCCAATCTGAGCTTGCGGTCGCCCGTCTTCCGGACTTTTTTTTAAAGGGATTCGTATCGGCGGAACGAGCTGAATTTCGCTCTGAATTAAGTGAGATCTCTGGATTGCGTTGCGGTTCGTCCGTCGAAACGATGGAGCAAGACAGGAACGGTTTAAACAATTGAAGGGAATAAAAACGTTCCCACTCGCAGTTGTACCGCAGTCACTCTAACTCGTTCTCGGTTGCGAATGAACTCGCAAGGTTCATCTCCACTTACTGGCAAGGTTCATGCTAATGGTGGTCTGTGCGCTCGTAACTAATGTCATTTCGATAAGTTAGCCGTGTGAACGCAGGCGGGCTCTGACCCTAGTAGCCTCGATTGAGTTACCGTATTTGTCGTTTATTGATGCGTGTTAACTGAAGTTGGTTTAAATGTAGGTTGCCTAGAAAGGATATTAAAGAATGGAGACGGATAAGTACAGAATGCGATACGAAGAAAAGTAAAAGGACACTGCTGGATGTATATACCTTTGAGAATATTTATTAATTGACCGCGATATAATACATTTTCAAACTTAATAAAATGAACAGTACTGCATCTACAAGAACTGTGCTACGGCAGGTACATTATTTCCTACCTAACTCCGAGCAAAAAGTTTCACTAGTAATTTGTCGTTGGTATCTGTGATGAGTGGTCGCTGGTTAATTGGCGGAGTTTGAATCTTTATTCTTATCCTTTTTGGGGATTTGCATCTGCCGTTTTGCGCACAGCATTGACCTTTCAAAGAGTGAAGAGTCGCAATCAGATGCGTTTGATGTGGCAGCAATTTCGCGGCGTTTAAAGCGTGTCGTTTTTCAACTTTCTCTTATTCATCGCTCCAACACCTGTGCTAATTTTCCTTTTAACTTCCGCCACTTTCATTTTGCTCTGTCGTTTTCATCGGCTTCTTTACGCATGCTCAAAGGTCATAATTAAATGATGCTCATGTTTTTCCTGAAGTATTTTTGTAAGCATGGCGGCGCGACAAATATATATCTCCGCAACCCACTCCCTTGAGGTAAAGTCATTCAGTGCTAATTCGTGTCTGATGTTGTTTACGTTCGCCGTGCTCATTCCCCAAAAATGCTTGATTTTGAGCAATAAAAACGAAAAATCTTTATAATAGTTGCAGTATTTTGTTCCTAAACCCCGACCTGTTTCAACGTCTTTGCTATGAGGAAAATACGTTCTTCTGAATCATATGATTGTATCTTAATCACATCCTCCGTAGTCTATCATTAGGTTTTATCTTCTTAAGGAAGATGCGAAAGTGTTTATACTGATCGAGTTCTTAAAATAAGGTGTGGAAATGACATTGAATTCACTCTTGAGCATGTTGATATTTCACAAAGTGGGCTGGCTTCCAATTCAAGGAAAGAAATTCGGATGATGAAATATATTTAACCCCAAGATGTTACGCCTAGCATATACGATGTAACTTTCTATCGTATGAACCTGTGGTTTGCATTCCTCGAAGTCTATTGTCACATTATATCCAATCTCCGTTGTTTACTGTATTGCCTGGTATCGGTGTCAACCGTGCCCAGAGGTTTGAGCGGGTTGAATTTCTTTGTCCCTTCTTGTCACCGAGACGTCAATTTAAATGTGGCATCGTTTATGCATCGGAGTCCGTCTCGATGTAAAGAATCGGTTTACGAGGCCAAAGATTTGAGAAGCGTGCATTTGCGATCCTTGAATTGGAAGATAGGCTTCACCTCACGGCGCGCATGAATTGCGTGTCGTCGGAATCTTGTGGAGTGGAGTCTTGCCGGGCGAAGGATTTCAAGGGGCACTCGCTCTCTTTGGCCTTTTTTGGGTGCGTCAAAGAAACATGAAGACGAGTTGCGGCTAAATGTATTTCGCCAGCAACCCCTCGGCTGTTTTTTTGCGTATATTTTCGAACATCAGCCTTGGCTGGTGGAATCCGCCCTCACCAAATTCGGGTATGTTTTTCGATGTGTGTCCTTTTTTTCGTATCGAGTTTTTTTTTACGAGCGGCCTCTCCGTCATTTTATGTTTCCCGGTGGCATTTGAGATTTTTATGACAATGTTGTCGTCCTAAGTTCCACCGGCTCCCACTCACTCTCACGGTTCCTCGCCCATGTCGGACGTCGTAATGTGAGGAAAATGCCTCGCGTTGAAATTGAATACAGCTCCGGTGTGCAATGTGGTTTTTCTGTTGCTTGTTGGTCAGTACCTACAGGCAATTAATTCATTTTCTTCTCGTGCTGAAATATGTATTGCAACCTAGTGGTCTAGAAGAGAGTACATAGCGCTTGTAACATTAGCATTTTAATTTTTCTCGAAGGAACTATTCCGTGAATAATTTCACGGAATAGTTCCTTCGAGCAAAATAACAAATTTTCCTCGTTCATTTTCTTCGCTCCTTTCTGATCCCGCTTTTTCTTCCAATGGTCTCTGAAGATACTTAATGATAGTTCTCCGTGAGTTCGAAAAGAAGTATATCTAATTGCGAATTCCTGTATTCATCATAATGCCATTATTACTCATTTGAATCTCTCAATACTGTTTTTTAGCGCATTGCAACAAGTATTAATAAGCTTAAATGACTAAATGATTGTGGGAGCATTCCAATGTTCAATTACTAATTGGAAAGAAATTTCTGAGCATTTAATTAGCGTAATAAATGTTTAAGGAGAAGTGGTGGAATGAAAGCGGGCATGTTGAGAGAAGCAGAAAGCTTGCTGTGCTGAAGAGAGAAATTGATTGAGGGGGGATATGTTTTATCATGAAAAATGCGGATTGAAAATTATTGATAAAAATCTACTTCATATAGAGCAACACTAATAATAAACATAATGTCTCAGTGGCATGGTACCTGTATCTCCGTAGATGTGCGTGTATAGAGTTAGTAAGTTTTCCCTTGTGTTAACTATCTCTTGTAGCATATTTTGCCAGCTTTAGCGTTGACTACCGTTTTCCGTATTCTATCGCCGCCCCCACTTCTATCGCCGCCCAGGGGCTTAACTTCCACCAGTGCCGATTGCTCTCAAGGGGAAGGGAAGGCCTGAGTAAGGGAGGATTTCATTGGTCGAAGGAGTCGTTGAAATGGTTGCGGTGGAAGGAAGAGGGTAGGTGGCTATGGAGATCGTTAGGGCGATTACCATTTCCCTCTTTCCTATTGTGATACATTTGCATCCTTCGTCGCGGAGTCGTTGAGACCGTATTCAGACCCTTTCCCCTTGTCTCGGGAAGTTTAAACAGTTTTCCAAAAGTGAAGGTATCCTTCAACGAAGAATTAAATCGATCTCCCGGGGTCGGGTGTCGAATTGGTGCTAGACAGTAAACGCCGCAGTTATATATTCATTTTTCAAGCAAAACGCATTTTTACGGAAGGGGCCCAGCATAATAATAATTTCAACGCAATATTTTAGCAGAACATTTGCGTACATAGTTCGTAGTTTGGCCTCCGGAGAGGTAGTTCACATGTTTTCATTCTGTCACGGTTTTGGGAAAGTATATTCACCAATCAATTTATAATTCAGTAAATCGTTCGTATGTAGCGGTGATAGGTACCATCATTTTGGAATATTCTAAGGGTTGTGGTGGTATATATGCCTATAAAAAGTCGTTTTTTTATTTTTAGTGCCTATTCACCGAAGGTAGTGTTTTTTATTAGCTTGAACTGTTTAAAAAAATCGCTGTTATATGCATAAACGTAAGGAAAATTGACGGGGTTGGTTTTTGCAATACCTGCTCCATTAGGTTCCTGCTCCATAGGTTTATCATTTTACCTTTAAAGCATCTTTGAATCAATTCGCTGTGAAAACCCTTTCTTTAGGAAAGACGTTTGGCACCTTCTTCATATCCTTAAACGACAATGGTTTCTCGATCGTATCCTTTACAGAGAAATAATACTATAAAAAGTTGGGTTGGAAAGAAAGTAAAAAGTGAATTTTTCAGTTCATCCAGAAAGATGCTCCATAAAGTTTTTTTCCATGTTATGTATTCTTCTCTGATATCAAAACTCAATTTTTGAAAAATATGGTCAGATTAATCTCCCTTCTTTCCGGCAGTGTCCACTTTTCATGAATTTTGGTATTGTGTTTGCGCCCTGATTTGGTTTTTATTGCCAAAGTTTGTCTTATGAATTTTGAATGCAGCCAAAGCTCTTGGGTACAAGGTAAAGTTTGCTGTTGTTTTTCGTCTCCTCTTTAATGGATGATGTCACCACTGACTACGATAGGGGGTTGGATAGTAGGGAGAAGATATTCGCTTTTTTTGTTCTCTAATCGCTTATTTTAAATTCATGTGCTTTATTTTTTCTTGCTGGAAACCTTATTTTCTGGCGGGAGAAATTTCTTGCTGCTGTCATGCTATCTCAGAGTGGAAGGCTTTAACTGGGGCTACAAAAATGATGCAATTGGAGCTTTTCTATTGTGCAGTTGACTCAAGAAAAATTACCCTTACTTCTTATCGCTTTCATGTCACGTAAGCGAAATATATGGGAAACACCATACACTATCCCTGTAATGCTCCTTTTACATTACTAGCTTTCTACGCTAGTAAATGGAATGCTAGGAAGAATTTCGCCGTTTGTACGCAAGTTAGTAGACTTGTTTACAACGCTAGAATTACTAGGGTTGGCGCTTGTTCCGGGATTTGAAATGCATGTGAAGGGAAGTTAGTTGAAATACGTGTTAAGAAAATGGAGGGTCTAGCATAACGACGGCAGCGCTACACTGAAAGGGAAATTGAAGTTCTCCTGGACTAATACAGCCAGCCATTCAAAGGAGAATGCATAGATTAAATTAACATTCTAGACAGATATAAAATGTTAATACAGCTCAGTACTGCTGCAGACACGTAGGTTGCTTCAGTCGTTTTTCTTACTGATTTCTTACTTTTCACCAAAGGTCACCAGCATTTCTACTACGGTAAACTGGAAATCGTGTGAACGCAAGTAAGCAAGAGCCGCCATGTTAACTATCATCCAACCCCAGTAGTTTAAACGGGGCCTCAGCTGGAAAAATGACTGAAGGGAAGAGCTGTAGGTTCGTTCTGATATAATAGGCCACGTTGCTTTTTTACGAATCGTGTTTCCGTCGAAAGAGAAGATTGTGAAGACTCCCCCAGTTAATATTGCAGACTTAACGAGGCCTGATTGCGTTTCGCTGTGAATATTAGCTTAGAGTTTTTGTCTATGTAAACCATTCACTGAAAAGCTTGGCATATGTTGTTGCTGTATTAAACCCCAGTGCAAATTACAGCTAAAAGACGAGATTAGAAACTGAACGGGGTATTTCCCTGAGGCGGCGTCACTGGGAAAATGGTATGCCTCTGTGCTTTCTCTCGGACCGTAAAGCTCTAGTAATTACGATTTCTCTCTTTGGCTCTACATCGGTAAACTTGTACGCGTCCCTTGAGCCGTGTGTGATTTAAAAAATCAACTCTTTCACCACATGAATTTTTAACGGTTTATCATAGTCGTTTTTCATTCGTCTCGTTGCCTCCTCCCCCGTTGTTAAAGACTCTCAGAGCGGCATCCTCAAATTTGATTTTGAATGGAAGCTCATTTCTCTTTTATTCATGTATGCGCTCTGAATCATGGGAGCTCAATGAGTTTTGGTTTCCGTGCATGAGAACCCCAACTTCACCGAACACATCCAGGAATGAAACAGCGATGAGGTTGGTAGAGTTTGAGTGGCTGGAATGCACTCGTCGTTGTGGTCATGTTGCCATTCGTCAAAGGTACGGAGTGGAAGTATTTGGAAGTAAGCATTCATCCACTCACTGGAGAAAATATCCGACTATCGGGATTGTGTTTCTTATTTATCTTCCTAATGTAATCATATTTTTGCTCTTTCCCTGGCTGTAATAGCGGACGTTCTGGCTCTTTATGTTAACAAAACATGCACAGGGCCTTTGAATTTGGGCGCAGATCCTGGATTGCGTAGATTCCAGTTCATGTGCATACCTTCTTTTGATAAGTTCGCAAAATGAATCCTTTTACTGTAAAATGTTTTCATAAGAAAGGTAAGATCAGTAATGAATTTGGGTCATCCATTCTCAGAATGGACGAGAAATAATGACGTTGAATTGAGAGAATATGTGATAAATAACTCAAAAAATATTTAATTCGGTCGCATAATCTAAACTTCTGTTACATTTTACTAAGCACTTCTTTGAAACATGCAAACATTGCTGGCGTTAAAAGGAAGTAATTCCTACATTTTTAGCTAATTTACTAAATATGGTTTAGCTTTAAAAGTTGAAAATGTAATCTCTCACTGCCTCACACCCTCACTAACTTACATCATGGCCATTTGTCATTGTGTGAGATCATGAGATAATTTAATAACTGCAACATCAATCAATAATTTTAATGCGAGTGATGTTGTGCTCCACGGACCCAGCATATCGTCCTTGTTGTTTCAGCGGCTAATAGTTGCTTCTACCACGGTGGTCTTTGAAATCCTTGGCACTGAATCCGAACTGCATGTATCGGAGCGCCACATTTCTTTTCCGCCTGTAGGTCTGGGGACGGTGTTCCCTTGATTTTTCCTTGGCCGTAGTTATGCTCTGAGCGTTGATAAGGTTTCTTTCGTGAGCCCAGAGTAACGAGCTTTTTCTTCGCCAACACTTATCGGCTTCTCATTGCGCGGTGGCCCTTTTTATTCACGCCGCAATGCAACCCTGCCCCCTGGAACCCTGATTGGGAGGATATTGTAGAAGAAAACGTTCGGCCCACTCATTTAGAATAGGTGACACACCGTTTCTGTTGGGTCGGTAGACTGCAGAGGTCTGACCCTCGTTTGTTTTTATTCTCGAAAATTAACGCTTGCCGCTCTGAAGATAAGGGTAAACGTTTCCGTGCGACCCTTATGTGGAAACCCGGAATAAATTAAAGCTCGTTTCCCCGATATGCAGTGCGGAAACTCCATTTGGCGCCTTCGGGTGAGTGTACAGGGAGAATATGCCTCAAAGTAGAAAGTTCGCTTTTTATCGTTCACTCTTTGCTTTTCACTCCTTCTCATGTATACTCCGTTATGTATTTATGTAATGAAATAAAATATTTTCTTACTTCCGTGAAAGCCATGGCATACCTTTCACCCAGCCCACCGGAACTTCAAAAACTAGTCATTAGTCCGCCTCAGCAAAAGTTGCACGTCAGTGTTTTTCTGCAGCGATTGATGCTGATTTCCTTTGATTGCTATGTAGCGGCTTAGTTGCCGTTCCCTTAAAACAGTGGTTCTCAAAGTGGGCGATACCTCTCCCTAGGGAGGGTAAGGGTGCTTTAATCTAAGAGGGTGTAAAGAAACAAGGGGGTGGCTGGGGGACGCTGGAGGCAGGGTACTGATGGAATGGTGCAATATACATGCATATCCTGGGATGAATAAAATATTTACCTATTGGATATATATTTGAAATATGCATTAATTTTGTCATAATTTTTAAAATTTATGTTATGATCTTCCTGATTTGACCATGTAGTCTATGAATTTCTGCTTCAGGCTTTCGCAGCGTTGTAGTGCTGGCTGTTCCATGGGATCCAGGTTTCGCTGCGTTTGGTTATCTGGGCCGACACTGGCAACGAATTGTTATCACCACCCTGATGATCCAATGCAGCGAAACCCGGAAACCATGAAATGCCTGCATGTAGTTTACGATTTCAAATCTTACGGTTTGGGGCGTTGGGCATAGTTTTGTGGAACTAAGGTGGCGGTGGCTCGAATAAGTTTAGGAAACATTGTCTTAAAACGATTATGACTGAATTTTAGTGTTTAGTTTAAGGCTTCCCTTGATGTGAGACTTTAGTGAACACCAGATATGTAGCATGAGGCAAAGGCCAGTCCCAGTGTATTTACCATCTGCCGTTTATCAAGAGGATCTTATTCCTATCGTAACACAGACAATAAGGTTTTGGGAATCGGAAAAAGTGCATCTTAAAACTGGAACTGAAAATCTCCAAACGCCTATATTTTCTACTGTTTAGTAGTTACAATGTTTCTTGTTCGCGGGGAAGTCTTCTGGTGATCCAGATATATGTTCTGCGCATATAAGTTTTCATTATGGACTAAAATTATCATGCGAATATGTGTGTATTCAAATTGTGCTAGAAAACATTATTTGTAGTTGGTAGGTTTCATATCTTCGCAGTTAAAGCTCACTTCGTCAGTCCCCCTCCATAATGAACGATGTAATGTCGTCGTTTACTATCTTCACTTTGCATTTTTATCATTTAATTCCTATTCAAGAATAACTAAAGATGGATCACTATCGTTTTTAATGTAATGATGAATTTAATGCTTCGCAGTCACGTGACTAACGAAAAGAAGATCATTTTTGCAGAATATTTAAGAGTAGCTTATTGAAGTCTTCAAGGACAGCTATAAAGTGGAGGCTATAGGTATCCGTATTGCAATAAATACATGAATATTACAATTGTTGTGGTCTTACGTGTCTCGCTATGCATTCATATATTTGCAATATTTGAACATTTTGCAAAATATTATCAAGTCTTGGTTTAGTAAATCGTCTAGATTACAAATTTTTTAAAGCCTCCCTTGTCTTAGGTTTAAATAATGTGTATTCGATTGGGAAGCCTAAGGGCTTTTCTCACCGAAACCTTTTTTGTCAATGCGCATGCTATCGGGACTCGGAGGATGCTCTTGCGGACTCAGTTTGCCAGCGGAATTGTGACGGCTAGCCTTGGCCAGCTCCAGAGTGATCAAAGTCCTTCCTACCCATTTCACCGCGCCCTCTCGCCTTCTTTTATTCCTCGCATAGGTGTCGGTCTTATCTCGGGGCACGTGTCGTCGGGTCTTTCCTCCGGAATTAATCCGACCATTGGTGGTGGTGTTTTTCGTGAGGCAAGGCATCGACCCTCTGGAAATTAAGGCTGGGTTGGGTTAGCCGTAAAGTAGGAAGCTGGACGGAGGAGAGGGGACGGAAGTGGGAAGGGTCCACGGAGTACTCCGGGAAGGGACTCGAAAAAAATAGGGTTTTAGAGTGAAAGGAGGGTCGAGCAGGGTTAAAATTATTATAATAATGGAGTTCCGCATTCGTGGGCACACGTACCCATGGGGAATTTCCCCCGTCACTCTGTTGAATCTCACTCCTACCATTTCTTTCCTTCACCCTTTTCATATTCGCACGGCCGAGACAAAAATTCGTTTTTTTTCAGCTTTTTTTTTTTTTTTTCATTTTTCACCCGCGACTGAAAAAATTCGTACGATGATGTTAGTCGGGGATATCTGGAGTACATTATGATACTTTTTTCCTCCAAATCTTTATATTAATTTTATATTAAGAGAATACAGGGGAATACAAGTTTGAGGCTACCCACAAAGATGAAGATTGTTAATGGGTAACGGGAAATCAATTCATGCATTACTACATGCCGGGTAAGGTACGTGCAGGGTCTCATTGCTAGTTAAAGTGGTTAATGTCCATTAGAGATTACCAGCAAAGGAAATTGTTTTATTGTCCTTTTTGAATTTATTGTCATTGGGGTCATATAGCTTAATGAGGTACTGCGAAAAAGCGTGCCTCAAGTGACACATTACGAGTGGATTAGTAAATGACTGGAAATGCATTGAATGACTCATTACCAGTAATAGTAGGCTGCATCCATTAGAGAATGAAAAGAAAACAGTATCATGCTCTTATTTGAATGGTATTCCATAGCTTTCTATCTTCAGTAGCAAAACTTCACGTTGGCTCTTTTGAAAAAATTCATTTTTATGAGTAGTGACGAGGGGTTCAGAATTTGTGGTGCGAGAGAGTTACAGTATACCTTGGGAATAAACTAATGCGAGACACAGGAAGCAATAGGTTGGGGGTCATAAGGAAATTCCGCTTATATTTCTATGGCATTATTCCACTCATTCCATGCTCCGCTTTAATTTTTAGCTAACATTTTTCTTACTTCCTTTGTATTGGAATACCGTAAAAGTAATATTTTTATGAGGGCGATGAAACAAGGAATTTTCAAAAGTAATTCTTTATCATTCTTTTTTCTAAAACTTGGAAAAAAAGACGCGCGTCACGTTCCCTCTCCACCGGGAACCCGGGGGTGCACACGTGCCGGTTGATCCTTCGCGGGTCCGTCGCGAGCTGTTCCGTGTCATCCCTCTGTCCGTCCCCCCGGTCCCTGTTGGCTCCTATCGTGCCTCGGCTCTGCGTTGGCTTGGCCGGGTTTCGTGCCGGCAAAAAGGGAATGACGTGAGTGGGGGAATGACAAAGCTGTCGTGGGAAAGGGGGAGAAAAAGAGCAGAGGGGGAGGGTCTCTGGGGGGGGGGTGCAGCGAGGATATGACAATTGTAGGAGGGGATGGTTTGCGGGGTCGAGGGGGGTAGTGGGTTGTTGGTGTTGCGTGAAAAAAAAAGTCTGTCCTGTCATTTGATGGAGAGGGTGGCGCCCAGACTGGTTATTTTTCCCTCCATCCGTCGCGTTTCTCTGTTTTGGTTCCTCTTTCCCTCTCGTCCGGATCAATATTTTTCCACCCTCCTCCCTCGGCATTCGTTTCTCTCCCATTCGCTGTGTGTGAATCCGTCATGTTTAATTCGTTCTTCGCTCCCTACATGGCAAAAGGGGTGCTGCTGCTATCAATTTAAAGGGATGTGTGAAACCTCCTTAAATCCCAGAGTATTTTTTTTACTCTCGAGTCGTATTACATACTATGTGCCAGCGCAACCTTAAGACTCAAATGGAAAAAAATCGTTCATATTTTGGCATCTTATAAATTATCCTTAACACTTTTTTAATTTTAGATAGCTGGCATGAACTAAATAGATATACTAATGCTTAATGTTGATTCTATCAATCACGCCTTGTGCGACACCCATTTTAATTAAAGAGGAGCTAATTTGTCCACATTGCCTTAATGAGTTGTAACTATATGAGTAATTATTTCTTTGGTCTTTCCGCAAATAGCTATTATCTTTTTTTAACTTATGCTTAATTACCGTATTTTTTATAAGCATCTTAATTTGTTGCTTTTTAACAATGTAATAGTTTTTTTGTGTTCTTAGGTAATAATGAATTCAGTCATATTCTAGGAATTTATTGGGCAAATGGGACAAAATTCAAATTTAGTGGGTAGTTGTATTAGTAGAAAAACCCTCAGCTTAATCACTTCCCGCCAGTGTTTATTTCTTTTTCCCCGAAGGAGGAAGGGGGTTTGGTGAGATTTGACCGTACACCAGGTGCTTTGGGTCCCCGGGAAAAGTGAGCGTGTATTAGCAGGCGATAAGTCCAGCGCTCCTTTTTTTCGGGTGGGTGAGGCAGGTAGCCCTTTGTATGAGTGTGTGTGTATAGCCAACCCATCTCGTGGCGCTCAAGAAACTATACGTTTCTCCCAAAACCAGAGAGACCCTGGAATTTATTCCGCTTAGATGGAGTGGGTGCGATAGCTTTTCTTTTTTTTTATTAACCGCTGAGTTGGTGTCCATAGGCACGCTCGTGCTACCCAGGCACGTCACTTTGAAAGCCTCTTGAAAAGAATTTACGCCAGTCCTGTGTTTTTTGTTATGATGTGAGATTCAGCTCAGTGAAGTGGTGTTTCTCTCATAATGGCTTTTGGCTCGAGGCTACATATATTATTCATGCGCTTGCGAGGGATGGTATTCACCTTCTAGGTAAACATTTAATAGGTCTAAAACTTTTTGTGTGCATCCAGTTATGCCGTCTTTTGTCATTATTTTCTCTCGCATTGTGATGAGGATGGTATTTTTTCGCCTCTGAATGTGAGTAATTGGCTTTCTCTCTATAATGGGAAATATATTTGTCGTCATTTGCAGTCATAGCTCTTCTTCCTCGACATCGAGTTTATTTCTCATGACATAGTAGCACTAAAACAGCATGTTGAAAATAATATGGCTCCTTTTATGGGCATGAGTCACCGGTAACTGTGGTGAGGCAATGAGGTATTGGCCTCTTTTTTTGGCAGCTACGTGATTGTGTTCAGAGCTTATTAGTTACAGTTGAAATGCATGAATAAACAATGCTTTCGTAACTTCCCAGGGACAAGAGAAAGGTTTTCGATGTTGACTAGTGATTTGATGACATCATTTTGAAAAATAAACCGTAGACGCTCTTAAATTTTGAGATTGATGCTGCTAGTATTTCACTTAAGCATTAAATCTTCTGTAAGAATACTTTTCTATTTAAGAAGTCGGCACTATGCGTCTCATGCATTCCTTGTAACTTATCTTCCCCATTCCCTTTGGGGCAAGCTTCATATAAAGGAATGTATATTTCGAATGCTTCGGCTTAAATGAGAGCTAGAGATGTTATTTTAGAATGCTATAAGATTATTATTTTAGATGACAGCCGGTTTGTTAAGGGAATATAAGATTTTGTTTCTCATCGGTCGGACAAATCGACTTCCATCAAAGTTATTTGAATAGAACGATCCATCTTCGGTATTTTTCAGTCATGAAACAAGAGTGAGAGAGTATGGATGGGAGTACCTTTTTTAATGTCGGTAAAAAGTTAACCTCTGAAAAAGGTGAAATTAAAATGGCACTTTTTTGTTTAATAATGACTTTCTTCTTCAAAGTCGAAGCTTGGAGTTTTGATTCAAGTAGTAGCACCTTTGTTATTGGTAATATTTATTCATTTCTATTTTTTTTGTTCTCACGTCAACGTTGGCTCGGAAATCCGTGATGCCAAATTGCTCAGGTGCAGTTAAAGGTGTGGACAGTCTCTCTAGGAATGCGGTGGACATTTCTCATGCCACATGATTTAAGAATCCCTCTCTTGTCTTGACCAGGTGTCGTCTTATCTCTTAATGTTGATTCTTAGTGAAAGAGGTGAATGGGTATACTGCACGCGATCTGGCTCCGCTGAAAGGCTGATGAGGTTTGGCGAAAGAGTAAATTTTACTTTCCTCACCAGTGACACGTATGTGGAGCCGTGTGGAGCCCTTTATTTTTTGGAATACTGTCGCTTATCATTGCAATTATTCTGTAAAATTTCGTACACCTGTCAATTTCCTTCTTGAATCTTGCGGCGTTTGAATCCTACTTCTCTAATAGAAATTTCTTTCGCATTCTCCTTTCTTCGAATCAGGATTGTGCCCTTTTTTATTCCTTTTAGGCCTAAACGAATAAGAATAATTTATATTTTGTCATGATTCCATCTTCTGGACAATCTTTAAGTTGCCCTCTCGATCACTTAGCTCAAATTTTACGTCGGCCTAGGTTTGTCATCCTTAATATATACTTGTATATGTAGTATGGAGTGTTGGTCAAACTAAGATATCCACCACAGTTTTTGGTATAACCTGCACCGTTGGGTATTTTTTAGGTCGTAATTTACTACGCGAGGCAATCGATGAGTATAACCGAAAAAAAATTTTACAACCACACCGCTTATGTAAATACGGAAGAATTTAATAAGATATTTCATTTCATATGGGTAGTTAGCCTTAATAACTTCCGCCAGTTGTCATCGGACGAATGGTTTCCGTCGCTAACGTTTTATGTGATAAGCACTATATGTGAAGTAGTAGCACTCATTAGGACCCACATTGGTGAACCACAGGTTCCCATTTCAGATACGCTTGTTTATTTCTCTACGTGAATTGAATGGTGAGTTGGTGATTGGCTGGGCATTATACGTATCCGTTAAACCAAATAAGTCTCATACAAAACAGGAGATCCATTATCTGAAGTATCTCAGTTTATCTGCCGTACGACTTAGATGTATGACTTGGGTTATCACAATGTATCCAACACTGTGCGAGAATCTATTTCCATAAATTAGTTGAACGTGACGAAATATTAATGTTATCCGCTTCTCTCTTTTTGGATGACATTTTTTTTGCACACGTGAGTGACTGGAATCACCACCATCGCTTCATTAGACAGATTGCGTTTTGAGTCATCTCATATGTCTTACACGGGAACTTCTTAGGGGACATTTGTGTGCATAACATGATTTGTTTTAAATGCAGACATCCTTCCAACTCATTTACCTCAAATTACTAATTCAGAATTTAACATTTTGCATTTTACATTACATGTTAGACAATTTTATAATAACCAGTTATTCACCGCCGTTGATAAGAAATAAATTTTAAAGTCATAGATAATTTTAATATTTTTCTTGGGTATGTAGGAAAACATTTTTGAGAGCAGATTTTATTGTACGATTCTTAGCGTGAATCATCGGTGCGAATACACGTTTAAAGAACACTCCTGAAACAAGAATATTTGTGATGTCAAACCAAGCATTCTGAATTTGAACTTCATTATTCACTCACTATTTTGAAATTTAAGTCCTAAGAGAAAGCACTTTCACATTGGTCGTTTTGGGAAGGCAAGGAAAACAAATGGGAAGTCGTATTCATCTCTTAATTATGTGATGACCGTGAAGCGCTGGAAAGCTGAAAACTCATCAATAAAATGGGCTTAAATATTTCTTAGACATAGCTTTCCTGGAAAACTTTTCGCTTGAGCTGAGGAATTGATGATGCCGTCTCTATTCAAATAAAGCTTTAAGAAGGCGGGAAGATGATACATATACCGGTATGATTTGCCGCTTGGATAATATTCTTCCCGACATGGATGCTGAACAATGAAGACTAGTGTAATCCTGGTGATAACGAATCATTTGTCTTTCATCCCTACACGTCTTCAAAGATATTACTCTGATGGAATTCTCGACAGTCACTGATGGTTTTCACATATTTTTTAGATTATGCTTAAAGAAATACTTTGGTTAACGAGAAAAACCGGGCCATCGATCTGCATTGTCGAGAACCTCATTAAAATTGAAATGTTCATATACCTGTAGGCCTGGGAGACACATTCAAACTGAGCGTGCGGGTGTCAGCGTGGTGGAGATAGCATTAGAGATTCTCTTTGTCTAGTCACAGGTAGGCTGTGAAAGGTTTTCTCGATTTATTCCGCGGACGCGAAATGTTGGTGACGTGTGTGGGGCTCCAGAGTACCAATACGAGCAAGGCCGTGAGTTCTAGATTGAGTTACGCTAGCAAGAAAATTATTTATTCAGCAATTAAAGTTCTGGGAAGTGATTGAAGTGGGGCTTTGCAGCAAACTAATATAAGTATTGAAAAGGTTTAAAATTATGTGCCAAATTGAACCTGCAGTGATTTATTGAGGATTCCATCGATGCGTCCCGGGATGTGATGAAAGAGGAAATGGAAGTATATGAGAGAATAAAGATCTAGTTGGTTTTGTGGGAATTTCAATGTACGAATTGAGAAAATGTTAGTTTTACGAAACCACACATCCAGAAATGAATTTTCTACGCTCCGCCGTTGTTAATTACATAAGCACGAATACGACTCCAAAAATTGTTCAAGGCATTGTTGTTTTGATGTTGGGTTGTGGGCTGGTAAATATTTCCATCCTCAACCACACTTACAATATAATTTGGTGCATGTTAGTATTGATTTAGAAAATCAAATTAGTAAAGGGAGAAGAAATAAATGATCCTGACGTGTCTCTCGTGCCTACAGTAAACATTTGTCGAACGCAGTTCAATTTCGGCTGTGTCGATTGTTGGTCATTTTTCCCCAGTAAGCTTGAATGTACTTCTGTTAAGTAATCGTGCTCGTTGCCTTAATTTTGAGTCTTAATCCCCACTACGGCACTGTGGATAGGTTGTGGAGGAAACATATATTTCGGGTCTCTGATCCCGTGGAAATACGGTCGTAAGGGGATGGGACCGTTGAGGCTAGAGTACTGGCTTCTCATCCCAAAAGTGCAAGTTGGACCGGTGGCTGAGTTTTATTTTAACCGAAAACCCGACCCTGAATTGGGTGATGAGTGAAGAGTACTTCCAGTGCTCTACTTCGTGAATTGAATTGTACGTACTATTATACATCCGACTGCGCCTTTCGTCAAAAGTAAGCTAACGCCGTGTTTTTTCCACCCTTCCTCCAATCTCAAAGTAATCTTGCCTTTACCAGCCAACCTACCAATCCTTAATGACGCAAATTATCTCCACTATCCGTCGTATTCTCCTGGTTTCAACAAATACAAGTAGGTGGCCGTTTAAATATCCGTTGTTTATCCCCCAATATTTATTTGTGAAAGTCTAACCATTAGACTCCCAATCTCAAGCGTTTCCTGACTGGGATCACTTCGATTTATGTAAGTAGAGCCGGCCTGAGACACTGGCGACCCGAACAGTTGCTCGTGGCGCGAAAGGTTTTGGGGTACATACCTCTAGGTTCTTCCAAGATTTGATGAGGCGCCGAAGTTGCGACCTCCCTGCCCATAGGGAGGTCGCAACTCTCGCAACCCTCCCTCCCTCCCTCCCTGATACCTGAATGCGTCCCTGCCCGGGGGCCCCAATGACCTCAGACCGGCCCTGTGTTTAGGTGTGGGTAACTTTGTCTGTCGAGCCTTCAATCATCACGCACGTACCCCGGGCTTATCGCCCGTCTGCGGTTCTCTCAGTTGACAAAAGCGGTGGCGTCTCCGTGCGATTTCCTTTTGTTTTCTCGGAACTCCTGTTATCTGTTTCCTGGCGGCTGTCACTGACCACAAAGCTGCTGCTGCCCCCCTCAAGTCGACGTGGGCTGTCGGTAAACTATTTTTCCTTTCCTCAGCCCACTGTCGCCTGTGCGTTGTCCTCGGTGAACGTGCTTAAAAGCGTGCACTGGCGCATGTTATATTCGTGAGAATTACTAACCGTGCGCCGCGGTGTTCCGTCTCGTCATCTGGTTGAAGAGTGTGGCGGGAGAGCATATAGACGCATCTGTGTTGGATTGTGGATAAAACCGCTCACGTCTGGTGAAATATGGAGATTTCTGTCGTCTCAGCGACCCTATTTCGTCCGGATGACCCAAGTTTTAACGTGAATGGTGCGTTTATTTTTCGTCTTTTTCTTTGCCTCTTAATTTACACCATCCGCCTGATGTTGCCCCTGACTTAATTGATTTTCTGCTATTTGTGCTACATTGATCATACTTTGCTGGTTTAGACGAATCGGTGGGAAATAATTCTGGCGCCGGAATTTAACTAGAGATTATCGTCCTTAATTTTAATTCCAAGAAGCGAAAGTGATAATGAAGATAGCTTATAATAGGTAACTTTAGGTTCTGGAAGCTAATGTTTATGCTCACATTTAATTTTGGCAATACTTTTCCATATTTTATCTATTTGCCTGCCTAGCCCATTAGTGTTGCACTGGTTTGTCGTGTGCATGATTGTTAAGCCAGTTAATACTTCTTGGTTTGGAGATTGAAAATCTTTAAATGTCTCCTTATTGGGTGTATCTAGCGTAATTGGAGGAATATGTGCAAGCGCCATTTACCGTCTAGACAATAAACTAATGTTTATAGCCATAAACACTTTCAACCATGGGCTGCTTTCTTTATGGTTTTACCATAATTATGTATATTCGTAATTATGAAGTTCAAGGTTTTTTTCGGATATCTACTGGAAATTAAACCGTAAACAAAAAATTAATGATGCGAAAATTATGGCCGTATGGCGCATTCTTCCTTTAAAATCCATTTCGGCGGATTTTGGGGTATTTGGAGCATTTTATGAGGAAGAGAGGAATGGAATTTTTGAACTGCGAATATTTTCAAGACCTGTGGCGCTTGATTAATTAAAACTTTGGTATTGATTTGAGAGCGTAGTGACTTTAATGTTGAATTCGCCTCTTTTACAGTATATTTCGGTCCTGGAGTTTTGACAAGCTTTCAAGCCTTTTATATCAACCCAACCGACTGAATTACAATTAACTTTGTAGAGAAACCTGTTTTTCGTATTTCATAGCGGTCCATTAACTTCGTTTCGTTGAGTCCTGCCTGTTTTATTGTCTATTCCCAGCTCCATTATATTATTTAGTGCGTGAAAACTTGAAAATGATGTGTTTGTATTTATTTATTTATTTATTTAATTGCTCACATACAGCATTTCTGCCAATTTAAAGTGACACAGTAACAGACTTTAAATAAAAACAATAACAATCAATGAAAACAATTGGTATGCGGTGAAAATAATAAAAAAATACAAATAAAACATAGGTAGGAGGGAGGTAAATGGGAGAGGTATTATTTATTCATGGGAAAATGGGACATAGCGAGATTGATGAATGAGTCCGAAGAGAGAAAAAATGGATCCATATTATTAGGCAAAGAATTCAGTAGGGCGGAGAGGCGGTAGTGAAGTGAGCGCTTGACAAGGGATAGTCTGGGGATAGGCATATGGAGTAAGGAATGCGTACGTGTGGATCGGCAAGGGACTCTGAAGTTTATGGAGGAAAGCAATTCAGGACAATCAATGAATGAGTTTAGAATATTGTAACTAAATTTTAAATCGGTTTTAATTCTTTGATGGGAGAGATCAGGGATTGAGAGAGAAGATAGGATTGAACAAGTAGGCATGTTGCGGCAGTCTGCAACCCTGTGTTTTACAATTATGGCGAAGAAGCTAGTGATACTGTTAAGACAGGCGAGATTAGTTGGAGCTGCGATGGACCATAGGGGAGAGCAATATCCAGTGATTGGAAGGACAAATGCTGTGAAATATGATTTCAGAGCTTGGGGATCAGTTATTTCCGTGTAGGGGTAGAGGATGCCTAATAGAGACATGGCTTTGCTCTTGACTCAATTAATGTGGTCCGAGAAGTTAAGTTTACTGTCTGTTAAGACACCTAAATCCTTCACAGCCGAAACATGTTGAAGAGGCTCAGAATTAATGGAATAGAAAATTTGATGGGGGATTTTTTGAGAGAGATGGAAATAGAATTGCATTTCCTGGAATTCAAGTTGAGCTTCCAGGTATTGCACCATTTAGCCTTTATAACCTTTCGTTAAGTTTTTACCTTGATGTAATTAATGTTAATAGTATTTTTGTATTCAGTGCAATATTTTGAGCAGACAGTGGTTTTTCAACCTGGAAAATGTGTATTTATCTGTTTTTGTCCTGGGTTGGTGAAATGTATTAGAGAAACAAAGAAAGTGGACATTCCTATTGTGCTTTATTTTCTTCTTCTTCCAAGATGCTAAGCCGCCGACCTATTTTGTCTGACGGATCAAAAAGAATTTACCCTTTTTGCTGCTTACCTCATTCGCCGCTTTTTCCCTTAGATGGCATTCACATTTCGGTCCTTCAAAAATTATGATTTTTTTGGTGCCATACTTACCAGAAGTTAACCGTGCTTAACGTTGAGTAAAAATATCATACCTTAATTTCGCTCCCAACGAACTCGTGAAAATGAATTATTATACATGGCATTACTTCTTCTCGTAGTGATTTTTTTGTGTAAATCTTAATTTAAATGAGAGCTATGCTGGCTAAACACTTCTTGCCTCCTTATTTACCGTTCCTGAATTTTGGAGGAGTGAAATATAAGAAGTACGAAAACTAGATTTCTGTGGAAAGACCCGAGCCTGTTAAGAGTTGAAACGCAAACCCATGGAAAAAATCTGGACGGAAGAAAATGTCTGGCTAAAATATGTATTTTTTACGCCCTCACGTCGATGACAGTGGAATACTATGGATTTAGTTCCAAAGCGAGTATTATGAACATAAAAAACATAACTTCGCACTATGCCTTGGGTTTGAAATATATCTTACCGTTATATACAATGGCATACTTATTCCCTTGATACATTATTTCACACCCTACCGCAATTTATTGTTGTTCCCCTGTCCTCGCTGAATCCCTTGAAAATTTCCTTCCATCCTTATAAAGTACTCCTACTGGTATATACACCCCTGAGTGTGAAAAAAACACAGTTTCCTGAGTTCGTATTGGGATCGAGCCATATTGTGTAACACCTGTTCCTGTTGGGAGTTTAAATTTATTCATGTAATTGTTTATTAATGTGTTCCCGCTCGCTAATTGAATGCCATTGTTTCCTTTCTTTGCAGAGTGGTGGCAATGCTGACGTGGAGTTGCACCGGACGGTGGGCGGAGGAGGCGTCGGAGGCTCCGGGGGCAGCCTCCGGATCACGCACCTCGTGGGGGGCGTGTCCGTGTCGGGGGCCGGTGGGGGCGGACCCGGCGGGGGCGTGGGGGGACACGCAGCGGCCGCCGGCTCGGGGGCCCCCAGGTTCCCCAAGCTAGACGAGTGCGCGCACTTCCACTACGAGAACGTCGAATTGGGGCCCGTACAGGTGAGATAGATACCATTATATGATGTTTGCTATAAGTACTACTGCTGCATCTGCTACTCTCGGTGATATTATCTATATTATTTGACAAAAATGGTGGTTAAACTGTGAATTTTAAATTTATCATCTCACGATTAACCGTTTTCTTTCAATTCGGTTTTACAAAACGTTTGCAAGGAATAGAAGTGGTCCCATTTTCAATAAAATAGTTATTATATGTTATCACGAAACGTTTACGTAGAATAAAAGTGGTTCACTCTTACACAACATTGTTGTAATTTACTATTATATTGCAGAAACTTGTATAAGTCTCTCTCACAGAAACTTTGCTGTGATCAGCATGCATTTCGCTATAACTGCAATGTGTCCATCAGAAGTACCTTCCTTGTACGACAGAACATAATGACTTGGGACCTGTTCATAATGTCTGGTTATTTTACGTATACCCTTGTATGGTATATTACATTAACGATCATAACGTCAATGTTTGTTTTAAGGAAAGTTAGGATATTGTAAACTGCATCAACCTATCGGTTTTTTGACATAGTAGTTATGAAAAGAAAGTCGCATGCATTTCGATATCACATGGAGAAACTGTTAAACCGGACCTTCTTAGATTTTCCTATTCTCTCTTACCTAAAATCCCACCCTCCACCCCCTGTGTTTGGTCTCGATACAGAATATGTCAGTAAGCTTATTATCATAAATTAAATTAGTCTTATAACCTTTCTTTATTTTAGCAACAGTACTAGTAATATCGAGTTTTTTTTAATTTTAAATGCGTTTTTCTTATTTATCACCCAATTGGTTACCGTTAGGCGCTTTAGGTAGTATTTAGCGTATAATGTAATTCGCTGCTGATGCACCGTTTGTATCATTCCTTCCTGGAGTACCGGCTCCTTTCAAAAACCTGGTTTCCATTCTTGTACATTTCCCTTTGATATTTTTGGCGCTCGGCCAGTGGAATTCAATTATCTGCGAAGTAAATTTCTTTTAATATCTAAATTCGAGGCCTCTCTCTGTGGCTCCGCCTTTTTTATCATGTCATAAAATGATTTATCTTTTAATTAATGTTGTGTTTGCAACCGTTGCCCATTTCTGAATTTTGTATTTCTATCTCCGTTGGTGAAATTGCCGGTTCTTTTCTAATTTAGGCTTGCGTTTGAGGTTAATAAATGTGGTGGTAAATTAATAAATAGCCAATTTCAGTGGTCATTTACCGAGTTGTATGATTGAATGAATTAATCGCTTAAATTATACTTCGTATTAGTCTATTTTTATTCAATAGGATTTAATTTTGTCGACGGAAACTTCGAAAACCGTGTTGGTAGTTTGTGCATTCACGCCGGTTTATTTGCAAGCTTAACAGGGATAAGTAAACTATGGAAATTTCACATTGGCCTTTGAACAACTAAAGCAAATTTGGCAATTTGTTGAAGCACATGAAAATTGTGACATTTTCCGTTTAAATCCTCGATTATGGTCCATAAGTATAATTACTCCATATCTCATATTGATTGAATTGTTTGGTAACTTAATGTAGCTTTTGATTGAAGTTTCATATTCCAGCTTTTTTCCGAAGCTAGTTTTCTCTCTCTAATGTGGTTTAGTAATATTAGTGCTTGTAATCTAATGTTTGGGAAACATTTTACTGCTAAATTTCCTCTTATTAAGTTGCCGCAAGTGAAATACTCATCACTTTAAGATGGAATTTTGGGGTCAAGAAAATAAAAAAGTCAGTATTAAAGAATGAAGAAACTTCAAATAGTATTTATCCACACTGTTTTATTGACACCACCGACCCAGTTTTCAACAAGCATGCCTGTGTGTATATATATGCCTCTTTTAAGGGAGGGGGAGGCATATATATACAGGTGCTTTGCTGGTGTTGACATCTTGAAAATGACGGTTATCCGTTGAAAACTGGGTCGGTGGAGTCAATAAAAATGTGTGGATAAATACTATTTGAAGTTTCTTCTTTCTTTAATAATGAAAGATTACCACTCATTCAAGCCTGAAGCTATTTGTTTAAATAAAAAAAGTCAGCAAAGAAACTCACTTTCCTGGAGATGTAGGGATTGTGGTAAAAAAAAGTTCATTGTAAAGCTATCCACCTAAATAAATTGTATTTTACATCGAGTGTGATAATTCCAGTTTTGATGTCATTTCTCATTGTGATCACCGTCGCTATCCCTCTGGAGGGCTTGAGTCAAATATGTTCGATATTTTTTCCCGCAGGTATCCCTTTGCGAAGAGGAACTGAAACCTCTAAACGACTCCGATGGCAGTGGAGTGGGGAACGAAAACCGCTCCTGGGTGGTTCAAGTCACAAGCTTGGGAAGAAGCTGGCTTCTTAGGCGATCGTACGACAACTTCAGGATGCTGGATTCCCAACTGCACCGCTGCGTATACGACCGGAAGTTCTCCGCTCTCCCGGAACTTCCTCCGGAAGCCAACGTCCCGACGGCCAACCCGGAGCAGTCAGCAGAGGTAAGCGGATGCATTTTTTTCTCCGTCGTTGTCGGAATCTTTTGAGGTATGAGCACTTACTTCAAGGCTCTTTTCTTGCCACGGTCGTTTTTCTTCCTATGGAGTGTACGTTCTCTGGGTTTCCTCGCAAAGGATGAGGCATGAAAGGAAGTGATGGTGGTGCGCATGCGAAAATGAAACCCGTTCAAAGGAAAAGGATGGAGAGGGCTTCGTTTGAATAATAGGAAATATTTCCGTGGCGGAATGAGAAATGAGGATCATCAAAGGGCTCGTATCTCACTCGTCTTTGCTCCGGAAAGGGTTTTTTGAAAAATTGGAGATGAGTGCTTTCGTTGCGGGTTGAATTATCAAATCGTAGCAATCATCTGTGAGTCACGTTGGGCTGGCGATGCTTTTTGATCTGTGGAAATCGGTGATTATTAATTTTCGGTTTGTATAAGAGCTTTCTGGACGGTTTAGGTTGCAGCTCAAGATGATATATCCATTTGGTTTGCGTGTTTGCGTTATAAAATGAAGTTTACCGATTCTTTTAAAAATGTTTGGATTATTTCGTTTTATGTCTTTCTTTGATATAGCATTTCGACGGAGCTTGTCGAATCTAGAAGTTGACTATGGTGGCAATTTTCAATTGAGGAAAAATTTTCCGATTCGGCGGATACTACTTGCTAAACTGTGTAGCACACAGAAAATTAATTTTCTAATGAGGAAAGTGACAAATCTTTATTTGCTATTATTCTTGGTGTGCAGGCGTATTAGTGTTGAGAATAACTGAGAAGATAACTTCAGTAGGCTATTCGTTATCTGTACTCAGTAGCGAATTCCTGTCATATTTTTTATAGACAAGAACTCTTGTCTTGTGAGTTCGATTTGTATTTTATTATTCCCGTTCCCTTTCGTGGTAGGCACAGGCCAAAAAGTTAACTCGCAGTGATAAGCCTTTAAAGCTGGCCCTGCCTTTATAATTTTCTCCGAACTGCCTTTCATGCCTCTTTTGTTTCAGTTACACACGCGCCTTGCTTCATACACGCCATTCTGCTCTTTAGACTGCTGATATTCCTCCTCTTAAAAGGGTATCTTCCACCTTTTCATTCATGGCTTTCTCCGTCTATCCGTAAATCCTCTAAAAACTAAAAAAACATATACGTCGACTTATGCCCGTATTTTGTATCTCAATTTTGTTTTCTGATGGCTGAGGCATTGCATTGGCGAAAGCTACACTTTTAATCAATACAAACAAAACGGTGGCTTTTAGTATTTGTTTCTGACTCCCTCGGTCGCGGTGGAATCTCTTAAGATGGCTGGAGCGGTAATCGTGAGTCGTTGAAGGCACATTCTAATAACTTTTCAAGCAAGTCGAAAAAAATATTCTTAGACCACATTTCACTCAAGTACACCTGTTTATACGTTGGAAATCGCCAACCATGCAGTAATGTATATGATGCAAGAGTTGTGGTTCAAATTTTCTCCTTAATTAAAGCATTGTTTTGACTTAGATTTTCGGCGCGAAATTCGAAATTTACGAGAAAATCATATCTAAATACGCTTTTCTTACTCTGCATGATACCTTGATATTTGTTAGCAGCTATTTTAATAATATGAAACTTATTATTTCGCATTTAGGAGAAAATCTGTACATAAGTAATCGAATTATTTCAAAATATAGGTATGCCGTGTACCATAAGAGTACTAGTTAAAATATCATTGAATTGCCAGGAAACCAAATCGGTAGCATGCAGTTTTTTTTCACTTTTATCGATAGATATTACTAATAAGGACACGTATTCAAAGTTTCACGCAAATCTGTACACATACAAAAATCGCTCCAGCCACCTTAAGAGGGCTCACTTTCTCGCCGTGTCTTCTGCCGCCGCTGAGCGCCTGGGTAAACGACGCCCTCGGGGTCAAAAGCACGAGCGCGTGCCCTCCAGGGCGCGCGCGTTCGCCGGGAACCTCCTCCGTCTCCTAATTTCCCGTCTCCTCTCGCCCCCTCACCCCGTCCTTCATCCCTTCCTTCTCCTCGTGCTCTCATCGGATTCCCAGAGTAGAGAGAGAGGCACGTGGCTGATCGATCGCTGTGCTTTCACTCGGAACGAACGCACTACACGGTAACATCGGCGACGACGGTGGTCCGCAGTTCGCGAAGGGTGGCCTTGAAATCCTTGAAAACAGGGAACATTCCTAGAAATCGCTCATCATCAGTAGTCTTCAATCTGATGATTAACTTGTTGCACCACTCCGCGCCATTCTCTTCTCCGATATAACCGCATTACTCGTTCAAAATCCGTCGTTGTAAAGCCCATCGTAATTTGCTCAATGTATGTTATTGCATCCTCGATGATTCTTCCCATTCATCTGTATTTTCAGTTTTATCTGCATTTTTCAAGAGGCTCTTGTGTCTCAGAATGTGCCCGTAATTTCCGGATTCTACTCTGCATAGTTTTCATTTTACTTCATTTCTCTTCAATTCTTCGTGGAACTCTTTCTTTATCCCCGTTTCCCCATCTATTTCCCCAGCCCTGCCTCGTTTTCCCTTTTTTCTCGTGGCAGGCGTACTGCGGAGTGCCTCCTTACCGGCCAACCCGCTTGGGTAAGCAACTCGTAGCGGGGAGGATAGAGCAATGATCTCCCGAGGTGGAGTACAGCGAAAAAAATCCTTCAGCGTCTATTATTGCTACCTCCCCGAGGAAACCCCGAGGTTTCCCCTTTTCCTTGATTTTTCCCGGGTTTTCTTATGTCTCGGAATCCAACCTTGGTGAGTTCGGAAAAAAAACATGCCACAACTCATTTAACCCGTTGGCTGCTATAATGATTAACAATTTAATCGTTATTTTGGTCGATATTAGACCACTTTTGATTGAGAAGAAAAATTTCTTAATAATTTCTATAAATTTTTTCTACTTCTCTTGCATCAAATCAGCTGCTTGTTGTTTAAATTTTCATTATCATTTTCAATATTTCCATTGGATATTATAAAACATTTTAATTTTACAAAGTAAAGATTTACATAGTATATATTTTCTCTCTCTCTCTCTTGAATTTTGCCCTATGCCCAATACCACATGCCCTATTAAATGGAATGAAGATGGAGCACGTAGCCAGCCCATTGTTTCATAGAGGCAAGAGTGTGAGAAATTCAGAGTTAAACGAGCCATATGCCAGGATCAGCGTTCGAATATTGTTCCTCTGAATTAACGCCTAGTGATTTATCCAACTCTGGCGTTTTTTGCCCAATTCAGTCAGCAGAAAATTGAATTTCATCAAGGCTGTTAACTGAATAAGAAAATGTTTCCTAGAGCCCACCTCGCAATGCATCGCAACATCCGTGAAAAGCGTGATCTTCATCCTGTGAAACATTGAAAAGCCCTTGATTTGGAATGGTAAAATCCTGCAACCACCTTGACTTAAACAAAACAGGGAGGACTTTTTCGTCCCGGTCCTTCGTTCATCAAGAGGGTTAAACCGGGAGGTCCCACCTTCCAAAAAAGGTATCTACTATCAAAACAAATTCCCTGTAAAACATTAACGTCTCCCTGGATCGTGAAAAACATTCGCCTTTAAGAAAGTATGAACATTCCGGTCCTATTTTCCTCCCTTCAAAGAATGTCCTATACCTTCGCTCATTCCATCAATTCCTCACACGGTCCATCCCATCGATACCCTCTAGTATTTTATACTCAGGCCCGCAACCCCGCACAAATGCCCAAAATGTGCAATCGTACCTCCCACCTATCCCAACTGCATGGCATGATTTCAGGCAAGATGGAATGGAAGTGTTTCTTATTTAACCCTTTAACTGTGCAAATAATCTGAAATATAGCTCTCCCCAAACGCAAACTTTTTTTCTAAATTTTTGCGTAATTTTAAAATTTGTCACTTTTTATTTTAAGGAAAATTAGTTTTAAAATTTACAATGAGTAATTATCGTCTGATTTTACTGTTGAACACTAATTGTTGAATTTTTTTACTAAAACCATAAACCAGACTTCAAATCGCCAATAGACGATGGGAGCAGTTAAAGGGTTAAAGGTTATTTATGTTGACCTTTTCCACTTAGGAGACAAGCTCAGCGTTTTGTCTCTCTGAGCCATAATCAGTTCAAATTAGTGATTCAGTTCTTCGGAACGCGTCGTTTCGAACATATATTTAAAAACGAGGAAAACTCACTTTTTAATATGTACATGTGTTATGTTAATATGTAGATGTTTACAACTCTCCGGGAAGTTTTATATGTATAGCGTCTAAACCTTTGAATTCTTATCACCTAATACCGCCCTTAACGCTATGGTCTTATCTGCTCACATAAACTCAGATTCGCACTGCGTTACGCTCAGCCGACCGGAGTTGTCTGGTCTCAAGTAGGCAGAATTAGGCCCCTGGGGTTGGTGATGGAATTATTCTCGCGGTCCTCCGCCTTGGGAGGTTGTCGCCCTATCCTCTTCGCTGTCCGTCGTTTATACGAGAGGGATGGCCGGGGGGAGGATATACGAGGGGGTGCTTTCCACCATCGCAATGTGGTTGCCATGAGAGGGGAGATGGGAAGGCAGGGTTTGGGCGGAAGGCATGAAGACACAAGACGGGGGTGGTTCCCCGCGTGCTTTTACCCTCGCCTCTCGGATCCATACGTCCACCTCCGGTAATGGGTATTACTTCATCTCTTCCATCACACGGGGGAGCTTTCGCCTTTTTTTGTTTTTTTTGTGTTTTTATTCCTCTCGCTCTTTCCTTGTCTCTCTTCTTTTCAGCCAGTCCGCATTCTCTGCCCCCACTTTCGCTGCATATATCCGTCTCCTGCGACCCCGTCCATATCTAGCCATCAAGCCCTTTCGGCTGACTTCACTCTGTCTCGTTCTCTTAGCCGCTCACTTCCCCTTGGTTCCTCTATCTCCACCTCACTTAACTCCCCTTCCCGGGTTATGTTGGGTTCCGTAATTTTGTCCCAGATATATTACATTCTTTCTTCCAAGCATTGCCAAAATTATGGTGAATATTGAACAGCAGAATTGTTTTACTTGGCCTTCCATTCGCTGATCTTATTTGAGGTGGAATGAAGTCCTCGTCTGCGATTTTTAGTGCTGCTGGTTCGATTTCCTCCTGGATATATTTTTATACCATCATGGGCATTGACGTTTGTGTGAGTACATTCTAGTTTGTTTTATATTCTGTTGTATTTGATTTTGAATTTGAAAGGCCTTAAGGGCGCGATTCATTGTTATCTATAAGGCGTCGGATTTTCCGTTATTCCGTTATTTTTCAAAAGTGCTCATGAGACCGGACACGTAGTCGCCATTCTTCAATTTCTATCATCTAGTTTAAATTACTGGTTTTAATTGATGGTGCGCGTTCTTAAGACAGTAGCTGTGAGCATTGCCCTTCTAGAGCGGTTGGCGTTTTGGATAACGATTACGACAACGTGGGTGAAGGAACAATGGTCCCCCAATGTCCTCTTTATTTTTGTCTCTCCCTGGTGTTTTTGAAGTAAGCCGTTTGTACTCTTAACGGTGTTTGGATATTTTTAAAGGCAAATGTAAAAAAATGATGATTCAGCGTTTTAATGTGAATTTGCAGCGTCTTTTTAGAAAAATAATTGTATTTTTTAGAATCTTGCTTCGAATAATATTTGAACCCTTATCCCAAGGGGTAAGAACTGGCAATTTCCCTTATAGTTAAACGATTTCTTTTTACTAATCGCGCTACCCACGTAAGCCTGCATGATATCACTCATGACTTTCCCCGACAGGATCTCATATAATATATTAGAGTCGTGCTCCAAATGGGGTCTGACAAGGGCAAGGGATATATATGTGCTCCTCGGGGAAGCCGCATCTCGGTCCAGGAATGCCAAGTGGGAGAGAGGGGTCCTCACATTCTCCCGCCCCCATTTCTCCCTCCCCCCTGCACCCTTTCTCTCTTCCTTCCTCCCTCTAATGTTCCCTGCCGGAATGTGGATCTCGGGGGAGGAGGGCGTGTTGGTGGCGCCGGGCGCCCTCTGCCGGTGGCCCTGCGGAGTTGCACGTGCTCTTCCCCGGCCCTCACTACCCCTCGCTTCCCCTGCGTTGTTACACGCATCCCTAGTGAATACGCGAACTAGATAAAATTCGAAGGAAAGCCGCGCTCATTTGTTTAAAACTTCTGCGGCCGTGTGGAGAGTGTGACACATCTTTTGGAAGGACTGTTTTTGGCGGCGCTAGAGACTCGAAGTTAATCACGGTAAAAAGAAACGGTTGATGCAATTTCAACCTTATTTTTATTGGTTCGATCCATTTCTACGTTCATTGAATAATTGGACGACAAGCTTTCATCGTCCTTCATGCAATAAGGATGAAGCTTGATTTAGGGGGTAAAGGTTTGTGATGCGGAGGTTTCATTTGTAATTAGGGATTAAGCAGGAGAGAGGGGGAAGATAAGGATTAACAGTTTCGATGATCAAGTGGTGGCGTTCGTGGGTGTCACGTATGCTGTCGGGTTTGGATAATGGAGGAGTGGTTTTTAAGATAAGTTGTCAGTGTTTAAAGCTCTGAAACACAACTGCGAGCATTCAAATTCTATAAAATCGTGTAAAATTCGCATCCCATCTGTTTACGACCCGGAGGTTACTCGCAACGAATTACTTACTGAGAAAAGTCCAAATCACACTACTTTTAGGAGGGCTCGGGTGATATGGTTTTACCCCTCTTTACCTATCACCCAATGCCACACGCCTTTACGATGCGACGGCTCGTTGAGTAGCACGTGGGCGTAGATGAAGCGTAATCCTGCATCGCCGTCTCTTCCCCTCCCAGTCTCCTTTCTCTCTGCTCCAGAGATGGCGTGTTTATTGCCTTCGAGGCTCATACAAGCGTGGGAATTTGGTCGCACGGAAACATTTAAACCGAGTGAAATGTGAAATCCGTTGAATTCACGCGTGCGGAGTGCGGAGTGGGCTTGATGTCCAAAAGCTGTGGACGTGGATTCCTCCCGTTCTCGTGAGTTGATGCATTGTCGATGATTCGCCATCGTGTGCTTTCACGGCCTGAGTAAACGGTTTCAATGGCAGTAACATAGCCTGTGAGTGACAGGAGTATTCACTCTCCAACGGTATGCTCTCCGATATTGGCGTCACTTGTTCCTCTTTTCGAGTGGCTTTCACGGAGAGGAAGTGGATTACTAGGCCTGTTATGTTTACCATTCGCCTATTTCTTTTTGGGAACATTTCTACTTTCAGGGAAATGGCTGTACGGTTGGAGGTCACAGTAACATGGATGCGATATTTCATTGTATTCTTGAAGCTAATTGTGCCATTTCAGTCTAGGGCTTAATCTGGCTTACTTTTATGGCGGTCGCGTTAGGTTTTCATATAGTCTCTATAAACATCTGCTGGTAATGCAATGTTTTATGCCTGCTAGATTACGCTATCTCGGCAAGAAATCCTTTTCATGCACCCCTGTTCCAGCATAACCATCGTCCAAGAGCGATAATGGCTCCATTTCCTTTCAACCTTCTTGGTTTTATGCATTAATTTTTCAATCGGAGATCGGTTTGGTGTGATGGATTAAGTTCTTGTCTCCATGCCGAGGGCTCGGGGTCGAATCATTAATTGGGTGCTGCGTGGAGAGCGTTTCAAGTGTGTTAGAGGAATCGTGTTCTCAGTAAAACTTATGTATTTAACAGAGAATAGCGACATTGCCTGGTCACGACTTACCCGTGTCAATGCGGGACAACGTCTGCAGTAGCGATATCGCAAGAAGATTATATATACATGAATAGGCGTCGAGTAGCTCTTCTCAGTAAAGACATGCCAGGCGGACGAGGCGGACGAACACAGCAATTGACGATCGGGTTGATATCCCTCCGCTCGACGTCACACATAGAACTTCTTCAGTTTGAAGAACTCAATCTAAGTGCACTGCTCAGATAGGACTGTTCTGACTCACTGTTAGATAGGACGTAAAACTGTGTGTACCACATAGAGTCTTTCGATAATTATAGGCGCCGTTAATGATAGCACCAGATTCCCCTCAACCCTCCGTATCTGAACGTATTCCCTTACCAACCTACTCTATTATCCCTAATGGCATGTAATGACTTTAGTTGTTGGTTACCTCTTCAAATAACCAAAAAGCCTTCGGTTTGCGGTAGAACGACACCCCCAGCCACTAACATAATATCGCAATCCTTATCTAATGATAAATGTTGAATCAATCAGGTGCGACTATCCATTTTTCAGATCTTGAGTGTTAATATTGAATATTCTCTTGTTAGGTTGGTCTGTTGTTCGTTCTGCCCCCACCCCTTCATGCGTGTTCTTCATTGAACCTAGGTCACTCTGGGGATCAGGGTGGTGTGTTGGCTTTCCATGTTGAGAGTCTGAGTTAGAATCCTGGCTAAGGCAGAGATTTTTCAGTGAAATATCGATTCCTACTTGTGCTCTGCAGAGCATTTCAAGGCGCAGTACTTCGTCCATCGTATGGATCGTTAAACTGTGTACCCCTTTGGCAAGCATAGGGAAGGCTAATGCCGACGGCGGGTTTCTCTCCACCCTTCTTTCATTCCCCAACCTGCCCCATATGGCGCAAATTACCTCAGTTTTCGGTCACCTCCCAAAATACCCAACCTAAGTACCAGTCAACCTAGTCCCCTATTGGGTTCTTTCGGTTTAATGCCAACTGTGTCAACGAGTGGCCCGGTCAACGGAACGTCTGATGCGCAGTGGTGACTGCCAACGGAAACTGCTCTCCTTCGGCTCAAGGACGGCCTTTAGCTTAACCTTGCCCTTAATATTGGTTGTTCTTATGCGTAATGATTGATCGATGCGTCGGCCGGTGACCTTCTGCCTTCCCAAAGCCATACCATTGAAATCTTACGTGGGCGAACAGAGTAGCTTTGGTTTCTGTTTTCTAGTCATCTTTTTGTTTCTTTGAAAAAAGGAAGTACTCTTTGTGACGATTGGGGCCTGCGAAGTTACAGTTATTGATAATTTTTCATCCATCCTTCGCTCGTAAAAGGAGTATTTTTCTAGCAAAAGAGTCCAATATTTATGGTGTGTATGTCATGCTTGTTAAATAGTTTTCGTTCCTCTTAATCAGCCTGCACAGCCGCTAAGTTCAATGGCGGTTAACGTGGTACATTCGTCGTTTTCAGTCGAGCTCTTTAAGAGCAGGGAATGTGGAAACGTTGCTGATACTCTTCCTCTGAAAAGCTAACGCAATTATAATGACCCAAATTTAGGGTATTATCAGTTGTAGTATTTCTGCTCTACGTTCCATGGAAGGGGTTTTCCATGGAAAGCGAAATTCCAATGAAGCGGTATCAGCTTACCAGCCGCGGTAGTGAGGTTGAGCAACGTGCCAGCCTTGAAGCCGTGGAAGCGAATGGTCGTGAGTTAGAATTCCTACTTGAGCGTGAATGTTAAAATTGTTCTATGGCTAACGGAAAAACATCTAAATCTTGGGATATTACCCTAGAAGTTAGAGCTGGTGAAACTCAAATCTAATTGGAAATGTCGAAACCATGAGAGATGCTTATTTACTAAGTGTATGGCAGACGTTTGGTGAACTGTGACATTTATATTTTTCCCCTTGTATTCACCGTAGACCAGTCTTTTAGGGTAAACTACGTAAACATATATCTAAAGCTTCAAAAGATGTAATGTTTTTATCGTGCCTTGAATTTTATTTTTTTAAACTTCGCTCGTTCGTTAACTCTCTCGCCCTGTTCGGAAATAAGTCCTAACAGGGAATAATAGTTTTTGAATAATGCGCACCTTCGTTTACGAGTATACTTTTGCTTATTTATTGCGATTATATCGGTCGGAAAGCCGCGAATTTTGTTGTAAAATGTTTATGATAGAGAAAGCTTTGGGATTGTTTTTTTTCATTGTATATTTATATTCCGTGGAGGTGAAGTTCCTCAATGCCATGAAAATATTTGCCTTTTACGAAGCAACTTCACATGCAAAGAAAGATCACAAATGTAGCAGTTTTTTCGTATGTTCATGACCGAAATTCTGTGATATTTTCAATTTTCTTATAAATTAATGGAAAGGGAGAAGGTCTTGATTACTAGGCCCGTGTAAGAATTGATACCGGAGTAGGAAGTTAACATTTTTTGCTGATAGATATTAGCCGTTGAGATATTGTTTTTTGTAATTATGGTGAACTGCTAGTTTTTGAAACTTGCCCTAATAATTAGATCGCATAGTAAAATAGAGATGGCGTGCCGCTTCAGCTCAAGATAAAGCCGTGGATATCAAGGCTTTAGCTCAAGAGACCAGTAGTTTGGTCTACAAGGTGATAGAAACCGATGCCTCGACATTTTTTGTCTCTTTTATTCAACTCTAATGGTTATTCCTTAAAACTGTGAGAATACAATACATATTTTCTTCATGTATTCTCTGGATGGAATGCTCTTCATTACCGTCATAAACCATACTTGAGCGAAGTAATTTGATGTATAATGAGTGATCACTAATGAGGAAGCTTTTTCATTAGCTTAGGACCGGCATTCCGAAGTTTTTTCTCTCTCTGTCTCTCATGAACACCTTTCTTTTGAAGTAATTTTTAAAAATTGAACGGTAAAAAAGTAACCTATTAGAAAAACAATACTTAGTCCAAGCGACTAAACTCAAGTGATTAAATATACTTTAAAAATTATAAAACCTAATTCCAGAAAATTCTAAAACAGGTTTGCTGTTTTGTAAATTTTTGGTACATTTCATCACTTGTAATGCGGTTTAATTTTGTGATCGTGTGATGTAATTGATGAAGCGTGCCGCTTAGGCTCATAGACCTATAGTGCGGTCCTTAAGGTGGTCGGAACGGATGTCTCCAACCCTAACCTCTAAAATATTTCCATAAGGTCACGACGGCGTTCCCAGCGATTCCTTGGTTCTCTTGCGCACTCGTTAATTAACGTTATGCGCCCAGTCTCTCTCTTTTTCTCCAGACGGTAATGCGAAATTATGGCATGTAAAAGGATGAATTAAACCGTGCGGGGAAGGAGAGCTCTGGGAGGGAGGAGAAGCAATTTTATTCTCCGCGAGAAATGCTCCCCCACGTGCGGCGCGCAAACTTTAAAGGGAATTAGCGGGCTCTGGATTGTAGATCATGGGGGACGAAACCTGTCCGGGACAACTTAAGCATCTCCTTCCTCCTCGTGGTCCCCTCCCTCTCCGCTCTGTTTCTCTCACTTGTACCCTGGCCCCGGCACCTGCCCACGGACGAGCCGAGCCCTTAAAGCCCATCTCAAATCCTGGGGAACGCCCCTTACTCTTTCTCTCTTTGTCAATTTTCGCCCCCGTTCTTGGTATCCTTGCCTACCTCCGCTCCTCCCCTTCGGAGACCCGTTAAATAGGTACCTCAGCGAGTTGTAGTAGGTGTCATTTTTATCATAATCATGTTAGCAAGGAAAAACACATCCTTTATCTGATGACGACAGCAAAAACTAACCTATACTTATTTTTTAGTTCATATTAAAGGCTTAATTAAAAGGGCAGTAGGTGAAGTATAGGAAAAATAAAATATTTTTATGTAGCGCAAATGTTATTGTCAATCCGATGCCATAAGCAAATTTTTCAGGAGATGAAATGGTGACAAATTGAGGGCTTTATCTATATAGCTAAGTGCTAGAAAATAATTATAATCGTTGAAAGAAAAGTGCGTTAGTTCGATGGAAACTGCGCTGCATTTAGCTTATCTGCCCGCAAAAAGTATTAATTGAAAAACATTTTGTCGACTGATGTTTCTTGTCTTGCTTTTGCTTACCAGTAGCTAAGGATTGATGATAACTGTGATCCATGGACCTCTTCTTTGGGGAAGGAGACTTTTGAGTGTCGTCGAGTTTTGTGAGAATGGTGGCAATATGCGTGTCATCAGATCTCCCCCGTCTCCTCCAAGGTTTCCCCACTCTTGTTGAAGGATAGCAAACTTAACTCCCCAACTGCTCACGCGCTCCTGTCAAATTATTCTTTTATCGTCGAATCATGGGTCAGTTGCCGAGTATTTTCTGTGCAAAGGGTCATGTTGATATACTATGGGGTCATTTGAAAAATGTGTCAATGTTAAGGGATCGAAAGAGTAGCGAGTTCTCGGGTCGGGAGAAATTTCGGGCCAGGCTTCGTGAATAATTATTTTGTATTATTGCATATCGGATAGACAAACTTTAAGTACCTTGGATTTGAGGAGATAGTGTGTTGTAATAACAGCCAAGAATTCAAAGAACTGCGGAAATAGCCGAGCTTCACCATTTTATGTGAAGAGTTCTTGATGCTATCTATGACTTTAATTAAAGTAAATTCATCCTATATTGGAAGTTCTTGGTATGGATGAGATGCTGAAGTATATTTTGGAAATTAGAATGCTGGGAAAGAGAACTAAATGGAGTAGGAGGATAAGCTGTATTGGTGCCTAATACGAATAGAGGTAGGAAAGCTGCAAAATGAATGAGTAGGATCGTGTGAGGAAGTTATGTTATCATAGTAAGGGTAATACTAATGATCAATATTATCCATCCAAAACCTACCATAAGCAATATAAAGACGACTATGGTTGTAACCCCAAAAATTGGTTGATTCGTTAACCATTTTAAGTGGACTAACTGCCTGCCTACCTTCAACGAAATCTGAGATTAGGTTAATAGATTTTCCTCGTTTTAGTTTCTAGTTTCAGGAAGTGGAGGCTTGTTCTCTGTGTCTTCTTCTCCTCTTCGCTCACCTTCATGTCGGTGCGACTCGTTTTTTCCCCTCCACGTTTTGGGCCGGCTTTCTTTTTTTTCGAGGACTTTCAACCCCAAAACAATCCACGATCGATATTTATCGCTCCGTCGATATCCGGGGTCGTGCGGTGGGGATATTTTCGATGGTTTTGACGCGTGGGTCGGGCACGTTAAGATCTGATTTATCGTGCGGTTTCGGGGGGCTTATCCTTGCGTGGCTCTGGCCTACGAACTTGGGGGCACACCACGAATATTTATTGTCCCTGGCCCGCGTATTTTAAGTTTCCACAGTGTGCTTCATTTGTTGGCCAGGGAAGCAACTGAACCCGAGGGACCATGGGAACAGTTCTATAACTTAGATGGACGCGAAAAGCTATATTCGATAGATATCTTTTCCTTGTTTTGTTGATATTTTAGTCTATAGATAGATAGGTGCCTTTAATAAGTAAGTATTTAATATGTACCTGCCGTAAAAGTTGGTTTTAAAAAATTCCCTTTCGGCATTGGCCTACAGGCGCAGGTAGATTTCGAAGCTCATATTTTTAATAAATGCTTGCGAACAACACGGGTACCTGAATTTCACTCGGATGAAGTTTGCGTGCAAGTTTCAGCGCAATCATCTTGCTATTTGCCGAGTTTTAGCCAGATATGTATTGCCACGCGCCACCTGGGTGGTAAAATTGTGTGATTCTGTAACATGGTGAATTGGAGGCAAATAAGCGCTGTAGTACATGCATGAGCTTTAGATGGCGGCGGAAATCAGCTAATGAGAACACGTCTTTTGAAATCATGACGTCAGGACGCTCTCTGCCGCTGACTAGCACTGAATTGCCGCAAAACATTTTCACCCCGACTGAAATTTCCGGGCGACCGCTTCCTTTCAAAACTGAAACGTCCCTCGGTGACTAGCGAGACGTTATGTTTTCGTAAAGGCTCCTTTTTATCGACACTTATTACTTCTGCGATATATTTTAGTTGTTTGCAATTTAATTTGAGCTGAAACATAGGTATATTAGCCTGCAATGTGTATTGCAAGGCTGGGTAACAGTGAAATAAATTCGTAGCAACGGAAGTGGCAAAAGCTCTAAAATTACATAATTTTTACTCGAAAAGCTCAAACATCCCAGTTTATTGGTCGATTGAGACAAATTTGTTGAATAAATTATAAGCTATGAAGATTTTGCTTCATTTTAGTCTAAAAACTCGTAGCTCAATTATTTTGTATTTTAATGGGCAAAAGAAATTTGTTCTACTAGGAAAATTTTCGTATTTAAAACGGCAATAATAGATATTTTTAAATACAAATAAGTAACATTTCCATCCCTTGCAGTAACGGTTGGTCGTACAAAAAAGGGTTGAAGCAAAAGTTGTAGATATTGTTTTGACAATTTCATATAACTTTAAACGGATCTTATACTGTAAATAATAAGGGAGTTATGATTTTTTTCGTCTTTCAACCCCAATTTTTTCCAACCCTTGAGGTAATTGTTGGTGTAATCAAAAAAAGTTTGAAACAAAAGTCATTTGCAATACTCTTACAAATTACAGTACACCTACAAAAATTCATTATGTTGTAAACTAAGGGAGATAAGAGGGTACAAAATCCCAGGGAAAACTGCTTTTTTGGTAAATATCTCATGTGATGAATAGCTGATGTTTTGGTATCATTAGAAAGACGTGATATTTTTTTTAATATGAATCAGACTGCGCAGGTTAGGGTAGCCAATGGAGAATCGGGATGGGCCACGATAGGACGGGGAGTGCGGCAAGGGTGCCCACTATCGCCGTCGCTTTTTAACGTGTATTCAGAAGAAATGGTAAGGGAGGCATGGGGGGAGGAGGAGGTAGGATTAAAGGTAGGAGGGGAGCTGATAAAATCAGTGAGATTTGCAGATGATCAAGCATTGTTCAGTCAGTCGGCCAAGGGGTTACAGTCAATGGTGAATGCATTAGAGGTGCAGTGCGAAAAGTATGGGATGAGGATCAATCACAAGAAAACGAAAGTAATGAGATTTTGTAGAAGTAAGAAGGCGGAGCTGAATATAAGGGTGGGAGGGCAGAAGATAGAGCAGGTCGAGCAGTTTACGTATCTGGGTAGTGTTTTGGAGGCGAATGGGTTTAGTGGTAAGGAAATTAGATGCAGAATTGCGCTTGCTAAAGAAGCATTTTCGAGGAGAAGGGAATTGATGAGGGGGGGTCTGAGAAGAGACGTAAAGAAGAGGCTGGTGAAAACTTTCATATGGAGCGTGGCGCTATATGGGTCGGAAACTTGGTCATTGCGAAGGGAGGATGTGCGTAGACTTGAGGCGTTTGAGATGTGGGTTTGGAGATGGATGGAGAAGGTTAGCTGGATGGCGAGAAAGACGAACGAGGAGGTATTGGATATGGTCGGAGAGGAAGCTTGTGGCAGAAGTTCAGAGAAGGCGATGGAGGAGGTTTTGAGAGGAGAGGGCATGTTGAAGAGAGTGATAGAGGGGAGAACACTGGGGAAGCGTGGGAGAGGAAGGTGGAGGATAGGAATTCTGGACGAAATAAGAGGAGGTAGAAGATATGAAGAATTGAAGAGGGATCTGGTAACGGGCCATCCTTAGGAGGGAAAGCGAGACAATTTATATTAGGTTGGGATACAGAATGGGAACTGTCCAAGAACCTACCAATCAGCTGGTAGAATACTTGAATGAAAAATGAGGCCAAAATTATTGAATTTTATCCCATGGAATACGGCTCCCACTTATTGGAAAATATCTCGAAAAGTAGCGCGATAAATGGCTGCTCTTTTGATATCATTAGTAGATGTGATAATTTTCTTTTAAATGAGGCCAAATTCATTGAATTTTATGCATGGTGGATATCTTGGTCCAGCCTATAGGCTGTATGTATGCCAACAAGTATTGTGAAACGCCTGCACAAGAAAAATTTTGTTCTCTAATTCTAACATGATTCCAGGAGCTTAATAAAATATCACTTATTTTAGTATAAATCTCCTGGTTAGCGTATTAAATGAGAAACATGCATATTTATCAAGGTTTAAGGTATGTTATTACGGTGAATCTAAGGTTCCCATTATTCTCTTCTAAGACTCGCTTTAGGTACTCCCTCTAATGCAAGGATATAGCATTTCTTGAAGATGATTATTCAAGGAACGCCCATCTTCCGAGGAAGTTTGATGGATCAGCTTGAATTAATTAGTGGTTAGTTGGGAATTTAGACGACGAATCAAGGGACACCAGAGTTCCGAAGTTCGCTCTTTGTGCACGTGTCGAGAAGATAGTCAATGAGCGACAGAGCGAGAGGTCCTCTATATTCACCTCTCGACTTCGTCGCCTCCCCTCTTACCGATTGAGTATCGACGGTGTGTTGAATCAAGAGCTGAAATTCGTTCTATGTTTACCCAGGTCGTGCGAGTGGTGGTGGTACGACTACACTTCACGTTAGGAAAGAGAATCGATCGAGCCGTACAACAAGATTACAACGGAGAATATTGAAGCCATTTGAATGCGCAGTCGGCCTTGTTGATGTCGAATGGACCAGTCATGTAGTGAATGCATCGATGGCAGTAGTGCTAGTTGAGGTTTTGTCGCGATACTATTACCTAAGCACGTGTAATCTGAATGTCTTAATCTCATCCGAAAAAAATTAGGGTTTCAATATGGGGGGGAGTTATTATATTACTTTTAGAATCCTAATGGATAAGTTGACTCGGTTGCTTATGAGTAGCATTTCGAATATTCGGCGAAAATCAAGGGAAATGATCGGTGGAAAGTGTCATGGTAGCACGGTTCAAACAATCAGTTTGACAGTGATTTGTAACCTGAAAACGATGTGTACTATAGTATCCTCCCGGGACAGAAATCGAGCTACAGAATCACGGAACAAGCTTCATTGAACTTTCCTAGTTCGTTTCCCGTTCCTGGTGGATCATTCCTGGTTCCTGTATTTAATATTTGTATTTCTAGATTAAGAGTAGTACCGAGTACGTAGCTTATCACGACAAAGTTTTGTAGCAACATTAATACTCGCGGGTGGTGTCTTTGAAGAACTCTTCTTTCTTACGAGTGCCTTACTTGACGGAATGTTAGGGAAAAACAGGGTTCTTAAATCCTTGTATATTCATGGCGTCAACAAGCAAGTAATATTGCAAATACTGGGGAACTAGGAAACTATGCTCGGCAACTTCTTTTGGCTTCCTGGGAAATGAAGGGACCCGTATTTAGAATATGGCTTAAGATACGCTCTAGAAATTCTGTGTGATATGCTTTGAATTACTTTTTACTGATTAATGTAAATTTCTGAGTGATAGTTTGAAATATACTTGTGACGGCTGTAGATTACTGAATTCTGTTTTGGATTGATTTCTCATGACAATATGTAAGCTCATATAACCGTACCGTCATCACCATGCGTATTCCACAAAACAAATGGTACATCCATGGGAGTCTTGCATGTAATTCGCCGACCTCTGGGAGTTTTTTCTATGTAATTCAACGTTTCTTACGTAGAAACACATATTTCCAACTATTGACTCCCTTTTTAACTATTCGTATCTTTAGCCCCCAATCACCTTCCATGCCTCCATCTATTCTTCTTCCATTCCCATGCTTGCCCAACATCCTTCCCTTTTTTACCATACCTAACGCTTCTTCATCGGTTGCTCTCTACACCCATTTAACTCTTTCCATTATTCTGTGTGCTCACATCTTAATTAAGCCCGTAGTCGGAATATAGTTTGCGAAAAATCAAAGTTTTATTTGACAATACCTGAAAAACTTCGCTCGATAGCCTTCTAATTTTTTACGAGTAAAAACCGACTTCACTTTCGTATGCCAAAACACCATCTCTTTTGTAATCACGTAACTGAATTATCTGCAGAAATGGCAGTTGATATTTTATGTCGATATCGAAGTGGGAAGAGAGAAAGAAGATTGAAAACGTAGTAGAATTGAGCTGTGTGCAGTGACGGTGGGCTGTGGCTGCTGCGCCGGTGTAAATAGGATATGGTTGTGGAATCGGTTGGGGGGAAATACGACAGTGCCGGTAGGGAGAGAGGGAGGCAGACAGCAGCACAAGTCGAGCCCATTAAGAAACGGGGTGCGCGCAGACTGCGGAAACCGCGGCCGGATTTTGAGCGGGAAACGGGGAAGGGAAGAACCCTTCCGGTCTGCGAATGTGTATTTTTTAATGCATATCAGAGGTTGTCGCAGAACTCAAATAAAACGAGATTGCGCTGGTGAGCTTTGCCGCCTGGTGAGGCAAACGCCTACCATTCAAGGCTTAACTCGGGTTCCTCGAGTAAATGGAAAAATAAAAATAATAAAGCGTTTTCTTCGCTCGGGGGAAAAACTGTGTGGCGAAACTTGTTGATCTCGGATTGCTCTCTGGCGCGGAAATGTTTCTTCGTCTTACTCTTTCGAGCGAGGTGGAATTAATTAAATTGTATTAGGAGGGAAAATATTTTTAAAAGGGAGCATTTCTTTTGAGGACCATGGCCATTTCGCGGTGAGACCGTTTTTTTGCACGCATTGGGGCGTCATTATCCAGGAAGAACGAAAACTTTTTGTGTCCGAAATGGCGGAACTTTTGGTACACCTCAATCGACAAATTCTATTTTTATGACAAAACTGAAGATGCAAGGTTGCGGTATTCCTAGAAACCCGAGAAAAAGAGGGAAAATTTTGTACTTTTATTTTGGACAAAGAAAACTAATAATTAGGTTGATATTTCGGGATAAGAATGGATTTTATTTGGAACACAAATATAATATTTAGGGTTTTTATCTGGAGATTTGGCTGATAATTCTTAAAACGCAATATTCCTCTGCCTACAAGAAAAGGTTATGTCTCATCTCCATTTTTCGTAAAATGTATCTTAATCAAATCGAAAAAAATTCTAGTGTATGTAAAACAGTGCCACACTGTATGTGAATATTAAGTATATAAAATAAATATTCTAGTCAAGTCAAATGATTTTTCCATGGCTAATTTCACCCTCTTGGTGTATATCATTGCATCCGTGCGCGTGACTGCTTACTGCATCATTTGTGCTATCGCAATGATAGGAAAATTTGCATAGTTGAGTTTCAGATGATAACGGCAGCGATCGATAATGATGTACCTCGTTGATTACTAGACTATGATGGTGGTCTGTGTTTGGTTCTTAGACCAAGGAAATAAAAGCACCTCTCTTTAATATGCTCTAACTATATTTGGTAAAATTATTAGGGTGATATGTAATTCCATTGGCTCATGTTCAGGATTTCACTTAATGTTTTTCGTCTGATCTGATATTTTTAATCAGTAGTTTCGACTGCGGAGCATCAACATAAGAAATAATCGTAATTTATTATCAGATCGAGTTTTCTTTGAAAAAAGCACATGTAGAAGTGATTGAATGAGGTGATATACGCAACTTCATTGCACTCTTCTATCTCAGATTTATTAATTTCATGTGAAATTTCGATTTTCTTCGCCATTAAATTTTTAGTGGGTGAATGCCATAGTGTTACTCTACTCGTCCAGGGACCTATACATTTCCGTTTTTTTTGTTAGTGACTTACGGATTTAAAACTTGAAAATTAATCAGACAGTTTTGTATCAGGATTAAAATGTTATTTCCTGTGGTTACTGAATTTGCAGTAGTGTTACTTGATATATGTATTTTGATGGTAGGTATCTTGGTGTATCCAAGGTACAGGCAGTCTCGAATAAAAGTTGGAGGCAACCCCTCAACCTTCACGTTGCGACAGCCAATGTCATAGGTGACTCTTGTGCTGCCGTTGATACATCCTCGGACTGAGGCTATTTGCATTCAATCGGGATATTCTGATGGACTACACCCTGCTAGAGCTAATCTGTCAAGGTTCATTGATTCGAATTTCGTGAGGTGAATTTGCATGTTGCCACGTGACGATTTCTGAATCTGCGGCATGGTCTAAGCCCTCAGATCATCTTTTAATCTCTCATAATGCTTCAAATTTAGGTTTTGAACTGGATTACCTCATGTAACGTTGTAGCTATGCCCGTTAAAGCACTTCTCAATGTTAGTCGTGCCACATGCGTTTTGAAATTGAAATTTAATTTTGGTGGATTAGAATCACCAAGTTCTTTTCGCAGTCGTGAATGTTGTGTTCGCAAAAAAGGATTAATATTAATACCTTTCCCGGCAGTGTATCTCTCCCATTTTTTCGCTTTTTTTCTGTTCGATCGAGATATAGTGTGGTGCTAAAGTTATTTCTTAGTGCCAATCTGAAACTCGTGGCATCTGAATTTTACAAGTACTCGTAGTCTTGCGTGTTACCTCCGTGTCTATAAGGATTCAGTCTCCCTTCTTTCAGATAGCTGTGTTTCGCTATCAGTAGTTTTTAACCTAACGTCACGGGGCTATTCTGTATGGCATCGGCATTGCCGAGTCTCGGCAGTGACGAAATTTTGACGTCACAGCCATGAAAATTTCAAATGGGGAATTTCAAAAGTTGAGATTTATCGGGGGCTGTGACGACACATCCACGGATTTTCCGAGGTTCGCCTGTATCGACTCCTTGCTAAACAAGGCCGCTGGTGTATCATGAGGAAATAAAAATCGGTGGAGAATGTCTAAAGGGATATGCCATCAATTCATTAAATGTTTTCTTTGAGTAGTGAACGACAATATGCTTATGTATCTCTTCGATAGTGTATTCCTCTTTTTTTGACTCTTTACTCTGGTCTACATATGCATTTTTGGTCTCGAGTTACGTCCGCGATGTCAACCTTAATTCGCCTGACTTGAATTTTTCCAGCAAATTCAGGCTTTCACGAAAACGTCGAGTATCTATTGGTGCGCTAAGGGTGTTGCTGCTACTGTCTGAGTGGTAGGAACAAAATGCGAAATGGCCGTAGTAGCTGAAGCACGTTTAACACAAGTACAACTCCATGGTGCGATTAGTTCACATGGCTGAAACTTACCAATCGTCAGTCATTACACTATCGTTCGTCAGTTGGAGAACTTCATCTGTGGATCCTATATCTTATGTCTGATATCTCTTTACTTACTGATATTACTTCCGCATAGTTATTTGTAAATTCATGGTTCTAATTGAAACGAACGTTAAAGAGTAGTACTGTGTGACCCTGACGTCGATGCCTCCAAAAAAATCCAATTGTACTCCTGCTAAGTTAACGCAGTACACCTTTCGCTGCTCCTTGCTATGAGGACATACATGCTCCGCTTCGATCTTGGATGGAGCTTAAGGAAAGAGTAAAGGTATCTCCGTCCCCTGTCTCCCTTCCCGAGTCATTCCACGAGTGCGCCTTTGCGTGCAACCGGGGATTTTCTCCAGACGCTTCCGCAAGCGTCTGACGGAGACCTCCCCCTGCGCCTTAACCCCCGCTCTTCGTTACCGCTCATCGCCGCTCTTACATCCGTCTTTCCTCCCTCCCCGAGATGTTCATCCCCCTCTCACCCTTATCCCAAGTTTCCGCCCGTTTCCCCCTCTTCGCCTCCTTCTCTTACTCCTCGTATTCATTCCGTCCCCGTGTCCAACATTACTCTTCATCCACGCGTTGTGTACGCCCGCCGAGTCATCACCCCTCATTACTTTTAACTCCCTTCATATCCTCTCGTCCTTATCCCATTTTCCCGTTCATTCTCCCTTATTCCCTCGGCTCCGTAGCTTTCCTCGTTCTTCTCCTCCCGCCATTCTCCTCCTTGTGGCACTCCATCCATTAAGCATATTTTTCGGGCTGGGATGACAGTCTCCACTCCTCACCGTGTCTCATTAAGCTCGGAATTCCATCAGTATATCCAAAGGCCGCTTCCTCCTACTCCTTTCGCTTGCCGGATATCCCGCACAGCACGTCTTTAAGCCGCGTGTCCGTCTCCTATTGCTTCAACCTTTAGCTTTTAATCCCCATAGCGTCCTCCCGTCTTGTTTTCTTCCCCTTATACCTCCCTCTCCTCCAACCGCTGAGGGAGCCAGAAGTTTTCTTCTGCGGTGGGGTCCTTCTGCCTGAGAGAGTCTCCTGCACGACAGGGGCATTAGTAGCTTCGACACACTTTGTTCAATCGGTTTGTTGAGCGCCATGTATGCTATCCATGTCAAAGGAAGGTATCTAAAGTCCAAATTGTGGTTTGAATCCGGAGTTGATTCTAGAATTTCACCTTAGTGTAATGCGTTTGAAGCACAGGTATATGCGTTAAGTGGTCACCAGTCAGTTTAATTTTCCAGAAAACATTGAGCATCAATCAATCTGAGTATATAACTATCACCCTTTCTTCGAGTGACTTGAAATCCTTTACTTTCGCGTTTAAAAGTAAAATTTTATTGCTGAAATAGCTGCCAAGTTCTCTTCAAAATTACAATAAGGTTCTTCTGGACCTATTCGTTTATATCATACTATAGCAGTGAACATTGTATGCTTTAGACAGAATATAGTCCCGATTTAAAGGTGGAGTTGAATGAAAATAAAACTGAAGATATTTCTAAAACCTTCGTTTCACCCTTAACCCCTTAATCCTTTGGTTATTTCCTTCTAATGTTGCTCACAAATCCTTCCTATCTTATCGAAGTGTTTCTCCTTTCCCTCATCTTCCACGCTTATCTTGCATTTTTCTTTTCATCTCAGCCATGAACATCACTCTCTTATTACCTCTTCCGTCCGACTACTCCGCTTCCTGCGTATATCTTCCGGCAAACTCCTTTGCTCCATCTGCATGCCGAAGATTTCTTCGTTCGCCTTCCTTTTTGTCCGTCGTATTTCCCACATGTTGTATTACTCCTACAAAGTTTTATATTAAAATGGGGGGAAACGTGTGTTTGGAAGCATGGATCGGATGATTCGTCTTCAAAAGGGAAGAGAGAGAGAAACTTTAAAAATTGCTTTTCGAACTTCAATAAAGTCGGTCTGATAGGGGAATAACCGGAATGGGCTATGCAACCTCTCCTGCGTTTGTCGCTGCCTCGCTGCCCCTTGCCCTCTCTACGCCCGCTCTTTCCTGCGTCGAGTCAGTTCCCTTTCCCCTCCCACTCTTCCTTTCCTTGCGCTAAGTGTTCTCCGTGGATTCCGACTCAGATTAATTTGAGCTAGGCCCACCAATCTCGCCGCCGCCGCGCCGTCGCGGTCTCAGTGCTTCATTTCCGCGGGATTTCCATCCCGTTCGTTCCTTGGCGATTTTTTTCAACGTCTCATTCTCGATTTGAGTTTGCACCATAATTACAACAGAAACCAATTGAAATTGATACTGTTTTTATCAGACTCGATTTTTTAACATTACATGGTGTTAACTGGGAGAATCGGAAAACATGGACTAAAATAATATTTCTCTATCTAATGCTAATTCTATTTTCGTGAAAAACGTTTCGGTTGAAAGAAGCATGGAATCGCATGGTTATGAAATATCGGTACCTATTCATGTTAGTCAGTTTTTGAGTTATTAGCAAATAACTATGGGAAGTGTAGTCGAAAGGCTAAGTGTAGACGAAAGTTTAGTATTACAGAAGACCGCTGCTGTTGGCTCAATTGACCGAAAGAAGTGTTTTTGAGGATATAATTGTCAAATAATGTGCACATTTTGTATCATACTGTTGTTTCCTGTTAGATAACGACTGTCATCATTGAAATCAAAATTTTTTTAAACAGTACAAGCGAAAAGGTGCAATTCGGTATTTGCTTAACCCCCTCAGTCTTGGCGAAAATTCCTAAACAGTTGTTGGTTCGGTCAACATTACTGATGATCTCAGAAGATCAAACAAAAAAGATTAATTTTGAACTCTCGGGTGATACATTTTTCCCTGTATCTATTCTCGAATATTTGAAAATGTCGGGAATGAGGAAAATAAAACGCGATCCGATTTTTTAATCCCTACCCATTCATCATAAAATTGTGTTTTCGGATTCTTCTTCACTAAACGGGTTCTTTTGAAAGTGCGACCGTCAGCAGCCGAGTCCCCTCTCCTCCCCCCCCCCCACCCACCCTCCCCCTCGTTCGATCTGCCCGCCCTCGTCGCGCCCTCCTCAGATAGTCATCGACTGCTCCAGTTCAATGCGGTGACGTCACAATGCGGGGATGTCGGACTCGGACCGCCTTCGATACGTGCGGCGAGCGGACTGGGTCGCTCCCTCGAAGTTCCAAGCGGACTGTCCGCGATTGTCTTCCCCGCTTTAACGGGTGAATTCTGAGAAAGCTGCCTAAGGCGTTGGATCACGCGTTACGAAATTACGCGTTACGTAATGAAATAGTATAATTTTGTTTTTCGACCCAGGTGTTGTTAGTTAAGCCGTTGCCCCGTGGTCAAATAATAGGGCAAAAAATTTGATCAAACGAATATTAGTGTGGCAGAATTTGAAGAAAATGTTATTTGATTCCATGTCATCAATCAATATATCATTTTAATTCTTGGAATGAAATGAAATTTTCTCCGTCTGCCCGTCAAACTCTCGTTTGGTCAAATATTTTGTTAAACAATTTTGACCGTGGGACATCGGCTTTACGGACCATCTAATATATTTAGATGAACATACGGACAGTATGTACCAGGGGTCACTTTGTGAAAATTATGGATATTCATGTGAAAAATCAACTCACTTGTTTAAATTTCTACCCTTGTTTTTATTCGGCGATCCAAGTTTCAGCACGGAGTACCATTCTCAAGGTTCCCATTCTGTGCTGAAACCTGGATCGGTACATCAAAGGAAGTGTTAATAATGTTGTCTTAGGACTGATTCTGTGGACATTTTGCGCAACGAAAGAAGAACTCATAGCAATTTTCCACAGATAAATGTTTAATACGACCGATTTAGATTTTTTACATCATTGTCAAGCACTTGGCTTGGTTTTTCATTGATATAAAACATCGAAATCAATCGCATTAAACATTAATCTGTGAAAAACTGCTAAGAGTTCTTCTTTAGTTAAAATCAAGTGTGAAAATTTTATCGAGTTAGTTGATTTCAGCTTGAATATTTTTATGAGTCTTAGTAACCATGTTATACATCTTGGAAAACGTGCCAGGTGGGAACTGAACCTGGGACCTCAGCTTAGCTTAGTTTCAGCTGAGCTTCAGGGGCATCACCCCACCATCACCGAGACCGGAATTCAGTGCAGTAACTCGAAGTCAATCGTGGTTGATGAGGCCATTTTCGTCATTGAATCAAGGTGGGCAGGAAAGTCAGGGTAGTAGGATTCTGGGAATGAAGGGCAAGGTGGAGCGAGACCCGGCGTCGGCATCAGCCTCCCCTTTACGAAAGGCGCCAAGGGCCCACGATAGCCTTACATCTCATTTGTCGGATGGTGCACTTGAAAGTTCTCTCCACATAGTGCTCAAGTTGGGATCGGGATTCCACTAGAGAATCCCCTGCTGGAGCACGTAATCTGGTCCTAATGCTGAGAAGCTAGGACTCGAGCCACGGTCACCTCTGACTTTGATTTTGACCGGTATAACACTGCATTGCTTTCGAAAGCTTTAAAACGGTTATTTTGAAACTGCTATAAGCTTACGGAAGGTTTGACACTATATTAGGGTTGCCACAAGGTCTATGGGAAATTTTTTCTTTCACTGTATCTTCCGGGGGACCCCACTAAAAGTTGCCAATTGACTAAAAAATGAGATGGGCAAAGTTTCAGCTCAACTTGACAACGTTAACCCGTGCCTCATTGAGGCAGAAGTTTGGAAAAAATACGAATTTTAGCAAAAAATCGCAGTTATTCCTCTATAAAATGAAAACCATTCATCATAGAAACCTTATTTTTGTGTAATTTTATAGGTGATTTTGTTTTATTGAAGTTTTGTTAAACGTTTTTTTTTTGCTAAAACTGAAAGATATTTTTCAGGTCAGGCCGTGGTCCATATACTCCATATCGCCCTTTTTTGAAAATGTAAAGACATAAAATTTTATTACTTTTTGACGTTTTTTTCCTGAGTATTATTTGTATTGAAAATGCAAATGATTTAAACAAAACAAGATGGAAATTACTAAAATATTTTGGAAAATAATGAAAAGACTAATTTGCATTGAAATGAATAATTTTTTGTGCCAAAAATAATTTCGCGAATGATAATTGTTAGGAATCTAGTTTTAAACCGCAAAAAGATTAGTCCTCAATTTGTATTGCAGTTGAAGTTCATTCAAAATGGACATCTGAAGGTCTGTTATTCTTACAAAGTCTGCTAATTCTCCTTATGCTAAACCTAAGTTTAGTTTTGACAGACGACGAACAGGCAATGAGTAATCAATGTAGAAGTTAGCTTCAGGATTTATATTGTTGAACTGCGGCAAGAAATAATATTTCACTTTGTACATGACTCTTTTTATTGATGTCAATCATGGCTTCGATATACATTGCCACTGTCACCTTTATAAAAACATTATATGTCGAAACCATGGTTGGCAACAGTGAAAAGTCTGAAATGTACAAAGCGAGAAATTATTTTAAATAAACAATGTAGTACCTGTGCAACAAACAATGTGTCTGTACCGTTTTCTTCCATCCAGTCCTCACAACTACACTAGAGTTCTCCTCCCAACTAGACTGGAGAAAGGGCCTGGAAGGAAGCTTTAGTTTGTGTTTGGTTTTCAAGGAATGAACGTTCCTGTAGTGAATTTTTTCTTGTGAGGTTTGAGGAACAATGGCTTAACCTTCGACTTCTACAGCAACAATGAGCAGAGTTCACGACAAAAAGACAAGACTTTTTTAATTAACCACATGTCTTATCAAATGAATGGCAGTAAGTTGCCATCTAACTCTCGAGTTTTAAGTAGTTAATTTTATAATATGCGGCAAGTGAAATTGAACACTAGAGAAGTTACCAGGCTTATAATACAGGAGGTGCTACTTCTTTGGGAGAAAGCTAAAATACTAACCAGACACATGAAAGATTTTGTGGCAAAGATTGAAAAAAAATATGAAGGAAAATGAAAATGAATGAAACAACTGGAATATAAAATATTTGGCATAAAATTATGTATCTGGACCAAATTTCAAGTTTCCTAACTGAACAATCAATAAACCGACAGCCCAGGGATGATTATAAAGAATTCATACAACTTCGTTTAATTCTTTTAGGTCGTATTCCTCCAAAAGACATTTCTTTCGGAGTACCGTGTGCTATTCATCATGCCAGGTGGATGGCAAAGGCAATCTATTCTCTCAAAATATATTTCAGGGATCAATTTTCGTTAACTGATTTAGAGAAAAAAGCTATAGAAGATATTTGTTCATTTATAATCAATATTTATGTAAAAGCGTGGTTCAATGCCGATAGACCAAATGTGGCCCCAAATCAAGACCTACAACTATTAAAATCGTCTGTTGAAAATATGGAAATTGACAAAGAGGTTGCAGACAAGTTACTCTCTAAAATGATAAACCATCTGTGGTATCTCAACTCGGAGCAATTGGCATTTTTATTTTTCGATGAAACTTTGGGAAAAAATATAAACACAAGAATGGTTAGAAAATTAATATGTCCAGATGAAAAAGCAGCCAAACTTCGGGTTGAAGCACTGAGTGAGTGAGAGATGAAAAAGAAGATTATGATTGTGCTTACAGGGATATAAAACCAACACTCAGTCTTACACAAGTTGATCATTTATTGCACAAAGAAGTTGATTTTTTTGTTTCTCCTCGAACGCTAAATTTTTTAGAGATTTGAAATCAATTCAGAATTTTTAAATACTGATACGAATAGTGTGAAAATCAGCATTATTTAAAGGCTAAAAAAATATGAATGGTTCAAAGGTTGCTAATGACACCGCTGAAAAGGGGGTAAAATTAATACAAGACTTCAATTCCTTTTTGACGAAAGGCGAAGAAAAACGTCAGTTTCTGTTACAAATTGTATCTGAATGCAGACAAATATTTCCAGACTCTTCTAAAGCCACCATATCTAAGCCATTACCTGTACCAATTCCATCCAATAATTGTAAATAATTATCATCGCTTCTTCCATTTCGACATTATTTGTTCTCACTTTTACACCTTACTTGCTCTTCTTTGCCCGTAATGCGTCCATTTCCAATTTGGGTTTTACTATATATATTTTTGAAAACACCCATTACAAAACCCTTAATAAAGTCTAAAATGATAAAAAAGAATACACATCCTGGAAAGCAGTTGTAATTGAATGTTGAAGAGTTTTTAGGCCTTAGCATTTTAAGTCACCTTGAGGAAATGGACCACGGCCTGACCTAAAAAATGCTAAATACCGCTATATCTATCAGTTTTAGCAAAAAAAAGACGTAAGATTTCACGCTTTCCCGGCAAATTGCAGTGATGAACTCTTCTCGAGCTCTACACCGGGTATCCGATGTAGAGCCCGAGAAGAGTTCATCACAAGAAAAAGACATTTAGCAAAACTTCAAGACAACAAAATAACCTGTAAAATGACAGAAGAATCAGATTTCTATGACAAATGGTTTTCATTTTATAGAGGAATAACTGCGATTTTTTGCTAAAATTCGCATTTTTTCCAAATTTCTGCCTCAATGTGGCACGGGTTAACGTTGTCAAGTTGAGCTGAAACTTTTCCAATCGCATTTTTTATCCAATTGGTAACTTTTAGGGGGGTCCCGCGGAAAAAAATCGAACAATGATTTCTTGTGACCACCCTACTGTACATAGATAGAATGACCAGGTTGGGCGCAGCTAGTGACTCAAAAGGCTACACGCTTCACTTAAATTACTTGAAAATTTCAGATCACTGAGTTTCTGAGTGACACTAAGGATATTTAAGGATATATCCTAACTTTAAACTTGCAATGTATCTCTAGAACTGATAAAATTAACAAAACAAGAGAGATATTCTTCTTAAACGATAGGAAAATTGATTCCTTCTTTCCACACACCATCAAGGACTGCAAAAAACAGGCGGATACCCTAAGGGACTCCATTTACGAATATGTAGTTCACTTTTTTTTCTCTCCCTCTTCCAATTTATTTTTTATATTACTCCTTCATTTCATAACTGGTGTCCCAACACACTTTGCCACAAGCTCCACATGTAGAGAAAAGCTGTGGTGAATGTTTGGTATTCATCAAGCGAAGCTCCGTTAGATACGGAGTCTTCCCCACTGTTCTCTTGATTCTTTCACTCACTCTCTGTGGGGCGTTCTGTTTATTTTGCTCGCCTTTTGCCGGGAGGCAAAGTGAGTCGCTCGCGCAGAAATCGATCGGGAGTATTAATTTTCCGCTCTCCTGTCATAATTACACGCCTCCTCGGGCGATGCGTGTGGTCTTTTGCCCGCCTGCCTGCCTCCGTGGCGAGGGTCCTTGTCCCTGGGCGACTCCCGCAAATTAGTCCCGCTCTCTCTCACCAACAACACACCGATCTTTGATTGATTGCACCCTCCTAAAGGTCAGCATCGAGAGGTTGACCTCATAATCCGATCCACCAACCGTCTTTTCCATTTTAGGGTGTAGTCCTTGAATATCTCCCACGAACTTTTATCTTTTTATTTATTTTCATTCACAAAATGTATGTTACAGAAACGTATATTCTGAGAGAAGAGGACGAGAATAGGTTGAGAGCGTGAGGGATTTGGGTGTGGAAGAAAATGGATTAAGTACGATGGACGAAAACGAGGACAAACGAGGAATTGCTTCTGGAGGAGATACGGAGACTGAGTAGGTGGTTGGAACTGGTAATGAGGGGCGAGGGTATACTGAAGGTCGTGACAGAGGAGAGGATCTTGGGTAAGCGGGGAAGAGGAAGAAAGAGAAAAGGGCTTTATGGATGTGATGTCGAGAGATAGGACGTATGCCGAGCTAAAGAATGAAAACATGCTAGGATACCAGGGTCTTTGACTATAAAAAAAGCGTAGGTTTTCTTCTTCCATTTACACTTACCGGTAATATATTCCATAGGGCACGAGCTGCTTGCCTTGGGTGGAAGGAAGGATGCTGGGTAATGGGAAGGAAGAGAATAAGCTTTATGGATGGAAAGAAGAGAGTTCAGATGTGTGCCTAGTTTAGGATAAAAATTGTGTGAGAGGATAGGCGCTTGCCTTGAAAGATTTTTGACTCTCTTCTATCCAACCTTTACTGGTATATAATACATATAAGTAATAATAATATACTTTCACCTTAAATGAATATTTTCATCTCTTATAGGAGTACTTCAATGACATCTGCACTATGTCATCTTTTTTCTTGGTCTGTTTATCTTGTCCAAACATCTTCTATCATTTGGCAATGGTTTAGATGGAAGAGGGCGCTCAAGAGGTCCAATTTTGCCGCATATCATAAAGACATTCGTCTCGTCTATCGATCCATCTAACTTTGAATTCTCTGTCGAAGGGAAGGAGCAACGAAAAATGAACAAACAACTATAGCCTTTCGTTCCACGTTTTTCCTCGTTTACCCAGAAGTCTGTGCGCGCTCCCGTTCGGGCGTCGGTAGGCAGCGGCCGCCCCTGAAACAACGCCGTGGGCCGTTTTAATTTGCGCAAGGGGCGTGTCGGTTAAAGTTTGCCTCGCGGAGTAAATGGAATGTGGAACTTTGTCTCGTAGGCACAATGCGCTACTGCGTCCCCTACCCCTCCGAGAGGCCTCCACGGTGTACGTATTCGTTGCGCTTCCATGTTGAATTTTTTTCCTCCTTCCGCTGTCTCATTTTTTTCTATTTTCCTAAGCTCGAAAAAAGGCAGAGGTGGTGGCAACAGTAATCATAATCCCCGTCCTTGCTTTCTCTATCTGATTTTCTCTCGTTCACCGAGCCTTCCATTTCTGTTTTTTATATTTTTATATTCGTCTCTGGTTTCTTTGTCTGTTCGACCATTGGGAAAAATTACAAGGTACGAACAGAGGTCTGCAAAACTAGGTGTTTGAGGCGGCTGTAGTTGTAGATAAATTTCATGCATAATATTGGGGAAATTATGATGAAGAATAATGAAAACCATGACGAAACAAATCAATGGAAAATATCTTTGGATAGTCATCTATACTATGGATTATACGAAGAGTTTGTCGGTAAGTATCTTATATACTCGTGGTGAATTTTTTATAGCATTCGGCATGAGGATTTGTCTGCACAGAAATATCGATGACCTCTAAAATATTGTCAATTCCTACCTCGAGGACAAAGTCGTCTTTTAAAAAAGCTTTTATATATTTTATGCTTCGGTTACATGACTGATCTAAAATGACAAGCTGGATGCGTCAAAGAAAAAATAATAAACCTAATGCTTGCGGTAAAGAAATGAGGTCAATTTGAGAAAAATAAGTGCTGAAAAGCATTTGTTGACAGTCAACAGTGTGAAGAGGTTTTTAAAAATTTGCTCAACTTAGGGGTCGTGCATAAACTTCGTTACCATTTTCGGTGATTTTTTACCCCCCTCCCCTTCGTTGACAACCGTTTTATTTTTCCCAACCCCTCCCTCCCGACATAAAACGTCTCTACCAATGAAACTTTCAATTAAGAAATATATTCTCATTTATTGAGTGAGTTTATTTTTAGGGCTTATGTTGAAATAAGACAAATTAAATAGTCGAACTAGATATAATAGAACTATCTAATCTCAATTGGAACAAGTAATATTCATTTTAAATTCTAAAAATCAACCATGAATCACGGCGCAAGGTTCTATGCTCATATACTTCGTTGTATCCCCTCCGCACATTTCTGACGGCTGCCTTGAAAAGTGTTGTCACGAGGTCGCTACTTAACCCACGAGAAGGTTAAATGTAAGCAAACTGATGGTATGAAGACTTGCAACATTGTAGAGGCAATGATCCAGTTACATTGAGTTAAAGTAGACTTGGGGTGTAAGAAACACCCCGCGCGCCCTTCCTCATGTTGAACTCTGTAGTATTGTCGACGCGATGTTGACGAGTAAGAAACGTAAGCAAGCGCATCGTAACAGCTACGTTACTTTGAGTGATCCCCCCCTCCCCCTCGTTACCCACTGTTGGTTTTTTGGCGACCCCCTCCCCCCCCCCCCTAAGGTGGTAACGTAGTTTATGCACGACCACTTATCTGTACGGATATGCATTTCATTTCAAAATCCTTAAAAAATAAATAAACAGTTGTAACTTAGAATCTTTCATTTGAGGCTATGTCAAAGTAGCTTCTATTTTGTAAAATGTTGATAATCCTAAACTTCTGAATATCTTGTGGACGGATAGAATAAGAAATATGATGTGCACAGAATAGTATAGAGTGGAATAGCATGTAATGTGGAACACCATTCTGAGAAGAATAAAATGATTTATTGTGTACTTCCTGAAGATAAACGTATTCTTTCTAATACGTTTCTCTTATATGTTACGTGAGTATAATAGATGGTTAATCAGAAGACGAGGACCCACAAGGAAGACCAATCAACAGACACGTGGACCAAATCAAAAGTAATACAATAGGGAAGCTCTGTCAGGTTGTGAGAGAGCGTGCATTTAATAGAGACTGAGCATTTTATGGCGATCTTTCTCCGCAAACCTTTTTCTCTCCACCTTCACCCGCCCGCGTCTATTAATTTAAATCCTAATGCGCACCGCTTCCTCCCCTCTCCCATTCCTTACTCCCCCGAGGGGGAGATGCCCACGGGGGGATGCTCTCTAAGTAGGTCGTAGAGGAGGAGTGATGGTAAAAGATGAAAAAAAAAAGTAGGCGGGATATGAGCCGTCCGCATCTCCCCTCCCACCCCCTATCCGCCGTCAACCTGCATTCATCTCTCCGCTTGGCCGGCTGGCTCTCCAGGCGGGAGGGTATGGCGCGAGGCCTGGAAATGCGAAGAGCTAGGAAAATTCAAGGAATTTGAATATCAGTCGTGAAGGAGTTGGAGAGTTGTAATTCTTCTAAACTGCTTGAATTTCAGGTATATTCATGGGTATTTAAGAGTGAAGTACATACAACATTCACCATCTATAATTCATGCTTAACGGTTAGGTATAGAATATTTTCACTAAGTTTTTTCAAATGGCTTAGAATTCTTCTTCTGTATGATTCAGCTAATCTGTTCTGACGGTGGCAATAGATTTATCATACTATGTACCAGTATATATGTACTTCCCTTTAGAGTGCCCCAACTTCTAACTTTATTTCACATCCCAATGGAAATAAAACGTAAAGAAGCGAGATTCCGATCTGCAACCGTACGTTTGCCAGACCTGTACGTTTTTTGAACTGGGTCAGCTTAATATTATTAATGGGAATAGGCTTCAGATTATCAATGTTAATGTTGGTGATCTATCAAATTAGTGCACAAAATAACCCAAATCTTGCGCTAGAGTATACCTCTCATGGGAGCATAATAGAGTCAAATTGAAAGCAGTAATATCCTGAACAATTATTTGAAATGATACAAAACAGCATCAGATGACATTTTTTGTTGAAGACAAAAAATGTAAATTTGAGGTTGCAGTGTGTCGTCTCTCTTTATTAACTTCTATTTTTTTTATCCTTCCCATCTTCATGGTTTGTGTCCTAACACCCCCAACAATACCTCCTTGTGGCGGCTTCAAGGTACACGCGTTGTCTTCGGGTACTTTGTTCATACCTATCAATGGAAGATATTTGCTCTTGTAATTGTTAGGACTGGAATTGTGATACGAAATTATCCATTATACATGTTTTTACTAACCGAATGACGCTGTAATTCTGGCAAAATGTATTATGGAAGTACCTTATACTAACGAAAAATCACTTTCAACATCATTTGTCCATTCAGCAGTTTCCGCCGTAATAATATTGAGATCCTTTCTCTATGATTATACTCTTCTTATACTTGTTGATTATACTCGTTCCTCGAACTTTTTTAAATGCAGAGCTTGCAAATATATATATATATAAGGCTACGCGCTACTATATATAAGGCTACGCGCACGCACGTATGATTCAGTTGCTAAGCATAGTGATTCATATGTGGGTCAATAGATAGCAAGCGAGCTTCCATATGTACGTTCTCCACCAATGCATGGCGCGGGCGTATGCATTTTTCAAAATACGCTCATGGGAAACTGCTTGGAAACTGCTTCATCAAAAATGTTGTTTACAAAGAAATCTCTGACATTTAGATATTATATGTTGTTTACCATATAGTTACATGTATTTAAAAAATAACAATAACATTAGTTTCTATTTTATTATATACTGTATTCATTACTTTTTGGCTATTTCGCCAATATTTTAGCCTGTTTAAGCTGGCTTTTCAACAAGCAATTACTATAAAGGAGGCGAGTAATGTTCAGGTTTCATAGTTCATCGCAAATTGAGTTTTTCTCAATAAACTTTTGCATTTGGCTATATTGTGCGTTCAAAAAATAATTTTAAAAAATAAAAATTTCTAATTAAACGATTTATTTCTGAGAATAGTCATCATCATTGTAGTATTCTACCAAAAAAGTTGCAGGTTTATGAGCAGTCCTGCGTAAAATTTCTCCGACCGCGAGAAATGTTCCCTAGCTCTCATAAAACAGAACCATAAATTAACGTTTTTCCTATGCTTAATCCTTGTTGACTCTTCTTACTTTTTTCTTTCCTTCATCTTTAAACGGGGGCTGGAATTGTGACATCAAATAATAATTTTTTTTAAATTTCCAGTACGACAGTAATTTTTTGCGACTTTTAGTATGGGGAAGTAACTGCCTGCCGTACCGTACTGCTCCTCTACTACTCCCCCTCTACTACTGCCCCTTTCGCGGGGGTGAAACAAGGGCCTTGCCTTGTTTAAAGATACCTCGGCTCTTTCTCTCTCTCGGAAGTACCCCTATCCCGTCACTCGTCCCCTCCACGGAGGTCGTGGTCGACGTCCTCCAGAGCCTCTGCCTTTTTCCTTCGAGCCCTCTCAGTCCCGCCCTTATTAGTCTCATCTGCTCCCTTGCTCGGGATCCTCTTAGGTACATACGTACCCACTGCGCCTCCCCTCCACCCTCGCTTCCTGTCCATACCCCATTGTCTCTTACTCTTTCTGTGCTCTCTCTCTCTCTCTCGACAACTTTCCTATATCTCTCCTCGATATCTCTCGTTCCTCAGCGTTTTTTCTTGCTCCTTTCATTTTCTTTCATTTATTTTTCTTGCTCTTCTACTCCGTCCTCGAGGCACAGGCTTGGTGCCAACCCCCGTATTCTCTTCTCCATTTTTCTTCTTTAATATTTCTCGCCAACCCAGTTTCTTCAAGATTATTGCAGTCGTGCGAGTCTTTTGAGTTTTCTTTTACTGCTCCCCATTCCCGCAAGTCTTTGTCTCGCCCACTCTCGTCTCTCGTGTCTTTTTCTTGATTTAATCCGGCAGGTCTTTTTTTCTGTTTGTTTTATTCCGTCTCCTCATCGCATTTTACCGTGTTTTTAAAATGTATTTTTTAAATGATGTTTTCCGGGTTTAATATTCTTGAATACAGGTTAGATTCTCATTCGGAAGTTGAATGCTTCCCGCTCTGTTTTATCGTGCTTTTGATTTCCTTTCTGGTCGTTTGTTTTTACTTTCTGGTCGTTTGTATAGGAGTGTTTTCCGTGTGCAATTTTGTTTCGCTGAGTTTATCTTGTTTTGGACTTGTTGTATTATTTTGTAAACTGCAGGCAGGGTTTAGGCTCACTGTTAAAATAACCTAAAATATTCGGGAAGTTTCTTGGGGGAATAGCATATTACAAGCTCTCTACACTTGATAATAACGTGACAAATAAACTTCATTATATCAGTAAAATTGAGGGACGGAATTCCACATCTTACTCACTACTATTTCAATCATACTTGAGTATTATTTCTCTGTTACCTACCTACAACTTCGTCTTTATTATATTATACAGCTGAGAACAATGCATAACTGGCACAAGTTTTTCAATTTGTCAAGAGCATAATCGAGGGAAAAGTAGAAGGGAAGATTCCACAAGGAAGACGAAGGGATAAGTATATAGGCCAATTAAAAAGGTATATGGGAAAGAAAAAACACGAGGATGTAATTGAGTTTGCAATGAATAGGAAAAAATGGGGGGGGGGTCTGCAATCAAACTTAGGATTGAAACAATGATGATGATATAAGCGAGTTCATATCTTTGGAACACGACTGGATATAAATTCGTATTTACTGAGTCAAATCGGTTATCTTTATTGGCATTATAGTCTTGCTTGGGAAGCGAGTTTGGAATGAGATTTCTCCTTTTAACACCAGAGGAAACACCCACTTCGTAAACCAGCAGATGTGTGCCGAACTCCTACGTGATTACCGGTAAAGAGAGCCACTTGTGATGTGCTCAGTCATGTTTTCCCGTGCGATATTTGTCTTGGCCAGCGTTCGCGGTCATAATTGGTTTACGCTCTCTTGCAAAATGTGCTGGATTTTGGCTCTTTCTTAGCACCCTCTACGTCCCCCTTTATGCTCTCCGTTCCTGATTTTCCTTGGGACTCCAAAGAGGAATGGATTGCTGTCGTGGATCCCGCATTCTGCTCACTCGAGAAATGGCTCTGCTGCCTCCGGGTGGGCGATTTTTATCTTCGTGAAGTAGTACTCTTTTGTGCCCCACTTCTGCTCCTGGAAGTGAATGTAGGTACCTACTTTCTTGAATGATGGCCATTTTAAGAAATTGCGGACAAGGTGATTATTCCGGGACGGGAATGATGCAATGGAATTGTATTTTAGTCCTTTATAAATCACAGTGCTAAGTTCAAGCACTCTCGAAATCTGAAAGATTTTATTAGCTTATTTTGCTTTCATCACTCTGTGAAGAAAATATATCGCTTTACTGGAGCTGATTTTCTCCGGGAGGCGCACTTTTTTTCAAAGTTATATCTTACGTTAAAATTGTACTAAACACCTCTTGAAGACATTATTTATCCACACAACTCTTGGATTTTAAAGTTAATTATTCTGCAACTAATTTGGCTGGCGCTTCTCTCTCCTTTTTCCGCTTAGTTGATGCACCGTTGTTTCACTTGAAACTAATCTCTTATTTAATAATTTAAAACGAGTTTTTATAGATCGGAAAACGTAGGTAGTCGTATCTCATCCATAGAATATCTATATAGTACCTGTTTAAAATACGATGTATCCAGATTGCGCATTTTTGTCGTCAAAGGAGCATGGTTCATTCAAGTATTCTACCAGCTGATTGGTAGGCTCTTGGACAGTCCCCATTTTGTATCCCAACCTAATAGAAATTGTCTCGCTTTCCCTCCTGAGGATGGCCCGTCATTAGATCCCTCTTCAATTCTTCATATCTTCTACCTCCTCTTATTTCGTCCAGAATTCCTATCCTCTTCCTTCCTATCCCACGCTTCCCCAGTGTTCTCCCCTCTATCACTCTCTTCAGCATGCCCTCTCCTCTCAAAACCTCCTCCATCCATCTCTTCTGCCTTCTCCGAACCTCTGCCACAAGCTTCCTCTCCTCTCCGACCATATTCAATACCTCCTCGTTCGTCTTTCTCGCCATCCAGCTAACCTTCTCCATCCTTCTCCAAACCCACATCTCAAACGCCTCAAGTCTACGCACATCCTCCCTTCGTAATGACCACGTTTCCGACCCATATAGCGCTACGCTCCATATTAAAGTTTTCACCAGCCTCTTCTTTACGTCTCTTCTCAGACCCCCCTTCATCAATTCCCTTCTCCTCGAAAATGCTTCTTTAGCAAGCGCAATTCTGCATCTAATTTCCTTACCACTAAACCCATTCGCCTCCAAAACACTACCCAGATACGTAAACTGCTCGACCTGCTCTATCTTCTGCCCTCCCACCCTTATATTCAGCCCCGCCTTCTTACTTCTAGAAAATCTCATTACTTTCGTTTTCTTGTGATTGATCTTCATCCCATACTTTTCGCACTGCACCTCTAATGCATTCACCATTGACTGTAACCCCTTGGCCGACTGACTAACTAATGCTTGATCAAGGAGCATGGTAGAGGAGTTAAAAAGATGACTGTCGATTCTCTGCAGCGAGTGTTTCATTTACGCCGAAGAAATGCTGATGTCTGGTAGAAGTTCAAATCATGCTATTTTCAACTCTTGTTCATTCACCACTTAACCTTTTCTCAAAAATATTTTAGACGGTTATGTGGTTTTCCATCCCACAATTGATTGACCATTGCGTCAGTGCTTCTGTTAATTTTCTTACTAATTCTGCCCACTGCGTAAACATACTGATGTGGTTTTCACTATCCAGTAATTTTTATCACTCTTTAGATGTTCTTTCGTTTTATTTTACTGTTTAGCTCTTTTTTATTTAATTCCATCGTTTATAATAGTTATGTATTGGAACCGTTTGGATCTTTATTGAAGTTATTAATGAGAAATACTTTCAAAATAGTGCAGCATAACTTGTGGAGTAATACAAGATATTTTATTCTTGCGTGAAAATTGACAATACCTTCCCCGTCGACCATGATTCAGGTGTGTTTTTCTAAAATAGGTGGAAATACTTGCATTAGACAGCTTTGTAAATTCTAAATGCGAATGCGGGCCGAGGAATGATGCCCATTAGATACGATAGGTGTTAGTTTCATTTCGTGGGTGATATCTTATACCTGGGAGCAATCAATATCGCGCCCGCCCGCCTGCCTCTCCCATTTTAAAACCTCGCACATCTTCCTTCACGTCTTGCTTTCCTCATTCCGCACCTCCTTCCCCCACGCTCTAGCCCCCCCTCTCTCTCTCTCATCTCGTTTCTTCCCGCGATCCTCATTCTTCTACCCTTCACCCTGTTCCCTCATCCTTCGGGAACCTTCCATCTCTGCCTCTTCTCCTTCTAGCCCATCCCTTTCTCGCTCTCTGTGTCGAGAGTCCTGGGGGAAATGCCCCTTCGGCCGGAGTCCGCTGCGCCTCCTTCCGGAGTGGAGAGCCGAGTTAATTGAGGAGTGAACCAAGGCCTCTTGTCCCTCTCTCCCTTTCCCTCCCCTTCTCTTGCCTTCGCCACACCCGATCCTGCTTTCCCTCCCAGCCCACCCTCCCTTAAAGGGTATTGGTATCCATCGACTGAGGCGTGCGATGACGCTCGGTAGAGTATCACGCCGCGATGTCGAACCCACGAGCGAAGCAATCTTAAAGTGGTTCCATCGCGACTGTGTTTAAAATATACTAAAATCTACATATTCTTTATTATTGTTTTAAAAACGCTACTTACTCTGATGACTCATACCATCACTGTTAAAATAATTGAAAGTAAATATGCAAATTAGGGCACGAATATGTATTTTATGGACAATTTTTTCAACCAAAAGAGGTGACTGCGTCGCCATATATTTTGAATTAAATTCGTTTAGGTACTGACTAATTACCCATAAACTAACATGGATTTTTATTTATTATTTACCATTCTATTCCTTGGGAGAAATTGCATCATATTAGTAGTCTTTCTAAAAAAAAGATATATTTTTAATAAAATTTTGGATAATCGAAAAAACGCTGGGCCGTATTTCCATCATTGGTATTACCCGAGCCAGGCCGGGGAACATCAACAATTAAGCCCACCTTTTCTCTTAATATTTTCTGCACCCATACCTTTTTCTTGTAAAGTAGTAATTTTTAACTTCCACGTGCCTGTAAGGATGTTTTTTTATAATTTACTGAATATATTAATCAAAATAATAAATGTTTTAACTTAAATTATGATTATTTCTCACCTGCTACTGTGTCAAATCCAGCCGATACGATGCATTTAATATCATAGATTAATAAGAGTGTATCTTTACTCTATGATAATATACATTGAAAAAAATCTTATGTGACAGTGCATCGTAGACAAACCAAAAGAATATTTATGTACATCAGCTGTACAACATTTCATATCCTTTAAGTTATTCATCTCCGACGCCTTTGCTCCGCAGATGTAGTATCTCGTACTTCCGCTCTCGGTCATTGTATTGCATATCCATAAGATTTGTTTTGTTTTCATGTCTAAATGATAATTTATTCCTTTTCGATTAAAACAACATAAGCATTACCTTTCTGTTGATCATTGTCAATAGTAAACAGAAGTTGATCGAGTAAATTCACGAGTCTAAATTCTTTAAGTCATCAATCTGCTTTTGAATATAATTTCTTTCTGCTTTTGTAATTTCTTTAGTTTCTTTCGTCCACTGAATTCGGATGGGACGATAAAATCATGTAGACGACGGCCGAGGATTTACCCAGATAATGTCACCGAAAATTAAAGAGCCTAGATATGAAAAGTGCCCGTGAGACAAGTTAAATTCTTTATCAATAGGTTCGAGATAAATCCAACTAACCAAGAGAAAACGAAAAACTTGAGTCGTTACCTTTAGCAACTTTAACCAAACAAAGAGGTACCAGGGAGCTCATGAATTAGAATTCGTCCGATGCATCCACTTGTTGCCACAGTTGTTTATATTGATAGTGGCCCAAAATTCCATCAAAGCCGTACTTACGAACGTGCATTTTATTACGTCTTTAAATACTTGAGTGGTGAATACGCAGGCCAGGATTCGCGGTGCAGTGTGATTCAAAAGAGCTTGAAGGTTGACTTCGCTCATGGTCTCAGTCCTTGTTACTCCTTCAGGGTAAGCTCGCACTATTGTCATAGCTGGGATATAATTCGTGACCATGGCTCAGAGCTGTGCTACTGAGAGACCTATATTGACTCTTGGTCAACTCAGAGAAAATTATTAATGACAGTGCCTCCTCAGCTGTCATCTCAGTTTGGACACTTTCTCTTTTCCTCCACTTGGAAAGAACTCTCTTCGCCCGAGTAGGTGTCGTTGTTGCTATTTCCGTAACTAGCTTAGCTGCTGCAGTATCACCCTCCTCTCTCAAACTCATAGATGCTGCGATAGCAAGCTCAGCAGTAGTGGAATAAGTTTTTAAGGTTTGAATTTTACTTCTTCGTGATCTATCACATGAAGTGTGAAATTCTTTTTATGGCCGCCTGGGAGTGCCTGGTAAATTAATTATGAAATTTTGTCACACAAGGCTAAAGGTTGGATAATTATTGAGCTTAACTATTGGATTTTGGATTAGATTCGAAAGGATTCATGTATACAAAAATACAAACCGACCCTTATAGAAGTACCGGGAAAGTGCTGAATAACAAATTCTGGAAAATTAATAGATTCTGTAAGCCACTCCGTGGGTCACTGATTTTTTCCCCAATTCCATTATTATTTTATGGATGTCTAGTCTTGTAACCTCATGAAGAGGCAATTCCCATTGAATGACAGAAGAAACCTGCGTAAGTTAGAAAAATAGATTTTACATTAATCAACCCGAGGTAAGCCGATTACTAATAATAAAGCGGTAAATGTATCACATACATGAGTTATCTAAGGAAAATATTTCAAAACACATAACGAAATATTAATAAAAAAATAGCGGACGATACAATTAAAGTATTCGAGGATTAACAAAAGAAAAAAAAACACAAAGCACACATGAAATAAAGTTCAGATGTATAAAAAAAAAACACCGCTGACGGTCACGAGGTAAAGCCGGCGAAAGTGATTACATTCTTCACAAACTAATTCAAACCACTTTCACAAATTCTGGGCTATCACGAGAACTAAACTTTCCTTCACCATAGTCAGACTAGAACTGAGTGTAGGATGCATATCTTATCAAATTAGGGGAAGTTTCCCTGCAAATGCCTGGTTAAGACCGTTAAAGGCTCCGTGATGTGATAAAACGACCATTTTCGCACTAGAATACTGGGGGTTCAGGATGGGGGAGGAGAGAAGGTATAGGTATCCCAGCTGGTGTCTTTCTGGGAAGTCTTTCTGTATGGGTCTCAGGAACAGTACTCACTTTTTCAAGGTTTGACGCTTTGAATATAAGGCATGGTTCCCGAACGTATTCAAAGAAAACAAACTTTAATTGGATTACGCGTGCACTTACCTCGACTGAAAATCCTCCCGTGTCTTCATTATAGACTCCTTGGGGATCGGTGCCTACAAGCACAGCTTAAAAAACGGTGAATTCTGAGAGTTAAAATCTATACCACTTCAATAGCCCTACCGCGTCGCGGCAAATCCAGCCCCCTGCGCGCGGAGACGAACCCCGACGCGCGATCGAAAAATCAAATTTATTTCCGGCGTCGCAAATTTTTTCCAGAGTTAACTGCATATAAACCTTAAGAAGTCTTCAAATAAGGCTGTGATATAAGTCACTTCGCGTGACTTTGCCAAAAACCCATTTGAATATCCTTCTTAATGTAAACTTTGGCATCCGCCATTTTGTAACGGCACAGCGAGATTGTATCGAAGCTATTCTTTAAAACTACGGAATTTTAAAGCAAACATGCCATGATAACAGATAATATATTTTTTCTTCTATAAAAATCCTCCTTTAACTTCACCATCAACTTAAGTCGGAAGATTTTCCGAGAAAACTGAACACGGGCATTTTTCTGGAAATGTGCTAATGTTTGAGCCTCTGTATCTCAGAAACGGGTAAGAACTATGCCAAATGAAGTGCTATTCCAGATACATGAATCGATTTTGAGTTTTCATGCGAAGTTTCAAGTTCGTATCTCAAAAAAAGCTATTTTGGAATTTTGGTCAGCTTTTTCCGATTTCCAACCACTGTGCGTTGGGAGCAAAAGTGATGTTAATCAGTTTTTTGCTACGCTTTGGCCAGGTGCGCAGAAGCATTACCCTACCTGTATATTTGTTTTGTGCATGAGTAATGTTAGCCTGCCTTCAGTGTTTTTTTCACGAATAAGCGGTATTTAGGGTTTATTTTTTTATATATTCCACTTTTGAGCCCCATTTTCCGAAAAGTGGCAAGTTTCACTCACATTATCTTTCTTCCAACGGCTCATTTATTACAATATTATTTCAAGCTATTTGCGAAAAATAACCCGGTGAAAAGATATGTTTTTTTTCAAGAAAATAGCACTTCCCCATATCAAGCCTGAAACTGTTGGACTTCTTTCTATAATTAGCCAGAAAATGAATGAATGACATTGAAGTCATTTTACGGTGGAACCATCTTCATGGGGGAGGATACTTTGCCAGAAAAGGCGTTTTTAGACCCCTTTGGTTTGCATCGCCACGAGTGCATGCTAATGGATTTAAAAATATCCCCTTTTCACCTTTTGGCACTTCAAAAATCGACCGAAGGGGCTAACGTTTGTTTGTAAAGTTGATATCATATATGAAAGAATGAAATCGCACGCTTCGCATGTTATGTTAGCTAAAAAATAGACCATTTTCAATGGAGAACTATTCGGTAATTGGGGGTAAAATAAGAACCAATCAACGTATGCGTCATGTATCGATCCTTCCTCTGTGAAGTCGGTAATTTCTCGAGGACGTAAGCTTCATAGATTTGTTGAAATCGTGATAACTGAGAAGGATGTCGTACGCCTTCCTCAACGGCCTGTCGTGCAGGTTACGCCTTGTTTCCGCCAAGGACCTGCATTCCTCCCTAATTGCCTCCCCTCCACCAAATCGATAGCTCCTTTGCGAAATCCATCAGCATTTTGGCGAATTTCCATTTTCATTTTCGAAAAGTATCCACTTCCAGTAAGTTTTTGTGGAATTTAAAAAAAAACCTGCCTTCATTGAAATATTTAGCAACCAATAATTTTTGTTATTTCCTTCGTTGCGGTAAACATGATGATATTTAAACTTGGGATTTTTTCCCTCCAGGAAAAATACTGCCATCCCGCACAGTATTGTTTCCATATTGCTCCCTGACTCGTCAGTGTTTATCTTATGCTATTACCGAATATGTTTCTATTTCCTTTTTTGTTTTAGAATCCTGCCCATAAAAAAATGAATGCCAATCGATTAAAAAGTTATATTAACCTTTTCTAATGTTAATTTAAGTTATTCATAGGTACTTGCCGCTGGTGATTATGTTGGATTTGGTAAAGGCATACATTTAACTCATTTTATCTATTTTATCAAAATAATATATGTATATATAAGTATCTTCGATAATGGTGCGCAACATTCCGTATTTCGACAATTTACTCAAGAAAGAGTAAATGAGTCGGTACAGGTCTGAAATTTTGCTCTGATGCGTGTGGTATTTTTCTGCATTGACTTTGCATTGATGCATTCCAATTCGTAGAAACTCCATCACACTCATACTTGTTCGGCGTAAATGGTAATGCAAACATTTTTTTTCTGAAGCGTTGTGATGAAGCATACACATCCTCGTAAAAGGAGTAATGAATCTGTTCCTTCCTTTTGTCGTTGAGGCTTTTTTGTCTGTTTTGTAAGCTTTTAATTCGAACCTTACATCTATTTTACCTCATTCTATTTTACCTTTCTATTTTACCTCATTCTATTTTACCTCACTCTGTTTTGTCAAGTTTGAGTTTCAAGTCTTATTGTTGCTGAATCAATTTTTATTACTATTTGGTATAACTCCAATGGTTAGGATTTCTTGATGTCTTGTGAGCGAGTGCGTTTATAAAGGAATTATTCTAACATGCTTTCATTTTATTTCGGGTGTTTTCTCTTTTCTGTTATTTTAATGAACAGTGTATCACGTACAAAAGCGTTGAAGTGTGATGCGTTTCCCTCGTAGAATGACAATCTGTGTCTAACATTAATGTAAACGACGGAAATGAAGTACAGGGGCAATGAACTTTCTTTCCGTCTTTATGCATCTGGGAAATTTTCCTTGGAAAAAATCTTGGAGGATGACATGAGGAATGAGAGAAAATAATGAATGATGTAATCATGGTATAGTAGTTTCGAGTTTCCTTCGCTCTTAAATTATCTGCCTGACACGGTTGAGCTGCTCCACTGAAAAGGTGTGTATTTTTCAGTGATTATTAATTCCAAGATCTTTCCCTTGGTGCAAACGTGCACGGGAAGAGCGAATCTCGTCGAATACTTTCCATTTCACTGACTTCCGTGAAAGGGAGAACGTTACGCAGCTGGCGGAGAAATGTTTTGTTTTCTTTTGAAATGTATATAATGAATGTGGTGTGGAAGGTTCTTAGTTTTTAAGGAGAGGCTTGAGCTTGGTACTGAACGAAGCTTTTAAATGTATTGTTGACTCCTTTTCAAGCAATAGTAGATAGATTTAGGGCGTAAAATAGCGTGAATAGTTACTTCAGGTGAATATGAAATTGAAAAATATTCTCTTTTCCTCTTTGAATTCATGGTTAATTCATGTACGACTCAATTAGCACTTTTGTTATCCCCATTTATACTTATTAATCGGTAAATTAGATATGTTATTTGAGATTTAAATGCATACTGCCTTACAAATTTTTTAATTGTGGTATTCGCTTACATGAGTTGTTTTCTCAAATTCTTGATTTCTGATTTGGTTTTTGGTGGCCGAGGCAGAGTCATGCTCCATAAAGTACCTCCATAGTCATGTCATATAATTTAAAATCTTTCATTTCTCCCGTGGGTATGATTCTAAGTCAAGAAGTTTGAGTTGAAGAGTTGCGTATTTTGCATGCTAGGATGTCATTTTGAGAGAAGTCGTTCGTAACATTTTGCCGGTTCCAGTAATAGATAATTATTTTATCATTTCATTTCGATATGGTTCCTCCTGAGTCGTGCCTTAAAAAAATTTGTCTTGGGACTGCTGAAGTGTTTCAACTATTTTAAATCCGAGAAGTTCTTCCGTTGTTTATCCTCTGTCAAGCTTATAATATATTTAAAAGGACAACCTTTTGGGTCTGACCCTTTTATATCGTGCGTATTACAGTAATCTGATTTTTTTTATTTAAAAATTAAGCGTCTGTGACTTGACCCAGTCTCGTTTTAATGGATGCAAAGGAACACTGCTGCATGAGGGCGGAAAATTGGTTTCCTTTGCTGGGTGATTTAAACGGGGGACACTTCCTTGCATGAGCGTTATTAACGCTCTATAAGGGACTCTGACGTTATCGGAAATGACCTGAAGGAAGTGGGGACTGTCGCGTCGTCAACGCTGAACGACTATCAAAGGCACTCAGACGTTTGCGCAATCTGCACGGTAATCGAGGGACAAGGCCATCAGGAGTGCATCAGCATCCGCGAGATTAAAAAGGACGCCCTCGCTGCGATCCGAGGAGCATTTGTTTCATGCTCATCCGACGTAGGATTCGGTCGTTGGAAAACAGACAGTCCGACAGAAAGAATGTCGCTGTTTGGCGTTGACCATTTGTTGTGGGGTTCGTGTTTGTACATGTACCCCTCCGCCCGACCTTGCCGCTCACCGTCGTGATTGCGACGGCAAAGGGAAGAAAGCTATTGCTTGCGAACGCCTTCGTCCCCGGGCTTTTGATCGGCGATATAGACCCATCCTATCGATCGGTCCCCTCGTTTTTATTTTCCCCAACCGCGGCGTGATTGGGTTCTTTTCCCCTGGCCCTTGAGAGAAATACTGCATGGCTAGGGTTGTTTGATCTCGTCTACACTGGAGTGAAATCGGCAGAAAAATAGCGGAATAAATTGTGGAGGGCACATCTGAAACTATGCCATGTTCCCTTTTTCAAATAGTTTGAACTAGCTTACATGAATGGGCTCTGTAATTACTTCATGCGAACAAGGCTTTCAGATGTATATATTTAAGTCTTTAGTTACAATATAATAAATGCATCGTGCATAGCCTTTTTTACTACTTCTCTTACTGTAATGGTGGACAGCAGGTTTCTTTTTATTCATCCACAGTGAAAGGAAACCAGAGTAAATAACTGAAAAAACCTTCTGGGACGCAAATGAAACTTTATACTGTGTCCTTTTTAATTTCTTGGGAATTTTTGATGTGTCATAAACACGGTAATTACTACCTGGAAACAAAATTAATGGATTAATATTTTTGCATAGATGTTTACTTGAGTAAGTTAATTCCGCCAAACTTGTTATTATAGCTATTTTAAATATATATGTTTCAATTCTATATTACCGTACATGAATTCTAACTTAATATGTGATCCAATACTAGAGTTTTTAAAAAGATAAAGAGGCGTGCTAATGTAGAAGGCCGCAGGTAGTATGTGGAATAAATGAAAGAGCGAATGGTATATGGGAGTAAAAAGTGCGGTGCATGAAAGTACGAGTATATTCCTTAATACCTCATATTTATGGGAGTGAATCATGGGTGTGTGGGTGTAGGCATTAATCGATGTCAACAAAACGTAGTAGGTATTAAATCTAAGTGAATATCTTATGGTGGGAAATGAGAAGAGGAATAAAAAGAACCAGCGCAAAGTTCATGTGTGCACGTAAAAACCTGATGTGGGAAACAACTTAATTTTATTGTGAAGTAGTTTTCGCAAAAATGTCTAACGAAAATAGGAACCTATTTCTTCCATTTTCTGACAATTTTGGACGGTATCTTCTCGGGTTTGTTTCAGTGCCCGGGGAATTTTCGAAACTAGTGAGGCATGCGTCAAACCTGCCGGACAGGTCATCATCTCCATCTCCTGTGTGGTCGACATTTTCGGATCCTCTTGACAAAAGGGAGAGAGAGAGAGAGAATGAGAAGCTGAGGAGTGAGAGAGGATGAAGACCATCGTCCCCAAGAGATCGATCCGCATGCTCCAAATTACTTTGCCGCGAGGAATTTCTACCTAGCGTCCCGCTTTAGATACCTACCTCTTTCCGTCAAGAGTAGGAGGTCGATAAAGGAGATTCTTTCCCTTTAAATAGGAGGAGAGGGAGAGAGAAGGGTCCTCCTTCTTTTGCCAGCCTTTAATCTACCGCAGGGTACGCCCTTCAGCCCTTTCCTTCCCCGCCCCAGGTATTTGGGACCCGGAACGACTGAGTGCATTATTCAGGGGGGGGGAATCAATTGTGCATGTACTTACTTCCCCAGTTGTCCTCCCCAGCTAAAAGGGTCACAGGGATTCGACCCATTAGTGGTGCATGCCCCGGATAAACAAAGAAAGGGAAGGAACCGATTAAGATGAAACTGGTGCGGCTGAAATTGCCGGGTTAAAAGGGTTGCCTGGATTCCACTTCTCTGCTCGGTTAGACGTCCGCTTCATCCTGGGATATGGTGACCACCCGATATGGTGTCATTTCAGTTCTTGCGTCTTATGGTTGCATGTGCCATAATTATCTATGGAGCTACTGGATGGATTGTGGGTCATTTTTGGTCTTCTTAATTGTAATTTGATACCATCGTTGATTTTAGACGAACACGTGTAATTTTCTTGGTTTTCGTGTTTTATGATATGGAACTCACTTGAGAAAAAATTTGAGGTTGAAATCGAGGAGCTCTCTTTTTACTGCTCGGTTGGTAAAAGGGTTTCCTGTACTCCTCTTGGCTACATACTTTGGGCGAGGAAGATCTCTTCGCTCTACAACCCCTTATTATTTACCAACTGATATGGTTCCCTTCCAACTCTAGCGTCTTCATTTTCTATTCTTTTTGGGACGCAGGTGTATGGCACATAGTAATGATGCATGATATATATTGCGGTGGAAGTATTCCCATTGAACATGATACAGAATTATTTTAAACACTGTGTCACAATCGAAACAAACCTAAGCATAAATATTTCCAACTTCATCAGAAATATTAACTCTAGAGATTTTTATAATAATTCACTCTAATTTCAGAAAACAAGTAGTAACACTATACAGCGAAATAGCAGAACATTTGGGAACGCACAGTAACAGTAACAGAAAATTAGAACATTAATAATAACATAAGCGGAATGCCAAAATACTAACCGAGTATTGAAATTATATCTTAACATTAAGAGAATATTAAATTTATAAATAAATGTTTTGCTAATCAGGCTGGGTATGGAACTACTGAGCTATTTGATGACCCTTTATGTACTTTACCTTTTCAGGAAAGTGTTCCATAATATACATGGGGTTGCACAGAAGGATTTACAATAGGTTATTTGCAAAATTTTCCGTCATTAATCCATTTAAAATGTATTATTGAAATTTATTTTATGCAAAATAATGTCTTTGCCCTGCTCAGTTAAGGTGGTTCCACCGTAAAATGACTTAAATATCATTTTATTCATATCCTGTCTACTTGTAGAAAAACTTGTCTTCTATCTGATGTGAACAACAAAATAATTCCCTAACTCGCTATTTTATTTTATAATTGAACTTGGTTCAATGGTGTTCAATGGAGAATGAGATAAACAAGGGAAAATAGTATTTTTCCATCAAATATTAATGCCATTTTCTCGGAAAACTATTTATAAGAAGGAAATAATCCAGAGAAATTGAATGAAAATAAAATATAGGCATCTTACCACCTTATTTTTATGGTTATTGGGGAATTACTGCCGTAATTGAAGTCAAAATGGGGTAATTCGTAGGAAATGGCGTTGCAGTCGGCTCCTATGGCTGGAAAAAAGTGTTCATTAAAAATAAATTCGTGGAATAATATTCATTTTTTTCTACTTTACTTTGGGTTTTCTATAGGTAACGCATTTCATCAGCGAAAGCAGGATTTTTTGGACAAAGTATCAAAAATGTGAAATTTAGTATTTGTTTTGACTCACATAGTTACGGCGGAACCTCCTTAGCGGTTTTACCGTTGTTTAGCCTTATTTTATGTTCCTTTGTCTCCTACTCAGTAACAGAATAGTGCGTAGTAAATTTCATTAGTTTGCAATGCCTATGGAGATGAATAATGGGCTTTCGTTGTTTTTTTGTTGCCGTTGTTTTCGATAAATAATGGGCTTTCGATTTTACCATTTGTATATTTGTTATGCTGCCGGTGCAGGTTGGGAGTTGCTTAAGTGTTTTTTTTTATAAATCAAAAGATCGTGTTTTTAAAACAATATTCAGCCTTAAGTAGATCGCGTCTGCCTGTCTTTCACTGGATATTAAGAATAAAGAGTTTTTATTACGCTTACTGCATGCCGCAAATGTGTATATTTTATCGGTGAGAACTTTGACCTACTATACTTGATAATTTGCGTTAATCCAATGGTAGTAGTTCAAGTGACCGAGGATTTTTTTTAAGTAATCCAAATCTGGCTTTGATTAATGCTTCTGATTAATAGTGAATTATTACCGTTATTGGAGAATGTGCTTAAATATGTACGGAGCAGGAAGCGAGTGAAAACTAATTATTCAGCGTGCGAGTCACATAATTTCGTTCCCGGTCGAGCTGCTGAAAATGTTGACGTCAGTTGGGGTGTCTGCATTTTGATTGTCAGACCGCGTACGTATAATCAGTGGACGGTATGGAAATTAAAATCTTCCCTCCACCGCCCGCTTTGTGTTTACTCGTTTTAATGCGAATACACGTCACTTATGATTGAAGAGGTTTAGTGTTGATTGTGCGTGTTATGCAAAAAAGTCAAAGGAATTACTGGAAGGGAAATTATTCTTTTCGTGGCAGATTTTCCCTTTCCCCTTGCTCCGCCGATATTTTTGTGGTCTCGCAGAGCTTTAATTATCCCACTCTACTATGTTTCCAGACTTTGATCATAACCTACCTCCAATCTATATATTAATGAATGACCTATGTTAGATTAGTGGAGAAATCGATGCTGCATGACAAAAGATATTTTATCGTGGTTTTTCATTATTGTATTTGCTAGATCGTTTGCGGTATAAGTGGCTTCAGCCAGGAGTTGTGCATGTCATGTGGGTTAAATTAAAAAATTAATAATTATGATCATGCAGCTGCTTCAACAGCAGTTGATATGAATTTATTTTTATGACCGAGGGATAAAAAAACTCAACAGCATCAATAGCATGAATGGTGGCATCTACCTAAAGATTTTGGCTAAAAAAAGATTGCGCCATTCTTGATCATAGCAGACTTTTCACCCTTTTAAACTCATGTATCCGGGAGTAATGTCTATGAGGTTGGGATGCAGAATGGGGACTGTCCAAGAACCTACCAATCAGCTGGTAGAATACTTGAATGAATGAATGAAATCCGGGAATATTATTTTTCGGGCTGATGCAGTTTGGCAAATTTTCATCTTGAAAGTCTGAGGGCCATTGACCATCGCTTTGACGGAAGTTTCCCTACGATAAAAATAAATGAAGTTCTAGTTCCCTGTGTTTAGCTACATGAATCAGTATCAAATCCCTTATGATTTTCGTGTCCGTTAGTTTGTTCTAGTATCAATCGTAATAGCATCAACGAATGTCAATGAGCTTTGGCGAGAATGCGGTTATTGGCTCTGAATGTTACCTGAGTAATTTAATCATAGCCTCGGTGGCCATCGGCTGAGAACAATTAGTCTAAACAATACATTGTTCAGTATTATGCAACCGGCTATCGTTTGTATGAGTGTTGAGTTGTATACCCCCAAGGAACGTGAAAGTAATCCAGGAGAAATCCTGTGGCTCGTGTTGAAGTAATTGGATCTTGGGGTCGTGAATAGTTGATAATTTATTAATATACTCATGTATAATAGCTGGAGGAATAGTTAAATAATATATATCTTGCTATTATCTTTTACTATATTTTATTTCACAATTTCATTGCATCAGTGAACATTAAAAGGTGCGACACACGCTGGCATTAAGCACTGCATTGCCAATGACAGACCTGTACTTCGAATCGCACGTCATTTACCCTTGCTTCCATTCCTGTCTATTGTTAGCATCAGTAAACCGTGCAATATATTTTGTCTTTATGCCTACTATTGAATACACCAGTCTGCATTTTGAAACTTTTTGTCAGATGATTTATTAAAAATAGGTGTTTTGAAATCATTTTTTTAATGCTGATTCTAAAAATGACTTCCATTTTTTTCTAATACGTCAGATTTATACACAAAATAAGAATTATGGTTTCAAGATAATGGAAGAAAACTAAGAACAGTTCTGAAATCAGCATATCATAGTTAGCTATTATCACTTTCTAATTCTCAGTCATCTGATATCATGCAGACTAGTGATATCAGTAAAAAGTTGAATAGGTATTGAAAATAGAGTCTCAGATGGAATTTATACATACTTGTAAATATCTGAATTACAGGAAAATGAAGGCCGTTGAAGAGGCAAAATGATACAGGTAACATGATACAGGCAAAAAGTGCAGGCGCAAAAAAGGATATCAGGATTTTTTCTCTGTTCCTTTTTATCCATCCTTTGTAGCAATTTTTTTGGAAATTCAGCAGCATAAAATGTTCTATTCAAGAGAATATTTTATTTTTTTACGAAGCAGAAAAATATACGACTTACTACATTGTTTACATACTAAGGAAAGACGCTTGTTTTGTTTTAAACTAATACAAGAGAACCCAATGTGTAACATGCCTTATGGGAGGATTTGGTTTGGAGTAACTAGGGCCTCGGAGGTTACCCATAAGGATAAGATTACCAGAAAAATCCGAACTTCGTGAGATACAAGTTGACACGGAAGATGTAATTTCAGCTCCCCACGACATCCGTGAAGGAGACATTGTTGACCCGACGCGACAGTTGTTAACATTCTGTATTTTCATCCGCATTCAAAACTTCAATAAAAACTAGCAAACTCCTCCAAAGCACGCCTCACTATTCGTTGCTTCCTCTTTCCAATCTCGTTTTCAATGGCCGGTTTCCGAAAACCACGCACCCTTATGGTGGCGGTTCGCTGGGTAGAGAAGGGTAGATGTATGTACGAAAGGGAATATGCTGCATTATTATCTGCAAACTTGCGGTCTTGTCGTGTAAGGTCAACGACTGCCGCCTCTTAAAAAGCTGGTCTCTGTTGGTGTCCGTGAGACCTGGCACCCCGGGGCGGTGTCGTGGTCGCGGGTGGTGGGGCGACCTCATCGATTGTCACCCGCTCCTGTCGGGGACCGCGCTTGGCCACCACGCCGCACGCGATGCTATTCGTGCGGGAGGAGGTGGACATCGGCTAACGGTCTCTTGCCGAAGGCGTGTGCCGCGAAGGGGTTCGACCACCACCATCGCGAAGGAACGAGGGCTTAGCATGCGGGGAATCCCCCGTGTAGTATGCGAGTGAGTTCGATTAGGGTGTGCCCTACGAGGCAGGTCAGCAAGATGGCACTCGCACGGCTTGTCTTGAAAATAAAATCCATCGTTGCTGTGGAGTTGGGTCTCCAGAAGGCCACTCTTTTCCATTTAGTTGTGTCGGCTCAAATCCGACTGAAGCCTCTTACGTGTATATGATAATTCAGAAATTCAGACAGTGATTTTGTGAGTGGAATTCAATTGTATTAGGCAACCAAAAGCAGAAAAGGAATGGCCAGTGGGCATCCCACCCTCGTGCTTGTATTTTTGTCGTCTTTGGATTTTGTTACTTCGCGAGCGCTATCTTAAGCGATCTACTGGTTTTGATCTTCTGGTGAATTCGGTGGAATTTATAGTCAGTAAAAGGGACGAAAAAACTAGACGCTCTTTATAAATCCCAAATGATTAATGGTTTATCCATTAAAATACCTATTTCAATAGCCACTCGATAGCTGGCTTCAGTGTGCGGCTCGCTTTCATAGATAATTCTCCTATAGGAATTAAATCTGCTTGATTTCTTTCGTTGGCATGAAATTGAATTCCAATTGGTTGGAGGACGAAATTTTCACAGCGCTTCTATGGTGGCCCAGTAGATGAACAAAAAACGAAAAGGTTCGCTTCGTTTTCATCAAGCACACCGGCTTAGTCAGAGGCTGTAGGGGTGAGCTTGAGTGTCATGCGCTGTCACCATCGAATTTGCTTTTTGAAAATAGGAAGTCAAGTCATCGTTTCATTTCGTGAAAATCAAGTGATTCGTTGTAACATTATAGCGCTGATTTCATGTGTCATTTAATATTTTGATGTGTAGAAAAATGTTGCTCGAATGGTTTTCTCTCAAATGCATTAATTTCAGTTTTATTTTTCGATTTCTTGCGCATTCGTTTTAATCTACGAGAACGCCAACAGGTATTAGTTCCTAATTTATTTCTCTCTCTTGACTATCTTGATACTAGAATTGCTGTCTTGGTTTTGCAGCATCTGTAAGGCCTGCGAATGTGTTCATCCATGGTTTATACGACAAACTTAAGGAATAAACCTCATTTTTTTGTCAGGAGAAAAATCTTTCTATTCCCGTTGTTCGTAAAAGATCTCGTGTAATTCTTTTGCGTGGTCCCCTGTAGGCGAGTCAATGTGTGTTTAATCTTCGTATCGCACCCTCATGAAGGAGAGACCACCTTTGAGATAGTGGCTTTTTCGCCCGATGCCATTCCTGAGTCTCGTCGCCGCCGCACCCTTGAATGAAAGAGCGAACGGTCCGTGAACTTGAGAAAGTGCGCGCGGAGTGAGGGGAGAGTGATGAGGGGCGGGAGCGTGGGCGGAGAGGGGAGGTGGCGGAGGGAGGGGTGCGGTTGGGCGGGGGGGTTTACGACAGTGCACAGCGCCTCTGTGGAGTGGGTGTGTGGAGCGGCAAAGGCGCTGCACCCAAAAGAGACGAGGCCGACGCTTCGCCGAAATGGGAGTGCCTGAGGCCGCCTCTCTCCCCACGGCGGTGAAACCCCTGTTAGGGAGACGGTGATCTCGTCGTAACGGGAACTTACTCATCTCACGCTTTTTGGCCTTTCTCTCCGACTCTTTCCATCTCCTCTGCGCGCTTCATGTCATTCTCACGTGAAACATCTTCAGAGGTGTGCTACCAAACAAGATTGCTTAGTTCTAGGATGGCTCAGGTGTATATATCCACCCCCAAAAGTCATCGGTTCATTCTATGAGCTAATATTAATAGCTCGTCCTTAAAAAAATACACCTTTTACAATATGGCGTTTATTCTGATGCGAAACCCGTCTCTGTTTCTTGATGCATGGTGAACTTCAAGATGCTACCACCTCTCACACAAGGTGATCTACCTATCAAATTCGATTTATTTTTCAGATAATTAATTATAACCTAGTCCCCCTATCTCAAATTAACTCGCCAATTTAATCCTGAGCAGTCGAGAATAAACATAGATCTCCTCACTATCCTCATCGTAAACTCTTCATACATCCTACTGTAATTCATGGCGTCCAAAATCCCTCTGATCTTCTGGCTCTCCCCTTCTTGGCCAGTATTCTCATGTACATCTCCCTCCTCAGTCGCTTGTCAACCCTCATTGCAATAATTTTTCCTCTTCGAAAAAGAACCATTTCATGCTTAATCAGCACATGGTTGCAATATAATGCAGTGAGAACACAATTTATTCTTGCTTTATTAGCTTTTCAAAAACAATTGTGAAGCGCTGAGCCGTTGCCACATAAGCTTCCTGGGTATTTTTCGCGATAAGCGTAAACAGGAAAAGTAGAGAGTTTAGTTCCTTCGCGAGAAGTTTCCATGACTTTTTTTTCGCAGTATTATGTGTTCTCTCTCCTCATTACGTTGGCGGTGACTTAATATTCGTGTAGTGGTCAACATTTCTCAGTTAAGTGAGAAGTTAGAGTTCTTCACTTATTTACGTCTCCGTTTCTTGTGTCCATTTTCCATACGACTAAGCGTGTATGAGTACTAATCGAATCTCGTGCCCTACCATATTACTCTATCCATCTCAAGGGACATTTCTTCTTCATTTTCTTCTACTGCTTTCTGCTTAGGATGTTGAAGACTACATTTTTCTCGTAATTTCTATTTATTGCTAATAGTTACGGACTCCGTCTTTCATTACCAAACCTTTACCTTACATCATGCGACTATGATATCCCTATCCAACCTCTTCCTCACTTTCCGTCAATCTATCCTTCAATAATCGGTTCTAGGTGTTGCTATTTGGTATGCTTCTTTATATCAACTGTATGCAGCTTTTCTGTGATAACAATTCTATTTATCTGTATATTCATCTCATAACTCCTTAGAAAATTGTTTCAGTTCATTGCGTTTTTATATTCTACGGTACATCCATATTTTGAAATCCTCTTTATCTTTTTATCTGTTTCCTTGTTTAGTGCCCAGCCTTTTGGATCTGAAAGGTCACCAATCCTTCAAAAATACATATATTTTATCGTCTCGGATCCCGGTAAACGTTTTTCTTTCCTCAGCTCTAGCGGCAGTTCCCTCTCTCTGTACATCAATGATTGTCCGCGATTTGACGAAGATTTTATAATTATCGTTTAGAGAGCGGGTTAATGTTAAAGAGTTAGCCGTCCACTCCTATCTTGCTTCTCACTTGCAGTGTTTCCTCAAACGTGTATGATCGTTATTTTAAACATATTTAGTTAACCTCAGCTATAACGGACGTAACTGTCGTGGCTGTTGACGTATTGTCTGCTTCTGTTTATGTATTCATGTGTGCTAATTATATTTGCCTGCATTGAAATTATTGCTCATTAAAAGCCATTATTTTATGCTTCTAACCACGTAATATATTGGGGTTAATGATAATCCTTGACCCGGCACGTGTTGACGATCTACTCTATTCGGTAGAGGTATGTACTACTTACTTCCTGAAAGCCGGCTGATGATCCGTCAGACTGGTTGTACTATGCTTATAGTACGTGCTTTTCTCTTCAATCCATCATATCGGTGATGTGCTCAATATGCATAGTCTTTTATTTGCGATTCGTGTCTTTTCTTGATAGTTATAGTAGGAATGGATGAATAAACTAATGGTTAAATTGATTCGAATATTATTCTACTTCGACCGTAGCCTCTTTTTTCATGACGGCTACAGGCTACAAACAAATTTTTGTCCTTCATTTTAGAAAAACACTCATTTTATCAACTAGTGTTACCAGATTTTATTTTCAAAGGAATTTTTATATCAAACCGTCTCTGTATGGACTTAAAGGCATTTAATTATATATTCTTGGTAATGCAGCTAGCTTTACGCAATCAAGATCCCGTTAATTTTACAGAGATGTCGGTTATTTATACTATCAGGTATTTTTTTGCTGATAATTTAAATGGAAACTAATTGTCTAAAAATTACCTGATTGTCATGGAGGCGAAAGACTGGCTCTTGACTCGAACTCAATCCAGTTACGCAAATTTGAGGGGAATTGGTCGCGTGATGCTAGCTAGCGTCCTCGTAATTATGAGCTGTCTCTCAGCTAATAGAGTTTATCGATCATTTTTGTCGAAAGTGATCAAATCATTTTTTTAGCCAGTTTTTTTCCTTTATCCTAAGATTTAATTTATCAAGAATTTATTTTACTGACCAAGTGTTTTCGAGTCACGATCGGTTTAAAGAATTGAATCATTACCAGCAATTAATAATCGCGGGCATAATTTCTTACAATCCTCGAAGCCATATCTACTCGGTTTCACTTTGATATATCTTTCTCCTCGCCGTGTCGAAAGGGAATCGCGGCTTTATTGGGCCATTGGTAATTACTCAGTTTTCTTATGAGATGACTGAAGGAGATTAGTTCAAGGAAAACGTCCTCCAGAAAACGCTGGAAGAGCAGAGCGAATAGAGTTGCTTTGCAGTGGCCTTATAGATGTTGTATGTTTATGCGGGGGCAGGTCGTTAGGGCTGGAACGGTGACGAGTGATTGGTGTTCGGCTTTCCTCTCCGGGCTAATGGCCGCCATATAGCTCTCGCTTGTTGTGTCACCTGCGCCCTCCAGCTTCCGGCGAGCTGGGATAACGTTGTAACTCGTTTCGCTAATGACCTAACCGACCGCAAAAGCTCTCTTATGAACGCTGCGGGTGCGAAAACCGGTGTAAATCAGCAATGGAACTCTCTTTGCGATTTCGTGTTTCATGTAGGAGGCTGTAGTTACGCTCAGTACCTCCGCGCTGATTAGCGTGGAAAATATTAGGGTGGCAGTGCGTATTTCCCTCTTCTAACAAATAGCCTCATTGTGTTAAGGGAATTAGGCTTAGGTTCAAATGAATTTAGTCAAAGAAGAACCAAGGGTATTTAAACTGCGAGATCATTGGAAAATAGTACATCTTTTGTTGGTATTGCTTTCTTAACATAAAAATGGATGGTTGCTCACTGAATACAAAAAGCATTTTGAATGTACCAAGAGAAGCTACTTTAGTATCTTTCGCATTAAATGTGTTACTTTTCCCAACTTTACTGCCGATTCGTCTTATTTTGAAAATGTTTAGTGTGGGACTACGGAGCAAAATTAACTGATATCTCCTTCATTGTTGTAAATAATGAAATATCTCTCCAAGTCAAATACTCTGTGATAAGGCGAGCCAGTTGTCATTCCAAAAACATTCAAATCTTTGGAAACGTTTGAAATAAGTGGTATTTGCCGGTTTCTCTGTAACAATTCGTCTATGATAAATATTATTGATAGCTCAGTGCACTTCATCACTCTGATAGTTTTCCGGTATGAAAGTGACGTGTAAACCTAATGTACAATTGTTGTACTTACATTGATTAAGTTATTCCATTTATCCAAGAACAAATCTGTCAATTATCAAGAATGCTGTAGAGCCTGGTGGTTAATATGGGACATAAATGATATTGTGGTTCTTGGCCGTTGTAAGCGACGGAGGTTATTTGCCTTCTTGTTGAGGCCTTCCTTAGCCGGATGTGCACATTGACACACCTCCTTTCTTCCATTTTCCGGTTTTCTCCGTTTCACTCATTGCTATCTTCAATTCCGTCTGCCGTCACTTTATAACTGTTAAGCTAATAATATTCCATTATTTGTAATTATGATCCGTAGGATCGTTGGCTAACGAAATGGCCCGTAAAGTATGCTGACTAAACGGTAATTCCACAAGCTTACGGGTGAAATAGCATCTCATTAAAATCTTACTGGCATCATGGTGACAGAAGTTCTCATAAGACATAAAATCATAGTGACAGAAGAGTAAATATTCGTTTTTAATCAAAAGTCGCAGTTTACTCTTCCGAATTTATGCGAATAACCGACGATAGTTTCCACGGTCGACGTAATTCTCCAGGCCTAAAACCTGAAAGGTGTGCTGCTCCATAATTATTTTTCGGCAAGTGACACGAAATACAAAGTGTAGGGAAAATATAAAAAAATTGTTGCTGTAAATATAAAATACAACAGTGACTTCCCTCTTTCTTAGTCGAAAGCTAAATGGAATAAAATCAACGTTCCTCTCTATGATGGGCTATTCCAGCATTCAAACTCGAACAACTTGTGGGCTGTCATCCTTTTTTAAATCAGGCGTGTTTATGCGTCGGTTATGCTTCCATGACACGATCCTATCGCCAGGAAACTGTCAGTTTACCTGTTGCTACATCGCAGTGAATAGGAATGCCCTTTTGAGAATAATCATGCCGATTTTACCATTAATGAGGAGTTAATGCGTTAGGGCGACATCTCCGTGATATTGCTGAAGATTATTTGCGAGTAGACTTCGGCTTTGTAATGCTAGGAACGACGAGTTACCAACCTGGCTGCCGCAGATGGCATAGACGAGCATCTTGGCCGTGCGATGCGCCCCGGAAAGTCTGGTCTGGAAGGCACGCCTCATTTCTGCTTGCTCGTGCGTGAGACGATAAGATGTATTTTTATCCCCTCCTAATTTCAAGACTACTTGGTTGCGATTACGTTTTACAGATCTGCATGCCCTTAAGGTGCCAGGTAGTTTCAGAGAGATATCATTTATCATAACATTCATGGATATAGCCTTTTATAATGAAAAATACATCTTTTTTCCAATGGTTCCCAAATGTCAGCCTGTTATCACTTTACTTTCCGAGGTATATTTTTGCCAAAAAAATAGGAAATTTCCTTGAGACTTCGGTGAGTCAGGATTTCCTTATTACTAAGAAAGTAAGGAAGTTTTGGCGCAGTGATCGCGCCAGAAAGACAGTATTTTGTAGTTACATGGTTTTATAAATTTATTTTTTTAAGTGTATTGCTCACCATAATGCGTATTGTAAATTAGTACAAAAAAACGTTCGGTTGCTAAGGCGTTTTCAGCGCATGGCGTGAAACTAAGTCAAATCTTAAACATCTGTATTTTTTTAGCTACGTTTTTGCTTAGTGGATTCCTTCCCTATTACTCCACGTCCATGGTCGAAGAGATGGTAACCACTCTTGCGCGAGGAGGAATTCTCAAGTTGGTGAGCGGTGTGCATTTCCTGTGAGCCATAACGGATTTCTCGATTGCATGACGTCCGCTCCGTGGCCATTGGCTATAGAGGACGCTTCGGTCGCCGTCGGATGGAAAATGAGTGCTTGGCGTGGATTTTACGACCAGTGTGGTCGATGGGGCCACGTGCTCAATCGTTTATACTCGTAGAGCGAACGGAAAAAGCATTTGGCGTGAGAGGAAGCCGTGGTTTTTATCTTTGCCTCTACAATGCCTTCTTGCGCTAAATTCGTTTCACCTTCGTGATAAAAAAGAGAATGATTTAGAATTATCACTCATTCGAAGTCACTCTCTTTAAATGTGACCTATTAAATCTAAGTGCAGGATGGCCACCTATTCTCTAGCTTCAAGAAAACTGAGAATACTCCTTTAAATTGCTACCTCCTGGAAACATTCGGGAATTATTCTCGATTTCGGTATAGTTTAGGAATTCATCCTTGATTTTTTCCAAGTTTAAAAATGACGTGGAATATTGCTTTGGTAATTTTTCAAAACCACGGACTTGGTCATGGGTAAAACTTTTGAATGCACCATAAGGATTAATTGCAACCTATGAAATTTAATTTTGACCGTATTTGATCACTTATCATTAAAATCTGAATTATTATTTCGTATTACTCCTTGCTAGTGAAATCTTCTCGAATTTCCCACGGAGTCACGAAAGCGGTTGCTGCCATGAGTGGATACTGCCTATGGTACATATAAGTATACAAACGGTGAAATATGCTTTCCGCAACTTTCCCTTAGTACTCAAATACGTGTGGTACTTGGGCTGTTAACTTATATTATGTTTCGAAAAATGTCGAATCGAATTAGTAAACCTGGCTTATTAAAAAAAGATATGATTAGGTTGTTGTTAATAAATTTTATTGTGATAGAGATGTATATGTACGAATATAAATCACATGAAATTAATTTTTAAAATCTCTTTTCAGGTAAGGGCACCATTTTCATGTACCACTCTTAGCAGAAAATCCATTCTGATACTATAGAGGGCAAAAGGTAAGCCCGAAAGGTTATTTATCTCCATTTAGTGAATAATATTGCATTTTCTCAATGAAGCTTATAAAATCAGCAATAAATATTCCTAAAGAATAAATATTCTCATTTTTGCTTATAAGTCTTTGTGCCGTGTGTTTATATGTTATTATTTTTATCATATCAATTGTTTCCTAAGAGGGCTTATTCGATTGTGATTATGTGGAGAGATTCGGCTTCATGCAATACACCTATTTCACCATTCGTACACTTTTTTGCTGTGCTGAGTACCTGAGTGACCAAACACCTCACCTACCTCTCACACAGCCCTTAGCCTTCAAAGAGAGGTGTCGCACGTAACGAACACTGAAAGTAAAGCCATATGTAGCGTATTGTTAGCATTTTATTATATTATGTGTTTCCTCTCCGCTCGTTTCATCGGTTTTGCTGGAGGACAAACTCAAAAATTCACACCTACAGGTCCAAGTTTAATTTGAGGACTGTTTTCCATGGTATGTTACCATGTTATGGGTAACTCCAATATTCTTCCTTAGTAACTATGGTAGTGTTTCCGGATAGTATTTGCTTACTACCGTGCACAGAATTTGGATAATGGATATTGTTCGTTACATTTATTTTGGGTTCTTGATATTATTCATTTAAAAGTTTGATATTTTTTTTCGGCACGAAGGGAAACCCGAAATTTATCTTTGGTCTTGACTAGCGTATGGACAACCTCCTCAAATTGGCCTTATGTCGCTGGCGATCAGTTGACGCCGACCGCGCCGGGAGCGCAGTGGCTTTGAAATTGGAACGACGGAGATCAAGGATGCTTGGCAAAGATCTGGGCAATATATTCCACCTGATTCTTGAAGTCATATCCGCTATTAGGGTCGGCACAGACTTGTAGAGCCCTGTATCTGTCGTACTCACGTGGTTAGACTGCCATGCGCAAAGCTGAGCTAAGTCCGAATACCGTTCCATATCCTCCCGGTGAGTGCGCCCGAGTCTGTCGGCTTGAACACTCCCCGGGTACCGAATTAGTCTCGTACTCCACGTTCGGACTTGCGCGGACAAACATACGTGATCGGTTAGCCCGAATTTCCCTAAGGATATTACGTGTATGATATTCACTTTATTCTAACACACATTCTATCATTATTCATCCCTTCGGGCGCGGGGCTACTCAGTTACGTCCAGTACGCGCAGGTTCGACTCCATAGAAGGAGACACCGATCCCTTCGAGGTAGCCTAGCGCGATAAGTGCACCCTTTGGTAGCTAGACTCTACGGCAGCATTCACTAGCGACTTCAAGGTCCGACTGAGTACGCCCAATGTAGAACTCCGCTATCTCGGGCTCACGTTTCCGGTGTCTGGGTTTGATTTTCGTCAAATCTCCGTAAGCATCCTTTGGCTATGCGATGTTTTGTGCTTGGTAGGCTACGCCTATACGGCGTAAAACCCTTCCCATGCACCCCTGTTCTTGCCTAAACCTTCGCCCGAGCTCGACTCGCCATATCTCCTCATTTCCTTCCAACCTCCTCAGATCGCGCGCCCCTCCCTCCTTTGCCGGCCCATTTGTGCCGATTGATTTGCGTTCGCGGGCGCACGTCCAAATGCGGCGGCTGTGTCTGGCTGCTCACCCCCCCCCCATTCGTCTATCTCCTTCTACCCCTCTTCCGCCCCTTGTGTGCCCATTTTTACGCATGGTGTACCGTTGCGTCTGTGCTGCATGACAGAGGGCAAGGAACGACCCCGTGCCTTTTGGCTGCGGCCACCACTTCTCGGGGGCTTATTTTGGCCCGCCTCCCCCTTTGATTGATCACCCTTGGCGCGCGCGCGGGCGCATCGGCCGCAGATTCGTATTCCACTGGTGTTGTCGCGTGTTTGCGTGCTCGCCAGCGTGGAGCGAATGTCTCCCCGTGCATAACCGTCTGCGTTGCAGCTCGCGACTAGCCAATAACAAAAAGATGCACACACGAGGTGACTCATTACATCCAGATGCACCGCGGTGACACTAGCCAGAGCTGCACTTGAATGCGAACAATTATATATTTCTTAGAGGTATGCGGGATATGAAACACGAGCTACAAGGGCTAGAAGGAGTGAGCAGGGTACACGGTAAAATGGAGAGCTGAAGACTACCAATCTTTGGATGGAATTGCAAATAAATGTTCTTTGAGCCAGTCTGCAGATTAAGTTAAGCTTCTTAGATGTTCTGGTGTAACCACAAACACCTAGGAATTCTACATACAATCTGCTTTTTCCGCTCGGCATACACGCTCGGCATACATCATTCCTCTCTTCATTCCATCCTTGAATCATATTTTGTTTTTTCATCTTCCCCGCTTACCCAATTACATCTGTTACGGCCTCGCCCCTCATCACTTGTTCCAACCACCTACTCTGCCTCTTCCTAATATCCTCCGGCGATTTCTTCTCCTCAGCCTCCATGCCGAGCACTTCCTCGTTCGTCTTCCTTTCTGCCCACCGCACTTTCTCCATCCTCCACGCCCAAGTCTCAAACACTTCCATTTTACTCTTTCTCCTTCTCATTCCATTCACTTCGTCGTGTATGGCACACTTAATTTTTCTTTCGGGTGGCGTCTTCTTGGTATTCAGTGATCTTAATGCCATCGTAAAGATTCGGGAGGGTTGGAGAGGTCTTCGCGAACGAATTATGTGAAAATATATAGTTTTACCTATTTCCAGAAAAATATTTATTAACGTAGTTGTGGGTTAACTTATATTGTGCTGTAATTTCGTACTTGAGCTCTGATGAAAGAGGGTGAGAAAAGGCTGCAGGCGTTTGAGAGAGAATGGCAAAATTGCGGTGGGCAGAGAGGAAGATGAACGAGGAAGTTCTCGGCATGGTGGGTGAGAAGATTAAGCTACTGGAGGAGATTAGGGGCAAAGTAAGTGGATAGAACAGATTATGAAGGGTTAAGTGATACTGAAGGCCGTGATATAGGGGAGTATGCTGGGTGAACGGGGGAGATGAAAAAAGTATGGTCTTTATGGATGTGATGAAAATAAATAGGGCGTATGCCGAGCCAGGGAATGAAATCATGCCAGGGGACGTGGATCTGGGGCTTCAAAATACAGTATTGGTATTTCTTCATCCAGTTAAACCTACCGTAACCAGTGAATCTCCTCTATTAATGATGATGTATCTTTACCGTTTCTCGTCTCCCCTTAAAAAAATTCTGAGATCCAATATGCCCTGTGGTCCTGGGATATCAGAGAGGCGATCTCACGATCACCGACAAATATTCCCCGGCCGGGATATGTTCCATACCTTGCATATGTGCCTGCCTTGTCCGTTCCAAAAGTGTGCAAGTATAACTTCGGGTCACTCCTCTTTGCATCCCTCCCCGTGAAGCACCTTCCATCCATTGATGAAGTCGGAAGCCGTGCTTTCCCCGTTGTGCCTTGCGTGTATTCGAGGGCTCTCCTTTCGGCAATGCGTTCGAGAAGCAGATGTCGACAACATATGTGACGCGACTCAGCGGCCCCCTCTCATCTCCGACATTCATTCTCCCTTTTGAATCTCCCCACGTCACTCCTTTAGCTCATTCTCTTGCGGTTAAATTTTTTTCACCCTTAGCCCTCTCCTTAGCCGCTCCAGTTGTCATGGCATCCCACGCATATTTTTTTGTCCCTCGAGTGCCCAGGTTTATATCGCTCCCTCTACGCCGTTCATCCCTTCTCCCACGCCATGCAAGGCCATCTTCCGACGCTGTTTTTTGTCCGCAAACGCTCATTTTGCGTCTCTCCCTATCTTACGCCTTTCCTTCCCGTGCCGTATTTCGAGCGGACCTCTTAAAGGACGCAGTTGTGGGGTTACCCTTGGGTGTTTACCAAAAATATTTAGGTTCCTTTTAATGTTGCGTCAATAGTTCATTGCAGTCATCGGATGGTCTGTCTCACGGGCGATACCCAAGAGCAATTAAACTTATCATGATTATTTATTTGGGGATAAACAATAAACTATTTTTTATGCGTTTTTATTACTGATTACATTATTTAATATAGGTTCAATTGGATTTTGCTCCAGGATTGTTGAAGATAAACAATTGATTGTTAAAGCTGATTAGTTGGAAAATATACAAGTTAAATAGCTTGTTGCCTATCGTTTTTCTCTAATGAAATTACATTTTGCTATGGAAACAGCAATACATAATAGTTTTATTACCCAGTGAAAGAAAATGCATGCACTAATATTAGTCAATTTTTCCTCTCGCTCGGAATTCATACTGCCGGCGAAGTTCGCCACGTTGCAAATTTTGATAATTGCTGGAATTACTCCTGCTTTTGGTGAAATTAGTGTTGCATGAAAATTGCATCGATGGAAGTAATAGTCTCCATCAAAAACAAGTTCATCAAGCAACGCCCAGGTTCATGCTACGATAGGTGACTGCCTTGCTCGGGATTCAAACCGTAAAGATTTGGTTTACCCAGCTGTGTTGTTAACGAATATATTCAAAGCCATCACACCTCCATCCGGCAAATATTAAATTGTTTGCCATGTTTTACGCTATCACCTTGCAATTTTTTCAACATATCTTTTTCTCTCCAACTGTTGCCCAACCGTGACTTAACTTTCCAGGGCCGCCATGGACCGGTTGAGCATGATGGCATGAATAATTTAGAACCAACTTATTCATTTTCATATAAATGCGAATTCAATGCTAAGTATGCGGGAGTAAATTGTTTGGAAAGTTATTTGAAGTCTTGCTTTTATCAGTCCACTTACATTCAATTTTCAATCATTTCGTTATGATGCCACTCTCTTGCTTTATGCGTGATTTGGAATTTTGGAAAAGCGTTTTGATTTTCAGCTTGATTTCGGCCCTAGACTGTGACCCTTGCTCCTTGACTGATAAGGTTTTTTAATGGCTCGGGATTTTCGTGTCCCCTTCCAGGGTACATCTCTTAGTGCTCTCTAGTCCGCGCGTAGTTGAAATCCCTAAATTCCCTTAATAAATTAGTACTTTGCATTTTCCACAATTCATTGTTTGGCAGGTATCATTTTGACAAAGTTAATCCGGTTAACTGGTTAAACTTACGCCGGAAACCCTCGCTTTTATTCGCTGACTTCCTCTCAATATCGGCTCGAAGATTCTCGAGCAGTCCGAGCGGTGCAGGGCAAGAGTCTTGGAGGATGGGGAGGGGGCAAGCGGATGGAGCCCGGGGAATTTGGTCCCTTTGACGTCATGCGAGGGAAAAACCTCACCCAGCCTCCACATCCTCCTATCCTAGTTCTCTTCCACCCCCCTCCTCACCCATTCACGCCCCACAGAATCCCTAACTCCATCTCGCCCCTCCTCCCCGCTCCACCAGCCTAATACCCGGGGATTGCCGTCAGAACAGGAGACGTCTCTCTCCTTCTTCTTCCCTCTCGTTCTCTCTCGCCTGTCTGAACCTTCTCTACTCTGGATTCTCCGATCCAACGCCCCCCGAAATTTGAACGCTAGGTTTCGAGCGTGTTTTGGTTTCTCCTCCTGAATCCCCGTTTGCCTCTCGCTTCGGATTCTGTGCCACTTGAACTTCCTCATTCCATTCCCGTCACCACCCAGTCGTGAATTTGTGGTACAGTGATTTTGTTGTTGTTGTCATATTCGCACTGTCCGTGGAGGCGAAGTCTTCACTGTGTAGAATCCAGTGTACTCCTCAAATTTAATGAGAATCAGTAACTTTGTAATTCCACATGTATTTATTGGAAACGACCTAGGTTTCGACGTAGCACGTCATCATCAGGTCACGTCATCACCTGATGATGACGTGCTACGTCGAAACCTAGGTCGTTTCCAATAAATACATGTGGAATTACAAAGTTACTGCTCCTCATTCTATATTCTAAGCAAATTCCATAAAGTTACGCCTGAGACAACGCAGTTTACTCCTCAAATATTGTGATCCTTTCCTAAATGGGCTGTGGTGGATATAGTTCTTCAGTTTTGAGCAGACTTGCCAGAGGTTTCTCCCCGCCTAGGGGCTAGGTTTCAATCCCTGCGGTTTTGGAGGAGATTTTTCAATGGAATCAACTTATTGGTGCATTGTTACTTGCCGTGCTCTGTGGCGGCGGGGTAAAGTCCTCGCCTGATAATCTTGAGGTCGCGGGTCTTAGTCACGCCTGGGTGGACTATTCACCACTCAGGGAATGGGTGTTTATACTTTGTTGAACATGAGTTAATTGTAAGAAAGGAATATGAAGTCCTATGGTCCCTCAAGAAAATAAATACGACAGTATTACTTGGGTGCGACGTGGAGAGCTCTTCGAGTGCAGTAGGTACCTACTCCGTTCGTTGAATTGGTTGTTTAACTATGTACTCCATTGTACTGTGTTTAACTCCATTGAATTAGCGCCTCATTATCGAGGAGGCTAACTACGACGTCAGGTTTTTCTCCACCCTTCGTCGATTCTCTTAGTAATCCCTTCCTTATCATACCTACCCTCTGATCCTCAATGGTGAAATGTGCGTGAAGCTGTGAAATCCATGGCGCCAAATTGTTCGTTATTATTAGGTCAATGCCGACGTCTATCTTACCAACCTGCACATTTTCCCTCTAAAACGCAAATGTCCTCTTGTTGTCGTTCGCCTTCTCCAAATAACTAACCAACCGTTCCCGCATGTATGCACGGTGTTATTTCCCGTGTTGGTCGGGAGGCGAAGGATCTGAGGAGTGGGGTTGCAGTCGCTTGCCTCGGATGCCCCGTCAGGGAGTGACAGAGGGGACGTCGGAACTGAAATGTGCGTGTCACGTCGCCTGCGTACCCTCTGCAACTCGTTATGATCTCCCGTGACGACTCGCCTGTCACGCGCCCAATGGGTGATTGTCGGGTGGTGTTTACGCACGCGGCGTCCAGGTCGCATCACGGAAATTATGCGGGGAGGACGTCATGTCGTTCCGTCTTTAATTTCCCGTGCTCGTCCGATGCCCATGATGCTGAACGCGGACGATTAAGTTGGGTGGGTTGTTAGTGGAAATCGAATTATAAGCGATGGCCGAGCTGTTTCATTGGTCCGCATTAATACAGTGCGGGCGCAGGTGTCGGTCGAATGTTTAAAAAATAATGAGTTGTGAATCAATCAGCAAATTTGCAAAACTAGTTTTTTCAGCGATTGACGTGCTTAAATCTTGTGGGCTTAATTGTGAGTTACCCTCGCCATTATTTCCTGCGGACATTCATAATTACGAGCAAGTATAAAAATTTGGATTTAATTATAAATTTCTATCACTCTGCAGTTACTCTTAAAAAGCAGTTAGGATTTGTTTTGCAAGATTTCTTTTTATTTCGAGGAATTTTGAATTGCGTTCATGTGTCGTAATGAAAATGATGTTTCAATTTGAACCACTATGTATATTACTAGCATGTGTTTCCTTGAAGTGTTTACCTTTTTTCAATACATCGAATCATTTTTTTTCTCTTTGACAATACACTAAAATGGGCAGTATTGTGTTTTATGAAATAATTTGTCTAAATTTTTATTGGTTTCCCTTAAATTTTTTTTTGATAGGTTATTGTCATCTGGTCCCATAAATGTCAGCTAATGGGAGAAATTATGCCATTGTTATTTCTTGGTCTACACTTCATCACGGAATCCTTGGCTTTTCCTCTTGAGCCCTAGCGGGTCCGGCGCACGATTGAAAGATATGACGAGTAGTTCTGAGAAAGTTGTCTCATATTTTTTTTCGTCGTGAAATTCCGGAGTAAATATTTCCCTTCGTTTATTCGCCCTCGAGCCATATTTTGCGTGGGTTTTAAAGCGCTCGAGCACAACAGGAATTACATAGCGCCTAATCTCTACCTCAAGTCCTTTTTGGTTGCACGAAGTGTTGGATGTATTCATGTGAAGCGGCAACTTTGACGTCATGGAATTCTGCATAGATGGGTCGCGCCTTCCGCTCTCCCCGCTTCTAAGCGGTTCCTCTCCGGATATACTCTCACTGCCCCTCTCACCATCCCCTTCCCCCTCCCGCGAAACTTCCCGTCTACCACCTCCTTCCTCTCCTCAACCCCTCTCTTTAGACTTTCGATACCAAGCGGCGACTGTTGACGATTCAGTCCGCGGAACACCGGCTTCCGACGCCGCCGGTGTCGCGGCTTCGTCTCCCGTCAATGTCCTTTCCTCCCTATCAACTTTATCTTTTGCATCATCATATCCTCAGCAAGAAGTGCGTCCGATTGACGAGGAACGCGCTTAGGAAGCCATCTATCAAAATTGGATCTCACAGGACCACTGAGAAACTTCTATCTATTAACCTTCCATCCAACCGTTACGACTGTGTCCTGAGGTTCGATTTTGTAACTCCGCGACCCAGACCCAATCGAGTGACAAGGAAATCACTGTTGCCATATTTACACGGCGCTCGGATGTGAGGTTGGTGGTGAGATGTGAAATTTGGCAACAAAGCTGCGTTTTCGCTCGAAACTCACAATTCGAAAAGTTATTGAAATCGGAGCTTTCTTCGTGTGTCCATCTCCTACTCAACCTTAACACGTTTTTACCCTACCAATGACCTATCTTTGCTTTCTTTTGCCGTTCAGGAGTCACTGATAACTCCCTAGTGACCTTTTATAAAGCTCGCTCTTTCTCTTAAAGTGTCGCCTTAGCCTGTGCTCCTCGCCCTTCCTCCATCCCTACGAAAAGTTTTCGTCGAGAGTGCGTATATGGAGTTCTCTTCCCAACAAATTGGAGTAACTTCAACCGTCGAGTCGTCCTATTGGATTTATACGCTGGTGAACGAAGGATTATGTGCTTGGTTTTTCCTTTTAAAAGTGGTGTCTGCTTAACAAACTGTCTCTGCCTTTCCTGTCTCTGTCTCTCAAACTTGACGTCTGCGATTTGATGGTGGTGTGCTTTGCGTCGATGCCCAGCCAACCAAGGTAGGTATGGTTTTTTGTTCTTGGTGTCATGAATTAATTCCTATGGAGGTTTTTGATGCAAAAATTAGCGTGATTTTCTCTCTTCACACTCCACTGGTCGGTAGCTCGGATTACTCTTTCATCAGGTGACAGTTATGGTGGACCTCACGTTTGTACTGCAAGTTATCATCATGGTTGGGTATTTTACGAGCTGATTTGTATAATGAGAAAAAGTGTCGAGGAACGGTCATGCTCCATATCATTTGTAATCGCCTGAGAAGACTTCTTTGTCAGTTACATTAGTAGGGCTTCTATTACTTTCAAGTCAGACTTTATAAAGCACAATCCCGTAATTTTTTTGGGGGTCGTTTCAATTTTTAAAATATATCAGCGCTGTACAAGAAAATTGCATGCTATGTATTGTTGAAATTAAGTATCTATATAAATGAACAGCATCCATCGCTATTATAAGGTTTTAATCTCATGTCACTTCATTTTGAGCCTTACGACGAAAATTGAGTTATTTTTTTAATGACTTCAAAAGGAAGAATTATTTTTCATGAATACGAATACCTTAGTATGGTCTGATGAATGAGTTTCGTATTCCTGTTGATCAAACGAGGAATTAGAACAAGATGAGTGAGAAACCTACTTCGAGGTAAATATGAAAAGATTGGAAGGTACCCAATGTGTAATTTGCCCGAGGTTCTCATGACCCAGTTAGAAGCAATTCGGAGGTGAGTGTATGGATCACTTTGCTCGTTTCGCCTGTCATAATGGAAAGGGCCGACTCTTGATTGTAGTTTTCTGCTAGGAAGTTTCCCTCCTATCTTCGCGTCGGAATGTTTCCATTTTGCTTCAGGCGCCCGTTATCACTTTTATTTTTTCCCTAATCTTTCCCACGAAAAATCATCGGCTTGCATAGTCTTCGGTGGTGGAAACTGTGGCATCGGGGAACTATGAGGAAACGACTAACTTAACCTTGGTTCGGTTATCTCGCATTTCTTCGAATGAGGATGGTGACTGCCTGGCAGCTGTTTGCTGGGTTATTAACGGATTCAAGTAGAAAACTTGATTTTATAGTACTGAAAAATAAAAAAAGTGTCTTTTACTCCCAAAATTTGTATTTTGTCTTGGAAGACGCGTGTTAATTTTGTGAAACTTCACTCATTGGTATTCCCTATCGCATTCAGTGGTGATTTCATATTTGTTTAGTGTCCCCCAATATTCATCCATGAATACGTCATTTCACGCGTATTTGGTGGTAAGCCCGTAGGAATTATTTTTTGCGGAACAGGAAACCAGCTGTTCATGAAGTCGCTATTTTAATAACGTCCATGACCCATTTAAGCTAGTTCTTTTGTCCTGAGGCTACATAGACTCATATTATATTTTTCATTTGGGATTGGTGAGCGCATTTATAGTGACAATGAGAAGATGCTCATGGCAGGAGACCGTGTAAATGTAATGAGCGATTCATATGCCGGCCTTCCAAGTAGATTGTGAAGAGAACAGGACGGAATAAATATCCAAAATGTGAGTGATCATTCTGTGCGTCCCACCATTGGAGCCGACGATGGACTCTCCTTATCAGAAATGTAGTGCCTAGAGCACCGTTAAAGGAGAATCATTTTAATCGCGTCAGACTGCTTGGTCACCTCCCTCGCCTTTATTTTTCATCTTGAGACACCCGACTTTCTTGTTAGCTGCTGAAGGTCATTCCTTGATCTTTAGTCTCAAGAAATTTTATTCCAGCTTGGTTGTGGGTCATCTAAAATTAATGCGTCCATTCCTCTAGAATGATTTACAAAGCATTAATTTCTCAATTTAACTCAAAATATTCATTTCTCATCCAAGTTATTCCCGACACATTTAACAGCTCTCGTTATGAATGCGTTTTATTCGAAACCTTTGCCCCATCCTTTAATGTTATCGCTTTAATTAAACTCTGGTCAGCATTATGCCATTGATATGATTCTCCAAATTTTTGAAAGAAAATTAACTATAAATAGTTCTGCCCGATTAGAATTTGAAGAAAGGCCCCTGAGTTATTCATCATCAGCGAGAATGAATTGAATTAAATTTTGCTGTATTACCGTCTCAAAAATGATTGTCTTAAGAAGCTTGCACTGGCTAAAACTTCAATCTGAAATGAGCAGAGCGAGACCTGAAAATAGTTGACTGCGCATTTAAATCATAATTCCTTGGTCGTCAGTAAAATTTGTATCCCCGTTGTTACAAAACCCAGCGATAATGGTGATGTATTTCCGCATTATTGGTCCTTCCTTGAGTTCTCTCCCAGCCTACGAACGGAGAGGTTCGTTCCTTAGATATAGCCGCAACTATGGTAAACTGCTCCGTTTGTCAGCAGTCGGTGAATCGGGGGTCCTCGATTCTTTGCGTCTGCGCCAATTGTTTCACGTGGCTTGTGTAAAGTTATCATCTATGTATATATATATATATATCCTACGCACTATCAGTTCCGGAACTAATAGTGCGTAAATTCCGGAACTGAAGGTCTGTGGCGGCCGTAACTACGATAACATTAAGTCAGAAAATCTCACCAGAGAACTTGAGACGCAAAATTGGAAAGTAATGATTTTTTAAGTGGAAGGTATCGAAAACAAAATATACTTAATCTGTGGGATTCTTTCCAAGTTACTGGATAAACATGCACCATTGAGATTCTTCCGCACCAGGCATTAACCTGCCCCTTGGCTGACACCTGATGTACGACTCCTGATGAAAGAAAGAGATCGCGAGAGAAAAAAAAGTTATCAGATAAAAAAACCATAGGTACTCTCATGATCGATTTAAATGGCTTAGAAATAATGTAGCCTGCCTAATTAAATATCAGAAAAATAAGTTCCTTTAGGAAAAACTCAGTAATGCAAAAGATTCCCGAAGCCTTTAATCGGGCCTGCGAAAGTACAGAATCATAAGTCGAATAATAACACCTAATGGTACTCCTCCGTTGGAAAATCTCAAAGATTTCTTTCTATCGTTACCACACGCTCATCAATCTCACCCGGCCACTCATAATTTGTTATCGTTTGAGGAAAATAACTTTTATTTCCCCTGGCCACTTCCTACCGCTGTAAGAAAGGAAATTCTTCGAACGAAATATAATATAATAGGTCCGGACGAGATTCTAATTAAGTTTATTCATCTGTATTTGAACGAAATTCTACCTATTATTCAACACATTCATGACTACAGCCTATTATACTTATGCTTTTCTTCTCGCTGGAAAAAAGAATTCATTCGGCAAATTCTCTAAGTGCCCAATATCAAAGAAGTCTCGGACTTCAGGCCAATCTCCATGTTCAGTGCGCTTTCTTAAGTAATAGAAAGAATTGTTGCGTCGCAAGTGACAGAATACCTTTCAGAGAATAACCTCATAGATCGGCATCAATCAGGATTTAAAACGAATCACCCGTATTTTGTTTACTGCTGTGCTGTATATAATGACCTTAGTGAGAAACTAAACCATAGGATGCAGAGAACTATGAATGTGTTATGTTTATCTACAGCATCCCTAAATATAATCGCATTGGTATACATTACGAGAAAGCAAAACTACTTAGAGCCAAGACAAGAAGAACATACTTCATTCCAAATCTGACCCGTAAAATATTAATTACGAAAACACCCCAATATCTATGCACACGATTTACGTTCTCAGGAGAAATCAAACAGAGTTACACGCGCCCCGCTTGACAACCTGCACCTAACACAACAGCGAGCTACTTCTTTCAGTAATTCATTCCTGGTACAAGCAACCCGTATCAGGAACGCATTACCATTGGAAATTAGACTCGCACCTAACGGCATATTCCAAGAACAATTGTACTTGTATTTGTTAAGTGACAAGAACTGTTATAAGTAATATTTTACACCTGGCATATTACCAAATGTACGATAAAATATCTCTAAAATATACAAATTTAAAAGTTGCATCTAGGAAGTAATACTTACTGGGGTGGAGGTTGTTGAGATGGAGTTAGGTGACGAGGATTGTTAGTTTTTGGTACCCCGGCCAACCGTTCACCTCAAGCAAGTGTTCCGAAGTACATTGGCTGTACAGTGTACATCGTAGTTCCGAAGTATATTGGCTGTATGTATAATAATACATTGTATATTTTTTATATATGTTACCGTTATTTCTATTTCTGTATTTCTCTGTAATGCAGTATCTAAGAGAGTACCTATTTGTTTTTTTTTTTCATTTTACTTTTTTGATCATCATATTTATATTGTTTATATATGTTGCCCTTTATATTTTTTTGTATTTCTCTTTAACGCAGTATGTGAGAGAGTATAACTATTATTTTTTTATGGTAAAGGTGAGCTTTCGTCCCGCACGGTCAAAATCTTTTTGAAAAACCTAGGAAACTGACGATATTGAATGTGATACCTATGAGTAGAGGAAGGATGGGCATTTGTAAAATTGTAAGAATAATACCCGTGTGACTAATAGATTTTGAGATATACACGTTTGAAAATGACCAATTTTTCGATTTTTTCGTCCGTTTTCTACGATATTTTTGGAGGTTTTTACGAACAACCGGTCGAGGTATAAGACTAACACTTCTATAATATGCCTTTACCCCCCCCCCCCCAAACAAGCTTACGGGCCTATGGAGTGAAACAGGGGTGCTAGGGCGGGACGGTACGCGGGCCCGATTTGGCCATTTTCAAAAGTGAAAAACGCATTTTCGTGAATTGAAAAAGCAAAAAACGCATCTTTCGCGGGAATGGTAAAGTGGAAATAGGCATTTCTGGGTGGAGGAAGTTTCAAAATGCTGATTTTTACGGCTTTTTTGTGATTTGGAAAAGCGGAAAACGAATTTCCCTTCCATTCCTTTGCCCTGAACCCACCCCACCAATAACCTTGCGGGCCAAGCATTTATGGGAGTGGATGAAGTTTCAAAATGCTTATTTCTACGGCATTTTTGAGAGTTGTAAAAGGTGTAAGTTGTAAACGATTTCAGGCATTTATGGGAGTGGAGGAAGTTTCATTATGCTGATTTTTACGGCATTTTCATGAATTGGAAATGCTAAAAACGTATTTCCCTTATATACGATTTAAGTTTTTCCCGGTGAATAATATTTAGGAATTCTTCTCGGGCTCTACACCAGGTAATTGGCTTCATATTTGCCGACGTTTCGGAAAACGACTTGTTTTCCATTATCAAGGCGCGTTGCTCTCTCTGTGTAGGATTATACACTGAACTAAATTGACCGTTTGACGAGTCCAACAATTAAACTCAGGTGTCGTCTGATTGGCTGATGTTCATTTGAAATCTCTTCTGTTCTTTCCTAATGTTTTTCATGCTATTTATTATGGGGGCCCAAGTATTGCTAAGATGAAAGCCAGTATCCCGATTGAAATTTATTGGATGATGGAAAAATAATAATAATATAATAATAATATTTAATACACGCCTTGATAATGGAAAACAAGTCGTTTTCCGAAACGTCGGCCAATATGAAGCCAATTACCTGGTGCAGAGCCCGAGAATAATTCCTTAACGTATTTCCCTTCTTTAATTTGCCCACCCAACCCACCTCACCAACAAGCTTTTTCGTGGGCATTGGTAGAAGGCTAAAATGTAATTCTTCGTATTGTTTCTGGTATAAAATCCCTCAGGTGACAAGGTTAATGTAAGTGGGCTTTTGTTAGAGGCTAAGTAAATAGTATTGTTGACGAAGTTCTCTCGGGTAGTGTGGAAGGGGGAAATTAACTGTCAATAATTTGAAGGTAATTGTTGAAAATTCAACCGGTATTCATTCGCCAACGAGAGTTGAGGGGCTCGTTGGCGTTAATCATTTATGACTTGACTGTGTATGGTCGCCATGAGTTGCCTATCGTGTACACACAAGCAAATTTCTGCGATCCAGACATTCGTTTCGGCGGAGTAAGGCTTGCTATTCCTTGAAAGGCACGGGTGTTTGTTACCCAGGAATGGACACTCGTGTCCTCACTGCGGGAAAACGCAATCCTCCATTTAAAGTGAAACGTGAAATGTTATTAGTGCAGTGGAATGAATTCGAGTGAAAAGGAAGTGTAAATCCTTCATTTGAAGTGAAATGTGCAATGTTTAGTGTGGAGGAATGAATGGAATTGCATTGTATTGAATGGCTGTTGCGGGGCGAGTTTGAGTGGAAGGAGGGAAGAAATTGTGTAGGAGAGGTGTGCATATGCTAGAGAACCAACTGCTCGATCGCTGCACTACGTACAGTGAATAAGAGGAAACGACATTTTTTCACTATATGGCGGAGAGGAAAAAACGCATTTTTCAGGTTTGAAACTTTCCCATTCCTAAAGTAGTTGATGCATTGTTGTGTAGAAAGTATTTTAGAAATGCGCAAGGTTTGCTTAATAAGTGATGAGAATTTGGTTCCAATATATCTATTTTAAGTGGGTGAAATTCGCGAAAACGCTGGCGGGACGAAAGCTCACCTTTACCTTTTTTATTTTTCCATTCTGCAAGGGTCATTCATTATTTTTGTAATGGTTTTTCTGTAGTATATTGAAATTTATCTGGGAAAGTGCATTTATTCCGTGAATTGTAATATATCTGAACCTAGAGTGCGAAGGACTAAGTGCTAAAAATAAATTTTATTCTTTTATTATTCAGAAATATTTTTCTATCATTTCGTGCAACAGCTTGTGGTTTGTGAGCATTAAATCAATTTTTAATGTCGTGAAATTGAAACTTCACTATTGTCCATGCATTCAAGAAAATTTAGTTGATCAATAAATTTATTCTTATGGTAATTGGTAGTAAATCACCTAGTTTTAAATAAATCACGATAACACTATTACTGCTTTATGCGTACCAATTTCTCCCAAGCCAATTTCTTTTGATAAAGGTCCACTTTGGTGGTGAACATTCTTCAGTACGTACAATTAGAACTTTAAAAAATATATTTTCATTATTGCTTTTTGAGAGTGAAAATTTATGTCAACATATCCCCGTAAAGATAAATTGTGTCTTTGTATTTTTTGTTCTTCATAAGCGTTCGTTTTTAACTTTTTGTATCTTCAGGCTTGGGAAATTTGCGCAAGGACCACGTGCATCATTTCACGCTCAGTTAAGTAGGTTAAATACAGGTAGCATCAATTAATTTTTACGACCGAAAAAATGAAAGCGATAGAGAATTATCCGTATGGAGCATCATCAGTTTTTGAGACGAGCCATTTCCTCCTGGCTTATGCAATCTCACGCTCTCTTCTTCGTAGTGGAGAACAAATTTTTTTCATCTCGTCGGATAGGTACCTGTTGACCTCGTCTGCCCTTTCTGCGGTGTGAGCGACCCTCGGAGGAATTGAAGGCCACCTTTACCTTCACCGCTAGTTCATGGAATAATGATAAACGGCGGAGATAGTTTTTCCACCCAAAAAAAATAACTTAGTCATCTGTTAATCGATTGATGCACATCTGTTCCGTTCGTATTACAGGGTGCTTTGTGCATGTTTAAAGCGTGACCATTTTTAGTAAATAGACCGAAGTTGTCTTTGTATTTTATCTTTGGCTACGACTAGACGGTTATTGCACTTATTCGTGGTTTTCATTTGCCTTACCCTGACCTAGGGTATGATGAAGATATTTGAGACTTTCTCTGTGACTTTATATTTCCTATTCAAGTATTTTGTTTTAATTTTTGAAGAGGTTGTTCGATTACGCTTGCCGCACGATTTTCAACATGAACGTTTTGTCTCTGCCCCAAAATGACTTCGTTTCTGTCCATTTTCATAAAATTTCCCGCGGTTAATTATAAATCACGGCCACTCCAGTTCTGAGCAAAACCAGGTCTTCCTATTTTGGCGTCGCGACGTGTCTTTTCAAACTGAATGATAAGAGAAATGGAATCTTGTATTTTTGCTCTCGTTGTATTCTTAGAGCAATCAATTTTTGCATTCCCCAAAACCCCGTCTATCTGCTGCTTTGGGATCTTCCTTTCTATCTATTGTTTCCGTCGAAACTTGGTGGAATTCGTACGTAATGAATACGAATGCAGTCTGGTTGTCCCCCTGAAAATGTTTTATGGCCCTAGTTTCTTTGATAAAGCTTTTGGGGATGCTTTTTCATTTTAACATTGTATTTTTCATTTTAATTTCATTTTTTTCGTTGTCATGTTCAGCTAATAAAATAACGAGCTTTACGTGACAATTCAATGCTTTAGGATAATTTTCAATGAATTATAATCAATTTGCTTGGCTTACCATGTTAGTTGTTGGGCGTCGATACCGATGGTGGCGATATGTTTTCCGTTGGTACTTCTGTAAAATTATCCCTATTTGGTACCGCTCTGGAAGTAAATGAAAGTGAATAATTGCTCTGGATAAAATGATTCGCCTCAACCAAATGGTGGTTCTCTCGGTGATTTGTATCGATAAGTCCGTCGTTTATTTACAGTCTGGTGAAGTTCTGCTGTAGTTATAATTACTGTAGATTTTCAGCAATCCATTGGGCATTGAGTAAATCGTGAGGTCCTTTTCTAAAACGACGTAGCCATTTCGGCTTTCCTTGAGGGCGTGATGATTTTATTTATCTTGATGTAGCGTGAAAAGTATTCTTCCTGGCTCGGAACTTAAATTTTGGCGTGCGATGGTTTTTGTAGACTTGGGTAGTAGGTACTCTTAACTGCTAAGGTATATTGCTTTGTCTAACCTAAAACCTCAATCCCAAGATAAGTGCTACTTCAATGTGTACGATAGTTGCTGGCTTAACTAAGTGGAATTTATGTATAATGAAATAGCAAATTTATGTTTATTTCCCCCAAAACTTATTACTGTTCCTCATAACTAGTACTCAGTTATTGTAGATACCAGTACGTGAATCCATTTTGGAACTTTGGTATTAAGTACAATAGTATTCCTCGATAAAATTTGGTGGAAATTAACTACAGTACCAGAAAAAATGTTGGTCGAAAACTAGTGTTTCTATTTGTAGTAGTACTTCTGTGTTTCGACGCCTAAAATCGTTTCATGCTTACTGTCTGTCTCTTGCTGAAAGAGGTAGCAGTGCACGTAACGGATTGGAGAATCATTCCTCCGAATGCAAGCAGAGTCCAGTAGTACTTTACTTCAGCAATTGAAGGGGAACTGGTGATTCCATTGTGATTGGCCAATTTCCCGTGGTTCTATTTCATTGAAATTTCAGAGTCCTTGGAAGGACTTGATCCTGCTATCATTTGGTTGCCAGTCCACCGTGTCACCATCCTGATTACTGAGGTCGTCCCAGTGATCTTACTCCGTCCGATCTTGGTTCTAGCGTCTTCGAAACTTGAATCAACATGTTGAGTGTCGCGTTAGAGTTAATACGTGGATATTTTGCAGACCCCGCCGCGTCGCCGTTTCACGTTTCCACGGGAATCCGCGACGGTTCACGGACTAGCTCCGCTCCGCCCACGCGGCACTTCCATGCCGTGGGTCGCCGCACCGCCCGCCAATGGATTCGTTCCGCAGATTTTCACGTCGGTCCGTGGCGCCCATTCGACATTCGACCAGGTGGCTTCAACTCCCGTAGGCCATCCAGAGTATTCCCACGCGTGCCCTCCCCGAACTCCGCTCCCAATTCTCTCCTCTTTTCCCCGCGATCCCACCCGTTCCTCATTTTCCTCGGTTCATTCGCCTTCCTTCCCCCTATTAACGTCTTTCTCCCGCTGTCTTCCTCCTTTTTATCCTTATCTCAACGCTCCGTTGACAGACTCTCTCATCTTTCAACGTCTTCATCCCTTACACTGTTTTATCCTCACATTCTATTCCAACGTCCTGATATTTACGTGGGCAAAGCCCGTCGGGATGGGACCATCTCCCTCTCGTTTGCCGACTTTAGGCATTGAATTTGGATTAGATTCACTGCTCAATCTCTGATATTATTTTCACTTATAATTATTTTTTTATAATCTTAAATGCGATTGTTTTTCTCCTGCTAATTAATTTTCATTGAGGATGTATTTTTTTCAAGTTAATTTATTTTTTTTGTTTTATTCTAACTACAATCATCAGTACATTAATGCTATTTGCTTGTTTATTTTTTATCTGCAGTTATTACCAGCCTATCATTTTTATTTTTATTTATGCTTCTTTTTCTGTCTTTATTTTTTTCGGAACATAATATTTTCATTTTGTGAAAATATAAACACCAGTTTGTCTCAGGTTTGGCAGATTGTTCGCCCCCCTCCCCTTTCCTGTGTGGGCATTTTCCTGCTGAGGGTTATTTTTGTCAAGAATGCCAGCCTGTCCTCCTTTATCTTTTTCCCACTCGTGTACCTATGAGCCGTGAGAACAAAAGGGTTTTGAGTCTGTTTCTCGTAATATTTTGGAGAGGGTACGCCGCCGTAGCATTCCCGTAGCTATATTCTGTCTTAGGCATGAGTGGTAAAAGCTTGTGTGTTTATCCACCAGAGAGCAGGTTTTATAGTTTAATTTTTTATTTATCTTATTTTAAGCCTCATTTTCCATAGAGTAATAATTTTGACTTACAGCATTCTTGCTCTCCACCGACAATCTTATTCATATTCTTCATTTTCCGTTTATTCCTGTATACTTATATATTTTCTCATGTACCATATTTTTAAAAGTGTCTATAAAAAATGTTTACATGATTGGACCTTAAATGAGGGTTAGGTAGAAGAAGGGGCTACCTAGTATCGATCTCGCCCTAATATATTATAGCGAGGCTAATCTCTTTAAATTGGGCAAAAAAAGTCTTATAATGTCTGCGTAGCGGTTTTTATCCCAGTATCTGGGTAGCGTATTTCACCTAGCGCTGTTTGACACTGTTAGAATTTGATGCAAATACCTGGCTTTTAATTATTCGAAGTATTGGATTATACAGAATGAGAATGACGAGTTGAGGTCGCTGACTGGAGATAACAGAGTTAATAGATTGGAGTATTAATTACTGCACTATTTTGCTAAAAAATGGGAGAATTAGATGGGTTGGTGCCTATATTTTGCTCTTATTCTATGACAATACGCTACTTTTTACCATTTTTTTTCATAAATGACTTAAATATGACAGTAAAAATATTTATTCATTCCATTCAAATTCTTCTTCTGACTACCGATATAGTTGGAGTTTTTAATTGTGTAAATGTTTTTCTGGGCAAGATTATGTTGACGCTATCAGATTGGGGACACTTGCACATGGAAGTACCGCGAAAATGGGAAAAAAAATCATTCACTCTTTTCGACAGTCGAACTTTGCATCCTGCTCGATTTTCCATCGAATTTCTTAACCAATTCGATATCAATTTTTGAGATGTAACGATGAAAACATTTTTCAAATCCTGCTCTTCTCAGCAAAGGGCGTGAAATTTTTCTTCTGGGTCCACCAAGCGCGTCCAAATATGGCCTCATCATTCTGTCTCATTGGGATCAAGTCAAGTTCGTCGGCTCGCGTTCGTTCACGTCCTCTTCAGGACTTTGCGGTGTATCATTTATCCCTCCATGATCTCAAAGGGAAGTCTGTCACGCTCGTTGTCAGTTGTTAGCCCACTTGGGCGCTTAATTTTTCAGTCAGGAGACACATTCCAAGGTTGTTCTGGGCTTCATTTAAGGACCTTGGATGCAAGTAACATTAGCAGTAACAGGAGAGTTAAATATGTTAGGCGTTGTTGAAAGTGGATAAGTGAAACGTTACTTAAATGGTATAAAATTTAATAAACCGATATTCTGCCACTTGTGTGATGTGAAAGTTTTGACTCCTGTTTTTGTTTGCACTTTGACGAATACACCAGTTTTTTCGCCTGCTTTACTGTGTGCGTGGACATTCAGAGTGTTGTTGCACCACTGTCTATACTTGCAGACATTTTTGAAGCATTACACTAAATATAGTGACTTTTACTATAAATTAAATTAATGGGCCGCGATTTATGCAATGAAAAACTTTGATCATAATTTATACAAAAGACCTAAGGTATTTGTAAAATGGTGAAATCAGTTAAGAAAATCCGGATCATCTCTTCAAATAAATTTTAGGTGTCTTTGGTTTAAAATTTTCGCGTTCTTCTAGGTATTTTTTGCACTCGGCGAGAAGGTGCCTAGTGCTTAGTACTCTTACCGGAGGCTAGTTAGGGATGGTCACGAACATACGAACCGAGGTTCCTTAGTGATAGATATTGTATGCCCAGAGGCTTACTAAAGGGACGGGCATAATGAGGTGTTAATTATCAATTAATCTGCAGAGAAACTTCGAACCCTCTTATTTTCTCATGGAGAGTTTAATGCAGCATCAAACGAAATTGTTCGTAGCATTCGCTTCACAGGGGGGTATGGTCCTCCGTCTAATACATTCGTCCGTTGAGGGAAACTTTCCAGATGTGATCCCCGGTCGTAAAGCTCTGTCCCCAATCGCACAACCTGCTGCAGGAAGACATTCCTCTTGTCGCAAGGCTACACCCGCCCGCACATATAGATAGGGCTTTCGGATTTGATAGGCGTGGCCGACCTCACCTCCCAGTTCCAATCAATATTTTCTTGCTACTGTTCTCAGAGAATATCTGAGCCGTTTCATTACTACGTTTTCCTTCTCATTAAACACGCTGATAAATCACCCTTCAATGCTTGGGGTTTTGCTAATTTTAGGTGTTTAACTTTATCTTTTGTGCATATTAAAATGTAAAATTAGTTTTTGTGTAAATTTATTCCAAACTTAAAGCATTTCACTGGTGACAACGCGAAAATAGAATAACCAGTGCAATTTTTTGTCATTCATGTCTGAAAATGTGCCCTTTTTATTGAGACTACATTCTCCAGGACAGTTGTTCATCATATAAGTGGCCTAAGGATACCTCCCATAAGAAAAATTCTTTCTCACTGCTAAGTTTATGATAGGTGAAATTCCAGCGCTAGCCTGAAATAATTGTGTTACGTGGAGGATATGGAGGAGAGATTGACATCGAATTCACATAAAGCATTTAGTCTATGTATTTAATTGTGTTGCCGAACTTTGCTACTCATCCATTTATTTTTCTAGATTATGGCACCGATGATATCATGACATCGTCCCTGAACAAATGTTGCTATCTTCGCTGCTCACGTTCTAATTCGAAAAATATTGCCTAAATATGTAGGTATAATATAAATTGGTCGCCAAAAACGTTCAATATTTCTTTTTTTTTTATTTGTGCTGAGGATCCCGTATACTGTCAGCGTAAAAATGATCACGAGATGTGTGCACTCATGCAGAATAATTGTTCTTCGCGAGTAACAAAGTGCTTCGGTTCAGCATGGCAGGTTCGGCATGAGTGAAGAGGAGGTTTTGAGTGAAGAGGGGTGGAATGATCGTTCGTCTCGCAATTTAGCCACTAATCGAACCCCTTCCCGATCTCCACGCAAGCGTGTGTCGTGGAAGTGGGTGGCACTCCCGTGCTGAGAGTGAGGCCTCGGTCGCTTGTCCCATAACTCTTGTAAGCTTTCCTCTCCCCTGTGTTCCGTCGTTGGCAGAAGATTGCCAAGAAGTTCTGGTAGGGGGTGTCTCATGGATATTCGTGGGAGAACGATTTCCCTACCCTCTCATTCAATTATTGCTTTATCTGCGTTTGCGACTATCTGCGTTTATCCTCTGTGGCACCAAACTCATTGCTAGAGAGTGCTACCGAGTTCTGCAGTACGTATGTACTAGTACCTACTACATACTTCCTATTCCGTTATTTCCCTCTCTGAAAGAACCGTGGCCCGTTGTCAGTTTTGCATGTAATATCTTAGCCTAATATCTAAATTCCCTTAAACGATCAATAAGTTGGACTTCATGGTAAACTCCCACTAGTATTCACTATACCTATTTCTTTCTTATGGCTCTAGCCAAAGATGGTGGCAGATTGATTCGCCGGGCGCTCCGTCGCGGAGGTAGTTGTGATGGAAGGAATATTGAGAGGGGACTTAAGAAGGTATAGAGTGCAAGCAAAAGTGTACACCTCTGGAAGTGTTGATTTGCCATTGTTATAGACACATTTCACGCAGGATAGTTGAAAGTTAACAATGGAACATTGCTATAAGTGAAACATTCCATACAAGTTTTATGCTGATAATGTGAACCGTTTGTGGACAGCAGCGTTTAGAAGATAAAATCTTAAAAGCTACCTTTCACGCGGCATTTTTTACGACTTTTATTTTTTCTATTAACTTACTACTGTCTCATCATTAGGTATAGCGTCTCTTCTGCTCTAGGAAATATCCTTTAATATTACATGGAATTAATTTAATTCTCCTACTGCTTTTGGCAACATCGCACTTCCGGCCTTATGGAGATTTACGCAGGAAATGAATCTCCATTAGAGCCCATGTTGTCAGCTAAATGTGGAACACTCTTCACTACCAGTTCTCGTGCAGTGACTGATGTTTAGGAAGTAGACTCTTGTCAGTCCAAAGCAGTCTATCGTAGGCCTGGGCGATATATCGATATATCGTAAAATGTAGCGATATTTTAATATATCGCCAATCCGATTTTGAGTTTTTTAAATTGACGATATATCGTTTCTCGATAAATATCGTTTTATCATGCTCCAATATTTTATTGAGACACGATAAGATATCGGGGCACGACAAATAGCGTGATCACGATAAATATCGCGATAAGATATAATGATATCGCCTCCCGATAAAATATCCCGATATCGCGCCCCGAAAAAATATCACGATAAAAGATCGTGATATTGCTCTCCTTCGAATATCGCGTAATCGCGCCCGATGAATTATCGTGATATTGCGCCGGTTTATCGTGTCGGAAAAAGACAGCTGTTGAGTTGGCCTTCGCTTAGCTGGAGCAAGTACGTTTGAAAACTTACTATTCTGCTATCTTCAAATTCTCAGTAGTTCTCTCTCACTCTCTCTTTCAATTTCAGTGGTCTGATAGATTATAGGTGACGTCATGTTCAAATTTTGGAAGGAACTGAAAACAACTGTTTGTAAATTAGTGTATATATTGTCCACAGATCTAAATATACCGAAAAAAACTCAGCAAACAAACTATTCGGCTTGCTAGAATAATGTGATCTTACTTTAGATGATTACCAACGGTAACTTTCAGTAACATGCATTGTTCTCATGCTTTACACGTAGTAATGCCCAAATGTCTTGTAACCAATTTTTAGGTAAACATTATAACAAGCACGAGCAACAATGTCTTACGCCATGACTCAGCGAATAATTTTTACGAACCTGTAAGAGCAAGTGATACTTTGTTCAAATGCATGACAGAGGGTATCTTCCACGTTTTTCATAAATCAGTAAGAAAAGTTGTTACTTTGTTTGAATGATGGCTTTCAAGCGACAACTTCTTAAAACACAGCGTAACATTTTTATGAGTCAGTTTGAGCAAATGATACTTTGTAATAATACGAGAAATATATAAAGTCTATCTTCACGCAGCCTAGCGTTCGTTATTCGTCGTCGCTGGTCTGGCCAGTCCGGTAGTGTGGTGTGGTTCTTTAGTTGATGCAATAAATATCACGATCTTTTATCGTGATATTTTATTGGGACGCGATATCATGATATTTTATCGCGATATTTATCGTGATCGTAATACTTATCGCGATATTTATCGTGCCCCGATAAAATATCGGGGCGCGATAAGACGATATTTATCGTCACGATATGAGTTTTCGATATCGCCACCAGATGATATGCTAAAATTATCGTATCCCGATATTGAATCATCAATATCGCCCAGGCCTAGTCTATCGTGGTAGCGCATAATAGTGGCAGTGGCGCTGAAGGCCCTTTTCAGTGGAAGAGTCCTTTCCAGGGAACAGGGACCGCGCGGGGGAGTAAGGTGGCCTCCAAGTTTGACGACCTGGGTTCCCTAGGTCGCAAATCTTCTTTGCTAACATCAAAGTGCTCAATGTTTTATTCACATCAATATTCTGGATCTCAGTTGCTCTTAATCCTATTTCTTTCTCCGATGGAGTGCGTTTGTTTGGATCGTGAACATTTTCGTGAAACCCACTGCTGACACTTTCTCACCCTCTCAAGTCCAATGTGGTTTTGTTGGCAGCGATGCCTATCACGTGTTTTCCTCTCCCCTCTGCTCCTTAGCCGACCCATTCCTCAACGAGCCTTGCCCTTCTTGACGTCACATTTCGCGGAGGCGACTGCCATAAAGTTTTTATGCCACAATGCTACTCATCTGCCATGATCTTTTGTGATGGCTTTAATTACCCCCTTGCGCCCTTTTTCCTTCGTCCCCCTTCGTTCTGTTTACGTGCCCCATTCCACCAATCCGTCTTCAGTCTTCCCTTTCCCTCATTTAACCGTCTGCCCACGGGCGACGCGACGCCGTCGGTCGCCAAGGAACAGGTGCGGTGAAGGGCCGAGGTTGTCCTACACATCGCCATTCCTTCCCCACGCACATTCTACGCACTCTCTCTCTCTTTCTCCCTCTCTTTTACTCCTCCCATTCTCTTCTCTCTCGCTTTCAATGAAAAGGGTCGTCTCGTGTCGTCCCGCCCCGCATTCTTTTTTTTTCTTCCTCTTTCGACGTCATCCCAAATATGGGTTTAAGGCGGAACCGTTGTCTTCGCGCCGGGTTGAAAAACTACGCTCGAATCTCATTCTCATATCCCCCTCGTCCGCGGGCTCCGTGGGACGAGAACGTGTCGCCGCTTTGGATGCGTCGTTTTAACCGATGGATTCACTCATGTGTATTTTAATTAGAGGGCCTTGTTTTGTTTTCGTCTCTGGTGTCCGGGGTGTGTACGGGCCGGGAACGTGACGACCTGTTTTCGAGTTTTCTGGGCAGGGGTGTGTGTGGAAAGACTCGTCAATGTGGTGACACGCAGGGATTCGACGGGTTGGGAGTGTGATTTTGATTGAAAATATGGCTGCTTTTTTTCCTTCAATGACGAGCAACTCGGCGTTCAAATATCCAGGATAAGCCAATTGAACCAAAATGAAACCACATTTATTATGGTAAAAGCCAGTTTCAGAGTTTGTGTTATGAGTGTTCGCTTTATTTTCGCGGAATTATTTAATTATGATAGTTTAGATTCGGAGCCTACGAATCACTGAGATTATTAAAAGAAAGCAAGCGGACATATTTCAGTGGCGTCGCCGGAAACAGTTTTAGCTGTCGTGTATATGATATAGGTATAGCTTGTTGTTGGAGTGGGTTTACACCTGCAACTTGCTTCCGCAAGTTTCTTCTTCAAGAGCTTGCGGGGGATTTCACTCTGACGAAAAGTTTTCACAAGTTAGTGCAGGGCCAGATTGGTCGCTGTTTAAATTGGCAACAATACGGTTCTTCAAGCGACTTGCCGAAACTTTTAAAAATTCTTGCGTGCGGACTTGCAGATCCGTATGCACCTGCTAGTTACTAAGTCGAAAGTGGTTTTGTGCAAGTAACTTGCGAAATAAGCTTGCAGTGTAAACCCACATTTAAGTCTACTCGGACGCGATGTATTTCATTGCCTTATCATCATTTAATTGATCTCTTCTTAAGGTGCTTTATTTTCACTATGCCTGGCTCACTCCATAGCTGTCGTTATTATTCAGAAGTATCACTTATGAGTTTAAGTAATCACATATCTGTGGAAACTTACATTCTAAATTTAATTTTTATAACATATGAAAATTCCCTCGTGCATACGGGGCCGAATTAGAGTGTGTTATTTATAGACTGAAATGATGTTGCCGTACCGCTGTTTTCACGGTCGAGGACCACCTGGGAACTAACAGATGGTCGCATGCTAAAGGAGATTAAAACATTTTAGTCTTTAGAGTTTTCGTAAAGGTCATAAAAGGCCATTCTCTGTATTTCAGGCATAAATTGGCGGTATCGTTTTACTTTTAAGGATTGTAGGCTGGTTGATCGAGTTGTAACGATATGGTGTCTTATAACAAAATACTCTGACCCAGAATCCTTTGCCTAGAGGCAAGTGCTGGTCGAGGAAAACCATTCAAACACGTTGCGTGTTTTGAGGCGCTGATCGCGAAAAGGCGCTTAAGTCAATGGAGGATTTATCCCCTTTCCGGAAAATAAATCAGGAAGCTTTCATGGAGTAGGAAAACGTATAGGATGAACTGATATTGCACCGGTAATGGCGGCTGTGGTAGAAATACTTCCGCCGTTATCTGCTTTCAGGGCGGATCTGCTTGATTAGTATACCTTTTAAAAAAATCTTTCATTTTCCTGAGTTTGCGTCTATATTTTATAAGACTCTGAAGGCAGCATTTTAATGGAGAATCAATACTATATCTAAATTTTCATGTAATGCTATTTATATGACTAAATATTTTAAAATAAGTATTTAGAGTATGTAGTAGCGGGAATGGAATTATAGTTCTTGCTATCTTTTTTTATAATTGTTACTTTGGGCTTTCTGTTGTTTAACGTTGGGCTGGCTGCTAACCTGAAAAGGTGGTGCGATAACCTTAACTAAAGAAGGCTGTTATTGTAGAAGAAACAGGCCCGGAAGCCTACTACAAAGGAAGAAGATGCTTTCGTTTTTACGGATTGCCTTCCTTAAACTAATATAATATGTTGTACTTTACTCAAGCGAGAAAACCCGTACACCCTGAAGACTATGACGAAATTAACCTGTTGTTCAATATTGGAGAACGATACAGGAAATGAAATGGACTGAAATGGGGAAAACAGAAGTGATTTCTGCTTTAAAGGGGAGGGTATCTATCTCGTATATCAGGGAGTAGGTACCCACGTTAGTGTATATTTGCCTTTGGAAGTTATACTTACGTGGAGCGGCTATTCGGAGAGGCACTGCCTGGGTGCTTCGGTAGTTCTCCGTAATTAGCTATTTGGTGTACTCGGCTATGTTGCCGGCGAGAACGTGAGGTTGGCTGCCAATCGCCTTTCTTTCTCTATTTTTCCGAGGATTGGAAAAAGCCAATGCTCGACGCATCTGCTTCTTCCCTCCTCCGTTCCCATCGCTCACCGCTCGTTTTTCTCCGCCCCCGCACCTCCACGCGCTTACACACCTCCGGGGTGAGTGTATTTTTTTTCGTCCCGCGCTCTTCTTTTGTTCCGCGCTAATGACGGCCTTCCAGATGAAATCCCACTCTGTCTCTCTCTCTCTGGCGCGGAGTTCGTCCTTCTCGGGGGGGGGGTGAATGCGTTCCGGCCGCAAGTGCGCGTCCCACCCCGAAGAGCACGGCCGCCGTCGTAAATCGGCCCGCGTACGTGTCTGCTTCGTGCACCGAGTCACGCTGCGTGTGTTTAAACACCAACCTGACATCGCCTGCTTGTCGTATTGCGCGGAGAATTCTGACACAAGAGTTTCCCTTCCTTTTTGTTGTTGTTTTCTCGTAACTTTTGTGCCGGTATTGTTTTAGTGTGGCTCCCGCGTGGAAATTTATATTTCGCCAAACTTCAGGCTAAATTTCCGTCACGCTTTTGCATTTTTAGCAGAATTTATAAGGTTTTGTTATCTCAAACTACGTCCCTGGCGCGTTAAGTGGTAGTCGATATCGTAGGACCGAATTTTGTTCCCAAATATGTGGCTACTCTCTCAGCTGAGAGCTAGTAGCCACGCAGTAAGGATAGTACGTTTGGTTTAGTACGAGAAGTAGTTTTGGTGATTATAAATTTTTATTTGGTACTTACTAAGTAATAAAAAAGTGCTCATTCCTTCGAACTGTAGTTCATTTGCAAATTGCACGAATAAAGAGTGGAGGAAGTCACACGCACAGGTGAAGGATGTAACACCAATTGCCGGTTAGGTGTGTTTGCTAGTTACACCACCAAGCCCTCTTTATTTCAAGACGTTTCGTCTTGAATTAAGATGGCTTGGGCCCGACATTTTAATCTCCGGTTAAATATGTATAATTTTCTCATTATGAAAACGAAATTCAATACTTTCTCCCATCGATAAAGCTTGCGTCAACTAACAGACAGTACCATGCACTAGGCAAAACCTGAACTCACAGTTGACATCAAGTTAAGTAAAAGGCTGCGTCGTCTTGCGGTTGTTGTCAACCGGGCATTAAATCGGGCCTTAGTGATTTAACTAGCGTACTTGACCAGCTTTTGTTGTTCTGGGTTCGAATCCCTCTGAAGTAATTTCTTGACGGCCAGTTTCTACACATTGGTGTTGTGCTTAGTACGTAGATGAACTTCCCAGTTTAAAAGTTGGTGTTCCGAATAAACCTTAAATTTAGCAGATGGTGTGGAATTGCTTCCCTCAAACTTAATGGAATATATGCCAAGGGTTTTCACCAGGAAAGTGTGGGCTTGGTGTAGAAATTTTCTATCTTGAGTCGCCACGCGGGACCTCAATAATCCCGTGACCGACTAGTTCTCCTCTTAGAATTCTTAAACGCGTTAATTTTTCCTTAATGACAGGCTTGCGAGCTCTACGCCGATCATCTTCGGATTGGTGAGAGAGCCTACGTTGTATGGAAATTCATGTGAGCGCAACTAAAGTTCCTCGTCTGGAGTTGTGCCCGTAGGGGATAAATCTGAGTGTTTCGAACGTGTGGTACTTCGAAAGCTAATGCTGCCGTGAATGTGGGCTGGACTGGCCTAGATTTTGAAAGTTAAACGTGACTATCGTCATGGACAATCGAGTTAATTCATGGCTGGTTAAAGCTCTTTGAGACAGGTATTTTATGCAATTTCATCGTTTTTTCACGATTTCAACGCTACAGAAAGTAGCTCTGGGTTATTCAGTGGTGACATATGCCATATATGACGCGACTTGCTTGGACATGATGATGGATTGCATGATGAGCAGCTGGTGATCTAAAAGCTTTCCTCAAAATGTTACGTCACTGAAGAACCGTAGGGAGTGTACGATGCAAAGAGAGCCAACTAACGGCTTTGTATGCGAAAGACTACTCATCATTTATGTACACCCATGGTCCTTTCAAGGATTGCGTATTTCTTTGTGTCTGTATAATTGTGCTTGACGTCCCAATGCACTTTTTCTTGCTGAAAATATTTACATTCATAATTAGAACTAGGGGATTTAATCATTTTCGAACATGAAATCATGCACCAAAATTTGATCTAATTATGCGCCTTTTATGCGAGAAAATTTCCAAAACTATGCGAAATAAGGCCAAAAAATTGATTTTCTGGCGCTCACGTACGAACAATATGTAGCTTGTACTGACCGATATAAGTTTCCATAAATGGCCATTTGCCATCTTCGCCAAATCTTCCTCAAAGCCCTTTATGATATTGATAAAAGCATAAACATATACTAACAGGACCGATAAAAAGGAAGTAAAATGATACTGCCTGAAAATAGTAAAATAACAGACCCTTTATATTGTCAGTTGAATGACAAATTAAAATAATAACATAGTTACACAACATGACAGAGATATCTTTGTGTAAAATGAAATAATAATAACTGCTTCTATTTAATGATCTATGTGTATACCACACATTCAAAACATCATATATCACACTACTAGTGTGTTTAAAATAAAATTTTGGAACAAAAGCACCAATAATTACAGCATCACATTAGAAGGCTAGACTGCTGTTTTTATAATATTTCTTTTTAAAGAGCGAAGGCAACAGCTGTATTTTTAATAAACTACTGCTTTTCTGTTTTGATGCGCTTCGCATTTTCAAGGGATTCTCCCACAGATACCGGACGTTTTTTCGGAGGTAGCGATTTGGCAGCAATCTTAGCTGACTTGTGAGTTTCCGACCCACAATGGTTGTCAACGGTAATTTTCCTATCCCACGCCACTCTAACGTTACAACATCTGCACATCATAATCCGCTTCGATTTGTCGAAAACGTACATGCCTTCTCCAGAAAACTCGAAGGCACGCGAGTAAATAGTTGTTTTGGCTCTCCCGAACATGTTGCAACATGAAGTTCAACGATATAAACAAAAGAAAGTGCAGTCTAGCAACAACGTAGCACCTTACTTGCCGAGCGTAACATCCAAATCGGTTTTCGGCGAGATGCAAAGGGCAGCCGAGCAGGCGCATTCGAAGAAAACAAACGAGAGAGCGTCCGGCCGCCTTCGTTCGGTCCCCCCTCCCCTTACTCCCCCACTCCTCGCCGAGTGTTGTCGCCTAGCTCTGCAGTGGACAGACGTGCATGGAGTAAAGCGTAGCAATGCGTAGGAAATACTCCTATCTGCATGCTGCATGACACTTAATGTTCTTCAGGACTCGAAACTCGCACAGAAAATTTCCCGGGGCCCGAAAATACCTTCCTTAACATCAAAGTGTGACAAAAATAGCACACACCATCACATTTCGGGTCATTATGCGAGATTATGCGGGAGAATTTGGGTATGCTGCAAATACTTCGAGATTATGCGTTTTTATGCGATTGACTTTAGTTCAGATTTTGGTCACACATGTCATAAATATAATTTTTTCTGCATTTTTTACGTTTCTGAGAAATTATGCGTTTATGCGGTCGCATAAATCCGCTAGCTCTATAATTTAATAATGAGATAAATCGAAAAATGACGCCTATTCCGTCTGGAGTCTAATTGCGCTGGTCATATTACTGGCTTCTAGTGGTCTGAGCACGCGTGAGGATTTGTAGGGCAGTGACCTCAAATTTTGTAGTCTTTTTATAGCGGTCTGGTTACAGAGTGGTGGCGGCTGGGAAACCGGGAGAAATCCGTCGCTTATGTATGACGACCTGCTCATATGAGCCTCTCATTACAAGTCGTTTTGCTTTCATCTCGTGGGCTGAATAGTCTTACTCCTTCATGAAGGTTTAAGCGGATATTAACCGTTAGAGAACCCTTCCCATGAGCAGGCCCTAGCCGTTCGAGAAGTTTCTTTATCCAGTTGGTGTATATCTTTGCACCCGTGCGCGTTACTGCGTGCCATATCATTTGTGCATTTCGCAGGAATTTGGAAATTGTCAAAAGTTGTGTGGTGTTTTAATGTCTGCCATAACTTATGCGGTCTTTGAGAATACTTTTGGTGCTTCAGTTCATAAAAGTACTTTGCAATATGCAGTTTCATCAGAGTTCGACTACTTTCATAAATACTTTATTCCAACACGTGACCGTGGGTATATCGAGTGAGCTTTTAACCTCTAGGACTAAGTAGGCTGGCTCAAGGCGCCGTGTTTTACAATTGCCCGAAGATTCATCCAGTGCCATGCTATTCTTTGGATTAAGAAAAAGTAAGAGCTTCCTCGTCAATAACTGACTCAAGACTTATTCTAGAGTAGCTTTCATGCTTGCATTTAATGATTAATTTTCGAGCAGGTCGAGAAACGTTTAGGTGGCTATAGGGCAATTTTTTATCGATAGGATATAGGAGGCACAGTACTTCCTAAAAAAAACGAGTCTCATTTCATTCTGAGAACTATTGGATTAGCTGAATTCGGAGCCCCTCTTAATAGTCTCAGCGTCAGATTTTGACCAATGGCCTCAATTGTCGTGGTAAAGCGCTAAATATGTCTTCACTTCCGGCGTGAACCCGATGCCACGAGTATTCGAAAAGCCTACGGTTGGGTCTTCTATTGACTGATCTATTAGTTGTAAAATAATTCCTATGTGGCTGTACAATTTTAGGTGAAAAAGGATATTGTCTACGGTGCGTGTTGAAGAGTTGCTTTTTATGTACAATGGAAAAATCCCATGCATAAAGTTCGAATCCAAGCTTGTAGTAGTTTTTTATTGCATCATAGGTAGGCCCTGAATAGGACCAATAGTCAATCACATCATTAGCCATTTTAGCGAATTCTACTGCTTCTTCAGAACAGGACATATCTATGACTGTAGGGTAGCATTCGTAGTGTAGCGTAGTTGAAAACTTTTGTCGTTGAAATTGTTGTATTTTTTTGTTCTTTTGGATTTAAAATGGGTAATGCTCGCGGTTCAAGCCATAACGAAGTTATTGGCGATTTTCTGTGGCCATTCTTTTCGGCCATTTTATAACGATTTCACGTCCAGCCTTGAATGCATTGGATTACTAAACGGGGACCTGTTCACTGCGATCCCGCGAGGAATCCCTTTCCTGCTGCTTTTCCGGTGTCTTTGCGTTCCATCCGCCGTCCGCCGATCGATTCTCGCTGCTTGGGGAAAAGCCGTCGTGGAGTGTGCTTAACCTTCCGTTTCGACCAAATTCCTGCCTTAACATCAAGTCTGGGAGTAATTTCAAGAGCCTCTTCTGCGCTCCCGCTGTATTAATAAACATCCTTTCTCCAATAGAGGAAACTCTTACTTAAAGAAGTTTCCACCATTGGTAAAATGAAATCTACGTCAGTTTTTCGCATTCCTGTTACTTATAGAAAAATTACCATTGTCCAAAAAAAGTCTGCAAAATTTAATCTTTCCGTTGTATGTTTTCCACAGTTTAAGCTTGAAACCACGTGGTCTTAAATATGAGAGCGAGTCAAACTTGAGCAAAAATTCTTTAGTTTTTGTCAAACAATCACCACTAATGCCGGAAGCGAAATCCCTCGTATAGAAAGTGTTAATAAAATGAAGGAAACAACCCGAGTCGCTCACAACTACTATTTTTAAGGCGAAATGCGTTGTTTAAATATAAATGTCGTTGTAGTATACTCCTCAAGCTTGTAAATACCTACTCATTACAAATTATATTCGTGGAATAAATTTCGTATTTAGTTTATACTTTTGCTTTCTCGTAGTTAAAGCATTTTAACAGTGAAATGAGTATTATGTTGAACCACCCAAGCGATAAGGTGGAGTTTATCATTTGTTTTGACTCCCGATGCCGTGAGGAAACCTCTTTTTAAGGCCAAGACACTTTCGTCGGTCGTGGGCGTACCAACCACCCGCACCCTTTTTCATTTTCGGCGCGAAGAGATTGTATTGCGTGCGCGTTTGGGCAGCAGAGGAAAGGGCTGGAGGCGCGTCCTGCTTTTTTATAAATCGGGAGGAAGTGGGCGGTTTCTGGGTTGGCGTGAGTGTTGCGTGGGTGCGACGTCAGCGGGGGGCGGTAGGAATTTGACACGCCAAAGGTTTTTTCATTACGGAGAGGGTGGCGAAACGATCGAGCGAAGGGTTTTTATACAGTGCGTACCTCCCGTTTTTGTCTCACGTATATTCTTTTTCCGCGTCCCCTAGATTGAGAGCATGCTCCGCAATTTGTATGGTGGTGGAGTAAATGAAGAGGGTATACCTTTCGGTGAAGATATTTACTAGGGATTCGCACACCTCCGAATTAATTGCAGACGTGGGTTTTAGGTTGTCCATTTTCTAAGGTTATCTCGCGTCACTTTCGCGACCTAAATGCCATGACCGGTTCTTATAAAGTATGTATGTACATTTTGGTGAAGATTTCTCCGTGCTAAATGGGCATTAGCAGAAACGGCACTTAAGCATTCAAATGAGTTTTGCAATTTATAAGTCAAAGTATTCACTCATTACTCGTTGCAGAAACATTCGATAAGCTTTTTTACAACATGAATGGTCTCATAACTTATTTGTCTTGATGAAACGGAGTTTAATAATTATGAGGTCCATGAATTATCAAGATGAAGGATGCCTAATGAACCGCCTAGGGGAATAATTACTTGATAAAACAGGTATTTTGTGACGAATAACGGGTTCAGTTACTCCTTGCTATTAATAATACGCAATAGTAAATTTATATGCATAAGATAAACATATCTATATTTTATCCAGCAGTAGTAGAGTTGACGAAATGTTCCAAGCAATAACTATTGGAGGATAAATTAGGAAAGCGATAGTTCCTGATAACCGAATTTAGTAATGAGGTCCGTTACTTTATGGTTCCCATAGCCAAATTTTTGTGCAACTGGCGGTCAGTGAGGAAAGTTTTCTTGTGTACTTTGGATTAGAAGAGTAAGAGCCAAACTTGCTCTCCACTGGAAGAGAAGTGCTGTTGCGTTTGGCGATTCCACTTTGTTGAGAATAGTACTCAGGCCTACCACTCCCTAAATGCAAGTCGTTGAACCATGAGTCATTCAGTCTATTGGTTAAAGGCACGAGTTTTACGCGATTTATTATGTTCATTTTCAACTTTTTATGCCCTGAAGTGTATGGGGAGTTCTCTGCCTAGGATAGAATTCCAGTTTGTGGTATTACCTCACCGGGCATTAATGATCGTAAGCATAGGATGGACCGCTTGATGCAACAAAAAGAATTAAGGGAAATACGAAATGTGGCCTTGATTATAATTTCGGAAATATACCAAGTTGTGTTACGCGCGGTAAAAATTGGTCCGTCTTTTCGAAGTTGAATAAAAAAGAAATAGTCATTCAGTTTTAATTGGAGCAATGCCACTTGATATATTCCATCGTCAGCATCCTTTATACGATAGTTACTTAACTATCGTTTAAAGGGAGTTATACCTACTATGAAAGCAGTTGTGTTTATTTTAAAATATCCGTTAGTTTGTTGGTGACGCCATCTCTTTGAGTCAGGGATATTTCCAGGTAGCTAAAACTCTCCATGCTGCTTTCATTGCCCCTGGGTAAAAAAGATATTCGTCTGAGGTATAAAATCCATCTCGCCTCCCATTTTCCAAACTTATGTTTCTTTGGGATCAGCTCTTGCAAACCCATTTTCCATCTCGCATAACTGCGTGGGGTGGCGGGTTTTGGTTCCATATTTCGAATCCGATATTTTGGTAGCTCTTTTGAGTGTGCCCATTCCCGTTCTACAGAATTGTAAACCACTCAGCTCCATTCGTTTGTTTGTTCCAGAAATATTCCAGATCCTTTGATCCAGAAATGTTCCATTCCCTTTCTTATTGAATGCGCTTCCTTTTGCCTTCCCTGAGGAGATTTCCTCCAAAAAGTAAGATGGAATGGCTCTGAGGAGTGTTTCCCACTTCCAAAAAAATTAAAAAATCTCTTTTTCTTCCCAGCACTGCTGTGTGTTGCTGTTTTCCTCCGTGTGCGCTGGATAAAAGCCTTCCCGTGATCCCATTGCGTCTCGTATTCCTTTTGCTTCCGATTCCTTTGATCACTTCCCCTCTTCTTGCATCCATCATCTGAACTATTACTACATGGCTTTTCTGCCTATATCTCCAAGACCTTTGCTTTGTTTTTTGAAATCTAAGGAATGCCATTTGAAACGGCGTTGACGTCCAGGAAATAAGTGCGCTCTATTGCATTATTACGAGCGCTTTGGTGTGGCCCGGGTCAGAAATGTTTTCCAGTTTACGAAAAAACCCTTATATTCCCACGAAAGTCCTATAGTGCTACGGTATGCTACACCGGAATACTCTTTTATAGCTTTTAATTATCGGTGTTAAATCCTTTATACGGTAACGTATGCCCATTCAGGCCCTAGTAATAGAACTTGATGAATACTACTAAATTGTGATAAGTTTGATCATTTTATATTTTTGGAAATTTCTGTGAGCAATATGGTTAGGTCACTAGTGTACTTTCCACCTTATGCTGTGTTTGACATATTAATAGGCCGTAATATCCTTCAGATGGTATTCAAGCCTCGGGAAACAAATGCTGTACGAATTTTTCGAGATTTCTTAACGAAAGCAGTACCAAACGCACCATGATTTCTAAATAATTATTTATTTTATTCGATTACATTTTAGCTATTTTGCCAATATTTTAGCCTGTTTCAGCAGGCTTTTCGGGGTCTTGGTGGCCTAGTGGGCAGAACGCTAAGCTACCGACTGGAAAGTCCCGGCTTCAAATCCGGGTGAAGCCTCTCTACACATCCCCCTCCGAATATCCTCGCGGTGCGACTGTCTGATTGTCAGAGCTTAGTGGAAGATCACTGGTGGCCCAGGGAAAGGAATTGGCTCCCCTGCCCTAGAGAGGAGGCTTTTCATATAGTTATGCTTGAAAATGCTGATAACCAGTCAAAAAGGACAGGCAAAATGCCAGTAATGAAAATCTTATTAGTATAGATTTTGTTTATGTACGCTTTGTGTAGGTTTTTTCTCTGTTTATAGTAATTACTAGTAAATGAGTGCTTGCAGTTTGCAAGCGGAAGGCGTAGAGCGTATGATAGCGAATTCACCTAGGGAATTGAATAGAAATAAAATGTACGCACCTGCCATCTTATTCTTAGAGCTATTAGCAAATTGATACAATAATTGAAGTCATGACACTTTAATTAAATAAAAATGGCCATGCACTCAGCTTCTGTGACTGAAAAAAATGCTTGAAATTATATATTCGTCGACTATAATCTTGTACCTTAATTTTAGCTTGAATAACTAAGTCGTCGTCATAATCATCGTCTGTGGAAGCATTATTTTTTAAAGAATACAAACCAAAAGGTGTAATTAAGTCTTTTATTTGACTCACACGGTCGTGGTGGAACTTCCTTAATTAGCCAGGGGAGAGAGGCCGTTTCATCCACCCTCTCTCTGCTTAATCTACCTTTTCCCAACTAATCCTCCCTTGCCTCCTACTAGACGTCCTGGCTCTTCCTACTTATCGAAGTTGTCACGTGTTTCCGTCTGCCTCCAATACGGAGGTCAGCCGAAATGCCATCCCTTGCACCTGGGCCCGTTTTCTGTCGCCTCCGAACGAGTGTGACTCACGAGAATACTATAGCACGACCATTTCTTACTTGCCCCCTCTCTCCCCCGTGAGGGTGAAGAGGAGCATGTTTGTCGCCTCGTTACTTCTCAACCTTATCACCATCCTCGTCTAGCCGACTGAAGTTCTCTTCCTTTCCAAGGAATCCATTCATTTGGTCATTTTTTGCCACGTCGTGACCGAAGAAGCGCCTGGAGGACGTAATCAGGAAGTTCCAAATCCCCCGCAATGTGAACTCGTGACCTTTTGGCTTTTAAGATCTCATCTCGCACTGGTTGCGTTGTAGTAAGTCGTTAGATGAAGATTTGAGGTAACTACCTGGTCTCTAATCGCGATAAAAACTTACCTATTCCAACGACGTAAGTCTGCTGATAATTTTATTGCATGTAGAGGAAGCATGTGTAACGTTAGTGAAAACATAATTTTAGGAATTCTGATTTCCCTGGTTTTTTTGTCTCCATCTTTTATTCATTCCGTAAAGTAGTTAACTATTTCTCTTTGAAGAAGACAAAGCTTTTTTTCGAGATATTTGCCGAAAATTTTCGTTGTACTTGATACTGTCATTGTAGTGTTTGCCCCTTTTCAAACTAAATTTTTCTTATAACTTATTTTTGAAGAGTCAATGAGGCTAGGAAGGTTCTGATAACTAGGCGTCTTTTAATTCATGTGTTCTTTTATTCTCTAACGTAAACATTAGAGCAAGTAAAATTCAGTTATCTGTAGTTAGTTGGTGTTAAATCGTATTTTCTTACTTGATAATTCCTGGAGTTCAGTTTTGGTCCTAGGACATAAGTCGATTTGAAGCATGCATACTTTTAATTCCATTTTTCCAGAATTTTGTGAAAGTTTGTTCTTGGAAATTTTTTAATCTACGGATAACGCTGATCCTTATGAGAAAACAGATGGAGTTATGTTTTTTAGTTAGTAGAGGAGAAAGTCATTCTTTGGCATTTCCCAATTATCATTTATGTGTCACAAAACCAGATAGATCTGCCTCATTTATTGGAGTCCCTCGCAACCGAAAGAAATCCGCGTTAAGGTTCCTTTTTCTATATTCCGCTGCGTACGGTTTTGCAATGGAAAGTTTGCTGATTCAGCCGTGCGTCCGCGTCGCGTGCTCCTTGTCCTGCGGTTGGTCGTAAGAAGTTTGGCGTTTGTTTTTTATAAGAATCGGGAGTGGTCTTGTGTGTGTTTGTCGTGGGCGCAGTTCACCTGCTCTTAACACGTTCACTTCTCCTCCAAGGGTGGGGTGTTTTTCTGTCTCGCGAACTAAAAGCGTCCGGCTTTTGTGCCGAATTAATGGCACGGAAAACTCCGTAAGCTGGATTTTTCGAATAGGTGAATGCAATTACGTTTAAGTCTTGACGCAGGGGGTCTTATTATCGCAAAAATTTTAATTAACGGAAAACCCTCATGCGAATTGCTTTTTTCCTTCTTTTCTTTGAAAATAAATCTCTGGATTTCTCTCCACTCTCTTGGCTGTTTAATGCCTTAAGCTCTCTCTCTTAATTATATCTGCTCTACCAAATGCGAGACAATATCGTAATTCTACGGAGCGCAGCTTAAGGTAAACGGCCTCATGTCATGAGAAACTACTAAATAATGAATTAGGGTCTAGCACTATTTCTAGAGTAAGCTACGCTAATTTATGGGCAAAAATAAGAATGAAATGAACCCTATTTTTGCTGCACATCTTTAAACTATGTATTTAACCATTCGACGTTGGGTTAGTTTGGCTTTTGTTCAATGCGTCTTCCATATTCAATTTCATGAAAATTTTTGGGTGAATAAATATAACTTTTAAGACTATATTAATATTAATAAAAAATCACTCGGGTAAATTTTATTGCTCCAAAGTTTGCCATAGTTTTCCCCGGTATTTCCTGCTGTGTTCATTTATGTGAATAGGAAGAATGTGGAAAATATCATGGAAAGATAGGAAGAAAAACTAAGCTCTGGACACGGTTAGGGAGTAAATAAAGTTAACGAATGAAATTAGGATTCTGATAGAGCAGTTAATTAGACGCAAAGATGGAGCAGATAATTAGAGGTATTTTAGTCGTTAATTCCGCAATGAAAGGGACAGTGAATGGCTAACGAGGAAGGAGAAGGAAAAGGTACCTATTTTAGATAGGGTATATCGGCGCTGAAAGAATTATGAATTGAGGCATACAATCGCGTGAATAAATTGGTACTTTCGGGAATAAGTGGGAATTCAGAAATGTGCCCTTGCCCTTGAAAACGGTAGAATAATCGGTAGGTTGCCCAAAAATAATAGAAATGAGTTTCCATGGTTCCCTATAGTCTCTCGTATAAAACTTTAGTAATTGACTGGACTTAAATGCTAGGGAGAATCGGGTTGGCAGTGTGGCTGAAGTATTGTCTTCTCATCCCCAGAATTCCGATTCGAATCCCGACTTTGGCGAGTGACAGTGGTCACATGTCACTGGAATCCTAATCCCCATCGGGGTCCCATTAGTGTTGCCGACTCCTGAAGAATTAATTCGTGGAGAAGTTCGTTCCAAGAATAAGAAACTCCTGGAAATCCAGGAATACCATGTCAAGAGTAGTATTGTAACCACTATGTATATTCTCAATGAATGACTAGCATAAATGCAAAAATGTTTATCACCTAGAACCTACCTAGAACCTATCTACCTAGAACTGGTTTAGTAGTCGTCAAATTTTATCATGTACCATCATGTATCAATCATTTAAGTCACGTAATATTGAGATAAATTGGATATATTCTTTGGTAGTAGTAGCAATTGTCAATGCAAAAATATGCGAGAAATGACGAGATTAATTATGATTTTTCCATCCTCCCGCGATAAAAGGCGATGAGGTACGTATAAATTGGGCTTAGCGGAAATTTTTACCTCAGCAAAGTTCGTGGTTCAATTGCCAGTTCAGGTGAATTTTTCTGGTGACTATTTCTACGAACGAGAGTTATATTTCATAAAACTTTATTTAAACTTGAAACGGGAGAAAAGCTCCTCATTACTGTTAGCGGGAGATTTTTTAAAATGGTTGTCCAGTTCAGGGAGTCTCCAGGTGATACTTAGGTGTTCTGCCGTTGAAGATGTATGAAGTAGCCTAGGTCACTTCTACTAATATTCTACATAACCGGAGGATCCTGCCTTCATGTGTCATTTCTTTAGTCAACTCAGTCTACGTGCTACCTCTCTTCATCCTATTTATAAAGTTTTTTCACTTCTTTCCCCCGCTTCGCTTTCCCACCATCCTCCCCTCTTTCGCAGTATTTAGCATCCCCATCCTCCCTTTATTACCTGTTTCTTCCATGTACGAGGTGTGGGTTGTTGTTGCGGTTATAGTACTGGCTTCTCGCCCCGAGGTTTCGGGTTCGAGTCCCGGTTGTGGCAGGGGTGTTTTTAGTGAATTCTCGATCCCTGTCTGGGTGCTACGTGGTGAGCCCTTCAAATGCAGTGCTGCGTCACTCGGATCGAACGTAAAGTTGCAGTACGTTTTACGCCTTTCATTAAGAGTAGGCTGATGCCGCCGCAAGTTGCCACTCCTCCTCCATTGATAAATATTCCTATCCTCACCGTCGTAACCACCTATCGTTCAAGGCTCAAATGACGACTGTTGTCTGTCTCCTACCCTAATGACTACGATTTCTCAAATACTAATCCGGCTGAGCTTGAAATGCTTGGAGCGTAATCGGAAATAGCGCGGGTTTTCTTCTCTTAATCGGAGGAAAGTTCATGAAAATGAAATTAATTATCCTCGGCTTCGTGCGTTTTCTTGGAATTGTGAGATTCCATTGGGGGTTCATGAAGAAAAATGCAGGAAAAAAATCCCAGACATCGCGCCGCTCGTTTTCTTGGCATCAGAAGGTTCCTTTCATATCTGCGGTGCGTGCTTATTCGTGCCGCGTTGTGCATTGGGCGAGTGTATAAGAGAGTGAGAGTCAAGTCGTTCCTTTGCAGGGTCGAGGTCCTTTTTATATCCTTGGCGAGCGACCTCAAAGGCCAGAGCGGGGCTATAAGCGAGAGTCCTCCGCCGCCTCGATGTAATATGCAGACGGGGTCTGAGCCGAACTCCGTCGCCCTCCGAGCCTTTGTGCATGCATACGCACGCCCGTTATTGCTCTCCGTTTTAACTTTTAAATGTTTTTTATTATGTTTTTCTCGGTGCCGCACCGCTTCTTGTTCTCATTTTTCCTCTTCTTTGGTCCCTTTTGAATTCCGCCGGAAATCCTTTCGGGGCGTCCTGGGAAGTTTGGTTTATTGCTTTTTCGCGGTCTCTCACAAGAACCCCTATGGTGCAGTCAAGAGAGAGAGAGAGAAGAGGCTCGATCGTAGCTTTTGTTTTTTTTTAATCTTCGTAGGTCTGCGATTTTTCCCGTTTATTCGGACGATCATCGGCTGGCTGGGTGCAATTCACGGCTAATTTCCCTTCGCATCCACTCAGCGAACTCTCGTTCGGTTCGGATATGTTGAGAGCGCGGAGAGAGGCCGCGTCCCCAGCCGCGGAGGTCGGCGACCTTGTCCCCTTCCCCCCGCTAATCTCCCCCCGTTTCCCGAGCCACCTCCCCTTTATTCTCCATAGGTGATCGTTCTGTGTTGTTTACGCGGTGCTCTCGAAGGTTTAAGCTATTTATTTTTCTATTTTATCCGAATTTCTCTGCTGCAATGCGTCCGATTCATTTTGAAGTGATTTAAATCAATTTTAGGACTCTATCCATCCGTCAGATCATCATCGCGGAGGACGGGATGTTTTGGAAAACAGCGCGCGAATTCATTCTTCGAATAGAATTCTGCCGTATGCATGGTTGCATTTGCATTTTTTAAATTCAGTACAAGTCTAAGCCTGCTGTGTTCTTGCGGTTTAGAAGCAAATTAAAAACTTTCCCTATTCCATTCTCTTATTTATGCTTCCATCAATTATAATTTTAGCTATATTATTACGTCTACTAACGAGTAACTCCCACGTTCAGCTTATAAGTATATCGTACTATTTTCCTAAATTCCTCTTTAACCTCGGGTCTCATTGGGTTTTACGTCATTTAAAGTAGGATAAAGTCTCAACCCATTCAACATTATCATGGTTAGTCATAATTTAGGGATTTTAAAAAGAACAGCCATAATAAATCTTTTGTAAGTTATCATGTTTTAATTATACATGTTATATTTATAATTTTGTTACTCCCATTTGAAGTCAGAAAAAATCGATGAAATCGCTCAGTGTGAAACGATGTGTTCCTAATATTTATATTGTCTAATATGTGTTCGAAATATTTTTTGAGGATTCTTATTGGGAGTGACTTTATATAACTGGTATATGAGAGTTATCTTTTATTTTCGCGGCTGTGAAAGGTTCGAGTTTTTTTTTAAGCTGCCAATGCCCTCGTGTCTGATTCGTTTTTATATGATTTCAATCAAGTTTATGTCATGGTATATTCGAAAATATCTCTCTCGAAAGGCCGGATGTTTTAGAAAGAGCGAGTGGAATAAACTTTTTTTTATTGCGTTTGCGATTTTATTTATTTTTATCTTCGGGCATAGTTGTGTTATGACAGTTGCATTCTTCGTTGCTGCTTACGCAATATTTTCAAAGACTTATGTGATTTTTCTTTTTGTTAAGCTCTTGATTCTCTCTCACCTGTTTCTTTTTAAAATTGTTTCAAATGTATTTTAGACCCCTATCTATTCGTCATCTCCCTAACTTATGAGAGAGAAAGCTCTAAAGAAAACGTGCAAATTGAATTACCTTTTTATACAACTGCTCTTTCACATTTTTATTAGTTAAGAATCTTAGCCATTTTTGCCCATCCCGTTTTTTGAGGCTAATTTGTTCCTGTAAACGTTTATTGGCATTTCCTTTTGTCTTAGAATTGATGAATATATTTTTGGTGCCAATTACCTCACTTCTGATGTATTTTAATGTTAAATACATCAACTTTGGGTCCGGATCTATTCAGCATCATCATCCTGGGTTACAAAACTGGTGGCCTAAGAAATGGCAATGCTATAATTTAACCCTTTAACATGTGATTGCATTTGCAAATTTTTAGTGATGCCCCTACTATCTTTTGATGTATTCTTATGGTTAATTAGAAAGAAAAAAAACCTTTCTCTATACAATACGATAATAAGCGTCCTAATATCAATATTGTATAATGTTGGCTGTAAATATTTTTCGATGCCTAATTTTTGAAGTAACCTTACCTATTGATGAGCATCTTCCGTTGTTTACGCGGCTATGTTGAAGGTTTAGTTTATTTATATTTGTATCTTTTTTCGACACCGCTGATTCCCTCGGGTCTGATTCGTTTTAAAGTGATTTATACCAAGCCCCGGGCATTCTCGTCTGCATTATCTTAAGTAGGAGACAGGATGTTTAAGAAAAAAGGGGCCTTTTTTCCTCATGATTGCGTTTGCCTTTGTAATCGTGAATATTTACCATATTGGTGTTCCTCCAGTTGAGAGACCGAAATAAAACGGCAAAATCACTTTCAACAATCGATTGCCTTTATTCCTTATTTTAGGCGTGAAAATTGCTTGATATTAGATGATAAATGCAAGATGACAAATTAGTTTGTAATTCCTCACAAGATGCTAGAATCCGTCGAGAGTATAATAATAATAATAATATTTATTCAATTTGTTCTAGGAACTAGTCCTGTGGAACATACATCAATTTATTATACAATTTATTCAATGGACAACCACAAACAACCATGCCCTGGGAAGTGGGAAAATCCTCCCCAGGCGGGATTCGAACCCGCGACCTTTGGGATAGCAGGCGAGGACGTTACCCCGCCGCCACCGAGGCCGGCGAGAGTAGGGATGAAAGACCGAAAGGATCCTGAGGCAAATCGCGGAATGATGTGATGTGTACTCACCTCCTGTCAAGTGTCCACTCAAAATAATACGGTTTAAGAAACCGTAGTTAAATCCTAGTTGCATTCGTGAAAGGATGAGTAAAATTTACTGCATTAAACTTTCATTTTGCCTAACAGTTCCTTCTTTTATGCTATCTGTAGTCACATTCTATGACTTCAAAGTCATTTTCTCTCACCCTTTTCTAATTAAAAACGTTTATTCCTTAACTAAAGCTGGTATTTGCGGGAATATTCCTATTCTTCTAGAGAAATGTCTCTGTTAAATCCATTAGTTGCTTTGATTGGTCAGGGTATGGTAGATTTGCGCTCTTATTATTGGGATATTGATGTTGTCTCACAGTTGTCCCACTCAAATCAGTGCAAATCGTAGCTCAGTTATGGTTTCGTAGGTTTTTTTTATTTTAAGTGGATGCGTCGCATTCCCCGTAATATTGCCACTTCTCGTTACTTTGCGCGCGTTAGATATCACCGCTTATAAATCCCTCCGCTTTGGAGCGTACTCAATGGATACGAGGGTCTTCATTTGTTGTGCCGTCATCGTTTTGATTCGCAAGTGATTGACACCATCTCTCCTCTTCATCCCGCGGAATGGACCCCTTTCACTCGCTCGTTTTCTCATCTCCGACCGACACGTCTTGCACGTGGGCCAACTCCCTGTCGCGGCGTGCGCGTGCCTGAGTGGTACGCATTGCCACCGCGACGTGGCCTTGGTCAGCGATGCCGTAATTTCATTAGCACTCGCCCCGAGACGTCGTCGAGCAGTCCCTTCATGTGTGTGCCGGCAGATGTCACCGGGATCGTCTACGACGCCAATCGCAGAGTGATTTACTTTGCTTCGACAACCAGCGACCATCACTCCACGTGCTCGTGAAACAATGTCCACGTGGTGCTATTATTTTTTATCTTTTCACCATTTATATCTGTATAAAACGCTTTCCTTTTCGTTTTCCTCTGAGTTTTCCGTAATTGTTTGTGTAATAGATGCAAACAAACTATACTCTCACACAAAGACTTCATTGAGTAGGGTTAAGCCCCCTAGCGTTTGGAACTAAAAAAATTGAGGGAATTTCTGTGTCATCGTGAGACTCTTGGAACTGGAAGTTTTTTTGAAAATATGTTAACAATGAGATGATTTCATGTTTGTTGCTTTACCCGTCTCATAAAGCTGAATATGTCGTTAGCTATGTCTGCTACGTTATAATTCTTACCCGCACTATTCTGGTGTTGGAATGCTGTAGCAATGACAGGGCATCGAAAGGACTAATCTGCACTGATGTAATATTTTATCTGGTAGGTAATTTTGAGTAATCAGAGTAAATTCTAGCTATGGTATATGAAGTATGTAATATCCACTTTACTTGTAGAAATGTTCGAAAGAGTTTGAATATCTGACCTGGGAAGCCGTTACTCATATGCCAGTTTCGATTTTCCCCATTTCGAGCATAGGTTTGTTTTATTGTATTATATAAGTACTTAATGTTGTTTTCTCTGAGGACAAAAGACTTATGATCTGCATAAATGTATTATAATATTTCTTTTCACTGCTGATTTTTTGCTGTATGTGAGACAAATTTCTAGAATATCAAATCTCCATCTTTAGTTTAACCTTGGAAGCCGGTTGTTTATTACATGGAATGGGAGTTATTTAGCAAAAAAACTGTTCCTCCAATTTTTGGCATTTAGTTTTATTATGAACTTTAATTATCCTAGTTTCAATATAATATAATAGTTTTGGTGGGTTGGTGTTTGTGGAGGTTTTTTTCGTAGTTTTTACTGAGGACGAGAATCAGTGTATTCATATCATCAGATTGTCTTTATAATTTAGTGAATAGTCCTTTCCCCAGATTCATCCAACCCATATGAATTATCGCCTTTACCATCTTTAAAAGAATCCATTTTTGTCGGAAATTAACCAATGGACTGTATAGAAATTGAGGCAGCACAAAACCAGTTTAAGTACCTATCGTTAACAGGAAGAGTTAATTATTATCCATCAATTGATGATGTAAGCCCATTGATTGGTATAGCATACGGCCCCTCGCGCAAATAATTTCCTTCGCGTCTCTTTGCCGGTGTAGAATCGAGTAGTCGAGGGAAATGGTGTTGAAGGAAAGCGTTTAATTCACTCAAGTTCCTCGCGATACTTATCGCGTTGGGCATTGTGTGTCTGCTCGCGAGCCGGCAGTCTGGTGTTCCCCGTATGTTCGGATTCCCTGTTATTGGTGTGGATTCTTCTTTAATTTTTATCTCGCCTGGCAATCATTATTGTTCCCTTGTTTTCTCCGAGGCTGACGAACTCTGTGCGAGGGGCGTGGGCCGTACACAAAACGCCCACAAGCGCCCTCTATGAAGCTGCCTACGTTGGAAACGCATAGCTTGACTGAAGTATGAAAAACCCTCTCCAGCAACTCCCGGTAAACTCGTCCACGCCCAACTCTCCGTTCACGGGCGAACGCATATTGTTCAACTCGAATTTAATTTGATTTTCTCCTTGGGGGAAGTGCATTAACCTTAGCCGTAATCAGTGAACTTTTTTTTAGCTTGGATCGCTGGGGAAATTATCGTGCTTTAAAGCCAGTTCTCGTAGATATCTATTTATCAGTCTCTCGTTTTTAAAACGTAGTCGATCTTTTATCCTGACAGATAGGCAAAAAATGTGGGTGGGTACATTACGTAAATCACGCGGGTGATTTCAAAGAGTTACAATATTTCACATTCACGTACCTACGTCTTCAACTGTTTTGGATCTCATTTATACCTTATTGATAGCAGGCAACCATTCAAATCAATCATAATAGTTCCTTAAGTGTGAGAGTTTTTCATGGTATAAATACCTGGTTATCTGTTAGAGAACGAGGACCAGAATATACCCTGCTATCGCCTGGAAGTTTTTAAAAGGATTTCCTCGTTGGTTTGTAATAGATTTCATTTATTTTTGTGGCAATGTAAAAAATCTTTTTTTTACTGCGGTTTTAGTCCATCAAATCAAATATGTTGGTTGGTCCTTCACTCATGGTTCTTCATTTTCCGGTCGACGATGTAAAATATAAAAGACTTTTCTGAGAATATCTTGACAATGTTTCTCCTAGCCTAGTGTTCAGTTCGAAAATTTCAACGACATTTCAACCCTTACAAGGGTAAGACGCTGAGGTTAAAAAAAGTTCGAAAGAGCTCGCTAAAGAGCGTTGAACTTCAACCCTGCCGGGTATATAATTTTTTATTGCTGCAGGTTTCTTTTCACTACTATGCTTCGCAAAAAGTCGTTGGAAATAATCAAAGGTGCACATGAATATAAATGTCCCACTCGCTACGGCTAACTTCCCTGTGGTAGTAATAATGATAAGATCATTTGCGTAATTAAGGAGTGGTAGTGCATGGGTAAGCAGACGATTTCCTGGATGACCGAAATGCATGCATAGGAGTCATAATTTTGCTTTTATTGACAATTTTAATTAATCTTTGATTTAAATTTACTTGCCACTTGCTCTTTTCTTTAATTATATTCCCCTTTAAAATCACAGCTTCCGCTGGAGAATTAACCTGAGCCCATGAGTTGGCTCTCGAGTACTCTATTCACCACACCGAACCTATTCTTAAAAACTGACATCCCATCCTATTTATCCTGAATGTTAGTAAGTAGTACCTACGTCGCTTGAAAGTCCATCACCTTCTGTGAATTCACAGGTTATTATGACAATGCTCATTTTAGGAAATCTTTGCGTATGGTCGTGAATTGTAGACTTGATAAGAATGCGAGTCACTGATTCAATTCAACTGTGGGGCCTTGAATATTACCATTTAATGAACATCTTGCCCATGAAACCGCGTGCTGTCAAAAGTGAAACGCAGATATTCAGTTCCTTCGTGGTTTTGGGTTGATTGACCCCGGAAATTGTGATGATAGGCAAACAGGATGATATTTCTGGTGTCCCGCGGTCGTGAGTGTGCTTGGAAGTTCATGGCAAAGTTTACCAGTCCGCTGCAGGAGCGAGTGATTGGGGTCGTCAAGACTTCGTCAACATAATTATCACAATGCATTAGGTTAAACTATTTGGGTTACGTTAAACTATACTGGTACTATCTTGAGAGATAGCCTGGCAAGGGTACGCAGATCGTAATAGATTGGGAACCTGTCCTCTAGGAGGGATCTTATTAAATTATGTCCGTTGAAAGGCGTCTCTGTAGCGGTGTTTATCGGCATTGGCCAGTCTACACATATCATCTTTCTCGATGGTCGAAAATTTTGGTTAACTACTCATCTACTCCTTTTATTGAAGGAGGTACTTCTATATATTATCTGCTTCTTCTTAAGTAGACGAGTCTTCATTGAGCCTTGCCTATATTCCTCTTGTATCCTTTCTCTTAACACGCGTTAAAATGCATTGAAAATATATTTTGCTAAATACATTTTGATAATTTTAAATGCATTTCGAAGATACCTTCCAGATGCATTTAAACAGGAAGTTTCTAAGGTATCTTTAAATGCATTTCTAGAAGTTTATTCGTAAAAATGCATTTAGAATGGATTTATAAAAACTTCATATTCATCAATTTTGGCACTCTAAATTCTGACGATGGAAAATAAATTTAACAAACCACATTTGAAATAAAATTAATTCAAAATGTACTTACGAGTTCTCAAATACATTTCAGTACATTTGAATAAACGTGGAATGGGTCGAAAATGTTTTTTATTGTAAGTATGACCTTACCAGTGTCAAAAGGCATCTTTGTCTGACGTTTTCATAGCATTCACTCACCACCCGTCTGAGCCTTTTCGATGTCTCACTCCCCCGTGGTGTTCCGTCATCACTCTTCTCAGTCGCTTACCATGAGTTTAGTCAGTCAGTCCTCCCGCATGTCGCCCGTATTTATTAAATCCCCCTCGCAGCTTGACCTCCAATCCTGCTCTTCCCCCTACTGTAAGGATGGTCATCGTATTCGTAAACCTTCAATCATTATTCTTTAGAGATGAACATTGGGAAACAAAAAGATTGAATCCATTTAAACGTACAGAGAAAACGTTTCGTCCTTCGAAAAAAAAAGTTTTTCCCACTCGTTAAATCGAGAGTTGGCCTTCATTCTTTACGAAATCATTATCATGGCAGTTTATTGGCGCAAAACTACTCCCATTAAGACTTAATTTACTTGTTTGACACTGAATGAAGAGTTGAATGCTCTTTATTCCTTTTTCTCTCGTGGTGCATGTCATGCCGGAAGTTCAAGATGAGAAATTTACATAAACTGTTATATTATGCGTCAAAGGGGCCTAAATTATTAACTAAACCGACCCATGTGAAAAAGTGAAAACGTTTTCTATGATCCAAACTTTTAATTGGCGTTATAAAACATCCACGTGAATGAAGAATGTCTTTCTTCCAATCACATATCTCACCGTTAACCATTATTGTAGTCTGTCAGTCCTCCCGCATATGTTGTGCCTATTTATTAAATCCCCCTAGCCGCTTGACCTCCGAGTCTCAATCCTTCCCCCTCCTCACTTAAAAGTATTGGACGGCAGTTATGCCCACACCTACCATCTCCCCTTAAAGCCATCAAGACTTGATTCGTCGTCTGGCTCCTCCCCTCCCTGCTTATCTGGAGCACTCCACCACTTGTGCATGTGTGTACTTCCCTCGAGTGCCTGTGTCTGCTTCTCCCCCAGTCTGTCCCCTATTCCGACCGGCGTTTAAGTGATTCCCCCTTTCACAAAGAGATGTCGCCGTTAATCCACGCTCGTTTTCCCTGGATTTCGCTTGAGTTGCCGCCTCTTGTTTCCACACCCTTCGCCCCCCCAATGTGTGCAGTTCAATTTTTTTAAATGCCAGGGTGCGCTTTCCGTATCTCAGTCCTTCCGACTCCCCTTGTTGTCCCTTCGAACCGTGTCGTTCTCGTCGATTTGCGGGTTTTGTGTTCGCGCGCAATAGTGGTGACAGGACAGTTCTTGTTAGAGTCCCTTGGTGGAACCTCGTGTGCCCAATGCTTCGTCTAATGTCAGCGTTGGCGTCGGCTGATTTATTGGCTGGATAGTCATTCTTTGATCAAGCTCCCAATAACGAAGGGAGTTGAGAGGGAAATGTGTTGTTTTTGACCAACGTGGGTTCAATATGTAGTATAATAGTATGTATATAGTAAATAGTATGCTCTGTAGGTGGGGCAGGTTACATGTGGATAGTGTTTGGTGTTAGTATTTTGAAACCGAGTGAATTACGACCAAGGAAAGAGCTAAACTACCTTTAGCTTTCACTTCTCATTGTCGATTAGTATAATTTTACAGTTGGTGAGTGATGAGGTTAATAGATCCGCATACATTTTGCTATGTACTTAGAATTTGACTTTGATATTGTAACCCAACTTACAGATTATCCTGGAGAGTCATCATGGACAATGTACCTGCGTACGTGTTCCTTTGTTTACCGTTCAAACTTATATTTAGTATCTGAAAATGTCCAAGCATACTGATTCCACATCTTCATCCGAATACAGCTGCCGCTGTTTGACAGTTCCTACGTTATACTTTGCCCCCTGTTAGTTACATATTCTTTTCCGAAATTTAGGTGTAAAAATAATGGTAATTTATGTTTCCATATGAATTTAATCTACTGGTAAGAGATGAATGACAAAAATTTGATCAATGGATAGGCTTATTGACTTGGTGCTGAAAGTTTGAATTTTGAAGGTTTGAGCCCAATGCGCCTCGACTGTTCCTCTTCGCGGCCAATTCATGTAGGCGTGCGAAAATTTCTAGCTGACTATTTCAAAACCTCCAAAATCACCTATTGTTCATGAGAAACAAAAACATTAGTGGATGAAATGACATGTGGTATCCGATCGTGACATTACCGACGCCAAATGTGGGTTTTAAGACGTTAAAAGTGGTAATTACGCCCTCGCTCTCAAATATTTATCGGTTTGAGGGTATCCTCACAAAAGATGAGATTCAAATTATGGTGATCAAGTCTACCTCTTCGAATGCTGTAATCTGGGTCCGCCCTTCCTCAGCACGAATTTAGGAGTGACCTTCCTAAATTCCCACGTGCATTTCTCAATCGTTGGTTGTTCAGCACCCATGATTCGTGGGTGCAAGAATAGTTGCCTGAATCCGGGAAGCGGACTCAGTATTCTTTTTTGGAGTCATCTCTCGGCAATGTCATGCCATTAGGAAGCACACCCATCCTTCGAGAGGCCCATTGACTCGGCCCAGTGATTGAGCCGCTGAGCTCATTAGCGCAGTTGAAAAGACTTAACAAATGAACGATTTACTTAGAAATTCTTGGCCTTAGGTCTACTTTAGTGTTTTTTATTCTCTTTCTCCCGAATTATTGTATCCACTAATAGCTTAAAAGTTAAACTTTATTTTCTCTTCAGAGTGTTTTTTGATCAGTGTCTAAAGAATGACGAATATTAGACTAATTTTAAGAGCAATAACTCTTGCGGAATCAAAATTTGAAAACTCTGGAAAACCTTTGAAAGATTGCTGCTTCAGTATTGATATTTACTGCAAGAATTATTATTTCACGAACGATGATGAGGATTCGTCACGGTGAGAGGTGGATGGGGCGCGTGTATAAGAACTAGAAAATTTTGTGTGAACAAAATTTGATCAAAAACATTTAAAAAGTGCTTGCAAAACGTTTCAAACTTGTTTTTGTTTGAATATGTTTTTCGGTCTCAGAGATTTTGGATTGTTTATTCAAGCTTGGAATATCTTTTGTGCCCACCTTATTTCCCTAAATAATATAGGTACGATGTACCTTTAGACACATGAGAATCACTTTTCAAAGACTGTCCATGAGACTTTTGCTAAAGATTTAAAAAAAATTTTACATTTGAAAACTGTTTTAAACTCAATTTAAGTTTTTGAACATGTTTTTAACTCATTTTTTAAATACACTTGAAAATATATCAACCTTTAGCTCATCTCTTCAGCGAAAAATGGAATGCATTGCATACTCAACTCACCCAGTATTTCCCAAAGTATTCCTAATGTAGAATTCATTGTGTTTTATTGATGCTTGTAATGAGCGACGCAACCCATAGCTGTTTTAACGAGAACAACAGCCGTACTCTATGAGTCCCAGTTTATTTCCCGCATCAGAAGGCGTTGCCCTCCATTGCTTCTCCTGCGCATGAATTCACCTCCTGCTGCCGCTGCCATCGAGCGATTAATGTGAAAGCTTCCCTTTGTCAAAGGGGAGGCAATGTGGTCATGTCCTCCATTTCGGAGGTCAGCCCTCGCCTGTCAATTCGCTTCTCGAGTGACTGGCCGTGGAATGTGACAAGTGGCCAAATCTCGTCGCAATGCCATCGCGCATGTGAAACAAGATACCAGTTGATCGAATTTTTGTGACGTCGTTCCTTTTTTTGAGTGATAAAATAAAATCGCGCCGATTGAAATACGTTGTGGCTCCGGAATATCGTCGATATCTTCCGCTGTTAGATTACATTTGTTGTTAAATTGTGAGATTTTATTATCACTAGCAATAATCAATCTGGATGTAGCTCTTTTCTCTGCCCTCCTCTCTTTTCAGCTAAATGTTCTCTCGCTCTATTTCTTCGTTAGTCTTCACTCTGGCGTCCCTTATAATTTGCTCGGCATATTCCCACCTTGGTTTTCTTCGGATATTCCTCTCAAACGTTTCCCTTTTCATTGTTATTTTCAGGAGACCGTTGTGTTTTAGAATTTTCCCAATGAAGAAATCTCATCTATTGCGTAATTTCCGTTCAATGAAGAAATTTCGTCTATTTGACAGTTTTCTCATTTGCCTATCCTGTCACCATTCACCACTCCAGAAAGCCCGGTGTGATACATTCAGGCTCCTTTTTCTTTACGGCATTGCACTGCGCCGATCAGATGAATCTGGAGGCTGTCTCGATGCGTGAAAGTGAGCGGGCACTGCATTGTGCTCGTTTAAGTAGGTCGTTACGCAGGGAGAATTCCCCGCAAGAATCGAGTTGCACGCCTTGAGAGGAAGCCCTTTCGACTGTTGTTCGTTCGACATAATTTGTTCTCGGTCCGGACGGAGAACTCTCGATTTTTCGTTGCATTATTTTGTACGATGCTAAAATTTGAAACTGAAGCCTCGGTAATTCATATGATTCGCTTATGTTTTTAGTGGAAATTAAACTTGAGCACGAGTACCATGGCCGTAAATATCTTCCCAAACGAAATCCAAGTACCTATTTAAGCGCTCTGGCTTACTATAGCACTATGTTTCCGTGTTACTCAATTCAAGTTTGGTCTTACTTCCGAGTTGTGTTGGAATGCTCGCAACTGTTTCAGTTCTCACTGAAGGGGCATCGTTAGCTTCTCGGAGTCGCAGTTCAGGTACGAAACTATTGTACCATCCCTTCACTTCCATAAAAATGTTTTAGAACCGGCAGTTTGACATTTGCTGGATTTTATTACATTTTTATGTGACTTTTATTCTTCTATAATAGCATAACTCTGCGTTCATACTGTCCTTTTTGCGACAATTTTTCTGTTATAGTTAGAATTTGGAAATCATCGTCCGAAATTATTGTATTATGATACGTGTATGGTAGCTTTGCAGTTTAAGAATTAATCTGGCGGTTCTGAATAGATGAAGGTCTTTATTATCTTAGTATAATATGGCATATCTCGGGGAAGCGGAAGAATAAATAACTGCTGAATATTTTTGCTGGGCATCCTATGATTTTAAATTTTCTCACTGCTTAGATCGACTGTGGGTTATCTCCTATTTCTACTAATTTTTGGTGGTTCGACTCCATTTTTAAAACAGTTAACATTTGCTCTGTTTAGTGAATGTTTATTTAAAGAATAAGAGAGTCGCATCAATCTTTTAAAATATTATTTATATCAACGAGTCGATAAATTAATTATAATGATAATTGCCCGGGGAAAGAGTTTCTTACTCGGAGAACTGCCGACGCATTCTTCCCGTTCATCGCGCAGATCAAAAAACTTCCCTCAGTAAACTGTCAGTTTCTTTTGCAATCTTGTCCGCTTGACCCTCCTTGATCGTCCCCTTTTGCTCGGTTCTATTCTCTGACATTCTCTCCTATTCCCGTTCCTCTCTCTCTCTCTTCTGTCCCACTTTGGCCGCCTTCCCAGTGGAGGATGCCCTCCCAGCCTATTCCCATCATTCCTCCTCCCACGCCGCAGCCACGCTTCCACTCCCTCCCCCACTTCCGTCTCCCGTTTAGTCGCATTATAAAAACACACATTCCTCCTCCCTCCCCACCTTTCTTCCGTCCCCTCTGGTGATGCTTTTCCCCTGTCACCGGGACTATTGGGACCCCCCCCCCACTTTCCATACTCCTCTTGTAGACCACTGCTAACCACTCTTGCATATCTAACTTTGGCGACCATTTTTCCTGCTCCGTCGTCCTTCTAGATTAGGGTTGTCCAACTGGCGGCCCGCGGTGCCATTTATTGTGGCCCGCGAAAGGTTAATAAACAAAAATTCAGAAATTTATTTTTATACCTTACGTTGTTTCTTAATGTTACTTAAAAATAATAATTTATTACTATATGGCCCGCAACCATATTAAAGGTTAAGTTGTGGCCCTTGAGGCCTTGCAAGTTGGAGAACCCTGTTCTATATCAGGTACAGGTCCCACCTGTTTTGTTTTTATCGAGTTGTTACCAAAATATTCAAATTTTCGTCTAAAGGCGATTCTTAAAATCGTATAGCCTTGATAAAATCTTGTTTTTCACTTACTTACGCTAATAGTAACGTAACTCACTGCACAAACGTCTCCAAGAAAAAACACACTCGTGACTCAAATTATGATCGGGGGAGATACAGGTCCCACCTGTTTTGTTTTTATCGAGTTGTTACCAAAATATTCAAATTTTCGTCTAAAGGCCGATTTACACGGTACATTTATTCGCACAATCTATTGCGTGAACGCTTGTATCATGGAATTGTACCGTGTAAAACGGCAAATCGTGCGAACGCTTGTGCGATTTTATATATGATTGAATGGAAAATAGAACCTGCTCCAATTCCATTCAGACGAACATACAATTTCGTTCAGTTTCATACATTCATTTGTGCAAAACATTGCACCGTGTAAAACAGCCTTAACGGCGTGCGTTGAAAATTAAAGTGTAGTAGGCCTCTCGGAATAAATAAAATAATTAATCCTAAAATTTATTTGTCGACTGTTTTGCAATTAAAAGTCTGAGCGAAGCGGATTTAAAATAAAACAAAAATAAGTTTCGGAAATCCATTCAGTGTGATTTATTGCCTGCATGCTTTTTGCTTCTTAGTATGCATTGCTTCTGAAAGAACATTCATTACTGAGGTACCTACTTTGATTAAACAAAATCAGTGAATGCCGGTAACAATCGTGGCTGTAAGTTAATAATAAGGTATGATTTTAGCGAGATGTTAACCTGAGTGTTTTGAAACCGTAGTGTGCAGTAATATTTGGCAATTTGTGAGTCAGGATTGTCTCTTTAAACTTTCTCAGATTGGACGTGGTATACTTCAGTATGCTAATATAGGTATAGGTTGTTTGTGGTTTATAGAGCTGCGCATATTTGCGGACCGCCCTGGGGATATCTTGTTTATGTATGGAGGAAGAAACGGAAGCAGTATGTGAGACTAATTGGATTAATTTCTGCGGTTGAAATCCATATTTCGTGGAACCAATGTTCCTATAACTAGTTCCATTACTGAGTCTATCTTTATGGAGGAGATATCTCGGGAAATAATTAGCTGGTGCATAGTGAATCTTGCAGTAGGTGAAAAATTGATCAAGAGTGCTTTTGTTATTGTTTTTAATGATTTATTTACATCATAGAATCACAGCATGTTGAATTTTCTGTTGCCAAGTAAGTCGAGCCTTCATTTTACCGTAAATCCTCGCGGACGAATAACCTTTGTCTGGGTGCCGTTCGTAGGTCTTCAGATGTTTTTTTTGTGGAACCAAACACGCGTAAGCGCCTCTCATTCGGTGGTCTCACCTCCTCCTTGAGGGTTCTTGAATCGGTTACGAGGCGCCTCATTAATGGCGAAGATGCTTTCATTCTCGGCCGCGGCTTTACGTCTTGCTGCTGACTTACGAGCCTCTCATCATCTCCCGAGGTCTATTTAAACCCGCTTCCTCCTCCTCACGACGCATCGACGGAACGAAAACAAAATCAGCGGGGCTGAGGTTTTGAGGAGGCTTTTGTGGTTTTAGAGTAGCAGCGGAAGAGGGAAGATGGTATCTTCTCACCCTTTTCGCTTCCCGAGAAATAGAGAGCGATGAATCTGTTTCCTAATTGCTCCCTCCCGTGTCGCTCGTGCAAGAGAGAGAGAGCAAATATGAATAGCGTGGTTCTCCCCGCCAATCCTGGACTGCGGGAGTCAAATTTCTCCCCCTACAGCCATCTCACCCCACGTTCTAGATTAATAATTTGCGCGGAAAGATTCGCGGATTTGGTCGAGGTGTTTGCGTTCGTCGTGCTAGTCATCCCCCCTTAATCGTCTCGCTTATATCGTGCACTCATTTCGTTTATTCTTGTATATTTCCCTCGGAAAATAATGTCAACCGCTGCAATGGTGACATTCGTATTCAGGGGTGAATGTATGTAACGGATTTGCGAGCAATTGAAATCAATAATTCGAGTAGCGTGTTTATTTACTCTCGACTAGACTCTCACATTATTAATGCGTCAACTGTTTGTGGCTGTACTTGGTTAGAAATTATGGTATTCAAGATTCTACATGTAAAAGTACCGGGTTCAAGTGTGATGGAAGATGGACTTTTTTCCTACCTGAATATAAATTCTCAGGACAAAGGTGATCCTTAACCATTGTTGTAGGAGTTCACTCATATTTTTCACGCACTTATGGGAAGGATATGCTGTACGTGTTGTTAATGATCATGGAGCATCACGATAAAATACATGAACCATGAAAATGTTCATGGATAATGGAATATCATGTGTAATTGAAACTTAGTGGTTTTCATTTCATTTTATTCCATTGTTACCGCCGTAAAATTAGAGACTTAGGCCTCTCTTCAATAGGGCTTCTAATTTATTTCTTGTTTTACCTGGAAATGAGTGGTTACGTGGAGATAATTACGGTAATTATAAACTGGAATCCTTACGTCACCGTTCTTGTAGGCCGTCGCATTTCTCATCATCTTTTCAGCAATTATAATCATAGGTTTCCCTTTCTATGTTTGGCTGGTGGCATCCCTCCAAGCTGCCCTGTTCTTTTTTCGTCTCCTCGCCTCTTTATAGCTCCTTTCTCGTGTCCATAGCACGACTAATTTATGAGATCAAGGTTGCTGTTCCGAGGAAGGATGGAGTGGCGTTCCTGTAGGATGACGAAAATTATCCCCGTAAAATGTTAGTCTTCCTCAACTCCCTATTTCTCTGAGTTCCTGTGGTTCCTGTGACGATATAGGTTAGCTTTGCCGAGGTATCTAAAAATGTATACCATTAATTATTTTTGGGTTCAGCTCCTCCTTATCATAGTCACCACGTAGTTCTGAGTATAGCTAATTATTAATTGGACCCATGATCAAATTTACGCCACTGAATCTGTCGAGTGCCAACTTTTTGGGATAATTTACCCATTCTGTACTCACTCTGCTTTGAATTAGATAGAAACAAGCCTCAAATGTCCTCCCTTCATACGGGACCGCATGCAAACAACTTTGGGCTTCGTTGTGTTTTTTGAGGTCTTTCACGTTATTCTTTGGGTGATTGTCGTGATGGAAACTTGCATCTAAAGGTCTAGTCAATTCTACATTTTCGAGAATTTGTACTTCTCTAACACATTCTTGATTTAGAAAACAATTCTGTGAACATATCGTATTTTATTCTTATGTCTGGAGTAATGGATATGCTTCTGTGTATTGGAAACATAGTGACGCCTTCTACATTGAATCTTTATTACTCCTATCACTGGCCGCACGCTTTTTAAATTTCAAGTTCCTGGTTATTCTTTCGGAAATATTTTGCGCTATATGTTGCCATTTACCCGATAGTACTGATCATTATGAGATATTTCCCGAGATAGTTCATTCAGTTTGTTATATCATCATCTTTGCCAGTGCCTTTAGGAAGATTCTTTCGTTGTATGATGTACTCCACGGCTCTAGTTAAATTATTTCTCCGTGATACATGCATCTTTATTGTGTCCTTACACTGTAATTGAATGAACACAACTTTGTGTTTTGCACTTTTATTTTCCTTGACCGGTGTCGGCTGTTACCCTATCATCAGGTGAAATACAATCATAATATTCCACAATGTTCAATCTTCATCCTTTCACCGTATTAAATTACCATCAAGTAGTCCTTCACATTTAGACATCCCAGGTGAACGAACTCAATTGACGATCTCATAGGTATCCTTCCGCTCTTCGTCACTCATGGAACTCCATTCAATGTAAACAGCGTCTTCTAACAAGCGCGTGAGAACTTCTGCGGCGGCCGCTCCGTCCATTGAGTAGGGTGCCGTGGTCTCGCCAGTGCCACAGAATAGATCACGAAGTGAGGACGACGAACTTTTTACGTTTCTTTTGCGTTTAATTAGTTGGCGCGGGTGGAGCCCTTGTGTTTTTATCGTCGATGTACACATTTCCGTGCCTTGTCGTCCGACTTGTCTATCGCGAGACGATTTTCCGCGCTATCTCATTTTCTCTTAGAATGCTCGTTTCGATTCTACTTTGCGTCGACTGCCGCTTTATCTCTATTTTATTTTGGTTGGAGAAGCGGTATATTTTCCGGGGACTTGTTTTGCTTTCTAGTGGAAAAATCGTTTTGATAAAATTCGTTGCGTGGGCTTCGAAGTCTATGTGGTACACGCCTTCCTCGGTAAGCGGATCTATCACCCTCGAAGCTGGTGGGAATTCCCGGTTTGCGTGGACTCCGCGTTATGCTTAATGTCTTTCTCACTATTCCAAGAGGGAAAACAGCATTCAGGGTGTCTTAATATATGCCGTGAAATTAGCTAATAAATGCTTGTTGCCATATTTGTGGGTCTTATGACCGCACTACTGCAGTCAGTTTTGAGTCATGATTTTTAGTGATTCAGTTTGATTCACGTGCTTTTGATGATACAATTTCATCAACATCTGCATCACTTTGAGATAAAAAATTATGATTTCCGATTCAAGTGCAGAAACTAGAGCCCTGCTTCAGTTATGCAAACTCTTCTCGTGAAGTACAACATCCGTCAGATTAAGATGAATGAATCCAAGGTCAAGTTCTATGGAGAAGTTATGCACATCCCAATGAGCGTCCGTTGTCACCACCATGGTCGCACTTGGCATGAGCGACGTTCCTTGATAGGCTCTCGACTCCATGAGCCAACTTTTTCCGAAAAGATTCCTGAAAGATTCCTATGAAGCCTTTTGCGTCGTTATTTCTTCTTTCGCGAAAGACCAACTGTGTCAAATCCGTGTCAACGCCTAAAAAACAGATTCTCTCCATTCTGTTTTGTTCTTATTTAAAGTAGGTTTTTGTGCTTATCCAAGCTTAAATTGGTGATATATTAATCGAAAGGAGTAAAGAAAATGCTCAACAGTCTTGCTTTACGATGGAGTCGTTGAACTATGTTGATTATTGATGCCAAAGCTCAGTTTTTCCGAGTCAGGGAGTGTTGAATAGCTTGCTAAATTTTATTTTCAGCCTTCATCACATTTTCATGAATTTTATTTCATTGGCCCCTCCGCTCGGAAGTTTTGAAAGGAAACAGCAAAACACCGACAGCACGTTACAGACCTCCCAAAGCACTTTGATGGAGTTTTAAATTTTAACGTTCAATATGGAAGGTGAATTTCTTTTAAAAGCTTTTAAATTTTTTGCTTGGCTTCGTTCACTGCCGATGAGATATTATTAATGTTGATTCCATTATCAATAAATTAATAGCTTCTTACACGAGTACATAATCGTAAGCTGCATACTATAAATTCTCCGTGTGCTTTTGTGCGTTCAAAAAAAAACTATCTTAAAAGAATTCGCAGCTCATTTGAATTTCACCTGTGTGAAGCGAACAGTTCAATGGATTGTTTGATGGATTTAAATTTAGGTAATAAAAATGAAAGTCATCTGCAGTTAAGAGTAAAGAGATGCAGGTTACGTGAATGTAGAATTCTTTGTTCAAGACGACGTTTTGAACAGCGAAGGTAAGTCACATATCGTCAGTTAATTACTCACTCACCTTCAAATAATACAGGTCAGTAAAAGGTATTTCTTATATCAGAGTAGCTGAATCTATGATGGCGCGATAATTGGATTCAATTTGCTTAATCGTCACGAAAAGGAAATCTGAGAACAATAATGAAGATAAAGTGGGAAGAAGCCAGGAAAAAAAATATATAGTCGGCTTAATCGTGAGAACACATTAATCACACGATAATATTAGGGAAGACCTTAGGAAGAGAAATTCCTCTACCAAGCCCTTAGACTATATTGGCAACTACCCTCACACAAACCACCGTGTCTTTGCTATTCGACTCCCAAGCGCCATGTCTCATGTCCTCTCTTTTTGTCTGGCCTATCTAAGTTGATGAAACTATTGCAAAATTCCTTGTTGAATTATCAAACATTTCAAAAAGAATTTGCTTCACCACCTTGCATTCCTCTAAAGTTGACATTTATATAGTACGCATTGTTTTCTTTTGAAAATAGTTTCTTACTTCGTTCGCGGAAAATATTCGTGCTTGGGAAAAGTCAGTCTGTATTGATTCAACCTATATTGGCTACCATGAAATTTTTAATGTTGATCAACTTGAATTTTTACCAATCATCTGTTAGAATATCCAAATGAAAGAGAACGGCCACAAAACGTTGGGATCTAAATACTATAGCGAACACCTCTATTGTAGAAGCGAGGAATGCGCAAACTGAGTGATAGAAACGGGAGAAAGAAGGGAGGGCCAATATTAAAAGTGGTTGGAAATTTCATTTTTATTTTGGGAGTTATGTATTTTCTATCCGACCAATCGTGGATTCATCAACTGCTTGCTTGGTTGGTTGGAGTTGTTGGAAATGAATTTGAGGGATTTCTTTTTTAGTTCGGGAACGTTATGAATCGATTCAATTTATTTGTGTATGACTTAAAGGCTGCGAGTAACCCTTCCAAATCAGTCCTTAAAATGCAATCTGAGCTCACTCGTTAGTCGTTTATTATTTTATCGGTCACCTACCTCGAAAAATTACCATATGACAGTGAAGGGTAACCGTTTCATACATGATATTACGTATTTGATAGAAAAACTCTTTACTCAACGCTTGAATATTTTGGTGAAAAACTGATGGATACTTTGAATGTGACTATTGCTGGTGTGTATGTATAACCTTAACTACTTTCTTGGTTTATATCACAAGCAGAAAAAAATGTCTTCGAAATCATCTAAACAAGCTTAACTGGTTGAAACACAATTTCACCTACTTAAACAAACATTGTGAATTGTTGGTACAAACATAATAATTTGTGTAGAATATTTTTTCTGCTATTATCCAATCATACTCATATTACGAGCCTCACTACACATATTACACCTCACTTGACTTGGGGCAAAGAAAAAGGTATTTTGGAAAACTTTATTCGGTGGTTAAACGGATAACGGAATACTTTCTGGAGTTAAAAGTAAATGCTACTCTATCTGCTCTTCTTACTTCATACCCAACGACTGAGTTTATGGCTATCATGGGACGACTTCTCGGCTCGTAAGAAGTTCAAGGAGAGTCCATTTATTTTTAAACCTGCAGTGCCCCAAGAACCGGTTGGAATTTCACTGATTTGAGCGCCAAGAGATCGGCGTCAAAATGTCGGAAGCACTAGCGGCCACTGTGTGAAACATTCCTTTCCCCTGGCTAACTCGGATTCTGTGAACGAAACCATACTCGCATTGCACTCATCCGTCGTGAAAAAATCGATTGCTGCGAAACAAACTGGTGACTATCCTCTTGTGAAGACAAAGATTGACAACTCACTCAAAATAAGTAAATAATTCCACAATCCCATTCATAAATTTCAAGTTTTCCCCAATTTTTGTATGTTTTTCATTTTAGTATTTAGGATTTATGTGACTAAAAGTTGATTTTCGGCTTCGCCAAGAGTTGAAATTTTTCGCTTCACCAGTGTGGCAAAGATTTAACTTCCTGTGATACATAGCTGCCATGACCAACGTCATTCTAACTCCAAAACGACGTTCAAAATGCTGTTTTAATCCAAGCGCCGCTCGAACTTCTGTAGGATCGCCTATAACCTAGCCTGATCAAGCAATAAAAATTGTTTTAAAGCTATATTATTGATAATACCATTTGTTACACTACGAGATTGTTTAGAAAGCTAGTCATAAAAGACCATTTCAAATTCAGAGATGTAATGCAGCTTTCCTCTTCATTCTCTTCTCTCTCCAGTTAACCTCTATAATCGTACGTAATTCCTTGTTTTGAAATCCCTCATCATTTTGCCCCTGTATTCTATTATTGTTAGATTAGGGTAATCTATCGGTTAAGGATAGATTTAAATAGAAGATAGTAAAAATCCCCTAGATTTTTTCAGATGCTGGCTCCTATTTTCTTACACGATCTCATTCTTCATATCAGCATACGTCCTACCTCTCTTCAACTAGTCCATAAAGCCCTTTCTCTTTTTCCCCCTTCCATGCTTGCCCAGCATCCTCCCCTCCATCACGCCCTTCAGAATCCCTTCGCCTCTTATTACCCCTTCCAACCACCTACTTTGCCACCTAATCTTCTACTGAAGTTTCCTCTCCTCACCCACCATATTTCCTCGTTCGGCTCTATCCTCGGTATTCCTTGGCAATTATTTCCATTCGTTGTTCCTTCCATTGTTGATTTCAGAAAGTTGTCTTACCCCTGATTGTATTAATATTTTTAATCCAACCAATCCAATAATTTACTGCACTCTTTAAAGTTTCGAAAATATCACTATGAGTGAGCAAACACGATCCATGTTTCAATGCTCTTATGCATTGCATCCTGGTTTGTATTTGTTTACTCATGGTTGGTTTCGTAAACGTTAAAAATATGGAATATACTTTAGCTCACGCTTGAGTCTAAAATTTTGGATAGCTATATTCAAGCTAGTATACGCCAGAGTTAGTAACGCTGGCGTATGCTAGACCTTGGTTTTCTCAACATGGGCAAGATGTTGTGGCGTTGAACCTTAGGTCCCGCCGCTTAATACACGAATGTACGCGGCTGAGTGGCTCTTAAGCCGGAGCAATGAAGGGGGACGGTTATCCTCTAAATGCAGCAAATGTATGCGTTAGCAGTGAGAACTCAGGATGACGTGAATTAAATTCTCCGCTCGTGGAAACGGAGAGAAGTCCGGAATTGTGAATAGCGAGTGTGGGTAGGTCATGAGTGGACGGTTCATGAATGGTTAAAATGCTTCGCTCGACGAGCGATGCCCCTAAGTCATATACCCAACACGCACATCGCTTTCGGGTTGGGCACACTCAAAAGAGATCTATTACTGGTGTTAGGCCCAGGAAACTGGCTCTTTTTTACTAACATATTCCGCACTGCCATATCCTTCGTAACCTCCTTGTCTTCTATCGCACTATATACTAATAATTATCCTTCATATTTTCTATAGATGTGTACATGTACAATCAATGTACCAAAACTTTCAGAAATTAAAATAAAAAGCAATGTGTCCAGAAATTTACAAAAGCATAGTATTTTAATTTAGTATACCTTAATTCCTGAGCATCTGAAGTATTTAAAGGCGACGTGTACATACATAAGCAATTATTACATAAATTTGTTATTATAAGTTATAATATTTCTCTCTTAATTGACTCTTCCACCGCTTTCGCCCATGACTTTCTCAGTCGACCCTTTCGTCTTACTCCATTCAATCCTCTCTTATAAATCTGTTTCTTTATTCTACTCTCATCCATTCTCTCAGAATGATCGCTCTAACGGAGAATGCTCTTTTCATATCCGTCCATTACCAGAGTATCCACTCCCCATCCTATGCACTAACTTCCTTCCGCCAAAGCACCTTTCCCTTTAGAACCGTCCATTTCGCACTCCAGTGGTCACTTGAGAACCTGATATACGTCCGTCGTTCCGTCTGGTGGGAAGAAAGGAAAGGGAACGGACGAGAAACCGGAGGAAAGCAAAAGTTTGGTGCGAGGAATATGAGGGGAGGAGATAAAAAAGATTTCACTGAGTCACAAAAAGGAGGCTGCTTGGGAGAGCTAAGTCCATGAATATTTATAAATTATGTCAATAAGGTTCAAATTAATTACGGTTCCTTGAGGAGCTGAGGCCACGTTTCTCGTAGATTCATGTCAATTAAAACTCTCAGTGCTAAATTAATGTGTTACATCACATTCAGTATTTTCCGGCACGTAAGATGCGCTCTAGTTTTGACAAAATATTTGTGAATAATAAATAAATTAATCTTCTCTTACTATCGATGCTGTTTTCAGACCTGCGATGCGATAATGTACCGAAAGATGGGTACCAACGGACATATGAGTCGTATGAAGGTCTCAAATCACACGACGATCTGTTGGTCCCGCACCACCGAAAACTGGTTGATGATAGTCAAATAAGTGATGGCTGATGTTGCCATTAGCCATAAAAGGCTCGGGTTGATTTTCCGTAATATTTCTCCCGGAATACATCGTGGTTTTCATGCCAGATAATATGGAATACGAAATCAATGTTGATCCCTTATGCGAAAGGGCCCTTACTCACCTCTTTTAAGCTTGTTTATGGGATACATTAGGAAGGGTTTTTGCCGGATGCCTGAGTAATGTGTGTTTTGATGTACATATATTCACGGGAAAGCCGCTAATAAGCCATTCGCCGCAAGGAAGGATATGAGTGGGCGTGGTCACTGCATGCGAAATTCGAGTAATTTCTTGATGTGAAATTAAGTTAAGCAATTCCTGAAACTGGAATTTTCCCGTTACTCTGCCCTCGCTATTTCCCGGACGCACGGAATGAAACTCATTGCCTTTAATGTTGAATGTTTGTGAATAATGAGAACACTTAGACACGCTTCCGTTGACGGTACATGCAAGGATAGCGTAGGAACCATTTGATAAGATCAACCTCCCATCTTTAATGCCCGTTGTGCAGCTCTTTTGATGAAACTCAAGTTTATGTTATTGTACCATCTTTTGTTATAAATACCCTTCAAAATACCCGGAGGGTGGTGAAATGTGGCTTGTATGTTTTGTATTTGAGAAATTTAAAGAAAAAGCAATGTGACCAGAACTTTACGAAAGCATAGCATTTTTAGTATACCATAATTCCTGAGCATCTAAAGTATTACAAGTCGATGTGTACATACTTATGCAATTATTACATTAATTTGTTATTATCAGTCATAATATTTCTCCCTTACTAGACTCTTCCACCGCTTTCGCCCATGACTTTCTCGGTCCACCCCTTCCTCTTACTCAGTTCATTTCTCTCTTGAGGAAGGGGGGATAACCCAATCAAATTATATTCTGAGTGGACTTTTGTATTTGCTCCATTCAAATGTTTGCTCTTATATCTTGCTCACTTTTCAGTGAATTTTATGTGATTTTTTCGATGTAACCGATGTTATGAGCTATTTTGCCATTATTGGCAGTCATTTTTAATCGTAGCCGAAGTTGGTCATGGTCAACCCTGGCTTGGGCTGAATAAACCAGGACGTTCGCACTGTGAATACTAAAATTGCGGTGTCACGATTGGAAGATATTTTCTAACGAGGAATAAATACTTACATTTCGACGCTTGCAGTTTCAGTGAATTTAAAATTGAACATTTAGTTTTTAATTGATTTCTTTTAGCTCATATCACAGATGAAGCATTTTTCTGGATTAATTTTGCCCGATGATCAATTTTTCGCTCAAAATGATTAACCGAGGGCTTTGTTCTGTGGCCCTACCCTGCCGCTTCTGAACGAAGCCCCTGATTGTTTGCCCTTGGCACAGCCATTATGGGATCGACCATCAACGCACGCCACGGTATCCGGAAGCCAGCCAGGATTCCCACCCACTTGAATTTTCTCTCGCTCCGCCCTTGGATTCACGTTGCCCCTTAATTATTCTTCGGTGCTCAAAAAATTAGACTGTCGAGGGTGAAATTAACTGGGATGCCTCGGAAAGGAGATTGCGGGGTTATCAAGCCGGCAGTGTGGACCACGGAATTAGCGAAATGACGCCGGAAGCCACGCTGAGCGCATTATCCCTCCCACACAATTAGTGCGTTTTCCTTCCCCTCCTCGCCCTCGTATCCCCCATCTGCTTACTCTTCTTTTTTTGGCCCCTGTGTGATATTGCGACGTATCGAGTGCGATATTCATGATGCATCGCCTCGCGATATTGCGCCTTTGGCGTTTGTCAAGTGCAATATAAGATATGCGATTTCCGACTCGAATGCGACTTCCATATTTGCAACTTGCTTTGAAATTCCTCAATTGCCATTCCATGCCTATCGCATCCAAGTTGAGAGGATAAAGTGGAACAAACAAGCAGTGAAAGGGAAAAATATTATTTTCATTTTCATAGTATTTTTTCGTATGCGATGCTTTTTCACGTGCTGAACCTAATATATTCGTGATATGATCACTATTTTATATACATATATATATAAAATTTGTGAGTGTCCTTTTTTGTGTTTCTATATTTTTATCGGCCACCCTCTTGGCATATTATATATTTATCACCCGAGGGATTCTCCAAGAAGTTTTATATATATATATATAAGGAAAGGAAATAAATATAAAAGTATAAGCTAGCAACAAGGCGTTGAGGTTGGGGAAGGATATGAAAGTAAATTAGTGGACACTCACTGGCAGATGATCCATGACGACACCGGTGTATGACGTGCGATATGTAATCTCATACGGTATGCGATGTATCGTGTCTTTTGCGATACAACATCAATGCCACAATTCGATGCTGAAATTCCGCTATCGCACAATCCTATCGCCGAAATGGACGGCGCCGGCCACCCGCGCCAACATCGTTAATTCACTTCCCCTCTCGCTTGTGTCGGAATGGCAAGCATTCTGAACTTTTCTCATTCTCTCTCTCTCCCTCTCTTCATCTTTGCCTTTCACTCTTCCTCTCCTCTTTTTCCCTTGCTTCTCTCCCTCTGTCCTCTCCGTCTCTTCTACTTTCCCCTCGACCTTCCTCCATCCCTCGCCACTTTCACGTCATCGTCTGATTGGACATGCTCGGCAGCGCCGCGGGTGGCGCTAAAACCGTCGAGTGATTTGACTTATCCCCAGCAACCCAAGGGTGAGGGGGGGGCGAGGGTGCAAATTGCTGCTTCCAAGTCACTGCCTTTCTCTCCATCCGGTATTCATTGAAAACTTGCAACCGCTCGCTCGCCAAGCTGCAATTTTCTCTCCCTTTAATTTCCCGTTTCGTTTGCCTGTTTTTTTTTATCACCCCCCACTGCGCCGCTTCAATCCGCAAAGTGAGTTCCGGCACCGTCATTGATTCCTTTAATTAACGTTCATTTTCAATCAAGATTTAAGCTTTTCACTGATTTTCAGAGGACTCGACGCTTTTAAACCGTATTCTCGACGCTCTTTAATCAATGTGCGTAAGAGTGCCGGTGAATGAGTCTGTGAGCAGAGGAAAATGAGGCTGATGACAGTGTGAAAGTATTAATTTTTTATGACCACAATAACAGTAGTAATTAGGGAAGGCCACGGACATCTGGGGTCCTTATCCCAAGGAAAAGTTGGTTAATATAGGTGCAACTACTTTGTTAATGGATAAAGGGTTATGAGAAAATCAGTGTAGTAATTAGCCTTCTCTAAAATGAATGCTTGACTGCGTCCACAATTGAACACCCAATACGATGGACGGAGTATTCAACTTAAAGTGTCATCCACAAGGCACTCTAGTTGTTATTTGGATTCCACTTAAAATAGCAGCCAATGACGGTAGTCGAACCCGGGCCCAAGCCGGTGGTTTAGCGGCAAACCGATCCCCAATAATACATTTTCCATATATTTTTCAGATTTACTTGCATATTCCTTAGAGTCCATTGTTCAAGACCCACATATTGAAAATGGTAGAAAGTGTTGAGAATACTTCTGCTGAGTGATCAGTGGTCTTAATACCGCAGTGTGGGTAAGGCAATAGGAGTGGAGTAACGCTTTCTTCAAATATGTAGGTTGTGTCAGGCAACTAAAATGAGAAAATTTCTAAAGTTTCAAAAATATCTAACATAAACCTTAGGCTTCACTTTTCTTGCTCAGAAGTTCAGAGCGCTTTCTTGCATAGTCAGCGTCAACAGGAAATAATGAACAGTTGCGCCAAACTTTCGGTGCAGTCGATAAAGGTGTAAGTTTGAGGAAAAATTTCCATTGTTAATAATTTCGCCGTAGTTAGTTCCTCAAAAATATTGCAATTGTAATTTCTCCCATTGAATACAGCTATCAGTAGTTGTTTTTATCTCTTTTAGCTACTGGAATGAGCAAACGTAAGCCTAGTGTGTTGTTGTTGCTATTATTATTAGGTAATCTTCCGATTATGGTAGGTTTACTAAATGAAAATGAGCAAACATCTTCAAGAGTTTTACAAATCCAGGGCCCTATCTAATAATAATATATATTTCTTTCATCTCAGCATACATCCTACCCTTCTTCATACCGTCCACGAAACCTTTTCCCCTTCTTACCCTTCCCCGCTTACCCATCATCCTTCCTTCTTTCACGGACTTCAGCATCCGCTCACCCCTCATTAACTCCTCCAACCACCTACTTTTCCTCTTCCAAATCTCATCCATGGGTTTCTTTTACCCTCCTTCCATACCAAGCACTTCCTCGTTTGTCTTTTCCGTCCACCTCTACTTCTCCATCCTCCTCCACGCCCACATTTTCAACGCCTGCAGCCTATGCTCGTCTCCCTTTCTCAGAGTCTACGTTTATGCCCCTTACAACGTTACAGTCCATTATAAAGTACTAAAAATGGGGAGACTGTGCAGTCACGTGGTATTATTGTTATGAGTGAGATGTAGGGGGAGTTTTTTTCCGTCATTAACCTTCTTTGTGCCCTTTTTCACCACAATTAAGCCTCGGCTTTTTTTCCTACTTGTTAATCTTCACTCGTGCTCTGGTTACTGCCGCGTTGCATTTCCATCGGCTGTTATTTGAAGGGCAAAGTGTAACCGGAATAGCGCCTCAGAAACCACCCCTCAGGGAAGAATATAAAAGAATGGGAAGAGGATCCTACTCATCTCCCCCGAGACCCTCGAGTGCTTTCGAAGAGCTTTTTCGATGATTTCCAATCACGTCCTTAAGCATGTTACCCCAGGCAGGAGGAGAGGGGGAAGGCAGGGGATGTTAGGGGAGATGCACCTCGTAGGAGAGTAAAAGAACAGTGCCATCAAATTAGTCGCCTCTTTCCTCGCACTCACGCGAACGCAAATGGAGCCACATTTTAAGAAAAAAATGAGGAACGAAAGGAGAGACGAAATTGGGAAGCGAGAGGGCACACCGGATGGAGGTCTACAGGGAGTAAGAGGAGGGGAATGGTTGGTTTTGGTTGTTTGCCGACCAGGGGCGGGAAGACAAGGGGCGCGGTCTGCTATGAGAAGAAAAAGAAACGAAAATAGGGGGATTTTACTTTGTAGTGGTGGGTGACAAGGATGGTTATTTTCGGTCTGGCGGGAGATTCACATAGAAAGGTCAAATGGGACCGACGTAGGTGGTGGTCCCTGGTGGCGGCACGCGACAAGCGTTAGAAAAAAAAGAGCGTCGCGAAGGAAATTGAAAGATAGTGAGCGCCCTCCCGCGTGGTGGGTTCGGAATGGAAAAGGCATGTTAGTGCCGCTAGGCATGATGGGATTGGTGGGTGGGCGGAAGGCGGGAGAGGAAATGGGAGTGGTTTTGTGATGGGGATGCATTTCTAGGGGGATGGAAAGACAATTGAGGGTTGGAGAGGTTTCGTGTCTGGGGGTTGGAGAAGGCTTTGGAGATGTTATTGCGAGAAAAAGCGGCAATTACCCCACTACTCCCCAGTAAGCTGCAAAGCACCAGAAAAAAATCACTATTTAACACCTTTTCCGCGTGTTTATGCTTTGATTTATCGTCATCTAAGGTTTTCTCTCCGTATACTTAAATTATTTAGCATTGACACCTGAAACGCTCCCTCAACAATTATGAAATTATTTAGAACCTCCTTTTTACATTTATTCCCCGAACAAATATCTATCTTAATCACCACTTCCAAATTATGGAACACTTTGCCTCGAAACCTGAAAAACACGGATTCCATGCATATATTTAAAGAAAAAATGTATGCCTCTTCTTAATACAGAGTTGGCGTGATTTTCTAATGTAGCATTGTACTGTCTGTAATGCAATTTTCGTAGTTAAACCTGTGTTATATATTTTTATGATTACCTACATGGTATTTTACCATAATGTTGAGTCAAAATCGTTTTTGTAACTATAATATTTGCTCTATGGGTGATACCCAGGGCAGAATAAATGAATATTGTATTAAAGAATGCTATAAATGCCCCTTGAGATCTCCTCCTGGGAATTCTCATACTTATTTTATGCCCTCAGAGACCAGGTTTCACTGCCATGCAACCCTACGATCGATGTTTAAATCACTCCCTTTTTGCATTTTTACAGTAAAGGCCTTACGATCAATTACACATCGCTCTCTTCGTTGCAGTAACTGTAATTCGGGAAGGTGATCGGTAGCTTATGTCATTTTCGCGATCAAGGACAGGTTATTTGGCAAAATTTCCAGTGAAAATTTGGCCCCACCGGCAAAAGTCGAAGTCGGGTGATTTTAGGATTCGAAGCCATTATCCATGCCATCGCACGTACCTAACGTTCACGCTTATTTTATTATTGAAACCCTTCTCATATCCTTGCTACCGAACACGTTTTCATCCATATTTTGTATCCGTTTTTTCGTCACATAGGACGCGTCTCTTTCTCTATGAAGTTTGAAAAAATCCCTCTGCGTCTTGTTTGATCAGTGTATTCGATGGACTTGGCCTAAGGACATCGGACTGTGAGTTTTCTGTGACGTCCCTCCGGGACGTGATGGGAGAGAAACAAAGCGATATCATTTGGGAAAAGATCCCGTCTCAGTTTTACCGTAAATATAACCGGTAGTAATAGAATGGTAATTTGTTTTTCTTAAATATGTTGCAAAAACTTGTACACATCTTACATGATCGTGCGTCACACATTCCGATAAGTGCGGTATAAAGAGCATGTTTGATTTATTGCATGAACTGATAATTTATTACAATCCTATTCACTATCCAGAATGATTGTTACTCTCCCTTGGCTCTAAGACGTATCCTGAGGAAAGGGATGAATACCGTCATGCACGCGAGAGACTTAAGTACTGAAATTAATTTAGGTTTCAGTAAAATAATACAATATCTTTTCAATGTCAATACTGGGGCCATTGAAAACCGGGTAGGTCTTTGGCCTCGCCAACAAGCCGTCTCCAAGCACTTCTATCCTCTGCCATCTCCAATTCTGCTCCCATCTTTCTCAAATCGTTCTCTTCTTGTCCTTTCCACCTCAATCTTGGTCTCCCTGGTGGTCTCCTTCCTTGAAGTCTTCCTTCCCTTGCTTTCTTTATCATATAATTTTCATCCCTCCACAGCACAAGGCTCAGCCATCTTAATCTCTTGCTTCTGACTACTGAGACTATGTCTGGTCTGTTATACAGCTCTCTTATTTCTGTTTCTTTTGATTCGCCATTTATCTCCTTCTAGAGTATGGCCAATTATTCTTGATAATACCTTATTTGAAAAGTAATAAGTTTCTTTTCAGTTTTCAATCACAGTTTCCGACGCTTTCTTAAATTTCAATTGAACTTATTATTCTGTCCACCATAAGAGAGATGTTTAACCCCGTGAAATGTAATATATCTCTTAATTTCGGCGCCAATCCCCCCTCCCGTTGAATTAAGCGTGGATTCACCCGTGGGGAAGAGTTGTTAGGCCGACGACCTCGACCAATAAAATCACGAGGAAAAAGAACGAAGCATAAGGATTTCTTCCCATTGCCTCGTCTTTATTGTTCCATTCAACCCGCCCACGCGCCACTCGAAGGGAGGCGCAAATCTCTTCGCGCTGCCGCTGGTAACCAGCTCTCGCCCCCGCCTCACTGCAAACGCCCTCGCCTCGCTGCAGATTACACGCGAGCTGGGGCGTGAATTACGAGCCGTGCCGACACGGCCATAACGGAGGCACGAGAGAGGAGGGCAAATGGTAAGGGCTTGCTTCGGCCCACTCGACGTCTTATTCGCACGCTCGGAATGGAGGATGCATGTCCTATATATGTGCTGCGATGAGAGGTCGCGGCTGTCGGAAGCAATGGGGAAGGTATGCTGAGGGTGTGGGAGGCGGATCATGACTGGCATTCGACCGATTAAATAATGTTAGGTTCGTGCAGGGGTGGCTCAAGGAAGTAATTTTCACCCGAGCCAGGTTGCTTTTCGACGTGCACCCCATTTTTGTCTATCCAATGACCAAAGGTATGGTTTATTACGATTTCTAGCCAACAAATTTATGAAATTCAATTTCTTATAAATTATATTACTATCATTTACAAATATTATCTCTCCACTCCGATCTCCTATAAGCCCAACGTTTTATTCCGGCAAAAATGTTCACTTTATCGTCCTTCATAATTTACTTAATGTATTCCTTTATGGGTCTTCTTTGTTATTATTCCCACTCATCGTCCCTTCCGTTATTATTTTAAAGAGGCTATTGTGTGGCAAATAGTTGCTGTTGTGTAGCAATTGTATCGGTATGTATAGGCGATTATTCACATCTTGCTGCTTAATTCGCCCTCAGGAGAGAGCGATGACTGCCAATAGTAGTGAATTACAATGTAATTTGCTTTGAAAATGTTCATCCATGGCATCTTTTCTTACACCTTGCTTTTGTGAGATAACCATCGAAAAGTGATTCAGCGTCATTCAATAGGAACTGGTGATGTCCATGCTCCTTTTGTAGCTACGAGCCCCAACACAACTGTGGCGTCTACCACTCAGTGCTCTATAGAGATTCCTGGACGACAGACCACCATATGAATCTTCTTTCATAAATTTTTAGGAAAACGATATCGTAGCAATTAAAATAGGCCTTAAGTAGTAAACTGAAACATTACAGCCGAGAAAGGTTGAATTTTATTGGATGAATAGATAAGGAAAAATATTTTAAATACTTTTTATACAGTGAAAATTTTTTATCGAAGTTTTGAAGCATTTGCCAGAAATACATGTGTATTTTCGCCATCGCCAGGCGCGAGGTGTGAAAGGCAGCTTGGGTTTCCTGGTCTTGTGGTGTTCCTCTCGGAGCTGTTAGTAACGGGATCATTAAGACTGTGCCCGGTGGCGATTCGGCAGGAGTGCAAATTAGCGGGGAAATGACGTGGAATGCGCCTGACGAACTATCATCGAAACTGCGGCCTGACTGAGGAGGATAGAAAGATGCAAGGAGGAGTGAAATTTATAATTTTCGGAGTACCGCATTGGATAATTATCAGTTCAGAATGAGGAATGCAATGCCCGATATGAAGGCAATTGATTTAATAATGGGAAGGATGCGTTGGTGCTGCTACCGTCGCTATCATGCCTTTGAGACAGCTCGGTATCCGTTATTCTAAGCCGAAATTAAGTTTAAAAGTCCTTGCGATGTACATAATTGTTGATTTTATTCATTTGAGGTCTTCCGCTGAAGGTAGGTTTGGTCAGTTGGTACATAAGTATAGCCATGTGTTCATTTTCTTCTTTTATAAGAGAGAATTACTTCTTCATACTTCTTTTTCATTGATCCCTGTATTCTTACTACCTTCCATCATCTAATTCAGAAAGTCAATCCGCTTTTTCGCTTTCCCCGCTTACCCAACCTCCCCTCTGTCACCACCTTCAGCAGTTCCTCTACTATCCTACCATGCCGAGCACTTCCTTATTACAATTCAAGATTACATTTAGTATCTCTCCAAAGATACATTTTCTAAATGTTTACTCTTGCTGAAGGTCCTTTACCCTCGTTTACTCAATGCGAGTGCTCTTGTGCGAGTAGATGGGTGAATTCATGTCCCTTCAAATACTATCTCGAGAAATTGCAACTGTCCATTTTAAAGGCCGTTTTACACGATGAATGATTTTGTACAAACGAATGTACGTGAGATTGTACGTTTGTCTCAACGAAAATAGAACAGGTTCTATTTCGCGTGCCGGCACTGAGACATTCGCACAAGCGTTCATGCAATTTGCCGCTTTACACGATTCATTTTGCCTCATGCAAGAATTCACGGAAGAGTTTGTACTAACAAATGTAAAACGGCCTTCAGGAATATCGGTGAACAGATTACGATAAGCTCCTGAGAGGCGATGGCGAAGCCGATTTGTAAACTTTGTCGCCGGCAAACAGCTGTTACGATGTTAATTAACGATGTGACAGAGTGTAGGTGACTGAATAACCATTTTGTCTTGCAAGTCGGTGATAAGCTTTGAGTATAGTATATTATGAATATTAAGCTAGGACGACACCCCAATCAACTTTCGCTTCTGCCTGCTGTCGTCCCATCCTCGCTGAAATGCATTATATCGTATGCAATGAAAGCACTCGTACGCACCGAGGTTCGCAACTTTGTTACGACTGTGGATTGTACGAAGGTACTTGGGTAATGATTAGGGGGAGTTAGATGTTTTCCAGTTATTTCCAATACTTTTTAAAAATTTATATGTTGAGCGGACAAGGGATATATACCAGGTGTAAGTAATAAGATGGGGGATTAAAAAAGGGAAACGGCCTGCCACGATGGAAAACCCGGCTCCCGATAAGTCACCGAAGTTAAGCATCGTTGGGCCCGGCTCGGGTTTGGAGGGGTGATCCTCCGATTCGTCCGAGTGCTGTTGCCCCTGTCTGCGCGTGGCAGACAGTAAGTGCGAAATGACCTTAGCCGTTGAAGCACGTTAAACATAAATACTGGAGGATTAAAAACGATTTTTGAATATTTAGCCAGCCTGATTTCTATGACTTTGCTGGTATTGAACGTGGCTTAACTTAACCATTGCATCACACTAGAAGTCACACAGTGAAGAGCACTGGGTAAAGCAATGATGAGGGAGAAAAAGGATAAAATTTTAAATGCCCATAATAAGGTAGAAAGCATGTGACATGATGAATGCTATGCTGCAAGAAATGTAAAGGTATATAGTCCTACTCCACATTTTGAAATAATGGATGTTCATCTAGAAATGACATTCAACCCATCTATTCCAAGTATTATTATATGCATAAGAAGAATTTTGATGTGAGAAATATTTAAACACTTTGTCCTTAGGGCATCTCATTTTTAATGACCACTTGCATGATTGAATGTAAAAATACTCTTAAGTTATCCCTGGAAAAATTGAACTTTGACCTGGAAAACCTGAAAATTTCATGGAATTCAAAAGCTTTAATTCAGTGGACACCCTGTAATTGGTCAAAACGCATCTCTCTATTTGCCCTTTCCCAATGTATTTTCCTTACACGTAATTTTCATGGCTGATGTCACAAAACACCCTTCTACACGCCCTTGTGTCAGTTCTTGTGGTAGTACTGTAGTATTACACTGATATAGATGCTGATGAACTTCTTGGCTATCGCCTTCTTGAGAAGTTGAAAATTTTCGCCCCTCCCCGGAGAAATATTTGAAGAAATTATATCTTCCCTGGTGACCCAATGCCACTCCCGGTAAGGTTCTCCTCGCAGTTGGGTAACCATAAAGGAACCCGTGTGCACTGCGACAGAAGCTATTAACCTTTAAGTGCTGTGACCATATATGCTCGTCGAGCTTTTTGATTCATGCCCATTCTTTGCGTGCCAGATACCTGTGGGCATCCCTATTAGGAAATTTTAACGGAATTTGAGTCTCTCATATTTGTACGTACAATTAACGTTAATGAACAGTTTACAGTGAATATTTACTTGCAGAAGAGAGTAATCCGATGCTTGATAAGATCTTGGAGAATTTTAAAAAGCGAAATATAAGTAAAATGAACACTATTTGGCTTCAGTAGCCAGGTTAGTGACACACACGGTCTGACGACTCGTAGATAGAAGGTTCGAATCCCTATCTCAGACATCGATGTTGTATTGGGAGTGAATTTTAGGAAGGGAATGTTTTACACTAGGAGAAGGAACGCGTTTGGATTCAACGGGAAGAATATATGAGGAATAACATAGTATATTTGCATAGGATTAAAAGAAACCTTTCAATGTGACTAGCGAAAGGTATATACCACTTAGCAGTGGTTAAGATACTCTGAAGAGCAAGAGTGATGAATTAATTTCCTTAAATTCCAGAAATTCTGAATGATTTTAACTCCGATCACATTTTTGAAATTATATTTGGCGAGGAAAATTTAATTCTCCATTTCTAAAAAATATCATCACCAGCAGTCATGGCAAAAACTGATTTGGTGCAGCTCTCTTCTCCACTCTCGTATCAACCAACCGCTTCGTAATTTTTCATTTTTGAGTCCCTCATGATTTGCTTCATTCCTTGTTTCTTCCTTGAGGATTCTTTCCACTTATTTTTCCTTCCAGTTCTGTTTTAAAGAGACTGTTACAGTTTCAGGCTTAACTTTGTGGAAACGCGACACGTGAAATAATTTCTCGCATTTTTGAAAATGACATATGTCTAAACCTTGGTTGGCAAAAATAAAAAAGTATGGCATGTACTAAGCGAGAAATGTTTTCATAAACTTCTTATATATCCAACTCTTCGCCATCTCCATTGGTAATAACCTCCGTCCATTTGATCTTCATCATTCTTCGATAACACTACATCTCCATTGCTTCCAGTATTTTATGCTCTGAAGCAGCTGTCACTGTCCGGCCATACTATCGAATAAGAGCTTGTTCCTGGAAATATGCAGTCTTGATATACCTACATGTGCGTCATGAAATTCACCTAAAACTCAAGTTACTGCCACTTATCTTTTTTCCCTTACGATTTTGATAGTTTGAATGTTCCTGTGATCCCGATGAGCCCCTCATGACTTGTGATCACGCTTTACAGGGGTCGAATCAAAGGACCTCGACAAAAACACCCATGCACTTGGTGGAGAAAAACCAATATAGGGGTGACTCGAACCAGCTACCCCAGGATTAGCAGGCGAGGACTTAACCCCGCCGCCACCGGGGCCGGCAATAATTAACCAGTGCTCATCGAACGAGTGCTCCTACGTGGTCTTAAAATACCTTTGGACACGAGGGTCCATGCATCTTATTTTCCGTCATCGTATTTGTAAATACATAATATTCTCGCTTGGCAGAAAAAAGTGAATTTCGCGCCGCTGCCTTTCACCAACCGGTTGCCTCAAATGGTTTCTTTCCTCTCGTCGTCGTGAAATAATCCTGGCATACCAACAAACCTTTCAATTAAATATCCAATGTTTCCTTCATTCTCCATCTTTCCTTATTTTATGGACGGGCAGCGTTCCTCTTTTTCCCCCATTACCCTCCTCAGTCGTCCGATATAAATGCTTGGCAACCTCTTCCCACTTGGTCGTGCTGTGGGGATGGGTATCCAGTGGGCAGTCCGAACATGTTCCTCACCCGACTCGATATCTCGTCTACTCCGGTTTTAGCGAATGCCGAGGCAGGTTAGGGACTTCGGCGTGGGCTAAAACGACAAGGTGAGACGCGTGTGGGATGACCAGGGAAGTACGCGAAGGAGATAGAGGAAGAGCAAGGTGGAAAGGAGGCGGCGGATTCTGTGGTTGTCGGTATTTCCGCGAAGGCCTGATCCTGAGCGCTTGTTATATGAGGGTGAGGGTTGAACTCCGTTTCACGCCAACTTAAGCGCCAAGTCTATCTCTGCGAGCTACCGCAGAGGCAGTGTGCTTGGAGTTTTAGGACCCCTGTTAGGTACGCGTGATATGAAATACGATTATCTTCGTTCTCTGCGGAGAAAGAAGTAAAGATGGTCTCTAATATCTGCTGAGAACGAAGTAAAGACATCTCGAATTCACCGCGAGGATTTGAGACCCCGCACAGAAAGATTTAGTTCGCGGAGTAAATAAAATACAAAGGAAAGCCGCACGCTTCGTTTACAACTGCGACGAGCGAACAGAAAGTGTGACAGCATATGATGGAAGGTCTAGGTTGGGAACCAATGGAGGCTCGGAGGCTACATGCTAGGCATAGATTACTTGAAAAATTCATATCAGGTGAGTTTCAGTACGACACAGAATATATTATTTTGACCCCATGCTCTAGAACTGATGGGAGCTGATGGAGCCGGCAAAATAAGAGAGGTACCTATACTGCCGACCTGATAGATACAAACATTCCTACTTTTCGCTCATCATTAGTGATTATAACAAACAGCTTGACACTAACGTAAGAAACTGTTAAAATAACAATTCACCTATGTTCTCTCCCCTCCCCTTTTCCATCTGGTTCCCTGACACACCTCTGCGGTGGCTCGCAGGATAGTATGTAGATGTTGATAGTGGACTATATTATACGACTACTTTAGTTTTTCCTGTAAAAAACTCGTAGATAAATGTATAAAAGCATAAGGCGAATAATTGTGCGAGTGATTTTGACTATTTATCTGTATAGCGCATGGACAATTATGAGTTGTAGAAGTTCGACGCGGGGATACGAAAGAACGAGAATCACGAGAAAAAACCTAAGTACGCGGAATACGTTGTAGAAAGCTCGTATGAAAGAACACGGGGCTCTAGCAGACTGATATTTTTCAGGCCAGATGAGGTGGCAATTTAGTGAAGAGACGTGTGCATATATGATCTCGGTGCCTGCGCTTCAATTATTCTACGAGGACTAGTCTACCTGTTGCTTTTCAAGCCGCCATCCATGGAAATAGAGAATCACTAATGTTAAAGTCCTAAGGGGGCTGTATTGTAAAACACGTTGATGGAAACTTAGAGAAGTAAAAGTACGAGCACGCAGAGTGAATTTTCAGACGCTACATCTTCCTTAAAGTGTGAGGACCAACGAATGAGATAAATGCGGACATGCATACAATTTATTCCTCATAGTGAAGTAGTTTAGGCATTTGATAGCACATTTTCTTATTATCACAAGTATATAATCCATAATATGTATAAGCATCAACCACAGGAATAAGTTATTCCCTGTAAAAAGACAACAAACATTTGAAAAATTCACGTGATCCAAAACGGCATCTCAATGATCCGACGTCACCGCTCGTTATCGCTTCTTTACGTATATATCCACCGCAATAATCTAATCATACTCGTTCATTGTCTTTGATATAGGAAATAAGAGCGATTTGTTTAGTCAAATTCGGATACACCAGCTCAATTAAACAAGAAAATGAGTCTTATTACAGGAAGATATACCGCTTCGTGACGTTATCCGCCGGAGTCTCGATGGCGTAGCGTATTGATGCCGAAAAGCGCGCGTAATTTTTCGCAGCGAATATCTATAAAGAACAACGTCGTACGTCGCCCAAATTTTGTCCTCTTAAGAATATGATGTTCACATAGAGGTGTTTAAAATAACAATATACATGCTCTCCATTGCCGGAGAAAACGAAGGAAGGAATACATGAAGTAAATAATGAAGGATATCAATTGTGAAGTTAAGGAAACGGTTGTAGGCTTGATCTTGTGGAAGTTATCAATTACGGAAGAATTAAAATAACTTAGTTAATTCCACCTGAAGTGACACCTGAAGATGACACTAAGTGTTGAAACCCGGGTCGTGAGAATAAATATTTAGTGGAATTGACGTTATTGGAATTGGAAGTTATTTTAATTCTTCCATAATTGTGAAGTAATTAAGCGATTAGCTGAAAAGTAAGTCGTGTGAAGAACGGCAGAAATGAATCTTAGGTTTGATGACCGCTGGTGATGGTGCTGACTCGAGTGGTGGAAACGCGGGTCCTTGTTGGGATAGAAAAAAATGTAAAGATTATCTTTTTCGCTTTCACGCTTGGTGCACGGAACGAATCTGCTTCTGGATTTTTTAAAGGAACCAATTCAATTAATCACGCCCCGATCAAAATCGTTGGGAAGGAGGGAGGATAACCTATTCACTCGCTCAAGCGTGTGTATCGCAACCAATCAACTTCCCGCCCATCAGCCGATCATCTACTTCGTCATCCATTTATCTCGTCGCCTCAGGGGTGTTGTCTCGCGCCGAATGCATCGCCATTCATTTTTTTTTCGTGAGTTTGGCAGCGATCGAGGGTGCATTGTGTTGGCGGGGGTGGGGCGAAATTATTTTTATCAAGCGCCGCCAAGAGAATTCCACCATCAGCGTCGCATCAAAAGACTCCCCTTGCTTACTGTTCAAACCTTAGAGTATGTACCTTAATAACTTTATGGTTCAAACCCATTCCCGCCTGAGCTCAGGCCCTCAACCAGGGGGACGACATCCCCTCTAAGCCCAATGCTCATAGCGTAGCCTCCGAGGTATACAGTACTCATTTTATGGAGAAACATATTTATTCTTAGGTGTACAACAAAATACAGACTTAACAACATGTGATTCTTCAAAATTTAACTATGCCCAAGGCTGGGCAGTATTTAAAATGCATGTATTTGAAATACTTATTTATTTCAAATAATAAATACTTATTTTGAAAGTATTTATTATTTGAAATACACTTCAAAAAAGTATTTTGTCTTTCAAATTCATATTTGAGGTATTTTCCCTATTTTAAATGCCCAAAATACTGCTGATTTATAATACCTACTTGAAGTATTTATTATTTGAAATACACTTCAAAAAAGTATTTTGTATTTTAAATTAATATTTGAGGTATTTTCAGTATTGTAAAATACCCAAAATACTTCTGATAAATGTACACTCGAGCCGTAATTCCACTTTGTGAATTTTGCACCGAGTGCTGCTTGAGGGATCTTCCACACTTCCACACCTCTTGAGGGATTCGAGCAAAATTTGACGAACACGTTCCTTAGGACTCAAAAGAATTAATAGGTCATATTAAAAAGGCCTCTGGGCCCGAAGAGCCCCACAGAGGACCATCCGGGGTTGTAGATTTCTATTGTAAGAAAAGCATTGGATTCAGGGCAGAGTTATATTTTTTTGCCTTATAAGTATCTTGCCTCGGTATAGGCCTCGGATTTATAGTATGAGATTGCTGAAGGATTAAAGTTCTTAAATATTTCATTAATTATTTGTATACAATTTCTTTTTGCCTAAAATTTGAGAGTTTCTTGGGTTAAATATCGCCATGTTTAGCACTGTTTCAACTATATAATTTTTTATTTACTTGGCAGCTACAGAATAGCTTTTAAATGGGAACTTATTCTTAAGGCTCAGATGAAATGATCAAATACCACAGAATCACACCGAGATATCAGTTGGGGTGTTTTTCACTCTCCCTACCTGTTTTACATATGTGGTGAATGACTGGAACATAGTATTGTGATTTGAATGTCACATTAAGAGGATCATTTTAATCCCATGCAAAAAGTTATTTTTTTCTTTTTCTCATTGGCATTCACCAGGCACCATTTTCTAGTAAAACATATAAAAATAAACGTTAGCCTGATCGTCGCCGCCGCTATATGATGACGGACGCGTGCATCATCAATATTGTCGGCATATACTTTGGCCGTTGCAGCTTCTACTGTATGATTGTTTGAGTTCCCTGTCCCCTTTTCTTTCCTCAGCGGTCGCCTTCCCAACTCTCGCGCACTTTCCGATCCCGTGGGGTGGTTATTCTTCGGGATTGAAAGATCCGGAGATTTCAAGCGAATCAATCATCTGTTGAGCCGCCCCAGTTCCCTGTCTAGCATTCTTCCGTGCATCCCCTTTTCACTGCAGCGGGAGAAAGAGGTGGTCCCTTTGGGGAGTCAAAAGCCTTTAAAGCCCTTTCAGCTTTATGGTTGGCAACCCCGCCGCCGTATACTAAAGATAGTCCCCCCACCTCCCAGAGGTGGGCCTAGGGTTCGGCGGAGGGGGGATTCCTCCCGCTCGGTCAGAACTCAGAATGGGAGCAAAGATGCAGAGTAGGGGTGCGGGGAGTATGGAGGGGGGGGGTTGGGTTTAGGTGCACTGCCTTCCTGGGTGGAAAAGAAGAGAGTGAGGGAACGGCTGCAGCTACTTGCAACCCTGCGAGCCGCCGTTGGGGCGTGTGGCTGGGTATGTTAGGACGCCACTAATAATTATGAAGAATGTAGAAAAAAAGGAACTTCGGAGAAAAGGAATTATTTATGCAGGTGTGTTTGGTAGAATTAGTGTCTCCATCTTGTCGTGTAGTGGTCTTGAATGGTGCACGGTAAGAAATCATCATGCCTTTCAGTTTTTTTCTTTCCCGAATGATTCTGGTGGTCCCTAGGTTTCTCCGGGGTCGAAACACCAGAACATGACAGTGACCAGAGTTTGATTGTGCGTTTGTCTCATTTTGTCGCCCTTACGTTTCTTCCTTCTGTAATTCTCGACTTAATGTCGCTGTTATCTGTAGGTAATTGTAAGTAGCCCATGTCGTTTTCTTGTGAGTCGCCGTACGTAACCCTTACCCTTTTGGAACGACTTACGTCTATTACAACCTTTTGCTTCTGATCAATCATGAACTCGCATATCCAATTTACTATTTTGTCCTCTGTTCCGTATTACTGCTGTTTGAATGTTTGTTTCTGCGTGTAATATTCTCCACTATATTCTTGAATTCGAAGGGAATCGCGTCTGCTTGCTTTTCCGATTCGTTTTATTTTTTGTTATTGCCGAGCGCTGTTTCTTTTTATTCATCAAAATAGGCGTCGATTGCTGGCTGTCGGTAGCCGTAGGCATAAATTTACGAGCATTCGTTCCTAGCCATCGGTATTAGACATGGACCTCGCATGCCTGAAAAGCCGCCTTAGGTTGAGGTGAGGATCATATGGCAGACTGGCCGTCGCACACTGTTGCCTTCGGCCAACAGTCGGTTATCGCCACTCGTAAAAGTAAAGCACCCTTTTCAGTTACCGTGTAGCAATGGTCGAAGCTGAACTTCGCATGATTAGCTGTTGTGAGTATCGTTGATTGAAGTAAGGAACAATCGGGGACTGAGGAATGTATAGGGTCGTCCTCGAAATGAGGTCCGCTAAGTTACATCTCTCTTTCACTATTCCGCCTAAGACATTCTATTCGTGTACATGTGTCGAGGCGGTCGAGGCTATAAAGTGAGAGGTGTCGGGAGGAAGGTGTCTCATTTTGTGTGTGGGATTCCCAACCGTCGCGCCTGTCTGGGTCCAGGGAATGCAAGTGGGGAACGACCGCCGAATGCACTTCTCTTATTGGGGTTAGACCGCCGCGGTGGGTCGCATTCGTTTTTGCCGTCTCGGCCCGTCGCGTTCGGATGCTTGAATAGGCTTTCATTTCGTCGCGGGTGCGTCACATTCAACGTAAGAGCATAACTTAAGATTGTAACTTAAAAACGATTGAAGTTGAGCTTGGGAGTCCGATCGAGACCGCTCACAACGCACCTGAAGACCATTAGGAACTCAACGCAGGATGCGACTCTCGTTCATCTCACGAGTTGTGTCGTCAAGTTGGGCGTAAGTTGACCAATTAGAAGCTACCTGTGGGGGTACACACGCTCCTCCAACAACGAGTAAGTGAATACGTTGAGTAGCTTCTCTTAAATATGTTTCGCGAGCGACTTCATGTGCACAACAAAATTGTTCGCAATGTATAATAAAAATCCAAAATGATAACCGATTTTTAGCCTGGAATCGGAACCGTTTTTGGGCATTGTACGTAATCGGAGAAACAATGCTATTGGCAAACGTAAGCGAAGAGGGAACTATTTTCTTGTTTGAAGACACGGGTGATGTTAGCCTGAGCACAAGGTAGCGCTCCATTCAAGGTGTTGAAGCTAGCACAGATCGGAAAAGATCAGTACTCCCAAACGTTAATTAATTGAACGATGTACGCTGGCGAAACGTTAGATAACCGGCTCGTAGGTAGCATTCTGTGGGTACGCAACAGTCACAGCCGATTTTTGTGTAAATAGTCACCGTATTTTCTCTAACTTCGTACTTTCCAAACTGTGATAAAAAAATCAACATTGTCCATGTTTGACGACTTTACTCCAAATCAACACAAAAAAAATCAATCAAGGATGGATTAATTTATATTCTTATCATCTCAAGCGTGTATTATTTTCTCTCCCTACTTGTTTAGAAGTGCTCAGTCTATGAAACTGACAAAAAGCGACTACGCTGTATTGTGACGAAGTGAGCAATGCAACATATCTAATGTAAGGACGCGAAGTTACGCTTTAATAAGTGATGTTCTCGTGTTCAGTGTGATCCGGTCGTCTTTACGGATCCTTGGCCGTTCTTCCGCGTTGCGTGTCTAAGCTGAGCGCCCCGAGGAGATCTTTTAGAAGAGCGTCGGAAAACAAGTTTTTATACTCTCCTCTTCTATTTCTGCTTCGACGCGAAGAGGCATTGGGGAGTGTTCTCGTCGCCAGCCGTGAATAATTGACGTTCCTGAGAAGTTCGCGGTGTTTTCCTCCACTGATTATTAGGCGTTTTTGGGTGTGTGTGTGAAATATTTTGGAAGTGTGTCCGTCGTGTGTGGATTCGCTTTTGTATCGTGAATCTCGCGCGAGGTGGATGGTTGGAGATAGTTGATAATGTTCTTCCCACGTTCATGTGGAGTGGGAAGAATTATCGCTGCTTTTGTTTTGCGAAGGAATTCCACCTTGTCTGTTTTTCGATCGGTTGAAGTCGCACTGACCCTCCAGCGTAGTTTCTGAGGAATTTCGGGGAGGATGAAGAAATTGCCCGATTGTGGGCGAACTCGTTTCTTGTTGCTGATTTACTCGTGCAAATTCCTCGGACGCGGAACCGAAGTGGTTACTGCACGCGGTTGCTGATGTAAGGAGAGGCTTTAGAATGTATGAAATGTTTTGGAAGTGCTTTGTTTTATTCTTTTCGATCGTGAATCTCAAGTGAATTAGGTGGACATAGATCATTGATTATGTTCTTCCCGTGTTTACGTGGCGAAGTAAGAATTAGCTCTGCCTTTGTCTTTGGACAAAATGTTACCTTGTCTGTTTGTCGATCGGTCGAAGTTGCCTTGTGACCTTCTGACGTGATTTCTGAGGAATTTCAAGGAGGATTAAGGAATTTCTCCATGATGAGCGAGCTCCTTTCTAAACGTTCATGAGTGATGACGGGTCGCAAACCTTTGGCCAAGGAGCCCAATTGGTTTCTTCCCCCCAGTTTGCGTATTTTTCGTCGGGGAACGTGTGCAACACATATTTCAGAAGATTGCATGGGTTCTCGTTCCGATCGTGAATCTTGCATGAAATAGGTGGATAATGATTGACAGCAGTGCGCTTCTCGTGATTTTAGAGGGGGAATTAATGCGTACTGGTTTCGTTTTGTGACGAAATTTCCCCTTGTTTATTTGTCATTTGGTTGAGGTTTCCATGACCGTACTTGTAATTACATACTGATGAATTTCTGTGTGGACTGGGATTGAGAAAGTGTTGGATTGTTAGCGGAATTTCTTCGAGGTTCTGTTGAGTATTTGCTGGTCACTATCCTTCGGTATTCTTGAGTGGAATTACAGCGTAGTCGTACATCGAGTGATTGTGTTGCATGCGTCGAGATAAATTGTGAAATAAGTTTGTGAGGTTGTTGATTCCCCTGTTATTGGTGAACCTTGCGTGAAATACGCGGACGTACGAGGGCGAATATGTCCTTTTGCCGTGGTTGTCATTGGAGGAAAAATGTCGTCTTACTTGTGCTTTGTGATGATATTTCACCGTCTGGTTGTCGATCGGAGGAGTGGCCATGACCTTATATCGTGATTTCTGAAGGATTGCGAGGCGAGTTCAGAAATTGCCCGGTCGTAGGCGAACTTGTTTCGCGTTGTTGATGAGTATTCGCGGGTCTCAATCCCTCGGCCACAGCGTCAACTGCAGTTTACTACGTGCGGGTGATAGCTCAAGTAGTGTCGTCATGATGTGGGAAATAATTATCGAAGCGGGCGGATTTTATTTTCGATAGTGAATCTCGTATGATATAGATTGATGGAGATAATTTATCATGTCCGACCTGCAATTATAGAGAAAGAAAATAAATTGCGCTGCTTTTTTGACGAAATTTTACTTGACTGTTTGTCTATGTGCTAATTACCACGACCTTCCGGCGTCATTTATGGGAAACACCGAGGTGTTGAGACTGGGGAAAGGGTCTTGATTGTAGGTGCTTTTCTAGGTATTGATGAGGGTCTTATACCCTCCCATGTTCATTCGCAAATTTGGGTGGAATTAGTGGGTGTAATAGGTTGATAATGTGCCTTTTCTATGTTTATGGAGAGGAAAAATATTGTACTGGCTCTTGTTTATGACGAAATTTCACCTTGTCCATTCTCTTTAGCCATGACCTCCTTCTAGCGTGATATCTGAGGAATTTTAGTGGAGAATTAAGAGACTCTCCGATTCTGATGAGAACTTGTTCCGAGTGGTTTCGTTGATGAGAACCTATTTGCGGATCTTAATCTCTCGGCCACGGAGCCCAAAGTGGTTTACTACGCGCGGGCGATTGCGTAAGGGAGGGGCGTCTCCGGCAGAGTTGTGAATGTCGTCTATTCTATTTCGGCCTCCCGTGTTACTCAAGTTCCATTCGAGCTTCCCGTCCGCGCCGGACTGCGTAAACATGCTCTCGGGAAATGTGGAAGGTGACCCAGGTTGCGTCCGTGACTGAAGGAGAGAGGACGGAAGGTGCGTGTGGTGGGGAGGAGATGTGTGTGTGGAACGAAGGAAAAGTTTTTGTGCGATTTCCCCCCCACCAACAAATCCTCCGCATAAGGAAAGCGTGGAATAGGTACCTACCTACCGGGGAGTGATATGATGGGATGGGCGGCGATATCGAGGTGTGGCGCGGGAAGGTCAGCTCACGTGACCAACGATTCACTTTCCTTTTTCTTTTTTCTCGTATAAAAATGCCCGGAGCAGACTTCTCCCCATCCTCCTCCTCTATGGGGAATAACGAAAGAGAGAGGAGAGAAATGTTTTTGGAGGATCGGGATGAAGTGTTGACTAGATTGCTGGCTTTCTATCTCGAGCTGCCGTGTTCGAGTCTCTAAGTAGCACACATCTTCTAGCGGAATCCTATTTCCTCCTTTGGTGCAGTGTTTAAAGCACTTGGAACGCAGTACCTTGGCCTTCGGATTTGACGTTGAATTGTGGACACCTTGGCGCTTTTCGTGAAAGAGTAGGCTAAATGCCGACGCCGGGTTTATCTCCATCCTTCATTCTCTAAAGCATCCCTCCCTCCGAGAACCCACGTGCATATCCTTAAAGGTGCCTAAGATCTTAGTTGTCGGTCGCCTCCTGAAAGAGCCAAACAATCAACTAGAAAGGTGATGGAGTCCTGATTCCTACTTGAGTGCAATGTCGAAAGCACTTCGAGTGCAGTACTCGTCCGTCGGATGAGAATTGTGATTAGTGTAGACCCATTGTCACCTTTCGTTAAGAGAAGTCCAATGCCAACGCCGGGTTTCTCTCCACCATACCTCCATTTCTTAATTATTGCTTTCCTTACTGAACCCTCCCGCCTATCCAAAATGGTGCTAATGGTTTTACAATTAGTTTGCAGTCGCCTTCCCAAATTAACTACCATCCAACCAGTGAGGTTTTGGTGAACGTGGAGGAAGTCGCCCTCCTGCTTTCGACACACCTTCCCTCTCCCTTTGCCTGTCCCTTCACAGGAGCACGTGGGAGGCTGATCGCCCACGTGGTCCCCCCCTCTGATAGTCTTCCTCCTGCCCCTCCCCTATTCCGCGGAGTTCCCGGCCCCACTCCCTCCCCCCTCCCCTTATCCTTCTCCCTCCCCACCTCCGCCCGCCTCCTCGTCACTTCACTCCGTCCCGAACGCGAAGTCAGTCGGCGTTCGGCGGAGGAGCTGGTGGACGTCAGACGTACGTTCAAGCGTCAATCCCGACGAATCGCGTCGTTAATTGTCAGTCCGTGTCCGGTCAAGATATAATTAATTCCAGACATAAGAGGTGTGACTACATCAGAGTGCGTTCCATGCTTACTGAAGGAAAAAGTTAACAAATTAGGCAAGAGGGTCACCGAAGGCCCCAGCGAACTTCTCCCCTTCGGATACATTTCTGTTCCTGCTGTAGTTAGTGCATATCAATTCTTCCCAGACGTTCGTTTGGATACTAATTCCGACTTTCGTGAGCATCCTTGGATATCCAATCTTCGTCATTGAGGATTTATATTCTACGTTACTGTGGAGACGTGTGACCAAAGTTGTGGGGGAATGTGTTTGGAAGTGTGCATTGTACATTTCTACACGCTGATTCAGTACCCATAGAGGATAATCACTTCCAGTCAAATTAAGCGTGATTGATTGAAAAATATCAATGACATCGCGGGCAGTAGGATCTCCCAAGGCCCGAGTGAACGTCACATGCGTTTATTCGCATACATTATTCAGTGAAATCCTGCTGTTGTTCAGCAGTATCACTTCTCTTTGACGCACATTTGGATTTTTCCTTAGATGGGAGGATGCTCGACTATACCTCACTTCATCAGTGCAGAGTGTGTTTGTGGATGTGAAGACGAGTGGCCCAGATTGTTTGTGATTAGTATTATGTGCGTTGTATTCTTCTGTTAGGAATCAATTTCAATTCCCAAACCGGATATAATTACCTCTTGAAAAGTTAGGCCTGGGAGCACTAGAATACGTCCCGCATTCTCTTGTGGCAGACCACAGCATCGCGGGCAGTAGGATCATCAAAGGCACGGCAACATACTCATACGTTCATTATTCATCCGTGCTTATTAATTGGACTGCAACAGCCATTCAAGAATATTAATAGCTCTTTTGGAGCTCGGATTTTTTCTTTGACGTCGGAAGATACTCGGGGATACCAGCCCTTCTTCAGCGCGGAGTTCAATTCTTGTGCCGGTGTGAGACGGGTGGCTTATATTACTTGTGTTGAAGTGATAATGTTGTCTTGACTCTTGCTGTGATGCGAATTCAGTGTTCGTAGTGTGTCGAGTGTCGCCACGTCGAGGTGCTTCGTATTTATTTTTTGGGATAAACAGTGCATTTGGGAGCCATCAGCGTCAACCCATCGTGTTTTGGTTTCTCTCCCTCAAGTACGCACCCGTCGCTGATTGCGTCCCTTGGTGGGACTTTCCGACCGTGGGCATTTTGGTGTCCTTCGTATCGTCCTCCGTCCTCCCCTCCCCCCCCCCCTCTACCGAATAAAACTGGCCCAGCCGCACCTGGCTTTCCTCGTGCCGTCCGTCTGGCCTCCTCCGCCACCGATCGCCTTGTGACACCGTCGGCGACGAGAGGGGACCCCCTCCCAGAGGCCGTCTCCCTATGGGATAAAGCCTGCGGATGTCGTGTTCAGGGTGTGAGTGAAGAGCTGGAACGACCCTAGGGATCTTTTAAAACGCCGGTCGTTTCCATTCCACGTGCGTCTTTATTTACCCTCCTCCCCCCGGCCTGCGCCGCGTATTCCAAAGCCATTCCACCTCTCCCCCTCCCAGTGATATTGGTTTCCGCCCACGCCCAACGTCTTCCCCTCCTCCTCTCCCGGCTATACTCGGGAGACACCGCGGCCATCGAAACCTCGGCGCCTATCACGCCATCAGCCCCGAAGATACTCGCCCCTAATCTGTTTGTTTTGCGCTATCCCCTTCGTTGTTTCTGAGTGACCCGTACTAGGTTTTTTCCGGTGTTTTGCAGTGTGAATGTTATTCTGCGTCCTTCTTTTTTCGGCGAAATACTTCTTTCGTGATTTGTTGGCGTTGTCATGCGCCGGAGACTATTGGTGGCTAGTGGTGGGTTCTCGTTTGTACGTGATGTTCGGATTTCAACGAGTGTAATGTGCTAGTCTTCGATGTGGATTTAATTCTGATTTTAGTGTAACTCTTATTTCTCTATCTTTGTCGATGAGTGATCTGCACCAAGATTTTTCGGTTTTATTATAGCACTGAGACCTCGTTTTTACGTGATGACGTGCTTTGAATAGGCGTGGTGTTTTAGTTAGTGTGCTGGATTATATACCTACTCGTCGTAGTTTATTTTCCTGTCTCCCCATCTTGGCTGATGGAAGACATGCCACGATAGCTCGGCGTAGAGTTCGTGTAACAGAGACTTCTTCCGCAGAGCTTCGGGCCCTCGTTTTTACGTATCGGTGGGCTTTTAAATAGGGCGTTGCCTGAATACGACCTCTCCCGGCCAAATTTGCATCGAGTGCTATTACGGCTGAGAGATCCAAGGCGCGTGCGAAGGAGTTAGCGGCTCCGGCCGTCGGTCTGCAGCGGCGTGGGACGGTTACGAGATGAGCCAGTGAAGATAAAAGAATAAGCGGCATGGGAGGAGGGCGCGGTAGCCGACCACCTCCACGCTCTGAAGGAGAGGATGTGAGCAATTAAGACGGGCAGACTGCAACGCGATGGTGCTGCTACTCCTCCTCCCGCACTTTTCCCATGTGCCAAATTGAATGTGTTGGCGAGTGTGACGGGGGTGATGCGGGCGCCCAGTCCTTCCGAGGACGTTGACTGTGAGAGAACCTCGTTGGAACGGAGAGTTCGTCGTTGCGGATTCTCCTCGCTCGTTTGTTTTCTTCCCTCGCCCTCCTCGCGAAAGTATTGAGAATAGGGATTGACCCTTGTGTTTTTGCTATATTTCCTGTGGTCAGAAGGTGTGACGCCTGCAAGAATGATTGGGTGTTTACGTGTTGTAATGCTTGTGAAATCTCGTGAAATATTCGGGAATAATCTCTTAGGATTGAGCTATTGTGCTGGTGACACATTTGTTTTAAGCTGTCAGAATGCGCAGCATTTAATTGCTGAAACAAAGGAAAGGAAGTTTTTTGTTCCATAGTTATACTTTTATGAAGAGTGCAAAGAATGTTAGAGCAGTTTTTTTTCCTTCTTCCCGACACCGATATTCTGTTACAAAGGCTTTTCAGCCTATTTGTTGACGACCTTCCCGTGTCTGACGTCAGTTATGCGGGACAAGTCTCTCTGCTGAAGACGCCTTTTATTCATTTGCCCGCAAGTGCCGCTCGTTTGTACCCTCTAAGCTACCTCCGGTTCTGGCCATTGGACGCGGGTGAGGAGTTCGCGGATGACTAGTGGGAGACGATGACCCTTGCCCGTCGCCGTGCAAATGAATCTTTGAGATCCCCTCATCCTCGGACCCTTCCGTCGGCGGGCGGCGGCGGCCGTGGTGACCGGGGCCGAGGCGACGTGTCCTCGGCGTTGCAGTGCTGGGGGGCAAGGTGGAAACGGGCGGGACGGTGGCGAGGGATGCGGCCTCCCTGGCCCGCAGGCGACCTCGACGCCGTCTCCCCTCGCGCTATGTCGTCACGCCGTCGTCGGAGAGGCCAAAGAGGGCGAAGGCGGCCTCCGGGGGCGGCGCCAGGAAGCGGCGTCGCTGCCGCCCCCGGGATTCCATCCGGATGGGATGCAAGGACAGCGTGGCCTCTTCTGAGTGCGGGGACGTGTGGGGGTCGGTGCTACTGGGGACGAGCCCCGAGGCCCCGGCGAGGCTCTACTCCCTGCGCTGGGCCGCGGAGTCACCGAGAACCTCTTCGTTCTTCCTCGGGGTTCGCTGGCAGTGCAACCCCTTCTACGCGGAGGAAGGGCGACACGTGAGGAAGAGGCGGAGGACGGAGGAGGACCACGGGTTGAAGGTAGCGATTGGCGCTCGGTGGATTTGCCGTTTGACCCGAGAGAATACTTCGTTCGTGCCTCCCTTTTTTGTCTGCCGCCGTCGATGGGTTGACCTACCAACAACCAGCATTCTAGAAAACCAGCTATTTGCATCTCTAGGCCATAATACTGCCCAAATATTGGTGGATTCCAGCCCTCTACTCCTCTCTATCCGTTACTAACTCCTCTGTGATTTATCAGCGTATTCAGGAAAGGCTCTACATTATCCTGCTTCGAATGTATCATGGTTGTGGCCTCACATCCTCGACAATTCTCAATTTCGGTTATCTAACAATCAGGGTTTTGAAGGCCGAATCCTTCCTCATTTAAGCCCCATATTTATTGTTTTATCTCTCGATTTTTATGGTTAACATATCCCTCAGTATTTCTTGACGTACATTTCTCCATATTTTCTACTCTAAAACATTTCCTTACGAGAGGGTGTAGACAACCTCTCCCGATCTTCTCTTCCTTAAAAGTTCTCAGTATGGTTTTTCATATCTAACTGAATCCGCTACAATACAACAGATAAATGGATGTAACTTTCTATTCAATGAGTGACAATTCCCCAAAGTGGCAGTTCCAAACCTGGTCTTAGCGTAACACGTATTTACGATACAAGGATTCGTATAAAAAACCTGGACGATGACGGAAGTGTGGCTAGAATTTTTCCATATTGCCAGGGCAGTGCAACTGATTGGAATTTACTGTCTTGTAAAATTAGTTACATAGGGTTGCGCAGGTCAAAAATGTTTGGGAGTCGCTACCCTTAAAACTAATATATACTTATGTCAGTATTGCGATCGATAGGTTTCACTTCCGTAGAAATAATTATGGCAAATAAAGTGCAATCTGACCAAACGACTGAGATAGGTCAATGAGTAATTTCCTCGTCGACTAATCTGGCGGTCGCGGATTTCGGTTCGTGATTATAGGAATGGATTTCGTGTTGTCACTTGACATAATTGTCGATGATTATGAAAGTTAGGTATTTTTCTTTGAAGTAATTTAAGAGGCAATGCTGGATTCGACAGCCACCTTATGTAATTGCGTACCATTTAGAATTTTTCATTCTGTCCGAAACTATCGAGGGAGATACCTGCATTATTAAAAACTTCCTTGTAGCACTTAGTGGCCGGGTGGCCGGCTCTTATTTAGCTATCCATGCAAAGTGATCCCGTCTTACGTTCCTCCTTCCCATGTGTTATTCATTAGTGCGCGAACACCCTGCGGCTAGATTAGGCACTCTCTCAAACCTGTTTATTATCGACTGAATTAGAGGAAACGTTGTCGAAGGTTAATGTATTCCCACTCAGGCATTCGTCGACGACTTATTTCTGTGTTTGGAGTTTCCTTTTGTCATTATCCTCTCGATTATATAATCTCATAGAATTATTTGGGCGCCATTCGTACAAGATTTGAGATTTTAATTTTGTATTCAAAATCTAGCTGTTTCTCTTAGTTTTATTCAATTCTGGTGTCCTTGGAATAAAGGAAAATCTTTTTCTGCATGGAATTTTCTAGTTTTGCTCCCTTATTGTAATTCATTCTGTCCATGTTCATGAGGTATGATAGAAACCACGCAAATCATCGATTTTTTGTTTTATCCCGAAGGAGTTTTAAGATTCTGTGCTGAATCAATCTCCTATATTGAGTATCCTCTCTAATCATTGTGACTCACAGTATCCAAATTGTAGTTGAAACTGTGTGACTAATGTTATCTTCAAAAATGTATGATTCATTAGGCAGTGGTGGTAAGATACTGGTACAGTAGAACTCCCAATTATCCGGATCAATTGGCACCGAAACCCATCCGTATAAATGAATAACTCACGTAAAAGCGTAATTTATTTGGAAATTTCTTCAAGTATTCATTTCGGATTGATCTAAGAACGCTTAAGAAACGTATGGGATGTAACCAATAACTGTCAAACGAAATCAACGGTATAAAATATACAATACACGTTTAGAATAACCTATTTCCGTGACTATAAAAAGCCGATTTTCGAGGATTTTCCCCTAGAAGCGATCTGGATAGTTGGAGTTCGGATAATTGGAGTTTTACTGTAATTTGAAAAAGTTCAGAATTTAAGCGAAAAATTATTTATACTTAGGTACTCTATTGTAGCTGCCATTTATTGAATGAAGTTCTAATTCAAGTCCAGAGACGAGTAGAGAAAGTGTGGTACATATTTGGGATAAAGTAACATATGCCCTCGCTAACCTGAAACATGACATAAAATGGATTGATTTTTTTTCACTTAATTGCCTGATTGTAGGCAGAACTTTCCGTACCAAATAAAGAAGTTCCTGTGGCATTATAAAGTTTTATTTTAATTTTTTACCATGAATTATCCACAAAGCAATGCCAGAAATGTTAATTTGAAAAAAGTATATTGATGTTATCATAGCTAAGGGTGCCATTAATTTAATTACCTAATAGAAGTCCAGTATATGGTCACAAATGCCTAATGGTCTAATGCCATAAAGAGAGAGCAGAATTTCTGAGTTGCTTAGTCTCTGCTTAATTAGCATTCAGATATTTCATGGAACATGAGAGTAGGTTTGGCATCCCATTGGGTTTAGGCCAGGTTAGTAGGAATACAGCTGATAAAGTTAGTTAGTTAGTTGGACGACTAGACCGGCTTGTTGATCATCCAAGTGATAGCAGGCATTAGTAGAAGCATTTAAAAATCAGCACAGGAAATATAGAATGAAGATTAATCATAAGAAAGCAAAAGTAATGTCCTGTTCTTGGACAAAGAAAGCAAAGCTGATCATAAAAGTGGAAGGCTACAACCTGGAGCAAGTGGAGAAATTTAATTACTTGGGTTGCACATTGGAGGGAAATGGGCATAGTAGCTGTGACATTAGAAGTAGAGTTGTGCTAGCAGAGGAGGTGATCAGCAATGGGAGGGAGTTGAGGCGCCTTGTGCAAGAATCTAAATAAAATGTTAGCAAACAGTTTAATAGGGAGTATAGTGTTACATGGTGCAGAAACTTGGACTCTTGAGGATAGAGGACAAGAATGGGCTGCAAGTATATTAAGATGTAGGAGTGGGGGAGAATGGAGAAGGTACAGTGGAAGGAAAGGTAGATGGAGGAGAAAGTTCTTGATAAGTTGAGTGAGGAAAGGAAACTTCTGGAGGAGATTTGGAGGAGCCAGAGTTGGTGGTTGGAGCAGGTGATGAGGAATGAAGGGATGCTGAAGGCTGTGATTGAGGGGAGGATATTGGGGAAGGGGAAGAAAGAGAATAGGCTTTATTGACTGGATAAAGAGAGGTAGGGCGTATGCTGAGATGAAGAAAGATATCAGGTATGGGGAATAGGAGCTTGTAAAAGTGCATAGGAATTTCACTCTCCTCCATTGAAAGTTTCCTTAACTGGTTGATTATCTTAATAAATAAACTGATTTCTTGCAACTACTCATTTATCCCATGGGGTAACCTCCCCTCTATGTTTGAATTTTCTACACTTTTGCATGTTGTTAACAATTGAGTGAAAGGTTTACGGTAGGAAGGTACCTACATGCATATGGTGATAGATTACACTGAGTTATTCTTAACGAAGAATTCCTATGATGATTAATATTTAGAAAGGTTTTGGTGATGTGGCCTCCATGTTGATTCTTACTTCAGGATTAAATGAAAACCTTGCTGCTCTCTGTTCAGATAGAAATATTTCCATTTCCTGCATTAAAACTGGTGTGATACTGGAGTAGAAATATTGGTGATTTTGACAATTTTAGTGAATGTTGCTGTCTTAGATTCTAATCCCTCCAACCAGAGGATTTTTATTTGAATGTATGCCTCTCAGACTTGCCCTCTTATCTAGTTGACAATTGAAGAATAACTTTTCTGCAACTTTATTTTTGTATACGTGATTCCATAAAAATGTTGCATGAAATATAAAACGAATAAAAATTACTTTTGTATTATTTCAGTAAGCTTTTTCTTGGAGCTGATAAACACCTCATATGCTATTACTCGTCTATGGTTGGATTATTCTCTGTGATTGCACTAAGTGAAAATTGTTTGTCTTGTATTATACTGTCTGAATTGCAAAAGTTACTCCATTTTTTGCTCTTGGTGTGCGTAGTGCTCAATTAAGAATGGCATTGGCCTATTAATTGTACCATTGGCTTTGATGCCGGCCCCGATGGTGGCGGGGTAAAGTCCTCGCCTGCTGATCCGAGGGTCACGGGTTCGAGTCCTGCCTGGGTCAGTTTTTTGCCTGCCCAAGGCATGCGTGTTTCTTTCAAGTTCTGGTGGTTCGGCCCCGGCGAAACCTGATGACAAGCCAATGGCTTATCGACATCACAGGGGAATACGGACCACCAGAATCTTCCGAGGGCAAAAAAAAATGCTTTGACCCATTAATTAGGAGCAATATCTGTTCACAAAAGGGATGTTAGGGTGTTATTTTCTTCCACTAGTACCATGCCATGCTTATTTATTGTCACTCATTGAATAAGTTGATAAATCATCTTTGGGATTATATGAAATGGTTGATAGGTTTAATGCTGTCGATACCCTAACTTCCTCTTTTCTGGGGACATCTTTTAACTTTTTCACTTGTCACTTCCCTCACATCGAGTTCCTCTTGAGTTTCTTATAGCTCCTACCTCTTCTTATATCAACCATAAAATGCTTGCCAAGTGTTCTATCTCCCCCTTCAACATGCCCTTATCACTCAATATATCCTCTTATCCATTGTTTACAGTTTTCGCTGAACCTCCATCTTTAATTTTCATCCCTCTTATACTATATTTATAACTCCCTCATTTTCTTCCATACCTGGCTCACCCTATGCATTTTTCTCCACATTTACTTCTCATAAGTCTCCTTTGTGTTCGCGTTTTCACCTGGTAAGGCCAAGTGTCCGAGCCTTACAGTTGATGAATTTGGTACTCAGTTTTTTCTCATTTACAGAAATTTCACTTTTTGATAAATTTCCATCATATTTAATGTTTTCTTCCTGTTTTCATTGTAGGAGGCGGTACGTAACTTGCTTACGGAATACCTTTCTTGTCTCTCGTGCTTGGCCGGAGATGGAAGTGCCAGCGGAGGGCATGGGAGTAACCCAGGATCAGCGAGCCTTATCAACTGTGGCCCTGTACTGAATTGGTTGGAGTTGGACAACAGAGGGCACCGCCTTCTGGTTACAGATGATAGTGACATCAATACTCCAGCTGTGGCAGCGGCCTATGCAGTTCGCAGATATGCTGCTCAAGCCCCAGATGAAATATCTTTTGAGGTTAGCATCTGATAGTTATCATAGTCTTGTGTACTCTTATATTCCCTCAAATTGATAATAGAGGAAACTGAAGCTCATCCTACTGAAATATGTTAGGGAATGGGAATACAGGTAAAGTTGGGCTAGGGAGGGATATTGGAAATACATTAGGTGAGGGAAGGAAAAGTGGCCAGCATAGTCACTAAAACAACTTGTTAGCATTGAACCTTCTCACCAGAATCATGGTATTTTATGGTCATGGGTGCAAAACTAAAATCGTGAATGAAGAAATGCCCCACCATAATATTGGCCAACCAGGAACCCTTTTCTAGAAATGGACCAACGTTCAGCAGCTTCCCTTTCACACAATTTTAGTGCCTGGGGTCTTTCTTCCAAAATGGGTCTACTCTGCTGGTGCCATGTGCTTTTCTTTTCTCTTTAATTCTGGAGAAAGTGTGCTTATCTTACAATTAGATGTATGAAGCAGATAAGAGTGTGTTTGATGAGTGAATTTGGATGGATGAATGCGCCAGCCTGTGGGAACATCAAGCTTTGAGCAACAAGAAACAAGTCTGAGAATTTGAGTTGCATCCATGTTGATGATGTTATTACATCAGTTATCTTATTAGATGTCTGGTATTTATAGAGAAGGAGCTGTGTATGTTGTGCTGAGCTCTACCTTACCTATAATTTGTGTAAATTGCGTTGATAAAAAATCTTCACAGACTTGGAATAGAATCATGAATCTTTCTGAGGCAATGTGCAGGCCACCACTCTGCCCAGACTTCTTAATTCTCTAATATTCTTAATCGCATAACATTTAGTTCCTTCGTGTCCTCCAAAAAATACCATAATTTTTGCATTAAAATCATCCTGTAATGTTGATAAAATATTTTATTGTATTTCATCCAGTTTGGTTTGAGATTTTTTGCAAGCAATGTCATTTGCTAACTGATTATTCAAAGTTTTAGATTGATCACATTGAACGATCGTTTAATCTTTGGAAAATATTATCTCATTCAGTCTTCCTTTAGAGTATTTAAGTCTTTAACTTCATACAGGTTACATATGGGTCAAGAGAGGTAGTGAAAAATTTTCCAGTGAAAATGTTTTTGGTGATTAGTACTTTTAGTGTACGTATCCTTCAATGCGTATGTTCTAAATAAATGTTTTTATCTGAATGAGAATAATTCTGTAGTTCTTGCAGTATTTTTTTCTTCACAATAAGTATGCTTTTGGCATTAATTTTTTTCATATACATACAATGTCTTCTAAATTTGAAAGTAATTTTTCTGTATCTCTGTGAAGCTTTTATTACATCTTAGGTTTTATTTCAGTATTACTATTAGTTTGATATTCATCTTTGTGTAGTGGTATCTTATACAAGCATACATATATTTTGTTACATTGCTAAATCTTGTGCCTATTCTTTGTTGATTACAGGTGGGAGATATGATCTCTGTAATTGATATGCCACCTCCAGAGGAGAGCGTATGGTGGCGTGGAAAAAGAGGATTTGAAGTTGGATTCTTTCCCTGTGAGTGTGTTGCCCTAATCGGGGAGAAGGTGCCAAGAAGTCTACTACACCAATTGGTGCCAGCAGTCTCTCAGCAGAATTCACTCGCCAACACAACAGCACCCTCTGCCACTGGGGCCACATGCCCCACATCTCCATCAGGGACAGCAGCACCAACCGTGGCGACCCCAGCATCATCGTGTGCCTCCACGGCATCATCATCCCCTTCCCCTGCTTCTTCTGGCATCATCGTGGCCTCCCCGTCATCTGGGGCCGGCGTACCTCTGCCATCCAAGCCTGTTTTGAGGAAGCACGGGAAACTGATTGCATTTTTCAGGTACATATCTACATTAAATAATTACTGCGTTGAGATTGCTGAGACTTCATTGACTCCTTCCATGGCCACACATGGTTGTAGTATAAACATGGGATGGTCATTTAAATTTGTGAATGGGTACCAAAAATGGTTGCTCAAAATGACTTCAATCATTACCCATTTCCATATAGGTGAAGACATGGTTTTGGCAAAGTCATAAAATAGGTGACCATAGTGAAATTACGAGAGGATTGTTGAACCTCATGAAAAGTTTGGGCAACACAGGAAAAGTTGTAGACATTGATTCAAAATCAGTGTTTTGCCTGATACAGTATCAGTCACTTTATCAGTCACAGTTCTATGGTACTTCAAACCAAACCTAAGTTTGCATCAATCTTTTAGAAACTCCTGAGACAAAAGGATTAAAAATATTTTATTGCATTTATTCCCTCCTGATTCCAGTGCATGAATTGTTATTTTGAGTGCACAACTTGAAGATTATTCACAATCTTTGAAACAATTGATGCTAATGGGGATTGTGCATTTGCTTCCAAGCAATATAAAAAGGTGATAATTTTGGTGATTATTTTGGTGATTATTTTCATAACATACAATCTATACTATGAAATCATACTACAGTTTGCTATTTTTGCTTGTAAAAATGATTACAGAATTTCAAAAATCGACCCCAGAACTTTTGCAGCATAAAGAATACAGTATAAAACCAATAGGATGAGTACTGCCTAGAGCAAGACCTTCACTAGTGCGAGAGATGGTAAAGGTAGATGGCAAGCTAGGGCAACTGTAACTGGCATGCAAATAAATATTGCTTTTGTGAGGCCCTCATGCCACTGGCACCCACCATTGTGAGTATCCATCACCGGTAAAAATGTGGGGGTCAATGATAACCCTTGTAAGCAATAGCCTTGTGAAATTTCGTCGGCAGCAAATAACTCCACAGGAAATCCATTATATTGTCAACAATGTAAATAAGATAAATGTCCGCTTTAGGTGCAGGTAATACAGCATTTTTGCTGCACATTTCTGATCTTATTTTGTTTTGCGATGGTTGCTAGATGACTACGGGTACTTCCAATTTGCAGCAAAAGCCGCTAACAATAAATGGCAATTACCACACAGTGGTGCCAACCATTTAGCAGAATAGTCAATTATTGCTGGCTCTCAAAGGCTATCCTCTCCTTGGACAGCCAAACAAATGAAGAGCAATATTAAAATTTCTTCACAGCTATCTTCTGTGGCTTATCTGAACACGAGATGGACTGTGCATGCGTGAATCCCCACTTTGGGCTGTTTCATTTCATTTGGTTGCCTGCTGATTGCCAACTTATGCATTCAGTAGCCAGCTGGGTGCCTTCATAGCTCAGCAGCAGTGGCACAGCAGCAGAAATTAGTCAATGAAAACATGTCTTTAGAAATCTTGACGCAAGGCCACTGACTTGCTGCAAAAGATTCATCCAGCCTGAACTTCCCTGCAGTAGCTGCAGCGAAGAAGCCTGCTGCCTTTAAAAAATGAAACCCTCGTGGGAGGCTAGCAAGAAGTTCTGTTTTCATAACTAGGAGTAATGGCTTCTTTTAATTGATAATTTTTATTTCTACTCTGTATTTCATTTTTGTACGATTCACATATGATGATCTAAGAAGAATTGCTGTTGCACTCAACAGAAATATCCTTCCTTAAGGTTACTTTAACACCATTTCATTATTTTGTCCATCATAGTAATATTGATACTTTTTACTCTATTTGTACTCGATACCGCAACTAAAGAGTGAACATTTTCATGAAGAGGCAGTTATTCATTGTTTGTGCAAGCAGCTCCGCAGCTCATGAAGATATGCCTATTAAACCTCTTATAGTGTGTTCCTAGTCAGCTATCGATTCCATTTTTACAACATTCATGAATTGAGTATTGGACTTAGCCTGGGTTGTGAGCCAAGACTTAAAAAATAATATATTTTAATATTTTATGAAAACCAAAAGGAGAAGATCCTGATTGTCAATGTCATTTCTCTTTTATAGGAGTTTCATTCTCTCTCGGCCATCAAGGAGACGCCTCAAACAATCAGGAATCCTAAAAGAGAGGGTGTTTGGTTGTGATCTTGGAGAGCACTTGCTCAATTCCGGCCATGACAGTAAGTTCTTATCATTTAAATCATTATCTATTGTTTTAATTTTCATTATGTTAGCTCAGTTCAGTACCTTAAAGATAGTCACTGATTCTCTCTATTGAAACTCATGGATGAACTTTTTTTTATGTCATTTGTAGTTCCAATGGTCCTTAAGTGCTGTGCTGAATTCATAGAAACAAATGGTATTGTTGATGGAATATATCGCCTCTCTGGAGTCACGTCTAATATTCAGAAATTGAGGTGAGTTGCTTTGTGTATTCTCAAAATGAACTTTGTGATATATTTGTTAGTAATAGTTTACTTTGAGAATAAAGTTTCATTGGGTGTGCACTGAATCATCCTGCAACAATCCATTGTGGATTTTGAATCAGCCGAGAGAGAAGCTTGTGGCAAGAGCATCTAAATTTTACTTGAAATATAAGTACATTTGAGAATGATGTTAATCATCAGAATGAGCTGTTACATTAAATTTCATTTCATTTGAAAAGTGCTAAGTCTTTCTTTATCATTTAGTGCCTTTTTTTAATTGAACAAAGAATTATCATAAATGAGAGATTAGAATTCAGGTAAAATGTCTGGTAAAAATTAAATTATATCACAGAGCTCTGTTTACATAGTGAATATCAGTTTTTAGGTACTGTTTGGATATTCATGTCAATCAGATTCAGTTGATTGATAAATTGGTTCTTGCAGTTTTTATTACCATTTCTGCACTGTTGCTCATTGGTGCTTCATATTATTGGGTCTGCAAAATTATCTATCTGGATTCTTCACAACTGAATGAATACATAATTTTGGTTACAAAAATGGTGGCATAGGGAACTAGTAATTCAAGACCTGTATCTGATCTAATGAGAATATTGCCAAAAATAGACCAGAAGTACTGCAAGTTAAGAAGCCAAAACTGTTTTAAAGTCAATTTTGTAAAAATTGCTTACATTGGGTTTTGCAGGAGCTAAGATGTGATTTCATTATTTATTTTTTTACAGTGATAAATATTATGTAATCTAGGATTTTTTCAGTTCTAATTTAAGTTGATTTTTTTATTGCTATGTAAATGTATGTGGAAAATATTAACTGCCATTTTGGAGTTAGTCAAGTTAGTATGTTAAATATGCCTTGCAAAAAATTGCCTCTTCAAATCCTTGAACTTGAATATCAAGTCATATGTTTTATTTCCTGCCAGAATGGAAATTAATGTGAGTTGTTCTTTCCCAGAAATGCATTTGATGAAGATAGAGTGCCAGGATTATATGAAGATGAGGCCATACTACAGGATATCCACTCTGTGGCCTCTTTGTTGAAAATGTACTTTCGTGAACTGCCAAACCCTCTCTGCACTTATCACCTCTATCATCGTTTTGTGAGTGCTGTGCAGGCACCTCATGAATCTCGACTGTCCCTTATGCGTGAGGTGGTTAAGAGCCTACCACCACCTCATTATAGGTGAGTATTCATGTGTTGTCTCTTATTGTTAGTTAAAGCTATGCATATGTATACCAATCCACTTATGAGTAGAGATGGGAAAATTGCCATAATTTTCATCTGAGGTAAATTACCATGGTAAATTAAGGTAATTTTCTAAAATTACCGTAATTTTCCATTATTAAGCATTAAACAGAAAATGTATGGTTAAATAAGAATGCCATTAGGAAAAGGAAGGGGTAACAATGTTTAAGCCATTCCTAATGCAACATTAATCTATTATAAATTTTAAAAATTGTAAAAAGAAATACGGCAGTAACACGCAATCTGGTTTTCTTTTGTCAAAGTATGAGAAATTTTCAAGAAAAATATGCTACTAATACATTACTCAATATTGTTATAATTTTAGTCATTTAGGCCCAAAATGAGTTTTACATGCCTCAATTTGTATTTAAACACATCGGAAATGTTGACTTGGCAAAAAAGAACATGTTGGGAATTTATCTGTATGAAAAATTATCTCAAACATAGGTGAATTATCTAGAAAATTACCAAAAATTATGGTAATTTTCAAGGGGGGGCTGTAAATTACAAAAAATACCGTGGTAATTTACGAAAATTATTGCAGTAATTTTCAAAGTGGCCCATCTCTACGTATAACGATCTGGCTATCTCACTAAGCAGAAATCATCCGGAAAACTTTGCGTATTCTTCATGGACGATGAGTAACAACACCATCAACTGCACCTAAGTTGTACATGAAAACTAACGCCACCAGGGTGAACATAAACCTATTTCTGGCTTACAGTACCCGAAATACAAATGTAGGGTACTTAAACAACTGATTTGATGATGTATAAGTAAATATTTCAGATTTATGACTTATTTTATCGGAAAACTTATAACAAAAACAACACCGAACAATACTCACAAAAAACTCACTAAACAATTGCGAGTTTCTGTATTCATGGGCGAATCACAAGTTGTGACCGCTCAAAAGTGAGCCCCCGTGTCTGCAAAATAGTTCCATCATACCGTGTAAGGAATCCTGTTTCTAACAGCGTTAAGGAGAGTATGAAACTAATTTTTAATTCAAAGCAGTTGAAAGACATTTTTAGAACGTAATATCAAGACAGCTTTTAAGAAAATGCGTTTCAAGCCATAATATCAAACTGCCTGTTGAAATGACAATTCAGAACATAATAATTGATTCAGCTAGAACAATATATATATATATATATATATATATATATATTACTGGACATTAATTAGATTCCTTGCATGCTGCAGTATTAGAACGGTATACTCTCCAATATTTACGAAATGTGTGTGCTTGTGTCCCTAACGCTTAAATATAAGCATTAGTGCTTTAGAAACACCCAGTAGGGGATTTCCAATGCGTTTTGGAAATCTTTCGCGAAAAGCATTCAATGAGAATTCATTATCGGTGTAACAACGCCCGTTCACTAAGCATTCGTATTCAGTATTACAAACACTCAAGCAAACACCAAGGAAAGCATTCCAAGGCTTTTGTTGGGCGTTTCTTGAGAGTTTGCCTGTAAGCATTTGGCGAGTGCTTGTAAATGCTGAAGGTACGCCTAGTGGAGCATTATAAAAGCATTCAGAAGGCATTTACTTGAGAAAGCGCCCACAAGACATTTGCATTGCTCAACCGACGCTTGTAAATCGCCGGAACGCTTGGGAAACGCCCGACAAATGCTTTATTGAACATTCTCACTCACCGAAAAACCACCAGGGTATTATAATTCAATAGTAATTTATTTTTAATTTTGGGAGTCTGCCAGACCCCCACGTGCCTACTTGCATGACAGAAACAGGGCATGCCTATATAACGGTTAACTTTGAAAATAAAAGTCTACTTTTGTGCAATCCAGGAAATGATAAATAGAAAATAAATTGAAGCTCATTTTACGGCTATTGTTAAACTTGCTTTTTAATTATGTATTGCCATATAGATTGGGCTTATTTTAATTACTTTCTACTAATCTGGCTTAATGTAACATTCTCTTGTTTCCCTCTTTAAGAACACTTGAGTACCTGATGAAGCATCTGGCACGTGTTGCCCAGAGAGGAGGAGATACAGGAATGACTCCTAGGAATGTGGCCATTGTTTGGGCTCCAAATTTATTACGATGCAAAGAGTTGGAAGTAGGAGGAGTTGCAGCCTTGCAAGGTGTTGGAGTTCAGGTAAAGTTTTGATATGGGGCGTAATTCTCGTGGTTTAATGAAATACAGTGGAACTAGTGCATATTATTCCTGATGGGGAACTGAAGCACTTTGGTAACCTTGAAAACACACACACTTAATACTAATTTCTTCTGCGCATTATTCAACACATGCTGTATTTCTCTGATTATAAGCCGCACTATTTCTCCCAATTTTGGGGCCTCAAAATCAGGGTGCGGCTTATATTCGAGGTGCGGCTTAAATTCAAAAACTTTCTTAAAAAATCGTAATACAGACCGATTTGAGCAAACCAGCCAGTCAGATTCAAGCGGACGCCAGCTAAACTCGCCTAAGCTATGGGGAAAATAAGAAATAATGCTAAAAAAGGTCAAATTGGTGCACAATTTATTCATATATTAAAGGATCATGTAGGTAACATTTTGTCACAGTTACATAGGAAATGTAAAAACAGATATAAAATTCTAATGCATAATAGTGTAGGTAGTATGGGATGCACTAAAATGGGTGTGGCTTAAATTCGCGTGTTAACTTTTTTCCCTGTTTGAGACCTTAAAAAATGGGGTGCGGCTTTTATTTGAGTGCGGCTTATATTTGGAGAAATACGGTATGTACCATGTCTACTTGAGGATAAGTCGAAAAAATTTTTCCTTTTTTCGGCCAATGAAAACCTACCTTCGACTTCAAGACACTTAATAAGTAACTTTTTTGAGGTCAATATGTCTGCCTATCGATTGCATAGAACCATGTGCAACCTCTATTACTCATAAGCTATGAAGAATTTTGACCAAAAAATGTCTTAGATTTACATTCTAAGTTTCCTATTACGACCTACCACTGACAAATGCACTTGGTACTGCCCGTTTCCGATATTAATACAATCTACATGACCAATTGTATTGTATAAATATCACATAACCTACCCGAAAACTAGGATTTTCTGATTACCTATGGGCGACGCTGGGGCCATAAATTTCTGTAAATATACTGATCGATATGTTGTGTATGTTTTTACATGCCTTTTTTTAACTACTCCGAGAAAAATTACTTTAATATTCTGAATATTTAGCTCAATAATGAGATGAATCAAAAACATTGGATTTATTAGGAAATTGCAAAAATCGCCTGGTTTCTATGCTTCCCAATGTCACAACCACATTACAACACCCTTCATTGGCCAACTATGTCAGTTAAGACTTGCCACTTGCTTCATTGATTCTGTTTTATATCTATCTTTCTGAGTCCCAAATATTTTGAAATATCCTTCTCTTCTGGCAAAACCTGCAGCGATGGTGGATCTTCATTGAAGTCAAATACAGACAGCTTACTGGAGTCTATTTGCAAAAAATTCTGAAGAATCACTAACATCTTCCCCTTTTCTTTTAACTTTGAATTCTCAATCCTCTTTAGTAGATGTAAGGATATCTGATCTTACACAAATTACTCTTGAGAGTTAATTCTCATTTCATGGAAACATTTTTCACCACAACCATACATCGTATCTCTCATACCTGACCTGCCATTTTTCCTTCAGCACTATCAAAGGGGGAGTGAAATTCTGAAGAAGGTTATAAAGGATGGAATGCTGGTTAAGCATGGGAGAGGGAGGTGGAAAAAAGGAATTTTGGATAGAAATAAGGGAAGTAAAAGATCAGGATGATTTGAAAGGGATTTATTGTAGGGCTAGTTAAAAAAGGAAACATTATGGCAAACTCCATTCAGGGAAGTTATTCACTGAGCCTATAACATTTGTGGTGCATTATCAATGATGATTGTATTTTTATTTCTAGGCTGTTGTGACAGAATTCCTGGTGTGCTATGCAGATCTCATTTTTGGTGGCACAGACAAGAGTGGTAATATGATGGGCCAGAGACTGAGGCAACAGCGCCATCTTCATCAGCTGTCACCAGATCAGCACAAACTACCCCCTGGTGTATCTCCTGGACTTGTGGCTGCATTTGCTGCAGAAAACGGTATTTGACACAGTACTTACTTCAACAAAAAAAGCTTTACTTATTTATTTTTTTGAATTTTTTTATTCATAAATAATAGTTACTATTGAGGTTTTATTTTGATGATTTGAACAAAATGACTCATGACTATATCAACTCCTTGCAGCCACTCCAAAACGCAGCAGACCAAAATCATTGGCAATCTCCACCCCTACCAAACTGCTATCTTTGGAGGAAGCCAGGACTAGAGCACTTTTGGCTGCAACAGGGAAAGCTGACCAAGAATATATTGAAGTTGGTTAGTATTTAAGATTCTGTACTTATGTTGGATAAGATAAATTCACTCTTTTTTGAGCAATTGCGATTTCGTAAATCTGAAGTTTATCACTCAGTGGATTGTGAAATTTTTTGAGTACATTTGCTTATAAGCATGATCACCCTGATGGGAATATTAAGAATGATAGCATAAAAGATTTTCTTGAAAACCAGTCATTTTTGTTGTTTGTTGTGTTTTTATAGAATTTTATTTCATAAATAAGTTCATAAAATGTTGTCCTTAGTCACTTGGTGGTATTCCATCATAAAATGTATTAATTGGGCTAAAAACTTTCACAAAATACCACAGAAAAGCACTCACTCATGACCTGGGCTTCTTCAAGTGATTGTCATGATCAATTCATTTAGCTAATCATGATGATCACTTGTTGAAACCTATGTCAATAGTGGATATTCTTTTGTGGTATTTTAAGTATTTAGCCCTATATTTTTAATATATATGTTTCATAAATAAGTTTTTCTATGCTAAATTTTAGGGAAGTTATGTCAAACAAAATATATTTTCATTATCTCATTGATTTCCTGGAATATAAATGAGCTAAGCGCTATCTTTTTGTTATTTGTTATGGAAAAAGTTATGAATCTGCTTAAATGAAAGTTTATTATCATTGCCCATGCCTCTAAATTAAGTTCTTCTATGAAATGAAAAATGAAACAATGAATTCTGTCACACATTTTCTCCAGGTAATTTTCATCCATAATTTTTAAAGTATAACTTCAGAATATTCTTATACAGTTAGTGTGTGTTATGTTATTTCTCTTAAGTGTGATGGCTATTTGAGGAGGGACAACAATATGATGTGCCACATTTGCTAACTCTTAACTTCCTCTTGTGCAGGTGGTGGACCAGCTAACCTTCCAGCAAAATACCACACAGTGATTGATATGCCTGCGAGAAAGAGAGGAAATGGGAGCCTTAAATCTAAGCGATCACCAGGCCTTGGCTGGAAGTCTTTCTTCTTGAAGAAGGGTCAATCTCAGACGCAGAGACAACAATCTACATCTTCATTGCCATCGAAGAGAAGTGCTATAGGAGGGGGGACAACATCATGTGCCTCAACTACGGCATCTACTACTCAGGTCAGAGGAATGGTAACGCCAACTGAACTAGAGACACAGGTAACAGCAATGACATATTCTCATCTGCTTTCATTAATGGTTTCATTTGGCCTGGTGTCAGTTGAGTTGAATTGCTGTGTTTCAGTGTTGGTAATTTGGGTGTATTATTTTTTTCAAAAAAAAAAAAACAATTGCATGGGTTATAATAGTTCAATGGATAAGTGTTTCTAGCTGTGCTATTTGTAGTTCCACCTGCCTTATGAGGAATGTTAAATGTACATGCTTTACATTGCTGATGTAATGGGAAAATATTTGGTGACTACTCTGTCCATTAATTTCTTCTGTGGGTGCTTACCAGGGTAGGCAAGCTGGAACCATTCTATTTTTGCTGTTGATTTTTTCTATTTTCCATTTGCCCATTATTTTCATGAGTGTGCTTGGTTTAATTTCCAGTCAAGTGCATTGCTCTGTGTTAAAATCTCACTAATGAATTTTAAGTTTTGGATGAGAAATATCCTTTTATGACTACTGGTTATTATGCTTGTTTTTGCAAAAAATAAATTTATCACGATGTGAATATCATCCAAGCTGAAAAAATTAAAACATAAGAGAGCATATCAAGATCTAATATGCATTGTATTTAATTAAGAAATAATCAGAAAGAGAGTATGTTGGTCATGATTGTGCTTCAATCATGTTGATCACTTGGAGTAAAGGTTTGCATTTTGCTGTGCTTTCAATGTGAGAATTTAGAATCATGCTATAGGATCCAAATAGAGCACAGCTTACAATTAGTGCAAGGAACATTCCAGTTATCAGAGGATGTTACAGTTGATGCATCTGCTACTAGTTTAGTTGCAAATGCAATACTGGTGAATTTCATTCAATTTGAATGGTATTTCATCATATGCTCCCTCGAAGCATGACTTTTAAACTTCGAATGCTTCATATTTAGTATATTCCTTTATGTGGAGGGATTAGTCAAAGTTTAGAGGTTTTAGTCTGAGGTTAGTTTTACCATTGCCTGTTTCAGTAATGTGGAAGGTGAGCAAAGTATCAGGCAAATTGGTTTCTCATTTCATCCTGATAAAGTGATGTAATCATGAACTACAAGTGTTTATCGAAGAAGTGGGAGCAGAGGAATAAAACTCTATTTCTGTTAAGGAAGAAACACTACAGAGTTGATGAGCATAGTGATTACAATAAGCTGTCCGCAAGGAAGGATCATCTAATCCTGTTGAGTATAGCAATTCACATCTCTGTCAATAAAATTTCTGTTAAGGAAGAAACACTAGAGAGTTGATGAGCATGGTGATTAAAACAGGCTGTCCGCAAGGAAGAATTGCAACAGGCTGTCTGCAAGGAAGGATCATCTACTCCTCTGGAGTATAGAAATTCTCATCTCATGAAATTCATGTGATAATACTTTTGTGAAGACGGAGTATTTTCTGAAGAGGCTGAAAAACTTGGTGCAAAGCAGCAATGCTTACTGTGAATTTGTCAGAACGCCGAAGTTAAGCAACGTTGGGCCAGGACAGTGGTTGGATGGGTGACCCTCCTCCATACCTGGACCAGGCGTGGATGGAGAGATGATACTCCCTCCAGACCACCGGGAGGCCGGTGGGAGATATACCCAGACCGGGAAGGTTAGAGAGAGGACACCCTCTATACCTGGAACTGGGGGGGCAGGGGGAGGCCAACCCTCCATACCTCTTCCGTGGTGCTCTTGTCCCCTGTCTGCAAGTGGCAGACAGGCCTGGGGTTGGCACAATGGACCAGGAATGGTCTAAGTGCCCGGGCTCCTGACGAAGGCCCCCCCGACTAACAAATCTACTGTGAATTTGGAGAAAACAGATTTGTGATATTCATCAATAAAAGAAAGAGAGGAGGCCTTATTAGTTTTAAGCTATCCACGTCAGTGAAATATCTAGGAGTGCATCTCAGCTATAAACTCAACTAAGGAGGTACCTGAATACCATAACAATTGGTTGCTCCTCTATTGAAGCTGGTCTAGCTGACTCACCATTACTCATGTGGGAACAGTCTAGCAGCACTGGAAACTCTGAACCTGCCATTGTGTATATTTAGTCTGCTACAAATGTGTCAGTAGTTGGTTAGCGGTATAGCCTCAGGAAGGAAATTAGAACTTATTCTGATCACCAGTTCACAAAGGTATTTTCATAAATGTTATAGAAGATGGGCTTCCATAGCCACAAAAGCAGAAGTTAATTTAATGAAACTGTCTTAAAGCCTGTTAAAACCATCATGCCTTCAGGTTATGTGTGATCTGAGTGCGGTCATTACACAAGTAGTGTAAGGTGTGGTAAACTGTGAATTGCTTCAGACAGGCTAGAATTAATGCATTGGTACTCATGTCAAGCTCTACCAAGAATCTCCGAACCCAAGGTAGACCCCAATGGAGAAATATCGTGGAATTGCCAGCCTGTCTCCATTAAGCATAGAGGAGCATGCATCTGCTAAAAATTGTAAACTCATCTAGAAGTTAGTGATATGAAGATGAGGATGACACTATATGATGAGTGAATGTCTGCAGTGATGTGGCATGAAACTACTATCTGGGATTCCTGCCTCTGGCTATAAGAACTTTGTCCACAGGAGAGATTCAGGCCTTTGGTTTGGCTTCCATTTGTAAACACAGTAAGGTTGATGGCACAGTGGACAGTGCGTTCTAAGTGCCTTGGAGCCCCCTTGGTGGAACTCCACCAAATTATTCTTTCTTATCTCTTTTAATGAGTATTGTGTCAAATAAGACAAGGGTATTCATGAGATAATCACTAATTTTGGAAAAATATTTTTTTTTTCATCCTACAGGAAAAAGCCATGACTGAAAGTGACATTGCTCAAAGCAAGAGGCGACTTCGCCCTGTGAAAAGCGCAGAGTCCTTGTCATCGGCAGTGGCGTCTGCTGGGTCTAGCACTCGTAACTCAGCAGCCCTTGACCTTGAAATTGGCCTGGGGAGCATTGAAGGCGTTTTGGACCAGATAACTGGCCAGTCATCTGGCCTTGGGCTATGTGATGACCATCGTGCATCTTCCCCGAGTACAACTGGGAAGCCAAGCCATAGCCGCTCAGTGTCCCACGACTCTTACTTCGACCACTTGGGTGGAATGCTGCTGACTGAGGAGGATGACGGCAGGGAAGATGATGGTCAAGAAGGAAGTGGGAATCTTGAGGAGGAAGGCTTTCTAGACCTGAGTGAAATCCAGTTGAATTTTGAGCTGGAAGAGAGGGAGATGAGAATTTTCTCTGAGGACGAGACTTTGGTGTCAACGACACCGATTGGCAGTGGTGGAAGCCTGTCTCGGTCTCCTCTATTACCTCATCCCTCTCGAAGACGCCTTATGGGCTCTCCTCAAGGAGTACGTGAACTTTATTGCTTCTAATTGCTCATAGGTTAAGAAAGAGATTAGATGGAAACTTAGTGCATGATGATGTGGAAGAGGAGTGAAGCCTTTAGGAATATGCTACTGGCCACATTGGGTTAATCAGTAATGCTGTCAATATGCATTAAAGATAAGTGTGCCTGGAAGTTGGAGATAGTCTAATGGGAAATCATGATAATTTCTCTTAATATTTATAAAGATAAAATATTTCATTAATTGTGCATTTTATCTTTTGTTATTTAACTGCTTGCATTAAATAGCTGTATTAGTTTGATCATGATTTTATTTTTGCTGAGACAGGCTTCATTATAGTGTGCTAAAATGCCATCTATTCTCATGCTGAATTCATGTTTAAATGTTTGTCATTTGTATGCACGTGCAAAGAAAATGCTTTGAGATTCATTGAGAGTATGCCAAATAGTGTAAGTAAAATGCCTATTGTTTACTTATGCTGGATAAAATCCATTTATACGCTTTTGTTATCACCACAACTAATAGAGCAGCTAATTGAGACTGTTGCCAGAAAATATGACATTTTTCATTAGGCAGTTTATAGTTGAGGTTATACTTTTGAATGAGGTTAGCTCTTTCAGATTCATATTAGTTTGCTTTATGAGTCTTTGAGGGGCAAAGCTTTATACATTTCATTCTGAGGCCATGATGTGAAGTTATTCATTAGTGTTAGTAGCCTGTTCTACATTGAAAGATTTTTTGTAGATTAGTGAGCAATGCAATTGAATGCTTAGAAATTCTGAGGTTAATTCAAATTTACTATTGTGGAATTTTAGATGGGGAAATATGTAATACAGTAGAACCTTGTTATAACGTTACTTAATGTAATGTAAAATTTTATATAACGTCAGCTGAAGGAAGGAACCAACGAAACCCCTATCTTTGCTAATGTAAAAATCTTGATGTAACGTAAAATTTGATATAACGTTATAACGTAAAGCCATCGAGGCACCACCAGACGTCGTTATTTCGTTATTATTCAAACAGGATTAGTTCCCACATCGAGTGTGGATGGCGCTGAAGTAGTGAGGCGCGGGGAGTACAGCCCAATTCCAATCTACACAAGAGTATTTCTTTAATTGAATTTTGGATGAATAGAGAACACTGAACCCATTGAATGTGATAAAAGTTTTTAAAATTCCATAACCAGGGATAACTGTGACAAGTAGAACACATTTTAGAGGTTAACTCAATTTATCACGTAATCAAGCACTTGCATGGTAAAGAAAGACTCGTTTTCAAACATAACACTGGTGGAGGGAAATACCATGGGGTCTTTCTCTATCTCGAAGCTACCGATGCGGTAGCTTTGAATAATCTACAGGAATTGTCTACCAACTGTATTCTCTTACTCGATGGAATTTTCTCAAGAACGTAACAGAAAGTTGAGAGAGGCTTGGCGAAAGGCAGGTACAAGAATATTTTTAAAGCTAATTCAGGGAAACTCCATTTCTGGTGACTTCATTCTTAGAACCAATAGAATAGCTCGTTTTTTTTTTTTTACTTGGATAAAAGTGGTGAAACCTGTTTTAGATGGTGAAGATGTTCGTCCATCATGTTTAGTGAAATATTCGATGCATAAAAAATCATGCGAGCAAAATTTGAACATGTTTTATTTTTGCTCACATAATCTCGTGAACAATTGCATAACATGATCGGACGAAGTCCATCTTGGCTGTTTTGGTTCATTGAAATAAGATTGTTAGAAACTATATTCGGGAATTAGGATTTGTGTCAATGACATTATTTGTGCTATTTGCTCTCGTCAATTACCCGTTGCTTCAAATAATTTAAATAATATACGAAGAGGACGATTTCAAAAGAAATGCTTATGATAACTGATAAGGTGGTGATACTTACGTAACTACGGCCCACAAAGTATCCCATTATGGGCTAGAATCATGCTACCTACCGAAGATAAAGAAGGTAAATATGGCTTTCCGTCAATCCAGCTAATACTCTTTTTGTGAAAAACTCCTGTAAGTTAATCTATTACTTCGAGAAAACCTCACTATAAATTCAACAGATTCAGGCAAGATATCGTGGAAGTTCTTCATAATATAAGAGAAACAATTGCATTTTTACAGTTTTTTTACAATGGCAATTCGCACGTGAAGAGTCCGTCGCGCGTATAGATAAGCCATACAAAATAGCTGTTGACACACCCACATGTTTTTCTTCACTTCATCATCTCGGAGAGGATAGCTCACAAAAAGCAATATGCCGGCAATAGACATGGCAGTTGCTGCAAATCGAGAGAGCCTCATTACTCCATCTGGAACAATTTCACATCGTTTTTAGCAGATCCAAGTTTTATGCGCATCAACTTTTTAATTTGCCCCATCACCAAAGGTTCTACGCAATGAAACTAGGGCCGGCAAAAACCATTCAGGGCCGACTAGAATCATTCAAGGCTGGCAAACATCATTCATGGCCGGCAAAAATAATTAATAATTGGGCCGACTACAATCATTCTGGGCTGCCAAATTCAATAAATGATTGTTAAAAATATGTTTTTTGCAAGCTCAACGCATGATAATCCGAAGTCTTTAAGGTCCAGCATATTTTCAAGAATGTACGACCTAAAAAAATCATTCATGGCAGGGAAATGGAATAGATAGTATTTAATTAGCCGGCTTTGGCGGTGGTGGGGTAGAGTCCTTGCCTGCTAATCTGAAGGTCGTGAGTTTGAGTCCCACTTGGGTGGGTTTCCTTCCACTCAGGGCATGGGTGTAAATGTAATGTAATGTCTAGGGTTAAATGTAAGAGAGGGATTTAATATGAAAAATTTAATTTCACCCTAAACTAAGGCAATAAATAGAATAAATAATTAGACTTAACTTGAAAGTTGTATTTTATGAAATCCTAAAATCATTCAGGACTGGAAAATTTTTACAAAAGAACAACCAAAAAAATTATTCAGGGTCGAGAAATAGAACTGAAGATGGATAAAACGGACGGATGGATGAAAGTGGATACTGAAGACCATGATATATTATGGGAAAACCTTGGGTAAGCTTGGAGGTTGTAAGAAATGGATGAGTAACGTAGATGCCAAGAAAGTGAAAGGAAGTATATGTATAGTAAAGGAATGCACAGCAGTAAGAGAAAAAGTTTTTTAGTCGAGTCTATTCATTGATAAATGGTTTCCTGATATTTGATTTCAACCTTTCTTAACCAGTAGGATACTTCCAGGGCTTCAAAGTTTACCAAATAAAAATTATGATGAAATCTTGTCATAGAGTTATACATAATTTGTTATTGTATAAAGGCACATTTCATACCCCCTTGCCTTTATGTTATAACAAGGTTCTACTGTAACACCATATTTTTGGATTTGGTCCCTCCCTGAGTGTAATCTACCCTTTTTTCCAAGGTCTAATGTTTTTAGAACATATTAATTTTTGTTTGTAATCTCTTCCTGGTCACATATCTGATTTTTCCTTGGAATGGAGAATGTATTTTCTTATTGCGGGACTTGAAACCTGCCTTTCAATGGTTCCAGTGATGCTTTAACTTATTTTAATGCTGGCTTAAACATCTGAATAAGTTGCTTACATCATGATATCCTCTTCCAGACTGGGCCAAGAGCCAGGCCAGAGGACACAGGCAGTAGCGCTGACCCATCACCAAAGAAGAAGAAGTCTGGTGCTTCTACCATTTCTCCAGGTGCAAGAAAGCGGTCTAAGGTGGAGGTGAGGGCTCCAGTCCCCAAGTCTCCCGCATCGTCATCTCCATCACCAGCTTCCTCACCCATGCGGTCGACCCCGTATTCCACAGAAGCCGAGCCACCCTCAATTCCTTCGTTGCTGAGGAGAAGTGGGTACAGCCAAGAGGATGAGGAGGAGGAAGAGGAACTCCGATACATTGACTCACAGTCACCGGAACCTCCCGCATTGTCGGGAAGTTTTCATCACCGAGAATCACCAGCATCCTATGGGTGAGCCTCCTATGCTTTGTCTGACATCTCTTTCACCTTAGTGACACAGAGTGAGGAAGTGTGGGAATTCTGAGGAACTGCTAAAGATATATGGTGTCATTCTGTCTTACAAATGTTGATTGGAGAACATTAATTACTTTTAAAAGCTACTTGTATTTCAAGTTCATATTTAAAAACACACAGGACAAAAATTTACTCAACAAACAATGTTGTTTTATCAAAATATTTCTTTTTGAAAATTACACATGCTAGGCAGTATCAAAACACTATGTCATTTGGAGTATGGCATATGAAGTTATGGAATGGTATTGATGCCAGTAATTGGATGCATTTTCATGTGAAGTTACGCTGTTCTAATCATATTACACAAAAATAATAATTGTTGTTTCATTTCCTGTTGAAATACAAATATGTAGAGCAGAGATTCAATACCGTGTAGTGGCTTCAGACCATTGAGCTGCCATTTTGGATCACATGACTTTTAAAAGTTTAATACACTAATTTAAGGCTATTATTAATGCCTGCAGTTGATGTATATACATATGGATTATATATATATATATATATATATATATATATATATATATATATATATATATATATATATATATATATAATAAAAACACTTGACAGGGGGTGGGGAAAGAAAAGTAAAAAGAGAGAGAGGACTTACTAGACGTTTCGGGCATGTAGGCCCTTCTTCAGCTGTAGAAAATGGAGTAGTACCGCTCCAAGGTAGGGGAAGGGAAGCGGGGAAAGAAGGGAAGTGAGGGGAAGTTGTGGTATAGGGGAGGGGGGACGGGGATGGGCACTGGTGTCGCACCTATATGTCTAGGGGGGAGTGCAACAAAGTAGGGAGGGGTGTGGGTGAACTGGGATGAGTTGAGAATTGAACCTGGCTGTCTAAAAGACTGCAACAAAGTTGCTAAGTTGGGAGGGGGTGGGGGAGTGTAAGAGGGACGGGAAAGGTCACGTGGTGTCGCACCTGGATGTTTAGAGGGGGGGATGATGATGCAACAAAGTAGGGAATTGCGCCTGGCTGTTTAGAGGAGTGCAACAAAGTTGCTAAGTTGGGAGGGGGTGGGGGAGTAGAATAAAAGGCGTCGGAGGAGGAGGGAGAAAGTAAAAGGACAAAAATTCAGTGCATGATGTTAAGACCGGGAGGGGAAAAGGCGCGACAAAACCAAATAACAGAAAGCTCAGTGTTCCTAAGTTGTGTGTTCGAAGCGTCGGCGGGGAGGGCGTGGAGGATGGTGAGATGGAAGCAAGAGTCGAATTTGAGGTTATGAGTGGAGGCGTGTTTTGGGACTGGGAAGTTGGGCGGGGCGGCTCGGTGTCCGTTTATTCTGATGGACAGGGGATTGCAGGTCTCGCCGATGTAAAAGGAAGGGCAGACCTTACACTGCAGAAGGTATACCACGTTAAAGGTAGTGCAGCTGCCGTGGGAAGATATAGGAAATGGGGTGGGGTTGTTGGGACTGTGGAAAGAAGAGAGATTACATATTAAAGGGCAGGTTTTGCAACGAGGTCTATGGCAGGGAAAGGTACCGGGGATTTCAGGGGGGATCAAAGTGGGACGGGATTGGTGGGGGCGTAGAATATTGTTGAGGTTGGCCGGTCTTTTGTAAGTAATGGTAGGACATTTGGGGATTAAGTCGGAGGTGAGCGGGCTGTCGCTCAAAATGGGGAAAAGTGACTTGAGGATGAGGTTAACTTGGTGAAGCCCCGGAAGGAATGTGGTGCAAAGGTTCAAGGGAGGTTTGGTGGTGGATGATCTAGGGCGAGGAGTATAAGGGGTGGTGGAGGGTAGGATGCGGCGATCAAGGAGAGGGGAGGGGTAGCCGCGTTTAAGGAGAGCGGTTTTTAAGTTGCTAAGGTGGTGGTCGAGAGCAATTTGAGAGTTACAGATACGGTGCGCGCGAATAGAAAGGGAGAAAGGAATGGAACGTTTGGTATGGTAAGGGTGGCAGCTGTCAAAATGAAGATATTGTTGACGGTTAGTGGGTTTGATATGTAGGGAGGTTAGGAATTTGTTATCACATAGAGAAATATCGGTATCTAGGAAGGTAATGTGGGTGCTGGAAGTGGTAAAGGTGAATGAGACAGAAAAAGAGGAATTGAGATCGGAAAGGAAGGTGGACAAGGTTTGAGGACCGTGCGTCCAGATGAGAAAAATGTCATCGATAAAACGAACCCAAAATAGGGGTTTGAGGGACCGGGAAGATAGAAAATTGTCCTCCAGCAGACCCATAAAAAGATTAGCGTACGAAGGAGCCATTCTCGTACCCATTGCTGTGCCCTTCGTTTGCAGGAAGATTTGGTCTCTGAAGGAGAAGGCATTTTTTTCTAGGACATGTTGGGAAAGATTTAGGAGGAAGTCAGAGGAAGGGACGTGGGGGGTGGGGCGGAGGGAAAGAAAGTGTTTCAGTGCATTGAGGCCTTCGCTGTGGGGAATGGAGGTATAAAGAGAGGTTACGTCAATTGTGGCCATTAATATGTTGCAATGGGGGGAGATTTGGAGGCTGCGAAGACGCTCTAGGAAGTGGTAGGTATCGCGGATGAAAGAGGGGAGAGAAGACACAATAGGTTGGAGGAAGGAGTCGATGAAAGCGGATATTCTTTCGGTGGGGGACTTGACATTGCTGACTATGGGGCGGCCGGGGTTGTTGTTTTTATGAACTTTGGGGAGGAGATAAAATCGGGGCGTGGTGGGGTTGGGGGGAGAAAGAATGGCAATGTCAGATTGGGATAGTCCTTCCTTGGGGCCATGGGATTTAAGGAAGGAGGAAATAATTTTCTGAAACTTGGGGTTTGGGTCGTGGAGGAGAGGTTTATAGAAGTTGTTGTCAAGGAGTTGACGGTAGGCTTCCGCATTGTAGTCATCCAGGTCCATGACCACCACGCATGAGCCTTTGTCAGCAGGGGAAATTATAAGGCTGGGATCTGACCGGAGTGACCGAAGGGCGGCGAGTTCAGATCGGGATAGGTTAATTTTGGGTTTAATGGAGTTTAGGAAATGGTGGTCGGAAATTTTGTGAAGGAATTGTTTGATAAAGATTTCAACAGGGTTGTTTTTGTGGAGGGATTTGGGTTCGTAACCAGAAGGTGGTCGGAATTTATGAAGGGCAGGATGAATGGAGGATTGGGAAGGACCGTGGGTTTTCCAGAAAGCGCGCCATCTTAAGTTCCTGCAAAAATTGAGCGAATCGGCCAGGAAGGACACAGGATTGAATTTAGGGGTTGGTGAAAAAGAAAGACCTTTAGACAGCAAAGCTATTTGGTCTCGGTTTAGGACGGAAGAAGAAAGGTTAATTACTTCATGTGACGGGGAGGATGGGGGCGGATCTGGCGGAAAAAAATGCCTTCTCCTTCAGAGACCAAATCTTCCTGCAAACGAAGGGCACAGCAATGGGTACGAGAATGGCTCCTTCGTACGCTAATCTTTTTATGGGTCTGCTGGAGGACAATTTTCTATCTTCCCGGTCCCTCAAACCCCTATTTTGGGTTCGTTTTATCGATGACATTTTTCTCATCTGGACGCACGGTCCTCAAACCTTGTCCACCTTCCTTTCCGATCTCAATTCCTCTTTTTCTGTCTCATTCACCTTTACCACTTCCAGCACCCACATTACCTTCCTAGATACCGATATTTCTCTATGTGATAACAAATTCCTAACCTCCCTACATATCAAACCCACTAACCGTCAACAATATCTTCATTTTGACAGCTGCCACCCTTACCATACCAAACGTTCCATTCCTTTCTCCCTTTCTATTCGCGCGCACCGTATCTGTAACTCTCAAATTGCTCTCGACCACCACCTTAGCAACTTAAAAACCGCTCTCCTTAAACGCGGCTACCCCTCCCCTCTCCTTGATCGCCGCATCCTACCCTCCACCACCCCTTATACTCCTCGCCCTAGATCATCCACCACCAAACCTCCCTTGAACCTTTGCACCACATTCCTTCCGGGGCTTCACCAAGTTAACCTCATCCTCAAGTCACTTTTCCCCATTTTGAGCGACAGCCCGCTCACCTCCGACTTAATCCCCAAATGTCCTACCATTACTTACAAAAGACCGGCCAACCTCAACAATATTCTACGCCCCCACCAATCCCGTCCCACTTTGATCCCCCCTGAAATCCCCGGTACCTTTCCCTGCCATAGACCTCGTTGCAAAACCTGCCCTTTAATATGTAATCTCTCTTCTTTCCACAGTCCCAACAACCCCACCCCATTTCCTATATCTTCCCACGGCAGCTGCACTACCTTTAACGTGGTATACCTTCTGCAGTGTAAGGTCTGCCCTTCCTTTTACATCGGCGAGACCTGCAATCCCCTGTCCATCAGAATAAACGGACACCGAGCCGCCCCGCCCAACTTCCCAGTCCCAAAACACGCCTCCACTCATAACCTCAAATTCGACTCTTGCTTCCATCTCACCATCCTCCACGCCCTCCCCGCCGACGCTTCGAACACACAACTTAGGAACACTGAGCTTTCTGTTATTTGGTTTTGTCGCGCCTTTTCCCCTCCCGGTCTTAACATCATGCACTGAATTTTTGTCCTTTTACTTTCTCCCTCCTCCTCCGACGCCTTTTATTCTACTCCCCCACCCCCTCCCAACTTAGCAACTTTGTTGCACTCCTCTAAACAGCCAGGCGCAATTCCCTACTTTGTTGCATCATCATCCCCCCCTCTAAACATCCAGGTGCGACACCACGTGACCTTTCCCGTCCCTCTTACACTCCCCCACCCCCTCCCAACTTAGCAACTTTGTTGCAGTCTTTTAGACAGCCAGGTTCAATTCTCAACTCATCCCAGTTCACCCACACCCCTCCCTACTTTGTTGCACTCCCCCCTAGACATATAGGTGCGACACCAGTGCCCATCCCCGTCCCCCCTCCCCTATACCACAACTTCCCCTCACTTCCCTTCTTTCCCCGCTTCCCTTCCCCTACCTTGGAGCGGTACTACTCCATTTTCTACAGCTGAAGAAGGGCCTACATGCCCGAAACGTCTAGTAAGTCCTCTCTCTCTTTTTACTTTTCTTTCCCCACCCCCTGTCAAGTGTTTTTATTATATTGTGGCCTATTGGCGAAATTTTCGTTACGTATATATATACAGTAAAACCCCTAAATTGCACTTTTGTAGGGACCCTAAAAAAAAGGTTCAAATTGCGGGAAAGTGCAAATTGCGGGAAAAGTAGAATTTTCACTTCTACAGCCATGTTCCTTCACTGGAGTAAGGGTAAAAATAAGAAATAGACTGATAAACTGAAAAAGAGCAGTGTCATAATTTATTCATTGAACTATAGCTCTTCTCATTAATTTATATACGATGAAAAAAAAGACATTGAACACCTTAGATGAATAGAAATGTGAAAATTATTTTTCTCCTTCATTATTGATACAGAAAATAAGGGATTACTACATATCGCACAAAATCAAGATCAAATTATAATAAATAAATAAAATATTATAATAAATAAAAGTTACAGAAACAGCTTCTTAAAAATTCACTTCACTCATGGTAACTGTGGACCCTACCCATAAATAATAATAATACATATATTAACTTCAGAAAATAATATTTTTGAATCTATCCAACCAACCATTGGATGTTGTGAAATTTTCAATTCCCAATCTTGTGGCGATTTGCAGAGCTTTTTCTTGTATGATGGCACCGCATATATCGGGATATTTGAAGACCTAGCACTCAAAACCCGCTCTTTAAGTAACCCTTCCATTTATCCATACTTAGAATTCTTAACATATTTTCTCTTTTTAGACAAATTACCGCACTGGTTGGCTTGTTTCAGAATCCCATCGCGATTTCTCACAATTATAGTATTTAATTTAGAGATAGGCTATCGTAGCAGTTTCGCTAGATCGACGCGAGTTCCACCATAAGAATCGACTTGTTCTAAAACTTCAATTGTCTCCTTGATTGAAAAAGTCCTTTTTCCTCCTCGCTTTTCCATTGCCAAGCAGGATAAAATTACGCCCCAGTTTAGTTGAGGATAACTTAACAACACATGAGAATCTGATCAGCCGTGATGTTTGACTAGTCCAAACAATTGTTCAACTAAAAAATAAACTTTATGATTCAGTCTAATTAAGGTACGATAACGAAAGTTTAATTCATTTGTAGCCTATCCTAGTTATAACTCGGGAATCGAGGCAGTGCAAATGATCTGTTGTCCACTAGTACGAGTTCTTTCATTTTTCATCGTGTCTGGATAAGAATCCATTTTCATTCTCCAAAGTTTCTACTTCGGTAAAATATGAATACTCCTCCGCAGGTTTAATTACATTGTATAAATTACGTAGTTAGCTCCTAGCCTTACAATGTATTCATTTCATACCTTGTATCATTTCCTGGCAGATTGACGAGTTGACGTAGTTCCAATTTCTGCTACGAGTGGCGCTGTAAACTATCCCCGCCAAATTCAAATTCTTTCTTCAAACAGGTCCTATTACTGCTCTCTTTCGTATTTTTTCCGCAAATATGAGCAAGACAAAGTCAAAAAGTGTTTAACAAAGGATTATATGCCAAAGTAATGGACTTTGAAAGTTAAATTTTATTTTGATTGAGCGCGTTGTGGTGCAAATTGCGGGAAAACTGAAAAATGTAGTCTAAATTCGGGGTTCTGCATACATTGGAAACATAGGAAATGGAATGGGACTTCGTAAAAGTGGTGTAAATTGCGGGAAAACGTAATTTCCGATAACGCAAATACGGGGTTTCACTGTATATATATATATATATATATATATGAGTTTGTAGGAAAAAATTTCCATCACATACACTACCCAAATATGAAAATAAATTTTATTCATACTCCCCATTCACTCGGCTATTGCTTGAAATACAAAAAGGGAAAGCTCCTTGAAATTGCCTGCTCCTTGAAAAATCTAGGAATTCTTCTTGGTTTTTTATTCATTTGGAAATCCCTCTAATTTCCCTGGTTTTTATTGTGTCATGGAACATTACCATGGTAATTTTTCAAAATCATGAACTTGGTCCCATGTAAAGTTTAGAGGGCATCATATTGTTTTCCACTAAATTGTACCATGATTTCTTAGATCAATATTTGTTCACTTTTCCTTAGATTTCCTAATTTCATTTATCTTTGCTCTTCCTTGCTAAAAAGCATCTCTTCTATTTCTGAAAGAGGGATTTACGCTGTTCCTATTCTCTTAATAAAATGTCTTCAATCCATACTCACTTGAATTAGAGTAAATCATCTTGGCCAGGATGCATTGGGAATGTATGCTGTCTAATAAGAAAGGTTTTAGGAATGCCTGCAATCAATCCCTTGCAAACTCTATGAAAAATGTGATTTACCTCTTGGAAAACCTGGGAATTCCTTTATTTTGAGAATAGAAGTACCTACCCCGAAACTTTTAGGGTAAATGTGTAATTTATTGAATTCTTCATCATCCTAGGAGTGTCCAAAGCTCACGTGGATCATGGCCAAGCCAGAACCATCACTACCACTACCAGCAGCAGCAGATGCTTGTGCATGCCGAGGTTCATCCATCTCCATCAGAGGATGCTTCATCGGTGTCACGTGCCGATGCCACGGTGTCGGATAATGAAAGCTTCACAGTTCATGGTGGAGAGACATCATCGGAGGGGGATCTGCCTGCTGAGGCCCTGAGCATTGCGGAGCCTCTGCCAGAGGATGAAGAGGAGGAGGAAGAAGAAGAGGGGGAGGGCGGAGTCAGCTATGCACCGCTGGTGAACGATGCTACAGCCGAGACAACACCTGTGGATGTTTCGACTCCTGCATACGAGAATGTGTCATGGGTTCATGGGCAGCCCGAGGGTGTGAACGTTGTGCAACAGAATAAAGTTTTTCCATCTGAGAAGAAAAAGTATCCAACTGCCGCTCCGAGGAATCTGGATGCAGCTCCCATCGGGAGGGTGTACCAGAACATACATTCCAATTTTGCAGACAGTGTGATGGAAAATGGCGATGGAGTATATGAAGATGTTCAGGTAAATACCTATAATTGATCAATCCCATAATGCAAAATGCAAGCTGTGATGGCGACCACTTAATTTGAATAAGTGTTTCGTGGTTTTAGAGAGGAGTGTGTGAATGTGTGATGAGATAAATAGATTCTCATATATAATTGCATGAAGTTCTTCATTATCAGTCATATCTGGGGGTCCGAAAAAAGAAAGGAAGATAGAACTATCCATCATGAGGAAATAAATCAGAAGGAAGCAGTTAATGAAATAATGGCATTGAGTTCTAAGGGGAGTATGAAATATAGTTGGTGAATGAAGATACCTGGACCAATTTTGATGTGATTTAAATCAGCATTTACCTTTTCTCTTCTCCATTTATTGATTGTAAAGAAAATGTAAAAAATACTTATCTATTTTGAGCTGTTGCAGAGCAAGTAGAAATAGTGCCCATTTGTTCAGCTCTAATAGCTGTAGTACAAATTTGGGCGGCTGTAATTGATCAAGGGCTCAGTAAACATATTTAAGTACATCATACAGTAGGGTTCTAAACTCTCACAACATTTTTAACCTTTATTGCATTCACAAAACAAGTTGTCAAAAATGTGGCACAACTCTTTCTCATCTATTGGAGGTCCAATGAAAATACAGCTTTTTCAAGTGCCAATACTTTGGTAATGCAAAAATTTGGAGTGTACTAGTTTAAAAAAATTGCTTTTGCAAGTGTTTTAATTCTGGACAAGTTCAAGCTTGAGTACACATTTTTTAGTTAACTTGATATCCTTAGGGATATATTTTTGAAAGTACTTGTATCATGCGTCGATGCTTTGACTCATCATAATTTAAGTCTTAGGAATTTTGTGCTATCACTGTATTTATTTTCTATTATGGAGCAAATAGCCATATTTTATATTTAAAGCAATTTTTGACCAAAGCCATGTTATGTCTTGGCCTGGATATTAATGCTCACCCAATTTTTCTAGTGGTATACTTAACATTTTTCGAATCATTCCAGTCAAATACTGTTCACTGAAAGTATCTTCCTTGGCAATAGTAATTAACTTCTGCATTAGTTGCCGACATCTCTTGTAAAACCATGCTGAATATTATTTGTGTGATGCATTGCTGAATATCTTATTTTCTCTTTTATTACCTTCACAGATTGATAACAAACAACGTGTGCTTGAAGATTCAGTGTCATCAGAGACTAGGCGGTTAAGTGGTAGCTCTGCTACAAACATTTCAAGTGATACTAATGTTACAGTGAAGTTGATTGATGAACCTGTGATCAATGGAAAAAATACGGATCCTGAGGTTGTGTACATGCAAGTTAAAGCCTTCAGAAAGTCAGTCCAGGAAGTTAATGAAATCCTGGATATTGTGTATGTGGATCATAATGGTGTCCCTGATGCGAACAACCAACGGGTCGAATGTGAACATCCACCACAGGGTGTGAGTGAAACTTTGGTCCCTGATGAACAGAAGAAGGTAGTGAGGGAAGCAGACGGTGTTGAGAGTGGTGCACCTGAGTCCAATGGTGCTGTGAACACATCAAGAGATTGCAGGTTGCAGCCAGACGAGTTTGCCCAGCTGAGGACGATCTCAGGGAGGAGTGGAATGTCCCACTCATCTGGGAGCAACAGCCGCAGGTCATCCCTTCCTGTGTCCCCATCCCCCTCTTCGTTGGAGGACAGCCACCGAAGGAAGTTTGACTCTGAGATCGGCCGGGACATTCTCAGGGAAAGGAGAGTCAGGCTAGAGTTGGAGAGAGTACGAGGAGAGCCTGGAAGTGGAGGTAGGCAGATTTGCAATTCTCACACACTTTTATATTTATTTCCGGTATTTTCCAGAGACCAGTCAGTAATCAGGGTGATAAAGGGTAAGTGTGTATGTAGGATAAGTGTGGGAGAGGGAGGAGAAGAAATGAATTTAGGATATGAAGGTAGGCAAAAGTTACAAAGAGTTTAAAAGAGATTAAATATTGGGAAGTAGATAGTTTTATGATGATAAAGCAGATAGTGAAGTACCGTATAAACTCGTGTAAGAGGCGCACCTTTTTTCCCAGAAATCGCAGCCGAAAATGAGGGTGCGCCTCTTACACGAATCTGTCCGTTGCAAAATTCCGACACCCGAGTTTGAAGGCTAATATCTCAGAGATGGCTCAATCGATTTTAAAATGAAGTACATCAAATTAAAGCTTGTTTATTTCTGTGTTTATTGATGGTGTACAAAACATTTTACCGTTTATATCGATTTCAGTGTGTGCTTAAAAACAGAATGTTAGCGCATTTTCCCGGGTACCGGACGGATGCATCGCATTTACGGCTTCGTAATAACAACACGGATCAAGATATCGAAATTTCCTTTACAAATATTGTAGCAAAGATCTTTCCTAACAGCTATACGAAGTGTCATATTATTTAACGCATTAGTATTTTAGTTATAGATGCAAATGCACGGATCCGTTATTTTCCGTTCCGCGCATCCCTGAAAACCGCCGTTTAGACCTTCTCCAATCTCTCGAGTTCATCATCATCATCCACTTATAAAATCTTAAAGGAATTCGTTGGTTAATAAATATCGATTAGCATTTATTTTGGAAAAAGAGCGCGTTCAACTGCCAGGAGCATGCACGGAAGAGAAAGGGAGAGGCGCGCTCTGTTGCCCAGTCAGAGGGCTATCCGTAAGGCGCGCGAGGGAGTCTACTACAAGCATTACCTGCGGGGGAAAACTAGTTGTCTTTTCTCTGTGCATGAGTCATTTGGACTCGGTAAATAGTGGCATAAAGGGTGACGCGGCGTTCGGGCACGCGGGCGTTCGGGCACGCGGGTGTTTCTCCGCGTTGTCTTGTAGAGGAACGCCCGAAAGCCGTTACCAATATGGAGAAACGCCGCGGAAACCTCAGATCCAAGTGAATACTTACCTCCGGGGTCTATATCTGCCTATGAAAAATGCCGCGTAAATTATAAGAGAATATCGCAAGCGGAAGGCTTTTAAAATGGCCGAAAGTTCGCAGTTAGGCCCGCAAAACTTCGCAATAGAAGAAAAAAAAACTCAAAATTTTTTCTTCAACTTCAACGCATAAAAAGAGGGGTGCGCCTCTTACACGGGTGCGCCTCTTACACGGGTGCGCCTCTTACACGCGTTTATACGGTATGTTCGGTTCCTGCAAAGGTAGATAGTTTTATGATGATAAAGCAGATGGTGAAGTATGTTCGGGTCCTGCACAGGGTCAAACTGCATTTCTGCCTACGTTTTTATGTATGAATCGTCCATCAAAACATCAGCAGAAATGCAGAGTTTGATCCTGTGGAGAACCTGAACAGACTTCACTAACAGCATATGCTGAGAAAAAATCAGATCTTTCTTCAAAAAGAAGATTGTTAAGTTTTTATAGGTCAGAAAAAATTCCTCTTGTTCAGGACTGGTAGGACTGTTCATTGACCCACTGTATTTTAGTGGAGAACCTCTTTAATGATGAGCCAGAGGCCCAGTGGTATAACAACAAGGGGGGCAAGGGCACATTTGAAAATTGGTTTGAAAATGATAAACATTATGATTTTGGAAGGATTGTTAAAAGCTTGAAAGTATTTGTTTAAATTGGGGGAAGGGGCATATGTACCATATGGCCACGGGAGCACCAAAATGCTTGCCCGCTCCCCCCCCCCCCCACATCCGCAACCTTGTTATGTCATTGCATAGACCTGAATACAGAGATACTGGATTTGTTGTTATTACAACAAAAGAACAATTATGAAATTTAAAAAATTAGTTTAAAAAAAGGGAATAGGCTAGCTTGACTGATGGAAACATTTTCAGTTTTATATTAAAGTTGTACAAACTTATACATTTATTTTACTAAATGTTAGTCACTTATATAGACCCATTTGATCATTGAGGGACAAATTTTATTGACAAAGCAGAGCAGAATTGCATTATAATATTGTAGCGGAGGAAGCATCCAGAGCCTTGGCAAAGGTAGTTATTGACGGGAGACGAGGAATCAACAAGGAGGATTCGGGAAATAGTGTGTTTGGGAACGACTTTAATGTTACTGTGTGTACCTTTTTAGGGAAATAAATGTGTTAAAAGAGTTACGGAAATAAGAAGAGTTGTTTTTGCACCCACGCACGTAACAATATTATATTAATTTATTTACTCCCAAAAAAAAATTTTGTTGTGCAAACCCATACAGCACATGGAGAAATATACTCGTGTAATCTCAGTCGATATATGGGGTAAGGGATAATTCCAAAATTAGCCCTTTTTTACACGCGTTCTTTCAGTGTAAATTTTGGTCCAAATTATCTGAGTAGACTTCTGTATTTTATAGAATTTAATTATATAATGTACAACATGCCACTTTGCCTTTTTTCACATTTCCATGGGAATAATTGCATATTAAAGATGAGCTATATGCTATTATTCCGTTACGAAGAGATATCTCTGTTATAGCATATGTTATATAGTTATGTATGTAACATATGTTAATTCAATATGCATCTACCAAAGAACTTTGTCTATTCGGTAATCCTGATAATCGTGAAAACCTTATTTGTACACAATGGGTGGATATATTTTTTACAAAAAACGATGATTTTTCCATGCGATAAATACTTCCTTTTTTGATCATATACGTTGCATTTTGGTACAATTGTAACCAACCAGAAATAAAATCATGTTCCACGATAATATTATTGCTTTCGTATGATTCTGACAGCCATTTTCAAGCACACGTGAATATCTGCATTAATTTCTTGGTACCAAATATTTGTAAATATGTATTTCTCTCCAGGCCAAGCACAAATACGGAATAATTAATATTGGTCTGGCCATGAATGCGGAGGAAATAACTTCTTTGCATCACCGACTTTAATCAATTATCTTGGTGGCCGAGTGGGTTAAGGCGTAAGTAAGACCGGAAGAGTCAGGGTCTAGGGTTCGCGGCTCTTCGGCGGCAATTTTTTTTTATCGGTCAAATATGAATCTAAATCAGCCACGAATTTTGCTGGCAATGCTGCCTAGTGGTCATAATACTAATAACAGTTTATTTTCCGTTGGTAAACATACATTTGCGTGGGAATTTGCATATTAGGCACTAGGTTGTGGTCGATACACGTGTTTACACCAGAAATAGTGGACAGTAAACCGAATATAGACCAGTTTCCAACTGTTATTAGTCGTTGAATAACGGGTTTTTGACCAGATAAATCACGTGTTATACACGTGAGTTAAACGAAAAATGATCCCTGTGTGCTGTTTGGGAACTTGTAACAACAAAAGAGTGGGAACTTTAGGTGTTCTCCAAGGTCATAAGACCAGAATTGAGCCACCAGAAAATTACAAAAAATGTATGCCATAAAATTAAACGCAGTAACTGTTACATAAGTATTGTTACAATGAAAATACCATCAAAATAAATGTTCAATATTTTCTTGAGAAAAAAGCCAGTCTTTGACAAGTTTTAACATTATTTTTGAGAATTTAATTTTTTTAATTTCAGCGGGCAGTATATTTAATATCTTTGGTCCCATATAGAGAAAGCAATGTTTATATAAAGGTTTTTTTGGTCTGTTTGAAACAATGTTGGACTCATTCCTTAAACTATATATACATTTATGAGATACACATGGCATATTGCCACTTCTGGCATAAAACAATTTTAAGACCTTAAATAAATACAAATGCCTTAGTGGCGACAATTTGAGGACCACGAACAAGAGAAAGGAGTGTTCATAATAATTTTTGGACGATATTACACGAATTATTTTTTTTGCAAGATGAGTGCACACTTAAATGTGTTCATGTCTGTACTGCCCCAGTAGATTATACCATAAGAGATTTTAGAATGAACAAGAGCATGATAAATGTTTTTTTTGACCGGAAGTGGACATTTGTTTCGTAAGAAGTAAAATTTGGACCAGGCACTTCTAAGGCATTTGTTTACAGTAAGTAAATGTTTATCCCAGCGTAGATTACTGTCCAAAATTACTCCCAAATATTTCATTTCATTCACTCTCTCAATATCTGGACAGTTACAACCACAATTAAAACAATTTATAGTATGAAATACCAATTTACAATTAAAATTACGTGTATTACAGATATCATAATACATAAACTTCGTCTTATCACTTAACTCTAACCCATTAAAATCAAACCATTTTTGTAAGAAACGTAGATCCTCTTTAACAAATGTTTCAGCACAATTCAAATTAGGTGGTGAGTAGCACAGAGCTATGTCATCAGCAAAAGCTGTAAGTTTACCATTGAATTTATTTTCACACAAATCGTTTACGTAAATCAAAAACAGAATAGGTCTTAGAACAGAGCCCTGTTCAACTCCTGTCTCAATAGTTTTATATTCACTAAAACAATTATTTACTTTCACACGTTGTGCTCTCGTTGCCAAATAACTTTCAAACCTCTTTAGTGATATTCTACGTATTCTGGCTTGCTCAAGTTTCATTAATAATACTTAGTGCGAGAGTGTATCAAATGCCTTAGTTATATATAGATACAACCCAATAGTCCGCATGCTTGAATTGACTGATTTGTATACTTCGGTCATATACTTCTCTAGAGCATCTTCAGTTCCTAATCCATGTCTAAATCCAAACTGGTTTTCGCTAAAAAATTTGGTTTTATCTAGGAAATTCAGTAAGCGGCTTTTAACAAGTTTCTCTAAAATTTTTGCAAACACTGACAAAAGAGATATCGGTCGGTAATTCGTGATTTGCAGTCTGTCCCCTTTTTTGTGCAATGGTATAACAACAGCTTTCTTCAAAGGGCTCAGAAATACGCCATTGATAAAACCTAAGTTACAAACGTGAGCAAACACCAGAGCAACATCGTCAATGACTAATTTGAGGCTAATGAGGCTAAATGTTTTGAATCATTAATAATAATTCCACTTAATTATAACTGCATAATTGAACGATCTATTTGTTTTTCACCAATTAATTCTTTAAGTAAATTCCTTTGCAATTTAATGTTTCTAATTGCCTTCTGAAATTTTGACATGTAGAAATTACTTGCAGCGTTCCGCAGGTTTTCGCCCAAGATATTCATTTTTTAGGCTAACATTGCTTGGGGGTTTTCTGTATTTTTTGTAAAGGTAATTTTTCCTCTCGATATGTCGTAGGAGATTTCCAGTAATCCACGGTTTTAATTTAGCATCTTTTTTCATGTGATTTACTTTATATTTTGCAGCTTCAAGACTAGTTTGGAGAGATTCCTACATAAGCAAAAATGTATTAGATGCATCGTTTTCAGTAAACACTGCGTTCCAATTAATACTTGTACGGATTTTTAAAAAATGACATGATTTACTCTCGTGGTGCATGTATAGTTCGTAGGATTATTTACACAAATACTTTTGCATTCATTAGCAGAGATAGTGAGTGATACCAATGAATGATCAGTTATTCCTAAATGTAATACATCTGGTAATAACCTATACTTATAAGAATTGGAAAATCTAAAAAATACATGGTAAATCATGAAGCAGAAATATTCATTATCCTAGTGGGCTGAGTAATCAGACAAATTAGACCAAATGAACTTAACAAGTTCGAATTCCTATCAGTATCATTATTTGTGACCAGGGTGTTTATGTTCATGTCACCAATAAAAACAAGATTACTATGACAATTTCTCAAAATACTTCCTATATCATTAAAAACTGTACTGTAGGAATATTTAGGTTTCTATAAACACTCAGTTCATTGCTCATTCATGTGAAAATTTCTGAATCACACATCCTCAGATTTATTATAGCTACATATCAATTATAATGTGTATACATATCACAAGTAAGACAATTATTCTATTGAATCAAATTTTTCTAGTCATTTATTCCTTAAAATTACCATAGATCCATATCAGGGTACTACCCCAGTAGAATGGGAAGTGTTTGCAGTAGTCTAAAAATGAGATATGTACATATTAAGCAATAAAGCTTGATCATACTGAAATCACTCCATGTTCAGTACTCTATATTTGCCATAGTGAATCATTTTTATTTATGTGTGTTGCAAAATTGCATGCATTGAGGAAATGATATTGTGACACCAACAGATGCCTTTCTTTGAAAATTTGCCATGTTCAATGGCTAACCTAGTTTTACTGATGATGTCCATATTTCCAGTGTCCAGTCCAGCAAGCAGTGAAGGGACTGGGACTAGACTCACCCCATCCCCCGTGGCCACCCCTGTCCGCACCCTCTCCCCTGCATCCAACCACTCGCCCCTCCCAAACCAGTCCCCGGTGCGAACACTCTCTCCAGCGCCATCATCTCAGTCACCGGTGCCCTCGCAGTCTTCTGCTCACACACAGTCCACTGCTCGTTTCCAGTCACCAGTTCCCAGCTCAAATTCACCTGTCCCTAGGCAGTCCCCCATTCCCGGTTCACCCTCTCCGGTTCCACGGCATTCTCCCATGCCACCTCACTCCCCTGTACCAACCTCTCAGTCTCCTGTCTTGAGGCAGTCTCCCATTCCTCCCTCACAGTCTCCTGTCTTGAGACAGTCCCCCATTCCTCCCTCGCAGTCCCCCATCCCGAGACAATCACCAGTCCCACCTTCGCAGTCACCCATTCCGAGGCAATCGCCTATCGCCCGGAACTCCCCAGTCCCCCCATCGAGTTCGCCCGTGCCCAAGCAGTCTCCTGTGTCTCCCCTCACACCTGTTCAACCCATGACACCACTCCAGCAGCCACAGTCTCCGCTCATCTCATCCCCCACCCGACCAACATTGCCACCAACTGGTGCTAATGTCCCCAAGAGCCCGATTCGGTCCGTGCCCATCGACCTGCCATCCGGGATCAACCTGACCAATGGCTCCCCAGTGAGGACAAGCACAGCCAAGAAGGCATCAACGGGAGGCTGCAGTCCAGAGGAAGAGGTGACCCCAGGTGGTGCCGGCAATGCCAGTGGGCGGGTGACGCCCAAGTCTCCATCGCCAAAGAGAGACGCGTCGCTGTTCAAGAGCCAAGAGGATGGTTTCAGCACGTCCCAATCGGAGGGTGGTTACAAAAGTTGGGGCTCGGAGGGTGGATCCCTCAGGGGCCTCCCAGGTCGGTCGTGGAGCGTGTCAGACTCTAGGAGGCTTGCTGTGAGGAAGGCAAGCGTGCGGGAGTTGCTCTCTCGGTTCGAGGGTAAGGACGAAGGAGGGGAAGAGGAGGCAGGAGCCGAGATGACCTCCGGCCGAAGAGCTTCGGCACCTTCTCACCGCCGCCCCACTCCACCTTGCCTCCGAGCGAGAGCTAACCGTGCTAGCCATGCCTCGGCCCTCAGCGTTTCCCTGGATGAGGAGCGCTTCTTGGCTTCAGCACGGGAGAAAGTAATGTCACCCTCTCAAAGCAGTGATGCATCTGGCTCAATGGAGTCAACACCCAAGGGCAGTGACTTAGGAGGGCAGTTGATCAGGGTACGCACATCTCCGGACATCAACAAGGAGACTGAGGACGATGACGACCATGATCACCTAATGAACCGAAGTTCTGACTCTCAAGGTTAGTATTGCATGCATTTCCATTGTGAAGTCACTGGAAGCCTGTTCACTGATTTTGAATTCTTTTCCTGTAAATAGTGTCTTCTCTTTGTTTGTACTTTTTTTCTTGCCCTTGAACAAGGTTATTTTTGAACCTTAGGGGCAAGGTGGCCCAGTAAGTGGAGCTATTGGCTTGAGGATTCAAGTTTACACTGAACTGGCTGTAGTGTATGGCTGAATCACCCTCATTTTAAATTGCTGGTACTCCTATGTTCATGCTATGCTTTCCTCCCAACTTTTCTTAAAGTTTTTTTTCTTAACCCAATTTCTAATTTATTTTGTAGTAATAATTAATGTGTGAAAGATAAATCAGTTCAATTTGCATCGTGGTGTGGCATGACTCACTGGCTTTGATACATATTTGTATTTATATTTTTAGGATTTTCCTCTCCTATAGCAACTATTCCATGGTGGTAATCAGATTTTAGGGTTCGAAATATGGTTCCTTCTTTCATGTTGTCATATTCATCATCCGAAACGCAAACCCCTCTGGAAGGGCAATACTTGCAAATTCTATCCTAAGAACACACTCCATCAATTAAATCTAGTTATATGAAGCACCGGGAAAAATTGGAAGAATGAAGATCAGGTTTTCACTTCATGAGCACAGTTAAAAAATAACGTTTTTGTGAGCTCATGCATCACGAAGAACCATGATTACGCTCCATGGTTTATAATGCGAGCAGAAATAGAAGAAAAAGTTTTCTCGCACGAATTATTTAAATTAATGAACTGGAGTATGTGTGAAAGGAATCTAGCAGTTTTTGAGATACCTATGTATGCTGTCATTCTTAATCAAGGTTGACTATTTTGTTTTATCTTTTACTTTATTTATATTTGAATAAGTATTAGATAAAAATTTGAAGACTAAAATGTTGTGCTAGACTTCTATCTATAACATACACGACTGGGCTAATTGATTAATAATGATGAGATCTGATCTAAATGGTGAAACCTTCAAGACATAATTTTGGGATTCTAATTTGATGCAACTGAGAGGAACTGAGAATGGATTAAGAATCCAAAAATTAAAAATGAGGTAATAGCTCTTGAAATGCATACAAGAGAGAGGTTTTTAGGAAATAGGTCTGTTACCACATGTATTTCATGATTTTAAGTGGAGGCTTTTAATATTTGTTCCTGTTGCATTAGAAATATTGTTTCAGTTATGGTATTCTGTGCTGTGCAGAAAGAAGGGAAAAGTATTATTTTTTAATGAATTCACTTTTTATTCCTTCTTCTTCTAGATCTGAGCAATAACAGAGGTGGTGTGGGAGATGGTTTTGCATCACGAATGAAAGGTGATGCTGCACTGGGAGGGATGCCACTGTTCTCTGATGCTGATGATCCAGAACGCCGGGAGAGAATTGAGCGTTACAAGCGAGAAAGACGCTCATTTCTCCGAGAGAAGTATCGGTCCGAGAGCTTTCGAGGTGAAAAGGACGAAGTGCTCAAGAGACTGAAAGAAAAGGTCGCATCTGTGCCACAGGAAGACCAAGAAAGTGGTATGAGCGATGGTGATTCGCGAAGCCGGAGGAGGACAAGAAGAGCAGCCACTGATGGAGACTGCTCTGAAATTGATTCCCAGTTCTCACCCACGATAGGGTTGCTGTCATCGCGGACTCGACGAAGAGCCACATCTTCAGAATCAGATGATGCTGGAGATCCTTTCTCAGGGTCAAGAGTGGGGGTATCTCCAGTGATGTCAAGGTCGCCAAACCAGAGGCACGGTGCAATTCCCACTTCTCCAACTACCTCCTCAGTGGGTACCCCATCCCCTGGATGTATTAGGGATGTTGCTGCATTGTTTGAAGCACGAGAGCGAGGTGAAAGATCTGAGAAAAGTGATAAGCCTCGGGAGTTATCTTCTGTCGAATGAGTGAAGGTTTAAGAGAAGGCTTAAGAAGGGGGAAAACATGATGAACCCCATCATGGGGACATAACTTTTTGAACATCTATTTTGAAATTTTAGGTGCTGTCTTTCTTGAACTATCAAGCAAATTGCGTAATTGCTTCACTTCAAAGATGGCTTACAAATTTCAGTGTGTTTGTGAGAAATACTGTACATTGAGTGTGTGAAGGTTGGGGTTGTTTCCAAATGAAAGTGTACCCCTTTGTTGAGCTTCATGCTATGTTTCTTCATTGGATTCTTCTGTTGCAACCTGGATTAATCATGTGGATTGCTAGCAGTTTCTGAAGTGACTAGCAGATGTGTACATTTTGTAGCAGTGATGTGTGCCAAATGAAATTTTAGATGCTGTCTTTCCTTGACTCCCAAGCACATTGCAGATCTGTTCACTTAAAAGATGGCTTAAGATTTCAGTGCATTTTTGAGGAAAACTCACCATCAAGTGTGTGAAGGTGAAGGTTACTTTTCAAGTGAAAGTGTCCCTCTTTGTGGAGCTTCATATTATGTTTCTTTATTGGATTCTTCAGCTGCAATCTGGATTAATCATGTGGAGTGCTAGCTGTTTCTGAAGTGACTAGCAGATGTGTATGTTGTTTTAGCAGCGAAGTGTGCCAAATGAAATAATTTGCAATAAAACAAAATTCAAAATTCTACTAACCAATTTCCTTTGAGTTATGAAGACATACTCTAGGATTAATTGAACTTTGCCATTATTATATCAGCAGACTGTAGATATTTTACTCAATGACCCTCTCCCTGAGGGATTGTTCCTTTTATTGTTGTGCTCTAGCTGAGGATTGCATACCTTTGTCGATGCCCACTTTACGGGTTCTGTCGGACCACTCACCGTGACCAACTGTGATATTCTAATGTACATGTTGATGTGTGTTCGTATCTGATTGATCATTAATGCATGGTCAAGCAGGTTCCTTTTTCCCAAATTCTGAATTCTCTTAGCTTAATTCAAGCTGAGTTTCCATACATCACAATTCTAACCTTCCTTATTTTTGTATAGGAAGTGTGACATTGTTGTGTGAGCTTGCACTCTTATTATCTCACCTTGCACACAAATGGGAAAGTTGCATTACTCGCAGGGATTCATATGACCAATACTTTTTTATGTAGTTTCATGTTAACCATGAAAAAAATGGCTACGTTGCTACCTGCCTTATTAAAAACCCACCGTGTGCTAACTATTCTTAATCACGGGATCAAGGATATTGCAGTGGCTTCATACTTACATTTCTTTGCTCAAACTCCAATCCTTTCTATATCTGTATGCCATGGGACATTGTAAGCCGCTCGGGAGAAATTGGGAATACTCCTTGGATTGCAAAGAAAATTGATTCTACAGATCAGATTGTTAGTTCTGTGATGATGGACATGGTCTGATCTGTTTGCAATTCAAAGAATTTTTAAAAAAAGGCCATGTAATTTTCTTTTAACCATTTTATTGCATTTACTTCCCTGTTGCCAACATGATTTAAAGTTGATGAATGGAATCTCTGAGGGTGCATGAATAGTTTTTTCTATAAATATTCTTTCTATAATTCTGGAAGCCATTATGCCATTCATATTAGTCTTTTAACATTTTGCAGTATGTTTATCCCAGATAATAGAAGGCATATTATTGATAATAGCAGCACACTACGGCATTTTAATTTAGTTGGAACTGTACTCCAGACTAGAGACAATAACCTAAATGCCTTCCATTCTGTCATTCAATGCCCATTGAAATGAATTCAGTATTCATTACATTTTAACATTATCTATCCCACTTTTTTATGCTGATTGAATGAGGAATGAGCATAATTATCCTCTGCCAGACATGAGAAAATGGTATAATTGGTATGCTAGCGTTTACTCTATGCTACATTCCTAATGGAAGTGATTGTTTTAATTCACTGTTTTAACTCCAAAGTCATGACATTTTTTACATTAATTTTGATTGGATTTTTTGAATCTCTTTAGAATAACAAGATTATTTTGCCTATAAGCAACAATTCTCAGTCTATAGGTCTTAGTACATTTTTGAATTTCCTTAGTGAAGAATAAACTCTGATACATTACCTTAGTACATAAATGAATGTGCTCATTGCTTCCTGCCCACTCTTTTACATGAGACAGAACATCTTTCTTGTTCATTACTCAAGTTATTGCCCACTGCCTCCTCCTTAGATATCTCCTTATTCTTTGTACTTTGCTGAGAGGGGAAAAAATATCCCCTGATTCTCTGAACAATACTCAGAAATTTTCTTCCAGATTGTATGTAAGTGTTACATTTTTGTCTCCTGTTTGCAACCCTGGTTGCAAAAATTTTACTTTCTCCTTTCCTGGTAGGCCAGTGATTAGCAATTACTACTGTAATATTGTACGTTGAATTTTACATGTTACGTGTCCTTTTTGAAAGGAAGAAGCTATGACATAAAATTTCTATGTTTTTAGCTTTTGTGCCTTTTGAAATACCTTTTACAAAGTTACATGACTGGGTAATATTATAATACAATCGAAGTGCAGCAGTCATTGATTATTATTGTACAGGTAAACAAATGTACAGTAGATGTTGAGTTTGCTGTAAGCGTAAAGGTATAATGCTGCCACACCTTTCTATGCAATATTGTTAGGTGGTAAAGAGATTTTGTTGTATTTGATTGAAATTACCCTGGATACATAATTTATTATGCATTTCCAGTCTTTGATGAGGATGTTTTCATTGATGTAGAAGTTAATAGTTCATCATCATTGTCAATAATTTATGCATGCTAAGCACTGTATGTATCATTAGCAAATTTATTTTTTGTTTACTTTAAAAAATGAAAGTTTATGTACATATTATAAATATATATACAATGAGGCATTACCAAAGTGATTTCAATGCATCTATCCTCTTTTTTTCTTGATTCTTGAGTAACAATGTGCAACAAGTATTTATCACGCTAAAAGGAATCTATGTATTTATTCTTAGAAATGACCCAGGCAGCTTATTAACCCTTAGGCTGCGGGAAACGTACATGTACGTGTGTACAGGGAACTGCGGAGAGAACGTTCTTGTACGTTTGACCCTTACGGTCTACCTGCTCCCTCAGTTCTTTCATATTTTTATGACCCAAACTCTTTCTTTCCAGCGGTGGACATCTTTATTTTGTGGCTTCATTTGGCTTTGGCCAAAATTATCAGTTTCAAATAACTATTATTATTTTAATATTTCCACATTAAAATATTTTCTATCATTTTCCTGCATTAAATTACAAAATTTGTTATTTGTGTTGGTAAACTTGCATTAGTTTCTTTAAAAAAAATCTTAATCTTAAGAAAAAAACAATACATACTTAGTATGCGTAATTACGAATACATGGTTCAGACATCATCCTCGACGTAGGTACACTTGGAAGAAGCCGGGAGACACAGATAGGTTCCAGATAGATTATATAATGGTACGTCACAGATACAGGAATAGTGTTAAAAACTCGCATACTTATCCAGGAGCTGATGCAGACACAGACCACAACTTATTAGTCATGAAATGTCGGGTAAAACTGAAAAAGATAAGAATGGGAAGGAGGGTACGAAAGTGGAATACGGAGGCATTAACTGGGGAAATGAAGAAGAAGTATCGGGAGAAGGTGGATGAGAGAATGGGTGAGGACCATGGAGTTAGATCAGTCGAAGATGAATGGGAAGTTTGAGAAACGGAATTATAGAAGCGGCGAAAGCAACGGTAGGCGTAGTGAGTGCAACTAAAATTAGAAAACCGTGGATCACGAAGGAGATGATCAGGGAGATGGAGGAGAGAAGGAAATGGAAGAGCGTAAACTCAGAGCTAGGTAAGAGAAAATACCGAGAATTTAATAACAGGCTTAGAAGAGAAACAAAGAAAGCAAGAGAGGCGTGGTGGAGAGAACAGATCGACGCGTTAGAGAAATACCAAAAAGAGGGAAGAGCAGATGCATTATATCGGAAAGTAAAGGAACTGACGGGTGGTAACAAGGGAAGGGGAATTACAACGATAACAGACAAGACGGGAAAGATGATCGTAGAACCGAGAGAGATCCAGGAGAGGTGGAAGGAGTATGTTGAAGAGCTCTATAGTAAAGAAACAAGGCCCAATAGGTTAGATATAGAAAGGGAAGACGATATCGACAGCGATGGCATCGGACCAAGTATCCTAGATAGCGAAATTGAAAGAGCTCTAAGAGACATGAAAAGGAATAAGGCGGTAGGAATAGATGACATACCTGCAGAGTTTTTAAAGAGCATGGGGAAGAACGGAAGAGGAAAACTTTTTGCGCTTATTCGTAGGATTTATGAGGATGGAGTGTGGCCGGAAGAGTTCACGAAGACTGTACTAATTCCTATACCGAAAAAGAGTAAGGCAAAAACTTGCGAAGACTATAGGACAATAAGCTTAATATCCCACGCGGCCAAAGTAGTTCTGAGGATTCTAAACAGAAGGCTAGAGAAGAAGGTAAATGAATACCTGGGTGACGACCAGTTCGGGTTTAGGAGAGGGACGGGAACGCGAGACGCTATAGCAGTGATGAGGACGCTAGTAGAAAGAAACCTAGAGTATGGGCAGGATGTTTTTGCATGCTTCGTAGATTTCGAGAAAGCGTTTGATCGGGTGGAATGGACGAAATTAATGGGAGTGTTGAAGAAATTAGGAGTCGATTGGAGGGACAGGCGTCTGATTCGGAATTTGTATATGAACCAGATGGCACAGGTTAGGGTAGCCAATGGTGCATCGGGATGGGCCACGATAGGACGGGGAGTGCGGCAAGGGTGCCCACTATCGCCGTTGCTTTTTAACGTGTATTCAGAGGAAATGGTAAGGGAGGCATGGGGGGAGGAGGAGGTAGGAATAAAGGTAGGAGGGGAGCTGATAAAATCAGTGAGATTTGCAGATGATCAAGCATTAGTTAGCCAGTCGGCCAAGGGGTTACAGTCAATGGTGAATGCATTAGAGGTGCAGTGCGAAAAGTATGGGATGAAGATCAATCACAAGAAAACGAAAGTAATGAGATTTTGTAGAAGTAAGAAGGCGGGGCTGAATATAAGGGTGGGAGGGCAGAAGATAGAGCAGGTCGAGCAGTTTACGTATCTGGGTAGTATTTTGGAGGCGAATGGGTTTAGTGGTAAGGACATCAGATGCAGAATTGCGCTCGCTAAAGATGCATTTTCGAAGAGAAGGGAATTGATGAGGGGGGGTCTGAGAAGAGACGTAAAGAAGAGGCTGGTGAAAACTTTAATATGGAGCGTGGCGCTATATGGGTCGGAAACGTGGTCATTGCGAAGGGAGGATGTGCGTAGACTTGAGGCGTTTGAGATGTGGGTTTGGAGAAGGATGGAGAAGGTTAGCTGGATGGCGAGAAAGACGAACGAGGAGGTATTGGATATGGTCGGAGAGGAGAGGAAGCTTGTGGCAGAGGTTCGGAGAAGGCAGAAGAGATGGATGGAGGAGGTTTTGAGAGGAGAGGGCATGCTGAAGAGAGTGATAGAGGGGAGAACACTGGGGAAGCGTGGGAGAGGAAGGAAAAGGATAGGAATTCTGGACGAAATAAGAGGAGGTAGAAGATATGAAGAATTGAAGAGGGATCTAATAACTTAGGAGGGAAAGCGAGACAATTTCTATTAGGTTGGGATACAAAATGGGGACTGTCCAAGAACCTACCAATCAGCTGGTAGAATACTTGAATGAATGAATGACTTAGTATGCACCAGATCCAAGTGCAAATACAGATATAAAATTAGCTCCTAAAATTTTAAGTGAGCAATTAATTGTAACTGCAAGTATAAAACACTGTCGCAATGAAAGCCACATGTTTTCTTTGTTTCTTCTCTTATTTTTGTCTTAACTGTTAATACTCAATAACTGTTAATACTTAAATGGATGTTAAGCAAGAAGTAACTCAATCATGTGAAATGTTGAGCCGTACTGAGTTTCATTATCCAACAGTGAAACAATTTAGTTCTGCTTCTTTGCTAAAGTAATCGTAGGCACATGACACTTGACAGCCTTTTCACAACAACTCGTATTTTCTCCAGTAATTTATCTGTGTCACTTTGCTGGAATCCATCCTTCACGAACAGCTAGTTATAATAAATGCGTGAATCACTCATTGTGAGAGATGACTGCTGCCGAAGTCATTTCGGTAAAATAAGACAAGGCTATCATGGAGGAAATAACAACAGAGTACTTAAACGTGAGATAAAAAGACTGTGGGATTCTCAGACTCAATTCGTTAATTCATTTAAAGATAAGGGTGGCATCATGATGTTCTCGAGAGAATTGTGATAATTTATTAATTTAAAAAACCCAGGCCTGGAAACACCCTAAGCAACCGTAATTTTGGTGCTATTAGCCTGTAGTTCATTTGCTTATCCTCAAGGTTCAGGCACTCACAACTCCCAACAGGGTGAAGTAAACAGGTCTTAGTATTTTGGATATACTAAACATATTCTTCGGGCTCGAGAGAAAATATCAAGTAAAGAAAGAAGCTAGGGGAGTTACTCTGGCATTTTGGTTTGTCATACAAAGGTGAGGACTATATTATGACATCAAAAAGTATCCTTGAGAAAATTAAAAATCCTCAGCTCATGAATTTTTTAACAAAAATGAGATTTACTTTATTGTAGTGTGGAATAGATATCCCCATTGCAGACTAGTTTAATTAAAAATTAGTGGTCAGAGCCAGAGTGGGAAAATTTTACAATCTCCAGCTCCAAACCCCTGATTGCAAGATTAATACTCAATTGCTGTTGCAAGGTTCACACTCCATTGCCATATTATGGCAAGACTGAATAAGGATTACTGTTGCAAGTTATAGTGGCAATGATTGAACTGTCATCAGTAACTTTCAAATACCAGATACAGTGTTTCCCCCTAGACCTACATCTTTCACAGACCTGTCTCAGTACCAGAGAGCTCAGGCACCAGGATCCTCTTCTCCCCTTCATATGCCAATATGTGGATGTATCTGAGGTCAGCCAGTATGATCAATCATTGACAGTAGATCCACAAACCTTTCCAAATGCTGCCCTTGCAATAAAGGTTTGTCTCCCCAGGCTCCCCACCCTTTTAACACTAGAATGCCTGAAGGTTGCACACCCCCTTGGATGCCTAAGGGATCATTTTTGACCCCCACTGTTTTTAATTGTATTTCTCAGCAAATGCGTCGTTTTTGAGTTTATTATGTAGTATTTTTATGCCTTTTGATATTTTAACGGATGATGATGACAATTTTCGGATTGAGTTAGGTTAGGCTTAGACACAGCAAAAAATATGAAGAAATCTATTTATTTACAAAGTTACAAACAATTCTGTGAGACTTTGCTGGTAAGAAAATTACAGATTTTATGATGAGGTATTTGTTGCTTGGTTTATATAAAAATAGCCTGTCCCTTCAAAATTTTCAGGAGCAACAGTAACATTTGCAAGGTGAGATGCTGTTTAGGCAGTAAGTTCCTTTGACAATGCATTGCTTACAGGCAAATGTTTTGCAAAACTTGCATGACTCAAATTCACTCTCCACCATATATTTTGTACCTTTCTTACATTGCAATTTTACCTGATATTTCTTGCGAATATTTGCTGCTTAAAGATTAGCACTGTCCGAATCGTAAGATTCAGTGAGAGGACCACCCTGTCGTGAATCAGCGTTTTTTTGAACAAGTTCCTCGCCAAGTTTTAACAAATATTACCTTCTGGAAATTCTAGAATGTTTGAGTTTCTTGTACAGTACATGGGTGTTGATTCCAGCAAGATCAAGAATGTTTGAAAAGATATGCAAGAGCCAACATCTACAGGATGGTTTTACTAAATATATTTGACCCATCTGATCAACAACATCAATGCCATACTTGGTCTCGAAATAAAAAACAACTGTTTCAGGTTTCTTCTTTACATCTGCACCAAACTGAAAATCTAGGTGGAGTGATCTCAAAAGCTCTACCTTTTTCTTGGTTTTCCCTTGATAATGTGTGACTGTCAGGTCATCATGCTTCAAAATTTGAGTGTTATGCAGAGACAGTTTTGCCTTTTCCACTTCAGCTGGAACTTCATGCCTAATGGAATTCAACATTCCAACAAGACTCGTGCCTTTGGCCTTTATACTATTCACCAATGTGAGTGACGTGAAGAAGTTGTCGCAGGTCACGTTACGCCCCTTATTGACATACTGGGACATCAGCTTCTCAACAACATAATCACTCAGATGCTGGTCGTCGGCATGCATGTCATCTTTGCCACGGTTAGGAAACCCATTCACCGTGTACTTGGGAGTCTTTGTCAACAGACAACCAAAACATTTGCCCATATTTGTCAGGTTTTACGGACATGAAGTGGAGGAACCTGCCCTGGGTTTCGAAGGGTGTAATTGCTCATCAACACTTATGTAAGGCCCTGGGATGTAGCAGGTTTGACAATTTTTAATAAATTTGTTCCAAACCTCGGACATGTACCGGCCTCAGTGGCGGTGGGGTAAAGTCCTCGCCTTCCAATCTGAAGGTTGCAGGTTCGAGTCCCGCCTGGGTAGGTTTCACCCACCCAGAGCATGGATGTTTGTGATTGTTCAAGTTTATTGTAAGAGAGGACCTAATGTTCCTAAATACGCTTGATTAAATTAAGACACAATTATTATTATTATGAGAGCAAACTTATCATTCTGCAAGCGGTTGAGTCTAGTGGACCTGACGTCAAATCGTAAGATCCTCAAAATTTCTTCAAAGCGGTCCCGAGACATAGCTTTCTGAATGATAGGAAAGCCATATTTTGAAGACCGGAGAGATCTTTTTGGCAAAGAACGGGTACCAGTTGCTGGAAAAGGCCAAGTTGAAAAAGCATAAGGGGTCAAAAATGACCCCTCCGGCATCGAAGGTAAAAGTAAAAATTTCTTCGATAGGATGAGGGCTACATGCAACCTTTTTTGTGGGAATACTCATTGAGTAAATGAGCTCATGTGTTTCAAGTAGCAAATCTGGGTTTTACCTAATGAAAATGTGTACTCCCTATTTCCTTGGTGAAGAGGAGTATGTGATTTCTTTTGATTTTGACACCCTTTCATAAACCAAGGGTTGTGTGCCTTTTTATGATTCCTCATGGTCCAGTATTTATGAATATTTACATGCAAAAACCTCTCATTTCTGAGTAACTTTCTGATAAATGTATAATAGGTTGGTACATTTCTCCAAATTTGAGTCTTAGGCAGCTTCTTCACTTAACATAGCCTTCACTTAACATAGCCACTTAACACCTTGAGAGTTGACGCACAAAGTTGTAAGATGCAAGGGAAAATTTAAGTTTTCAACCAAATCTGTTAAAAGATGATCATTTTTTTTATAACTTGGTGTGGTAATTTACCTTCATCAAATGAGTATGGTGACTTTGACATTTTTTTTATATAAACCTATTAAGTTTTGAAATTTTGAATGAATTAGGTACCTTATGGGCAGAAAAAATTTATCTCACATTATTCCACTATAATTATCCTTCTTATTTTGATGTTAATGACATTAGTCAGAGGTCTTCTATCTTAGTAGCAGTATGGGGGAACAAAATGGGAAATTATCAACAAAAATTTGATGAAAGAGCTTGACCATTCTGCTCGATTATGTAATTTAAATTGCATCGTTTCCAATCATTTCCATTGAGTTTTTAAATCACTAAGCCTGGCAAAAGTTTTTTATGTTGATCAGTCAATTCCTCAGTACAGCACCATGCTTCATCAGTTATCTTGACAAAAATGCCACCTTTGTTTTTCATGCTGCTTGTATCACCATTGTAATCATATTTTTATATGTGAATTAAATAATATGATACTGTTCAAAGTTGTGATTGCTTGAGTATCTAGGAAATCTTTATCGTCAGCACTCCATTCTCCTAATAGCTACCCATTTTATTCCTTCATGTCTACATCTCATCATCCCTCAGGATTTGTCGAATATGTTAATTATATCCTTGGTTTTCTTCAGTAACTCTTCCCATTAGATTGATACGGATTCAATTCAGGTTCGGATGAACTCTTTTTTTTGGGGTATCCAGCAAGTTGTCAGATGATGGCTAGTACAGTACAGATAATAGAAGGCCCTAGTTGGGAGCCACTGGAGACTCAGAGGCTAGACAATAGGCTGAGATTACTTTAAAAAATTCAGGCCGCACGAGTTTCAGAGCGAAACCGAGGATAATATTTTAACCCCACTCTCTCTTTTATCTCTACAACTGATCATCAAAAGTCATCTATTCCAAGATTGGTTTGCTGCAGCTTTCAAATTTACTCTCCACTGTAAATAAAACTCTCCTTTGTAAATTTCCTGATGTATTCCATTTTTGGTCTTCCTCTATAATTCTTCCCATTAGTTTCTTCTTCTATTATTTTATTCGAGAAGCTGTTGTGTCTCAAAATATGCTCAATAAGTTTGCATCTCCTTCTTTGAGTATCACTGAACATTTTTCCTCTAAAACTCTTTGTTGGACTTTTGTATCCTTCAATGGTGATTATCTCCATCCATATGATCTTCATCATTCATCTGTAACACCACAGTTCCATTGCTTCCAAATTCTTCTTGGTTTTTCAGCTGTTCTCATACAAGTGTCATTACCATACAGGAGTTTGTTTTTATGAGTTAATCAGTTGTGGTGTTGCAGCCAGCAACAACCATTGATGTAAATTCCATACTTTTGGTAGGCAGGTATTATTCCACGGATTTTGAGATAAGTAAATGTGTTGAATATCATGCCCCTATGCTATATGCAGGGCCGTAATAGGACATGCCGGGGCCCCTGGGCACACAAAAATTTGGGGCCCGTTGGAAAGTAAAAAATGGGAATGACAAGAAAAAATATTTTTCTGTTATGATTTTATATTTATTATGCTTATATACATAGTAAATCAGTTTCACCAAATAGCAAATAATACATGTTTATTATTGCTAAAATGTTCACTGTTCACTCTCTGGAAAAAAATTGAAAATCTGACGGTAATTTTAGAAGGTATCTACTTGAAAACCAAAAAAAAATTGAGCTTTTTATTGTCTAAGCAAATATATCGGTATTTTGGGGCCCCCATGAGGTCAGGGGCCCTGGGCTCGGGCCCTGTGTGCCCTTATGGTAAAGACAGTATTGGCTATATGGGTATAAGGCATTGTGTTATTTGACCATCCCGATATTCAGTGCAGGCTTTGAGTTCAATGTTTTAATCAGAGTCTTTCTCTATCTTACGTCAGAGTCTCTACCATGACTGCCAGCTGTTTATCATACAGGCCGCATATTATTCTTCTGTCATTGAATAGCACTAATGCTTTTCTATGTATTGAACATTCCGTTCCAGTCCACATTGTCAAATGCTTTTCCAAACTGTCAAATTGTGTCAATGTCAAATGCCTAGGTCAACGATGCAAATGCGTGTTGGCTGGTCATTTTGCTTTCTTTCCCTGAAGGCTAAAGTGACTTCCCTCTTTCCCTGCTTTTCCTGAAACCGAATAGGTCTTGATACAGTAAGTCTTACATCCTTTGTTCCATCCTGTTGATAATTTTTGTTAGAATATTTGACACCTGTGTAAGGCTAATTGTGTGTTCTCAAGTCATTAAACTCTCAGATCTTTCTTCTTTGGGATTAGGGGCTATTATGTTCTTTTTTAAGTCAATTGGTACTTTTCCAGGTACGTAATGTCCCAGATTTTACACTCTGTGCTCCCACATACTTATTCAACACTGAAAGAATTTCCTCTACTCCTGTCACCTCTCTCCTAGGTCCTTAACACCTCAAGTGCAAATGACATGAATATAAGTGTTGGGAGCAGCATCAAATTATGATCATAAATAGGGTGTACTTTTTCATCTTCATCTATAAAGTCTTCATCCTCCAAGACTATTCAATTCTCCTCCTCTGTAAAGTTTCTCCAGGTATGCTCTCTTTTTATCTCTTTACATTTTCTTCATGCTCTATTAGAACTTCACTGTCTCCACCTGGAATGGAATTAAATTTGATGGGATGTCATCCATTGCGTACTGCTACTTTACCTGAGTGTTATTTCCACACATGTGGTTACATTCATTATACATTGGTAATTCAGTAACTGCTATTCCAAATGTCCCCTTCTTATGGCCATTTCGTTTTTCTGATACCTTGAACATTCACACACAGTTATCTCATTTATAATTTTATATTTTCCAGTTTTCTACCTACCCTATTATTATTCCATTATGCCCCATTTTATCTGACACTATGCCCCATCCTATATGTTAGGTAATCCCTCAGTCTCCCTCGCAGGACTTTCCCAAATTGTATTTTCCCTTCCATCATGCTCCTTTTGAGTTCACCCTGTTTCAGGATGTGCCCTGAGTATGTTATTTAGATCTTCTCTTCATAAAAGTGCAATATTAACTTTCCCCTCATCTATTCCTGTGTGGATTTCCTCATTTCTGATTTTATTCGTCCATATGATCGTATGCGTCTGCCACCGATGCCAGATTTTAAATACTGCCATATGTATCTGATCCTTCTTTCCAATGACCCATGTAAAGCACAAAACTCCACACTTAGTTATTTTTATCAATTTAATTTCTTCTGCATTGCTTGTACATTCCACAATATAAAAGCCTTCCCCAAGTCAATGAATACCACATGTAATTATTTTCTGATATCTATCATCTTCTCTGCTAATATCTTAAGGCAGACCGTGTCCTTACTTGTTCCCTTACTCCTCCTGTATCTGGATTGGTTCTCCAATAAGGTTTCTAAGATCTTTTCTTCTATCTTTTGACTAGGTGATTACATAGTCTTGTATTTTGGAGGCACGTGACAACATGCTCAAAGTTCTGTGATCCTCACATCTCTCAGTACATATCTTCTTCAATGTTGCAATCATTACACTCTTCTAAAAAAATATTTCTGCTGTTGCATCTCTCTTTGATTTTAATTATAAGCTTTATTTTGCAGATTCTCCACATGTCTAAATGTTGTCCTGAGTGCCTTGTTTTTTTCTCTCTCTTATTTCCCTATGAAATTCACTCATGATTCCTTCCATTTCCTATTTCTCCTTGCTCTTTGAACGTCAGTGCTTTAAAGCACTGCAAAGAATTCTTGCTCTATGAGCATCTTCCCATTCAAATCTCAGGCGTTATTAAATTACACACACTTGCGTATGTAGTAATAAAGTAGTGATAATGTAAGGATAATAAAAAGTAATAATGGAAAGAGAAATAACAGAGGAAGGCCAAGAATGGAGTACAGGCAAATAATGGACGCCAAAGTGAAAACATTATGTAGGAATGAAGCAGTTGACAGATAGGAGAGCTGCAGCTAACCAATCTCCGGATTGATGACTGGTGATGATGCTTTATTCATACACAGTTTCCTATCGCAAGTGTCTAAGTATTTCCCTTTTTCATGTTTTCATTAATTTTTGCACAGCAGCTTTTAATCTGCTTTTCCTTGGCCTTCTTGGATTCCCGTACTATTTGGTTCAGTTGCTCTGTGCATTTGGATTACTCATCGTAATTCATTGGATTAATATATTTCTTCTTTCTTCAGTAAGATATCTGATCTCCGGTGTGACCCTTTGCTGCCCCATCTCAGTTTACTTACTCACTTGAAACAATTTGAAAGCAAAGAATGGAAATTACTGCCTCATTCGAGGTACGGACTTTACGACTTGTTCTATTTCCTTCGGGGCGGTGCGGGCTATACGGCATCTTCGAAATACTCGTCCAGAAGCGCCTCAGTTTTTTCCTGAATTTGCGAGTTCTTAGGGACGCGGCTTCAGGCAAGTCCAAGCTGTCCAATTGGAGTATTAATACTCCAGCGACTCACTTCTTGAATATAGTGCGCCTTTGCTGGGTTAAACATTTTTCTCTGTCCTATCTGACCTATTTTTCTCTGTTCTATCCAAGCTGACCAATTGGAGTATTAATACTCCAGCGACTCACTTCTTGAATAGAGTGCGCCTTTGCTGGGTTAAACATTTTTCTCTGTTCTATCATTCAATTCAATCCTCCAGATACTCTTCATCTATTCGTCGTATAGGTAAATGTGCGTTTTCGTCCAGTCAGCTAAAAAAAACACATTTACCGTCGTATACTTGCGTGTACTTATAAATTTTCTGCAGCACTTCCAAACTTCAGTTTGGAACTCTAGCATCCAGGTAGTTGTCTAATGCCTTTGGGTGAGCCAGACGGAGAGTTCATTACTAAGTTTAGGTCATTCACGCCCACCACGATGGATTCCACTGGAAGATGCTCGATAAAGACGTTTGGCGCCGATACCTCTTGTACTATATACAGATTTTTCTTTGGGTAAACATGAGCTTTCAGTGTCACAACTCCACTCACAATTCGCTGATACTCAACTGTCTTATAATTAGTCATACGCCCATACAGAAATAAATGTTTTCTCTCTTTTTTCCGTAATTTTTTTCATTATAAAATCTGCCTCGAATGGAACGTATGTCATCACTTATTCTATAGTTTTTAAACTCCTCTTTAACTGGACGTCAAGAACTATTCAATAATATTTTCAATTTGCCAGACTTTTCTTCAAACACGAGCGGTATCTCAAGCGCCGCCCGCTACTTCGAAGGGTACTTTTTCAGGGTCCTCATCTTCTGCTCGAAATGCCGCCCGAAGTCTTCTATGTAGTTCTGCTTTCGTTCCGGATGCTTCGTTCTCGTCCCTGCAGCTCTTGCTTCAGTTCGGACACCTTTGATTCTTTAATTGCCTCAAAGCCATTTTGATTTCCTTCGCAATCAACACCAATCGTCAGTAGCGATCATTTAACTGATTGTAAGTTCTAACTTTTTTATCTTAATCTACTTCTAAGATTAGTACAACACGAATGGGTTTACCTTAAGCAAATATTTATTTTTCTCTCCGTTACTCATTTATATATCCCTTCAACTATACAATATGATCAACTGATTGCATCTGATTGAGTTGGCGTGTTTGGCGTCACATGGCAACAACCTTGATTTTGATGCAATAAAATAACTGAATACCACTACCGAAATATTCTTTTGTTTTATGCTTCTGTTTTGACGTATTTTCTGTCTGATGAAGAAACTTCATCATTGCTGTTTACCAATGTACTACAACTGTAAACTCACGATCAATAGAGCTTTAATAAGAGAGAAGTCCTCGATTACATTTGCAGTATCACGAAGCATGTATAATGAATATACCAAGCTCCTTCGGAATCATGAACTCATGGGCAACTAATGAAGAACTCACTGACATTCTACTGACTATTAGCCAAAAGGTGTACGGTTAACCATTTAAATAAAAGTATACTTCTATCGGAAATCCTGAAGGAAGATATGCAGGCAAGTATATTTACGTTTTGTAGGAATTAATTATCTCCCGGTTAATGGTTGAAGAAAATTCTTTTCGGGTTTCTGTCCGGGATAGGTGCTCCATCTTCTTCTTTGCCGACGTTTCAATGGAAGACTTATTCATCTTTGTAAGGGCCGTTGATGATAAATATTGAAATAATTTGCGAATTACCTGTATCTTTCATACATCGAATCGTGACCGTAGTTTTTTATCTACCCGCAATCCATCGTAGCAGTGTAAATGCTGACTGCAAACTGTAACACATTTTTTGTGAGGTATCCCGTCATAGGCGGATTCAGAGGGGGGGCACGGGGGCACGTGCCCCTCCCCCAGACGCTAAAATAATGGACAAAATTTTTAATACGGTCCCGTTATAATTACGTTCGTTTTATTTTGTGTATTACGGAGCCTCATTCATTTTAGCCTTAAGCACAAGTCAATAAGACAGATTTGCTGGTCATTGGTCATTCGCTAGTCAGCGCTCGAAAAAAAACATCGCCCAAGTGGGAAGGAAGAGATTGTGTCAAAAATGAACGTTAATGAAGTACTGGACATCTTCAGCAGGAAACATAATAGAAAACTGCCGTTATTATTTATGCAACAAATTAATATTTTCATATTAGTAATCTATATAAAAATAAAAAGTATATTTCGTACATTAATTGTTGTATGTTGTTTTTTAATCCCAAATATGAGAAGACCGTTTGCCCATCAGACCCATGTGCCCCTCCCAAAGAAAAATCCTGGATCCGCCCCTGTATCCCGTCTCATTAAAGCATCGAATGTTGATGCCTTCCGTCTATTCCAAGGAGGTTAAAGTAAAATGGAGGAGGCCTGGCCGTAAACGCTCATGGGCGACGGTGAAGCAAGAACTGGCGCGCATGGGAGAGTTTTAGTGCCGAGTAGGCGCGGACTACCAATTACAAAAAATCGCATAACCTGTGGATTTTAACTTACATCTGACGAAAATCAAAATCAACCGCCGAAAACGTAAGCCAATGTAAGGGTTCCGACTGCAATGTTGGAATCGACGTCGAGAATCAAATCGAATGTCACCTCTATTAATTTTCTAACCTCCTCGGTCAGTTCATCCACAAGCCCTTGTCTGATGCGCCACGGGTTTGCGCTGCGAGCTCATGTCTTGACTTTGACTCTGGCGTGCATCGCTGTGGTATCTAGTCCTCTTGCTTCGGATGCAGTCGGGAGGTAGAGAGCGGCCTAAACCGGCGCTGTTGATATCATTTAGAGGAGCGACTGAGCGAGCCGAGTCTCACTGAGACTGCAGGTCTCTGGTTGAGACTGCCTCTTGTAATAATCTTTCCCTCGCAGCAACTTCAGAATGAAGACGAGAGCATAGCAGACAACGATGCATGGGCAGGATTGAGTACGGGAGCTCTTTGGAGATACCTGGTGGCTGGAGGCGTGGCTGGTGGAGTATCTCGAACGATAACGGCACCATTGGACCGTCTGAAAGTGTTTCTGCAGGTGAGGCCCTCATTTTTCCCGATTGCAGCCAATATTTTTCGGAATATAGGTATCGCAGAACAGGTTGGAAATCATCTCCGGAAAGCTCGAGGTCAGGGAGGGTGAATCAAGCGTGGATGTGCGGGTATGGGCATAGAAAAACTTGGTGGAACTCGGCTGCGGAGAGTTTGAGGTCAGTGAATTTGAATTAAGCGTTGAGCTCATTGTTGTGAGTTGTCTTTCAGCACCTCTGTCCGCTCAGGACAGAGGTGCCGAAAGACACCTGCGGGGACCTTTGGAGGGACCCTCAGCCCCTTTGTCCCCCTTCATTTGTATGCTTTCTTCTGCATAACGGTATATGCTTCACAGGCGAGTGCCACGAAGTTTTTCCATCCCATGAGTAACCGGAGGTCTCCGGTGGGGACTTCTGGAGGGACCCCCCTCCCCTCTGTCCCTTCCATACCACCAGAGTCCTCTGGATTGCCGATAATACAGAGGGAGTAGTGTTGAGAACGGCCATCCAGAGGACTCTGCATACCACAATCTTATGCTTCCCTCTCCCTGTCGTCAAGGTCTACGTAGGGGAGCATCACTAAACATTGCGATGCCTATCGTAAACGTGGGTTTTTTGCACTGTCAAGGCCATATCCCATCAACTAAACAGAACTGTTTCTAAGAAAAACACTAAGTTTTGCAATATCTGTGATATAATAGGGTTTTTCTGAGTGTTCCAACTGCTAATGTATATCGTAGGTACTGTTCTATGCCACGTTTCCACGAAAGCCGTAGGTACTGATCGAGGTAGCTACGTCTGTAAGTAGCCCAAATCTCCGTGGGAATTCGCGTCCGTACAGCTGTAACACAAAGCTCCTAAAGCTGCGAACCTTACATCGCTTGGCGCTGGAGTTGCAGGGGAGGAACCGTAAATGTCGTGTGGTACTCGAAAAAATAACACAAAATGGATAACGGCGTGGTGTTACTATGTTTGATAAACAGAGAAGAGTTACATTTGTTTTTGGAAACATTCCGAATATCGCAAAAGTTATCATGGATGCGGGAATTCGAATTTCGTTTGAAATTAACTACCTGCGCACTTGTTCTGCGCAGTTATGAACTTGTTCTGCGCACTGTACTGCGCACTGCGCATCTGTTTCACTTGTTCATTGCAATTCACCCTCTTAGTTTAGAGTTTGGTCTGAGGGCAGCACAGAGATACTGCTATTACATTGAGTTTTCAACTCTATGTCATCTGTTGTTGAGCCAACTCAATGTACATACTGTTACGCCAATGTAGTGGAAATGCATGAAGGGTTGTTACGTCGGACCCTTCGGCTGTTGTGGAAACGGGGCATAACCTGTGACCTTCGGTGATTCTAGGGCAAAACTTTGGTCCGTGTCTTGGCACAGCTGAACTACCCATATGTACCAATGATGTTAGTTTTCTTGTGACAAATTGTTTTTAAGAATTTCTCAATCCCCTTTTAGGTGCATTCCAAGTATGAAGGTCTTCGTTCGTGCCTACGCGATATGATCAAAGAGGGTGGCGTCAAAGGACTATGGCGTGGCAACTCAATAAATGTCATGAAAACGATACCAGAGTCAGCTATTAAATTCATGGCATACGAGCAAATAAAAGCAATAATAGAACACCTTGAAGCCGATGGAATAACTACCTACGACAGAATTGTTGCGGGCTCATTGGCTGGATGCACAAGCCAAACTATCATGTATCCACTTGAGGTAGAGTTTTATTATTTGTGTAAAGTTTTCAAAATGAACTGTAGGCATCCCCAAATTTTATGCGCCAATTATTTTAAGCTGGTTAATGCTTCTCAGAACCATTTTAGTCTTTTTGTTAGTGGAAGTATTGAAAAAATAATATTTATTTTCATTTTTAGGTTTTAAAAACAAGATTAACGTTGAGACACACTGGCCAATATTCGAGCGTTATGAACGCAGTAGTACAGATAACGCGGCGGGAAGGCTTTAGGTGTTGCTACCGTGGTTATTTACCCAATATATTGGGCGTCATACCGTATTCTGGAATTGATTTAGCTGCTTATGAGGTAAGAGAAAGGAAATTTACTCCCGCAATGTCTCCCAAGAAACCTCACCTTGAGCATCTGTTCTTATGGTTGGAGCGAATCATAGTGTATACACTTCATTCATACGCACGATTATAATCGTGCGTATGAACGAATTGCTTTCTTCTCAACCCTCTACTTGCTTATTCAGAGTTTACTTTACAAACTTATTTTCCTTCCAAAGTGGCATAGATACTGTCTCAATGCATAAATCAACTTTCTGATCGTTGATGAGTGTTAATCCTACTTTTTACGAACTTTTTCGTTCGATAACATATACAGTTATACCGTATTTCTCCGAGTATAAGCTGCACTCGAATGTAAGCCGCATTCCGTTTTTGGGGACTCAAACAGGGAAAAAAGTTAACACGCGAATTTAAGCCGCACCCTTTTTAGTGCATCCCGTTCTACCTACAGTATTAGGCATTAGAATTTTATATCTGTTTTTACATTACCTATGTAACTGTGGCACAATGTTACCTATATTATCCTTTAATATATGAATAAATTGTGCACCAATTGGACCTTTTCAGCGCTATTTCTTACTTTACTCGTGGCTTAAGCGAGTTTAGCTGGCGTCCGCGTGAATCTGAATGGCTGGTTTGCTCAAATCGGTCATTTTTACGATTTTTAAAGAAAATTATCGAATTTAAGCCGCACCTCAAATATAAGCCGTACCCCGATTTTGAGGCCCCAAAATTGGGAAAAAAGTGCGGCTTATATTTGGAGAAATTCGGTATTAAGTAAATAAAATATTGAAAAAAATGTCTTATGGAAGGAATAGGTTTGAAAGTAAAGAGTATTTGTTGAAATCTGCTGTATATTGCAGTTTAATGTGACTGATTACAAAACAGATAAAAACTAATAAGCTTATAAGCATATATATAGGAATTCGTTAAAAGAGTTAAGAGGATCTATTTTTCCTTCTATGATTAAAAGGGTAATCACACAGAGACAATCATTTTTCAATTATCTGACTTTTCCGGTGCTAGGGCAACCACGCAATAAATATTTTTATGGAGTATTATGCCTGTACTATTTGAATTAACTTGTCCAGTGTCCATTTTACTCGAGGATGCCGCAAAACAGACCGTTAGCGGTTTCTCAACGCGGGAAATTGACTGTGTCGTAAGGCCATAATATTTATTTTGTGATGTCGTTATTAGGCCATCGAGGTACATTGCGGTGCATTTGTTACCGAAGCATATCTCTACTAGACTTTGAAAGCTGCTTAGCCGGTATGAGAGTTCACGGATGATGAAATGTTCATAATATTTAATAACACTGCGTGACAGGTGAGGCTGAAAGTAAACTTCACAAGCAGCTAACCCTTAAGTACAAGGGTTTTGGTCCCCTGACGAGTATTGAGTGAAGTTCGGTGATTCACCTCCTACTGCTACTCCCAGCGGCCAAGCCTTTGAACTACATATGATCACATATAACTGGACAGGAAATGAAAATTTGAGCCTTAGCATTGGTTATATGAACGATGTTTCTATATCACCTCAACGGTTATTATGATTAATAGTATTATACTGGAAGGGGTAGGTTTTCCACTTTGCTTTTCCTCCTTCAAGCATCTTATTCCTTTCACTCTTTATATCTTCAGCTCAACTTACTTCCTACTTTTCTTCATCCCATCCGCTGGTATTCTTTGCTCTATTCTAATTCTTGTCCTCGTTCTTCACCTCTTGCTCAGCATTTTACGTTCAATAACTGTCTTCAATATTCTCTTGTGTTCAATTACTTGAGCCAACTGCTAACCACTTTCTCTGCCACCTCCTAATCTCATTCAATAACCTCCTTTCATCCCCTAAAATGCCAAGTACTTCTTCGTTCGTGTTCCTTTCTGTACATTGAACTTTGATCCTTATCCACATCTTAAAGTCCTGCGGTTGGTTCACAAACTTTCCCAAGGGTTCTCGTTTCGCTTCCATTCAACAGCACGCTTAGAATCAATTTCTTCACCTGCTTCTTTTCAGCGTCTTTGCTCTGCGCTCTTGTCACATGTTCTATCTTGTTACTGAATGTCCCTTTGTATAACGCAATAACTGTCCTAATATCCTTTGTGCTACGTTTATTTGCACCAATAACGCTGCATAAGCAACGGATTGTTGTAAACCTAATTTTTATGCTTCATTTTGTTTTATTTAACCTGGGAAATTTCATTACTGCTACTCGTCATAGTTAATCGTCACGCAAAATCTATTGCACTGATTCTGCAGAAATTCGAATAATGACTGAAATCTCTTGCCTAACTGCTTACTCAAACGCCTGGTCATTAGTTAGCCTTACCGCCTTCATAATCTCTTCCTACTTCAATGTCCCCCCATGCCTCTTGCTCCGTTGCCTTTTCACCAATCTTATCTTGACGTCTTTGCTCAGAATTACTGTGATAATTTCTCTCCCACTACCGAACGCCTATTTTGCTAGCTATATCTTTTCTTAAATCCTCAGCACCACGTCGATTTTTCTCAAAATCCTGCACATGTAAATTAATTGCATCTCCTTATTGGTTTATGCCCGGTTGTTTTTATGTTTAGCTCAGATCTCTTCGCTCCAAAAAATTTCAATACTCTCGCCCTAATATTTTACCTAAAACCTGCAATTTTGCTCAAGTTCCCCGGGGAGAAATTTTTAAATGAATTTTATTAATTTTCAGACTATAAAAATCCATTACATTCGGAGAAATGAAGGTGCTGAGCGCCCTGGCTTCCTGATTCTCGGCGGTTGTGCTGCGGTGAGCAGTACTTGCGGACTCATCGTGTGTTATCCCTTTGCCCTTGTAAGAACCAAGATCCAGGCCCAAGGTAAAATGGAAAAAATTCCATTTTCACCGTTAACCATTACGTCATCACCACCATATAGTGTTCCCTCACTGCTAAGAGCCACGAAATTCGACCTTATGTAAAGAGTTCGTTATAATATTCGGTTCCTCTTTTTCGAGGTGAATAATATCCCAGGGGAAGATAGAGTGCTCGAATTAATTTCTCCTACATTCGAAGGGCTTTCAATTTCTGCTCTTAATTTTTTTATTTCAGTTTTTGCAGTTTTTATTCCTTATTCCTAGCGGTGTGCGTGTTAATAGCAGAACATTTCTGATTGCAATCTTCTGCTGAACACTTACGCTGAGACTGAGCACATTTAGAAATACCAAGTTTTCCGAACAATTTAAGCAGCCGAAACAGAAAATTCTGTGATAATAAGATAGCTTTCCCCGCTATTTTTGCAAAGTTACTTTACACTTGCAAATATACAAGCGGAATCATCGGGAATAATAATGTGCCATACAACATTACGAAGTACTTAATTGTCTTCCTTCCAAAAACTCCTTCAGAATCATAAAGTTATGTTTAATTCCCCTTAAATAGGTTTTAAAATAATCAGAAAATGATGCCCTTAATCAAAATATTCAGGCTTTTGTGTTGTATTTTTGCGTAATATTTCCTATTGTATCCCTTACGTACATGTAATGCATATTGTTACTAATATTGATGATTTTTATGCTTTGATATTGCTTGTAATATATTTGAGCGCCATGCCTTATTTTGTTCTAATCAACAGAAGAATCGATTGAGTAGAGTGAAATAATATAAATCAGTTCAAGCGGTGCGCGTGTGAAAGGTAATATAAGTTCTGTTCACGATTCTCTGCTGAAAACTTACGCAGGGACTGGGCATATTTAGAAGGACCTATTTTTCCGGGACGATTAAAGCAAAATTATGGCATTACACACACCCCAATGCATTTTGTCCAGTTTCGAATGCATTATTTTGCGGTACTATACCTACTTCAAGTAAAGAGAATCATTTGAAAGATGATCTATATATTAATACGTGAAGAGAAACTTTGTACCCCTTTTTAAGCATAATGCGCGCACAGAGGAGTGTGAGATTTGGCATAGTTAAAGTTTATATGGAGAAGGAGTGCAGAAAGCTAAATTCTATATATATATATATATATATATATATATATATATATATATATATATATATATATATATATATATATATATATATATATATATATATATATAGATAGATACTTGCAGAAGGTGCCCTTTGGAATTCAACGGGTGTGAAAAACGTTGAACTTATTTTATAAGAAAACCACAAAGCCTGAAGAATACTGTCAACGTCGTTATTTGAGGAGTTCGTAGCCTACCTTGTACCTTGTGTCAGTTCTAGTAGACCCGCTCACCGTTTTCCAGGTGCATGGAGAGATGGTCCTCTTTCATTCCCGGGAAACCCAAAAATGAGCGAATGTAAGCTAACAACACTTTAACACCTTTAAACATATATAAATAACTCGCAACGCTTATGATGTGGAAATTGGTCTAAAAAACAATTCGCAATCGTAATGAGAGGTAGACGGTTCCACTACGTGTAATACATCTGAGTATAAAACGATAATAAACAACGCTGTGTTTGTTGTAGCAACATAGGCATCATTACCATTACTTTTCGCTGCACCTAAGTATTCTTGCACATTTTATTGTGTAGTCAATTTAATTCCTTAATATATGTATCGTTTTCTACGTGAATGTTCTCTCATATACATGCAGTGACCGTATTAGAGCTACTTTGAGAATACACATTGAAGAATATACTTGTTGTAAATACGCATTGAATTAATCGATTACCCTCCAAAGCAATCTATCATGGGGCCCTTCTTATACAGATTTTCTTTCTACGTGCTACCATGGGCCGGTAAAAAAACATTATATTTAAATGCCAGAGGCGTGAATATCCTTTGAAAATCAAATCTCTGGTTGTCAAGGAAATATGCTATTGTTGATTTCAGAGAAAAATGTGAGATTTTTCAACTAAAAACATGATACTCAGGCAAATACGAAGCGTAAAAGGAAATCGATTGAAAGAATTAGAAACTTCATTTAATTAGACATTCGATAAAAAAATCCCAACCCTCTATCTTCAGCGGAAGTAATTTTAAAAAGCAAAAAATTAAACCACTGCACAAAACCCTATGTGTAGCGTACCAAAGGGCCGGCCCCTTTTTGGGACCATTTGGGGCCCTGAGGTTTTATTAAAATAGCCTACCATTTTCCTCAGGTCTTGAAATATCAGTCTGCAGAATGTCAGAACGATCAGATTAAACTGTAGATTTGTATAAAAACCAAACAGACATACAAACGACAGACAAACATTCTTCTTTATATACGAGGGTAGACTTAAAAGTAAGGTCTCCAATTTTTTTGTCATAGAAAATGACATTTATTTACATTGTTGGATACATCGTTGGAAAGGTCATGGCTTCAGCTATTTTTCGATGTAGTCACCCTGGCGCTCGATGATTTTCCTCATCCGCATGATGAACTTTTGAATACCGTCGTCATACCAGCTTCCGTCCGCGTTGCGAAGGCGCTGACCTCCTCTTGCACCTTGTCGTCCGTCGCGATCTCCATCCCTCCTAGGTGTTTCTTCAGGGTGAGGAACATGTGGAAATCACTTGGTGCGACTTCGAGGCTGTACGGAGGATGCCCGATCACTTTCCACCCAAACTTCGAGATCAGTTCCTGCGTCTGACTAGCCGTATGCGGTCGCGCGTTGTCGTGATGAAATGAGACCCCCTTCGTCAGCATTCCTGAACGTTTGTTCTTGACGGCGCGCCGAAGCTTTTGTAATGTGTGGCAGTATCTTTCCTTATTGATAGTGGTTCCCCGGGGCATGAAATCCACCAGCAATAATCCTCACCCTGAAGAAACACCTAGGAGGGATGAAGATCGCGACGGACGACGAGGTGCAAGATGAGGTCAACGCCTTCGCAACGCGGACGGAAGCTGGTATGACGACGGTATTCAAAAGTTCATCATGCGGATGAGGAAAATCATCGAGCGCCAGGGTGACTACATCGAAAAATAGCTGAAGCCATGACCTTTCCAACGATGTATCTAACAATGTAAATAAATGTCATTTTCTATGACAAAAAAATTGGAGACCTTACTTTTAAGTCTGCCCTCGTATATAGATGTTAACTTTTTTTGTATTTATATATTTTTCACAAACTCCCATAAGAAAAATACGTAAAGCTGATGTTTGACTTCGTTTAGACCTTTTTTCATTTGCAAAATTTACTTACCAAATAAAGTCGTACGCAATTTGGAGATTTACCAATATATAGAAAATTGATTAGAGATTCTTATGTTTATAACCAAATTTTGTTTTTAAGTCGAAATTATGAACATTTTTATAAAATGTATCGATATTTAGCAGAAGTTTAGCGTTTTTGAGTCATCGTCCCTGTAACGACCTTGCTAATTGTTGAAGCCGAGATTCCGTTCATTTATTTTCACTCTGAACTAATTAAGGAATAAATAAGTGACTAGGTACACATACTATATACTGTTGTAGCAACCGAATGTTAACAAGTTTTTTAAATATACTTATCTATATTTCTCACGCATTATTTTTCAAGGAAATTGTGATGACCATATAAAAAATAGACTAAACTTAACTTCCTACGACTTAACTACAAGAACGAGAGGAAGTACGTGATATCACAGAAGAGTGAACATTGTTATAACCATGAGCAATAATTAAAAATGGATTGTTTTTACACAATAATATTTACTTTCATAAGATAAGGTTTGATTCAGTGCAAGGGCTTCTTATTTTTCCTTTATTATGGTGTATGTTAGGGCGGATAGGATAAATCGATTTTTCGCGGTGAAACTTGGCCCTCTGGAAAAAGTTGTCAAAGTGACTCAAAATAAGGCCAGAAAAATTTGGGACCTCTAGGTTAACCCTAGACCCTCGCGCCGTGGCCATTTATGGGGAGGGGGGCTGAAAATGGAAAAAGCCATTTTTTTATAGTGGTTCCCCATGGATTTTGCCGAGTTGCGCATCGCAGGACAAAACTTTCGTCCGTTTGGACGTATCTGCAGCCGTTAAGCCACAAATTGTCTATTTTGAGTGCGCGGCCGCGCGTGATTATGCAACGCCCACGAGGTCCCAAATTTTTCTGGCCTTATTTTGAGTTGTTTTGGCAACTTTTTCCAGAGGGCCAAGTAACTCCGCGAAAGATCGATTTTTCCGATTCACCCTTGTGTATATTTCACCTCATCCTCTCCATGGGCTGTTAATGAATTGTTTATGGTATAAGTACTTAATGGTATTTGCAATTTGCACGTTACATCATGGGGATTATTTTTAGCTTCTGAAACAGTTACATTATTTTCTTCTTTCCGTTGAATTTCAACCGGCACCCTCTACTAGTAAATATAAATGGACAACTGAATAAGAAATATAAATATTTCTATTTTAATTTTAGAGCTGCCATTGAACTCCAAGCATGTGACTAGAATGACTATGACTGGTGTTTTTCGAGCAATTATCCAACGAGAAGGATTTTTTGGCCTTTACCGAGGTCTGCTTGCTAACATCATGAAAGTAATTCCTACTGTGTGTATTAGTTACATGGTGAACGAGTGGTGCCGGCAGGCTTTAGGACTACAGATTGTCTAGTGAAGATATTAAATTAATTTTTGGAATTCCATTTAGCTGTTTACATCTTCTTCCGCCTGTTTCTTGCATTGTCATAGTAGTTGATATTCCTTGAGTTTTGTAGAAATGGTAATAAACTCACTAGTATGTGTTTATTGTGAAAATACTGGTTGAAAATTTACTCTCCTTTAGTGCGTCTCATTTATTTATAGTCTCTGAAAGTGCATTTTACCTTGAAGTTAGGGTTAAACCTTTTCTCATTTTCATTCGTCTCTCTCTTTTCGAATACATTCTTTTGGGGGAAGGTAAGCGGATATTGGTTTTCGTACGAGAAAAATTAACTCAAGACATGTTGTAGATATTAAAAAAATATTTTTGCTTTGTTAATTGTGAGACTTAGAAAATGAAAAGAAGTACTCGTTTGTAAGTCAAGTGTGCAATGTGTCCTGAATGGAATTTGTGTTCAAATATCGAAGGGCTACATTATACATCATGTAAAAGGTACTGAATATACACCGAATTACTTTTTAATGGCTTGTGCAAAAATATGGAGGTGAAACAACGCCCATATTTTCCATGTAATGGCTATCACCGGGAATCAATAATTGAATGGAGTTCTCCTCGTATGTGAATGAATCATTCCTAATTTCCTGTTCTATGAACTTCTCGAAATTCATGAGTTATGGAACGTGATATGAGTGATTTAAATTAAATATTTACACGTGCCATGGAAGGTAAAATAGATAACGAGACATCCAAAGTTTATATGATAATACTTTAGTTCGTATGCTCCTAGTGACCCGACGTAAAAATACCGCGTTGAAAGAATAGAACTTGGACTCAAAATCCTTGGGAAATACTGAGGATGGAAATATATGATACTATCAAATATTTTTATCGGATTCTTGGTAAAATATTATAAATATAACGTCAGAAATGGCAGATATAACGATTAAAACGGCAGATATGAAGTTTCACAACGAACTGGTGACACTACGAGAAAATCGCTAACAAGGTGTATTCTTGTGCATTGTCAAAAATGTTACAATGCATACCTCTAGAAAGACATCACCTCTCTCCTCTTCCTTAGCCTCTGCCGACTTAGCGTAAAAATACAGTGTTGAAGTTAGTGTACTGATATTATTTATTCAGAAAATTCTGTGACTTATGACGTCATTTAATTGAATATTTCCATCGGAACCCAGAAAAATTCTCGGCTGGAAGCATGTGGTTAGGTAGGTAAACCTATTTAATCAGTAGGTTCATGGTATGACGACGAACCTGTAACACGGTGAACGAAGTTGAAAATAAGGCATATTTTGATGCGGAGGCACTATGTCACGATGAACGCACACCTAAAAGACTTTACTGCCCTCCTGTCTCCTTGTAATCCCCTGTGATGCTTCCATCTCTATCATCTTGGATGCTCGCCTAACTCCCAAACATTCTCACCACGCTACTTTGCCACGAAAAAGTATAAGCAGCACGAAAATCCTTTGCAAAAGAGGACGTATTTATTCAGAAAATACTATGGATGACAACGTTTTACCATTAAATATTTCCTTCGGAGTATAACAAAAATTTGCGAGAGATGTTGTGTGAGTGAGCAGGTATACCTACGAGGGTTGCTCCAAAACTAAGGTCTTATCTTTATTTCCATGAAAACTAAGACAGTCATGTTTATCAAAGCACCGTTTTGCTGCACAAAAGACTTACTATAAAACACTTTTTTCAGCATAGCAGTCACAGTTAGCTATACATATTATCGAGTGATGAACAAGAACCCACATGCCTCGCTCGTAAAAAATAAGCTCTAGCAGAATGCAACCACCGTTTCGCAGCCGTTTTGTTAGCGCTATTGAGACCAAAATGTTTCCTAGGCAGTCAAACTTTCAATGGCCCAAATAGAAGGAAGCTTAAATGAGCCAAATCCATGCTATATGGTGGATGTGGAAGAACATGCCAGCCAAGTTTGCCAATGTGATCCAGGGCCTCCTATCAACTGGTATGGGGCGTACGTAGTATTGCCATGTTGCCTCCTTCGTACTTCAATGGTAGGTAGGTATGATGACGACAAGCCAAACAGGCCTGGGGCTGAATTCTGTACATGTCTACCGACAGCTGTCTGTGACGGTAGCTACCGATGGTCGTCGCCTGCACCTACAATCGAGCGATTATCGGCACGGCACTTACCAACACCTGTCGGTGCAGGCGACGATCTGCTGACGTCATGAATTTGTCGGTACGAAACTGGCATCTGGTTTTACATTTCCCGGTTAGCGCCAACCGCAAGATGACGTAGTATTTCCGTTAACCAGATGTAAACTGAGATTAGGGTTTTGCATGTTACGTCAGACTGTTGGTTAGTTGAGATGAGCGTTATCGATGGGGAATCGTATTAACATCGATATCCATGTTAGCAGAACAAGCTTTGTAGTTTTCACAAACTTTAATTATTCTGCCACGGTGTACGTTGCACCACAATGTGGCAAGATCATGTGAATTTGAGAGGTTAGCTGAGTGGGAATATATAGGAAGAGTCCTAGGCGTATGCATATGCCCAGAGTGTGGTGAAACGCACGTCATGCCAATCTGTATCTATGCCAATAAAAATCTGTAGAAACTACAAATTTTGTTCTTTTAATATGGGTATCCATCGTTTTCACCAAGTCTGGACTGATACTATCAGTTTTCATGCTGAAAAAATTGTATGAGAGGTTATGAAAGTAGGCCCAAGTGTTTATTTTTAATGCAACAGCAAAAACGTCACGATTCATGCATACTTCTAGAAAGACATCACTTCCCTCCTCTCTCTCTCTCTCTGATCTCCTGAGATGCTTCCATTGTCCCCTCTCTCTGTATCTATCGCCTCTGATGCTCGTCTCACTCCATCCCATCCACGCAGCCTCCAAAACGCACCCCTACATCCCAACTCTCCCACATCGCTCCCCTTCCACGAAAAAGGATAAGCCTCCCGAAATTCCCAGCGAAAGAGGATTTGCCTCTTTATGGCGCTGTCAACTATCCCGTTTCACTTCCCCTCTCCTTACCAACTAACTCCCTTGACTCCCACGCCAACAAGACGACAAAAATCTCCGAGACACGCCCCCGACCAACCCAACCCCATCATGACCCATCCCTGCCTCTCCGATTACATTTTTCTTCCCCTCGTTCCCCCGCTTCACTCTCTCCACTCCTCCGTGTCTTCTGGCCGTGTACTACGCCCCCTCGTTATTCAACGGCGATTACAACCCAATCGACGTCGGATTACCGAGGTTCGACGAAATCGGGAGGGAGTGGATGAGGGATGGAAGGCTGGAGGAAAATGAAGGCGCGTATTTCAGAGCAGTTGGATCATTCTCGTAAAACTGCCAAGTATTTAAGGTGGTTCCACCATTAAAGGACTTCAACATAATTTTATTCCAATTCTCGATACACATAGAGAAACATGTCCTCTATTTGATGTGAACAACAAAATTTTACCTTTCCTAGCTATTTTTCTCGCAAATTGAACTTAAATTCACATGGTGTTAAATGCGAAAATGGGAGAAAAACAGAGAAAAATTATATTTTTCAATGTATTATAAATGCCATTTTCACGAAAAATACTGTTGACAGCAAGTGAAAACTCCCGAAAAATTGATTAAAAGTAAAACAGATGCATCTTACCGCCTTAGTTAAGGAATAATTAGCTAGTTACTACGTTGATTGAAGTCAAAACGTGGTAATTACATAGGAATGATGCTACAGTCGGCGCCTTTTGCCACGGTCGCTATATCCAAGGTCACAATGGTATAGCGAACCTCTGTCTATGTCGAACGAATGTCTATTGCTATAGAAAAGTGCTAATTAAAAATAGATTCGTGGAATCATCCGCAAATTTTGTTTCTTGATATTGATTTTTAAATGCAAATGTACGTCATAAGTGAAAGCAGGATACTTTGAAACCAATTCAACAATAAGTTGGAATTCAGCATTTGTTTTGATTTACACAGTCACGGTGGAACCACCTTAATATTTGGTCTTGGAAAATAAAAGTAGTTTGCGTGAGGGTAAACATGTTTTTTCATTATTTTGGATTTGGACTACAACAAAATAATGGCAACAATATAATAAGTGTAATAATAATAACAGTAGATATATAATTATAATGTGAATACGTGAGAAATTGTGCTATTAAAGTAGTCAAATTAATGAAGCATAGTAATTACAAATAAACAGTAAATAAATAAATTTCTCTCTTAAATAAATATTTTAAGGAAATCAGCCCGTTCTGTTTATTTATGAAATATGGAAAAAATATTGCGTTAATATCTTGATCAAATATTAGAAACTAGAATTTCTAATGGTGACGAGCCAGGAAAATGATTTTCCGTTAGTTGATAATTGTTTTATATCCCCCAATCAATAAAAATCCGTCCATTAATCTTATCCAGAAGATAAATTAAGTTAAAACAAAGATACAAAAATAAAACGAGGGCAACAAGTAATTGGATATTTACATAAAACAGTAAATATATACATATGTCTTTCCTATTTTGTAAGGATAACCTGGTTACTGTGTGAGAAGAGCATCAAAAGGAAATCATTGAGCCTTTGCATCATTGAGGCTATGACATAGAAGGAAAAGAAATTATTGATCTCAAAGTAGGTATCTAATGTTCAAACCATAATTTGAGGTAGTTTGAGCGAGATGTCCTTGCTCCAAAATTTCATTGAATTTGGCCTCATCGTAAAGAAGATCTCATATTTCTAATGATACCAACGTATCGTATTAATTGCGCTGATTTTCGAGATATTTACTTAAAAAGGCGTTTTCCATGGGACGTGAAAGGGCTCTGCGCTCCAGGGAGACATTATAAATGAGACTAAGATAATGCATATGTCTGAAATGCAACGGAGTGACGTTCGTATTTTTTCTCTATCGTAAAATATTTTATATCACTCACCGTAATTGATTTTTATGAAATCGTCAAAAAGAATCCTAAGATAGAGAAATCGTTTGCAGCGTATGTTAAAGCCTCACATATGTATTTCAGTATGATAATGAGAAGTTCACTCATGAAACGAAAGATGTTGCGTCATTCTTATTCGCATATTAATTTCATTCTTCTTGCAACAGCTTGAGTTATAAAATAAACTTTGAATATAAGGTCTGTGTTTTGAATAGCAAAAAATACGCTCAATCCGAATGGATTCATCAAGAATAATAATTAAATTTTGCTGTAAACATTTTTGATCGCCCTGATTTTTTGTCAGTAAATGTTGGGAGTTCAAAACAAAACAATGAAACATTATTAACCCCATTGATTTTTCTGGCCAATTTTATATTTCTTCACGGGTGTTTTTTGATGAAAATATTGTTTGGGAAAACCTTATAACTTAAGTATTTTTCAACATATAAAATAATTAAAAAAACTTTGTACTTAACAAGAAATTGGAAATATATTTTCCCATAAGTATTTTTAAAAAATGCTTAAAATTAACCCAAAGACTTTCACTTACTTAATTAAAAAGCATATTTTTAGCATTAACATTTTACGTAAGAATATGACTTGCTTTTATGATTCTTGATGATGCAATTCTTTTGTAGGTCTATCCTCAAAAAAAGTACTAAGCCTGAGAACCATGTTTATTTATTTTATGTGGTTCGTATAACATGCTGATGACTGAAACTCGAGTGGCTCAAAAGCTATAGGGTCTCAAAAGTGGCTCAAAAACATATTTCTAAGCATAATTGCAGAAAAGAAGACTTTTTGCTGTCTTAGTTCTCTTATTATTGAATCAACTATTGTGAATAAATTATTACCAAGACGAAAGCCAAAATTTAGTGGTGAGACTTAGACTTCGAAATAAGCTTCAAGGTTTATCACGAAACATTATTGTCGCAGAATACGTTCGTGAAGGTACTTCAAGATGGCCACCAGTTAAACATGTTTCGGACCTTTTTTAGAACTCCCAAAAAACTGATTACCTAACTGACAGAAATCATGAAAATAAAAAAAAATGTTGAGGAACATGGTTTGGGTTTTACATGGACACCTCAAGCTACCGTAAATCAGAGAAGATGGTATCTTACGACAGTGAGGCTTTTTTATTTTACTTTTTATTACCCACCCAAAATGGTCATCGTGCGGAAGTTTTACATAATCATCGCATAACATGCAATGATAATTTCAAAAACCATTTGCATTTCACGAATGCTTAAATGAATTATCATGTGATCACGGTAATTTTTCCACTTATTACACGGTTCTTCTGCGTTATGACAGAATAACTGGTCCAAACAGTAGGTATGATTTCTCACAATTGTAATCTATTCAGTTAACGAAATCTATCTTCCCCTAGCCATTTCGGATATTGTGGGAAGTTTTTCTACTAGACTAGAATATAGCACAATGTGTTTTGTACATTAAAATCAGTGCATCTACATTCATATAAATGATCATATTAACAAAACAGATCTCTCAAGAATTTAACTTTTTTCGGTGCTTTATCTACGTAATTGCTGTATCTACAGCATTGCCGATTGCGCGTTTTAGCGTCTTATGGTTTCATCTTCCACCTTCACCACCTTCACGGTTCTTTCTCTTGTCATTAAACAATCATTAAAACTATTTACAAAAGCTTGTTTCAGTGGGAAAGTAGGTATTTCGTAGATTTTCTAAGCAGCATGGAAGCGTGCCAAATTTTACATTTTGGTATTTATTCTTTTTAATGTGTATTGTTTGACAATAATGGCCAAATATTACCCGAGGGGTAGGCGTAGTAGATTATCATCTGCATCATACAGAGTATCCTTAAGAATGGAATTGCCTGCCCTAAAATGGGGAAAAATACTCGGATTACCTAAATTATACCTAATATGCTTGGAATTTGAAATTTTAAGTGGAAAGATTTATCGGACATCAGCGGAAAGAGTATTTCGTGAACGCGACACCAAATTTTGATGTATTCACATTTCAGTCAATCATTACTCAATGCAGCGGTTACATCCACGGTACATCGGTTTTTGTTGAGGATAATCGCTCTAAACACACTTCCGTCCACTGTTGGAAGTGTTTTCCTTGTTCAAGGCCCAGCGTGTATCATGTGACATCTGGTTGCATATGGATTAAATAGAAGGCTCCCTATCTTTTCGCAACAGTTAATTTAACGCCATAGTTAATGATTTTTCAATGCCTAGCTAAATATTCTCGATTCAAATGGCGTAAGAACGCCAAAAATGTTGAAGCAATTAGTAGTGTAAATACGCGCTCAAAGCTTCGCGCGATAGCGTAAGTGTATACAGTATACAGACTCGAAAGACCAAAAATATATCTTGAGTGTAGTTTTTGCAACATATGCACAACAATAATTTGGTTTCAATTTGAGTAAAATTCTTTACCAAGTCTTGTTGACAGGCTAAAAAAGTTTACTTCGGTAAAAAGATCTTTGGCGATACTCGGTGGTGATTTTCGTTCTAGCCAAGAATAATCAAATTGCATTATGGCCAAGTATGTACATTTTAACTTTGGCCTTTATCTGATTTAGCGTAGCAGAGGAGGGCTGGGGATAAAGATATATGCCCCTAGCTGATAACCCGTCTAGAATGACGGTCAAAATACCCAGTCATGCCAATCTTATTAGAATAGGTTTTATTTATATATGTTTTACGTAGGTTATCTCCTTGGTAATAGTCAACTTATTTATTATTTTTTCAAATGCATGAGTTTCTATGCGAAAAAAATACACCAAAACCAAGTAAATCAGTTCATCCATTTTCTCCATTATTAGTATCTATCCCCCTTATCCCCCAGGACATTGGATTTTATTAGTAGTTATTATGTCCTAAAATTGGTCTTGAGGCACCGATGTCGGCCTCGGTGGCGGCGGGATAATGTCCTGCTAACCCGTAGGTCGCGTGTTCGAGAGTCCAGCCTAGGGAGCATTTTTCACCTCCCAGGACATGGATTGTATGGACAGTACATTGGATTGTACCTGACGATGCCGTAAAGCGATGAAACGCGTCGTGCATTAAATATTTTATAGAAAAGTACTAAGTTTGTCTTTAGTCATGAGTACTAATATAATTAACTTCTACAAAGTGAATTTGCCACGGTCAAGTTTACTCCCAGGGCATGGTTGTATACGCTCGTCCGTTGTTAATTGTTAATACCCTGATATAAAGGCCATATATGAGCTGTTTTCGGTGGTTGTCATTTACAAAAAGAAATTTTGCAGGCTTACATTAAGGAAGTCGTAATGCTCTTGTATTCACCAGGGGGTTTATTCACGAAGGACTCGATATTTCCGCATCCTCGACAATTTCGAGGCCGCGACGTCCAAACCTCGACATTTCCGAAAGTTGCGATTCAGGCAGCTTATTGTCGCTGTTTCAACGTCGAGTTTGGCGGAAAAAATATCGAGGCAACGGAGGCCTCGACATTTATTTCGCGTGTTGTTTGAACCCTCGATTTTCAGCGAGAGCAGTAGCAGCTCATAATTTTAAAGATTTATTACCCAGCAACTGACGTACGTATGTACAATGTTGAGTAGTATCTTATTTCTAATATTTTTTATTGCAAAATGCTAATAAGTATCGGTAAAATCGTATACAATTATAATTATGATTATCCTAAAATATCCGTCAGTATAAACGCTGAACGGCTAAGGCCGATGATTAATATTCGTAAGCTTCATTTCTTGACGAAACTTGTTTCGTCAAGAAATGTTTTTAGAAAGCACATTAATTCTTTTAGTTTTATATGTAATAAATTTCCACTCTTTAATGAATTTTGGTTAAACATTTTCATTTGTTAAAGAAGGGAGCTGCCAGTAATCTTTAATACCTATAGCATAGCCGAACAGCAATCTTCAATCAAAAGATTTATTTTTGCCCCTTACATTTGTGAAGTTAGGCAATACTCGTGAAATATTAAAGTTGTTATGTGAGCCTGCCACAAGTTATGCGTTCAATTATTTTGCTTATGTTATACAGATAAAATTTCAGCAGTCGTTTTGTGTATAATTGGCTTCTATAGCGGTGTAGTCTAAAACCATGATTCGAGAGAGTACAATTGGAATTCGTGAATTATCTCTCCTGCTTTTGATTTCATATCTCACGTAAGTCCAACTGCATCGGAACAACTAATCGTCTTCGAGAGAAAGGGGAGTAAAAGTTGGTTAAGTATTTGGAGAGCCATTACGATTTATTGCATTTCAATGTAAATAAGTGGTTTTTTATAGCAGTATAATACTGAAATGTTGCTGTCATGTTGTGTAATAGTCATTTATATCAATGAACACAGCGTTGGCGTTCATAGAGTTTGTATTCGAGTTATGGATGACTATAAAAAATTGCTAATAACATCCCATTACTCAAAACTTTATATTCGTGTTACCGTCGCAGCATACGATGATAGGTTTCCTTTTTAACAAAGTATTTACATATTTCCTCATATGAACTAGGTATTTTTGATGTTCGTCAGTGTACTGCTCAGTACCTCGTTTGCTTCAAACAACTTATAAGGACTATTTTTTATGTTCATCAGTGTACTGCTCAATACCTCGTTTGCTTCAAACAACATTTAAGGACCATGTATTTACAAATGTTGTCAGAGTACATAGGGTTGTATTGAATAATTATTGTAACTGCTTAGTAAAGGCTGTTCACGTTATAAGTTAGTGGCTCTCTTATGAATTGTTATAGAAGTTTTTCTAACTTTATCAGGGTGATAATAATTATCAGTAGGTACATATCTATATTCATGAAGAATATTGTGGTGAAATATCATATTGCACACATTTGAAAACTATATTTACATTTATATCTACTGTGTATTTGTTGGTAATATATGTATATTCTGTGCCGTACCTAAATTATAGCCTAATTAATTTAAGTAGCATTGGTACACATGGAAAGCAGAACTAAATTAATTAATATTTAAACTGCCCCCAGGATAAAGCAATAGGTTAATATTATTTAGGTGCATTTATTAATTAGTTACTGATGTCAGTGAAGTTATTGTTTAGTCAATGTAAATTGATCCTCTAGTTTGTTTGAAAATTACCAAAATCTATGTTCATGAGAGGTAAATCCAGCTGTAGGAGTTGAAATAATTTATACTCTTGTTGATTGATACACAACATGGTTTGGTGAATATTAATAATGTAGCCTGGGAAATGCAGGTACATACATACTATATATTGAATGCTTTTATATGCACCTGTCACATTGAAAAATTCTATAATAATTCTAACTCCTAGAAATTAAATTAATAAGTGTTTTTATAGTTTATAATGTTTAGTTTTCTCACTGTCCAACCTCTGCAGTTGGTTTGTGTAACAAATAATTGACGAAGATATTGCCATGATATGGTTAAGGAGGAGAAGAGAATTATTAATACAAAATAGAAGGCGGTTAGAAAATTTGAGAACCATTTCAATACCATTTTCAATTTCTGAGGTGGCCTTCATGGGTTTATATAGACTTAAAAAACAGATGGTTCATAATTTGATAAACGAGTTAAGACCACCTTTACCTCCAGCCTTGAGGAGATCATCTGTTTCGCATGAGATTAAGGTACAACTGCTTAAGATGGCAAAACATATCAGTACCTATTTTCAAGTGATATTTATACATTACAATGCTCATACTAATATATACACTCCTATTCATTACTAATATATACATTCCTATTCATTGAGGTTCTCTGTGCTCTGCACTTTTATGGCCAAGGGAACTACCAAAAGCCAGCAGGGAGTGACAAAATCTGGGGTTAAGTCAAAGCTCAGTCGCTTCCTTGATGAAGTGATGGAAGCTCTTAATGCCCCAGATGTTGTCGCAAAATGGTTACCATTTTCCATAACAGCAGGGGAAAGAAGGGAGGTTATTCGGAAGTTAGTTTTAACTGATATTATTTTATGAATATTGAGTAGTTAATTTTATAATCATGTGAATAGTTCCTAGAATTAATTCTTTTTTAGAATTAGTTACATTTACATTAATTAATATCCGATCCTAATGGCTATAAAAAAATTCTTTCTTGAATTCAATCATCTCATAAGTGTAAAATAAAATGATATTCATATGTAAAATAGATAAGCACCTTGGGAATTGGTTGTTTGTTGATAGAGTATTTATTAGAGCAATTAATGCATTATCAAAGTGATTGTGCCACTGATAATTCAAATGTATAGCGTAAAACATTAGAACTACCATAAGATTCTGGATAAATCATTTAATAGTAAGAATTAGAGTTGTCAGTAATGAAAAATCTCTTTAAAGTTGAAGAAAATTTATTTTCAAGCATGTTTCATTCACTTTCATTTATTATGCTTCAATATTCATGTTGGCCTTCTTCTGGCTATTTATCTGAAAAAAACAACCCACTTAATGACAACTATTGCTGAACATATTTTACAGAAATTACAGAGCATTAAGTTCCCTGGAATTATTGGTTTTGTTGATGGTACGCATGTTTCCATCAAGGCTCCTTCTGTCGATGAACACCTATATGTAAATAGAAAGGGAAATCATTCAATCAATGTGCAGATTGTGAGTGAGCATATTTTGCAAATATGTGTTAGAAGACTTGGCATAAAAAATATATCAATTAATTTCCTCCATGATAACTGTTAACCTCTACTTAAAATATCTACTCTCTTCAGATATGTGATAGTGACCTTATAATTTTGAATTGTGTGTCGCGATTTCTGGGAAGCTCACATGATTCATATATCTGGAGCTTTAGAGAAGCTCATAATGAAATAAGAAGGGTGTGGGAGGGCAGTGAGCAGTGCGGGCTGTTAGGTCAGTATAAGAGTGTAAAGTGTATTTGCAGAATGAATATACATATCATTTATTTCTTATACAGTGAATAATGTATTTAATTATGCTAACACAACTAACTGTGTTATGATTACAAATTTATTGTAACTGCAAGTTGAACCTTGTGTGATTAAAAAATGAAGTTTTTAACATAATGATATAGAGAATTCAATATCCTTTCTCATTCCTACAATTTACTAACTTATAAATATTATTAAATAGGGGATTCAGGTTACCCTCACCAGCCTTGGTTGCAAACCCCAATTATAAACGCAATTGAGGGTTCCCCAGAAGCCCAATATACATCCCTACACACAAAGGCTAGGTGTCCTGTGGAGAGATGCAGTGGTGTTTTTTAAAAATCGATTTAGGTGCCTATTAAGACACCGAGTCCTTGAGTACAGCCCAAGGAAGGCTGGAAAAATGATTATAGCCTGCAGTGTGTTGCACAATATGTTTTTAAGGGGAGGAGTACCTCTTAAAGTACACATGGAGGAAGATGATGTTCCCTTGCCAGCTCCCAACCCTACTTTTCCTCTGGAAGCCATGGGAGAAGTGGTACTGGAGGCACGGCGTGTGAGGGAAGAATTGATTCAGCGAATCACAAATTAGGTTGCACACCATTTCATGTTGTTATAGAAAATAGTTCTTACTCATCACTAGCATCCTTTATTGCTTTTCAGGCAATCTTAAAAGACTCTGCCATTACTTTAATACTCTCTGCCATGCTAGTTAAGGCAGTGGCCTTCACTTGGCTGTATGCTGCACTCTCCTTTGATGCCAAAGCCAATATTTATTCTGGATCATCATCTGTAAAAATAATTGTAGACCTTGTTTAATATAAATATCTATTTTATTTAGTTAAAGCACTACTTCGTAGAATGCCAACATTGTTGAGACAAATTCCTATTATGAGCTAGGTCATTTTTATAGAATTTTGTTGGTATACATTATTCAGTTAATAACGAACACAAATATTACTTAATTAATGACTATAGGTATGTATTACAAGTCTACAACGTGAATATTTTAATGCTGCTATATGAGTTAAATGTGAATTGTTAGTTGAAAGTTTTGGATGGATATATTGTACCAAACCTAGTGCTGCTTACTTGGTGGAAATGTCCGCTTCCTCTTTCTGCTCCAATGATGCAATCCATGAAAGAGATTAGGGTGGAAGGGCTGTAAAGGACGGAATGTTTTCTATTGTGTGCTCTTTAATGATTGGTGTTGAAGTAGGGATGTCTGAATTAGTGGTTGAGGGCACTGGAAATATTTGTGTTTGGACAGTGAGTATATTTTTAAGGTGAGTTATTTCATTGGTGACTAATTCGAATGATGAAGGCATTTGAAATGCAAAAGGATGTGATGATGAGGGTGATGAGTTTGGGGAATTTAATGATATAGATTGATGGAAGTACTGTTCAACCGTTACTTTTGTAGTTGGTGGAGGTTGTGGATCAAATGTTGATTGTGTTATGATCTGAGTTGATGGAGCTAGGTTGTGGCAGTGCTGAAATAAAGTGAAGATTACATTAAATAAATACTTATGAAATTTAACAGATGACTCTTACTCAACTTACTGGCATTAAGAATGTCGGCTAAGTCTGCCCAAAAACGCTGTTTTAAAGAGCCAGCATGGCTGCCTGTGAGCCATTTCCTTGCCAGCCCTTTTTTTCCCGCATGAATTGCACTAGCAACTCACGTTGTTCGTGGGATACCCGTTCCTTTTGGCGACATTCAGAAGAATCATCTATTTGAAAATTATAAAATAAGGCATTGAACAATGGCTTATGATAATATTGCAAAAGATTTATTTCATTTTTATGTAATTTTATAGTTTTTCCATTAATTGATGTCACTATTTTTTTATAAATCATAAATTATGTAATAAATTGTAAATTGGAGCCACCAATTAACCCAAAAAATTTATGGCAGAACTTAAGTAATTACATTTTTAATATAAAATCTTTGATTATTTTAAGAAATCTAATCCCAGTCAGTTTCATGAAACATTAGTGTTACAATTACATTTAATACTTCGAAATATATTAAAAAATTGGGAAAAATAATATTTTTGCGCTGAACATTAACTTTTGGTTGGTATATTTTACTTTAACAACAAATTGCCAGAGATCTACCAAAATGCGGTTCAATTGGCGTCCCCATTCATTAATACTCATAGAAAAAGTATTCGAACTTACCTCTCTTATATTTGCGATTTCACGCGAGGGATCATGGGAAAAAGAAGAATGCCGAATATAATTGGTGACGTTACCCTCGACAACCCATGACGTCAACTGCGCAAGCCTCGGCAATCTTCGTAATTTGTCGAAATCCACTTTTCAGCTTCGTGAATCGCGCGGAACTCGATTTCCCGGCCCTCGACATTGTCGCCTCGACGACCTACCATTGTCGAGGCGACATTTCCGAAATGTTCGTGAATAAGCCCCCAGATCTCTTCACAATTGGGGAAAGAAAATTTTTCTAAAGAAAGGAAGAGGAAGGATATTTCTTCCTTTTTTATTCAAATTAGAGAGGATTTTTTTCGAATAGCTGAAATTGTTTATTTCTTCTGGCGTCGCGTCGGTGGCGATGGGGTTGAGTACTAGCGTGCTTATCTTGGGTCGGGGGGTCGAGTGCCTGAGTGGTTTTTGGGCACCATTTTTTGGATAATAAATGCATAAATACACCAAGTCCGTAAGATAATGGATTTTACAAAGTTATTGCCTTACATTCTTATGAGGTATCACAAAAATGAGCATCCTATCATCGAATTCATTCCAACTGCTGAAGGCAGCAAAACATTCATGTTTTTCTATCCGAGAGCGATGACTTTGGTTTGGAAACCAACGACTAGCTACCTCCGGATCCTATTTCACACTGAAAGAGATGGTTTGACACAAGCATTGGATGTGGTATCCTATGTAATTATATTCTGGGGAGCTCTTCAATTTAATTAATTAATTGGGTGAGGCAGCTGTTTTAGTTGAATGCCACATCCATCTGAAGTGGATAGTATTTCAAAGAAGTTAAAGAAAATAGAGGTCGATAATGTCAGAAAATAAATTCCGCGGAAATAATCCGCAACCGCAACCGTTCCTGCAATCTTCAATTTCTTAGGGGAATACTTATCTTTTATACCAACATCTGTCATGTGTTAGGGAAAATCTTAGCTATGAAATAGGAAGAAAAATTACATACATTTGGTAAATGCGCATGAGAGGGCTAAAACAAATGTTGTTTAAAACTGCTGAAAATCACTACATTTTTACAAAACAAATTTCTCTTTGCTTTCATAAGATTCTCCAATATTTTGGCAAAATTCAAGAGATAAATGTATTTACGCTTACTTACTAAATTAAAAAAAAATCTTAGAAGGGTTTTAACCATTACCACCATCACCATCTTGCTGAAAAGGTCTCCGGATATCAACGGGTTGTCTGTCATATCCAACGAGATGTCTCTAGGCATGAGATGGGTATTGAAAAGACCAATATTGTATCTTAGAAGATAACTTATCAAACATCTATTTAAAATGACTGTAAAACCAAGGGTCTTCGATAAATATCGATAAGAGCTGATTTCTGGACCCACGAGAATCCTGAAACCGTCTCCTACTTGCCACTCCTAAATTTAGATATCAATCTCGTGCCGATATCTCTCAGTTTTCTTTACAAATATTCAACTCGCCAAAATTTACGTCACACAAAAGCAGCTAGACACACTCGCCCGCTCATTTCCATCGACAAATTGGCGCGGTGTGTCTTTTTGTTTCGACAGCCTTCCAATATTTACCAGGATTCTGCCCGAATGTGTACGCTGCGAGAAATATGGAACGTTCTTCTATCGTATCCTAATTGGAGCGGCGGAATATCGGGATTTCATACAACGATCGGGGCTCGCCAATACCCGCCAAGACAGACGTCCCTCCCGTCCTCTTCAAACCCCCCACCAGCCCTATTCCTGCTGCTTTGGCCGGTCATTTCTTTTTTGTTCCCCTGCAGACTTTATTTCCCCATTCCTCCCGAGGGGGCTGTCCTTTCCCCGTTTTATTGACAGCCATTTTCACGAGGTAAATCGAGACGGTTGTTCCCGGGCAACGAGATGTCATGGTGTCTCTTTTGGCCTTGCCTCTTTGACACAGCCACCGCTTGATCCGCGCTCCAAGCCTTTTTGACTACCGAAAGCGTTCCAGCATTTTACAACTGGTAGAATTTGACTGGCAAGAGGGCGTCCTCTCGCCTTCCAAATGCACTCCTGTGCCCTCATTGGGAAGGCCACGGGATATTAGAGACTCAGTAATGACGACATTGAGACGTCAATTTACTTTAAAATATCTTAATAATTCTGATCGGCGGCCATCACCCATTGACAAAAGGAAAATGCTGAAAGGTCAAATTTGTTACTCATTGGCCCGGGCTCTTAAATAATGATAGAATTTAACAGTGTACACGTGGTCTTATCATACCATGTGTAAAATTTTATGTAAACTAATGACCTTAGATCCCAAAAATATATGCGGCTGTTGAATTTAATTAAATAGTAATCTTACCAGCATACCAATAAAGTTATTAAATTATGTCAAATTAAATAACCTCCTAATTTCTATTTAATTTACTTGATACATAAAACCTAGACTTCATAGGTTTCATTTTTGTAAATAATACTATATAGAAATTTCCCCAAGTAAGTAACGTAAACTGCTCATTAACATATAATATTTTCGTCTTTGTCCGTGTTAATTAATAGTTGTAAAACCTTTCATTCAGTCTGTAATATCAAGCAATTTCTTTCATTTATCTAGCCTGGTTCTATTTCCTGGTTATCTAGCCACTCCAAATTTTGCGCCTCTGTTTTCAGTTCTTTGTTCATTTCACGCTTAAATTTCAATCTTCCCCTCACATCTCATACGGCTTTGATCGCTACCCATATCTCTCAGTTATCGATCTGTAGTTTCTTTTTTATCTCATTCCCCGAAAGGAGCTTAAGGAATCATGTCTTTCGATGTTACTCTACTGTCCTCTATAGAAGGGGAGAATCTAAAATAACGATACGAAAAAAAAAGAAAATGCTTCTCGTAATATCCTTTCCGTCGACCTCAGATAGCAACCTTCGATAACCTATCTTCCGAATGATGCCGAAAACGCTGAAAATTGCCAATTCCGTCGACTTAAAGGTTTACAGAGAGCCTTTGGATGTGGATCCTTTCACAAAATACGTGTAATTGGCAGTTTGACTAGCAGAAGTTATTGACATGAGAGGAATTGAATAGGCAAGGTATTATTATCTTTATGCATTCAGATATTCATAGTTCATCTTCTATTGTCGCTGTTTCTCAAGGCTGTTGTCGGTCTGTCTCTTTGGCTGCATGACTTCAATCTATTGCTACTGAAAATAATTAGGTACCTATCAATTGTGCTATAAACTTTGCAATTCTCCTGGGATAATTGTTTAACGTCACCAGTTTCGATGTTTTACATCATTTTCAAGATTGACAATGATGTAAAACATAGAAACTAGTCGTATCAAACATTTATCTGTGGTCGTCATGTATTCCGAAGTTCAAAAACATCAGTCTTGAGGAAACATTATTATTAAAGGAAACGCTTTAAAAAAGTAAAAAAATCAGCTTGGACGAGTTAATGATATCTTAGTTTTTTTTGTGCCTTTTCCTACATTTCCATTGTGACAGTAATAAAATCAATTCTTGGATCAGTTATATTCAGTTATTCTATTATAATAGAATCAATTCTAATATTGATTGTGACAGTAATAAAATCAATTTATTACTGTCACAATCAATATGCAAGATATAAAATCAACAAAATCAAAAAAGTAAATTGTAAACGTAAAAACACTGCAGAGAGGTGTTAATAATTATCGTTACTCTTTCATCTAAGGGTTGGTTGATATAGCCCTCCATTACTTCTCATCTATTCTGCACTCTCTATCTCCCACAGTATGGCATAGTATTCAGGAGGCATAGTATTCAGGTGGTTGAGCACTTGGAGGTTATATCTGCATTAGCCTGGGTTCAAATCCCGGGAAAGCCTCCAAGTTCACGCAGGGCTGAACCCAAGGCGTGTGATTTCATGGCCAGCCGACCCTCTGGAAGGCAAGCGGCATACGCAGAAAAACTGGACCCCCACTCTCACGTTTTGATGTTACTCTCTCAACTAGCTGTATCATTATAAATCAAACTGATATCTGTGTCGAAAATTGATTAAGGTCGGGCGGGTAGGTTCGGTGCTTAGATCACTGGTTTCTCATCCATAGGACCCGGGTTCGAATCCGGGCTGTGGCGGAAATTTTCTATGGAATCCCGAGAGAGTGAGGAGAACTTTATCGGCGTGTGAGTTACTTGTTGTAGCATGTTGCCAATTCGCACAGAGAAAGAGTAGCTGTTCAAGAATGAAAACTTTTTTTACCAGCGACATTCGGGAGAGAAATATTCTGGGAAAGATTTCGCGGGCCCAAGAAATGGGTTTGGTCGAGTCCGCGTAAGATGGCAAAGGATGAGCGGGGTTCGCGGGAGTAATTTGAGTGGGAAGACTGGGGAAGGGGTTAGAGGAAAGCGCTGCCGCGGAAGGTCTAGTGAGAGAAGATGGTGAAGGAGCAGGAGAAGATTGAGTGGCTGGCATGCGGCGAGCGATCATTTTCTGCTTGGCTTCCCGGTGCACTCTGCACCCTTGATAGTTGGCTGGGTGCGTACCCTTACAAAGGACGCAGAATGTACTTTTCTCTCGTTTTTTTTGAGCATTCAGTGGTGGTTACCATCACACTTGGCACAATTTGGAGATAGAAAACAATGGTTTTTGGTGTGGTCAAAACCCTGGTGGCGGTGGCATTGTACGGGTTCATTTGTTTTTTAAAGGGAAAGATTTTAACTTTTAACCCTTGAACAGAATGGATAGGTATTCAAGAATGCCTCACTGTCGATAGAGGGCTCGCAGAAGACTTAGCAGGTATGGGTGGGGTAGGCAATGACGCTAGTGCGGCCAGCGGCTCGTTCCTCATCGGAGGATTGATGCCGCAGATGCCTTCACCCAAGTTCGCCCATTTTCATGGCCGCTGTCTATAACACACCTTACGACTACCACCCTTACGATGGCTCGGTGGGCATAATGCAGATATTCATGTATTTCAAGGTTTTCCAGTATTTTGAGCTTCTTGCTTCCCTCAAAGTCGTCGGAAGGCCGTCTTCAAATCCACGACATATACATACAGATGTTTAAGTGCGGCATTTGTTGAGTTATTATTCTTGGATAAAGTGTTACCTCTCTTGCTCCTCTGTTCTTTGGGAATCCTAATTGGTTATCCGTTGGGTTTTCATCAGTTTTTCCTTTTATCTTTCAGCTTATTATTCGCGCTATTTTTAGTATCATGTAACATGCGGCTCAGGAGTTCGGTGCACCGAACTCCTGAGCCCCACGAACTCATGAGAAATAACCATAGTTTCATTCTAGAGTACCCAAAAAAAGGCGTGGACCGTAAACTTCTAATTTTTAAGGTGGCAACGCTGTGGATCTAACACGGACTATTTCAGATTTTGCCAACTGCGAAGATTATGAAAAGACTGAAACTATATATCTAGTTGACTGAAGTATAATCCGATGCAATACGTAGGTGCATCTACAGTTGGTGAATTTTTCTATTAAACTAATTCATGACATAATTTTTATCTTGCTTTTCTAACGTATGTAAATGTCCTTACGGGCCTCGTTTGGGCTAATCGCACAAATTTTCATCGGGCGTGGGCCGCGCTGATGGACCGGCCTGGGTCGGTCCGGGCAAAATATGCCCGTGCCCTAATACATGAATATAATTTTTAAAGGATTTTATTAATGTTGTATTGATATATCGTCATCATTTATTTAATGAATGATGAATACAGACCGAAGAATTCCGCCTCGCACGGAAAGTTTCGCATGACATGAACCAATTTTTACGGAAAAGAGCATGCCTATAGTTGAAAATTTTATATTTTCTTAGTTAATTGACGACTTCACAGTTTCTATATCATGTACACTTTGTGTCCTATTTTCTGAATATTTTAAATCGCATAGGTATTCAATAGAATACGATTTAGCACAAGACCAAAAAAGGGTAATAGGTATTTGATAAGGTGATAATAAAAAAAGGCTTTAACAGGTTTCTTACCTTGGATTCCTGGGACCTTAAATACATAACCTATGTCACTCCCAGTTCCATCAACAACTTACATGGAAAAACTTAAAAAAATCAGTAAAAATAGTAAACTGTTTAGAGGCTACGAAGAAATATATACCCATAATATAAGATTTAGTATATTCCCGGCCAAATTTGTTGCAGAAATTCCTCTCGGGACTTCCACCTGGTTAGGGTATCCAGGCTGCCCGATGCGGCGTTTCGATGCCCGACTGAGATGACTAATTGCCATCAATTCTGAAGAAGTCCTACGAAAAGCTGGAGAGAAAAGAATCGTAATGAGCACTGCGAAGAAGGAGGGATAAACTTATTGGACACATTTTGCGATACAACAGCCTAGTGAAAATTATATTTGAAGGAGAAATTAACGGGAATAATTATATAGGAAGACCAAAAATGGAATACATTAAGCAAATAATGAAGGATGTAAAAGTTAATAATTATGTAGGAATGAAGCGGATGGCAGAGAGGAGAGAGAGGCAAACTAATCTTCGGATTAGCTCGTAGGCTTGATGACTACTGATGATAATGATCCTTTCCAGTGTTATCATCTATCTACTCGCAAATTTACAAGGTAATTGGTTCATTGATTTATCCGTGTTGGGGTAAAAAAAAATTTTGAAATTTCTATACTAAGTTAGGATTTTTACACACTAAGATATTTCTTAAAATTTTCTTCATATGTAAAAATTCATTGACGGCTTTAGAATAAATTTTAAATGGTTAAGAGGAACTGATTTGTCTCATCCGTCTCAAAAGCTTGCCGACACCTGATCCATCTCATCTTTTACCTACGCGGTAAATCTGCTTACTTAAATATCCCAGGCTGCGAATATACTTACCGCCGCGCCGTGCCCTCCACGGATTAATGACGGGAGAATAAACAGTGGGGGTTCCTGATTTGCCCCCATGGTCGCAGCCACCCGATTGTGACCGTGAGGGATCCTCGCCCCACTTCTCACCCCCCTTGCTGCGTGGGGGCAAGCCGCTCGTCCGCGGCCCCGCCCTAGCCCCCCCGCTGTTGATGTTTGCCCCTTTCCCAGCACCACCGCCTCCCGCCCTGCCAATTAAACGGGAGGCAGGAGGGTTGATGCCTTGAGCGCCGCGTGCCGCTGGGGTTGCGAAAGCTGGTGGCAATATTGTGTGGTGGTGGGAAGGGGTAGAGGGGTAGTTAAGGGCCAAATACGAATGGGAAAAGTAAGGGAGAGAACATCCACGGTCATTAGGAAGTTACTGTAGCAGGTCTGAAACGCCCCCTGGTTTATCCGTAATACTTACATCCAATAAAACATTAAATTCCCTTTACTGAACTCTCATCTCCAAAACAAATGCAAAATATTTCGCTGAAACCATAGGCACGCTAGGAAACCCCAAAATAGACCACCTCTGGGACTACTGCAAAAGTCTCCACTTCAAGTTTTCGCCCGAAATTCGCCAACTATAAGATAAGACCCTCTCCAAAAAATGGCCACGACGCGCAAACAAATAAAAAACATAGAAACGTCCTAAACCTTACGAACGCCCAAAAACCTCCAGATCCAACCACCGTCAACCAGCATCAGCTGATAAGACGGAAGAAGATGCGCGCCTACGCAGTGAAAATTGCCTGCCAGCCTGAACAGCAATATCGCCCATTCCACTAGGAACGAATATCTCAAAAGTTTGCATTTGATCGTAACACCTTACGTGGTGAAACTGGGTTATCAGCTGTTCATCAGCTATTTGTGATTACATCGACTTTAATTTTCTTCCATCACTTCGGCGTTAGATAGTGAGACGGATATTCACTGGCTAATTAATTAGGGGTACAAATAACCCCCTAAAAGCAAAATGCAGTTAAATACATGGTTTTCCAGTTTCATAACTTCTTAGCGTTGGTAAGACAGTTAAATTTGGGATTACCATCATTTTTAATAGCGGTGGAGGTAAGTTCAATGGGATATTTGGGATAAAAATGGAAGCATTAGAAGCCATTGGAAATTAGGTTTTCAATCTATGAGATGGTTTTGCTCAAGTTTAAAATTTTGAAGTCCCAAATCAAAGCTGTTGAAATAGTTGGTGCATTTATTTAGCATCGTAAATAAAAAAGAATTCAGTATCGAGGACAATCAGAAGTTCTCTGGCTAAAGGGACGTTCAAAATGAGGAAGATATTAATGACCATGGCCACGAATTTATATATTACTAACATTAGAGAGCCTTTATAGTACATACATTCGAAATTGTGAATAGATATTTTGTAACTTTTACATTTTCAGGAATGGTTTTGAATAAATTAGGACCCATACATAAAAACGACATTTAAAAAATGGTTAATTTGGCCCAAGACACATCTAAAAAATATTTCCTACGCAATAATATGAAGTCATTGCTCCATAGAGTTAACCGTCATTTTATGGACTTGCAGTAGAAAAATTTTAGTACCTCACGAAGATGCAAATGCCTAACTGTGAGGAAACTTAGTTCTCGGAGTACGGGATGAGTATGTTCATAATGGCTTTCAACCATTTCTCTCGGAAGATCCCTTATTATTATGACGGAGCGTTTAATGCTACAATTGCGAACTGTATGAGGAGGTCCAGGACAAGTGAAGGGGAAAAAATGAGGAATTTCAGAACGTCGGTCTAGAGTTATTGTTGCCCTTGCAGTGTGGTTAGGAGCGACGTCCAGCTCCCCACCCTACCACGCCTCCTAGCTCACAACAATACATTCATACATTCCCCAAACCCTTCCGTCGAATTTTTCGCGACCCCCCGCCATTCAAGTATCTTCTACCGCGTGCCGTCCTACCCCGCCCACCGATTCTACCCCATCTCTGTCTCTCTTCTTGAGTCCTTCCGATTCTCTTTCTTCCTTTCATTTTTATTAAAATAATTCCCGGGATCCGAGGTGCTTATCCTCCCCGTGGACGGGCGGTGAGCGGCAGGGGCTGCGCGGCGGCAATGGGAGGGAACGCACGTGATCCCAACCCGACCTAATTTGCCTCTGGAGCGTGCACTTAATTTATACGCGTCCCCTCCCCTCACAGCATGGGTTCGTCTTCATGGACATCCCCTCTCTAAGCGGTACTCTCTCCCGCTGGCTGTGTCTCCTTTTTTTCTTCTTTTCAATTTTCCCTTCGCTCCGCGTGCGTATGCGTTGTCGCTTGTGCCGTTCACATGTTCTCTTTGGTTGCCACAAGGAGGTTAGAAAAGAAATGGAGGCGACATGCCACTTGATTCTTGCAGCCAATTTCCGCCATTGCAGTCGCCACAGTTTAGACCTTCCTCTGGCTTACGTGTCCTGCGGTCGCGTTCGATTTTCGTCAAATCTATGTTAAAAACCACAGACAAGGCGATGTTTTGTGACTGGTTTGGCAACACCTAATCGGTACAAAATCCTTCCCAAGCACCCCTATTCTTAGTAAAATCTTCTCGGGTTTGCCACCGGGTAAGGCTTTTAAAGGCCAACGTTTCGACGAGTAACTCCCACATCGTCATCAGGGCTGAGACTGATTACCGAGTTGGTCCATTCCGGGGTTTTTATAGCAGGCCAACGGCGGTTGAAAATACCCATTGTTGACCGGCTCGTTCAAGGCGGTTTGAATTTAAATTGTAACCGCGACCGTTTGATTTTATTCAGTAGCGGTCTCCAAAACCCGGTGGCAAACCCGAGAAGATTTTACTAATATTATTTGCCGGGAAAACCTAAGATCTTTTACCCCTATTCTTGCTTCACTTTCGCCCAGGAGCGTTCACGGTCATGCCTCCTCCATTTCATTTTAACCACCTTGGGTTGCCATCGATGCTTCGACCTCGGTCTGTTTTTTTCGATCAAAAGATTTGAGGAGCTTCCCCGGCGACTGATTTAATCAAAACAAATACTAAATTCCACCTTTTTATATGGTTTTATTTAACTTGCTTTGTCTCTTTGTTTGGGTAGAATCTGCTGATCGATTTTTCACCCACGTACACTAATCAGATTTCCGACAAGTTTGGCAAACAGGTGTATCTTCGTTGACAATAAGTGTCACGGCTTTCCCCCTCATAGGCCCGGGATCACTTCTCTAGAATTTCATGATAGATTTTTTGAATTACTTCACTTTATCCAAGGACCGCTGTGGCCGTGTGAGTTAAGGCGGTTGAAGAAATGTGCTGGTTTTTGTCTTCGTTTCGAGGCCCCCTTGGGGAATTCTTTATTTGGTTGAATATGTTTCGGAAAAAAATGTAAGATTCCCGATCCTGTACATGTACAACAGTAACAACAGCATTTTGAATCCTTTTATTTACCTTGACATTTATGTTTAATTGGGTCAAATCTTATAGTAAATTTTCACCCACTTCACCGGAGTTGGCCTTTTGGCAGTATCATGACTTCTCATCTCTGAGCATTTTTATTGAAATTTAATCTCACAAAGTTATCCCAAAAACGAACACTTTATTTTCATGCTTACAAAGAGCATTGCATATTTATTCATTGTATGCTATCTCGGTAATTACTGTGCATTTCAAGATTTCAAATCAGTGCTCATACAAACCTCCGTTTTATGACGTTAAATTTTAAAGTATTTGGAACCTCGTAGCTACAACAGTAGAAGCAAAATTACTCTCCGAGTAAAGGGCAGAGAAATTTACCAATATTGGATAATATATTAATAAGATCCGATTTAATTTGTATTTAGGATAGCCAAAAATATGAGGTGGTTCATTTTCCGCAAAAAATAGGCTTCCATTTATTTCACCTAAACACATTTTTTCCTTTGAATGTCTCCGTACATCTTCACTCACATATTTGGATTATTTTTCCGTCCGAATGGGCCACAAATGCGCTGTCCAAATTAGGCAAACAGATCCATATTTTACGTACATATATCTCAAGACATGCTAATAATATAAACATTGCCTTTTAGACGAAGACGACCAATATTTAATTAAATGACAATGAATAACTTTGGTGTAACTTGTGTAGTAACATGAAAATTTTCATTGATGAATAGCCACAAACAGAAAATATTTATGATAAGATCGTATCCCTGGATTTTATTACAAAATATTTATGCGATTTCTACTAGAATAATTTTTCAACCTCGCTCATTTAGTGCCATGTGGGTGGCCTGAAATTTAACAGAAACATTACTGCTGTGTTTCATTCGAAATCTGTCTCCTGCGGCACTGGTTCTCCCCTTAAATAATGGAAAATTAGACTGTTACATACTGCATTTAACCTCACTGATTTATGACCTCAATTGGAATTATTTTCCTGTTTGACTCTGCCGTTTATTGAAGCACCTAAAACCAAAGTCAACTGCAACTGAAAAAAAAACATTAGTTGGGCTGGTGTATGCAACCGTGTAAATTTGAGACGATAAGGTAAAACTCGTGTTACGTGTGAGTCCTTGTGGAAGAACGTTTCATCATAAATCAGTTCTTTTCATTTTAACTGGGAATCGAGCCAGATTTAGCTGTTTCGTCGCGATTACTCTTTAACTAAGATTACTTCAGAAAAATCAGGCTCCCTAACATCACCAAAAGATTACAAAAATTTCTTAGAAGCACCGCACTGCAACAGTGCTAAAAATAACCGTTATTGCTTCAACATTTATTAACATTTATAAAGTACTCCAACCAGTGCATTTAATTAGACGTGATTTTCTATATGCTATCAAACATCCATGTTTTCTTTTACGCTAAAAGAATGAAACGGTATTTTGTAAGTACATCGATATTCTGGCAGTAAAAAACATTCCTAGTCTCGGCACTTCACACAATTCCCGCCCTTTTGGTTTCCTTTCATTTCTTTTGTCCTCCCGAAGCCTCGACGCATTGAAAGATAACGTTTATTTTCCTGGAATTCTCATTCCCCAGCTTCCCAGAATTCCCAGACGCCACATCCTATTCAAAGGGGTTTGTTTCGATCCGTGGGAGAGTTATCGAGAAGTTTTCTCCTAGGCCAATATGATGTTCCAATTGAAATTAATTCCAAATTACTGAAGTATTCCAATAAATCCTCCACGCTGTTCTAGTTGGTTGTACTCTAATATTTACTCGCATCACCGATTGATCTGCTGGAAGATAACCAAAATACTTTTACACGGAAGAGAGGAGACGGGAACATATGTGCGTTTAAAAAAAGGAAATAAATTAGAGCAAATGGAATCTTTCACCTTCCTCGGAAGCTGTAGGACGCGGTATGGTTGAAATACCAATAGCGTTATTCGTTGAATGGATCAAGCAAAGAAGCAGTTCATGAGGAAGAGGCAGCTACAATGCTCGGAGAAAATACGAAGAAACAGTATATTGAAAAATTTTCGCGGGACATAGCATTGCATGGGTCATTAAAGTTGCAGATCAGGAAATAATAGAAGTCTTCAAATCCTGGCGTTGGAGAATCTGGCTTTTTTCGATCTTAGTTACCTATGGTCAAAAAACATTTGGCTTACACTATTTCCACGAATTATAATTTTATGGCAAAGTTTTATTTTGCGGATAGCATAAGCGACAAAATATTCCAGTTTGGTTTTCATTATTTCAATGAGTAATCAAATAACTCTAAAGTTTAATTTCGTGGATTATATATGTGGCAAAAACATTTCAGTCGGTAAATACACGAGGGCGGGTAACGCTCGATAAATGACGTTTATTTTTTATGTAGTGTGTATCGCCACGTAACATCTCCATTCCAGCCCTTTGCTTTCCACCCCCAGGGGTACGTTATGGATTGGATACTGGTCGGTGGAGGTGAGTGGGGAGGGGGAGGTTGGGGGAGGGAGAGAGCGGGGGAGGTGGTGGGAGTGGTATGCGGAGGGGGCAATGAACTCCGTCGTATCCATGGCGTTGCCATGGTGACATATTTCCTCAAATGAACGATAATTCCGAAACAATGGACGATTATTGAATGAGAGGGTGTTGGCAATCTGTTGTTCGGGATGCTCCACTTCGATGGCGGGCTTGGAGGGGACTCGGCAGCCGTGAGATACTTGGAGGAGAGCCCCGCTATCTCACCCGTGAAGCGAGAGTTTTAGTCATTGTCGCCTTCGTTATTGGAATATCAATTCATTTGATTCAGTCTTCCTGACGATTTGATGAAACGCGCATTTATGTACTTCCGTGGAATTGTTTTCAATATCCCAGAGAGGAAATAGAATCGTGGTGGGCCCATCGGGTGGTGCAATGGGCAACTGGCCGGCGGCCCTGGTTCATACAGCCTAACAAACACTAAGTGATATTTCTAGTAGTCGGATCCTTTTGAGATAAACCACTGGCGAACCAGATAAAGAAACCAGAATCCCTTAACCTAAATGTTCATTTCTTGCGACCTTTGGCTCAGCACTTGCCGAGTTCTACTCTAACCAATCAAACTGACCCTCGAGTTGAAGATAGATATTTTTTGGTCCACTATTTCTTCATCCCAGATCATTACTTTCTTGAAGGTTTGGAACTCCGGGATTTTCAACTTATCCAAGGCTCACTTACTATTTCACGAAAGTAAGAAACCGAGATAATATAAATTAAACGTTCGTTTAAAATATGAAATGGAGCGTACAAAAAGGGTAGTAAAATTTTGTTATTAGTGGTAAGAAGACGTGCAAAGACTGGAGACTTTGGAGATGTGAATGCGGAGGAGAATAGAGAGGTTTGAGCAAAGTTTTCATTGGTCACGAAAGAGACCAGAGGAAATCGAATTTTATTTTTTTAAATATAATCAGTTTTAAGAAACATGGAGAACACGATCATTAGTATTGACGCAAAAACTTCGCTTTTATGACAGTGATTCTCAGTACATTTCTTCATGTAAAGAAAAGCATACATATTTGAGTCTTTAACTTATTTGTTTCACGCTGTACGGTGAAACACCTTCATAACTGAAGGTTCACCGATAATATTACGGCGAGTAAAATTTCATCTTCTGAAAACAATGGAGAAAGCATACGACCTACTTCTACTACGTTAGATTTTTTTGTGATCTGTGCGTCAGACCTTCATCAGACATTTTCTAATATTTTAGCCTTTTTGTCGGTGAAAGAAACATTTTTTAGTAATACAAACGACTAAGTTCAGTATTTGATTAGATCCTCCTTACTTATGGAACAGAAACGCCTCCCTCCTGCAAGAAAATTAAAAATCTTTTGTGGGCCTCTCCGTTCCCCAAGCATTGAACCCTTTTCATCTTACAATTAGACCTCTCCTACGCTTGCTTATTCTCACAGATAGTGACCAGCCCACCCTCTCTACCGCCGAATTCACACATTCCATGCTTTGCTAACTCCACCCCTTCTTTTATCCAATCACTAACCCCTTTGCTAACCCTCTACTCGACTCCAACCACCCCTCTTCCATTCATTATTTACTTTTTACGTTCGATGGAAGTTTTTCTCCTGGCGATGGCTCTGTGAGTTGAAACGCGCGTCTTGCAAGGTAAACATTTGTGTTCAAAAGCGATAATCCGGTGTCCCACGGTAAAATTTTGGTACAATTTAAAAAAAGTGTCATCCGAACTTATTTTCTACAAATTTTTTATGAAATGAAATAGAGTATCTTACTGTGCATTACAGTTGTCCCAAAAGAAGTGAAACGATTGATAGACGATATGATTGTATAAGTATAATGGAAGCTATATGTGAGGATGCAGTATTAATGGCAATTTTTACAGTGGGATTATACTGCGAAGGTTTATTAAAAACGGAAAAGGCGAATGAGAAAGCGAAGCCAATGGTGGAATTTCCCTAGGGTGGGTCTGAGACTATGCGTTCTTTGTATTTCACATTAATTAATTTTTTTCCATGTACTCAGTGAGAGAAATAACTGCTCCAGGGCTCCAGACTTGAATCATTTTAAGAGTTATAAGATTCACAAATCTATTTACGTCACTAACCGCTATCGTCAATAGACCATCACAGCGGAGAGCTGTGCTTCTTTCTTTTAGGCCTGTGATTGGTTGTTTACCTCCTATTTTTGAATAGGTAGAGCTATCAGGACTGCCGAACCATTCAAGTTTGATGTTTTTACTGTTTGTTCCAAAAGAAAATATATAAAATAATTTAGACCAAAAGCTATTTGGATACAATTCCACCGTCTCACACCGTCCAAATCCGATGTATCAATTTTGCGCTCAAAGGTTTTTTTATAAATTTGACCGTCGGACACCGGCTTTACACTCTCAACTCGCCAAATCCACGACATTAACCCTTATGTCCTACGCCACCCTTTAAGAGAAAGGTAAACAAGAAATGCCGACGCCAGCACGCTTCCCTGTCGACGAGTGGGAAACCTCTTCACCCACCATTGCCTCCCGCTCGCCGGATTCTTCCCCTTTGAACTCTCACGGGGGCCACCCTTACCCACCGCCCCCACCGCCTCTCTCCTCCGTCTCCGCCCCTTTCGTCACCGCCCCACCCCCCAAGTCGCGCCTCTCCCTGCGCAAGCGCGGCCGCTGGCGACCCATTCCTCCTCTTGGCCTCTTCGTCAGTGGCTCATACGCGGAGGGGTCCGCTCCGGACCTCCCATCGCTGGAACGCCAGCTTCCGCGGCATTAAATGCATCGTGTCTCCTCTCCCCTTCCCACGCACCCCCATCTCTCTCTTTCATCGTGGGCCTCAGATGCGGGGGATTCTGCGCGAAGGTGGAGGGACCGGTATCCATTGGTTTAGTTCGAATTAATTACGGCGTCCTTCGATGAGGTGGGAGCAGCAGGGGTGGAGGGAATTGGAGTCTTAGTTGCCTAGATTGGCTACATAATGGTTTCATTAACGTCAACGCCTTGGGAACCTACGATTGGACACTTGCAGCTGGACTAGTAATTTAGTAAAATCAAGTGTAACGTCGGTTTAACCCTTTCACTGCGCAAACTGATTTTGGATTACATTCATAAAATACGCCAAATATCCATAAAAAGATGTTCTCAATTATATTGCATTAAATTTCAATGTAAAGTGCACAATTATATTGAATTACATTACATTACATGAAAAATTGTTGTGACCGGTTGTTACATGGTATTGCAGTTACTACTGCAGATACAATACCTGCGTGATATCCTATACGAGCTGTGGAGGAAAAAGATATATAAACTTGTGGGGTGTAGTCGAACTCCGCAACAAAAGAGTTTAGTAATTGGTCGGGCGCTTCTTTTAAAACTGAATTCACAGTGTCGTTTTAATGGTTACTAGCGTTAGTCCTGGCATTTTTTTTCCTAAGAAAGGTCAACTTAAGCCATACTGATTAAACATTTACGGCTCTATCCATAATTTTGTTGGACGACGTCTAAGAAGTCCGGCACTTTCATGAAACCAACAATCAATGCGACGTGTTATCCTCAAATGCCATTATTTCTGGCGGAATTAGTTACGAGAAAGTAAATATTACGGTATATTGTGTTGACACTGAAAGTTGAAAGTCATTTTGAAGCCAAATGCACGCTTACTTCAACTAGAATCCTTGCGTGGACCAGGACTAGGTAAAACCTCCTAAATTCGAGCTTGACCTGAAAACTATGAATACAGCTGTTAATGTCTTATTTACGTGACAATTGATTCTTATTTTCAACAGTAGTCTGCCCATAAAGATGGGTCATTGGTTGGTTATTTTGGGAGGTGATTAACAACTGGAAACTTATTTTCGTTATTGGTGGGTAGAATTTGGTATATATATGTATGGGGCTACATTTATGCGTCCATTCTGACGGTCGGAGAACTGCACTTGAAGTCCTTTCCTTCTCTTTTCTGAAATTTTTTAATGGAACGTGCCATAGATGGACTTGAATGCCAATGAATCAATACTTAAGTCTAGATCCCAAGGAATCGACCTATCAAGCTCGCAAGCACTATCCATTAAGATTGCGAAAGCATTTTCTGAATATGCATTATCCTTTCATATCTTTGTTAGCTGTAACGAGGAAGACAAGGGTCATGATTTTGAGGAGCAATAAATAAATTTGGAAATTAACGTTTGAATTTATCTTGGTTTCGTTATCTTTTAAAAGTACTCGCGTGCAGGGCCAGAATGAATAAGTGTTATCGTTGAAGCAGATTTCTGCATTAGTCGCTCTGACTTTGGTAAATATTTGTGGATAGCTTTCTTGTTGCCATAATTGAGGAGCCAGTGCGTGACTGTGGTAACTGTTAAAATCACCGCGGCAAGTTTTGTTCACTGGTTGACATGAGAATATTTACTACCTACTTACTATAAATAAATCCTTCAGGTAAAGCAATTTAATATATGCCTTCATTTTGAATCGTGTGATATTTTATCCCGGTAATTAAGAACCTGGTTTGATAAAGAGTATTCGCATCGATACAATCAGGTACGAATCCACAGTGACAGACTCGATAAGAAATGGGCACATAATGAGACACAACAACCTTTAGAAAACAAATATGGAAGGAGAACTGAATGTCAAAAATTACCCAGCAAGACACAGGAATATAATAAAAGATAATAAACTGCTTATGATGAGGTTATGGAATCATAATTAGAGGAATAAAGTGCTTAGCTGAAAGGAAAATGGAAAGGATTGCTGCATCAGACCCTAAATTCCAGATTGATGACTGCTAATGATGGGAAGTGGCTCCTCGGGTAAGGTTCAAAGGGGGTTGTAACAGTTCAAACAAAGTAGATGGAAGGAGAATAATGTGGAAATACTAGTTTAGCGATGCTGACGTGACTGATAGAACGGCAACTCTTCGCATGCATCGGCCGCTCTCATGACTCATTTGCCAACGTCAACATCTGGTCACCCATCAAATCTTGTCTATTCCTCTCTGGATTTAACGCAATATCGTTCTCCATTTAATGCGCCATCGCTTCCCGACCACTCATCCATACGTCCGGACGGTCAACTCCCATCGTCCTCCCCAATGGAAATGGATTTTAGGGCCTTTTACTCCCTTTCAGGCTGTCGTGTCCGTGGTCTGTGGGATTGGGACAAAGAGGGACATGGACGGGAAAGGGCAAATGACTGGCCTTTTCGTCACCCACTCCCTGGATCTACTCATCTTTCCCCTCTAGCTCCGAAGTTAGCAGCGACAGAATTTTTCCGATAGGAAGGTAGAGGAGAGGCTGGTGATTTGAATTTCAATTGCATCCCCTTAGAGCCAATGTTCAAACCAAAGCATTAAACAGCTCTTTTGATTCTACTTGTGCCTCATTCAATGGTTACTGATATTCAGCAATTGCCAAGAGTGAAATATGTTATATCTATAGTTATACATAGTTAATTAAAAACATCCTTAATTTTTAGTGCCAAATAGTTTCCCATGCCAAATGTTCAAGATCAAAATCATAGACAGAGTCTAATATTTTTTAAACGAGAATTCGTCACGAAACAGGAAAAATACTTGAATTTAGTACTGGTAATTAGAAGGGGTAATTATATGCTGACAATGTTAATTTTATTCTTCATTCTTCAAATTATTACATAATATGTGGGTACTAAATTCATCTATTTGATAATATCGAGGTTTTGTCTTGAATTTTCACACATGAGTAGCTAGGGAATTTTTGTGAAACCACTTCCAGAGGATTTTCTAAATTTTTTTAATTTATTTAAATAGATTTCTGTTCATAACCATTCCAATTAGTGGCTTTTTCACTTGATGTTTATCACTATATGATGTCGGTGTTTTGTCATTGGTTATGATAAACGTTTAAGGTTAATTATTTTACATTTTACATGATAGAATACATGCTGGGGATCGTCTTTCACGTTAGGGTAATGAGATACTAGGGGAAAACAAGTTTAAATGTTCAACTATTTATGAAATAGTACTAAAATATGTTTTACATAATATTACTGCCAGGTGAAATACATTGTAAGTTATTATGTTCATCTTCTCATGATTCCGATTGATTCAACACATCTTCAATTTTATCTTTTTGAAATGAGCGTTCAAGATATGAGGACCGATCAAAAGTGAAGTTATACTATATTTTGAGAGAGGTTTGATGAATACAGTATCTTCAGTCTTTCACAATGACTCATAACATAAAGTTTTAATTGTAACTGAATTTACTCAGTTCTGAGCTCTCCAATTCAGAACACATTACATTCTTACATCGATAAAAAGGTGAATCGAAGGTAAATGATATGTAAGATCTGTTGGGTTATTAAGGCCTAATCACAGCGAATAAATCATTCTACCACAGCGTTATCGCACCGTTTGTCGGAGAATAGAGTGAGAAGATAAGTGACTTCTCGTCGAAGTTAGGTGATTGAATAATTAATATTCAGTCGGATGGATAGCCCTTCGTAGTGGTTCGGACCTCTTATGTGACCTCAAGGTATTCCTTTATTCCTCCGAGAATAAGCACGTTTACTAAAATTTCCATGGATTGCGTTTTTATCAAACTCTCGCAACGGATTGTTTCGATTCTCTCCTACTTCTTTCCCAAGACAATTTGAGTCTTTCCTCCCTCATTCGGTCTCGCGTGGCTGACTCCCTCCACTTATCTCCCTCCCTCCCCACAAATTTTCCACCACTCCACCCACTCCTCCCCCCCCCCTCCCCCCTCTCCCACCTCCCAATTCCCCTCCTATTTTGCTCTCCCTCCCCTCCCCGCTATTTCCATCAAACACCCCCTCCCTCCCAAACCCCCGCTCGCCCGTCGGATTCCTCTCTCATTCACCCCATTATCGGTTTTCTGCCGAAAATTAGCGCTCCTAACGAACGCTCTCCCCCGGCTGAATACTCTGTTTATGAAACGCTAAATGCCGCGGATAACTCGATTCCTTACAGAGCTGAAAGGGTTCAATCAGATCATCTCGAGAGGGAGGAGGGTAGTTGGGGAGGGAGGCGTTTGGGAGGGTGGAGACGGGAGGCATGAGAGTGAGACGTGGAAGGAAGAGGAAGATCGAATTAGGAGAGAGAGGGAGGAAAGAAAGAGGAAGATAAGAAGAGGGAGGAAATTATGGTGTGGAGAAAATTGGCGAAATTAGGAGCGAAAGAGATGAAAGTGCACTTACGAAAGGGGGAGTTCCTTTTCGAGGGAAGGGACAGTAATTACTTACTTGAGCGCGCATCTTTATAGCGTTTCCCCCAGAAATGCATGAAATGTCTTTTAACGCTTCGTTGAATTTAATTGGTGGAATTACGGTGATATAAATTTCTTCTTTCCTTCGAATATTTCTTGTAGTTCACACTCCAAACGTGATGTTTGAGGGAGTAATGGTAAATAATCTTAATATTGATTCGGCTGTTTAGTGGTGTCGGAAACTTATTTTATTTAACCTTTTCGGTTATATGGAATTCATATTAAAAATTAGTATTTTGATACTTAGATTAAAAAACTCATGATTTTCAGAATGCGGTGCATCTTTTTTTAAATAACTCAATGGTGTTTTTAAGATGTGGTGTTAGCCCTCACTACTAAAGCTGCATTTTAATCTTCAAGAATCTGCATGTTTACTGGCAACTTTTTTAAAATAACTCTACTGTGGTTTTAAATAGGTCTTTGACCCTTTTTACTGAAGCTGTATCTCAATCTACCAGAAATTTGATAGATTCTAAAGTTACGTATTACGCATGCAAAGATTTTATTTTGAAATGTCATGTCATGAATTAAAAACGAAAACAGGCTCGTCAAGTAAGTCAAAAAGAGGATCTTTGATGAGACCTCATCGAAGCGTTGATTCAATGAGCAGGACAGAATCTGAGAATGACCCTTGTGTAACAAAAAACTGGAACTCATCCTTTAGCATATTTGATTAACGGATCTTTTGTTATGATTTTATAATAAGGATTTTGCTATGATGGTAAGAGCGCATCAATTGCTCTTTATAACCTCTGTTAATTCCGACCGATACCTCAAATTAATGCTTACAAAGTGAATTCAGTCAGTTTTTGCATAAAAAAATAATTTGATTTGATCAAACCCTGTGTACACGCAGAAACGCTTTGCATATATCCCACCAAGTACATACTCTCCTTGCGTTCATTCTCTGTCTATGTAACGCTACGATGTTCATTATGAAGTCAAAGCACTATAAAAATACAGTGAAGGCAAAAGCATCAGCCCGCGGAGAGGTCTTTATTAATGATGCTTCTCGGATAGCTCGCCCTCGGATACCGACACTTTTGAATCCTCCGTGAATATCCAACTTCCCCGTCCCAGGAAACAACTTAAGTCCGCAGTTGAGGAGAGATTTCCCGCGAAGGGCAAGTGAGGGAAGCGGAGAAGAAAAAGCAAATCCCTGGCCTCTCTCATCTAACGCGGGCATCCCCCCTCCCCTCTCTGCCACCCACTACAGCCGGGAGATCCATCGCGATTAAATTACGTCGGCCCGGGAATTGGAGGACGTTTAAGAGACCCTTCAAAGACGGGATTGAAAAGAGGGGACGGGATGTTTTCGGGCGGTGCGAGGTCGAACATTCGGAAGTCGGCGAGGAGGATGAGAGGCGAGACGGAGGGAGAGAGACGACAAAGGAAGGGAAGGGATATTTAGATGCAAAGGCAAGGGCCGTGATGAGGAGAGGACAGAGATTTGGTGAGGAGGGAACGAATGAGTAACTACTAACAATATTTGGATGCCTAGAACCGAATGGAATAAAGGTACCGTATATTATGGAAGGTCAATGCGTTGATCACACATAGAAGGAAATAGTTTATGTATTTGAACCGAATATCTATTTTAAATCGCATGTGCAATAACATCGAGTGTCATGCATCACAGTAATACTAGTTATCACCAAAGATGGAAGCCATCTTATAGCACAGATTATTGTATTTTTCATCACATGTATCATCGCATTCATGTTACAAAATGTCGGGAAACGATACACATAATTTTCTCGACGATAGATATCAAATTCCGATATTTTAATAAACCTCGCTTGTCTCCATAGATGATCCACAAAATATCGCTTAGCGCTGGATACCTTTGCTAGTATTGACGGCAGAAGAACGGCTAAGAAAAAATGTGCTCTTGGTGCGAGGGAGAGAGATATGAGAAGACGAAGATAGGGATGGGGATAGAGGAGGATAGGTTGAGAGAGGGAGGAGGATAGGGAGGGATGGAAGGGGATGATATTCGTCGGATGCTCTCCGAAAATCGAATTCGCCCGGAGAGGGAAGGAAGAGCGTGGGATCCAGGTGGACGGGAGGCTTGAGGGGGTGGAAGGCGTGGTTGGGGAGGCTGGGGGAAGGAGGGGGGCTGACGTGGGCGGGCCGGGGGAGGGGTGAGAGAGGAGAGGGACCGAGTACGCGAGAGAGCGGACAAAGGGGCACGAATTACATCCACTTGATTCCCACTTTATTCCGGGGAGCACGAGTGTTTAGACACCGCTGATAGGCTGTAATTGAGGGCGGGCCGTGAGAGAGGAGGCTGAACTGGCTGGCTGAAGGGGGAGGAAGGGATCGTTGCAGTAGCTGGGGCTGGTTGGGGTGAAGGACTAAAGGGAGGGGTTGACGTAGGGGGTAGGGGAAGGGTTTTGGTAGTGCTCACGTGGATGTTGGGGGAGTGCGCCGTAGCGGAAACAAGGGAGGACAGATTGCAGGGAATGTCGGGAGTGAATTTGATGAGGGAGGGTATTGGTTTGAGGGAGACTTGGGGGATGGAAACAAGGAGAGCAGAGGAGGGTGAGATGGCGACTGGAGCGGAGGATACAAAGTTAAAAGGCCTCAAAGGGATGGAACGGATGGAATCTGCTTGTAGTATCAGTTTCGGAGGGATACACGGATGACTCGAGCTATTTCTTTACCCTTTAAGAAAATGCATGACTGCAGTCGGAATGTGGAATTTGCCCTAAAATTTTGCATTCGCCGATTATTTTACTTACAAGCGTGGTAAAATTGAAATCCTTTTTTTTGCTAGGGTAGATACTCCTTATACCACAGTAAGTTATTTGTGGCATTCTTGTTGTCACCGTGCCATTATAAAAGATGGTGGTAATGTCTATTAAGTCAAACTACGGCATAATACTAAAATTTTATAGAGGATGAGTTGAGTAATAAATATTTAGTTATTTAATCCAATTTATAAGTCTAATATATATTTCTAAGTCTAAATATTGCTAGAAGTAATAATATTGGAGCATTTGCTATTTTGCAACTGATTTCCATATAGGGTAATCAGTTGCAAAATTAATTTAAGTTAATTTTTACCTCCCTATTACTTTTATACTCTAAACAAAATAATTTGGGTTTTATTGTACCATACTGATGACAGAAAAATAGTAAAAAATGAAAATCTGTATCAGATTATTATCGATTAATTCAACTTTTTGTTCAATGAAGGTATAGTTGTTGACATGAAAAATTCAGTAATCCCACCTTCCAGTCAAGAGTATGATGGAAAGGCGTACTTTTATCTGTCTGTCATGCTAGGAGATAATTTAGGCTTGCACCAAATCCTTGGCTTTGTTGAAGGTTTCATGGCAAATTTTCCCTGTAGGGTATGCAAAGTCAAAAGGTCAGTTATGGTCATTCAATGTCGGGAGGATGTATCTCTTCTAACAAACTGTGAGAATTACGATTTAGATCTTTCTCCCAATAAATCTTCAGAAACTGGTATACGTGAATTATGTGCCTGGCATAGCTATGTTCCACTGCACCGAAAATGTGGGAGTAGATATTATGCATGATATATATGATGGTGTATGTATTTATGATTTATGCATAATATTGGATTACTTAATTAGCAATAAATACATAGATATAATTACAATCAATAACAAAATAGAGCATTTCAATTATGGTGGAATCGATAAAGATTCTAAACCTCCCCTCCTCACTCTTGAGAAAGGGCATGTTAACATTTGTCTTTCTTCTTCTGAAATGATTACCTTTTGAAAGTACTTTGGGCTAATTGTAGGAGATCATGTACCTGAAGGAGAAACAATTTGGGAATTGTACATAGAAACTGTTCATAGAAATTGTACACTAAGAAAAATTATCGATATTATTATGTCACCTTTTGCTTCCAAAGATAATTTGAAATATTTGGATTAATTAATTGAAGAAATCACCGTTTGTACTTGAAATGGTCAAATGATAAACGCCTGAAAAATAAACATCATCATATGCCCCACTACTCACTATTGATGAAGAAGTTTGAGCCTTTAGTTCATTTATGGTCTATGAGGTTTGAATCCAAACATCGTATTGCTAAAAACATTGCTACTGCTACTAGCAGTCGTCGAAATTTGATCCTTTGTATTGCTAGAAGGGTTCAGCTTGCTTTTCATACAAATTTAAAGTCAAATGTTTTTTTGAATGGCCGGTTTAAGAGTGGGCCTAGTCACATATGCAAAATTTCAGTTATAGAATTCTACGGCTATTTCAAAAAAGGAGTCTTGGATAATTCGAGAGAGATAGACCTTGTGACATGGGTTGACATCAATGGAACCTTATACAAGAGTAAATTTGTTGTAATTCTAGACTACGAAATGATCTTCCAGTTTTTGGAGTAATTAGTAGCATCATTGTTATCAACTCAGAGGATGTTAGTTTTGTTTGTGAACAATTATCAACACTGTCATTTAATGAGCACTATTATGGTTATGAAGTGCGTCACACTGAAAATGTGTACAAGTATGTGAGGTATTCTGATTTGGTTCATTAGGTACTTACCAACAGTAATGAGCACTACCTCCTCTGGACGATTGATTATCATGTATGTACAAGCATGGTATTTAAGAGAAATGTTCTTGCATTTGAAAAGTAAGGTTGGTTACAATGTTCTGTATTGATATTGTACATGTATTTGTTCAAAATAAAATATGTTTAAGATATTTTGAATATTTATTGCCAAGCTTTAAGTGTTCTTTCTTAAGTTACTCGTGCATGTGGATCACTGCTAACTAATTAACCACAGGAGAACTATGAAGAAAATAATGCAAATAGGAGTGATATAAGAACAGGACACTTTTTCTTCTTAGGTGGATGCTCTTGTATGTTAACTTGGTTAACATGTTTAAAATATCAGTCACATTTATTTAATAGTATATATTTGTGCTATGGTGAACTTGTTAGCAGCCTGATTCATTATGATTTATTACACTGTATCAATGTCTGAACTTATCAAACATCTAATATTTAAAAAAAATATCAAATTTTAAGCTGTGCAGGGTAGTTTTATGTGAAGATTGATGTTTTATTGCCACAACCCACCCATTAAATACTTCAAATACTATGTTCTTATGGAAGCAAAATGTCATACCTACTAATTTAAGTAGGTATTCAACAGATTTACAAAAAATTAGTATTGTGAAATGTGTGAGGTATTTTAATAAAAATGCAGTTTAATCTCATTGTACTCCCATAAAAACTATGTAAATGATAGTATTTACTGGGTGAGTGGTGACAATTTTTTCTGACACTTAATATAAAATGGCCAGTCACTGCTTCAAATTTGATAATTTTTAAACATTAAATATGTTTGATTAGTTAAGGCACCAAATAGGTATGATAAATTACGATGACTTTTCTGTTAGATAAATTTAACCGTATCACCTTTCTCGAGTATCAAAGAGATAGGTAAAATATATTAAACGGGTTGGTTTTTGTTCGATAAATTTAACCATACCCTCCAGAATACCAAAGAAGTTTAGTAAAATTAACCGAAAATTTATTAGTTTTTCTTGATAAATTTGATCGTACATTTTGATGATTTTTATCAATTTTTTTTTACCGAACAGTCTTGATAGAAAGAACTGAGAAATTCATTGCTCCATGTGAACTGAACTTTTTGATAAAATTTAGCAAAATATGATAATTTCAATCAATTTTTTTATTGTAGTACTCCACGATCTGTCAGCTATGTACCAAACGCTCAAGGAAAATACAGTGCCCTATATGGAACTTGCAAGAGGTTTAATTTAGGCAGGGAAATATTTCGGCAAAATATGTTTTCTTACAAGACATTTATATTACAAAATTTCCCTTTTATCGTTGGGTGTGATGCACAACAGCCTAGTTTTCAATATTTTCAAACAAAAGCGTACTTAGGAATTTTGAATGGTTTGAGATGAATTTCTTTAGTTTATCATAACCAGTCTAGAATTATTTATAACATTTAGTCCAAGAAATCAAAGAGTAAATAAGACATTATCCTCTGGTTACATTAAGGATTCCTTTCGGTGTTTCGTATTCATAAACCAATGCCTATTCTTGAAATGACAATTATGAAAAAGGGTCCTATATTATCAAGTGTAGATCAATATAAATTCAGTTATTTTTGGTAAAACCCTTGTTAGTGGAGGAAATCACCAAACATACGAATCATCATAATAACTTTATGTTTCACGATAGTACCAGGAGGCGCAAGCTGTGGTCCAAATCTTAATACGTAAAAGATCCTTTGAGAGTGCAGTTGAAAACTGACTAGCAAACACGTTCGGTTGGGTAAAACTTTTAGTAAAACGCTAAAAACGAATTCTGAGAGCAGGCAGGAAGATAAAAGGGAAAATGAGGAGCAAAGGAGATGGAAAAGAAGGAATTGGGGAAATCTGTGGTAGTGGTGGGTTGGTGATGATGAGAGATGCAATGGACGCCCGCTGTTGGCGGCGGGCCGGGAGGGATTGAGATGGAAGGAGACGGTTGCAGCGTAAATTTGATCAAGCCCGACGGAGATAGAGGAATAGGGAGAGGCAGTTTGAGCCACCGGGATGGGATACGCATGGACCAATCTGCAAAGGCTTGGGTGGCTGGGATGATTGTGGGTGGGGGGAAAGAATGATTTGCCCCCATCCGCATCGATTGAGACTTCCGAAGGCGGAGCAGGTTACGACGGAAAGAGGAACAGAAAGATTCAGGGACGAGGGAATGGGTATGTACAAGAGTAAGGAAGGAATGGTGAGAAACGGGAACGCCAGGGGCTTTTGATTGGCGGAAGAGGAGGAGAGGAAGAAAGGGTAGCTTTTTGAATGGAAGCGGCGGATGACCCTGAATGACACCTATTTGAGAGCGAATTACGGTTCGCGAGGGATTCGGAATTGGTAATTACAAGGGCGGGCGTGGGAGGGCGCAATTCGTTGTTAAGGGGCTTTGCATCTGAACCGACGAGCCGATTCGAGCCATCGCGATAAGTAAGGTGAATAATTACGGATGTCGCTGCAAACTTCCACTTCCTGATCGAACATTCGAGTTTCAATCGAATCGATCTGCATCGTTGGGCAACCCTTATCCGACTACGAAGTGAAAGGCCATTTAGGACCATACCTACCCACTAACTCCACTTTGTCCGTTCCGATTGTGAAGAATACTATTACGCCCCTATCACGAATCTAGGTGTCTTTTTCCTCCATTTAAAGTACCGTGAGTGGAACGTCTGGTATCATTCTTCGTCGTTTAACTTGAATGTAGAGAGTGATGGGTCATGTTAGGCTTAAATTATTGGATAAAATCCACAGCTTCAGGCTCTACTTTGTAGAAACTTTTAATATTATAATGAATATTAAATTACTAGAGCCTGGTGTCTCCGAGCAGCGATTCAATCCACAAGTACCTACTTGAAATTGGGGTATGTTGAATCTTCTGAGTAAAATTTAAGAGTAATATAACTTATTTTAATGTTGTTAAAAGGTTGTTCTTGAATTTTAATATTTTACTTAAAGCTCTCTATAGTGTATTTGTGAAATGGCTCGTAGTTTCGAGGAGAGGGATACAAATGGTGTGAAACTTGGATTGGATACTATTGCATCGAATTCAGCTAATAGCCGTATTTGGGATACTGATTCATGATGATGCTCATCTTTTTTCTGCTGAATATGTAGTTCGAATTGCACAAAACATAATGCGTTCTCATCATTGGCAGCTGTTACTTTATTAACACTCGTAGAACAAGAATGGTTATTGACCTGGAGTTTCAGTTAAACGAACTCGTATGACATGTTAACAATAACGATTGCTGATAACTTTTAGCGTATTACGATCTGATAACAAGAGGCCGAGAAAATATTTTACGATGTTCAGTCTTCTTTTTTGTTGGTATGGTTCACATCAATGGGCATATTTAGATGCAGAGCACTTTTTGAGAGACTAAACATTCTTCGTGTGAGGAGAGAAGTTTTGATATGAATGTTTACATAAATTTTTAGTCCATATTAAAAATAATGTTTTTTGTTCCTGCTTATAGAAGAGAATGAGACAGCAGTCTTGTGAACTTTTTGGACTTTTTAATTGATATTTTTGTTTGGAAAAGCTTCATACATCGAGAAATCCAAAGTTTTCCATGTATCTCATTGTAGTTTGAATTTCCTTGAGGCCTCAAAGGAATGAGAAGTTCTCACGAGGCACCGTGCATACAATGCCACTCAGTGCTGCTATCCATGCGCTTTAGTCCACGAGTTGAAAGCATCTGCTAATCACATAGGTTTCTATATGGTCGGGGTCTGCGTTTTACTGCTGTAAGCAATAATGCAGCCAGCTGGTGGTTCTTTGAGTTCACCGTTTTAACCGTGTATCCCGAGGTACTGCACGCCGCGTCGTCCAGGAATTGGGCGACCGTGGTCCTCTCAGCTGGGTGGAGGTTGGCCAGGAGGAGACTCAGAGGTCATTTAGAGGTCATATCCTCCTCATCGATTCCTGTGGGAGATAAAAGAGGAACAGCCTTAATGAGGACTGTGTTGTCCAGCCCCACCGGATCTTTAAGGGCACCCATGGTCACCGGCGTGGTGCCCCCCGCCGCAGTTGGGACATCGGAGAGCCTCAGTGCTGCGAGCTGCGAGCTGCGGTTTGATGACTCGCTCCGCACTTAGCGCACTTCATATCTCCTCTGCAGCCATGTGCCTGGTGATCAAACGCCTGGCACCTGCTGCATCGGGTGGTCCGGGGTCTCGGTGGACAGGAGGGTTTGATCCAATTGTGTTTCCCAGACGCTATCAACCCCTCGGTCAGTAGTCGCTGGGCTGCCTTCTGGCTCTTTCTGATTATGCGGATAAGGGTGGTCGGCTTTCCGGTATTACGGGCACGGACTCGGTAGACCTTGGTCCGCTCGATCCCGGCGAAGTCAAGCCTTTCCTCGATGTCACCAACCGCATTCTACGCGTCAACCTCTTGGACCACCACTGAGTAGGAAAAAGAAGGAGGTATCGCATTAGTACGGGTGTCCTGTCTCTTGATGCAGACAAGGACCGAATCACACAGGTGATTTTCAAGCTTCTTCTCCTTGCCTTCGAAGAGGTGAGAGAGCCTCGAAGTGATACGAAGCTTCGCACTCCTTTCGGACGAGAAGACCGTAATCTCCGCGAACCTGAGGGATGGATTGATGCTGATGAGGGAGGAAAAAAAGGATTTCTGGGAAGTGTTGGCGGGGAGCCGTGTTAGGTACACCGAAGTGTCGCTGCGCGCTTGAGGAGCTTCGCCACGGTAGGGTCAGGGGGAGATGAGGAATGAGAGGTAGAGGCTGAAAATTGGAGGACTTGAGTGGCAGAGGTAGGCTTACAAGAGGTTGGGGTGGAGTAGGAGGGTCTCGATGAAGTTTCCCGTGCAGGAGGGTTGGGCGCCGGAATGGCCGAAGACTTCTTGACGAGCAGAGACTCGGCGATCACCGGGAGGACTCCCTTCACCACCGCCTTCTCCTTCCTCAATTTCGCCGAAATCATCCAACTGACCCCTACGTATTTGTCCGGAGATTTACTGCGCAGACGTGATTCCCGGATGGTTATCTTTTTCTTTACTGAAAATGAGTTAGTTCTCTCTGTTCCTCTGACTCGTATTCGTGTTCTCGTTCCATCTCGTCATGTTTATAAGCTTTTTCCCGTCTTAAATAGGACTTTGGTATGGTAAGGTGTGTTCTGATTGGCGGTGCTTAAAATGCCGAAATTCAACAGGGATGTTGGCTGTGTTCTCACAAACGCCTGGAAGCTCCTGTTTCTCCTCTGATCAGAACACACCTAACCATACCGGAATCCAATGTAAGACGGGCAAAACCTGATGAGCATACGTAGGACCTGAAGACGCCTGCTGCAACGATGGTGTAACTTGAGTCAGTTATATGATACGACGGTGACCAGGAAGTCTAGCTGATTCACTATAACCACTCTACAGAAGCTTCCATCATGATATATGGCCAGTGTGATTTTTACTTAGAGCATTGCTTCATATTTATTGGCTTATCATCCCAGTTAAAAACTAAATTCACCACTTTATTTCTGGGAGAGAGATTATATTATTTAGAGAGAGAGATTTCAGGGAGAGAGATGTAAATGTTAACTATCACCTTCAAAACTCGCATGTACTGACTCGACGTTTGGTGTCAAGAGGGATCAAAAATCATCAAATTACAAGCACCCATTCGGGGAAGGAGCATTGGGGAGATAAGTCGCCGGCGTGCTTAGATGCGTTACGGGAGTGTGGATACGAAGCGACATATTGCGAGAAGGACAAGAGGGTGGGTAGGGAGGCGTCCAGGGGTAAAAGGCATATGCGGGAGAGGTGGCGGGGCTCAGCGTGGGGTTTGGGGGTCTAGCGAATGGGGGGCGGGCGGGAGAATGAACGAGATAAAATCAGGAAAGGGCCAGGGCGCGTTTGGGGGGGCTTACATCTCAATGGACCTCGATTAAGCTCCCAAAGGGCTTGTCGGCCCTGTTTTTGCGTCACTTCAAGGAGGCAGCCGCTCCTTTGTGTGACGGTGTGATTTGTTGCCGTTATTAAACACTATCTAGACATTCTAGACCTTCCATCTATGAAAAGCGGATGCAGATTAATTTTAAGAGATCACAGTGCTAGGGAGGCCCAATATTTACATCATATAGTTGTTGACTTTACACATCAAGGCTCTCAGCAGCCATTGGAAAGTGTGCCGTCGGATTGACTATTACTTTGATTTCAATGCAGTCTGGTTATTCACTACTTAGTAAGTAAGTTGAAAGTCGCAAGGTGTGGAAATTTACCGCGAAAAATACCGTTTTGCTCAACCAAAATTTACCAATGGCCGGTCAGGTGTCTATGCTTTCAAGGCATGGTAGTGTAACTGGTTAACACATCAAAATTAAATATTGGGCAATATGGGTTCAAGATGTTATGAATGCTCAAAATGGCATTAATCATATGTGCGTTCACCGTTTAATGCTTCAGATAATTAATTCAATTCATCATACTTATTGTTCTCTCTAAATGCCTCGATTAATACGGTAGCATTTTCACATGTGCATCTGTCCAGTTTTGTATCAGCATACATTCATTTTTTACAGAATTCTGGGAGTTGGTCGATACTTTCCACCACTGTGGTCGACACTTAAGATTATCAGCTTTTTAAATTCAAAACAATGGTTACTTTCAGTAATAGACTAAAGCTGCATTTTCGTATTCTCTATCAGTTGCGAGGCTACAACCTGATAGTCCATCACAAAACCTATTTTTTAAAATGATGCTGCCAGAACCATATAGGGCTTTATAGCCACAGTAAGTAGAGATTGATGCTAGTGGTAAGAATATTTCTCAAATCTGTGAAGGATGTAGAATAGCATTGTTTGCTATTAATGGAAATATTTAGGTCTTGTGTCTCTTTTTTTAAAGTTCGTGGTGCTAATAATTACTCGTTGTACAGGTCCCATATATTTTTATCCTTTTTCAGCAGAAATTCTTTTGCGTTAAGCGATATATGTTAGGGCTTTAAATGTGTCATGAACAACAACATTATTATTATATCAAAGGTTTACTAAACCACTAAACTATATACTTAACCTGCAGTAGCCACACTGAAAAGGACCATTTTCTCTCCCTCTCTTGAAACCCATTTTTTCACTCCAAAGCCATTGCCTTTCACATATTTTTCTTCTCCAAGATTTATCGCGTGTTCTTCCGCCAAAAATACCCACGGGAGGGTATCAATTTGGTTCCATCGTCTTCTCATTTTCTCCAAAAATCGACCTCGCTTGCTTGCAAAACAACATGACTCAAAAAGCTAGCTATCTTTTTGCTTTCCACTCTCCTTGGAGAGGAATAAAACAATATTTTTGAGTGCTCTTATTTCTCCACTCAACAATAACCAGATTTCTCCGAAACTTATCCATTATTTGAGCAGAGAGGTATGAGAGTATTTGAACTTCTGCGATCATGATGCATATACGTTGTTAAAGTAAGTATGGTTGTATATAGAAAGGAGGGCAACTAATGCTATTGTGAAATAGTTGGCTTCGTAACCAAAAGGATGTGATCCACCATTTTTAAAAGTAAAATTTTATCATTGTTCAAACTACTACATAACTGCGCCCGTAATAATCCGTGATATAAACGGATACTTTGAGCTGAATAATTTTTGAAGTGTCTGTTCGCTTGGGATAAAAAATATGTATAGATAGAACTTGAGAAATTTAACGGAAGGCAGAAGAAAATGAATGGTACAGGTACTGGTAAGCAAGATTTTTTATGAGAACCAGAACGATGGGCTGTCAAGAAAAGGTGGAAGAAACTGAAAATAGGAATTGGGAGACGGCAGAACAATATATGGTAATGATAGACGAATATTAAAGTAAATGTCGGATTAAAAGAGGTCTGATAAAAATTTGTAAAATGTGCACAGTTGAATGACTAGCTTAAAAATGTAACTAATTTAGTATAGGAAGCTTCGTGGGCATATCAGAACGGAGAGAGTTAGGAAGTATTTCAGTTAAGGATGGAAAAGCCTGAGAAAAGAGACGTATTTAGATGAAAAAACAGGGTAGAAAACATTTATCAAAATCCCTAACTGGCGGTGAACCTAAATAATAATCATTCTCCCCTTTGTAAATTTTTGTAATGATATTCTTCATTGTCTTTGTAGTTTCACGTTCTTCTTCCCCGTATCTTGATATGCTAGGTTTATGCAACGATTTAATTTCTCAGATATCACAGACAGTCCCACTCATGTGATTCTCTAAAACTAGTACCCTGTCTAACACCAAAATTGTCTTTAAGATTCACAAAATCTGCGCCATTTTCGGAAGGTCCTCATTTTCATTGACATTTTTGTCAAGATATGTCAAGTTAGAGGGACTGAATGTCGCTGGGTAGAAGACAGAGAAAATGAATGAGGTGATAGAGAGAGGAACTGATGGGCATCGAAAGAGGGAGGGAGAATGTATGAGAGAAAAGAAATCAAACGGGAAGAAGGGCACGATGGGAAACTGTGTGACATGAACCTCTCCCTGATTCGATTACGGAAGTTTTCCCGGAATCGAAGTTTCATTTTCGAAGGGAGGGAGGAATATGAGAGGAATGAGGAGGTATGAGTGAGGAGGACAAGAAAATGGGAAAGAGTGGAAAGCAATAGAAATGTGAAAAGGTGGAAATGGAAGAAAATTAAAGCCAGGTGACAGGGAAGAAGTTCGGAAGCTTTGAGTTCTATAATGAGTCTGAAGATGAGTGATTGGGGAACTGGTTTTGGGCTAATGTGCTTAAGATTTCGTCATCGAACCTAACTTCTCATTCTTTGGCCACCTTGTCCTGAAAAATCCTTTTAAAAATCCTAAAATACCGCAGTTTAAGCCCTGACGAGTGTATGGAGGATCAAATGAAAGATTACGGCATGTTGAAGAGGGTGATTATGGGAATAATATTGGTTTCGCGAAATAAAAGCAGTAAATGAAATAAAAGATACATTACCTGCATGGAGATAAAATCAGCATGCTACGCTTTGATGATGGCACAGCAATTCTAGGAGACAAGAAAGAAGATCTGGCGAGAATTGTGAACTTTTTTGGACAAAACTCTGTTCAAATTCAACTTAAAGATTAATTTGAAGAGAATCAAAATTATGATTTGTGGAATAAATGAGAATATAATGTTACAAGAGGCTTCGGCAGGAACAACTAGGACAGGTTTAAGTGACGAATTTCAAGAGTGATTTCCAAAGTAGCAATTGTTGACTCAAGAACCTCGAACTTAAACAGATACTTAGTCAAATAGCGTGACTCCGTAGCTGCAGAGAACCTTCAACTGTTTTCATCTGTACTCTCTCTTATAAACGGCGTTACGACAGTGATTTTTACGATGACGAATATGATTTTCCTCGATGCGAGAGAGTTCAAGAAGACTTGTTGCCAAACTTTTGCGAGCTTTTTCAATCTATTAGCTCTAAACGGATAGTGACGTCGGTGATTTTAATGAATACAAACACGATGATTTCCGATTAAGGAGATTTATGTTGGGTCATAGCTCTCAAATTCTGCCTACATTCTTGGATACGCGCACAGTTTTATTTTGGGATAATAATCAAGGCTGAACATAACGTTGTTAACAAAAGGGTATGCACAAATATTTGAAGGAACTTTCAATTCAGTTCGTGTTCAAAGTGAGTTGGTGATGCAAGGGGGCAGCATTAAGCTAATGCGAACATAAATTGGATTGTGGTTTAGGAAGGTAGTTAGTCGTAAAAGGGACTCACGTGAACCACTTCCCATGGCTCACTAACTCCTCAGAATCCTTCCCTATCCCTCAGCCCGTCCTGTCCTCAGCTTCATTAGCTTTTAACGAAGTTGTCTTTGGTGGTGGTGCGACCAGCCACTCTTTCCTTGCCATCATCTCGACCTGACTCCCAGGGCCTCAAGCCACAAGGAAAAGATTACTTCCCTTGAGTTTCCGCATCCTTGTAGACGAAGGAATTCCACTTGGCTCCATCCTCTTAAGCTCAGGACGGGTGAAAACTTTGAGGATGACGGCTTAATGCAGCCTTTGCTTCTGCATGTACCTGCGTCATAGGTGTTACAATTTTGCAAAGCCATGCTAAGTCACTAGAATGTTCTCGGTACTAACCATCCTGCGTTCTGAAAGAAATCTTGTGGAATATGCTCACCGTCTTTCCAAGATGACATGTTTGTTCGGTTGGTCGACACTTTCTAAACGATTGGAGCACCTTGCCATTTATTTGAGGCTGAGTGAATATGTTCCACACCTGCCGGCTTATAAGACGTATGGACATATAAGACACTATCTAGTTGGCCACATATTTCGGAAGAAATAAATAACCTTTGGATTAGCTTCCAATATTGTTTATGGTGAAGCTGCAAAGCGATCTTTTACCAAATAATATAAATAAATATGGCAATATGGCATGATTGCGGAATGTCATCATGCCTTTATTACTTGCATCTAACTGTGGCATATTTATCGTCAGGAAGTCAGGAAATTTTCTACAAAAATATATGGTACCATGGTTTGAGACTCAACTACGTGGAAATTCATTCTCATGGAATATGAGTAGGTAGTATTTAAAGAAATTATTTATAAGAAAAAATTGTAGAAAGATACATAGTTCTTTTATACCATGATTACCTGTATTATTTTTTCTAGAGATTTTAATCATTGCTAGCAGTTAAACACGATACTTCCATTGATAAATGTAGAGTAAAATTGGTGCCAATTTATGTGGTAAGTTTTCGGAATTCAATTAATCGGCACTGCGTTGACGATAGGTCATTACCGGTCGTCTTCAGGCTGTCTGACTTCGGCCATGCAAGACGCAGGGAAATATTCCGAGGATTCCGTTTTTAATTAACTAAAGAATATCTTAATTTTTAATGCAGCATGGTCGTAATTGGGTTCAAAATTTTATTAATCTACGGCGACTTTGGCGATAATACTAATACATCGGGTTAGTGATGAAGTGCACATTTCGATTGCATTCTTTTTCTGGTAAAAAGGAACAGCATATTTTTTTATTAAATCGGCTATGGCAGAAGAGATACGATTAAATTAAATTCTTTGAGGAAACACAAAATCACTCAATTTAGTGAGGTAGCCTGGAGCAGATTCATGTATAGATTCCGGAGAAAATGCTTTTAGCATACATCGAACAACAATAATAATTAGGGTGGTGCGAAAAAACCAAAGTTGACATTTTCGAGTCGCTATAGTGCGGAAAAGTTGCGATTGATAAATACAAGAAAAACAAAAAAAATATTATTCAAATCAGACTTTATCTTCCGATCCCGCAAACCACCTAAAAATAAAAAAAAATGAAAATTTCTGTTATTTTCAGAATTTGTAAAAAAATATTACATGTATATTTTTTATCGCTATAGTGAAAAATATATTCAAATTGTAAAAATAGTAATTGCAAATTGTTTAATAATAGTAAAAAATATTTTTACGCTTAGAGAATATCTTCGAATCGCGCAAACTCGATAAAAACCGGGGAAAATTTAATTTTGGCTGATTTTGATGAATTAAGAAAACAATCATCTGAGGTCAGTTTGCGGTCCTATATTCGGTCGTTTAACAGACTTTCTGCCAAACATTCTTCCAACACACGAGAATGTGCTTCGATGCTGCTGTGAAGAGAGGGTTGTGTGAGCAAGTAAGCTCAACCATATTAAAGTGAGTTTCTCATCTGTCAGCACAACAAGTGTCGAGTATCGAGATCGTTAAGCAATGTTCCGAAGGACCAAGTGATCACTTACACTAGCGCGTAATGAGAGAAAAGAGATTAAGTGATCACTAATTTAATGAAACACAAATGAAATATAACAAGTACAAATATAACACTTTTCACTGCGACAAACACCTAGAAAGTACTTAAGTTTCTGCTGCACGTTGAGGGCTCCTGAGCAGGGAAGGCCGGCCGGCGGGGGGAGGGCGGAATAACGACACACGCATACCCTGTTCCGGGAGCACTTAAACCTAATACGGGTTGCATCCGAGTCACTTTACTAGTTATCACCGACTGACTGACTGCTCAGTCGAACAAGTTCCTTTGAATTGAATCACCAAAAAAAAGGCGCCCTCCTGTGGCAATCTTACGGTACGCGTAACAAAAGCGAAACGAAAAGAACGAAACAACAAGTATAATGCATTTGTGAGAAGGCGTCAGTCTCTACAGTTTCTTATTATAGGATCATTCAGATAATTAATGCCTACTATGATAAGTAATTTAAACTAACGAAATGTTACATTCGAGACAAAGAAAAACCAAGCTTAATAAAAAAGGTCCAAGAATTAAAAAAACAAGGAACTCAACTGTTTGATATCTCAGCCTGCAAGTGTGTAATGCATTTCTATTACTCCTGTAAAAATACTCCAAATCTGTGTGAATGTCCGATTCAGATTGAACATGTTCTCTAAAACCAATTCATATTTTAGAAAATGCTATTTTAGTATTAAATTAAAGTGCACCCATTTCCATAATTTTTTGTTCGTGCGATTCAATTTATTTTATAAAAATAATGCGAAGATAGATTGGTAACGCGCAGTTGGGGTTTAGATAACCCTAAGGTCACGTGTTCGCATCCCGCCTTGGGCGTGGACTACGTATTTGTCTTCGGGTCAAGGTCTCAGGTTACACAGTGCGATATAAAATAGCAGTTGGAGTACGTAAAACCTTAGTTAAATCCGCATTATTTTTGCAATAGGAATATGGGGACCCGGTGTCAACAAACATCAGTTGGTGAAAAAATATTGGAACATTTTCAAGTTAATATCGTGTTCATCATCTGAAAGATAACATGTTATTATCAAAGTACTCGAACGGGCACCCATTAACGTAAGTTGATGAACCAACTCCTATTAGGTGCGGATGACTTCCCCCCCCAATCCACTGAAATGGCATGATTACGAGAACGTAGCCGGGATGGAGTAGAACTCCAAAAATATTTGGCGCGATTAGTTAGTCGCCCGGGCCGGTCTCGTTCGCTCCGTGATTGGCCGTGGAACGGGCAAATTACCGTTGTATCGCAAACAACGGAGACGTCTCCATCGAGATCGACGACGAGGAGGACGAGAAGGAGACAACTCTCCTCCCGTTTCCTGATTACCTCACTTAATTAAGTTCCTTCTTCGCGACCCCAAAGTGGCTGGAGGGGGGAGGGGAGGGAGACTCGGAGGGGAAAGGGATGGGGGAAGGAGGGGAAGCCCCTTAATTAAAACGGATGACTCTCGCATCCCCCCCTCCCTGTCTTTTCCCCTCTATCCCCCTCTCCACTCCGCTCCACCCCGTCACATCTTCAGCAACCCACCCACCCCGCCCTCTCTTAATCTCTTCTCTCCTTATCCCTTTCACCGCAGCACCCTCTTCCTTTACCTTGTCCCGTTCCAGGCTTTCCCACGCTCACAACGTTTCGTCTCCTCTTCAAAGGCCTCCTTCGGGCGACGCTAATATTGTCCTAAGTGTTCATCTCCCTTCTACCCTTTCAAACCGAGCCCTATCTCCTCAAAGAAATCTCTTTCGACAAACTTTATGTTCTAGCTACTCCCATCTATCGCTCCAAGTTGGACGATAATCTGGTGGGAAGTGATTAAATTAGTGGAGTTGTAAGTGCCCTCGTACTGCTTTATCCATCCCAGTCTTCTCGCAGTGCTCACCTTTTGATTTTTTCTTAATTTTGGAAGCTGATGCTCTTTACATGGCTGATATATTTGCATAACTGTAATAAAAGCTGTTAAAGTTAAAAAGGAATAATCTGTAATCACCCATAATATTTATTGATATTTCTATGAGGAAAATAGAGTTTGATACTTTGGCGGTGTCTGACATAAATCTAGTTCTGGCATCTGATGTAGTTTTGGCATCTGGCATAAATATAGTTCAGTGCATTGATCATCATTTGAATTCATTATTGTGAAACAATACTGAAACCTCGCGGATCCTATTCCGTTAAAGTAACATGAACGGTTGGCAATTGAATAGTGATTAAAGGTAGATAATTGCGCTAATATTAAGGTATTTCAAATACATGAATTTAACGTTTGGTATTATACCTAAATTATGTTCAAATTCTTGACTCATTCATGCTTATTGAAGGAATTGTTAAGCGATTGTCCTTTTTTGGAGTTTATTCGTCGCTGCATGCAATTTTCATGTGGAGAGCGTTGTACGAAAAAATACTCAAAACGTTTGTCCTCATCTTCACCGCATAAATGTGGGATTCCATATGAAATTATATTAAAATTAGTATTTTACGTTTATTATTTTTATCATAACTATTTTCCTCTAGGGAAATCCATAATGCAGATATGAGTGAGCTACACACTGATGCTACTGAATTAGGACTCAAGTGAAGCTTTTTCATGCAGTTTCGACAACATTCTTATTAGCGCTCTCTGGACTTGGGTTCTTCGGCGTCTAAATATAATTCCCATTTAATTTACGTTGTTTGTTATTTACGACAATATAAGTACTAAAAAACGGCAGTCGAACCCTAGGTTAACTGGAAAACACGACCACGAGTCACAACATTTTCGGAAAGTATCGGTCGTTTATGGTGGTGATAGGTACTTTTAATTCAGTTCCTTTGGGCGTCCGTAATAAGATTTAATAAGAAACAACTCGACAACTTCGTTTGGGAATTTCGATTTTACTGATTAATTTTTACAATCAGGATCCCAGGAATTTTCACAACTGCGTACGTACTTCGTATATTTCTCGGAAACAGTCCCCTCCATGCTCAGCAGGTCAGCATTCTAATATGCTTCACCTCCATTCACCGAATTCATATGAGCTAGCGAGATTTTTGTCTCAGCGTGAAATGATCAACTTGGGCATAGTCCCACTACAATGGAAGACCCTCCGAAAAGGGCACCGCCCACTCCGTCGTAATAAACCTATTTTCCGGCGGATGATCAAATGATTCTCAATTACATGTGTGAGTGCATCAAAGCGTAATCCATTCTGATCTTGTTCCCGTTCACATACGAGGCAGGCACCGGGCTTGCCAATTCCCCTTCATCTGCGAGGTCGTTTAGCTGTGACGTACGCCACGGGGAGTGGGCTGATATGTACCCGTGGGTGGTGGGTCCTACCTGCTAGCCTTTATTACTCTATCTTTTGTCGCACGGACCTGAGGGGAGGGGGGGGGGCTTCAACGCGTGCCGGGGTAAACGTTGCCGACCCCGCTACCTGCCTGAATGTGCCCATCCCCTTCCAAACCCTTTTCGTTGGCAGTCCCCAGCGCCCTCCTGCCTCTAGCACGCCGGCTTCTTCTGCCGAATTAGTGCTGGACCATGGAGACGAGAGTTACTGATGGTAACCGATATTGACGAAATTGTGGACTTCATTAGACGACTTTCTTCCTTGTTGAGGCACGGCGATGAAATATGTAGATAAAATAGCCAAGAGAAAACACAATTTTGAACGGGAATGGAACATTGGCCTTTTGGTTTGATGGGCCAATGCGCAAACCACTACGTTACCCAAGCTTCCTAATTCTCGAATCAAATTTTTGTGGATTCTATTGAACTATATGCTATCCCCGTGTGGTCCATCGAAGATGGCAACGCAACTTAAAAGAGAACTTTAACGGAGATATTATTGTCATGAGAATTGGGAGAAGGCGTAGTAGTGTGCGCATTGGTACAACAAACCGCTACGTTTGGCCGCTACGACAAACACACTGCGCCGAGTGCTTTCTGTTTCCGGTGAGATTGAAAGTATCACGAAGTTGTTTTGGTGTGCAAAGGGACAGGAGTGACTTGGCTCCCCAGTCAACCTAATTTCAAAGTAACCGCAGTCCCTGACAGTTCGGCAGGGTTGTTTAGATTTGAGGCCAGGACCACACAAGGTGGTGATAGTTTACCAACTACTCCAGCACTTGGAGAACCAGAGACCTGCACCATAGTTCACTAGATTGTGTCAGCGAATTGAAAATTCTTTCTAAGTTATCGGTCTACGATGGACACTTTGACAATAGCAGTTTTGTTCACGGCGCGGCCCTGGTTTTGCAGTTAATAATGCGAGAAATTGTGTGAAATTCACTGTGAAAAAATCATTCGCGTGGACGGGTGATTTTTTCACTGTGAATTTTTAACGCCATTGTTTGATCACTAGCGAGTGACTCCGCATTAGTTTATGTCAGCCCGCTCCAGCGTGGCCAGCTCCGCAGCTCTTTTTATTCAAAAAATGCTTAAACAGGTAAAAAAATGGATCTTCTTCTGATTATTATCATTAGTTATGTGTAAAATTCAAGGGTTAATGCATAATTTTGTCCATATAATATATTCCAAATGGTTTTCTTTTTTATAATAACTGAAATACCCGTGATCTTCGGTGTCTCGCAGTCTGCCACAGATATAAAATTTTTCTTTTAAATTTTTTGTGCTATTACTCCAGTAGTATTGGAAAAATTAAGCTGGAAAAATATTTTACCTTTTAGATTCCATATTACAGTATAGCTGTGTGTTTCGGTGTATCAGCGACAACAGTTTCTCCTCCATTACAAGAGGCGTCTTAAGGCCGAAGAGACCTAACGGAGGAGAAGCTATTGTCACTGAAATTATGAATTATGCAGCTGTACCGGAAGATCAGATCTATCACATCAAGCTGCGTCTGCAAGCCTTCGCTCCAAATATTTTACCTGAATATTTTCGAATTCACTACAATCGTTAACCACCGCTGCGATGCAAAAAATCCAAGTGCATCGTTCACTCTGAGTATTCTTAACGTCGGTAATGGTCGGGAAAACCGAAAATGCTCATTTTCGTAATTATTGGTTCCCGCCAGTAACTCTCGCTTCAATAGCGCAGCACTGGCATATTAGGTCGAGTTGTCTCACGGACGTGCTCCGGTCACAATAAAAACAACGTACGCCGGTATTTCATGAGTTGTTAGTAGAAAGTTCTCCGTGTGATCGCGGGTTGGTTCCAACCCTAATGACCTGTGATTGAGTTACTGTAGTTGGCGCTGGTTACTGACTTCTCATGTGAGAACAGAAGTTCTATGGAATAACGGTAGAGTGAAAATGGTATTTTTTACATACGGAAAAGGAATGAGACGGAAAATGCAGAGCGCAATGCACAAAGAAGTAGACAGATGTTTCACCAGCCGTTCAATGAGAAAAATGATATGTTTTTTCTAAAAAATAAAGTAATTATTAACGCTTGTTAACATTTATTCATAAGTTAACAGCCACCATATGCATCGTTAACTAGTGGATAATTCAAGCCATCACATTAATAATTTTTAAACCAGAATTTGTAAAAGGATATACGGGCCAACGTAGAACGAAACCGTGCGACCAGGCTGCCCCTGGATCAGTATTCAAACATTTGAATCAAAGAATACTTCTTTTACATCATTGAGGCGAATATTTGACGTATTGATTCCAATTAAGTTTTAGTAAAATGTGTCCAACTTCCACACGGTTTAATATTTTCCAATGTTTTACAGTGAAATATCCCAAAGACTACTAGAAAATTATGCTAGAGTTAATAATTGTTAGGGTCAATTTATTTACTTGACTTCGGCCATGCATCGTCATCGGTTAAAATTTCTTGGACATCTGAAGTGTTGTTAGTCTGAAGTCTATTATTAGCTGTAACTAAAGATACTTGGAGATGAATCATATTTTTCCCTCGCTGATTAAGCAACCAAGTTGTTGCTCTCCGGTATAAATTTTTACCTGATATACGGTGACACTATCGGAATATTAATGGTGCCTGGCATTCTGCTCAGAAGTGAAGCTGTGAAAAATAAATGGAAAGTAATGAAAAATGAATGCTTCAACTCGCTTTAACAGTTCTGTTTAGAAAGGTCAAATTTATTTATCAAGTTATTACAATAAATTAAAGACACCAAATTTAACCTTAAATTTCAATTTCCATTGATAATTTAGGTCAGAATTCATTCCATCTCATAGTGAATTTTATCTAGTGACGTGTTATTAGCTTCAAATATTGTAAAAGTTATGTGAAATTGTTATTCATTCGAATCTAATGTGGCTGAGGTGAGCACTTTTTCTCGTGTCAGGATAATGATGTCTCTAAATCAATTGCTGGATGATATGCAATCCTAACCAGCCTCTTTAAAAATCCTGATGGATTGCAATAGTAACAACTGGAACTAAACTTTGCCGGCCTCGGTGGCGTCGGGTTAACGTCCTTGCCTGCTACCCCAAAGGTCGCGGGTTCGAATCCCGCCTGGGGAGGATTATTCACTTCCCAGGGCATGGTTGTTTGTGTTGTCCGTTATGAATTGTTAATACACCTGATGTAAAGGCTCAATGAGTGGCTGTTTTCGGGGGTGTTGTCAAATTAAAAAAAATAAACGGAAGATCGTAAAATCACAAATTTATAACTCTAATGTTTAAATAAAATTTGCGTCTACCTACGGTATTTTTTTAATGCTTCCGCGACTTTAGCTCGTATCCGGAGAACATGACTTGCCGGGATACTCGACCAATCCCGTTATTTAATCACAGTTGAGAGAAGCGAGCCAGGATCCCTCTCGTTGTGTAGTTCGCCGGTCTCATTGTCAAGGGATTACTAAGAACCGAACATGACACAATCACCTGTCCCCTCCCAACTCTTTCTCCCACTCTTATTCTCCCATCACCATGGAAGGGCTCGACCTAAGTTAATGAAGTGTTTACTCCCTTGAAATGGGATAAGAATGCCGTTCCGTCCTCTCTCAATAAGTCTTGTTTTCGCGAGCTCGACCCTTATTTAATTCAGGAGTCAGTTGGCATCCCTTCCTTCTCGTGCCCCTCGCTGAGAACGGATGGCTCCGCCTTGTCCTTTTAACTCTTTGTAAAGTCCACGGGGGCCTTATGAGAAGCACCTTATTAAATCTCAAATACTTTTCTCGCGGCGGAGGAAAAGGTTATTAAATTCCTCTCCGGCTCGACTTATATTTTTTTCTCCATGCGCACAAAGGGCATCACTAAGGAGAGAGGACTGCCTGAAATTTTCCTGCGAGCAAAACTGGTCTGAGGAGGCAATAGATAAAGACGCCGGCTATGGAGTAAGTACCTAATAGCCGATGATATATTTCAATGTACACTAGCGGCTAATTTCATAAATAGGGTGACGATAATAACTAATTTTATCCTTCGTAACGATGCGGTCAATTTACACACCTTCTATTCTCTGAAAAATTCTTTAACACCAATTCCAGCCTGCAAAAAATATTGTAACCAGACAAAGATTTGTATTTGTATATGTATTTGTATATTTGAATAAGCAGTGCTTGTTTATAATTTCTATGTGTAGTTGAAAAATACAAAGTAAATGTGATTTTAATTCACATGATCGGCCAAAACTAATATAGCCCCCGATAATCGTATGAAGCTCAATCGAATGTAAATATATGGCAGTAGATGTTTGATAATTAACTCATGGCTGCTCGCCGCCTTGAAACGAAACTATTTCGATGTTGATGCACGTAATTGCGTATTTATGGCTCTGCAGTGTTGTAGGATTATGCTGTGAACAACAGACTAGTATATTAAAACGCTACCTGCAAACATAGCAGTGAACCACGGGGATTGAGATGTAGTTCATGAAAAACGGCAATTAACGTGTCAACGAACTAAATTTTCTCTGATGTTACTTGGTGGTACTCTATTAATAAGTAAAATAAATAGCTTTATAGAGTACATGAAAAACGTTTTTATTGAATTTTCCGACGAAGGTTTCGGCTTACACAGTCATTATCAAGCCTATCAAGCCTTGACAATGACTGTGTAAGTCGAAACCATGGTCGGAAAATTCCATAAAAACTTTTTTTCGTGGACGGTATAAAGCTTTTTCTTTTCCTTAGAACGAGTCAACAATGGGCGGAGCTTCTGAAAATAAGGTTTTAACCAATTCTGTTAATTTTTGATGTGGAAAAAATCTAAGACGAAGCCACCGGAAAGTTAATAGTATTTTTAAGTGCTGACATCAAGTTTACGGGAAAATGCAGTATTGAGAGGATATTCAAGAGAGAAAACAACATTTTTACTCATCATAAAACAAGAGGTTTGACTGAGGATGGCTTGTTAAGGTGTATTGCTATTTCTTTCACAGAAAAGCGATGTCGCTCGGCTTTTTAATTGGTAGGGCGCAGTAAAAAGGAATGTTTCGAGATCAAATCCTAATATTGTACATGCAATGCAGGGTATATGAAAAGGAGATTTGGAATAAGGAATAAATAAATGTTGGATTTCGGGAAAGTGATGGCTAATTAAGACTTTATAGGGCAAAGTTGGCACTTTTTGAGCTGCCCGAAAAGTTTCTCCAGAGTTTTTTCTCAACTGCTCAAGACTTCATTGGATTGTTGTTTTTAAAGTAATATAGTTAAATATGAGTGAGTTTTAAATTACGTTCCTGGAAAGCCAAAACTTACCATCATTTAAGTATGGATAGTGAAAGTTTTTAATAATTTAGTTTCCTTAGGCATCGGAGTAATTCCATGAAGTGTTTTTGGCTAGTCAGTTCGTGAAAATATAATTTGCGCACTTGCTCGGTATCTTTATTCATTATGTTGGGAAATTTATACTACCGTGAAGTTGTGAGTACGTAAATGTTTACTTTAGCTGTTTCAACTTGAGTAAAAAGTTAATAAATAAGTCGGGGAATATTTTTTCCGATACTTGAGGAATCAGTGAAAACGGTTGCAGAGTTGGCAGTAAATATGTAACGAAATGACTTTAAACTCAAGCAAAAACTTACATGTGAAGGAAGTAAAATTTTCTTCGCACAATCGTGCATTTTCATAGTGCTTGCATCTTGTTTTTTTTTAATCATTTTTATTTTTAGACACTGCTGTGACTGTTAGAATTTTATCGAAAACTGCAGCCTATTTGTTTCTCGATGCCCGTCTTATGTGAAGTAGCGTAGGTATCGGAAATGCTCCAATATGTTTTAAAAATCCATATTTGAGATTCCGTAAAGGCGTTCGGGCGTTTTTGCTTTTTTACGTCGTTAATTTACTTGCTTTGGGGCTGAAAGCCATGGATATCCATGGAAGTGTCATGTAGTGCATTCATTGAACGTAACCCTCTTTAGATAAAAGTGGAGGTAGTTTGTAATAACCGGATAGTGTTGGGTTATGAAATATTTCTGAAATAAGACTTAAATTTGCTTTACCGGCAAGTAACCATCATAAAGGTAACTACACGACATTTTTCACAGCTATTGAAACTCTCGCGCGATTGATAGAAAACCAATAAAGTAAAACAGTGAACAGGGTATATAATTTGTTAGGAAAATGATGCATTTCGAGCATGAACCAATTTACAAATTTCCTTCCTGAAGAATGAATTGAGTATTACGAGTGACATACACTTTGTATAATTTGTGGGCGGATGGTTTGCTTTAGAATGTGAAATATGAAACAATAACATTTCATCCAATACTGTGAAATAAAACAATGTGCTATGTATTGCTATTTGTTATAATAGAGTTTCCGTTTATTATTTTTTATGACGGTGCTTCCAAGTGATCCAAAGGCACTGCAACGTTGTAACTCTTTGTTTTATATTTAAATAATTTGTTTTCAATTTATGTTTTAATACTCGGTGTAAGTTGACTAACTATATGTCATTTAACTAAAAATATAAGAATTGTGTTATACATACTATTGGATGAAGTTCTATTGGCGAATGACGACTATTAGATGGTCAAATCAAGGTAGTTGAGCTTTACGGCCTCTATAGATTAACTAGATAAGAAATTTCTCCAATGGCCGTATAATATATGTTAAAATGGCCGTGAAATACGCGTATCACATATATTTTACGGCCATTGGAGAAATTTCTTATCTAGTTAATCTATTATATGGTCATTTAAAAAAACGGAATTTGAAAATTAAAGAAGATATTGGCTACTCAAAATATAAATAGTTTAACATAAGGGACAAAAGTAATGTTACAACGTTCCAATAGCATTTAGTTTCTGTGTTCGATGTCTTATAATTTCAGCTGTGCTGTTTCATAAACTTTACTTGTATCAATCTTTCATCATGTTTCATTTTAAATATCTGAATCCAAGGCACTCGCGCCACCGATAATGTATATGCGTTGTATCTTGTAAGCATGCCATTCATATTTTATCGACAATTTCAACAGCCATTTTCTGGAATTACTAAATTGAGCGATAATTAAAATCATCGGATACTTAGAAGAGAACGTAAAAGAGCAAAAATAAGATTTGCTCTTTTCTATTTTAATGCTATTTAATTTTGACAAATATATCATAATTTTAAGCTTTAAAAAACTTAAAAATATATATTTTTGAGTACCTATGGTGATAGTATTATTACTATTAAAATAAAACTAATTGCTTACGCAAAGAATAGGAAAATGTGGAATTTTCAATTGACGTTACGAAACTCAATTTCTTTTTTGAGCCGAGAATCTCTGCAGATACCACAAAAATTTGGTCGACGTGAATATCTCTCTTGTCCAGAAAAATTATATATATATATATCCCTCAAAGGGTAAACCTTGTCTCATGTTTCTCGACAAATACACCCAATTTGGTTTCCTAATCAGATTAAAGATAGCAAGATGATATTTGAGCGGCTCACTGGCGAGTAAACTGGAGTTGGTGTCCAACCTTCCATCGTAGGGGTAAGCGGTAAGCATTCTTAGAGTCAGATCGTTCATGTGCATACAAATTTGATACTCGTTCATCGTTTATATTTAGTTGATATGTGTACATCGTTTAAGCCTTTAAATCGAATTTGGAGTGAGCATAAATAAGAATGTCCCGATTTTAAAACCATATTCCTGTGCAAACACTCCACGCCTAAGAATTAACTATGTTATACTTGAACGGGTGAAGGATACAGTTCCAAACTACGACCGATAGATAAACATTACCGCCATGGTATTAGTTACAGCAATCATCTACGAAAATCACGCTATATGTGCCAGATCCTACTTTCTCATTAGAATTCTCTGCGCGGGATGGCGCGCACAGGTTCTGAAAAATGAGAACACCTCCATTTGACGCGAGTGAGTGTTATTATGGCTATTACTGGTTCACTGGTTATGGGTTGTAATGCACTAAATTTTTACTTGAAGCTTCTTAAAACGTTTTTGTGGGCATTATCTCTTAAGGAATTAATAATTTTAATGGAATATTCAGCGATACTTATCACGCACAACCTTACATGTTATCTTAGCAATTATTACGTGAGTATTAACCGTACCTAAACAATACTCTCCATTTGGCATGCAAGTTTCCAAAAGTCACGGAGGCCATAACCGACATGCACACCGAACATAACTGATGATGCACTGTGACCGTGATGTGCGGCTCATGGCTTTGAACTCAATTCTTCCAACACTGTCTGTCGCCATCGTCAAACTGACAAGCATTTCCGGCGGAATTCTTTTCCTTGATGTTCATTCGTTCGTTGGCAACGAATAAATCTCAATTGCATATACAAAAACGCGTTCTTTAATTTTATACTTTTTTGCCGCTAAAACAATAATTTCGATCACCGTGTGCCAGCCTCCATGTAGATGCTGATGGCATCTATGCAACAGAAGAATTTTTGTCTTCTTAAACCTCAGAGATGTTTTTCGGCCCCATAGTCATTTGGACCACTAGAATTGCTTCTGCTCTCTTGGTCCCCTACATCTCCAGACATTTCATCTAGTGACTTATTCTTATTGGGACGTAAATTATGCGTAGACTTTCCACGATTATTCGCTAACTAGCATGAGCCCAAAAACATAATCGTGGCTACAGTCTGCTGAGAAAGAAGACACTCTCAAAAGCGTCGAGAACTAGCTCAGCTATCATGTTTATGTTATCCATGTAGGAGTTGGAGGTTATATTGAGGATTTACAACAATGAAAACTTGAAGTGTTTCTTAATATTGTGTTACTTATAATGTAGCTGTAACACATTTTCATGAAAAACCTTTTAAAGTTTTGATATTAATTTTATGTACACCGTATTTATCATTTAGAAAGTGAATAGACGCTTAAACACGTTTTTCATGATTTTTATTCCATGATGTATTATTTCCTTGTGTGTTCATTGAATTTCATGACTTCAATAATCCTCTTAATATAATTTTCTTTGGTTTCCATTGATTTTATTATTTCAATTATTCTTAATTATATTATCTTTCTTCCATATTTTGAAGAGCTCGATGAATCCAAATTCTTCAATTGCAAGTTTCTACTTATAATACTTTCCGAATTTAACGCCATTTAAGGGTCGTGGTAACTTCTGGAAAATGCTTGCAATCGGAAAATAGGGATATAAGAATCCCAATTTCAAAGTAGACGGTCTCGAAGGTCAGATTTCTGATGAAATACTCTGCAAACGATTAGGAGGTTAGTTGAATCTCTGTATATCATTCAACCCAATTGTCATGTCGTTTTCCTAAGTCTCTCAATAATATCTAGGGTTAATGATTTGTGACTTTTTCAGATGTAGCAAATATACGTTTAATTTATATCTTTAATACATTTCACTACAAAGGAAAATTGTGGTGACAATACAGAACACATTTTACATGCAATATGTCTCCGGTATTTTCAATAAATAAAAATTACCCCATTTCAAGCTGAAATAATTTCTAGCCTTTCAGAGTGAGACGAACAAATTCAAGGTGAATAGGGTTACTTTCATCAGCTTATATTGCGTTGCCAAAACATGCGGAGGTGAAAATCTTTCAGAGTTCTATCCTCCTCGACACATAATTGATTTAAACAATCTCTCACCAGCATTATTGCACACAAAACACTCCTAATGCCACAACACCAGTCTAACCAATGTATTTAACTGTTATTGTGTGATTGAAGACATTTGCGCCTTTTCAGTGACTTGATGAAAGACGACTGTTGTTGAAGTGTAGAGCGACCGATTTTAAAAGCAAATCCACTTGTTCGTGAGATCACAGTATCAGTCACATACACTGTGTTTACCACCCGACCGAATTGTCGAAGACCGATACTGGCCAACAAATTACACCATCCTTGACAAACACAAATCACAAATGGTCTGAATGGTTAAACCCAAAATTGTATGTACATTCAACTATCCTAAAATTCCATTTGTATTGCACTTTTGATTTCACACAAATACTTGTCCATGGTCTCTTTGCGATGGTCTGAGATGAAATCACTGATATTAGTAGAACATTTGCCACTTGACGTGTTTCTGGCGCTCCAAGGAGTAAAGGCCATGGACAACGCTGAGGAAAGCATTTGACTGCGTGGGGGATGACTCCACATTCTTTCGCTTTTTACCTTATACTCGCGTGAATATCCGAAACACTTCCCACCCCAGTCCTAACTGCAAGCTTTCACTGGACGTTAGGATTTCTAGTTTAAATCCGTACTCAGCTGGCAAGCTTAAGCGTCGAAGGCAGTAGAAGTGGTGAAGATTAGTAAAATTACGACATCACGTTCAGGTTACTCATTTCTGTATTGGAAAGTCTGCTTCATTTGTGGAAAAGTTTGTTTTAATGGCAGTTCTGATCCTTTTACTGGCTTTGACCGAGGAAATAACCACGAGTGATAAATATTTCTGTCCTTCGCCTGGCCGTGAAGAGATTTTTTCAACTATGAAGAAGTTCCAACGATGCCCCATCCCCGATCTATGCTATCTAGATTCGAAGAGGACCGTGTGCTTGGGAGCTGAGACAGAGACGAACGATAGCCGCGCACTCGAACAATCTTCCAATATTTTTCAGCGTTGACACTGGGTTGGCTGCATAATTTTACCGGGGGTAAGAAGGACCCCTGCGGGACTAGACCATGCCCCCGATGAGTCCCACGCCCCCGTGCCCCACGCACCGCCCCCCCTCGCCCACGATGTCGATCTCATCCTCCTCGTCGTCCTCGGAGGACATGCCCCCGGAGGTGGACGTCCCCCGGCCCGACCCCAGCCTCTGCCGTTCCCGCCTCCTCCTCCGCCCCCGCCTGTCCCCTCCTTCGTCCCCATCTTCCTCGTCATTCTCGTCGTATTCGTCCTCGTCCTCATCTTCGTCGAGACCATCGTCAGGGCCGTCGGAATCGCACCGCCGCCCGCCGTGCTGCCCCTGAAGGACGTCTGCCGGGTGCTGCTGCGGCCTCCGCCGGGAATCGCCGTGGGCCCGGCCGCTGCTGCTCACGTCCTGATGCCGGGAGAAATCGACTGGAAGGTCGGACACTGTGGAGAGGAAGACGGAGCACTTGGTACATGAAATCGTCACAAAAAGTTAAAGTTGCTATACTACCAAATGCTATTTATTGAGGAGTGTAAAAAAATCTCTTCACTGCTGCCTAAAATTATTTCCCTTGAATTTATGTGCTATTTTCAAGCATTATCCAGCTCATATCAAAATTACTGGGAGGAAATTTTATTGTAGTTTAGATAGGTATGTTTTAATACTAGTGAAGCTGGCCGATACTCGTAATAATAAACACTTGATTTAGTTATCATCTTTATTTCCCTTTGAAGTAATCATTTATTCCCTTTAAAGACGTGACCAGTAGAGGTCACGAAACGTCGGGGCAAACCTGATAATCACGCGGCACTCCCGAAAAACATATTGATCACTGCACTGTACTATTCAGCATAAAATGGAAAACGTTTTCTTTAAATTATCTTTTTTTAGATTCCTTTGTTGCTGAAATTGAACTTTAAGTCAACATCTTTATCATACAAAAACTGTCAACATCTTTTCAACTCGAGAAAACTGTACGAAGAAGGAAAATCTCTGATTTGAGAGATATTGTTCTTAAAGTAATGTAGTAGAAAAATAATCTCAGAGAGTTTTATTCGCACATCCTTTTTCTTCTAAAAACCAACAAAAAAGGCTCCATGAAAAAGTCCGCCATTTATGGCCCTCATTTTCTTCGTTGGGCGAGTAGTTAAAAATTTAGCCTTCAGAAGATAATGATATAAAAAATTAAAGCATATTGTAAAAATTTGGATTTTGAGATTTTACTAGCGAGGTAAAATATGGCAGTACTAAACTAGCTCCACGCTCCAAATAATCCATTGTTGTTAGAATAGATTTAAAAAATTGGTCATCCAACCAATTTATTTTTAATTGGGTGATATCAAATGGAATGACCCAGACGATTGGAGACGAAAGCAAACGAATGCATGTGCTCTGGTATAGGAAGAGGAAGGCAACCCGGGATGCGATTCCGGTGATAAAAATATCCATAGAAAGGAATCAAGACTATAATCAAGGCTTTTTTGCTCTGTTTACGTGGTTTAGAAAATGTGTTTGACAGAGTAAATGGGGAAAAACCTATGAAGATACTTTCGGAGTTAGGGAGAAGACTGGAGAGATACAAAATAATTCGAAACTTAATGGTCCAGATGGTACAAGTGAGGGTGGCTGGCGGAGAATCAGGGTTGGTTGTTGTTAGTCGTGGGTCAGGAGAAGGTTGCCTGTTGACTCCTCTATTATTTACCGTCCATGCCGAGGAAAGGACATGTAGGAATACAATTCGGAATAAAGTTAGTTAGATTCGCCGTTGACCAGTTAGTCGATCATTTGGACGAGAGGAGGTATTGGTAGATGCATTAGAAAATCAGTGCGGGAAATACGGAATGAAGATCAGTCATAAAAAACTGAAGTAATGAGGTTTTCTAGGGTAAAGAGAGTTTTGTTGTTCATAAATGCAGGAGTGCAAAAATTGGAACTGTTAGGACATTACAATTATTTGGGTACTACGTTGGAGGAGAATTGACATTCGTCATAGAATTGGTAAAGGTCTTTTCCGAAAGAGGCATTCAGCGATAGGAGAGAGCTAATGACGGGAACCTTGTTTAAGAATAAAGAAAAGACTGGCAAAGAGTCAAATATGGATATTAGCGTCGTATAACACGTAGACGAGGACTTTGAGGGAAGAGGACGAGAATTGACTGCAGGCGTTTGAGATTCGGGTGTGGAGGAGGATTGGAGGAAGAGCGGAAGATGGAATGGAAGACGTACGAGGAAGTGCTCAGCATGGTGGATGAGGAGTAAGATTCGGAGAGGGCAGAGTGGGTGGTTGGGAGCTAATGGGGGAAGGGATGCTGAAGGCTGTAATAGAGAGTATCTTGGGTCAGTGGGGAAGAAGTAGAATTGGCTTTGTGGACGGGATGAAGGGTGTTTGGACGAATGCCTGAAGAAAGAAATTGTGTTTAGGCCCTGTCGCTGTTAAATATTGATATGGTTAATCCTAACTCCTGTAACGTTTTGTATGCTGGCGCAAAGTTTAGTCCATTTTGAGGCGCCTCTTTAGTTTTGTTAGTTCCTACGCGGGCCGCAGAGTAGTGGTGGTATCGGCCAGGGTATAAATTCGGTCGATATACTAGGGAAAGGGCATTTTTTTTTAATTTCGATTACTGTGATGGAGGCTGCTCGTGGGAATCCGTGGAGGCCGCGGTGGTATACGCTGAAAGTTGGAGTTCATTCGAGGACCATACTATCGATTTGGTTAGTTTAATAAGGAGATTCCTTCCTTTTTCATTTCCACCTCCTACCTCCCTAATACCTTTCGTTCCCTACCTTCCTCACACCTTTCACTTCCTTGGTGTGATTCCCAATGATGATATATGACTCGCAGCACTTATCGTGAGTTAAGTCACAGAGGGAATCACAGAAAGGACAAACCTTCCTCGCCCCCTCTACCTCACCCATCCGATCACAGGTGGATGTTCCCTCACCCATACCCGCTTCGACCCGACTCTTCCCATTTGTTAGAACCCCCCCCCCCCCGTACTCAACCCCACCCGGAGCTAGCAGGGAGAGACAGAAGTCTTTAACTTTCATCTTAATCTACCTTAACTGGTTGATCACCTCTAATCGTTATAATAAACAATGCTCAATCATTAAGCGAAAAAAACGTATTTTTTTAGATTTATTAAATGCCTTTTCTTTTGGCGAAATCATTTCGAGCCTAAGATGGTAGAATTCTTTCATTTCAATGTAACGAAGAGGTACAAAAGCAGCCCCATCCCTATCCGAACTATGTGTATATATACTGTGATAATAAAAAAAACTAATTAATACCCACCAAAAGGGCAAAAACATGAGAGTGTGAATTATTTTAATGAGGGATTGCAGCGTTTGTGTACTTCTATGTCCCAACGATTTAAGCGACGGATTTAGATGCCCTTAAGTCGTAACTTTGTAGAGACGTGCTATGTTGTTGGTTATATGCACCGTTAGTGGCAATATAATGCCCTGTGCTATATTTTCGCGGTGATGTAACGTGCCAATGTCGTATAACGGTGTCTCCTTATCGGAATATCAGTGACAAATAACCGGAGTCGAGTCAGTACTGCAGTTATCACTCCTACCCGATCCTTTCTAGATACGCACATTCTGCCAATATTATTTTCAATTTCATTACTCGAAGTCATAAGTTTTTTCCGTATTCTCTCTTTGCCTTACTCCATTGTTTTTCTTGTCATAATTATCACTCTTTGAGTATTATATTCAGTAATGTTTACATGAAATTGTAGAATTTTACGTGGCGCTGAGACTTAAAATACCACTATAAAACTGCGATGCCGGAATGTAAAGCAATTAGTCCATCAGAAATGCAGACTTGAGGGAAGTTAAGAAGACAACCTTTTGGCTGCTCCTCCTTTCTCCCCTCAGTTACGCAGTTTTCAGAAAAAAAATTTACGCCGAACTGAGCTCTTTTGAACTTTGCAGTCTCCCTATTCCTCTCTTGGAACAAGTTCTCGTCTCGAAAATGGAAGAAGGGGAAGATGAAAAGAGAGAGTGTATGATTGAGGGAACGAGAGAATGTCTTTCTAATTATCGGAAAGGAAAAAATTATCAACGGGGAAGCGGAGACAATTTTTTTATTCTGATTTTCCTTGAGGGGTGGAGGAAATTTAGTCGTCGAGGAGTTGTGAAGAGGTTTCCATAGACTGGGGGGCTTACCTTACCAACTTCCCCCGCTTGGAGGGAAGGCATGCCATTTCCCCGGTGGGTGCCATTTGCCACGGGTGGGTCCTGGGAGTGTGGGCGGTGGGACGATGGAATAAGTGAGCATTTAGCGAGTGGAATGGGGACGAGTTAAACGGAGGGAGGGCGCTGTTTTCGCGAGTCGCGACAATGTCATCGAGGTTGCCGAAGCACCTCAGTCGCTAATTGCCCCCTCCCCCCGTGCGTATCTTTCCTCGGGCGTATTATTGATTGCGTAGGCGAGGTTCGCGCCTAGAAGAGGAGGCAGGGCGTGCATCGTCATTAAAAGCGATTGCGTTTTGTTTTCTTCACTTTTTTAGTGTGGAAATCATGGAGTAGTTTTCACCTCGAGAGCTTCTTCGTTGTCACGAGAAAGATAGATGCAGAGGACTGAAACCTAATTCGCCCAGCTGGGTAGTGTCTGTCCTTCAAATCAATTTTATGGTGATCATTAAACATCTTTCCTCTAAATCAAAACTATATTTCTATCCATATTCAACATGGAATGTGTTCGTATTCATCTGAAATAACTACTTTTTTACCCTCTCGTCCCAATGTCACTTGTTCTTTTCCCTATCTATTAGCTCGGGCCTATTTTATTGAAAATATAATTTCTCTTAAATATTATTGCGAGAATACTGTTTCTGGTAAGGTTAAACATTTTTTATAGATTAAAAAAATAATTAAAGTTAAGGTAAAATGTGTTTTTAAAAATGGGAATCAGCAGTATTTATTTTTTATAAAATACATTTTAAACAGAATAATTTAGCATAAGCCGATGCATTAGCACCATGAGTGTTGAATGGCATTCTTATATCTGAGGATCTATGCTCTTGAGCGCATTTGAGTTAATACATTTGAACATTAGTGTTTGGAATGGAAATCTACCAACACTATGTTTTCGCGCGAGTTGAAAATAAATAAATTTATAAAAATAAAATATACAAATTTTAAATACTCCATTATATTTTTGAACAGAAATTCATTTCGTCTCTTAAGATAAAGAGTGTACTACGTAAATTATTATCAGCAACTTAGTTAAAGATCAGAGAAAACACTTGAATTTTTCTCAGAAATTCTTTAATCTTTCTTGTTTTTACTATGTTGCATTTAGTATAATGATTAATTTACGGCGCATAAACTTTACGACGTGTAGGTATATTGATAATGAAAATTCATGTTTTTCCTGATTGTTAATATATCTATTGACAATGTTGAGTCTGATGATCTCAACTCCTTACTCTGTAAAGATGCTCTTTTCTTTCACTACAACATTTCATCGCTGTATTTTATTCTTTACTCGAATTGCATGTTTCATTCTCTCACACGTCACTAGGGGTATGATGGAAGAGGATTCTATTCTCAGAGGAGGAGGACACTATTCTCAATATTGCCCTACATAATCAAGTTATTTCTCTATCTATCGACCTGCACCATCCACCCTTACCTCCCTCAGCTCGCGGCCTCATTCGTCGCTTCCACTCTTTCCCGCATCCGAAGCTGTGCATCATCCCATTTTCATTCAAGTTACCGTCTCCGTCCCTCTCATTCCCGATCGCCTCGTGATATTACGAGGAACTTCCAAGCCGTGGAGGAGTAGCTAGGAAAGCGCTGTCGTTCGTTGGAAAGTATTGAATTCAATTAATGCGACGCTTAAGTCGTTCCAGCGATTGACGATGAGAGATAGGAAAATGTTTTTAGCTCTTTCGAGAGGCAAAATTTTCGCTACAAGTCGTCTCTATCGGGTGGGGACCCGGCGAAGGCAGTGTTTGAATCGTTGAAACCTCCGTTAAAACATTAGAAATGGCTTTGAAAACTACTGATCGATCCTGCTGGGGAAATGAAAGACAGATGTATTGATATGATAGAAGAACGCTGTTACTATAATTTGACTAGATGTGCCTCATCCTCATTGTAATATCTCCATACAAATTAACTATTTCCTGAATCATACAGAAAAATATCATCAACTTTAAATATTTATCACCACTTGTCATTTTGCAATTTTATTTCCAGTGTATTAATTAGTGCTGTCCTATCGCTCAAAATTCCCTCCAAAATTAAGATCGATGTAAACCCAAAGCATCCTTTTTTCGACCATAATTGCGAAACCGTCGACTGTTTTGCATCGGAACATTCAAGGAAATATTCAGTGCGCCTTGATCAGACTGTACTTTTATACGAACAAAGTAAACACCTCCTAGGCAGTGTGCGCATTGTGTGAAATACCGATAAGTGATATAATGCATCTCTAGTCTCCTGTTCATGCAGTGACTCCGTGGCGCAACGGTAGCGCGTCTGACTCCAGATCAGAAGGTTGCGTGTTCAAATCACGTCGGGGTCAATTATGTTTTGAGTTTTTTATTTCCTGGCCTTACTTTAGGAATGTATATAAGAGATTTTAATACATGCGTGTAGCACATTATCACCCTTGGTAGTGACGAAAATATTTTTTACCTCTGTGGTTAAATCTTCTCTTACTTCCTTAATATTCATGTTGAAAAGTAGTCAACTTTTCAGGATAGAATGCTGTTAAATTTATATTGTACGCTATATTATAACTGCCTCTGCGATACACCAAAAATGTCATCTTTTCTGAAGGAAAATGCATTCCTTCGAACTCATTACAATTACAAACCTTAGGCGCGTGATTTGCTCCGCAAACCAAACTTAATAAATTTCGTGATTACTGATCGAGGAGGCGTCTTTGTATGTACTATAATATGCACAAAAACGATTTTTGAACTCTAAATGGATCACGCGTATTATGACTATAGAGATAATTAATCCTCTAATATTTTTTCCCTGCAGTATAAAATACATTTACTATCCCTCTCTCAGTGGCTTGCCTATCCATTGCGATGGTATTTCCTTGTTTTCTCTTTCTTTCCGCTTGCCGGAGGGAATGATAGGTTAGGTGGAGTCTTTCCCTCGGAGGAAGTGGCGGAAGATGAATAAAAGGCGTCACTTCTATTGTCATATTCACGCGCGATTCCGAGCACATCTGCCCATCTCATTATTCTAAAAAACGCGGTCGGGGAAGATTTGAAAAATTGTAAGCCCCTGTTCCAACTCCCCTCTCACCAACCCCACCGGCAGTATCCAAGCCTTCCCTCGCCAATCTCCGCCTTTTCCTTCGTTTCGAATAACCTTGTTACATGCCTCGCTCTTCTTAATGACTATCAAAATAATTTTCTCAGTCGAAAAAATAATATCCGAGGAAAAGAACTGGAGGAGAGTTGGGAAGGAGCGCGAAAGATAAGAGGCAAGGAAATTATCTTTTTTTCTCCTCCTTCAACGGAAAAGAGTTTGGGAATAAAATTAGGGAGGCAGTTGAGGAGGAGGAGGGGAGTATCTTGGCGGAATTGGAGAGAGAAGGGAGGGGAAGTTGAGGGGAAGTTTTGAAAGGGGGGCGTGAGGGAGGATAGAGGGGAGGGTGGGATTGGGGATGTGGCGTGGAAGTAAGGGGAGGGGGGGGGAGGGGTGGGGTTGGGGATTCTCGTGGAGCCGAACGGTTGGTTGGGATGGGCGAGGCTCGGTGGAACGACTCCGAAATGTCAAACCCTAATGTAGCGAGTGAGCGATGTTAAAGTGTTGAGATGGTCTTGAAAAGAGAGGGATGGGGGAGGGGAGGAGGAAAGACTTGTTAGGTGGGAGAAGAGGTGGAGGGAGGTGAAGAGGTGGGGGTAGTATTTTTTTTTAGAGGGGAGGGAGGAAATGGAAGCATGCCAGCGAAACGTAAGAAAGTGATTTGAGGCGAGGTAAGAGGGGGTTGAAGGTGAACCTGGAGGAGGGGTTTGGGGGAGTGGGGAGGCGGATAATGAGGAGGAGGGATGGGTGGTGACGGAGAAGAATGGTGGGTGATGGGTGGGGGAAGAATGAGAAGGCAACCGAGAGGGTGGGAGAGGATTAGGAAAGAGTGTTTGGTTTAAAATAAAATTATAAGTATATGCATGCATAATGAGTATCTAACCCTACGAAAGAGCATGAAAAAAGTTGTACTTGCATATTTTACTATTCATAATTTGGATAGGGTAAAATATACGAATAAAATCTTTTTTATGTCATCATTACTAGCAATTCACTAAACCGAAAAGCACAGTTATTCAGCTGAGGTAAATAGGTGCCTATTTAATCAAGATGGAGAGAAAACCTAATGGAATAATTAAATAATTTACTATTTAACATTATAATTAGTTAATGGTCACTGTCATATATAAAGGATATGAATCTGGAATTCCATTCAAAAGGAAGAGTTTACGAAGAGTAGGAGAGATTTTTAAGAGGAGAGAGGTTGGGGAGAAATTTGAGAGGAGAGATTAAAAAAAAGGATAAAATCCCTTATGTAGAGAGCATGACGTCGCAAAATGCTTGGGCACTGCTGAAAGAAGATAAGCGCAGACTGGAGGGTTTTGAGATGTGATTCGGGAGAACGATCGAAATAGTAAGCTGAGTGGAGAAGAAAAACAATGAGAAATGTAAAGATACAGTAAGAGAGGAAAAGTAACGGATAGGAGAAATTAGAAGGCAGCATAATGGATGATGGACGTATTGAGGGGTAAGAAGATGTTGAATATTACGAAAGAGGAGATAGTGATGGCTACGATACCGTGGAGGGAGCAGTGTCATAATCCGAGGATCAAACTGACTCTCAATATTCTGCAATTAGTTTAAAAATTATAATTGTATTTCATAAATCTCAGTTCATTATTATTTTTCAATCTATAACTGGATCAATGGGGAATATTGGTTAAGCATGGGAGAGAAAGGAGAAGAATAGGAATATTGAACGGTATGAAGGAACTTGGAGGTTATCAAGAGTTGTATGAGGGAAGCAATATTGGACAATAGGTAGGTTTACGTAGGAAACGTTTGTAAAAATTCCCTTTGTTTGAAAAAAGAAACTGAAAGACTGGAACGATCATGAACCTGCTACATATTTTGTTGGATGTCTATAGTGACGTGATGGATATAAATTCTGTATCAAAAAAGAATGCCTTTTGATTTGGTAAAAAAATTTTCCCCTACCCCTTGAGGCTCTATAAATTGAAGTACTCGCAGGCTAAGAGGACTAAGTGCCGGTAAGGTACGGCGTGTCGGAGGAAGTATAAGTGGAATGGCTTCCCATATCAGGAAGAAAAATGTGATGGCTGGGGGTTAATGGGGACATAGAGATGAACGCGTATCATAAGGACATGGAAAATAAGGCACGTTAAGGATGGGGGGAGGAGGGGAAGTGGGAGGAGATTTGACGAGGAAAATGGCGTGGAGTCGGGGTTCAAAGAATGAATTCGAGCTCCCGGAGCTGGAAGGGGCGAAATATCGGCTTTGAGGACGGGAGCACAAAAGGGTATTTCCTAATTGCTCCATTTCCTCCGCTTCTTTTTCTCATGATAAATCTCCACCACCACCCTCATCACATCTTCCCCTTCCTTCCTCTCTCACGTCTCTCTCTCTCTCCCTCTGGCTCTTCAATTTCCACACTTTCTCCCCTATCTCAGTTCGTCGGGGCACTTTCAAAAAAAGCGTTCATTTCCTCCTCCCTCACGGAGGTTCTCCAATTTCCTCGCGGCCCTCCTCCATTAAGGATGAAGACTCATGATTTCGGTCTTCACCTTTCAAATAAAAATGGAGGTTATTTGATTTTGAATCCGTGCCCATCATGATGTAATGAGTTTCTGCTCCATCAATTCAAGCATATTCGACTTAATAATCGCCAGCAATTTATCTGCGACTTGGCGATCTCGAAAGATGGCGTATCCTTGAACATACGGAATGTATGTCCTCATATCACATAATAGATGCTGTATTTTTAATGAGGTCCTCTGTAAATCTATTGGTGTTACAATCTTCAATATGGTATATCTAGAGCAATACTGTTAATTTTCTCAACGCTTGATGAGAAATCACAATGAAAATTGACTAAATGGAATGATTACCGATTCACCTTAGGTTTTCTAATTTTCTTATCTCCATTTTTTTTCTCTGATACCATACGGCATCACTAGATATTTGAGGGCTAATCTTCAACCTTCTAGTGAAGCTGTAAGTATCAGAAGGCACTTAGGCAATGTCCTCATCGTGATTATGCCATTTATTTTCCACGGATCAAATGTCGTTATAAATACTACCTCCCCGTGCTTCGTATGCGGGGAAATGCAACTAGTCTATCAGTGGTCTTTTTTTTACGTTTTTTTAGTTTTTAGCAGTTTTACCGTAACTATGAACTGAACAAAGAACAAGATTGATCCCGGATTGCAGAAGTTTGGTTTTTGTCCGATGGTCTTCCCCTCTTAAACTTTCCCCTCTTGTATGTTTCTAAAGAATTGATAACATCCAGCACCTTGTCCATGTTTTGCGTGTGATTCTTCATAGTCCTTGGTTCGTCGGCATTTTTAATGCTCTTTTTTTCCTCACCATATTCGTCTTTTGATCTGCAGGTCTCTTCACTTCCTCTAGGTTTTAAAGTCTTCTATTTTTTTATGGCCCGCATTTCCATTTTCCTTCGCTTCTGCAACACTGAGCCAGACATTGAGACAGCCCTCACGGAAATTTTCCCCTACAGTTTACTTATCTTTAGCTATGCCTTCATTGAGCATGGTAGCTGGCTCTTCATCAGGAAAGTACTATTGGATTGAGTACTATCTTTCTTTGATGTCTGTGATATTTTGTCCATTCCTGATGGTACCGCTTTATTTGGTGAGGAATGATTGTACTTGCACTACTAATTACCCTCTATTAAGGCGCACATGTGCTTTCGTCTTTTCTACAGATTTCCTAACTCTGATTAGATCTTAATCCAATATCCATATATTTACTCCATAAAACTTATAGTCTTTCTACGCAACCTTTAACTTCCAGTCTACTTGTGCCATAGCGAGTGACTGTGATTAGTGAGTTTCAGCCATCGGTGGCGTTCCGCAATTTCCGCGCTTAATGTACAGTTAATCATGAGCTCATGTGAACTGAAATACCACGAATGTAAAAAATAAGTTTTCTCTGAAAATATGGAAAAAAAATGTAAATCCATGATTTACTAGCAGAAACGATAATGTCTTTTTCATTTCTTTTTACGGCGTCCCTCAGTTGAACTAAATATTCTAGAATGGATTAACGCTTTAGTGCGGGTGTAAAATGTCGCCGGAACGAGATGATGAACGCAATGTTTTTGTAAGAGCGCAAAAAAGGAAGCTGGATGGAATAGAAAAAGAGGGGATGGAGAAACTTCGAAGTGGAGAGAGCGAAGGGAGAAGAGAGTATAGGGAGAGTCTCTCGCGATTCGCGGGAGCGGCGGCGAGTCATTACCCGGCGAACGGCCGAGGGGGAGGAGGGGGTGGGGAACCGCGTCCTCGGGGCCCTATGGAAAGGGCTCCGGAGGGAGGCGAATGTGGGAGGGAGCGAAGAGTGGAGAGAAGCAGGGATACAGATGAAGGGGCGGGGTGTGTTTGCACGGCTTTAGGGATGAGTGGGAGAAGGGTCTGGAATGGGCGTCGGAATGTTCACCCCCTCCCTCCCACGCGAACTGTGGAGGATTTTCATTGGGCGCCTGTTAGGACGAGTTCAACATGAAGATGGGGGCAGAAAAATGGGGCTTAATGGAAAGATAGCGTGAGTGGGGAGGGGAGTGTATAGAGGGAGGGGGGCCCAGCGAGGTTTCGGAGGAGCGCTGGAAGAGAAGGGAAGATATAATCCATCTCGGAGAGCAAAGGGGAAATTTATTCTAGACGCAATCCATAGCGTCTCCTCCCTTATTATTAAATTTCGTCGGCCGTAGGGTTGGGTGGAGGTTGGGTGGAATATTTCACGTCTCTCCCTCTTCTCCCCGCTCTTGTATCATCACTCTTTATGCCATTTCTCCGTCTCTTTTCCTGAGAAGAGCGAGGTTATATGGTGAGATGATTTTCTCCTTTCACTACCCTCCTCCATATTTCGCCTCCCTCCTTCCATCACTCGTCGCAGCCTCCGGAGAAGAGGGATGAAGAAAGGGAGATGATGCTCAGTTAAGGGAGGAAATGTTATATTATCCCTCCACTCAGATTTCGTCCTACTGATCTCCCTCATCCCCTCACAAGCATTCGAGTCGTTTAATTCATTTTGGAGTTAACTTTATTTCTAACCAAACCGGGAAGTGTTTTCTTTTTTTTATCTTTCCATATACTTAGCCCCCATTCCCTTGAAATACAACCTTGACGTGGTGGAAGGGCTGGCGCGTTCCAATGACCCCTAGAGCTGGACTGGCAGGAGGAAGTACTATTGCTCCTGGTAGCGCCACTCATGGTAGGTTGAAGGGTAGGAGCCAGACTAAAGGTAGTTCACGTCATAGTGTCACGTTAAAAATACTGCTGGGCATGGCAAAGGGAAACCCACCCAACTATATATTTCCCTGAAAAATGGAAGTCCGTAAAAGATAATTGAATCCTGGCGACTGTGGGACGACGCGTCGTCCCACAGTCCGCCCAGGTGGGCGTCGCGACGCCCACCTGGGCGGGGGTTGTGCCCGGCAGCAAGTGAGGCAAAGCCTCTGCGGTCGTTATCATACGAAATCCTTACACAACATCGTCATCGGAGGTACAAGGTCTACAAGAGAGAAAAAGAAAAAGAAGAAGATGAAGAGGAAAGTACCGATAAAAAAGAACTTGGAACATAAGGATAATGATGAGGACTGTAAATTAGAAAATATTGAACAGGAAATTGAGAAAGGTAACATGATGCTTTTGGGCTGTGCGAGGTGAGATGGAGGGATAGCGAAGACTATTGGAGTGATAGTTACAGGGTAATCTATAGTGGTGGAAATGAAAGTCAGCGTGGGGTAGCTACGGTACTGAATGAAAAATTGGGGATGGGTGTAGTAAAAATTGAACAGGTGAGTGACAGGACACTTGTGTTTTCTTTAAGTTAATGCTAACTTTAACTAAGTTAAGAATAAAAAGGAATTTGCATACATTTATAGCCCAATCTAAAGTTTTAAGAGAAATTTTGCGAATCCATCAGTATATAAAAGTACTATTTATGGTTTTATATATATAAGGTCTATAGTTTTAAGCGATATTCATAGGTTTCTCACGACCACATTCATTATTATTGCGATTTTTAATTGGTTAAAAAAGGATTTGAAAAAATTAAAGTAATTCATAACGCATTAAAATCTTGAGTGAAGAGGAATTACTGTTTCACAATCAGAATAAGGAAAGTACTTCATCGATCATTATTTAGGAGTTCTGCATTAAGGTCTGTTATCGTATTCTTATCCACATTACTCTTGCAATTATAAGAAGAGAATCATGTTTTGGACAATTAAATAAATTAATAATACCTTATGGTATTACAGCAATGCCAGCTATCTGTTTTGTACACAAAATATTCAAATTCAGTACTCAGGTCTCCCAGGATTGGATAAAAAAATTCTATCATATAATCTCATTCCGGTTCATCTCTATCTCCTCGATCAGTAGCATTTCCTAAGCAGAGACATAAGTACTGAAAAATATATATGAGTATGGAGTATGCCCGAATTCTTGCAGAGATGATTTGAGATTCCTACCGTCGCAGGTTAAACTTGCTACTTATTCAACGTGCTCTTTTCGTCTCCATCTGTCTAACCCTGCAGCTCGTTCTACTTAATTAAACCCTCTTTGTCGTTAATCAACCACTGTAGAATCTCGCATTCGGGTATGAGAATTCCATAGTAATTGTACCAAGAAGAAGTTTTTTTAAATTAATTATGAATTTCTGTCCTTCTTCCTCCTTATGAAGCTCTACTCCTCGTCTAATTTTGTTCTACAATTTCTCTTCCTTGATTTTAATTATTTTGAGATAAAATATATATTATTTTTTAATGTAACGGCCCTCTAATGCTGAGTACGTTGTCATTTATTTGCAGAATTAGCGTATTTTACGACATTAGGTTCTTCTCCATGAATTATTATTTTTTACCACTCCAACTGAGCCTATTTAATTAGTTTGACACGATTTTCAAAGAACTTCTCTCCTGCATTCTGTTATTTCTTTTGTAGTTTTGATTTAATTTATTATTTTGCCTGGTTTTTCTTTGGTTTTACAGATCTTATTGCAGATTTTGACTTTAATTTGTTTATTCAAGATGTTTAGTCTAACCAGTTCTTCGATGTTTCCTTGTCATCCTACCATTCGCTTGGTTAGATCTAGTATGTTTAATGAAGCACCGTATACGTTTCAATTGCATTTTCCGCATGGTCTTAAGTGATGATGGAATCCAGGCACTTGACTTCATCCGCTACACTTTAATCTACACTTATTACTTCGTCCATATGATGCTAGTGTGATTTCATTCGTAAAATGTATGCAACAGTATATTAACTAATTTTTAGTTCCAGATTCATGTCACGATATCAATAATTAACGCATCCATCCATCAAGAGAGCCTTAACATCCAATGAGAGAGACTTAAATTCCTCTGTTGTGGTAATGTTTCGGAAGACGACTGCATTTTCAGCAAAATTTACAAGTTTACTTGTAATTCTGTAGTTATTGTCGTTTATATGCTTTAGAAATAGCAGAGGACCTATCATGCTTCCTTGAGGGACGCCTGAATGTCTGCAAACAAACTTTCATGTCAATCTTCATTTGTTCGGCTCACTTCTGAGGAGAATAGTCACCGATAGCTGGATAGTCCGGCTTGCCGAATACAAATCACCACGGGGCGCGGGGATCACCATCTATTGCTACAAATGGTAAATACCAATCCGGCTCTGGGAGCGCAGAAAGGGGCGAGGGACCAGATCTAGTAGCACACATCCTTACCTCCGCAGTTCTCGCTCGGCCTCAGAGCCGGGTGCGGCGGCTGCGACGTTAAGGTTGCCTGCGAGAGCAGTGGGACGAGTGGGGGTCCGTGGTGGAGGGGCGGCGGGGGCCTCGGGGGGGCGGGCGCCGCCCCCGGCAGGGACGACTCCCCCGACATGGGGGACCCGCCATCCTGACCCACCCGCTGCACTGAACCACCACCCCCTCCTCCACTCCCTCCACCTCCTCCGCCCCCACTGCCCCCGGAACTCTTGTCCTCGTTCATTTTCCTCAGCTGCTTCTTGTGCTTCATCCGACGATTCTGGAACCATGTCTTGACCTGAGGATGGGGAGAAAAATGGGTAGGATGTGAACCACGAAATATGTGCTCTCATAGGATACCGTGGGGTTGATACGATTGTGTCTGCATTGTCGTTTCCACCGCTTTGGTCGTTTCTGAAGTCATCAGCTTCAACCTGAAGACTCCTTTTGAGACAGGTGAAACTGTTGTCTATTAGACCATTGAGCACGGTGGAAACCTGAGCATGCAGACAACACTACCATGAAATATTTAAGGGTAATGAGTGGTGAATTAGCGTTAAAAATTTCCTAACAAAAAACCATGCGTAAGTTCCAGCGGTTTAGTATTTATTATTAGTTTCATTGTACCTCACTTTGTTTCCATAAAAAATTATTATACTATTTTATGATTTATAGAATTAGACCATAAGCGGTTTATTAAATGGCCAATTTATGATTTATAAGTTAGACCATTAGACCATAGACTGATTTTCTCACGAGCACACTAGTAGGAGTTACCCCTATTAATAATCAGTCTCTTCGATAGCCATTCATATCCCTCAGGTGCTAACACAATCCTCTTTACTCTTCTGGGGGACTTGGCATGTACACACGGAGCATTAGTTCAGGGGGAAGAGCACCAGTATAAAATCATTTACATTCGTACATACTGTCCAGTTAGCTCTATTTAGTCAAAATATATGAGTAGATAGGTATAAATATTGATAATTGATAATTATATCTATTATATCTATTAATAATTCTGTATATTATTTTCTTTTGGATCGGGAAAGATTGAGTTTTATACTGGCATTTGTATATATCCGCTCAATGAGAGAGGAAAGGAAATGGAAGTAAACCCTTTTGACTTAGACTTAGATTCATAGAATAGAAGAATAAAAGTGAAGGTGAACAAAATATATTTGTGTGGTAAATTTTTAATGTACACATATAAACAAAAATTAAGTACATGGAAAAGGAAAAAATATTACAACGAATCAAAAGTTGAATAAACCCTGCAAAAGAACCCTGTACCCTAAATGTAAGCAAAAACTGAAATGCTAACTCGCACGTCCAGTAATGCTATCTCGCACCCCTGATTACGAAACCCTGTCTTAAGGCCGTTTTACACGGGGTACGAAATTGCACAACTTCAAACTGCATGTTTTTCTCAATCGGGCGTGCATTCATTTTCGAATTAGAGCAGGGGCTATATTGCCGTCTTGCGTTCGTGCATTCGCGCATGTGTTCATGCAATTCACGGTTTTACACGATGCAATTTGAAATGCACATTCGTACGTACATCAGATTGTGCAATTCCGTGCCCCGTGTAAAACGGGCTTCAGAAGCGATGCGAGATGATGCTAAACATATATTTCCCCTAGGATGTTTTTTTCTCGCAGTACACAGTAGTCTTGTGGTTGCCTAAACTCCAGGAAATAGTCTTCGAATTAGGGAAAAAACCCCTTACAATGACTTTGCGACAGAAAAAATTATACGGACTATACCTATTGCAGACGAATTGGACAATAAAAACAATTGATTACTTTACTCATTAACCAATACACCTATTTACGAGATTTTAATGTGATACTATGCAACAACCTAGAGCTGGAAAGAAATAGAAAGCCGATAAAATTGTTTTCGTCTACACCTTCATACGTCTTATTTATACGTTTTCATTTGTTTTTTTTGCGATTCTGTAAAAATTACTGTGGCGAGTAATAGATAATTTTTTTATAAATAGTTGAGAAAACATACAAACTACACACCGTTAGATTTATGACGAAATCTAGGTGTTATAAATTCCTATTTTTTTAATATTCTCCCTCTGGAATGCACAGCCGTAATCTAACCCATATAAAAAAGCATATAATTTTTTAGGCAAATTGCTCGAAAAGTAGTACGGAGAGGGGTTAATTTTGTTATATCATTAGAAAAATGGGAGTGTTTTGTTTACAATGAGATCAAATTCTAGGTGAAGTGATTTTTCGCTGTCTACCTTAAATGTTATCTATTTTATATGTAAGTTGTATGTTAGCTTCGAAAAGTGCATTTTTGAACGAGAACCGGAAAACATCTTATAGTTAGTTCAGAGATTCGTAATATTTACAACCCACACTCACCTGCGTCTCCGAGAGGTTGAGCGCGTTGGCCAGCTCGACCCTCTCCGGCGTGGAGAGGTACCTCTGCGCCTCGAACCGCTTCTCGAGGCCGGTGAGCTGCGCGTCCGAGAACACGGTCCGCGCCTTCCTCCGGCGGTGGCAGTGTTTGCCACCCGCGCCCGCGGCCGCCGCCGCCGCCGCTGCCGCCGCCGCAGCCACGCTCAGGCCTCCCATCGAGAGACCGTCACCCGTGAAGAGCGAACCGAACGGAATGCCTGCCGCGACGAGAGAATCAGATAGATGGAAGAGAGAGAGAGAGAGAGCAATTAAGATCCTTGTCCTCACGACCAATGCGCAGAATTTTGAGTACACTATGAGTCCCGGTAATCCGAATTGGAACCGGACACTTCATAATGCGAAATTTTCGGATAATCATTCATTTTTTAAATTTATTTATTTATTCTTCACAGCATTGTCATTAATATAAAACTATAAAAATTAAATACATTATGATTAAAAATTGAAAAATAATTCATGCATTAAAAATTCCGGAAATATGGATGTTCTGATAAATTGCATTATTACAGTAAAATTCCAATCACTCTATTTCATGTATTGATACAATATTGTATACATTTCTGTACTTTGTACAATATTTTATAACACAATCGTCAATAAACAAGTTCATTAAAATCTGCACTCTACCATTTCTATGATAAAATATCGTATGATTGTACCATACGCACTGCTCACTATTTCAAAATTTCTGTTCAGAATAACCGAACTTTCGGATTATCGGTGTTCGGATTAGCAGGACTCTAGTGTCGCCTTGAGACTCGAGTTATAGATGCCTCAACTGGTGAGTTAGGTCGTATCAATCCCATGACAAACACAACACCCAGCCGCGATCGGTATCCGCTTACCCTCAGTTACCGGGGCGAATTTTCACCAAACTCGGTGCCGCGGCCGGTATATTAATTAAAAATAGTGCGAGGAGAGATTAGAAAGTGAGAACTGGTTATATGCAAAGCAATTTCCGTTGAGCTTTTTTTTCATTAATTTTCGGAATTTGGATAGTGTCGGATTTAGCGGTGGGTGGACTAGGTGGCCGCCCGGAGCTATGGCTCCGGAGGGGCCTACACAATTGCAATATCATTCGCATGATTATTATTTTATTTAGTATATTTTTATTTTTATCGAGTATCTAGAGCACATTTATGCAAAGAATCCCAATCTTTGTAAGTGATTTTACCACGTGGTTTTTATAAATTTCATTTTGTGTATGTGATAAAAACAAAAATAAAAATATAATAGGGTACGAAAACCGAACCCCCAGTCTCCCCGTGGCGTACCCAGTGACAGTTTTCGTAAATGTAAGTTTTTCATAGGGGTACATTTGCAAGCCTTTGCTACGAAAACGGTTTGACTCGGCAAAGGGAATTGTGCTAAATGCGGAGAAGCCAAGGTGAGCCAGAACAATTTTTATCAGTATTTTATGTAGCCCTACTCTATTGGAAAACCTTTTTCATTGTCAATAAATAAATAAAATTGTTAATTAAGATTCTCTGCTACTTTATTGTTATTCCTGGTAAAAAATTTAGAGGGAAAAAATATATCAAATTTTACATTCTGCAGTTCATGCCACAATATCAACCTAAATTGCATTTCATAAGGAAATACTGATTAAATTTTATTACTAGGTTGACGTAAAATCACGTGATTGAAACACATTTCTAGCGATCTGAAAATTTCCTTGTCCCATGATAATCTTTGTCCATTATTATTTGACATAATTTATATTGCTTGGCTGTTTTTGTATAAAAATTCAATTTTACATGGTTGATTTAAATTTAATACGATTTTTTTTGCATTCTCGTCAATGGAATAAATATTCTAACTACCGTAACCTTGTTAGAAGATCAAATATCTATGAGTGGCGATTCACGTCTGCTCCGTTTCACAGGTCTATGCTTGAAAAGGTAAAGAAGTTTGTATTTCCCCCTTTTCATTCTCCAATTATTGGCTTTCCACATTGATAGCATTACCATTAGTCTTCACCACGATTTTGAGTTTTCGAAACGCAATAGTATCGAGTAATTCTGGAAGATGGTGTAATTGATTGAATATATCTCAATTCGTGGAAACTAAAAAATTGGAAATGGCTGAGCGTAAAATAACCTAGTAGATTTTGAGGAGAAGAAATAGTTTTATATTATCTCTGTTAAAATTATCGTTAAGAAGGTGTGTTATGAGAACTAGATATTGGACAAAGCCCTACCTTACTTTACCTGTAAATGGGAAAAATATTCATGCAGTGGTGGTGAGATGAGATGATAAGAATAAAATAAAGCCGGGATTAGTGTCCTTACACCATTAAGTACGCGGAAGAGACACCTAGGACCTTAGAATAACTTTTTAAAAAACAAGACGAAAATGTAAATTATCGTGCGCATAGGTTCGGAGAGGTTTTAGTTTTCTATAAGTACTACTAATGTGAAAAATTGATTACTTCTAACCTGAAGACACATGCAGGAAATCTAAATCAGCTGTTTAAATTCAGCGAGTGTACCTCAGTGAATTCAGTGGAGTTGAACCCGAATGAGCTCTGCACTCCATTTAATTGTTGGTAGAAGTGACCGACAACTAAGTTCATCAGCGCGATTGGGAACAGTTGGGAAGGATAGTCAGGGGTGGACTGGGTGGAAATGGAGGAAGAGTAGAGGGAATCCCGGCGCTAAAATTAGCCAACTCTTAACAAAAGGTGACGTGAGGACTACAGTTGAACGTCTTTCAAAAATACTAATTGAAACTCGCCAAAATGATTTCGCGAAGAAGATAATAGAATGGCATAGGGGAAGCAATACGAGTAGAATGTGGGGCTCTGGAGGGAAAACAGCGCTGCCAGCACAGCATCCCGCAGAGAAAGGCGTATGTCAACCTCCTCGTTTAGGCGATTATAAAAATTCCATAAAACCTCCATTCTCGAGAAATGACTGAATTGAAAAATGAATGATCATTGCTTGACTCATGCGTTAGTCGGTTTTCGTATCACTACTCATTACTGAGTGCTCCTTTGAAAACCGTCTATTTTTAGAGAAGTTAACCAGTTTTTTATTTTCAATATGATTATTGTTAACTTTGCAAGCAAAAATTTGCCCTCATTTTTCCAGCTTAAAAGGGAAATGGATACTTTTCAAAAAAGCCAGGTCCAGTTAATGCGGTCCACTTCTGCTGGTTCAGACCTAGGTGGCGCCGATTTGGGGGTTTTCCGCTTAAAAAGACCGCAGCGAAATCTTCCCGCATATGCGTACTGCATCCCGGCCTGCCGAGGAAAACGCATAGGCATCATCCTCGCTTTACACGATTACAGAAATCGCGCGAAACTCCCATACTTGTGAATATTTGGATTAAGAGATAAGGGTTACAGCTAGGACTTATTCCATTGTTAGTTTTAGATGATTCCTCTTCATGACCTCTTATTTTTATGTTAATGTTCTCTTTTCTTCTGGAGTTATAGTTCCATGAACCAAATATCTCCAGAAGAAAAAAAAACTATTACATATATGGATAATTTTCGCATCGCTTCCAGTGGCTGAGTGCCATCCCAGCAAAAATGTTAGATTTTTTGGTAATGTTTCCAATTTATTTTCTCTGATGTTTTCTGTATCCTGTAAACGCGAAAACAAATTAATCCTAGCTACATTTTTCAACTTCAGAACGGTGAAAACAGAACTTTTATCTAGTAGCATGTCACGATGGTGATGTACAAGCAAACGACCTGGAAATGGATTCATTAAGCGTGGTATCCACCCCCGCAAGAACTAAATGGCAAAAAAATGTTTTCAGAACCACTGCCATCACTCTTGGCGATTAAAATCCAAGTGGTCCGAAAACACGTTTTCCAGTCTTTTTAACTAACTCCCGTTTAACATGCCGGACAGTAAATATTTGTAAGTGGTGCACTCACCTGCCGCGGGGAGGAAGAACGGATGCGCCTCTGGCTTGTGCAGGTACGGATGGTGCGCGTGAGGGTGGATGGGCGCGTGGTGGGCGTGCGGGTGATGCGGGTGGTGCGGGTGGAGGGAGTGCGGGTGAGGCTGGTGGTGCGGGTGATGGTGCGGATGGTGCGGGTGGTGGGGGCTGAGGTAGGCGGCCATGGCCGCGGCGGCCGCCACGGAGGCCGCGGTCGGGCCGCCCCCAGGCATCATGCCCCCGAAGCCACCCCCTCCGCCTCCACCGCCGCCCCCCGCGAGGGTCACCTCCACCCCCCTGCCCCCGCCGTCCCTCCCCTCCCTTAACCCCGTGCCGCCTCCGCCGCCGCGTCCTCCACCCCCACCGCCCCTTTCACTGCCCCCACCGCCGCCCCCTGCCCCCTCCTCCCTCGCCGTCGCCAGAGTCATCCCGGAGGACGGGGGCGACGCCAGCGCTGTCCGGTTGGTCGCGGGAGCCGCGGGAATTTCTCCGCTTCGGGTAACCTGTAGTGTGTGAGAAGGGGGGGAGGGTAGTTGGGCGGGGCAGGAGTTAATTGAGTGAGTTATAGCCAACAAACTTGCTTCAGCACACTCTGATTTCGTGAGAGTGGGGGACAATCAAGGAGTTCTTGGAAGTGGGAACTTCTTAAAACCATGTGCTTAAGAGGTCTCACGTTTGCCTCAACATTTGCCAAGACGTTGTGAGATATTTGTGCGAAGTTCAGTTTCTTGGCCGACGTACGTGTGGTAAGGTCAGAGGTGCGTAATCTGTGGCTTTTTGCGAGATTAGGATGTGATATCTAGATTTATATTACCCTCTCTAGCGCTAGTAAATAAAACTTGGTCGCCATATTCTTCATGAAGTTGTAACTGACCGCGCCGAAAACCCTTTTCCTCAATGAGGCAGAAATGAGCATCCTTAATTCATCCAGAATATCATATTTTTACAGTTTCGTGTATGCTGTTTTGCAATAAAAATATATCTTCCCGCCACGAGTAGACTTATTAAAGAGTTTGTGAGAAATCTTCTTTTAAATTCACATCAACCCGATAGTTTCAAAATAAACTTCCTGAATTTTAGATTTACAGTTTTAACAAATATCTTTTCCATAGCCTTTTTTTAATACGGTTCTACTGCTCAACTTTCTTACAGATTTTTCATTCTTAAAATTTTTTATTCACTCACGAGTGTTTTGCGATAATATCTGTAGCTCGAGCGAAATAGAGCTTTTTTCGAAATAATGTACTGGTTAAATTTACTATGCATTATTGTAAGGGGCTAAGATTCCATTTTTTACTCTATGTTAACTTGATAATATTAAATGACTATAGATGTTTTACACTAAAGTGAAGTAAAGACCTTTCAGTGTGAAACATATACATGTATTTATGATGACTTCTCTATATTCATAACTATTTTAACCACGATATTGGAAAAAGTTTAGATGCAAAAATAATATCAATGGATATTAGGACTGTAATTCTCCGCATCTCATGTATTATCATCAAAATGAAATTCCACCATTGCATAATTTTTTCAGTCAGTTATTCCAGATACTATTTTAATCCTTTTTGCAGAAACAATTACTCGGATAAAAATTCCTCAAGTTTTATGAAATCCCAAAAGTATTTTTAATATGCATTTCTTACTAACATTAATCATGTGACAAAAAATTATTGCGAATAAGTTATTAAATATTTTTTAAAACTATTCTTATTATCATGAAATTAGAGACCTTTTATGACTAACAGATAGTTCATTTTCACATCATTTGACTTATAGAACTCATTTGTCACCTAAATTAATTATTTTTGTAAATATCGGAAAATGGCGGAAAATTGAGAACAGTCTTCAAATGCTGCTGGTACGTATGATCTCTAACATAATTTCTAAATATTAACTTTCTTGTCTAACTGTCTCGGCTTATTTCTCATATATCTTGGATCGCGATGGACATAAAAAGTAATCGTTTGATTCAATCTTAAATATCAAAATCACTAATTATTATAATTTCATTGATACAAAAATTCTTTTAGTTAAATTTTCATATCATATGAAGCAGTAAGCGAAAGTAGGCAAATTATTTTCATCATCCATTTTAATATGATGTGTAATCAAACTCGATACAAATGTAAACTTACTTTCTTTGAAAAATATTTTGAATGACTATATTTCACCGCCATAACTGATTGAGAAGTTTTGAGAAAAAAATATCCGACAGTCCATTAAAAGTTTGAAATTTAGTTGAGTGCATGAGACTAAGTTATTTTATACTTTAATCAATCGTGTAAAACGCATTTGCTGTGGGAAATATGGAATCACAATTAGTCAAGTGGTTTTCTCTGAATTCAAAACGTAGTACCTGTTAACTCGAATGATTAATAAATGGAAAGCAGCTTTTTTTGTTAAATTCTGAAGCTGAAAAGATATCGAATTGGGATAGACTTTTTTATCATACCTTTAAGAAATGATTTTCATTCAAATCACTACGTTATAGCACATAAAAAATATATATGTATCTGGAGAGAAGGCTTCCGCAGTGGCTGATCACGTTGCAGCTAGGTGTTCCGGAGCAGCTGCGTGTGTCAATTAACATGACGACAGTTTCTCGATCGTTGCAGGAGGCGTCTTCGACCTGAACCTAGCTTCAACAAAAAATATATACATAGTTCATTTGAACCACCATGTTAAATAATATCTGGTCATAATGAAAAAAGTCAATTGGTAATAAATTATAATTTTCCTAGTGCAGCAGCCCTCATTAGCAAAAGAGAGATATCTCGCTTCTTAATTAGATTCTGTATTTATTATTTATAATACTTTACCTGTGGACAGAGACAGAGAACCCATTTGTTGCCATGCCTGCATTGTTAAAATATAAGATCGAATTGGTTAACCCTTACCCAAAGGTAATTCCCTTGAAAATGACCTGAAAGTGTTGAAACCGGTCGGGGTATACCATTTAAGAATTGTGTGGAACATAAAAAGTCTTTTTATTTTAATATGAATTCGAAGTTCCACAAAGTGCACTCGCGAACCATGGAAGATATAAAAATTCAACCTTCATTCGATCACAAACCTTTTTCAAGTTACTAATTCTAACAAGTCTGAGTGCTTGTAATGCCTCGTGCTTTCATTCTGGAGGGCCATATTATTCATAGTGGATGAATATGTGTTTGTAAAACAGAAATGAATGATGTTCCTGCAATGATTCAAACATATCCCATTGACTCTTTGAAAGGGTTTATTTTTGATAAGTTCCGTCCTATGTATAGTACACCTCTATCTCCGTATTCTGAAGTTGTGGCAACAAGTATTTGATAGATAATTATACTGAACTGGAAGCAGAAGTATGTATTTAGCGTATACACCATTGATCATTAAAGTGATTAATCAGCACTTAAAAAAGTGAAATGAGCTGAAATTATTATAGCCCATTTTTATCAGGTACATCGCGCGCTATAGAGGTTGAGTGTAAGATAACTCAACGAGTGACAGGAAACTTAACCTAAATAAAGAAACTGATATATTTCATTGATTAATACTACATACAGCATTTAAAACGTTTGAAGACAGTTTGTGTGCGATACGTGAATGGATATTTCCATTCCTATATTTTAACATAGGTTCACATATAAGATACCAAAATGCGTGGCAACTGGAGGCGTTTACATTTCAATTAACGTCTTGTTGGAGGTTACTTTAAATGGAAGGAAATGTTATCACAAATATTGGCTCTGAGTCTATCTATTTGAAGACACTGCACTGATTCAGAATAATTTTAATATTTTGAAAATGAAACTTACGCTTTAAAATGTTAACTATAAGATTTTTAGTCATTTGTTGGGTTTGTGAATTAGATATACGTCATTAGGTTATTATAGGACGTATCTACTGTGCTACTGGGAAGACTAGCATGATCTAGGTACATTAAGCTAGTCAACCTCAGTTATTTGGCGCAATATTTGGCTTAAAATTCTTCATCATTCATGTATGAAAACCTATTCATCTGTAAACCTATTTGAAGCATTCTGGGTAGTACTTGATTTTATGTCAATATAGTTTCTTGACGAAACTTGGTTTGAAATTAGGTAGGCTCTTTTACTCTAGATGAAATTAATTGCAATCGTAATTTCCTCTTCATAGCTACGGTTATCTGAATTTTTATTTACTGGAATATTTCGACTTATCTTTTTTAATATGTAGCTTGGTGTTTCTTTAATAGCATGCAAGTGTTACAGTTTGTGTAAAAATGTAGAAAAAAATATTTTATTTTTATTTAGGATCAGATTTTTGAATAATTGTCTTAACATTGGAATAGTAGTGATTGCAATTTGAGTCTTTAACAATTCTAAATCATTTCTTTTATAAAACTCACTAGTTTATAATTAACTTTGTGGTATTTCATTATAATGTTTGTCGATGAATATCTGTTACTAATACCACTTTTATATAAATTAACCGACCCGGGTTTCAGTGAATAATCACCATCATCAGGCATTAATTAAGATCTGTTTATCCTATTGTTTCCGTGGTTACGTAACGGAAGGGGAGAAGAAGTTTGAAACGGAGGCCAGAATAGGGGAAAAGGAAAGATAAAGGTATTCGTCAATGAGGGTGTTGTCGTGGTTATTCAAAATTTTTAAAATTTCCAACTGCTCTCTTGAATCTAATTCGCGGCGGTCATTGCATAATTTTAGTATTTTAGGATACAGGAGTGATTTTACAATGAATATCCTAAAATTATGCAACGAAATTCGCGAATTAGATTCAAGAGAGCAGTTGGAAATTTAAAAAAATTTGAATAACCACGACAACACCCTCATTAACGAATACCTTTACCCTTCCTTTTCTCCTATTCTGGCCTCCGTTTCAAACTTCTTCTCCCCTTCCGTTACGTAACTGCGGAAACAATAGGATAAACAGATCTCAATTAATGCCTGATGATGGTGATTATTCACTGAAACCCGGGTCGCTTAATTTAAATAAAAGTGGTATTAGTAACAGATATTCATCGACAAACATTATTTCTTAAATATTCTTGATGAACTGTAAGTTATCACTGGAAGAAAGATCAAGGTTTACTTCTCTAAGATGTCCTGTAAACTGTAATTAATACAAATTATTAAATACGCCTGTTTAAGTACATAATACAGCTGGAATATCACAAAATTCGAAATTGTCTTCTCATCTCGCTAAACTCAACAGAATCAAGATGAAACTAAGTAAGCTGGTTGTAGGAAAACATAATTGGCACTGGAGTCCCTCAGTTATCTTTTAATGAAAAATAAATATTTCTGATCTTCCCTGTCCATAGTGGTTTACAACTCCAGGAATATTTTTAATTCTATTTAAAATTCCAACCCATTAATCTGTCCGCCCGCCCAAGCTAAAAACATGCTTAAATCGCGTTGGTTCATTTGCCTTAATTCACTGCATTTTCCCACGTTACATGAAGTATTTGACTATCACTAAGTATTCCTTTGCACCTCATGGACATTAAATTTTTTATGTGCAGTGCAGCTTCAAAACCCGCACTTATGTATGACACCCCTTAGAATACATTTTTAAAGTTAGAAATGTAGATTGTCCTTTCGCCAGATTCTCTCATTGTCTTTACGAATGAGAAGTGTAAAATTATGTATGAAATTGACGAAAAATCACTATTCTAATGCTTTATATCGCTTTGGCAATGGTACCATATCGAGCTCGGGCAAAATAAAGAACGATATTGAGCTCTATTATCATGTTAAATAAGCTACTTCATAATAAAATCAGCATAAACTTACCGGCAGCTGATAAACTCTTATGGGATCTGATAATAAATCACAATTTTGGGTATTGGTACTTATTCTGCTTACTCCTTACATTTTGGTGATTGGGCCATTATTATTTTACGTTAACTGATAGCTTTTGTATTAACCCACATATAGATTCCTGAATTTCGTGACGCAAACGAATTCTCGGCGCCACTGCGGTGCATGGTCGCCGTCAAGTAAAAATTAGGTGTTTAAATTGAAAAATATTAATTATATATGTTTGATTAATATTTAATGACATTGAAATTCATATTAAACAGTAATATATGAAAAAAAATTAATGAACAAATATACTGCCAAATACATTGCAAATAAATATGTTTTTAGCATTTTTTTCGGCATTCATCACAAACTACATTGAAATGCTCTTTGCTTATGTTTCGGTAACAAAGGTCACATGTTTGGAAAATTCTGCATTTTTATCGTTCACTAGTAACATTGCAATAGCTTGTTTTTTATGCTCAAGTTCCCTGTCAACTTAACTTCTGATTGTGTACCCTGAATACTATAAATGCACCTTTTTACCTTTTTCGAGAGCACTTCGTCCTCCTGCCACAGAACGTGTTTTCTCACCATATATTTCCTACAATGTTTCCAGAAAACTATGCTGGCGGTCCAGCTAATTCACTCTCCTCGCTTTCAAATGAGGATTTAGTTTGGTAGAAATCACATATGCTGCAATTTCACATTCGTCTAAAAACTTTATAGAAATGCACACGACCATGTTTGTTTTTCTCTTGCACGTGTAAGACTGAACCATTTTACCCATAACAACTGTGCCACCCTTGGTGGCATTAAGGTAATATTATTTCCGGTTTACTTTGTAACCAAAGAAATTTTTTTATCATGCTGCATATATGACAAAAAAATGACTGACTTTCTCTTTTTAGGAACATGAGATCCAAATCCAAATCCGAATCCAAAAACTGATGAATACTTGGCACGTGAGCGAATTGGAAGAAAATTCACCGGTATGAATTTTATTTTCTTCGCAGGGTCCCAACCATCGTTAATCCATTATTTTTTAAGTTTTGAGGTAGCTGATCAGTTGTACATTATTGGAAGAGGCATAAGGTTTACTTCAATACAAATACCGACAGACTTCCTATAAGATTCCCTCTCCTAAAATCGGGAGTGCTCTTGACCCGTTTACTTTACCAAAATATGGAATGCCTTGAAGAGGATACCCTCTAGAAAAATCGTTGGCTCAAAAAATCTTCATTCCGTACTTTTCTTGACAGAATAAATTTTCGAAAATGACAACGGCCTCAAAACCTAACTAACTGCTCATCGACGGTAATGCACTCATCAGGGAAATAATACTTTCCAAAATCAAATTCATGGCTTCCCAAATGGAGGTAATTGGTGCAAGACAAGTTATCAGACCTCTATCTCCCCGACCTTTTCTCTTTTTCGTCAATATGAAAATATCTAAGAATATTTTTGAAGCCTACTTATGACATCGTAGCCCTAAAAACCATAGGTCCATACTAATTACTTCAAAGCCGATGTGCACTTACTTTGGAGGACTTAAAATTTCCGGCTGCATTCAGGATTCCAAAAAATGCTTCCATTTCGACGGTAGCTACAGGACTTCAAGGGATGCGTTTCATGGTCCAAACTTACGACTTCTTTATCAGTGGAATGAACAATATCATCTAAAAGTTTCCTGTCAATAAATAAGCCAAAGGAATCTATCGGCTCCTCGATCCTTATTCCTTTGGGAAAAACCACCTTATTTCCTGCACCTTTCACAATATTATGGGCAGACGTTCTACCAAATAACTGAGGATAATAGCACAATTTTGTTTGTTCTTTTCATATTGGATGGCATTTACTCAAAATCTCTTCATTGCATTTTTCCTGCCCATTTTCTCGAAATACCTCTGAGTAGATAACATCCTCATAATTAGAAAGAGCTTTCACAGTGTTTTCTTCTTTATATGTTCAAATATCACTCCCTTATTCTACACGTAAACTATTCAGATCTTCATCATCACCGCATTCTGCAGCCAGCCTTATATTGCTGCCACTTAGAAACCTCCTTGACATCGATCTGATCAGATACGCTCCATAGAAACAATAAAATTATGCTGGGAAAAATATCTCCGGAGCAAGACGTACCGCAGAATAAAATATGGGATTGATATGCATTGCACAAGACTTACGTTACATCAAATGGGCCCCTTTCTGGGGGACCAATTAGCTAAAATGTTGACAATATCGATATGAGACTCCCGAAGCTTCAGTAACAAATTAGGTAGTGGCATTACGCAGGTGTGTTTCATTCATGCAGATCTTGGAAGAAACTTGTGGTGGTGAGTGGTGACTTGGGGGCTAGGTAATGGGTTCGGTGTTGCCATGGGTGATAATGGTAAGTGTGGGGAAGGCGGGTTGCTTGAAAGGGGTCTTGACTGTTTTCCCGGAGTGAGAGGGATACTTCGAGGGGCATGGAGTGGTTCAAAAAAAGGATTTTGTTTTCGCGGTGCCCATTCTTCAGGTTCCTCCAAATATCCGCTTCTTCCTTGCGCCATCTTCCTCCCCGTCTCCATGCATTGTAAAATTTCATAAATGAAATCACTGTGGCGGTTCTCTTCTCATATGTGTTTGTGTTTCCCTCTAACTCAGGAAAAAACAGTCGAGACCCCCTACCGGAACTCTACTGACTCATCCTTATCCTAATCATCCATAGAAATATTGAACCCATTACCCAGCCTCCACAACATCACTGCTCACCTTCGCCAGCCTTCCCTTCCCCTTGCCCAGCTCCTTCCTCCATTGCAAAATAAAGAATTTTTTCTCAAAAAAAAATTCCAAATGATTTCTCAAGGAATGGAATTCCTTAAGAAATATGGAGGTGTCTACCAGCCAACAGCTTTGTCGAGAAGTAGAGCGAAATTTGAAAATATATCATCATATTAAGAAATGATTGCTTTTTATGCAAAGCTAAAGTAGAGACTTTTTATATCTTATATTAGTTATTAGCATTAATAATTCAATGATAATATTCATAAATGATATCTCTTTGAGCAACTTTTCTCTCTCCAAAAAATATTTCATCTATATTTCATTCGTATCAATATAAACCTATCAAAAAATAAAATTAAACAAAATAAAATAATTGTCACTACAGTTATTCAACAGGGGTTGTTAATCATTTGAATATGATCCATTTAGCAGTTTAAAACACACAGAAGTATCATAAACACCTTTTTAATTCCCAGCGCCACGGCGGCGCCAGGTATCAGGCCAGGCGCCAGTTTGTGTATTTTTTTCGAGAAATACTAAATAACATAAAAGCTATGGCAAATAGCTATTCTTTCTTTTACCAGTTTACAGTCTCTCACAAAATAATAGACTACTGTTGGTTTCAAAACCTAATCTATATTATTAAATTTTTTAAGCACATGCAAAAACTCAAAGCGCCGCGGTGGCACCATGAATCCATATTAGGGTTAAGCTAAACATTGCTTAAGGCACTTAAGTACGCACTATGCCCCTTATTATTGTATTTTACAGTTTTTAACTCATACCGAGATGAATCAGCAAGCAATCAGCAAAATACGAACTAATATTGCACCATTTTCTGGCTGGGTAAATTGGTTCTTCCTCAGTCAATGACAGACTGTGTACTTCCAAATGAAAAATTGTCTTGATACAAATAGCCGATGTCAGAAAAAAATTCAAGAACTCCTTTAGAGCGTGTAATCTAGCTATTGTTGACATTCTCCTCTGAACTGAATAACACCTCTGATGTCTAACACCTCCTGTTAGGTAGTTACTATTCCTGTCGTTGTACCATAAACCAAATCCTTCGTCATCGCTGGAATAAATTGTTTGCACCCTATCCAATTATGGGGAAGTATTTACTTCGAGTTCTTTATATGCTCTATTAGTTCATGTGTTTTCTATATGAATACTATAACATCTCAAAAAATGTAATTATACCTTTTTCCTTATCAGTAATTCATACCGCAGCAACTCTTAGATTTATATATTTTCCTTTTATTATTATGTCTTATCTCAGTACGATATAGTAATTCTTACGAAACGGTATTTTTTTGTATTTTAATAAACCATTTGCTTTCTCTCTTCTTGGCAGCATCTAAAATATCGCTTAAAAATGAGCTACTACGGGAGTAAACTATCGAATATTAACGTTCCGCTGGAAGATAAACACTCATGGGGATTAGTTTTCAGTGATATTTGCTCTCTGCACCAAATATAAATCATAATATTTACAAACTCCATGCTTAACTTAGAATAGAGGTCATCATTATTGACAAACATTTTGTCTTTTCACAGGAAAACAATTACAACCACCAGTATTATTCATTTGTAATTACCATCTATTTTATGGAATGCCTACAGCTTATTCGGTCTTGGTTCAGGGAGTCCGAGAGGAAATTAAAATAGAAGAGGGAGAGACAGAATCTAACGTAAAATGTAACGAGAAGTCAAAGCTTCTCTCAAGAGAATATACTTGAAGCTGAGAGAGCTATCGAAAATAAACAGCTTGCTGTCCAAAAAAGATGATTCCTCTTCCTTGTCACTACCATGTGGAAGAAATATTTCCGTTGTTTTATCGCTTAAACGTTTTGTATTTTTCTTGAGTATTTGCTGAATAAATTACAAAATACAAGAATTTTACACTGGAAACGACCCATTCGTTCAAAACTCTAATTTTATTTGCAATCAGTGACACAATGAAAAGATTTGGTTAGTAACTTTTCGTACAATTGTGTAAAAATATTTTCTCAGCCAATCTGCGATCAAAATAATGCTAAAAAATTGGAAGGAAAAAGGGATCCCTAATCGTTATGAAACAATCCCTTCACGACGAGTGTGATGAAACTCCCCGCCACACAACACCGTGGTCACCCTAGGGGTAAGGTAGGGGTAAGGGTAGGGGAATGGAACACTTTTCCTCACCTGAGGGTAAGCTGATATCATGGCTCCTCCCTTGGGCCGGAACAGGATGTCCTCGATGAGGAACGAGGTGTGGTTCGCCCGACCGCCGACGACTGCCGCGGCGGCCACCGCTGCCGCCGCCGCCTGGGGCATCCCGCCGCCGCCGTCGGCCTCGCCCCCGCCGTCCGACCTCGACACCGCCGCCCCCGACTTGGCCCCCGGCACGGCCGCTTCCTCCCCGCGCTGATGCTGGGCCACGTGCATCTCGGCACCCTCTAAATGCGTCGTCCCCCCGGAGAACGAGGAGGCAAACACCGGGGCGCAACTCGCTTTCCGAACTCAAACGGAATCGCCTATTTCGTTTGTAGGGACACACTAGGGCGGAGTTCAGGCCTAGGATAGCCGGGGAAAACAAATCGCTGCACACTGGCTCGTCCGTGTTCAAATTTACTTTGGTGGTGCTTCAGTTTCCTCATGATATATGACACAATAAATTATTCTCAATAAATAAAGTATGAAGAACTAATCGGTGAAAAATAATTGTCCTTCTGTGCGCCGTCAACGGTTGATTGCACTCTTAGAATGTAATCATGAATCACCCCCGAAAAATGAAAATGCATCAGAAGCACATGTTTTCGTTTGATGTATGTTACCCTGCGATATCACTGGCAGGATCCTACGGCTTGTGTTATACACAGGGCATCTTGTTTTTCCAAAAAGAAATTGAGAAACGCATTAAAATAGTTTACTTGTTAGCGCAGAACTGCCAGGAGCGCTACATAAAACCATTTCGTGCCCAATCACTCATTCGGTTTATATAAAAGCTTATTCACACATTCGGAGCATTCATTGTGAAGAAATAAATTTGTCTATACAGCAAATTTGGTTGGATGCTCTCTCTAATTTGATACACATGACCGTCCATCAGTCAATGATGAATTCAAATATTCCGATGTGTAAAAACATGGTGACCGCTTAGTGTGGGAAATATTGTCATTCACCAGTTTCCATTGTCTCCGAAGGATTTCCTTAAAATCATCGCACTCTCTTGATACAACAATACACTTTCTTCACATGCTCATCTGTCTCACTAGGAAAAGATGGTGTTAATTCTTGGAAATAAATTACGTTCAGTGCGATAGGTGCTTTGAAAACATTAGCAAGTTCCCCTAAAATCACGCATAGATCATCGGTTTTACTACACGCACCCCGCATCACTGGCATTCCTCAGAGAACACGAGACTATGAGAAATAGTTGTCATTTCTGTGGCTTCGTTCACCAAGTACTGCACGATAATTGTTGGAGGCCATGGAGAAACAGGTCACCTCCCACGTCAGGCTAGAGTCACTCCCACTGTCAGCTCACATCAGGAGAGATTAAGAAGGTTTAACGAAGGTGCTCCAATTGAGATCGAACGGAGGTACACGGTGATTTTCCAAATCGCGAACTTCACTCGTCGAGTAGCTTGTTTACTCGAGTTAACAGGTTGGGAAGAGCAGCCTTTCCATTTGGACGAGTACGAATCCAGATCCCAACTTACGCGTCCGCCTCATTATACAGACAGTATCTGTTGTTGGGTTTCCGAAGAGAGGTTGCCGGTAGCAAATGTTTTCCCCCGGCGAAAGTGGATAGCGGGAAGGGCTTCGGCCACCAGTGTTCGCCGCCTTCGAAAGCGCACTGCCTCCATGGAACTCTTAAGAGTACCCCGCCGTCCTGCCACCCCCAACCCCCCGTGCTCCCTCAACCACGAACCCCACCCCCGTGCACTAAGCGGGGGTGCACCTCCTCCCCACTCTTGTACCCTCACGTTCCCTTAACCCCATCCTCTCTCCCACTCTAACCCTAGATGAACTCACACTCTTGTCCCCTACGAACCCGCCCTACAAGCACAGCCTTTTTTTTGGTGAACCACGACCCGTTCCATTGCCAACTCATTCCCCTTCGCGTCTGAAGAATCCTCATCCCAGTGCGCGCGCGTACCCTGGCTTCCTCTCTACCTTCTCCCCTCCCCACAACTTCCACAGGGTCCCCTCTTCGCCAATCCCTGCTTGTCCCCCTCAAGTGGCCCATCCCCACTCCTCTCCCTCGCCCATCATCCAGCCTCCCCCCACGGATTTTCGACTTTCCGTGCCCGTGTATGTGAACGCTGATGCAATTGTCTCTCCCTCGTCGTCCCGGAATGGCCCGTTGAGTCATTAACGCGTTCGAGGTTCCCGTAATGAATTGGTAAATCAGTGATCAATAAATTATGGCCTGCACGCGAGATTTAGCTAATCGGTAGTGTTTTCACGTCGTCTGCGGGCATCTCACTGTTGCATATGATCCGTCTATGCAATTGCTATAGAACAAGCCTCGGTTGTGGTTTGTTTGCAAATTCTATAATCTCAACGCTCCCTGTGTTGATACAAATTGCCAAATGTCAATAATCTGTGGCTAAATGTTCAGTTGGGGGAAAATCAGTGATCTTCTTTGCTCTTTATGTCTCCTAATTTTACAAGACTTCATGACTACTCCGAATGTCATTTTGTGAAGATACACATACAGAAAGTTGTTATTGTGGCTTAAGTTGTGCCACTAAAATCACCTATGTAATGCATGCGATCCGTCTGCCCAGATGAATAAGCCTTATATAGACCCTGTGTGAATGTATGCATGTATATTTGTGCTATATAAAATTTAAAGGGAGCCAAGACGGGTACTGAGATAATAAAACGTTATGATTTTAATTTACTATAGTGACTAGCCATAGGGGAAAACAAGAAAAGGCAAAACAAGAACCCTCCAAAGTTTAGCGTAGTTTATCCCCGCAGTAGCCATAATTTTATATGATTTGGAGTAAGGTCCTTTGTGCTAAAAATAATCTTTAATACTTTCCGAGACATCCCACTACCATCTCTATCGAGTCAACAAACTTTATTCCTGTACTTAACCTTTAATTATGCTGCTGTGTTTAAACCCGATGTTCATGGTGTTTGACTTACATTGTAGCTATGAAAACGGTAAACCGCGATGTTTGCTGAGGATCAAAATGTTCACTAGCAGTTTTTAAGTGGTGTATTCTCACATTAATAGACATTAATTATTACTGGTTTGACTGCACACCTATTCTTAATTCCTAGATTCTCACACGTGTTTGATAACCATCTAGAAAAAATTAGTAAATATCGAATAAAATTAGCAAATTAGTAAAACTTACTATTTCAAAACGTGTGCCTCCAAATGTAAACAAAATCTCTATCGATCGTACAAGCATACCCATTAATCCATATTGAACCCTCAACATAAAATCTATTGTAGTTGTCTTTTTCTCCACCATCTTTCGCTTCTTTTACTTACTTGTACATCTCTGATCGTAATTTCCGAAGCTGCAAGCTATTGTTCACCATGGAGATGTGAGTACTTCATGAACAGTTTAGAATTACACGCAAGTGATCTAATTTTCACACTATGGATTTCATTTAGGGTATTCTCGCAATAATTTTTCTGTAATCTAGAAATGTGAATGTTAATTACCCAGAGTCTTTAAAGGATAATGAGAATGTCGATTATTTGTGCTTGAGCGTTCCATATTCTTTTTATTAATTGGTTTAAATACAAGTCTATTAATGATAAGACTCAGATGGTGGTGACCATTTAGTGAATCCATTTCCCAGTTCAATTTTTATCGCAATTTAGCTGGATGACGTTTGCAACTTACAATTCCACTAATCGCGAAACAAATATGACATAGGCCTTCATAGAGCTTCCGCGGTGTGTCAATAAATTTAATGAGCAATTTGGTTTCTCCGTAGATAATATTGTTCCCAGAGTGATTTTAGCTTTATTTAGATTAATTACTGCTTATAGGTGATATTAAAGATGACATTTGCCTTTTAAACAAATGTGCGTTTTTGCTCTTCAACATGCTGTGGTTCCACAAAGTATCGACTGACAGAGTTCAATTTGTCAATGAATAAAAGTCACAACGCGACCTCTCATTTATAGTCATCCACTCCTAAAAGACCCGTACTTTCCAACAAACTGTCGGGGGAGGGATAAATCTTACTCTAACCCCTCCTCTCGACACCATTTCTTTGACTTTTGAGGTTTCACCTCCTCCGAATCATCCTCCACGTTTATAAACTCTCGTTAAAGATCCTAAGGGAATAAAAATGAGCGAAACGAACGCTTGTTCCATGCCTCGGAAACGAGTAACCCTCTCCTTTACCATTCTCCAAATTTTCCTCCCTTCCACAAGAAACCATTTCCACCCTGTGCCCACCCCCTCCCCACCCCGCGCACCCCCTGCCAGCCACCCCACCCTCCTCTTTAAAGCGACCCCCTTTTCAGAGCCGAGTTTCCACCAATCGCAGCGCTCGTAGGGAGCCGACATTGATCAACCCCGCTGTGTCTTCGAGCCGACGGGCGTCAACCAATGAGGAAGCGGCATCGGCGCCACCCCCACTCCCCTACTCTGCACCCCACCCCTCCACATTCTCCCCTCACCCCAGGGTTCCTCTCGCCACGCCCCCCTCAGCCCTCCGCGGCCCCCTGGTGTGTGGAGACGGGAAAGTGTAAAAGGGTGGGACACGGAATTCCCCCATACCCCTCAACCTACCCTCGTTCAACCCTTAATTCCCTCCTGCTCCATGTATTCCTCCTCCCTATCCCCTCTCTATCTCCTACTCCACCTCTCCCGAAGCTCGTTGATCCAAAGGGAAATTGCGACTCCGATCGACCATTAGCGTCTGGCGTCGTCTGGAAAATAGAGAAGACAGAAAGAAAGCCATCTCCAAGCCAGCCTTCCTAGAGATCTCCTTGATTTGGTCTCATTTCACGATTTAGAACAGCGCTCTTCGAAGTGTCTCCATGTTGTGGGAGTGAAATTTTCTTTTTCTGGGGTAATAGGGTTTACATTGGAGCTGCCAATTTAATATGAGGGATATTAAATGCCTAAGAGCCGGGCCTTTAGTCAATGAACCCGTAATCTTGTGGATGTGGGTGTAATTTTCTTTAACGATTTGGCACACGATTCCTTCATCCTATATTATCATCCATCATCTTCCGTGACATCTTAAGTGGAAAAAATGTAAAAGTTGCGATACTTTCATGATTCTTGCGAAGCTTACCTGATGCCACTGATGTTTTTGGTTTAATTAAGGGAAAGTTTCGAAAATTCTTAAATTCTTTTATTAAGCAAGCCATGAGGTATGATTTTCCTTAGGCAGGACGTTCCGCACTCATTATCCCGCTAATTATTTTGTGGTTTAATTACTTTCAAAAGTGACATAACCTGGGATCAAATAAGGTCCATATGTAGACCGTACCAGGGAATAACCGTCTGTGAGTATAATTTTATTTCAATCAATCTCTTATATTCAATAGAACAAGAATATAAGCAAGGCCATGCTCTTAACCAGACCAGAGCACGTCCAGCAATATGTCGACTTGTGAACAAGAGCATGAGCCTCCAACTCCCGCTTGCTCGGTGCATCTGTGTTGTCGCGTAAAATATTCTCCCTCCATTATAGGATCGTCAGGGTATCCCTCTGCCGACATCCCACTTGGCACTGAATCGATCGTGCCCCTAACAACAGGTATAGGTAATATTAATATACTAGCTGCAGCCCGTCAAAAATGTCGTCCCTCTCTGCGAAATCGTTGTATGATCAACTATTGCATTGCATTTTCTGGACTATATTACTTATCTATGTGCGAATGCTATCAAACCAACATTTAACATGTCTATAGTATCCATGCTACATGGGAAATGGACAAAAATAGAAGTGTCAGGCGTGATGTGGCGGAATTAGTCCTACCTATATCCGGAATCAATGCTCGACCAGAAGCTCGGAAGTCGTATACATTTTAAGTACTAAAAATAAAATAATCTATTTAAGGATTTCTCAATTTTAAGTCTCCCGTCCATGTATTTCAAAGATAAACAAGGCTAAGATCTCCTCGCACTACCTATAGTTAGAATTCAATCAATAAATGCGTAGACCATTTCTTAATTAAATGTATCAAGATATTTGTAGCAACATGGTAACCTAGATGAATATCACATCTCGGAGAATATTTATTTATCCATGAAAACCTTGGAAAAGGCAATTTGTTCTATAAATTGTACCTAAATCGTTAACAAATTAATCTATTAAAATTGTATTGAACATGGTCGACAACAAGAATGATTTATTGTATTTCTAAAAACATTGACACAAACCAGTTGGATTAAAAATATACATATAGTCTAATATGACGTTGTTTGTGGTTGGATATATGATTCGAATAATGTATATTTAAAATGTATCAATGAAATTCACTTTGGATTAAATTGAATTCTCTCTCGCAGTGCCCTAGTAGCGTTACAGACTGACAGGCATATCTAGGCAATTAAATAGTTTGGTTATATATTTATTTTACGCTGTGCGTGCAATGGAGCATATGATGCAGGAAAAACAGGAAAAAAAACATGACCCTAATAATATTGTCAGCCTCTTCAATAAGTATGTGCTGACCTTTGATATGAGTCTTAGTATTTAACAGTGGAGCGCTAAATTTGAGGATTCTATATCTTTAAACTTAGAATATTCTTTTTTTGCAGGTGATTTATTCTTATTTCCGCGCCTGAACGGGAAGTTCATTTTTCTGCCCCATTTTGTGCTTTTTCTTCCTGTCTTATTCATATTACGTGTGTTGCTACCCTAGCCGCGACTTATTTACACTACTGAATGTCTAACCATTTGGAAATAGATAAATTGAAACGTCAAGTTAGCATTATTTATAAATTGAACTGTATCTAAATATGAATTAATCGGAAAATTCTGGTGATTATAAATTTGATGGAGAATTCCGAGATTTAGGTTTGGAAGCTCAAAATATTTCAGATAGTTTCTTACCTGGAAAATAAAAGGTCTACGTAATTGGTTTTCTGAGGAATATTTAAAATGGAGAGAAAATGACAATTATTGTTTATTGTTATTCAATAACCTGTTGATTTTGTATTTTATTTTACGCAAATATAAATCATTGATTACCTAAACGTCAACTTGATTTGTAACGTAGTAATATACCGTTTCCTTTTGCCTTATCAATGTAGAAATCATGTTATGAATCATGTTAGAAATGTAGAATCATTTGGGTAAAATTGTATCACACCATGTTAGTGTTAATTGTTACTATGGTTCTAGTTGTGTGATACACCAAAAACGTACAGCAGCTCTCACTAAGAATGAGTAGTGATATTAACTATTTTAAACAATATATCAGTAAATTTGTGAAATTACTATTTATTCCCAGAGAGAAAAAGAGCCATCACACAGAGTCATGTTTTTATAAAACAAAAGTTAGTCAAAATGACTGCCTCCGGGTTCCAATGTTAAATTTGGCCTATTTTTAAAATGCAAATTTGCTTGCGCTGAAAGATACTCTCCTTTGACTGGTCAAGTTACACATAAGTTCAATGAGCTCAGCATTGATGTCACGAGATAACGGACAGTAGTTGGTGCTATAAGTATCACGAAAGCTCTCTCAAGTTGTAATAAAGTGGACGTAGACAACGGATCAAATGGACGCCTATCGTCACACTGTGGTTTAGTTCAGAAGGACTCATTTGTTATCGATTCCGTATTATAGGTGTCTGTAGTAGCTAAGCCTTAACATCTTACTCGGGTCTTGGCATTGAAAGTATTGGCAACGGTTTATAAAGGAATTCGTCTGATGTAATTGATGAATAAATCTGTCGGGATTAAGTACTAGCTCACTCTTTGGGGAGGACTTTAGCAAAAACAATTCTTGTGGCGTTTTTGATCGTAGTCATAATTAGGGGTTAGTGAATGAATGAATGAATGGTTTATTGATGCTCTGAGAAACCCATAAGAGCAAAAAAGAATATGTACAGGAAAAATTCTGCTCAAAATACAATAAGCATAGCATAAACACAAGAGCAATTGAAAACAAAGGTTCTAACAAAAATCAAATTAATCAACACAAAGATTCATACATTTCAAAACAACAGTGATACTGTTTTAAATATTCCTAAAATTTCCTCTTAAAAGATTCCGGAGTGGAGGAGCATTTAGTACTGCAAATACACTCGTAATTTTAATGGCAATACAAATAGGTTTAAGTATAAAATTTCAACTTTATTGGCGACGGTTACCAAATTGTAATCCGTAGTAGTAGAGTTGTATTTGTAATTGCCTATTGTAATTGACAAATGATTCATCTTTGAAAAATCACAAAAAAAACAATTTGTATTTCATGTTCTCTATCTTCAGCTGTCACACAACCTTTGTATAAAAGTGATATAAAATCAAGTTAGGGCCTTTTTGTGACCCAATTTAAAAAAAAATAAAGATTTAGAAAAGGGCAAATCGACTCATAATACGTTTAATTTAACTCTACCCTCTTTCTTCCCGTAATCCAGAGAATTTCTCCTTAATTAAAAAGAGTTGGAGTTTATAAAGTTGCTCTCTTGGATCAGAGATTCCATTTTTTTCCTTTGTTAAGTTTTTTCATGATGGAACATGGTTTTCGATACACATGGTGCATATTGATTCCCGTCTCACATGAAAAAAATCAGATTCCGTCGTGAATATTCGTCTCGTAGCTCGGAAATATTATTTTCTCCCACGCTGCAGTTACCGGATATTAATTCCGAGGAATCGGTTCGCATTGAAATTACTCCGGTCTCCTTTGACTGAGCCGTGCGCTCCGACTAATGGGGCGAGAATAGGTATTTTGGTTCCCCATTCACTTCCTTGCTGCTTATTCCTTCCCGGAATTTGGCTGACGAACATTTACGCCGGTCGCATTTTCCTCTGTCCAACTAAAAATTCCATTCCCTTGTCGACGGGTGGATCGTAATTCTCAATGGACGACGGTTTTCCTTCTCGGCATTCGATGCCGATGTTTTTCGGCCTTTCCACTCCTGCCCTTCCCTGATTCGTAGCCTCAGGCCTATTTATTACGTGCAAAAGCAGATTCGTCGAGGCGATCGGTTATTGCGCTTGTAGCTTGCTGGGGGAGAATTCTTTTTTTCCTTCATTTCGAGCCACATATAAATCCGTGGAATTCATTCCTTTAACTGGAAGCTCTTTGGCAATAGCGTTAAAGTGACTACGCCGACAGGAATCACATCTCAAAACGCTAAAACAAGACAGAATAAGTGATAATTAAAATATAACATAGATTATGTGAGCACACGGCCTGTTGGAAATAACTACTGGCAATAACTCATCGGATAAATAAACGAATAGAGGATTTATTTGTGCCCTAAAATTACCATTTTAATGTTCATATTGAGGATCAAATCAACAGTCTCAGAAGGTTCCATAAAATAAATGGTATGTAATTCCCTTTGAAGATAACATCAAGTGAGAGTTCATCAGTTACGATACCTCTCATTCATCAATTTCCGTCGAGGGGTTTGTTTCGTACTAAGATCGTTCGATCGTCTCTTCCTTTGGGACGATTCCATATTGATGGAGCATTATATCAAATGTATAGACCCTGGTTTTTTACATCAATGCAGAGCCAGCATGCGAGCCGAGGAGGATAAATATCGTCATTGGTCGAACTGCATTCCTTACGCCATATTGTCTATCTGTCCATTGGAAGTTTCTCCTGAGATCCTATGGGATCTCTATGGTGCCTTCAACCTTCGGAAATTGATGTAATTCATCTCGTTTTCAACGCAGATTATTATTAGTACCAGATAATATCAACTGCTGGGATAAACGGATTAAAAAACGTTAGAAATTTTCAGAGGAAAATAAGGTTTCCAGTACAGGGAATTGACGGAATCACGGAAGTTCAGTTTTATATGCCTTTGGAATTCGAATTTCTAAATAGCGGAAAGGTTTACGTATTTCCTCGGAAAGCTACGCCAAAAAATTTAGACCCCGTGTGTTTCAGATTGACAAGGTGGATATAATTTTAACCCCTACAGAACCGAAAGAAGTGTCAAAATAAGAGGAATACCCTATCAAACAGATGGCTACAAACATATGGTCTACCCACGCACCATTATTGACTACAGATACAACAATTCGGAATTCTAAAGGTAGGTCTATACAGGGAAACAATCGCCGTTACCGGCAACATTACACTCGACAACATCTTCTCTGGATACACCAATTTGTATCTGGATACTTGTAACCGATATGAATGTCTGTCTACACAGCCGCCAGTGGACCGAGAACGTTTAACAACGTGAATTACTATTAGTGTTCAGTCGGTTTTGATGAACAATGGATATGCGTGTTTCTGCTGTGTTCTCTGCCGTAGTTATTGCTATTTGTAGCGGGAGAAAAAGGAAGATAGTGGGATTGCTATTTGCAGTGGAGAAAAAAGAAAGATACGGTGGGAAAAAACTATTATTTGGAGGTGAAAATAAGGGTGGCTTTATAATGAAAAAATAATAAGTAACACTCCATTTAAAAGTACCTAACCCTTTGTCCTTTCCCTCTTTATGCTGTGTTTAGTGAAAAAGATGCATCTAATGCATTTTTGCTTATGTTGGAATCTCTCATAACTAGTCTCGAAGCAGCAAAATATAAAGTAAATCACACGAAAAAAGACGTTAAATTAAAACCGAAGAGAACTGGAAATCTCCAAAGACATATAGAGAGGAAAAATTACCTTTTCATAAAATACAGAAAAAACCCAAGCAACGTAAGCCTAAAAAATAAATATCTTACGTGTAGAAACAAGTTGCGCGAAAACCTGCGGAACGCCGCAAGTAATTACTACATGTCAAAATTTCAAAAGGCAAATAGAAACATTAAATTACCATGGAATTTGCTTAAAGAATAAAATGGTGAAAAACAAATAGGTCGTTCGATGATGCAGTTAGAATTAAATGGAACTGTAATTAATGATTCAAAACATTTATCCTCTGAATTTAATCATTATTTCAGCAAATATTTTAATGTGCCAAAGTAAGATGCAATGATGAGAACAGGGCACGCACTCAAAACCCATGTGCTAAAAAAGTGAGTTGACTTCCTTTTCCATAGAACCAATGGTACCAATCGAAGTTTTAAAATTAGTACAAAATCTTTCGTGCAATAAGTCCCCCGGACATGATGGTATAGATACTAAAATGTTGAAATTAGTAATTGATGATGTTGCTCCGGTGTTTGCTCACGTTTGTAACTTAAGTTTTATCAATGGCGTATTTCCGAGCCCTTTGAAGAAAGCTGTTGTTATACCATTGCACATAAAAGGGGAAAGACTCCAAATCACGAATTACCGACCGATATCTCTTTTGTCAGTGTTTGCAAAAAATTTAGAGAAACTTGTTAAAAGCCACCTACTGAAATTCATAGATAAAACCAAATTTTGTAGCGAATACCAGTTTGAATTTAGACATGGAATAGGACACTGAAGATGCTCTAGAGAAGCATATGACCGAAATATACAAATTAGTCAATTCAAGCATGCGGACTATTTGGTTATATCTAGATATAACTAAGGCATTTGATACACTCTCGCACTAAGTATTATTAATGAAACTTGAGCAAGCCGGAATACGTAGAATATCTCTAAAGTGGTTCGAAAGTTATTTGGCAACGAGAGCACAATGTGTGAAAGTAAATAATTGTTTTAGTGAATATGAAACTATTGAGACAGGAGTCCACAGGGCTCTGTTCTAGGACCTACTCTGTTTTATTTACGTAAACGATTTGTGTGAAAATAAAGTCAATGGTAAACTCACAGCTTTTGCTGATGATATAGCGCTGTGCTACTCAGCACCTAATTTAAATTGTGCTGAAACATTTGTTAAAGAGGATCTACGTTTCTTACAAAAATGGTTTGATTTCAATGGGTTAGAGTTAAGTGATAAGACGAAGTTTATGTGTTATGATATCTGTAATTTACATAATTTTAATTGTAAATTGGTATTTCATACTATAAATTGTTTTAATTGTGGTTGTAACTGTCCAGATATTGAGAGAGTGAATTAAATGAAATATTTGGGAGTAATTTTGGACAGTAATCTACGCTGGGATAAACATTTACTTACTGTAAACAAATGCCTTAGAAGTACCTGGTCCAAATTTTACTTCTTACGAAACAAATGTCCACTTCCGGTCAAAAAAAACATTTATAATGCTCTTGTTCATTCTAAAATCTCTTGTGGTATAATCTGCTGGGGCAGTGCATACATTAACACATTTAAGTGTACACTCGTCTTGCAAAAAAAATAATTCGTGTAATATCGTCCAAAAATTCTTATGAACACTCCGTTCCCTTGTTCGTGGTCCTCAAATTGTTGCCACTAAGGCATTTGTATTTATTTAAGGTCTTAAAATGTTTTTATGCCAGAAGTGGCAATATGCCGAGTGTATCTGATAAATGTAAATATAATTTAAGGAATGAGTCAACCATTATAACAAACAGACCAAGATTAACTTTACATAAACGTTGCTTTCTCTATATGTGGCCAAAGATATTTAATATACTGCTCGCTGAAATTTAAAAAATTATATTCTAAAAAAAAAGTTAAAACTTGCTAAAGACTGGCTTTTTTCTCAAGAATATATTGAACATTTATTTTGATGGTATTTTCGTTGTAACAATACTTATGTAACAGTTACTGCGTTTATTTTTATGGCACACATTTTTTGTAATTTGCTGGTGGCTCAATTTTGGTCTTATGACCATGGAGACCACCTAAATCTCCCGCTCTTTTGTTGTTATCAGTTTGTACAACAAAATATTTTTTTTGGGAGAAAATAAATTATTATTATTATATTCCTCTTCCTTATTCCCACCCTTCTCCATTGCTGGTGTCATAAAACTCCTTGCCCTAAGCCCGGCACGTGTGGGCTCCAAGGGTAAAATGTAGCCATAGAAAAGCGAAGAGAAATTTTCAACGAGCTTTAGAGCTGAAAAATTGCTGCATTGTTGATTGGGGACACGGAGTACAAGGTAATTTTCCATTCTGGCTCTTTCAGTGATAGCTTTGTGATCACCCTCTCGCTATACTCTGGCAAAAATTCGGAGAAAAATATGCGAATCAATATCAAATCATTCAGCAGATTTTAAGCTTACCAGACCTTTTGAATAGTCAAAGGCTGCCATCAATTTTTCGCGTTGACTTAATTGGATTGAAAAGCCTTTCATGCGTTTCATTGACTTTATGACTTAATTGGTAATGGAATTCCAATAATGCCCAGGGCAATAAAGGGGAAACATATATATCAGGGAAAAGCAAATTTATTTATTCGCTTAGTTATTATCTTCAAATTCGTACTTCATTCATTTCTTTGCTTTTCATTGAACATGTGGGTGGGAGAATAGAAAAAAATATGGCCATATGGGCTGTAAATTGTGAGGCCTGTCGCACCATTTCCATTTTTTTTCAATAATTAGAATTCCTATATTTCTTCGGCTGTGTGAATCACTAATGCTTTTCATTGAATCATAATCATGAAAGTTGTTAGGGATAGTATCCCCAATTCAGATCCAAATAGTACTGAAGCAATTCACTAAGAATCAATCGAGGAAAATAATAATGATGCACAGAAAAGTTGTTTCTTAATGATTACTTGGATCAATTAAAATTTTCACATTTTTTTAAAGGAGCTCACTTACTGAATAGAAACATATCATTATATGAAATTCCTTCAATTTATTCTTAAACATAGATGATATATTTCCACAGAAATCTCAAATACATTATGCTTAGGTAATTCTATCTCATAAAAATATCCCTGAGATTATACTTAATTCAACTTTATACCATATTAATCTTAATGGGCAAGCGTCCGATTGCTTTTACTTCTGGCGCTCAGAGTTGAACATGAAAGAAAAAATTTGGATCCGAAGTTAATTGGACATAGTTGAATTTGCACCTAGTTAGTTTAAGCAAGATGTTATGGTAATCAGATACAACATTTATAGGGACAACTTCCTCATACGCTTGTTGGAAAGTTTTCATTTCTCAAAATTCAAAATTTTGGACTCGGCTGTTTTGATAGCTCAAGGCTGATAATAAGCGTATTTTTATGTTTTTTTTCAGTAAACACGGATTCAAAGCCCCATATATCCTTTGTCCTAAATATAATATAAATCATTATTCGTCTCTTTAATTTATTTACAATAAATGCTGGTATTTCATTATACTGACTGAAGGTTTCATTACATTTCAATTATAGATTTAATATAAAGAGTACTATTTGTGACTTTGATATAATAAACGCCACAAAATATGAATTATAGGGATCATGTAAATTAATTAGCAAAGGAGTGAAAGTCACGTTGGATAAATGAAAATGAGACACACCTTTTGGGAATTCCAAATGTCACATTTTCCCATAGCGCTCTAAGCATTTTATTTTCTAATATATAAAAATATATTAAGACTAGCAAACGGATTATAACTTCCAGAATTAAGATGAATTTAACGAAATTAATTTTCATTTAAGAGCCAGCGACCCAAAAAAGATATCTACCACACTTTTAAGTAGCACACCTTAAGCTAAAATAGTTCGTAGTATAAAAAAAGCATTCCTTTGATTTACGTTGAGGTTTTTGAAAAAACAAAACGTTTTCTCGCTACCTAAATATATCTTTACTCGTTGTTAGTTTCCAACACCAATATAGTGGAGTACGGTAGAACACGAGGAAAAGCGGGTGCATAAGAAACATTGTTCAGCGTGACAACTATCCTACCAATTAAGACCTTACTGTAAACATCCACGGTAGGACACAAGGACTTCCTTTGAAGCTTCCTCTCGCTGAAGCTCGCGCTCGTGTTGTGTTAATTACTTGCTCCTCTTGCGATGAGACCATGACTCTTGGGAGATGGCGCACAAGACTAAAATTTCAGGCGATGCCGCGCGAAATAAAGAGCCTTGAAAACATTCCTGTTTCCTCAGTACGGGAGTTATACTTAGCCTGGAGCGTGATGCACGGGCAGCTTGGTATTCATCGCTATCTTTTTGTAAGCGAAATGTCTTACACTTGAAAATTTTTTATCCACTGTGAAACTTCCCCTCCCCCCTCCCCTGGGAGAACTCAGGGCGTGGTTTTTTTTGCATCTACATTGAACCATGCAAGCCGCCTCGATATTACAGTACGTGAATTCTCACCAAACTTGCGTTCTAGTACAAAATCCGAAAGGACTGAGAGCTATATTGTAGTTAAGTTGTTTTAACGAGTTAAGACCACATACGATACACCGGAGAACGTATTTGAATTTCATTATAATAAATTAGGCTTTCAATGCATGCTATTATTAGTGTTTGGTAAGATTAAAAAGATTTATACAGATATCCTTCAACGCAATCTTAGGAACAATTTATCTATTAGTGTAGGTGACGGCAGTTCTAGTCACTTATGGTGTGTTTATGATGTATTCCGAATATTTCGGTGTCGGCTTAATTTTTTGAAGCCGTAAGAAGAATTATCGTCTCCAAACATTCTTGATTTAATTAATTTAAGTATTTTATCCAATAGTCTGATAATGATCCCATTCATACTTAGGTAAAGGATTTGAGTACCCCTTGTATTGTGCTCACTCCAAAATCGACTGTAATTATTATTAGCGATCATAGTCATCTCTATTACAGTGGCATTAAGAAATGCGTTTGATTGTAGAATCTTAGGAGAGAACATAATTTATAATTGGTGTTATATAATATAATAGAAGCTGAAATACACCCATACGGACAGTGCAGAGAACTCAATGATGTTTGTTCGCTCTCTTGACAGAAAAAAACGCATTGAAACTGCAATATAACACCATAAGAATGCAGAATGTGTGGTTATCCAGCGGGAGGGACAGTTTTAATTGTCTCCCTTACCCTCAGAATGCCCATTGTTTTTTTTTTCACAAATTTGCCGAGCTTGAATTTATTTTTGTGTCCAAATTTCCACTGCTTTAATAATGGAAATTTATAACTTCCCAAGATGAAAGAGGAAAATTTTACAACATAGCCTTAGAATTAGCGCAAGATTCCAAAGCACGCGGACTAACTTATTCCGTTCCCTCATTCGTCGCTTACCAAAAATAAAGTATCAGCAATTAAACATCCAGTGCCGTGGTTCATGCCCTTACCATTCGAGTCCAGCTATTCAGAATGACCACTTGGGACGCTCTTGTGCCTTCACATCGCACTCCCCGCCCCTTGCACCCAAGAACCGCTCTCGGTGGACTTGCTAATGAGGATGGCACGAGCAGACGGGGCTATGTCTGCAGTATAAGATATAAAGTTCGATCACCGCATGATGAAGTCTCGAGCCCATTTACATTTACGTTGAGCCGTAGTTTGCTGACCCCCCACGTATGTCTTTCTTATTTATATTCTCTGCTATTAATATATGGCCTGATTAATGCCACACAAGTAAAACATCTGGTCTCCATAAATTTAATCCATTTAGGCGAAGATATGTATCGAGAACCAGGCCAAGTTCTTCTGAGTCAACTGAAATTTGGTACCTCAAGAGACTAAAAATCTAAATTAATAAAATTTAAAATAAAAAAATCTATGAATAATAAATACAAATCTTAAAATATTAAAAATAAAAAAATCAAGAGACTAAATAGATAGGAATGGAGGACTGAGTGTAACTTTCATTTCTTATAGAGGGTGGAAAAAATCCTGCATCATCTGACGCAGGTTTCCTGCATCAGATGGATTATCGACGTAGTGTTTATTTTAGTTAAAAGTTGGGAATTTATCAGGGGTATTCCTTTAAAATTCACTTGTTTAATTTTCTAGTACTCTGGTCCTTCGTGGGGAGGATTCCGATGCCGATTAGAACTCAACTTAAGAATTCGACTCCATGGACATCATTTTAAGAGTTAGAAAATATTTTTATAAATTTTTATGATAATAAAGCGTTAAAAATTCATATACTGTTACCCACCATTCAAGCAACTATTACTTAGCTTACTTCGCTGTTTACTTTAGAGCCCCGAAACCTCCAATACAGGGTGTCAAATTGGTGGCATTTGAGGTCCAGAACGCTCAAAGAACTTTCGGCTGAATGAGGCAAATTAATACTCTTCCAATCCTGAAATTTTGAGGTAATATGCTACATTGATTTGTCCATCAAATACATTTGTTATACGTGTTCTATGTAAGAATAGGTGTTATTCATCCAATAGAATCTGTTTGCTCATTGCCGCAATTCCAAAAGAGTTTCCCTAGGAAATAGACTAGAAATCGCGAACAGTCAACGTGATTATTTTCATCTTTTTATGTCACAAATGATCTTCATGTGGTGCCAGGAATGTTCTGTGAACACTAATTAAGCATTGCACTCCTTCTAGGGAAATATTTTTCTGAGGATATTGGAACAACTCTCCGAAAATTACGTTATGTGAATCATTCGAACGATCTGCGCCAACCAGCGATTCTCATGACTCATCCGCTTACAGCCCAGAGAAAAAGAGATGTGTTGGATGAGAGCGGCAGGAACAAGACGTGAATGTGCAAATACAACCGAGAAGGTATGATGGGGAGAGAGGGTTATTGGCCAAGTGAACGATCATTGTCACACCATTAATTCAATCCACGTAACGCTTCTATTTTTTTAATTTCAGGGGAGGGAGGCCACAGCGCATAAGCAATGGTTTCTCCGTCAACTGCTTTTGAGAGCTGAGGAATTTTTGCCAGGGCTTCTGCCGAGATAAATGGGATTAGCATCTTCCCTCGTCGGAAGTTTATGGGACGCATGGGGGAATAGGTCGAGAGAGGGAAGCCACGAAAATATTAGATGAAAGGAAGAAAGAAAGTTAAAGAGAAAGTGAATAATGCTAATTGTTCTTTGACGGAACAGAACCGAAATTTGTCGAGAAGTGAGCTATAGGAAAGTCTGTGATGAACATGGAAGGGCAATAAATTCTGATCTAGGACTGACTGACTCCAAAATGGCAATCCAGGTATTAAAAAGGATACAAATAAGAGCGAATAGCAACAATAAATGCCCTGTGGCAGCAAAGCAACTAATGATAAATGTTGTGGAGGTAGCCACATTCAACAAAAGCATAAGCAGTAATGAATATTTTGTCTATCATTTTCATAATCTTAAAGGTTCTTTTCGTAGGCTTGGTAAAGTAAAGGCAAGAAGAGTCGAACAAACTTTTTTCATTCAGAAAAAATAATTTTTGTATTTACACTGCAGACTCGATAATGACCGACCACGACTTTTATGAAAAGCTGAAATATACGCAAAAAACGTTTTCAGCGATTGAAGCCTAGTGAAAGTCATCTTAAATTCGAGATTTAGCCTTATTTATTTCACAGCACAGGGCTTATCTTCTGGTGAAAAATTGGAGCAGAGCGTTGAACCAAGTACGGAATTTATGAAAAAATTACAGTAAAAATATAATACTGATGATATCCATCGCGTCCCAATGAAAATATATCGTATTGAAAAGGTGTGAATCAAACTCACTCACTATGCACGAATTTTGATAACCAACCTTTCCTCTTCAATGTGACTCAGGAAGTTGGGATAACACAGATGAGGGCAGCCTAGCTATCAAAACAAGTGTTTATTTTCCCTGTGGCAAAGAAAAGTATTTTCTCTCGCTAGTGGTGGTGATACTGTGTTCCTGAATACAAAAATGCTGGTTTCCATCAGGAACGATTAACAAAGTTGCACCTGGCATACAATACGATTGGAAAATTAACCAACAACTTCGCACGCGCTTATTTTGGAGAGCAGTCTGGTTTTAAGGGAATATTTCCCTCCCAAAGGCAAAAAATCCTTTTAAGGATGTGCTTAATTCATCTACCCCTTGATCCTCCACAAAGGACGTGTGGCAAGGAGTGCCAGGACACCAGCCATAATTGGAAGGGATCAGTAAAGGAAATTGGAAGAAGGGAAGAACGAAAAGTTAGATGTGTTGTTATGTATATTTTTCGTGTTTCCAATCGGGTGATGTTGGTGAGGTGCAACTCACCAACATCACCCGGTTGAAAACTCGAGAAATCTACATCACAAGTATTCACAGGGAAATCTTTAAATCTTACATCACTTGTGTTTCTTGACAAATAAGTGTTTCGTAATGTTTGTTCGTTTATCATCTACCCCGTGACCCTACACTTAGAACGTATGGCAAGGGACATTCGAACACCAATGATAATAGGAAGGGATCGGTTAAAGGAATGGCAGGAGTGAAAAAACGGAATGTAATGTGTTTTTGACGAATTAGTGTTTCGCAATATTTATGGTGCAATCGTTTATGGTGCGTCGGTAGAAGGAATTGATGAACCTATGAGGATTATTTTGTAACTCTTCGGGTCCAAATCGGAAAATAGATTCTAGTACGGATCATACATTCCTCTCTGTCGTACGTTGATCTCTATTTTTACCCAATAAATAATCAATCGGTGCAAAAATTACAAAATGATTCCCATTTTTAACAGTGAATTTCTCTTATTTTGTAGCTTTTATCTCTTATACGGATATTTTTTGCGATGATATTCAAACATTAATTGTTATGAACACAACATCAGATCAGTATAACGGGTAAAGTGCATCCTTAGGTAGACGTTTACGAGTGATCTTTTTCGCTAACGTTGAGATTCATTACAATTGACCAAGTCCCGAAACAAACATAATTGAACACATTTAGATAGTTATTTCAGTGATATAAGTTGTGAAATATTGAAAAATCTATGCCTTTCAGAGAAAATATGCATCTCCCAAATGAGAAATTGATTTCCAACTCAAGGTCACAGGATGATAGTGCATCTTGTTCTGAATCTGAGAAGCCTAAAATGTTATCCACCAAATTACGTCTCACGATGTAAAAACCAGTAGTAGTGTCGCGCAAACTACCTGTCTACTTTTTATTGACCACTAACCTTGGCCTTTAAGTTTTCATATCCAACCCGTGTTTGGTGAAGAAACTGACGCGAACGCGAACGTTAACGCGAATGTTTACAAATGTTACTTTGGAGATTTAAAAAAACTCATATTTGATTACTTTTCTTATCGGTAAAAATATTTATTTGAATGACTTAATAACAGAATGGGCATAAGAATAATAGAAAACTAAATAATTAGAAAAATGACCTACAGAAGAGCAAAACATCGTCAGGATGTGTATACACATTATGACGAAGTTTTTCCCTTATCCTCCGCACATACGCTTATGCCTTATATTTACCTTATATATCTGGCACCCAGATGAGAGGTTAACATCGGCTCAGCCCAGCGGGCTCCGTGCTAGTGGAGAGTCGGAGACAAACATCAGGAGAAGGGGTTGGTGAGATCTTAGGGAGAGGAGGGATGGGAGGAAAGTTAAGGGGGGATAGATTGAGAGAGACAGGGTAGGGCGGGTGGGAGAGGAATCCGGAAAAAAATGAGACCCGTGATTGCACGGCACGTGCGCGTTCATGGCGCGGTTAACTTCGTTATCGCTGTCATCCTTTCACGATGGAGTCCTCCATCCTCTCACGCTCCTTCATCTAGGTCTCCTTCGCTGCAAAGGAGGAGGAGCGGCTCCCTTGCTCCACTCCCGCACCAAAAGCCCCCTTAGTTCGACGCCTCTCTCTCTCTCTAACTCCCCCCCTACCCACACCCATTCCCAGGAGTCCCTTGTTGAGGACGCTAAACTCATGAGTTGGGGATGTATTAAGGATGGGAATAAGGGAGGCCCTTAGACGGGAAACGAAGTTAGCCCTGGCCGCATGTGGGGCGGCGTCGTGAGCCGCGGTTGTTCCCAGGAGGGAGGGAGGAGGTTATGGGCCGGGAGAGAGAGACATCAGGGGATGGTGAAGAGCAGATAGGGAGAATGCGGCTCCTTCCGTCGGAAGAATTGGGTGGCAGATTTGGAAATTGGTCGGCTTTATGGAGTAGTGTGACGCACACCGTGGACGTCATATATTGATGGCACGGATTCTTCGGAGAGTCTTTAGAAAAAATAACCAATGAAACCGCCATAATGTATCCATGAAAAGATAGGCAGCACTTAACTCCCTCTCCCTACGTTTCAACCTGAATAGGCTCGAGATGCCTCTATGAAGAGAGATGTGCTTGCAGATTGAGTTCTCTAAATCGATTACCGCGGAATGGAGGGAGCAGAGAATTTAGAGTTCCTAGTGATGCATTCAAATTCTTAAAAATAATGAAATGTGCATGTTATTTTACCAAATGAAATTTCTTGCTAGGCAGTCTCAAGTAAACACCTACCCGAATACCTCTGGCTTGGCTTTTAGTGTGTTTTTATATCGCTCTTCCTTTCTATCTTCAAGTTCTGCCAAACCATGTAACTTGATAACTCATATACCACATGTTAACATGTTGCCAAAAGATTGGAGCATCTCAGAAGTGGAAGCTCTACTTTCTTATTGTTAACCAATAATAGAATCGCATTCATGATAAATTTTCAGTCTTAAGCCTCAATGTTTTTAAAAGAGACCCTCAGGTACTAAAGGTAGTCCTCCGAATGAGGTAGGTTTCGATGGAAATAGGAAAAATGGCATTGCTGTCCGTTCATCTGTAACCTCAGCAACCTTCCTTTTACCTGCTTTCTCAGCCCTGAAAGCTCAAATCTCTCTTCATCTATTCTAAAATGGTTATTATTTATGATATAAACACTATCTATGGTGTAATCCTGTGGTACTCTTTAATTTTCTTCGCATTTAAATAAGTTACTCGGTATGATTCCACACTTTATTGAATTAACCGACCCATGATCCGGCATAATATGCCATTTTTATTTTTTATTTGGAAATGACATGGTATGCCGAAACCTGGGTCGAGTTAGTGTACTAAGTAAGTGTGGAACCGTACCAAGTGACTTAATTTAAATATGGAGTTATTATTATCCTCCCATTTCCCATCTAACCAGAATCCCTACCTTATATCACTGATCTAATATGTATTGGGTATCATCGTTGTAAGGTGTTTGATTTGGTTGGCTCAAAAACCATCTAAAAATATTTTTACTCTTGTAAATTAGGCGAGGAGTTGTGATGCGAAATGATTTCTGCTGCGGCAATATCCCATGCCAGTGCCGCAGGGAAAACTGCTTAATATCGCGAAATTGCTATACAATGATTTTAGCCAAATATGAAGAGTAAAACAAATTGCTCCTTACTCCCACCCTTGAATGGCTCTCCTCATCCCTTGGCGTAACATAAAAGAGATCCGATGGGAATGAAAAACATCTGAGTGGTAGGAGGTCGAGGAGGGGGGGGGAATTGGGAGGGTACGGAAAGGACTTGAGAGGGAGGGGAAGAGAAGGAACTCTTATATTATGGGGACAGAAGACTTCCTTCTCCCGGCAGGTGTCTTTTTATATCGTCTCCCCTTACCTCCTCCCAACCCGCTCTTACGCATCCACCCCAAAGCACTTCAAATATGACGAAGATGACAAAAGATGGCGAAGAATAAGCTGGAGAAGGTTCCCATCCTTCCCCTTATATATCGAAAGTCTCTCCACCCCCTGTGTCTCACCTTCCCCGCCTTTAGGAACCGTGCTTTTTCATTACAAAACTCCTACTTGCGACCCTCATCCTAAAAAAAACTCCCCTCCTCCAGCCTCCAGCACCCCATTCCACGACAGTATCGACTTACCCTCGCTCCTTTGGGACGATGGGGATGGGACCGGGGCTAGGGTATAAAGATCCACTGCCGCACCCGTTATGAATACCCTCGCGACTGCCCGCTGCCCTCACTCGATCCAAGCAACTCGAGGATGGATTGAGTCTCATAGCAGGACCGTCCACGTGCCACTGGTGAGGATCGTCGCAAGACGCGCGTTCATACAAAGACGAGTGGCTTGTTCCGAGTGGGTAGACGATACAGAACACCCCCTTCCCTATCCAGATAGAACAATGAGAGGTCCTTCAAGGTGGAAAACGAGGGACGTTATGAGGAATCAGGTGTTCTCGGTGGATCTGTGCGAATGGCAGGAGACTTTTCTGCGCCATTATGTAGCCATAGGGATCGCCGCTCTGCATACGGGTAAAAATATATCGTGGTTCCGCAAGGTGACGGAAGTGATCCAAGGCCTGGTCATGCGACACGGGTTGTTCTATGCGCCCAGATGTTGAGACTAGTACACCACCCTCTGTAAAACAAGAGGTGAACAAGTTAGAGGCATAGCACGTGCTGAGATGAAGACGGCGAGTGATTTTGTCAACACTCCGGCCTGGCTAACCAAGTTACACCTGTTTAATGTCTCCTCTCGCTTTTATTAACTCGTTGCCTTACAAGGCAAATCATTAAATGCAACATAGTTCCACCTACAATAGTATATAATTGTTCAGAACAGTTTTTAAGTGAAAGGCCTTAAAATCTGTACAGTTGGAGGGTAAATATGTCCAGCGGCGATGCAACAAAATTGTGTAAACCAAACATATATTTATAACTCAGGGAGTATGTGAGGTATCCAGAGTGTTCATGAGCCAGTCAAAGGATGTGTAAAGGTTAAAATAATTTGCCATCGTAGAATAGGTGACTTCAATTACTCAAAACAAGATGTGCTTCAACTATGAGTAAAAATCACGGGTTGCTGCCTACATACAATTAGTGTAACTCGAGGTAAATCGGGGGAATAGTTCGCGAGTGAGTTCATTAAAAATACTTTAGACCGTTCTAGCGAAAAAACACCACAGAAAAAACAATGCATAAAGGTTAACAAATGTATTATATTTAATTTGTGAAATATTAAAAATGTTTTAAAATATAGGAAAAAACGAACGAATGTCTCAAAAATAAGGAAGTGAATGGTTAGAGAAAGAGGTTATAGGATGGAAGAGCATGGAGCCCTGAATGTAAACACAGCCCAGAATGCCATCCGGGAATGCTACAAAACGAGATTCCGCAACTAATACCTGTGTTTTCAGTATATTAACTGCATAACTCATCCATTCAACACGGCCAAATGCGCATTTTAGTGGCTTCAATAGTTCCATATGCTATTGTACCTTATGGTACTAACTATTCCCCTCTTTAAACTGTAGTTAAATAAATGTGGGTGAACACGAGGAATTACTTTGCACACTCGACACGTGAGTAGTATTTCACACTGACGTGGTGGGAAGCTTACCCTCCCTTCTTCAGGATACAAAGAGCGCTCACAAGTGTAGGTACTCTCTCGTAGCAGGCACTGAACACCTTTACACACAAGGACATAAATAAATTCATTACCGTGCATCAAAGCCGGAGATTCGTCTCCCGTGGTCCTACCAGGCCAGGTCACGTATTTAGCCCTCCCAAGCCCCTCTTTACGGGGCAAAACGTTTCCCGAAGTAGCCAACGGAGGACAAATGAAGCGAGCAAGGGGTTGAGTTTGATAGATACCCACCCTTCCGCCGCGCTTGTTGATTTCATTACCCTCAAATCTTATTTACCCCCTCCTTCTTGTGCCCCGGTCCAAATACCCCCTCAAACTCTGAACGTACCGAATTTCTGCTTTCGCTCCTGAGCAACCGGGTGGAGGGTGAAGCGAAGGTTTTTGTGGAGGGAGCATAATGGGAACGGTCGGTATGACGGACGGGCCAATGGGGCCACGCGCAAACTCAGCGCGTGCCGAACAAAGCGAGGACCGCTGTGGTCCCGGCAGTCAAAGATGACGTCTTCGGACGCGTCTGGGGGCCGCCCCTGCAAGAACCCTCCACCCACGCCCTCATTGTCGTCTCCTACCCCCCCCCCCTCCATTACCCCTGGCACGCTCCTCCATGTAGGAGGCCCCCACCTACCCCGTCATCACTTCATTGAAGCCCTACCCCCATCTTCGTTTCCCTCAGAGGAGATTCCATGCGCCCTGCCGCCGCCCATTGTTCTAAACCCTTCACCGCCGCTCCCCGTTTACTGCTCGATATGAATTATTCGCAGAGGTCGCTCAATTAGGAAGTTATGCGAATCTCCGACGCTTACACCCTCGCAACCTGGTTATTTGCTCCGGAGGAGAATGCGTTTGCCGTAGAATTGTAAGGAGTGGTTATTATTTTTAGCGTTAACAAATCCTAAACTAATAGGGGGCATAGAAGTGTTACTTGAAACGTTTTGAGGGTAGGGGAGATGGGCTTTTCTCACATTGCCCTACGTAGGGTTCACCATTTTCTTTTGACAATTAACTAATGTTATCAAATATAACTGCTATACATTCTTGTCCCATAGGAGATGCACCGCTAGGACATTTAATCTTATTTCAAATAAGACGATGTAGGTATTCAAGATCATCTTAGGAAAGATTTTAGTTCCTTTGTTTATAACCATGCAAACGGAGCGTATTTTTCCTACTTAGCAGTCATCCCCGAGATACGATATTTTATGATTTTATTGGTGAGCAGGATTAATATCCGATACTAATTACTAACATACACTCAGCATAATATGACTTAGTGTGCAATCAATTCTTAAATACTATATCCACAAACAAGCGTTATTAGTTTCCGGTTTATTTTATAAGGCACCCCCAGAGCATATTCTGCCAGTTGCATGAGCGTATCTGCACACTCCAGGCCACCGAAATCTTTCAAGTCGACAGACGGCAACGTTTGGTCCATCTCCGCGCAGCTCGAGCACAAGCTCAGCACAAGCTTTATATATAGCTCAGTAATCCCATGATAGCCAAATTGCGCAAAGCAGCGTTCATGGGAAAGTTATATCCACATGATTCCCAAGATCTATAACGACTCACTGGAAGTTTGGCGGAAGATTGGAAGGGAAAGGGGGCGTTCATGAAATCTTACGTTGTGGTATGAATATGAAGGAAGAGGGTGTTAAAAAGTGGTCAAAATTTTCTTACGCAATACTTGAACAGCCCCTAATTTAGTTACTCAAAAGCTAGAATTAAATGGAACTTCATCCACTAAAAAGACTGATAACAGCTTGAATTACAGATTAGAAACATTGTGTGATACAGAAAGAGCATAAATCTCTGTTACATACATGGCTATCGCTCATGCATGCAAAGATTCTTGAAATATAATAAGGTGTCCATTTACTGGTTCTATTTTATATTTTATTCTCATTTTATGTAATTAACCGTGCAGAATATCTCATCACGGCGATTAATTTCGTGGCCATTTAATCAAGATGAATAATTTGCATTGGAAACCGTTCTCCAAGTACCCACACTATGTCAGAAAGCATCAATCGCTAAAATTAAAATGTGTTTTGAGAATTCTTATGAAGACTCCCATGGCTGTAATGATAATTCTGGATTATGATGGCTATTGATGCCTTGTTGGCCAAGCTAGGTGATTATAATATTTGGGGAGCAACTGTATAATGCGCATTTATCATTATTTGAAGGAGTAAGACAACCCAGCCAGAAAACCCAGGATCATGCGAAAAATTCATTTCATAGAGGCATTGGAGGTAAATGTTTCCCTTTAGATCTTCCTATATGCTACGTGTTATCGTTATCTAGTCTTTCTCTCTCCTTCCAGTGAAGGCATTCTGAAGATAAATCTTATTCATCACCAGCAATAGAATAAGTGCTTCACTTGTCTTCGATTCCGTCTATCTTGCCTAATCCATTCTTATCTGCTCTCTCCTATCAAATGCCCACTATCTATTCTCGTCATCTCAACATAGTTCATCCACACTCTTCGAGTCCATAAAATTCCGCTCTCCACCATTACTCAGAGCTCCAGTGAGTTCAGCACATTTTTCTCCTCTACTTCTCATTTTTTTCATTTCAGTTATTTTCTCCTGAGCTCTAGGTGTTTCCCTATGAAGCCATACATGTACAGAATTTCTTTTCGGCCTTTTGATCTCCATCGTGTTTCTATTTTTCCATATTGCGCCAGTTTTATCTCTTTTGCTTCTGTTATCACCTGGCCCTCACAAATATGGTAGAGCATATCCCATGTACACAATTTGGTGAGGTGATCTTCATTACTTCTAAGCAAATGACCAGCGAAAGTGTTTATTAATACAAATGTTCAGTTTAATTTCATTAACTTATGTTCAAAAATCGCTAAAAACGGCGAATTTCAAGATAATTTAATCGCATGTCTAAACTTTTCTCTTTACTTGGCCATTTTTGCAGTACTTTCTGCTCATATCTCCCATTACCTCTTTCATACATTTCATACCAGGTGTCCCACTCCAATTCCTGCCTTTTCAAGAATTCTCTCTATGCTTCTTCTGTTGGTGATCCCCGATCCAATTCTGGTGATCCCGATGTTCTCATTCCTTGCGAGTAATCCACTGTACAGGCACGTGGAAGGTATTGAGAGATTTAAAGACTGATGGGGATAGGAGGGATATTGTGAGGATCGATGTTCTTTACCATCGGGATGGTCGCTTTATAAAGGGGTGCACAATTACGTAGCATCGACAGCGCTATGCTAAACATATAGCACGGAATACTGACTTCCCGGCCTATTCCGGTTTATGCAATAGCTATATCATGCGGTAAGTGCGTTCAAGCAATACCCGATGTCAGGCTGTATGCGAAACAATGCGATACTCTATATCATATTAATGCTGCTATATGGAAGACATACTGTGTATTATTTTCCGGCCAATTTCGATGCATCGTATAGCGACATCATGCATTAAGCGCTTTCATGTGGTATTCGATGTTAGGCTATATGAAAAATAACGCGATGTTTGATATAACATAATTCTGCGATATGATAGACATATTGCATACTAATTTTCCGATACATACGCCAATGTATCTCACAGTGATATAATTCCGTATGCGATATCCGATATTAGTCTCTGTACGATACGAGGCGACATTTGATATGATGTGATATGCGATATTGGTGTAATATCGTGGGATACAATATGCGATGTCATGTAATGTGACGTCGTTCGATATGAAGTACATTGCATTTTTGGGATGCAAATTTCAGGTCGAAACACGATACTGAAATAAGAATATCTGCCATCCATTTCCTTCTCTCGGCTCCTCTTCAACATTCCCTCCTCGTCCTTTTTCCTCGGAATAAGCGAAGGGAGGAGGTTCGGCCGTGACGAGGTGAATAACTTAGCGAGTTTTGATTCGTTGCGAGGTGAGCCGACGACGACGTCGCGACGCCCCGAATGCAATGCGTCCCTCCCCGTGAGCTGCCGAGGGAGGACGGGAGGGAGAGGGAGGTGGCGGGGGTTGGGGCTCTGGCGTTGTGGGGAGGCGCGCATTCAAACGGCGTCGTCTCCTCTCGCAGGAGACGCAAAAGGGCCTTCGTTAGTCCCAAATCGATCCGCCGAGCGAGTGTGTCTGACTGACTGAGAGAGGGAGGGAGTGGGAGAGGGTTTGTGCCGCGGAGAGGGCGAGGAAGGGAGGAGGAGTACGTGTATGTGTGTGTGAAGAGAATTGAGATGAGCATCGACGGCCGATACCTTTATAAAAATCGATACTCAATCATTGATATTCGAATCGATAAAAACTAGGGAACGTGAGCTCTACGGCCTCTTAAAGTTACAAGGTATAAATTTCTCCAATGGCCGTAATAAATTGGCACCACTCGTCAAAAAGACGCCACAATTGCTGTGTTGGTTTGCGGGAAAAAAGGGGGAAATCCATGCCAGTGACCAACCACAACCTCTCGACCAGAAAATGAATACAAGAAATTATCCCAGTAAATTAGCCCAAGGTATAGCCCAAGAAATTAGCTCTCAATTAGCCCAGCGAAGTATCCCTATTCGGGTTGATTGTGTGTGTCTGTGGTTGTCACTGGCGAGGAAGTAACATTCCCGTAAACCACCACAGGGGTTTTCTGGTCGAGAGGTTGTGGTTGGTCACTGGCGTGGATTTCCCCCTTTTTTCCCGCAAACCAACACAGCAATTGTGACGTATTTTTTACGAGTGGTGCCAATTTATTAAGGCCATTGGATAATTTTACACCTTGTACATTCGAATCCATATTAACAATCGTTTGATTAACACCGATGTTTTCAATGAATTTTATTGTTTCTGGCTTAACTTTGTGAATAATCATATCCAGTTGAGGGCCTGAGAGTCAAAGTAATACAATTAACAAGCACCGTCCAGTATCACCTGTAGGTATATTTTTACTCCGGTAAAAAATTACAAAAAGCATAGTAGCTTAAGTGTTCGGCGGCTAGATTGCAGCGCCATAAGTTCGAACACTTGTATTTCTTTTCCTGTAGCTACCTGGACGGTACCCGACGATACCAACTTAGAACATATGCACTTGTATCTTTTTTCGTGTTTATGTTACTTGTATTACTTAGACTTTCAAGCCCTACAATAATAAATAAATTAGATAATACTCTCAAATGTATGTTTTTACAGATTCATTTAATTTAACACCAGTATCGTCACCAAGGCGAAATCATCAGACTTGGTAATGTAATTTATGTGAGGAAATCAGTTGTGTACTAAAATTACCTGCGAAAATATACAAGGTTAATATATTTAAGGACCGGATGCGGCCGTTTACTTGAGGAAATCAGTTGTACATTAAACAAACACTTGGTTTAAACATCATCCCAGGCGTAAGTACACATGGAAAATTCCGGGTGATATCGGGAGATATTAATTTGATTACAGCATGGTAATGCAGAGATTCAGAAACAGCATGAAAAAACTCACGAAGCTCTCCAGGGGCGAATGTGGACTCAGATCATAACTTAGTTGTGATGTACTGCCATGTTTTAAAAAGGTTCTGCGAAAATAGGAGGAAAAAGATTTGGAACGTGGAAATATTGAAAGGAGTAAAAGGAAGGGAATGGCAGGAGCAAGTGGAAAAGAACATAGGCAAAGGAAGACAAATGGGAACAATCGAGGGAAGATGGAAGGTTACAAAAGCAGGCATAGTGGGAGCGGAGAGAAAACAATAGGATTGGTGGAAACAGGGAGCGTAATGAAGCAGTTGGTTGCGGAGGAAGTTATTTGGGAAATGGAGGAGAGAATGATGCGGAAAAACGTCAACACCGACCTATGAAAGAGAAATTATACGGAAATAAACTATAAACTACTGCAAGTTACCAAACGGGCTAAGGAACACTGGTGGAAGGGACAGTGTGAGGAAATTGAAAAACTGCAGGAAGAGGAGGAAGCGGGTCCGCTATACGCAAAGGAGAAAATACTATCGAGCGGTATGAGAGGGCAAACAATACCAAAGGTTAAGGAAAAAAACTGGGAAGATAATAATTGGACAGGAAGGTATCCAGGATAGGTGGAGAGAATAAGCTATATGACAGGGATAATAGAGCTATGAATCTAGATATAGAGAATGAGAGAACAGTAGACAAGGATAACCTCGGACCCAAGATACCCGACAATGATTTAGAGAAGGCATAACGAGAGATGAAGACAAGAAAAGCCGTGGGAGTAAACAACATACCTTCGGAGTTACCGAAGAATTTAGGTAGTAAGGGTAGACGATATTTTTTCGATCTCAGTCGTAGGATCTCCGAGGAAGGAGTATGGCCAGAGGACTCCGTAAAAACAATCCTGATTCCTATCCCGAAGAAGAAAAAAGCGTCTGTGTGCGAGGATTAGAGATCATTTCGTTTAATTTCGCATTCGGCAAAGGTTTACTCATAATAATGAATAAAAGGTTGGAAAATATAGCAAACTACTACTTTGGCGTTGACCAGTTTGGGTTCCGAAAGGGACGGGCGACTCGGGATGCGAATGCGGTGAAGAGGACAATAATAGTTTAAAAATCGTGAACCACCAGGCTTTTTTGCTTGCTTAACGGATTTAAAAAAGGGTTTTTAAATGGTAAATTGGGAAAAACTAATGCAGATACTCGGGAAATTGGGAATAGATTGGCGAGATAGGAGACTCCTCCGAAACTTATATATTGCCCAGAGGGCACAGGTGAGGGTGGCTGACGGTGAATCAGGGTGAGTTGTTATATGTCACGGGGTGAGGCTGGGCTGCCCGTTGTTGCCTTTGATTTTTAATATTTATGCTGAGGAAATGATAAGGGAAAAGCTAGATGTGGGAATCGAAGTAGGAGGCCAGCTGATTAAGTCGGTTAGATTTGCGGACGACCAGACGTTGGTTAGTCGATCATCGAAGGGCTTGCAAACTTTAGTAGATGAACTCGAATTGCAGTGCGGTAAATATGTAATGAAGATTAATCATAAGAAAACAAAAGTAATGAGATACTCTAGCTAAAAAAATGAGGCTGGTCATAAAAGTAGGAGGGCACAAACTGGAGCAAGTAGAGTTTCCTTTAATTACTTGGGTAGTACGCTAGAAAAGAAAATTGGTTATGGTTGCAAAGATATTATGGGAAAATAGCGTTAGGAAAGGAAGCGTTTAGTAACAGAAGAGAGCTGATGACGGTGACCTTATGTAAGGATGTAGAGAAGGGGGTGGTGTGGAGCAGGATATGGAGTGTGGTTTTGTAAGGAGCAGAAACATTGACTCTGAGAAAGGAGGCTGCAAGCATTCTAGATGTGGGTGTGAAGGAGGATGGAGAAGGAGGTGGACGGAAAGGAAGACAAATGAGGAAGTGATTGACATGTTTGGTAAGGAGAAGAAACTTCTAGATGAGAATAGGAGAAGGCAGGATAGGTGACTGGAAGAGGTAATGAGGGGCGATGGGTTGCTCCAAGCCGTGATAGAGATAGGGATGTTGGGCAAGCGGGTAAGGGGAATAAAGAGAAAAGGTTTTATGGACGGGATGAAGAAGGGTACTAAAAATACTAATGGTAGATAGGGCCTTGCACGTATAAAATATCTAAAGGACTTTCTCGGAATCCCATTAAAACCTACCTTTGGTAGATTACTCAAATAAATGAATGTTACTTTGCAATCTATATTCATTTTTACTCCATCCGGAGTGGTTTGGCATGCAATCCATCAATAGTTCACCAAGAAACATAGATAGCTACTTAGCGGTATTTTGCCGGTTTAAAGTTGATAATTGAGCACAGAAGTTTGCTTACAATCGATTCTTATTCTTCCTAATTGATTCCATCCTTTCCCACTTTTCCATGACACCAATTAGTTTTCCTCCGTGAAACATAGCGAAATTCCTTTATTCGTTATTTTATTCAATAGTTTATGCAACATTGAAGTTTTCTTACAATAAACATTTATTCTATGATAGCTCTATGAACTTGCATTTTGCAAACGACCATTTATATTTCTTATTGCCACGGCTCTATAAATTTATTATTTGCAAGCATTTTCTCGTATCTCAAATTCGACGTCAACTTATGCCAGTTAAATAATGTAATTCCTTCAGAATTTTCAAAAGAGACCGGCAAATAGAGCGAATGTTCGTGATTGAAATGGTTTTAGTGCGCCCATTAATGTTCAGAACGTCTATGAAAGAGCAATGAAAGTTCAATTCAGCTTCCGTAAATTCTGGAATTCTAACCCAGGGCACCTCAATTTACCGCCAGGGCCTCTCACCAGTTAAGCTAGCCAGGCGTGAATTTGTGAATGTGTGGATTTCTGAATTTCACACAGTTGTGTGAACCGGTTTTTAATTGGAAATTCTATTACCATGTCCGCCGCGTTATTGTGAACTGATTTGGAAAGATTAGGTGATAGTCTTCGGATTGGTGACATCCTCTCCAAACTTCACTCCAAAATCCCAGTCATTCAAGAACAACTGCATTCATCTACCAGGGGACCGTCTTCAGTAGGCATTGAGAATGGCTTATGTGTACCATATTTTTGTAATGGTCTTACCAGTAGTGTGTTCATGTAAAAAAGGTATGCTTCTGGTTTCATGTAAAAGGTGTCATCAAAAAGGTATAATAATATTGTGGTTTAGATTTGTACTCTAGATTTATTGTACTTTAGAAGTTGATCGATACCTAGCATTGCCATCGAAAACCAAGAAAATTTAGTTTTCTCGAGACTGAAGCATTTGAAAATCCATCCACGCTAGTTTTTGACGTGTAGAATAGCGTTTTCAGTCACGGGGTCACATCATCACGCTCCTAGGATATTATATGCGCGAAAAAAACTGAAATAAACATCCGGAAACATTTTACTTGCTCTCCAATATGTTCTCCCGGGGGAACTGTGTATTGAAAATTGTTTCCACCGACACGAAATTCCATGCTTCGTCGAGTGAATAAAAATAGGAGCCTTCAATATTCTGAAAGCGTCTTAAGAACATGTTTTCGACGAATAAATGTCCCTTTCTTGTTGTGATGTCGCTCCTGCACTTCCGCGCTCATACTCTTTCGTTTCCGCGTGTTCCGACGCCGGGGAAGTGCATTTACTTCCGACCGTTCTTCCGCTCAAAATCAAGAAATGCTCAAGGGAATCCCTCGGAGGTCCTCAATTGTATTCCTTTCTCAGCGGGAATGCTTTGCGCACAGCAGCGCCGGAAGATCGTCTCCACTTCCGTCCAATATCTATCATCGCTTCCACCGACGACGGGGAATCTGTCCGTACCCACGCCCGCTGTATCGAGAATTGAAATTGGTGCAGCAGCGACCACGTGTGTAAAAGGGATGTTGACACTCAGTCTGCGATGCGATTACGAATTATCACTGACACAATAAGTATGGATGGATTGAAAAGCAATGGAAAGCGCTGATAAGAGGTTTGTCATGACGGAAATCAGTACCTATTTTTTTTATTTCAACATTAGCCGAAGAGACAATATTTTATCAAAGTAGGCACTAAAATTCATCGCATGATCTTATCTTATTGATGGCAAATTAAACTGTAGTAATGAATAAAGGAATGGGTTATTTTGACATAAGATTCATTATTTGGAAATGAAACATATCAAACTCCGAAAATCTCCGAAATTGCCCTTCCATTTGGAGATATTTTTGCATATTGACGTAACCACTCAATAACGTTTAGTGATGTGTAAAGCTTTAAGTATTCTTGGTACGAACGAAATGCAACGAAAAATGCCTTGCAACGAACACATATTAGTCAATAATTAAATATCTGAAACTGCAATTACTGAAGTGCGCATTCCGTTTCAAGGATGAAGCATGTTCACAAGTTTATGTCTAAGACTTTCAACAGTCATATGAATATGATTTTGCTTCTGTTGTGCTAAAATAGTTTTGACTCGGGAACTCAATTGAAGTGTTCATATAATTGAAAACTTATCTCAATCTAATTGACATACATCATTGATCACTGAGTCAAAAACTACGAAAAAGATGATAATTGAGACAATGTGTTTGTGAGCTATATTTTGAAATGTCCACGGAATACTAATACATATTACCCCAGGATGGTATCCAAAGAACCAGGAGATAACGCGGAAATTTTCATTTAATTTGAACTGCTAGTGTACAGTTAGCAATGAGCACATAAATGGTATTATAACACCAAAATGTAGAGCCTCTTCAAAAGCAAGATCTTGATCTATTTATTTTGATACTATGCAACGACCCTATCCACTGTTTGTTCCTACCTTCTTAGCAACATTTGAATACCATTTAAGTTTTAAACTACTCCACGAACATGATGAAGTTTCCGATGCTTCAAACAGACCGCCAGTAATTAGAAGGTGATTTGCAAACACCCATGGTAACTTCCGCCAGTTAAATGGGATCATTTGCCGCAGCTGATAAATTGCGTTACTGCTAGTTTCGGTCAACGGGGAAATGGCTGTTTCCGGAGATTCTCTAAAGTGGCGGTGGCGAAGCTTGTCCTTATTCAATAAGGCCGTCAAAGTGCGTAGGCGTGAAAAGGACGCCAGGCGCTCCTTCTCAAGGGGGACGGAGTAACTTCAAGGTGTTAGGAAGGTCCGAGGCGTTTCGGTAGGAATGCGAAGTTTGACTAATGAATTCGTGGTGTGGAGGGAATGAGGGGTAACACACTACTATACCGATATTTCGACACCCGCACAATCATTAAAGTTGTAAAATTACTAGAAATATGAAACAACTGGATATGCAATGAACAGGAAATGCCAGTTTAGAAAATATCGAATTTTTGCTACCATTAAAAAATTAAAATGAATATAATCAACAGTTTTTCTTCTTCTTCCCACTTTTTTTGTTAGTCTTACGCCCGTTTCCTTCAGTACATCCTCAGGGTATTCCATCCCTATATTGTCTTGCCATCTTTTCCTTGGTCTGCCCACACCTCTTCTTCCACCTGGAAGATTATCTCTGGTAATTTAAACTATTCTTCCGTCTTCCATTCTATATGGCCATTTCTGACTTCATCCGTCAACCGATTTCTTAATTTTCTCAACATGGCAGTCATTTATGATGTTTTCACTTCTCATTCTAACAAATGAGGCTTTCCCTCTGATTCTCAGGCGCTCAAAGTACCAGTACTACATAATTAAATTTGAATCAATTAAATGATTTCTTTCTATTATTTGAACGAATTGGCAATCTTTGGTAAAGAACTTCGCTTTCAATCAATTAACGTTGCCATGTACACAAAGCATAAAGAAAGATTTGAATTACATTGAATTAATTTCTTGGTTTGGGAAGAAATATATCAATTTAAAAAAATTATTTATTGCCTTTTTGAATGTCCTTTTAAAAATTTCGGAAATTCTTATTTGTACCACTGTGGAAGCAATGGGAGAAAAGGCTTCAAAACTTTCGTACTCTACGAGTGACACTGCACGATACAACACGCTCAACGCACGACACGCAAAACGTTGTACTACTGGGAGTGTCGAACTAATGAGATGTCAAACTATCAGGAGAGTACAGTAATGTGTGAACGCAGGTTTAATAGCCGAAAGTGTACATTTTGCACCTTCAATTTATTCTTGACTATGTTACCCCTATATTTAGACTTGTTTAAAGCATAAACATCACAACAATTGGGCTGCGTCGTCAATCTAATATAGTTATGGGTGAAATCAGCCTGTCGGTAGACGAAAGTGGAAGAGATGAGAATTCACCGAAGGGAGACCCGGGCCATTCCCTCTCATCATGGATTAACAATCGACGCACGCGCAATGGAGTCATCAGCATTCCCTCCATTCACGCCTCACCTCTCCCTCTTCCCTCCCTCTCCCTCCGGCCAACGCTAATCATCACCACGGTAGAGAGCGGACGTCAAATTACGTCACATATCGAATCTCGCGGTGAATCGCTCCCGCCTCCCACGGCCATCAAACCACGGCTAACGCTTTATCGCCTTCGTTTCTTTTCACCCCTTCTCCCTCCGCCTCGCCTTTATCCCCATTGGTAGTATGTCCCACCCTTCCACTCCTACACCCTATTTAAGGATTTTCCCACACGGCATCACTCGCCCCCACTCACCAACACAAGCGACCGCTCCGACCTGTCACTTCTCCCAACCCCTTCCCTCTCACCAACCTTTCCCTGCTCCTACCCCCATCCACCAGCACCGTTCCCCAAAACACCCTGAATCTCGACGGGGTGACGGAAGGGGTGGGAAGGCAGAGGGAGATAGGGCACGGCGCCTAACCATGCCGCTTTCGACGCGGAAATTGATAATTATGCCGCCATTATTCGGGGATAAAGAGGGAGAGGGGTTTAGTTAGGGTGGGAGGGGGTTGGACGTTAGCGTCCTGGGAAGGGCGAGGATGAGGCGTTTAAGGGGGAGGGATTGTGGGGGGAGGGGTGTGGGGTTTGCAGGGAGACCGGGATAAGGGAAAGGGTTTGGGGAGAAACGTGTGCTTTTATAAATGCGCTGAGAATGAGGGAAAGCGTCGGTTCGGCTCGAGGGAGGGAAGTAATGAGCTTGAGATAAGGATAAAACTCTGAACCACCATCGATCAGCGCTTCCATTTCCTCACTGAAAAAACTCTTTTCTCTCCTTCAACATCCACAAAATCGTGATACCGTCACCTCTATTAATATTGCCTTAGCAAAGGACATCATTCCATCACAGGCATGAGGGATAGGACATGCATTTTTTGCTTGATAATGGTTCTAAGGTTTTAGAAGGTTTTTTAGGATATTGGTTAAACTATAATGAATTGGTACTGATGCAACATTCAAGTCACTCCTTCAGCAGACATGATGATATTAATTTATGCGTAAATTAAATATTGGAGACTGACAATTATGACTGTCCTTCAAAATGCGCTGTGTGTAATGTATAGTGAAAAACAATTCCAGTTGAAGAGTTGAAATATGATTTTAATAAGCTCAAGTGAAATTATTATCCTTTTAAGCTATTTTTCTGTATTTTTTCCATGTTTCTTGATTCGTGAAATAGTTATAAAATCAGGGTTAGATAAATAAATTTAAGGAGAGAAAAAAATTGAGTAACGATATTTGAAATGCAAGTTTTAACAATTTTCCTCGTGATTTGGAACCAAGAGGAAGAAATTGTACTGTAGTAATACAACTGTTTTCAATGTAAAAAAAATCACAATAAACCAAGAGATGATTCATTAAATCAATCTAAGTTTGCGATTTTGCACTTTGGTAGTTAGATTCTTTCCAATTCACCTTAAAATGGTATAATTATATGCGAGTAGTGTATATTCTGATGAGCCTAAAAATATAATAGCTCTCCATCTAGTCTACCTTTTCTGTGATTCTCCTTCTCTAACATGCTCGTATTAATTTGGTCTAGAAATCGTTCACTCCACCTATTTCCCTTTGCAAGCGTGTCTCCTTGGGTCTTCATTCATCCTCCATCATCAATATCTCTCCCGATCCTCCCCATTCCCTCCGTTAAGGGTGTTTTACGGCCGCCTCGAGTGTCTCCGTAATTGCAGGCAAACCCCCAACCAACACCACCCATCTCCCGCGTCCACCGTTTGTCTCCTGCTCCTGCGCCAATTACCGGAACGTCGGCGGTGTGCGCACAATCTACATCTCGGGCGGAAGAAATCATGTTAATGATTTAAAAAAAACGGGATGGCAGGACCAAGAAAGAGGGGGAGAAGAAGGAATGGGTGAGAGGAGGGGAAGGGGTGTTGCTAGTTGGGAAACGTTGTTGTTGTGGTGGCCATGGATTACTAGCGATTACTAGAGATTACTGACGAGGGAAGAATTATTTACGAAATACGGGGGAAAAGAAAAATCCTTATTTAATATGAATGCTCTGTTCGCTAAAAATTGTTCATAAGAAGCGAATTCTCTCAGAAAATCGAATTGTGATGAAGCTAAGGCACCAATTCATCATACTGTTGGAGTTATTAGCAAATCACTACGCATATTGAAGTCAAAATGCGTTAGCTCAAGAAAAAATGGGCTGCAGTTGGCCCATTTGTCTGCAAATAAGTGTTCAATGGAAATTTTTTCGTCAAATAATCTGTTTATTTTTTATCAAAATCCTTTTAATAGTTTGTTATTAGCGAAAGCATTATTTTTTATGCTAGTGTTAGTAAGGAATTCAGTTTTTTTTACTCCCACAGTCACGGTGGAAAGAATATTTGGAAGTGTAATTAGGAGAAATGAGGTGGAGAATTAGAGAAAAAGTGCCCAGGGTAGGCATAAGCCTGCTATTTAATAAAGGACGCCAATGGGACCACAGTTTTAAATCCCTTCCGGCGGACGGAGTACTGCCTTTTTAAGTGCCCTCCGCGTGGCGCCCAAATAGGATACGGCAATCCAATGAAAATTTTTTACCTCTCCCGGTGTTCGAACTCAGACCTTCGGGATATTTTATTAAATTTTAAATAGCAATTATGTCCCCTTAAGGTGGGTTAACACTGGCAAGTTTATTGCGCAAATTACTTGCAGCAGGCGATCTTGCCGTTAATTTCACGTGTAAACGGCTCTGGAAATCCGTTTGCAGAACTTTACAAAGTTTCGGAAAATCGCTTGTAGAAGTGTATTGTTGTCAATGTAAACTGCAACCAGTCTGTCTCTGCACAAACTTGTGAAATATTTTTATCAGGGTAAAACTCGCAGCAAGCTCTTGAAGAAGCAACTTACGGAAGTAACTTGCCCGTGTAAGCCCACCCTTACAATAACATTTACTTCTTCGATGGTTTTCCCCACTTGCAGTAAGCAACTAACCTGCGACACACTCTTATTATCGTCTATTGTCACTATTTTTCACCGTCTCGGCCCAAAAAATTACTTTTTGACAAGAAAGTTCTCGCTTCACAAACTCCATGTCAACTTAAGTAATTTAAAAACTGGCTGAAGTATATTAGTCTTTCAAAATCTTCAAAAGAGACAAATAATAGAGTTGAAGAGAAGTTGACTGAGCTTGAAGTTTTCTCCACAGGGATCGGAATTTCACTGAAGCATTTTCCACCTCTCCCGGGATTCAAACCCGGACCGTTTGAATGGGAGACCAGCATTCTAGTCACCGCACCAAATCAATTCCCTTCCCATACAGAGCGCGGGGGCTCTAATACCAATGATCCCCGAAAATATTCAGTGGAATTCCACTGAAACCACCACTTGGGTAGATAGATAAATAGATAAACGTCTTTATTGGGGCGAAATTGATACTATAAAAGTCCTTTCTTCCATCTAACCTAAGTGGGGTACATGGAACTTCAAGTGTGGCACTCTGGCCGTCGGCTGGGAACGGTTAAAATGCGGGCCCATGGCACCTTTCCTACAGAGAATGTTAATGCCGGCGCTGGGTTTCTCTCCTTCCAACCTCCTTCAAATGACACTTCCCTTCCAACTATGTATACCTTCCCCATACTAATTATTCTCAGGCTCTACTTTGTAGTACTCCATAACTGAGTAAAAACATTTTATAGTCCACGGACCATTTTCATTGAATTTTCTGACCAAGGTTTCGACTTACTCAGTCACTATCAAGGCTCAAGACCTTGATAATAGCTGTGTAAGAAGAAACCTTGGTCGGAAAATTCAATAAAAATTGTTCGTGGACTATTCAAAGTTTTTAAAAACTTCCTCCCCAACTATCGTGTCCACCGTGACTGTGGGAGTTAAAACAAATATCGCATTCCCCATGTTTATTGTTATTTTTTTTAATGTAATGCTTTTGGCTGTGACAAACCATAGCTATAAGAAAACATGATTAAGATACCAAGCGTATAACAATATAAACATACCACACGCACGTGTTTCCGAGATTTAAACTCTCCCTGTCGATGGTTACAGGATAACCGAAATGCATCCATAGGAGTCAAAATTCCTTTGCTTTTGTTGAAAATTTAGATTAATTTAGATGTCTTCTTGAAATATGTATGCATGAGAAAGTCTTCGCTCCCCCATGCTTTACCCATTCTCACATCTAAGGTGTTTGGTGCGACTTTTGTTTATGTACAGATTTGCATGGAACTTTGCACACGTGTCCTCATTAGTAATGTCTATCTAAAGTTAAAAAAATTGCTTATAACCGAGTTGGTTTCTTGGTAATTCAATGCTTTTTTAACTCGTAGCCTTATAGCACATAACATATATTTTGAAATAATTTGATTACTCATCTAGATACATAATTTCTCCCAAACGCAAAATAATACGTTTTATACTATTGTAATGGTTGAGAACAAATATCAAGGCATCATACCGAGTAAAAATATATTAGATATAATTTTCGCTTAAATGTCGAATTCACAACCAGCAACCCTAGTCATAACAATGCTCTGATAAAATATAATTCTTGCATCCATTGCATAACTGCATGTATGATGATTTCTGCTGTATAAACAGATATAGTTAAGGAACACGTGGTACAAGAATTCTATTCGACTTACTTGAAAAGTTTCTTTTTAAGTAGGTACTTCACGCCTCACGATTACCGCTCTAGCCACCTTAATACCTTGTAATCTTTAGCTCTATTTGTAAAAATACTGCGTGGAAAGGGAGTTAGTTCATATCAAATAGAGGACACGTTTCTCTTTTGTAACCAGAATATGAATAAAAACTCTATTTATTCGTTTTACGGTGGAACTTATATAACCGCGCAAATGACCTCAGTTGTCGGTCGCCACCCCCACATACCCAGCTAACCAACGAGGGAAAGGGGATGGGTAAACCGTGCTCAGGTCACCACTTTGAATCCTCCTCTTTCCCACCGTCTCTCTCTCTTTCTCCTCTTCCTCAGAAGTCCTGCTGAAACACGCCCCATCGCTGTTATTCTCTCCTCTCTTGAGTGAGTGTCGCAGGAGTGAGTTATCCCGGGCCGGGCGTTCATTAGTCGAGGGATTGAAAGGCAAATCACCACGCTCCGGCCCTCCAACGCTTGCATTATGAGCGAGGGGCGAATAAAACGATCGATTACTAATTTTGCTCGTCTTATCCTTCACCACCGTGCCTTCGTTAGCGGCTGAACTTCTTGAAATCCTTTCGGATCATACTTTCCACTACCGTTTGAATGGACTTTTTACTTTCCAACAAAAATACTGGAGTAATATAACAATCCCTTTAATTAAGTTCATCTATACATTTGATGTAGCTCGTCATATACACATTTTGAATTAATTACTCGCTTCATTTCATCAGCTGGTATTTAATTAAAGCACGAGTTAAACTCAGTAAAATATTAAGTATGTCAATAGGAACTGGTTAAAAATCATTTAGGTTTTTACAGTAAGCTGTCATTTTAAACAGCATTTTTAACTGAGCTAAACACCAATTATTAATCAATAATGACACTCCATTGATTTTATTGATACAAAGAAATAGTACTGTATGTGTGGAGACGGAATACCGCAGATCTCTATCATAATTTGGTAATACCAACAGTTATTCAAATGGCGTTATTTAAGGGCTGTATTCTCAAAATGTTATTATTAAAGTGATCCTAATAGTGCCCCTTAAAACTCATACCCCTAGAAATTCAACTATAAAAATGATCCTAATAATGACCCTTAACACCCCTAGAAGATATATTTCGCCTTTGATAATTTGGGAAGCAGTTTTTTCATGTGAAAAATAAGTCTCAAAGCCTAACCAATACACCTGGTCTAAATATTTCACGTCAATATCCCTGCAACACTTTTAAGTTGGAGCTGGTATGGTTCACCCTTGATTTTAACGTAATTGTGTATCCCATTGGTTTTTTAAATACTGTTGAAATATTATCTTAGATTTTCCAATTGATTGAAAATTACTTTAATAAGCTACAGTTACAACGTTCAAGGATGTAAAAATATTAAAAAAGATCATTTTGCACAAGGCTGTTGGAAAGCGCCTAGTTACAACTGAAAGAGAAAAAACAAAAGATAAAGAGGGAAATTTATGTATCTATTGATAAAATTATATATGTGTGTCTGTCTGTGAAAATTGTGAAAGTGAAGTGTCAAAAGGTTTTTAGGGATTTGGGAATATGATATGGGAATATGATGCATTCAGTGCAACGCGGGACGCAATAGGAGTGCTGAGGACGCTGGAAGAAAAAACCTAGAACATGGGCAGAATTCTTTTGCTTACTTTGTAGATTTCAAGAAGGTTTTTCGTTGAGTGGACTGGGCGATATTAATGGAAGTTCTGAAGAAATTTGGGCTGATGTACACTATGATACAGAGCGTGGAACTGTATGGATTGGACACTTGACCATTGCGGAGGGAGGACGCACGTAGACTTGAGGCGTTTGAGATGTGGGTTTGGAGAAGAATGGAGAAGATGAGCTGGGTGGCGAGGAGGACAAACGAAGAGTTTTGGATATGGCTGGTGAGGGAAGAACGTCGGTGGCAGAGATTCGGAGAAGGTAAAAGGTATGGATGGCGGACATTCTGAAAGATGTGGGCATGCTGAAAATAGGGTGATAGATGGGAGAACACTAGGAAAGCGTGGAAAAAGAAGGAAGAGAATAGGAATTTTGGACGAAATAAGAAGAGGTAGACGATATGAGTTTAAGAGGGATCTTATGGTGAGACATCTATTGTAGAGAAAGCGAGACGATGTGCCAGAACTTGGGATGCTAGCATTATAACTGTTTAAAAACTTACCAATCAGCTGGTGGAATACTCAAAGAATGAAGTAAGAAGGAATTGATGAATTCACTCTTGCGCTTTGGTTTTTCATACAAAGATGAGGACAACATGAGGATACCATCTTTGAGGAATTTAGGGTGTCTGAAATCTGAAAAGGATGTGGTACAATAGCCGCATCGTTAACTAGGTTATTGTAAAATCGTTAGTCGGAGACGGAGGGGGAAAATTATTAAGTTTCGAGCTCCAAATCCCTGGTATTCATATCCACAGTTATATGCTAGGAGTTTTAAAAAAATCTCTTTTCACCATTCGGTACTTAAAAGAAGTAGCTATCGGGAAAACGTTTGTTTGTAAAGATGATATCAATCATAAGAAGGGGAGAAAAACTTCTCAATGACGAGACCATTTTCAACAGAGCTGTGCGGGGTAATGGAATGTGATGCGAAAACCAACTGACGTATGCGTCATATAATGTTTCTTCCTCTTAGAATCAAGTCATTTCTCGAGAGTATACGTTTTATGGGATTTTTGTAATCGTGATAGCCAATTAGGATGCCATACACATTCCTAGGTGGTCTCCCGGGCAGGTAGCGCCGTTTTCCCGGCAGGGCCCTGCAGTCCGCCCTAATTGCCTCCTCGTCACCACGTCCAAAACGTCTTCACAAAATCCTTGTGAATTCTACTAGTTTCGATTTGCGTTTTGGAAAATATTCTACTCCCATAAGAGTCCCTTTCGACGGACTACACTTGAAGTTGTCTATACGTACCCAAGAAAGGGATCGGGAATCCAATGAAATATGTCCACCTCTGTCGGGATCCGAACCCGGTTCTTCGGGATCAGAAACCATTTCTCTAGCCTCCACACACAACCCGATCTTCTCATTTTCCTTACGCCCTCACCGCTCAACAAATATATTTCAGGCACCTGCTCTGCTTATCTTCGTATAGTTTGCCGAGGCGAACACGTGGAGCCGAGTGCAGCAGTAGGGGGGGCTTCCTTCCTCATGAGAAATGGTGTCGGAGGAAGCGGAGCATTCGGATAGAGACCTCAGAGACGCGGCGATGTAATGTGCGCGGATTTATTCCACGCGCGGCGATATGAAAGAAGCAGCAGCCCCCCCTAGCTGGTGGTCGGATGGAGAGGTCGCCCAAGAATCCACGATTGGGGAGCAAGTAGGGGAGGTGTAAGCCAGGGGGGAAGGGGAGTAAGAATAGGGGTGGGAGGGGACGAGGGAGCACGAACAGGGGTACAATGGGAGGGAATCGAGGGAATTGTATTGGGGGGGGGGAGAGGGCGTGAGGGGCGGAGTAGGGAGAAGGGATAAAGGGTAAAAAGGGGATTGGCTGACAGATGTCACCAGTGGCCGCGTGTTTGTGTAAAGGGAAGGGAACTGCCGTGATATAAAAAAAGAAGGGCTGAATGTTTAGCAGGCGTGGTGGGGTTCCCGGATGGGAGGACGGGGGGGAGCTTGGAGCTGGGATCGTAAGACCTTTGAAAAAAGAAACCAAACCTCTCCCTAACAACAAAATGAAAATGATTCGAGAGCCATAAATATGTGTACTTAAATATGCACACTTGCATATGAGGAAAATATAATGCAATATCATAAGTTTTAGTAGTGACAGTCATAAGAAGAAAAAAACAAACCTACATGATTATAATCTTTTAATTATTTTAAAATGAAACGTTGAAAGTGCTATTTTAATTCGATATATATATTTCATGACCACGTGTGAGTTACCAAAGAGCGGCATGTGGTTTGCGAGCTTCAGTTTCCAAACTTCTTCCGAGAGGACGCGCGAACTATTCGTACAATGAAATCTTAGCAGGGCCAAAACAAACCCAGTGTTTCAAGAGCCATGTCTATTTAGTAAGGAATTATTGAGCTAAAGGTGAAAATGCTGGTTTACTGTGCAGCCTTTAATTCCTAATGCGTGCAAAGGAAGATGAAGAATTTTTTATGGTCTTCCGTAAGTACATTGAGACACCACCAGTTTGCCTGGAACATAATAGGAGGGAAACACCGAAGGACAAATACATACTCCAGCTATGACGGATTATGAAACAGAGAAACCACAATGACATGAAGGAGTCAGCTGGGGACAGGGTAGAATTGATGGCTGAAGTCAACCAATCTTAGGATTACGTGACAAGTGATGACGATGAAAATTAAAATAATATTTACCTCATCAGGCTCTCAAGAATCATGAGGAATGTGAAAAATTATAGTAAAGATAAAATGGATGGAGACAATCGCCAATAAAGAAGTCCTACGAAGAGTTGGAGAAAAAGAAGGTTGATGGAAACTCCGCAAAGTAGAGGAAATATTCTTATTGCCCACACACATTGAGATAATGATGATGGACGAAGCATTTAAAACTGGGGATGCTGGCCATTTCAGCTAGAAAGATGACACACACAGACTCCGGGCTATATAAACTGTCTTTCCATGTTTGACGTCAAACGCCCAAGGCTTAAATGCTGCGACAAATTACTACACAGAAGACATCTCTAGCCTAACACGCTCCGAGCTGCCTTGATATAAATAAGCAAGGAGGGAATTGATAGCAGGTGGGTGGCAATTTCCCGAAAAAGGAGAAGAGTAGAAGGTCGATTTGGGAGCCATCTCTCGGGAGGGTTGCGGTATCTTGAAACCCAATGCACCGTAGCCGACGGGAGACTTCGATAGAGATGTTTGTATTTTTATATATTTTGGCTTAGGGGTGGATGACTGGAGGAAGGGAGTGTTTGGTTTGGGGGGTTTGGGAGAGTCGGGGATGTGTTGGAAGTGGGGTGGAAAGGACAGTTGCAGCGACAGCAGAGCTGAAATATTTCCAGATAATGAATCAAAAAGTGTGTGGTGTTCCATTAAATGCTCAACAAAAAGAATTTTTATTTGTTCATAAAATAGACCACCCGATGCAGACTTATACTCAGTTCTAGAGTTGGATTGACAGGTTAAACGTCTCACACGTCAACATAACGAAAATAACATAATTATCGGTGGTGATTTCAACGTTCCCTCGATTGATTGGAAGACATATAGTTTCAAAAATGGCGGCAAAGATAAGGAGTTGTGCGACACTCTACTCCACACATTCACATCTAATTCCTTACATCAATTAGTCACAACACCGACCAGAGGAAACAACGTTGTAGATCTTTTGGCGACCGACATACCTGAAAGCGTCGTTAACGTAGTAACAGTGAACGGAATTAGTGATCACAGAGCAGTAAAAGCTAGATTCCATATTAGTACTGACAAAAAGGCACCCATAAAGTGGAGGGTATACTTATTTCACAAGGCGGATCTCGAAGGTTTAAAACGAGAACTATTGACCTCGTATAAAAATTTTAGTGATATTAGTGAAAACCGTTGTACTGACTATACATGGAATACTTTTCGTAGCGTCACACGACTAGCCATAACTAGCGCAATACCAAGTAAACTTAAAAAGGTCAATACTGAACCTAGGTGGTATAATACGGACGTCCGGAAATCTCTCAAGCGACAACGAATCTGGCACGCAAAAATGAAGAACGCACGTGGTCTCCCCGAAGAGGACTATAAGAAGTAATGCGAAAAATACAAGAAAGCGAAAACAGCAGCTAAGGCGGCCTTTCAAAAAGCATTAACGGGATTCAAAAATAAAATATTGGGCGAATATTTAGAGGATAACCCAAAGGCATTTTGGTCGTATGTGAGGGAGGTTCAAGGCTGCAAATCAACAGTAACGTCACTAAAGAACAATCTAGGAGAAAGAGCAAACGACAAATTAGATAAAGCAAATATCCTCAACACCTTTTTTCAAAGCGTCTATACAAAATGCTCTCCAAATGACACCGCTACAATGCCTAGGCTATATAAACACCCAATGCAGTCTATTAATATCACTATTCGTGGAATAGAAAGTCATCTGAAATCCATTTATTCCAAAAAATCACCCGGTCCCGATCAAATTCCCACCCGAGTTTATAAAGAATTAGCATCAGAAATAGCACCGTACCTGAAAATTATATTTGAAAAATCTCTAACACAACATTGTGTTCCTTAAGATTGGAAAATCGCGAAAGTTACACCAATTTTTTAAAGCGGTGATAAGGAAGAGCCCAGTAACTGTAGACCGATTTCCCTTACGTCTATCTCTTGCAAGATATTGGAACATATAATTGTCAGTTCGATTATGGGGTACTTGGATAGTCACAACTTGTTAACGCAAAATCAGCCCGGATTCCGGAAAGACAGGTCTTGCGAAACCCAGTTGGCCCTCTTCCTTCACGACATTCTTTCCACGGGAGAAAAGCTTTTCCAATTAGACGCAATATTTCTAGATTTCAAAAAAGTTTTCGATAAGGTCCCTCATTCGAAGTTATTCGTTAAGTTGGAAGCTTACGGAATACACCACGACGTAATATGTTGGATAAGAGAGTCCTAAGCCGACCGCGAACAGAGGGTAGTGCTAGATGGCGTTAGTTCAGATGTAGTGAAAGTAACATCAGGTGTACCCCGCGGAAGTGTCATCGGTCCCTTATATTCCTTTTGTATATTAATGACTAGAGCGCGGAAAAAAGGTCCTCAATTTTGCAGAAAAAGTCGCCTAAAAAGTCGCAAATATGTTTGAAAAAAGTCTCTCAAAAATCTGAGGTATTCCGTGATAAAGTTGCTAAATTTAACTTAATTATTGGAAAAAAGAGCCCATTCGGCGCGATCAGAACTATTTTTGTTGTCCGGAGACATGGCTTCATAGGTTTTCGAGTTGTTGTATATGGACTTTAAGAAAGGAAAAACCACAATTTATAAATTATTTTTTTTAAATTATGAATAACACTTCGTTTGTTGACCAGCAATTGTAGAAGAAAAATGTTAATCCCTATTGTTTTTATAGCTGACAAATATTTATATTGGGAAGGGAAAAATAAAGTTAAAATACAAGTTTTAGATAACAGATTTTAGTTTCATTGTATCATATAAAATACAGGAAAAATATTTACCTACTTTCATTCACTTTCGGGTTTCATTGCCTCGACGATGCGTCATAAAGTAGTGGCAGACAAGATATTTTTCCATGTTTTTCATAGTGAACGTTGTACGACGGTCGCTCAAAATAAGTTTGTACATCGAAAACGATCGCTTTACTCCACAGTTTGTCATAAAGGCATACCTCACCGTAGCCACTTCACTTACAGAAAGGTTTTGAAAAATTTTAGATGTCTGCCCCTTGAACTCTCCATTGAGAATCTGAGCTACATCACTCATCAACACGAAGTGTTCGTCTTTACTCAAAACATTACACAATTTCGTACAATCACTTACGGCTTGTCCACCCTTTGCATATGCAAGTTTCTTCTTTACATCCATAATTGACGACACTGAATCAGGCTCAGGATGGAAGATCTGAGATGTTTGATTTTTTCAACCAAAAGCCCAAAGGGTGCTGAAATGCATATCAGGTCCAGTGGAAGTGTGCTATCTTCTAGGAGTACTCGAGCATTCTCTACACATTCTGCATCATCTTCAAGGTCAATATTCTGTTTAACCCGAATAAAAAAATTAAAATAAATTTTTCCTCTTAATTTTGAGCGTGCAGTTGTAGTTAAAGTGGGCAATACTGGCAGGAATTCTATCACATATAATGGAATTGATTCACCAGTCACAAATATAACTACTAGTGATGGGTCGGTCGTGATTGATCGAATTCCGAGATCAAGTTCTCTTAAAAGATTGATCGATGGACTGGATCTCTTCAATGACCGAGGAGTTCATCTTTACCGATCACGACAGGAATGATTGTATGACATCAAGTTTAGATCACGAGATGTGAGACCGGCTAAATAAATCATGAGTGATTTGTCTAACGTGAGGTGCGTAAGTTACTTGATCGTTCGTGAGATGTAGGCAGTTAAGTCGTGTGAAACCTATCATGAATTGTTTTTATTGTCGCGATTTCTCAGTTGCGCAATCAAAGACACAGCGTTTCTAGCATAACCGTCAACAATTTATATCACCACGCAAATATCTTGCGTTGAGAAAGTGTTGCCAGTTTTGCTGGCTAGCTTTTTAGTTTAGAATAATAAAATTATTAAAATTGAAGACCGAATCCGTTACACTGTCGGCAAAGAGACTGCCCACACAGCACAAAACGTTTTATTCACGCTTTTCTTACGTTTTTGAAAGAAGGTTCTTATCGGGGGATAAGCGATTTTAAAAGATTCAAATGTCCACATCAAAAAAAATATTTTACGGTTTTAAGAATGTGTTATTCTCGCTCTAAAAACGTTTTTTTTTCCGGTGTCTAACACGTTTTTTTTCTGGCGTCAAAAACGTTTTCTTGCCGCGGTGAAATCATCTTTTTCCGGCATGAAAAACATTCTATTTCGTGTTTAAATTGTTCTTTTCCTTCGGAACATAAGTCTCATTTATCGTTCGCACGACGTCTGGGCATTTTCCGCGTACGTTGGCTTCACTAGACAACAGTTTCGCCGACATTCTAGTCAGAGTCTTCAAGTCGAAGTTTGAGCAACGGGAAGATCCTGTAAATATATCCTCCCTCACGAACTTATGATAGTGAAAACAACAAATAAATTAATATGGCAGAAAATCTAGTGTTATATAATCTCGATTAACCGTAATTTATCCTCAAAGATTGACGGTAACTACAAGGTATTCTCAACCCGTTCTATTCTCAACCCGTTCAACCTTCGTCACCACGGAATCAAAATGATAGTGGCGGCTGAACCAACTTGGTAGAGAGCCGAGCTGGCCGGTGAGCAAAGGAATGGGGAATTATGGGGCGGTACAAGTTCGATAGCAGAAAAAATACGCTTTTAAGACGTTTTGCATGGTTTCGTTTTCGGATTGCGGACCGGAAACTGATTCTGCTCATTTTGAAACCAATAAAAACGTTTTATTTTCGTATCGTTTTCGCAGTTCCGAAAAAACGGTTTTTGACAGTTTTGAGACTAAAAAAACGTTTTAAAACGGAAATGTGCTGTGTGGGTGCTGGGTTAAGATACAAGAAAAATTAAATGTAAATTAAACATAATCCAGGTAATTATCCGTTTGTTTATTTGTCAAGTGATGCATTATTTGTGACTGCGTTGGCTATGTAGTGCCGTTATTTATTACGTGCAATTGGTTAATCGTCACCTGTAAGTAGTACAATATAATACAATTTTCTATGAATTTGTTTTCCCTTGCCACGATGAGTCGTAAATCGTGTGATATATAAATATATGAGTCTATGACGTGATCGCTTAGAAATCAAACCTGATACCCTTGCCGCGATATTATGCATACCGGCCGTTTATATAAATGCTGTTCTTCATATAGCCAATTCATTTAAAAAATTCAACTCCGCTCCTCTCTCTTCAGTCACTTTTTCTAGACTTTGATGGTGTTGCTGTCAATCAAGGAATGTTTCCAGTGCTTCATTGGATGTCCATTGGTTTTCTTTTCATCTGAATTTTCTTCTCATATATGTCTTCCGAAGTGCCGGTGTGTTATAATCACCGGTGTATTCATCCAGCATTGTATGTTCGCCGAATTTTTTTTGTAATACGGTTTTGTTTTGGCGTTCGTGCACATATTTTTAGCTGTAATTCTAATCAGCGAATCCTAATTTCCGAGAATAAAATTTCGTATGTGCCAATATGTTTCCTTTTTATTTAGAGGAATGTTATTTAAGAACTTAATTTCAGGAACAATATGGTGATTCCGGTTTATACAGAGCCAGGTTAGATTCAAACACGGGTCTAGACATGATACTATAAATTATGATAACCCACAGGTTACCCATTTATACTTTTGTAGTGAATAGTAACTTAAACTCTTGTACAGGCTTGATCAGTGAGTATCAGTATAAGTTTCCAGAAAATTCATGACAGTGATTATGATTTATACTTGTTATATTTTAACGCTATGCTATTTATATTTGGGCTGCTTCGCTGGGCGGTGGACCAAGGTAACGGGACTCAAATTCGTTTGCATTTGCAAAGAGTGCAGCTTCAATAAACGGTACAATTTAAATATCGTAATACTGTAATTGGTTGTAAGCAAAAAATGAATTACATGAGTGAGTCAAATCAATACATCAGCCTTAGACGATCCCATTGAAATCGGCAAGGAGTTATTTCAATCAAAAAGGGAAGTAATGACAAGGTTTATGTACTAATATGTTTAGGAAGGCAATTTATGACTTCATTCCACCGATACCGTAATTTTCTGCGTGCAGTAGACAGAGTCATCTGTTATAAAATAGTGCTGGCAATCTGTAATCAACAAAATCATCATATCATCCATCAAAAGGTGTATTCCGACATGACTTGTACAGTGAGAAGCTTATACCATATTAATTAAAAATTTAATTCTCTGCCAAGGACAAATTATAATTTATGATGCTACTAATTAGTCATTACTGGCCCAAAATAGGATTAATTAGGCAACATGAAGTTGGAACACGCCACAACTCACGGAAACTATCATGGATACTATATAACGACTATATATATGTCGTGCCGGTTCGACCGATAATCCTGGACCATCTCCCGGGCTTTTCCCTCGCTCGTAGCTGCGAGAGTCATCGTGCCGACTTACACACACACGATAAACCTTCGTTTCAATATTCTCGACAAATATTACGTCTCTTGCACAAGTGAAACAGTGATACCGACTGTAATTGAAAATTGAATTTAAGTGCTACATTCGTATAATTTGCTTTAAATTCTTACTCCTAAAAGAAAACTTTGATCGTTTCAAACTACATTCCAAAATAAACTTTCGCAGTGTTCTATGTTACTATTTATCATTGGTTTTAATAATGAGTTTTGAATAATTTGTGGTCCTTAAAAAATATCTCTCTTCAATAGTTTTGTAATCATAAGGGATATTTCTAATATTCTTCTTAATTATGCTTAAAATCACAAACCAAACACGCTGTGTAAGAACAAAAAAAGCCTTCGAACGTATTGCATAATTGTGCCTTCAATTGTTTTCGAAGAATTACTCACAAATCCACGGAAACCGGCACTGAACGAGGTAGCTGTACACATCGGTCATTATTACAGTTTATAATCACGAATGGCCAGCGAGAGCAGCGTTCGTTACGATTTTGTATCACTCACGACTTTCCTGAGAGATCATTGATCGTAGGCAACTTGAACAGGTCACCAGCTGGAACATTAATAAATCATGACCTTACACTCACGATCGAATCATAAGTGGGAGTGATAGGCGTGACCGAGATCTCTCAAAAGACCGACTTTGCCCATCACTAATAACTACAGATAGTCATTTACATTCTTAATGTCTTCGAAGTGCTGGGAATCGAACACACAAGCTTCCAGCCATGTTCCAAATATCGTGAGAACTGGGTCCGGAGGCAATGGCAGATCATAGCAAAATGTTTTATATATTTCCTCTTATTCCTCATTATTTACTGTCAAGTTACTTGGATCCCACGCAGGTTCAGGTCAACGAATTCAGGTTAAAATGTTTTACGCCCCCCCCCCCACGTCTGTACGCCACTGGCTCTGTTGCTCTTGCAAGCTCACGGTTTCCTTAAATTTCACTTGAGATTGATACGATGTGCTGTCAATGTACTGTTTCACATGTGACTTTTTGTCAAATGATATCTTGGAAAAAAATGAGAAATATCATTTATTATCAGAATTACTCTTAAAAGTAGTAATTTAGAATTGCTTAAATTAGGTCTGTATATTTTTATGAGAAATCATCTTTAAAAACACATTTAATGTACAGTTAAAAATGTATGTAATAATATGGACTTATTCGGGAATGTCAAACGATGCTTAAGGTAAAGATTAAATTATTATTATTAATAAAGTCGTCAGATTCATAATCTGTGTTGATACTCACGGTTTTTTCACAAGCACTGCATAAATACTGTTGCTCAGTACTTTCAGATACTTGCATAGTGAAGCATGCGCAGTCAGCTTGGCTCCTGAAGACGCCTGTCCTTTTACCTTGATATTTCGGGTTACACAAACGAGCGGACGACGGTCTTACGACACTTTGAAACCTCAGCAAATGACTCAGACTTTACGTGGCTTACTCGAATATAAAAGAGAATTGTGTTCATACAATGTTCATACATTCACCGGTCCTTGTTAAGCCTTCATTTTTCCTCTTCGCTCGAGTGCTAAGGGTACATTGCTTGCCGCGCTACATTAATAGCCCTACAGATGTTGGCTCAGTTAATGATCATCTGCGCACAATGCGACGCATGCACCTCATCGGAAATCCTAGATGGTCTTTCATATAGTTGTATCATTTTTCCTCTATTGTCCTAAACAAAAGCGGAGTATTAGCATTAAGTGTAGAGCTGTCGGCTTGTCAGCAGACCACCCGAGTTGAAATAAGCTGGTTCATAATTAGATCAATGTATTCTTTCAGATCAATGTATCCCGGGTGAAGTCTTTAGACACCCCCACCAAAAAAGTTCGAAGTGCGAGGTGGCCCAGGGAAAGGAACTGGCCCCCCTACCATGAATATGTGAAATTCACATATTCATGATGAAATTCTCCTATGGCTTAGTCGGGAGTGAGCTCTACCCTTACCTATCCAAACCAACCTTCGGGTTGAAGCACTGAGTGAGTGAGATTCTTTCATGAACGGTGGAGCAATAGAAAGAAATCATTGCACTTGAATAAAATTTCTCATTAACAATTGTCAGGAGCTTACATTTTTGCAGTACATCTCTGCTCCGTGGATAACCGCATGAAAAACACAGATGTGTCCAATACCTAGTTGAACAAAAGTGATTACAACAGCCAAATATTAACTTAGGCATGTAGTTTAATTAAAAAGGTCCAGAAAAGTCTGTTGAATCAGAAAAAGTCCCGCCACACCAAAAAAGTCCCAAAAAGTCTCTAAACAAGTCATTAAAAATGTTGTATTAAATGAGATTGGTGAAGATTTGTATTTAAAACCACTTAAGTCCCACTTTTACCAAAAGTCAAAATACTTTTTTTCCGCGCTCTATTAATGACATCACTACCGTTGTTACGAGTAAAATTCGCCTCTTCGCAGATGAGGCAGTGTTGTACAGGGATCTAGGAAATGAGTCTGACAAGATTGCGTTACAAAAATACCTAGATGCTATAAATGAATGGTACAATACTTGGCAGTTAGAATTGAATTTTAAAAAGTGCGTTGTTATGATTTTTGGAAAAAGAATAACTCGGTCAACGATACGTACACAATTAATCAAACAGACTTATCAAATGTAGAGTCTGTTAAATACTTAGGTGTGACCCTTACTCAGGACCTGTCTTGGGGGAAACACATCCGGGAAATCTGCGGACAGGCTAGTCGCAAATTGGGATTTATCAAAAGAGTATGAGGAAAATGCGACGAGAAGGTTAAAGAGCGATATTATTTTTCACTCGTGAGACCTCACTTGTAGTTTGCCGCTAGCATATGGGACCCTTACGAAGTAGGACTAATCTCTGAAATAGATCGAATACAGCGGAGAGCAGCAAGATTTGTGAAAAGTTGTTACGATAAACTTAGCAGTGTTACCGAATTGTTGAAGGAATTAGGGTGGGAATCTCTAACTGATCGAAGGGAGAAATACCGGTTAAATCTTTTGCACAAGTTCGGAGCAGACAGTTTTTTGCCGGACGTTCAACATATACTGCTAGAGCCAACGTACTACGGTAGAAGCGATCTCAGGAATAAAATAAAGGAAATTGACTGCCGAACCGATAGATTTAAAATGTAATTTTACCCACGTACAATAAGGGATCATAATAGTTGCGATAGATCAATTATATGAAACTCCCACCCTCAATAGGTAGAGTAGAATTTTCACTTGTGCTTAATAACACAACATCATTACTAACACCTCACACCGGTCGAATTGTCCGGCATTATTTTATTTTGTTCTCTGCATGGAGTAGCATCTCGTAGCATTCATAGATTAACAGTATCAGTAATATTAACCACTAGATGTGTGTATAGCATTGTTCTGCATGTTTGCATGTTCATTTACGTATCACTCTCCCAGTTTCCGGTTGTACTGCGCACTGTTTTCCTGACTGCTTTTGGCCTGCGCCTAGCGGCCGGGTGAGCGTGCGAGGTTCTGTTTTGCGATGGGACAAGTGTTGCATGCCTGGTGTGGAATCACCCCGTGCCACACACCCTAGTGGTGGCTTGCACGGTACTTCGTAGATGTAGACAGTTGACTCTTTTTTTTAACACGCTTTTAGTAGCTTCACCTGTATGTTTGTTTGTTTGTTTGTAACCGACTCCTTTGGACTTGATTTTGACCTACTTTGAACGATCAGATTTCCTTTAAACTTTGTAGACTCATCAAGGACCGATGACAATACAATAATTTGATAATATTTTCTCAATATTCTAATCAGGATCGCCAGGATTAATAATTTTCTTCAATTGAGCAGATCCTTTGCGTGAGAATTAGACTGATAGAGTAAGCGGCATCAGTGTGTTGATCGGATGGTGTAGTGGTTAGCGTAACTCTCACCGAGAGGGGGCTAAAGTTCGCAGCTCAATGAAGGACGTTTTTTTGTTGTCTTTAATTTGATCGTTTAACGGCCAGAAATATTTTAATTTTAATTGCAGCAAGCTTAGACGGGAGAAGAATTTTTTATCGTCGTATTCGCTTTTCGTATTTGCTAAATTTGTTTGTCTGTTCGTTTGTAACCGACTCCTTAACACTCAACTCCGAAATAATTCTTAACGATAACTCAAACTAAAAAGTGAAAAATAAATATAGTTAAAAAAACTAAAAAACACGCTTTTATGATAACTCAAACTAAAAAGTGAAAAATAATTCTTAATATAGAAATAAAAAATTAAATGAAAAATATTAATATTTTCGTGAAAAAAGCGTGGGGTGCTTGATATATCAATTCTTGAAAATATTCAATCGGTACGATTAGTAGAAAAATGGTACTAAAAATATGGCTCAAAGCATAATCTTTTCCCGCATTTTCCATTCAGTAATTTGGGTAAACAATTACAAAAGGCATATCAAATTAACTAAGCAACGGAGCACCCCACGCTTTTTTCACGATAATATTAATATTTTTCATTTACTTTTTTATTTCTATATTAAGAATTATTTTTCACTTTTTAGTTTGAGTTATCATAAAAGCGTGTTTTTTAATTTTTTTAACTATATTTAATTCGTCATGGTTCCCGACCTCCGGTGAAGGTGGCGGTAGAACGGGAGGATTCTGTGGTTCACGTCGGGGGAGCTAGGGTGCCATTATGGAACCACTGAGATGCCGCAAAATACATCTACATACAAGGTGCTACCCAGAAGTTATGAGACTAGGATAATAATTTAAGATTTTGTTCTTCAGTCCAAACTTTTTCTCTCGCCTCCGAAGAAGTTTACGATTTATCCGAACTAGATTTGAACAACTTTTCCATGGTTGGAAACAATACAAACAGGAAATCGGTTGAAATTATGGCGTTCAGGGGTCAAGGTTCCTTGTTAAGCGTTGCCGTTATCGTTATCCAAGACGCAACCCCCTTTAGAAGGGCAATGCTCATAGTTACAGTCCTAAGAAAACACTCCATCAATTTAAACTAGTGATTTAAAGCACCTGACCAAATTTGAAGAATGACAATCACGCTTTTGCTCTCATGAGCGCAATTGGAAAGTAACGATATCGCGAGCGCACGTGATCGCGCCCCAAGGCCTCTTGCGATTCCGCATGTGCCTCTTTCATTGACAATGAGTAAAAACGGCCTCCTTTCAGCTATTATCACTTTTGGAAACAGAGCAGTTGCTTAGTGATAGATATCGTGAACGAGTGTATGCGAGATAATAGCCAAGTCGTTTTTTTACTGAAAATTCCCTGACGACGAGCTATTTGTGGGCCTGTGCGTTGTCTTGATGAAGAAGGTTGGTTGGTTCTTTGGGGAGGCGACCGACGAATATGGTAATTCACGCCAATAGGATAGGTGGGTAGGAGGGTATGGGAAGTTAGTTTTTCGTGATTTTTCATTTGGGCGAGTTTGGTTGCATTATTCAGCAACTCTCTCTTATTTTTATCAATGTCTCCCTTCACTTCAAAAACTACTCACGCCTTCTTCTAGGTGCTACAGTTTGAGGAGCATAAGCCGCTGACAATAAGATATGAAAAGTGTTATTGAAGAAGAATAACTTCGATTAATTCCGTTTTTCAGGCACAGATCTAGCTTAGACAAAATGGAATCAGGTGCTGAATTCCCTGGTGTACATTTGTCTATGCCAGCGGTTCCCAAACTGGGGGTCGCGGGCCGTTCGTTAAGGGGTCGCGAGATGTATACAAATAATATGGTGAACTATGCAAGTGAGGATTGTAATTACTTTAAAAACAATATCATTTGAATGTACACATTGTTTGTAATTTTTAGGGGGTCGCGGCTAAAATGTATGGGCTAAAATGGGTCGCGGAAAGAAAAAGTTTGGGAACCGCTGGTCTATGCAAAGCACTTTGTTAGAGGCAATCAATTCTGAAAGTGGTAATTGAATTGGATAGTTGGTTGATCATTACGGGGAGGCGACCAACAACTGAGATCATTTGTGCCATTGAGGTTTGTTGCGAAGATGGGTTAGGGGAGAATTATTAGGGAAATGGGGAATGGTGGAGATAAATCCGGTGTTGGCAGTAGCCTGCTCTCAACGAAAGGCGCCAATTCCGCGCGTATGACGGAGTACTAATTTGCTCTGAACCACAGATCACCCAATAGGGAAAGAAAGATAAAATGAAACAAAATTTCAGAACCAATTTTTGACGCATTCACATAGGAGTACATAATATCATGGTGCTGAGATCTAACGGTAAACATGGAACTTCAAGGATTCAAGCTGACAACAGTAAAGAGGATTGTATAACTTCATGCCGGTATCTAGAATAACGCCAACGGTGTAATCGATTATATAAGGCGTGCCATATACGGCACACCATGCAGTGTAGGGTTAAAGTCATTCACAAAAACAAGTCATTACTTTTCACCAGAATTCTGCAACGCACTGTGAAAACAAACTTTTAATCGCGTGTTGTATAAAGCCAAATAATGGGACATGTAATTAGCACTATTGCTTTAATTGTATAATAGTATATTTAAAATAATGTCTCTATAAAAGCGAATATCAAATGGTGTATGCCGTGAAAATGATGTGTAAAACTTGGAATCGATTGTTACATTAAATAGAACAACATTTCTGAGACATATGTGTGGGAAATCACACACGTGATAATTAATTCTGATTGGGAATGATACCACAAAGGTCTCTTGCCAAGTTTTCAGTCGTTTTGACGTGAAAAGTGGAGATTTTTGGATGAGCCTTTTTTTTGGTCCACCGCGCGCTTCATTAGGTGCCTCTTGACGTGGAGTGCGGCGAATTACGTGCGTATCCAATTGCGCACGTACCTATGCGTAAAAGCTCTTAAGGGTCACAGGGTAGGGGAAGAAGAGGGTGGGAGAGAATGCCACGGGGGTTGAATATGTTTTCTATCGCGTTGCATTGTCGTCACGCTCGTTCTCATCCAACCCTCCACGGCCCCCCAACCCCTTCCCCCAACCCGTTCCACCCCCCCCCCCCCAACATCTCCCCCTTCGGTCATTTAGGCTTGTGTCCATCCAGCACTTTGGTTGCACTCGCATATACACTCCTCCCTTCTTCAAGTAGTTTGAGCGAAAAATCACTTCACCTAGAATTTGATGAATTTGGCCTCGTTTTAAAGAAAGCACTCTCATATTTCCAATGATATCAAAATACTAACCCGTTGCCGAACTACTTTTCGAGCAATTTGTCTAAAAAGGTAAGCTGTTTTGCATGGACTAGATTACGGTTGTGCCCTCCAGAGGGAGAATATTGAAACAAAAATGGAATTTACTACACCTAGATTTCGTCAAAAAACTAACGGTGTTTAGTTTGTATGCTTTCTCAACTCTTTATAAAAATTAATCTATTACTCACCGAAATTACTTTTACAGGATCGTGAAAAAAACCTGCTGTCTTGAAGTGTTTTCAGCCGTACGGCGCGAAAGAATGAGTCAAGTTAGAGACTTATGTAGCATTAATTATTTAATTACTGGTAGTTTTTGTCATATATAACTATATTTTAGAGCCATTAATACTACAATATTTATTTCATACTTCTTACAGACGCTGAAATAAAATTAAATTCGTATATGGTCTCCATTATGACTAGGGAACTATCTCACTCAAACTACCTTAAAGAGCTTCGCCAGCCTAACGTGGATCGACCGGCTCACAGTAAGATGGGGAAATGAGTCTTGAGTGGATTTTTTCAAATCGTTGATGAATATAAAATATCTATGAGATAGAAACAAATAAGATAATATAATTCTGGCTATGAAGATATTCATGTCTTCCGCGAATGCGACGATGAAATACGTAGAAATGTCCACAGAAAAAATCAGCCTGGATCTGGAATCGAACCACGGACCTATGGCTCGCAGGGTCAATTTGCAGGCCACTACGCTATTCAGCTCACGCTATTTAGGAGGGCGACAAAGGTGGAACCACGGACCTAAACCATGGTTTTATTCCTGTGACAATTTCTACGAACTTCATCGCCGTATTTGCGGCAGGCATGAATATCCATATGTGGCCTTGCACGGCATTATTTCTAGTATGGGTACTTACTTCTGGTATGGGTTGTGGCATTTTCGAAGTCCTCTGCTCCCTTGTGTTGCCATCTTTGATGGACCGCAAGGGCTTAGCATCCAGTTCCCTTGTACCCTCCTAAATTGCCACGGGAATTAGGAAGCCTGCGTGGCGTAGTAGTCTGCGCATTGGCCCAGTAAGCCAAAGGTCCGCGGCTCCATTCCCGAGTCCTGGCCAATTTATTTCTGTGGCAATATATACGTAATTCTGGCTAAATTATGGCACAAAATGTATTAACTCTTTGAAATTAGACGAATGTAACGCTTGAATAAAAAATCATTTACACCTCAAAGTTTTTTAATCGTATTTTTTTGATTCAATTTCTTTACTCAATTGAGCCTGCTCTTTCAATCGAGTATTTTACTTTGGTGGGTGAAATAGACTGTGGTTTCGATGGGATTCATTGATTGGAGGACATCAGTGGAGCGGAGGAGAGGAGTAGCCTTCTGAATAAATCGGCCATCATTTGGTTCCTAGCAGTGAAGTTAAGTATTACAAATCGTCAATTGCTCGGATGCAACAATTAAAGTTTTTTATAGCAAAACATAGTAAATGACACGTTTGTGGATTCACCTTGAGCATTCCTTGTATGATGCTCCCCATTATATCTTGTGTTTTTGTTTTGAGCCGCGGCTCCCCGATTTTCCTCAGCAGTGTTATTCTGCAATTTGTTTAGTCGGTGCGGGTTTAAAATGATTTCAACCTCGTTTTAAGCATACTCTGGCTATACACAGGAAAAATTGTCCAGTGGTGGAAATTGACAACAAATTCGTATAATTTCCATTTAGCTTGTCTAGCTTAATGAACTTGGAACCATATGGTGCCGAATGGTGGACTGAAAGGATCGGTTAAGCATAAGAAAATAGTATTTTTTTTGGGCCTAATATGATGTCATTGCTGGGATAAACTGTTGGGAGATGCAAATTTTCTCAAGGGATAGAATAGTAATGATTTTAAGGCACCAACTTTCACTTGAGTTATTAGCAAAAAACTAAAGGAATTGATGCCAAAACTCGTTAGTTCAATATAAGTGGAGCTGCAGCCAAATCCAATGGCTGGAAAATATGCTCGTAAGAAATATATTATTATTCTACCCTGCATATTTTGTAACTTTAAGCAGCAAAGGCATGTCATTAGTATAATAAGTACATTTTAAATAATAAGAACGAAAATATGGCATTCGTTATTTGTTTTGAATCATGTAAGTACGCGGTGGAACTTGAATCGCGGTGGAACCTCCATTCAAGATATTTTAGCGACCTTTCATTCTCTCATCTCTCTTTCATTTTTTCCTCCAAGGACCTTCGTGAGCTAACTTGACTAATCCTGGTCAATTTAAGGTAGTTTGAGGGGGATATCATTTCACATAAATTCAATAAATTTGGGCTCATCATAAAGAAAAATATCTCATCTTTTCAAATAAGAACAAAATATAAGGCAATTACCACCATACTTTTCGAGTTATTTGCCAAAAATACCAATAATTTTCCATGGGAAATGGTACGGGTAAGCACTCCTTAAGCTTAGAAGTTTAATTTAAACAATTTAGGAATTTATAACGAATAGATCTCGACAGAAACTAAACAGTGTGTATTAAGTATGTTTTCTCAGATATTTTTAAAAATAAATCGGTCACTCACCGCAGTCATTTTTGCAGAATCGCAAAAAAATCCTCCGCTGCGAAGGCGTTTTCACCGTACGTACGGCGTGAAAAAAAGGATTCAATTTTAAGACTTTTGTTTGCATATTTAGTTAATTACTGAAAATTTCAGTCATATAAAACAGTATTTTGCACCCTTTATATTGCTACATTTACCTTACGCTTCTTATAAATGCTAAAATAAAAAAAAATAATTTGAATATGCTCTCTATTATGACTAGGGAAAAATCTCACTGAAACCACCTCAAGTGTAGCGCTGCGGATGTTTTGAATGCTTTCCATTAGACAGGTCGGAAGTTATGTTGATTCCCAGAAATTTGACTTCATCTGATATAATATTTATATGCACTCCCCCCTCCTAATAGATAAGACGTTGATGTATTTTTTTAGATGAAACAGGGGTTCGCTTGTAAACATATCGCAAGTGAACCCCTATCTCTTCAAAACTAGGAGTTTTCCCACGGTTGAAGACAACGGAGCTTTGCTTTCTCGCCGTGTCAGGTCGTGTGGTTGAATCCAAATGTGTCGGAATATCTCAGCGGAGTTCCGGATATAGAATAGGGAAGGAAGTACTTCAGCTTGATTTTGTATATGATGCTGTGATCCCAGCCCTAGATTCGGGACAGTCTGCCAGGAAGCCGATCTCTCTATCTCTCTTTGAAGGATGCGGGAGAATAGGCCAGTAAGTTTGAGGCAAAATATAGTATGAATTCAATCCTAAGAAACTTTATGCATAACTGTTCGAGAGCAAACTGATTTGCGTTCAATGAATTACCTTGAAGAGAAACGGTCATTAGGATTTATAATTGCTATCCAAACGCTTTAACTTATCTCATTTTTCCTTATTTGTAGAACACGTTTCGTCGATTTACAGCATCATCAACTACAAACATATTTTGAATATTATAATATTTGACGATGCCGTAAATTCACGACATGCGTTCTGCAATTAAGGAAAAATTGTAAAAAAGTACAACTTTTTTCATTTCCATTATGAATACTTAGCGAAGCCTGATACAGAAAACCTTAGTCATTGGGATTTTCAGCCAATACCGAGAGTAAAGTCTATTTATTAGCGCTTCTCAGTGGCAAAGTTACATCCTTTCAGCGTGGTACACAATTGTGGTTATAGGTATTGCTGTGTTTAACTTTTCTCAAGGCATTGTCTTCGGAAATCACACATATTCTAATCAATGAAAGACAGTTTTAATAGAGCAGGACTTTCCTTTACAAAAGTGACAATCATTAAAGGTGTCCTACGATGAAGCATTCTGCCATGCCTAATGAGATTCAAATACACCCATGGTACAGTTAACTAATTACAAAAGAGAAAATCCTTTGAGCCGGAAGGAATTAGCATAATTATCATCTCACGAAGTAGAGTTACTTGCATAAAATTGCTTTTGGAGCAAAGTTAGCACTGCCTTTGATTCTATTACCACCATCTCTCGAGTAGTTTGAACTTGGAAAAGTTATTAATTCCGGAAAAAATTGGAGAACGTAATTATGAATGAGAATCAAAGTGTAATGAGTCTAGGAATACTTCAATTCATTTTATCACCTCAGAACAGGAGTTATAACCAGATGAGAGGATTTATAATGAATAAAAAAACTTAATAATCTTTCGCAGATTTATTTCTATAGCACGACGCGTTTCTCCACTCTGTGGCATAATCATATGCAAAGAGTCTTAAGGGTCTTCCGTATGCTCTTGGATATATAGCTCTTGACCAAAGTGTTATGGAGTGGGGTGGGGGAGGGAGAAGACTAAGGGAGGGAGGGAGGGGAGGGTAAGTGGGATGTGAAGAAGGAAAGTGAAGCGGGGGGGGGGGGGGGGGAGAGTTTAGGGTTTTGAGAGGACACAGGATGGAAAGACGTTAGAAACGGGAGCAGGGGTTGGGACTGGATGGTGACGGATGCATGGGTCACTTGAAGACCTGGGGTGGCGAGGGAAAGGGGGGAAGGAAGGGTTCGGCGGGTTTTAAATGGCAAGTTCACTTTTTATTTACTTTTACTTATAAAACTGTATTTTAAAAGCAAGAAGGATCGGAAAAGCCGACCGAAGAAAATTGTCTTTCTTCGGAGAGAAATCCTTCAAAACTTGGTTTTGTGAGCGAGCGCTGACGAGATAATTGACTGTAAAAACAGGAGAGGACAGATTACGAAGAAGGGATTATGAAGTGAAATCAAGATGAAAATCGTATCAAAGAAGAGGAAGGTGAAATTCCTTTGGTGGCGTTCCAAAAACACAATGGATTGTTAGAGGCATATCAGAAGGGGAATTCACGTTCCAAGAGGGCCAAGAGACCAATTCACAGACAAATTAAAAGGGCATGTTGGGAAGGAGAACTATCAGGACGTGTGGGAATAAGGAAAAAAGGGAGATGGCAGGCCTCTCAATAATGTGTGTCACTGACTGTGATGAGTTAAATTCCAAAGATATGTGGAAAGCTTTAACCAATGCAATGGGTGGAAGAACTTCGACATAGGGGTATGAGTAAAAACATGTAAAAGCTGAAGCACTCTAAAACTTGATAGTAAGCAGATGGTGTGGCCATTAGAGGTACTGCGAGGTACTCTAAAATGCCAATGAAATACAGTGACGCTATCAGTGCCTTCATCTCCTTGAAAAGGCATTTGAAGCGTAAAAACTTGGGGTGAAGGTTTGAAAAGGATACAGCAAGGGTTTGATGGATAAGAAGGGCACTGGAGGGGAACTAGACGTGTGGCTGGGAGGGAAGACTTCAAACGATGAATTTTAGATATGATGTACGCTTTAGATGTGTTGGTGCATATAGGAAGAGTACTCGTCCCCTCCTCAGTGCCTGTTTACAGGAGATTTATTTGTATGAGTTCAGACAAGTTTTACGATAGCTCAATTAATCTCCAGCATGAATTTCAAGTGATGACAAAAGCATAGATTGCCACGGTTTTTGCTGTTACTGCCAAAGATAAATCCACAAAGAACATTTTATTCAATTTAATTTTATTTTATTCAATAGTCACAAGCGTGACTATTGAAAGAAACATTTTTTTAATATAATGTCGAATCTTTCATTTTTCTCTGGTCATCTCAAGTGAATCATCGAAGAGACTGCCTTGCTTCCTCATTGGACCTGTCATAAGCCGCACCCGCAGTGTCCTCCATATTATCTACATGCTCAAAAAAAGTAAAGTAGCATGGAATAAAACAAATTTTTTACAGAAAATAAGGACATTTAAAGAACTAATAACTAAATTCCATTTTTCTCGTTCGGTCGCCATCGGTGGAATCAGTATTAACCTTATTTCTTAAGACTTAAGGACTTAAGCCGATGCATTCCACAAACGTCATGCATAACCATCTGAGTTGCCATTCAACGACCAGGAAATCGCTTGAAAATAATACAATCATAATTTTTAGAAAAAAAGACACTTCAAGTTACTCAGCTATATCAGCTATGTCTTTCCCAGATCCGTATCAGCTACTCACGTTAGGCTGTCAAAAAATAAAAAAAATCGTGTTCAGTGAAGGTGAAATAATGGCATTTTAGGCATATAATTTAGAACCCAAAGATAAAATTGACCGGTGCGTCAGTTTTATGGAAGTTTGCCCAGTGTCAGCGCAGTTTATCACAGGAAAAAACTTCACATCAATAAATTCATCCATACAGATTGTTACTACGTCAATTTAAAAAATCACATAATTTCCGCACTCTATCAGATTACTTTTCTTTTTTTTCTTCTTTCAGGAGATATGTCTCTTAATTTGTAAATTATTTATTTCTCTTTACCGACGTTTTGCATTTTTATACCTAATTTTTCAGGGTTACAATGAAAATGATTGGGCCCAAAGTACAATGAAAATCATTAAATTAATTTTATTCATTGTAGCCCTGGAGAAGCATTTATAAAAATGCAAAACATCAGTAGAGAGAAATAAATACTTTACAAATTAATAGACGTGTATGTCCTGAAAGAAGAAAAAAAAGTAATTACATAATCAGAGGTCATGAAGAGGAATCTTCTACTCTATCAGATGTTAGTTTTAGTTTTGAGGAAGGTTTTTCCCTTTTCCTTGGCGTTTCACTTTAAACTGACGATGGAAGTGCTTGGTTTGGCATTTTTTTGAAATATTTCTCATACCATGACGTTACTAGGAGGCTGTATTAAATATTTCTTTGCATGGTGTCATTTTTTGGTGATTCCAGGGGGGCTATTCTGTATGTTCTCGGAATTTCCGAGCCTCGAAAGTGACGAAATTTTGATGTCACATCCTCTGAAATTTCAATTATGGTCATTCTATAGTTGAGATTTGTAGGGGAAAGTGACGTCACATTCACGGATTTTCCGAGTTTCGACAATGTCGAGTCCTTACTGAATAAGGCACCAGGTCACGGAGACTTCATCTCTTTCGATGTTTTGTAGATCCACGCACCGTATAGAGAAACTATAATATGTACATTTTCGGCCATTTTAACAGTTTTTGAGGTATCGTGGCACAAAAAAGACATTTTCCAACAGCAAAAACAGATTTCCATCAAAATATTTTCTGCAATTTACTTTAATTGCCTTGTGACGCTGCAGATGAATGTCGTTGGTGGCCTTTTGTATTTTGTGGTTAAATTCCTCAAGAATAAAGCCTTCAAAAAACTGAAGGCTATTATTTTAGACTTCTGGAAGCTAGAAGTTTAGTAGATAAATAAAAAAAGTTGATCAAGATGCTAAGGATGGTCAGAAAATGACTTTGTCAATTTTTTTTCAAATAATGCTTAAAAGAACGTATTGAAGAAAAATTAAAGTATACAAGCCCAGTGGCTGTGGCTGAAAAGCGATATTTTCCTACAAAAAAATACTGTTTGCTCATAACGTCAAAGTAAGTTACTCCAAAATGAGAAAAAGCCCCTTGTGCTATTATACTTCTGAGAGCCTTAATTATATCTTACGCTGAGGCCTCTGCTGATAATGCCTTTTTTACTCAGGTGAATGGAGCTGTAAAAATGGAAGCTGTAGATGCTTAGTTTTATGTTTATTAATTTAATTCATGTCATGTACTTACTATATTTCAAAATCTGAATTTCTACATCCCAGTTCGATTTGTGATGAAATAATAATTTTTTAAATCATTGCCTATTATATTCTTTTGTGAGTTACATTATATATGCCAACAGAGACGATCACCAGCGGAGTGCATATAGATAAGCTAATGTGAGAGATAAAATTGTTTTTATTTTAAAATTGTCAATTTTTTTATTGTTAAAATTAACTAGATAATCATTTTAAATCGTAAATTTAAATCAACTTTGATTGCAAAAGGATAAACTAATTCTTTTTATTTTGAACTTTAACTCTTAAGGTATTACGGGAGGATATTTAAAAAATATTCACATTCTTATTAACAAAACTCTTTCTTCGGCTCACAATTATCATATCTTCTACAACTCGATACAACTTCAGAATACGGTTTAATTTGCAATAACTCTATCAATCATAACCATATAGATAAACAAGAGTGAGTAGCTTATTATCTTCCCAGGACCTTTTACACGTCTACTTTTCGATCTGAAGACAATTATTGGTCTCCGAAAACTGGTCACGATTTTATTCAATGTAACTTTTTCCATCTGAGTACCAGCGATACTCGAAAGGGGGTGGAAACTCTTTCTTGGGTCAACCTCTCGCTCTGGAGTCCCCTAACACCATCCTCAGGCACGGGAACCCAAGGAAAAAACTCCTCTCTCAGCCCATCACCACACCATAAGTCATAAAAAATAAACTTCCAGACTACCGAAGGTAGGGGAAAGGGGGGCGTTTCGTCGTTCCGACTGTTACATTTTTTTATATCCCCTCCTGCCTCCATTTCCCTCAGGGATTCGAGAAAATGTCACCATCCGCTCCCCGGTCTATCGTCCCCAATCGGGGGCCTTCGACGTCCAACCACCCTCTCTTCACCCTGCCTCTCCCGCCACGATCCTCTCCGACCTCCAGGTTGCGTCGAGCGCGACCCCCTGCGGGTCCTCTCTCCCTCCCAGATCCCCGCCCCCCCAGATTCCCTCCCCCCATTACCCTTCTCCCCCGATTCAGAAAACCTTTATGTAACCTCCCCCTTTGCTCCCACTGAGTCTGAAAAAAATATATATACTTTCCACAATGTTGCGGAATCCTCTCCGGGAAAGAATAAAAAGTTTGTGGTTGAGAGGCCCCAAATAGGGTGAATGCGGATGGAATTGCGACTTGAAAGGTTTTTTTTATCCCCGCATCCCATCCACCCAATCTTTTGTTCCATTATAAATATGCCACGGTTGGGTGGAGGTTTTACGTTGTGTGTGCTATCCGATAAAGTTCGGCGATGGCGGTTCCTAAAGCTTTCCCTTCCTGTTATACTACTTCGACATGTACATTTTTTTCTATACCATGCGTAAGACGATAGCTAAAACGGAGGAAAGGAGATGATAAGGAGCACTGGATATTTTTAATGCACGGCAGGGGCATGATAACCGATCTTTATAACGTTTACGCTATCATTATCGTCATGTTTCTACAGGTTTAATCAGCAAAACAAATTCGATGAACGTTCTTCAAACTACACCTATTCTTTTAAATCACTGTTCTCGCATTTGCAGAGCGAGTCCCACGAACTGTTACTTTTAACAGTTGGCAACAACGGACTTACACATTTTGTATATCCATAGTGACTATGCGCAAGGAAGATCTATGATTGTGCCTCTGGAAATGGCCACTTCGGGGCCGCGCAAGGAGGTTAAAATGAAATGGAGGAGGCATGACCGTGAACACTCATGGGCGAAAGTGATACAAGAAGAGGGGTGCTTGGGAAGGATTTTGTGCCGAGTAGGTGTTGCCAAACCAGTCGCAAAACATCGCCTTGTCTGTGGTTTTTAACTTAGATTTGACGAAAATCGAACGCGACCACCGGACACGTGAGCCAGAGGAAGTTCTAAACTGTGCCGACTGAAATGGCGGAATTGGCTACTAGAATCAAGAGGTATGTCGCCTCCATTTATTTTCTAACCTCCTTGGGGCCGCGTACTGTCCCACCCCAGCACTTCTGTGTGGCGACGTCGTGAGGGCCACTTTTGACGCCGGCCTCGAGTTGCCAGCGTTCCTCCACGAAGTATTTCGAACTTTCGAGAAGCCGCCTCCGACGCATTCTAGAAGCCTCGGAGGCGAATATAAAAAGGCGCCCTGCGTGGCGCAGAGCAGTTCTGACGCAGTGCTCGACCCCGCGCGTCCTGGTGTAATTCCATTCTCTAAAATAAACATAGGTGAGAATAGAAGCGGATTTGATTATTCCAACCTTCACCATCCCACCTATACCTGTTTCACTCCAGGGGCCGCAGCCTTGTTGGAGGGATGTGTTAAGGGCGTAGTTAGAGATGACACATACAAATTTTCTTTTAAAATTTTTCTACATTTTTCATTACTATAATTGTTGATAACTAATATCAAGGTTTCACGCCGAGTTCAACAATCGAAAATAAGATATGTATTTCACTATAATTTCGTTTCAACTTCGAACGCGCCGAAAACCTTTGTTATAACATGCTTTAATTCAAGAAAACATTTTAATATAAAATTCTTGTATCACTGCCATTTCACCATGCATGTTGAGTTCTAAAGCATAAACGTTTCTCCAAAAAGTGAAATGTGCAACAAGAATTTATTTTCGACTTATTTAAAAAAATATAAAAAATGTGCACTCAATGACCCACAATTACTGCACCAGCCACCTAAATGTTGACCTCTACAAGATTCGAAGTTTCACCCTCGTCATTTTCAAGAGGACTATACTAATCATGTAGTATCGAAAGGAGAAGGAAGAAACTGACAGATTTCAGAAAAGTTTTCAATTGTAAGTGGTACTGATTCGATCCTCTTCTACCCATGACAATGACTCTGTTCATATTGTTTCATATTGCATGAAGATAATGCGTTAAACTGCCGTAGGGCAAAGGATTCTCGAAAAAAAGCCGCACTTCTCATATTAATAGTGAAAATATGAAACGCGCCCGGCTAAAATTATTTGATCAGAATTTCATGAATGTATGTACTTTATTCTGCCATTAAAAAAAGGCAGAATAAAGTAAAATATTGACCCAGCCGTTCAATTATTTCCTGATTTGTGCGGGAAGCATTCCGGTTGATGTGTTAAATCGCTCCGATTTGATTGTTCCCGTCTCACTCCTTTCGGAAAGTCGATGTTTGAGTAATTACCCATTTGTTCGACGTGAGCGTCGCTGAAGGCAAATATTGGGGAAAGGCGCACAATTACCAGGGAACAGAGGATCACCGAATGCAGCCGAAAATTGGACACCTCCAGGTTGAAGGGAAAGGGGAGGTTCCCTCTTTCTCCTCTGATTTGCGATGTGGATGGAAGGATTAATGAACGTGCGTATGCCTATATCCCCACAAGCCACTGCAAGAGCACTCTGCAGGGTTTTGTTTTGACAAAAGGATTGGAAAAGCTAAAAGGTACCAGTGAAGGAAAGGGACGTTTAGGAAGGTAGTCATGTACATAGCAACTTACATTACGCATTGATATTAACTACTGGAAAAATCCTTTTTTGTTCCAATTTTAAAAACAAAATTTCGATTCAGAACGTGCTTTAATGTGCATTTGTTATGAACGTAGCACATTCCATGTCCTTGTAACTTTATTTCATCAATGCTCATGGAAAGTATAAATGGGGTAATTTCGATTATATTAAAAGGACATGATACTTTACTTCATACAAATTCTATTTATTTTTATGGTCTCATAATTACGGAATGAATGTAATGAACTGCTCTTGTGACAAACACATTCATCACTAACTACCTCACCCGTTGAACTAATTAAATTTAGTAAATATATACAAATAATTTGAGAAAAAAATTACCTTGATTTCAGGAGGAAAAGACCGAAAACAGGTAATTTGCGCCACTGAGGACAACTAAGAGTAGATAGGTGAGGGAAGGTTTATTTGAGGAAATGTGGAATGGTTGAGAGAAATATGGCTTTGGTATTAGCTTACTCTTAGCGAAAGCCGCATACTGGACCACAGTTTCCATCTGACGGATGGAGTATGACACTTAAAGTGCTCTCCACATAGCACCTAAATAGAGATCTGGGATTCCACTGTAAAATATCCGCTCCCACATTGGGGATTAGAATCCGGGCACTCGAGATGAGAATTGAGTCCACTATCAACCGCTCCATTCCGATCCCCCAAAGATAAGTTGCCCATTTGTGCATGTTCTAGTAAATTACGTCACAATTTATTCTCCTGATATCAAACGGAAAATAAGTCTACAAACGTTGATGAACACAATGAAAACGTTCAGTAAATTCTGTTTTTTGAAGTATTTATCGAAAGGAATTGCTTACAGATCTGAGGGAAACTACTTCAAAGAACGTCCAGCCAAAGGTAATGTCATTCGGAGTGAATGAAATGAAACTCTTATTGAAAGTGAGGACAAAGCAAAGTAATGGAAAGATTACCTCGAGAAACTTTACAGCTGCAAAGCCCTGAAAAGTAAGATACTGAAGGTTGAAGATGAAAAATGATACTTCATATTAAGATCAGGATTTGATGCTGCATTCAAAGATTTGAGAGAGATAAAGACGCCAAGAGTTGATGAAATTCCCTGAGAGTTCCTTAATTATGCAGGAATGTGGACCCTGAATAAACTTTACAGATTGAAACGTGCCATTTATTAATGTGGGCAAGTACCGATGGACTTCAAAAAGAATTTAATTATCCCTATCACGAAGAATAAAAGAGCCGAGGAATGCGATGGCTATGAACAATTACAACACATGCAATGAAAATTCTGACCAGAAACATCTACAGAAGGATGGAACAGAAGATGGAAGAATTCCTGGATGGAGACCAGTTTGGTTCTAGGAAAAATAGAGCAACAATGGTAGTTAGTTTAGCCATAAGACTTAACATAGAGAAAGGATTCATAAGGACCATCCAGCATGTATGTCATTCATCGACCTAGAGAACGCATTTGAAAATGCGAATTAGAACAGAATGCTGACTACACGGAAGAGCATAGGAGTGTAATTTAATGAGAGAAGATGCGTGTATTTGAAAATAGCTGGCAGTGATTAAATGTGGCGGAATAGAATGCAGAGGAAGCAGAAGTGAGGAAAGGAGTTAGACTAGGAAAGAGTTGTCCATCTTCAATATACACACTGAAAAAGACATAAATGAAATAAAGGACTAAATAAAAAACAGAAATGCAAGTGAATGGAGAAAACAATCAGCTTGCTACTCTTTGTTGGTGACATAGCAATTCTCGCTAAGAAGAAAGTAGATCTGACGATAATGCTGAACCGAAGAAATACAACATGAATATTAATGTTAAGAAAACCAATATTATGGTTCGTGGAAGACATGAAGAAGATAGAATCACCGTTACATTTGGGCAGGAAAAACTCGTGCAAGTGGAAGAATTTTGCTATCTGGGAAGCAGGATCACCAACGATAAGAGAAGCAAGAAAGACTATGTAAGCAGAATAGCCAAAGCAGAGAAAGCATTCTATCAGGAGTCTGCTGACAGCTGGTTACACAAGCCTGAAAGTAAGGAAGCTTTTAATGAAAAAGTATACTTGGAGTACGCTCTTATATGGCAGTGGATCCTGGAAAGTAATATCAGCAGAGCAAAGGAGATTGGAAGCAATGGAGACGTGGTGTTACCGAAGAATGATGAAGATTAAATGGATAGAAAGAATCACTTACGAAGACCTGGAGAGAAAAAAGCACCATAAAAACTCTACAAAGAGGGAGAGACAAACTTATTTTACACATTGGTAACACAACATTCTAGTGAAAACAATATTGAAGGAGAAATAAATGGGAATAGTTATACAGTAGGACCAAGAATGGAAAACATCAAGAAAATCATGAAGAGAATGGAAGTAAATAATTATATAGGGATGAAGCGATTGGCAGATAGGAGAGTGGAATGGGGAACTTGAGCAAACCAATCTTCGATTGATGACTACTGATAGTGATTTAAAAAATATCCTGCCTTTGAACGAGAAGTAGATGATGCAAATTAATAAACATACTACTAAAATAAATCAGTAACAAAATTGAAAAAAAATTAAGTAACTTTGGTAATTCAAATCGAATACGCTAAAAGTGTAGACCGTTGATATTGAACAAAGAATATTACCATAGTTTTCATAATTTTTAATATTGCTACTAATTTTCTTCCCCTCAAAAGCTACAGGATGCGTCCCACCTTTTAGTAATATGCTCCCAGGTCTCAACTTGTCTTTAAATAAATAGAGTATGTGGGATTTAGAAATCAGACATAGTATATTTATCATCCTCCTCACAGATATTTCTACCCTAGAGGACCTATCATTGCTGTGACACTATTCGTTATTTTGTGTCAGCCTTCAACAAACCCGGCTTTTTTTCTTTCTATATTCTCTAGCTTAATAAAATAAATTATTTTGTCTGGAATCCAACCTGCCCTTGTGTACTCTATTATAGAACGAACAAATGCTGTATATGCCATTTCTATAATTTTTTATTATTTCCCTTAATGTTACTAGTTAAATATGGAATTAGATCAACCTTAAATCAAATATACTATTAGTTTGTCTCAAATTTATGTCATTGGAACTCATTTGATTCTAGTTTTTAATCTTATAGAGACATAATAGATTCAAGCGTGTTTTTTGGAAACACGTATCAATAACCATAATGGCGAGAAATGAACGTTGTACTATCCCAAGCATTATTTATTTCACACTAAAATGTGAGTGCAAACTGTATTAATCGGGCGCGGATAAGAGCAAAGTTTTTTTCGCATATATTGTTAAATGTATTTAGTGTTTCCAGTAGTTTTTATTCCAGACTGCCTGCGTCAACAGCTCTGTTCACAACGTGTTCGCTGTTGGAATGGTTGTGCAGAACGCTAGTCTGTCCTAGTGCGCGAACCGAGGAAGAGAGAGAACTCAAGAGAGCGAGACAGGAGGTATGAGAACGAAAGCGGAGAAATGGGAGGGCATGTCTGTTGGGGGAGTCGAGGGGGGGGAGGGGAGGATTAAGCCGGTGTCCCCGGGGAACGCGGAAATGTCAGGCAGATTGGGCGCCAATTAGGGCTCTTTTCCTCGGCGATTACGACCCGCTCC